>CP136894.1:17392500-19892500 GCA_034359265.1 Canna indica
CGACGCCTGTTCTGACGTCAACTCAAAGACGTCGAAATTTTTTTTTGACTGCTGTAATATTTCGACGCCTGCTCGGACGTCAATTTTTCAACCCTTATTAAAAGCGTCAAAATGTATAGTATTAAAATATTTTAATATTAAAAATTTCGACGTCTGAGAGCAGACGTCGAAAAATTTAGACGTCTCCCTCAGACGTCGAAACGCCACAACAGACGCCAAAAAAATATTTGGCGCCTGCTGATCTGGCGCTGGGTAATTAAGCAGGAGGCGTGATCGAGTTCGGCGAATCCGCTGCCGAATTAAAAAAAAAAAAAAAAAAAAAAACCCGAAATCGCTGCTGCGTAGGGCGCGGCAGAAATCGAGCGGCAGCGAATCCGCTGCCGCTCAATTTCCGCCACGCGGCGGGTAACGGGCGGGCGAGCGTGCTCGCCGAGGCAGGAGGCGAGCTCGCGTCCGCGCGAGTGAAATCGAGGCGGGAATTCTCCCGCCTCTATTTTTTTTTTTTCTTTCTGCTTTTTTTTCTTTAAATACCTGATTTCTACTTCTTTCTTTCTCTTCTTTTTCTTCTTATCATTTTTTTCTTCCTTCCTTATCTTTTTTTCCTTCTCATGTAATTTTTCTTTGATCTAATTTTTCTTCTTTTTTTTTCAGGTTATGAAAATTTTGGGATTCCGAAATTTATATAAAGGTTAGTATAATTTTTTAACGGGTATTTATTTAATTGTTTTCTATTTTTTTTTCGAAATATTTTTTTTTAATTAAAAGATTTCAACGGGAGCTGTGCCGCGCCCGTCCGATTTCCGCCGCGTGGCGGAAATCGAGCGGAGCTGCGCCGCACCCGTCCGTTTTCCGCCGCGTGGCGGAAATCCAGCGGAGCTGCGCCGTGCCCGTCCGATTTCCGCCGCGTGGCGGAAATCGAGCGGCGCGATTTCCGCCCAGCTCATATTGCGTACAGCCGCACGCGGTATTCTCCAATACCGCGCGCGGCTGTACGCGGTATTGGAGAATACCGCGCACAGCCGCACGCGGTATTGGAGAATACCGCGCACAGCCGCACGCGGTATTGGAGAATACCGCGCACAGCGCTGTATTGGAAAATACCGCGCTGTGCGCGTATTTCTGTATTTTTTTTTTTTTTAAATTTTTATATCGACGCCTCTGACAGGCGCCGATATTAATATTTTAATATTAAAAATAATAATATCGACGTCTGTTAACAGACGTCGATATGAATATATTGACGCAAGCTAGCATTTATAAGCAGACGTCGATATGAACATATCGACGCCTGCTGACGTCTGTAAGCTGGCGTCGAAATTTTTGACATTTTTACGCATTCTTGGACGTCGAAATGTCCATTATTACTCTGGTTTTCCTACACTCATTTTTGACGCTTTTACCTGCGTCAATATGTCATTTTGACGCTCGTTGCCGTCGAAATATTAGTTTACTTTGACGTCAAAAAGTAGATGATTTGTTGTAGTGACATTATCCTTATTTCATTCATATTCCTCTTCTCTTTCTTTCCTCTGCAAGGCATTCTCGAGCAAGCTCCAAGCCTCAACAACAAGCTCATCCGCCGACGCCCTTCGCTCACTAGGCGTACTCGATCGGCAGCCTCCTCTTCGCGTCCTTGACCAGCTTCATGATCAAGGAATTTCTCTTGATCTGAGGGATTGTCGCAATCTCGGCGATGAGGCTGTAAAAGCTTTATGCTATCTTCCTAAACTGCAAGTACTATTGTTGGATGGTACTGACACCAGTAATTTAGGACTATCATACCTGGGTCATGGTAATTGTCCACTGGTTTCCTTGTCTCTTCGAGGGTGTAAAAGAATCACAGCAAATGACATCTCATCTCTATTTGGTGGTTCAGTTAATTTGAGCTTGCAAGTATTGGACCTCTCTAGGCTTCCCAATCTCACAGATGATGGCATTTTGTTACTAGCAAAAAGTAGGACACCAATTATTGAACTTCGGATCAGAGAATGTCCAGATATAGGAGATACATCAGTCATGGCTTTAGCATCAATGCAAATTGAAGGAAGGTCGCCAGGGAGCAGCTTGTATGTGCTGGATATGTACGAATGTGGTGGCATCACACCGCTTTCATTTAGATGGTTTAAGAAGCCTTACTTCCCAAGATTGAGGTGATTAGGTTTAACAGGAAGTTTGAATAGAGATATGGTAGATGCCTTGTCAAGAAGTCGACCTTTCTTGCGCATATCATGCCGTGGGGAAGAGCTAGCAATGAGCTTTTTGGATAACTCAGGTGGATGGTACAACCATGAAGAGGATGAAATGGATGAACTTGAGCAGTGGCTTCTGGAAGGTGAATATGAAGTTGAAGGATACATGTTTTAATCACTTTTTATCTGCTTCTTTCTTTTGTATTTAAATGCTACATCATCTTTGTAATTCTGGTGGTGTCAGTCTATTTAACATTCATTTGTAATTCTAGATGTTGTTATTTAAATTCTCATGACAAGTTGACAACCTGGTCATTTTTCTTTAAGTAGCTTGTATGTCATGCAGGTTTTAAATATGAGAACAAATAAGATGCTATAAAAAACTATGGTCCATTATGACCTGGTTTCATAGATTAGACATGCCGGTTATATGATATGGTTAATTTTACTTTTGACCCATCAATATTCATTTTCTCCTTCAAAACTTTAAAGATTCTTGTTTTGACGACTAAAATTTATTTTTAATTTCATTTTGACTTTTAGAGTTTCAAAAGTCTTACTATGGTCCATTAGTATATTTTCGTATTATTGCTATCCAAAAACATATGATCAAAGTAAGATTCTTTTCTAATGGTAAGAATTAAAGTAATTTTTTTTAAAAAAATGAGGAATAGAAAATGATACTTTTCAAATTTTAGCGATCCAAGTAAAACTAAAAATAATTTTAATTTCAAAATTAGATCTTTTAAATTTTAGGGTCAAAGTAAAATTACCCAATAAAATATTTTTGTTGAAATTTTATATTATATTTGTAAATTAAGTTTAAACAAAATTCATAAGTTTATGATCAAGTTACATATAAATCAAATCTAAGTAATGAATTTAATAACATAACTAATTTAATTTGCAAGGGTATTGTGGTTATATTGTCTTGTACAGGACTCTGCTTTAGCGAACCAAATGCAGGATAAGACTGGATATCGTGTCCTGTTCTTAACGAACCAAATATGGTATAACTGCTGTCATAGGACACCTAGTGTTCTGTCCTTGTCCTTGTCTGGTGTCCTGTGACTGGCAGTTTACGAACTAAACGGGCCCTAAAGCTGAATATTATATTTATTTTACTATAAATTAAAATCTCAAATAAATTATTTAATTTTTTATAATTATCAACCTCTTATTTTCATTAATTAGTCCATTATTATTTTATCAATTCCCCACTTTCCTATATTTTTTCTCGATCAATCTAATCTTACTCATTTTTTCGTAACACCCTATTACTTAATTCCCCTATCAACTAAAAAATAATTCTAATTAATTTCTTTGATTAATTTTATCAAAAAAAAATATCTTGACTAATTGAATATGAACAGTCAATTAAAACTAATTAGGCAAAACAAACGCGCACACACATCTTCTTGTTAAATAAATTAAATAGACATTTTAATTTTGACATATTATTACTTTCATCAATTGACAAAAGAAAAAAAGAGCCAATGAGCAATTGCATGCTAGGGGTGAGCGGATCTGGGCACCCTGTATTTTTTTTGATACTCGGATGACCGAACTTTACCCTACATAGGATCAATTCCTAGATTTTGGATCCGGACTCCACCTTGTTGGAACTTGGAATCGGACTCTACCCGGAACTTGTGCTGTAGTACAGGTTTCGGATACCCTGTTGGAACCTGTAAATGATTTCTAGGGTATAAGTTCTGGGCACCCTGTTGGAACCTGTTCATTTACAAGTTCCAGGGTATATATTTCGGATCTGATTCTGGACACTCAATGTGTTGGACCTAGAACTAAAATTGATTTTAACCAGTTCCTTAAGTTTTGTCTCGGACCCTATTCGAATTTAATTCAGGTCTACCTGCAACCTACCGGATCGGGTAGATTCCAACTGGTTTCGGGTCAACTCGATAACCATGCACATCCCTAATACATACAAATCTTCAATATATTAAGTGCCAACGCTCATGCCATCTTCAATTAAGCCCAACGGTCCAAGGGTGATTTGTCCATATATTAGGCCCAAAAAGCTTTATCTTAAGATTTCGCCTTAGGCCACAATATCTCTTGGGCCGTCCCTGGTCATGATGAGTCTTTCTCGTCAACCCCAATGGCTGACCCATACTAGTGGTCGACCCAGGTTTCAAAACGTCACCATCACCTCCTCCATTGACGTTTTTTTAATTTATAGACATTGTATTGTGAAACTTTGAGTGTATATAATTTAATTTAATTTAATATTTATCTGATTTTATATAAATATATATTTTGAATTTTATTGATGTATTTAGATATATTATGATGCATTAATGAATATGATCATATGAATATATATTTAGAGTATTGTTTACAAGTTATTTGAATATGATCATAATATTGTACATCATATTGTTAATATGAATCAGGGCAGTTTTTCTTTTAAATACATCATATATGAATATATATATATATATATATTAGTCCTAGAAGTATGCATGCTAGCAATTATAATTTTTTGTTGATAAAATTAAAGCTAAACTGAATAATTGGAAGAGGAATAGTATTTCTCATACTGGTAGGATAGTTCTCATTAAATCTATCTTGAATTCTGTTCCTCTTTATTCTTTGTGTTAATTGGACCCTGAATGTGTTCTTAGTAAGATTAACTCCATAATTAAGAACTTCCTTTGGATTTCTAATAGTGAGAAACATGGCTTACACTTAATTGCCCGGAAGAAGGCTCACTACAAGAAAAATGAGCATAAGTGACAGAAATTTAGTGATGGCTAAACTCCGTCACAAACTATGACAGATTTGTGATGGATTTTTCATGACGTGAAATGAACTTTCTTTTTTTCAAAACAGTGACTGATTTGTGACGAAAAATCTGATACAAGACAATTCCGTCACAAATCAGTCACAGGATTTTTGATCAGTTTGGCCTAGAATTTTTAATAAATAGCATCAGTGATAGAATAGTGACGGATTTTATTTTCGTCACTAATTTTTCGACACTAATCCGTCACTGAATTTTTTTCTTCAGATCCGTCACTGAGCCACCACATAACAATGACAGATCAATGACGAAAATAGAATTCTGACACAAAATTAAACTAAATATTAGTAATACAAATTTTATCATGTTTAATCCCATATGATTTAAAAATAATTTTTTACTTATTCTTAACCATTATAAATATAATTTTTTGGGTCTCATAGATCATTTTTTTCTATCCTAATTTTCTTAAATTTTATAAATTGACACCTCATGAGACCAAAAAGTTTACTATCATGCTATCTTTTATAAATTTATGAAAAATATTATAAAAGTATAAATAATAATATAATGTAATATCATTATTGATTATTATAATATATTATAATATAATATAATAATATTATAATATAATATAATAATATTATAATATAATATAATAATATTATATTATATTATTATAATATACTATTATATCAAAAAAATCTATAATATAATATAGTTGATATATTTGTATTAATAAAATTTATAATTAATATCATAATTAATGACGAAAAATTTATTTTGGTCATCAACATTAGTGACAGATTTTGTGATGGAAATTTTTTCGTCACAGATTTTTTTAAGGGACACATCCGTCACAGAAGAGCAAATGAAACATTATATCACACCCCAACTCAGGGTCGTGTGACCGGCCAGAGTCTACATACTACCCTGAAGCCTACTACCTACACTGACCAACGAGAAACCAGAAACACATCGAATAAAAAGAAACCACAATGCAGTTTTATTTAAAGTTTCAAAAGTTCACAATTTTTTTGAAAAGAGAAGAGTAACTAACATCATCACAAACTGAAACATCTCAAGTTCAAAGTTGAGTACAAGCTTAAAAGACAACAACTATAAGTGTAGGAAAATGAAAACATCTAGACCAACAACTAAATAAACCGTGAGTCCACTTGGGACTCAGTGAGCGATTCTTCCGAACCTTCGCATAATCCACTCTAAGCATGCATAAATATATATAAGGCAGCATAGTATAAAGTCAGGGAGGTAAGTTACTTTTGATATGACAACCGACCCTAGGGGTCGTCCTGTATAGACCATATATTAGAAACAGAATCCCTCCATAACGGCCTAATTTAGTCACTTGGCATCTGACCCTTAGGGCCTACTCATGGTCTAGGAATTTCGGCCATAACCAACCCTACCACACATGGTAATAATACACCGGCCACTCGGGCCACACAGTACCAAGGTGAAATCAAGAAGCTCACGGGCCATCAACTAGGATGGTCAGCTAGTCTCCGGACACCGTCTGGGGTAGGGATAGCTAGTCCCACCCAACTGTGGTCTGACACCTAGTGGGTCCGCTGGTGATATCTCAAGACCCAATCACTGGCCGAGTCATGCATTCGTCATTTCGACTACTCAAGCATCTCGGCAGACCATCACAATCACATCACACAAGCAAGTGTCTAGAGTTTCCTTATATAAAATCCCAGGTGTCTACCCGTACTCGTCCCTTGATTCTAGGCCAGTATCATCTGTACCTTACTATACTGTAATTAAACCATGAGAAAGCATTCTAACTCATCTACATTCGAGTTTCCATAATTAACACACACTTTAAAGTTTTCCTACTATTCGTCTAGTGTCATTTGCGTGGGCTACCTGTCACAAGTGTAGAATGGCTATATATGGATGTGCCATAGCCCTCAGGTGATAGGAAAGTTAACCTACCACTACTACCATAAATAAACATAAAAGTGCATCAAATAAGTAAGTAAATTCTGCATTTAACAAAAAATTTCCAGCATGGTAACATTAGAGCTATCATGGCAATGCTCTACTAGAAATAGCAATTAATAAGGAAAAATATTGAAAGCAATTACTACTTCTTAATGTCGCTAAGTGTAGATGTACATATGCAATAGGGTGCGTGGTGTTTTCCTTGGTTGGTGTCTTTCCTATTTCTTCTCTCAATTCGACTTGACCATAGAGGTGACCCTCGCTTTCTAATGTTTAAATGCTTCTAAGTATGAAAACTAATCCTCTCTGATTACCTTTCCCCTACTTGGCTCGGCCGAACCATGAGCAAGGCATGCCTTACTCGGCCAAGCCTACAAGGGTAGGAGAAGATGATTGATCCTTGTTGTTTGATCACAACCTCTAGCATTTAACCTTATGAACTACCCTAGATGAATTGTAGACCAATCCTCTCCCCCACACTGTTCGGCCAGACCTTGATCAAGGCTTCCCTTGATCGGCCGAACACCAAAAACTCCTAGGGAGAAAGAATCTCAAACAACTATGGCATCAATTGAATCACAAATCATACAAATTTAAATCTACACGAACTATAGGGGGTGTTTAGGACAAGCGAGGGAATTGGGAAAAAATTCGGCATGACCTTTCCCCTTTTCCCTCATCTAGCCGACCCCTAGATCTAAGAAAAACAACGCAGAAACATTCATCGCGCGATTACAACATGCAATAAAAACCATAATCATCGAGGAAACCTCGGATTCACAAGATCCGACAAGAGAAAACCCATGATTAACCATTCTAAGGGTCGGCCACACGCCTACCCATCTAACTAGGATCGATCACTCACCTTTGCTTGAGGAAGAAGAAGAATCGGACATTGGCGATCTCGAATCTTCCGACATCGACGCAATTTCCGGACCGACCAAGATCCCTCCTCCCTCTTTCTACCCTCTCTCTTTCTCGGGCTTTGTGCAGCTCCTAGATGAGCCGCATGGCTCAATGATGAGGGATTTTAGTCCCTCATCTAAAATGTCTTATTTGCCCCTTACGACTTAACCTTGACTCGACTCAGTCCGAGTCTGACTTGGGTTTCGATTCTATTCGCAACATGAGTCGATCTTAACTCAATTAAAGCATCAATGCATAAAAGGAAAGGGTCATTTAACCAAATTTAAACTTCAGACTATATTAGTCGAGTTATACCTTCTACTCAAGGCAATTCCGAGGCTCGACTCAACAAATCTCGGGTCTGACGCGCTGCACCAAAATAGATTTGTATATTAAGAAATTTTTCGGGTCTTACACATTAGCCACGAGACTTTCAACGACGAAATTTGTGACAGAAATTTCCGTCACTAATACCCTTCAATGACAGATTTTCAAGCAATAGTGACAGATTTTTTCGTCACTAATGCCTGTTTTTCTTGTGGTGGCTTCTATGTCTAAAGTTGATGGTGGTTTGGGTCTTAGATCTTTAAATCTTATGCGCAGTGCTTTAGTTGCTAAAAAAAATTAATTTGCTTCTTAATGATAAGAATTCTCTTTGGTATTCTATTGTTAAAGCTAAGTATAATCCTCTCAGTGTTTGGATTGATTGTCGTGATAAACATTGTAGTGGTTCTTGAAAATTGATTTGTCATGCTGCTGATATGCTGAAGTCTGACTTTATTAAGTGTATTTCTTCTTGTGCTAATAATTCTCTTTTCCTTGATGCTTGGATTTTTGATATTCCATTAATGTTCAAACTCACGTATGTTAACACTGATTTGATTAATCTTTATCTTAAAGTTAATATTTTTAATTATGGTTGACAATGTTTGGAATTATACTATTTTGAATGAATTGTTTGCTCATTGCTTGCGGAAAAAATATTTAGGATTTCCCTTCATATTTATCCCAATGAGGACAAAATTATTTGGTGGCCAAAAAATTCTGGTCGAGTCTGTACAAAATCCGCTTACAATTTTATCTCTCGGGATATTTATACCAATACTAATAATCTTCCTCGGTGGGCTTTAATTTGGAAGTACAAAATTGGCCATCGGATTAAAATTTTTATTCGAATTTTTTTCATAAAAAACTGCCTACTGTGGACAGATTGTTTCATTTTGGTATCATTAATTCCCCCAGTTGTGTCCTTTATAGCAGCCTTCCGGAAGATATTAATCATATCTTCATGGAGTGTGAGGTAGCTAGGACCCTGTAGGAAATAATGGAGAGACGGTTTAAAGGTATCGGTACTTTGGCTCAAAATTTGAGTTTAAACGAAGTTGGTAACCAGAATTATTCCGATAATATCTCCCCAATTATGGTGGCTCTCTGTTTTAACTCATTTTATTCCATCTGATTGGCTCGGAATAGAGTGGTTTTTGAACAGATTCGACTTTCTATTTACTCTATGATTGCTAAAGTCATCGCATTAGCGGTTGACTATGTGGATAACTCTTCGTCTGAGGAAAATAAGATTGTGTTTTATCCTTGATTTAGCTGACATCCTCCTGCACGCCTTTAATGTTTTTAAATGGAATGTTGGTGCTTATATTGCTATGGATGGTATTGCTGGGTCTTTTGCTTCTATTTGTAGAGATTATAAAGCGAATTTGGTTTATGCTTCTGCGTACTTCAACCAAAATAAGTCAGTTTTGGAAAATGAAGCTTTAGCTATTAGACTTACTATTAATAAAGCTATGTTTCTCAACCATAGAAAAATTCATATTGAGTCTGATTTTAAATCCATTGTTGATATGTGCAATAAACTAATTGATTTTGATTGTCATATTCAAAACATTATTAATGATGTCATTATTGATGCAGGAAATTTTGAGTTGATTACTATCACCCGTATTGGTAGAGATGCCAACAAAGTTACAGATGGCTAGCAAAACATGCTAGGAAGATGAAACGATATTTTGATTGGGACCATGACCGACCTCCTAATTATGTAAATATTGTAAACTTAGAGGTTGATACTCTTACTGTTGTTAGTTACTAGTTTTTTCATTTTGCAATAAAATAAAATAAAATAAATCAATACGCTTTGCGATAGTTTCAGCCCCTTGATAGTAATCTTAATTCTAGTAGCATATGATTACGTAACTTTAATTACTTATTTGATCGATGATAATATCATTTATATTAGATTTAAATGTCTGAGTATATATAATAATAATTTTGATATTTTAAATGAGCTCGTACCTATTCTATTTTTTTAAATTTTGTTTATTAAATAAAATGAGAGAAAATTAGAGAGAGAAAGACATAGACGAAGAGACTTGCATATAGCATAGAAATCACGTTATACAAAAATCTGATAATATAACTGCGTGCATTCTAATTTTATTATTATTATTTTCATTAACGGGCGAGCTTGGATATAAGCCTATAAACCATGCAAAACACGAAATCCCTGCGTCATTTTCATGCACGTGTGGAATTTATAACGATGGCACTTTTATTCACTCCTGCTTGTCATTAATAATAATTAATAGTTCAGATAGTAGCTTCTTGGGGAAATGAGAAGATTCAATACAAACGTAGGTCCTCGCTACTTTTTGGTACAAGGGTTGCAGCAAGTTACCTCTTCCAATTCCATCTTTAAAAAAGTAAATTAATTACACTGTATTATCATTAAAAAAGTAAATTAATTCATCAGTTTGCAGTTCGCGTCCCAAAG
This sequence comes from Canna indica, assembly GCA_034359265.1. Lineage (NCBI taxonomy): Eukaryota > Viridiplantae > Streptophyta > Magnoliopsida > Zingiberales > Cannaceae > Canna > Canna indica. The sequence goes on from CP136894.1 coordinate 17,403,119, forward strand.
TTTTTCCCAGCTTGTGTATATAAAAATTGGTGATGGTACAACGCGCGACAACAAGAGTTGAAAATGGCAAAGAGCAAAGAAACGGAGAGGGGCGATCATTCTAATGTAGTTGACCTAATCTTGTCATGGTCGATGGATGATGCTCTAAACAATGATCTCTACAAATACAAGGTTTTTATACATCTCGATCACACGAATGTTTTCGCTCCTTCTCTGCTAGTTGTTTGATTTGTGCTTTTGATCTGGTTCCATTTTCATCTATCTGTTCTCAGTTTGGTGCATGATTCTTATATATGTGTGTCTTTCTTTCTGGAAGAAAAGTGTAGTTAATTAAAGTCTTGATATTTGTAACTTTAACATGTACTAATTTAATTAAGGGGGAGAAATAGAAAGTGAGTAGTTAATAATAGAAACTTGAAACTAGAAACCTTATTGCTCTAAGCTAAAATAAGCTGTTAATTAATTGTATATGAGCTTTGAATGTTTGGGATGTAAGAAATTAATCGGGTAATTTTCGAAGCAAAGGAAGTGGAGTGGAGGACAGATTACTTTTATCTGAAGCTCACTAAAGTTATATCCGTATTAGTCTAATGATTGTCCTTTTAGAGCATTTGTTTAGTGCATGGATTAGAAAAATATGAATTTGATATTATATCCGGTGTATACCAAATTAAAAAAAATATTATTTAATACTTTCTTATTTGATATCATATCCTATCCAATCCCATCCACTAAAGCAAACGAACCATTAGGTTTATCATTGACTTTTGTTTTTTTGGTTTCTCTTTGTAAATATTTTGATACATTAATTTGTAGATTTTTACGCTATAAATTTTGGAAAGAACATAGTGCTAAAAGCCATCGTGATTTATATAGGTGAAATATTTATTAAAAATGTGTCAAATACAGTTTGATATACTTTAAAGCAGCAGTAATTGATGCTTAGTGTCATTGTCAAATTGTCAATGCAGTAAATTCTTGTTCAAATATTAATTAGTAGTTTTATTAATGATTAATAATTATATATATGGATTAATTATTTTCATGCAGGTTTTGTTTTTCACTTTTATCAAGATCAAGTATTAACACTTTATCATTGACATGAAGTAAATAAAAATTTGCATTGGGTTATTTCTTGACCATTAATTAAGCTTTTGGGATATGTATATATATTGCTTGATCAAACTTTAATATTGAAAATTACCACTCTAAGGGTTATTTCTTGACCATTAATTAAGCTTTTGGGATATATATATATATATATAGCTTGATCAAACTTTAATATTGAAAATTACCACTCTAGGTATGACAGTGGATTTTGTTTTATTTGGGCACCCACAAAGATCAATATGTGCATTTATATTCTTAACACTCCTCTTCCTTGTGACTTCTGAGTGGGTATTGAGGCAATTTTAAAATAGTAAATGCTATATATATATATATATGTTGCTTGATCAAACTTTAATATTGAAAATTACTACTCTAGGTATGACAGTGGATTTTGTTTTATTTGGGCACCCACAAAAATCAGTCTATGCATTTATATTCTTAACACTCCTCTTACTTGTGACTTCTGAGTGGGTATTGAGGTAATTTTAAAATACTAAATGATAGGAGGATTCGAACTCAAAACCTTGTGCTTTCATACCATGTTAAATTTGATTAGAAAACCAACTTCCCCAAAAAGTTAAATATAAATGCATAGATTGGTCTCTTGCCTAGTCACCCAATCAAATTTAAGACTACACTTTAATTTTTATAACAAATTCATATTTTTGTTATATAGCCCCTTAAATAAAATCGGATGAAGTTCGCAATGTCCAATTGGCAAACAACATAGGATTATTTTGTTGGGAAAAATCCTTCATGCAGCGATGGTGAATGAGATTTTAATAATGTTATAATGTTAAATCAAGGGTATAATAAGAATCTTAGAAATGAGAGATAATTTACTATAACTCGGAAAGGTAAGGAAATGGGAATGTTATTCAGAAGGCAATGAAAGAAAGGCAGAGCTGAGGTTGGTGGCAATACATGTTGAAGTGCTCTAGAAGGAATAGAGAAGAGAGGGCAACCAAAACATGTGAGTGAGCCACTCATTGAGCCTAGTACTACTTCATGCGTGAAGATCGAGCCACTCTCCTATTATTCGGTTCTATTGAACTAGATTTTTTTTATCAAACCTTTTTCGTAGCATCTTGAGCATCCACCAACTCTGCTCAAAGTGTGCATGCCATTAATGACATCAAGTTCAACCTGTTCGAGCTCGATGAGAGAGTGATTAGTGCTACAGCAATAAAGATGTGAAGCTCGATAGTGTCAGGAGCATATTTCTTCCACTTCAACTAGTGTCAGGAAGTCCTCATGCAAATTGTCAAAGTGTCTCCCTCTTTGTTTCCTAGAACCAACAACCACTTTGCGGCTATCTCTTTAGTGGGTGTCCTTTTTAAGTGACTTGGACACTGGGGACTATTGTCACTTGTGTGGCTCCTTAATTTTTGGTGTCTCCACCAAGCCATGACGAGGTCTTTTTAAGATTATATATTATAATATTCTTAAGAACTTTCCTCAAAAAATAATTTTGTTAGCTTCTACTGATGGGGCTTAACAAACACTACTAGAAAAATGGGCATCAGCAACGACTGATGCCGTTGCTGAAGAGCATCAGCAACGGCTGAGCCGTTGCAACGGAGCCGTGGCAGAAAATCGCATTGCTGATAACTTAGCAACAGATCAGCAACGACCGCTCGGGCCGTTGCTAACAATATTATCAGCAACGGTTTTGCCACGGACACGGAGCCGTTGCTGATAACATTAATAGCAACGGCCGATGAGTCCGTAGCAACGCCGTTAGTAAAATCCCGTCACTAAGCCGTTGCTGTAGGTCATCAGCAATGGCTTTCGATACACTTTTACCAACGACTTTCCCACGGATGGCCGCGGGAAAGCCGTTGCTGATGATGTGAACCTGATAACGAAAAAATTTAAAATTCCAAATTTTCATGGATACATTGATACATTATCTGATACATAACTCACACACCCATACACTCATACACACATTCATTCATACATCACAAACACACCAAGATATACATCAAAACAAGTATATTTATTTTGATAATTATCCACGATAGTATAAAAACAATTCAAATGCAAAATTGAAGTATTAATATCTCAGTAACAAAGTCAATATAAATTAAACAAGTTCAATATCTCAGTAACAAAGTCAATATAAAAAAAATCTCACGATGACGATGGAGGATGGCCTGGATCATATGGCGGGGTCTGGAGTGCTTGAGTGTACACCGGCGCGGACTGACTCGAGGACGATGGATTAGATGATGCCGAAGAGATGCCTGCTTCGGGATGACCTGACATGTTGCATAGCATAGCTTGTATATCCGCCATCATCTGACTCTGGCGCTCCATTATCTCAGTCTGACGCGCGACCGTCTCCTCTAGAGTCCTTATTCTGCTACTATGATCATAACTGGATCTAGAGGTGGATGGCCGCTCACCAGCGACCGGAGGGGTCGGTGCCCCAAGTGGCCCTAGTACGGCTCGCGCATGACCACTATCTGCAAAGCCATATACGCGGCCATGGTCCCAGCCACCTGCGGCCTCGACCCACGTTGCTGCGTCAAAGTCCTCGGTGGTACCCCCGCGCTGCACCACCGTCTGGCTGTAGGTCTCCTACTCGAGTTTGATTTTTTGTTTAATATTTATCATAAAACTTAAATTATAAATATATAATGAATAATTTAAACAAATATATAGTTACCATAATGTATGCAGCGCGGTTGTCGATGTACTCCCCCGTCCCATGTGCTCGACTGTGAGTCCGCTCAAACACCGCCATCGGGGAGGGTCGCTGGACACTCCCGTCATCCGACACCATCGTCTATATTTACAAAACAAATACATTAATTAGTACACATAGTAGCAAATAAAATATATAATTAAAAGATATACTTACCATACGGTTCGCGTGCACTGCAAATGCAACAGAACCGCCGGTGTGACGTGCTGCTCCCCCCGACATGCGATTTCTAGCCGCATTCCGAGAAATCTCCTGCCATCGATCCGTCGACCATATTCCCACGAGCTGGTCCCATATATCCGGAGTAATCCAATCGGGGCCGTATCCCCGAGTCTCCGCGATGTTAGTGGTCCCAGCTCGGGCCATCGCTTGGGACCGAGCCTGCCCCAGCTGCCCATTGTACCTTGCCCGGGAAATAGCCTCCCAGGCAGCGTAAATGAAGGGCCTTTGGTCATCGGCCCATGTATAGCGAGCCTGCAAAATAATAATATCAGTTCCAATATTAATCATCATGCATGTAAAAAAAATAATAATACGTGCCTCAAACTCGCGCCGTAACATGTAGACGTGCTCGCTAGGCACGTGAGACCACGTAGGCCATGCCCCGTGCATGTATCGTCGAATAGTAGAAGAAATGCTCCTCGGCACTTCTTCTTGCTCGAACCTGCACAACAAAAATAAATTTTAATATTATATTATGATATAATGAATTTGTAATGATTCATAATTCATGATATATTACCGCTCCTCAATCACGCTAATCAATCTACGTGACTCTGTGGCTGGTGGAGGCTGCCACCTGTTCGGCCCGCGTGGTCGCCTGCGTCTGGATGTACTAGCCTCGGCAGTATCATCGGCATGAGGATCAGCAACAGGAGGATCAGCAGCATGAGTAAGTGCTGGAGTCTCACCGATCGGAGACTCCGAAGCTCTCTTGCGTCGATAACCACGACTAGACATATCTGTCGAACAGACATATAATCAGATTATTGTATAAATAGTAGAGATATATTTAATAAAATATATATACTTTACAATTATTCCTCATCATCTGAATAATAGTCTTCGAATTCTTCCTCTTCTTCCTCTTCTTCATCTTCTTCATCTCCAGCTTCCTCAATTTCATGATCATCATCATCAGCATATTCAACTTCTAATTGAATTGACGTTGTGTCTGCATCCTCGAGTATTGAAATAATACGATCTACAGCAGGAGGATCATCTTCTTGATAGAAACCATGTGTCATATCAGGTATCAGCTCATTTTCTCCTACTATCGGATCAATTTTTCCTCTACCTTTTGTCTTACAGACTACACGCCAATCTGCTCTATCTTTATTTTGAGCCGGATACTTCACGTAATATACTTGTTCGGCTTGTGATGCCAATATAAAAGGCTCATTTGCTGCCAATTTTGATTTGTAATTAACCTCAACAAGTTTGTATTTTGGATGAACTTTCATGCCCCTTTCTGTTGTATCGAACCAATGACATCTAAATAGGATCACTGATTTTAAGCTGAAGTAGTGCAACTCTATCACTTCTTCCACCAATCCATAAAAATTCATATCACATTCAACATAGGTTGTCCCTTTCACACAGACCCCAGCATTCATCGTCTTCTTTGTAAATGAATATTCAACCGTGTGAAATTTATACCCATTAACAAAATATCCGCTATAGCACGACACAAGTCGTGACGGTCCACTAACAAACTCAAATATTCTTTCATCTATTTTAGCTCTGTGATCTTTGCTGTAAGTCTGAATCCAAGTAGGGAAATCACGATTCCGTAATCTCTCCAATTCTTGACCGTTGTGAATAGAGTATTTTTGCACCATCTCAATGTCAAATATTTCAATGAATTGTTCAATCTCTGGACAATTGAGTAATACATACAAGTGTGTCAAATGATACTCTTCCTCGCTTAAGTGTCGAGATGGACGAGAACCAAAAGCACGACCAGAGTGACAAAATATATTTAAACGTCCATCTGAATGTCGAACACCCCCGTCGTCGTTACGTGGAAGATGATCAAATCTTGTCTATACTGTCGATTCAAAGTAAAATGAGCAGAATGTTGAAATTTCTTGGATGATATACGATTCAGATATTGATCCTTCAACAGCTGCGGTGTTATTTACTTTTTTCTTCAGACGATTCATGTATCTTTCAAATAAGTACATCCACCGATATTGAACGGGGCCACCAACTCATGCCTCGTATGCCAAGTGTATCGGTAGATGCTCCATCGAGTCAAAAAATGCAGGAGGGAAAAACTGCTCCAGCTTGCATATGATTTCAACAATATTATTTTCAAGTGTTGACATATCTTCGACTCGAAGGACATTTGCACAGATGTTTCTAAAAAACATACTTAATTCAGTCAACGGACCCCAAATATTATCAGGTAGAAGATCTCGAAATGCGATCGGAAGTAATCTCTGTATGAATACATGACAATCATGGCTCTTCATCCCTGATATTTTGCAATCATCGACGTTCACACATCGAGATAAGTTTGAAGCATATCCATCGGGTAATCTGAGTTCTTTTACCCATTGACAAACATCTTTGATCTGTTGTTTTTTTAACACATATGGGGCCTTCGGTTTCAGATATCGTCCGTTGACCTCTTGTAACTCCAACTCTGGTCTTTTACAAAGTATTTTCATATCATGTCGGGCTTTGACATTATCTTTAGTTTTTCCGGAAATATCCATCAAAGTGTTGAAAATATTATCAAACACATTTTTTTCAATATGCATGACATCTAAATTATGTCGAATCAATAATGAACTCCAATAGGGCAATTCCCAAAAGATACTTTTTTTCACCCAGTTGTGTGTTTGGCCAAAACCTGACACTCTTTCATTGCGACCAAATACTATATCTGGAAGTGCTGAAACACGTGCTAACATTTGTTCACCAGACAACATCGGTGGTGGCCCATCTCTTTCGACTCTGCCCTTAGTAAATTTATTACGATTCATTCGATACTGATGATTAACCGGTAGGAATCGACGATGACAATCAAAGAATGAGATTTTTCGTCCGTTCTGAAGACTGATTGATTTAGAGTGTTCCATACAATATGGACAAGAGAGTCGGCCGTGAGTGCTCCAACCCGATAACATGCCGTACGCCGAGAAATCATTGATTGTCCACAAGACCGCAGCCTTTAAATTGAAGTTTTGCTTCCGATGACAATCATAAGTGACAGCTCCCTCAGTCCACAATGTTTTTAATTCATCTATCAAGGGTCTGAGAAATATGTCAATTTCTTTTCGTGGACCCTTAGGACCCGAAATAATCATCGAATTAAAGATAAATAAATTCATCTTTCATGCACATTGACGGTGGCAAATTATAAACTGTCAGCATCACTGGCCAAACTGAACAAAGAGTTGCAGAATGTCCAAACGGATTAAAACCATCTGTGCACAATCCAAATCTGATATTTCTAGTATCCCTAGCAAATGAAGGATAACATGTATCCAAATGTTTCCATGCTTCACTGTCAGATGGATGAGTCATTACTGTATCATCACGACTTCTTGCATGCCAACTCATGTAGGGGGCTGTCTTTTTCGACATGAATAATCTTTGAAGTCTCGGTGTTAGTGGAAAATACTGAAGCACCTTAAACGGGATATTTTTCTGTCGGACCGATTTCTTCTCCTTGTAACGAGGATGTTGACATACAGGGCATTTATCCAATTGCACATTTTTCTTTATAATATAAAATGCAGTTATTTTGGCACGCGTGTATTTTTTCGTACCCAAGCCCCAATTTTCTCATTAGCTTTTTAGTCTTATAAAAAGTTGGCTCAAACTTGTTATCAGTAGGCAGCATTCCATTAATCAATCCAGCAATCCGATCATACGCAACTCCACTGATATTACAATCGGCTTTGATGTTTAAGAGCTGTGTCATTGCTGAAAACCTAGTGTATTTAGGACAATTCTCATACAAAGGTTCATCGACAGCTTTCAACATCTCGTAAAATTTTGCAGCTTCTTTATTCGGTAATTCAATCTCTACCGCAGTTTGTACTTCTGTGATATCAACCGCTGTAGTATCTGGTGGGACTGATGTCTGAAGAACTGGCCGATCAACATTATCATTCAGGTGGAATTGACCCCCAAGACTATCAAGTATCATAGTTCTATAGGGATTACATTGACTGGATGAAGAAGCACCAGCAGAGGAAGATTCACCATATGTCTGAACGACAGGATTGCTCGACGTCCCGACTTCGCGTGACTCCCCGTGACAAGTCCATAGAAAATATCTTGGTGAAAATCCTTTGCTATATAGATGCAGAGTGACAATCTCCCGATCCAAAAATCGTCCATTCGAACAAATGCGGCACAGACATCGGATTTGATCACCCATGCTAACGAAATTCTGATTCGAATAGGCGAAATTTAGGAAGTACGTTACGCCTAATCGAAACTCATTCGTTAAAGCTCCACGATCAAGACGTCGGTACATCCAACTTCGATCAGCCGACATGATTATGTCAATCAATGACAATTTCTTTGGTTAATGTCTTTAGGTGAGATTGTCCTATTCCATTCGGGATTTATATTATTTATATTGCACTAAGTACTTATTTTAATCGTTAACTTCATTCTAAATTTCGGCAGCATCTCCCTACAGTTCTCCGAATACGCATATCATCTGGGCGCGTATCGGAGAACAAGAGAGATGTTGCCGAAATTTAGAATAATTAGTTAACAGTTAAAATAAAAACGTAAGTGCAATACAAATAACTATATTCCCAAATTGTCCAATCAGGGACAATTCAAGAATTGTACGTCGTATAAAAGATCATCTACTTCTTTTACACGAACATACAATCCCCGAACGGATCTAAGGTTTTGCTAAATCATATCCGACTCGTCGATGCGTACGTGAAACATATGAACTCGTCGGATGTATGATTATTTTCTAAATATTTCGAGACAGTTCGAGTCCATATTGGACGATTCCGGCGCGCGTCCGAAGTGGACGATTTCGGCGCGCGTCCGAAGTGGACGATTCCGGCGCGCGTCCGAAGTGGACGATTCCGGAGCGCGTCCGAATTGGACGATTCCGACGCGCGTCCGAAGTGGACAATTCCGAAATTAATCTAAACCCTAATAATTAATCTAACATATTAAACAATTAATCTAAATAATTAATTAACAATTAATTAACAATTAAAAAACAATTAAAACAATTTAAAAACAATTAATCTACAAATTCCGGCGCCGGAGTCAGGTGGACTCCGGCGCCGGCGTACAGTGGACGGACACACTGTCCGGCCACTGTACAAGGTCCAGCGGCGGCCATCGGCCGACCGCCGCTAGACGAAACCCTACTTTTAGGGTTTCGGTGGATTTCCGGCCGGCCGCAACGGGAAGAGACGGCCAGCCGGCGAGGTATAGCTCAAAATGTCGGCAGCAGCGGGAGGAGAAAGAGGCGTCGTCGGCGTCGGCGTCGGCAGCGGCGGCGACAGGCGGGAGCAGGAGGCGGCGGCGGCAGCAGCGGGAGGAAGAAGGGTCGGGCGCGACTGCGTGCCCTATATAAACTTATCAGCAACGGCTCAATCGCCCGTTAGAAAGCCATTGCTAATAAGTTATCATCAGCAACGGCTCACTTGTCCATTAGAAAGCCGTTGCTGATAATTAATTCATCAGCAACGGCTCGCATGTCCGTTAGAAAGCCGTTGCGTATAATTAAAATAATCCGCAACGGCTCGCGTGTCCGTTAGAACGCCGTTGCAGATACAACATATCTGCAACGGCTTGGGCGGCCGTAAGAATGCCGTTACAAATAGCAACGGCTTGAGCGGCCGTTGCTGAAGACTCATTTTCTAGTAGTGGAAATATGTATTTGTTACAAAATTAACGTTTGGGTATCTAGAAGTTAAAATTTTGTAATTGAACTATGAATTTGATAGTCTTACGTACACTCCTATGTGGCAATCATGTGGCAAATTCTATCTAGCTTCAATTAATGAGGTTGACAGAAGTATTAATTTGCTACAAAAGTTAATATTTGGGTATTTAAAAGTGAGTTAGTGTAGTATGAATTTATTAAATTGTGTGAAGTTCTTATTAATGAAGTATATATTTATCCTTATATATATATATATATATATATATGTATGTATATATATGACAATGGGTCATGCTCGAGCCAAGCATAGCTCGACTTGTAATTTGAGGTCAGCCCCCCGACTTCTAGGTTGGCTTGGGCTTGGAATGAACTTCGGGCTAACCCAAATATAACTATTAGAATACTAAAACTAATTAAAAAAATAAAAAGACTAAATTAATTTATTTAAAATATAATTAGTTAATTAAAATACATCAATTATTTTAGAATATTAATAAATTAATAATGAAATAATTAAGAATTAAGAAATCAATACTAATAAAATAATTAAGTATTTAAGTAATTTAAATTATTTATTAATTTATTTAAAAATCAAATAATTTGGGATCAGTTTAGGGACGACCCATGTGTTAAAAGGGGGTTGCCCAGACCAAGCCGAGTTGAGTTATGGTAGCGAGCAACTCGGACAAAACTCGACCCCACCTATTGCCACCTTTATATTTATGCCACCTATTGCCGGGTTTGAGTATCCTTAATAATAGTTGAGTTAGGTCAAGTAGGGGAATAATAACCCAATGAGGTTCCAGTTAAAACAAAGGATCAAGTTTGAGTTCACGTACCTATGAAATTGGACGGTGATATATCAATTGCCTTCCCTATTTGTTTAATTACCATGTATATTAGCCTCATTTCTTCATGGTCTTTTCATCTTTGGTTTGTCCATTTTTTTGGGGTTCGATCCATGGGTTAGGCATCGTACTAATTTAATTTGCTAATGAGGGAGTACATATATAAATTGTTTACTTAACTTGTCATGTGCATAAATATTAGTTAAACCAACTGAATCTGTTAGTTTAAAATTTTAGATGCAATCCTCTTGTTCATTCTCCTACATTGGGAATTCATGACAAATTATATTGATTGATAAGACTCAATGAGTTTACTACAATGAAGTTTCAAATTCAGCTTATTTTATTTAGGCTAGTGGTTTAAGCCTATGAGGTTGGTAGACCAATTATCCCATTAGACGGGTTATGATAGTTCTTGACGTCTGATCATTCTCCTTATCTTGTAGACTTAGAAATATATAACCAACCATATACCAATAATTGTTCAGAAATAAATAAAAATATATGCAAGTAACTGGATCGTATTACCATCAATCAGATGTACTAATATAGAAAGAAGAGAAAAAGTTGAGAAATGAGTGATGTTTATTATGTCATTTGCTACACTGAAATATACTTGTAGTTATTTCTACCAATTTAAATGGTGATGCAGATACTGATTTGCAAATTTATTACTTTTAAGATATATATTTCATACTTGCACTGGGCAACTTGTCTAATTTTCAACTTGATGTATCTTTAGGTTGAGACGATACCCGATACTTTTGATTCCATAAAGGACTACTTCATGTCATTTACTTATGCTTTGATGGAAGAATTACGGGCTGAGATGTGCTCTAACTTGGAAGATATATCTCATGCACCTTTCATTGAAATAGAATATATCGAGTGCACCAAACCAAAACAGCACATTTAGTTTATCTATATTGCACCACTAGTACTACAAACTTCATCAAGTGGAAGCAACACTATTTATGGTCCACAGAAAGGAGACATTCTTGTTTTATCAGATTGCAAACCATCAGATGCTTCTGATCTTATACGGAATAGGCAAAATTATCGCCTTGTGGAGGTATTAGGGAATGAATTTCATGATATGGAACCCAATAAGTACAGAATCAAAGCATTTGGGAAAATTGATGTCTTAAAAAATGCTAACAAGGGTAGAAAGAATTGTAACTTGTTTGCAGTTTGCCTTGTGAACACAATTATGTATAATCGAATCCGGATGGCACTGAATTATGACCTTGCTGGGGCGAGAAACTTAGATCTTGTTTTGAAGGTACACACTTTCAGTATTATAATTTGTGTGAAACCCAGAAATTGTACAATTGTTTTGATGTTTGTTGTCACTTTTGGTTGCTCGTGTGTTTCTAACTGGATAAAGGAGGTAGCTCTTTCTCCACATCTAGCATTGTTGATAGCATCCGGAGCATTGACATAGAAATGTATTTATCCAAATTAAATTTGAATGAGTCTCAGACCAATGCAATACTGACTTGCATATCAGAAAGCCAAATTTGTGAGAAAAAAACAATTAGCCTAATTTGGGGGCCACCTGGTACAGGAAAAACAAAAACAATCAGTGGCTTGGTATGGTTATTAGATCACCTGGGATGCAAAACACTTATATGTGCACCTAAAATACTGCTATCAAAGAAGTTGCCTCGCGATTGCTGAAATTAGTGAAACAATTCACGGTAGTCCATTGCTGCCGCTTAGGCGATGTGGTCTTGTTTGGCAATGAAGAAAGGATTAAAATAACTGGTGATATGAGTGATGTGTTTTTGGCATTTCGTGCAAAGAGACTAAGAGGATGCTTTGCACCAAAAACCGGCTGGAGGAATTGTTTGAATAAAATGCTAGAGTTTTTCGAAGATGGTGTTTCCTTATACAAATTTTGTTTACATGATAAGAAGGTTTCCGATGATGAAAGTGATGATGATGTGAGCAGCAAACTTTCAGATGATGAAGCTGAGAACGATGAGAGAAAAAAGTAGATGGATGGTGAAGCGGACAGTAAAGAGAGTTTTATGTCATTTGCTAGGAGAGAATTTGCATTACTTTTTAGGCAATTCAATAGGTGTTTCAGAACAATGTATCTACATCTTCCAAGAGCTGTTTTGTCAGATGATAACTGCAAAAAAATACTTGATCTTCTGGATTCTCTTGAAAAATTCAGAATGCTTCTCTCCAAGGAAGATGCAGGCAATAATCTGGAGAAAATACATCAATCTACTAATGAAGAACGAGAAGAGGCATCTTTCTCTGAAAAGATAATATTTTAGAGGAAGCATTCACAATGGCACATTCTTGCTTCGTTGTACTAGAGATTATTGTTGTGAAATTTTAAAAACTCTTGAGAAGTCATTGGATCTTCCTGCAATATCTAGTAAATATGCAATCCAGGATTTCTGCTTGCAAAATGCTAACCTTGTTTTCTGTACGGCTTCTTCTTCTGCAAAAATATACAAATTGAAGCTGACCATCATTGATGATGCTGCTCAGCTGAAGGAGTGTGAATCGTTGATCCCCATGGAAATCCCAGGGATAGACCATGCATTTCTTATTGGTGATGAGTGTCAATTGCCTGCCCTAGTTAAAAGCAAGGTAAAGTTTATCTGATCTTTCTGTTCTACCAATGTTTTTGTAATTGTTTATCGTTAATCCTTCTGTCCATTCATAGTCCTATTCGTTGTCTAAAGCATTTTTTGTAATTGATTATAAATATTGTACCTTAGGAGCTATGTAAAATTTTCTTAACAAGTCTATTTAAACTAACTGTAGTATTTGCTTCTTTATCCCTGCTACTGAAGATCATTGTCATTTTTTATCTTCTTATTGCAGGTGGCAGGAGATGCAATGTTTGGTAGAAGTCTATTTGAGAGGTTGAGTTTCTTAGGGCATAAAAAGCATCTTCTAAATGTTCAGTATAGGATGCATCCATCCATCAGTTTGTTTCCAAATGACAACTTCTATGACAAACAAATTTTGGATGGGCCAAACTTGACTGGAATGGATTATAGTAGGAGATATCTTCCAGACCCTATGTATGGACCCTACTCATTTATAAACATCGAACATGGAGCGGAGGGCTTTGATAAGCTGGGACGAAGCAGGAAAAATGATATTGAAGTAGCCGTGATCTTACAAATACTAAGCAGCCTTCGTATAGGTATATGAGTATCTAGCATTCGGTAGCTTATCGTTACACATTAACTTTTTGTCTAGAATTTTTCATTTAAAATTTGTTATGCTCTCTCTTTTGTTTGAAATTCTTGATTATCTCCGTTAGATACTTTTCCAATGTTTGTTGATATAATGATAAAGTACCTACATTTTTATTTTGTAGCAATTGAGAGAACAAGGCAAAAACTTAGTGTTGGCATTATATGTCCTTACAATGCACAAGTTCTTGCAATTCAAGCAAAGTTGGGGAGAATGCATCAAATGGACCCTTATTTTTCTGTTAAAGTAAGTTATGTTGACGGATTTCAAGGTAGCGAAGAACATGTTATCATACTTTCCACTGTGAGGTCCAACACTGATGGTTCTATAGGATTCCTTGAAAGAATTTTCTAAATATGAATTATACCTTAAAAGCCAAGAACTTACATGCTAAATCATTAAGAATAACTAGATGCGGATGCGTACCTGAATCCATTGCTTAGTTTAGGAGATGGGGGCGGCCTTCCAAGTCCGCTCCCCGAGAGTGGACATTGAGTTTCCCCTGCACTCTCGCACCCCGAGAGTAGCACCTCAAGCCCGCTCCAGCTAGAGATGTGATTATCCAAAAAAGGTAGTCCGCCGACGTCTGACACCTCGACGCTGCACACACACCCGTGTGGTAAATAGGTGATCACCGGTGTCACTTGCCCTACACCTCGGGCAATAATATTGTCTAGGGCTATCGCTCAATAGTAGATCAACTATGCATCATGTCAACAACTTACATTAGTGCAACTCAACTAATATAGAATGCTAGTAATCATGACATCATATATGAATTTCAAGGTAGCAAAGAAGATGTTATCATAGTTTCCACTGTGAGGTCCAACGCTGATGGTTCTATAGGATTACTTTCCAACACTAACCGCACTAACGTCGCGTTGACCAGAGCGAGGTATCCTAGTGTTTTCTAAATGATATATTTGTTTGTTTTTTATACTAGTTCTAAATTTCTTTTGGCTTGCAGGTATTGCCTCTGGGTTTTGGTTAATGGACCAACCTTATTTAACAATGGATCAATATGGGAAAAGTTAGTTTCCGATGCAAAGGAACGCCAGTGTTTCTTTAATGCAATTGAGGACCAGGGCATTTCTACTGCAATCTATAATGCACAGCTTAGACACGGCAGCATGGATGCTCTTGACATGGATAGCTTGCACATAAGCAGAAGTTGGAATCGGGTACATTGTCAAGAACTGTGACATGCAATTATTTTAATTTGGTAGCTCTTTCTCTAGTTAGTTCCTGATTGAATTCTGTTGCTTAAATCGTTGAGACCATTTAATGATTTGCATTTCAGATCCACTATTTTCTTGTTTGTGTGTGAAGGAGAATACTGACTTACTACATTTCTTATTTATAAAATGTAGAACCTCTTTTATGTCCTAATATTTGTACTGATGACAATGTGTTTGTTACGTCATTCTACTAGAGAGCTGAAGTTGGGGTGTTTCAAAACCATCGTCGTCAACCATCATCTTCAAAGAACCCCAAGGATTTTAGAGGAAGAAGAGAGTCTTGGAGGCACATAAATTCACATAATTCAACCAGAGGCAAGAATGATACATTGCCATATATTAGGTTTGTTGAAATTATATGGTCTTGCATTTCATATCCTGCCACAAATTAACTTCCTTCTTCATTAATTCACTAGTAAAATTATCTTAACTAATTAGACGAAACAATAAATACTTGAAAAACTTATGACATTTTTTGTATAAATTTGCAGAAGGCAGGAATCTTGGCGGAAAGATGAATTCTCAACGTTCACACATGGGCCTTCGAGTTCTCGTACAAATTTACCTGCAGATGAATTTTCAAGCACGATTCATATTAGAAGTAATGTGCATCATCATCATCCAAGTTTACCATTGTGAGTTCAATGCATAAATCTTCATAATTACCTGAATCTTTTCTGAAGTGACTTAAACTCAATGCAGATCACTGACATTCTCTTAAGAGGAGCACATCAAAGTGTTTTAAAAGTGTTTAACTCTTTATTATTATTTGTGAGAGTTATTATTTTTCACTTGAATCTTTTTATTCCAATAGCTCCGAACATGAACTACTTTGTCAATGCCAGAAAATTGAAGGTTTAGACTTTAGTGTCACATATACGGTTAGATATTTAACACTAGTCTCTCATTACTTGTAATTGCAGTTGTGTTGAAACTTAATTTTGTTTTAATTGTTAAATTTGTCAGGACGAATGAATTGAATCACGTTCAGAGGTATTTAATATGGGCTTTTGCAGCTTGCCGCATAGAGTAGTGGCTCGCATTCAATTTTCTTTCATTTATTTTCTTGATGCACTTCTTTAAGTGAAATCTTTGTGTTATAGGAACATTGATGTCCCAAAGATCCTAGAAATGGTAGAGAGTTTATAGGGACTATTTGGCCATCAGGTTAGTATATATGTTCAAAATGCTTATTTTTGTATGGTAATTCAAAATGGTCAGAGCATTTTCTTATTTCAAACATCAAATATTTTGCAATTGGTTGCAAAGAGAATTTGTTGGCATATTCTATTGAAGTTATATTTGATCGTCATTCTATAATTTTTAACAACCTTTTGAAATGATATTTGTTGCTCCGTAGGTGGTACTAGTTGCCGCCCTCTAAAAAGAAACTAATGGGACATCCTTTGCCATCCCACATCTGCTCTACCCCTTCCTGCCTTGACATATCAAGCTGTGGAAATATGTCTATCAATCTGAACACGACCCGTGGTCTACGAGCAGAGATGGACTACGCGCTCGCACCAACACGAACCTCCATTCATTCATAGAAAAAGACACCACTTTAATAATAATTACTATTATAACCAGACTAAACCCTGAGATACATAACTATTATATCTTAGTCGTTAATAATTGTCCTTAAATCCTAACGAGGAGGATTAACTTTGTTATGATATTAAAATTGTTAGATCAAAGAAATTGTTTGTACACCATCAAGTTTGATAGAAGTTCAGAGACACTCTTTTGAATTGAACAGGGAGGGAGGAGTCCCTCGTTATGACTGCAAACTTATAACCACAAACTTTACATGGAACATAAGCAAACAATTTTAACAATAATGTTCGTATAGCAAGATATAAGCAATTCTAACACTAATAGTTAGACTCACTACATTCTATTATTATTATCCTCTTTTTATTTTTTTGCCTATGATGGGTTTCAGAAGTAATATTATAGCATGGCATATTATTAGTCCCACAACTATTGTCTATCTACGCATGCATGCTGTATCTAATGGTTTTAGTCGAATAACGAGCCACTGATGATTATGAGAATTTATCTATCGCCTTGGATGTGAAGTTGGCAAGTGTGAGATCTTCTCTTTTTTTCTTTCTATTTTCCGGTATCTAAATTTACTTAATGTGTTTCTCCATGCAAACAATGGAACCTCTATCCACAGGCAACCTGCATTAATAGTAGGTTAGGTACTAATCCAGTTCAGCTGTTTGAGTATTTAATCTGATTCATTTGTATGGTTGAGTTTCACATGCACCTAAGTGCATATGAGGTTTTTCGATCACAAAATTTAGTTTATTGATTTATTTAAACTTAATGGAGTATATATCCCTGCGGAACATATACTCAACAAAGTTTAACATATAGCAGTTGGCACTAGTATGTTTCTTTTCATTATCTTCACTAAATAGTAACATAAACTTGATATTTTGATTAATCATGCATGCATGTGTACTTTTATATATATGGGAATGGGAATTACTTAATAAATAATGTTTATGAAATGCAGGCAGAATAGTCTGAGTTGATCAACCCCAAAGAATGCATCAAATTGCTCAATACTTTGGTATCATTGGTACTGAATTTTAATGTTGTCTACATTACTATTTTGGGCCTTTTGCGCTCTATATATAAACTTGTTATCTTACTAAGTTTGAACCTGACTTTAATTGTAAGTAAATATTTGCAATTAGTGGTGATGGATGTAAAATCTAGAACTTTATGGTGCCTCATATATTCTGTTGTGTTGTGTTTCCTTAATGTATCTATCAAGTTAATTATAAACAATGTTATTATGCCTCATATCACTTTAATTTGTTCAAGGAAACTAGGGTGACTATGTTAATTAGGATAAGTAAATTTTATAACTGCATCCAGTTTGATCCAAACTTCATTATCAGATTGTAATCACTCTGATTGATTTGATGAAATGTTAATATGTGAAGTAACATTAAAATAGTTGTACTGTTTCATGCAATTAGATAGCTATAGAAGTGATATTTTCTTCTTCTTGCTAATTAATGTGATTCTTCATTTTTTCCTAAAAAATAATATGATTCTTTATTTATACTCAACATTAAAATTCTCACATCGTACTGTAATATATGAAGTACATGCCGGGCATTTTACCTTAAAAATGCTTAAAGCTGTACATAAATGTACATGAAATCACCAAGAAAATAAATAGGTTAGATATGTATAGGGAATAATATTTTTGTCCCTGATATGCTTATGTATCTGTGAATGACAAGTAGAGCAGAGCATGCTGCATCCGAACTCTGAAGCCAATTAGCCAAATCACCAGGAAATAATATAAGAATTGCATATCCTTGGCAAACATCCGAAGTATTTTGATTCAAGCTTTCATGATTTCGTCGATGTGGAGTCCAAAATGTTATGTCCGTGTTTTTTATAAAAAAAATTATAAGTCAAACACCTAATTAACGTGGAGTTGAGGAGGGATAGTTGTAGGAGTGGGGTGGTGGCAGGTGATAGTGGTGTTGAGGTGAGGGAGAGATGCTGTGGATGTTGAGGGGTTTTAAAAAGAGGAGAGGAGGTGCAGCTGACTGTGGAGAGGGGAATCGTTGTCGGATTTGTCGCCGGAATCGAGAAATCGAAGGTCAGAGATTGTCGTCATCGGAATCGCGGAATTGAGGTAGGAGATCTCATCTACTCCGTTGCTTTACTTTCGTTGTTATCTCCGCCGAATAAGACGACGAAGATGAGGGGAACAGACGGTTGCGTCGTAGCCCACGCGAGCTGGCCGCGTGTGGAAATCGGATGCAGCGGCTGCGTGTAGTGGCTATGGGCTGCCATGCCATGGTCGGCTAGCCGGAGGGCTACCACGCGCAGGTCGCGCAGCCATGGCGGCCAAGCGTTGGGGTGGGCCATTCGGGTCGCTGCTCGGTCGATCATGGGACTGGGCGAGGCCAGAGGGTCGAGGAGAGGGCGAGGGCCGTGGAGTCGTCGGTCGACGACGGCTATGCGGCTAGCCGGGAGAGGAGGGGGTCTGCGGGTGATCGGTGGAGAAGGTGGGGAGGTCGTCGCGGCCTCCCATGTTGGCCAAAGGTTTTCTACCTTGGTCTTAATCTCGGTTTTGATGACAACAAACATGGAACTAATATCTCATTGAGAAAACTTTCAGGTTCCAAGTCGGTTAGCGCACGGCGTCCCCGATCGGAAAAATCGGAGAAATTGGCAAGGATGCTCGTCGGCGCTCGGGATTCTTCGGGAAGTTAGAGTTTAGGTTTAGGGTGTCTAGAATGTAATGTAGTCATCTTTATGATGCAAAGAACCCAAAAACCAAACCCGAACCCCAAAATATGAAAACCCAAAAATTGCCCTGAAATTCACTAAGCCTAGGGAGCTCCTTGGAGGGCTATATGACCTAGACACTTTCTTGACACAAAAAATAGCGGTAATTGTTCCTTGGGTAGAAACTAGATAACGAGGTATTTTAAAGGATTTTTTGGAAGCCTTTAGCCTACCCATATTTGAACCGGGAGATTAGGAAGTTTTAGTTTTTCGAAAATTTGTACTAGACCCCAAAAACTAGATTTTGATTCTTAAGGATTTTGATTTTTTAAATATTTTTATTAAATCTAAATGGGGGGTAATCCTTATATAACATTTATGTTTTAAGAATTGTGTCAGAAAGCGGCAGTTTGCTTTTGGTCGATCGACGATCGACCGACCATCGATCGGACTGTGGAAACGACTAGTTTTCCGCTCGTTGAGTTGGCTGTTTCATGCCATATATCTCATCAAGGCTTATAAATAGAAGCCTTAGCAAGCCTTCCACATTTTATCCAAGTTTCCATTGAGCCATATTTGATCATCTCTAAAGGATTTCTTGAGCCATCTCTTTGCAAACCCTAGTTTCCATGATAAAATTTTGATCTATCCTTTGAACCTTCAAGATTCATCTTCTCAAGGCATCAAGAGGACTAGGGAGTTTCTTTTGGAGCTAAGTATAGTTTGATTTGTTTATTGCTCCAATATATTGTTATTGTATTTTCTTGGTTATTTTCATTGTATTTGAATTTGTGTAAACCTAGAGTGCTAGGTTGATTGAGTTGGTGGTTGTCTTGGTGTTGAGGCTTAAATCCACCATTGTAAACTTACTTTACTAGAATTAGTTGAGTTGTCCCTTAGGTTGAGGTGGGAGAGTGCACTCGGTAGGAAGGCGGGATACTTTCGGGTGTGGAAGTGCCTTCGGTTTGAGAGCGGAGACTTTTCGGTGTAAAGTACTCTTTGTAAGAGAAATGAGATAATCTAGTAAAGCTAGTTTGGAAATCCTGAGCAGGGTGCTTAGGTAGTGGAGTAGGCATTGGGGCCGAACCACTATAAATCACCGTGTTTGCATTGCTTCTACTTGTGTTTGCTTAATTAGCATATTTACTTTGCGGACCGCTTGTTATTCAATTTGTTAATTGCCTAAGTAATCAAGTAAACGATTAAAATCAGAATTAGACGAAAAGATTAGTAAACACACTATTCACCCCCCTCTAGTGTGGCCATTTCAACAACATCCCAGTTTAGATCGGGTGTCCCACCGGCGCCGGGGACCGCGGGAGAGGCCGGCGATACCGACGGGGTGATCGTCGGCGGTCGAGAGGGCCGGTCGGCGTGGAACCGAGAGGAGAGGAGGTGGTGTCAGGGCAGGGAGGTCGGGGGTTGAGACGAGTGGGAGAGGAGTGTTTATTTGATTTAATAAATATGTTAATTAAAAAGAGAGCTTTATCGTATGAAATGGGGTTGATTTGTAGATTATTAGGGTATTTTTGTAGTTGATCGTAGAGTCGTCAGATCGAGTTGAGGTGAATACCAAAGTTGTACATTTTCGCATTCTGAACGCAATGGTGGGGTTGGTTTTCCAAGAAAATATTGTTATGATGTCCTTCTAGTAGGTTGATTGCTTAGGTGTTTAAATAATATTAAATTATTAGTTTGAGAATTTAGTTGATTAGTTAGTGTGGAATAATTATAGTTTGGAGAGTGGGTTGAGCATGGGTGTTTAGAGAGTGGGTTAAGCATGGGTTGAGCATGCAAGTCTATCGTCCCTTGTCTAATGTTGATTTGTCATCAGAGATAAATTACGGAAATACCCTTGCTTCGTTGTTTGCTTTGCTTCGTGAAATTTATTGAACTCTTGTTGCACAATATTGTTGGACATACCATGTAGAGAAATTGCATGTGTTATATTTTATTGTAGCTTATTGGCGTTTATTCTTGATCATAGTATGTTATGCTAATCCTTTGATGCATTGGATTAGTCACTGTATGCATAGTATTATGTTGTTATATGTTGTGTTGTTTACTTGTTGAGCATGTTATTATCCGGTTGATCATGTCATAATCACTTGGAGTTGTTATATTGTAGATCATGATGTTTTGTAATTATCATGTTGTTCATGTTGTTATTACTTGGAGTTGTTACTATGTCGTTGATTATTGTGCTATACCTTGTTGCACTCTTGGAGTCGAGTTGCATGGTTGTTGTCGATCTAGAGACTACGACCTTGGAGATGACTTCGGTCCAGGACCATTTCGATGTGGTACCCCCCAGGGATGGGAGAGGGTATATTAGATATTGACTAGTCGCACATTGGGCACCTTCTGGTATGATGATATCGGATGCGACATCTGACGGGCTACCTGCTTGGTGAAGGCGAAATGGCAACACTAGAGGGGGGTGAATAGTGTGTTAACTAAATTAATTAGCCTAAATTTAATTTTAGTCATTTCTCAAATCGTTTAGAAATTTACGATTGAATGATTTGATGCGGAAGTGATATAAACAATTAAGCACAAGCAACAATAAATAACAATGCTAACACAATAATTTATAGTGGTTCGGCCCCAATGCCTACTCCACTACCTAAGCACCTCGCTTAGGATTTCCAAACTAAGTTTATTAGATTAATTCGGTTTCCCTTGCACAGAGGACTTTGACTCGAATAGTCGCACTCTCGACCTAAGGTACTTCCACACCCGGAAGTCTCCGCCTTCTTACCGAGAGCACTCTTCCACCTCAACCCTAAGGGACAACTAAACTAATCCTAGTAAAACTAAGTTTACACAAGTGGTTTTACACCTTCACAATAAGGTAACCACTTAACACAACAAGACCTAACACCCGGTCTTCGTACAATCTCAAATCCAAGAAAACGTTCAAATAACAGTAAAAGATACAATCAAAAGAGCTAAGAATAAAGCCAAGAGTAAAAAGCTCTTTTCCAAGCCTTGGAACCTCCAACTCGCCAGAAGATAGATCTTGAATCAATTCCCGAGTTGAGCCTAGAGTATGCGCTTGACGAAGATGTCCGCGGAAAGAAACCGAGTGCAAGCAATCGATCGTTTGGAAGGCTTAGATCTCTCTTTTTGATGCTCAATAATATCTGTAAAACCTCAGAGAGAGATGAGAAAGTAATTAGAAGAGAGTATTTATAATCCCCAGCTGAAATAGGGCGTCAATGGGCATAAATTTTACCATTACAGATGCCAGATCGATGGTCCGATCGATCATCTGTCGACCGATCGATCGATCGCCAATGCGACCGCTGCCCTCTTCTCTCTGTGCGGTCAACCGACGAGTCGACTGCCAGACGCAACTTTGCATTCTCTCAATTCGGTCGACCCATCAGTCAATCGACGCAGGGAAGCCAGCGACGCATGATAGCGCGATCCCCCATTCGATCGACCGATAGGTCGACCGCTAGGGCTACTGCCCATTTCTGGCCTCTGTCGGTCGATCAACCGATCGATCGAAGTAGCTACTGCCAGTTTTTGGCAGTGTTTGGTCGACCGACCGATCGATCGAATTGGCTACTGCCAATTTCCTTACCCTATTCGGTCGACCGAACCTAGGCTGAGTTTGATTTCTTCAGCCTTTTTCTTCCGCGCTTCGTTTTCGGGTTCCGGCTTTCAACGAGCATCAACTTGGAGAGCTTTCCATGTGATCTTTGAGCTCGTCCAATGCGTCTTTGGTGCACACGTCGATCTTCGAGAAATTTTCATGATGAACTAGAGTGCGATGATTAATGTCCTTCCAATTTTCTAATTTCTTCTGATTTTTCCGATCGAGGACATCGAACGCTAATCGATATGGAACCTGAAAGATTTATCGACGAAATAATAGTTCTATGTTTGGTATCATCAAAACCGAGATTAAGAGATTAAGACCAAGGTTGGAAACCTAAAGCCAACAATCTTCCACTTTTTGATGATGACAAACATCCTTAAGAAAATATATTCATTAAAGCATATAGGATATCAACTAAGGGATTTCTCCCCCTGTCAACATGCATATATATGAAAATAAACTCCCCCTATCTATATGCATGGATCTCCTATATTTTACTCCCATATTTATAATTTTTTCTCCAATTTTTCTATACTTTTCTTCCCCTTTTTTCTATACATTTCTCCCTCTTTTGACATCAATAAAAAAGGGCAAGAAAGGTCAATCTACTCAAAGGGATGAAGAATAAGTATTTTTTCATGAAGTTGAGACTCTAAAGATGTTTTTTTTCATGAAACATGACAATCTCAACTAAAGGGATGGAAAACAAATATTTAATATGAAACTTAAATCATACATGATATGTTCAAAACTAAAATTTTTAAATTCAAAATTAAATCATGTATGTTCTCAAGTATGAATGTTTTCATGAATATGGTTCTCTTTCATGACATTTTTTATTTCATTCGAACTTTCAAAATACCAAGATCTAATCATTTAAAGCATGTTTGAGAAGTTTCAAATGAAAATAATATCATTTGGTAAAATTTTTTACCTTAGTACAATTTCATTAAAAAACAAGCATGATAACATGAAAATGGCTAAGTATCAAATTTTGCTATCTACTCAAGTTTTCTTTATCTTAGGCATCTAGACATCAAACATGAGAGAATGTAAGTCTATGAATCAAGTTTGGGCGTAAAATGAAATTTCTAAGTCACTTTGTTGACTTAGGTTAACCTATACTTCAAGATTTGAAAAAAAATCAAACTTTTAAATCTATACAAAATCATATTTTCGATGAAAAACTTTGGTACCAATTTTTGGATGAAAATTTTGATACCAAATATTGAATGGTCATTTGAAATGCATGAATAAAGTTTGAACTCAAAAGAATTTTCAAAAACGATTTTTCATCCTATATTGATTTCAATGAGACAAATGAATATTTCTAGTTATCATCCAAAATATCAAAATCATTTCTAGGAATGATTTTACTCAAGAAATTGTGTGAATGATATTAGAAATGGAATCCAAATGGTATACATGAGTTTTCATTTGTAGTTTTTGAAGAAAGATCAAAGTATCGGAAAGATTGATATTTCAAATAAGTGATACTTTGTGTTTTTGAAATCCAACTTCAAATTTTCATTTTAAATCAGATTCTTGATGAAGATTTTTGAAATTTTTTACACAACATATTAGTTTTTTTATACCAAATGTAGGCAAAAAATTTACTAATAAAGCTAGATTTTTCTATATTTCTCTAGAAATAATTGAAAATGCATGATACCAATTGTTGTAGAAATGGCAACTCCGTAATTTTCAGTTATTTTCAAAGTGTACCCAGTTTTCATTCAAACTTTTATGACACCACATAATGGTCATGTAATATGTCAAGTTTGAAATGAAAATTGTATCATTAAGTCAAGATATCAACCTAGCATGGTTTCATTCAAAACTAAACTAGTTTTCATAAAACTTGCTAAGTTTCAATCTTATCATTTACTCATGATTTTTCAAATTTATACTTTTGGACACCTTACATGAGTAAATCTAAACATGTTCCCCAAATATGGATTGGAAATGAGACCTTTAAGTCAACTTGGTTCAAAAGAGATAAGCCTGAATTAACCTCTATGTCATTTTATCCATATCCATATGAATTTTTTTACTCTAAGTGCATGAAAATATGTCATACATATCCCTAAATATGTTTATGAAGTTTGGACTTAAAATGAAGTGTCCAAGTCGATTTGTTGATTTGGGTCAAACTTTTCAAGTTTAAGTCCCCTAAAATGATATAGTTATCACATTTGTTCATCTAGACATGAAATTTCAATTTTAAATACCTAGACTCATGTGATATGTGTGTCTAAACATGTTCATTAGGTGTTTATTCAAAATGAGGTCTCTAATGAGAATTTTAACATAGAGAAAGTTTCATTCAATTAAGATATCATGAAATTGCCTAAGTTATCAAAATTTTGCCTACTCATGAAACTTCAAATATTTATCAAGCAAAATCAATCATGAGTATATATATAGAGACATCATTAAAGCATGAATATTTAATTATTTTACGAAGATTTTTGCAAAATTAAGTCCATACCTTAGTCTTTAGAATTTTGCCACACTTGTCATTTCCTTTTTCATTTACTTTTAGATAGCATAACCTTCCATTTGCATTTTTAACTTGCAAGTAGACTTCATTAGTAGCATAATGAAATAATATGCCAACTAGCAAGCTAACTTACTAAATAGCACAAGTTTAATGCAAAGTTTCAAAAGAAATTCAACTTATGCTAGATAGTAAATATTCATTTTAAGGAGGTTATCATGATATCAAAATGAATCTAAGAGATCTTAAGATGTGAAACATTTGAGGAATAAGATCCCTAAATATGTTTAACTAGTTTGGACTTAAGGAAATGTCTCTAATAGTAAGTATCAACCTAGAGCAAATTTCATTTAATGAAATTTGCCTAAGTGCTAAGATTTTACCTACTCATGAAAATTTAGGGATTTAACATTCAATTCTAATCATGAGTATTAGACATTATTTAAGCTTAAACATTGAGGTATAACACTAAGATTTTGAATTTATCTAAGTTATACCTTATTTATGATGATTTAGCCAAACTTTTCATTTTAATTGACATAGCCTTCTATTCTTAATTGCCAATAACTTGCAAGTATACTTCATAAATAGAAAATGAAACCAAATCTACATACAAGTTATCAAACTAAATAGCGAAGTGAAAAACCAAGTATCATTTTCCAAATTCAACTTCACTAAATAGCATGGATTCATTTTCATATAAATCATTCATGATAACAAAATGAATCAAGAGATCTCAAAATATGAAATTTTAAAAAATAAGATCTCAAACCCTTCCTATTGGTTGAAAACCGAAAGGCCACAATTAGCCTACGATTTAGAACCGCAAGGTCCTTAGGCCCATTACAGGTCATATAGGTCTCCGAAGAGACCGAAAATAAAAAAATCAAAAATCATTTTATAAAAGCGTATTATGAGCGAAAAATCTACTAATATTAAGCATGTATCAAAACTCCAACTCTAATTTAATCAAGTAAGTATAGGAGATGATACCAAGGTGTTTGATGCCAACTTTACCATAGGCATCTAGTTGAAAGCTTGAAGTTGCAACCATAAGGGATTCTTCATTCAACTCTTTGGTCAACTTCAACACATCATCAATTTTTCACCCTTGTGTGGTAGCTCCCCCTACAAGAGAAAATAAGATCCTTGGTACCCAAATGACTTTGGGTTCTTGCGGATTAGTGGGCTTAGGTACCCAAAGTGTATTCACAACACTTGGGTTCATCTTAAAGGCACAATCATAGATGGCATGCCCATAAACACCACAACAAAAATAATGTCTATTAAATTTATTCTTTTCATTATGGACATGATATTTATTATTAGAATACTTGTCATGTGAAACATGATGAGTATGAGCATTCTTGGAAACATCATTCCTCTTCTTATGATCATGAGGTTTAAAAGTGGAATGTTTGACGTGAGATTTAACATTAGCATGAACATTCATTTTTGAAAAATCATTTCTATTAAAATTCTTAAATGAAGAAATATTTTTCATTTCATTCATTTTCTTGTTTAGGTTTAGAACCTCATTTTTCAAATCAATTGTGGAGTTGTGTAAAGCATAAATTTGAGATTTCAACATATAATTTTCTTTTTTGATTTTTGAGTTTTCATTTTTCAAAATCTCATTCTCAATTTTGAAATTATTTTTCAAGTTTTCATTTTCAAGCTTTAAGTTCTTAAGCTCAAGTTTCAACATATCATGACAAGGATCAAATGAGCTAGATTTTAATTTTTAATTTTCTAATTCTAGAGCATGCACATATGAACTAAGTCTTGAATTCTCATTTTTAATCCTTTTGTTTTTCTTATCCTTTTTCAAGAGCAAGGCATACATATTTTTATACTCATCCATTAATTCATCAAAATCATGAGAGCTAGATGAGTTAATACTATCATTATTATTAACATAACTAGAAGGAGAGGAGAGTATCTCATTATTATCATTCATGAGGTAAGCTTTTGAAGTGACTTCATAGTCATGGCAAGAGGATGCTTCATTTGAATAAGATGATGATGTGGAAGCATTTGACCTCTTCCTTGCCTTGTTCTTCATGGAAGGGTAATTTTTCTTCACATGCCCCTTTTCCTTGCATGCATGACATACTAGTATACTACCTTCATTTTTCGGCTCTTGGAGCTACTCCTTTGACTAGAAGAGCTATGGGCATCAAAACCAAGATTAGTGGTAGGTGAATGACCATTGTCATCACTACCTTCATTAGAAGTGTCAATCTCTTCGGTCTTGACATAATCATATAACATGTCTAGAGTTGCCCAGATATCAAAAGCCGAAATACAATGCATGATCTTTTCAAAGATATTATTTTCACAAGAACAATATATGCAATTTGTTGTATTAGCATTTAATTCAAACCTATTAATTTATTCTTGTGTCCATGCATCCATGTTTTCCTTAGGTTCAATGTATTTGATTTTTACCATGCTAAAGACACCTAAACCTTAAGTCTTTAGGAAAGTGTACATTCTACTCTTTCAAAGACCAAAATTAGACTCATCGAACCTAGGAGGTGTAGACGCTACTAACTCTAGTGCCATTCTCGGATCGAGACAAGGTGTAGAAGAGATGGTGAAATCTCAAGCTACGGACCCGCTCTCATACCAATTGAAGGCGAAATGGCAACACTAGAGGGGGGGGGGGGTGAATAGTGTGTTAACTAAATTAATTAGCCTAAATTCAATTTTCGTCATTTCTCAAATCGTTTAGGCAATTTACAATTGAATGATTTGATGCGGAAGTGATATATACAATTAAGCACAAGCAACAATAAATAATAATGCTAACACAGTAATTTATAGTGGTTCGACCCCAATGCCTACTCCACTACCTAAGCACCCCGCTTAGGATTTCCAAACAAGGCTTACTAGATTAATTCAGTTTCCCTTAGACAGAGGACTTTGACTCAAAGAGTCGCACTCTCGACCTAAGGCACTTCCACACCCGGAAGTCTCCGCCTTCTTACCGAGAGCACTCTTCCACCTCAACCCTAAGGGACAACTAAACTAATCCTAGTAAAACTAAGTTTACACAAGTGGTTTTACACCTTCACAATAAGGTAACCACTTAACACAACAAGACCTAACACCCGGTCTTCGTACAATCTCAAATCCAAGAAAACGTTCAAATAACAGTAAAAGATACAATCAAAAGAGCTAAGAATAAAGCCAAGAGTAAAAAGCTCTTTTCCAAGCCTTGGAACCTCCAACTCGCCAGAAGATAGATCTTGAATCAATTCCCGAGTTGAGCCTAGAGTATGTGCTTGACGAAGATGTCCGCGGAAAGAAATCGAGTGCAAGCAATCGATCGTTTGGAAGGCTTAGATCTCTCTTTTTGATGCTCAATAATATCTGTAAAACCTCATAGAGAGATGAGAAAGAGATTAGAAGAGAGTATTTATAATCTCCAGCTGAAACAGGGCGTCAACGGGCATAAATTTTACCATTACAGACGCTCGGTCGATCGCCGGTCGATCGACCGATCGACCGCCTATGCGATCACTGCCCTCTTCTCTCTGTGCGGTTGACCGACGGGTCGATCGCTAGATGCAACTTTACGTTCCCTCAATCTGGTCGACCCATCGGTCGACCGACGCAGGGAAGCTAGCGACCCGCAATCGTGCTATCCTCCATTCTGGCCATTTCTAGCCTCTGTCGGTCGATCGACCGGTCGACCGAAGTAGCCACCACTACTAGAATTGTGGTCATCAGCGACGACTGATACTGTGGCTGAACCGTCGGTGATGAATTTCACGGACGCCATCAACCGTGGCAAAAAACCGTCTCTGATGTGCGCATCTCAGATGTTTTGTGATGGCCCCGCACGGCCGTCACACATAATCATCAGCGACAGCCTAGTAAACTGTCGCTGATTTAAAATCATCAGTGACGGCTCTGGGCGCTGTCACTGATATCAACACATTAGCCTCGGCTCATCGCCGTCGGTGATACTATTAGCAACCGTGATACTTGGTCCTGCCGAGGCCATCAACCATTTACGATAGGCTTTCAGCCATGACTTAGTGACATTTAACCGTGGGTAAACCGTGGCTAAAGATGTTATCCTGTAACTGAAAAAAACTAAAAAATTTATAAATTCCTGTATACAATGATATATCGACTACAACCTATTTTCGATCACATATTACAATCAGAAAATATCATACACATGCATTTGAAACCAAACATACAAGTTTTACATAAATATCATCAATCTCAGCCTCAAATCGGAGGCAAACAATGATCAAAATATCATCTATATATCCAAGTATCAAAATATCATCTATATCAAGTATCAAAATATAAACAAAATACAATTAATCAAAATCTCACGACGACGGTGGCGGCGGTGGAGGTGGTGGAGTCGACAACGACTGGGTCGGGAGCGTCGATTGGGTCAAGGAGGACGACGGCTGCGACATCATAGGTAGAAGGTCGGACTGAGACGCAATCTGAGTGAGGAGTGTCTGCATGTTCTGGATCGTCTGTCTCAACTTGTCATTCGACTGTCTCTGCTTTTGCATCTGCTCCTCCATCGTCAGCCTCTGCTCTTGCATCCTCTCCTCCATCGCGTGCCTCTGCTCCTCCATCGCCTGTCTCTGTTGGGTGAGCTCCAACTCCATGGCCGCTATTCGGCTCTGGTCCTGCGCTCGGGATGACGAGGGCCGCTCACCTACAGTCGGAGCGGTCGGTGCCCCAAGTGGCCCGAGCACGACGCGTGCATGGCCACTGTCTACAAAACCATAAACACGACCGTGCTCCTAACCACCTGCGGCCTCCACCCAAGCTCATGCACCGAACTCCTCCGGTGTCCCTCCACGCTCGATCACAATCCTCGAATAAGTTTCCTACACGTGTTTATATTTTAAATATATATAAACTATAAATAAAAAATATGTAAATCAAATAGACATATATAAATACTTACCATTTTGATCGAGGCTCTGCTATCAATGTAGTCCCCCGCTCCTCGTCGACGACGATGGGTGCGCTCAAACACCTCCATCATCGACGGGCGTTGGACGGTGCCGTCCTCCGTCACACGTGTCTTACATTAGAAAACAAATACATTAGTATCATTATACACAATATATAATTTAATTAAAAGTAAGGAAATTATACATACCATACGATGTTCATGCACTGCAAAAGATATGGAGCCACCAGTGTGGCGCACCCCCGTGTCGTCCCCCCCGGACATGCGATTTCTCGACGCAGTCCAGGAGACCTCCTGCCACTCAGGAGTATCCCACCGCTCAACGAGCTGGTCCCACACAGGGCCAGGAATCCACTCGGGGGCGTGTCCCCGGGTCTGCCATATCTGTGTGGCCCCCACCCGTCTAATCACAGTCTGACAGGCCTGTTGAAGCAGCCCGTTATAGCGAGCACGGGCAACACGCTCCCATGCAGCCTCCACAAAAATGGTCTGGTCCTCCGGCCATGTATAATGACCCTGCAACAAAAAAATTATTATTATCGATCAATATTTAACATTAACATTAATCTAATAAATATACTTACCGTGAACTCTTGCCACAATAAATCCATATGCTCACGGGGCACGTGAGACCATGTAGGCCACACCCCGTGCATAAACTTCCGGATCGTCCCCGCTATCGTGCGGGGGACGTCCTCCTGCTCAAATTTGCACCATATATAAATTCATATTATGATATTTTTAATTATAAATAAATTAAGAAATAATTAATGCATATACTTACCTTCTTCCGCGCACAGTAACTGCTCTGCGCAATTGTCCCTCGGGTGGTGGAGGGAGAATTCTATTAGGCCCTCGTGGCCTACAACTCGATGTCGAGGGGCCTGGATTGGCTGAAGGGATGGTGGCTAGAGGTGGGGGGATGGCGACCATATCAGCTGGGGTTATAGTGGATGGATCAGGTGGGGGAATGTTGGCCAGACCAGGTGGGGGGATGGTGGTGGAAGACGAAGGGTCAGTGGGTACAGGTGGGGCGGGTGGTAATCGTCGGGGGGGGGGGGGGGGGGGGGGTGTCCTACGAGGAATGCCTCCTCGAGAACTGATATCTCGAACCATATCTGTAAAAATTTAATATAATATATATATTTAATAATTGAATATATACTTCATATTTATAATTATTCATCATCATCATTATCATCATCCGTGTAATACTCTTCTTCTTGTTCTTCTGTATCTGAATCATGAAATTCTTCTTTGTCTCCCTCATCTTCATTCTGTCCTTCCTCAACTTCATTATCGTCCTCATCAACGTATTCTATTTCCAATTGAACTAACTCTGTGTCATCATCCTCGAGTATTGGACTAACTCGTTCCACTTCGGAAGGATCCTCTTCTTGATAGAAGTCATATGCTAGCTCATTATCTCCAACTATTGGGTCAATTTTTCCTCTGGCTTTAGTCTTACAGACTACACGCCAATCTACCATGTCTTTCTTTCGAGATGAATACTGCATATAATATACTTGTTTAGCTTGAGATGCCAATATATATGGCTCATTTGAAGCCAATTTTGATTTGTAATTGACCTCGACTAGCTGTTTATACTTTGGATGAACTCTCATGCCCCTATCGCTTGTATCGAACCATTGACATTTAAAAAGGGCAACTGATTTACATCCGAAAAATTGTAATTCAATGACTTCTTCCAATAGTCCGTAAAAGTCAACATCACATTCAGCATACGTTGTCCCTTTGACGCAGAACCCGGCATTCATAGTCTTTTTTGTAGATGAATATTCAAATGTGTGAAATTTATATCCATTGATAAAAGAACCATTATAACACTGTACAAGTCGTGCTGGTCCGCTAGCAAACTCAAAGATCTGGTTAGCTATTTCGTCTCTGTGTTCTGTGCTGTAAGCTTGAAAACCAATTAGGGAACTCACGATTCCGTAATTTTTCTAATTCCTCATTGTTGTAAATTGAGTATCTTGTCACCATCTCAATGTCAAATATTTCAATGAACTTCTCAATCTATGGACAGTTTAGTAAAACGTACAAGTAGGCTAAATGGTACTCTTCATCGTTTAAGAATCGAGATGAACGAGAACCCAAAGCACGATCGGGGTAACAAAAGATATTTAAACAACCATCTGATGGTCCAGCTCCCCCGTCTGATGGTTGATCTCCCCCGTCGTCGTTCCGTGGAAGACGATTAAGTCTTGTCTTGATGGTTGATTCAAAATAAAATGAGCAGAAAATTGAAATTTCTTGAATTATATATGCTTCTAATATGAAACCTTCAACTGCGGCGGTGTTCTTTACTCTTTTTTTTAGACGATTCATGTATCTTTCAGATAAGTACATCCACCGGTATTGAACAGGGCCACCAACTCGTGCCTCGTATGCCAAATGTATCGGTAGATGCTCCATCGAGTCAAAAAATGCAGGAGGGAAAAACTGCTCCAGCTTGCATATGATTTCAACAATATTATTATCAAGTGCTGTCATATCTTCGACTCGAAGTTCATTTGCACAAATATTTCTGAAAAACATACTTAACTCTATCAACGGACCCCAAATCTTATCATGTAGATGATCTCGAAACACAACCGGAAGCAATCTCTGCATGAATACATGACAATCGTGGCTCTTCATCCCCAATATTTTGCATTCATCGACGTTTACACATCGAGATAAGTTTGAGGCATATTCATCGGGTAATTTGAGCTCTTTGATCCATTGATACACATCTTTCATTTGTTGTTTATTTAACACATACGGTGCCCTTGGCTTATGAAATCGTCCATTGACCTCTTGCAACTCTAACTCAGGCCTCTTACAAAGTATTTTTATATCAATGTCAGGCCTTCACATTATCTTTAGTTTTGCCGAAAATATCCATCACTATGTTAAAAATATTATCAAACATATTTTTTTCAATGTGCATGACGTCCAAATTGTGTCGAATAAGTAATGAACTCCAATATGACAATTCCCAAAAGATACTTTTCTTCACCTAGTTATGTGTTTGACTAAAGCTTGAGATTCTTACATTCTGACCAAAAGTAATATTTGGAAGCAATTGAACATGTGCTAACATCTGTTCACCAGAAAACATCGGTGGTGGCTCATCTCTTTCGACTCTATATTTGATAAATTTGTCACGATTTCTTCGATATTGATGGTTAGACGGTAGGAACCAGCGATAATAATCAAAGAAGGAAATTTTTCGACCATTTTCAAGACTAAAGGATTTTGAGTGTTCCATGCAATACGGGCAAGAGAGTCGACCATGCGTGCTCCAATCAGACAACATGCCATAGGCCGGGAAATCATTGATTGTCCATAATATAGCAGCTCGTAAAGTGAAGTTTTGCTTCCGGTAACAATCATAAGTGACAACTCCCTCAGCCCAGAATGTTTTGAGTTCATCAATTAGGGGATGGAGAAATATGTCAATTTCTTTGCGAGGAACCCTAGGACCCGGAATAATTATAAAAAGATAGATAAATTCATCTTTCATACACATTGAGGGAGACAAATTATAAACTGTTAACAGCATTGGCCATACTGAATATGGACTTATCGAATTACCAAACGGATTAAAACCATCTGTGCACAATCCCAACCTGATATTTCTAGTATCCAAGCAAATGATGGATAACACCTATCCAAATGTTTCCATGCTTCACTGTCGGATGGATGAGTCATTACTGTATCATCACGACTTCTTGTATGCCAACTCATATAGGGGGCAGTCTTTTCCGACATGAATAACCTTTGAAGTCTCGGTGTTAGTGGAAAATACCGAAGCACCTTAAAGGGAATATTTTTTTGTCGGACCGATTTCTTCTCCTTGTAACGAGGATGTTCACATACCGGGCATTGTTCTAACTGTGCATTTTCTTTATAATATAAAATGCAGTTATTTGGGCACGCGTGTATCTTTTCGTACCCAAGCCCTAATTTTCTCATCAACTTTTTTGTCTTATAAAAGGTTGGCTTAAACTTGTTATTTGGAGGTAGCATACCACTGATAAAGCCTGCAATCCGATTAAATGCAACCCCACTGATATTACAATCGGACTTGATGTTTAGGAGTTGTGTCATTGCCGAAAATCTTGTATAATTAGGACAATTCTCATACAAAGGTTCATCGGCAACTTTCAACATCTCGTAAAATTCTACAGCCTCCTTATTCGGCAATTCAATTTGTATCTCAGGTTGTTCTTCAGTGACTTCAACTGTCATAGTATCTGGTGGCACTACCGTCTCAGTAACTGACTCAATATTATCATTTAAATGGAATTGTCCTCCAAGACTATCCAGAATCATTGTTCTATAAGGATTAAGTGAATTGAAAGAAGAAACATCAGCAGAAGAAGATTCACCATGAGTTTGGACAACAGGATTGCTCGACGTCCCGACTTGACGTGACTCTCCGTGACAATTCCATACAAAATATCTTGGTGTGAATCATTTTGTATACAGATGCAGTGTGACAGTTTCTCGGTCCAAAAATCTTATTTTCGAACATTTTCGGCACGGACATCAGATTTTATCACCACTAAGGAATTTTTCATTCGAGTAGGCGAAATTTAAGAAGTAAGTTACACCTACTCGAAATTCGTTCGTTATAGCTCCATGATGAATTCGTCGGTACATCCAACTTCGATCGTCCGACATGTTCTGTCAAAAAGTTTGCAATATCTTTAGGTAATGTCTTTAGGTGGGATGATCCTATTCCATTCAGGATTCATGTTATTCATATTGAACTTAGTATTTTTTTTAGTCATTAACTTCATTCTAAATTTCGGCAGCATCTCCCTATAGTTCTCCGAATATGCATATCATCTGGGCGTGTATCGGAGAACAAGGGAGATACAAGACAAAATTAAAAAATGAAGTTAATGACTAAAAAAAATAAACTAAGTGCAATATAAATAACTATGCTCCCAAATTGTCCAATTAGGGACAATTCAAGGGTTGTATGTCGTATAAAAGATCATTAACTTCGTTTACACGAACATAAAACCCCCGAACGGATCTAAGGTTTTGCAAAATTAAAACTTGACTCGTCGATCGTACGTGAAACGTATCAACTCGTCTTGATTTTTTTCTAACTTTATGGATGCCAGTACGAGTCCATAGTGGATGATTCCACACGAGACAAAGTGGACGATTTCGGCACGAGTCCGTCCATTGTGGACGATTCCGCGCGAGTCCAAAGTGGACGATTCCACGCAAGTCCAAAGTGGATGATTCCGGCATGATTCCATCCATTATGGACGATTTTGCGTGAGTCCAAAGTGGACGATTCCGCGCGAGTCCAAAGTGGACGATTCCGCGCAAGTCCAAAATGGACGATTCCGGCACGAGTCCATCCATTGTGGATGATTCCAGCACGCGTGAGTCCATTCATTGTGGACGATTCCGGTGCGAGTCCACCATGGATGATTTGACCGCGAGTCCAAAGTGACGATTTGGCCGCGAGTCCACTGTGGATGATTCCGGCGTGAGTCCTCAGTGGACGATTCCGCACGACTATTAATTAATATTAAACTAATACTTAACCTAATTAACAATTAAATTCTAATAATTAACCATTAATTTCTAATTATTAACAATTAATTTCTAATAATTAACAATATTTTTTTTAAAAAAAAAACTAATCAAGCTGTGATTAGGGTAATAATACCCTAATCTCAAGCAGTAGTCGGCATCACTGTTGGCTACTGCTCGTCGGCATTGGGGCTGATGGTAATCGGCCCAAATGCGGTGCCGACCTAGTTGAGGTCGGCGCGGAGAGGCAGCACAGGCGGCAAGGGCGGCGTAGGGATTTAATGGAGGGGGAGAGGAATTGAAGCATACCAACAGCGGCAAGGCAGCGACTCCGCAGCAATTCAGCAGCGACGGACGACGACGATAGCGACGAGCATAGAAGGAAGAAGAAGAAAGAGGAAGGGTCGCGCGCGAACGCAAATAAAAAGGATTTTCATCGACGGCTCATTGGTCGTCGGAAAACCGTGGATCTGTAATTTTATTATCACCGACGGCTTCGCTAGCCATCGATTAAGAGTGTTTTATATTCGCGCTGTGTTCGTGGTAAGCGACGGTCGCAGCCAGCCATGGCTTATGACTTACTCATATCACCGACGGCGTAGCGTAGCCGTCGCTACTAACCTATTTTATTTCGCGCACCCAGTTACTCTCATCACCAACGGCTCCGGGGCCTCCACTAAGCCGTGGCTACTAACCCATTTTATTTCGCGCGCCGTGCGCGCCATGATCTAAGAGTGACGGCTTTGGTCGGCCCTATGCGAGCCGCGGCTGATTTTGTTACATCAGCCATGGCCGTCGAGGCCGACACAAAGCCGTGAATGATTCTGACGGCTCTGGCGGCCGTCGCTGATCCCCGTTGCTGATATAGTATATTCTAGTAGTGCACTGCCAATTTTTGGCAGTGTTTCCTTACCATATTCGGTCGACCGCCCGATCAACCGAACCTAGGCTGAGCTTGATTTCTCCAGCCTTTTTCTTTCGCGCTTCATTTTTGGGTTCCGGCTTTCAACGTGCATCAACTTGGAGAGCTTTCCATGTGATCTTTGAGCTCGTCCAACGCGTCTTTGGTGCATACGTCGATCTTCGAGAAATTTCCGCGACGAACCCGAGCGCGACGATCAATGTCCTTCTGATTTTCCGATTGCTTCCAATTTTTCTGATCGAGGACATTGAACGCTAATCGATATGGAACTTGAAAGATTTCTCGACAAAATATTAGTTTCATGTTTGTTATCATCAAAATCGAGATTAAAATATTAAGACTAAGATTGAAAACCTAAAGCCAACACTTGGTGGGGGTAGTCGCTTCACCGTTAGAGTGGACGGTTGATGTCACTCTGCAGGTGGTAGAGTGCATGGTTTTTACCCAACGGTCCACACGTTCGATAATTCAATTGATGTTGTTTAGGAGTAGGTGGGGATTATTTGTTGTGTTCATTGCCTTTAACTGCATCTTAGGTCATATTGTTATTCTTTGTTGAGTTGACACTTGATGCTTGTTGATCATATTGTGATTCTCCTACTCAGCACCTGCTGATCTCTGTTGTTTTTGCTTCAGATTTGCAGGGGTGAGCGGTCGATTTATAGATCGAGGTGTAGATAATTTTTAAACAATTAGTATACAGTCGTAGATATGGAGCTCTGATGGCGA
Organism: Canna indica; assembly: GCA_034359265.1. Lineage (NCBI taxonomy): Eukaryota > Viridiplantae > Streptophyta > Magnoliopsida > Zingiberales > Cannaceae > Canna > Canna indica. Next base: position 17,440,710 of record CP136894.1, read on the forward strand.
CTGCTTTTGTATTTTGTTTCCTTTTGTCGTCGTATAACTCTAAACCTTTTATCGTTATTTTGGAGCTGTAATATGTAGAACTATTTGATATTTTATTAAATATTGTATTTGATCGGACTGTTCCTTATCGTATGTACCGTCGAACTCAGGAGAGAGAGAGAGAGAGAGGTGGGACTCAAGTGGATATTAAAAGGCATTCCGGGTGTATGGAGCTGACATGGCAAGTGGGGTTTTATAATTCATTTCTGGATCTCCACGTCAGCAAAATAACGGTCATACTCATGATTCGCAAATGGTGGACCATTATTGAAATCAATTCGAAAGTTCTTATATATACAATTGAGATCAATCAAAATATTGGCCACAATTGATCAATTCGTTAATGTTGGAGCCATTTTCATTTAATAACTTTTTAAAAATTTATATCTTCTTTTTTGTTTTTTAATCCACGTCTCTAAATTCTCTACATTTCACCCACACCTCTTTATGTCATTATCGCTTGGAGTCAGAATCGCCATCACTCTTATTGACGACTGACTACATCGTTTTTAATTGCATTATTCCTTAGATTTTAGTTGCATGAATCATGACCACAAGAATTTAGTATCATAATATTTTATTAATTTTAAATATATTTAAAGACATTGACGGGACTTCTAACCCACCTCAATCGATAATACCCTAGGATGGCCAAATTTATGATAATTTGATGGTAAGACATAATTAAAATAAATAGAAAGTAGAAGACCTATTGGTCGAAAATAAAAAGTTAGGATATATTTGAAAAAAATCATAATAGTCAAGATATATTACGTAGTTAACTATTTAAACCATGTTAGAAAAATGTGGGGTGGCATATAATTTTTTATTTATATTTATTTATTTAAGTATACTGATGTGATATTACTTGTGTGGATCAATAGTGCCATGCGTGTCAACATTCAAATGATGAAATTGACACATCATTGCCGATGTAATATAATTGAAATAAATTAAAAAATAAAGTATTTTATTGATACAAACATTGCGATAGATTTAAAAAATAATTTTTGAAAGTCATTATATATTTAAAAATCAATATTTATTTTAATTATTATTTTCTTCATTATCTATTATCGTTTTCTTAATCACGAAGCAATTTTTTAAGCTAAGCAATAGTACATTGCAATCATTGTCGTGTAGAATTTTAAAATCTCTGAAAAGATCTGATTAATTGCAATCCAGTGCAATCCAGTGCATATCTGATTAATTTCATTCTATTTATTATAATATCTGAAAAGATCTCCAAATACATGCACGTCTAATTTTGCAATCCATCTGCAGGCTCGACGTAACCCAACGTACTACATGGCATCCCCGCTTTGAGTAAATATCAAGTCTACACCTTTTCCCATGCAAGAAACCTCTTCGAATTCCCTCCTCCAGCTCCACGGCCAGAGACGTTTGCTTAATTGAGCCCAAAGTCCACAGCAACCACTACACTTCCCCTTTTCCTCGTCATCCTTCCATCCTTTTGCGCAAGGAATAGCCACATCTTTTATTGTTGAGGACACTCGTCAGTCTTCCAGTGGACTCGACAAAAGCCTCTGTACGACCGATTGGAAAGTTGTCATCCTCCGCCCACTTGCCTTCGTATTCAAAGGCAAAAGTTCCAAAGCTCTTCTACGTATAAACATTTGCCGGAGGTGTTGGATTGAATTCTAAGCAAACTAGAACAGAAGAGCAAGCAGTGTGCTCTAATGGCGAACAGAACGGGAATGGCAAAGAGAGAGTCGACTTCCGCACAGCATATGGAGTTTGGCAATTTAATCTTCTCATGGACCATCAATGATGTGCTCGACAAGGATTGTTTCTTAGATAAGGTTTCCCCCAATTTCTGTGCTAAAAATTATGATCCTTCATCATATTTTCTCATCGTGGGATTTGGTGTATCTTTAGGTGAAAAGGATACCCGATACATTTGATACAGTAGAGAATTACTTGAGGTCGTTTACTTATCCCTTGATGGAGGAAGTGCGAGCCGAAATGTGTTCAAAATTGAAAGCAGTTTCAATTGCACCTTTCATCAAAATTCAACAACTCAAATGCACAAAACCTAACGATAACATATACCGCATGGCATGATTTTAAATCTCGTACCGTACCGGGCGGTAAGCTCGGTATTTACCGGTTTTTGAAAAAACCGGTATACGAGATACCCGGTATGGATAAATACCGGGTATCTCGGTAAATACCGCCCGGTATCCCCGGTATTTATCAAATACCGGGCGGTATTTGCTATCATACCGGGCTATACCGCCCGGTATGATATTTTGCACTATAGCAAAATATCGATACTTTAAAAATACCGGTATACCGATAAATACCGCCCAGTATGCTCCGGTATTTAGCAAATACCAGGCGGTAAGAGATATGATACCGGGCGGTATCGCCCGGTATCACCCGACCCAATGGCTCTTTTTAAGAGCCATTGGGCTGCTACAGTGCCGACAGCTAGCACTGTAGCACTAATAGCCCAAACAGCTCTTAGGGTATATTTGGTCATTTTTGGATGTTTTGGTGGCTATATAAAGCCCCCAAAATACATCTTTTACTCTCACTCACCTCTTCTACTCATCTAAACTCTCTAAACTCTCAATCTTTCTCAATCTCTCTCTCTACTTTCTTAATTTCTACGTCGAAATTCTGCTCAAATGACGCTGAAATCTCAAGCCGACCCCGCATGGCAACGCGGTGTTCGGTTGGAGAAGGCTAACCACTGGCAATGCATCCATTGTAATATGATTTGTCGTGGTGGAGGCGTCACTCGATTAAAGACACACTTGGCCGGAACATCCAGCGACGTCGTCAAATGCACCAAAGCACCGCCGGAAGTCCGACAAATATTTAAAGATATGCTCACCAACAAGAAAGAGCAGTATCTCACTACTAGAAAAATGGGCATCAGCAACGGCTGATGCCGTTGTTGAGCCGTTGCTGAAGATCATCAGCAACGGCCAGAGCCGTTGCAATGGAGCCGTGGCAGAAACTCGCATTGCTGATAACTTAGCAACGGATCAGCAACGGTTGCTCGGGCCGTTGCTAAAAATATTATCAGCAACGGTTTTGCCACGGACCCGGAGCCGTTGCGGATAACATTAATAGCAACGGCCAGTGAGCTCGTAGCAATGCCGTTAGTAAAAGCCCGTCGCTAACCCGTTGCTGTAGGTCATCAGCAATGGTTTTCGATACACTTTTAGCAATGGCTTCCCGCGGACGGCCGTGGGAAAGCCGTTGCTGATGATGTGCACCTGGTAACGAAAAAATTTCAAATTTCAAATTTCCATTCATACATTGATACATTCTGATACATAACTCACACACCCATACACTCATACACACATTCATTCACACATCACAAATACACCAAGATATACATCAAAATAATTATATTTATATTGATAATTATCCACAATAGTGTAAAAACTATTCAAATGCAAAATTGAAGTATCAATATCTAAACAAAATAAATTAAACAAGTCCAATATCTCAGTAACAAAGTCAATATAAAAAAATCTCACGATGACGATGGAGGATGGTCTGGATCATATGGCGGGGTCTGGAGTGCTTGAGTGTACACCGGCGTGGACTGACTCGAGGACGATGGATTAGATGATGCCGAAGAGATGCCTGCTTCGGGATGACCTGACATGTTGCGTAGCATAGCTTGTATATCCGCCATCATCTGACTCTGGCGCTCCATTATCTCAGTCTGACGCGCGACCGTGTCCTCTAGAGTCCTTATTCTGCTACTATGATCATAACTGGATCTAGAGGTGGACGGCCGCTCACCAGCTACCGGAGGGGTCGGTGCCCCAAGTGGCCCTAGTACGGCTCGCGCATGACCACTATCTGCAAAGCTATATACGCGGCCATGGTCCCAGCCACCTGCGGCCTCGACTCACGTTGCTGCGTCAAAGTCCTCGGGGGTGCCCCCGCGCTGCACCACCGTCTGGCTGTAGGTCTCCTACTCGAGTTTGATTTTTTGTTTAATATTTATCATAAAACTTAAATTATAAATATATAATGAATAATTTAAACAAATATATTGTTACCATAATGTATGCAGCGCGGTTGTCGATGTACTCCCCCGTCCTATGTGCTCGACGGTGAGTCCGCTCAAACACCACCATTGGAGAGGGTCGCTGGACAGTCCCGTCATCTGACACCGTCGTCGACAATTACAAAACAAATACATTAATTAGTACACATAGTAACAAATAAAATATATAATTAAAAGGTATACTTACCATACGGTTCGCGTGCACTGCAAATGCAACAGAGCCACCGGCGTGACGCGCTGCTCCCCCCGACATGCGATTTCTAGCCGCATTCCGAGAAACCTCCTGCCATCGATCCGTCGACCATATTCCCACGAGCTGGTCCCATATATCCAGAGTAATCCAATCGGGGTCGTATCCCCGAGTCTCCGCGATGTTAGTGGTCCCAGCTCGGGCCATCGCCTGGGACCGAGCCTGCCCCAATTGCCCGTTGTACCTCGCACGGGAAATAGCCTCCCAGGCAGTGTAAATGAATGGCCTCTGGTCCTCGGCCCATGTAAAGCGAGCCTGCAAAATAATAATATCAGTACCAATATTAATCATCATGCATGTAAAAAAAGTAATAATACGTGCCTCAAACTCGCGCTATAACATGTCGACGTGCTCGCTAGGCATGTGAGACCACGTAGGCCATGCCCCGTGCATGTATCATCGAATAGTAGAAGAAATGCTCCTCGGCACTTCTTCTTGCTCGAACCTGCACAACAAAAATAAATTTTAATATTATATTATGATATAATGAATTTGTAATGATTCATAATTCATGATATATTACCGCTCCCCAATCACGCTAATAAATCTACATGATTCTGTGGCTGATGGAGGCTGCCACCTGTTCGGCCCGCGTGGCCGCCTGCGTCTGGATGTACTAGCCTCGGCAGTATCATCGGCATGAGGATCAGCAACAGGAGGATCAGCAGCATGAGTAAGTGTAGGAGTCTCACCGATCGGAGACTCTGAAGCTCTCCCGCGACGATAACCACGACCAGACATATCTGTCGAATAGACATATAATCAGATTATTGTATAAATAGTAGAGATATATTTAATAAAATATATACTTTACAATTATTCATCATCATCTGAATAATAGTCTTCGAATTCTTCCTCTTCTTCATCTTCTTCATCTCCAGCTTCCTCAATTTCATGATCGTCATCATCATCATATTCAACTTCTAATTGAATTGACGTTGTGTCTGCATCCTCGAGTATTGGAATAATACGATCTACAGCAGGAGGATCATCTTCTTGATAGAAACCATGTGTCATATCAGGTATCAGCTCATTTTCTCCTACTATCGGATCAATTTTTCCTCTACATTTTATCTTACAGACTACACGCCAATCTGCTCTATCTTTATTTCGAGCCGGATACTTCGCGTAATATACTTGTTCGGCTTGTGATGCCAATATAAAAGGCTCATTTGCTGCCAATTTAGATTTATAATTAACCTCAACAAGTTTGTATTTTGGATGAACTTTTATGCCCCTTTCTGTTGTATCGAACCAATGACATCTAAATAGAATAACTGATTTCAAGCCGAAGTAGTGCAACTCTATCACTTCTTCCACCAGTCTATAAAAATCCATATCACATTCAACATAGGTTGTCCCTTTCACACAGACCCCAGCATTCATCGTCTTTTTTGTAGATGAATATTCAACCGTGTGAAATTTATACCCGTTAACAAAATATCCGCTATAGCACGACACAAGTCGCGACGGTCCACTAACAAACTCAAATATTTTTTCATCTATTTCAGCTCTGTGATCTTTGCTGTAAGTCTGAATCCAAGAAGGGAAATCACGATTCCGTAATGTCTCCAATTCTTGATCGTTGTGAATAGAGTATTTTTGCATCATCTCAATGTCAAATATTTCAATGAATTGTTCAATCTCTGGACAATTGAGTAATACATACAAGTGTGCCAAATGATACTCTTCATCGCTTAAGTGTCGAGATGGACGAGAACCAAAAGCACGACCAGAGTGACAAAATATATTTAAACGTCCATCTGAATGTCGAACACCCCCGTCGTCGTTACGTGGAAGACGATCAAATCTTGTCTGTACTGTCGATTCAAAGTAAAATGAGCAGAATGTTGAAATTTCTTGGATGATATACGATTCAGATATTGATCCTTCAACAGCTGCGGTGTTCTTTACTTTTTTCTTTAGACGATTCATTTATCTTTCAAATAAGTACATCCAACGATATTGAACGGGGCCACCAACTCGTGCCTCGTATGCCAAGTGTATCGGTAGATGCTCCATCGAGTCAAAAAATGCAGGAGGGAAAAACTGCTCCAGCTTGCATATGATTTCAACAATATTATTTTCAAGTGTTGACATATCTTCGACTCGAAGGACATTTGCACAGATGCTTCTAAAAAACATACTTAATTCAGTCAACGGACCCCAAATATTATCAGGTAGAAGATCTCGAAATGCGATCGGAAGTAATCTCTGCATGAATACATGACAATCATGGCTCTTTATCCCTGATATTTTGCAATCATCGACGTTCACACATCGAGATAAGTTTCAAGCATATCCATCGGGTAATCTGAGTTCTTTTACCCATTGACAATCATCTTTGATCTGTTGTTTATTTAACACATATAGGGCCTTCGATTTCAGATATCGTCCGTTGACCTCTTGTAACTCCAACTCTGGTCTTTTATAAAGTATTTTCATATCATGTCGGGCTTTGACATTATCTTTAGTTTTTTCAGAAATATCCATCAAAGTGTTGAAAATATTATCAAACACATTTTTTTCAATGTGCATGACATCTAAATTATGTCGAATCAATAATGAACTCCAATAGGGCAATTCCCAAAAGATACTTTTTTTCACCCAGTTATGTGTTTGGCCAAAACCTGACACTCTTTCATTGCGACCAAATACTATATCTGGAAGTGCTGAAACACGTGCTAACATTTGTTCAACAGACAACATCGATGGTGGCCCATCTCTTTCGACTCTGCCCTTAGTAAATTTATTACGATTCCTTCGATACTGATGATTAACCGGTAGGAATCGACGATGACAATCAAAGAATGAGATTTTTCGTCCGTTCTGAAGACTGATTGATTTAGAGTGTTCCATACAATACGAACAAGAGAGTCGGCCGTGAGTGCTCCAACCCGACAACATGCCGTACGCCGAGAAATCATTGATTGTCCACAAGATCGCGACCTTTAAATTGAAGTTTTGCTTCCGATGACCATCATAAATGACAGCTCCCTCAGTCCACAATGTTTTTAATTCATCTATCAAGGGTTTGAGAAATATGTCAATTTCTTTTCGCGGACCCTTAGGACCTGGAATAATCATCGAAAGATAAATAAATTCATCTTTCATACACATTAACGGTGGCAAATTATAAACTGTCAGCAGCACTGGCCAAACTGAATAAGGAATTGCAGAATTTCCAAACGGATTAAAACCATCTGTGCACAATCCAAATCTGATATTTCTAGTATCCCTAGCAAATGAAGGATAACATGTATCCAAATGTTTCCATGCTTCACTGTTAGATGGATGGGTCATTACTGTATCATCACGACTTCTTGCATGCCAACTCATGTAGGGGGCTGTCTTTTCCGACATGAATAATCTTTGAAGCCTCGATGTTAGTGGAAAATACCGAAGCACCTTAAACGGGATATTTTTCTGTCGGACCGATTTCTTCTCCTTGTAACGAGGATGTTGACATACAGGGTATTTATCCAACTGCACATTTTCTTTATAATATAAAATGCAGTTATTTTGGCACGCGTGTATTTTTTCGTACCCAAGCCCCAATCTTCTCATTAGCTTTTTAGTCTTATAAAAAGTTGGCTCAAACTTGTTATCAGTAGGCAGCATTCCATTAATCAATCCAGCAATCCGATCATACGCAACTCCGGTGATATTACAATCGGCCTTGATGTTTAAGAGCTGTGTCATTGCTGAAAACCTAGTGTATTTAGGACAATTCTCATACAAAGGTTCATCGGCAGCTTTCAACATCTCGTAAAATTCTGCAGCTTCTTTATTCGGTAATTCAATCTCTACAGTAGTTTGTACTTCTGTGATATCAACCGCTGTAGTATCTGGTGGGACTGATGTCTGAAGAACTGGCCGATCAACATTATCATTCAGGTGGAATTGACCCCCAAGACTATCAAGTATCATAGTTCTATAGGGATTAGATTGACTGGATGAAGAAGTACCAGCAGAGGAAGATTCACCATATGTCTGAACGACAGGATTGCTCGACGTCCTGACTTCGCGTAACTCCCCGTGACAAGTCTATAGAAAATATCTTAGTGCAAATCCTTTGCTATATAGATGCAGAGTGACAGTCTCCCGATCCAAAAATCGTCAATTCAAACAAATTCGGCACGGACATCGGATTTGATCACCGATGCTAACGAAATTCCGATTTGAATAGGCGAAATTTAGGAAGTACGTTACACCTAATCGAAACTTATTCGTTAAAGCTCCACGATCAAGACGTCGGTACATCCAACTTCGATCAGCCGACATGATTCTGTCAATTAATGACAATTTCTTTGGTTAATGTCTTTAGGTGAGATTGTCCTATTCCATTCGGGATTTATGTTATTTATATTGCACTAAGTACTTATTTTAACCGCTAACTTCATTCTAAATTTTGGCAGCATCTCCCTACAGTTCTCCGAATACGCATATCATCTGGGCGCGTATCGGAGAACAAGAGAGATGTTGCCAAAATTTAGAATAATTAGTTAACAGTTAAAATAAAAACGTAAGTGTAATACAAATAACTATATTCCCAAATTATCCAATCAGGGACAATTCAAGAATTATACGTCGTATAAAAGATCATCTACTTCTTTTACACGAACATACAATCCCCGAACGGATCTAAGGTTTTGCTAAATCATATCCGACTCGTCGATGCGTACGTGAAACATATCAACTCGTCGGATGGATGATTATTTTCTAAATGTTTTGAGACAGTTCGAGTCCATATTGGACAATTCTGACACGAGTCCAAATTAGATGATTTCGGCAAGAGTCTGAAGTGGACGATTCCGGCGCGCGTCCGAAGTGGACGATTCCGACACAATGCCGAAGTGGATAATTCTGAAATTAATCTAAACCCTAAAAATTAATCTAAACCCTAATAATTAATCTAACAAATTAAACAATTAATCTAAATAATTAATTAACATATAAATAATTTTTTTTTATAAATCTACTCTTTCTGGCGCCGGAGTCCGGTGGACTCCGGCGCCGGCGTACAGTGTCCGGACACTGCACAAGCTCCGGCGGCGGCCATCGGCCGACCGTCGCTGGTCGAAACCCTAAAAATAGGGTTTCGGTCGGAGTTCCCGCCGGCCGCAACGGGAAGAGACGGCCGGACGACGATCAATACCTGAAATCGGCGGTCGAGGACGGACGACAACGTCGGCAGCGGTAGCTCGGCGTCGTCGGCGTCGGCAGCGGCGGCGAGAGGCGGGAGGCGGAGGCGGCAGCAGCGGGAGGAAGAAGGGTCGGGCGCGATCTGCGACCTATATAAACTTATCAGCAACGGCTCACTCGCCCGTTAAAAAGCCGTTGCTAATAAGTTATCATCAGCAACGGCTCACTTGTCCGCTAGAAAGCCGTTGCTGATAATTAAAATCATCAGCAACGGCTCGCATGCCCGTTAGAAAGCCATTGCAGATACAACATATCTGCAACGGCTTGAGCGGCCGTAAGAATGCCATTGCTGTTGTTGAGCGGCTGTTGCTGAAGACTCAATTTCTAGTAGTGTCTTAAGAATGCAGCTCTCAGTGGTAGTTCCACTTCAACCGGATTCCCGCAAATGCAGCCAATAACCCATACTACCAAACCATGGTGTCTACCATCCAAAAGGTAGGCCCAGGTATTACCCCTCCAACTCCCTATGAAATTTCAGGTCCTTACCCAGAAGCGGAGGTCGATGAAATAAAAACATGGATCGATGGAATCAAGCGACAATGGGGGGAGTATGGATGCAGTTTGATGTGCGATAGCTGGACCGGGCCAACCCGAATGAAACCGGAGAGTTATTTATCACAAGTCGATGAACTCGTCCGATGAAATCCATGACGCTTACTACATCTCGAAGCTGATGACGGAGGTGATCGAGGAGATTGGACCTCAGAACCTTGTTCAAGTTATAACCGACAACGGAGCCAATTTCAAAAGGGCAGGTGAGATAATTGAACAAGATTATCCTCACATATGTTGGACTCCATGTGCAGCCCATTGTATAGACCTAATGATGAAAGATATCGGTGATATACCGATGGTGAAGTCGATGGTAAAGAAGGCGCAACAAATTACCCGCTTCATCTACAACCATACATGGGTATACGCCCTAATGAAAAAATTTACATAAGGTAATTTATTAATTTTTAAGTAATTTCTAATATTTATTTATTAATTAGTTTATCATAAATATTTACTAATGATAATTTCATATTTTAGGTGAAATTCTTCGACCAGGAGCGACTCGTTTTGCAACTAACTTCATCGCATTAAGGTCACTCCAACAAAAAAAGGCGGCCCTTAGAACCATGTTTACAAGTGAGGAATGGACTTTATCAAGATATGCTGGAAAAACCGATGGAAAACAAACAGAGAAGTTCATCCTCAACACGCGGTTCTGGGATTGCATCGCAGAAATAGTCGTCGCCGTAGAACCTTTGTACAAGGTTCTACGACAGGTGGATATGGAAAAGACGCCTCAAATGAGTCATCTCTACCACTACATCCACCAAGCACAAGAAGAAATCAAGAGGGTTATGATTTCTCCTGCCAAGTATGAACCCTTCATCAAAATTATCTCCGAGAGATGGGATAATCAAATGAGCCGTGACATACACATCGCAGGTATTTTTTATTTAATATTCAAAACTTATTTAAATTTAATTCATTATGCTTAATTTTTTAAAGGGTATTATTTAAATCCTTCATACCAATACCGGTATAATCTTGAAATGGTCGATAGTTTGTTATATCCCCTCCGCAAGGTCATACAACGAATGTCGGGATCCAACCGAGAAGCGGCACAAGCTCTCAATGAATTAAAATGGTTCCGCGATGCAATTGACAATTTCGGAGATTCATTTGCAATATCCACCCGAGATACTATGGATTCAGGTAGATAGATTTTCTTTGTCAATTTATTTATCAAAGATAAAATCCCGTTACTAATATTAATTTTAAATTTGCTGCAGTCGAATGGTGGTTGCAATTTGGAAACGAATCTCCAACTCTTCGAAAGATTGCAACACGCATCCTCTCGCAAACCACATCATCAAGTGGATGCGAGAGGAATTGGTCGACCTTCGCATTGATTCATACGAAGCCGCGCAATCGCCTTTCGTACGCCCGATTAGAGAAGCTCGTATATGTTCATTATAACATGCGACTTCGAATGCGGGCGTTACAGAACGAAGATAGAGAAATTCTACATGTAGATCCGTTCGATGTCGAGTTCGTCCAAGGCGATGCAGACCCAATAATTGATTGGTGGAGTGCAATGGAGACTGACCCGCCTCTTCTTGATGAACCAGGCGAACCACCTCGGCCTTCACCAATTATATCTGATGCTATTGAGTCCGAGAGTCAACCAGAAGACACAGACAGTCAAGCTCTTGAGAGGGACGTGATCTTTGCTCCCTTGGACTCTCAACGAGTTCGACAAGTAAGACAACGATCCACGTCCAACTCTCCATCTTCACAATTAAAGGGAAAGAAGAAGGCACCTTCACCTTCACCTTCAAAGGCAAAAGGCAAAGGCAAAGGGAAACGACCAATTGATCATTTGGACGTGTTTGCAGAAGCGGAAGAGGACGAAGAAGACGAGCCCTCGGTTCATAGCAGTAGCAGCACAGAAGACAGAGGAGATGATGATGGAGCTGGGGGAGAAGAGACCGTCGTACCATCAACACCGGCGCCTACCGATCTGTGGACGAATGAGCAATACTTTGACCACACCCACTCAAGATCAGGATCACGGTGCTAGAACCGGACGAACAACTCGGGTGTACGAGAAGAAAGGCCGGCGTCGAGGAGGTGGACCGACAGCTTTGCAAGATTACCACCACGATATGATGAGTAGCTTGCAAGAAGTTTCTAAATCAACCTACTATGTATCAAGTACCTACTCAACTGATGATATAGGGACTAGTTCTTGGACGGTCAACAAAGAAACACCGATGGGTATGTGGTATAATGGATACCAAGACATGATGACATAGGATCATTTTCAGATATGGCATTGGAGACTTACGGTGTTGACCTTAGTCGTGTATGTCCCCAAGATATGTACGAGTATGATGGACGTCATTCGTCCGCATTTTAAACATTGTATTCATGTATTTGATATTTGAATATGAAATTTAAGTATTTCTTGATCAATCATGGGTTCTTGTAGTTATTTTTAGCAGCAAAATTTAAAAAAAAAGGCTCGGTATGCAATTTTCGTACCGGACTGTACCGTGTGTCGGTACGGTACGGTATCGGTACGTACCGGTACCGGTCATCCACCGAGATGATGACCGGTATCGGTATTTTAAACCATGCCGCATGGTTATTGCGCCGCCATTGCAGACCTCATCCAGTGGCGGCAGTGTTATGTACAGTCCGCACAAAGGTGAGGTTCTTGTCTTGGCAGATTGTAAACCATCACAACTTTTTGATCTCTCACCGATTCGCCAATCGTATCGCCTTTGCGAGGTTTCCAAGGGTGAATATGACGACATGCCACCCAACCAGTATGTGATCAGAGCATCAGAGAAAATTGAGGAGGCAAAAGATACCGACCAAAACAAGCAGATAAACAGTCTGTTTGCAATTTTCCTGGTGAACACGATAACGTACAATCGAATCCTAAGGGCCGTGAATTGTGAACTCGCTAAAAGGAGAGATTTGGGTCTCATTCAGATGGTGCTTCAAGCTGATCCAAAGGTTAGATATTTTGTTCACTTTTGCTTCTTGTGATTTATATGTATTAAGACTAAGAAAGTTGTTTAGAATATAAGCTTAGATTGGCCGGTTTCATTAATTAACTTTAAGTTTTTTGGATAAGTCATGAATTATTCTTACTTTGCCTCTATCTAAAGTCCTCATATGTGTGCTTACTGATGAATCTCTAGCCTCTTACAGTCTTCAATATCGGTCTAATCTGGCTTGACTGAGAGGTAGATGTTATAATCTAAATCTAGATTGGATACTTTCCTAATGGTTTGATCTTTTGGTATATGCTTTCATCTATCAAAATTTTAACAGAAGCCTTGATAATTTGATTAATTTATTATATACTCTCAGTGGTAGTTGATATTTGTCTTTAATTGGCAGGAAATTGGAGAAAATTCTATAACTGAATTCAATGCTACTGGTAGCATCAAGGGAATTGATATTGGGATGTGTTTGTCTAATTTAGGCCTGAATGAGTCACAGAGACATGCAATATTGAGCGGTATATGGGAAAGCCAATGCAGCAGAAAGAAATCCATTAACCTTGTTTGGGGTCCTCCTGGTACTGGGAAAACAAAAGAAATTGGTGGTCTGTAATGGCTACTTGATCAATTGGGATGCAGAACACTTATTTGTGCACCGACAAATACTGCTGTTAAAGAAGTGGCCTTGCGCTTGCTGGAGCTGGTGAAAAAATTCTCTGTAATGAACCCTTGTCGCATGGGAGATGTGGTCTTGTTTGGAAATGAAGAAAGGTTGCGAGTCAACGATGATATGCGAGAAGTGTTTCTGGATTACCGTTTAAAGAGCCTTGTAACATGCTTTGCACTGACAACTGGCTGGAAGCATTGCCTGAGTTCGACTATAGAGTTTTTCAAAGATGGTGTTTCTTTGTACAAAATCTCTTTGGATGATAAGAAAAAGACGTCTTTGGATAATGAGGAGGATGGTGATGGGAATAACAAACCTTCAGATGATGAAGACTACAAGGAGTCTTTTCTATCATTTGCTAGGAAAAGATTTGGAAATATTTTAGAGCAATGCAGTAGTTGTTTCAAAACGTTGTATCTTCATATCCCAAGAGCTGCTTTGTCAGATGCTAACTGCAAAAACATCCAGATTCTTATCGATTCGCTTCAAAGTTTCAAGAACCTTCTCTCCAAGAATGATGCAGGAACCAATCTTGAGAAAATATTTGAATCAAATTATGAAGTGGAAGGGGTCTCTTTGTCAAATATGTTAAATTTTGAAGGAAGCAACTGCAGCACTGCATTCAAGCTCCGTCAAAGTAGAGCTTATTGCTGTAAAATCCTAACAATTCTTCAGAATTCACTGGATCTACCTCCGGTTGCCACAAAATTTGGCATCAAACATTTTTGTTTGAAGAGGGCTAACCTTGTCTTTTGTACCGCTTCTATTTCTGCCAAATTATGCCAATTGGAGGTGAAGAAACCATTTGAGCTTGTTGTCATTGATGAAGCTGCCCAGCTCAAGGAGTGTGAATCGTTAATACCTTTGCAAATTTCATCAGTACGCCATGCAGTTCTCATTGGTGATGAGGGTCAGTTGCCTTCTCTGGTTAAAAGCAAGGTATCCTTTTCTTCACGCATGTTTCAATGTGTAAAATTATTTGAATTTCTAATCTTAACCACGAATCTTGATTGGATTTATTTTCATGTGTTGTATTTTGATATCTAATTGGTCTCTATAAAGATTAACATAGTAATGTAGCCTTTTCTTGATTTCTATATTTTAATGCTTTTCTTTTCGGATTTATTTTATCAGGTCTCAGAAAGGGCAATGTTTGGGAGGAGTTTGTTTGAAAGGTTGAGTTCTTTAGGACACAAGAAGCACCGGCTAAATGTGCAGTACAGGATGCACCCTGCAATAAGTTTGTTTCCAAATGCAAACTTCTATGACAACAAAATTCTGGATGGCCCAAATTTTGCTCAAATTAGTCATAGACCTACATATCTTGTAGGTCCTATGTATGGCCCTTACTCTTTTATAAATATCGAACATGGAATTGAGAGCTTAGATAGTCTTGGAAGAATCAGGAAAAATGACATTGAAGCCGTTGTTATCTTGCAAATACTTACCAACCTTCGCATAGGTATGACAAACGCAGAATTTAGTAGCTTCTTGTTGGATATAAATTGTAAGAATTTGCTAATTAATAGTTTCAGTCATAATCTGATTATATTAGCACTTACCAGTTTTTCTTGTTGGTGTGCAATTCTTTCTTTGCTTTATCATTTGTTCTCGACTAATATACTATCTTCAAGAATAACATATCATAGCTTCCCAAACAGTTGATATTTATAATTATAATAGTATTCACAAGATTTTATATTGCAGGAACTATGAGAAGAAGGCGAAAACTTAGCGTTGGAGTTATATGTCCTTACTCTGCCCAGGTTCTTGCAATTCAAGAGAGGATAGGAAAAACAAATCAGCTGAATCCATACATGTCTGTCAAAGTTAATTCTGTTGATGGGTTTCAAGGTAGCGAGGCGGATGTGATCATACTTTGCACTGTTAGGGCCAATTGTGCTGGTTCTGTTGGATTTCTTTCTGATCTAAACCGCACAAATGTTGCTTTGACCAGAGCAAGGTATCTTAATTTTGTTTGAATGATGTTAATTGACTTGTTCTCATTTAAGTTGGCAAGGTATCTTAATTTTGTTCAAATGATGTTAATTGACTTGTTCTCATTTAAGTTGTGAAATTATGTGGGCTTGCAGATATTGTCTTTGTGTGTTGGGTAATGGACCAACCTTAACTAGTAGCGGATCGATATGGGCAAAATTAGTATTCGATGCAAAGGCTCGCAAGTGCTTTTTTGATGCAGCTGAGGATGCTAGCATTGCTTGTGCCATAGCTAGTGCATTCTCTGAGTCGTGCACTGTTGATTCTCTTAACATGGACAGCTTACATATCAGCAAAAGTTTCTATAAGGTACATCATAGTTACATATCTCATTGAAATCCAGATCTTAGCAATTACACATGGCTCTAGATTACTGATTTCTGCATAAATTTGGCGTTCTTGACCTTATTATGCTAGTCTATTCTTACTTAATGGATTCTTGTTGATTGTTTTTTTTTCTTTGCTTCTGATTAAAGATATTAGTATATTCATTTTGTAGAGGTCTTTGAGAAACTTGTTAGATTTTTCAACTTTGATCATTTGAACTAAGTCATAGCCATTGAAATAATTAGTTCTTTCTACTTGGACTACATTATATTTGGAGCTAACTTTTAAGATCATAATTGTCAGTTAGATTTCTGGGTTTAGTTTTTGTACAAAGGACTGTTTCATATATATATATAGCAGTAATTCCTCACCACAGAGGCACAGACTGCTACTAGAGCTGTCAAATGGAGAGCTCAAGAACAGCAAACATAATAAAAAGGTGAAGACTCATCAGTTGAAATATATGATAGCTTATTTTGTTTTTGTTTTTTTGAAAATAAGAAGCTTGTATTTATCAAGAGAGTCGAAAAATGCAAGTGAGAGGGGGGAGTAAAGGGAAAAATACAAAGGGTGTGTTGTAGTAGGATAGCTGCTATCCGATAGCGCCCTCAATAGCTACTTCATAGACGGAGTGAGCCAGGTTATCGAAACAACGACGGTTGCGTTCCTTCTGGATCTTCCAAAATCATATTACAACCGCACGGAAAGAGCTTATTTTGTTATTCCCAAAAAAACCAGAGTGAATGCGTTGTGCAAGTACATTTATTTGAGAGGCGTAATACCACAGCAGTTTTTAATACAAAGTTTATTACAATATAAAATCATACAATTCAGTTCTGATTTGAGTTACACCTCTTTACTACACTCTCTTTTAATTCAAATCTATTTTACTCCAAGCAATTCACGTAATAGAACAGATTTATCTAAGGCAGAGTTTTAGTAATTGAAAGGAATAACAAAGACAGAGACCAGTTCTGGGATGTAAGCATACTGTGTCTCGATATGCCTTGTTCTTGAGTGTTGTACTAGGTTTTCAGAGATAATAATAGTTGATTGATTGTCATACCAGATGATAGTAAAATCTTTTTGCTTTAAATCCAAATACTATAACAGTCTTCTTAACCAAATTAAACACCTTGACAAGCAACGGCTGTTACTGAAACATATTCAGCTTAGCAGTAGACAAAGTGCTGTAGTGGATTGCTTCATTGAACTCCAACACACAGCAGGTTTTCTGAAGTTGAAAACAAATCTATTAGTACTTCTGTCCAAAGAACCAGCCCAATCTAAGTCCTAAACTGTTTTCCTGTATATAGGTTAACCCATAGTTGGTTCCTTTGAGGTATCAAAGAAACATTTTTGCAGCATTTAAATGTGCAGAATTTGGTCCCACTGCTTGCATGAGATCTGGTTTGGAATTTGTCAAATACATCATGCTTCGTATCAAACTTCCGTATTGTTTTGCACCTATTTCAGTTACCTCCTTCAGTATCTGAACTCAACTTCAAATTGGTTATCATGGGTGTCCCAATTGGAGTACAACGCTCCTTGCGAAATTTCTTAAGTACATCAACTGCATACTTGGTTTGATAAATTGCAATTCCATTCTTGGCTTGCTTAACCTCCAAGCCTAGGAAATAGCTCATAAGAACCAAATCAGTCATCTCAAAAAATTTGAACATCTTTGACTTCAAGTAACATTTCTGAACGATTCGCAGTGTAGATTAGATGATCTTTATATAGACAAACAATCAAACACATGCTACATCCTCCAATATGAACATATAAGCTGTGTTCATTCTTGCTTCTAACTAAGCCTTGTGCACTAAAGTAACCATCAATTCCGGAGTACCAAGCTCCAGGAGCTTGTCTCAAGCCATTCAAGTCTTTCAATAAATATACTTGTTTTTCTTTCCCAACTTTAACAAAGCCTTCATGTCGAGTGACATATACTTCCACCTTCTAACTCCCCATTTAAGAAATCCAACTTAACATCCAGTTGATACACTTTCTAGCTTTTGAAGGTTGAAACTGCATGAAAGCCAAGAATAGATCTTGTTGTTTCAAACCTTACAATTGGTTCAAACATTTCTTGATAGTCTATGCCTTTAGCTTGCATAAATCCATTAACCACCCTACCGATCTGGCCTTGTACTTCTGTATAGATTTGTATAGATCCATCTGAATTGTACTTTAGATGAAAAAGCCATTTTTAGTCAACAGCAGTCTTGTTACTAGGCAAGTCCACGTTCCATGTTTCTCTATAGCTTTTAGCTCCTCATTCATTGCAACACACCACATTAAAACTGGCAGGTTCTTTGATCTGAGCAGAATTTCATACTTGAGTGCTGCTGTAAATATCCCTACGACTGCCATATTTCCTTGCTGGTTATTCATCTTCACTTGCAGAATCAGATTTCTGATTTGAACCAACATGATCAGCTGCTTGATCGAGACCTGATTCATGCTCCACTGTATTATCATTTGATTGTTCAGATACTTCAGAAATGGGAGCTGTATCATTGTTATGACTACTTGGTACATTAAATTCCAATTCCAAGTCACATATTCATCAATGATCACATCTCTACTCACTTTTAAGGGATAGATTCATATCCTTTGTTTGTTTAGTGCATGGATTAGAAGAAAATAAGAATAGGAGAATATAAATTTGATATAATATCCCGTGTATACTAGATTGAAAAAAATATATTATCCTATACTCTCTCATTTAATATCCTATCATATCCAGTAAGACAAACTAACAATTAGGCCTCATTTGTTTTGCCGGATTAAGGAGGTGGATTGGATTTTAAAATCCAATCTACTGTTTGCTACAACAATTGATAAGAATTGGGCCGAAAATTGGGTGGATTTATTTTGGCCCAAATCCACTACTGGTCTGATTTAGAAAATCCTGGGGAGGGGGTGGGTTTAAGGCCTAAATCACAAGATACGGTGCTCCAACTGTACTTAAATTATGAGTACCTGTGCTTTTATTAGTGTCGGTATCCCAATTTATTCGCTCACCCATTTGTTCACCTGCTTCAGTATCAGTTTTCTAATACCAATAGCGTCTATATTCAAGAGTTTTATTGTAGTGCAGATAAGAGTCATGGAGGAAAGTGAAGTTTTATTTTAAGTTACTTTGTTTGTTGTTGTCCCTTCTATGTAATGAACATGGTCTGGAAATGAACCTGATCTTTTTGTGCTTGTCAGTCTTTATTCAATATTTTGTGATTATTTGAAAATTTGAAGCAGCTCAGAACATTCCACTTAACATCTTTAATATTGAGTGGTTATGCCACTTATTTGGGATTTACTAAGAATATTGGAGCCAAAGTTCACTGCAATGCAATATATTGTTTTCATTAACTTAACATTTGTATATATTTTTATCACTACAAGAAAACAGGGTATTACCAACGGACCAAATCCGTCGGTAATACCCAAAAATCTGTTGGTAATATTGTTACCGACGGAGTATCTGTCGGTAAAAGGCTCATAGGTAAAACCGACGGATTTTAATTAATATGTTGGTAATACCGACAGATATTTTATTTTGTTGGTAATACCAACGAAGACATATATCCGTTGGTATTACCAACAGATATGTTTTCATTGGTAATACCGATGGATATATATCCGTTGGTAATACCAACGGATATATATTCGTTGGTAATACCAACGGATATATATCTGCCGATATTACCAACTAATAAATATCTGCCGGTATTACCAATGAAAATATATCTGTTGGTAATACCAACGGATATATATCTGTCGGTAATACCAACAATATCCGCTAGCGTTGGTATTACCAACAAATAATTTTTGTTGGTATATCTGTTGGAATTACCAACAGAATCTACCAATTGCTCATTATTGTGTACCTGATCAATCCCCAAATCATGAAATCACATATAAGATAATTTGATAACTCACTAAATCTTAAAAATAATTTTTGAATCACACATCATTAAAATCCACACACATAAGAAACCATTTTATACAAGTAATTTTGAAATACATTGTACTATTCAAATATTTACATTGTTTCAAAATTTCAAAAATACATAAGATAAGTTTTTTCAAAAAGCTAATCCTTGCACTTCATCCTTTTACCTGCATGTAAAAACAAAAGAAATAATGAGGCAATGAAATGAGGAATACCAAGTTTGTAACTCAATGCAAGATAATAAATTGACACTCTAAAGTTGTAAATAAAGTTTGTAACTCAATGAAATGAGGAATATCCAACAATGCAGCATGCTAAATTGTATCAATAGCATGTTGAGAATTCACTCAGCATGCTGAATTCACAACTGAGAATTGGAATTCACTCAGCATGCTGAATTCAGCATGCTGAGAATTCATTCTCAACAAGTTTAATTTACCAAGTTTAATGTGTATAAAAGCAACAAGTTCATGTGAAGTGATATGAAGAAACAGATAGAGCTACACAAGAGAACTATTAACTCATTACCATTCAAGATAATTTAATAGTTCATGCATTAACAAGAAAATTTTAATGCTATGATAAGTATAGATTCCCCAAAATGGTGTAACCTTAACAGAGCCAATTTTAATGCAGCATGATGAATTATAACAATAGCATGCTGAGAATTCACTGCTGAGAATTGCTTTAGATTCTCAGCATGCTGAGAATTGAATTCAGCATGCTGTGTTAAGCCTGCTGAGACAATTCTAATTCTCAGCATGCTGAGAATTGAATTCAGCATCCTATTTCAGCATGCTGAATTCTGAGATTCTGAGAATAAATTTAGATTAACACATGGACCAGCAATAGTCAGACGATCCTTTAATCAAGTACATAGATTAACAAAGCCCAACATTGGGCATCATCAGCCATTGCAATCACCATCTATTAACTCACTACCATTCAAGATAATTTAATAGTACATGCATTAACAAGAAAATTTTAATGCTATGATAAGTATAGATGCCCCAAAATGGTGTAACCTGAACATAGCTGAATTGTATCAATAGCATGCTGAGAATTCACTCTACACAACATGCTGAATTCTTAGCATGCTGAGAATTGAATTAAGAATGGAATAGTTTAATTTACTAACCTATTTCTTTACCCAGCTGATGGAGGTGGAGGTGGAGGTGGAACTCGATGGAGAATTTGTTGATTCCGAAGGATTGATAGGAATACCAAACTGTGTCAATAGCAAGCGCACTTGAGCCTCCACTTGTGATTGCATTGATGTCTCCAAGTGGGTAATGTGCTTTCGCATGGATGCCACCTCCATCTGCATATTGTTCCACTCATCATATGTCCGACGATGCCCATAACTTGAGGATGTACTTCCTTCAGAGCTTAAACTTCCAATAACAAATTTAACACCCTATCGACATCCAAAACCATAAACCCGATTATGAGATGGGGGTCCAGAGGCATTAATCCATTCTTCAGGATCAAAACTCGGGTGTAATGATGCATCTCTGCCATACTTCTTTATGATTGATGCCTCATAAGTCTCCTGTACAATTTTTTAGAAAATAGTTAATTATTATATTTCAAAAATTAGTTAATTATTAGTTAAATCAAGTACATACCGCAACTTTTTGTGATTTGTCGTCGACATAGTCACCCTCACAACTATTTTGCTTATGGGTGTGTTTAAACAACTCAAGATGTGTAGGTGGTCGATTCAACTTTTCTTCCTACAAAAAAGATAAATAATATTTAGTTAACAATATTAACATAAATTTTGTATGACAACAATATTATCAATATCATACTAGTTTTTTTCGATGAGCAACAAATGAAATAGATCCACCTGTATGAAGTGTAATGTCACCATCTACCTCCTTCTTGCGATTGAGACGACCGACTTCTGATTTTCGTCTCCACTTATCTGTATCCAATGCTCAATAATAAGTTGATTCCAAATATCTGGAGGTATCCCTGGAGGGCCAAAACCGCTAGTTCGACGGATATCATCGGTGTTAGCCTTTCTTTTTGCATAATTTCTAGCATCACACATATTATCAGAGAAGCGTCGACAAGCTGTCTTGTCCTATATTTCTCGAACCTCATCGGTCTGAGAAGGATCTTAACGATAAACTGCCTAAAAAAACCCAAATACACAATAGTGGAGATAAAAATTTTAATTTTAGGGGTTTATATATAAGCAACATATAATTATCATAATCAAATTTTTATAATAAAATACCTTAAATTTGTCCCAGAGTAACTCCTTCAGATGTGATGGCACTTCAGACCAATATGGCCATACACCCGTGAAATTTCCCTTAATAATTGATGAAATGTCTCGAACCACTTCTGTCTTGGGGAAGCTACAAAAATAATAAAACTAGATCACAAATGAACTTTATGGTCAATTGTGCTAAGTTTGTAATTAACACTACTAAAATGAACTTTGTTGGAAAATTAATGCTGAAGTAACTAAGTAATATTAATGTTGAAGCTCAATAAGATAAAATTAGGTGAAGTGTTCGCATCATGTGGTGCTCCACAAAATATTGAGCAGGATGGTCACATTTTTTGAGCCTTACACCAAATCAAACAAGATAAAGTAATATAATGTTGAACTAAGAATGAGACTAAATTGGCCACAATCTTACATTTCCTGATTTCCTACGTGCAAAGGATGGCCACTTATGATAAAGCAACATATTCAATCAACTTTGAAACATATTGCAGAATAAGCTAGTTACCCAAATAGTAACTCAAAGAATATAATGCAAAATATAATGATCTACCTTTTCTTATCAATAATTAATAGGCGTCTATCATCTGGTGTCTCTAACGGTTGTGAAGGCTTATTTGGTCCTCTTCGATGTGAAGTATCATCACTGTGTGTAACAGCAGATGTAGATGGCACAAGAGGAGCCGATGGCATCAAATGCAAATGGACCGAAGGTGGTGAGGGTGTTGGTGCTGGTGCTGACGACGTCGAAGGTGTAGGAGTAGAAAGTGTTTCTAGTGGAACAGTAACAGGTACAACAGGAGTACAAGGAGTAGAGGTCGTGGCTCCAACTATAGCTTCAGATGATGATGATTGTGTAGAGGTCACAAAAGGTATTTCAATCAAAGGAGGACGCCCTCGACCTCGTCCTTGCCCTCGTGATACCATTATTTACTAAAAGTGCATTAAGAATAGTTAATAATTCAAGACATATGAATTATTTTTAAAATCAATTACAAACAAATGAGAGTTTGTCATCATGTTCACAATGATTTTATAAGTGATCATCAAAAGTAAACTTATACAAAAAAAGTTTCAATCATCATTCTCCTCATTTGACAAATACTCGTCAACTTCATCATCTTCACTATCTTCCATGTCTATAGTGTCCGCTTCTTCTTCATCCTCCTCAATGGCTTGTCTTCGAGTTCTTAAGAAAAATTCTTCATGTTGATCTACTTCATCAACTACACCATCGTTATCAACTAATACATTTAACAAATCCAACTCAGTTGTAGGCATAATAGGTTGTATTGTTTCAACCTCATCCTTTTGAAGAAAATCATCGATCCGTGGAGGGATATTATCGTCTGTTTCTTCAACCTCTAATACATCAAATTTATTTCTTGCTTTAATTTTGCATACAAACCACCAATCACTCCTTCCTTTTTTCTTTGATGGATAACTAGTGTAATAAACTTGTTGAGCTTGCTCTGCCAACACAAATGGAGCATCATGATAAAGTCTCAACTTGTGATTGATTTCAACAAGTCCATGACGAGGATGTACTCTAACTTCTTTTTCGGTATCAAACCACTCACATTTAAATAACACCACATTATTTCCACCAAAGAATTCTACCTCCACAATATCAATCAAAATGTCATAGTAATCAACTTCAAAGTCATTGTAGCAACTACCCTTGACACAAACACCACTGTTAATTGTTTTCTTTCAATGTGAAAATTCCTTGGTTTGAAACTTATATCATTCACAAAATAACCCTTCATGGAACGAACCAATCTTTGTGGGCCTTGTGCAATGGCAAGTATTCGATTATCAATAGTGTGAATGTTATGATTAACCTATCAAAAAAAAATGAAATAATCAGGATTATTCACATTGACATTGACACAAGAATAATTGTTCAACTTACATAATCTCTCAACCATTTTGGAAATTCTCTATCTCGTAACTTCTCTAGCTCTGCGTCAGTTAAGTGTGGTTCTCTTTGCCTAACGATATCATTAAACTCACTAAAATCAATAAGGTTTACATTAACATAATTTGAATATATAAAATAATTAATGAAAAGTTGATGTTAATACTACTACGTACTTAATGAAAGGAGAGATTTCTTGACAATTTATAAGTACGTAAAGCTCCATTGCTTTATACTCAACTTCATCGACAACCATCCTATAACGTCCAACGGCCCCACAAGGTCGACCAGGGTAGGTAAAGATAGATAAGCGTCCCATGGTAGTTGGAACTCCACCATCATCATTTCGAGGTATTTGATTCAACCTTGTGTTTACTTTTGGTTCAAAGTAGAAATAACATAAAGTAGAAATTTCTTGTATGATATATGCTTCACAAATTGATCCTTCAATATATGCTCGATTTTCACTTTTTTCTTCAATTGAAGCATATACTTGAAATATTCTTATAAATTAAGACGTTTAAAAAAATTAGAAATTTGAATGAAGAATCAAAAGGCATATGTGTTACCTTTCGAATCTATACATCCATCTATATTGTACAGGACCGCCAACTTTAGCCTCATAAGGTAAATGAACAGGGAGATGCTCCATAGAGTCGAAAAAACTTGGTGGAAATATTTTCTCAAGCTTGCATAGTATTTCAACAATGTTTAACTCAAGTCTTTTGACCTCCTCATTTCCTCAATTCGCCACACACTTGAACAGAGTCCCGAAAGAATAAACTCAGCTCAGTTAATGTATCCCATACTGGATCAGGTAACAAATCACGAAATGCAATTGGAATAAGCCTTTACATGAAAACATGACAATCATGACTTTTCATTCCATAAAATTTGTAATCATCTATATTTACACATCGACTTATGTTTGAAGCATAACTATTTGAAAATTTCAATTCTTTGACCCAATGACATACTGCTTTGATTTGTTCTTTGTTCAACACAAATGAGGCTCTCGGCTTCAACAGTTTCCCATTGGCATTCTGTAATTCTAATTCAGAGTGCTTGCAAAACTTAGGCAAATTAGCTCTAGCCTTGACATTGTCTTTTGTTTTCCCCTTGATGTCCATTACCGTATTGAATATATTTTCAAACACATTTCGTTCAATATGCATCACATCTAAGTTGTGTCGAATTAAATTTGTATGCCAATACGGTAAAGTCCAAAAGATATTTTTTAAAACCCAATTGTGTTGTTGCCCAAATCTTGAAATTCTAGCAACACATTGATTTCCAAATTGAATATCAGGCAATTTATCAACACGTGCCTTCATTTCATTGCCCGATAATCGTGGAGGTGGAATATCTTTCTCAATTCGGTCCTTCATAAATTTGTCTCTTTGCCTTCGATATGGATGATCAAGAGCGTGAAACTGACGATGGCAATCGAAAAATGATGTCTTTCTCCCATTTTCGAGAATAAAAGATTTGCTATGCTCTAAACAATATGGACAAGCTAACTTCCCGTGTGTGCTCCATCCTGATAACATAGCATATGCAGGGAAGTCGCTGATAGTCCACATAAGTGCTGCTCTCATTTAAAAAATTTGTTTTCTAAAAACATCATATGTCATAATCCTATCAGACCATAACATGTTCAGTTCATCAATCAATGGCCTCAAAAATACGTCAAGTTCTTTACATGGGCTCTTTGGTCTAGGAATTATCAAACTTAAGAATATAAACTGATCCTTCAAACACATAGATGGCGGCAAATTGTATACAGTAATCAGCACAGGCCAAACTGAATATGAAATAGAAGAATGCCCAAATGGGTTAAAGCCATCGGTGCACAATCCTAATCTGACATTCCTTGGATCAGAAGCAAATGAAGGATGGTGAACATCAAATTGTTTCCATGGTTCACTATCTGCAGGATGTGCAACAACATCTGAACTATGATTCTTTGCATGCCAAATCATATACTCAGCAATTTTTTCAGACATAAAAAGCCTTTGAAGTCTTGGTGTTATCGGAAGATATCGTAAGACCTTATACGGTATTTTTTTTCTCCTAGCATTATTTAATGGTGTTGGCTTATATCTAGGATGTCCACACACTGAGCATTGCATTAAATTTGTTGTTTCTATATAAAACAACATGCAATTATTCTAACATGCATCTATCTTTTCGTATCCAAGTCCTAGTTTCTTCATCATCTTCTTCGTTTTATAAAAAATTTCTTCCAACTTTGCATCTTCTGGTAACATATCTTTGATTATTGACATCAGCCGGTCATAGCAAGCTTCGCTCATGTTAAACTCAGATTTGCAATTGAGTAACTGTGACATGGCTGATAACCTACTTTAACTCTTACAACCACTCCATAATGGCTCATCTGCGTACTTCAATAATTCAAAAAATTTGGCAGTTTCTTCATTTGGTCTTTCTTCTACATTTGATGAGTCAATACCAATTGCATCCACCACCATAGTTCTATAGGGATTTTGAGTGGTGCTTTATGATTGAGGAATGGTTGATGATTCACCAACTTCTTCACTTGTCAACTCCCCATGTGAAATCCAATGTGTGTAGCGAGGCATAAATCCCTTCAAACATAAGTGATATGCCTATAATGATAATGATAATGATGATTAATACATTGTCGACATGGGCACCTAATTTTGTTACCAAAAATATATTGAGTTTTGGAGTATGCAAAATTAAGAAATCCTCTGACTCCTTGAATAAATTCATTAGTCAAAACTCCTATAATTATTCGACATTTCATCCAACTACAATCCGTAGACATTTTGATTAATTTTTTCAACCTAGAAAGAATATTAAGCACATTAATTAGAACACGTTTTTAAAAAAAACAGCTATCATGTTATTTAGATTAGAGTCTCCTCTAAGCTAAGCAATAGTCCTGCCATCACATTGTGGACTGTGATATGTACTTTGTTAGAAAAAGGAAGAAAGAAAACCTAAGAAGTAATGTGATGGTGCTTCATCAATTGGGCATCATATTTTGGAATTTTGGCTATGGAGGTCCCACTACATGTTCAAGATTTTCTTTTTCTTTGAGCAATTACCTCGATCGATCTTTTTCTTGATAAATCCTATAATTCCTAAGAATTTCTCTACTCACTAGAATTTTGAAATTTTTTTCTGGAATTTTGAAGTTTCTCTACTCATTGGGTATAGTTCTAATGAGTCTAATTTTTTTCTGGAATAAAATTAGGTGGTCTTCAAGGCTCTAGCAACATCTCATCAACATTCTGCAGCTAACTCTAAGTTCCTAGAAAAAAATCATTCAAGCAAGTGAAGTATAAGCTTAGAACAAAAAATCTAGTTGGCAACTCCAAAATCTTCATATTGGTTCTAATATAAGCTCATGCAGCAAATTAGCAATTTCTAATAGTTCTTTTGGACTTGTAAAGAGTGTATTATATATATTCAGCAAATTTTATTCGACAAAATTTTAAACCCTGATACAACACAAAAGAACTAAAAACTGTATTGAAAATAAAAGAAAGAACTAAAAAAAACTAAAGAACACAAATAAAGATGAAATGAACCATTTATTATATTAACTATTTATCATCATAATACATAACTCATCAATATATATTCAACCAAGCTGAGAACTGATATGACAATTAACATATATATATATATTACTTACATCATGTGATTATATATATTATGAACAGCTAGGAAAGATCAGATGTGGAGGAAAGGACACAATATATTAAGAGATGTTATCCCAGGTTAATTTGCCATATTGATGATGTGTGCATGCTTGGTATTCATGTGCTCATTTATAATCAAAATAACATATATGTCTTGTACAATGACAAGGCCCAGTGCTGGTTGTTGACATGAAATCAGGGATGACAATCAATGTTTGAGCCTGGAACAGCAATTACTATGATTTAATTTCAGCATCAGCTCATAATAGAGGATGCTCTAGAAACATTAATACAATGTTGGTATCTATAGCTTAGATAAGAGAATGACTATATATATTTCCTAGCCTTGTGATAAGCTGCTTCAAGCATGACTTAACTTACAAATGTCTTATTGCTGGCACTCGTCTTCCTTTCCCACAAGTTTTGTTCACTAACACAACTAGCCTGAACATCAAAAGCTAATGAAACATACACAGATATAGGAACTAACATGGATAGCAGCCAATAAAAATGGTCAAAATCATGAACAAGATATGCAAAGATGAACCTAACAGGACAGGGCAGTAAACCAAGGTGAATCTGCAACAGCTCACCCTAACAAGCACATCCACCAATTTGCTCTGCTTGTGAACTCTCTCTGAGAACCAAGTTGGATAATTCAATCGTTGATGCTAAAATACAGAGCAAATGTTAAATCAATTGGACCTTTGATTCATCATTTTGATTGATTTCATCAATTTAAATAAAAAATTAGAAAATTTATCTTCACTAGATAGTTGTATACTTGTATGAACTGATATACATAAACCCAAGAAACTTGATGAAAAAATATGCACCAGATGTTAAATCTATTGGGCTATCATTACATCAATTTGACTGACTCAACCAATTCATATAAAAATACTCATCTTGGTAGAGGAAACCACCATTCTATTGAAATTACCATTACATCAACAAAAATATATCATAAACAGTTCTAATGAAATTACTATTACAGCGCTATCTAATGCTCACTGGTAGATTTCATCAAGGAGAAAAGAAATCACAGGACCTAATAGAGTGACAAATGTGGAAGAACTTGTTCCACCAATTAGCAAAAGCACATGAACATCCCTTGATTTTTTGGCAAGCTGTAAGTAAGCTGAACATATGTTCATAAGTTCAGACTTGAAACCATTAATAGATCACTGTAATAAACAGTCATAATTGGTACTTAAAACAAAGAGCTCCAATGCCACTAGATAAACCCCACTTAGCTAAAGAGGTAATTCAGCTGGAGAATGGTTTTGTTATAAATTCTCAAGTGAACGGGCCGACATGTATAGTGCAAATAACAGACTAAAGACAAAGAGATACTCAAAATTTTTATTTATGTTACTATGCCATAGAAGAATGTACTTACAATTGGTATCAACAAATTTACATTGCCCTACATCTCTTGTAGTAAGTTACTAATCTTCCGAAGCTCCTTTAAAGCTGCTACTGTCGTAACCTGACCTTTACTCCCAAGAATGTTGCTCGATAAGCTGTCCAATGAATCAAATTTGCCTTTATCTTGCTGGAAGACTGTTTCTATCACCTGCATGAATCAACAATTAATCATGATGAATAATAAAGTTAATTGCCTTCAAAAGATGATATTCCTACAACATTAGACAAGACTATATAATTTTCTTTTTCTAATTTTGGAGTGTAAATGAATTGAAGATGCATAATCAGAGGGTTGTCTGTGTTAGGATCTGATGATCCAAATTTTATTATGAAACTTATATTAGATAGAGATTCTATTGTTGTTATTCGACCTAAAGTTTAGCAAGGAAATGAGATGCAGTTGAAGATGTATAATCATATCTCACCTGAATATTCTCTAACATGGACTGCCCAATATTTCTTATACTATCCAACACTTTTTTTTCTCCTACTTCGGTCCTCCTATTAACTCCAGAAGAATTGTGCATTCCATCCGAAGATGAAATGTCAATATTGTCCTTTTTGGTGCATCCAGCATTTTGTTGGGACTGTTGATTTACTTCGTTGGAGCCTCTACCAAACTTCCAAAACCACTAAAATTTACCTGCAAATAATTTCCGATCTTTTGGAGGGGCCATCTCTTCTTGTACAGCATTAACAGTGATAGATGAAGTGACTTCAGCACTAGCAGCCAACTGATGGTCAACATTTTGACTACAAGGTTCCTCCATATTATTTGTTTCATTTTGGTTAGTTTGACAACAAGGCTCCTCCATATTGTTTGTCTCTTCATTTTGGTTATTTTGACTATAAGGCTCCTCCATACTAATTGTTTCTTCATCATTCTCACCGACAAATGAATTTGAAGTAACACTACTTTTCACTGAATCATTTTCATGGTCATTACCTATTTCATGAGGACTAGTAGATGTGGAAAAGTCCAAAGAATTATCCCCACTCGAAAGTGTTTCTTCAATCACGCAACTTCTGCTGCTTTGAGTGGACAAACCCTCGGGCAAATCTTTTCCAACATTCAAGTTGTTTGAAGTAACAGGAGCCTCATAACATTCAGATATATCTTGGTCCTTTTCACCTTCAATATCTTTGCACATATCATCGAAAAGTCTACGTCTAACAGAAGGCTGAGGGCGGGCATTTTGCACATGCTATAATTTACATGCTAAAAAATCAATAACAACTCTCTAAAAAATCGGCTAACAACTCTCCAGTTTAAATTATAATTTACACACTATAAGAACATGGCATCGGATGAAATCAATAATAACTCTCTAAGAACAATCTATAAAATCTGGAGAAATTTAAAGATTAAAGAAATTTACCTCAAATCAGCAGAAATCTGGAGAAATCAGAAGAAAGGGGCCTGCGAGAGTGTTAGATGGGGGAAGGAATCGTGGGTGGCAAGGGGGAGCTTGCGGAAGAAATTAAGGGGCCTCCGCGAGAGCTTGTTGCGGGTGGTAGGGGAGATCGCGGGTGGCAGGGTGAAGCGTCGGATGAAGAAGGATGAAGAAGCGTCGCCGTGGCTGGAGAAGAATCGCATGGTAGACAGGCCTCTGTGAGCGGGTGGCAGGGGAGATCTCGAGTGGCAGGGAAGAAGCGTCGGATGAAGAAGGATGAAGAAGCGGATCGCGGCTGGAGAAGAATCGCACAGCACAAAGGGGTGAGTGAAACTTTTGTCGCGCGCCTGCAAGCTTTTGTCGGGTTGATAAGAAAAATAAGGCGCGAGTTTTTGTCGGCTGGGGGAGAGGGAAAAGCTGGTCGAATGAAAAAATAAGATGGAATGGAAAAATTTAGGGTTTTCTAAATTTTACCAACAGATATATGTATCTGTTGGTGATTTTGTTGGTAATACCAACAAAAAATATCCGTTGGTAATACATCCATCGGTGAAGCCTTGTTTTCTTGTACTGTATGCCCTCAAATTGCCTGAATATTTTCTACATTGGATTTTTCTTCTGGTAATCGGCTTTGCGATCATATAAAAATTAAGATTCTCTTTCACGCTTTTGGCTTTTATCATGCTCATTTTTTCTAATGTCCAAGTATTTGTTACTCTGTTCTAGAATAAAACTGATGTAACTCGGCATCCAAGCTTGAACCTTTCATCAAATAATCCAGAGGCTTCGAGAGCAAAGGAGTTACTGGACCAGAAATATTCAAATAATTCACTAAAAAACATCGATAATTCTGGTTCATATTTCAGGTTTTCTTTTAGTTACACATTTGCCTCCATTTCTTAAATTGTATTTAAAGTGGTTCCTTCTTCTATATTATCCATTGATGAATTTCCATGTCTTTTTATGCAAGTACTAAAAATCCCAATTGCAGTGTATGTGTGAAACTTATTAGAGTTAATGAAGACCAGCTCTTATAGTTGATTTGAATAAATGTTTGAGCTATCTTTTAGTCCCATATTGTGTAGCTTATCTCAGCTTTGAACCACGGCTTTACACGTGGATATGAAGTTGTAATGGTATACAGGTATAGTATAAATACTTTTCTCTGTGCTGATGTAAGTGTGGAGTTTTTGAATGAAATCAACTTTTGTTTGCTGTTTCCACCTTGTGCGCGTTACGAGTGTTTGTGCTATTGAGTGTATCATCTCAGATCAGATCCCTGGTGATTCATTTCTTGATATGGAGATCGTCTGGGTGGACTGGTGCTATCAGTGGTATCAGAGCCTGGTCTCGCTGAAGGATGGCTAATACCAACTCGGCGATGGGATTGCCAAGTATTCCTGTTTTCTTTGGATCTGGATTTGAATTGTGGTCATCCAAAATGGAGAATTATTTTATTTCTCAAGAACATTGGGAGTTGATTGAAGAAGGTTATAATCCTGAGGGATTAACTGTGAATCGAGCCAAAGAATTGAAAAAGAAGGATGCAAAAGCTATTTTTTGCATTCAGCAAGGTCTTTCCGAGCATATTGCGACCAGATTGGGGCGGATAACATCCGCTAAGGCTGCATGGCAAGCATTAGAAGATAGATATCAAGGTACAACTAAGATCAAGGACTCAGACAATGAGAAGAAACTTTGAAAGTGTGTTTATGGGTGAGGATGAGGATCTAGATACATTTTTATGTGATATGATCGAAAGGGCAAACCAGATCAGAAGTTTTGGGGAAGATCTGGAAGAATCTAAGCTTGTTCAGAAAATTCTGAAGAGTCTTCCTCAAAAATATGGTCATGTAGTGTTAGCAATAGAAGAGGGTAATGATCTGAAAGTGATGAGCAGTGAGGAGTTGCATAATTCCTTGCTGTCGCATGATGAAAGAATGAAGAGATTTTACACAAAGCTGAAGGAGGGGGTTGCGTTTTATATGAGATCAGGAAAATCCTCGAATTAGGCCAATTCTAGCAATTCCTGGAAGAAACAAGACAACAATTCAGATCAGTATAAGAATGTAGAACATAAGAAGAAAATTCAATGCTTCTACTGCAAACGAAATGGCCACATCCAAAGATTCTGTCGACTCAAACAGAAGCATGAGTCTGAACGTTTTGCAAATTATGCAGAAGAAGAGCCTGAAGCTAAAGAAGAAACAGTGTTTTTGCTAGCAAAGCTCCAAGACAATGCAAGGGATGGCTGGTACCTGGACTCGGGGTGCAGTAATCACATAACATCAAGCTCAGAGTATTTCATCCATCTGGTTAGGAATTATGCCACTTGTGTTAAACTTGGAGATGGCTCAGTGAAAATGTCTGAAGGAAGAGGAGATTTGCGCTTATTTAGTAATCATCAAATAGGTTCTGTTTGTACCTGAGCTTGATTCGGACCTATTGAGTGTTGGACAATTGTTGAGAGATGGCTTTAAGGTGCATTTCGAAGGAGACTGTTGTCAGGTATTCTCAAAATCTGAACCAAATCATGCCTTGTTCAATATCAGTATGGCTTTGAACAATTTATTTTATCTCAAGAACTTTGAGACATTATATTTAGCTATTGATGGGTCTGATTTGGTAACCTGGCATGAAAGATTTGGACATATAAACATGCAATATCTTAATGACATGGCTACAAGAGGCTTAGTAACTGGTCTGCCTAAGCTAGGAGAAGCTGATGGCAGGGTGTGTCAGACTTGTGCAATGGGAAAGCAAGCTCGGGCACCATTTCCCAAGGGTGTAGCTAACAGAGCTAGTGGAGTGCTAGAGCTGATACACGCAGATATATGTGGACCTATGGAGGTAAAATCTAATTCTGGCTTCAGATACTTCCTAGTTTTCATTGATGATTTCAGCCGATATGTTTGGGTATATTTTCTTCACAATAAATCCGAAGCTTTCAGTTGCTTTAAGAGGTTCAAAGCAGCTGTAGAAACTGAAACTAGCTGCAAGAATAAAACCTTGAAAACTGATAGGGGAGGGGAATTTTTATCAAATGTGTTTCTAAAATTTTGTGAAGAGCATAGTATCAGAAGACAACTAACAGCTGCTTATACCCCGCAGCAAAATTGAGTGGTTGAGCGCAAAAAGAGGAGTTTGGTAGAGATGACCAGATGCTTGTTAAAGAGGAGTCATCTACCAAAAGAATTGTGGGCAGAAGGAGTGAACACATCAGCCTACTTGTTGAACCGAAGCTTCACTAAGGCTGTTTATGATAAGACACCCTATGAGGCTTGGCATGGTAGTAAACCTGATGTAAGTAATCTTAGAATCTTTGGAAGTCTAGTTTACTACCATATACCTGAACAGCAGAGGAAGAAACTTGACTTCAAAAGCAAAATGGCTGTGTTGGTTGGTTATAGTGCTGAGACTAAAGGGTATCGGCTGTATGATCCCATTCAAAAAAAATTGATAATAAGTCGAGATGTCATAATTGATGAGTCTAAGGTGTACAAGGATAGAGAAGAAGCATCTACTTCTGTGCAAGAAGCAACAACTAGATGTGTTAATGTGGATGAAGATGAATTTTTTGAAGCTGTAGAGAATGTGGATGAAGGAAGTGATACTGAATCTGCAGCTGAGGAAGATCTGGTTAATGAAGAGATTGATTCTGGTAATCATTTTTCATCTCCAGGAAGTGAAGAGATTGTTTCTGGTAGTAGTTCTTCAACTCCAGTTAGAGGATTTCGAAATCTAAGTGAAATTTATGAGAGAACTAAAGTGTGTCAACTTGCGGAGTTGATTGAGCCAAGAAGTTTTAAAGAAGCTGTAAAGATCTCAACTTGGAGGCAAGCCATGGATCAAGAGATGAACTCAATTGAGACACATCAAACATGGGACCTAACTGAGCTACTAGAGGATAAAGAAGCTATTGGACTCAAGTGGGTCTACAAAATTAAACTGAATGCTGATGGAAGTCTGAACAAATACAAGGCTCGAGTGGTAATTCTTGGGTATATGCAGAATGAAGGCACTGATTTTGATAAGACCTTTGCTCCAGTGGCTCGAATGGACACAATCAGATGCTTGATGGCCACAGCTGCATTTAAGAAGTGGAGGATTTATTAGATGGATGTAAAGTCGGCTTTTTTAAATGGTGAACTCAAAGAGAGTGTCTATGTCAATCAACCTGTGGGATATGCTATTGAAGGAAGTGAAGACAAAGTATACAAGTTGAAAAAAGCATTATATGGCTTGAAACAAGCTCCACGAGCTTGGTATGATAAGCTTGATGCTTATTTTGTTTCAGAAGGTTTTGACATAAGTAAAAACGAGCACACTCTTTATATTAAAAGAACATCTGAAGAACAAATACTGATTGTACTGGTCTATGTTGATGACCTTTTAATTTTCTGCAGTGATGAACAACTCAGTTTGGAATTTAAATCTGAATTAGGAAAGGTGTTTGAGATGACTGACTTGGGGTTACTGAAATTTTTCTTGGGAATTGAGGGAGCGCAGAGTGATGAAGGTATCTTCATTTCACAAAAGAAATACACTTTAGAAATTCTTGAAAGATTTGGAATGTTGAATTGTAACCCAGTCAGAACTCCTATGGCTACTAATCTCAGTTTGACACCTGACAGCTGTGAAGTGCAAACAAGTAACTTTGATTATCGAAGCTTAATTGGTTGTCTACTATATTTGACCAACACTAGACCTGATATCTTGCAGAGTGTGAGTTTCTTGTCTAGGTACATGAGTTCTCCAAGTGTTGCTCATGTCATTGCAGCAAAGCGCATACTTAGATATCTGAAAGGTACTTCTGAATTTGGTTTACTGTTCTCAGGAGCTGGTGATCTCAATGCTACTGGTTTCTCAGCCAGTGACTGGGCAGGATCTGTGGAAGACAGAAAGAGTACCTCTGGGTACTTGTTTAAGATAGGAATAAATTCTGTGTTGGAACTCCAAGAAGCAGTCCACAACTGCTCTCTCCTCAGCTGAAGCTGAGTATGTGGCTGCTGTAGCTGCTGGTTGCCAGGCCATATGGCTCAAATGATTCTTGAAGATTTCTGCATGCCTATTGAAGATGCTATGGTTCTTTTCTGTGATAATATATCAGCCATTTTGTTATCAAACAATCCTGTTCATCACTCGCGTACTAGACACATAGACATAAAACATCATTTTCTCAGAGACTTGGTTCGGGACAAGATTATCAAATTGGAATTCTGCAAGAGTGAAGAACAAATTGCTGACATTTTTACCAAGGCACTGCCTTATGATAAATTTGCTTACTTCAGGAGTTTACTCAACGTTGGTAAGAGTCTTCATTAAGGGGGAGTATTAGAGTTAATGAAAACCAGCTCTTATAGTTGATTTGAATAAATGTTTGAGCTATCTTTTAGTCCCATATTGTGTAGCTTATCTCAGCTTTGAACCACAGCTTTACACGTGGATATGATGTTGTAATGGTATAGTATAAATACTTTTCTCTGTTCTGATGTAAGTGTGGAGTTTTTGAATGAAATCAACTTTTGTTTGTTGTTTCCACCTTGTGCGCGTTACTAGTGTTTGTGCTATTGAGTGACTGATCTGCATCATCTCATATCAGATCCCTGGTGATTCATTTCTTGATTTGGAGATCGTCTGGGTGGACTGGTGCTATCAAAACTCAACAAGAAATTTTTTTCTAATAAAGTGAAAAATATTATGCAAATCTGCTACTTATAATGTCCTAAATGAGATGTGTGATGAGTGTCGAATCCATCAAAAATAAATACATACTTCTTGAGATTTTGTAGTCGTGACAAGTAGGGTCGAATCCATAGAGACCGGTTAATTTCAAATTCTTTCAAAATCAAAAATTAAAAAGAGCGGGGGTTTGATTAGATGCAAACTGAAAAAAAAAAATAGTGATTAAAAATAGTGATTAAAATTAAGGAGAAATCAATGAGAGGAAAGTCTAGCTAAAGGTACGTTCTCGATTTCGGATCGTAGGATTGATCATAGACGCTAAGGATGGGTTTTTTTATTTCTAGCAATTTAATAGACTTTTGTGAATTGAACAACAATCTCACAAGTTATATTAATTCAAGTATTCCATTAGTTCGGATTAAACAACAACCTCGACTAATTTATCTCTAAATCCGGCATGGAACAACCAATACCGGTAGATTAGCTATTGTTCTAATAATTTGGTAACAGACCGACAGTTAAAAAGAAATAATAGAATAAATTCCGCAGGAAACAAATGAAATCCTAGAAAACAAAGACTTTAAGCACAGAAGAATCTCACAATTCGTAGAACCGAAACGTCGAATCGCCCTTTAGCTAGAAAGAAGTGGATTAGCCACACATTGCAAACTCACACAATTTTATTCTCAAAAATAAACTACTGCTGAAAACTTAAAGAGCAAAACAAAAGAGAAGGCTAAAGCTAAGAAATGTCAGTCCTAAAACTAAAGCTAAAAACTAGCAGCTAAAAACTACTCCTGTTCATTATAATTTTTCTCATCTTATAGGAGAATTCCAAACCCAACTAAAATAAAAATAAAAATCAAATCTACCCTAAATAGTAAGAAACTAACAACCAAATATCTTGCTTTAATATTTTAGACACAAAAGGAGAGTCCAAATTCATATGGGAAGTTGGAAATAAAATTTCAGCCTTTAAAATGGTAATTTCTGGATCTGTCACATGCATCTTTACTAAGGCGTGGGCACATCCAAGGCAGTGCGACCAAATTCAGCTTGCATTACAATTTTCAGCTTCCAAAAACGTGTAGAGATTCTTCTTTTCGAATTCTTTCCATCATTTGTTGCCTAAAAGTTAAACAAAACAATAAACACATTTTAGGAAGCATCTAATTCGAATTTAACATGAAAATAAGCATCAAAAGATGGAAAATAAATATGTCATCAAATCTCCCCACACTTAAACCATGCTTGTCCTCAAGCATAACTCTAAACAAAAAATAATAAACAATCATTCTCTTTAAAATTCATCGCACCCTATCGCAGTCTGCATCATAAAGTCTCAATAATCCAAACTAAAAGACAATAATAAGTTAACTTTTCACAATGAAATCTCATTACTCCACACAGATTCATAACTACCTCGATGCACGTTCAGGTACAAGATGCAAATGCTAAAAAGTTTTAAGCACACATACAAATTTCGAAAAGAATCATTGCACAAAAGAAACATCTACCAAGCAATGCCATAAGTCAAAAACTAGGAGACTTTACTTATTGATTTAGCACCTTTTGATTTTCCTAGATTGTTTGCTCAACATTTTGACGCGAGGACATACATTGGTGATGCATGCACCCGGTCACTCAGTTGGCTTATTTGAATCTAAGTTCCTTGCCTTGAATATCATACAACATTTTGAAGCGAGGACATACATTGGTGATGCATGTACCCGGTTACTTAGTTGATCACAACTCTAGGTGGCTACTAGCTCTACTCTTGATCTTTGGTGATCAGCGGAGTAATAGTGCTTTTTTTTTTTTTTCTCTCTCTTTTTTTTTTTTCAGACTTGAGGCATAACAAGGTAAAATTCTTACTGTGCAAGATAAAACTAAGCAGACATGGTTGTTTCAAAGTTTATTGCATCTTAAAATCTGAGAGTTCATCAAGAGATTGTCATATATCATGTGGAGAGATGAAAAATGTCATGTTCAAGTCAGCTCCCTATTGTAATTTAGTTCAGGCATCAAGACACAATGATTTGGGCTTTTCAAGGATATAAATGAACCTTTCAAGACAGTAATTGAAATATATGAGCTGAAAATCTAGGACAAGATTTCAAAAGGACTATGCAACACGAAAAATACCAAATTAAAAATGGCAGCTAACAACATAATAGTGATTTCCATTTAAAAAATTTAGCTAGCTATAAAATTTCAACATTAAAAGTTTAATTTTTTATGCAAGTTATTTCAAAAAAGTCATGTTTGAATAAAAATAGGTATCATGCAAAATAGACCCCTCCCCACACTTAAAATCCACATTGTCCTTAATGTGGTTCAAAATAATTTCAAAACAAAATAATAGCAAATTGGGAAAATGAGAACTTCCTTGAATATTGGAGGAGGGTGTCAGCTGCTTGCTACTGCCTTGGGTTTTAGGCGTGGTCATGCCTAAAACTTCAAGTCTGCCTTTTAAATTTTGTCTTCTTTTTCTTTTAGAATTTCCAAAGCTCTACCATTGATATCGAATTCACCCTTTGCCAAAAGATATTTGGAAGAAATTAAAACCAGAAGTAAAAGAAAAATAAAAATAGATCTAAAGAAATTTTTAAAAAAATTATGCAAAAGTAAAGACTAATAAATAAGGCGTGGGCACGCCTAATGCCTGGGTTGCCTCCCAGAAGTGCCCTTGTTTATTGTCCTAGGCTAGACAGTACTGTCATGTTTCACGTAACTCCAGTTGCATATTTTAGATGCCTAGGCAGCGGCCTCAATTCCAATTGCGGTGTCTTCACAATAGAATGTAGAAGCTTAGTATGAGAAATATATGGTTCTAGGCATGAAGCATTAATTTTTGTGGTTTTGAGCGCCTTTATTTCAACCTGCAATTTATTTTCATAATAAATTTCAATACTGTCCAGATTGATTTTCATGTCCATAACACTCAAATTAAATGTTTCGTGAGCTGAAATGTCAATAAAATCAATACTGTTAACACAAAGTTTTTCACTGGGAAATTTCATGGCATCATAAACATTGAATTTGATGACTTCCCCATCAAATTCCATAGTGAGTGTGCCATCTTACACATCTATTTTTGTCCTAGTTGTGCTAAGAAAGGGTCTCCCAAGTAGAATTTCAGATGAGTTGGAAGAAGTATCTTCCTCGATATTAAGCACAAAAAAATCTGTAGGGAAGACTAAATTATTCACTTGAACTAAGACATCCTCCAACACTCCTTCGGGGTAAATGACCGACCTGTCAGCTAATTGAATGATAACACTTGTCTTTTTCAATGAACCAATATTTAAAGATGAATAAATAGACAATAGCATGACATTTATAGATGCTCCTAAATCATACATAGCTCTTTTTATACCAATGTTGCCTATGTTATAGGAAATAACAAACAAACCTTGATCCTTGTATTTGGGAGGTAATTTCCTTTGAAGTACAGTGGAAACATTCCCTCCCACACTTACCTTTTCATTACTAATTAGCTTTTTCTTGTTGGTGCATAATTCCTTGAGAAATTTAGCATATCGAGGTATTTGCTTAATGACATCAAATAAGGGGATATTAATTTCAACCTTGCAAAAAGTTTCAAGAATCTCTTTCTCTTCATTTTCCTTCTTAGACTTGGCCAATCTTCCTGGAAAATGGGGCTTGATCATTAATGTTCTCGGTTGTTCTATTTCATCTTATTTTTGGTTAGCAGTTATTTCAGTTTCAATTTCTGACTCTAAGGCGTGCTCGCGTCTTGGCAGACTGGGTTCTGTCTCTGGGGTGTTCCCACGTCTTGGCAGATTGAGTTAGCATTCTATTTTGGGTTGATGACAGTTTGTGAGGCAGCTTGCCCTGTGATTCCAGCTTGCTTAAGGATGACGCCAATTGACCCATTTGATTCTCCAAAATTTGAATGTTTGCCTTTGTTTCCATTATGCTTGCCTTTGTTTCCATTATGCTTGCTTTTGTTTCCATTATGCTTGTTTTTCTTTCCTGTTGAAATTGTTGTCTACTAATTGCAAGTGATTTAACAATTTCTTCAAGACATGTACTTGAATTTGAAGGGTATTGTTGAGACGGGCCAAGTTGCTTAGGTTGGAATTGCTGGAAATTTGATGGTTGCGCTCCATAGCTTAAATTTGGATGATCCCTCCAACTTGGGTTGTAGGTGTTTGAATAGGGATCAGGTTTCCTTTGCGGAGGACCTGGGAATCCTCCAACGATGTTAGCATGTTCTTGTGTGTCCTCTTGAAGGGTAGGACACATGTCGGTGAGATGACCCACGACGGCACAAATCCCACACACTTTGACCTGTGAGGTGTTTCCTACAACCAAATTCTGAACTAGATGAGTGATTTTTTATTCAATAGAAGACACATTTACCTCATTTACTCCTCTTGAAGGTTCCTGTCGCAGCCCGAATTATCGTGAATTGGCTGCCATGATGGAGATTAATTCCTTGGCGGCTTGAGGAGTTTTGTTCACTATAGCTCCACCACTCGCTGCATCCATCATCCTTTTGTCCATGGACAGCAAACCTTTATAAAAGTATTGGATTAGCAATTGTTCAGAAATACCATGTTGAGGGCAACTTGCACATAACCGTTTGAATCTTTCCTAATATTCATGTAGAGTCTCCGTGTCTTTTTGTTTAACTCCGCAGATTTCCCTTCTAATTCCAGCGGCTCGTAAAGCTGGAAAGAACTTGTTCAAGATTAGTCTCAGCAAATCTATCCATGTATTGACTGATCCAGGAGGAAGGTAGAACAGCCACTCCTTGGCTGCATCAGCTAAGGAAAAAGGGAAGGCTTGCAGCTTGATTTGCTCATCAGATATGTCGTGTGGTTTCATTGTTGAGCATACAACGTGGAATTCCTTCAAGTGCTGGTGAGGGTCTTCATTTTCACATCCTCTAAAAATAGGCAAGAGATGTATTAATCCAGATTTTAATTCAAAGTTTACCTCTTGTTCTGGGTAAGTGATGCATAATGATGGTTGGTTGAAAGGTGCAGTAGCCAGTTCACGCAAAGTCAGGTTGTTTTCAGCCATTTTTGTTTTTGGTTCTGCTTCTGGTTCTGCTTCTGTCTCAGTGTTAAGGCGTGCCCACGTCTCGTCTGCTGTTGAAGATGAGGGTGCCGAAACGTGTTTACCTTGCTGTTGGGTCGCCTTTCTAAGACTTCTAGCAGTCTTCTCAATCTCAGGATCGTAGATGAGTTCTCCTGTGCGATCAAATCTGACCATCAATGTTAAGACGCGCCCACGTTTAACCTGTCTGGAATCTTCCTGCACAGTCAAAACTGGTTAACAAAAGAATTAAAACTGATTATTATCAATCCCCGGCAACGGCGCCAAAATTTGATGAGTGTCGAATCCACCAAAAATAAATACCTACTTCTTGAGATTTTGTAGTCGTGACAAGTAGGGTCGAATCCACAGAGACTAGTTAGTTTCAAATTCTTTCAAAACTAGAAATTAAAAATGAGGAATTAAAAAGAGGGGGGTTTTGATTAGATGCAAACTAAAATAAAAAAATAGTAATTAAAAATAGTGATTAAAATTAAGGAGAAATCAATGAGAGGAAAGTCTAGCTAAAGGTACATTCTCGATTTCGGATCGTAGGATTGATCATAGACGCTAAGGATGGGTTTCTTTATTTCTAGCAATTTAATAGACTTTTGTGAATTGAACAGCAATCTCACAAGTCATATTAATTCAAGTATTCCATTAGTTCGGATTGAACAGCAACCTCGACTAATTTGTCTCTAAATCCGGCATGGAATAGCCAATACCGGTAGACTAGCTATTGTTCTAATAATTTGGTAACAGACCGACAATTAAAAAGAAATAATAGAATAAATTCTGCATGAAACAAATGAAATACTAGAAAACAAAAACTTTAAGCACAGAAGAATCTCACAATCCGTAGAACCGAAACGTCGAATCGCCCTTTAGCTAGAAAGAAGTGGACCAGCCACACATTGCAAACTCACACAATTTTATTCTCAAAAATAAACTACTGCTGAAAACTTAAAGAGCAAAACAAAAGAGAAGGCTAAAGCTAAGAATTGTCAGCCCTAAAACTAAAGCTAAAAACTACTCCTGTTCATTACAATTTTTCTCCTCTTATAGGTGAATTCCAAACCCAACTAAAATAGAAATAAAAATCAAATCTACCCTACATAGTAATAAACTAACAACCAAATATCTTGGTTTAATATTTTAGACACAAAAGGAGAGTCCAAATTCGTATGAGAAGTTGGAAATAAAATTTCAGCCTTTAACATGGTAA
Source organism: Canna indica (assembly GCA_034359265.1). Classification (NCBI taxonomy): domain Eukaryota; kingdom Viridiplantae; phylum Streptophyta; class Magnoliopsida; order Zingiberales; family Cannaceae; genus Canna; species Canna indica. The sequence goes on from CP136894.1 coordinate 17,483,395, forward strand.
TTTCTGGATTTGTCACATGCATCTTTACTAAGACGTAGGCACGTTCAAGGCAGTGCGACCAAATCCAGCTTGCATTCCAATTTTCAGCTTCCAAAAACGTGCAAAGTTGCTTCTTTTCGAATTCTTTCCATCATTTATTGCCCAAAAGTTAAACAAAACAATAAACACATTTTAGGAAGCATTTAATTCAAATTTAACATGAAAATAAGCATCAAAAGATGGAAAATAAACATATCATCAATGTGTTCGATATGAATCCAGCTAAATTATTATGTCAGCTAATCCTCAACTTGTAGTAATTAGCATGAATCTGATCACATTCTATCAATGATTATAGCTGCCCATTTTGAAGATTTCCTACAAGCATCAAATACTTAATTTTGAAATGAAATATATAATAATTTAATTAGTCCCAAGTCAGTGAATGACCAATCAGAAAATGGTTGACCAAATCTGAAAGCAAACAAGAGGTTGATTCTTAGGCTGTCATCTGCTAAGTTTGTGGTTCATTTTTTGTTATTAATTAGTAGTAGTAGAGAAGCTAAAGGCAAATCGGCGTTGTCCACAAATGTCAGTGTATGGGATATTTTATAAAAATTTTACTATTTTCCTGTAACAGTACTAACTTTTCTGAATATCATTCCCACTCTTGAATTTAAGAAAATGGGAAAAACCTTTATAGGGCAATCTCTAAGTTTCAACCTGAGTGATGTGGTTATGCTAATTGAAGATAGTTCATATTTCAGAACCATGTGTTGATATGACAATAAAGCTTGCTTCTTAGAAAGAAAACTTTACTGCAATAGCTTTTTTGAGGATAATTGTTTTGTTGCAATAGTTGTCTATATAACAGAAATTTATTCTATTCTATCAAGGTGATATTTATTTTCAGATTGTCATTTTTTTTAATTTACAATTGCCTTGTCATGTAGATTGGATATTTGACAACCTTGTCAGTCAATGCTTTTTATAGTGATTCCAACTTATTTTTCAAATCATAAATAATTTTGGGTGATGAAACTAGAACAAGTTAGAAATTCTACTTTATTTTTGTATAAATTTGCAGAATGCAGGAAAGTCGTGGAAAAGGAGAATCTTCAAGGATCACATATATGCCAGTGAGAACTTCCACTACCATACCTGAAAAGAAAGTTTCAAGTGCAGTTCCAAGTGTAGTCATTACTGGAAGGAACATGTCTCATAATCCAGGTTTGACCTCAAGGTGAGGTCTTCTTAAAATAGTTTTGATTTCCATGTGTTCATTTTCTTGTTATTGTTCTTTAAAGTTTTTAACATCTATGTTATATTGTTGCATGTCATTTATTATTTCTGTAAAATTGAATTTGTACTTCAGTTTAGTGTCAATAGGAAATCAGAAGATACAAAGGATAATGAATTTGCAATTAGTGCTACTGCAAATCAGTCTATGCAATGATGAAAATAGATATTTTCTTCATGCACATCATCATCAAGATGATGTTCCATCTTCTGCCATGAAATAGTAATTGTTGTTTCCATATTCCCTTTGCTTGGGTTCTGAATATCTAATTCATCTTCAATTGCTTTTATTTTTTAACAGCTCCAAAGATGATGTTCGAACTCATTGCCCAACAATAAACACTTCATTGTCAGTATTAAGGTTTAGATATATATGTAGCATTCTCTTACACCTTTCCAAATCATGTTGTAAATTATTCTTAAATTCTTTTTCTTCTTTGCTGCCAGGATGAATGAAGTGAATGATGATGACAGGTATGAAGATAACACATGTTTCCTTTACTGGTTTTGTTTTTTGTTTGAACATAATTTGTCCAAGAGCCCTCATATTATTCTTAAATTCTTTTTTCTGAATATCTAATTAATCTACTTGTAAATATATTATATCCCTAGGAACCTAATTGTAAATTTCTTTCTCTTATTCATGGTAGACGAAAGTTACCAATGGGAAGCTCCTCACCTATTTTCTCTTAACATGGTATTAAAGTTAGGGGTAGACCAATTTTTTTTAAGATAAGCAATCTTGTATTTGATATTCAGGAGGTTTGAATAGAATACAAGTAGGGGGAGGAGGAAAAAAAAAACAATAAAACAAGTGAAGGAAACATAAAGGAAAAAAGAGGAAAAAGGAGCTACCCCAAACAAGGGGAGAAGAGACACATAGCTTCCACGAAATTACAATACACTATGGAAAGAGATGAAACTGAGTAAAGCCATATCGAGGGACTTGGCTTTGGTCAATTTGATTCCTCTCTTACCAGATGTACCAACTCCAAACAAGAGTAAGCCACTCCTTTAGGTGGGAAGCGTTAGAGGAGACCGATTGAGCTTCAACATGGAATCAGGTAGTTGGGTAGGTCGGTTCTTTAAGGTGCGCCAGAAGAAGGTCCTAATTACAGCTTTGGAAGAGGTGATTGTGCGATCCATCCCAATTTGCACGGATGACACGAAGTGTTGTTGAGAAATCCCTTAGTCATCAATTTGTCACGTGTTGGGAGTTATTTTTTGATCCAGATCCACCCAAAGATAGAAATATTTGGGCGATCTTGCGTTGCCATGGGAATTGGTGCAAAGCATCTTTGATACCCCGGAAAGTCAGTAGGTTGTAAAGGGAGTTTGTGGTGAAAGTTTTGCTAGAAGTTCATTTCCACTCAACGTAATCCACTCCCGAGGATGCCTAAACATATTCCAATTCTCTAGCAAGTTCTTGGAGGTGCTCTACACTAAGAAAGGTGCCGGAGGAAACGTTCCAGCCAAGAAAATTCCTCGAAGCATCAACAACATGAATCTCAGCATTGGCGATAGACGGATCGAGAGTGAATATGAATGAACGAGGAAACTTTTCTACAAGAGGACTACTACCACTCCAAGGATCAAGCCATAAACAGAAGGAGGAGCCAACCACATAAGACATATTGCTGGAGAATGTTCCTCGAAGCTTAAGAATGGCTTTCCAAATGGGTGAGACATGTCGAATGTGCGACGGGCCAAACCTATCGACGAACTCAAGTGTGGTGCTATGGATGATATTTGCCTAGACCATATTCGAATAACATAGAAGTTTCAAAAGCCACATACCCAAGCAAGCTTGATTGTGGGCTTGGAGGATAAGAATCTCAAGACCACCATCAACTCTCGGACAGGTGAGATGTTCCCAATGGATATGGCATTTACCCTTACATGAAGCTGTATTTCCACCCACCCAAAAGAATTTACGATGCCAACTATCAATTTTTCGGAGAACCCAAGCCGGGGCTTTGAAAAGAGATCGAGAGCAATGCATATATCTTGGATTACTAGTTATTGTCTTGTTGATGAGGGTGAGACGACCAATGCAGGAGAGATGATGACCCTTCAAGGTAGAAAGCCTTCTATCGATGTGGTACACAAGGCAACACCAATCTTCTTTAGTGGGGTTACCAATTCAAAGGGGCAGCGACATGCAATCTACAAAGAGATCAAACAGATTGTGGGAGAGGGGGTTACCCTATCTAACTCCTTGACAGTGGCGGAAGGTTAAGCCCTGTCACCATTAACTAGTAAGGAGGACTCGATTTGAAGAAGATGCTCAACCCAGCTCAGCCTGTGACCAGAAAAACCTCGAACATTCAACATCTTTAGCATGAAGGCCCTGTTGATGGAGTCAAAAGCCTTATGAAAGTCCACTTTTGTCACGCCCCGGTTCGGGTCCACTCCCGTTCCGATGCGCGACAGTGGATGACTCGAAACCCACGCAGCGGAAGGAAAATCATCGATACACATAAGAAATCATAATAAAACATATTATGATACAAATAACTACATCAAAAAGCCGGATAATATATATATATATATACGACAAAAGCTAATTCAGTTAAGTACAATGTTAAACAGAGTATTTGATAATATATTATTACGAAACTCCAAAATCATCAGTATCGAAAGACGACAAAGTGGGACAAGATACAAAAATTGTTGCCACATCAGAGCTTCAAATACCTGCTATCTATCGACTATCTACACCTCGGTCTATAGATCGATAGCTCTCCCCTGCAAGTCTGAAGCAATAACAACAGGAGTCAGCGAAAATGCTGAGTAGGAGTACCACAATATGGTCAACAATATGAATAAGATGTCAACTCAATAATAAACAACAATATGGCCTAAGATGTAGTCAAAGGCGATAGATGTATAACAAATGCTCCACACCTACTCCTAATCAACATCGACCAAATCATTGATTGTATGGATCGTTGGGTAAAAACCCCGCACTCTACCACCCGTAGAGTGGCATCAACCGTCCTCTCCAACGGCGACGCGACTACCCCCACCAAGCAGGTAGCCCGACGGGCGTCGTATCCGGCATCCGCACACCCGAAGGTGCCCAAAGTGACTAGTCAATATCCATACCCTCACCCATGTCTGGAGGGTACCGCAATAAAATGGTCTTGGACCGAAGTCCTCTCCGAGGCCGTAGTCTCCAGATCGACAACTCAACTCCAACAATGCAACAAGGTGTATCATCATGATCAATAGATAACAAATAACATCACCGATATCAACAATATAACAACTCCCAGTGATGATGACATGATCAAAAGAATAACAACATAAGCAACAACATAATATCATGCATGACATATCATGATCAAATATCAACATCAATAATGTATATCACCATGATCAACAATAACACATGCAATTATCTACATGGCATGTCCAACAATAATATGCAACATGAGTTCAACGGAACTAGAAGCAATATCAAGCAGATCGAGGCAAAATGGTAAATCCGTCATTTCACCCAACAGCAATTCATCGGCTACAACGGGAATCAAACTCAAGCTCACACCAACCAATTACCCCTAACTCACCCCTTTAAAGTAATATAATATTTTTATATTATTTAATTATTTATCAAATTAAATTAATAAATATTAATCACCGAATGACACTAAAATATAGAAAAGACCTACCAAACGGCCTCCGATCAGAAATCCAACACCACCATCGCGTTCAGCATGCGAAAACATGCAACTTTGGTATTCACCTTGACTCGATCCGATGACTCTACGATCAACTATAAAAATACCCCAATAAATCTACAAATCAATCTTATTTCACACGATACAGCTCTCTTCACTTGAATACTGTTCATATCCCTTCCCTCTCCTCTCTCTGCCTTCGCCCGACACCTGCACCTGACACCCTCGCCATACACCTCCCTGCCCCACTCGACCGACACTGGGCGGCCCTGCTGGCCGCCGGCGATCAATCGCCGGTCCAACCCCCCAGCGACCGGGCTGCCGCGAGCGCCGCCGCACGCCAGCCGACTCTGTCGGCCTCTCTCTCTCTGATTCCTCTCACCGCCGCCGATGAACAAACAAGGTATACAACGGAATGAAAGGAGGAAGATAAGACTCCTACCTCGACTCCGGCTCCGATGACGACACCGACGACAATCCGACCTCCGATCCCTCACTCTCCGGCGCCGACTTCACCGCCTCTTCTCCCCCTCTTTTCTCACGTGATTGGGCCAACCCGTGGAAGAGCGACCTATAAGCCGGTGGGGAGGTTATTTTTCAAATAACCCCCTACACCCCTTAAATTTACAATTAAGCCCCCCCCTTTTTTAAAACAGAATATAACAACTTCAATCAGGAAGCCATCCTCATGCTACATGTGACAAGCCCACACGGTTTCATGCACACTTAGGAAGCCATCTAAGGTGCTGCGCTCCGAAATAAAGGCCCCCTGACATTTACCAATCAGTTCACTCATGAGCGGCTTCAGTCGGTAGACAAGTAATTTTGAGAAGATACAGATGATGCTGTGCTCCAGACTAATTGGGTGGAAGTCTCCAGCATCACAAGCCCCATAGGGGTAGACCAATTGATACTACTATGAATCATAATACAAAAATATCCCTAGGGATTTAGTTGTAAATTTGAAAAAAATATATGCATGGATATCAATGATAAAGGAGGGGCACGTACCATTGAGAAGGTTTTTATCCCTCCCCATAGTCTTAATGATAATGGGTAGGTTTGGAGATGAAATGTGAATTTATAAGAGTGAAAGATTTGGTTCATAAAGGAAAAGGTTTGTGAGAGCATCATATCTCACTTCTCGCTTGTATACCTATAACCACCAATTTTGGGGTTCGCATGAGATCTTTCTTCTCTCAAGTCATTCCATGTGCACCTCAATGGTGTGAAAAGATCCATGTCATTGATCCCAAATAGTCCAACCATAATCTTGTAGTATTCACCTTGGACGGTTATTGCAATGGCGAGAAAAGAAACCATCACTTTGCCGTTACGGACTACAAAAATTGCAATGGCTATACGAGCCCTTGCAAAACCGTTGTTGCTTTGCAACAATAATTTTCTACTGTTGCAACATCATCAGTTTTGCGACGAGTACTTAGCCACCGCACGAATGAGTTAATTTATCGAAATGGTCTTCATTGAACTCCTTAATGATATTTTTGTACCTTAAAATTTTAACATTGGCTTTTATTTATTAGACCATGATTTCAGGAATCATACTGAATGCTAATTATGATCCTACTCATTGATTTTTGTTTACAGGAATGCATCATGGTTTAGTACAGTGCGCTTGGGTATTGCTATAACTGGAATTCTAGTCATAGCGAAATATATATGTAGTTAAATTTCTTATGGTACATTACAAATTTGCAATGATGAAATTTTTTGTACTTAATTAAAAAAAAATCAACTTTGTACAACGAACTTTTGTAAGAATTAGTGTATACAGTGTGCGATCTCCTGGTTGGTTCACACTGGTGCATAGCACCATAAGGCTTTTTGTTATATGGGAACTCTTATGCTAACCCTAGACTATCTCAAATTGTTGGCATGCTCATTAATTCAATTCTTGTTTCTAGAGTGCAATCTTTTGGTTCTAGGGACCCTGATGATCCAATGATCCTAAAACTGGTCATCTTTTTTCGGCCTACTTGTTTATCAGGTTGGTATCATTTGCTTAGCTTTGGCTTCTCGTAGTATACTATACTAGATACTTCAAAGTATTAGGTATGAGTATATAGATTGGTCCCCTACTCTCTTTCCTAATGCGTAAAGCTTTAAGAAGAGCAAAGTTCTTCTAGCTTTAAGCCATAGGATAGGGTCCTGATTGCCCGAATCGGCGGAACACGACGTAGCAAAATTCTGGAGAAGAAACCAAAAATAGGGCCTCGGTAAATCCATAACGATAGATCCGGCCGTCAAAAATAAATCACCACTGATCAGAATATGAATTAAGAAGAAGTCTACAACTTACAATCCAAATTTCATTATGATCCGACCACGGACGCTCCGCCGATCGCATAGTTTACAGACGTCCGACGCCACAAGGACCACTCTGTCGAGATTCCTTCCTCTCTCTCCGTGCGCGCATCTCTTCCTATTGGCGTCCAAGGGGATGTGTGTGGCTGCCGTTATGAGCCGCACACCCTTGAGGGATGAGGTATAAATACTAAAATCTCAATTGTCAAATGACCAAAGTGCCCCTTAACATAAGTCGAGTCTAAAATAAACCATAACCCGACCAAATCAAGTCTGTTTCGAGTTCTGTCTGAACCTCCGACCTCGTCTCGAGCCCAACTACCCATCTAAGGACTAATCAATATAGATAAATTAATTAAATGATCATTTTTTATAAAACAATTCAGGTATTACACTTCCCCACCCCTCCGTATGCTTTCTCTTCCCACCCTTCCTCCCCTTTGTATCCAAATAAACTGTTAGGCCAACATCCTTCGTTATCTCAAGGCATCTCCCGGAAAGGGACTTTTTATCGTGATATAGGACATCTCTAAGTGGTTGGCTATTTTGATGTTGATTGGGCAGGCTCACTAATCGTACCTACAAGAAAATTTGAATTTATCGACCATAATTTCCGACGAAAAGATGTTGTCGAAAATTTTCGTTATATTTCCGACCACCCATATCGTCGGAAAGAATTACCGACAAAACTTTTCGACCAAAATGTGTCGAAAAAGTATCATATTATTATCGACGAATTTTCGTCGAAAATTTGGTCGAAAATAAGTTTCGACGGACTTTCTACTCGCAAGTTCGTCGGAAATAATAATGACATGAACTTATCGACCACAACTTCCGACGAAAATCCATCGTCGAAAATTTTCGTTACTTTTTCGACACATTTTGGTCGAAAAGTTTTATCGATAACTCTTTCCGACACTATGAGTCGTCGGAAATATAACGAAAATTTTCGACAATATCTTTTCGTTGGAAATTATGGTCGATAAATCCAAATTTTATTGTATATTTATATATATTTATCAAAAACTTATATGAAAATTTCATGTTATATATGAAAACTCATTAATCTAATAATTTAAATTAAATTTATAATTAATGACACTAAATGTATTCATCACCTTCCATAACTTTTAATATTTCAGACCAAGGTTTAAAATATCGGTACCTATCATCATTTCAGTTAATGATCGGTATCGGTATCGTACGGTATCGTTACCGACATACGGTACGATCCGGTACAAAAATGCATACCAGACAGTTTTTTTTTGCTGTTAAAGTTAACTCTAATAATACATATAATTGATAAAAAATACTTAAATTTAATATTCAAATATCAAATATATTAGTACAATGTTTAAAAGTCGTTTGGTACTATCACTACTAGAAAAATGGGCATCAGCAACGGCTGAGGCCGTTGCTGAGCCGTTGCTGAAGAGCATCAGCAACGGCCGAGCCGTTGCAATAGAGCCATGACAGAAAGTCGCGTTGCTGATGACTTAGCAACGGATCAGCAACGGCCGCTCGGGCCGTCGCTCAAAACATTATCAGCAACGGCCGCTCGGGCCGTTGCTAAAAATATTATCAGCAACGGTTTTACCACGGACCCGGAGCCGTTGCTGATAACATTAATAGCAACGGCCTCGAGTCCGTAGCAACGCCGTTAGTAAAACCCCGTCGCTAAGCCGTTGCTGTAGGTCATCAGCAACGGCTGTCGATACACTTTTAGCAACGGCTTTCCCACGGACGGCCGTGGGAAAGCCGTTGCTGATGACCTATACCTGCAAGCAGAAAAATTTCAAATTTCTAATTTCCATTGATACATTGATACATTTATCTGATACATAACTCACACACCCATACCCTCATACACACATTCATTCACACATCACAAACACACCAAGATATACATCAAAACAATTATATTTATATTGATAATTATCCACGATAGTATAAAAACAATTCAAATGCAAAATTGAAGTATCAATATCCAAACAAAATAAGTTAAACAAGTTCAATATCTTAGTAACAAGTTCAATATCCAAACAAAAAATCTCACGATGACGATGGAGGATGGTCTGGATCATATGGCGGGGTCTGGAGTGCTTGAGTGTACACCGGCGTGGACTGACTCGAGGACGATGGATTAGATGATGCCGAAGAGATGCCTGCTGCGGGATGACCTGACATGTTGCGTAGCATAGCATGCATCTCCTCCATCATCTGAGTCTGACGCGCGACCGTCTCCTCTAGAGTCCTTATTCTGCTACTATGATCATAACTGGATCTAGAGGTGGACGGCCGCTCACCAGCGACCGGAGGGGTCGGTGCCCCAAGTGGCCCTAGCACGGCTCGCGCATGACCACTATCTGCGAAGCCATATACGCGGCCATGATCCCACCCACCTGCGGCCTAGCTCGACCCACGATGCTGCGTCAAAGTACTCGGGGGTACCCCCGCGCTGCACCACCCTCTGGCTGTACGTCTCCTACTCGAGTTTGATTTTTTGTTTAATATTTATCATAAAACTTAAATTATAAATATATAATGAAAAATTTAAACAAATATATAATTACCACAATGTATGCAGCGCGGTTGTCGATGTACTCCCCCGTCCCATGTGCTCGACGGTGAGTCCGCTCAAACACCGCCATCGGGGAGGGTCGCTGGACAGTCCCGTCATCCGACACCGTCGTCTACATTTACAAAACAAATACATTAATTAGTACACATTATAACAAATAAAATATATAATTAAACGATATACTTACCATACGGTTTGCGTGCACTGCAAATGCAACAGAGCCGCCGGTGTGACGCGCTGCTCCCCCCGACATGCGATTTCTAGCCGCATTCTGAGAAACCTCCTGCTATCGATCCGTCGACCATATCCCCACGAGCTGGTCCCATATATCCGGAGTAATCCAACTGGGGCCGTATCCCCGAGTCTCCGCGATGTTAGTGGTCCCAGCTCGGGCCATCGCTCGGGACCGAGCCTGCCCCAGCTGCCCGTTGTACCTTGCCCGGGAAATAGACTCCCAGGCAGCGTAAATAAAGGACCTCTGGTCCTCGGCCCATGTATAGCGAGCCTGCAAAATAATAATATCAGTACCAATTCTTAATATATCATCATGCATGTAAAAAAAAAAAAAATACGTGCCTCAAACTCGCGCCATAACATGTCGACGTGCTCGCTAGGCACGTGAGACCACGTAGGCCATGCCCCGTGCATGTATCGTCGAATAGTAGAAGAAATGCTCCTCGGCACTTCTTCTTGCTCGAACCTGCACAACAAAAATAAATTTTAATATTATATTATGATATAATGAATTTGTAATGATTCATAATTCATGATATATTACCGCTCCCCAATCACGCTGATCAATCTACGTGACTCTGTGGCTGGTGGAGGCTGCCACCTGTTCGGCCCGCGTGGCCGCCTGCGTCTGGATGTACTAGCCTCGGCAGTATCATCCTCATGAGGATCAACAACAGGAGGATCAGCAGCATGAGTAAGTGCTGGAGTCTCACCGATCGGAGACTCCGAAGCTCTCCTGCGTCGATAACCACGACCAGACATATCTGTCGAACAGACATATAATCAGATTATTGTATAAATAGTAGAGATATATTTAATAAAATATATATACTTTACAATTATTCCTCATCATCTGAATAATAGTCTTCGAATTCTTCTTCTTCTTCCTCTTCTTCCTCTTCGTCATCTTCTTCATCTCCAGCTTCCTCAATTTCATGATCGTCATCATCAGCATATTCAACTTCTAATTGAATTGACGTTGTGTCTGCATCCTCGAGTATTGGAATAATACGATCCACAGCAGGAAGATCATCTTCTTGATAGAAACCAGGAGGATCATTTTCTCCTACTATCGGATCAATTTTTCCTCTACCTTTTGTCTTACAGACTACACGCCAATCTGCTCTATCTTTATTTCGAGCCGGATACTTCGCGTAATATACTTGTTCGGCTTGTGATGCCAATATAAATGGCTCATTTGCTGCCAATTTCGATTTGTAATTAACCTCAACAAGTTTGTATTTTTGATGAACTTTCATGCCCCTTTATGTTGTATCGAACCAATGACATCTAAATAGGAACACTGATTTCAAGCCGAAGTAGTGCAACTCTATCACTTCTTCCACTAGTCCATAGAAATCCATATCACATTCAACATAGGTTGTCCCTTTCACGCAGACCCCAGCATTCATCGTCTTTTTTGTAGATGAATATTCAACCGTGTGAAATTTATACCCGTTAACAAAATATCCGCTATAGCACGACACAAGTCGCGACGGTCCACTAACAAACTCAAATATTTTTTCATCTATTTCAGCTCTGTGATCTTTGCTGTAAGTCTGAATCCAAGAAGGGAAATCACGATTCCGTAATGTCTCCAATTCTTGATCGTTGTGAATAGAGTATTTTTGCACCATCTCAATGTCAAATATTTCAATGAATTGTTCAATCTCTGGACAATTGAGTAATACATACAAGTGTGCCAAATGATACTCTTGATCGCTTAAGTGTCGAGATGGACGAGAACCAAAAGCACGACCAGAGTGACAAAATATATTTAAACGTCCATCTGAATGTCGAACACCCCCGTCGTCGTTACGTGGAAGACGATCAAATCTTGTCTGTACTGTCGATTCAAAGTAAAATGAGCAGAATGTTGAAATTTCTTGGATGATATACGATTCAGATATTGATCCTTCAACAGCTGCGGTGTTCTTTACTTTTTTCTTCAGACGATTCATGTATCTTTCAAATAAGTACATCCAACGATATTGAACGGGGCCACCAACTCGTGCCTCGTATGCCAAGTGTATCGGTAGATGCTCCATCAAGTCAAAAAATGCAGGAGGGAAAAACTGCTCCAGCTTGCATATGATTTCAACAATATTATTTTCAAGTGTTGACATATCTTCGACTCGAAGGACATTTGCACAGATGCTTCTAAAAAACATACTTAATTCAGTCAACGGACCCCAAATATTATCAGGTAGAAGATCTCGAAATGCGATCGGAAGTAATCTCTGCATGAATACATGACAATTATGGCTCTTCATCCCTGATATTTTGCAATCATCGACGTTCACACATCGAGATAAGTTTGAAGCATATCCATCGGGTAATCTGAGTTCTTTTACCCATTGACAAACATCTTTGATCTGTTGTTTATTTAACACATATAGGGCCTTCGGTTTCAGATATCGTCCGTTGACCTCTTGTAACTCCAACTCTGGTCTTTTACAAAGTATTTTCAGATCATGTCGGGCTTTGACATTATCTTTAGTTTTTCCAGAAATATCCATCACAGTGTTGAAAATATTATCAAACACATTTTTTTCAATGTGCATGACATCTAAATTATGTCGAATCAATAATGAACTCCAATAGGGCAATTCCCAAAAGATACTTTTTTTCACCCAGTTGTGTGTTTGGCCAAAACCTGACACTCTTTCATTGCGACCGAATACAATATCTGGAAGTGCTGAAACACGTGCTAATATTTGTTCACCAGACAACATCGGTGGTGGCCCATCTCTTTCGACTCTGCCCTTAGTAAATTTATTACGATTCCTTCGATACTGGTGATGAACCGGTAGGAATCGACGATGACAATCAAAGAATGAGATTTTTCGTCCGTTCTGAAGACTGATTGATTTAGAGTGTTCCATACAATACGGGCAAGAGAGTCGGCCGTGAGTGCTCCAACCCGACAACATGCCGTACGCGGGGAAATCATTGATTGTCCACAAGACCGCGGCCTTTAAATTGAAGTTTTGCTTCCGATGACAATCATAAGTGACAGCTCCCTCAGTCCACAATGTTTTCAATTCATCTATCAAGGGTCTGAGAAATATGTCAATTTCTTTTCGCGGACCCTTAGGACCCGGAATAATCATCGAAAGATAAATAAATTCATCTTTCATGCACATTGACGGTGGCAAATTATAAACTGTCAGCAGCACTGGCCAAACTGAATAAGGAGTTGCAGAATGTCCAAACGGATTAAAACCATCTGTGCACAATCCCAATCTGATATTTCTAGTATCCATAGCAAATGAAGGATAACATGTATCCAAATGTTTCCATGCTTCACTGTCAGATGGATGAGTCATTACTGTATCATCACGACTTCTTGCATGCCAACTCATGTAGGGGGCTGTCTTTTCCGACATGAATAATCTTTGAAGCCTCGGTGTTAGTGGAAAATACCGAAGCACCTTAAACGGGATATTTTTCTGTCGGACCGATTTCTTCTCCTTGTAACTAGGGTGTTGACATACAGGGCATTTATCCAACTGCACATTTTCTTTATAATATAAAATGTAGTTATTTTGGCACGCGTGTATTTTTTCGTATCCAAGCCCCAATTTTCTCATTAGCTTTTTAGTCTTATAAAAAGTAGGCTCAAACTTGTTATCAGTAGGCAGCATTCCATTAATCAATCCAGCAATCCGATCATACGCAACTCCGCTGATATTACAATTGGCCTTGATGTTTAAGAGCTGTGTCATTGCTGAAAACCTAGTGTATTTAGGACAATTCTCATACAAAGGTTCATCGGCAGCTTTCAACATCTCGTAAAATTCTGCAGCTTCTTTATTCGGTAATTCAATCTCTACCGCAGCCCCTACTTCTGTGATATCAACCGCTGTAGTATCTGGTGGGACTGATGTCTGAAGAACTGGCCGATCAACATTATCATTCAGGCGGAATTGACCCCCAAGACTATCAAGTATCATAGTTCTATAGGGATTACATTGACCGGATGAAGAAGCACCAGCAGAGGAAGATTCACCATATGTCTGAAGGACAGGATTGCTCGACGTCCCGACTTCGCGTGACTCCCCGTGACAAGTCCATAGAAAATATCTTGGTGCAAATCCTTTGGTATATAGATGTAGAGTGACAGTCTCCCGATCCAAAAATCGTCCATTTGAACAAATCCGGTACGGACATCGGATTTGATCACCCATGCTAACGAAATTCCGATTCGAATAGGCGAAATTTAGGAAGTACGTTACGCCTAATCGAAACTCATTCGTTAAAGCTCCACAATCAAGACGTCGGTACATCCAACTTCGATCAGCCGACATGATTCTGTCAATCAATCACAATTTCTTTGGTTAATGTCTTTAGGTGAGATTGTCCTATTCCATTCGGGATTTATGTTATTCGTACTGCAATTAAGTTTTTATTTTAACTGTTAACTAATTATTCTAAATTTCGACAGCATCTCCCTACAGTTCTCCGAATACGCATATCATCTGGGCGCGTATCGGAGAACAAGAGAGATGTTGCCGAAATTTAGAATAATTAGTTAACAGTTAAAATAAAAACGTAAGTGCAGTACAAATAACTATATTCCCAAATTGTCCAATCAGGGACAATTCAAGAATTGTACGTCGTATAAAAGATCATCTACTTCTTTTACACGAACATACAATCCCCGAACGGATCTAAGGTTTTGCTAAATCATATCCGATTCGTCGATGCGTACGTGAAACATATCAACTCGTCGGATGGATGATTATTTTCTAAATGTTTCGAGACAGTTCGAGTCCATATTGGACGATTTTGGCGCGCGTCCGAAGTGGATGATTCCGGCGCGAGTCCGAAGTGGACGATTCCGGCGCGAGTCCGAATTGGACGATTCCGGCGCACGTCCGAAGTGGAAGATTCCGGCGCGAGTCCGAATTGAACGATTCCGGCGCGCGTCCGAAGTGGACGATTCCGGCGCGAGTCCGAATTGGACGATTCCGGCACGCGTCCGAAGTGGACGATTCCGGCGCGCGTCCGAAATTAATCTAAACCCTAATAATTAATCTAACAAATTAAACAATTAATCTAAACAATTAATCTAAACAATTAATTAACATTTATAAAATAATTAATTATCAATTTCAAAACAATAAATATATATATATATATATATATATTCCGGCGCCGGAGTCCACCCTCCGGCGCCGGCGTACAGTGGCCGGACACACTGTCCGGCCACTGTAGAAGGTCCGGCGGCGGCCATAGTCCGACCGCCGCCGGCCGAAACCCTAGAAATAGGGTTTCGGTCGGATTTTAACATCTCCGGCCGAAACGGTATAGGCCGGCCGATCAACATACCGGCAGTAGCGGCAGCGGCGCGGCGGCGAGAGGCGTCGGCGTCGGCGTCGGCAGCAGCGGCAGCAGCGGCAGCAGCGGCGAGCGGTGTCGGCAGGAGCGGCGGCGGCAGCAGCGGGAGGAAGAAGGGTCGGGCGCGGCTGCGTGCCCTATATAAACTTATCAGCAACGGCTCACTCGCCCGTTAGAAAGTCGTTGCTGATAATTTATTATCAGCAACGGCTCACTTATCCGTTAGCAAGCCGTTGCTGAAAATTAAAACATCAGCAACGGCTCGCCTATCCGTATGAACGCCGTTGCTTATAATTAAAATAATCAGCAACGGCTCGGTTTTCCGTTAGAACGCCGTTGCAGATATAGATATCTGCAACGGCTCGGGCGGCCGTAAGAAAGCCGTTGCAAATAGCAACGGCTTGAGCGGCCGTTGCTGATAGCCGTTGCTGAAGACCAAGTTTCTAGTAGTGTATATTAAAATTTTTCGTAGATACAAGAGAATCATTACATTGGAGTTTATAGGACCATACAAGTCCACAATTCAAATGGTTCAAAAAATCTCCAGGCGGAGCCCCCGAAGATTTTTTGGACCTTTTGGGTTGTGGACTTGTGTCGCCCTATATAAACTCCAATGTATGACCGAGATACTCAGTATTTCTCTCATACCAAGTAGCTTGTATACCGGTATATTAAAATACCATTAAATACCGGGCATATCACTCGGTACGGTATGAATTTTAAAATTTCATGCTCTATTCCCTCTATTCCATACACGCGCACCTTTTCTTCCCTCTCGTTACCGCGCTCATTCCTTCTACTACTCACCACGCCTCTTCTTCGCCCTCCTCACCGCGCGCGCACACCTTTTCTTCCCTCTCCTCACCCGCTCATTCCCTCTGCTCCTCACCGCCCTCTTCTTCACCCTCATCACCGCGCCTCTTTCTCGCCCTCCTCACCGCGCTCATTCCCTCTGCTCCTCACCGTCCTCTTCTTTGCCCTCCTCACCGTGCTCATTCCCTTTCCTCCTCACCGCCCTCTTCTTCGCCCTCATCACCGCGCCTCTTCCTCGCCCTCCTCACCGCCCTCTTCTTCGCCCTCCTCACCGCCCTCTTCTTCGCCCTCCTCACCGCGCTCATTCCCTCTGCTCCTCACCGCCCTCTTCTTCACCCTCCTCATTGTGCCTCTTCTTCACCCTCCACACCGCGAAGAAGCCCGTTGCTGCCATTGGTGTTCTGAAACAAAGTGGTTGTGCCTTCCTCGACGGCGAGCTTGTCGGCGGAGTCCCGGCTTGCTGTGGTAGATAGCTCTACTTTCAGCTAAATTGAATTCCGCAAGTCTGGAGTGAAAATTTAGGTATTTGATGCCAATCCTTTATTAAAGTGCCAGCCCTAGGTGCATGTGCAAATTAACCTTTATTAAAGTAGATATAAGAATGATAGATGTAAAGATTACAGAGAGAGTTTAATTACTTAAGTAGCAGTTAAAACTTAAAAGCTGAACATACATGAGATGAGCTCTTTTATCATCCATCTGCTTTATCGACATTTTTGCAGGTTCTTTTGCAGTTATGAATTTAATCACAGATTGCTTGAATTGATCTGTATATCTACCTTAATAATGAAATCAATATATCTAGTAGATTAATTTGTGTAAATTATTGTTAATTGTATACCACATAACTATATATTTAGCTACAATTAGAAAAAGTATATAACACCTTAGACAATAAAAAACTGCCAACAATATTTTAATGTCTGATATATAAGACATGTTTGAATTATTTGGTTTGATGCTCTTAATTAGTTGTAACCCTAGAAAGTAGGAAGAAAGAGGTCATGCATGTTTTTGGATAATTAAGCTAACTAGAAAGCACTTTAATCAAGTGTATGTATTTGTGATGGATCACAAGATCAATTCCAAAAAATGTACTGAGGCTACAATCTTAACTAATTTAAGCTAGATATATTATAGATTAAGTTAATTACAAGCAGATAAGTGCACAGCCTGATCAGTTAATTATTTGCCTCATGCCATTTGCTCAACTATCTACTAGCTTCTCCTTTCTCAAGTTTAGTTCTCCTCAATCTTTTGTAGTAGTCGAACAAACACATCTTGCCATATTAATTAATGCGGTCTTCCCAATGTAATCTCAAGGTTTGGCTTATTTGGGTTTGATGTCTCCAAAATGCATGATGAGTGCATTTCATCATACAACATTTCCAAGTATTTGGGTTGCATTCCAAGCTGCTGCAAATAGAAATTATATTAAGTAATTAATCTAATAAATAAGTAATTATATATGTACGTAGTATCAATCAAAATTTTAACTATTCATTCTAATAAATGATCTAGAAAATATATACTACCTTATGCTTCATGCTTCCTGCAGTACTTGAGTCTTTTGCCATGACATTGTAAATGCTTCCTCTGTGTAAAACATCTTAAGTTAATTGTAGCAGCATAGAAAGTGATGATTTCCTATTTCTTTTTTCAATCATGAGTTCAGCTTCATGATACTATGATTTATGCTAAGTAATATATAAGTTATTGGTCATGCATGTACTTAATTAACTAGCCAATTATAATTAAAATCTGGAAGAACTAAACGTCCTTTGGATCAGATATATTTTCCACAAGTACTACTTGCAATATTATATAAGCCCCTTTAATTATCATCTGTTTTTAAAATTAATTAAGACCATATTTATATATATTGTCTTACAATTCAGATTCCTTCAAGCTGAAGGAGTGGTAGAACCGTAGAAGGTCAATTAATACTCAAGGGGTAATAAGTACTGTATCTTTATGCTTTTTCACTGTACTATTTTAATCAGAAAAGCAAACAAAAACAAACAGAAAACTAATTAAGCTTACATATTTTTACACAATTGACTGATTGGAAAATAATATTCAAGTAGCTAGTTATATGATGAAATTGATACACACACATACATATAAATATGCATGTAATTAACTTTGCTTTAATTGTTCAAGGTAAAGCAAGGAAGACAATTTTGATTGCTATGCTTAAAGATTCCCTTAATTGCATTTATTTCCTTAATTAATTGATTCTATATGTCCCCCCAGTTTAACTAGTTGAAATTTTGCAACAAGCTTCAAATAACATTAATATATATGCTGCACCATCCGGATTGATATATTACTAGAGATCATTACTGAAAAAATAGGTAGATATATATGTGGCTTCTTGTATCAATACATATGCATGACTCCACAATTCTGCACTATATATATATAGTCATTAATTTCAACTGTTCAAATCTGTGTACTGATTAGCTTAAACTACAAATATTGTGGTAGATAGCTCTACTTTCAGCTAAATTTGTTTTCTTAGACATTCTTTTCATGTCTAAACTTCACTCGGCTAGGAATTTGAGATATTTATTAGCATTAGATTAATAAATGGTGAGATGTTAGGCCTTGTACTTTCAAGTTTCAAGCATGAGCTTAGGCCTTGAATTTGGTTTTTGAACTCTTAGATATGAGAAAAGTCATCATGGATTCATTTTCTTTTAGCAATAGCTGATAATTATCTTCTTTGAATTTTTTATGTTGCAAATACAGATGGAAATTCCAGAACATAGATTATGGATGTATAACCGGAATAATCCCGGTCGTAGGGGCATCAGACAAGAATTCATTGATGGGGTTGACACTTTTATAGAACATGCTCGTGGATTGAAACAGTATGAGAGGGAGGGAACCATTCGATGTCCATGTGTGAAATGTCATAGAAAAGGGTGCTTGTTGTCACCGGATGAGGTCCAATACCATTTATATCGATGGGGGTTCAAACCCAACTATTGGTATTGGACTGACCATGGGGAGGTTGAACCTGATGAGAACAACGAGGTGACACTTCAGAACAATTACAATGCCGAAAGTGCACCAAATGCTGAACATCCCTTGCATAGATATAGGGATATGGTTTTAGATGTAGCTAGGCAAGAGCATGGGCAAGCATTCAGGGATTATGAGAATGACACAGTCGATCAACAGTCTAATGAAGAACTGCCAAATGCCGATGCTCAACAATTTTATGACTTGTTGTCGGAGTATAACAAACCATTATATGCGGGTTGTGAGCATCACTCTCCATTATCTGTGGCAGTTAGGATGATGAGTACTAAATCCGATTATAACATCCCTCAAGAAGCCATTACTGAGATTTTGCAGTTATGGTCTGATACTATTCCGTCTGCCCAAAACTTTCCAAAAACATATTATGATGCCAAAAAGCTAGTGTCAAGGCTTGGATTGTCTGTAGAAAGAATAGACTGTTGCGTTAATGGTTGCATGCTATATTATAAAGATGATGCCAACGCAAGAGATTGCAAGTTTTGTCATGCTCCTAGATATAAAAGATCTACTATTGGGAGAGTTCAGGCTAAAGAAGTGCCAGTGAAGAGAATGCACTACTTGCCTCTAATACCTAGGTTGAAGAGGCTTTACGCCTCAATGAGTACAGCACCACATATGAGATGTCATTACGAGAATCGTAGACCTAGGGGTGTTATGTGTCATCCGTCAGATGGCAATGCTTGGAAAGAGTTTGATCATAGGTATCCAGATTTTGCACGTGATCCGCGAAATATAAGACTAGGATTATGTGCCGATGGATTCAATCCATTTAGTCAATCAGCATCTCCTTATTCTTGTTGGCCTGTAATTGTTACCCCATATAACTTGCCCCCTCAAATGTGCATGACAATGCCATATATGTTCCTGACATGTATAATCCCAGGACCAAAAAATCCAAAGCGTATGATTGATGTTTACTTGCAGCCACTAATTGATGAGTTAAAGTTATTATGGGAAGTTGGGGTTACTACATACGATGTGTCATTGAAGCAAAATTTCATCATGAAAGCTGCACTGATTTGGACGATTAATGATTTCCCTGCTTATGGGATGTTGTCAGGATGGAACACTTCTGGGAAATTAGCTTGCCCTTACTGCATGAATTTTAGCAAGGCATTTACCTTGAAGTATGGCAAGAAGAACAGTTGGTTTGATTGTCATCGGCGATTCCTACATCCTGACCATTCATACAGGTCCAACAAAAATAGTTTCTTCAAAAGACGTACCGACTATGATCATCCACCTCCAACATTCAATGGGGAGTACTTGTATGCGGTTTCGAACTTGCAAAAGGTAACTGATCAACCTACTAATATTAGAATTCCTGGGTACGGTGTTGACCACAATTGGACTAAAAGGAGTATATTCTGGGACTTACCATATTGGAAGGACAATTTGACGCGGCACAACTTAGATGTTATGCACACAGAGAAGAATATTTTTGATAACATTTTTAACACTATTTTGGATACGAAGGACAAGACAAAAGATAATGTCAAGGCTAGGATGGATTTGGAAGAATATTGCAACCGGAGTGAGCTACATCTAGTCACAACACCGAATGGGCAAGTCGTGAAACCAAAG
Organism: Canna indica; assembly: GCA_034359265.1. Classification (NCBI taxonomy): domain Eukaryota; kingdom Viridiplantae; phylum Streptophyta; class Magnoliopsida; order Zingiberales; family Cannaceae; genus Canna; species Canna indica. The sequence continues at coordinate 17,504,287 of CP136894.1, forward strand.
GCTAAGTACACATTCACAACATCTCAAAGAAGAAGTATATGTGACTGGGTTAAACAACTTCGGATGCCCGATGGTTATGCAACAAATATGTCACGGCGGGTTGATAGTACCAATGGAAAGTTTTTAGGGTGGAAGAGTCATGATTGTCACGTTTTCATGGAACAGTTGTTGCCTGTTGCATTTAGAGAATTACCAGAACACATTTGGAAGCCCCTAGCTGAGTTGAGTCAATTTTTCAAGGACTTGTGTTCTACGACTCTAACAATCGATGAATTGGATAAAATGGAAAAGAACATTCCAATTATTTTGTGCAAGTTGGAGAAAATTTCCCCCCCGGGTTTCTTTGATGTTATGGAGCACTTGCCAGTACATTTGATACATGAGGCACGAAATGGAGGACCCGTACAATTTAGGTGGATGTACCCGTTCGAGAGGTAAATGAGTTTAACATTGTTCAATAATTAAATGTTGCGAATATCATTAACATAACATAGTCGTGCATATATGTCCATGTCAGGTTTCTTGGAAAGGTCAAGAGAACCGTGAAGCAGAAAGCTCAAGTTGAGGGATCAATATGTGAGGCATATGTTCGTCGCGAAACTACTACTTTTTGCTCGTTCTACTTTGAATCACATGTCCCAACTGCAAGAACGAGAGTTGCCCGAAATGATGACGGTGGATTAAATAGCTCAAATTCAGCAACCTTATCGATTTTCAATAAACCTGGGAGGCCATCAGGAGCATGTTCGACTAGGTTGTTGGACGACGTTGAGCGAAAAGCTGCACATCTACACGTCTTACTAAATTGTGAGGAAGTGCAAATATTTTATGAGTAAGTTAAACAAACTCCCAAAAACTTTATTTAAAATCTATATTATGTTGATTTTTAACAGAATTTTTTGTTACTACTCGTAGCCATTTCCTTAACTTCAAGAACATTGGTCCAGAAAATGCAAATGAAATGGTGAATCTAGAATTTGCAGATTGGTTCAAGAGTTATGTAAGTGCCTTGACCTTTAATTACAAATTATCCCCACATTAAAATATCTAACAACTTAACGTCTACTATGCTAGGTCCATGATTCAAGTGATGAAATCACTAATGAATTACTGAAAGACTTGGCTCTGGGTCCCAATCGAGAGGTTAAGACATGGCAAAAGTTTTTTGTTAATGGCTATAAATTTCACACACAAGCATGGAGTGAAGGTAAGAAGACAGACAATAGTGGCGTTTGGGTTAAAGGCATGAATGGGGAAGGCGGCGAGGATGACTTTTATGGGATTTTGAAGGAGATTGTAAAATTAGAATACCCCGGTCTCCCTATGAAGCAAGTTGTCTTATTTATATGTGAGTGGTTCGATCCTACCCCGGGACAGGGGACACGTACAGTTCATCCGGAGTTTAGGATTATTGAGGTTAAGCACAACCGAAAGTATGCAAAGTACGATCCATTCATCGTTGCACATCAAGTACGACAAGTGTACTATGTTCCATACCCCGGTCATATTAAGAACAAAGAGCAATGGTGGGTTGTCATTAAAACCAAAGCAAGTGGTCGAGTTGAAATTGAAGATTCATTGGAAGTAGCATATCAAAATGATGAGCAACTAAATATTAGACCAGTAATTGCCGATGAAATTGTCGAGCCTTTGATTGATGATAACAACATTTTAGAAGATGTACAAATGACAGAGTTATATGATGTTGACGAGGATAATATGAATGATAATGATGTGGGAGGCTTAGAAGTTAGTGATGGTGAAAACAATGGTGAGGCTTAGAAGAATTACTTTGTTTTCTTTACTATATTGAAATATGAATTGTAATTGACAGCTTTAATATGTAAGCATTAAAATTATTTATGTTATACATGACACATTATTAATCATGATTATGTTATGTGCAGATGTCTGCCGATCCACCTCGTCGTCCCCCATATAAGCCCCCAACAGTTAGGGGTGGCATTGCTCGCAAACATGGAAAATCAACCAGCAATAATTCCCACACCCATGGTAGAGGTGCTGTACCATCTGAGGGACGACGTACCTTTCCAAGTGTTTCAGCCCCTGTTAGAAATCTTTCAGCCTTTCCATCACCGCATCCATTACCAGATTTGAATAATATCGATTTTGGTGTTCTAACGAGTTTAATACCGAGTTATGCAAATCTTCTACGTTCTACATGCCCTCAACAACATGCCTCGCAGGTATGACTGATATCATTTATGTTCTTGAAAGTATTCAAGTATGAGATAGCTTAGATGGAAAATATTAAAAAAAATTAAAAAGTATTCAAGCATAGAGCTATGCAATATGGGACTAAAAAAGATAGCTGAAACATTTTATTCAAATCAACTATAAATGCTAGTCTTCATTAACTCTAATAGGAATCCAGCTTACATGATTGTGAAGGATAGACTGATAGCAAATCTGTACAATGAGCAGGAAATGGATGGTAAAATTGCTCCATTTCATACTTGGTAATTTTAGAATAGTAGGTATGAAACTGCTTAAGGAATTTACTTGGGAAATTGAAATTGTAACCATATGATCTGATTTCTATTTTACCTATTTTTATACTTAAAGGTAATAAAATGTGTGGACTCTAGAACATTTGTATATCATGCATTGAAGTACATGTACAGAACTGCTTTCTATTAGACAATCAGTGTAGGCTTTGGTCGCTAGGGAAAGGTGAAGGATCAATGGAGAAACTTGATGCATGTAGTTAGATTTTAGCATTTGCAACTTCAACATGGTTTGAGTTTGTGCTCTTTTCAAAGTAGAAACTTCCATACCTATATGTATGTACAAGAACAAGGAGAGTAATTTCCTATTTTAAAGTGCAAAAAACTTTTTATATGTAGAATTTGACTTAATTAAAGACTGAATGCAAAGTAGATTATTATTATATTTAGAACAATTTGCCTAATATATAGCATCATGCTTCATGGAGTCAACTAGTTCCTTTGATCTGATCATACAAAGCATAGCAATCGGATTCAGATGCAAATTCCAATATGATAAGTCCTAGATTTAAGCTATTTTACTTTCAGAAAACAATAATAATCATGTCAACATTGTAATAAGAGGAGCTGTCAACTATTTTTTGCCCATCTGAAAAGGATACTTCTGTGAGCGCATCAGTAATGTGACATAGTTGTAATATTGTCAATTTGGAGAAAATCCATTAAGTAGTGTTCTGTGTAACAATATGCAGTTAAATCTATCTATAGAATAATATGGATGACAAAAGAGAAGCAGTATGTCTGGTTCCAGTTGACACCCTTACACCCAAAAATACTTTTTTGAATTTTTTTTAGTGTTGTTAGATAGTTGGTATTTATAATTGATTGTTTGGTATTGTCTATATGATGCCTTCTCCATATATAGGTTCCATCAATGGGGTACACTCAGCGATCTCTACCAGATGTTCCTTCATTCTCACTGAACTTATCAGACTCAGAGGAACCACATATGGCAGGCATTGGCGATGGTTCGCAACCAGTGGCCCATGAGGCACAGGTAGATGGTGCATCACCATCTACTCCTGCTCCTTCACATGTCTCAAATATTCCGTCATCTTCATTAGTGGTTGGACCGGAGGAACCTAACTATACCAGGAAAGTTTTCTTACAGCCAGAGGGTGATGATGGGTAACTTAGAAATTTTTCGCTAGAACTTAGAAATTTATATTGTTTTCCAACAACCAGTTATTATATATGACCTTGTGGGTCCACTTTTTGCCAGATTTTGTCCATCGAAGCCTGGTACATCTCATATATCCACTATCATCATTAATAGGTTTGATGATGCCTATGAATCTTGGACTAAAATTCCTGAGGCTACACGAAGGATATGGTTCCGTGAATGGAAGGTATGAACAACTATATAGTCATTGTAGTAACATATATCATATCAATTTAGCATTTAACTTTTTATTATTATTGTCTTGCAGAAGCACGTATATTGGGAGCCTATGCACGAGGATCATATGTGGCATGCATTCAACAAAAAGGGCAGTAGTCGTTTAAGTGATATGTATTGTGCGCTACGAAAATCTAACAAGAGGCCGCATTGGATTGGGACAGAGATTTGGGAGGGACTCTGACAAATTTGGTCCACTGAGAAGCACAAGCAGAAGTCGGAGCGAGGAAAGAAGAATCGTAACTCCGAAAGAGGAGGTAGTCTTCACACTGGAGGTTGCATATCGTTCGGCACACATAAAATGCGCATGGTAAATATCTTATAACATGTTTTAAATCATTAGTGTATTTTTCTAGCTGAAAAAAAAAGATTTAATTGTCTAAATTAAACTCTTGTTTATGTTTACCAACGTAGACGCGGGAATTAGGAAGGGAACCCACGCATGCGGAGATGTTTTCTCGCTTTCATAAGAAAAAAGCTGATGGTAGCTGGGTTGAACCACGGGCAAGACATAGTTATGTAAGTTTATGTTTAAATAAGTTAATCACTTCATTGTTTATTTATTAGTTTGAGTTTCAATAAAAATGTATTCGTATTTGTGTGTAGGATCGGTATGAACAGGAGAGTTCCCAGTCCGAGACTCAATCTCAGAGCGAGGATGGAGGCATCCCTACATCAGGCACTCAGGAGTGTGATGTCGATAAATGGTCAAGGGCTATCGGCGGTCCAAACAAGAGGGGTCGCCTTTATGGGATGAGCTACCAGAAGATGTCAATAAATTTGAATGTGGAGTATGATCGACCCATGTCATCTCGCAGTTGGGAGGAGCAAATGGATCAGATGCGGAGTCATATAACACAGCTCAACACGAGTATGAAGGAGCAGGTTGAGCGAGTTTTGTCAGTGCGTCAACAAGAGCAACTTACGCTACAACAGTCGATGGCCCAACTCATGCAACAACAAGCAGCTCTACAGATGGCGCAAAACCAACAGTTCATAGCGGCCATGAAGAATGATTTTGAAGTGATGTTGAATCAACGTCTTAATCAACTTCAACATCCTCGACATATTTCTGATGACGATTGCTATCGTCCGCAACCGATGGGAGATGATGATGATGATGATTAGGACGACGGTCCGCGGGGTAACAATGAGTTTCTTGATGAAGACTGATCATGTGTGAAATGTTTTGAATACTGTTAGTACTTGAATATTCATTATTTTGAATGGATGATAAAATAGATGTTTTAAAACATATTTTGAATGGATGATACTTTTGATGGATGATAAATAATATATTTTGGATCATATTACAGGTCTTTTAGATTATTATTGTACGTGTGATTGTTAATATTACAGGTCTTTTAATTTTGGTTTACTAATTTTTTTTAAAAAAATCTTAAAAGTTTCGACGAAATTCCGACAACATGTCGTCGAAAATTACCGACAAACCTGTTGTTGGAAACACGTCCTAATTTAGTCGGTAAGTTGTCGGTAATTACCGACCACTTTCCGAATAAAATATGGTAGGAAAATAGTCGGTAATTATCGACCACATTTTCGACAGTATTTGTAGTCGGTATTTACCGAGGAGCTACCGACAAAACTTTGGTCGGTATTACCGAGGAACTACCGACAGCTTTTCGATTAAAATTTTGGTCGGTAATTATCGACAATATTTTTTGTCGATAGTTTGTCGGTACCCGTTTCGACCAAGGTTTTACCGACGCATATATTGGCGTCGGTAACCAGTCGAAATTTGGTCGGTAAATCAATGTTTCCGACCAACTTCCGACCACTTTTCGACTATAATGATTGTCTGAAATCGACTTGTTTCTAGTAGTGCGTCGATCTATATCAGGATATTGTGTGATGTTTGGTGATAAATTGATCTCAAGAAAAAATAAAAAATAAGTTGTTGTAGCTAGGTCCAATGATGAGGCAGAATATAAGGCTATATCTTATAACTTGTGAATTGATTTGATTCAAATAATTGATGGAAGAACTCGGCCTCATCCATGATGAACCAATTATTGCTATGTGATAATAAAGTTGTGATGTATATTGCCTCTAGTTTAGTTTTCCATGAGAGGACAATCGAAGGAGATAGTCATGTTATTTGTGAGTTCTAGTGATTAGTTGACAAATATGTTAACTAAATCCCTAAGAGGTCATAGAATAACTTATATTTGTGGCAAGTTAGGATTAAATAATAGTTTTGCTTCAACCTGAGAGGGAGTGTTGGGTAAGAATTCATTTTTAAAGTATATTTAGTTAAGGACCTATTTGTAAAATATGCTTGATGTAAATACTGGTGAATAGATTCTTCTTTTTTCAAAGCCGCAAGATTAGGATCAGATTGCAATGCTAATCGGGGAGAGATGAATTATGAAAGACGTGCGAGTGTGCATGACCCAAATGGCAGTGCATAAGTGCGTAAGTGGCATCTTAATACTTATGGTTGACCCAGGTTTCAAAACGTCACCATCACCTCCTCCATTGACGTTTTCTTAATTTATAGACATTGTATTGTGAAACTTTGAATGTATATAATTTAATTTAATATTTATCTGATTTTATATAAATATATATTTTTGAATTTTGTTGATGTATTTAGATATATTATGATGTATTAATGAATATGATCATATGCATATATATACTCAGAGTATTGTTTACAAGTTATTTGAATATGATCATAATATTGTACATCATATAGTTAACATGAATTAGGGCAGTTTTTCTTTTAAATACATCATATATGAATATATATATTAGTCCTAAAAGTTAAAGCTAACGGTTATAATTTTCTTGTTGATAAAGTTAAAGCTAAACTGAATAATTGGAAGAGGAATAGTATTTCTCAGGCTGGTAGGATATTTCTCATTAAATTTATCTTGAATTATGTTCCTCTTCATTCTTTATGTGTTAAGTGGATCCCTGAATGTGTTCTTAGTAAGATTAACTCCATAGTTAAGAACTTCCTTTGGAGTTCTAATAGTGAGAAACATGGCTTACACTTAATTGCCCGGAAGAAGGCTTTTATGTCTAAATCTGATGGTGGTTTGTATCTTAGATCTCTAAATCTAAGTATAACTCTCTCAGTCTTTGGATTGGTTGTCGTGATAAACATTGTAGTGGTACTTGAAAATTGATTAGTCATGCAGCTGATATGCTTAAGTCTGACTTTATTATGTGTATTTCTTCTGGTGCTAATTGTCGCGCCCCGGCCCGGGCCCGTCCCGAGACGCGGCGACGACGACTCGAACACCACGCAGGGGAAGGAAAAGCCACGAATCATCATATAAAATAAAACAACAATTTAAAACCAATAATTACAACCCATAAGTCCGATCAAATACAAAATTTAACAAAATATAAAACAATTCTACATATTACAGCTCCAAAATAACAATATCAATTATTAGAGTTATAAGGTGATAAAACAAAATAAAATACAAAAGCAGTCGCCATCGGAGCTCCACATCTACGATTGTCTACTAGCTGTCTAAAAACTATCTACACCTTGATCTACAAATCGATCTCTCACCCCTACAAGTCTGAAGAAAAAACAACGGAGATCAGCGGGTGCTGAGTAGGAGAATTATAATATGATCAACAAGCATCAAATGTCAACTCAACAATGAATTACAACACGGCCTAAGATGCAGTCAAAGGCAATGAACACAACAAATATTCCTCACATACTCCTAAACAACATCAACTGAATCGTCGAGCGTGTGGACCGTTGGGTAAAAACCTCTCACTCTACCACCTGCAGAGTGGCATCAACCATCCGCTCCAACAATGATGCGACTACCCCCACCAAGCAGATAGCCCGTCAGATGTTGCGTCCGACATCCCCACACCCGAAGGTGCCCAAAGTGACTAGTCAATATCCATACTCTCTCCCATCCCTGGGGGGTACCACACCAAAATGGTCCTGGACCGAAGTCCTCTCCAAGGCAGTAGCCTCCAGATCGACAATAACCATGCAACTCGACTCCAAGAGTGCAACAAGATATATCACCATGATCAACAATATAGCAACAACTCCAAGTGATAACAACATGAACAACATGATAATTACATAACATCACCATGATCAACAATATAACAACAACTCCAAGTGATTATGACATGATCAACAAGGTAATAACATGCTCAACAAGTGAACAATACCACATGAAACAACATGATATGCGTACGATGACTAATCAAATGCATCATAACACTACAAGAAAAGAAGGTTTCACCGACGGATGTGTTACCAACGGATATGTTTTGTTGGTATTACCAACAAAATTACCAACAGATACATATATCTGTTGGTAAATTTTAGAAAATTCTTATTTCTTTTCATTCCATCTTATTTTTCAGTCGACCAACCTTTCCCTCTCTCCCAGTCGACAAAAACTCGCGCCCTTACTTATTTTTTTCAACCCGACGAAAATTTGCAGGCGCGCGACAAAAGTTTCCCTCTCCCCCTTTTGTCGTGTGATTCTTCTCTCGCGACGCTTCTTCATCCTTCTTCATCTAACTGCCACCCGCGATCTCCCCTGCCACCTGCTCTCGCAGAGGCCCGTTTGTCGTGGGATTCTTCTCCAACCGCGGCGACTTCATCCGACGCTTCTTCCCTACCACCCGCGATCTCCCCTTCCACCCGCAACAAGCTCTCGCGGAGGCCCATCGCCAAGCTAGCTCCCCCCTGCCACCCACGATTCTTCCCCCATCCAACACTGTCGCTGGCCCCTTTCTTCCGATTTCTCTAGATTTGTGCTGATTTGAGGTAAATTTCTTTAATCTTAAAATTTTTCCAGATTTCATAGATTATTCTTAGAGAGTTGTTATTGATTTCTTAGAAAGCCATGTTCTTGTTATTGATTTATGCATTTATTTGTTTTACTGCATGTAAATTTCTGTGCTTTTTCTTCTTTTGCTGCTGGTTCATGGTGGGGAAGATTTCTGTGCTCTCTGTCATACTATTTGTCTGTTCAAAGATAGCACCATGAATCTTCGAATATGCATTGTCATCTCCAGATTCATCCTCATCCTCCTTCTCTGGTGCTAAATCCTTGGACACAATACCTATAGGATCTTCCTCTTCGTCATTGTGAACTCCTTTCTTATTCTCTGATGCTACCATGAGTCTCAGACTTTGCATCTTCAGCCGCTTCATAAGCAGCTGCTGCTGCATATTCAGCTTGTTTCAACTTGTTTGACATCTCAGCTCCATTCGCCTTTGCTTCATGTGCTTCTTGTTCTGCTAATTTGAGTGAATCAACAACCTTAGCCATTTCGCCTTTGAGAGGAGCTAGTTCATCTTCTGAATTTTTGATAGCATTAATTAAGTGAAGCTCCTTTGTATCCCACTCAGTGCTTGAATTATCAATTTTAGCTTCCAATTTTTCAACAATTTTCTTGAGGCAAACTATCTCATATCTTGCTTCATCAAGCATGACCTCATACCTCTCTTCAGTGTTCTTAAGAGTTGAATCCAATTGCTCTATCTGCGATCGAGCATCTTCAATTTTAGCTTTCTTTTCTAAAAGTCTTTCTTGATTTTCTCTTGACTCAGTAGACATTTCATTTAATGCTGAAGCTAAACCTTCCATTGTTTCTTTAACTTTTTGCAATTCATCTTTGCTGGTCTTAAGTTCATCAATGAGTTTGTTCTTCTCCTCGGACAGTTCATCAATATATGAAGTAGCAAACTTGACCTTGTCAAGTGCTTGCAACTTCTCCTCCTCTAATTTCTTAAGCTGAGACATTAGCTTATGAACTCTCAATCCTGAAACTTAAGGAGCTTCTTCAACTAAACCATTCATTCTTCAACTTAAGGAACTCTCAATCATTTGCATGTTAGTCTCTAGTATATAAATCATTTGGCTCTCATAGTTCAGTCTAGCTCTCTCGCTAAACTATTCATTCTTCAACTTAAGGAACTTCTTGATTACCCCCATCATTTCACTTCCAAGGAACCTTCCCAAGCAACCCCTTGCCTTGTCATGACCAACATTATCTATAGCATGTCAATCCAGTGCATAATCAAATTGTTGTTGTCTCATTAGTGTGTTTAATTTGCATTTCATATTTATCTCTGTTCTTGCCCTCCATTTTGGTGAAGTGAAAGTTCACCACTGACCTCAAGTTAGGGTAGACACCTATTTGAGTTAAGAATCTTGTGAGGGGGATGCCCCTTTCGAGGGAGGGGGATGACCTCAAGTTAAGGATCATTATAAGCTATTAGTGTATCAAAAATCACCTTTGCTAGGAAACCAAATTGTCCAAACACTAGTTTGGACTTCGGAATATCAATCATTATGGGATAGAGACTAAAAGCAATGGTGTATTTCTTTGTGAAAGTGATATCAAAACTAGCAAAGATAGTTCAGATGGTACTCAACCTCTATAGGACTAAACAGTCCTACATCCAAGCTCATATCTCATCTTGTCTAGCTTGTTTCCTTTAGCATTTTGTTATTCTTTATATTTTTTTTTTCTATTTAACTCAATTATTTGCATCCAATAAATGATTGAAGAGGATTATAAGCAATAAAATATGATGTTGATTTAATGGGAAGGCATCTAGGAGCCTAGAAACCATCTCTAATCTTAAAAGGAATATGTTAATAAATAACTTTGCATCATCATCTTCCAGATGAGTTTCCTGCAACAATATTAAATCTAATCTATGAATTCTTATTAGGCTACCCAAATACTCCACTGCCTCTTCCTTAGCAGCTCCTCTAATGTCCAACATGGTAAAATTTGATTTCAAAACAATACTAATTTGTATAGCCTGAACTATACACAATAAAATAATGAGTCCAAATAATAAGAATAAATGGCCTCAATTCTAGAAGAAACAATAGAAATTGGTGACTTATGGTTATGCCTTACTCATATCTCTTTCTCTAGTGATGACAGTACTTGGAGCTTGAGGATTGTAAGAATTCTTCACCCTCACTGGTATATCACCTTCTCTAGCAGGTCTCATTGACTGGGGATGCAAAACTTCAATCCCTGCCACTGTCATTACTACTACTACCTAAGTTGCACATTACATCCACTGCCACTACACATTTTTAACCTAAACTGTACATTACATCCACTGCCACTACTACTACCTCAGCCCAAAACTTCAATCCATCTTTTCTTTTCTTTTCTCATTTTCCAGCAAACAAATAATGAAAATGACCATAAGATAGAAACCATATCTAATGAAAATGGTATTTTTAGAGCTTCTTTCCTTAGTGATAGCATGTAAAAGCTCATCAGCTCCCTCCCTCACTCCCATAAAGAGCTACTGGAACATGTAAAAGAAGACAAGGTTTTCCCATGAGGCCTTGTCTCTCTTTTTGTTTCCTCCAATTATTTTATCATGTGCTTTTAATTGCTTCATCAACTAGCTAGTGCAATTAACAAGAGGGACCTTCTTCCTAGTACTACTCCTACTTAAACAAGCTCCCATCTTGGCATATTTTGGGGAGATGCCTGTGTACTCCCATGAAAGTTTCCACATGCACACTAGTGAGTGATTGCACACATATAAATTGTCTTGAGAATGACTACTTCATTAATAATTGCCTACAATATTAGAAGCTGGAAGATTAATTTTATTTAGCAATTAAATAGCCTTCCAGTCCATTGCTATTTAATGCTATATATCCTATCTTATGAAAAACCATGCCTTACACTTTGGAAAACAATGACCAAATCTCACATTCATGTTGCTTCTTCTTAAAGAGAGTCACTGAGTTGTAGGTGAATCAGTCACCTGATCACAAGAGAAGATTGCCCAAGCCATGGCCTTGTCCAAGAGCACAGCCCCATTGACCATGCTCACCACACACCTCACCCCCTGGATCAGGCTATATGCTGCAGCCATCCCATTAGCTATCACCAAGAACCTGCAAATCATACCAAAGACGATCTCAAACTTATACTATCATAAGAAAAGAATAAATAGAAAGATGTCCCAAGCAATAATCTTGTGTTGAAGAGATAAGGAGAGAAAAAATATAAGAAACACCAAAAAATTTAAGCTCAGTTTATATATTTATGATCTTCTCGGGAGCAAGTTGAACTTGGATTAAACTCTTGACCATATATACCCTACTTACCACAAGGAAAAGAGTGCATAAAAATATCACAAACAAGCCACAGCTCAGAATCTTGTGTGATGAAGAGATTTGGGTAGGTGGTCACTTGTCTCAAATGCTTAAGCTGTTAGAAAATGACCTAATTTATATACTTAGGACCTCACGATTGTCTTAAATAGAGCAAGATTGCATAATCTTGTGTGGTGAAGAGAATTGGGTATGAATAACATGATAGCTGATTTTTTTCCTTCGTCCCCCTTTCTCTTCCCACCCCTTCTTTTGCTTAACTCAACTCCCAAACAAACCAAGGTACCACTTTAATAGCTAATTTTTTAAAATATCATCTAAATAACATGATAGCTGATTTTTTTAAAAAATTGTGTTCTAATTAATGTGCTTAATATTGTTTCTAGGTTGAAAAAGTTAATCACCAATGTCTACGGATCGTAATTGGATGAAATGTCGAATAATTAGAGGAGTTTTGACTGATGAATTTATTCAAGGAGTCGAGGGATTTCTTAATTTTGCATACTCCAAAACTCAATATATTTTTGGTGATAAAATTAGGTGCCCATGTCGACAATGTATTAATCATCATTATCATTATCGAGATGATGTGGCATATCACTTATGTTCGAAGGGATTTATGCCTCGCTACACACATTGGATTGCACATGGGGAGTTGACAAGTGAAGAAGTTGGTGAATCCTCAACCATTCCTCAATCAGAAAGCACCACTCAAAATCCCTATAGAACTATGGTGGTGGATGCAATTGGTATTGGCTCATCAAATGTAGAAGAAAGACCAAATGAAGAAGCTGCCAAATTTTTTGAATTATTGAATTACGTAGATGAGCCATTATGGAGTGGTTGTAAGAGTCAAAGTAGGTTATCAGCCATGTCACAGTTACTCAATTGCAAATCTGAGTTTAACATGAGTGAAGCTTGCTATGACCGGCTGATGTCAATAATCAAAGATATGTTACCAGAAGATGCGAAGTTGGAAGAAATTTTTTATAAAACAAAGAAGATGATGAAGAAACTAGGACTTGGATACGAAAAGATAGATGCATGTCAGAATAATTGCATGTTGTTTTATAAAGAAACAACAAATTTCATGCAGTGCTCAGTGTGTGGACATCCTAGATATAAGCCAACACCATTAAATAATGGTAGGAGAAAAAAAATACCGTATAAGGTCTTACGGTATCTTCCGATAACACCAAGACTTCAAAGGCTTTTTATGTCTGAAAAAACTGCTGAGTATATGATTTGGCATGCAAAGAATCGTAGTTCAGATGTTATTGCACATCCTGCAGATAGTGAAGCATGGAAACAGTTTGATGTTCACCATCCTTCATTTGCTTCTGATCCAAGGAATGTCAGATTAGGATTGTGCATCGATGGCTTTAATCCATTTGGGCATTCTTCTATTCCATATTCAGTTTGGCCTGTGCTCATTACTGTATACAATTTGCCGCCATCTATGTATTTGAACGATCAATTTATATTCTTAAGTTTGATAATTCCTGGACCAAAGAGCCCACGTAAAGAACTTGACATATTTTTGAGGCCATTGATTGATGAACTGAACATGTTATGGTCTGATGGGATTATGACATATGATGTGTTTAGAAAACAAAATTTTCAAATGAGAGCAGCACTTATGTGGACTATCAGCGATTTCCCTGCATATGCTATGTTATCAGGATGGAGCACACACGGGAGGTTAGCTTGTCCATATTGTTTAGAGCACAGCAAATCTTTTATTCTTGAAAATGGGAGAAAGACATCATTTTTCGATTGCCATCGTCAGTTTCTCCCTCTTGATCATCCATATCGAAGGCAAAGAGATAAATTTATGAAGGGCCGAATTGAAAGAGATGTTCCACCTCCACGATTATCGGGCGATGAAATGAAGGCACGTGTTGATAAATTACCTAGTATTCAATTTGGAAATCAATGTGTTGCTAGAATTTTAGGATTTGGGCAACAACACAATTGGGTTAAAAAAAGTATCTTTTGGACTTTACCGTATTGGCATACAAATTTAATTCGACACAACTTAGATGTGATGCATATTGAACGAAATGTTTTTGAAAATATATTCAATACGGTAATGGACATCAAGGGAAAAACAAAAGACAATGTCAAGGCTAGAGCTGATTTGCATAAGTATTGCAAGCGCCCTGAATTAGAATTACAAAATGTCAATGAAAAACTGTTGAAGCCGAGAGCCTCATTTGTGTTGAACAAAGAACAAATCAAAGCAGTATGTCATTGGGTCAAAGAATTGAAATTTCCTGATGGTTATGCTTCAAACATAAGTCGATGTGTAAATATAGATGATTGCAAATTTTATGGAATGAAAAGTCATGATTGTCATATTTTCATGCAAAGGCTTATTCCAATTGCATTTCGTGATTTGTTACCTGATCCAGTATGGGATACATTAACTGAGCTGAGTTTATTCTTTCGGGACTTGTGTTCAAGTGTGTTGCGAATTGAGGAGGTCAAAAGACTTGAGTTAAATATTGTTGAGATATTATGCAAGCTTGAGAAAATATTTCCACCAAGTTTTTTCGACTCTATGGAGCATCTCCCGGTTCATTTACCTTATGAGGCTAAAGTTGGCGGTCCTGTACAATATAGATGGATGTACAGATTCGAAAGGTAACACATATGCCTTTTGATTCTTCATTCAAATTTTTAGTTTTTTTAAACGTCTTAATTTATAAGAATATTTCAGGTATATGCTTCAATTGAAGAAAAAAGTGAAGAATCGAGCATATGTTGAAGGATCAATTTGTGAAGCATATATCATACAAGAAATTTCTACTTTTTGTTCTTTCTACTTTGAACCAAAGGTAAACACAAGGTTGAATCAAGTGCCTCGAAATGATGATGGTGGAGTTCCAACTACCATGGGACGCCTATCTATCTTTACCTATCCTGGTCGACCTTGTGGGGCCGTTGGACGTTATAGGATGGTTGTCGACGAAGCTGAGTATAAAGCAATGGAGCTTTACGTACTTATAAATTGTCAAGAAATCTCTCCTTTTATTAGTGAGTTTAATGATATCGTTAGGCAAAGAGAACCACACTTAACTGACGCAGAACTAGAGAAGTTACGAGACAGAGAATTTCCAAAATGGTTGAGAGATTATGTAAGTTGAACAATTATTCTTGTGTCAATGTCAATGTGAATAATCCTGATTATTTCATATTTCTTTTTTTTGATAGGTTAATCATAACATTGACATGGTTGATAATCGAATACTTGCCATTGCACAAGGCCCACAAAGATTGGTTCGTTCCATGAAGGGTTATTTTGTGAATGGATATAAGTTTCACACCAAAGAATTTTCACATGGAAAGAAAACAATTAACAGTGGTGTTTGTGTCAAGGGTAGTTGCTACAATGACTTTGAATCTGATTACTATGGCATTTTGATTGATATTGTGGAGGTAGAATACTTTGGTGGAAATAATGTGGTGTTATTTAAATGTGAGTGGTTTGATACCGAAAAAGGAGCTAGAGTACATCCTCGCCATGGACTTGTTGAAATCAATCACAAGTTGAGACTTTATCATGACGCTCCTTTTGTGTTGGCAGAGCAAGCTCAACAAGTTTATTACACTAGTTATCCCTCAAAGAAAAAAGGAAGAAGTGATTGGTGGTCTGTATGCAAAATTAAAGCAAGAAATAGATTTGATGTTTTAGAGGTTGAAGAAACAGACAATAATATCCCTCCACGGACCGATGATTTTTTTCAAGAGGATGAGGTTGAAACAATACAACCTATTATGCCTACAACTGAGTTGGATTTGTTAAATGTATTAGTTGATTCCGATGGTGTAGTTGATGAAGTAGATCAACATGAAGAATTTTTCTTAAGAACTCGAAGACAAGCCATTGAGGAGGATGAAGAAGAAGCAGACACTATAGACATGGAAGATAGTGAAGATGATGAAGTTGACGAGTATTTGTCAAATGAGGAGAATGATGATTGAAACTTTTTTTGTATAAGTTTACTTTTGATGATCACTTATAAAATCATTGTAAACATGATGACAATCTCTCATTTGTTTGTAATTGATTTTTTTTTTAAATTCATGTGTCTTGAATTATTAACTATTTTTAATGCACTTTTAGTAAATAATGGTGTCACGAGGGCGAGGATGAGGGCGAGGACGAGGTCGAGGGCGTCCTCCTTTGATTGAAATACCTTTTGCGACCTCATCATCATCTGAAGCTATAGTTGGAGCCACGACCTCTACACCTTGTACTCCTGTTGTACCTGTTACTGTTCCACTAGAAACACCTTATACTCCTACACCTTCGACGTCATCAGCACCAGCTCCAGCACCAGCACCAACACCAACACCAACACCCTCACCACCTTCAGTCCATTTGCATTTGATGCCATCAGCTCCTCTTGTGCCATCTACATCTGTTGCTACACACAGTGATGATACTTCACGTCGAAGAGGACCAAATCAACCTTCACAACCGTCAGAGACACCAGATGATAGACGTCTATTAATTATTGATAAGAAAAGGTAGATCATTATATTTTGCATTATATTATTTCAGTTACTATTTGGGTAACTAGCTTATTCTGCAATATGTTTCATATATTTGGAAATAGAATAAATAGACGTCTTAAGGCTAATTAGCAAGACATTGATATTCGCATGATTAGCAAGATCAGCCAAAATTACCTACCTAGCTTACCTACCTAGCTTATATGCACCACATCCTCCCTTAGATTGTTATAGTTTTATAATGGGTTGTTAGTGGGCTGTTTAGATTGTTAGTTGAGATCATGAGTTCTAATGGTTTGTTCATTGTTATCTTCTAGAGTCATCTTAAGGGTGTTGCCTTTTGCTTTTATCTTGTACATCTACAAAAAGAGAATGTAACGAATGATGGGGATCAAGAAATGAAATCAATTTTCTTTCCTCCATTCTCTCTACAAGGTGTTCAGCTCACTTCCCCCAATGAGTTCAAGGAGATGATGCTCTCTCCTAACTTGAACCCTAGTTATTCATTCTCATTTCCATTTCCCTCTTTCTCCCTTTTATTCAATCTTTGCCTTGTAAGATGTCAGCTACACTTCTAAAGCCTCTGGGTGGTGGTGAAGAATCATTATTGCTCTCACTCTGAACATTTTCATTTATAGTGTGTTCAGACACAGTTTTCATTCAGCTCATCACTCAATAAGTTCTCTTCTTTAGCTTCTAAATCATGGACTTTCATTCGGTACATCTGTTGATGATATATGCTGAGGTATTCAATGCTTCAGCCCACAAGTTCTTAGGTAAACTGCTTCCCCTCAGCAAGCATCTAGTCATTTCCACTGAAACCCTGTTCTTCCTCTCAGCTACTTCATTCTGTTGGGGTGTGTAGCTGGCTGTTAGCTGATGTTTAATTCCTGTCTCAGTGCAGAATTCATCAAAAGACTTTGAGGTGAATTCTCCACCTCTATCTGTTCTCAAGACTTTTATCCTTGAGTTAACTTCATTCTCAATATTACTTGAGTATACCTAAAGACTGCAATGCAAAATTTCAGACATTTTACATGGGTAATTTATGTACATGATATTGAACTTGATTAACTTAGAAAGCTTAAGTGAAAACAGATTGGAGTAAACATTACGTTAGGAAGAATAACAGGCACCCAGCCCTTAAATGATTAATGATGCATATGTCCACAGGTATTAATGAACTCTAACACTTGTTAATCAAATTCAAGCCAATCCGAATAGGAAAGAAAGACCCCAAGAATGTATTCATGCCGAGTTCAAGTAGTTGTTAATCCACTGTCTTTCTTACATATACAAAAGTGATAGATCATATGGTTTACATGCTAATTGAAATAATCCAAGAATTTCAAATAACCAAAGAACTATTTTTGACTACACCTACCCAACCACCAGACCTCTCCACCACCAACTCAAACTGATGTAATATACTAATATGTAGAGTTCCTCAGTGCTAGCAAGTTGAACTACTATTGAAAAAAGGATTTCATCTAAAGTTCTAAACCGCACAAAGGACAATATATATTATGCATAAAGTCAATTGCGACTGAGAATAAGCTGCTAGAAATTGCACTCTATGGATTGTTGTTTCCTCTAAGTCTGTGCAGGAAATGACTGTGGAGGGAGCCTCTCTATTTTTCCGAGGTTTCCTTCTTCCTCTGTATATTCCCTTACTCCCCTACTTAGCTTGTATTTCTCAATTCTTTTGATAATTATAAGCCTTACTTTCCTAAAAAATATATGGATTGTTGTTTCATGTCTCTCTTTTACGAAAACATGCACCATGATGAAACCTTTGATATAACCATCACAAGTTAGAATAACTGATGTTCAGTGGCAGTGACTGTCTCTAAAGCCTAGCTTAAAATCTTTACAAGTTATCATCCAAGCGCGTAATGTAAATGCATCCGCCAAATTTTGATGCATCATTACACCCGAATTTTGATCCCGAAGAATGGATTAATGCCTCTGGACCCCCATCTCATAATCGGGTTTATGGTTTTGGATGTCGAGAGGGCGTTAAATCTGTTATTGGGAGTTCAAGCTCTCAAGGAAGTACATCCTCAAGTTATGGGCATCGTCGGACACATGATGAGTGGAACAATATGCAGATGGAGGTGGCATCCATGCGAGAGCACATCACCCACTTGGAGACATCGATGCAATCACAAGTGGAGGCTCAAGTGCGCTTGCTATTGACACAGCTTGGTATTCCTATCAATCCTTCAGAATCAACAAATTCTCCATCGAGTTCCACCGCACCACCTCCACCACCTCCACCTCCACCTCCATCAGCTGGGTAAAGAAATAGGTTAGTAAATTAAATTATTCCATTCTTAATTCAATTATCAGCATGCTATAGAATTCTCAACATGCTCTCACAGAAGTTCAAAACACTAACCCTCACCATCTTTACCAAGCCTGCATAAGGAACAAGTAATTACATATGTGAAGTTCCAATCTAAGAGAGTCTAACATAAAGAAAGAGGTGAGCTAATGTCGGGACCTAGAATAAACTTGGATTAGTAATCAATATGCCCCGCTCACTTACAATTCTAGGATTAGTAATTAGAGAGCATGATATTCTCAACATGCTGTGGAATTCTCAGCATGCTCTCTCAGCATGCTGAGAATTCAACATGCTATCTCAGTGAATTCTCAGCATGCTCTCACAGCCTGGGTGAATTCTCAGCTCTCTCAGCATGCTGAGAATAATTCTCAGCATGCTGAGTGAAATCTCAGCATGCTGAGTGAATTCTCAGCATACTTTGCATCACAATGAGCTACTGTCAGCTTGCTCTCACAGCATGCTGAGTGAAATCTCAGCATGCTGAGTGAATTCTCAGCATGCTCTGCATCACAATGAGCTACTGTCAGCTTGCTCTCACAGCATGCTGAGTGAAATCTCAGCATGCTGAGTGAATTCTCAGCATGCTGAGTGAATTCTCAGCATGCTCTGCATCACAATGAGCTACTGTCAGCTTGCTCTCACAGCGTGCTGAGTGAATTCTCAGCATGCTGAGAATTCAACATGCTATCTCAGCTCTCTCAGCATGCTCTCACAGCCTGAGTGAATTCTCAGCTCTCTCAGCATGCTGAGAATAATTCTCAGCATGCTGAGTGAAATCTCAGCATGCTGAGTGAAATCTCAACATGCTGAGTGAAATCTCAGCATGCTGAGTGAATTCTCAGCATGCTCTGCATCACAATGAGCTACTGTCAGCTTGCTCTCACAGCATGCTGAGTGAATTCTCAGCATGCTCTGCATCACAATGAGCTACTGTCAGCTTGCTCTCACAGCATGCTGAGTGAAATCTCAGCATGCTGAGTGAATTCTCAGCATGCTGAGTGAATTCTCAGCATGCTGAGAATTCAACATGCTATCTCAGCTCTCTCAGCATGCTCTCACAGCCTGAGTGAATTCTCAGCTCTCTCAGCATGCTGAGAATAATTCTCAGCATGCTGAGTGAAATCTCAGCATGCTGAGTGAATTCTCAGCATGTTGAGAATTCAACATGCTATCTCAGCTCTCTCAGCATGCTGAGAATAAATCTCAGCATGCTGAGAATTCAACATGCTATCTCAGCTCTCTCAGCATGCTCTCACAGCCTGAGTGAATTCTCAGCTCTCTCAGCATGCTGTCACAGCATGCTGAGTGAATTCTCAGCATGCTGAGAATTCAACATGCTATCTCAGCTCTCTCAGCATGCTCTCACAGCCTGAGTGAATTCTCAACTCTCTCAGCATGCTGAGAATAATTCTCAGCATGCTGAGAATAATTCTCAGCATGCTGTCATAGCATGCTGAGTGAAATCTCAGCATGCTGAGTGAATTCTCAGCATGCTGAGAATTCAACAAGCAAAAATAAGCATTCAGTTCTGAAATATGACATATCATTACTTTATGCCTACTCTTAACAGATTCATGAACAAAAAACTGAAGTATGATGAATAAGGAAGCTATGGAAAACATCAATTCTCATCATGCTATTGTTAAAATTCAGCATGCTGCATTAAAATTAAACTTGAACTTGTTGCTTTTATGCACATTAAACTTGGTAAATTAAACATGCTGAGAATGAACATGTTGGGAATTCATTCTCAGAATCTCAGCATGCTGAGTTCAATTCTCAGCATGCTGAGTGAATTCCAATTCTCAGTTGTGAATTCAGCATGTTGAGTCAATTCTCAGCATGCGTGAATTCTCAGCATGCTATTGATATAATTCAGCATGCTGCATTGTTAGGTATTTCTCATTTCATTGAGTTACAAACTTTATTTACAACTTCAGAGTGTCAGTTTATTATTTTGCATTGAGTTACAAACATCGTATTCCTCATTTCATTGCCTCATTATTTTTTTTGTTTCTACATGCAGGTAAAAGGATGAAGTGCAAGGATCAGCTTTTTGGAAAAACTTATCTTATGTATTTGAAACTTTGAAACTTTGAAACTTTGTAAATATTTGAATAACACAATGTATTTCGAAATTACTGGTATACAATGGTTTCTTATGTGTGTGGATTTTAATGTGTGATTCAAAAATTATTTTTCAGATTTCGTGTGATCAAATTTATATGTGATTTCATTATTTGAGGATTGATCAGGTACACATATAACAAAATAAAATATCTGTTGATCAAAATTGGTAGATTCTAATTCCAACGGATTTACCAACAGATACATATATACGTTGGTATTACCAACAGATAGGTTTCGTTGGTATTACCAACAGATATTATATTTTGTTGGTAATACCAACGACAGAATACCGTTGGTAATACCAACGGTATGTGTTGGTAATACCAACGGACAAATATCCGTTGGTAATACCAACGGACTAATATCCGTTGGTAATACCAACGGGCTACTATCCGTTGGTAATACCAACGAATATATGTATCCGTTGCTATTACCAACAAACTAAAATATCTGTTGGTAATACCGACAGATTAATTAAAATCCGTCGGTATTACCGAGGAGCCTTTTACCGACGGATTTTACCGACAGTCACTCCGTCGGTAACAATATTACCGACGGATTTTTGGGTATTACCGACGGATTTTGTCCGTCGGTAATACCCTGTTTTCTTGTAGTGTAAGATTAGCAAAACATACCATGATCAAGAATAATCACCAATAAGCAACAATAAAATGTAACACATGCAATTTTTCTACATGGCATGTCCAACAACAATGTGTAACAGGAGTTCAATAAATTTTTTGAAGCAAAGCAAACATGTGAAGCAATGGTATTTCCGTAATTTATCTCCGATGATAAATCAACAATAGACAAGAAACAACGGACTTGCCGGCTCAACCCACCCCCAACACACTCTCCAAACTACAATTATATCACACGAATTAATCAACTAAATTCTCAAACTAACCAACAGAAAGAATATCCTAACCCATAATTGATGAAAATGCATATCGGCCGGGTTTTTTTTGTTATAAATAACTCCAATAACACATAATTGATGAAGAAATGCTTAAAATCAACATTCAAATGTCAAATACATGAATACAATATTTAAAATGCGGACGAATGACGTCCGTCGTACCCATACATACCTTGGGCTTGGGGACATACACGACTAAGGTCAACACCGTAGGTCTCTAATGCCCATATTTGAAAATTTTCCCATGGCATAATATCTTGGTATCCATTATATCACATTGACATTAGCGATTCTTTGTTCGGATTCCAAGAACTAAACCCTGTATCATTAGTTGAGTAAGTACTGGATACAGAGTATGTTGATTCAGAAATCTCTTGCAAACTACTCATCATATCGTGATGATAATCTTGCAAAGCTATCGATCCACCTCCTCGACGCCGACGTCTCTTCTCGTACACCCGAGTTGTTTGTTCGGTTCTAGCACCGTGATCCTCATCTTGGGTGCTGTGATCGAAGTATTGCTCATTTGTCCACAAATCAACAAGTACCAGTGTTGATGGCACGACAGTGTCTTCTCCGCCAGCTCCATCATCATCATCTCCTCCGTCTTGTTTGCTGCTACTGCTATGAACGGATGGCTCGTCTTCTTCGTCCTCTTTTGCTTCTACAATCGCATCCAAATGATCAATTGGTCGATTATCTTTGGTTTTGCCTTTTGCCTTTGAAGGTGTTGCCTTATTTTTTCCCTTTGATTGGGAAGATGGAGAGTCTGATTCGGATCGGCGTCTTGCTTGCCGAATTCATTGAGAGTCCAAGGGAGTAATGGTCATATCTTCTGGTTGGCTCTCAGACTCAAGTGCATCAGATATAATTGGTGAAGGCCGAGGTGGTTCGCCTGGTTCATCAAGAAGAGACCGGTCGCTCTCCATTGCACTCCACCAATCAATTATCGGGTCCGCATCGCTTTGGACGAACTCGACATCGAATGGATCTACATGTTGAATCTCTTTATCTTCATTTTGTAATGTCCGTAATCGAGATGTAGAGAGCGCTATGGACTTCATCGGACGAGTTCACCGACTTGTGATAAACAACCCTCTTGTTGCAATAGATGAGGAAGTTGATGATGCTCATTCGGGTTGGCCCGGTCCAACTATCGCACATCAAACTGCATCCGTAATCCCCCCATTTTCGCTTGATTCCATCGATCCATTGATTTATTTCATTGACCTCCGCTTCAAGGTAAGGACCTAAAATTTCATAGGGAGTTGGAGGGGTAATACTTGGGCCTACCTTTTGGATGGTAGACACCATAGTTCGGTAGTATCGGTTGTTGGCTACATTTGCGGGAATCCGGCTAAAGTGGAATCATTTGGAGATGGTTTTCCCTAACTCCCACTTCTTCGTCTTGCCCCAAGCTTTCCCTAGTATGGGTTGTTGGCTGCATTTGTGGGAATCCGGCTAAAGTGAAATCATTTGGAGATGGCTTTCCCTAACTCCCACTTCCCTAACAAAGAAAACTAACCCCACCATCGCGTTCAGCACGCGAAAATGATCAAGTTTGATACTCACCTCAACTTCAACCGACAACTCAGGGCCCACCAAATAATATAATTTTAAACACAACTATCACCCACTTACTAAACAAGAGTAAAATACCGAAAAATATAAAAATCATACCAAACGATCTCCCATCTGAATTCCAACACCACCATCGCGTTCAGCACACGAAAATTTACAACTTTGGTATTCACCTCAACTCAATCCGACGACTCTACGATCAACTACAAAAATACCCTAATAATCTATAAATCAACCTCATTTCATGCGATACAGCTCTCTTCTTTAATCACCTTATTTATTAAATCTAATAAATCCCTCCTCTCCCACTCATCTCCCTCGCCCCTCGCCCCTCGCCCGACCCCGCCGCCCCTGCTTCACCCGAACCCACGCCGGCTGGCCCTCCCAGCCGCCGGCGATCATCCTGGCAGTCTCATCGGCCTCGCCGGCCTCTCCCGCGGCCCCCGGCACCGGCGGGACACCCACCTTCTCCTCCAATCGCCCGCCCCTCTCCCCATCTCGGCCACCGTCGGCGACCCACCCACCGCCCTCTCCTCAGCCTCCAGCGCCGGCCCGATCCACCGACGACTAAATGGTGGCCGGGAGGGCCACCACCTAGCACAGCCAGCGCGCGACACGACTGCCCGCAATGTGGTCGCTCGTGGAGTGGCCGATCGCTACCACGATCCTCGCCTTTGTCGACATCGTTGGAAAATAAATGCGGAAGTAAAGGAGAAGAAAGAGATCTCCTACCTCGATTCCGTGACTCCGGTGACAACGAGCTCCACCGGCAATACGTGCCGACTCCTCCTCCTCCTCTTCTCTTCTCAATCTCCCACCTCAACACTTCCTCTCATAGAACCCCTCAACAGCACCTCTCCCTCACTTCACCATCACCATCACCTGCCACCACCCACTCCTCCAACCATCACTTTTAGTTTTTATTTTTTTTAATGCCAGACATAACACTAATACTTATCTTTTCCTTGATGCTTGGATTTTTTATATTCCATTAATGTTCAAACTTACGTATGTAAACACTACTTTGGTTGATCTTTCTCTTAAAGTTAATGTTCCTATGGTTGACAATGTTTGGAATTGTACTGTTTTGAATGAATTGTTTGGCCCCTTGCTAGTGGAAAAAATATCCAAGATTTCCCTTCCTATTTATCCCAATGAGGACAAAATTATTTGGTGGCCGAAAATTTCTGGTCGAGTATGTACAAAATCTGCTTACAATTTTATCTCGTGAGATATTTATACCAATACTAATAATTTTCCTCATTGGGCTTTAATTTGGAAATAGAAAATTGGCCCTCAGATCAAAATTTTCATTTGGAAATTTTTTCATAAAAGACTGCCTACTGCGGACAAATTGTTTCATTTTGGTATCATTAATTCTCCCAGTTGTGTCCTTTGCGGCAGCCTTCCGGAGGTTATTAAGCATATCTTCATGGAGTGTGAGGTAGCTAGGACCTTGTGGGAAATAATGGAGAGGCGGTTTAAAGGTATCGATACTTTGGCTCAGAGTTTGAGTTTAAACGGAGTTGGTAACCATAATTATTCCGGTAATATCTCCCCAATTTTGGTGGCTCTATGTTTTAACTCGTTTTATTCCGTCTGGTTGGCTCGAAATAGAGTGGTTTTTGAATAGACTCGACCTTCTATTTACTCTATGATTGCTAAAGTCATCGCATTAACGGTTGACTATGCGGAAAACCCTTCGTCTGAGGAAAATAAGATTGTGCCTAATCCTAAATATAGTAGGCATCCTCCTGCATGGCTTATGTTTTTAAATGGAATGTTGATGCTTATGTTGCTATGGATAGTATTGCTGGGTCTTTTGCTTATATTTGTAGAGAATATAAAGGGAATCTGGTTTATGCTTATGCGTACTTCAACCAAAATAAGTCAGTTTTGTAAAATGAAGCTTTAGCTATTAGACTTGCTATTGATAAAGCTATGTTTCTCAACCATAGAAAAATTCATATTGAGTCTGATTCTAAATCCGTTGTTGATATGTGCAATAAACTAATTGATTCTGATTGGCATATTCGAAACATTATTAATGACATCATCATTTTTTTTTAGGAATAAAAAATTGTATACCATTCATGAGAAATGAGGTTACAGCAAAGAGGTAAAGAGAGAATTAAAAATAGACATTACAAAAAAAAGTAAAAGAATAAACTCCGACCACACGATGACAACAAAAAGAGCATCAACACCCAACCCCAAACATCATCAACTAAGCACTAGAAGAACATAACGAATAGAAATGAGTAGCTGAAACCACCAACTCTTGGATAGAAGAGTGACGATCCTAAAATGATCTAGAATTTCTCTCGAACCATATGAACCAACACTAAAACAAAATAACTCTCATGTGGATCATCTGATTTGCCTTAGATTCATTAACAGACCGGGAAGGGCACAAAGCAAACATGGGTAGTTTCAATAAGGAGAGCATACAACACCATCCAGAAGAAGTGAAAGGGCAATCGAAGAATAAATGAAGATGCGATTCTTTTCCTCCAAGACAAAGAGAGCAAGAGTCGTCCGAGATAACACCCCATCGCAAGAGCCTATCCTGAGTGAGCAATCGTTTTTTAAACCAAAGCCAACCAAAGATAGAATTTTTTGGTGGAATATGGTTTTTCCAAAGAACCTTGAAGTAAGGTCATAAAACACCTCTGTACATAAGCATCTGATATAAGTTTTTTGTTGAGAAGAAGCCATGATGAGTCCATTTCCATCGAATAAAATCATCCCTAATGGAATACCTCACCAAATCCAGCTCCCGTTTTAACAATAATAGACGATCCATTTCAACCAAAGATGAGAAAGATATTCCAAGCCATGAAATTAGCAGAAGGACCAAAGAGTTTGGCCTCATGAATAGTGCAGTTTGGAGCCAACGTAGAATGAAACAGAAACGGAAATAAAGAAGCCAAACTATCACCATTCACCCACTTATCCGTCCAAACTCTGGTTTGTTTTCCACCCCCGATTGAGAAAGAAGAGCCAGAACTAACCCACTCAAGCATTGGTAATAAATCTTTCCAAAGAGGAGATGCCCTACGAGAAAAGCTCGGTCCAAGCCAATGCCGATAGTTTCTATAAAGGTCCTCCATTAGCTTTACCCAAAACAGTTTTCGACCCTGAATCACTTTCCATATCCAACCTCCCCTTCTCTCCAAACTATGCATTCGGAGATCAAGAATGCCGAGACCCCCATCCACCAATGGACAAGTAATTTTTTCCCAACTAACAAGACATTTTCCAATAGAATTAGGAACATCAGTTCCGGCCCAAAAAAAAGACCTTCACTTTTTATCAATCATGTTAATTACCCAACCGGGAGCTTTGAACAAGGAAAGAAGATATGCCACCGAGCTAGTGATCGAGCTATTCACCAAAACTAATCGCCCCACTCGTGAAAGTAGCTTGCCTTGCCAAGAAGAAAGTCGAGTATCGATTTGGTTCACCAAAGATAACCAATCTGTCTTAGAAAGTCTTCCCACCTTAAGAGGAAGTCCGAGGTACTTGAGGGTAAAAGAGGAGGTCTGACAGCCACCTTTGATTTTTGCAGGTTAATTTTAAGACCTGAGGAGAACTCAAAACACTTCATGAGGAATAGTATGTTTCTCAAACAACCCTCCCGAGCACTACTAAAGAGAATCAGGTCATCTGCAAAAAGGAGGTGTGTCACACCACCAATAAACTTGCTAGATAGTACCCCTTTGAAATTGATTTCGAGAAGCCATAGACAGAAGTCGAGATAGGCAATCTACCACAAGGTTGAATATGAATGGGGAGAGGGGGTTACCCTGCCGAACCCCACGCTTATGACGAAAAGGAATACCAAAAGAACCATTGATCAAAATAGACGATTCCAAATCTAACAAGGAATTGATCCAACGAATCCAAGTATTCGAAAAACCCCTAGCCGCCAACATCTGAGATATGAAGCTCCAATTCAAAGTATTGAACGCTTTCTCGAAATCAATCTTGAGAAGAAACCCGTCCTCCTGCTCCCGGTGGATGGCCCAAATCGTCTCATACACCCCCATGAAGCAATCCAGTGTACAAAGACCCGACATGAAGGCATTTTGTTGGTCGGCAATCAAGGCATAAAAGGACGATAAGTCGACTGGCAAGCACTTTAGAAAAAATATGGATGATGCTATGCTCCAATCTAATACGCTTATAGTCCTTTATTCTCTTAGCTCCCTCAATCTTAGGAAGCATCACTAAATGTGTGTAATTAAATCTTCTCAATGTATCCGGCCTTAAGAGAAATTCATTGAAAATCTAGAGTAGATCCAACTTCACAGTTTCCCAATAAAGACGAAAAAATTCAGTATTGAGTCCATCTGGACCCGGAGCTTTGCAAAGCCCCATATCCCAAATGGCCTCCTTAATTTCCTCCAACGAGAAAGAAGAGTCGATATCCTCACTGTGAACAAGAGAAGGAAGCTCTAATATATTCCAGTCAATCTGTAATAATGGCCGACGACTAGAACCCAATAATTAAACATAAGCCTCTTGAAATCCCTGTGCAATATTCTCATCACCCGACAGAATCCCCGCCTTCGTGGTAATATTAAGAATCCAATTATTTCTTTTGCGGACCGATGCCCATTGATGAAAGAGCCAAGAGTTGCGATCACCCTCATTCAGCCATCGCTGCTTCGCGCGTTGTCGCCAATAAGCGTTCTCATCACGGTAGAAGGCATCCAATTAAGCTCTTTTCCCCCTTAGTTCATCCAACTCCGAACCTGACAAGCCATTAATATCAACCATCGAATTTAAAGCCTCAATTTTGGCCTCCAATATATTTTTTACGGGCCGAGCGCTCCTTCTTGTAGCTAATCGCCCAAAGAGGAATCAACTTTTGTAATTTCCTCCAACGGAAAAGCCAAATAGATACTGCCGACAGCGAAGAGAAATTAAAGGCTCATTCCACGCTGCCTAAATTAAGCCTTTGAAATCATCTTTAGAAAGCCAGAAGTTTTCTAATCTGAAAGGTTTTTGCCGACCCAAGTTGATGATACCCGACTGGAAGATTAAAGCACTGTGGTATGATAATCTTCTTTTGCCCCCCAATACCCCTGTCAAAGGTAGCACCCACTACTAGAAATACGATGATCAACAACGGCTGTCAGCAACGACCGTGCAAGCCGTTGCAATTTCTAACGGCGTTCTTACGACTGCTCGATCGTTGTAGATGTGATATATTTGCAATGGCTTTGTTACGGCCGCTCAAGCCGTTATAGATATATTATCACATTAGCAATAGCTTAGTTACAGCTACGACATCCGTCACTCATTTAGCCGATCGTGCGCTCGCGACACGAAAATAAAATACTTATAAGCAACGATGTTCTAACGGATGAGTGAGTCGTTACTGATGATGTTACTTATCAGCAACAGCTTTCTAACGGATGAGTGAGTCGTTGCTGATAAGTTTATTTAGGTCAATCGATCATGCCCGCCCCTTCCTCCTTCTTCTTCCTTTCTTCTGCCGCCGCCGATCTCCGCCTACCCGCCGTCGTCATCCACCGACGCCACTCGCCGCCGCCGCCCGTCGTCGTCGCCCGCTCCAGGTAACTCGCCCCCTCTCTATTTATTGTGGAACTAGCTGAAACCCTAGGTTTAGGGTTTTGGCCCAACCTAGGGTTTCAGTTGGCGACCAGAGCATTGTCCAGTGTCCAACATAAGTCGAACACTAGAGTCCGGCGCTGGAAATAGTGTTTTTTTTAAACCCTTTTTTTTCTTTTATTAAATGCTAATTCTAGATTAATTAATGTTTTTATGGTAAATTTATATGTTTAATTAATTAAATATTAGATGTTTAGATTAATTAAATGTTTAGGTTAATTTAAATGTTTAGATTAGATTAGATTAATTTAGATTAATGTTTAGATTAGATTAATTTAAATTATATTAATATAGATTAATTTTATTGTTAATATTTAGATTTAGATTGATTAGAATCGTCCACTTCGGACTCGCGCCGGAATCGTCCACTTTGGACTCGTGTCGGAATCATCCACTTTGGACTCATGCCGAAATCGTCCACTATGGACTCAAACCGGCATTGAAACATTTAGAAAATAATCATCCATCCGACGAGTTGATATATTTCACGTACGTATCAACGAGTTTGATATGATTTAGCAAAACCTTAAATCCGTTCGGGGGTATTATGTTCGTGTAGAAGAAGTAGGTGATCTTTTATACGATGTACAACCCTTGAATTGTCCCTGATTGGACAATTTGGGGACATAGTTATTTATATTTCACTTAGTTTTTTCTTTTAATTATTAACTCATTAATTCTTAAATTTTGGCTATTGTGTCTCTCTTGTTCTCCGATACGCGCCCAGATGATATGCGTATTCGGAGAACTGTAGGGAGATGCTGCCAAAATTTAGAATGAAGTTAGCGGTTAAAATAAATACTTAGTGCAATATGAATAACATGAATCCCGAATGGAATATGACCATCTCACCTAAAGGCATTAATTGAAGAAATTGTCATTGATTGACAGAATCATGTCAGGCGATCAAAGTTGGATGTACTAACGTCTTGATCGTGGAGCTTTAACGAATGAGTTTCGATTAGGCGTAACTTACTTCCTAAAATTCACCTATTCGAATCAAAAATTCGTTAGCGTCGGTGATACAATCCAATGTTTGTGCCACATTTGCTTCAATGCACGATTTTTGGATCGGGAAACTGTCACTCTGCATCTGTATAGCAAAGTATTTGCACCAAGATATTTTATATAGACTTGTCACGGAGAGTCACATGAAGTCGGGACGTCGAGCAATTCTATCGTTCAGACACATGGTGTTTCTTTATCCAGTCCATCTAATATGTATAGAACTATGATACTTGATAGTCTTGGGGGTCAATTCCAACTAAATGATAATGTCCATTAGCCAGTTACTGAGACGTCAGTGCTACCAAATACTACAGGTGTTGATGTCACAGAATTGCCATCAGAAGTACAACCTGCGGTAGAGATTAAATTGCCGAATAAAGAAGCCGCAGAATTTTATGAGATGTTGAAAGCTGCCGATGAACCTTTGTATGAGAATTGTCCTAAATACACTAGATTTTTAGCAATGACGCAACTCCTGAACATCAAGGCCGATTATAATATCAGCAGGGTTGCGTTTGATCGGATTGTGGGGTTGATTAATGAAATGCTTCCTACTGATAACAAGTTTGAGCCAACTTTTTTTAAGACTAAAAAGTTGATGAGAAAATTAGGGCTTGGGTACGAAAAAATACACGCGTGTCAAAATAACTGCATTTTACATTATAAAGAAAATGCGCAGTTGGATAAATGCCCTATCTGTGAACATCCTCGTTATAAGGAGAAGAAATCGGTCCGACAGAAAAATATCCCGTTTAAGGTGCTTCGGTATTTTCCAATGACACCGAGGCTTCAAATATTATTTATGTCAGAAAAGACTATTGGCCTAAGGTTTCCAACCTTGGTATTAATCTCGGTTTTGATGATAACAAACATGAAACTAATGTTTCTTTGAAAAATCTTTCAGGTTCCAAGTCGGTTAACGCTCGACGTCCCCGATCAGAGAAATCGAAGAAATCAGAGAAATCGGCAAGGACGCTCATCGTCGCTCGGGATTCTTCGGGAAGTTATAGTTTAGGTTTAGGGTGTCTAGAAAGTGATCTAATCCTCTTTATGATGCAAAGAACCCAAGAACCAAATCCGAACCCAAAACATAAAAATCCAGAAATCGCCTTGAAATTCACTAAGCCTAGGGAGCTCCTTGGAGGGCTATATGACCTAGATATTTTCTTGACACAAAAAATGGCGGTAATTGATCCTTGGGTAAAAACTAGATAGCGATGTATTTTTAAGGAATTTTTAGAAGCCTTTAACATACCCATATTTGACCCGGGAGATTAGAAAATTTTCGTTTTTCGGAAATTTGTACTAGACCCTAAAAACTATATTTTGATTCTTAAGGATTTTGATTTTTTAGATATTTTTATTGAATCCAAATGGGGGGTAATACTTATATAACATTTATGTTTTAAAGTTTAAGTTAGTTTATGTTATATAAGTAGACTTAGCGAAGACAGAACCCAAACGAGCAGAAAATCCAGCCTAAGCAAACTGCCCTGCCCAGGTTTGGTCGACCGATTGGTCGATCGGCGGCATTTCGGTCGACCGATCATTGCCCAGAACAGGCATAATGCTCCAGTCACTCGGGCGGTCGCTTGGTCGGTCGACCGACGATTTACCGGACAAGCGACCAACGGGCTATAACGGGTAAAAAATCGCCCGTTGAGAAGAGAGAGCTCTCTCTTCTCTTCATGGCTTATAAATAGGAAGCCATGAGAGCCTTCCTTTATAATGTTGATCACCTCTAACCTCCTTGAGCCATCTTTTGATCAATTCTAAGCCTTCATTGAGCCAATCTTGTGAAAACCCTAGCTTGAGCCAAAAACTTTGATATTGCCTTCATTCCTTCATTGATTAACCATCAAAGGCATCAAGAGGAAGCTAGGAATCTTGTTTTGGAGCGAAGCATTTTATTGTTTGATTTATTGCTCCATTTAGTGTTGTATTTTCTTGTTTATTTCTTTGTATTTGAGTTTGTGCTAGACCTAGAGTGTAGGTCTTGAAATTGGGTGGTAGCCTTGGTGTTTGAAGTTTAAATCCACCGGTGTAAATAGAGTTTACTAGGATTAGTTGAGTTATCCCTTAGGGTTGAGGTGGAAGAGTGCTCTCGGTAAGAAGCGGAGACTTCCGGGTGTGGAAGTGCCTTAGGTTGAGAGTGAGACTCTTCAGGTGAAAGTTCTCGTTGTAAGGGAAACAAGATTAATATAGTAAATCTAAGTTTGGAAATCATAAGCGGGGTGCTTAGGTAGTGGAGTAGGCATTGGGGCCGAACCACTATAAATCACCGTATTTGCATTGCTTCTTCTTGCGTTTGTTTAATTAGCATATTCACTTTGCTTCCGCTTGTTATTGGATTTATTAATTTACCTAAGTAACCAAGTAAAGGATTAAAACAAGAATTTTGTGAATCGATTAATAAACACACTATTCAAACCCCCCCCCCCTCTAGTGTAGGCCATTTCACCAACAAAGACGGCCCCCTATATGAGTTGGCATGCAAGAAGTCGTGATGATACAGTAATGACTCATCCATCCGACAGTGAAGCATGGAAATATTTGGATAGATGTTATCCTTCATTTGCTAAGGATACTAGAAATATCAGATTGGGATTATGCACAGATGGTTTTAATCTGTTTGATCATTCTGCAACTCCTTATTCAGTTTAGCCAGTGTTGCTAACAGTTTATAATTTGCCACAGTCAATGTGTATGAAAGATGAATTTATTTATCTTTCGATGATTATTCTGGGTACTAAGGGTCCGCGAAAAGAAATTGACGTGTTTCTCAGACCTTGATAGATGATTTAAAAACATTGTGGACTGAGAGAGCTGTCACTTATGATTGTCATCATAAGAAAAATTTCAATTTAAAGGCTACGGACTTGTGGACAATCAATGATTTCTCGGCCTACAGCATGTTGTCTGGTTGGAGCACTCACGATCGGCTCTCATGTATGTATTATATGGAACACTCTAAATCATTAGTCTTCAGGATGGACAGAAAATTTCATTCTTTGATTGTCATCGTCGATTCATATCAGCTAACCATCAATATCGAAGGAATCATAATAAATTTACTAAGGACAGAGTCGAAAGAGATGAGCCACCACCAATGTTGTCTGGTGAACAAATGTTAGCATGTGTTTCAGCAGTTCCAGAGATAGTGTTTGGTCGGAATGAAAGAGTGTCGGGCTTTGGTCAAACACATAACTGGGTGAAAAAAAGTATCTTTTGGGAATTGCCGTATTGGAGTTCATTACTAATTCGGCATAATTTGGATGTCATGAACATTGAAAAAAATGTGTTTGATAATATTTTCAAAACTTTGATGGATATTTTCAAAAAAACTAAAGATAATGTCAAGGCCCGACATGATATAAAAATACTTTGTAAGAGGCCAAACTTGGAGTTACAAGAGGTCAACGGACGATATCTGAAGCCGAAGGCCCCGTATGTGTTAAATAAATAACATATCAAAGATGTTTGTCAATGGATATACGAACTCAGATTACCCGATGGATATGCTTCAAACTTATCTCGATGTGTCAATGTCGATGATTGCAAAATACTAGGGATGAAGAGTCACGATTGTCATGTATTCATGCAGAGATTGCTTTCAATCGTATTTCGAGATCTTCTACCTGATAATATTTGGGGTCCATTGACTGAATTAAGTATGTTTTATAGAAACATTTGTGCAAATGTCCTTCGAGTCGAAGATATGTCAGCACTTGAAAATAATATTGTTGAAATTATATGCAAGCTAGAGCAGTTTTTCCCTCCCGCCTTCTTTGACTCGATGGAGCATCTATCGGTACACTTGGCATACGAGGCACGAGTTAGTGGCCTCGTTCAATACCGGTGGATGTACTTATTTGTAAGATACATGAATCGTCTGAAGAAAAAAGTAAAGAACACCGCAGCCGTTGAAGGATCAATATCCGAATCGTATATCATCCAATAAATTTCAACATTTTACTTTGAATTAACAGTACATACAAGATTTGATCATCTTCCACGTAACGACGACAGGGGAGTTCGACATTCAAATGGACGTTTAAATATATTTTGTCACTCTGGTCATGTTTTTGTTTCTTGTCCATCTCGATACTTAAGTGATGAAGAGTATCATTTGGCACAATTGTACATATTACTCAATTGTCCAGAGATTGAACAATTCATTGAAATATTTGACATTGAGATGGTGCAAAAATACTCTATTCACAACGATGAAGAATTGGAGAGATTACGGAATCGTGATCCCTACTTGGATTCAGGCTTACAGCAAAGATCACAGAGCTGAAATAGATGAAAGAATATTTGAGTTTGTTAGTGGACCATCGTGACTAGTGTCGTGTTATAGCAGATATTTTGTTAATGGGTATAAATTTTTCACGGTTGAATATGCATTTACAAAGAAGATGATGAATGTCGGAGTCTGCGTGAAAGGGACAACGTATGCTGAATGTGATATGGATTTTTATGGACTGGTGGAAGAAGTGATAGAATTGCACTACTTCGGCTTGAAATCAGTTATCCTATTTAGATGTCATTGGTTCGATACAACATAAAGGGCATGAAAGTTCATCCAAAATACAAACTTGCTAAGGTTAATTACAAATCAAAATTGGCAGCAAATGTGCCTTTTATATTGGCATCACAAGCCAAACAAGTATATTACGCGAAGTATCCGACTAGAAATAAAGATAAAGAAGATTGGCGTGTTGTATGTAAGACTAAAGCTAGAGGAAGAATTGATCCGATAGCGGGAGAAAATGAGCCGATACCTAATGTGATGCGGACACAACGTTATTCCAATACTCGATGATGCGGACACAATGTTAGTTCAATTAGAAGTTGAATATGTTGTTGATGATGATCATGAAGTTGAGGAAGCTGGAGATGAAGAAGATGAAGATGATTATGAAGAAGAAGAATTGGAAGTCTATTACTCAGATGATGAGGAATAATTATAAAGTATATCTTATATTAAATCTATCTCTACTATATATATAATCTAATTATATGCTTATTCGACAGATATGGAGGGTCGTGGTTATCGTCGGACGAGAGCTTCAAAGTCTCCGATCGATCAAACTCCGACACTTCCTCCTGCTGTTGATCCTCTTGCCGATGATACTCTTGTCGATGATCCTCATGCCGCCAAGGCTAGTTCATCGAGACGCAGGTGGCCATGCGGGCCGAACATGTGGCAGCCTCCGCCAGCCACAGAGTCACGTAGACTCATTAGTGTGATTGGGGAGCGGTAATGTATCATGAATTATGAATTATTACAAATTCATTATATCATAATATAATATTGAATGTTATTTTTATTGTACAGGTCCGAGCAGGAGGACATGACGAGGACCATATCTTCTACGATCTGAGAGGCTATTTCCCGGCAAAGGTACAACGACCAGTTGGGGCAGGCCCGTTCCCAGGCAATGGCCCGAGCTGGGCCCCGATTGGATTACTCCGGATATATAGGACCAGCTCGTGTCGTTATGGTCGACGGATCGATGGCAGGAGGTTTCTAGGACTGCGGTTAGAAACCACATGTCCGGGGAAGGAGCGCGTCACACTGGCGGCTCAATATCATTTGTAGTGCACGGTCGTCGTATGGTAAGTATTATACCTTAAATTCAATTATATATTTTATTTGTTACTCTGTGTAATAAATAATGTATTTATTTTGTAAATGTAGACGACGGTGATAGACGACGGGACTATCTAGCGACCCTCCCCGATGGAGGTGTTTGAGTGGACTCACCGTCGAGGACATGGGGCGGGGGAGTACATAGACACCCGCGGTGCAATCATTATGGTAAGTATATTTGTTTAAATTATTCATTATTTATTAATAATTTAATTAGTTTTAGGAAAAATATGAAACAAAAAATCAAACTCGAGTAGGAGACCTACACTCAGACGGTGATGCAATGCGGGGGCACCTCCGAGGACTTTGACGCAGGAGCATGGGTCGAGGTTGCAGGTGGCTGGGACCACGATTGCGTATATGGATTTGCAGACAGTGGTCATGCGCGAGCTGTGCTTGGGCTACTTGGGGCACCGACCCCTCCGATCGCTAGTGAGCGACCGTCCACCTCCAGGACTAATTATGATCAGAGCAGTAGGATAAAGACACTGGAGGAGACGGTCGCGCGTCAGAGTGAGATGATAGAGCATTAGAGTCAGATGATGGCGGAGATACATGCTATGCTACGCAACATCTCAGCTCATACCGGAGTAGGCATCCCGTCGACATCATCAGATCCATCGTCCTCGAGTCAGTCCACGCTGGTGTACACCCAAGCACTCCAGACCCCGCCATATTATGATCCAGACCTTCCTTCACCGTCGTCGTGAGGTTTATTGGTTTGTTTGGATATTGACTTTGTTATTTTGGATACTACTTGATTGACTTGTTTTGTATGGATATTGATACGATAGTTTTGAATTTGAATAGTTTTTATACGATTGTGGATGATTATAAATATAAGTATAATTGTTTTGATGTATATCTGGGTGTATCTGTGATGTGTATGTTATGAATGGGTGTATTAATGTATTAATGGGTGTGTGAGTTATGTATCAGGTTAAATGTATCAATGTATTAATGGAAATTAGAAATTTTAAAACTTTTCAGTTACAGGTTAACATCATCAGCAATGGCTTTCCCACGGCTGTCCGTGGGAAAGCTGTTACTAAAAGTGTATCGTATTTTCTGGGCCGCAACCTCAAATCTGTTGCTGATGACTTACAACAACAGCTTAGCAACGGACTTTCAATAATGGTCTTGCCACGACAACCAGGCCGTTGTTGATGTACATATCTACAATGGCCCTGTAGCCGTGGCAGAACTGTTGCTGATAATGTTATTAGCAACGACCGCTGCGACCGTTGCTGATCAGTTACTAAGTTATCAACAACACGCTTTTCTGCCACGGCTGCTTTGCAACGGGCCGAGCCGTTGCACGCCGTTGCACGCCATTGCTGATGGCTTTCAGCAACGGTTGGAGCTGTTGCACACGGTTGATGATGGCTTTCAGCAACGGCTCAACAACGGTTGGAGCCGTTGCTGATGCTTGTTATTCCAGTAATGACCAAAGAGTTAATGACATTATTATTGATGCATGAAGTTTTGAGTTGATTACTATCACCCAAATTGGTAGAGATGCCAACAAAGCTATAGATTGGCTAGCTAAGCATGCTAGGAAGATGAAATAATATTTTAATTGGGACCATGATTGGCCTCCTGATCTTGTAAATATTGTAAACTTAGAAGTTGATACTCTCAATGTTGTTTAGTTACTAGTATTTTCGTTTTGCAAAAAAAAAAAAATCAATACGCTTTGCGATAGTTTCAGCCCGTTGATGGTAATCTTAATTCTAGTAGCATATGATTACGTAACTTTAATTATTTATGTGATCGATGATAATATTATTTATATTAAATTTAAATGTCTCAATATATATAATAATAATTTTGACATTTTAAATGAGCAAATTTGATACAAGGTTTATTTTATGTTGGGTGCGACTCCCACCCATTATGTGCCTTTCTATTTTTATCTTTTTATTAAATATATTGAACTCGCACCTAATATAGAAATCACCCTGATACAAAAATCCGATAATGGAACTGCGTGCATTCTAATTTTATTATTATTATTTTCATCCACGGGCGAGCTTGGGCTATAAGCCTTTAAACCCTGCAAAACATGAAATCCCTGCGTCATAATCATGCACGTGTGGAATTTATAACGATGGCACTTGTGTATATAATAAAAATGGGTGATGGTACAACGCGCGACAGCAGGAGTTGAAAATGGCAAAGAGCAAAGAAACGGAGAGGGGCAATCATTCTAATGTAGTTGACCTAATCTTGTCATGGTCGATGGATGATGTTCTAAACAATGATCCCTACAAATACAAGGTTTTTATATATCTCAATCACATGTATGTTTCCACTCCTTCTCTGCTAGCTGTTTGATTTGTACTTTTGATCTAGTTCCATTTTCATCTATCTGCTCTCAGTTTGGTGCATGATTCTTATATACGTGTGTCTTTCTTTCTGGAAGAAAAGTGTAGTTAATTAATGGCTTGATATTTCTAATTTTAACATGTACTAATTTAATTAAGGGGGAGAAATAGAAAGTAAGTAGTTAATAATAGAAAGTTGAAACTAGAAACCTTACCGCTCTCAGCTAAAATAAGCTGTTAATTAACTGTATATGAGCTTTGAATGTTTGGGATGTAAGAAATTAATAGGGTAATTTTCCAATCAAATGAAGTGGAGTGGAGGACAGATTACTTTTATCTGAAAGTAAGAAATTATATCCGTATTAGTCTAATGATTG
Organism: Canna indica; assembly: GCA_034359265.1. Taxonomy (NCBI): domain Eukaryota; kingdom Viridiplantae; phylum Streptophyta; class Magnoliopsida; order Zingiberales; family Cannaceae; genus Canna; species Canna indica. The sequence continues at coordinate 17,542,858 of CP136894.1, forward strand.
TTCTTTTAGGGAATGTTTGCTTCATATGATAGAGATTGATAGGATTAGAGATAGATTTATATCATTTGTGTGTTTAGTGCATGGATTAGAAGAAAATAGGATTATAATAATATAAATTTGATATTATATTCGGTGTATATCGGATTTAAAAAAATCTTATCTAATACTCCCTCATTTGATATCATATCCTATCCAATCTTATCCACTAAAGCAAACGAGCCATTAGGATTTATCGTCGACTTTTGTTTTTTTGGTTTCTCTTTGTAAATATTTTGATACATTAATTTGTAGAATTTTAAGCTATAAATTTTGGAAAGAACATAGTGCTAAAAGCCATCGTGATTTATATAGGTGAAATATTTATTAAAAATGTGTCAAATACAGTTTGATATACTTTAAAGCAGCAGTAATTGATGCTTAGTGTCATTGTCAAATTGTCAATGCAGTAAATTATTGTTCAAATATTAATTAGTAGTTTTATTAATGATTAATAATATATTATATATATGGATTAATTTTTTTCATGCAGGTTTTGTTTTTCACTTTTATCAAGATCAAGTAATAACACTTTATCATTGACATGAAGTAAATAAAAATTTGCATTGGGTTATTTTTTGAGCATTAATATATATATATATATATATTGCTTGATCAAACTTTCATATTGAAAATTACCACTCTAGGTATGACAGTGGATTTTGTTTTATTTGGGCACCCAAAAAGACCAATCTGTGTATTTATATTCTTAACACTCCTCTTACTTGTGACTTTTGAGTGGGTATGAAGGAAATTTTAAAATACTAAATGATAGAAGGATTCGAATAAAAAACCTTGTGCTTTCATACCATGTTAAATTTGATTAGATAACCAACTTTCCCAAAAACTTAAATATAAATGCAAAGATTGGTCTCTTACCTAGTCACCCAATCAAATTTAAGACTACACTTTAATTTTTATAACAAATTCATATTTTTGTTATATAGCCCCTTGAATAAAATTGGATGAAGTTCGCAATGTCCAATTGGCAAACAACATATGATTATTTTGTTGGGAAAAATACTTCATGCAGCGATGGTGAATGAGATTTTAATAATGTTATAATGTTAAATCAAGGGTATAATAAGAATTTTAGAGATGAGAGATAATTTACTGTAGCTGAGGTTGGTGGCAATACATGTTGAAGTGCTCTAGAAGTAGAGAAGAGAGGGCAACCAAAACATGCGAGTGAGCCACTCATTGAGCGTAGTACTACTTCATGCGTGAAGATCAAGCCACTCTCCTATTATTCGGTTCCATTGAACTAGATTTTTTTGATCAAACCTTTTTCGTAGCATCTTGAGCATCCACCAACTCTGGTCAAAGTGTGCATGCCATTAATGACATCAAGTTCAACCTGTTCGAGCTCGATGAGAGAGTGCTTAGTGCTATAGCAATAAAGATGTGAAGCTCAATAGTGTTAGGAGCCTAATTCTTCCACTTCAACGAGTGTCAGGAAGACCTCATGCAAATTGTCAAAGTGTCTCCCTCTTTGTTTCCTAGAACCAACGACCACTTTGCGGCTATCTCTTTAGTGGGTGTCCTTTTTAAGTGACTTGGACACTGGGGACTATTGTCACTTGTGTGGCTCCTTAATTTTTGGTGTCTCCACCAAGCCATGACGAGGTCTTTTTAAGATTATATATTATAATATTCTTAAGAACTTTCCTCTAAAAATAATTTTGTTAGCTTCTACTGATGGGGCTTAACGAAATATGTATTTGTTACAAAATTAATGTTTGGGTATCTAGAAGTTAAAATTTTGTAATTGAACTATGAATTTGATAGTCCTACGTACACTCCTATGTGGAAATCACGTGGCAAATTCTATCAACTTCAATTAATGAGGTTGACAGAAGTATTAATTTGCTACAGAAGTTAATGTTCGGGTATTTAAAAGTGAGTTAGTGTAAGATGAATTTATTAAATTGTGTGAAGTTCCTATTAATGAAGTATTTATCCTTATATATATATATATATATATATATATATATATATATATGACAATGGGTCATGCTCGAGCTATGCTCGAGCCAAGCATAGCTCGACTTGTAATTTGAGGTCACCCCCCCCCCCTCCCCCCCCCCCCGACTTGCAGGTTGGCTTGGGCTTGGATCGAACTTCGAATTGGGAATAAATTGTGTGAAGTTCCTATTAATGAAGTATTTATCCTTATATATATATATATATATATATATATATATATATATATGTATATATATGACAATGGGTCATGCTCGAGCCAAGCATAGCTCGACTTGTAATTTGAGGTCAACCCCCCTCCCCCCACGACTTGCAGGTTGGCTTGGGCTTGGATCGAACTTCGAGTTGACCCAAATATAACTTTTTTTTTAACAAAGATAGAAAGTCATAATAGGTGACCCAAATATAACTATTAGAATACTAAAACTAATTAAAAAAAATAAAAAGACTAAATTAATTTATTTAAAATATAATTAGATAATTAAAATACATCAATAATTTTAGAATATTAATAAATTAATTATGAAATGATTAAGAATTAAGAAATAAATACTAGTAAAATAATTAAGTATTTAAGTAATTTAAATTATTTATTAATTTATTTAAAAATCAAATGATTTGGGATCAGTTTAGGGACGACCCATGTGTTAAAAGGGGGTCGCCTAGACCAAGCCGAGTTGAGTTACGGTAGCGAGCAACTCGAACAAAACTCGACCCCACCTATTGCCACCTATTGCCGGGTTTGAGTATCCTTAATCATAGTTGAGTTAGGTCAAGTAGGGGAATAATAACCCAATGAGGTTCCAATTAAAACAAAGAATCAAGTTTGAGTTCACATACCTTTGAAATTGGACGGTGATTTATCAGTTGCCTTCCCTATTTGTTTAATTACCATGTATATTAGCCTCATTTCTTCTTAGTCATTTCATCTTTGGTTTGTCCATTTTTTTGGGGTTCCATGGGTTAGGCATCGTACTAATTTAATTTGCTAATGAGGGAGTACATAATAAGTTGTTTACTTAACTTGACATGTGCATAAATATTAGTTAAACCAACTTAATTTGTTAGTTTAAAATTTTAGATGCAATCCTCTTGTTCATTCTCCTACATTGGGAATTCATGGCAAATTATATTGATTGATAAGACTCAATGAGTTTACTACAATGAAGTTTCAAATTCAGCTTATTTTATTTAGGCTAGTGGTTTAAGCCTATGAGGTTGGTAGACCAATTATCCCATTAGACAGGTTATGATAGTTCTTGACGTCTGATCATTCTCCTTATCTTGTAGACTTAGAAATATATAACCAACCATATACCAATAATTGTTCAGAAATATATAAAAATATATGCAAGTAATTGGATCATATTACCATCAATCAGATGTACTAATATAGAAAGAAGAAAAAAAGTTGAGAAATGAGTGATGTTTATTATGTCATTTGCTACACTGAAATATACTTGTAGTTATTTCTACCCATTTAAATGGTGATGCAGATTACTGATTTGCAAATTTATTACATTTAAGATATATATTTCATACTTGCACTGGGCAACTTGTCTAATTTTCAACTTGATGTATCTTTAGGTTGAGACGATACCCGATACTGGGCTGAGATGTGCTCTAACTTGGAAGATATATCTCTCTCTTTTCACAATTTATCACTGATCAGGGACTGCTTGACCTGCCACTGATGGGGAAAAAATTCACATGGACCAACAATCAGATTATTCCAAGTCTTGCTAAACTTGACCGAGTGCTGATATCTCTCTCTGTGTCAACTTCCTTGCCCCTTGCATCTGTTTTCATTGGCGAGAAAAAATTATCGGATCATTCTCCTCTGATCTCCCGAGCCTGCATTCAACCACGGAATTCTCCTCGGCCTTTCTGTATGGAACTGTGGTGGCTGAATAATGCTTCTTCCTTCAACAATATCCCACAATCTGGATGGATTGTACAGCCGTCTCGACAATTATCAGCCGGTGCTCTATGGTCAATCCAATGGACACTTTTGCAGAAATCTATTTCTCAATGGGCGAAAATACTGCACCATGAAAAGAATGCTCGTCATCGCATTCTGGAAGATAAACTTGAAGCTCTTTCTTGTAAAGCTGAAATCTGTCCCTTACCGAACATGAAATCTCCTTGCTGCGGGGACTTAAATCTGACCTCGATGATGCACTTGATGATGAAGCATCCTATTGGCGTCAACGAGCAAAAATTCGTTGGGTCAAGGAAGGAGAACGCAATACACGTTTCTACCATCAATGGGCTTCACAAAAATCACGTCGAAAATGGATTCATTCGATACAAACTCCTGCTGGTACTCTCTCGGATCCTAATTAGATAGTGGACTCTTTTCGGAGTTATTTCCTTGGCATCCTCGGAAAAAAAACAGCGGCCGCTATTACGGGTTAATTGGTCAGTTATGGATATTCAACCACTGCCTGCCCTGTCTCGCCTAGATGGCCCTTTCTCATTGGATGAAATCAAATTTGCTGTCGACGGTATGGGAACTCACAAAGCTCCCAGCCCGGACGGTTTATTGATGGAATTCTATCGTTCCCATTGACATATGATCCAACACGATCTATTGGCTGTCTTCTCGGAATTCTCTCAATCTCCAGACTCTCTCCGCCGATTCAACTGAGGCCATATCGCACAAATTCTGAAACATGAGGGGGCTTCCTCATGCAACGACTTTCGCTCAATCAGCCTCGAGCACAGCTTGATCTGCCTCTTCTCCAAAGTGCTTGCTAACCGATTGAAGGGGCTACATCCGGCATTGATCGATGAACGACAATGTGCGTTTATGTCGGGACGCAGCACTCTCGATTGTTTCATGGGTCTACATGAAACTATATGGGCCTCTCACAAAGCTAATGAAGATGGACTTCTTCTCATGATCGATTTTGAAAAAGCATTCGACTCAATCGGGTGGGATTTCATTCTTGAATTACTATAGTCCTGGAGTTTCTCTATCAAATGGTGCGAATGGATTTCTAATCTTCTTCATATGGACTCTTCTATATTAATCAATGGCTCTGCCGGGTCTCCATTCCATCATCAGCAGGGGATTCGCCAAGGGGACCCATTATCCCCATTCTTATTCAATTTAGTTTCGGATTGCCTCTCGCGATTGATTGATTACTCAGCGCGCCAAGGTTTTGTTCGGGGTCTACTGGGAGGTCATCTTGAAAAACCTATTACACATTTCCTCTTTGCAGATGATCTCGTGCTTCTCTGTCCCAATGATAGCTTCAGTCACCACAATTTATTCATGGTGTTGAGATGCTTTGAGCTTGCCGCTGGCCTCAAAATTAACTTGCAAAAAACCTCGATCTCATGCATACAGGACCAACCTAATGTGGCATCTCGGATTGCCAACGTGTATGGCTGCCAGTCGGCCTCCCTTCCATTGAGATATCTTGGGTTAACATTACGATTAGGACGACTTCAGCGTCATGACTGGGAGCAAATTGTGGCACGCTTTGAAGCTCGACTTAATGGGTGGCAGGGCCGTCTTCTATCGCGTGCAGGTCCCTTATGTTTAGTTAACAACACCCTCTCGAGTTGTGCTGCTTATCCGCTATCCATATTTAAAGCTCCTGGATGGGTGATTAAGGCAATTAAGGCCATTGATCGTTGTCGTAGCCGCTTCCTTTGGGTCAGGGCTTACTGCATCTCGACTAAGGGCCACTGTCTCGTCAATTGGCAAAATGTTTCTTGCTCCAAAGCCGATGGCGGCCTTGGCATATTAAATCTCTCAGCTCATAACAAGGCCAGAATTTGCTCATGGATGTGGAAAATTATGCAACATTCCAATCTTTACTGGGTTCAAATTCTCCAACAATTGTATGGTGATTTTAGAACATGGAACTCTCATTCCTTCGTCCGTAGGGCATCATCTATTTGGAAGGGCATCACTGGTCACCTTGAGATGCTGATTGTCAGCTCTCTGTTTCTAGTTGGAAATGGGAATCGCACTCGTTTATGGACTGATCGGTGGTGCTCAGGCCTATGCCTTGCACAGAAATATCCATAACTATACCACCTCTCCAATCAACAACATGCTATCATCTCAAATGTCAAGCTCTTTAATCAATTTGGTAACTGTATTGGTTGGGCATTATCTTTCTCTGCTATGGTGGATGATGAATCACTTTCTATTATGTATATGGACCTTGCTGAAATCCAAAACGGTTATGCTGAGGACTCCATTGCATGGCGATGGGGGGACCACGGCGTCCTTTCCACCCGCAGTCTATACCAAATCTTGTCATATCACGAGATCACTGACCGACACCTCATGCAACTATGGTCACTCAAACTTCCGCCGAGAATTGCTATTTTCGGCTGGATCTGGCTCCGTCGTAAACTCCTCACCCACGACCGACTATCAAGATGGGGCATTACTTCTGATGTATCATGCGTATTTTGTTCTAGTGGCTTAGAACCACACTCTCATATTTTCTTACATTGTCCTTTTACCTCTGCCGGATGGAGCCACTTGCTGATGATGAGACAACATGGCATCATCTCCCTTTCTTCCTCGGGCTGGAACTCTCTGAGTTCGGGCCTTCGTAAGAATCTTAAAACTCTGTCCTATATCTGGAGATGGTTTATATGGCATAAACGAAATCTTCAGATCATTCAAAATAAATCCTCCTCGGCTATTCTTATCGCCATTGCCACTGATGCATTCATCAATCACTACAAACTCCCTACCATTCCTACCTAACTGTTGAATGTCTTTATGTGAATTGATTATGTGAACTCCTTTACAATACTATATTGTAATGTTTTTCTCTCTCTCTCCCCTTATACTTGTCTCCTTTCATTACTGTTGAATGGAAACAGTGTTCTTTTTCAAAAAAAAAAACTTGGAAGATATATCTCATGCACCTTTCATTGAAATAGAATATATCGAGTGCACCAAACCAAAACAGCACATTTACTTTATCGATATTGCACCACCAATACTACAAATTTCATCAAGTGGAAGCAACACATACTATTTATGGTCCACAGAAAGGAGACATTCTTGTTTTATCAGATTGCAAACCATCAGATGCTTCTGATCTTATACGAAATAGGCAAAATTATCGCCTTGTGGAGGTATTAGGGAATGAATTTCATGATATGAAACCCAATAAGTACAGAATCAAAGCATTTGAAAAAATTGATGTCTTAAAAAAGGCTAACAAGGGCAGAAAGAATTGTAACTTGTTTGCAGTTTGCCTTGTGAACACAATTACATATAATCGAATCTGGATGGCACTGAATTATGACCTTGCTGTGGCGAGAAACTTAGATCTTGTTTCGAAGGTGTTACAAGCTGATTCAAAGGTACACACTTAGATATTTTGGTGAATCGCTCTCATTTAAGTTATGAGATTGCTTTTGCTTGCAGATATTGCCATTGGATTTTAGATAATGCAGCCACTCTAATTAGCAGTCAGTCAATTTGGGCAAGATTGGTATCTGATGCTAAGGCTCCCAATTTCTTCTTTGATGCAACTGAGGATTGGGGCATTTCAACTGCAATATCTAAGTCTGGTTTTGGTCCATCTCATGCTGATTCTATCAACTTTGATCAGTTACAATGTAGTGAAAGATCGAATGAGGTACGATTTTACTTCAAATGCTTTTAGATTCATACTTTCATCTTATCTTTGACACGATTTGTGGCTAGTGAAAATCTAAAATATGCTTCATCCAACTTTAAGTTTGTTTATTTTGAATGTTTGAAAGATCACAATTTGAGGTAGTCTATAAACAATTGCATTCTTCTGGGAAGTAGCATGCAGCTTCCTGGATAGAAATTAATTTCTGGAAAAAATACTAGTTGATTACAAACATTTCATATCGAGATGGCATGTTCCTCTTCCTTGCTGTTCGCCCCCTTGTCACCTTTTGTGTCGCTCCCTATCTCCTCCTCCCCTCCTTCCTTGCACCCACCCGTGCATTCTCAACACCCCGCTCCTTTCTCTCCATCCGGTTCCTTTGAGTGGACCACCGTTGTTCGACGTCGCCATTGGAAGACGATCACCTTCGCTCGTGTTCTGTCACGACCCACATCCGGGCCCATGACCAGCGCATAGGTGGACTAGCCACCTAGCAAGCCTAGCTAGATCCAAGTAAGAAATCGGACAGGGTTTTCCCCTAAAACTGAACATTTCCAAGCATATATATGAATCGTGAAACAGTTATACACATACTAATCAAAGCTAACCATCCAAAGCATTCTCATAACGCATAAAATATCTATAACATAATTGAAAAGACGCGAAAGCAAGATCCCGACTGTAGGTAATGGAGCACACTAAAGTTTACAAGATCAAACTACAAAATACATCAATTGTGAAGCATAATGAAAAGGCCCACACGATATGTGATGGCTCACCAAAGATCTAAGTATCTAGAAGGCTGGACGACGTGGACTTGGATAAGCACTAGAATTTGAAATCAAAGAGTAGCATCGGTGTGAGTCACAAGGACCCAGTGAGAGATAATATAAATCTATAACATAAATAGGACAAGCTCGAAACATAATCTTGTTATCCGGTATATCTTAAAAGTAACACTTTTAAAGTGCCGGAAGTAACGAATAGATGTTGTAAAACAAATTCAAACATAATAAATAAATGCCAAAACCAATGTAACAAAATATCATAATGGGAGGTCTCATATCGAGAATCATACAGTTAGTAGAGTGGTTAGTCAGAACAGAACAGATCCGGACATGTGGCCTACACACCGGGCTAGCAATTTGCCTGCTAGTAGGAGTCATGTCAAGGTGCACCAATTGGCTCTACAATTTCTGTCAAAGATTCCACCCCAGAAGATTAGAATAGATTTACGTTTTTAGAATAGCAATCAGTTTATCAAATAGTGGGGCTCAATTAATAGAGTCTCCCCGTTTAAAAGGAATGTTAAAATATCCAAAGTTTAGAGAGCAGAGATTCAAATCACTTTATAATCGTCCAAAAAATTGAAATCTTCTTTTTTTTTCCAAATGAGATTTACATTAAGTAAAGGAAATCTATTTCAAAGATGCTTGTCTCGGAAATATAACTTATCAAAATAGAAAAATACCATGTTGTAAAACATGATGGATCAAATCTTTGTCACGCACTTCAAAACGTGGTATATCTAAGTATATACATATAAGAACATAACAACTAAATAACACATAACAGATAACATATATATGTTATCAACTCACAATACTCAGTCAAGAGGATGAACTCCAAGTGTACGGAGCCTTGAGACCAATGAAACAACCCTTCGGAGTATCTAGTACCATAAACATCAACAGTCGAGTAATGATTAATCATCAAACTAAGATCTAACATAAAATATGCTCGGATCTAAAAGCCCTAATTGAAACCCTAGTTTCAAACACCAACCCTCAAATCCAACATTATTTAAATTGAAGTTTAACCAAACCTAGGAAATAAGAAGGTGTATGAGAATTGAGAGTACCTTTGGAAGCCATAGGAGGAAAGAAATCGGAGTGGATGGTCGGATTTAGGTAGGAAACCAAGAACCCTAGCTTGGGGATCTCGAGCTTGCCTCCATGGATGTTACATTGGTCTTAGATGTGGTGATGCACAAGCTCCGGTGTCAATATGATGGTGGGACGAAGGTGAATCGTGTAGGAGTGGAGAGCGGAGTCGAAAGGGAAGAAGCCAAATGAAGAGAGTCATGGAAGCATAGGTTGACATATGAGGGGGAGGGTTTATAAAGAGGCTGGTGAGTAGTGAGGTCAGTAGTTACCCAAATACCCATGTCTTAAGAGTTGGCAGCCACAAGAATACATCGGAGCTTGTGTATCCCCGTGTTCTCCTCCCTAACTCCACCTTTACTCGAGTTCGAGCACTCTATCTCAATCGCAGGTGCCTCATTGTGCCCATACACGGACACATCCATCGGAACACAGATGTTGTTGCTTTGCTCACCACGTAGTTTCAAAACGCTAATCGGCATTCCCATCTCTTTCGGTAGAGACACCTCCCAGACGAGCGTTTCTTGGTGACAACTCTGGACGCAGACGACATGCACTTCAAATGTCGTCTTCTGCTCACTCAGCGTTTGCGTTGGAACCACATGATGCATGATATTGTGGATTGGCAAAGAGACGATGTTTAGTTGCCGGTCAACCCACCTGGGCTCTAAGTGGGTTTGGAACTTCAAGGACTTCTGTTCATCTTTTGGAACGTGGAGTCCGTGGTTGCTTTAGTGAGTTCATTCGCGACTTATGAAGTGATAGATGAAGCTTCCCTCAACTGGATGGACATGAGTTCTTATCGCGTTCAGGTTAGAGCGAGATCTCTGCGTTCCATACCTGGATTCATCCTCGTAGATGTGGAGGACTCTCGCTTCACCATTGAGGTGGCGGTGGCGTGGCATCAATGGATTGCTGCCGCCGACTCACAACCATTTGAACCTATGGATGATAATCAAGCTAGTGCTGAGAACCCTGAGGACTCAGATTTTGATCTTGTCAAGGAGATGCCAAATTCAAACATGATGGATGTTGGTTTGCATGTTTTCTCTTCCCCACGTACATATGTTGTTCAAGACTCGGGCCACCGTGGCTAGCATTACGGTTGTTTGGTTCTTGTGTTGGCTGCCTTTGCCCGTCTACTTGGTGATTTAGAGCCTACTGTGGACGTCGAGGCTGTTCAAGCTCCGATAAGGAGCGCCAATGAGGACCGGATCACCCTCTACAATGGGTGCAACTTCTATGAGCAGGTTGCCCATAGAAAATCTATGAATGAGTGGATATGATCTTTAAGCGACTGAACATGGATAAAAAATGAATGGATACAAACATAACAGTTATTTTCCATCCATGTTCAATCGCTTAAAGCCCATATCCACTCGTTCATGGAGATTTATATGGGCAGGCTACCCATATAAGTTTTATCCCTCTACAACGGGCTTCGCTCTTTGCTACCTATTCCAGCTAAAGGTCACCCACTGCTTATGGATGTTGTCAAAGCTTTTCCCTCCATGGTTCTTTCGATCTTTGTTTTGTGATCCTCTGCTGCGACGATTGGAGGTGAGCTATTTTTTTTTGCCGTTGATTTACAGGTGGGCTTGGTTTCAGGAAGGTATGGTCTTCGACTTTCTTCCCATGCTTCTATCACTTGCCAAGTTTCCACTTCAAGCTCGGGAGCTATCTGCGTCTGTGGACACTTTTTGCACAACACCCGTCTTGCCACGTATGAGCCTTTAACTAGGAAAGTTGCCTCCCTTATGGTTTTGCTCTGTGGTAAGGGCTGATGTTTTTGCTGAGGATCTGACTTGTTTTGCCCCCCTTGCGAATCCAACCGACGTGGCAGAGTCCTAGGACCTAGTTTCGGGTTCGGTGGCCTCGAACCTGCCCTCTCTCGACTCACAACTTATTGAACTAGTCGACATGGTGGGGGTCTGATGGCTCCGACAGACTCAATGGAAGTTCTGGGCCCCATCTCCTGCTGGCACGAGCCTTGGGCTTTTGGGTTCGATTGTAACTAAAGTTGGGACTTTAGGCTGATCCTTCCTGCCCTCTGCTTCTTCTTCCCATGGGGCAGAATCAGATCTAATCTCGATTAATCAGTCACAGAAGGAGCATGGTTCCTCTAGGTTGCACCGAAGAAATCTGAGCGCCTCTCCACAACCCTATGTCAGAGTTCCCGATTTGCCTAACAACACCAATCTTCTATCACGAAAGCTTCACTGAGGAAGGTCATGCTGGCAGCTCTGTTGGACAACCACCATCACCATCACCACCTTCATTGTTCTTGTTGTGTTGAGCCCGAAAACCTAGGCCCTAACTATTATTGGGCCAGGCCAGGCACGATTTTTTGTTCGGGCCGAGCTAGCTCGATAACTCCGGCCAGACATGAATGGACGAGTATATCTTTCACATTTTTTATTTTCTTCAATTTTTAATATTTGTTGGTTTTTTTAAGTTCGGTTGTTAAAATTTATGGTTTTTGTTTTAATTAACTTTTTAAACAAATTATTAAAAGATATAAACAAGTTATCTTTCATTTTATATGTAAATATGTATGAATTGCTAAAATGGTCTTTTCATTAAAATTATTCTTCCTCATCCCACCATTTAAAATTTTTACCCAAACATGAGATCAACTACCCTTCATCACCTACCTTTTAATTATCCTAACCAAACATGAGATTAACTACCCTTCCCCATCCCTCCCTTTCTCACCTCTCTTTATCCTCCCCCTCCACCTCCGTTCCCACCCCTCCTCCCCTTTGTATCCAAACAAAGCCTAAATCTTCAATTGGGCTCTCAAGAAGCAAGATTCATGAATTAAATTCAAGATAAGTTGGTAATTTAAGAGATAGATGAATAGAGACACCATCATTAATGATTGAGGTAAGTGATTAATTTCACCCATCAATCTTCATTTTAGGATTAGGAGAACATCATTCAAGCCTTAATTTGAGTTTTATTGAATGTATGTGTTGGTTCTTGAAGGTCAAGAGAATGAGGATGGGAGAAAGAGTATGGGAAAAGAGAAAGATGTAGTTTGAAGAGTACTTTTGGAGGCTTTGGAAGCTAAAAAAGTCATTTTTGACATCAATAGGTTTGTGCTCATGTAAATTTTAAATTTTCCTCAATTTTCTTAAATATGTCTAATCTAAGGTTTTTGTTGTGTTGGGACTTTGGTAAATTTTAATGGAAATACTTAATATATGTGTGAAATAATGATGATTGATATTCGTAAATGCATGAAAATCAATTGCTTGTATGAAATATTGTGAAAGCTTAAACATAGAAATGATTAACATAGTATAAACAACTTGAACAATAGGTACATTTAGGAATGTAACTTCATATTAGAACTCCAATTGATTTGAATCTTGTGCCAAATGGAAGATAAGAGATAACTATAAAATTTTCATGAAGAAAGTCCACCCAAAAATTAAGTATAAGTAACTCTAAAATTGATTAGAAGTCAAAGTACGAATTTTGGAAAAGGTCTATTCTAGACCAGTCCGGAATTAAATGGTTATGACTCACTCTAGGAAAATCCAAATTGAATTATTATTACACATATGGAAAGCTAAGATCTAGGGGAACAACTTTCATGCGGACCAAACTGATAAATTCTAATTGCATCCGGACTAAAATTGGACTCCAAGTTAGTCTAGATACCTGAAATCAAATGGTAATAAATGTTGATGCATAAATCCAAATTAAATAATTTAAAGTCATTTTTAATCCTAGGATGGAGATCTAGAAATCTCATGAAGAAGGCAAAGCTTAATTCATGCATTTACTCAAAATACAAAAGGAATGAGACACGTCAAATCTGTTTTTACGTGAAATTGATAATGCTTATCACTATGTGAATTCTTGTATGTGTATACATGGCCAAATGCATGTAAAATGAAATTATATAAATGTTGATGTTGTTACACATTATCAATAATGCAAGTGATGAAGTGATCATGAAGTATGACATTGAGAACAATTGTGTATAAATAAGTATTGCCCCAAGTAAATCGGACAAGAATTAAAGGTACAAGATAAAATTGGCATGCCAATAGGGGATTCTAGTAGTTATGCATTGTTTATTTGATTCGGACAATTAGAATCACTAGGTGCCCTATCCCATGATTTGATATTCTAGGCAGCATTCGCCACTTTTCAGGCACTGTGTGTCATCGTTCAAGCATTTTATGCCACTGTTAGGCATTGTGTACCACCGTTTAGGCATTTTATGCCACCGTTAGGCACTGTGTGCCATCATCCCATTTATCTGACTTGTTGAGATTTCGCTAGAGTTTACTTTGGGCAATTGAAAGAAGAAATTTGAAAGGACTTTGCATAATAAATAAATTACGGGAATAGAAATTTGAATAAGTAAACTAATAAAAAGGTGTTATTATATTAAGAATGTATTATATGATGGAATAATGAAAATAGTAATCATGATTGTTATGTAATTAGATAGTTTGAGGTTACATGCATGCTTGCTATGAGTTGATAAATTGTTTCTAAATATTTGTTTTAACTTTTGAAGTCTTTCTCATTATATATAAAATTGTTTTTGTATTATGATGATAAAATGTGATATTTAGAAAAGTTAGAAGTTGTATGAGCACCCACTAATCTTCCATGGTTAGAGCATTGGTTTTCCACACGTAGGTAGTAGATTACGGACATGTGGACCTTGGTTGATCTACTGAAAAGTTGGAGTTGCCACACTAACTTTGCGAAAGATGCATCAATATATTTTGGTTATGTAGTTTTGACTTTTGAAATTATGACATGTACACCTTAGCTAGAAATTGGTGTCATGAATTATTTAATGATGTGTTAATTATTAAGCATGAGATGATGATGTGAATTAATAGTATGCACATGAATTGCTTGATTGGATTAGAAGTGCAAATTAATTTGTTTTAACAGGATGTGGTAAAGGTTTTAGGGGTAACTCTTGTAGTTTTTCCGCTTGAGTAAAATATGCAAGCTAAGTTAAGATAAAACATGAAAAGGAAATTACATGGAACATGTTTTAAGTACTCGGTCTTAGCACAGGATGTAACATCTCTTAACTCGATTTTACAGTTGACCTAGTAGGGGGTGCTACATACATAGTCAAGAAGTTAGTTAGGGACCAATTCTGTGGTGTGGTTTGTTTGTTTGAAACAAAGTTGAATATTTTTTCAAGAATACTAGCTTAGCAAGTATTTGGGTTTCCTTCAGACCATACTGATAGTTTTTAGACTATCAACGCAGTCGGGCTTAGAGGTGGTATATAGTCTTCAATCTTCATCAGTTAGTCTTCAATCTTCATCAAAAGCACTGCTTGATCTGTGCCAATATCTTGAAGGAAGGATCTGGATAGGCACACGAGATGTAATGTTCAATACATAGTAGATCTACAATCATGTGAAGATGCACAACATAAGAAGAATGTTTTATTTCTGGGAGTGGGTGCTGAAGAATTAGCAGACAAATTATCAGTACATTTTCAGTAATTCCTATGCACACTTCTGCCACCATCATCATTTGACCATTTTCAATAATACCAATGGTGAAAGGATGAGTAAAGTATCGAATTAACAAGTATGGATGAACCATTGTAAGAAGCTTGCACAAATAAGTTCATCTAACAAGGCTCAGCCGTCATCAAAATTGCTTTTCTTGAGGAAAAAGTATTTACAATGCTAGAAACAACTTGAAATCCTATATGACAGCAAGTGAGTGGAATACTGAAGTTGGGGAGAATGCACACAACGGAGGGTAAGAGAATGTCTACCGGAGGTCACTGTTCCGGCACCTGGGTGTAGCGATGTGTTGCCAATGCGAGTGGAAAGCCAATCGTCACCATCTTCCATGACCAAAATGTGAGGCCAGCTCCACGCGCCAGCTCAGATGGTGGAACCTGGACGATGGTGGGTGGAAAGAGAGTCTTGAGAAACCTCCGTCAGCGGCACTAGCTCTCTCTCCTTGAAAGGGATAAGGTAAGACATCGTCACTCTTTCAAAAATGGATTTGACTTGCGCAGGCTGGTTTGGAGAAGAAAGCCTACTCCGAGTCGATCGATGGCGTCTGCACTCCGCCACCTTCGACTGTTGCACCCGCGCCGGGTTTTTAGGGAGTCTCGTCGTGCACTGCGACTGCGGCAGTCGACACCATCGTTGACGTCTGTGAGGTCGAGAAGTGTACGGA
This sequence comes from Canna indica, assembly GCA_034359265.1. Taxonomy (NCBI): domain Eukaryota; kingdom Viridiplantae; phylum Streptophyta; class Magnoliopsida; order Zingiberales; family Cannaceae; genus Canna; species Canna indica. Next base: position 17,558,582 of record CP136894.1, read on the forward strand.
AGGGCCTCCGATTGCTAGGCAATCATACGTAGATGCCGTGAAGACACACACGATGGCTGCTCCAGCACATCTGCATGCAGATTCACGACCACATGCGGTCTTTAGCAGTCGCTCCCAGGATTTGAGGTCTTTATTGTGGGAGATCAGAATCATGAAGGCCTGCTTCAATTGTCTTCGCGTTGGACACTTCGCAAGGGTATGCCCCTCTGCCATGTGATGTCTCCTCTGCAATAAATCGGGCCACAGTTCCAGATCCTGTAAGACGCCGAGCCTGCGAAGGGGTCTTGTTTTGGGATTCTTGGACTCTAAGCCAGAAAGCTCTGATGGTGGGACAGGAGCAGTGCTCCTCTCCGCCCACTATTGGACGTTGCAAACCACCTCCCCCAAAAAACTCCTCCAACCCCAAAGATGGAAGCCAATCATCCTTTCCAAAGCCAGTGCTTCTTACGGATTTCGTCGGCGACACGAGAGGGAATTAACCTTCTCCGTAGCAAAGGACTAAAGATAATTCCGTCAAACTCGTGCGGCGCTGGTGAACATCTGCTAAGATTCATCTGTGCCTGCTTCTTCGGCTTTGAGGCAGACCCGATCCTTCGGAAGATTAAAGCCATGAACGACGGGACGATGTTGTTGTTGTGTCCGTCAACCACGGCGAAGGCGCAGCTGCTTCACTGGAAAGTAATGAATGTCCAGTTGGGATTCGTTGAATTCGATGAGTGGAACTTCACTTCCGGCAGAGTACTGACTCCCCTTCGGCTCGTCGTCGGCCTGAGCATGCGTGGAATACCCCTGGAGCATTGCAATGACGTTGATATCCAAGCGATTGTTAGCCCGTTCGGATGCCTTACTGCTGTGGATCGCTCTGGGTCAACTGGAGTGACACACAAGAGTGCCGAGCTGAGGTAGCTTGCACCGGCGTTGACATGATCCCACACTTCACGGAGGTCCATATAGAGAATATGTCTTTCACGATACAAATCAACATACTCTGGAGCCGCTGGGTGCCTGCAGTAAACGCAGCTCAGGATTGCGATGAGTCTGGGGAAGCTTCTCTGTACTCCTCCGACTGGGCGTCGGGTGGGGATCGTTCTCCGCCTAACTCTCCATCTGCGGCAGCAGGGGGAGGCGGTGCGAGCGCGTCACCCCCTTCTGGTGCAACTTTAACACAAGGGCAAGGCGCCGCCTCAGGATCCAGTGCTAGCCTTTCGATATGCGGGACTGAGCCGGTGTCTTCTCCGGCAATGGGAGGCAAGCACACATCTGGACACCGACCCATTGGTCCTTACCTGGTGGAAAGAGAACAGGTGCCTGCCTACTGTCTCGATCTAGGCTCATGCACGCTCGTTCAAATTCCGAGCGCGCTCCCTAGGACTGGCTTTGCCTACACTGAAGTCCCATCCCATGTCGCTTCATTCTCCAGAGCATTTACTTCATGCCCACCAACGGTCGACTTCCGGACAACGATAAATCATATGGTGGTTGGTCTCTTGATCCTTCACTCAAACAACAGTCTGATTTCAAACTCGTGGGGAAGCATGTCGTCCTACGTGGTCTCATTTGGAGGTGGGACCAGCTGGGGTCATGGAAATTGGAATGGTCACTTTCATCCCAAGTCCAGGTTATGGGCCAGCCGATGGTGCACTCTCAGCTTGTTGGATGGCCCCTGGCCTTGGCCCAAGCAAGTGCATGGGGCCATCTGGCCCATCTGATTGTTCCCAGGACCCCACCTGGGACACGTGAGCTCATTTGGAGCTATTTCATGCATGGGGCCCTGGGATGTTGCTTGTCGGAGCTGGGGTGCGGATACTTGGGGACGAACGGCTTATTCTCTCCATGCTGGGGCGGGGCGGTGCAACTACAGGGACTTCGACATCAAAAATTTTCCTCGCCGAGAATGACACTGATCGAGAGTGAGCTGAGCCCCTCACATGATGGCCAGGTATTAAACTCCCCCTCCTCCCTTCATGTTCCATATATTCATAAGGGAAACTATATATGTGGCGTCTTCGCCGCCGCCGGCCCCGTTGATCGCTACGGGCTCGATGCTCTCGTCGAAAGAGGAGGCAACTAACGGGGATGACAAAGCAGACTTAAAAGGAGCCCGAGATTGCTGCTCAAACGTGATGGCTCAACTTCATTGCTTGACAAGGCAATGATTAGGAAGGAATCTTTGAACTCTAGCAATCGTCTATCGATTGTTCATATGGGCAATGCCAAGACTGCAAAAGGAATGTCCAAAGCACCCTCAATCTCTGACCTCGAAGCAGAAGATATCAAAGAAAGGCTCTGCGCTCTTGGATTTCTTGATGTGGATGACAAGACATGCTCGGCTGTGAAAGATTTGGACGTTGGGAAATTGCGGCAAGGAGGAGGGTGATGATGTTGTGATGGACAGTGTGTGTTGTAACATTTCGGGTATGGTTGGGTTGGGGTTGTGATGGTAGATGGCTAGGTTTATGATTACTGCATCCTTTTGGAATGTTCGAGGTTTGTGTAGAACCTCTAAGAACTCTATTGTGAAGTTATTTCTTCGCATTTCCAAGTCAAACATCTTATGTATCCAAGAAACGAAAATAGAAAATTTCAATGAAACTTGGATGAAAAAAATTTCGGGCAGTAGTGGCTATGATTACATCTTTAAAAATTCAGTTGAGATGTTTTGTGACTGTTAACTGCTTGGAAGTTGGATTTGTGGGAAGGGATCTCTTCTTCGTCCGAAAAGTTCCACATATGTTAGCACTCTACTTCATAGACCTTCTAATAGAGTTCTGAGAATCTTCAACATTTAGGGACCTGCGGGGAGAGGAAACAAAAATGAGTTTTTTGTGGAGCTAGAAATGATCCTTGCTCACTCTGTTGTTGCAATTATGGTTGGGGGAGATTTCAATGTGACACGTGGCAACTCCGAAATACTAAATTGTAGGGGATCTGATCAAGAGTCCTTCAGATTTTTAGAAATTTTATCCGACTCTAATTTCAAAGACCTCCCACTAACGGGTAGGTGTTACACTTGGTGCAATAATCATGCCGTTCCTACATATGCAAAATTGGACAGGATTTTGATAAACTCAAGATTTTCATACTGGTCTAGTGGTTGGTGTGTGAGAGTTGGAAATTCGAAATTGTCCAACCACTGCCCTCTCTCGATCTCTGGGGTTGGGGCGTCAAAAAACACTCCTTTTCATTTGGAGAACCATTGGCTTAAAAAGGCGGGGTGTAGAGATGTGATTCAAGAATGTTGGGGGGACATGTCGACTTGAAATCTTCCTAGTACTTCAAGGTGGATCATCAGATGCCGGAAAATGCGAAAAGATTTGTGGTGCTGGAATAAAGACGTCTTAGATGCTAGGAGAGCCCATATTGTAGAAATCAAAAATGAACTGGAGGCTGAATTGAAAAAAAGGGAAGAACCCATGATGTCTATTAGTGGATCTGATAGTTCTGCCCTGGGGAATAGAATAAAAAATTCGAGGAATAATTTAGACTATTGCTATGAGGCGGAGAACACCTACTGGAGGCAACGGGCAAAAGTAAAGTGACTTAAGGATGGGGACATAAATACCAAATTCTTCCACCAGCCAGCAACGGAAAGAAGACAAAGGAATTAGATCTCTTCGATTGTGGTGAATGGAAATGTACTGAGCGATCCGTGGGATGTCGAGGGTGCCTTTCTGGACTTTTTTCGTGCTTCGCTAGGGACCCATTCAAATCCTTCACTTAGCTTCAATTGGCAGGAGTTCTTTTAGGATGAAAATCTAGACCTTTCTAGTCTCACTTGCCCATTTAGGGATGATGAAATTGTAAATGCTTTGAAATCATTAGGAAAAAACAAGGCTCCCGGGCCTGATGGGCTGACCCTGAATTCTTTTTAGAGTTCTAGGACTTAGTGGGGGAAGATGTAAAGCACATCCTGTCTGACATTCGGGAAGGCAGATGCGATCTTAGTAGACTGAACAAATTGTTCATTGTTCCTATCCCAAAAGTTGAAGGTGCAAATAGAATTCCTGACTTTAGGTCGATCAGCCTAACCTCAAGCATTGTGAAACTGTTGTCTAAGCTCCTAGCCTCGCAACTTAAGCCGCTTATGGAGTCCCTGATTGGATGTACCCAGTCTGCTTTCATCCAAGGTAGATCGACCCTTGATAGTTTTATGGCGGCTTCCGAAATAATTCAGTTATGTAAAAGACACAAGCTGGACGCTATCTTGTTAAAATTGGACCTGACAAAGGCCTTTGATAGCGTGAACTGGAAATTCTTATGTGAACTTCTCAGGAAAAGGGGATTCCCTACAGCATGGGTGGATTGGATCTCTATGCTACTTATGTCGGGTGAATCATCTGTGCTATTAAACGGGAAACCGGGTAAATGGATAAGAAGAGGGGACTGCGACAGGGGATCCCTTATCCCCTTACCTCTTCCTACTAGTAGCAGATGTCTTCTCAAGATTGATGAAAAGGGTGACACAACACAACCTGATAAAGGGGATTAAGTTTAGTAGGGAGTCGGAGATCTCAAATTTAGAGTTCGCGGATGATTTCATGGTGTTCACACGGGGACGACCTTCTTAACTTAAGAATCCTCCTTTCGGGCTTCAAACTTCTAACAGGATTGGGAGCAAACTATAAGAAAATAGAAGCAATTCACGTACTTGGAGATGGGGACCGAAGCGCGGAAGCGGCGGAAATATTGGGGTGCAAGAAGTTTGAATTCCCGCTAAAATACCTGGGCCTGCCTTTGAGAGAGGGTAAACTAAGGCATGAAAACTGGAACAACATAATTGAGAAGGTGGATAGCAGACTAGCTTCTTGGAAGGGAAGATTTCTCTCAAGAGGAGGTAGACTGGCATTGATTAACAGCGTGTTAAGCTCGATCCCAGGATACTGCCTTTCAATCTTCAAAGCACCGAGATGGGTGATCAAGGCAATTGACAAAAGAAGAAGGCTATTCTTTTGGAAGGGAGGCGGAGATACCAGCAGGTCCAGTGGACCCGTAAATTGGGACGACGTGTGCAGGCCTCGAGTTTGAGGTGGCTTGGGTATCCTCAACTTAGAGATACACAACAATGCGCGCCTTGGTAAGTGGTGGTGGGCCTTAGCGACCGGAAGAGAGATGATCTGGGTTGAGATCGTAAAGATTAATTACTTCCGTCGGAAAAGATGGTTCGAGAACTCTTGTGTCACTAGCTGGTCGCACATTTGGAAGGGTATTTTGAAGGCTAAAGAACTGTTTGATTTGGGAACAGAAAAGTGTATTAGCAATGGGGAAGCAACTAGCTTTTGGAATGAAAGATGGCACAGAAACTCCAAATTGGCCTCAGTATTCCCTGACCTTTATGCTGCACACAGGAATAAAAGAGCAACAGTAAGCCAATGCGTGGACAGGATTTGAGAGGGTTGGGACCTTATCTGGGCCTCGCAAGCGAATTTCAGAAGGATAAATAGCCTCCTGAATTTCATTGGCACACCAAATTTGAATGAAGATGAGGACTATATCTCTTGGAGATGGGGATCAAACGGAAGATTCTCCACATCCTCTATGTAGAATACTTACATGTCCTCGGGGGTGGAGTGGAGGCCGGCTAGAAACCTTTGGAAGAGCGGCCTCTCAATAAAGTACAAAATCCACACGTGGATTATACTAAAAAATTGGCTTCCGACTAAGATGAGACTTATTAGTCATGGATCACTCTTACATGACGATAAGTGTGTGCTTTGTGAGGAGACTGCTGAAAATCAAGAACACCTTCTACTACAGTGCAGCATCACCTACAATGGCTGGAAGACATTGTTGGAGAAGACATCAATAAGATGGGTAGAAATTCCTCTCACTAAGGGCGAGTGCTTCGCTAAAGCTGAGGCAAATGTGAGCGATTTAGCAATGATTTGGAGCCGAATGATTTGGTACTCTAGAAACGATGTCATCTTTAGGAATGGAAAATTAGATCTAGACAAAACCCTTGCTTCATGCTTAATGGCTAGGGCAGGGAATCAGATCGAATACAGTTAAGGGCTGATCTCTCCGTCTGCTAAGCCATGGTCACTATCTTAATGGCTGGCTTCAACTCATTTTATTTTTTGCTTCTAAACACCGGGTTCGATATCTTGTAATTTAGATGAACTGCATTACCATTAATTATTGTACGAGGTTATATATATGTGTGTATATGTGCGTGTATGTATGCTTGTGTGGCCCCCCCCCTTGGAGCCTCACTTTATCTTCAAAAAAAACTTGAAATTTTATGTTAATAGTATCCATTGATACTAATTATATTTCTTATATTGAATAACTATTGTTATTAGGAATCGGAAAGGATTACCTAAATAGCAATCTAGCGGAACACATATTTTATTAACATTAGAATCTTCTAATTATTGAATGATGTATATTTCTTTTAAGTTGATAAAAGAACATTCTTCAAAATGAATGAGAAAAAACAAGCAATCAGGAGAGAAGATTTTTTGGGAGGAAAAAAAAAAAAAAAATTGATAGCTGCACAAAATGCAAGGAGATAAATTGACCATGCTTCTCAATGCTAAGGATCACTGCTAGTAAAATCCCTCCCAAATTATTTCCTCTGACTATTACCACCTTAAAAATCCCAGCACCCTCTTCCATTAATGTTCTCATGGTAAAATTTGACCTTTGATGAAATATCTCATCACGTGAGGATATATAATCAACTAGTATATTAAGAGCGCTGGCAGTCAAAATTAAGTCATTGGCCATAAAACACAAGCTGTCGTGTATGTCATAGTGAAATCACTGCACATTAATCATTATTTCTAAGACTACCTATTTCTTTGTAATTGAATACTGTTGGCCAACCCTTGCTTCTAGCCTTTTAGTTGTGCAACGGATGACTGCTTGCTTCCGATGGTGAGAGTAAATCTTTCTCTTGCTGCATTTAAGAGAAATATGAAAGTGCAATTGGTAGCTGCTGCAAATTTAGAAAAGGTCTTTGATTAAAAGTTTCCGGTGGTGGTGGATTCATGAAATTGTTTCACTGACAAAGGACAACCTAAATTCTTGCAGTATTTTTCAAACCATGCTGCTAATTAAATAGAGAAAAGAGGTTATTTTAAAGTTGATCAATAAATTTTTCCTATATAATTGGGAATCAACATTAGATTTAGTAGGGGTGTGCATGGGTACAGGATAGACCCGGAACCGGTTGGAACCGACCCAATTGGGTAGGTTTCGGATAGACTCAAATTAAATTCGGGTAGGGTCCGGGAAGAAAATTTAGGAACCTGTTAAAACCGGTTCCGATTCTGGGTCCAATACATCGGTTACCCGGAATCGGAACCGGAACCGGTACCCGGAACCTGTACTCTAGAACTTGTTCATTTATAAGTTCCAGGGTACAGATTGCAGAACAGGTTCCAATAGGGCACCCTGTTGGAACCTGTACATTACATATTTCAGAACAAGTTCCAACAGGGTACCTTGTTGGAACTTGTACCCTGGAATCTGTATATGAACAGATTCCAACAGGGTACCCGGAATCGGAATCGGAACCTGTGGTTCCGGGTATGATCCGGTTCCAGGTTCCAACAGGATAGGGTCTGGTTCCAAAACTTAGGAACCGGTCCTATACAGAGTAGGGTTCGGGTCTCTTGAAAAATACAAGGTAGCCGGACCCGCTCACCCCTAAGATTTAGGATATGGTACAAGGTGCATCAACTTATTGTCAAGAAAACCATTAGTTGATCAATGAATTCTTCTAGAAAATTGAGTCAAAGAATTCATTTCAACCATACAACTTTCAGCAAAAACTTTCATATAGATTGCATTTTTATGCCAAGAATGGACAACGCTGCAACAAACAAGACAAAATAATAATTAACTGAAGGAATTAATGAGAAACAACAAAAAACACAAAGCATGCATAGTTTAACTAATAGAATATAAACACTCAAAATGAGAAGCACTACTACATTTTGACTACGTGGCCACGCCACTTTTGGGAACGGTAAAAAAAATGTTCTCATACATCACTTAAAGGAACGATTTTGGAAATCGTTCCCTTAGCTAATATACTATAGGAACACAAAAAAAATTGTTCCCTTAGCCAATATGCTATGACAACAAAAAAAAAATCGTTCTCTTAGCCAATATATGGGAACGATTTTGAAAACCGTTCCCTTAGCCAACATACTATGGGAACACAAAAAAATCCGCTCCCTTAGCTAATATACGGGAACGATTTTGGAAATCGTTCCCTTAGCTAATATACTATGGGAACATAAAAAAAACGTTCCTATATATAAAAAACGGAACAATAAAAATAAAAAATTCCTACATTTAAATTTTTTTAACCCTACACATAAACCGTTCCTGTATATAATTTTTTTTTATCCATCCTGCCAAAAAAATTCTTTTCCGCGCCCTTCCCCACCTCCCTTCATTGCCGACAAACACTTTTCCCTCTTTTCTTTATAGCCGACCGCAAGAATCCCTCTCGCCTCCTCCGCCTCCCCTCGCGACGAACTTGCGGCTCGCCCACCCCTCACGACGAACCTGCCACTTGCCGGTTCCACCTCCACCTCCTCCTCCTCCTCCTCTCCTTCCCTTTTCTCTACATTTCCCTCTTGGGCTCTGGCGTCAGCGATGGCACCGCTGGCCGGTACTTCCTCCTTGACTTCTTCTCCATTAGTGATGCGCAAGGAGGAGGCCGAGGACGACACCGAAGTGTTTGTGGACGATGACCGGTGGGTCACAGTGGTCGTGTTCGTTGTCCAGATCGTCGCCTGCTTCATCACCATGATGTTCACCACATTCGTGTGGGCGGTGGTCATGATTGTGATGCTGTCGTGGCCCTATGAGCGGATCCAGCAGGGCAACCTCTGGGCACGTCATCGGCCGATTGATGGTAAGAAAAGAAATATTTGACCTTTCAGATTTATTATGCTCCGATTCTATTTGATTGGTTTCTCTCTTTTCTGGATTAAGTGAAAAGTTGCGTTTATTTGTTAACACTGTTCCAGTTTTATAATTGTAAACCTTTCTGTCAGGGTCGCCCAACATTGTCTCTGTGTAGTTTCTTGTGAGAGGAGGATCTTTGTAATTGTAATCCTGGTTGTTAGAGAAATTTCATCTATAATGCCGATCTCCCCTTTGGATATTCCATTTTGTTATCCTTCCATTTTGAAGCATGCATTCTTCTAGTTTCTCATATCAGATTCAATTTAGTCAACTAGATAATTTTAGATCAATCAATGCCAATGAAATCTCCAATCAATTAGATAATTGCAATCATCATATCTTCTCCTTCTCCCTCAGCTTAAAGATATTATCCAGATAATAGCAATCTTCGCAGTTTTAATGCTTAGGTGTTGAGTGTTTCTTTATGAATTGCACAACAAGCTCGTGAATCTGATAGAATGGTGTTATTACTCGGTGCATGTGTTCTCTGTTTGATGATGTTGCAATTCATATATACTTGTGTAAAAAACTAGAGATATTGTACTATAGTATAATTTTGAAGTTTCTGAAAAAGGTATCATATATAGACTGATATAAGAGAAATGTTGGGACTCATACCTCACATGGTGATTCTGCTGGAGTTATGAATAGCTTGAAAACTTTGATGTGGTTATAACAACAAGAGTTGAAATTTTATTTGTATTTTTACTATTTACTTGCTAATATCTTGGTTCATTATTTATTATTTACATTTTTCATCTTTATATAGCCTTTGGCAATTCTATTTATTTGAAAATATCTATTGACTTTAATTTTCAAGAGGTGAAGTCTTTGGACATGGAGGCTATAGCAGCTTTGTTGACACCAACAAGGGATGCCAATAGTATCTTTGGTTCTTCTTCCACTTCCGCACATCATCCATAAAATCAGGTAATTTTAGTTTAACATATGATTATGAAGTCTTTTCACCGTTTTTAATTATTAATTGATTTGTGCAGAAAAATGATGATTTGAGATATGAAAGATGAACTTCACAGAGGAGATAATTATCAAGAGGACTTGGCTAATTTGGAAGGGGAAGAGGATTGATAGATTAATTTTACGTGTAATAGTAGTATCTTAATTATGAACACTTTTGTTTTTTGAATGGATTAATTTCACATGTAATAGTACCTCAATTATGAACACTTTTCTTTTTTGATTTGATTAATTTCACATGGAACATTTATGAATGAAAATTATTTTAAAATTAATTAATACTTTTATTTTAGGAGATTTGATCTCAAATTTTATGTGAAAATTGTTTCCAAAATAACTTATAGGAAAGCTTAAAACTATTCCTAAACATGAGTTATAGGAACGGTTCTACACCGTTTCTATAACCTATAGGAACGATTTTCAAATTGTTCCTATAGGTCAAGCTTATAGGAACGGTTTTCAAATCGTGCCTATAAGCGTGGCCTATAGGAACGGTTTTTTTGGCAGCGTGGCCATAGGTAGGAAAACTGTTCCTATAGCCTAGCGGAATGACGGATTTTAGTACACATGGGGAAAACCGTTCCCATAGGTCTATGGCCACGATTATTTATGTTTTGGGAACAGTTTTCGACCATTCCAACATATCAAAAATATTGTAGTGAAGGTAAGCTTTCTGAAAGTAATACGATCACGTACAAAAACCAAGGATGGCCAAGAGAAGCATGATAGCCGCTACCACAATTAATGTGCAACATCTACCAAGACCAACAAAGAAACAGAAATTGCATGTTAGTAAGTGAAGTATGCTCGATTAAATTAAACTTTAGAAAAAATAAGAATCATACATGTCATCAAATACTCGTTTTACTTCCCCAGAACTTTTAGCTGTTTCACTTGATAGTGTATTTGCAACATCATTTAGATCCACGAAGATAGAGCTTTTTTTTTTGAACCAGAGATACTTGTATTCTATTCAAGAGTTATGAAGAGGATACAAGTGCTAGGGAGAGAGAGAAGCAAAGAGAAAAAATGAAAATAAGATACAACAAACCGAGAGCTTCAACAAAGCTAGGATAATAATTAACTCAAAGAACTAAGGCAGGCCGATGCCTCCGCGGCGAGCTTAAATAGAGATCTGGAATTGTTCTCAAAGATTCTCAGGTTTCTCTCGTGTCATATCTTGGATCTCCAGATCATTACAAGACGAAATCGCCTTTTCTTAGACGTTGGTTGCCGCGAAGGCAAGGTCTCCCACGGAGTGTAGGCGATCGAGAAGAGATCATGCCTCGAAAGTTGTAAGAAGATTCTCCATCCTTGTATAGTGAAAAAACAATCTCTAAAAAGGTGAGAATGAGATTCGTCGAAATTGTTGCAAAGAGGGCAAGAAGCCGGAACTATGATATTGTGTTTAATCAACCAGTCCCTCGTAGGAAGTCTTCTCTTTTCAATCAACCAATTATTCAAAGATAAGGCCAGAGGAAAGTTGTTTTACCATAAGAAGGAAACCCGAGGGTCCGCCGTCCCTCTGAAAGTTAGAAGCCAGTATAGAGAACTCGTTGAGAAAATCTCATCACTGTTCCACCTCCAACCATATCCGTCAGAGTCTGAGCAATGCAAAAAAGGAACCAGATCTTCTGCCAATCTAGTTAATAGGTGTGTGGGGACCAAATGTCTGAACTGAATGGACCATCTGATAATCTCTCCAGAGGATGCCCTTGTTTTTGCCTCGTTAATTGTAATGTTCTGGTTAGAAGCGGCCGAGAAAAGAGAAGGATATCTACTGTTCAATCGCTCTCCGTTGAACCAAGGATCTAGCCAAGACCGGAAAGAGGAGGTCTTGCCGACATGGCAGATAAGAGATATCCCAAAAATATCGAAAAGAATACATATCCCCCTCCAAACGTGGGAGAGACCCTAGCAATCTGCGAGGTTGAGGAACCGCAACCTTGGGTAAAGCGCCAACAGAATCTCCCTCCAAGGCATGCCCTCAGGTTGGAGAAGCTAAAAATCTATTTTCCCAATCTTGCGAGGTTATGTGAGTGCAGGTCCAAGATCCCCAAGCCGCCCTCAGATCTGCTACGAGTAAGGGCGTCCCAACCGACTAAGCATTTTCCTCTAGTGTTTGCTTCTTGCCTCCCTATCCAAAAGAAAGTCTCCTTCTTTTATAACCTAGCACGGAGCCTTGTAGATCGAAAATATATAAGAGACTTGGCTCGTAAGGACGCTATTCAGAAGGGTTAGGTGCCCGGCTCTGGTGAGAAGGGGCCCTTGCCAGGAAGCCAGGGATCGGTCCATTTTTGTGATAACCTTCGTCCAGTCCACCTTCGTCAAACCATCGGACCGCAAGGGTAGACCCAAATAATCAAGCGTGAAAGAGCCAGTAGAGCAACCCAGTCTAAGTGCTGCAGAGTCTGCCTTTGAAACGTCCCCTCCTATGTGTATCACCTTGGTCTTCAGAAGGTTGAGCTTTAGCCCAGTACACAAGTTGAAGCATTTTAGCAAGAGGCCAAAAGAGGAAAGGCTGCCATTTGAAGCCTTACTGAAGAGAAGTAAATCATCCGCGAAGAGTATATGTGTTATCCCGCCCCCCACAAACTGTCCGAGGGCGCCAGAAAGAAGACCCGAGGTGGTCGCCCACGACACAAGTCTTGAAAGCACACCAGTCAACAATATGAAGAGTAGAGGTGATAAGGGATTACCTTGTCGAAGCCCTCTTTTGTGTTTGAAAGTCCTGCCTTCGATGCCATTAATAATGATGGAAGATTCCGCCGTTTGGAGAAGGTTCTGAATCCAAGAAATCCACCTAGGGGGGAAACCTCTGGCCCTGAGCATATGAATTATAAAAAGCCAGTTAATCGAATCGAACGCCTTCTCTAAGTCCACTTTTTTGAGGCAGACATCCAGGTCATTATTACGACAACCCCACACAGTCTTTGCGACAGTCATAAAACAGTCCAAAGTGTTGCGCCTCCGGGTGAAGGCCCCCTGCTTATTGTCAATTAGGGGGGTGATAAACGATGCCAAACGATTAGCTAGGAGCTTGGAAAAGATCTTGATGATGCTATTCTCCAGGCTAATAGGTCTAAACCTACTTAGTTCGTTGGCACCCTGAGATTTTGGAATGAGAATGATATTTGCTTTGTTAATACGAAACATGATACCCAGATTCGCCTGCATTTGGAGTAGAATGTCCAGCACCTGGGTACCAATGAGAGGCCAAAACTTCTTGTAGAATTCTTTGTTAAGACCGTCCAGGCCCGGAGACTTGAAATTTTTAGCCGCTTTAATGACTTCAAATACCTCAGTCATAGTGAAAGGGTCGTCTAGACAGAGTAAGTTCATGCTGTGAGGCTCATATATGAGATTCCATTTGATTTGTAAGAGAGGTTTAATCTCCTTCCCGAGCAAAGTTGCATAATATTCCCTAAACGCAAATGCAATTCCCTCTCCATCAGAAATGGGGGTCCCACCAATGTTGATGGAAGAGATCCAGTTGATCTTTCTGCGGTGGGAAACACAAAGGTGGAAAAATTGAGTATTACGGTCCCCGTCTTTTACCCATCTCTTTTTGGCCCTCTAACTCCAGTAGGTACAAGTATCCTTGTAGCAATTATCGAGAACCTCTTTAAGCCTTTTGAGCTTGGCCAGCTCCGCCAAAGAGATGGATCCGATATCCGCCTTAAAATTCAAAACATCGATACGGGTCTCGGTATCAACTCTGAGCTTAGACTAGGAGGCGCGTCTGAGTTTTTCCCAATCCAGAATAATATGTCGGAGGGGTTTCCAGAGAAAGCCATCTGTCCAATAGTGAGCCCAGGGGGGGAGGTCGTAAAAGGGAATACCAACCCAGCTTGAATGATATTCAAAAACTGGTCAACTTTCAACCACCCAGTCTCGATACGAAAAGGTTTTCGAATAAAATCTATCCGGGAAGAAGAATGCCAAATCAAGGGATTGTGATCTGATAAGTTGTGAAGTTGTTGTTAATCAGTATTCGGTCCAATTTTGCCAGAGCCGACGGCAATTGGTTATTAGTCCAAGAGTACGAATTTTCAAAAATAGGGAAGTCCAAGAGGCCAGTATCTGCAATTAGTTCTGAAAAACTTCTAGAGTCAGTTGCATTACCAACACAGTTCAGTCTCTCCCCATTGTGTAAAGTAATATTAAAGTCACTAGCTGCAATGATCCGCTCTGGATTGTCAGTAAAAATTTGACGCAACTCCTAGAGAAAAGTTACTCTGCGAGAATGATTCGGAGGCCCATAAACTTCAACCGCAAGAAAATTGAAGTTAGAAAGGCGGTGTTTGAGGAACAATTGAATGAACCACTCCCCGATGATACGATTTGTACAATTCCAAATCCAAGGGTCCCACATAGCAAGGAGGCCACCCGAAATGCCAAAAGCGTCAATAACACAGAAATTATCATTAGAAGTAAACCCCGACAACTGCCTAACAATTCTTCTAGAGCAAGCATTCAGCTTTGTCTCAGATAAAAAGAAAATACTACCTCAAGCTTCCCAGACAACCTGCTTCACCATATACCGCTTAGAAAGTCGATTAAGACCTCTAACATTCCAAAAAAGTGCACAAAATTTGTGAAACATGCAAAAAGTGGACTACAAGAGATCGGCTATGTTGGCTTTAGGTTTTCAACCTTAGCCTTAATCTCGGTTTTGATGGTTTTGATGATAACAAACATGAGACTAACGATTTCATTGAGAATATCTTTCAGGTTCCATATCAATTAGTGTTCGATGTACTCGATCGGAAAAATTGAAGAAATCGGAAATCGGAAGGACATTGATCGTCACGCTCGGATTCGTCGCGGAAATTCTCAAAGATCGACGAGTGCACCAAAGACGTCTTGGACAAGTCCAAAGATCACATGGAAAGCTCTCCAAGTTGATGCGCGTTGAAAGCCGAAATCCGAAAATGAAGCGCGGAAGAAAATGGCTGAAGAAATCAATCTCAACCTAGGTTCAGTAGACCGGGCGGTCGACCGACTATAGGTAAAAAGGGGTAGTAGACATTCGTTCGACCCATCGGTCGAATGAACATAGGGAAGAAAATACAGCAGAGCTATTTCGGTCGACCAGGCGGTTGACCGGTGGAAGCCCAAAATGGGCAGTAGCTCGGGCGATCGACCTGTCGATCGACCGACCTGCGTTTGCTGAAGACGCAGATCGTATCGGTCGACCGATGGGTAGACCAAAAGTCGCGGATCGAAGAATTTGCATCAAGCGGTCGACCCGTCGATCGACCGCCCACAGGGAGATGGGAAGCAGTCGAATGACCGGCCGATAGGTCGGTCGATCGACCATTCGACCGGTGGTCTGCAACAGATAGTTTTCTATCCGTTGAGCAGCCGTTTCTTCAAGGGGTATAAATACACCCTTATATGATTCATTTAATCCTCTTCCTCTCATTCTTACAAAAATTTTGGAGTATCCAAGAGAGAGATAAAAGCCTTCCAAAATGGATTAGTGCTTGCGCTCAATTTTCCGGCGTCAACTTCTTGCACACACTCTGCTCCTCAACTCGGGCTTCAACTCGAGCTCTACGACTTAGCGAGTTTGAGGTTTTGAAGAATTGAAAAGAGATTTTAATCTTGTATTATATTTTAGCTCTTTTGATTGTATTTTTAACTGTTATTTAAACTGTGTTTTATTTGTGTCTGTAGAAGACCAGGTGTTTGGTCTTGTGTATAAAGGTGGTAGCCTTGGTGTTTGAGGTTTAAATCCACCCGTGTAATTAAACGTAGTTGTTACTAGGATTAGTTTAGTTTGTCCCTTAGGTTGAGGTGGAAGAGTGCTCTCGATAAGAAGTCGGAGACTTCCGGGTGTGGAAGTGACTTAGGTCGAGAGTGAGACTCTTCAGGTGAAAAGTCCTCTGTGTAAGGGAAACTGAATTAATCTAGTAAAACTAGTTTGGAAATCTTAAGCGGAGTGCTTAAGTAGTGGAGTAGGCATTGGGGCCGAACCACTATAAATCTTGCGTTTGCATTGATTTCTTGATTTCTTGATTGCTTTTATTGCTTTATCAGTTATAGCTTCCGCATCTAATCATTCGAATTGTAAATTGCCTAAACTAATTAAGTAAATGATTAAAATCGATTTAGGCTAATCGAACTAGTAAATACATTATTCACCCCCCCTCTAGTGTCGCCATTTCGCCAACAATTGGTATCAGAGCGGGTTCGTAGATTGAGATTTCACCGTCTCCTCTACATCTTGTCTCGATCTTGAAATGGCTCTAGAGTTGGTAGCGTCTACACCTTCTAGGTTCGATGAGTCTAACTTTGGTCTTTGGAAGGGTAGAATGTACACTTTCCTAAAGACTCAAGGTTTAGGTGTTTTTAATATGGTAAAATCAAAATACATAGAACCTATGGAAAATATGAATGCATGGACCCAAGAACAAATTGATATGTTTGAATTAAATGCTAAAGCTACAAACTGCATCTTTTGTTCTTTGGAAAATAATGTCTTTGAAAAGATCATGCATTGTACTTCCGCATTCGATATTTGGGCCACTTTAAATATGCTTTATAATTATACAAAAACTGAAGAACTCAAAACTTTTGATGAGGGGAGTGATGACAATTGTCATCCACCCAATACTAATATGGGTTTTGAAGCCCATAGTGCCTCTAGTCATAGGAGCACTAAAAGTCAGAAAAGGAAGGTGATTTGCCATGTGTGCAAAGAAAAAGGGCATGTGAGGAAAAATTATCCTTCCATGAAGAACAAGGCAAAGAGGAGGTCAAATGCTTTCACATCATTCTACTCAAGTGAAGCATCCTCCTTTCATGACTATGAAGTCATCTCAAAGGAATGCCTCATGAATGATAACAATGAGGTACACTCCACTTCTTCTAATCATATTAGAAATAATGATAGTATTAACTCATCTAGTTCTCATAATTTTGATGAATTGATGGATGAGTATAAAATCATGTATGTCTTGCTATTGAAAAAGGATAAGGAAAACAAAATGCTTAGAAATGAGAATTCTAGACTTAGTTCACATATGCATGCTCTAGAATTAGAAAATGAGAAATTGAAATCTAGTTCATTGGATCCTTGTCATGATAGATTGAATTTTGAGCTTAAGGACTTGAAGCTTGAAAATGAAAACTTGAAGAATGACTTCAAAATTGAGAATGAGATTTTGAAAAATGAAAACTCAAAAATCAAAAAAGAAAATTATATGTTGAAATCTCAAATGCATGTTTTACACAACTCCATGATTGATTTGAAAAATGAGGTTCTAAACCTAAATAAGAAAATGAATGAATTGAAAAATATTTCCTCATTTAAGAATTTTAATAGAAATGAATTTTCAAAACGGAATGTTCATGCTAATGTTAAATCTCATGTTAAACATTCCACTTTTAAACCTCATGATCATAAGAAGAGGAATGATGTTTCCAAGAATGCTAATACTCATCATGTTTCACATGGCAAGTATTCTAAAAATAAATCTCATGTCCATAATAAAAATGAAAAGAAGAAATTTAATGGACATTATTTTTGTTGTGGTATCTTTGGCCACGCTATTTATGATTATGCATTCAAGAAAAATCCAAGTGTAGTTAAGACACTTTAGATTCCTAGGCCAACTCACCCCCAAGGACCCAAAGCAATTTGGGTACCAAAAGTCTCATCTTCTTTTGTAGGGGGAGCTACCACACAAGGATGAATGAGAGGTGGTGTATTGGAGTTGACCATGGACTTGAATGATGAATCCTCCCTTGGTTGGAACTTCAAGCTACCTTGATGCCTTAGGTAAAGTTGGCATCAAAACTATTCTGGTATCATCTTCTAACTTGCATTGTTTAATCTTAGTCGAAGATTACGATACTATGTTTAGATTGAGTTGTTTTTCCCCGCTCATGCAAAATAGTTCTTTTGAAAATGTTTTTAATTTTGATTTCCCGGTCTCCTCGGAGACCTATGTGGCCTGTAATGGAACTAAGCGACCTTGCGGTTCTAAATCGTAGGTCCATCGTGGCTTTTCAGTTTTCAACCAATAGGAAGGGTTGGAGATCATATTTTCATTTATTATCTTTGTGATCTCTTAAAATTCGTTTTGGTATCACTCGATTTCATTTTGAAATGAATTTGAAACCATTTAGCAAAGTGATATTTGATAATGATATTTTATGCTTCTCTTTGCTTTTTGGTTGAGTTAGCTTGCTAAGTAGCTATATTTTCTCTAAAAATATTAGTGTAGCTTACTTGCAAGTTATAAGCATTTAAGGAAGGTTAATTAGAATGAAAAAATTAGTTTGGCTAAATTTTCATGAATAAGGTATAACTTCAATTAATTCAAAATCTTAGTGTTATACCTCAATGCTTAAGATTAAAGTATGTCTCCTTACTCATGATTAAAATTGCATGTTAAACCTTTGAATTTTCATGAGTAGGTAGAATTTTAGCACTTAGGCAAATTTTATTGAATGAAACTTGCTCTAGGTTGATACTTGCTATTAGAGATATTCCTTTAAGACCAAACTAGTTTAACATGGTTAGGGACCATATTCCTCAAATGGTTCACATTTTAAGATGTCTTAGATTCATTTTGGTATCATGAAAACTCATTTAAAATGAATCTCTACTATCTAGCATAAGTTAAGGTTTTAAATGAAATTTTGTATTGAACCTTGTGCTATTTAGTATGTTAGCTTGCTAATAAGCATATTATTTCATTATGCTATATACTAATGAAGTCTACTTGTAAGTTGTGAATGCTAATGAAAGACTAGCTATCTAAAAGAAAATGAAAAAGGAAATGAAAAGTTGGACAAATTTTTAAAACTAATGTATGAATTTAATTTTGGCAAAAATCTTAATATAATATTTGAATTTTCATGCTTGATGATGTCTCTCTATACTCATGATTGATATTGCATGATGAATATATGAAATTTCATGAGTAAGTAAAATTTTGATAACTTAGCTCATTTCATGATATCATGATATTTATGAAATTGAACTAGGTTAAAATTCTTCTTTAGAGACTTCATGTTAAGGTAAGAATTAAATGAACATGTTTAGATATACATATCATATGAGTCTAGGGATTTAAAATTGAAAATTCATGTTTAGATGAAAATGTGATAACTATATCACTTTAGGGGACTTAAATTTGAAAAAGGTTGACCCAAGTCAATAAATTGACTTGGACATTTCATTTTAATTCAAAACTTTATAAACATGTTTAAAAATAGGTATGACATGTTTCCAAACACTTAGAGTGAAAAATTCATATGGATATAGATAAAATGACATAGAAGTGGTTTCATGAAAACCTCTATTAAACCAAGTTGACCTAAAGGTCTCATTTTCAATCCATATTTGAGGAACATGTTTAGATTTACTCATGGTAGGTATCCATAGGTTTAAATTTGAGAAATCATGAGTAAATGTTAAGATTGAAACTTAACAAGTTTCATAAAAACTAGTTTAGTTTTGAATGAAACCATAATAGGTTGATATCTTGACTTAAGGACATTATTTTCATTTCAAACTTGACATATACTCTTTACATGACCATCATGTGGTGTCATGAAAATTTGAATGAAAATTGAAGAAGTTTTAAGAATAACTAAAAATTTCAAAAATATCATTTCAACCTACATTTAGTATTATTTTTAGTTATTTCTAGAAAAATATAGAAAAATCATTTTTAGATGATTCTTGAAACTACACCTTCATTGAAAAATCTAGTATGTTGTGTAAAAATTTCAAAAAAAAGTTTCATCAAGAATCTAATTTATAATAGAATTTTGAAGTTGGATTTTCAAAATACAAAGTATCATCTTTCTTGGAATATCAATGTTTCCGATACTTTGATCCTTCTTCAAAAACTTCAAATGAAACCTTGTGTATACCATTTGGATTTCATTTCTAATATCATTCACCCATTTTCTTGAGTAAAATCATTCATAGGAATGATTTTGATATTTTGGATGATAGCTAGAAATATCCTTTTATTTATTAAAATCAATATAGGATGAAAAATTATTTTTGAGAATTCTTTTGAGTTTAAACCTTATTCATGCATTTCAAATGACCATTCAATATTGGGTATCAAAATTTTCATCCAAAAATTGGTACCAAAGTTTTTCATCGAAAATATGATATTGTATAGTTTTAAAAGTTTGATTTTTTCAAATCTTGAAGTATAGATTGACCTAAGTCAACAAAGTAATTTTAAAAAATTCATCTTAAGCCCAAACTTAATTCATAGATTTTCATGTTCTCATGTTTGATGTCTAAATGCCTACATATGAGAAAACATGAGTAGATAGCAAAACATTGAGACTTAGCATTTTCATGTTCTCATGTTTATTTCAAATGAAAACATGCTAAGTTCACATTTGGATTAAATGACATTAGTTTCACTTCAAACTTGATACATGAGTTAAATGACCATATCTTGATATGTTGAGAGTTTGAATGAAATCTAAAACTATCATGAAAAAGAAACAATATTCATTTTGAGAAAAATACATGATTCAATTTTGAATTCAACTATGTAGTTTTTGAACATATCATGTATGATTTTGTTTCTCATTAAATATGTGTTTTCCATCCCTTTGGTTGAGATTTTCATATTTCATGAAAAATACTCCTTAGAGTCTCAACTTCATGTAAAATTAATTGTGTTTCATCCCTTTGATTAGATTGATCTTTCTTGCCCTTTTTGATTGATGTCAAAAAGGGGAGAAATGTATAGTCAAAAGGGAGAGATAAGTATAGGTAAAATGGGGAGAAAAGTATAAGTAAAAGGGAGAAAAATATAGGAAATTCATGCATATAGATAGGGGGAGTTTATTTTCATAAATATGCATGTTGATAGGGGAACAAATCCCTTAGTTGATATCCTTGTGCTTTAATGATTATATATTTTACCTTGAAATCAGAAATCGAAAGGACATTGATCGTCGCGCTCGGGTTCGTCGCGGAAATTCTCAAAGATCGACGAGTGCACCAAAGACGTCTTGGACGAGTCTAAAGATCACATGGAAAGCTCTCCAAGTTGATGCGCGTTGAAAGCCGAAACCTGAAAAAGAAGCGCGAAAGAAAAAGGCTGAAGAAATCAATCTCAGCCTAGGTTCGGTCTACCGGGCGATCGATCGACAGTAGGTAAAAAGGGGCAGTAGACATTCGGTCGACCCATTGGTCGACCGAACATAGGGAAGAAAACGCAGCAGAGCTATTTCGGTCGACCGGGCGGTTGACCGATGGAAGCCCAAAATGGGCAGTAGCTCGGGCGGTCGACCTGTTGGTCGACCGACCTGTGTTTGCTAAAGACGCAGATCACATCGGTCAACCGATGGGTCGACCAGAAGTCGCGGATCGAAGAATTTGCATCAAGCGGTCGACCGACGGGTCGACCGCCCACATGGAGATGGGAAGTGGTTGAATGATCGGTCGATAGGTCGGTCGACCGACCATTCGACCGACAGTCTTCAACGGATAGTTTTCTATCCGTTGAGCAATTGTTTCTTGAAAGGGTATAAATACACCCTTATATGATTCATTTAATCCTCTTCCTCTCATTCTTACAAAAATTTTGGAGTACCCAAAAGAGAGATAAAAGCCTTCCAAAAGGGATTAGTGCTTGCGCTCAATTTTTCGGTGTCAACTTCTTGCGCACACTCTACTCCTCAACTCGGGCTTCAACTCAAGCTCTACGACTTAGCGAGTTTGAGGTTTTGAAGAATTAAAAAGAGCTTTTAATCTTGTATTATATTTTAGCTCTTTTGATTGTATTTTTAACTGTTATTTAAACTGTGTTTTATTTGTGTCTGTAGAAGACCAAGTGTTTGGTCTTGTGTATGAAGGTGGTACCCTTGGTGTTTGAGGTTTAAATCCATCCGTGTAATTAAACGTAGTTGTTACTAGGATTAGTTTAGTTTGTCCCTTAGGTTGAGGTGGAAGAGTGCTCTCGATAAGAAGTCGGAGACTTTCGGATGTGGAAGTGACTTAGGTCGAGAGTGAGACTCTTCGGGTGAAAAGTTCTCTGTGTAAGGGAAACCGAATTAATCTAGTAAAACTAGTTTAGAAATTCTAAGCAGGGTGCTTAGGTAGTGGAGTAGGCATTGGGGCCGAACCACTATAAATCTTGCGTTTGCATTGATTTCTTGATTTCTTGATTGCTTTTATTGCTTTATCAGTTATAGCTTCTACATCTAATCATTCGAATTGTAAATTGCCTAAACTAATTAAGTAAATGATTAAAATCGAATTTAGGCTAATCGAACTAGTAAACACACTATTCACCCCCCCTCTAGTGTCGCAATTTCGCCAACAGGCTAGACGACAAAAGGTGGGACATCTGCAATCTACGCGGCAACCATCCCCAGGGCCCGAATCACCCTATCCTCTCTAGCGGTGCATTAAAATCCCAGTGCCTCCACATCCTTAACCAGGGCAGTATTCAGGGCAGTCCCCATGTCAAAGACGGTGGATCCCAAGCAGTCCGAATTGGCCACCCTCGTAGGTGGGGTCACGACCTCTTCCACAACTCCTTCATTTATGGCAGCCTTGATCAGAGTAGCATTCTGAAGAGAAGACCTACAAGTCTTTCCGGCTATTCGTGAGCTCTTGCGCACCACAATGCATTTCCTATTTTTAACCCTCTTCTTGTAGGCCTTCATTTTGTTGATGCGGTCCGAGGGGGGCCCGTTGGAGGCCCAGACCAGTTGGGGAAGACCCACTTGTCATATTGTTCTTAGCATAGCTCCCATCTAGGCCCAGCCCATACAAGTCCTGGCTCAGCACTTGCGCCGGAGGGAATGGTTGTGCTCGGTCAATTGAGGTCTCCAACTCATGGACCAATCCCGGATTGCACTCGATCGGGTTGAAGGCAAGGAACCCGACCTCTAAGTCAGGGACCCAATTCCAGTCAAACCCACGGACCACCAACTTTAACGGGTCGAATGGGAATCCACCAAAGGGCCTCCTCGCATGCGGATCCGAGACCAAAAAATAGAAAAAGCCGGCTGTCAGCCAGATCCAAAAAAGTAGCACGTACGGCCCATGCTAAAGAAACGTGTAGGGGGCATCTACTTTTAGTACCTTTCCATATCTGGTGAAAGAAATTTGAAACACCCTCCTTCTTCAAGCTGCAGACAAAGGTAGAGAGCTGTTCTGCCACCTTTCCATTAAGCATCAAAATGGCAAAGCCTCCTATCTTCAGCAAGAGATCCAAAAAGATCTCATCTGGTAGTCCAAAGCGGCTCTTGGCAAGCTGATCTCCCGCATCCGACTTGGAATCCACGAAGAGAGGCGTCGGCGAAAGACCCATTTGTTGAAGCACCAAAGAGGAAAGGTCAACAGAGCTCCAGGGAGCGCATGACTCTACAACCTTCCCAAACGGGGTAGCAGGACGATCACCTCGGGGCGAAAGCTCGACCGGCGAAGGGGCTGAACTCCTGAGGTATCCGACCGCCGGTGAGGTCGCCACCATCTTCGTCTTCAACCTCTATGCAAAGACATCGTGCGGACCACGAGCGAGCAAAACCCCGATGGGGCCAGAAGGACCGACTATCACTACTAGAAAAATGGGCATCAGCAACGGCCGAGCCGTTGCAATAGAGCCGTGACAAAAAGTCGAGTTGCTGATAACTTAGCAATGGCTCAGCAACGGTCGCTCGGGCCGTTGCTAAAAATATTATCAGCAACGGTTTTGCCACGGACTCGGAGCCGTTGCTGATAACATTAATAGCAACGGCCGCTGAGTCCGTAGCAACGCCGTTAGTAAAAGCCCGTCGCTAAGCCGTTACTGTAGGTCATCAGCAACGGCTTTCGATACACTTTTAGCAACGGCTTTCCCACGGACGGCCGTGGGAAAGCCGTTGCTGATGATGTGAACCTGGTAACGAAAAAATTTTAAATTTTAAATTTCCATTGATACATTGATACATTATCTGATACATAACTCACACACCCATACACTCATACACACATTCATTCACACATCACAAACACACCAAGATATACATCAAAATAATTATATTTATATTGATAATTATCCACGATAGTATAAAAACAAGTCAAATGCAAAATTGAAGTATCAATATCCAAACAAAATAAGTTAAACAAGTTCAATATCTCAGTAACAAAGTCAATATAAACAAAATCTCACGATGACGAAGGAGGATGGTTTGGATCATATGGCGGGGTCTGGAGTGCTTGAGTGTACACCAGCGTGGACTGACTCGCGGACGATGGATTAGATGATGCCGAAGAGATGCCTGCTTCGGGATGACCTGACATGTTGCGTAGCATAGCTTGTATATCCACCATCATCTGACTCTGGCGCTCCATTATCTCAGTCTGACGCGCGACCGTGTCCTCTAGAGTCCTTATTCTGCTACTATGATCATAACTGGATCTAGAGGTGGACGGCCGCTCACCAGCGACCGGAGGGGTCGGTGCCCCAAGTGGCCCTAGTACGGCTCGCGCATGACCGCTATCTACGAAGCCATATACGCGGCCATGGTCCCAGCCACCTGCGGCCTCGACCCACGATGCTGCGTCAAAGTTCTCGGGGGTACCCCCGCGCTGCACCACCGTCTGGCTGTAGGTCTCCTACTCGAGTTTGATTTTTTGTTTAATATTTATCATAAAACTTAAATTATAAAATATATAATGAATAATTTAAACAAATATATACCATATTGTATGCAGCGCGGTTGTCGATGTACTCCCCCGTCCCATGTGCTCGACGGTGAGTCCGCTCAAACACCGCCATCGGGGAGGGTCGCTGGACAGTCCCGTCATCCGACAGCGTCGTCTACATTTACAAAACAAATACATTAATTAGTACACATAATAACAAATAAAATATATAATTAAAAGATATACTTACCATACGGTTCGCATGCACTGCAAATGCAACAGAGCCGCCGGTGTGACGCGCTGCTCCCCCCGACATGCGATTTCTAGCCGCATTCCGAGAAACCTCCTGCCATCGATCCGTCGACCATATTCCCACGAGCTGGTCCCATATATCCGGAGTAATCCAACCGGGGCCGTATCCCCGAGTCTCCGTGATGTTAGTGGTCCCAGCTCGGGCCATCGCCTGGGAACGAGCCTGCCCCAGCTGCCCGTTGTACCTTGCCCGGGAAATAGCCTCTCAGGCAGCGTAAATGAAGGGCCTCTGGTCCTCGGCCCATGTATAGCGAGCCTGCAAAATAATAATATCAGTACCAATATTAATATATCATCATGCATGTAAAAAAAAAAATACGTAGTAAACATGATTAATTTTTAAAATTTTGGATCTTTTTAATTATGTATAATAAATTTCAAAATTTATTAATTATTTAGATGCATATTAATTTCAAATTTTATTAATTTAAATCTTATTAAATAATGGAAGTTAATTTGTAAATTTTCAAATTAAAATTTTCATATTTTCACGTCTATTTAATTAAGCAAGTTTCATTTTCAATTAATTATTTTTATTTTCCAAATTTTCATATAAAATAATTTTAATTTCCTTTCAATTTAATTTATAAATTTTAATTAATTTTGAATTTTATTAATATTGATTTTTTAAAAAAAAAATGCTTAAAGCTGTACATAAATATAAGTAAAATCACCAAGAAAATAAATAGTATATATATGTGTGTTTATTGAATAATAGTTTTGTCCCTGATATGTTTATGTAATTGTAGCAAACAACCAAACTCAAGCCGATTAGCCAAATCACCAGGAATTAATATAAAAACATCCGAAGATTTCACGACGCGGAGTCCAAAGTATACATACATACAGTGGCGGATACAGGATGGGGGCAGTGGGGGCAGTGGCCCCCACTGAAAATTTTAGAAAAATCTTATATATATATATATATATACACACACAATTGGTGGTCCCACTGCCCCCATTTTTAGCTCGCTGCTACTATTCTTTAGCTGCAATTTAAGTTTTGACCTCATATTTTTTCACTTGACCTCATATCAATTTTTGAGATTTTGGTGGCCCCCATTGCCCCCATTTTTAGCTTGCTGCTAGCCTGTTACTACTCTTCAAAACAATTAACTTCTACTTTCTACTTCTACTTTTCAAGCTTCTGCAGTAACCAAAATAATTATATCCTTAATTAACTTCTACTTCTTCAACTGCTACTTGTTCTTGATTAAATTTAATTTTGTATTTGAATTTGATTAAAATTTTCTCTAAATATGTTTTGAATTTTTTATTATATTTATGATTTTAATTAATTTTATTTTAAAAAAAAATAGATAAAAAAATTTGGAGTAAATTTGTCGAGTAAATAGTTAGATATATGAATATAATTTCTTTAACAATTAAATAAGTGAATAATTATTTAAATATTTTTATAATGATACACCGCCTCCATTTCAGCGCAAATTTAAAGTCTCGACTTTTGAAATTTTATATATTAATTTGCCCCCACTAATAAAATTTTTTGGATCCACCACTGCATACATACATAACCTTGACTATGTATGTATACTTTGCTCTTCGTCGTTACGTCTCCTCTGCCTTCTCATGCATCCATGCATGCAATCATTGCAGCAGCAGCAGCATATCCGATTCCCATTTGCCAATCCATGATTCTATCTGATTCAAACTGCAAGCTTTTTGTGAAAACTAAGAGACTGAAACGTCCCGCGCTTTTGTAGAGGTTTTAATTAATTAAGTACTTTTTAGTTGAGTTTGTGAGCACTGCTGAACGTTTGCTTCATTAATTGATCAAAAACCCCAAAGCGAACCCCTCTTATCAAGACCGATATTACCAAACCAGAGAAGGAGCAGGTGTTGTAATGGCGACGAAGCGCACCCAGGACAGCATTTTGATATCGTTGTTCGTCATATCTTCTCATGGTCCATTTCTGATATCCTAAACAACAATATCTTCAAAGATAAGGTTATCGACTTGTCCATTGCATCCTAGATCTTTCTGAAGCCTCTGCTGATTCATCTTTTCCTCTTATATATATTGCTTATTACTTCTACATGTATTAATTCCGAAACATGATTGATCTTTAGGTGAAGAAGATACCAGATACGTTTGATACTGTAGAGAACTATTTCGAGTCCTTTACTTATCCATTGGTGGAAGAAATGCGTGCAGAGATGTGCTCCAACTTGGAAGCTATTTCTCATGCCCCATTTGTGGAAATAAAATCACTCAAATGCACAAAACCCAAAGAGCTCATTTATCACATTGCTATTACGCCTCCTATTCGCTCTTCCGGTTCTGGAGACAACGAGATTTATAGTCCTCGGAAAGGTGATATCCTAATGTTGTTGCATTCCAGGCCATCAGATGTTTCCGACCTGATACAAGACCAGCAATCGCATCGCCTTTGTGAGGTTTTTAAGGATGAATTTGTTGTCTTGCCACCTTATAACTACGTGATCATGGCATCGGGGGAGATTTTCAAGGCAGAGCCAATTACTTACAACTACGTGATCATGGCAGAGCCAATAGTAGGTTGTTGGCGAATTTCCTAATGAGCACAATTACTTACAATCGGATTTTCAAGGCATTGAGTATTGGTCTTGCCCGAGGAGGAAATTTAGGTGTCATTCAAAAGGTGCTTCGACCTGATTCAATGGTATGCAGTCACTGCATCTGTTTGTTTAACTTGTGCATATTGTCAGCAGTTTTTTATGTATGTGTTTTTGACAGGATACTGAAGGCAATGTTTTCATTTCATCCGATTTAGTCGGTAGCATCCATGATGTTGACATCCGAACACATCTATCCAAACTGGATTTGAATGAGTCTCAGACGAATGCAATACTGAATCGTATATCAGCAAGGCAATGCCGTCACAAGAAATTGATTAACCTTATTTGGGGACCCCCCGGTACCGGAAAAACAAAGACGATTACTGGCCTGGTTTGGTTGCTGGATCAACTTGGATGCAGAACACTCATTTGTGCACCAACAAATGCAGCTGTGAGAGAAGTTGTCTCGCGCTTGCTGAAGCTGCTGAAAGAATTCTCTGCCATCAGTCCCTGTCGCATGGGAGATGTGGTTTTGTTAGGCAACGAAAAACGGTTGAAAGTTACTGATGATCTGCAGGATGTCTTTTTGGATTACTGAGCAAAAAAGCTTGTAGAATGCTTTGCGCTGTTGACTGGATGGAAGCATTGTCTGAGTTCCGTGTTGGAGTTTTTCATTGACGGTGTTTCCATATACAAACAAGATTTGCATTATAAGAGCTTGTTGTCATTGATGAAGCTGCCCAATTGAAGGAGTCTGAATCCTTAGTCCCCATGCAAATCTCGTTTATAGATCACGCAGTTCTAATTGGTGATGAACGACAATTGCCTGCTCTTGTTAAAAGCAAGGTCCAATTTTTAGTACTTTCATTTTACATATGTAAACTTTCATTCAACATATTTTACTCTAATTAATGTGACTGGTAATCCACTCAGGTTTCAGAAAATGCAATGTTTGGAAGAAGCTTATTTGAAAGGCTTTGTTCATTAGGACACAGGAAGCACCTTCTTAATATTCAGTATCGAATGCATCCTTCCATAAGTTTGTTTCCAAATGCTAACTTCTATGAGAATAAAATTTCGAATGGGTCAAATGTCACTGGAAAGAATCATAGAAGGAAGTATCTTCCAGGCCCTATGTATGGCCCTTATTCTTTTATCAACATCAAACACGGGTATGAGAGCTTCGATAATATCGGGCGTAGCAGGCAAAATAACATTGAAGTGACTGTTGTAATGCACATACATAGCAGCCTTGTTACTGGTATGACCTTCAAATCTTCCATTAGCTTGTCATCATTTGCTTAAGTAAGTTTATACTGCTAATTGTTAATCTTATTCTTACTCTGCAGCAACTAATCGAACAAGACAAAGACTTAGCGTTGGCATTATCTGTCCTTATACTGCCCAAGTTCTTGCAATTCAAGACAGCTTAGGCAAATTGCATAGGAGGAATTCAAACATGAAAGTTAAAGTTAGTTCCGTAGATGGTTTCCAAGGTAGTGAAGAAGATGTTATCATACTTTGCACAGTGAGGTCAAATGCTGGTGGGTTAATTGGTTTCCTCTCAAATTGTAATCGCACAAATGTTGCTTTGACAAGAGCTAGGTATGTAATGTTTTTTTTTACACTTAATATTTTGGTGAATCATTCTCATTTAAGTTATGAGCTTGCTTTTTGCTTGCAGATATTGCCTTTGGATTTTAGGTAATGCACCCACTCTAATTAGCAGTGGGTCAATTTGGGCAAGATTGGTATCTGATGCTAAGGCTCGCAATTGCTTCTTTGATGCAACTGAGGATAGGGGCATTGCAACTGCAATATCTAAGTCCGATTTTTGTCGATCCAATGCCGATTCTATCAACTTTGATCAATTACGCATTAGTGAAAGATCAAAGGAGGTATGATTTTACTTCAAATGCTTTTAAATTCTCTTATCTTTGACTTGATTTGTGGCCAGTCTTGTTATCGATTCTCGTTTGTATCCATCCTCTATATTTGTTCATTCTGATAGAGAACTGAAACTGGATTTTGGAGTTCATCAAATAATTCTGAGGCATCCACATGGAGACGAGAGTTATCGAGTCAGATAGTTTCATATAATTCAGTCGAAGGTATTAATGGTTCTCGCACACAATTCAGGTTTGTTTCTACTCGGATATTCTTTGCCAAAATGATTTGGGTTCATATGTTTTTGAATATTGTTATGATTTTTTCAATATGATAAACAGTGGAGACAACCTCAGTACTTCAGCAATCCTCGACCTCCATTACAGTGCCAGTTGTGTGATCAGTTTGGACACACAGCTCGACAATGTCGCTCTTCTACTGCACCTCAGATCAATTTCTCATCACAGAATCATCAACAGAATCCAGTGGAACAATCAAATTGGTTTTTAGACACCGGAGCTTCAAATCAGGTTACTTCATCACCAACAAACTTACAAACCTTCAATGAGTACAATGGTAGCAGTGATTTGATTTTTGGAGATGGCACTAGAACAAAAATATCTCACTCTGGAAACACAGTTATCTCTACTCCTAAACAATTTATTTAGAAGGATGTCTTATGTGCTCTGAATATTAAGCAAAATCTTATCTCAGTTTCACAATTTTGCAAACAAAATTCTACATCTATTGAGTTTTTTCCCTACTATTTTATTGTCAAGGATCTGATATTGGGAGCTCGTCTTCTCCAAGGCCCGAGTAAGAACAATATGTATCAATGGAATTCAGCTTCACCTTCTCATGTTGCTTATTCCGCAGTTCAATCTTCTGCACCATCTTTAAGCACTTGGCATCAAAGGCTTGGTCACTCCAATGTCAGAGTTGTCAAAAAAATTTTGTCTCAGTTTCATTTACCATGTTCCAATTTTAATTTTGACTTATGCAATTCGTGTTCCTGTAATAAGAGTCGTAGACTTCCTTTTGGAAGTTCAACTCTAAAAAGCTCAAAACCATTAAAATTGCTTTACACTGACGTATGGGGTCCGGCACCCATTACTTCAAGTGAGGGATATAGATTTTATGTAATTTTTGTTGATCATTTTACAAGATATGTTTGGTTGTTTCCTCTTCACAAGAAATCAGATGTTTCCAACATTTTTCAGTCATTTAAGTAGTTGGTTGAAAACTATTTTAATACATCTATAATCTCAGTATATTCAGATGGAGGTGGAGAATATCTGGGATTATCAAAATTGCTCTCAACTCATGGAATTCAACAACTTTTTTCTCCACCATACACACCTTAGCGAGTTGGGCTTGCTGAAAGAAGACATCGGCAAATTATCGAGTCAGCATTAACCATGCTCCATCAGTCTAAGGTTCCTTTATGTTACTGGCATTATGCATGTCTTTATGCAGTCTACCTCATCAATCGTCTAGTAACTCCACAACTCAATAACATTTCCCCTTTTGAAATACTTTTTGAGGACAAACCAAATTATCTTTCTCTTAGAGTGTTTGGTTGTCTCTGCTACCCATGGCTTCAGCCATACAATTTCAATAAATTTGATTCTAAGTCATCAACTTGTGTACATCTTGGTTTTTCAAAACAACATCATTCTTATATATGCTTGAATCTATCTACAAACAAAGTACACTACTCTCGGCATGTTACCTTTGCTGAAAACATGTTTCCCTTTCCTTCCTACAATGCAAATCTTCCTTGAGTCTCCAATGATACAATACCTCAATGGACTACTATCACAGTTCCAATAAATCCTGAACCACCGAACCACCTGAACCAACAAAGTGTACTGATACTCAAGATTTTTCACCCACTCCTATTACTACAGGTTTTGTTCAAACTTCCATAGACAACTACCAAGATTCTGCATCACCACATCATATTCTGCCATCAAATTCCAATCCCTCTTAAACTTCACCTCACTCTGATTACCTTACTCAACCTTCCACTTCCACCAATAATCCCTCTAGTCCTCCTGGTCAAATTCAACCTCAGCGCATTGTTACAAGATTCCAAAATAATATCTTTAAGCCTAAATAGCCCCTTGACTACTCAACTCTGCTCACCTTAGCTGATGTACCTTCAACTTACAAACAAGCTGTGAAGCATTCGGAGTGGCGCACTGCAGTGCAACAAGAAATTACTGCTTTATATAACAACAACACTTGGACTCTTGTACTACCGTCAGCTGATCAAAATGTGGTAGGATGTCGGTGGGTTTTTCGGATCAAGAAAACACCTAATGGTGATGTTAAAAACTTTAAGGGGAGGCTTGTCGCAAAAGGTTTCCATTAGAGAGCTGGCATAGACTTTACCACTACATTCAGTCCAGTAGTTAAGCAAACTACAATTCGAGTTCTTCTTACTCTTGCTTGTGCTAATAACTGGTCTTTGTATCAGCTTGATGTTAATAACGCTTTTCTTCAAGGAAGGCTCACTGAGGTTGTTTATATGACACAACCTCTTGGGTTCATTGACAGCAGTAAGCCAGATTTTGTTTGCAAGCTAAATAAGCCAATCTATATATGGGCTGCGTCAAGCTCCAAGAGCATGGTACACTAAGTTAAAATCCTTTCTCTGTTCAATTGGATTTCTAATCTCCAAGTCAGACTCATCACTGTTCTTTATGAATAACAGTAGCTACAACATTTATCTTCTTCTTTATGTCAACGACATTATTTTAACAGGTTCCTCCACTGCCAAGATCAAAGAAATTTATAATGTCTTATCAGCTAAATTTTCTCTCAAGGAAATGGAGGATCTTCATTATATACTTGGTATTGAGGTTTCACGAAGTAGCTCTGGCTTGTTCCTATCTCAAAAGAAATATATTGATGATATTTTTGCAAGATTTAATATGCAGGATGCCAAAGGCATTAAAACGCCTGCTACTACCTCAACCAAACTAATGCTTCATGATGGAACTCCTTCTACAGATGCTACTCAATTTCGCAAATTGGTTGGAGCACTTCAGTATTTGTCATTCACTAGACCGGATATATCATTCATCACTAACAAGTTATCTCAATTTATGCACCAACCTTCTGCTCTACACTAGCAAGCATGCAAATGGATACTTCATTATCTTCGGCTTACTCGAACTCAAGGTCTGTCAATCTCACCATCAACTCCTCTTAATTTGATTGCTTACTCTGACTTTGATGGGGGGGGGGGGAGACTATGATGATCGATGTTCAACGAGTGCCTATTTACTATTCTTTGGAGGTGCTGTCGTAAGTTGGTCAACTAAGAAACAAAACTTGATCACTCGTTCCTCAACCGAAGCTGAATACAAAGCCCTTGCCAACACTGCCGCTAAAATCACTTGGGTCACAAATTTACTCCGTGAACTAAAAGTGTCTTGTTCCTCAACTCCAATAATTTTCTGCGACAACATGAGTACCACAACTTTTGCTGAGAACCCTGTTCTTCATAGTCGAATGAAGCACTTAGAGCTCAACTATCACTTTGTGAGGGAACTTGTACAGCAACATAGACTTTCTGTTTAGTACATCCCTTCATCACTTCAGTTAGGGCTGTTCATGGGTCAAACCTGACCCAATGAACCCAAAAAATTGACCCGACCCGAACTAATCGGTCGGATCGGGTTGGGTCGGGTAATCGGGCCGGGTCGGGTTCAGTTTTTTCAAACCCGACTCTAATCGGGTCGGGTCTTGGGTTTTAAGGTTCGAAACCCGATTACTCGAGACCCGACCAAATTACCGATTAATTATATTTATTATATATATATATATATTAAAATTATTAATTATATATGTTCGGGAAGACGCGGGCCGCGTCGAGCCGCGTCTTCCCGAGGAGCAGCGGCCCGCGTGGCCGCGTCTTCCAACGAGGTGCGGCCACGTGATCGCCTCTTCCCAAGAAGCAGCGTCCCACGCAGGACGCTGCTTCGTGTCTTGGGAAGACGCGTCAACGCGCGTCACGCGCGTCTTCACGCGCCAACGGCCCGCGTGGCCGCGTCTTCCAATGAGGTGTGGCCACGCGGCCGCCTCTTCCCAAGAAGCAGCGTCCCACGCGGGACACTGCTTCGTGTCTTGGGAAGACGCGTCTTCCCAAGACGGCGCGTTGGGAAGACCCAATGCGTCAACGCGCTAGATGCGTGTTTGGCGCGTGAAGGCAATTTTTTTTTAAAAAATAAATTTATATTTTTTTTTAACGGGTAATCCGACTACCCAACCCGATCCGATCTGATCCTATTTCGAGCGGATCGGGTCGGGTCGGGTTGAAAAAAATTTTACTTTCAAACCCGACCCGACCCGATTGTTGTTAGTTGGGTCGTGTCGATTTTTTTTCCAAACCCGATCCAACCTGACCCGTGAATAGCCCTAACTTCAGTTGACTGATTCATTAACTAAGATTGTTCCTTCTTCGATTTTTCTTCATCACCGTAGCAAGATAGGCGTTGTTGAACCTCCGCCTATCTTGAGGGGGAGTAATAACGTTTAATTAAAGACAGTGTCTTTTTATATTCTTTAAAGCTTTATTATTCATTTTATTATCCACGTGACCGTTACTTATCCATGTCAGCAATTCCTTCGTGGTCACTACCCGAAAGGACGATGTTGTTTTGATTTTATTCTCGCATGTAACAACCTCTCTTTGGCTGTATAAGTATTCATCCAATGCACAACATTTCATCGTTGTCTTCAATGTTGGCTTTATTTCCGTTCTCATTACTCTGTTCTTTCCTTCTCTACAAGCGTTCTCAGCAAGTTTCAAGCCTCAACAGTTGTGTGGCTGACTGACTTTGTCGTGGTCGACCGTGGTGTGTGGAGTTGTTCTTTGTTTGAGTTAGGTGTCGTCGGGTTGGCTATTTCGCTAACGTTGGTTGGTCGGCGCTTGTTGAGGTTGCGAACAAACTTTTAGGTTGAGATTATATCAATGTCAAAAGTAGAGTTCAGACTGATGTTACCTCTCTGGCTGTTGTTGACCGCCGAACGCGAGCCGACCTCCCTCCTCCAGCTCCACGGCCAGAGACGTTTGCTTAATGGAGCCCAATGTTATATTCTGTTAAAAAAAAAGGGAGGCTTTGTTGTAAATTTTTGAGGTGTGGGGGGTTATTTGAAAATTTACCTCCCCACCGCCAGCTCTTATACGAGCTGGCTCAGTCGCGTGAGAAGGGGGCGAGAAGAGGAGGTGGAATCAGCGTCGGAGGGTGAGAAATCGGAGGTCGGATCGTCGTCGGCGTCGTCGCCGGAGCCAGAACCTTGAGGTAGGAGTCTTATCTTCCTCCTTTCATTTCGTCGTATAGCTTGTTTGTTCATCGGCGGCGGCGATAGGAATCGGAGGGAGAAAGAGAGGCCGACGGAGTCGGCCGGCGAACGGCGACGCTCGCGGCAGCCCAGCCGCTGCCCGCGACGCCGGGCCGCACGGCCTTGGCGGCCGTTGGCAGCGGCTGCCGACGGCCCACCAGCGCCGGAAGCCGCGGAGGAAGGCGGCGAGTGATTGCCGGCGGCAAGGGCAGGGGGCGGCGTGGGTCGGGCAGGGCAGAGGCGGGTGAGGGTGTCGGGCACGGGTGTCGGGTAGAGGGGATATGAATAGTAATGAGTGAAGAGAGTTGTATTGTGTGAAATAGGATTGATTTGTAAATTTATGGGGATATTTTTATAGTTGATCGTAGAGTTGTCGGATCGAGTTGAGATGAATACCAAAGTTGCATGTTTCGCGTGCTGAACGCGATGGTGGTGTCGGATTTCTGATCGGAGGCTGTTTAGTAGGACTTTTCTATATTTTAGTGTTGTTTTGGTGGTTAATATTTATTAATTTAATTTGATAAATAATTATATAATATAAAAATATTATATTACTTTAAATGGTGATTTAGGGGTAATTGGTTAGTGTGAGCTTGAGTTTGATTCCCGTTGTAGCCGATGAATTATCGATGGCTGAAATGACGGATTTATCCTTTTGCTTCGATATGCTTGATATTGCTTTTAATTCCGTTGAACTCATGTTGCATATTATTGTTGGACATGCCATGTAGATAATTGCATGTGTTATTGTTGATCATGGTGATGTACATTGTTGATGTTGATATTTGATCATGATATGTCATGCATGATATTATGTTGTTTAGTTATGGTGTTATTCTTTTGATCATATCATTATCATTTGGAGTTGTTATATTGTTGATATCGGTGATGTTATTTGTTATCCATTGATCATGGTGATACACTTTGTTGCATTGTTGGAGTTGAGTTGTCGACCTGGAGGCTACGACCTCGGAGAGGACTTCGGTCCAGGACCATTTTATTGCGGTACCCTCCAGACATGGGTGAGGGTATGAATATTGACTAGTCACTTTGGGCACCTTCGGGTGTGCGGATGTCGGATATGACGCCCGTCGGGCTACCTGCTTGGTGGGGGTAGTCGCGTCGCCGTTGGAGCGGACGATTGATGCCACTCTACGGGTGGTAGAGTGCGGGGTTTTTACCTAACGGTCCATACGCTCGATGATTTGGTCGACGTTGATTAGGAGTAGGTGTGGAGCATTTGTTGTACATCTATCGCCTTTGACTGCATCTTAGGCCATATTGTTGTTTATTGTTGAGTTGGCATCTTATTCATGTTGTTGATCATATTGTGATTCTCCTACTCAGCATTCGCTGACTCCTATTGTTATTGCTTCAGACTTGCAGGGGTGAGCTGTTGATCTATATATCGAGGTGTAGATAGTTGATAGACATCATGTAGATCTGGAGCTCTGATATGGCGACAATTTTTGTATCTTATCCTATTTTGTCGTCTTTTGATATTGATGATTTTGGAGTTTTGTACATATATATTATTAAATATGCTTGATTATGATTTATGATTCGGATTCGTGGCTTTTCCTTCCGCTGCGCGGTGTTCGGGTCGCCGTCGCGTCTCGGGCCCCGGGCCGGGGCGCGACAATTTATTGGTATCAAAGCCTAGGCTTTAATGTTAGGTTAAGGTTAAGAGCCTAGGTGTCTTACCTTAGCGATAATGTTTTATGGTGTAGAAGTTAAGTTGTAAGCTTTACCTAAAATTTTTGTTCTATTTGTAGAGAGATGGCATCGAGGGGCAGTGTTGGGCGTGCGAGGGGTCTTGGAGACCCGGGTGCAGATCAGGATCGGGTGGCGATTCCTCGACGAGCACGTACCACTCGGGTTGCGGCTTCAAATGTCAGGGGTCGAGGTGGACGAGCTAGTCGGGGTGCTCGTCAGACTGGTCACACTACTGGTGGCAGGGGGCGCGGTCGGGGGGCTCCGGTGCGTGTTCCTGTAGAGGAGGTGCATGATTTCACTTCTGGGGCTGGAGTGGAAGAGGAGGAGGTAGTTGCTGAGGCAATACCAGTAGTCCCTCAGGTTGTTGGAGAGGGCTCGGCGGTGCATGTTCCTGTGGCACCCCAGCCTCAGTATGTGATGCTTGTGTCGGGACCTCATGGAGTTCTTGGTGGAGTAGAATCATGGGAGTCTCGCATGCTAAGGTTCCATCAGCTTGGCAAGGAGCGTTTTGGTAGTTTTGGGGGTAGTACAGATCCGATGATAGCTAGGAGATGGTTGGCAGGGGTAGAAGATACCTTCAAGGCACTTAGGTGCAAGGAGGAAGAGAAGGTGGAGCTGGCCATCTTTTATTTGATTGATGGAGCTAGAGAGTGGTGGAGGGCACATGTTGCTGCTAGAGATGAAGCTGATGTTTCCTGGGTAGAATTCAGAGCTGTATTCTTTCAGAAATACTTCCCAGTGACATTTCGCCAGCAGAAGAAGCAGGAGTTTCTCGATCTACGTCAGGGGAGTCGTACTGTAGTAGAGTACGAGGCAGAATTCGACCGTCTGTCAGAGTTTTGTCCGCAGATGGTGGCTACCGAGGAGGATAAAGCAGAGCATTTCTTCAGAGGGCTGAATTTTGCTATTCAGGATCGGATGTCCAGTCATGACGACCTAGGGAACTACAGTCGGGTGGGGGCTCGAGCACTTCTAGTTGAGCGTATTCACTCGATGATCACACAATAGAAGCATAAAGATCGCCAAGATCGACCGCCACTTCCACTAGTTGCAGGAGGACAGGATATGAGCCAAGGAAGCCATAGAGCTCAGGCCCAGCCATCCCAGAGTGGGTATGTCAGTGGTTACTTCAGGCCGCAGAAGATGGCAAAGACGTATTCCTCTTAGGCACAAGGATTGTCCCAGCCTTCACTGGCAGTTCGAGATCAGATATCAGGAGTCAGACCTGCAGATCAGATATGGGTCAAGGCTGACCACTGCTTTAGATGTGGAGACAGTGGTCACTTTGCTAGAGACTGTCCCAGAGGTGGCAATGTGTGCTCTCACTGCAAGCAGCCCGGCCACATCAGCATGAGTTGCCCAGCTAAGGGGACAGCGGAGACTTCACAGCAGCAGTCGAGAGAGCAGAATCAGGGTCAGAGGCAACACCATTCAGATGCAGAGGCTTCTTGGGAGCGTGAGGAGGATATCAGAGATCGCTTCCCACACTTATTCGACCCTGCAGGTACATAAATTTGGAGGACCAAATTTCTTAAGGAGGGGAGGATGTTATATTCTGTTAAAAAAAAAGGAGGCTTTGTTGTAAATTTTTGAGGTGTGGGGGGTTATTTGAAAATTTACCTCCCCACCACCAGATCTTATACGAGCTGGCTTAGTCGCGTGAGAAGGGGGCGAGAAGAGGAGGTGGAATCAGCGTCGGAGGGTGAGAAATCGGCGTCGGAGGGTGATAAATCGGAGGTCGGATCGTCGTCGGCGTCGTCGCCGGAGCCGGAATCTTGAGGTAGGAGTCTTATCTTCCTCCTTTCATTTCGTCGTATAGCTTGTTTGTTCATCGGCGGCGGCGATAGGAATCGGAGGGAGAAAGAGAGGCCGACGGAGTCGGCCGGCGAGCGGCGACGCTCGCGGCAGCCCAGCCGCTGCCCGCGACGCCGGGCCGCACGGCCTTGGCGGCCGTTGGCAGTGGCAGCAAGCTGCTGCCCGCAGCGTGGCAGCAGCCGCTGCGGCTGCCGACGGCCCACCAGCGCCGGAGGCCGCGGGGGAAGGCGGCGAGTGATTGCCGGCGGCAAGGGGGGGGGGGGGGGCGGCGTGGGTTGGGCAGGGCAGAGGCGGGTGAGGGTGTCGGGCGCGGGTGTCGGGTAGAGGGGATATGAATAGTAATGAGTGAAGAGAGCTGTATTGTGTGAATTACTTGAGCTGTATTTGATACAGTAGAGAATTACTTGAGCTCGTTTACTTATCCATTGATGGAGGAAGTGCGAGCCGAAATGTGTTCAAACTTGGAAGCAGTTTCAATTGCGCCCTTCATCAAAATTCAACAACTCAAATGCACAAAACCTAAAGATCACATATACCGCATGGTTATTGCGCCGCCATTGCAGACCTCATCCAGTGGCGGCAGTGCTATTTACAGTCCGCACAAAGGTGACGTTCTTGTCCTGGCAGATTGTAAACCATCACAACTTTCTGATCTCTCACCGATTCGCCAATCGTATCGCCTTTGCGAGGTTTCCAAGGGTGAATATGATGACATGCCACCCAACCAGTATGTGATCAGAGCATCAGAGAAAATTGAGGAGGCAAAAGATACCGACCAAAACAAGCAGATAAACAGTCTGTTTGCAGTTTTCCTGGTGAACACGATAACGTACAATCGAATCCTAAGGGCCGTGAATTGTGAACTCGCTAAAAGGAGAGATTTGGGTCTCATTCAGATGGTGCTTCAAGCTGATCCAAAGGTTAGATATTTTGTTCACTTTTGCTTCTTGTGATTTATATGTATTAAGACGAAGAAAGTTGTTTAAAATATAAGCTTAGATTGGCCGGTTTCATTAATTAACTTTAAGTTTTTTGGATAAGTCATGAATTATTCTTACTTTGCCTCTATCTAAAGTCCTCATATGTGTGCTTACTGATGAATCTCTAGCCTCTTACAGTCTTCAATATCGGTCTAATCTGGCTTGACTGAGAGGTAGATGTTATAATCTAAATCTAGATTGGATACTTTCCTAATGGTTTGTATATGCTTTCATCTATCAAAATTTTAACAGAAGCCTTGATAATTTGATTAATTTATTATATACTCTCAGTGGTAGTTGATATTTGTCTTTAATTGGCAGGGAATTGGAGAAAATTCTATCACTGAATTCAATGCTACTGGTAGCATCAAGGGAATTGATATTGGGATGTGTTTGTCTAATTTAGGCCTGAATGAGTCACAGAGACATGCAATATTGAGCGGTATATGGGCAAGCCAATGCAGCAGAAAGAAATCCATTAACCTTGTTTGGGGTCCTCCTGGTACTGGGAAAACAAAAACAATTGGTGGTCTGTTATGGCTACTTGATCAACTGGGATGCAGAACACTTATTTGTGCACCGACAAATACTGCTGTTAAAGAAGTGGCCTTGCGCTTGCTGGAGCTGGTGAAAAAATTCTCTGTAATGAACCCTTGTCGCATGGGAGATGTGGTCTTGTTTGGAAATGAAGAAAGGTTGCGAGTCAACGATGATCTGCGAGAAGTGTTTCTGGATTACCGTTTAAAGAGCCTTGTAACATGCTTTGCACTGACAACTGGCTGGAAGCATTGCCTGAGTTCGACTATAGAGTTTTTCAAAGATGGTGTTTCTTTGTACAAAATCTCTTTGGATGATAAGAAAAAGAAGTCTTTGGATAATGAGGAGGATGGTGATGGGAATAACAAACCTTCAGATGATGAAGACTGCAAGGAGTCTTTTCTATCATTTGCTAGGAAAAGATTTGGAAATATTTTAGAGCAATGCAGTAGTTGTTTCAAAACGTTGTATCTTCATATCCCAAGAGCTGCTTTGTCAGATGCTAATTGCAAAAACATCCAGATTCTTATCGATTCGCTTCAAAGTTTCAAGAACCTTCTCTCCAAGAATGATGCCGGAACCAATCTTGAGAAAATATTTGAATCCAATTATGAAGTGGAAGGGGTCTCTTTGTCAAATATGTTAAATTTTGAAGGAAGCAACTGCAGCACTGCATTCAAGCTTCGTCAAAGTAGAGCTTATTGCTGTAAAATCCTAACAATTCTTCAGAATTCACTGGATCTACCTCCGGTTGCCGCAAAACGTGCCATCAAAGATTTCTGTTTGCAGAGGGCTAACCTTGTCTTTTGTACCGCTTCTACTTCTGCCAAGTTATACCAATTGGAGGTGAAGAAACCATTTGAGCTTGTTGTCATTGATGAAGCTGCCCAGCTCAAGGAGTGTGAATCGTTAATACCTTTGCAAATTTCATCAGTACGCCATGCAGTTCTCATTGGCGATGAGTGTCAGTTGCCTTCTCTGGTTAAAAGCAAGGTATCCTTTTCTTCACACATGTTTCAATGTGTAAAATTATTTGAATTTCTAATCTTAACCATGAATCTTGATTGGATTTATTTTCATGTGTTGTATTTTGACGTCTAATTGGTCTCTATAAAGATTAACATAGTAATGTAGCCTTTTCTTGATTTCTATATTTTAATGCTTTTCTTTTCGGATTTATTTTATAAGGTCTCAGAAAGGGCAATGCTTGGGAGGAGTTTGTTTGAAAGGTTGAGTTCTTTACGACACAACAAGCACCTGCTAAATGTGCAGTACAGGATGCACCCTTCAATAAGTTTGTTTCCAAATGCATACTTCTATGACAAAAAAATTCTGGATGGCCCAAATGTTGCTCAAATTAGTCATAGACGTACATATCTTGTAGGTCCTATGTATGGCCCTTACTCTTTTATAAATATTGAACATGGAATTGAGAGCTTGGATAGTCTTGGAAGAAGCAGGAAAAATGACATTGAAGCCGTTGTTATCTTCCAAATACTTACCAACCTTCGCATAGGTATGACAAACGCAGAATTTTGTAGCTTCTTGTTGGATATAAATTGTAAGAATTTGCTAGTTAATAGTTTCAGTCATAATCTGATTATATTAGCACTTACCAATTTTTCTTGTTGGTGTGCAATTCTTTCTTTGCTTTATCATTAGTTCTGGACTAATATACTATCTTCAAGAATAACATATCATACCTTCCCAAACAGTTGATGCTTATAATTATAATAGTATTCAAAAGATTTTATATTGCAGGAACTATGAGAAGAAGGCAAAAACTTAGCGTTGGAGTTATATGTCCTTACTCTGCCCAGGTTCTTGCAATTCAAGAGAGGATAGGAAAAACAAATCAGCTGAATCCATACATGTCTGTCAAAGTTAATTCTATTGATGAGTTTCAAGGTAGCGAGGCGGATGTGATCATACTGCACTGTTAGGGCCAATTGTGCTGGTTCTGTTGGATTTCTTTCTGATCTAAACCGCACAAATGTTGCTTTGACCAGAGCAAGGTATCTTAATTTTGTTTGAATGATGTTAATTGACTTGTTCTCATTTAAGTTGGCAAGGTATCTTAATTTTGTTCGAATGATGTTAATTGACTTGTTCTCATTTAAGTTGTGAAATTATGTGGGCTTGCAGATATTGTCTTTGGGTGTTGGGTAATGGACCAACCTTAACTAGTAGCAGATCGATATGGGCAAAATTAGTATTAGATGCAAAGGCTCGCTAGTGCTTTTTTGATGCAGCTGAGGATGCTAGCATTGCTTGTGCAATAGCTAGTGCATTCTCTGAGTCGTGCACTGTTGATTCTCTTAACATGGACAGCTTACATATCTGCAAAAGTTTGTATAAGGTACATCATAGTTACATATCTCATTGAAATCCGGATCTTAGCAATTACACATGGCTCTAGATTACTGATGTCTGCATAAATTTGGCGTTCTTGACCTTATTATGCTAGTCTATTCTTACTTAATGGATTCTTGTTGGTTGTTTTTTTCTTTGCTGCTGATTAAAGATATTGGTATATTCATTTTGTAGAGGTCTATGGGAAACTTGTTAGATTTTTCAACTTTGATCATTTGAACTAAGTCGTCATAGCCATTGAAATAATTAGTTCTTTCTACTTGGACTACATTATATTCGGAGCTTACTTTTAAGATCATAATTGTCAGTTAAATTTCTGGGTTTAGTTTTTGTACAAAGGACTGTTTCCCAGTATATATATATATATATATATAGAAGTAATTCCTCACCAGACTGCTACGAGAGCTGTGAAATGGAGAGCTCAAGAACAGCAAACACAATAAAAAGGTGAAGACTCATCAGTTGAAAACTTGAAATATATGAGAGCTTATTTTGTTTTTGTTTTTTTGAAAATAAGAAGCTTGTATTTATCAAGAGAGTCGAAAAATGCAAGAGAGAGGGGGGGAGTAAAGGGGAAAATTCAAAAGGGTGTGTTGTAGTAGGATAGCTGCTATCTGATAGCACCCTCAATAGCTACTTCATAGACAGAGTGAGCCAGGTTATCAAAACAACGACGGTTGTGTTCCTTCCGGATCTTCCAAAATCATAGAACTTATTTTGTTATTCCCAAAAAAACTAGAGTGAATGCATTGTACAAGTACATGTATTTGAGAGGCATAATACCACAGCAGTTTTTAATACAAAGTTTATTACAATATAAAATCATACAATTCAGTTCTGATTTGAGTTACACCTCATTACTTTACACTCTCTTTTAATTCAAATCTATTTTACTCCAAGCAATTCACGAAATAGAACAGATTTATCTAAGGCAGAGTTTTAGTAATTGAAAGGAATAACAAAGACAGGGACCAGTTCTGGGATGTAAGCATACCGTGTCTCAATATGCCTTGTTCTTGAGTGTTGTACTAGGTTTTCAGAGATAATAATAGTTGATTGATTGTCATACCAGATGAAAGTAAATTCTTTTTGCTTTAAATCCAAATACTATAACTGTCGTCTTAACCAAATTAAACACCTTGACAAGCAACGGCTGTTACTGAAACATATTCAGCTTAGCAGTAGACAAAGTGCTGTAGTGGATTGCTTCATTGAACTCCAACACACAGCAGGATTTCTGAAGTTGAAAACAAATCTATTAGTACTTCTGTCCACCGAACCAGCCCAATCTAAGTCCTAACCAGCCCAATTTTTATTTTGTATATCTTATACATTATTCAGTTAATTTGGTAAATTAATCGACAATTGTCGGTTAATTTACCGAATTGAAAACCGAAACCTTAAATTTTTTTAATCGTTAACCAAACCAAAAATTAATCGAAAAAATCGGTTCGGTTAATTCGGTTTCGGTTCGATCGGTTAATTAGTTTTTTTTGGTTATTCGGTAAATTTTGCTCACCCCTACTTCGTGCTACCTTTGAGGAGAACATTGGCAAGCCGGAGGCCAACCCCTTAGGCATGATTGTTTCATAGGATAGGATAAGGGATAAATTTATATCCTTTGTTTGTTAAGTGCATGGATTAGAAGAAAATAAGAATAGGAGAATATAAATTTGATATAATATCTTGTGTATACCAGATTGAAAAAAAAAATTTATCCTATACTCTCTTATTTAATATCCTATCATATCTAGTAAGGCAAACTAACCATTAGGCATCGTTTGCTTTGCCGGATTAAGGATGTGGATTGAATTTTAAAATCCAATCTACTGTTTGCTACAACAATGGGTAAGAATTGGGTCGGAAATTGGGTGGATTTATTTTGGCCCAAATCCACTGCTAGTTTGATTTAGAAATCCTACGGAGGGGGTGGGTTTAGGGCCTAAATCACAAGATATGGATTTCATATCTTATCTATACTTTTTATCTTATGTCAAAACAAACATAGGATAGGATTTCAAGAAATCCTCTTGGATTTCTATCCTACCCTTATCCACCTTAAATCTTATCTCATCCAAATCATATCCTCCAAAGCAAACATGGCCTTATGGTACACTGCTAGACATCGTTTTGACCTTGGTCATGGACCACAAGCCTTGTGCTTGTAGAATAGGGTTTGACATAAACCTCCTAACTGTTGTTTATGTTGTTTATTCTCTCTAGCTCAAGTTGCTGATGGTGATGAGTTCTACTTCCCTTTGGATTGGAATGTACAGGGGATTGTGACATTAGCTACAAGAAGAAGCCACAATAAAAAAAATACAAATTTATTTTTAAAATGGGTACTGGGTGAGATGGTACGGTGCTCCAACCATACTTGAATTATGAGTACCTGTGCTTTTATTAGTGTCGGTATCCCAATTTATTCTTTCACCCATTTGTTCACCTGCTTCAGTATCAGTTTTCTAATACCAATAGCGTCTATATTCAAGAGTTTTATTGTAGTGCAGATA
Source organism: Canna indica (assembly GCA_034359265.1). Lineage (NCBI taxonomy): Eukaryota > Viridiplantae > Streptophyta > Magnoliopsida > Zingiberales > Cannaceae > Canna > Canna indica. Next base: position 17,603,170 of record CP136894.1, read on the forward strand.
AGTGTCATGGAGGAAAGTGAAGTTTTATTTTAAGTTACTTTGTTTGTTGTTGTCGCTTCTATGTAATGAACATGGTCTGGAAATGAACATCATCTTTTTGTGCTTGTCAGTCTTTATTCAATATTTTGTGCTTATTTGAAAATTTGAAGCAGCTCAGAACATTCCACTTAACATCTTTAATATTGAGTGGTTATGCCACTTATTTGGGATTTACTAAGAACATTGGAGTCATAAAGTTCACTGCAATGCAATATATTGTTTTCATTAACTTAACATTTGTATATGTTTTTATGCCCTCTAATTGCCTGAATATTTTCTAAATTGGATTTTTCTTCTGGTAATCGGCTTTGCGATCATATAAAAATTAAGATTCTCTTTCACGCTTTTGGCTTTTATCATGCTCATTTTTTCTGATGTCCAAGTATTTGTTACTCTGTTCTAGAATAAAACTGATGTAACTCGGCATCCAAGCTTGAACCGGTCTCCACCTTCATCAAATAATCCAGAGGCTTCGAGAGCAAAGGAGTTACTGGGCCAGAAAATTTCAAATAATTCACTCAACAACATCGATAATTCTGGTTCATATTTCAGGTTTTCTTTTAGTTAGACATTTGCCTACATTTCTTAAATTGTATTTAAAGTACGTGGTTCCTTCTTCTATATTATCCATTGATGAATTTCCATGTCTATTTATGCAAGTACCGAAAATCCCAACTGCAGTGTATGTGTGAAACTCAACAAGAAAATTTTTTCTACTAAAGTGAAAAATATTATGCAAATATGCTACTTATGAGGTCCTAAATGAGATGTGTTGGATATGAATCCAGCTAAATTATTATGTCAGCTAATCCTCAACTTGTAGTAATTAGCATGAATCTGATCACATTCTATCAATGATTATAGCTGCCCATTTTGAAGATTTCCTACAAGCATCAAATCCTTAATTTTGAAATGAAATATATAATGATTTAATTAGTCCCAAGTCAGTGAATGACCAATCAGAAAATGGTTGACCAAATCTGAAAGCAATCAAGAGGTTGATTCTTAGGCTGTCATCTGCTAAGTTTGTGGTTCAATTTTTGTTATTAATTAGTAGTAGTAGAGAAGCTAAAGGCAAATAGCCGTTGTCTACAAATGTCAGTGTATGGGATATTTTATAAATTTTTTACTATTTTCCTGTAACAGTACTAACTTTTCTGAAGATCATTCCCACTCTTGAATTTAAGAAAATGGGAAAAACCTTTATAGGGCAATCTCTAAGTTTCAACCTGAGTGATGTGGTTATGCTAATTGAAGATAGTTCATATTTCAGAACCATGTGTTGATATGACAATAAAGCTTGCTTCTTAGAAACAAAACTTTACTGCAATTGCTTTTTTGAGGGTAATTGTTTTGTTGCAATAGTTGTCTATATAACAGAAATTTATTCTATTCTATCAAGGTGATATTTATTTTCAGATTGTCTTTTTTTTTAATTTACAATTGCCTTGTCATGTAGATTGGATATTTGACAGCCTTGTCAGTCAATGCTTTTTATAGTGATTCCAACTTATTTTTCAAATCATAATTAATTTTGGGTGATGAAACTAGAACAAGTTAGAAATTCTATTTTATTTTTGTATAAATTTGCAGAATGCAGGAAAGTCGTGGAAAAGGAGAATCTTCAAGGATCACATATATGCCAGTGAGAACTTCCACTACCATACCTGAAAAGAAAGTTTCAAGTGCAGTTCCAAGTGTAGTCATTACTGGAAGGAACATGTCTCATAATCCAGGTTTGACCTCAAGGTGAGGTCTTCTTAAAATAGTTTTGATTTCCTTGTGTTCATTTTCTTGTTATTGTTCTTTAAAGTTTTTAACATCTATGTTATATTGTTGCATGTGATTTATTATTTCTGTAAAATTGAATTTGTACTTCAGTTTAGTGTCAATAGGAAATCAGAAGATACAAAGGATAATGAATTTGCAATTAGTGCTACTGCAAATCAGTCTATGCAATGATGAAAATAGATATTTTCTTCATGCACATCATCATCAAGATGATGTTCCATCTTCTGCCATGAAATAGTAATTGTTGTTTCCATATTCCCTTTGCTTGGGTTCTGAATATCTAATTCATCTTCAATTGCTTTTATTTTTTAACAGCTCCAAAGATGATGTTCGAACTCATTGCCCAACAATAAACACTTCATTGTCAGTATTAAGGTTTAGATATATATGTAGCATTCTCTTACACCTTTCCAAATCATGTTGTAAATTATTCTTAAATTCTTTTTCTTCTTTGCTGCCAGGAGGAATGAAGTGAATGATGATGACAGGTATGAAGATAACACATGTTTCCTTTACTGGTTTTGTTTTTTGTTTGAACATAATTTGTCCAAGAGCCCTCATATTATTCTTAAATTCTTTTTTCTGAATATCTAATTAATCTACTTGTAAATATATTATATCCCTAGGAACCTAATTGTAAATTTCTTTCTCTTATTCATGGTAGACGAGAGTTACCAATGGGAAGCTCCTCACCTATTTTCTCTTAACATGGTATTAAAGTTAGGGGTAGACCAATTTTTTTTAAGATAAGCAATCTTGTATTTGATATTAATTTACGACGCCAACTATCAATTTTTCGGAGAACCCAAGCCGGGGCTTTGAAAAGAGAGAGCAATGCATATGTCTCGGATTACTAGTTATTGTCTTGTTGATGAGGGTGAGACAACCAATGCAGGAGAGATGACGACCCTTCATGGTAGAAAGCCTTCTATCGATGTGGTACACAAGGCAACACCAATCTTCTTTAGCGGGGTTACCAATCCGAAGGGGCAGCGACATGCAATCTATGAAGAGATCAAACAGATAGTGGGAGAGGGGGTTACCCTATCTAATTCCTTGACAGTGGCGGAAGGTTAAGCCCTGTCACCATTAATCAGTAAGGAGGACTCGATTTGAAGAAGATGCTCAACCCAGCTTAGCCAGTGTGTTACGCCCCGCCTAGGTTTATCCCTATATAAGGGACCTTACCTAGGAGAAACACAACTAGCAACATAACAACAACATAATAGGTGGATTGAAATTTAAATTACAACCAGATTCCAAGGCAATTGTTCAACAAGGTAATAAATAATGAAAGTTCAACAGTCCATATGAACAAAGGAATCCCAAAGTCTAGCAAAAGAGTCTAAACAGTCCAAAGTGGATAGAGTGAACAATTCAACTAGTAAAATAGGAAACTAAATACTGTGCGGAAGACGTCTCTTCCTCCAAAACTCTAGCTACCACATAAGGAATGTCGTCATACCTGAGGATCTGAGGCAAAAACAACAAACATAAGCAGAAGGTTGAGTAGGATTGCAACAAGATGCTATGATGCTATGAATACAACGAAAGATATTGTTCAAGGATTAATTTAATGCATCTACACCAAACAACTATGTCAACTATGTCAACTATTATCTACATGAATATATAGTCATAGACTTAATCAAGAGCGTAGTGGACATTGGGTTTCCCCCGCACTCTTGCACCCCGAGAGTGGCGCCTCAAGCCCGCTCCAGCTAGAGATGCGACTATCCAGAAATGGTAGTCCGCAAACGTCTAACACCTCGACGCCACACACGCACCCCGTGTGGTAAATAGGTGATCACCGGTGTCACTTGCCCTACACCTTAGGCAATATATCAACAGTGTCCAGGGCTATCGCCCAACAGTAGGTCAACTATGCATCATGTCAACAACTACTCTACTACAACTCAACTAATATAATGCTAGTAGTCATGTCATCATGTATGAATTAAATATATAAACAACAGCATCAGTCATGCTACGTCTATACTAGCATTCTCAACTAATATGCATATAAAAACATCATGCTGGCAACATGTATCAACAAAATATGCATAAAGAGCTCCAACGGCAGTAGATATCAATTTTCAACGGAATAGAACAACAAGATATATTTTGACATAGGGTAACAATTGATCTAGGATGAGATTCACCTTAACAACTAATATAAAACCAAATAACTCATTTTGAAAACATAAAAGCCGATAAAATAATATTTTCCAAGTTAGCACGCAAAGCAAGGCAATAAACGCATACTATTTTCAACATTCGAAAGCCAAATGATAAAATTGACTCCACCAATGGATTCGGGGTGCCAAGTAGGTACAAATTCATATATAATATGACTAATTTGACCAAATGTAGAGCCTCATAATAATATTTTAATATATCAATGATATTTCAAATTAATAATAAAATATGTTTCTGTTACAGTACTCGTAACAGTGAAATAATTCATAAATCACTGCTATTGCAGTGATATCAACTATAAAATACAGAACCAATTCATATATATATATATATATATAGTATTATCTATCTAAAATAGTTACCACATAATAATAACCTGATATATAATACTGCTACAAGATATAACACCCGATATATATAAAAATAACACGGCTATACTTAAATGAATAAAGCAATGTTACAATCCAACCATCCATCTTCTCCCACCTCCTAGGCTCACACGACGCCTTCATCAACCACCGCCTCTACCAGCCGCCACCGCCCTCCCTGTTTGATCCGACTGATCGGGTTGCCAGGGAAGCACGCCAACGCCGACAATGACCCGCTGTCGCCACCACGCGGCAGCGGCAGCCCTCCTACCATGCGTGACAACCCTCGACGAGCTGCCGTGACTGGCGGAGGTCGCCTGCTCGCGAGGCAGCGACGCCTCGCCGAGCGCCGCTGCCGCTGCTCGCCGCGGCACCTCGCCGAGCGTCGTAATCAGTCGCAGCCGGCTCCGACCAAGAGACAGCCAGGTGCCACGACTGGCCTGGCGAAAATCCTCCAAAACAGTGCCGATCGGCATTGTAGCCGGCGGCTGCGAGTTCGAGCGTGGAGATGACGCAAAACGATGATAAAACGACACGATTCTACCAAGATCAACAGATCCGAAATTTCGGAACAAATGAACACGATAATCTCGCAAAAATCATAAAAACGCAGGTCTACAATTCGGCGGAAAGCATCGGCAAAATCTCTCATCCCATAATCAGGAAGTTACCCTACACGAAACGGAAAGGAGTAGGACGAGAATCCTACCTTACAACTCCTCCGAACTCCGATTCACCGGAGTCTTCAATTGTCGACGCCTCACGCTCCTCCGCCGGCTGCCGCTGCTACAGGGTCGGGAGAGAAAAGATTAGAGAGGGGATTAGACTAATTATATAAGATTAGGTACTTTTGCAAAAACACCCTTCTAAGAAAAATATTTACAATTAAGTCCTCCTTTTTCAGGCTATAACACAGTGACCAGAAAAACCTCGAACATTCAACATCTTTAGCATGGAGTCAAAAGCCTTATGAAAGTCCACTTTAATCAAGAAGCCATCCTCATGCTACATGTGACAAGCCCACACAGTTTCATGCACACTTAGGAAGCCATCTAAGGAGCTGCGCTCCGAAATGAAGGCCCCTTGACATTTACCAATCAGTTCACTCATGAGAGGCTTCAGTCGGTAGACAAGTAATTTTGAGAAGATACAGATGATGTTGTGCTCCAGACTAATTGGGTGGAAGTCTCCAATATCATGAGCCCCATAGGGGTAGACCAATTGATACTACTATGAATCTTAATACAAAAATATCCCTAGGGATTTAGTTGTAAATTTGAAAAAAATATATGCATGGATATGAATGATAAAGGAGGGGTACGTACCAATGAGAAGGTTTTTATCCCTCCTCATAGTCTTAATGATAATGGGTAGGTTTGGAGATGAAATATGGATTTATAAGAGCGAAAGATTTGGTTCATAAAGGAAAAGGTTGTGAGAGCATCATATCTCACTTCTCGCTTATATACCTATAACCACCAATTTTGGGGTTCACATGAGATCTTTCTTCTCTCAAGTCATTCCACGTGCACCTCAATGGCGAGAAAAGATCCATATCATTGATCCCAAATAGTCCAACCATAATCTTGTAGTATTCACCTTGGATGGTTATTGCAATGGCGAGAAAAGAAACCATCACTTTGCCGTTACTGACTACAAAAATTGCAATGGCTATACGAGCCCTTGCAAAATCGTTGTTTCTTTGCAACAATAATTTTCTACTGTTGCAACATCATCACTTTTGCGACGATTACTTAGCCACCGCACGAGTGACTTAATTTATCGAAATGTTATTCATTGAACTCCTTAATGATATTTTTGTATATTAGACCATTACTTCAGGAATCGTATTGAATGCTAATTATTATCCTACTCATTGATTTTTGTTTACAGGAATGCATCATGGTTTAGTACAGCGCACTTGGGTATTGCTATAGCTGGAATTCTAGTCATAGTGAAATATATATATAGTTAAATTTCTTTTGGTACATTACAAATTTGCAATGATGAACTTTTGTACTTAATTAAAAAAAAAATCAACTTTGTACAACGAACTGTTGTAAGAATTAGTGTATATAGTGTGCGATCTCCTGGTTGATTCACACTGGTGCATAGCACCATGAGGCTAACCCTAGACTATCTCAAATTGTTTGCATGCTCATTAATTCAATTCTTGTTTCTAGAATGCAATCTTTTGGTTCTAGGGACCCTGATGATCCAATGATCCTGAAACAGGTCAAATCTTTTTTCGGGCTACTTGGTTATCAGGTTGGTATCATTTGCTTAGCTTTGGCTTTTGGTAGTATACTATACTAGATACTTCAGAGTATTAGGTATGAGTATATAGATTGGTTCCCTACTCTCTTTCCTAATGTGTAAAGCTTTAAGAAGAGCAAAGTTCTTCTAGCTTTAAGCCATAGGATAGGGTCCCGATTGCCCGAATCGGCGGAACTCGACGTAGCAAAATTCTAGAGAAGAAACCAAAAATAGGGCCTCGGTAAATCCATAACAATGACAGATCCGGCCGTCAAAAACAAATCACCACTGATCAGAATGTGAATTAAGAAGTCTACAACTTATAATCCAAATCTCATTATGATTCGACCACGGACGTTCTGTCGATCGCATAGTTTACAGACGTCCGACGCCATAAGGACCACTCTGTCGAAATTCCTTCCTTTCTCTCCATGCGCGCGTCTCTTCCTATGGGCGTCCAAGGGGATGTTTGTGGCTGCCGTTATGAGCCGCGCACCATTGAGGGATGAGGTATAAATACTAAAATCCCAATTGTCAAGACCAAAGTGCTCCTTAACTTAAGTCGAGTCTAAAATAAATCATAACCCGACCAAATTATCAAGTCTGTTTCGAGTTTTGTCTGAACCTCCGAACTCGCCTCGAGCCCAACTACCCATCTAAGGACTAATCAATTTAGGTAAATTAATTAAATGATCATTTTTTATAAAAAATTAGGGTATTACACTTCCCCACCCTTCCTTATGCATTCTCTTCCCACCCTTCCTCCCATTTGTATCCAAACAAACTGTTAGGCCAACATCCTTCGTTATCTCAAGGCATCTCCCGGAGAGGGACTTCTTTATCGTGATTTAGGACATCTCTAAGTGGTTGGCTATTTTGATGCTGATTGGGCAGGCTCACTGATCGTCGATCTACATCAGGATATTGTGTGATGTTTGGTGGTAATTTGATCTCAAGAAAAAATAAAAAATAAGTTGTAGCTAGGTCTAGTGAAGTGGCAGAATATAAGGCTATGACTCTTGTAACTTGTGAATTGATTTGATTGAAACAATTGATGGGAGAACTCGACCTCATCCATGAAGAACAAATTATTGCTATGTGATAATAAAGTTGTGATGCATATTGCCTCTAGTTTAATTTTCTATGAGAGGACAGTCGAAGGAGATAGTCATGACATTTGTGAGTTATAGTGATTAGTTGACCGATATGTTAATTAAATCCCTAATTAAGAGATCATAGAATAGCTTATATTTGTGGCAAGTTGGGATTAAATAATAGTTTTGCTTCAACTTGAGAGGGAGTGTTAGGTAAAAACTCATTTTAAAAGTATATTTAGTTAAGGACCTATTTGTAAAATATGCTTGATGTAAATACTAGTGGAAACGGATACCTTAGTGAATAGATTCTTCCTTTTTCAAGGACGCAAGATTATGATCTGATTGCAATGCTAATTGGGGAGAGATGAATTATGAAAAATGTGCGAGTGCGCATGACCCATATGGCAGTGCATAAGTGCCTAAGTGGCATCTTGATACTTGGTCATGGTGAGTCCTTCTCGTCAACCCCATTGGCTGACCCATACTAGTTGTTGACCTAGGTTTCAAAACGTCACCATCATCTCCTCCATTGGCGTTTTTTTAATTTATAGACATTGTGTATTGTGAAACTTTGAATGTATATAATTTAATTTAATTTAATATTTATCTGATTTTATATAAATATATATATTTTTGAATTTTGTTGATGTATTTAGATATATTATGATGCATTAATGAATATGATCATATGCATATATATTCAGAGTATTATTTACAAGTTATTTGAATATGATCATAATATTGTACATCATATTGTTAACATGAATCAAGACAGTTTTTCTTTTAAATACATCATATATGAATATATATATTAGTCCTAGAAGTATGCATGCTAGCAATTATAATTTTTTTGTTAATAAAATTAAAGCTAAACTAAATAATTGGAAGATGATAATATTTTTCAAGCTGGTAGGATAGTTCTCATTAAATCTATCTTGAAGTTTGTTCCTCTTCATTCTTTATGTGTTAATTGGATCCCTGAATGTGTTCTTAGTAAGATTAACTACATAATTAAGAACTTCCTTTGGAGTTCTAATAGTGAGAAACATGGCTTACACTTAATTGCCCGGAAGAAGGCTTTTATGTCTAAATCTGATGGTGGTTTGTGTCTTAGATCTCTAAATCTTATGCGCAGTGCTTTAGTTGCTAAAAAAATTAATCTGCTTCTTAATGACAAGAATTCTCTTTGGTGTTCTATTGTAAAGCTAAGTATAACTCACTCAATCTTTGGATTGGTTGTCGTGATAAACATTGTAGTGGTACTTGAAAATTGATTAGTCATGCTGCTGATATGCTTAAGTCTGACTTTATTAAGTGTATTTCTTCTGGTGCTAATTATCGCGCCCCGGCCCGGGCCCGCACCTAGCGTGCACGTCCCGAGACGCGGTGGCGACGACTCGAACACCACGCAGCGGAAGGAAAAGCTACGAATCATCATATAAAATAAAACAACAACATTAAAACCAATAATTACAACCCATAAATCCGATCAAAAACAAAATTTAACAAAATATAAAATAGTTCTACATATTACAGCTCCAAAATAACAATATCAATGATTAGAGTTATAAGGTGATAAAACAAAATAAAATACAAAAGCAGTCGCCATCAGAGCTCCACATCTACGACTGTCTACTAGTTGTCTAAAAATTATCTACATATCGATCTACAAATCAACCTCAGCCCTGCAAGTCTGAAGAAAAAACAATGGAGATCAGCGGGTGCTGAGTAGGAGAATCACAGTATGATCAACAAGCATCAAGTATCAACTCAACAATGAATAATAACATGGCCTAAGATGCAGTCAAAGGCAATGAACACAACAAAGGCCTAAGGTGCAGATCGACAATAATCATGCAACTCGACTCCAAGAGTGCAACAAGGTATATCATCATGATTAACAATATAGCAACAACTCCAAGTGATAACAACATGATAATAACATAACATCACCATGATCAACAATATAACAACAACTCCAAGTGATTATGACATGATCAACATGGTAATAACATGCTCAACAAGTGAACAATACCACATGTAACAACATGATATGCGTACGATTACTAATCAAATGCATCATAAGATTAGCATAACATACTATGATCAAGAATAAACACCGATAAGCAATAATAAAATGTAACACATGCAATTTCTGTACATGGCATGTCCAACAACAATGTGCAACAGGAGTTCAATAAATTTTTTGAAGCAAAGCAAACATCGGAAGCAATGGTATTTTCGTAATTTATCTCCAACGACAAATCAACAACAGACAAGAAACAATGGACTTGCAGGCTCAACCCACCCTCAGCACACTCTCCAAACTACAATTATATCACACTAATTAATGAACTAAATTCTCAAACTAATAATTTAATATTATTTAAACACATCGACAACCTTAACAACTAACCAACTGAAAGAACATCCTAACAATACTTTCTTAGAAAATTGACCCCACCATCGCGTTCAACATGCGAAAATGATCAAGTTTGATATTCACCTCAACTTCAACCGACAACTCGGGGCCCACCAAATAATATAATTTCAAACACAACTATCACCCACTTACTAAACAAGAGTAAAATACCGAAAAATATAAAAATCATATCAAACGATCTCCCATCTGAAATCCAACACCACCATCGCGTTCAGCACGTGAAAATTTACAACTTTGGTATTCACCTCAACTCAATCCGACGACTCTAAGATTAACTACAAAAATACCCTAATAATCTATATATCAACTCCATTTCATGCGATACAGCTATCTTCTTTAATCATCCTATTTATTAAATCAAATAAATCCCTCCTCTTCCACTCATCTCCCTCGCCCCTCGTCCCTCGCCCGACCCCGCCGCCCCTGCTTTGCCCGAACCCACGCCGGCCGGCCCTCCGGGCCACTGGCGATCACCCCGGCAGTCTCATCGGCCTCGTCAGCCTCTCCCGCAGTCCCCGGTGCCAGCGGGACACCCACCTTCTCCTTCGATCGCCCCCCCCCTCTCTCCCCCTCTCGGCCACCGCTGGCGACCCACCCGCCGACCTCTCCGCTCTCTCCTCGGCCTCCAGCGTCGGCCCGATCCACCGTCGATTGAATGGTGGTCAGGAGGGCCACCACCTAGCGCGGCCAGCGCTACTGCCGCCATGCGCGCGACACGGCCGCCCCCAGCGTGGTCGCTCGCGGAGTGGCCGATCGCCACCACAATCCTCGCCTTTGTCGACGTCGTCGGAAAACAAATACGAAAGTAAAGGAGAAGAAAGAGATCTCCTACCTCGATTCCGCGACTCCGGCGACGACGAGTTCCACCGACAATAGGCTTCCTCTCCTCCTCCGCCTACCGGCTCTCCTCTCCTCCTCCTCTTCTCTTCTCAATCTCCCACCTCAACACTTCCTCTCATAGAACCCCTCAATAGCACCTCTCCCTCACCTCACCATCACCATCACTTGCCACCACCCACTCCTCCAACCATCACTTTTAATTATTATTATTATTATTATTATTTAATACCAGACATAACACTAATACTTATCTTTTCCTTGATGCTTGGATTTTTGATATTCCATTAATGTTCAAACTTACGTATGTTAACACTACTTTGGTTGATCTTTCTCTTAAAGTTAATGTTCTTATGGTTGACAGTGTTTGGAATTGTACTATTTTGAATGAATTGTTTGGCCCCTTGCTAGCGGAAAAAATATCCAGAATTTCCCTTCCTATTTATCCCAATGAGGACAAAATTATTTGGTGGCCGAAAACTTCTGGTCGAGTATGTACAAAATCCGTTTACAATTTTATCTCTTGGGATATTTATAACAATACTAATAATTTTCCTCAGTGGGCTTTAATTTGGAAATCAAAAATTGGCCATCGGATTAAAAATTTCATTTGGAAACTTTTCATAAGAGACTGCCTATTGCAGACAGATTGTTTCGTTTTGGTATCATTAATTCCCCCAGTTGTGTCCTTTGCGGCAGCCTTTTGGAGGTTATTAATCATATCTTCATGGAGTGTGAGGTAGCTAGGGCCTTGTGGGAAATAATGGAGAGGCGGTTTAAAGGTATTGGTACTTTGGCTCGGAGTTTGAGTTTAAACGGAGTTGGTAACCAGAATTATTCTGGTAATATCTCCCCAATTTTGGTGGCTCTATGTTTTAACTCATTTTATTCCATCTGGTTGGCTTGAAATAGAGTGGTTTTTGAACAGACTAGACCTTCTATTTACTCTATGATTGCTAAAGTCATCACATTAATGGTTGACTATGCGGATAACCCTTCATCTTAGGAAAATAAGATTGTGCCTAATCCTAGATATAGTTGGCATCCTCCTGCATGGCTTATGTTTTTAAATGGAATGTTGATGCTTATGTTGCTATGGATGGTATTGCTGGGTCTTTTGCTTATATTTGTAGAGATTATAAAGGGAATCTAGTTTATGCTTCTGCGTACTTCAACCAAAATAAGTTAGTTTTGTAAAATGAAGCTTTAGCTATTAGACTTGCTATTGATAAAGCTATGTTTCTCAACCATAGAAAAATTCATATTGAGTCTGATTCTAAATCCATTGTTGATATGTGCAATAAACTAATTGATTCTGATTGGCATATTCGAAACATTATTAATGACATCATCATTTTTTTTAAAATAAGAAATGAGAAATGAGATTACAGCAAAGAGGTAAAGAGAGAGTTAAAAATAGACATTACAAAAAAAAAGTAAAAGAATAAACTCCGACCACGCGATGACAACAAAAAGAGCATCAACACCCAACCCCAAACATCATCAACTAAGCACTAGAAGAACATAACAAATAGAAATGAGCAGCTGAAACCACCAACTCTTGGATAGAAGAGTGACGATCCTAAAACGATCTAGAATTCTCTCGAACCATATGAACCAACACCAAAACAAAATAACTCTCATACGGATCATCCAATTTGCCTTAGATACATTAACAGACCGGGAAGGGCACAAAGCAAACATGGGTAGTTTCAATAAGGAGAGCATATAACACCATCCAGAAGAAGTGAAAGGGTAATCGAAGAATAAATGAAGATGCGATTATTTTCCTCCAAGACAAAGAGAGCAAGAGTCGTCCGAAATAACACCCCATTGCAAGAGCCTATCCCGAGTGAGCAATCTTTTTTTAAACCAAAGCCAACCAAAGATAGAATTTTTTGGTGGAATATGGTTTTTCCAAAGAACCTTGAAGTAAGGGCATAAAACACCCCTGTACATAAGCATCTGATATAAGTTTTTGGTTGAGAAGAAGCCATGATGAGTCTATTTCCATCGAATAAAATCATCCCCAATGGAATACCTCACCAAATCCAGCTCTTGTTTTAACAATAATAGACGATCCATTTCAACCAAAGATGAGAAAGATATATTCCAAGCCATGAAATCAGCAGAATGGCCAAAGAGTTTGGCCTCATGAATAGTGCAATTCGGAGCCAACGTAGAATGAAACAAGGAGGGAAATAAAGAAGCCAAACTATCACCATTCACCCACTTATCCGTCCAAACTCTGGTTTGTTTTCTACCCCCCAGTGAGAAAGAAGAGCCAGAACTAACCCACTCAAGCATCGGTAATAAATCTTTCCAAAGAGGAGATGCCCTACGAGAAAAGCTCGGTCCAAGCCAATGCCGATAGTTTCTATAAAGGTCCTCCATTAGCTTTACCCAAAACAGTTTTCGACCCTGAATCACTTTCCATATCCAACCTCCCCTTCTCGCCAAACTATGCATTCGGAGATCAAGAATGCCGAGACCCTCATCCACCAATGGACAAGTAATTTTTTTCCAACTAACAATAAATTTTCCAATAGAATTAGGTACATCAGCTCCGCCCCAAAAAAAAGACCTTCACTTTTTATCAATCATGTTAATTACCCAATCGGGAGCTTTGAACAAGGAAATAAGATATGCCACCGAGCTAGTAATCGAGCTATTCACCAAAACTAATCGCCCCGCTCGTGAAAGTAGCTTGTCTTGCCAAGAAGAAAGTCGAGTATCGATCTGGTTCACCAAAGATAACCATTCTGTCTTAGAAAGTATTCCCACCTTAAGAGGAAGGCTGAGGTACCTGAGGGGAAAAGAGGAGGTCTGACAGCTGAGCATCCCAGCTATCTGAACAGCCCTATCCCGATTTCCATTGAGACAAGCCACCTCTGATTTTCGCAGGTTAATTTTAAGACCTGAGGAGAACTCAAAACACTTCATGAGGAATAGTATGTTTCTCAAACAACCCTCCCGAGCACTACTAAAGGGAATCAGGTCATCTACAAAAAGGAAGTGTGTCACACCGCCAATAAACTTGCTAGAGAGTACCCCTTCGATAAATTGATTTCGAGAAGCCATAGACAAAAGTCGATATAGGCAATCTACCACAAGGTTGAATATGAATGGGGAGAGGGGGTTACCCTGTCGAACCCCACGCTTATGACGTAAAGAAATACCCAAAGGACCATTAATCAAAATAGAAGATTCCAAATCTAACAAGGAATTGATCCAACGAATCCAAGTATTCGAAAAACCCCTAGCTGCCAACATCTGAGATATGAAGCTCCAATTCAAAGTATCGAACACTTTCTCAAAATCAATCTTGAGAAGAAACCCATCCTCCTGCTCCCGGTGGCTAGCCCAAATCGTCTCATACACCCCCATGAAGCAATCCAGTGTACAACGACCCAACATGAAGGCATTTTGTTGGTCGGCAATCAATGCATACAAGGACGGTCGAAGTCGATTGGCAAGCACTTTAGAAAAAATACGGATGATGCTATGCTCCAATCTAATAGGCCTATAGTCCTTTATCCTCTCAGCTCCCTCAATCTTAGGAAGCATCACTAAGTGTGTGTAATTAAATCTTCTCAATGTATCCGGCCTTAAGAGAAATTCATTGAAAATTTGGAGTAGATCCAACTTCACAGTTTCCAAAAAAGACGAAAAAATTTAGTATTGAGTCCATCTAGACCCGGAGCTTTGCAAAGCCCCATATCCCAAATGGCCTCCTTAATTTCCTCCAATGAGAAAGAAGAGTCGAGATCCTCACTGTGAACAAGAGAAGGAAGCTCTAATATATTCCAGTCAATATGTAATAATGGCCGACGACTAGAACCCAATAATTCAACATAAGCCTTTCAGAATCCCTGTGCAATATTCTCATCACCCGATAGAATCCCCGCCTCTGTGGTAATATTAAGAATCCAATTATTTCTTTTGTGGACCGATGCTCATTGATGAAAGAGCCGAGAGTTGCGATCACCCTCATTCAACCATCGCTGCTTCGTGCGTTGTCGCCAATAAGCGTTCTCATCACGGTAGAAGGCATCCAATTAAGCTCTTTTCCCCCTTAGTTCATCCAACTCTGAACCCGACAGGCCATTAGAATCAACCATGGAATTTAAAGCCTCCAATATATTTTTTACGGGCCGAGCGCTCCTTCTTGTATCTAACCGCCCAAAGAGGAATCAACTTTTGTAATTTCCTGCAATGAAAAAGCCAAATAGATACCGCTGACAGCGAAGAGAAATGCTCATTCCACGCCGCCTAAATTAAGCCTTTGAAATCATCTTTACAAAGCTAGATGTTTTCTAATCTGAAAGGTTTTTGCCGACGCAAGTTGACGATATCCGACTGGAAGATTAAAGCACTGTGGTATGATAATCTTCTTTTGCCTCCCAATACCCCTGCCAAAGGTAGCACCCACTACTAGAAATGCGATGATCAGCAACGGCTATCAGCAACAACCGTGTAAGCCATTGCAATTTCTAACGGCGTTCTTACGACCGCTCGACCGTTGTAGATGTGATATATATGCAACGGCTTTATTACGGCCGCTCGAGCCATTGTAGATATATTATCACATTAGCAACAGCTTAGTTACGGCTATGACATCTATCATTCTTTAGCAAATCGCGCGCTCGCAGCGCAAAAATAAAATACTTATCAGCAACAACGTTCTAACGGACGAGTGAGCCGTTACTGATGATGTTACTTATCAGCAACGGCTTTCTAACGGATGAGTGAGCCGTTGCTGATAAGTTTATCTAAGTAGATCGATCGCGCCCGCCCCTTCCTCCTTCTTCTTCCTTTCTTATGCCGTCGCCGATCTCCGCCTGACCGCCGTCGTCATCCACCGACGTCACTCACCGCCGCTGCCCGCCGTCGTTGCTCGCTCCAGGTAACTCGCCCCCTCTCTATTTATTGTAGAACCAACTGAAACCCTAGATTTAGGGTTTCGGTCGGCGGTCGGAGCATTGTCCAGTGCCAGACATATGTCAGACATTGGACGCCGTCGCCGGAGTCCTGTGGACTTCGGCGCCGGAAATAGGTTTTTTTTTAAACCCTATTTTTCTTCTTTTATTAAATCCTAATTCTAAATTAATTAAATGTTTTTATGGTAAATTTACATGTTTAGATTAATTAAATCTTAGATGTTTAGATTAATTAAATGTTTAGGTTAATTTAGATGTTTAGATTAGATTAGATTAATTTAGATTAATGTTTAGATTAGATTAATTTAAATTATATTAATTTAGATTAATTTTATTGTTAATCTTTAGATTTAGATTGATTAGAATCGTCCAGTTCGGATTCGCGCCGGAATCGTCCACTTTGGACTCGCGTTGGAATCATCCACTTTGGACACATGCCGGAATCATCCACTGTGGACTCGAACCGGCATCGAAACATTTAGAAAATAATCATCTATCCGACGAGTTGATATGTTTCACGTACGTATCAACAAGTCGGATATGATTTAGCAAAACCTCAAATCCGTTCAGGAGTTGTATGTTCGTGTAGAAGAAGTAGATGATCTTTTATACGATGTACAACCCTTGAATTGTCCCTGATTGGATAATTTGGGAACATAGTTTTTTGTATTTCACTTAGTTTTTTCTTTTAACTGTTAACTCATTAATTCTTAAATTTTGGCTATTGTGTCTCTCTTGTTCTCCGATACGCGTCCAGATGATATGCGTATACGGAGAACTATAGGGAGATGCTGCCGAAATTTAGAATGAAGTTAGCAGTTAAAACAAATACTTAGTGCAATATGAATAACATGAATCCCGAATGGAATATGACCATCTCACTTAAAGGCATTAACTGAAGAAATTGTCATTGATTGACAGAATCATGTCAGGCGATCAAAGTTGGATGTACCGACGTCTTGATCGTGGATCTTTAACGAATGAGTTTCGATTAGGCGTAACTTACTTCCTAATTTTCGCCTATTCGAATCGGAAATTCGTTAGCGTCGGTGATAAAATCCGATGCCTGTGCCACATTTGCTTGAATGCACGATTTTTGGATCGGGAAACTATCACTCTGCATCTGTATAGCAAAGTATTTGCATCAAGATATTTTATATGGACTTATCACGGGGAGTCACGTGAAGTCGGGACGTCGAGCAATCCTGTCGTTCAGACATGGTGTTTCTTTATCCAGTCCATCTAATCTGTATAGAACTATGATACTTGATAGTCTTGGGTGTCAATTCCAACTAAATGATAATGTCCATTAGCTAGTTACTGAGACGTCAGTGCCACCAAATACTACAGGTGTTGATGTCACAGAATTGCCATCAGAAGTACAATCTGCGGTGGAGATTGAATTGTCGAATAAAGAAGCCGTAGAATTTTATGAAATGTTGAAAGCTGCTGATGAACCTTTGTATGAGAATTGTCCTAAATACACTAGGTTTTCAGCAATTACGCAACTCCTGAACATCAAGGCCGATTGTAATATCAGTGGGGTTGCATTTGATCGAATTGCGGGATTGATTAACGGAATGCTGCCTACTGATAACAAGTTTGAGCCAACTTTTTATAAGACTAAAAAGTTGATGAGAAAATTAGGGCTTGAGTACGAAAAAATACACGCGTGTCAAAATAACTGCATTTTATATTATAAAGAAAACGCGCAGTTGGATAAAAGCCCTATCTGTGAACATCCTCGTTATAAGGAGAAGAAATCGGTCCGACAGAAAAATATCCCGTTTAAGGTGATTCGGTATTTTCCACTGACACCGAGGCTTCAAAGATTATTCATGTCAGAAAAGACCGTTGGCTTAAGGTTTTCAACCTTGGTCTTAATCTCAGTTTTGATGATAACAAACATGGAACTAATGTTTCATTGAGAAATCTTTCAGGTTCCAAGTCGGTTAGCGCTCCACGTCCCCGATCGGAAAAATAGGAGAAATCAAAGAAATCAGGGAAATCGGCAAGGACGCTCGTCGTCGCTCGGGATTCTTCGGAAAGTTAGAGTTTAGGTTTAGAGTGTCTAGAATGTGATGTAATCCTCTTTATGATGCAAAGAACCCAAAAACCAAATTCGAACCCCAAAACATGAAAACTCGGAAACCGCCCTGAAATTCACTAAGCCTATGGAGCTCCTTGGAGGGCTATATGACCTAGATATTTTCTTAACACAAAAAATGGCGGTAATTGTTCCTTGGGTAAAAGTTAGATAACGAGGTATTTTAAAGAAATTTTTAGAAGCCTTTAACATACCGATATTTGACCCGGGAGATTAGAAAATTTTCGTTTTCCAGAAATTTGTACTAGACCCCAAAAACTATATTTTGATTTTTTAGATATTTTTATTGAATCCAAATGGGGGTAATCCTTATATAACATTTATGTTTTAAAGTTATTAACTAAAAGTTAGTAAATGTTATATAAGTAGACTTTGCAAAGATGGAACCCAAACGAGCAAAAAATCTAGCCTAACCAAACTGCCCTGCCCAGGTTCGGTCGACCGACTGGTCGACTGGCGGCATTTCGGTCGATCGATCATTGCCCAGAACGTGCAGAATGCTCCAGTCGCTCGGGTGGTCGCTTGGTCGGTCGACCGACGATTGATCAGACAAGCATCCGACGGACTGTAACAGGCAAAAAATTGCTCGTTGAGAAGAAGAGAGAGCTCTCTCTTCTCTTCATGGCTTATAAATAGGAAGCCATGAGAGCCTTCCTTTATAATGTTGATCACCTCTAATCTCCTTGAGCCATCTTTTGATCAATTCTAAGCCTTCATTGAGCCAATCTTGTGAAAACCTAGCTTGAGCCAAAAACTTTGATATTGCCTTCATTCCTTCATTGATTAACCATTAAAGGCATCAAGAGGAAGCTAGGAATCTTATTTTGGAGCTAAGTATTTTATTATTTGATTTATTGCTCCATTTAGTGTTGTATTTTCTTGTTTATTTCTTTGTATTTGAGTTTGTGTTAGACCTAGAGGGTAGGTCTTGAAATTGGGTGGTAGCCTTGGTGTTTGAGGTTTAAATCCACCGGTGTAAATGTAATTTATTAGGATTAGTTGAGTTGTCCCTTAGGGTTGAGGTAGAAGAGTGCTCTCGGTAAGAAGGCGGAGACTTCCGGGTGTGGAAGTGCCTTAGGTTTAGAGTGAGACTCTTCAGGTGAAAGTTCTCGTTATAAGGGAAACAAGATTAATATAGTAAAGCTAAGTTTGGAAATCCTAAGTGGGGTGCTTAGGTAGTGGAGTTGGCATTGGGCCCGAACAACTATAAATCACCATGTTTGCATTGCTTCTTCTTGCGTTTGTTTAATTAGCATATTCACTTTGCTTCCGTTTGTTATTGGATTTATTAAATTACCTAAGTAACCAAGTAAATGATTAGAACCAGAATTAGGTGAATCGATTACTAAACACACTATTCGTCCTCCATCTAGTGTAGGCCATTTCACCAACAAAGACGCCCCCCTACATGAGTTGGCATACAAGAAGTCGTGATGATATAGTAATGACTCATCCATCCGACAGTGAAGCATGGAAATATTTGGATAGATGTTATCCTTCATTTGCTAGGGATACTAGAAATATCAGATTGGGATTATGCACAAATGGTTTTAATCTGTTTGGTCATTCTGCAACTCCTTATTCAGTTTAGCCAGTGTTGCTAACAGTTTATAATTTGCCACCGTCAATATACGTGTATGAATTATGAATTTATTTATCTTTTGATGATTATTCCGGGTTCGCGAAAAGAAATTAACGTGTTTCTCAGATCCTTGATAGATGAATTAAAAACATTGTGGACTGAGAGAGCTGTCACTTATGATTGTCACCATAAGCAAAATTTTAATTTAAAGGCCGTGGACTTGTGGACAATCAATAATTTCTCGGCCTACGACATGTTGTCTAGTTGGAGTACTCACGATCGACTCTCATGTCCGTATTGTATGGAACACTCTAAATCATTCAGTCTTCAGAACAGACAGAAAATCTCATTCTTTGATTGTCATCGTCGATTCCTACCGGCTAACTATCAGTATCGAAGGAATCGTAATAAATTTACTAAGGGTAGAGTTGAAAGAGATGAGCCATCACCGATGTTGTCTAGTGAACAAATGTTAGCATGTGTTTCAGCAGTTTCAGAGATAGTGTTTGGTCGGAATGAAAGAGTGTCGGGCTTTGGTCAAACACATAACTGGGTGAAAAAAAGTATCTTTTGGGAATTGCCGTATTGGAGTTCATTACTAATTCGGCATAATTTGGATGTCATGCACATTGAAAAAAATGTGTTTGATAATATTTTCAACACTTTGATGGATGTTTTCGAAAAAACTAAAGATAATGTCAAGGCCCGACATCATATAAAAATACTTTGTAAGAGGCCAAAATTGGAGTTACAAGAGGTCAACGGACGATATCTGAAGCCGAAGGCCCCGTATGTGTTAAATGAATAATAGATTAAAGATGTTTGTCAAAGGATAAAAGAACTCAGATTACCTGATGGATATGCTTCAAACTTATCTCGATGTGTGAACGTCGATGATTGCAAAATATCAGGGATGAAGAGCCACGATTATCATGTATTCATGCAGAGATTGCTTTCAATCGTATTTCGAGATCTTCTATCTGATAATATTTGGGGCCCATTGATTGAATTAAGTATGTTTTGTAGAAACATTTTGTGCAAATGTCCTTTGAGTCAAAGATTTATCAGCACTTGAAAGTAATATTATTGAAATTATATGCAAGCTGAAGCAGTTTTTCCCTCCTGCCTTCTTTGACTTGATGGAGCATCTATCGATACACTTGGCATACGAGGCACGAGTTGATGGCCCCGTTAAATACCAGTGGATGTACTTATTTGAAAGATACATGAATTATCTGAAGAAAAAAGTAAAGTACACCGCAACTGTTGAAGGATCAATATCTGAATCGTATATCATCCAAGAAATTTCAACATTCTGCTCATTTTACTTTGAATCGATAGTACATACAAGATTTGATCATCTTCCACGTAATGAAGACGGGGGAATTCGACATTCAGATGGACGTTTAAATATATTTTGTCACTCTGATCATGCTTTTGGTTCTTGTCCATCTCGACACTTAAGCGACGAAGAGTATCATTTGGTACAATTGTACGTATTACTCAATTGTCCAGAGATTGAACAATTCTTTGAAATATTTGGCATTAAGATGGTGCAAAAATACTCTATTCACAACGATGAAGAATTGGAGAGATTACGGAATCGTGATTTTCCTACTTGGATTCAGGCTTACAGCAAAGATCACAGAGCTGAAATAGATGAAAGAATATTTGAGTTTGTTAGTGGACCATCGCGACTAGTGTCGTGTTATAGCGTATATTTTGTTAATGGGTATAAATTTCACACGGTTGAATATGCATTTACAAACAAGACGATGAATGCTGGGGTCTGCGTGAAAGGGACAACCTATGCTGAATGTGATATAGATTTTTATGGACTGGTGGAAGAAGTGATAGAATTGCACTATTTCGGCTTGAAATTAGTTATCCTATTTAGATGCCATTGGTTCGATACAACAGAAAGGGGCATGAAAGTTCATCTAAAATACAAACTTGTTAAGGTTAATTACAAATCGAAATTGGCAGCAAATGAGCCTTTTATATTGGCATCACAAGCCGAACAAGTATATTACGCGAAGTATCCGGCTAGAAAAAAAGATAAAGTAGATTGACATGTTGTCTGTAAGACTAAAGCTAGAGGAAGAATTGATCCGATAGCGGGAGAAAATAAGCCGATACCTGATGTGATAAATGATTTCTATCAAGAAGAGGATCCTCCCGCATTAGACCGTATTATTCCAATACTCAATGATGTGGACACAACGTTAGTTCAATTAGAAGTGAATATGTTGATGATGATGATCATGAAGTTGAGGAAGCTAGAGATGAAGAAGATGATGAAGAAGAGAAATTCGAAGACTATTACACAGATGATGAGGAATAATTGTAAAGAATATCTTATATTAAATCTATCTCTACTATATATATAATCTAATTATATGCTTATTCGAGAGATATGGTGTTGTGGTTATCGTTGGACGAGAGCTTCGGAGTCTCCGGTCGGTCAGACTCCGACGCTTCCTCCTGCTGTTAATCCTCCTGCCGATGATACTCTTGTCGTTGATCCTCATGCCGCCGAGGCTAGTTCATCGAAACGCAGGTGGCCATGCAGGCCGAACAGGCGACAGCCTTCGCCAGCCACAGAGTCACGTAGACTCATTAGTGTGATTGGGGAGCGGTAATGTATCATGAATTATGAATTATTACAAATTCATTAAATCATAATATAATATTGAACTTTATTTTTGTTGTACAGGTTCGAGCAGGAGGATGTGCCGAGGACCATATCTTCTACGATTTGAGAGGCTATTTATCGGCAGAGGTACAACGGCCAGCTAGGACAGGCCCGCTCCCAAGCGATGGCTCGAGCTGGGACCACAAACATCGCGGAGACTCGGGGATACGACCCCGATTGGATTACTCCAGATATATGGGACCAGCTCATGGCGTTATGATCGACAGATCGATGGTAGGAGGTTTCTAGGACTGCGTCTAGAAACCGCATGTCCGGGGAAGGAGCGCGTCACATTGGCGACTCAATATCATTTGTAGTGCACAATCGTCGTATGGTAAGTATTATACCTTAAATTCAATTATATATTTTATTTCTTACTTTGTGTAATAAATAATGTATTTGTTTTGTAAATGTAGACGACGGTGATGGACAACGGGACTATCCAGCGACCCTCCCCGATGGAGGTGTTTGAGCGGACTCATCGTCGAGGACATGGGACAGGGGAGTACGACACCCGCGCTGCAATCATTATGGTAAGTATATTTGTTTAAATTATTCATTATTTATTTATAATTTAAATTTTAGAAAAAATATGAAATAAAAAATCAAACTTGAGTAGGAGACCTACACTCAGACGGTGATGCAACGCGGGGGCACCTCCAAGGACTTTGACGTAGGAGCATGGGTCGAAGCTGCAGGTGGCTGGGACCACAGTCGCGTATATGGCTTTGCAAACAGTGGTCATGAGCGAGCCGTGCTCGGGCCACTTGGGGCACCGACCCCTCCGGTCGCTAGTGAGCAGCCTTCCACCTCCATGACTAATTATGATCAGAGCAGCAGGATAAAGACACTGGAGGAGATGATCGCGTGTCACAGTGAGATGATGGCGCATCAGAGTCAGATGATGGCGGAGATGCATGCTATGCTACGCAACATCTCAGCTCATACTGGAGTAGGCATCCCTTCGATATCATGAGATCCATCGTCCTCGAGCCAGTCCACGCCGGTGTACATCCAAGCACTCTAGACCCCGCCATATTATGATCTAGACCTTCCTTCACCGTCATCGTGAGGTTTATTGGTTTGTTTGGATATTGACTTTGTTATTTGGATACTACTTGATTGACTTGTTTTGTTTGGATATTGATATGATAGTTTTGAATTTGAATAGTTTTTATATGATTGTGGATAATTATAAACATAAGTACAATTGTTTTGATGTATATCTGGGTGTATCTGTGATGTGTATGTTATGTATGAGTGTATTAATGTATTAATGGGTGTGTGAGTTATGTATCAGGTTAAATGTATCAATGTATTAATGGAAATTAGATATTTTAAAAATTTTCAGTTACAAATTAACATCATCAACAACGGCTTTACTGAAAGTGTATCGTATTTTTTGGGCTGCAACCTCAAAGCCGTTGCTGATGACTTACAACAACGGCTTAGCAATAGGCTTTCACTAATGGTCTTGCCATGGCAACCAGGCCGTTGCTGATGTACATATCTATAACGGCCCTGTAGCTGTGGCAGAACTGTTGCTGATAATGTTATTAGCAACGGCCGCTGCGGTCGTTGCTGATCAGTTGCTAAGTTATCAGCAACGCGCTTTTCTACCACGTCTGCTTTGCAACGGGCCGGGCCGTTGCACACCGTTGATGATGGCTTTCAGCAATGGCTCAGCAACGGTTGGGGAGCCATTGCTGATGCTTGTTATTCCAATAGTGACCAAAGAGTTAATGACATCATTATTGATGCATGAAGTTTTGAGTTGATTACTATCACCCAAATTGGTAGAGATGCCAACAAAGCTATAGATTGGCTAGCAAAGCATGCTAGGAAGATGAAACGATATTTTAATTGGGACCATGACTGGCCTCCTGATCTTGTAAATATTGTAAACTTAGAGGTTGATACTCTCAATGCTGTTTAGTTACTAGTATTTTCGTTTCGCAAAAAAAAATAAAATCAATACGCTTTACGATAGTTTCAGCCTATTGATGGTAATCTTAATTCTAGTAGCATATGATTACGTAACTTTAATTATTTATTTGATCGATGATAATATTATTTATATTAGATTTAAATGTCTCAATATATATAATAATAATTTTGACATTTTAAATGAGCAAATTTGATACAAGGTTTATTTTATGTTGGGTGCGACTCCCACCCATTCTGTGCCTTTCTATTTTTATCGTTTTATTAAATATATTGAACTCGCACCTAATATAGAAATCACCCTGATACAAAAATTTGATAATGGAACTGCGTGCATTCTAATTTTATTATTATTATTTTCATCCACGGGCGAGCTTGGGCTATAAGCCTATAAACCCTGCAAAACACGAAATCCCTGCGTCATGATCATGCACGTGTGGAATTTATAACGATGGCACTTGTGTATATAATAAAAACTGGTGATTATACAATGCGCGACCGCAGGTGTTGAAAATGGCAAAGAGCAAAGAAATGGAGAGGGGCGACCATTCTAATGTAGTTGACCTAATCTTGTCATGGTCGATGGATGATGTTCTAAACAATGATCTCTACAAATACAAGGTTTTTATATATCTCGATCACACACATGTTTTCACTCCTTTTCTGCTAGCTGTTTGATTTGTACTTTTGATCTAGTTCCATTTTCATCTATCTGCTCTCAGTTTGGTGCATGATTCTTATATATGTGTGTCTTTCTTTCTGGAAGAAAAGTGTAGTTAATTAATGGCTTGATATTTCTAACTTTAACGTGTACTAATTTAATTAAGGGGGAGAAATAGAAAGTGAGTAGTTAATAATAGAAAGTTGAAACTAGAAACCTTACTGCTCTAAGCTAAAATAATCTGTTAATTAACAGTATATGAGCTTTGAAATTTTATTAGAAAACCAACTTCCCCAAAAAGTTAAATATAAATGCATAGATTGGTCTCTTGCCTAGTCACCCAATCAAATTTAAGACTACACTTTAATTTTTATAAAAAATTCATATTTTTGTTATATAGCCCCTTAAATAAAATCGGATGAAGTTCGCAATGTCCAATTGGCAAACAACATAGGATTATTTTGTTGGGAAAAATCCTTCATGCAACGATGGTGAAAGAGATTTTAATAATGTTATAATGTTAAATCAAGGGTATAATAAGAATCTTAGAAATGAGAGATAATTTACTATAACTCGGAAAGGTAAGGAAACGAGAATGTTATTCAGAAGGCAATGAAAGAAAGGCAGAGCCGAGGTTGGTGGCAATACATGTTGAAGTGCTCTAGAAGGAGTAGAGAAGAGAGGGCAACCAAAACATGCGAGTGAGCCACTCATTGAGCCTAGTACTACTTCATGCGTGAAGATCGAGACACTCTCCTATTATTCGGTTCTATTGAACTAGATTTTTTTTATCAAACCTTTTTCGTAGCATCTTGAGCATCCACCAACTCTGCTCAAAGTGTGCATGCCATTAATGACATCAAGTTCAACCTGTTCGAGCTCGATGAGAGAGTGCTTAGTGCTATAGCAATAAAGATGTGAAGCTCGATAGTGTAAGGAGCATATTTCTTCCACTTCAACGAGTGTCAGGAAGACCTCATGCAAATTGTCAAAGTGTCTCCCTCTTTGTTTCCTAGAACCAACAACCACTTTGCGGCTATCTCTTTAGTGGGTGTCCTTTTTAAGTGACTTGGACAATGGGGGCTATTGTCATTTGTGTGGCTCCTTAATTTTTGGTGTCTCCACCAAGCCATGACGAGGTATTTTTAAGATTATATATTATAATATTCTTAAGAACTTTCCTCTAAAAATAATTTTGTCAGCTTCTACTGATGGGGCTTAACGAAATATGTATTTGTTACAAAATTAACGTTTGGGTATCTAGAAGTTAAAATTTTGTAATTGAACTATGAATTTGATAGTCCTACGTACACTCCTATGTGGCAATCAGGTGGCAAATTCTATCAAACTTCAATTAATGAGGTTGACAGAAGTATTAATTTGCTACAAAAGTTAATGTTTGGGTATTTAAAAGTGAGTCAATGTAGTATGAATTTATTAAATTGTGTGAAGTTCCTATTAATGAAGTATTTATCCTTTTATATATATGTGTATATATATGACAATATAATGGGTCATGCTCGAGCCAAGCATAGCTCGACTTGTAATTTGAGGTCAGCCCCCCGACTTGCGGGTTGGCTTGGGCTTGGAATGAACTTCGAGCTAACCCAAATATAACTATTAGAATACTAAAACTAATTAAAAAAATAAAAAAGACTAAATTAATTTATTTAAAATATAATTAGTTAATTAAAATACATCAATAATTTTAGAATATTAATAAATTAATAATGAAATAGTTAAGAATTAAGAAATCAATACTAATAAAATAATTAAGTATTTAAATTATTTATTAATTTATTTAAAAACCAAATGATTTAGGATCAGTTTAGGGACGACCCATGTGTTGGGGTCGCCCAGACCGAGCCGAGTTGAGTTATGGTAGCGAGCAACTCAGACAAAACTCGACCCCACCTATTGCCACCTATTGTCGGGTTTGAGTATCCTTAATCATAGTTGAGTTAGGTCAAGTAGGGGAATAATAACCTAATGAGGTTCCAGTTAAAACAAAGGATCAAGTTTGAGTTCACATACCTATGAAATTGGACAGTGATATATCAGTTGCCTTTCCTATTTGTTTAATTACCATGTATATTTGTTAAAGTCCTACATTGGTTAAAAATATGGCCAAAGTAGCCTTTAAATAGTTTGGACAATCCTCTCCTCAAGAACTAGCTTTTGGGGTGAGTTAGGCCTACTAATTTCTTAACATGGTATCAGAGCCAAGTTGTGGTTGATATTGTGCCACCTGCAGATGTCTAGTCCTGCAAAACTCCACGCTATAGATGTCCAATCTTGGGCGTGAGGGGGGTGTGTTAAAGTCGCACATTGGTTAAAAATATGGCCAAAGTGGCCTTTAAATAGTTTGGACAATCCTCTCCTCAAGAGCTGGCTTTTGGAGTGAGTTAGGCCTACTAATTTCTTAACAATATTAGCCTCATTTCTTCGTAGTCATTTCATCTTTGGTTTGTCCAGTTTTTTGGGGTTCCATGGGTTAGGCATCGTACTAATTTAATTTGCTAATGAGGGAGTACATATATAAATAGTTTACTTAACTTGACATGTGCATAAATATTAGTTAAACCAACTGAATTTTAGTTTAAAATTTTAGATGCAATCCTCTTGTTTATTCTCTCTGTGAGGCCTCTTCATCTTTTCATGGTTTTGTGACGTCTAACTTTAGTCCTACATTGGGGATTCATGAAAAATTATATTGATTGATAAGACTCAATGAGTTTACTACAATGAAGTTTCAACTTCAGCTTATTTTATTTAGGCTAGTGGTTTAAGCCTATGAGGTTGGTACACCAATTATCCCATTAGACGGGTTATGATAGTTCTTGACGTCTCATCATTCTCCTTATCTTGTAGACTTAGAAATATATAACCAACCATATACCAATAATTGTTCAGAAATATATAAAAATATATGCAAGTAATTGATGGAATTCTATCATTCCCATTGGCATATCATCCAACACGATCTATTGGTTGTCTTCTCGGAATTCTCTCAATCTCCGGACTCTCTCCGCCGATTCAACCGAGGCCATATCACACTAATTTCAAAACATGAGGGGGCTTCCTCATGCAATGACTTCCACCCGATCAGCCTCGAGCACAGCTTGATCCGCCTCTTCTCCAAAGTGCTTGCTAACCAATTGAAGGGGCTACATCCGGCATTGATCGACGAACGGCAATGTGCAATTATGTCGGGACGCAGCACTCTCGACTGTTTCATGGGTCTTCATGAAACTATATGGGCCTCTCACAAAGCTAATGAAGATGGACTTCTTCTCATGATCGATTTTGAAAAAGTATTCGACTTGATCGGGTGGAACTTCATTCTTGAATTACTAAAGTCATGGGGTTTCTCTATCAAATGGTCCGAATGGATTTCTAATCTTCTTCATACGGACTCTTCTATATTAATCAATGGCTTTGCTGGGTCTCCATTCCATCATCAGCGGGGGATTCGCCAAGGGAACCCATTATCCCCATTCTTATTCAATTTAGTTTCGGATTGTCTCTCGCGATTGATTTATTACTCAGCGCGCCAATGTTTTGTTCGGGGTCTACTAGGAGGTCATCTTGAAAAACCCGTTACACATTTCCTCTTTGCAGATGATCTCGTGCTTCTCTGTCCCAATGATAGCTTCAGTCACTGTAATTTATTCATGGTGTTGAGATGCTTCGAGCTTGCCGCTAGCCTTAAAATTAACTTGCAAAAAACCTCGATCTCATGCATACAGGACCAACCTGATGTGGCATCTCGGATTGCCAACTTGTATGGTTGCCAGCCGGCCTCCCTTCCATTGAGATATCTTGGGTTACCATTACGATTAGGACGACTTCAGCGTCATGACTGGGCGCAAATTGTGGCACGCTTTGAAGCTCGACTTAATGGGTGGCAGGGCCGTCTTCTATCGCGTGCAGGTCGCTTATGTTTAATTAACAACACCCTCTCGAGTTGTGCTACTTATCCACTATCCATATTTAAAGCTCCTGGATGGGTGATTAAGGCAAGGCCATTGGTCGTTGTCGTAGCCGCTTCCTTTGGGTCGGGGCTTACTGCATCTCGGCTAAGGGCCACTGTCTCGTCAATTGGCAAAATGTTTCTTGCACCAAAGCTGATGGCGGCCTTGGCATATTAAATCTCTCAGCTCATAACAAGGCCAGAATTTGCTCATGGATGTGGAAAATTATGCAACATTCCAATCTTTACTGGGTTCGAATTCTCCAACAATTATATGGTGATTTTAGAACATGGAACTCTCATTCCTTCGTCCGTAGGGCATCACCTATTTGGAAGGACATCGCTGGTCACCTTGAGATGCTGATTGCCGGTTCTCTGTTCCTGGTTGGAAACGGGAATCACACTCGTTTATGGACTGATCGGTGGTGCTCAGGCCTATGCCTTGCACAGAAATATCCATAACTATACCACCTCTCCAATCAACAACATGCTATCATCTCAGATGTCAAGCTCTTTAGTCAAATTGTTAACTATATTGGTTGGTCATTATCTTTCTCTGCTATGGTGGATGATGAATCACTTTCTTCTATGTATATGGACCTTGCTGAAATCCAAAATGGTTGTGCTGAGGACTCCATTGCATGGCGATGGGGGGACCACAACGTCTTTTCCACCCGCAGTCTATACCAAATCTTGACATATCGCGGGATCACAGACCGACACCTCATGCAACTATGGCCTCTCAAACTTCCACCAAGAATTGCTATTTTCGGCTGGCTCTGGCTCCGTCGTAAACTCCTCACCCGCGATCAACTATCAAGATGGGGCATTACTTCTGATGTATCATGCGTATTATGTTCTAGTGGCTTAGAATCACACTCTCATCCTTTCTTACATTTTCCTTTTACCTCTGCCGGATGGAGCCACTTGCTGATGATGAGACAACATGGCATCATCTCCCTTTCTTCCTCAGGCTGGAACTCTCTGAGTTCGGGCCTTCGTAAGATTCTTAAAACTCTGTCCTATATCTGGAGATGGTTTATATGACATGAGCGAAATCTTCGGATCTTTCAAAACAAATCCTCCTCGGCTATTCTTATCGCCATCGCCACTAATGCATTCATCAATTGCTACAAACTCCCTACCATTCCTACCTAACTGTTGAATGTCTTTATGTGAATTGATTATGTGATCTCCTTTACAATACTATATTTTAATGTTTTTTTCTCTCTCTCCCCTTATACCTGTCTCTTTTCATTACTCTTGAATGGAAACAGGGTTCTTTTTCAAAAAAAAAAAAAAACTTGGAAGATATATCTCATGCACCTTTCATTGAAATAGAATATATCGAGTGCACCAAACCAAAACAACACACTTACTTTATCGATATTGCACCACTAGTACTACAAACTTCATCAAGTGGAAGCAACACTATTTATGGTCCAGAAAGGAGACATTCCTGTTTTATTAAATTGCAAACCATCAGATGCTTCTGATCTTATACGGAATAGGCAAAATTATCGCCTTGTGGAGGTATTAGGGAATGAATTTCATGATATGAAACCCAATAAGTACAGAATCAAAGCATTTGAGAAAATTGATGTCTTAAAAAATGCTAACAAGGGCAGAAAGAATTGTAACTTGTATGCAGTTTGCCTTGTGAACAGGATTACGTATAATCGAATCCGGATGGCACTGAATTATGACCTTGATGGGGCGAGAAACTTAGATCTTGTTTCGAAGGTGTTACAAGCTGATTCAAAGGTACACACTTAGATATTTTGGTGAATCTCTCTCATTTAAGTTATGAGATTGCTTTTGCTTGCAGATATTGCCTTTGGATTTTAGGTAATGCAGCCACTCTAATTAGCAGTGGGTCAATTTGGGCAAGATTGGTATCTGATGCTAAGGCTCACAATTGCTTCTTTGATGCAACTGAGGATTGGGGCATTTCATCTACAATATCTAAGTCTGGTTTTGGTCCATCTCATGCCGATTCTATCAACTTTGATCAGTTACATTTTATTGAAAGATCAAATGAGGTATGATTTTACTTCAAATGCTTTTAGATTCATACTTGCATCTTATCTTTGACACGATTTGTGGCTAGTGAAAATCTAAAATATGCTTCATCAAACTTTAAGTTTGTGCATTTTGAATGTTTGAAAGATCACAATTTGAGGTAGTCTATAAACAATTGCATTCTTCTGGGAAGTAGCATGCAGCTTCCTGGATAGACATTAATTTCTAGAAAAAATACTAGTTGATTACAAACACTTCATGTCGAGATGGCATCTTTCTCTTCCTTGCTGCTCGCCCCCTTGTCACCTTTTGTGTTGCTCCCTATCTCCTCCCCTCCTTCCTTGCACCCACCCGTGCATTCTCAACACCCCGCTCCTTTCTCTTCGTTCGGTTCCTTTGAGTGGACCACCGTTGTTCAACGTGGCCATCGAAAGACGATCACCTTCGCTTGGGTTCTGTCACGACCCACATCAGGGCCCATGACTGGCGCATAGTTGGACTAGCCACCTAGCAAGCCTAGCTAGATCCAAGTAAGAAATCGGACAGGGTTTTCCCCTAAAACTGAACATTTCCAAGCATATATATGAATCATGAAACAGTTATACACATACTAATCAAAGCTAACCATCCAAAGCATTCTCAGAATGCATAAAATATCTATAACATAATTGAAAAGACGTGAAAGCAAGATCCTGGCTGTAGCTAATGGAGCACACTAAAGTTTACAAGATCAGACTACAAAATACATCAATTGCGAAGCATAATGAAAAGGCCCACACGACGTGTGATGGCTCACTAAAGATCTAAGTATCTAGAGGGCTGGACGACCTGGACTTGGATCAGCACTAGAATTTGAAATCAAAGAGTAGCATTGGTGTGAGTCACAAGGACCCAGTGAGAGATAATATAAATCTATAACATAAATGGGACAAGCTCGAAACATAATCTTGTTATCAGGTATAACTTAAAAGTAACACTTTCAAAGTGTCGGAAGTAACGAATAGATGTTGTAAAACAGAACAGAACAGATCCGGACAAGTGGCCTACACACCGGGCTAGCAATTTTCCTGCTAGTAGGAGTCATGTCAAGGTGCACCAATTGGCTCTACAGTTTCTGTCAAAGATTCCACCCCATAAGATTAGAATAGATTTATATTTTTAGAATAGCAATCAGTTTATCAAATAGTGGGGCTCAATTAATAGAGTCTCCTTGTTTATAAGCAATGTTAAAATATCCAAAGTTTAGAGAGCAGAGATTCAAATCACTGTATAATCATCCAAAAAATTGAAATCTTTTTTTTTTTCCAAATGAGATTTACTTTAAGTAAAGGAAATCTATTTCAAAGATGCTTGTCTCGGAAATATAACTTTTCAAAATAGAAAAATACCATGTTGTAAAACATGATGGATCAAATCTTTGTCACGCACTTCAAAACGTGGTATATCTAAGTATATAGATATAAGAACATAACAACTAAATAACACATAACAGATATATGTTATCAACTCACAATATTCGGTCAAGAGGATGAGCTCCAAGTGTATGGAGCCTTGAGACCAATGAAACGACCCTTCGTAGTATCTAGTACCATAAACATCGACAGTCGAGTAATGATTAATCATCAAACTAAGATCTAACATAAAATATGCTTGAATCTAAAAGCCCTAATTGAAACCCTAGTTTCAAACACCAACCCTCAAATCCAACATTATTTAAATTGAAGTTTAACCAAACCTAGGAAATAAGAAGGTGTATGAGAATTGAGAGTACCTTTTGAAGCCATAGGTGGAGAGAAATCAAAGTGGATGGTCGGATTTTGGTAGGAAACTAGGAACCCTAGCTTGGGGATCTCGAGCTCGCCTCCATGGATGTTAGATTGGTCTTAGACGTGGTGATGCACAAGCTCCGGTGTTAATATGATGGTGGGACGAAGGTGAATTGTGTAGGAGTGGAGAGCGGAGTCGAAAGGGAAGAAGCCAAATGAAGAGAGTCATGGAAGCATAGGTTGACATATGAGGGGGGGGGGGGGGGGGTGGTGGTGGTGGTTATAAAGAGGCTGGTGAGTAGTGAGGTCAGTAGTTACCCAAATACCCATGTCTTAAGAGTTGGCAGCCACAAGAATACACCGAAGCTTGTGTATCCCCGTGTTCCCCTCCCTAACTACACCTTTACTCGAGTTCGAGCACTCTATCTCAATCGCAGGTGCCTCATTGTGGCCGTACACGAACACATCCATCGGAACTGAAGGAGATGATCACATCTGTAGATCCAAACACTTGAACTCACACACACTTGAAAACACTCAGAATGAATAGAATGCTTGAGTTAAAAGATAGGTATTAAAGAATACATCCCCCAAAGACGAAAATAGAGGAGTCTTTTATATCTCCTCAGCACTGTCTACATAACAACCATGAAACAGAGAAAGATGGCCATGTGGCCACTAAGTAAACCACTATTACATTATTGAAACATAAATCAGAGTGTTGTATTAAATCCCATGCAAAACTCTTTCGAACATTCCCATGTAGAATAGTTGACATGGCATCTTCATTACCACCAATACTCCCCCTTAATGAAGACATTTGCAAACTTTTAGCAGATCTCTGAAATAGACAAACTTCTCATGTGGTAATGCCTTAGTAAAAACATCTGCTATTTGTTCTCCACTCTTGCAAAATTCCAGCTTCACAATTTTGTCTCTAACCAAATCTTTGAGGAAATGATGCTTGATGTCAATATATCTTGTTCGAGAGTGATGAACTGGATTATGAGACATCAAAATTGCAGATATATTGTCATAGTAGAGAACAATGGACTTCTCATCATTTATTCCAAAATCACAGAGGATTCTCTTGAGCCAAGTTGCTTGGCATCCTGCAGCAGCAGCTGCTACATACTCAGCTTCAGTTGAAGATAGAGCTGTTGTGGTCTATTTTTTAGAACACCAACATACTGAGCTTCCACCAATCTTAAACAGGTAACTAGAAGTGCTTTTTCGATCCTCAACTGAGCCAGCCCAATCGCTGTCCGAGAAGCCTGTAACTTCTAGATTACCTAATCGTGCAAAAGACAGACCAAAGTCCAACGTGCCTTTCAAGTACCTCAGTACACGTTTTGCTGCTACAAAATGAGCACTGCTAGGAGAACTCATAAAACGTGAAAGATAGCTGACACTTTGAAGTATATCTGGCCTAGTGTTGGTCAGATACATTAAGCATCCAATCAAGTTCCTGTAGTCAAAGCAGCTTGTTGTTTTCATCTCACTTTCATCAATGGTCAAACTAAGATTAGTAACCATGGGAGTATTAACTGGATTACAGTTTATAAAACCAAATCTCTCAAGTATTTCTAAAGTGTACCTTCTTTGTGAAGCAAAAATACCTTCATCACTTTGTTCTATCTCTATTCCCATAAAGAAATTTAGCACACCCAAGTCAGTCATCTCAAACTCCTTGCCCATCTTAGTTTTGAAACTAATACTGAGCTCTTCATCACTACCACAGATTAACAAGTCATCTACATAGACCAGAACAATTAGAACATCTCTGTTTGAAGTTTGTTTGATGTACAAGGTATGTTCATTCTTGCTTCTTTCAAAGCCTTCAGCTATAAAATAAGTGTCCAATTTGTCATACCAAGCTCGTGGAGCTTGTTTGAGCCCATAAAGTGCCTTGTTCAATTTATACACTTTCTCCTCTTCTCCTTCAACAGTATATCCTTCAGGTTGGTTTACAAATACATCTTCTTTGAGATCTCCATTTAAGAACGCTGATTTAACATCCATTTGATAAATCTTCCAGTTCTTTTGAGCAACTATAGCCATTAAACATCTCACTGTGCCCATTCGGGCAACAGGAGCAAAAGTCTCATCAAAATCACTTCCTTCCTTCTGCACATATCCAAGAACAACCAGTCGTGCCTTACACTTGTTTAGACTTCTATCAGCATTTAGCTTTATCTTATACACCCATTTGAGTCTGATGGCTTCTTTTCCTTCTGGCAGATCAGTCAAGGACCATGTTTTATGTGCTTCAATAGACTCTATCTCTTTGTTCATAGCTTGAACCCATACTGCAGATGCTATTGCTTCATTAAAGTTTCTAGGCTCAACTAGCTGCATAAGCTGACATCTTTTAGTCCTTTCATATACTTCTCTTAAACTGCAGTATCCTCTTGTAGGAGGTGTTGAATCATTAGTGTCACCAGTGTTATCTGACACAACTTCCTCAATAGTATTTTCATCTTCTGCAACTCCTTCTGTCACATTTTCTTCAATTGTTGTCACATCATCTTCATTTACACTTATACACCTGGTTGTTATTTCCCACGAAGAGTGAGTAGCTTCCTTTATATCTTTGTAGCTCTTTGACTCATCAACTATAACATCACGACTAATAATCAAATTTCTTTTGATAGGATCATACAGACGATATCCCTTTGTTTCAGCACTATCCCCAACTAAAACTGCAACTTTGTTTTTATCATCTAACTTCTGTCTTAGCTGCTTAGGAACATGATAGTAGACAAGACTTCCAAAAATTTTGAGATTGCTCACATCAGGTTTTTTACCATGCCATGCTTCATAGGGAGTTTTGTCTGAAATAGCCTTTGTGAAGCTCCTGTTTAAAAGATAGGCAGCTGTGTTTATGCCTTCTGCCCATAATTCTTTGGGCAAGTGACTTCTTCTCAGCATACATCTGGTCATCTCTACCAGGCTTCTGTTTTTGCGGTCTACAACGTTGTTTTGCTGCAGGGTATAAGCAGCAGTTAGCTGTATTCTGATTCCATGTTCTTCACAAAATTTAGTAAAATCATTTGACAAAAACTCTCCCCCTCTATCTGTTCTGAAAGTTTTAATTTTGCAACAAGTCTCATTCTCTACAACAGCCTTGAAACGTTTAAAGTGATTAAATGCTTCAAACTTATTTTGCAGAAAGTATACCCATATATGTCGACTAAAATCATCAATAAGAACCATGAAATACTTAAAACCAGAGTTTGATTTTACCTCCATTGGCCCACAAAGATCTGCATGAACAAGCTCCAAAGGACCACTAGCATGACTTGCCTCCCCCTTAGGAAAAGGAGTACGAGCTTGGTTACCAATAGCACATACTTGACAGATTTTATCATCATCTCCACTAAGCTTGGGAAGTCCTGTAACTAATCCTTTGGTTGACATGTCACTGAGATACTGCATATTAATGTGACCAAATCTTTCATGCCAAGTTTCTGAATCAGAACAATTTATGGCCAGATAAAGAGTTTCAAAATTCTTGAGGTAAAACAGATTGTTCGATGCCATATTAATATTAAACAAAACTTGGTTTGAATCAGACTTAGAAAAAATCTGACAACTATCTCCTTCAAAGTGAATCTTGAAGCCATCCCTCAACAATTGTCCAACACTAAAAAGATTTGCATCAAGTTCAGGAACAAACAATACCTGATGAATAATGATTTCTCCATGATCAGTAAGCAATTGCAGATCACCTTTTCCTTTAGACATCTTCACAGATCCATCTCCTAGCTTCACATGTGTAGAATAGCTTCTGTCCAGGTGAACAAAATAATCCGGATTTGCAGTCATATGATTATTGCACCCTGAATCCAAGTATCAACCATCCTTGGTATTATCCTGGGGTTTGGCCATAAGTAACACTGCTTCTTCTTTGCTTTCATGTTCTTCCTCGGCAAAGTTAGCACACCTTTCTGTTTCATGTTTTTGTTTAAGTCGACAAAATCTTGCAATGTGACCATAACGTCTACAATAGAAACACTATATTTGCTTCCTTTTTTCATCAGTTTTATTAGTGTTGGTATTCGGATCTGAGTTTTCATCAAGTTTTTTCCACTTTTTTTTTTGGATCAGGGATGTTTGAAGTGTTACCTGATCTCATATAAAATGTGATCCCCTCCTTTTGCTTGCTCTTGAATCTCTTCATCCTCTCATCATGTGACAACAACGAATTGTGCAGATCTTCATTGTCATCACCCTCAAGTCATTTCCCTCTTCTATTGCTGCTACCACATGGTCGTATTTTTGTGTTAAGCTTCTCAGAATCTTTTGAACCAGCTTCGATTCTTCTAGTTCTTCTCTGAAGCTTCTGATCTGATTTGCTCTTTCAATCATATCACATACGAAAGTGTCCAGATCTTCATCTTCTCCCATGAAGATGCTCTCGAAATTTCTTCTCATGGTTTGAAGCCGAGCCTCATTAATCTTCGTCGTACCTTGGAATCGATCTTTAAGTGCTTGCCAAGCGGATTTG
The DNA here is from genome assembly GCA_034359265.1 of Canna indica. Classification (NCBI taxonomy): domain Eukaryota; kingdom Viridiplantae; phylum Streptophyta; class Magnoliopsida; order Zingiberales; family Cannaceae; genus Canna; species Canna indica. The sequence continues at coordinate 17,640,400 of CP136894.1, forward strand.
GCAGAGGTGATTCGCCCTAATCTGGTAGCGATTTGCTCGGGCAGACCCTGCTGAATACAAAAGATGGCCTTCTCATCTTTCTTCCTCATCTCTTTGAATCGATTCGCAGGCAAACCCTCGGGATTGTATCCATCTTCAATTAACTCCCAGAGCTCCTGTGAAATAAAATAGTTCTCCATCTTGGAGGACCATAACACGAAGCCAGAACCAGTGAAAACGGGAATACCAGGCATCCCCATCGCCGAGTTGGTGTTAGCCATTCCTCAACGTAATCTGGTGCTTTGATACCACTTGAAGGAGAAGATCACCTCTGTAGATCCAAACACTTGAACTCACACACACTTGAAAACACTCAGAATGAATAGAATGCTTGAGTTAAAAGATAGGTATTAAAGAATACATCCCCCCAAAGACGAAAACAGAGGAGTCTTTTATATCTCCTCAGCATTGTCTACATAACAACCATGAAACAGAGAAAGATGGCCATGTGGCCACTAAGTAAACCACTATTACATTATTGAAACATAAATCAGAGTGTTGTATTAAATCCCATGCAAAACTCTTACGAACATTCCCATGTAGAATAGTTGACATGGCATCTTCATTACCACCAATAGGAACACAGATGTTGTTGCTTTGCTCACCACGTAGTTTCAGAACGCTAATCGGCATTCCTATCTCTATCGGCAGAGACACCTCCCGGACGAGCATTTCTTGGTGACAACTCTAGATGCAGACGACATGCACTTCAATGTCGTCTTCTGCTAACTCAGCATTTACGTTGGAACCACATGATGCTTGATATTAGGGATTGGCAAAGAGACGATGTTTACTCGCCGGTCAGCCTGCCTGGGCTCTAAGTGGGTTTGGAACTTTGGGGGACTTCTATTCATCTTCTGGAACGTGGAGTCTGTGGTCGCTTTAGTGAGTTCATTCGTGACTTATGAAGCGATAGATGAAGCTTCCCTCAACTGGACGGACATGAGTTCTTATCGCGTTCAGGTTAGAGCGAGATCTCTGCGTTCCATACCTGGATTCATCCTCGCAGATGTGGAGGACTCTCGCTTCACCATTGAGGTGGCGGTGGCATGGTATCAATGGATTGCTACCGCCGACTCACAACCATTTGAACCTGTGGATGACAACCAAGCTAGTGCCGAGAACCCTGAGGACTCGGATTTTGATCTTGTCAAGGAGTTGCCAAATTCAAACATGATGGATGTTGGTTTTCATGTTTTCGCTTCCCCACGTACATATGTTGCTCAAGACTCAGGCCATCGTGGCTAGCATTACGGTTGTTTGGTTCTTGTGTGGGTTGCCTTTGCCCATCTACTTGGTGATTTCAAGCCTACTATGGACGTTGAGGCTGTTCAAGCTCCGATGAGGAGCGCCAATGAGGACCGGATCACCCTCTACAACGGGTGCAACTTCTATGAGCAGGTTGCCCATAGAAAATCTATGAATGAGTGGATATGAGCTTTAAGCGACTGAACATGGATAAAAAATAAATAGATACGAACATGGATAGAAAAGGAATGTATATAAATATATCCATTTATTTTCCATCAATGTTCAATCGCTTAAAGCCCATATCCACTCGTTCATAGAGATTTATATGGGCAGGCTACCCATATAAGTTTTATCCCTCTACAACGGGCTACGCTCTCTGTTACCTATTCCAGCTAAAGGTCACCCACTGCTTGTGGATGTTGTCAAAGCTTTTCCCTCCATGTTTCTTTCGATCTTTGCTTTGTGATCCTCTGCCGCGACGATTGGAGGTGAGCTATTTTTTTTGCCATTGATTTACAGGTGGGCTTGGTTTTAGGAAGGTATGGTCTTCGACTTTCTTCCCATGCTTCTACCACTTGCCAACTTTCCACTTCAAGCGGTGCCTTGGGAGCTATCTGCGTCTGTGGACACTTTTTGCACAACACCCATCTTGCCACGTACGAGCCTTTAACTAGGAAAGTTGCCTCCCTTTTAGTTTTGCTATGTGGTAAGGGCTGAGGATCTGACTTGTTTTGCCTCCGTTGCGAATCCAACCGACGTGGCAGTCCTAGGACCTAGTTTCGGGTTCGGTGGCCTCGAACCTGCCCTCTCTCGACCTACAACTTATTGAACTAGTCGACATGGTGGGGGTCTGATGGCACCGACAGACTCAATGGAAGTTCTGGGCCCCGTCTCCTGCTGACACGAGCCTTGGGCTTCTAGGTTCGATTGTATCTGGAGTTGGGATTTTAGGCTGATCCTTCCTACCATCAGCTTGTTCTTCCCGGGGGGCAGAATCAGATCTAATCTCGATTAATCGATCACGGAAGGAGCATGGTTCCACTAGGTCACGCCGAAGAAATCTGAGTTCCTCTCCATAGCCCTATGTCAGAGTTCCCGATTTGCCTAACAACACCAATCTTCTATAACGAAATCTTCACTGAGGAAGGCCATGCTGGCGGCTCTGTTGGACAACCACCATCACCATCACCACCTTCATTGTTCTTGTTGTGTCGAGCCCAAAAACCTAGGCTCGAACTATTATTGGGCCGGGTCGGGCACGATTTTTGTTCGGGCCGAGCCAGCCCGATAACTCCGGCCATACATGAATTGACGAGTATATCTTTCACATTTTTTATTTTCTTCAATTTTTAATATTTGTTGGTTTTTTTTAAGTTCGGTTGTTAAAATTTATGGTTTTTGTTTTAATTAACTTTTTTAACAAATTATTAAAAGATATAAACAAGTTATCTTTCATTTTATATGTAAATATGTACGGATTGCTAAAATGGTCTTTTCATTAAAATTATTCTTCCTCATCCTACCATTTAAAATTTCTTCCCAAACATGAGATTAACTACCCTTCATCACCTACCTTTTAATTATCCTAACCAAACATGAGATTAACTACCCTTCCCCATCCCTCCCTTTCTCACCTCTCTTTATCCTCCCTCCCCCCCTCCCCAACCCATTTGTATCCAAACAAAGCCTAAATCTTCAATTGGGCTCTCAAGAAGCAAGATTCATGCATTAAATTCAAGAGAAGTTGGTAATTTAAGAGATAGATGAATAGAGACATCATCATTAATGATTGAGGTAAGTGATTAATTTCACCTATCAATCTTCATTTTAGGATTAGGAGAACCTCATTCAAGCCTTAATTTGAGTTTTATTGAATGTATGTGTTAGTTCTCGAAGGTCAAGAGAAAGAGTAAGGGAAAAGAGAAAGACGTAGTTTGAAGATTATTTTTGGAGGCTTTGAAAGCTGAAGAAGCCTTTTTTGACATCAATGGGTTTGTGCTCATGCAAATTTTAAATTTTTCTCAATTTTCTTAAATATGTCTAATCTAGGGTTTTTGTTGTGTTGGGACTTTGGTAAATTTTAATGGAAATACTTAATATATGTGTGAAATAACGATGATTGATATGCGTAAATGGATGAATATCAATTGCTTGTATGAAATGTTATGGAAGCTTAAACATAGAAATGATTAACATAGTATAAACAACTTGAACAATACGTACATTTAGGGATGTAACTTCATATTAGAACTCCAATTGATTTGAATCTTGTGCCAAATGGAAGATGAGAGATAACTATAAAATTTTCATAAAGAAAGTCCGCCCAAAAATTAAGTATAAGTAACTCTAAAATTGATTAGAAGTCATAGTACAAATTTTGGAAACGGTCTATTCTAGACCAGTCCGGAATTAAATGGTTATGACTCACTCTAGGAAAATCCAAATTGAATGATTATTGCACATATGGAAAGCTAAGATCTAGGGGAACAACTTTTCATGCAGACCAAACTGATAAATTCTAATTGCATCCGGACTGAAATTGGACTCCAAGTTAATCCAGATACTTGAAATCAAATAGTAATAAATGTTGATGCATAAATCCAAATTAAGTAATTTAAAGTCCTTTTTAATCCTAGGATGGAGATCTAGAAATCTCATGAAGAAGGCAAAGCTTAATTCATGCATTTACTAAGTCAAAATACAAAAGGAATGAGACACATCAAATCTGTTTTTATGTGAAATTGATCATGCTTATCACTATGTGAATTCTTGTATGTGTATACATGGCCAAATGCATGTAAAATGAAATCATATGAATGTTGATGTTGTTACACATTATGAATAATGCAAGTGATGAAGTGATCATGAATTATGACATTGACAACAATTGTATATAAATAAGTATTGCCCCAAGTAACTCAGACAGGAATTAAAGGTACAAGATAAAATTGGCATGCCAATAGGGAATTCTAATAGTTATGCATTGTTTATTTGATTCGGACCATTATAATCACTAGGTGCCAGGTCCCATGATTTGATATTCTAGGCATCATTCGCCACCTTTCAGGCACTGCGTGTCATCGTTTAAGCATTTTATGCCACTGTTAGGCACTGTGCACCACCGTTTAGGCATTTTATGCCACCGTTAGGCACTGTGTGCCTCCATCCCATTTATCTGACTTGTTGAGATTTCGCTAGAGTTTACTTTGGGCAATTGAAAGAATAAATTTGAAAGGACTTTGCATAATAAATAAATTACGGAAATAGAAATTTGAATAAGTAAACTAATAAAAAGGTGTTATTATATTGAGAATGTATTATATGATGGAATAATGAAAATAGTAATCATGATTGTTATGTAATTAGATTGTTTGAGGTTACATGCATGCTTGCTATGAGTTGATAAATTGTTTCTAAATATTGTTTTAACTTTTGAAGTCTTTCTCATTATATATAAAATTGTTTTTGTACTATGATGATAAAATGTGATATTTAAAAAAGTTAGAAGTTGTATGAGCAGCCATACGTAGGTAGTAGATTACGGACATGTGGACCTTGGTTGATCTGCTGAAAAGTTGGAGTCGCCACACTAACTTTGCGAAAGATGCATCAATATATTTTGGTTATGTAGTTTTGACTTTTGAAATTATGACATGTACACCTTAGCTAGAAATTGGTGTCATGAATTATTTAATGATGTGTTTATTATTAAGCATGAGATGATTATATGAATTAATAGTATGCACATGAATTGCTTGATTGGATTAGAAGTGCAAATTTATTTGTTTTAACAGGATGTGGTAAAGGTTTTAGGGGTAACTCTTGTAGTTTTTCCGCTTGAGTAAAATATGCAAGCTAAGTTAAGATAAAATATGAAAAAGAAATTATATGGAACATGTTTTAAGTACTCTTAGCACAATATGTAACATATCTTAACTCGATTTTACGGTTGACCAAGTAGGGGTTGCTACATACATGGTCAAGAAGTTAGTTAGGGACCAATTCTGTAGTGTGGTTTGTTTGTTTGAAACAAAGTTGAATATTTTTTCAAGAATACTAGCTTAGCAAGTATTTGGGTTTCCTTCGGACCATACTGACAGTTTTTAGACTATCAACGCAGTCGGGCTTAGAGGTAGTAACTTGGTTATTTGGATTCTACATATCTGGATCTGCGATGCGGCGAACATTTGAGAATTCTTCATCCATCTCCGAATGGTCCATAGGCCCTGTAGTCTCACAATTCATTTGGTATCAATTTATATTTCCCCGCCTGCCTCTGGAGGTCGACTTTTATGTAGGAGCCCAACAACATTATTCTAAATATTGCATAACCACTTGTTGTGGGAAGAGATTTCAACTTAACAAAGCATAATGGAGAACAAAAGAACTGTATGGGCAACACATCTGACTCTAGAAAATTTTCCAAGTTCATCGTAGATAATGGTTTACTGGATCTGCCAACTACTTGAGCTACCTATACATAGATCAACAACCAAGCAAACCCTGCTTTTGCCAAGCTGGATCTAGTGCTTATCAACCAATCACTAGCTTCAGTTTTACCTAACATCTGTGTCTTCGGGAACTCTAGCAAACTCTAATCACACACTCCTCATAGTTCATTCTTTTGTCGATAATAGACACACCCCCATGCCTTTTCGAATAGAGCTGAATTGGTTGAAGACAATTTATCTATCGCCTTGGATGTGAAGTTGACAACTGTTTAGATCTTCTCTTTTTCTTCGTATTTTTTGGTATCTAAATTTACTCAATGTGTTTCTCCATTCAAACAAAGATGGAACCCTATCCACAAGCAACCTACATAAATAGTAGGTTAGGTACTAATGTCTATGAAAATATTCATGAGTGCTATCAAGCCAGCTAATCTAGTTCATGTTTGGTTTGAGTAGAAGAGTGAAAATCACCTTCAGTTATCTATTTGAGTATTTAATCTAATTCATTTGTATGGTTGAATTTCACAAGGACCTAAGTGTGTATGAGGTTTTTCGATCACAAAATTTAGTTTATTGATTTATTTAAACTTAAGGGTAAATTATACAGAATTCCCATCGACTATAGGTCATGTGTACAAGACCTACCTAAAGTACCAAGTGTGCACAGAACTCCCTTCACTACATTAGTTGTTCGAATAGCCCCACTCTATTAGCCCTCCGTCAAAACAAGGCCACGTGGCAGCACTCTCCATCATCCATCTCATCCGACGACCACTACTTCTTCTACTACCTATCCCTCACCTACCTAGACTCCTCCACATACTCTTCCCCTAGACTCCGCCGCCGCCGCCGCTTCACCTTAGACTCCTCCACCTTGCCGTTCCCCTAGACTCCACCGCCGTTGTCGCCGTCGCCGCCACTTCTTCTTCTTCTTGGAGACCAAGGTCCCCTAGTGGTGGCGACGACGAAGATGGAGTCTTGGGGAAGGGCAAGGTGGAGGAGGAGCAGGAGGCGGCGGCGGCGGCTGGACTTTCTTCTTGTTGTGTTCGATTTAGGGTTGCAGAAGGGGGGGGGGATCTGCGCACGGGTGAATTTTAACGTTAACTTACTAACGAGGTGGCTAACATAAGGGGGTTATTCGAACAATTAATGTAGTGGAGGGGAGTTCTCTGCACACTTGGTAGTTAATGTAGGTCTTGCATACATGACCTATAGTCGAGGGGGGTTCCGTATAATTTACCCTAAACTTAATGGGGTATCCCAGCGGAATATAGAAAGTTTAACATATAGTAGTTGGCACTAGTATGTTTCTTTTCATTATCTTGACTAGCTACACTATGGGAATATAAGCTTCGCCGACGGCTAAATCTATTGCTAAGCCGTTGGTGGTGCTTATCACGGATGACAAAAACCATTGCAACAGGTCGTCGCATCTATATGCGTCGCTAATTACCCGTGACTGATATAGCTATCGATAACCATATATTATAGCTTTCACTGATATTTAATCATCAACGATGGACACCACAGTTATCGTTGATATTTAATCATCATCAATGACCCACATTCGTCGCTGAATATTATTAGCAATCGTTATAACCTAGGTTGCCCAGGCCATCATCCATTTACGATATGCTTTCAGAGATGGTTGAGTGATGGCTAACCGTATGTTTTATCCTACAAATGAAAAAAAATAAAAAATCCTATATACATTGATTTATTCTTAAACCACACAATATACAAACACAAACAATCGGCTGGGTCAAGAGCAGTGTCGACTGGGTCTAGGAGAACGACTCGGATGTCAGAGGTATTTAAATGTCAGACTGAGCTGTAATCTGCATCAGGAGCGCCTGTATATTCTCTATCATCCGAATATGTTGTGCGAGCTTTGACTCCAAGGCTGCTTTTCGGCTTCGATCCTGCGTTCGGGATGTGGAGGGTCGGTCACCCGCATCAGAAGGGGTGAGTGCCCCAAGTGGCCCCAACACAGCTCGTGAATGGCCACTGTGTCCAAAGATATAAACGCGATCGTGCTCCCAGCTACATGCGTCATTGACCCACGATACAGGGTCAAAGTCACCTTGTGGTGATCCTCCGCGCTGGGTGACACTCCTTTCCAACACTAATTTATTTTTTGTTTCATAATTTTTTTTAACCATATATATTATAAATAAAAATTGCGTAAACCATGTATATATATTTACCACGATGACTGCAGCCCTCCTATAATGTAGTCCCCCGCCCCATGTCGTCGACGGTGAGTGAGGTCGAATAACTCCATCGGCGAGGGGCGATGGACGATGTCATCCTCCTCGACTCGCGTCTATTATAAGAAAACAAATACATTAGTCCAATCACAACATATAATTTAATTAAAAGTAAGAAATAGTATATACCATATGATGCTCGTGCACCACAAAAGAGACAGAGCCACCAGTGTGGCGCGCCCCCGAGTCCTCCGCCCTAGACATACAGTTTCTAGTCGCAGTTCGAGAGACCTCCTGCCACTACAAGAAAATAAGGCTTCACCGACGGATTTATTACCAACGGATAGTTTTTGTTGGTATTACCAACAAAATCACCGACGGATATATATTTTGTTGGTAAAATTTACAAACCCTATATTTTTTTTCATTCCCTCTTATTTTTCAGCCGACCGCACACTTCCACGCGCCCTTTTTTTTTCAGCCAACAAAAATCCCACGCCCCCTTACTTTTTCTCCAGCTGCGCAACTCTTCCCCGATCTTCCCCTCCGAACAAAATTCCCGCGCCCCCTATCTTTTTCTCCAACCGCGCAACTCTTCCCCAATCTTCCCCTTCGACAAAATTCCCACGCCCCCTTTCTTTTTCTCCGGCCGCGCAACTCTTCCCCGATCTTCCCCTCCGACAAAATTCCCCCGCCCCCTTTCTTTTTCTTCAGTCGCGCAACTGTTCCCCGATCTTCCCCTCCGACAAAATTCCTGAGCCCCCTTTCTTTTTCTCCAGCCGTGCGACACCTCCCCTCGGACAAAAGTTCCTCTCCCCTTTATTTTCTCCAGCCTCATTGATCACCTCTTAGCACTAAGAAATAGGATCGTCGTCATGGCTGCTCAGTAGGCACGACAATCGATCAAGCAGAGGCGAAGAACAACTACAATACATGGTTTGACCTCCAAAGACCTAGGTTATTTTGGTTTGGTTGATAAAGACATCTGTATGTTATAATGGTTTTTCTCCTATTGTGATTTGTTTGGTAGGTTCTTGCTTCAATGATTTTACATGCTCTTGATGATTATTTGCCTATTCTTCTAGGGCTAGTGAAGGATGGTAATAAGAAAAAGTCTCCTTGGAAAGTTGTAATGTTGTTTCTTGTTGTTTATGATACATATTTAATTATATAATCATATAGTTTCTTATGTGGATAGGATGCCAGCTGACGGAAAAGGTACAATTTATATGGATTAATTAGGAGGAGGATGCACAGGTTTGTCTCTGTATCTTTAGCCTGTTATTTCTATTTAAAGTTATGAGTTCCTTCGTGAGACTGATAGATTCTCTTAATTTGCTAAGAATGAAATTTCCATTACAAATGCTTGGTATGAGGTGTTGTCTGTGCTACACTTGATGGCTATGCTTTCATTAATTCATGCCACTTCCTCCTAAGATTTCAAATGAGGGTTATCAGCTCGAGATATCTAAAGGTGTGTATGGTGTGAAGACTCAGTTACCATCTTGCACACCAAGTTAAAATTGAACATCAAGTACATAATTTGTATTCCAAGAATACCATTTTCTTTTTAGTGAACATTATGAAGTTGCGTAAACATAATTTTATCTTCTTTTTTGGCATTGACTATAGAGAGAAGAAGAAACTCAATTGATATTTTGTTGAAAGCAGCAGGTTATTTGGATTATGCTATTCGACATGTTCTTCCTAAAATACCTCCACAAACCAGGTTTATTTTTCTTGAGCATCACAACTTTGACAATACTTGTTAGCATTCTATTTTGGAATATCCTAAAACTTCTATTGTTAATTGACTATAGAAAACTTATTTGGAGCTCTCTAACTCATTTTTCCTTTCACATGGACTTCACAGTGTGTTGATTCCTAAATGATGAAGGTACAACAATATCTCCTCTTGTTAGCAGAAGAGTTTCTGAAAGAAAGCAAGAAGACCTATGAAGACTTCCATCAAATGCTTCCCACATCAAGGTTCAGCTTCACACTCCCCTTTCTCTTGCAATCAATTGGTTAACATACTCTTTTCCCTTAATTTAAATATCTCTTTGACCCAGTCTTGCATACCGCAATTATCTGTTAAGAGCGACATTAGTGTTGAATAATTACAGAAACTCAAAGTCTCATTCCAATCTCTTCACAGGAGAACACCTCTTTGGGACTCCATGAAGTTACCAGAGAAGATTCCTAAAGATGCATCAAGCAAGATACGAATTAATCGGGATCTTTATAGTGAAGACAAGTAAATAACTTGACTTCATATAATTGATAGCAATGCCAAATAATTAATTTGTTGATTATGTTTCATATAGATTCTAGATTCTTATATCTTATACATGTTTGTTATTGAGATTCTATGGAGTATAAGATGGATGCTATGAAGTATAAGATGCTAAGATACTTGTCATGCAAAGTTGCTTCATATTTTATGAAGTTTTAGTTGAGACACTCTAATCTGAAATAAACAAGATAGTATGAAGTTTAGATTAAATTTTTTCCATATTTTATTCTAATTTCACCTTCTTATGAGGCATTTGTTTTAGACAAATATGCGAAAAACAATTTTCTTCTCCTGTTGTACTTGATTCATTCCCTTCTCTTCCTTTTTAATTAATTAATGCACACTAACCTTTTTTGCTAATTAAACTCCACCTCACTTTTAGTTCCATTTTGGATAATAGCAAATTGAAGTTGCACTTGTCTGATTGAGCTCCTTTGTTGTAGCTATTGTACTACATAGAAGATATTTGAAGCATAGTAAGCCACTTGATCCATGGTTTGTCCCTTCCTCCCTCTCATGAAGCCCTAGCTCTCAAGATTCTTTTTATTTTTTTAGCGGTCCAGTTTTACTCATGGTCTGAGGTAGTTTAAATTTGATATAGGAAGAAGAAGCTATGGCTCAAAAAGCAAAGAGGAAGATGCAGCTTTGGAGTTTTAAAAATGGAAAGGGGCATTTTCTGTTAATGATGAAGGTACAACAGAGGAGATATTGTTGGATATACTTTCAGTGGTTTGGAATTTTAGTTAACTTTGAATTTCTGAGGTTGAAGTTATGTACATTTTAGGTGTATGGTGGAATATGCTAATTGAAGTTGTTGCAGCTCTATTGACAGCTGAGGGTAGAGGACAGTGGTTTCTTGATGCAGTTGAGGTAAGCTGCATATCAAAATATCCCTCTACGGTGAATTTTTAAGAATAGTAAAAACTTTGGATAGTATATAATTAGTCTCATGAGTCCCTTTTTTGCTCTCTACCGACATTGTATTTTGTAGGTCTGCTATCAAGTGGTGTATGCATATGCTACTTCTGATTGCAGAGCCAACTAGTGTTTTGAGAGACTTGCCAGTCACCTTGTCGTCTCTTATGTCAGATAATGCTTGGAGAACAATAGCATGAACTCTCTTATATTAGATAATGTCTCTTATGTCAACATTGCTTCCTATATATAATGTTTCAAACTCGTGTTTAGTTGGAATTCATCAATCTGGTTTCTTGTTGTTTGATTTAGCAGTGTTAACTTTCATATTAGAACATATTGTTTTCTTACTTTTTAAGTCTATTATAATATATCTGCATACTGCAATAGAAGACACTCTTGAATGTTCCTATAGGCGCCTTGCTTCATGAACATTTTTTTGCAATCCTCGCATATCTCTGGTTAACTATGTTCTGATAAACTCAGCTGCAACTATTTTTGGCAGTACAGGTTTGTTTATTTTTCTTTCTACATTAGCTATGTTCTGATTAACTATGTTGTTTAACTATATTTTGTTTAACTATGTTCTGATTATCTATGTTCTGATTAATTATGTTATGATTAATTATGTTCTGATTAATCTTAATTATTGCCTCATCCAAAAATAGTGAACCATCAAGAAATAGGTTAAACAACCTGAATTAGGTCAGAATATTTTGTATGACATCAGTGCACATAATCACCTGTATTTTCATGGTGCAGTTCCAAGGAATACTTGGATTTGTCCCTTGTTATAATGAACAACTTGGAATTATAATCTTTAACAAAAATAGAGGCATTCATTTATCAAGGAGCACTTAGAAGCAAAGCTGCTCTGTGTTGGTGAAGATGTACAATTAAGATTATATTCTTGGAGTTAAAAGAGGCCGACATATTCTTCTACAAGATTAAGTCCTAATGCTTTTGTAGTTATAACGAATGCTATACAACTTGCATTTTACAGATTAATATGGAGATATCCTTAGAAAAATATATGATTGGAAAAAGAAATCCATAGGTCTTGTTATTGATATGTCTTGCTTGAGCTGAAAAAATTTAATGAATTGATAAGAAAATTATTTTAACAATTTGCTCTACAGACAGTAATAAGCAAATTCCAAATTCCTACTATGAGAAGTGAAAAACATGTTAATTTGATGAGGTGAACTAGGATTTTTAGAAGAATGATGTCAACTGAGGACATTCAGAATTCAAAAAATGTTCTTAATAGATTGAGTTCTTATTGTTAGAAACAAAAATTAATAGGTGAAAATAACTCAAAATTTGAAAATGCAACTATGATAAAGTTTATCTAACTAAATTTAGGTCATATAATCAAGATAATTAGCATATACTAAAATTATATCAATTTCATTGAGCATCCGAATATGATGTTGATAATTTTTTTTTTTTGAAGAGGTTGGTGGAAACAGTAGATAGCTGTAGGATTGGAGCTTCCTTTGCTACCTTTTCGCATCAAGTTGCAAATTTTATTTTAGGTAAGAATTACCATTAATCTTATTTTGCTTTGTAGACATCCATTCCTTTTGCTATTTAGTACAAGTTCATGCATGCATGACCCTCAAAATAGATTTCATATTCATGCAAGGATAACATGGACAGAACAGACACTACTTGATAAGGAGGTTATCTCGGGTGGGTACGACCATAATATCGTTCCATCTTTATTTGCCTGAAGCTAGCTTCGGAGGTCACTGTTAATCCATATCTTCATTATATAATTAGTCTCACGGTCCATCTGTTTTCTTCAGTATGAAACTTGAGATTCTTTTGAATTATTTGATATTATGGATTTCAGCTACTTGTGTATAGACCAACGGATGTAGTACATGGAAAAAATGATTTCATTTTCTGAAAAAGAGGCCTTTTATTCATGTTTAGCTAACCTTTGAACACTTTTTTTGTTTGATATCTAGGAATATTAGTTAAAAGTTGTTTCTTTAACTTTTTTCTAATGGTTACAAATCATAACAACGCATTATTGACTTCTTAAGACTTAACAAAGGAGTTTGAGCTTGCTATTATATTTGGTTTTGTTTGTGAATCAAGCAGAAGATGCAGGACATATATGTTTTTGTTTAAAGAAGACATGGCTCTTTGTTTAGTTTCATTTTTACATAACTTTATAATTTACCATTCATTCCTCCATTGAAAGAAAAATTAGATTAGATATCTGTACTTGTGTTAAGCTTTTTCTCTTCCTCACCTCCAAGCCCAATATTAGAATGCTCTAGTTACCCTTTTCTTTTAATTTTGGTGGTAGCTCGCCATTGCTAATCCTGAGCTAAACAGGTGGTGCTAGCAGCACCTAGAACCTTGGTCTAGATTACCACTTGGTCACCTCCAAATCCACTATCGAAAAATTCTACTTACTAGGTCGCATTGTATTGTTAGGATTAAAACCGTGCTATCACCAGCATGAGGCAAAAGCTAGATCTGCGTTTAAACTTGGATCTCACATGTTGCAAGCTAGCTGCTATACCATGACAATAAAACCGTTCTTATAAAGTATCCAAGAGAGCAATGGAAAATGGTATTCATCATATATTTGCCATATTTGGATCAAGTTCGAAAATGTCTCTTCTCTTAATAACTGATGCACAAAATTGCAATATATGCAGAGTGCACGCCCGAATTGTACACCCTATAAGACCAGACACTTATCGCCTAGAATACCATTGTGCCATAGTAAGATGGGAGCTTGATGATGGATCTGGTAGTCGTGGGTGAGAATTGTTATTAATTCATGTTATTGCGAGCTGTAAGCCAATTAGATTTTTCTATAGTTGCTCAAGTGTCATTATTATTGTTTGTAGTTTCATAGCTGATAGCACTGGAAAGCAAATGAGCAGTCGTCTTTTAAGTATGAAGTCAGCAAATGCATTATTAGAGTTCCCTGCAACTGGGAAGATATTTGGAGCTGTCACTTCTATTCAAGCCATACTAATTTCAGATATAAGCAGCAGTTTGACGAGTAAGACGACAGATCGCACTGCTTCCTTATCAGTTCAGCATGAACGTGCTACAAAATTCACTGGATCATAACCTGGCACTGCACCCCAAGAATCAATGGTCAAAGTCGCAATTCTTACAGTGAGTGACACAGTGTCATCTGGCACTGGCCCTGATAGGAGGTAATCTTTATGTTGCTTTTGTTAAGCTAAAATCCGTTTACTCTCCTCTTTAAGTATTCATTACTGTTCTTTCTTCCTTGTCTTGATAATTATAAAGCATGGTGCATAATTTCTAAGATTATTGGTTGCCCTTTGGTTAAAATTTAAAAGGTTGACCCAGTGCACGAAGCATAAGGCAAAAATATTAATAACTTGCTTTTTGACTTGTTAGACTATTTTCCCCATCACATATTAGGAATTGCAGCCCAAATTTTTTTATAAGGCTAATTAGTGGTAGATATAGAAGTCTAGGCTGAAGGATTTCTGATATGCATCTGTCTTTTTTTAATTCTTGATTATTCTTACAACTTTAGCAAGTATGTTTCCTATATGCCGACAGTTTTACTAATATAGAATTGCAACTCAACCTCATAATCTGAACTCCATTAATTGAAGTATTGACTTCTCGAAAGGAAGATATTTTTGTGTCTAGCATGTGTTTATTTAGTCTCTTTCTCTTACATATTTATGATGTTAAAGATGTTGTGGAAAACATTCCATGAACCCTGATGGAATAGGCTTTAACTTTGTGGTAAATATTGTAATGAGGAGCAAACATCATAAGATGGGATAAAAATCAATAGTTTTATCGTCATTGCAGAAAATGCATCTTGATACACCTCTTTGAATCAGCAACTCAATGAGGTCACAAATTTGATGCTAAATGAAATATGGAGAAATCATAATGCTCTTGGCAAGAGAAGCCTACTGAGCCAAGTGAATGCTCTAGAAATTTTCTTGCATAAGGACTAAGGGGATACAGATACCTATATAATTATTTTGTCTTATTGCAAGTTAACCCTTTTAAGTCTAGCTGCGGGATATTGTGAGGCTACTAGACATCACTAGGAATATATACCCGCTAGTTCAAGGAAGTTCTTTCATGCTAAGTTTAAAATATTAATCCTAAACAATATATTGCATATGAGAGAATAGAACTTTAATGGTTGCAGCAGCCCAAGGGCAGTTTTCGTTGTGAACTCTTCATCTGAATAGAACTAGCAATTTTCTTTCCTCCATTCTCGTGTTCAGCTCACTTCCCCCAATGAGTTCAAGGAGATGGTGCTCTCTCCTAACTTGAACCCTAGTTATTCCTTCTCATTTCCATTTCCCTCTTTCTCCCTGTTATTCAATCTTCACCCATGTTGGATCCTAGATTTGTATTAGTGAGTACTATTGAGCTGAGTTTCTAACCACTCCCTAGTGACTCGTCTTGGATAATGTTAGTAATCAGTATGCCCCACTCACTTACAATTCTAGGATTAGTAATCAGAGAGCATGGAATTCTCAGCATGCTCTCTCAGCATGCTGAGAATTCACTCAGCATGCTCATGAATTCTCAGTGCAGAGAATTCAGCATGCTGAGAGCATGGAATACTCAGCATGCTGACTCGTCTTATTTGCAGCACTAAATTCTTCAATCCACATTCGGTAACCATATGGGAGTACCAAGTATATGAGAGTACATGCAATATTGAGTACACACAGAGCACACCATACAAGACACCAAAATGAAGAGATACCCATCACTCAACCATAATAATCAAAACAAAAGTCATGCCATAAGCTTGCAAGAGGCTTGGCTTGTAGGAAATTAAGATGATCATCTGGGATTCTCATCGTGCATGCAATTTTGGTTTAGATTCTCATTTCAGGTTTAAATATTCTAAATGAATAGACATCTAACAGTTTTGTCATCCTTTTCCTAAAAAATAAATCCAATTTCCCTACATTATTTAGAGCACTTCTATCTTCGAACAGACCAATTTAGAACTTTACTGGTGTGAATTATTTTGATATATGGATGAACTCTATCATTGACTTGACAAAAATAGTTTAGACACTTAATTGTTGATTCTGAGCAATAACTTCTTCATCATAACTTTAGCATGCTCTACATCACAATGAGGAACTTGATTATAACTTTAGAGGATGGTCTAATCATAACCTGCCACTTGCCACGCTTCTCGGCATTATACATGCTCTTGCGAGCATCATTCAAAACACTGACCCTCACCATCTTTACCAAGCCTGCATGAGGAACGAGTAATTACATATGTGAAGTTCCAGTCTAAGAGAGTCTAACATAAAGAAAGAGGTGAGCTACTATCAGGACCTAGAGCAAACTTGGATTAGTAATCAGTATGCCCCACTCACTTACAATTCTAGGATTAGTAATCAGAGAGCATAGAATTCTCAGCATGCTCATGAATTCTCAGCATGCCGAGAAATTAGCATGCTATCTCAACTCTCTCAGCATGCTGAGAGCATGGAATACTCAGCATGCTATTGTTAAATTCTCATCATGCTATTGTTACAATTAAACTTGAACTTGTTGCTTTTATGCACATTAAACTTGGTAAATTAAACTTGAGTTAATAGTTCGTTTGTGTAGCTCTTTCTGTTTCTTCATATCACTTCACATGAACTTGTTGCTTTTATGCACATTAAACTTGGTAAATTAAACTTGCTGAGAATGAACATGCTGAGAATTCATTCTCAGAATCTCAGCATGTTGAATTCAATTCTCAGTATGCTGAGTGAATTCCAATTCTCAATTGTGAATTCAGCATGCTGAGTCAATTCTCAGCATGCTATTAATACAATTCAGCATGCTGCATTGTTGGGTATTCCTCATTTCATTGAGTTACAAATTTTATTTACAACTTCAGAGTGTCAGTTTATTATTTTGCATTGAGTTACAAACTTGGTATTCCTCATTTCATTGTCTCATTATTTTTTTTGTTTTACATGTAGGTAAAAGGATGAAGTGCAAGGATCAGCTTTTTGGAGAAACTTATCTTATGTATTTTTGAAATTTTGAAACTTTGTAAATATTTGAATAACACAATGTATTTCGAAATTACTGGTATATAATGGTTTCTTATGTGTGTGGATTTTAATAATGTGTGATTCAAAAATTATTTTTTAGATTTCGTGTGAATTATCAAATTATCTTATATGTGATTTCATTATTTGAGGATTGATCAGGTACACAATAATGTGCAATTGGATTCTTTTGGTAATTCTAACGGATTACCAACAAAAATTATTTGTTGGTAATATTGTTGGTATTACTGACATATACATATATCTGTTGGTATTACCAACAAATATTTATTCGTTGGTATTACCAACAAATATTTATTCGTTGGTATTACCAACATATAGGTTTTCGTTGGTAATGCCGGCAGATATTTATCCATTGGTATTACCAATAGATATATATCCGTTGGTAATACCAACGGATATATATCTGTTGATAATACCAACGAATATATGTATTCGTCGGTATTACCAACAAAATAAAATATCTGTCGGTAATACCGACAGATTAATTAAAATTCGTCGGTATTACCGAGGAGCCTTTTACCGACGGATTTTACCGACAGACACTCCGTCGGTAACAATATTAACGACGGATTTTTGGGTATTACCGATGGATTTGGTCCGTTGGTAATACCCTATTTTCTTGTAGTGTGCCACTCCTCTAATGCCCACCGCTCAATGAGCTAGTCCCACACAACTACAAGAATCCAATCGGGGTTGTGTCCTTGAGTCTGCACAATATGTGTGGCCCCAAACTATCTCATCACGGTGGTACGGGCTTGGTTCAACTGCCCGTTGTAGCGAGCGTCGGCAACCACCTCCCACGCCCTCTACAAAGGGCGTCTGATCCTCAACCCATATATATCTAGCTGCAAAATAAAACAAATTCATTAGTACCGATCAATATTTATAATTATCATTGATTTAATAAAAAAAAAGTATACATACCTTAAACTCTTGCCACAACAAGTTAACATGTTCACGAGGCACATGAGACCAAGTAGGCCACACCCCGTGCATGAAGCGTCGAATCGTCCCCCTATAGTACGAGAGACGTCCTCTTGCTCGAACCTGCTCAAAATAAAGTACAATTATTTATTAAGATATATTGAATTATATATAAATAATAATTAATAAATAAAAGATTATGTACCTCTCATCGCGCACATTAATCACTCTACGCGGCTACCCCTTGCCCGACGGAGGGAGAATTCTATTAGGCCCTCGTGGCCTACATCTCGATGTCGATGGCGCCGACGTTGACAAACCAGGATTGGCGACTGTGAAAGAAATAATGCCCTTGAGCCAATCATATGTTGATGTGTAGGGAACTATTTTTGGTTAATGAATAATATGAGGCAATTTTTTTATCATATGTTGCATCTATATTTTGTATATATTAGATTGTAATTAACCGCATGGACTCGGGTAATTGATTCCAATGCCATCACTACCACATTTTGGCTTTGTGGCCATGCCACTTTTGGGAACGGTTAAAAAAGTGTTCCTATACATCACTTATAGGAACAGTTTTGAAAATCGTTCCCTTAGCCAATACACTATAGGAACACAAAACAAAATTATTCCCGTAGCCAATATATGGGAATGGTTTTAAAAATCATTCTCTTATTCAAGATATTATAGGAACACAAAAAAAAACCGTTCTCTTAGCCTATAACTTATGGGAACAGAAAGAAACCGTTCCTATATGTCACACAGAATAATAAAAATAAATTATTCATAAATCTCATACCTAGAACCATTTCAAAATTTAAGTTAAATACTTAAATAACTAAACCTAATAGTCTCCTCCGAACACTTCTCTCCTGCTCGAGTCCGAGTCGCCTCCCTCGACGCCTCTACCCCAACTTCCTCGCAAAATGCCAACCCTAGGTCCCTAAACAGGCGACGCCTGTGCCTCCTTCCTCGCCAAATGCCAACTCTATGAGGAGCGACTGTGTTGTCTCTGCCCTCCTTCCTTGCCCGGTAGCCCCTCTCCCTCTCCTTAAGTTCCGATCTAGCAGCCACCCCATCGGTCTGCCGACACTACCACTCCCTGCCGATGCTGCCACTCCCTCTTTCACGAAGTCACAACGTGTCTACTCGTTTAATTGTTACGAATCATGCATTCCTTTCCCTACGCGTCTCGATTTCGACCCTGCCTTTCTTCCAACTTCAGGGTCAAAATTCATCACTTTGTTCGCCATCTACTATAAATGCATGCCGAGGGGGAAGGGAAGGAGAAGAGGAAGTGACTCCGTAGGAGAAATTTTCTCAAAAATGGTTAGTTCCCTCATATCTCACTCTCAATTACTTGTTTTCTTTCAATCTTCATGCAAATTTGGTGGAAAGATTGGATCTCGGTGTTCTTCCATTTGATCTGAAGTTGAGAAACAAAAAATGGGATTTTTTAGAAGGATCTGCTTAGGTTCATGTAGATTAGCTTGTCTGAGATTGCTTTCTTTTCCTTTTGACGCGTGGGTGTTCTTTGGAACTCTAGTTTGATCCCGTGGACCTAATCCTGGTGCCATGTAAATTTGCATTAGTTGATTATATTTATTGCTAAGTACTTAATTTCTTTTCTTTGATAAATCTCGGTTCCGCCAAACCTATTTAAACCCATTAGTTTCAATTTGTGTAAAGTTTTTGCATTCGTGTAGTAGGATTACATCAAGATGTTGTTTACGTCTTTATGAATTATATCAACTTTTTGTAACAAAATGAGTATAGCTTTAACTTTTTCTTTTTTTGTAATGAAGGTTTATGGTGTTTGCATGCTAATTCTCTGCTCAACAATGTATGAATATTCACCACTTAGTTAATGAATTAAATATTTGTCAGATTGTGGCATTCATATTTATACAGAAAATTACATGAATGTTCTGGAAGGATGTTTGATGTCTTAGATAGGGAAAGAAAACAAAATGTTAAATATGGTTGATGATATTGATAAATAAAAGGAACCAGCGAAGATGGAGGTGGTAGTATTAGAAGAAGAGAATGGGGTGGAGCACATAATTGATGAGTGCAGAGAAAATGATGACTGCATACATCTAAAAGAGGATAAAAAGGGAGATCTTCATACTGTGGAGCATGGCAAAGATGATAATGAGATTCAACCAAAGGAGCATAGTGAGTCGGGAGCAGATGGAAAGGTTGAGGAGATGCACGACAGTGATGAGGATGTGGAAAGTGAGTCTTTTGAAATGCTTGTTGATGGTTTGGATAGTGAGCAAAGATCATCATCATTCTCTGATGATGAACCAAAATCTGAGGTGAGGAATGTTGCTTATTGTCAATTTCCAAAGTTGCCTTTTTTAAGATTTCTTCATAGTACAGTTACATTTGTTTCAAAACAAAAGTGATACTTCTAATCATGCCTTGCTTAGGAAATTTTTATTTCTTGTTGGTGAGGATCTTCTTTTGTGAATTCTATCTTTCTTTATCAGGCACCTTTAACTGAAGCAGAACTTGATGAACTTGTTTCTGAGTTTCTTGAAGTTCAGAGTAAGGTATATTTTGTTATGCCTTGAAATTTTTGGACCTAGTTATAAATATATTTTTTAGAGGGGCCTTTTTGCAAAAATGATAATCCTATTTAATTAAGACCTAACCCCTCTCTAATCTTTTCTTCCTCTCTCGGTTACTGTAGCAGCGGCGGTCGACGGAGGATTTTGAGGCGTCGGCGGTGAGAAGACTCCGGTGAATCGGAGTTCGGAGGAGATTTCCGATAGGATTCTTACCCTTCCTTATTATTCTTTGTGTAGGGTAAACTCGACGTAGGATGAGATTCGCGTTGATATTTCTTCAAATCGGAGATTTTGTCGTAGTTCCGGCGATTTGATGAGTTTTGTTGATTGAAAACTTTCGGTTTCGTCCTAGAACAAAATTTCTTCCGTTGTTGCGTCTGTCGGCGGACTGCTTGCAGTCCAAGCAGCCGATGAGTAGAGGTTGGGAAGCGCGATCGGCACTGTTCATGCAGTGGCTTGGCTGTCTGTCAGTGCCGACCCTTGTTCCCGTGCGCGAGATCGCTGTCGGGTGCGAGTCGTTGTGCGTGGCATTGTGCGAAGCGCGACGACCCGCGGCGACCGTCGGCGGCATCAATCGACGAGTCACCGTCGTGGGTCGCTGATGCCTCAACTCCCATCTCGCCACTCGCGCAGTTCGGGCGGCGGCAGCACCGATGGGATGGAGGGGCGGCGAGTCGCCGTTGGGCGCTGAAAATCCCCGCAAGCGTCTCGTTCGGTCGAGCGCAGCAGGTGGCGGCAAATCATCGTCGCCGGCGGTGTCACGAGTCGCCAGGCGCGTCGTCGTCCTGCGCGTCGTCGTGCGAGGGGCGCGATCGCCCATATTAGGGACCGCCACTCCATCGCTCTTGTCGTCTCTGGTAGTAGGGGCGGCGAGGCGGCCGGTCGACAGATCACCACCGCGGATCGGTGGCGGGGACATCTCCATCTTGGCGACCGATCGGGTCAAGTCGGCGGCGGAGGTAGCGGGTGAAGGAAGGGCAGTCGGGCGAGGGAGAAGATGAAGGGGTAGAGTAGTTTATACCGGTGTTATGTTATTGTATCAGTGTTACTTTTATATATAACGGGTGTTATATTTATATAGCAGTGTGATATATCTTATATCAATTGGGTTTTTATTATAAGTGTATAGCACTGTTATAAGTTGACATGTGGTGTTGTAGCAGCATTGAGGAGTTATAGCACTGTTACAAGAGTCCGTAACAGCGATATATTGAGTAGTCATTTAAATTATTTCTTTATTATTTAAATATTATTTTGGAGGCTTTATAGTGGGTCATGATAATCATATTATATATGAATTTGGACCTATTCGTCGCTCTGAATCCATTGGTGGGGTCAGTTTTGTAGTTTGGCTTTCGGATGTTGAAATCAATATGCGTTATTGACTCGTTTTGCCTCGTTTTGCGTGTCGGGCCGAAAAGTATTATTTTATCGGTTTTCATGGTTTCTACCCGAGTTATTCTTTTGTGGTAGTTGTTGTCAAGGTGAATCTCATCCTAAATCGGTTGTTACCCTATGTCGAAATATATCTTGTTGTTCTATTCCGTTTGAATTTGATATCTACTGTCGTTGGAGCTCTTTATGCATATTTTGTTGATACATGTTGCCAGCATGATATTTTTATATGCATATTAGTTGAGAATGCTAGTATAGACGTTGCATGTCTCCTGTTGTTGTTTATATATTTAATGCATATATAATGACATGACTACTAGCATTATATTAGTTGAGTTGTAGTAGAGGAGTTGTTGACATAATGCATAGTTGATCTATTTTTGGGGATAGCCCTGGACACTGTTGATATATTGCCCAAGGTGTAGAGCAAGTGACACCGGTGATCACTTATTTATCACACGGGTTGTGTGAACGGCGTCGAGGTGTTAGACGTCGGCGGGCTATCTTTTGATAGTCGCATCTCTAGCTGGAGCGGGCTTGAGGTGCCACTCTCGGGGTGCGAGAGTGAGGGGGAAACCCAATGTCCACTACGCTCTTGATTGGGTTTATGACCACATACTCATATAGATGATAGTTGACATAGTTGATTGGTATAGGTGCATCGAGTAGATGGTTGAATCATATCTTCCGTTGTACACATGGCATCATAGCATCTTGTTGAAATCCTACTCAGCCTTCTGCTGATGTTTGTTGTTTTTGTCTCAGATTTCCAGGTATGACGGCATTATCTTATGGGGTAGCTAGAGTTTTGGAGGAGGAGGAGACGTCTTCCGCACAACATTAGTTTCCTAATTTACTAGTTAAACTATGCACTTTTAGCTAGACTCTAGAATTCATTGTTCTCTTATGGACTGTTGAACTTTTATTATTATCTGGTTGGATATTCGATTTGAATCTGGTTGTAAATTTAAATTCAGTCCATTTTGATGTTGTTGTTCTGTTGCTAGTTGCGCTTCTCCTAGGTGAGGTCCCGTGTATAGGGATAAACCTAGGCGGGGCGTAACAATTTGGTATCAGAGCTTAGGATTGTCCTCCTCCATAGGATTGTTGGGTGTTTAGGTCTAAGGATGAGATTTCACCTTACTGTAAGATAATAAGTTGATTTTAAAATTGTTGGTTGTTGGTTGAATGTGAAATCTGAGTCGTTCTTTCCTTTTAGGAAATATGGAGGCTAGAGGTAGCTCGGGTGTCAGGACTGCCTTCAGAGGTGGACGCCGAGGTCGAGGTCGAGGCGGTAGGCAGGCTGCACAGACTCAGAGGGTTAGTCCAGTTCCAGCCAGAGTCGAGCCAGACTTGGCAGATGATGTCCCTTTGGCTCAATTTCAGCGTCGGGCACGCTCGAGCCGTAGGCCCAGCCAGAGTAGCGCTCGGGGTGGCCGAGCGAGAGGGCAGACCGAACGGATGGAGCCTCAGCAGCAGTCTGATTCTGAGTTCGATTCTGACTCAGCTTATAGTGAGGATACACCTTCTAAGATATCTGCTGGAGAGTCTTCAGATGATTCACCGGTGCAGCCGCAACTAGTAGCTCGGTATGACCCAGTACAGACCGAGTCTCTCGAGAGGCGGAAGATGAACCGTCTGAATCAGTTTCTACGCCTGGGGAGAGACAAATTCGACAGTTTTTTCTGGGACCACCGACCCTGCAGTGGCTCGGTCGTGGGTCCGCGAGATGGAGCGGGCCTTTGGTGTATTGGGCTGTCCAGAGGAGGATCAGGTCGGTTTGGCGACTTACTTCTTTACTGGGGAGGCTTTGGTTTGGTGGGAGATGCAGCAGAGGCTACTGAGAAGGAAGGCGATCTCTTGGAAGAGATTCTTGAAGATATTCTTCAAGAAATATTATCCAGCTACCTTTGCGAGGCAGAAGTTGCAGGAGTTCATTCAGTTGCGTCAGGGGACGAGGCGAGTGGTAGAGTATGCCAGCAAGTTTGATGCGCTCGCGATGTTCGTCCCAGATTTGGTTTCCACTAGTAGCAGGCGTGCAGAGTTCTTTTTCAACGGACTGAACAACTCCATTAAGGGGTTGATGGCTAGTGAGGAGCTGGATAGCTATGACAGAGTCCTGAGGCGGGCGCTACGGGTGGAGGCGACTCACGCCGAGATGTTCCCGGATCGTCAGTAGGTTGAGGCTAGCCAGCCATCTCAGGCTCAGAGTCAGGGTGGCGGAGGACAGAGACAGTCGGGACAGTCTCATTCCAGGCAGCACAGAGGGCGCAGAGATGGTGGCAGAGGATTTGGGCAGCCGCAGGCCAAGAGGGCCAGATCCGCACCAGCCCAGTCGTAGGCATCTTCGCGACCTACTCATCAGTCGGGAGGTCAGTGGAGCCGAGGTCAGTTCCACTGCTTTAAGTGTGGGGATGCTTCCCACTCTGTCAGGGACTGCCCACAGTCACAGAGTCTTTGCTTTAGCTGTAAGCAGCTAGGCCACATCAGTAGAGAGTGCCCGACCAGGCAGCAGGCAAGAGGCCAGAGCTCTCAGCAGCAGCGACAGAGGGGCCCGCAGCAGAGCACCCAGTAGTCTGCCAGAGTGTTCGCACTGACTCAGCAGCAGGCCCAGGAGGCTTCTGGTACAGTTGTTAGAGGTATAATCCAGATTTTTAGTATTCCTGCATCATTGTTGATTGATACTGGCTCTACGCATTCTTTTATTGCTCCTCATATGATTGAAAAGTTGAATATGGAGCCTACACCTAGTGCGACGAGCCTGACCGTGCATACACCATCTGGGGATGTGCTAGTGTCGGAGTTGCAGTTGAGTGGGTGTAGACTCAGCTTTGGTGGCCATGTTTGTTTAGCTGATCTGTTGGTGTTAGACTTCTCTGAGTTTGATATTATTCTGGGTATGGATTGGCTTTCTGCCAACCTTGCTAAAGTTGACTGTCATGGGAAGACTGTAACAATATCACCTCCAGGATTGCCTTCATTTGAGTTCTTGGGAGTGAAAGAATCTATGACTCCTCTCATCTCAGCACTACAAGCCCGACGATTGCTAGCTCAGGGGTGCCTTGGCTTTATTGCATCATTGGTGGGCACTTCCGAAAGCAGTTAAATTCGGCTTGAGGATCTACCTGTGGTCTGTGATTTTTCGGATGTATTCCCGGATGAGTTACCAGGATTACCCTCGGTGCGTCAGACTGACTGCACCATTGACTTGCATCCTGGTACTGCTCCGATTTCGAAGGCACCGTACAGAATGGCGCCTAGGGAGTTAGAGGAGTTGAAAGAACAGCTGCAGGAGCTGTTGGATAAAGGGTTAATCCGACCCAGTGTCTCACCCTAGGGAGCTCCAGTGTTGTTTGTAAAGAAGAAGGATGGCTCTATGAGGCTTTGCATTGATTATAAACAGCTAAACTCAGTGACTATAAAGAACAGATACCCTCTTCCCAGGATCGATGATCTGTTTGATCAGTTGCAGGGGACGAGTGTGTACTCCAAGATTGATTTGAGATCAGGCTATCATCAGCTCAGAGTTAGAGATGAGGATGTTCAGAAGACTGCATTCAGGACTCGCTATGGGCACTACGAGTTCTTGGTTATGTCGTTTGGGTTGACCAATGCACCAGCAGCATTTATGGACTTGATGAACCGCATTTTCATGGGCTTTCTTGATCGGTTCGTCGTGGTGTTCATTGACGATATTTTGGTGTACTCTCGCAATGAGGCAGAGCATGAAGAGCATTTGAGGATGGTGCTTGGTGTACTAAGGAAAGAGCAGTTGTATGCCAAATTCAGCAAGTGTGCTTTTTGGTTGAAGGAAGTTAGCTTCCTTGGTCATGTGATTTCTGGAGCCGGCATTGCAGTCGATTCTCAGAAGATTAATGAAGTGTCCGAGTGGCAAAGGCCTAGGACAGTCCACGAGATTCGGAGTTTCTTGGGACTAGCAGGCTATTATCGGCGATTTGTGCGATGGGTTTGTGTTGTTTATAGACGCCTCCATTCAGGGACTTGGAGCTGTGTTGATGCAGCATGAGAGAGTAGTTGCTTATGCTTCTCGTCAGTTGAAGGAGCATGAGAAGAACTACCCAGTGCATGACTTGGAGTTAGCAGCGATCATATTTGCACTAAAGACTTGGCGGCATTACCTGTATGGAGCGACCTTTGAGATCTTCACAGATCATAAGAGCCTGAAGTATCTGTTCACTCAGAAGGAGCTGAACATGAGGCAGCGCAGATGGATGGATTTCCTGAAGGATTATGATTGCTCCATTAACTATCATCCTAGTAAGGCTAATGTTGTTGCAGATGCCTTAAGTAGAAAATCAGTTGGGATGTTGGCTCACCTCAGAGTTGCAGCGTCTGAACTGTTTCGGCAGTTTTCAGAGCTGAGTTTGGATGTGCTTCGTCCTACTGAGAGAGGAGTGCTAGCTCAGCTCATTGCTCATTCGCCGATTGTTCAGCGGATTCAGGAGAGTCAGATTGAGGATTGTCACCTTCAGGCTATGATCGAGGAGATAGAGCAGGGGCGGAAGCTCGACTTCTCCAGAGATACAGGTGGTATCATCAGATTTAGAGGCAGGTTATGTGTGCCTGAGGGGCATCCGGTAAAGGAAGAATTGTTGGCCGAAGCTCACAGATCCCGATTTGCAGTACATCCTGGGAGTTCTCGGATGTATCAGGACCTAAAACGGTCATATTGGTGGCGAGGGATGAAAAAGGACGCGGCAGAGTTTGTGGCCAAGTGATTGATCTATCAGCAGATCAAAGTGGAGCATCAGCGACCGCAGGGAAGCTTCAGAACATTCCTATTCCAGAGTGGAAGTGGGAGCATATTACGATGGATTTTGTTACTGGACTTCCGAGATCGCAGAGAGGGCATGACTCGATATGGGTGATTGTTGATCGACTTACCAAGTCTGCCCACTTTTTGCCGATGAAGAAGACTTTTCATCTTAGTCGATTGGCAGCCTTATATTGCAGAGAGATTGTTCAGCTTCATGGTGTGCCAGCCAGCATCATCTCGGATAGAGATTCGCGATTTACTTCGCATTTTTGGGAGAGTTTGCAGCAGGCTTTGGGTACGCAGCTTCGTTTCAGCACCGCCTATCACCCGCAGACTGATGGCCAGTCGGAGCGCACGATTCAGACTCTTGAGGATCTCCTGCGTGCTTGTGTGTTGGACTTCGGAGGTAGCTGGGAGGACCACCTTCATCTGGTGGAGTTCTCATATAATAATAGCTACCACTCAGCTATTCAGATGGCACCGTTTGAGGCTCTTTATGGTCGGAGATGCAGATCACCAGTGCATTGGGGTGAGGTTGGTGAGCGTCGACTTTTGGGACCAGAGATGGTTCAGCGGGATATAGAGCTGGTGCAGATAATCAGACAGAGATTACTGACCGCCCAGAGTCGTCAGAAGAGTTATGCTGATAGGCGTAGGAGAGACTTGGAGTTCTCAGTTGGGGATCATGTTTTTCTTAGAGTGTCTCCTACCAAAGGTGTTATGCGGTTTGGCAAGAAAGGAAAGCTCGCACCGCGTTATATTGGCCCATTCGAGATTTTGGAGAGAGTGGGTGCGGTAGCGTATCGTCTAGCCTTGCCTCCATCATTAGCTGATGTGCATGATGTCTTCCATGTTTCTATGTTGAGGAAGTACGTGCCTGATCCTACTCACATTTTGGAGCAGCAGTCAGTTCAGCTTCAGCCTGACTTTAGCTTTGAGGAGCAGCCTGTTCGGATTCTTGACAGGAAAGAGCATCAGCTTCGTAACAAAGTGATATCGCTCGTCAAGGTAGGGTGGCAGCATCATTCTGATTCGGAGGCCACTTGGGAGCGAGAGGAGGATATTCGAGTGCTCTACCCTCATCTCTTTGAGTCAGGTATTCAAATTTGGAGGACCAAATTTCATTAGGTGGGGAGGATGTTATGCCTTGAAATTTTTGGACCTAGTTATAAATATATTTTTTAGAGGGGCCTTTTTGCAAAAATGCTAATCCTATTTAATTAAGCCCTAACCCCTCTCTAATCTTTTCTTCCTCTCTCGGTTACTGTAGCAGCAGCGGTCGACGGAGGATTTTGAGGCGTCGGCAGTGAGAAGACTCCGGTGAATCGGAGTTCGGAGGAGATTTCCGGTAGGATTCTTACCCTTCCTTATTATTCTTTGTGTAGGGTAAACTCGACGTAGGATGAGATTCGCGTTGATATTTCTTCAAATCGAAGATTTTGTCGTGGTTCCTGCGATTTGATGAGTTTTGTTGATTGAAAACTTTCGGTTTCGTCCTAGAACAAAATTTCTTCCGTTGTTGCGTCTGTCGGTAGACTGCTTGCAGTCCAAGCAGCCGATGAGTAGAGGTTGGGAGGCGCGATCGGCACTGTTCATGCAGTGGCTTGGTTGTCTGTCAGTGCCGACCCTTGTTCCCGTGCGCGAGATCGCTGTCGGGTGTGAGTCGTTGTGCGTGGCATAGTGAGAAGCGCGACGACCCGCGGCGACCGTCGGCGGCATCGATCGACGAGTCACCGTCGTGGGTCGCTGATGCCTCAACTCACATCTCGCCACTCGCGCAGTTCGGGCGGCGGCAGCACCGATGGGATGGAGGGGCGGCGAGTCGCCGTTGGGCGCTGAAAATCCCCGCAAGCGTCTCGTTCGGTCGAGCGCAGCAGGTGGCGGCGGATCATCATCGCCGGCGGTGTCGCGAGTCGCCAGGCGCGTCGTCGTCCTGCGCGTCGCCGTGCGAGGGGCGCGATCGCCCAGATTAGGGACCGCCACTCCCTCGCTCTTGTCGTCTCTGGTAGTAGGGGCGGCGAGGCGGCCGGTCGACGGATCACCACCGCGGATCGATGGCGGGGACGTCTCCATCTTGGCGACCGATCGGGTCAAGTCGGCGGCGGAGGTAGCGGGTGAAGGAAGGGCAGTCGGGCAAGGGAGAAGATGAAGGGGTAGAGTAGTTTATACCGGTGTTATGTTATTGTATTAGTGTTACTTTTATATATAACGGGTGTTATATTTATATAGCAGTGTGATATATCTTATATCAATTGGGTTTTTATTATAAGTGTATAGCACTGTTATAAGTTGACATGTGGTGTTGTAGCAGCATTGAGGAGTTATAGTACTGTTACGAGAGTCCGTAACAGTGATATATTGAGTAGTCATTTAAATTATTTCTTTATTATTTAAATATTATTTTGGAGGCTTTATAGTGGGTCATGATAATCATATTATATATGAATTTGGATCTATTCGTCGCCCCGAATCCATTGGTGGGGTCAGTTTTGTCGTTTGTCTTTCGGATGTTGAAACCAATATGCGTTATTGACTCGTTTTGCCTCGTTTTGCGTGTCGGGCCGAAAAGTATTATTTTATCGGTTTTCATGGTTTCTACCCGAGTTATTCTTTTGTGGTAGTTGTTGTCAAGGTAAATCTCATCCTAAATCGGTTGTTACCCTATGTCGAAATATATCTTGTTGTTCTATTCCGTTGGAATTTGATATCTACTGCCGTTGGAGCTCTTTATGCATATTTTGTTGATACATGTTGCCAGCATGATATTTTTATATGCATATTAGTTGAGAATGCTAGTATAGACGTTGCATGTCTCCTGTTGTTGTTTATATATTTAATGCATATATAATGACATGATTACTAGCATTATATTAGTTGAGTTGTAGTAGAGGAGTTGTTGACATAATGCATAGTTGATCTATTTTTGGGCGATAGCCCTGGACACTGTTGATATATTGCCCAAGGTGTAGGGCAAGTGACACCGGTGATCACCTATTTATCACACGGGTTGTGTGAACGGCGTCGAGGTGTTAGACGCCGGCAGGCTATCTTTTGATAGTCGCATCTCTAGCTGGAGCGGGCTTGAGGTGCCACTCTCGGGGTGTGAGAGTACGGAGGAAACCCAATGTCCACTACGCTCTTGATTGGGTTTATGACCACATACTCATATAGATGATAGTTGACATAGTTGACATAGTTGATTGGTATAGGTGCATCGAGTAGATGGTTGAATCATATCTTCCGTTGTACACATGGCATCATAGCATCTTGTTGAAATCCTACTCAGCCTTCTGCGTTTGTTTGTTGTTTTTGCCTCAGGTATGACGGCATTATCTTATGGGGTAGCTAGAGTTTTGGAGGAGGAGGAGACGTCTTCCGCACAACATTAGTTTCCTAATTTACTAGTTGAACTATGCACTTTTAGCTAGACTCTAGAATTCATTGTTCTCATATGGACTGTTGAACTTTTATTATTATCTGGTTGGATATTCGATTTGAATCTGGTTGTAAATTTAAATTCAGTCCATTTTGATGTTGTTGTTCTGTTGCTAGTTGTGCTTCTCCTAGGTGAGGTCCCGTGTATAGGGATAAACCTAGGTGGGGCGTAACATATTTTGTTTGCTTATATTTTATTGACTGTGCTTATTTTATCTGGGTCAGTACCATGTAATGTGTTGTTTCCTTTATTTCTTAGGCAGTAGAGGCTCAAGAATCACTTGCTCAAGTGGAACGTGAAGTAAGAGCTGAGCTAGCTGAAAATCTCCACGGCGATGCAGTAATTTTCTCTTTTGCTTCTTGTTTGGCTAAAGTCTATGACGTGTCATATGATCATATCACACTAATATGGTTTTTGTTTTTTCTCTGATCATAGTTAGAGTTAGCTATATCAAATGAAATGAAGATATTTATAGAGGAATGGGAGGATGCTCTTGATGATTTAGAGACTCAGAGTGCGATATTGTTGGTAAGCTTTCTCTAATTTTTTAATGCTTGTGTACAAAGGAACTGCCAACTTAATTTTACTGGATTAATAAGTTTTCTATCATTTCCTATAGGATGCTTGTTGTGATAGATAATCTCAAGAAGTTGAAGATTTTTTTTTCCTATCAAAATGCTAATGTTCCCAATTTTTGTTGTTTGATGTGCTTTAAAGATGGGTTTGCAGATCTAGGAGCATTAGTAATGTTGTTATGGCTGATGTTGGATGCCTATGACAATCATTGAAATGTTCTTCTATCTGTTTGGTTTGTATTTAATGGATTAAATGAAGTACCCTTAAAATTATGTCCATTCTTTTGCATGTCCTTGTGCTTTATGCAGTGTCTTTTTACTATACCAATCTGGTTCTAATTATAGTTCATGAAGTTTTACCTTTTCTTTAGCAGTTCAGAAAGCGTTGGCTAAAAAGTTAGAAGTAGGTCCACATATATCACTAGTAGGAAAAGGATGTAACAAGATGGATACTTTATCTGCAATGCTTTTATAACTATACTATGCAGAAGTTGGTCTTTGTTTGTCCGTTCCAATACTTTTCTATACTGCCAAGGGTTAGCTAGTTAACTTTTCATGAAGGTTTATGGGATTTATGTGAAAGATTCCCATGGAAAGATCAAATGAATGAGTTTTACTCTTAGATCATAGCTCCTCCTTGTAAAAAGTTATTTTGCTTTGATAACTTGTGAAAAAAGTCGGGGGCTTGCTTCATAGGTAAGATAATGATTGTGTATCCTGGTACTATGCCAACTATGGTTTAAACTAGTGGCATTGAGCCATGCCCAGATTAGGCAGAGCTTGGTTAGGCCTGACCTGACCATTGTTGGGGTGATGCCCAACATGATTTGGAAATTTTCAAGTCAGCCCAGCCTAACCGATAGTCGAGCCTCTTTGCGCCACCTGAAATAATCAATTAAATATTAAAAGTAATCAAAAATATAAATTTAATTAATTATTTAAAATATAAATAAGTAATTCAAAAATACACTAATAGATTTAAAATATTAATAAATCAATAATGATAAAAAAAACTAAAATAATAATTAAAATAGTTACCTATTTAAGTATTTAAGTAATTAAAAATATTAATTAATTTGTAAAAAAATAATCATACCTAAGGCAGGCCTGGACCAGGCCAAGCACGATCCACATGCCGAAGGGGTCCGTCTAGCCTGGTCCACTAAAGTGCCCGGCCCAGGTCTAGCCAAACCTTTTTTGGGCTAGATTGAACCTGGTTCGTCTGTTTCATTTTGGTTCCCTTTGTTATTTTCAGCTTTTTAATCATCCTTTCTTTAAATGTTATTTTCTAACTACACAATTGCAATTCATGAAGTAAACATAGACTTAATTGATTTGTGTAGAAAATTGATGATTTGAGAGATGAAAGATGAACTTCGCGGAGGACATGATCATCAAGATGACTTGACTAATTTGGAAGGGGAAGATATAGATTAATTTCACATGTAATATTAATACCTTAATTGTGAACATTTTTTATTTTTGAATGGATTAATTTCACATGGAATGTTTTTGAATGAAAATTATTTTAGAATTAATTAATATGTTTTAGGAGATTTGATCTCAAATGCAATTACAGGAACACACTAAAACTGTTTATTAAATAAAAATAATACAAGAACGCTTAAAACTGTTCATAAACATGATTTAACGGGTCTATAGGAATGGTTTTATAAGCTATAGGAACGATTTCGGATCGTTCCCATAGGCTCAAGCTATAGGAACGGTTTTAGAACCGTTCCCATAAGCTCAAGCTATAGGAACGGTTTTAGAACCGTTCCTATAGCTAGAGCCTATAGGGAATGATTTTTTTGGTAGTGTGACCATAGTTAGGAAAAGCGTTCCTCTAGCCTAGCAGAATGGCAGATTTTAGTACACATGGGGAAATCGTTCTCATAGGTCTATGGCCACGGTTTTTTATGTTTTGGGAACAGTTTTCGACCGTTCCAATAGATCAAAAATGTTGTAGTGCATGATGAGATCATGCCAGTGAGACTTGGAATCTAGATGTCCCTGTTCTAAATGTTCCCAGTCATAGGATCACCAATTAGGGGATTGGTTATTCCGGATAGACTAGTGCACTTGATACATGCCTTAAACAATAAGGGGTAGTTTATCTCACAGATACCTATGAGCCGTCATTTAATATACAAGTGCAGGTGCTCATTAGGGAAAGAGTGCACTGAACGGTCATACACGAGGAACACAAAATGGAATCCTTACATGAGTGTCGATAGGATGTTCCTCGGGAGATAGTAGGTGCAAGCAGTCCTTGGACCTAATGTAGTCATGGTTACCTTGTGAGTGTTGACCCATTGTTTTGGACTTATCCTTGCGTGGCCTTTAGTGTCATGTGCCGAATACCTCTGGGCATGGGAAAGCACCCATGGAGGTATGTGAGCAACCAATATGGAATCAGTTACTCATAGTAAGAGGAGATAATGTCCTATGTGTCTCTGCAAGTGCCGGCTCAAGAATCTCTGGCCAGAGTAGATATGAATGTCGGAAAAAGGTTTTTTGATATGTCATTATTGAGACGACGACCTGGCAGGCAGAATACATATGAATCTGTATTAGGGTTTGACACTTTTTCCATACCCTAGCCGTATTCAGGACATTATAACTAAGGAACTTAGTTACACGGTAACTAATCACCGAAGGGCGTTTATTCGATCCCTGTAGATTGAATCTCACACTATCGGGGTAGCCATGACACGTTGCTAGAGGGGTCAATCTTGACTTGTGAGTGGAGTCTCTCACGACCACACTAAAGGAGTTTAGTGGTGGCTCGTAAGATTCGAATAGAAGTCATTCTATCGAATCCGACTCTCCGTTATGCACAACTCACTGCTAGCTTAGTGTGGGCCCAATAGGTCACACACAATAAACTAACCTCGTAACAGACCTTATGAGATAAAGTCTGAATGCGACCCTATATGTCTACTAGCATGGACATGTTGCAACTCGATCACGGATCTCGTTTACGGACATGATATGAAAGTTGTTTCATATAGGAACGAATGCGCGATGAAGGAGTTCCTCGGTAATCCTAATTTGTAGGGCATCCCTAAATTGTAAGGATTGACACATGGTAATATTTCATGTAGTTGATTAAATTTAATTATGAATAAAATATTTAATTAACTACTTAACCGGGAATATATTTAATTATGAATTAAATATAATTTGATTTTGAATCAAATATTCATGGTGGAAAAATTAGTTTCTAACCATGAGTCTAACCGATTAATTGGGAATTAATTTATTTGGATAAATCCTAATTAATAAGAATTTGAATTATGTAGATAAATCATAAAATTAATAGATATATGATTTATGAGGATAAATCATAATTCTATTAATTAATAAGAAATTGAATTATTTAGATAAACCTCTTTCCTATTGTTTAGGGAATTGGTTTATTTAGATAATTATCATTCTTGTTTATAGGCTCTTAATTTAAGGAGATAGGTTTCGGGGTTTGAGTAAGTGTCTCCGTTGAGCCACGACGAGTCCGGTTGTTCACTTCCCCTTTGTTGCGAGGCGTCTGGTGTGGACTATCATTGGAGAACATGCATGTGTGCGTCTTGACACGGGAATAGGAGCACCCTATCCAACCGCGGTATAAAGGTATACCTTCCCCCTTCTACTCGTAGATTGAATTCCTTGATTGTTGCTAAAGTGGATCGCTATTTTGGGATGTTTTGAATTTTAAAATCGTTATTTCCGTTGTGTTTCTTATTCCCATCCCAACAGGTTGGACTGACAGCCAGAGGTGAGGGGACGGTGGCTAGAGGCGGGGGATGGTAGGTGGAGGTGAAGGGACAGTGGCAGTCGGCGAAGGGACGGTGGTAGTCGGTGAAGGGACGGTGGCGATCGAGCCTACTGGGGAGACATCAGTAGAGGAGGTGGTTGTTGGCAAAAAGCATTCAAAGTGTGATTCCATAACATCCTCCAAGCTTCAAAGCGACAACATTCATCAGCCTAACACTTGATCCCTTGTTGTCAAAAGAGCTCTCCTTCAAAGGGTTCATCAAGCCGGTTAGGCGTGGGAAGAAGAGGCATTTAAGTGTGATAAGTTGTCATTCCTCTTCTTGTAATAAGTTTTGTTTTAATTTGTTCTTCAACTCATTGTATTTGAATTGTAGGAAGACCTAGTGTTAGGTCTTGGATTTAAGTGGTGTGTAAAGCCACTTGTGTAAACGTAGTTTACTCGATTAGTTCTAGTTGTCCCTTTGGGTTGAGGTGGAAGAGTGCTCTCAATAAGAAGACGAAGACTTCCGGGTGTGGAAATGCCTTAGGTTGAGAGTGAGTCTCTTCGAGTCAGAGTCTTCTGTGAAAGGGAAACTAATTAATCTAGTAAAACTTAGATTGGAAATCCTAAGCGGGGTGCTTAGGTAGTGGAGTAGGCATTGGGGCCGAACCACTATAAATTTGTGTGTTAGCATTGTAATTTTTCGTTTGTGCTTAATTGATTCATCTTGCTTACGTATTTAATCGTAAAATTGCAACTTGCCTAAACAATTTAAGAAATGAGTAAAACCAAAATTAGGCAACAAGAATTAATTAACACACTATTCACCCCCCTCTAGTGTGCCATTTTATACAACAGTGGTGGCTAGGGCTATTGGTGGTAATCGTCGAAGGGGGGTCCGGCGAGAATATCCTCGACCCGCCATACCTTGCCCCCAATGTCATGGCCAGCCAACCCTAGGGCTACTGCCCACCCTAAACCCCAAGGAAAAACCCATCATCAATATCAAAGCTCCGATCGCGGAAGATAACGTATACATGAAACCAAATCACGGAAAATTTCACCATCTGATCCTTCCTACAATAATTGGCAGCCCTAAATCCTAAACTTAGGGATTTGGAAGGGAAATCACTCACCTAGAACCGGGTTAGGGAAAAGGAAGATGATGTTGAAGCCTCGCGATGAATCCGATCAGACGAAACCTCCATTTCTCCGCCGATTCCTCCATCGAGCTCTCCCTCTCCACTCGCCTCCTTGGGATGCATGCGGCTACTCCTTGGAGCCGTACGGTCCTAGGTAGCTTATATATATTTTTTTTTAAAAAATAATGCCAAATTACCATTATGCCCCCATGCACTTAAGTTGACCAAACTTGATCAATACAAGTCTAATTCGAGCTCCGATCGTGATCTCAAACTCAGCTTGTCAAACTTAACACATAATTTAACTCATAAATAAAGAAATTTCCAATGAGCAAGGGTCTCACCTCAAGTCATGCCCTACCGCGATCAACTATGCACGCGCCGTTACGCGCCACGATCATCACACTGAAACCAATACACACAAAAATATTTATTAAATTTTGTGAGTATTACAATACAGATGGCAAATATTTGAAAGAGCGTCCTCCTCTTCCACATAAATATCACATCCAACCCGGATAACGAAGAATCGCATAAAAGGCCTCCACCCTACACGTGACAGCCGAGGTCGTAAGCCGACATCACTTAGAGCTCGGCATGTAGTCCTACAGAATTCGACCGAGCACGAGGACTATGGACTGGAGTAATATTATTTGGCTCAGTCAGATTAGACCCAACAGTGTCCCACAACCCAAATCAAGTCGAAACTAGACAGCTCAACCTAGGGCTCCACCAGGCCATATTCCCAGACCTGACTAGAGACAGACCGAATAGCTATGCCCAGGGGCTCCACTCGGCCATACAAGGACATCCACGTCCTTCCTTATCACCGAGCCAAACCAAACTACTTTGATCCTGAAGCAAGAACAGAGCCCAAAAGGCATTACTTTGTAGCAAAAGTTGGTGTGTTCAGTGATGAAGGATGTCCTTTCTTCATCTTCCAGGTGTATCCGAATTTGGTTGTAGCCTGAATAGGCGTCCATGAAGCTCATGTATTGATAACTCGAGGAGCTGTCGACAAGTTTCTCTATACTCGATAGTGGATAGGAATCCTTCGGACATGCTTTGTTGAGGTCGGTGAAGTCGATGCACATCTGTCATTTTCCTGAATGTTGACCATCACGACATTTGCAAGCCATGTGGCGAATCTGATTTCTTTGATAAATCATGCTTTCAACAATTTTCCTATTTGCTAGAGAGATGCTTGCTAGCGTTCGATTCCGAGCTTTCTCTACTTTCGGGCCACGAGCTTTACCCAGGGATCGATGGCCAATTTATGGCAAATGACTTGAGGGTCTATCCCTAGCATGTTGGTTGGCGCCCAATCAAAGAGATCGGTGTTGTCTCTCATTAAAGTGTCGAGTTGAGCTTTGAGCTCGATAGGAAGGTGGACTCCCATGTAAGTTAACTACTCGGGGGAGGCCCCAACCTGTATATGTTCTGATCGTCAGCGGGCTGGGTGTTGGGATGGGAATAAGAAATGTAGTGGAAATAGCAATTTGAAAAATTCAAACCATCTTGAAAATAGTGATCTACTTTAGCAATATTAAGGAATTCAACATCGGAGAAGAAGAGAAGATATAGCTCAAATCGTGGTTGGTATGGCTGATCATATCCACGTCTTGTGATGCACATGTGCACGTCTTCCAATGATAGTCCACACCAAGCACCTCGTAAACAATAGGGGTAGCGAACACTGGGGTTCATTGTGGCTCAACGGAGAAGCTTTCTCAATCCCGAAATCCACCAAGGTAAGGCTGGCCCTTCCACCAAGAACCGAGCACCAAAGAAGGAAGGAGAGAGGATGAGAAAACACCATAACGAAAGAGAAGAGGTGAAGATACCTCGATGTCCTCTTGGACTCCTCCAAGAAGATGAAGGTTGCAGCACACCCAAGAAGAGAACACCTTCAATTTGGCTTCGCGAAAATCGGGGAAGGAGGATGTAGATGGCCGGCCACCAATGGAAAGGAGGAGTTCTTTGGAGCCTTTTTCTTCAAGAAGCCTCTAAAGAATCAAGTCCTTAATCTTCTCCAAGAAGATGAAGAACTAATTAACTAATCCCTCCATATGCAGTGTTCGACCACTATATATAGAGAGTCGGCGGCTACAAGAGTAGACCTGGCCCCCTAAAAACTCTCTCCCTGGAATTCAAAATTCTAGGCTTTGCCTCCAAAAATAATTTATATTTTATTGGTTTCATAATTAATTCAAAATTAACTATACTCACTTAAATATAAACTTTAATTATCTCCATAAATTAAGAGCCTATAAACAAGAATGATAATTATCTAAATAAATCAATCCCCTAAACAATAGGAAAGAGGTTCTCTAAATAATTCGATTTCCTATTAATTAATAGAATTATGATTTATTCTCATAAATCATATATTTATTAATTTTATGATTTATATCCATAAATCAAATTCTTATTAATTAGGATTTATCCAAATAAATTAATTCATAATTAATTGGTTAGGCTCATGGTTAAAAACTAATTTTCCCACCATGTATATTTGATTCAAAATCAAATTATATTTAATTCATAATTAAATACATTCTCGGTCAAGTAGTTGATTAAATATTTAATTCATAATTAAATTTAATCAACTACATAAAATATTATCATGTGTCAATCCCTGTAATTCAGGGATGCCCTACAATTTAGGGTTACCGAGGAACTCCTTCCTCGCGCATTTGTTCCTATAGGAAACATCGTTCCAATCATGACCAAAAACGAGATCCGTGATCGAGTTACAACATGTCCATGCTAGTAGACATATAGTACCGCATTCGGACTATCTCACAAAGCTCGTTACGAGGTTAGCCTGTTGTGTGTGACCCATTGCGCCCCACACTAAGCCAGCAATGAGTTGTGCATAATGGAGAGTCGGATCGATAGAACGACTTCTATTCGAATCCTACAAGCCTCCACTAAACCCCTTTAGTGTGGTCGAGAGGGACTGTACTCACAAGTCAAGATTGACGTCTAGCAACGTGTCATGACTAGTCAAATAGTGTGAGGTTCAATCTACATGGATCGGATGCCCTTCGGTGATTAGTTACCGTGCAACTAAATCTCTCGATTACAATCACTACTGGAATAACAAGCATCAGCAACGGCTCCAACCATTGTCGAGCCATTGCTGAAAGCCATCAGCAATGGCGTGCAACGGCCCGGCCCATTGCAATGCAGCCGTGGCAAAAAATTGTGTTGCTGATAACTTAGCCACGGATCAACAACGGTCGGAGCGGTCGTTGCTAATAACATTATCACCAACGGTTCTGCTACGGGTCAGTGTCGTTGTTTCTATGCTTATCAACAACGGCTCTGCAACGACTCACAACTATTGCTGATATTAGTATCAGCAACGGTTCTGCCAAGGCTGCAGGGCCGTTGTAGATATATACATCAGCAACGGCCAGGTTGCAGTGGCAAGGTCGTTAGTGAAAGCTCGTTGCTAAGCCGTTGTTGTAGGTCATCAGCAATGGCTTTGAGGTTGCAGCCTAGAAAATACGATACACTTTCAGTATCGGCTTTCCCACGAACAGTTGTAGGAAAGTCGTTGCTGATGATGTTAACGTGTAACTAAAAAGTTTTAAAATTTCTAATTTCCATTAATACATTGATACATTTAACCTGATACATAACTCACACACTCGTACACATATCCATTCACATACACATCACAGATACACCCAGATATACAACAAAATGATTATACTTATATTTATAATTATCCACAATCATATAAAAACTATTCAAATTCAAAACTATCGTATCAATATCCAAACAAAATAATTCAATCAAGTAGTATCCAAATAACAAAGTCAATATCCAAACAAAACAATAAACCTCACGACGACGGTGGAGGAAGATCTGGATCATAATATGGCGGGGTCTGGAGTGCTTGGGTGTACACCGGCATGGACTGGCTCGAGGAGGATGGATCTGATGATGCCGAAGGGATGCCTACTCTGGTATGAGCTGAGATGTTGCGTAGCATAACATGCATCTCCACCATCATCTAACTCTGACGCTCCATCATCTCACTCTGACGCGCGACCGTCTCCTCCAATGTCCTTATCCTGCTGCTCTGATCATAATTAGTCCTGGAGGTGGATGGTCGCTCACCAGCGACCGGAGGGGTCGGTGCCCCAAGTAGCATGAGCACGGCTCGTGCATGACCACTGTCTGCAAAGCTATATACACAGTCGTGGTCCCAGCCACCAGTAGCCTCGACCCACGCTCCTACATCAAAGTCCTCGGGGGTGCCCGCGCGCTGCATCACCGTTAGGGATGTCAACGGAGCGGGGCGGGTACGGGGGTGCCTACTCGTTACCCGTCCCGCAAAATAAACGGGTACTCGCTACCCATTTATTCTCCGCGGGTATCAAAAATGGATACCCATTTAATTACCCGCGGGGGGACGGATACCCACGGGTATTGGCGGGTAACCATGACACTTTAAAAATAAAAAAATTATAATATTTTAATAATACTTTAACTCTTCAAGTATTTGGATAACAACTTCATTTTGATAAACACATAACATTTTGATAACAACATTATCACAAGTTTTCAAAATATAAAGTATATGAGTATTGAATTAGGTTAGGGTTTTTTTAGTATATGTACCGAGGATAATATTGTAATTTACTAATTTTCGCGAGTAACGGATACCCGCAGGTACGGGTACTATAATACCCATACCCGTCCCATATAATAAACGGGTAAGAAAAATTATCCGTGAAATCCCCGCGGGTAGGAAACTATCCCCATACCCGCCATAAACGGGTAAATACCCGCGAGTACCCGCCTAAACGGGTAATATTGCCATCCCTAGTCACCGTCTGAGTGTATGTCTCCTACTCGAGTTTGATTTTTTATTTCATATTTTTTCCAAAACTTAAATTATAAATGAATAATAAATAATTTAAACAAATATACTTACCATAATGATTGCAGCGCGGGTGTCGATGTACTCCCTTGCCCCATGTCCTCGACGGTGAGTCCGCTCAAACACCTCCATCGGGGAGGGTCACTGGACAGTCCCGTCATCCATCACTATCGTCTATATTTAAAAAGCAAATACATTGTTTATTACACATAGTAACAAATAAAATATATATTTGAATTTAAGGTATAATACTTACCATACGACGAGTGTGCACTACAAATGTTATTGAGCCGCCAGTGTGACGTGCTTCTCCCCCGGACATGCGGTTTCTAGCCGCAGTCCTAGAAACCTCCTGCCATCAATCCGTCAACCATAACGCCATGAGCTGGTCCCATATATCCGGAGTAATCTAATCGGGGTCGTATCCTCGACTCTCCACGATGTTTGTGGTCCTAGCTCGGGCCATCGCCTGGGACCGGGCCTGCCCCAGCTGGCCGTTGTACCTCTGCCAGGAAATAGACTCTCAGGCAGTGTAAATGAAGGACCTCTGGTCCTCAGCCCATGTATAGCGAGCCTGCAAAACAATAATATCAGTACCAATAATAATCATCATGTATAAAAAAAAATTATTATGTGCCTCAAACTCACGCCATAGCATGTCGACGTGCTCACGGGGCACGTGAGAGCACGTGGGCCATGCCCCATGCATCTATCGTCCAATCGTAGAAGATATGGTCCTCGGCACATCCTCTTACTCGAACCTGCACAACAAAAATAAAGTTCAATATTATATTATGACAAAATAAATTTATAATAATTCATAATTCATGATACATTACCGCTCCCCAATCACACTAATGAGTCTACGTGACTCCGTGGCTGGCGAAGGCTGCCACCTGTTCGGCCTGCGTGGCATGAGGATTAGCAGCAAGAGTATCATCGACAGGAGGATCAGCAACAGGAGGAAGTGCTGGAGTCTAACCGATCAGAGACTCCGAAGCTCTCGTCCGACGATAACCACGACCCACCATATTTGTCGAATAAGTATATAATTAGATTATATATATAGTAGAGATAGATTTAATAGAAGATATACTTTACAATTATTCCTCATCATCTAAGTAATAGTTATCGAATTCTTCTTCTTCATCATATTTTTCATCTTCTTCATCTCCAGCTTCCTTAACTTCATGATCATCATCAACATATTCAACTTCTAATTGAACTAACGTTGTGTCTGCATCATCGAGTATTGGAATAATACGGTCTACTACGGGAGGATCCTCTTCTTGATAGAAATCATCTATCACATCAGGTATTGGCTCATTTTCTCCCGCTATCAGATCAATTCTTCCTCTAGCTTTAGTCTTACAAACAACACGCCTATCTACTTTATCTTTATTTCTAGCCAGATACTTCGCGTAATATACTTATTCGACTTGTGATGCCGATATAAAAGGCTCATTTACTACCAATTTTGATTTTTTATTAACCTCAACAAGTTTGTATTTTGGATAACTGATTTCAAGACGAAGTAGTGCAATCCTATCACTTCTTCCACCAGTCCATAAAAATCCATATCACATTCAACATATGTTGTCCCTTTCACGCAGACCCCGACATTCATCGTCTTCTTTGTAAATGCATATTCAATCGTGTGAAATTTATACCAATTAACAAAATATCCGCTATAACATGACACTAGTCTCGATGGTCCACTAACAAACTTAAATATTTGTTCATCTATTTCAGCTATATGATCTTTGCTGTAAGCCCGAATCTAAGTAGGGAAATCACGATTCCATAATCTCTCCAATTCCTGATCGTGCGAATAGAGTATTTTTGCACCATCTCAATGTCAAATATTTCAATGAATTGTTCAATCTCTGGACAATTGAGTAATACGTACAATTGTGCCAAATGATACTCTTTGTCGCTTAAGTGTCGAGACGGACGAGAACCAAAAGCACGACCAGAGTGACAAACTATAGTTAAACGTCCATCTGAATGTTGAACTCCCCTGTCGTCGTTACGTGGAAGACGATCAAATCTTGTCTGTACTATTAATTCAAAGTAAAATGAGCAAAATGTTGAAATTTCTTGGATGATATACGATTCAGATATTGATCCTTCAACAGTTGCAGTGTTCTTTACTTTTTTTCTCAAACGATTCATGTATCTTTCAAATAAGTACATCCACCGGTATTGAACAAGGCCACCAACTCATGCCTCGTATACCATGTATCGGTAGATGCTCCATCGAGTCAAAAAAGGCAGGTGGAAAAACTGCTCCAGCTTACATATAATTTTAACAATATTACTTTCAAGTGATGACATATCTTCGACTTGAAGGACATTCGCATAAATATTTCTAAAAAACATACTTAATTCAGTCAACAGACTCCAAATATTTTCAGGTAGAAGATCTCGGAATACGATCAAAAGCAATCTCTGCATAAATACATGACAATCATGGCTCTTCATCCCTGGTATTTTGAAATCATCGACGTTCACACATCGAGATAAGTTTGAGGCATATCCATCGGGTAATCTAAGTTTTTTGATCCATAGACAAACATCTTTCATATGTTGTTTATTTAACACATACGGGGCATTCGGCTTCAGATATTGTTCATTGAACTCTTGAAACTCCAGCTCTGACCTCTTACAAAGTATTTTCAGATCATGTCGGGCCTTGTCATTATCTTTAGTTTTCTCGGGAACAACCATCAAAGAGTTAAAAATATTATCAAACACATTTTTCGCAATGTGCATGACGTCCAAATTATGCCGAATCAGTAATGAACTGCAATACGGCAATTCCCAAAAGATACTTTTTTTCACCCAATTATGTGTTTGACCAAAGCCCGACACTCTTTCATTCCAACCAAATACTATCTCTGGAAGTGCTGAAACGTGTGCTAACATTTGTTCACCGGACAACATCGGTGGTGGCTAATCTTTTTCGACTCTGCCCTTAGTAAATTTATTACGATTCCTTCGATATTGATGATTAGCCGGTAGGAATCGACGATGATAATCAAAGAATGAGATTTTCCATCCATTCTGAAGACTAAATGATTTAGAGT
This sequence comes from Canna indica, assembly GCA_034359265.1. NCBI lineage: Eukaryota > Viridiplantae > Streptophyta > Magnoliopsida > Zingiberales > Cannaceae > Canna > Canna indica. Next base: position 17,684,222 of record CP136894.1, read on the forward strand.
GTTCCATACAATACGGACAAGAGAGTCGGCCTTGAGTGCTCCAACCAGACAACATGTCGTAGGCTGGGAAATCATTGATTGTCCACAAGACCGCGGCCTTTAAATTGAAGTTTTGCTTCTGATGACAATCATAAGTGACAGTTCCCTCAATCCACAATATTTTCAATTCATCTATTAGGGGTCTTAGAAACACGTCAATTTCTTTTCGCGGATCCTTAGGACCCAGAATAATCATCGAAAGATTACTAAATTCATCTTTCATAAACTATTAGCAACAATGGCCAAACTGAATAAAGAGTTGCAGAATGACCAAACAGATTAAAATCATTCGTTCACAATTCCAATCTGATATTTTTAGTATCCCTAGCAAATGAAGGATAACATGTATCCAAATATTTCGATGCTTCACTGTCGGATGGATGAGTCATTACTGTATCATCACGATTTCTTGCATGCCAACTCATGTAGGGGGGCGTCTTTTCCGACATGAATAATCTTTGAAGCCTCGATATCAGTGGAAAATATCGAAGCAGCTCAAAAGGGATATTTTTCTATCGGACCAATTTCTTCTCCTTGTAACGAGGATGTTGACATATAAGGCATTTATCCAACTACACATTTTCTTTATAATATAAAATGTTGTTATTTTCGCACGCATGTATTTTTTCGTACCCAAGCCCTAATTTTCTCATCAACTTTTTAGTCTTATAAAAAGTTAGCTCAAAATTGTTATCAGTATGCAGCATTCCATTAATCAATCCCGCAATCCGATCAAATGCAACCCCGCTGATATTACAATCGACCTTGATGTTTAGGAGTTGCATCATTGCCAAAAATTGAGTGTATTTAGGACAATTCTCATACAAAGGTTCATCGGTAGCTTTCAACATCTCGTAAAATTTTGCGGCTTCTTTATTCGGTAATTCAATCTCTACCGCAGGTTGTACTTCTGTGATATCAACACCTGTAGTATCTGGTGGCACTAACGTCTCAGTAACTGATCGATCGACATTATCATTCAGTTGGAATTGACCCTCAAGACTATCAAGTATCATAGTTCTATAGGGATTAGATGGACTAGATGAAGAAACACCAACAGAGGAAGATTCACCATGTGTTTGAATGAAAAGATTGCTTGACGTCCCGACTTCACGTGACTCCTCGTGACAAGTCCATATAAAATATCTTGGTGCAAATCCTTTGCTATACAGATGCGGAGTGATAGTTTCCCAATCCAAAAATCGTACATTCAAGCAAATGCGGTACGGACATCGGATTTTATCACCAGCGCTAAATTTCCGATTCAAATAGGCAAAATTTAGGAAGTAAGTTACACCTAATCGAAACTCATTCGTTAAAGCTCCACAATCAAGACGTCGGTACATCCAACTTCAATCGTCCGACATAATTATGTCAATCAATGATAATTTCTTCAGTTAATGCCTTTAGGTAAGATGGTCTTATTCCGGTCATTCGGAATTCATTTTATTCATATTGCACTAAGTATTTGTTTTAACCGCTAACTTCATTCTAAATTTCGGCAGCATCTCCATGCAGTTCTCCGAATATGCATAATATCTGGGCGCGTATCGAAGAACAGGAGAGTCACAATAGCCAAATTTTAAGAATTAATGAGTTAACAGTTAAAAGAAAAAACTAAGTGCAATACAAATAACTATGTTCCCAAATTGTCCAATTAAACATAATTCAAGGGTTCTACGTCGTTTAAAAGATCATCTACTTCTTTTACACGAACATACAACCCCCGAACGGATCTAAGGTTTTGCTAAATCATATTCGACTCGTCGATGCGTACGTGAAATGTATCAACTCGTTGGATGGATGATTATTTTCTAAATATTTCAATGCCGGTTCGAGTCCAAAGTGGACGGTTCCGGTGCGAGTCCAAAGTGAATGATTCTAATTAATCTAAATCTAAATATTAATAATAAAATTAATCTAAATTAATATAATCTAAACATTTATCTAAATTAATCTAAATTAATATAATCTAAACATTTATCTAAATTAATCTAAATTAATCTAATCTAAACATCTAAATTAACTTAAACATTTAATTAATCTAAACATCTAAGATTTAATTAATCTAAACATCTAAATTTATCATAAAAACATTTAATTAATCTAGAATTACGATTTAATAAAAGAAAAAAAAAATAGGGTTTAAAAAAACCCTAAATATTAACTCATTTTTTCGGCGGCGGAGTCCTGTGGACTCCGGCGTCGGTGTCTAGTGTCCGACATATGTCAGACACTGGACAATGCTCCGGCCATCGGTCGCCGACTAAAGCTCTAAACCTAGGGATTCGGTCGATTCTTCAATAAATAGGGGGCGTTGAAGTTACCTGGAGCGGGCAAGAAAGAAGAAGGAGGAAGGGGCGGGCGCGATCGGGTCGAGTTAAATAAACTTATCAGCAACGGCTCACTCATCCATTAGAAAGCTGTTGCTGATAAGTAACATCATCAGTAACGGCTCACTCGTCTATTAGTACGCAGTTGCTGATAAGTATTTTATTTTCGCGCCGCGAGCGTGCGATCGGCTAAAGAGTGACAGATGTAGTAGTCGTAACTAAGCCGTTGCTAATGTGATAATATATCTACGATGGCTCGAGCGGCCGTAACAAAGCCATTGCAGATATATCACATCTACAACGGCCCGAGAGACCGTAAGAACGTTGTTAGAAATTGCAACGGCTTGAGCGGTTGTTGCTTATCGCCATTGCTGAATAATATATTTCTAGTAGTGAATGTCCCGAAGTCGGCTAGGGTACGAAAGAAGTGTCATCAATTTCATGTTGATTGCTCACCTACCTCCATGAATGCTTCCCCCTGCCCAATGATACCCGACACATGACGTTGAGGGCCACGTAGGGATAGAACTAAAGCAATGGATCGTCACTCACAAGGTAACCATGACAACCTCAGGTCCAAGGACTGCTTGCACCTACTATCACCCGAGGAACATCCCATTGACACTCATGTAAGTATTCCATTTTGTGTTCCTCGTGCAGGTCCGTTCAGTGAACTCATTCTATAATGAGCACTTGCACTTGTATATTAATGACGGCTCATAGGTACTTGTGAGATCAGCTACCCCTTATCGTCTAAGGCATATACCAAGTGCACTAGTCTATCCGGAATCACCGATCCCCTAATTGGCGATCCTAAGACTACGAACATTTAGAACATGGGCATCTGGATTCCAAGTCTCACTGGCATGATCTCATCATGGCCTCGGAATCATTTGCCCGGGTTCATGGGATTCATCACAATCTTTGTAAATAAAGATACAACATATGATGAAAAAGTTGCCTCATTAAGTTGATTACCATTAAATAGTCTCACATCGACATGTGATTGGCTCAAGGGCACTATTTCTTTCACTGGGGCCTCTATTGGACATCCCCTCTAGGGTCCAACTCTAATTTTTGAGGCTGCTGCTCTGTATAAAGAACCAGTACTGTTGGCAAAGGCTAAGTGTCTTGGGTTTTCTCTAGTTCGACTGGCCTAAGTTTTAGGCATTCATTGTATCAGACGCGGGCCTCGTTCTATTCTGCTTGTACCACTCCTACCTCTGTCTCAGAGATATGGAATTTGATGGCAATGTGGGGAGTCGATACCACGGCTCCACGACTGTTCAAGGAAGGTCGGCCTAAGATCTTGCGATGAGGACCCCAACATTAAACGTTGAGGAATTGTATATCCACCATCTTCGTTCTCAGTGGGGAGACAAACGTTGTTGCTAGCCATAAGTAGCATCTGACGTTGACTCGCTCTCCTGAGAAGTCAGCGAGTTCCCCATATATGGTCAGAGCGGAGTGAGTTTTCGCCGATATGCATCTTTTCAAGTGTTGGGTAGAATAGGACGTCGACTGAGCACCCCTGATCTACTAGGACTTTTCTAACAAGAAAATCACCAGCAATTATAGAAATAACAATAAGGTCATGTAATTTTTCGTCATTCCCCTGAAAGTCAGCTTCATAGAAAGATATTACCGACGTGGGGCGTATGGCCTCCAGGAACGGGTTGTATCGCCACATGTTCGGGCGGTCTGGAGTGATTCCGCTTTGATAGAGCTTGTCTCACCTCCTCCGACGAATCCGCCCGCGATGTACTCGATGACTCCGTGAATTTCAGTTTGGGGCTGCTCGGTCTCAACGTCGTCGTGATTGCTTGTCGTGCATTGGGGCAGTGGTGTCCTGCTTAGACTTCAGCGTTGCTAGCCAAGGTTGCGCCGGTCTCGGCTGCGCCTTCGGTCGCCAGAGCTGTTCATTGGGTTGACCTGATCCGACCTATTTGGGTTGGGTCGGGTCGGGTAATCCGGTCGAGTACAATTTGACCAAATTTGACCATAATTGGGTCGGGTCTCGGGTTTTAGAATTTGAAACCCGATGACCCGAGACCCGACCCGATGACCCGATTATTTATATTTTTTATTATTTTTAAAATATTTATATTAAAAAATATTTATTTTAATTTTAATTTTAATTTTTTTAAAAAAATATATTGTTAAAAACTTGTTTTTTACCTAAACGGGCAAACTCGACTACCCGACCCGACCCAACCCGAACTAGGTCGGGTTTGAGAGGTGAAAAATTTTCAATCAGACTCGATTACACTTGGTCGGGTCGGATCAATTTTTTCCCTAAACCCGACCCGACCCATGAACACCCCTATCGGTCGCGTCAATTGTAGTGGTCAAGACGATCTTCCTTAATCAGGCGCTCGATTTGATCTCGAAGTACAATGCACTCCCAGGTGGTGTGTTTGTAAGTTCGCTGGAATTCACACATTTTTCTTGGAACTCGTTCATGTCCTTTGGCTTTGCCAGAATGATTTGGTCTACAAAGTGGCCGAGCTTCAACCTATGTTTAATAGAAAAGAGCTCAACTCGAGTGTCGATGTTCGGGAGTTCCTCGGCCCCGTCTTGGAATCCTTGTATATAATCTCTTAGATGCTCATGTTGCCCTTGCTTGATGCAATGGAGGATGTCCTCGGTTTTCGAGTAGACCTGAGACAAGCAGAACCGACTGGTGAAGGCGTGAGAAAGTTCCGCAACGGAGTGTATGGACCCCAGTGGAAAAGAAGAGAACCACAATAATGTAATTTTTTCCATAAAGGTCAAGAAGGCTCTACAGAGGATGGGGTTGGTCGCTCCGTTGAGGAGCATCATGAACTCAAACATCGTCAGGTGTGTAGTTGGGTCACCCCATGCCATTGTAGGGTTTCAGCGTGGTTGACAACCTAAATCTAGGTGGAAGACATGCCGCCATGATGTGTTCGGCGTGGGGTCCCGAGTCGACGAAAAGAGGGTATTGGCATAAGGTTTTCAATATTGGTCTTGATTTCGGTTTTGATGATAAGAAATACGGAACTAATATTTTCATGAAGAAATATTTTCAAGTTCCAAATCGGTTAGCGCTTGACGTTCGTCATCAGCCGGCCATTGATCGGCAGAGCTCAAAAATGGTCAGTGAGCTCCGGTGGGTGGCCAATCGCTCGGTCAATCGACCGGCCATCAGTCAGCCACCGATCGGGCGGCGCCAACGGGCAGAAAAATGCCTATTGGGTGGCTTGTTTGGCCTCCTTTCCTCATGGGTTATAAATACAAGCCATGAGAGCCTTCCGTAGGGGTTGTTGAGTCTATTGAGACACTCCTTAAACCATCTAAGCTTTGATTGAACCATTCTTTACAAAAACCCTAGCCTTGAACCTTCATTCTTGATCTTGCCTTTGAATTCTTAAAGATTTACCTTATCAAGGCATCAAGAGGAGCTAGGTGATTCTTGTTGGAGCTAAATATTATTGTTTTGATTATTGCTCCATTTGTTATTGTATTTTGTTATTTATTTCATTGTCTATCAAGTGTGTAAACCTAGGTTGCTAGGTTGATTGAGTTGGGTGGTAGCCTTTGTGTTTGAGGCTTAAATCCACCGTTATACTTAGTTTACTAGGATTAGTGATTGTTGTCCCTTACGGTTGAGGTGAAAGAGTGCTCTTTGTGGAAGTGTCTTCGGTGTGAGAGCGGAGATACTTCGGGTAAAAGGTCCTCATTGTAAGGGAAACGATATAATCTAGTAAAGCTAAGTTTGGAAATCCTAAGCGGGGTGCTTAGGTAGTGGAGTATGTAAGTGGGGCTGAACCACTATAAATCAAAGTGTTTACTTAATTGTCATATTTACTTGCTTCCACATTTAGTCTTAAATTGATAATTTGTCTAAGTGTTTTAAGAAATGATTAAAATCGAATTTAGGCTAAAGTATAGTTAACACATTATTCACCTCTCCTCTAGTGTAGGTCATTTCACCAACAGAGGGGTGGTAACCTCTGTGACCCTGAGGTCCTTCTTTTTTCTCAAGTGAGGGGTTTCGGAGACCTCATTTCGGAGGACGAAACCGGTCTTCTCATCTCCGAGTGATTGTTTTCTTCATGCTCTGAGCGGCAGTGCTCATGATCAGCCCGGTGTTGTTCCCGGGACCACATTGATCAGCATCTCGACCTAGACTACAAACTGTTGGTTTTTCATCTCAAGATCGTTTAGGCGACACTAGGATGCTTCTGGTATGGGATTGGTTGGTGCCGGAGCGTCGCTCCTCACCACTCCATCGTCTCCACGTAGCGGGGGTGCGTTGCCGCTAGGTTGTTGCATGCGTGTGGCGGCGTTCGCTTAACTCCGAGTTCCAACCAGGGTGGGATAGGTAAGATTTATTGGGCCCCACGGTTGGCGCCAAATGTTCCTGCTTGAGGATCAGAGCGATGTGATCTAGTTCGGTGTGTCTCCTATTCAGGTGTATTACGGAAATAACAACAGGGTCATGCAATTTTTCGTCAATCCCAGGAAAGTCGACTTCATAGAAAGATATTACCGGCGTGGCGCGTATGGCCTCCGGAACAGGTTGTATCGCCACATGTTCGGGCGGTCTAGAGTGATTCTGCTTTGACTGAGCTGATCTCACCTCCTCCGGTGAATCCGCCCGCGATGTACTCAATGACTCCGCGAATTTCAGCTTGGCGCCGATCCATCCCAATGTCGTCGTGATTGCTTGTCGTGCGGTGGGGCGGTGGTGTCCTGCTCAGACTTCGGTGTTGCTAGCCAAGGTTGCGCCGGTCTCAACTGCGCCTTCGGTCGCGTCGGATGTAGTGGTCGAGGCAATTTCCCTAGTCAGGTGCTTGATTTAATCTCGAAGTACAATGCACTCCCAGGTGGTGTGTCCGTAAGTTCGGTAGAACTCGCACCTTTTTCTTGGAACATGATTGTGACCTTTGGCTTTACTAGAGCGATTTCATCTACAAAGTGGCCGAGTTCAACCCATTTTTTATAGAAAAGAGCTCAACTCGAGTGCCGATGTTCGGGAGTTCCACGGCCGCATCTTGGAATCTTTGTATATAATCTCTTAGGGGCTCATGTTGCCCTTGCTTGATGTAATGGAGGATGTCCTCAGTTTTCGAGTAGATTCGAGATGAGTAGAATTGGCTGATGAAGGCGCGGGAAAGTTTTGCAACGGAGTGTATGGACCCCTATGGAATAAAAGAGAACCACAATAATGTAGTTTTTTCCAAAAAGGTCAAGAAGGCTCTACAAAGGATGGGGTCGGTCACTCCGTTGAGGAGCATCATGGACTTAAATATCGTCAGGTGTGTAGTTGGGTCGCCCATGCCATCGTAGGATTTCAGCATGGTCGATAACTTGAATCTGGGCGGAAGACATGCCGCCATGATGTGTTCGACGTGGGGTCTCGAGTCGACGGGAAGAGGGAATTGGTGTAAGGTTTTCAACATTGGTCTTAATCTCGATTTTGATGATAACAAATATGGAACTAATGTTTTCATGGAGAAATATTTTCAGGTTCCAAATCGGTTAGCGCTCGACGTTCGCCATCAGCCGACCATTGATCGGCAGAGCTCAAAAATGGCTAGTGAGCTCCGGTGGTAGCCGGTCGATCGATTGGCCATCAACCGGCCACCGATCAGGTGGTGCCAACAGGCAGAAAAATGTCTGTTGGATGGCTTGGTTGGCCTCCTTTCCTCATGGCTTATAAATACAAGCCATGAGAGCCTTCCTTGGGGGTTGTTGAGCCTATTGAGACACTCCTTACACCATCTAAGCTTTGAATGAGCCATTCTTTACAAAATCCCTAGCCTTGAACCTTCATTCTTGATCTTGCCTTTGAATCCTTAAAGATTTACCTTATCAAGGCATCAAGATGAGCTAGGTGATTCTTGTTGGAGCTAAGTATTATTGTTTTGATTATTGCTTCATTTGTTATTGTATTTTGTTGTTTATTCCATTGTCTATCAAGTGTGTAAGTCTAGGTTGCTATATTGATTGAGTTGGGTGGTAGCCTTTGTGTTTGAGGCTTAAATTCACCGGTGTACTTAGTTTATTAGGATTAGTGATTGTTGTCCCTTATGATTGAGGTGGAAGAGTGCTCTTGGTAATAATACGGAGACTTTCGGGTGTGGAAGTGTCTTCGGTGTGAGAGCGGAGACTCTTCGAGTAAAAGGTCCTCATTGTAAGGGAAACGATATAATCTAGTAAAGCTAAATTTGGAAATCCTAAGCGGGGTGCTTAGGTAGTGGAGTAGGCAGTGGGGCCGAACCACTATAAATTAAAGTGTTTGCATTGATTCTGTTTGTGTTTGCTTAATTGTCATATTTACTTGCTTCCACATTTAGTCTTAAATTGATAATTTGCCTTAGTGTTTTAAGAAATGATTAAAATCAAATTTATGCTAAAGTATAGTTAACACACTATTCACCCCCCTCTAGTGTAGGTCATTTCACCAATAGAGGGGTGGTAACCTTTGTGACCCTGAGGTCCTTTTTTCTCAAGTGAGGGGTTCCGAAGACCTCATCTCGGAGGACGGAACCGGTCTCCTCATCTTCGAGTGATTGTTTTTTTCATGCTTTGAGTGGCGGCGCTCATGATCAGCCGGGGTTGTTCTCGGGACAACGTCGATTAGCATCTCGACCTAGACTGCTAATCGTTGGTTTTTCGCCTCAAGGTCATTTAGACGACACTGGAATGCTTCTGGTATGGGATTGGTTGGTGCCGGAGCGTCGCTCCTCACCGCTCCATCGTCTCCACGTAGTGGGGGTGCGTTGCCGCTGGGTTATTGCATGCGTGTGGCGGCGTTCGTCTGGCTACGGGTTCCAACCATGGTGGGATAGGTAAGATTTACTCGGCCCTATGGTGGGCGCCAAATGTTCTTGTTTGAGGGTCAGAGCGGTGCGATCCATTCCGGTGTGTCTCCTATTCAGTTGTAATTCCGGTGGCCGGGGGACTGTAGAAGACACTTCGACGCTCAAATCAGTATGTGATCGAGGTGAATGTAATAGAAATTAGACTTAGGTTACCCGAGGCGTATTGTGATTGTATATATTGCATAAATGAGGAAGGAATGATGATAATGTCGCCCGGTAATCTCGCTAGGATGTTGCTCATAAAGGGTCGAGTCTGATCTCGAAGATATCAGGTTCGTGATGACGAATCCTTCGTGATTAATGAGGAAGCAAATGTCCTTGTGTGGACAGGTGAAGCCCTGGGATAAGTCGTCTGGCTTGATTCAAATATGATTCATGTGTGTGGACACTTCTGAGTCTAATTTGACCAGACCCAAAGTGATAGTCGAGTGATTTTTGAATATTGAGACCTTTGTCTGCCTCGTGGGACAAAGAACAACACAAGCAAATTAAAACCCTATGGGAGCGATACCTGTCTCGATTCGCGAGCAGGATTCGGATGACGCACAGACAACAGAGAATAGAGATGAGTTTGTTCCGTGTGCATGGTGCAATATTGATATAGGAGTTTGTTCGATGCCAACAATGGCGACAGAGAGACGGAGTGTCGCGCCCCAGCCCGGGCCCGCCCCCGACGGCCCCGTCCCGAGACGCGGCAGTGACTCGAACACCGCACAGCGGAAGGAAAAACCACTAATCATAACATAAAATAAAACAACATTAAAACTAATAATTACAATCCATAAGTCCGACGGTACATAAGATAAGGAACAGTCCGATCAAAAATAAGATTTAACAAAATATCAAATAGTTCTACATATTACAACTCCAAAATAACAACATCAAGGTTTAACATTATAAGGCGACAAAATGAAACAAAATACAAAAGCAGTCGCCATTAGAGCTCCACATCTACGACTGTCTACTAGCTATCTAAAAACTATCTACACCTCGATCTACAAATCGACCGCTCACCCCTGCAAGTCTGAAGCAAAACAACAAAGATCAGCGGGTGCTGAGTAGGAGAATCACAATATGATCAACAAGCATCGAGTGTCAAGTCAACAATGAATAACAACATGGCCTAAGATGCAGTCAAAGGCAATGAACACAATAAAATACTCCTCACCTACTCCTAAACGACATCAACTGAATCATCGAGCGTATGGACCGTTGGGTAAAAACCTCGCACTCTACCACTTGCAGAGTGGTATCAACCGTCCGCTCCAACGGTGATACGACTACCCCCACCAAGCAGGTAGCCCGTCAGATGTCGCGTCCGACATCCCCACACCCGAAGGTGCCCAAAGTGACTAGTCAATATCCATACCCTATCCCATCCCTGGGGGGCACCACACCGAAATGGTCCTGGACCGAATTCCTCTCCAAGGTCGTAGCCTCCAGATCGACAACAATCATGCAACTCGACTCCAAGGGTGCAACAAGGTATATCACCATGATCAACAGTATAGCAACAACTCCAAGTGATAACAACATGATAATAGCATAACATCAGCATGATCAACAAAACAACAACTCCAAGTAATAACAACATAAACAACATGATAATAACATAACATCACCATGATCAACAAAACAACAACTCCAAGTGATAACAACATGATCAACCGGATAATAATATGCTCAACAAGTAAACAACACCAAATATAACAATATGATACTATGCACACGATGACTAATCCAATGCAGTACAGGATTAGCATAACATACTATGATCAAGAATAAATACCAATAAATAATAATAAAATATAATACATGCAATTTCTCTACATGGCATGTCCAACAATAATGTGCAACAGGAGTTCAATAAATTTTAAGAAGCAATTCAAACAATGGAAGCAAGGGTATTTTCGTAATTTATCTCCGACAACAAATCAACATCAGACAAGGGACGACAGACTTGCAAGCTCAACCCACCCCGAACACACTCTCCAAACTACAATTATTTCACATCAATTAATCATCTAAATTCTCATACTAATAATTTAATATTATTTAAATACCTCGACAACCTCAACAACTAATCAACTGAAAGAACCTCCTAACAGTGTTTTCTTGGAAAACCAACCCCACCATCGCGTTCAGCACGCAAAAATGATAAAGATTGCTATTCACCTCAACTTCAACAGACAACTCAGGGCCCACCAAATAATATAATTTCTAACACAACTATATCATTCATTTTAATTAATAATTTTCTAATTATAGTATAACACTAAAAATATAAAAATTATACCAAACGATCTCCAATCTGAAATCCGACACCACCATCGCATTCAGCACGCAAAAATTTATAACTTTGGTATTCACCTCAACTCGATCCGACGACTCTACGATCAACTACAAAAATATTTTAATAATCCACAAATCAACCTCATTTCGTGCAATTCAACTTTTTTCTCTAAACACCCTATTTATTAAATCAAATAAAAACACCTCTCCCCTTCCGTCTCCCTCTCCCCTTGCCCCTGCGCCCGAACCCACGCCAACCAGCCCTCCCGGCCGCCGGTGGTCTCAACGGCCTCGCCGGCCTCTCCCGCGACCCACTGCGCCGGCGGGACACCGTGGGAGGCCGCGACGACCTCCCTATCTTCTCCACCGATCGCCGCCCCTCTCCCCCTCTCGGCCAGTCGCCTACCTGTCGCCGATCGAAGACTCTACGACCCCCGCCCTCTCCTCGACCCTCCAGCCCCGCCTAGTCCCACGACCGACCGAGCGGCGGCCCAGATGGCCCGCCCCGAATCCACGCCGGGCAGCTCCCCAAGCCGCCGACGACCAACTTGAAGGCACCTCCGCCCTCTCCTCGACCTCCCGGTCCGATCTGACCCACTGGCGGCCGAGCAGTGGCCGGGAAGGCCACCACCAAGCACAGCCAGCTGTTGGTGTTGGCCTACACGACACGGCCGCCTGCTGCCAGCCCAACACGATTTCTCAGTGCGACCTCATCCTTCGTTGTCGTCGTCGTAAAACAAATACGGAAGTAAAAAAGAAGGGGTAAATCTCCTACGACGAGCTCCACCGGCGACACGCGCGCCAACTCCTCCTTTGCATGCAGGATCTCCTCTCCTCCTCTTCTTCTCTACCTCTCTCTCTCTCTCTCTCTCTCTCTCTCTCCTAAAACCCCTCAACAACACCTCTCTCTCTCACCTCACCATCATCATCATCATCTGCCACCACCCAATCATCCAACCATCTCTCTTCCCGTTCCTCATTATTTGGATTGACTTTTAATTTAAATGTTTTTTTTAACCCGGACATAACACGGAGAAGAGCGAAGCTTCCCCAAATTCGATGTGAGGACTCCTCTGTTGACTCACGAAAAGATGACGCGGCTCGTCGCGTGGCGCGTGGCTGAGTGCGTCGGCGCGTTGAACGCACGAGTTGAAGAGGCGAGGACGCGTCGCGTGTACGCGTCCAGAGAAGAGGTGTCGGCCCAGCGTGAGCAGAGAAGGAGATGTGTCACGCTGATGCGCTGATGCGGCTTCCTTAGCGAAATTGCAGTGAAGACGGTGCCACGTAAGAATAAAGCTCTTATACCATGTTACGGGGAAACTAGGGTCTGACATCGAGGCCTTCTCTCATTTATATAATAGAGACAACTTTGCAATAAAGTCCCTTAGACATACATAATATTTACATATAAAGTCTTAACATATTTGTCGTACATGCCGGGCATTTTATCTTAAAAATGCTTAAAGCTGTACATAAATGTAAGTAAAATCACCAAGAAAATAAATAGGATATATATATATATGTTTATTGAATAATATTTTTGTCACTGATATGTTTATGTAACTATAGCAAACAACCAAACTCAAGCCAATTAGCCAAATCACCAGGAATTAATATAAAAACATCCGAAGATTTCGCGACGCGGAGTCCAAAGTATACATACATACATAACCTTGACTATGTATGTATACTTTGCTCTTCGTCGTTACGTCTCCTCTGCCTTCTCATGCATCCATGCATGCAATCATTGCAGCAGCAGCAGCATATCCGATTCCCATTTGCCAATCCACGATTCTATCAGATTCAAACTGCAAGCTTTTTGTGAAAACTAAGAGACAGAAACGTCCCGCGCTTTTGTAGAGGTTTTAATTAATTAAGTACTTTTTAGTTGAGTTCGTGAGCACAGCTGAACGTTTGCTTCATTAATTGATCAAAAACCCCAAAGCGAACCCCTCTTATCAAGACCGATATTACCAAACCAGAGAAGGAGCAGGTGTTGTAATGGCGACGAAGCGCACCCAGGGACAGCATTTTGATAGCGTTGTTCGTCATATCTTCTCATGGTCCATTTCTGATATCCTAAACAACAATATCTTCAAAGATAAGGTTATCGACTTGTCCATTGCATCCTAGATCTTTCTGAAGCCTCTGCTGATTCATCTTTTCCTCTTATATATATTGCTTATTACTTTTACATGTATTAATTCCGAAACATGATTGATCTTTAGGTGAAGAAGATACCTGATACGTTTGATACTGTAGAGAACTATTTCGAGTCCTTTACTTATCCATTGGTGGAAGAAATGCGTGCAGAGATGTGCTCCAACTTGGAAGCTATTTCTCATGCCCCATTTGTGGAAATAAAATCACTCAAATGCACAAAACCCAAAGAGCTCATTTATCGCATTGCTATTATGCCTCCTTTTCGCTCTTCCGGTTCTGGAGACAACGAGATTTATAGTCCTCGCAAAGGTGATATCCTAATGTTGTTGCATTCCAGGCCATCAGATGTTTCCGACCTGATACAAGACCAGCAATCGCATCGCCTTTGTGAGGTTTTTAAGGATGAATTTGATGGCTTGCCACCTTATAACTACGTGATCATGGCATCCGGGGAGATTAATATTTCAAAAGATACAAGAAAAGGCAGAGCCAATAGTAGGTTGTTGGCGAATTTCCAAATGAGCACAATTACTTACAATCGGATTTTCAAGGCATTGAGTATTGGTCTTGCCCGAGGAGGAAATTTAGGTGTCATTCAAAAGGTGCTTCGACCTGATTCAATGGTATGCAGTCACTGCATCTGTTTGTTTAACTTGTGCATATTGTCAGCAGTTTTTTATGTATGTGTTTTTGACAGGATACTGAAGGCAATGTTTTCATTTCATCCGATTTAGTCGGTAGCATCCATGATGTTGACATCCGAACACATCTATCCAAACTGGATTTGAATGAGTCTCAGACGAATGCAATACTGAATTGTATATCAGCAAGGCAATGCCGTCACAAGAAATTGATTAACCTTATTTGGGGACCCCCCGGTACCGGAAAAACAAAGATGATTACTGGCCTGGTTTGGTTGCTGGATCAACTTGGATGCAGAACACTCATTTGTGCACCAACAAATGCAGCTGTGAGAGAAGTTGTCTCGCGCTTGCTGAAGCTGCTGAAAGAATTCTCTGCCATCAGTCCCTGTCGCATGGGAGATGTGGTTTTGTTAGGCAACGAAAAATGGTTGAAAGTTACTGATGATCTGCAGGATGTCTTTTTGGATTACCGAGCAAAAAAGCTTGTAGAATGCTTTGCGCTGTTGACTGGATGGAAGCATTGTCTGAGTTCCGTGTTGGAGTTTTTCATTGACGGTGTTTCCATATACAAACAAGATTTGCATTATAAGAAGATTTTGCGTGAAGAGAAGGGAAGAGACTGGGCCAACAAAGCTGAAGATGCAGACATTGATGAAGAGAGCTTTGTATCATTTGCAAAGAGGGAATTCTCATCCCTTGTAAAGAAATTCACAACGTGTTTTGGAACATTGCATCGTCATTTACCAAGAGATGCATTTTCAGATGATAACTGCAAAAAAATATACAATCTTATTGATTCACTTGAATGTTTCAAAAACCTTCTCTCTAAAGAAGAAGGGTTTAGCAATCTAGAGGAAATATTTGTATCTCCTTACCAGGATGCAATGTCTTTAGCTGAAACAAGCTTTGAACAATGCAATAGCAGCACTGAATTCAATCTTCGTCATACTAGAGCTTATTGTTGTCAAATGTTAAAAATGCTTGAGAAATCTCTGAACATTACTTCATTGTCTGGCAAATTATCAATCGAGGACTTCTGTCTGCAAACTGCCAACCTCATTTTCTGCACAGCTTCAACATCTGCCAAGTTGTACAGATTGGAGGTCAAACGACCATTTGAGCTTGTTGTCATTGATGAAGCTGCCCAATTGAAGGAGTCTGAATCCTTAGTCCCCATGCAAATCTCGTTTATAGATCACGCAGTTCTAATTGGTGATGAACGACAATTGCCTGCTCTTGTTAAAAGCAAGGTCCAATTTTTAGTACTTTCATTTTACATATGTAAACTTTCATTCAACATATTTTACTCTAATTAATGTGACTGGTAATCCACTCAGGTTTCAGAAAATGCAATGTTTGGAAGAAGCTTATTTGAAAGGCTTTGTTCATTAGGACACAGGAAGCACCTTCTTAATATTCAGTATCGAATGCATCCTTCCATAAGTTTGTTTCCAAATGCTAACTTCTATGAGAATAAAATTTTGAATGGATCAAATGTCACTGGAAAGAATCATAGAAGGAAGTATCTTCCAGGCCCTATGTATGGCCCTTATTCTTTTATCAACATCAAACACGGGTATGAGAGCTTCGATAATATCGGGCGTAGCAGGAAAAATGACATTGAAGTGACTGTTGTAATGCACATACTTAGCAGCCTTGTTACTTGTATGACCTTCAAACCTTCCATTAGCTTGTCATCATATGCTTAAGTAAGTTTATACTGCTAATTGTTAATCTTGTTCTTACTCTGCAGCAACTAATCGAACAAGACAAAGACTTAGCGTTGGCATTATCTGTCCTTATACTGCCCAAGTTCTTGCAATTCAAGACAGCTTAGGCAAATTGCATAGGAGGAATTCAAACATGAAAGTTAAAGTTAGTTCCGTAGATGGTTTCCAAGGTAGTGAAGAAGATGTTATCATACTTTGCACAGTGAGGTCAAATGCTGGTGGGTTAATTGGTTTCCTCTCAAATTGTAATCGCACAAATGTTTCTTTGACGAGAGCTAGGTATGTAATGTTGTTTTTTTACACTTAATATTTTGGTGAATCATTCTCATTTAAGTTATGAGCTTGCTTTTTGCTTGCAGATATTGCCTTTGGATTTTAGGTAATGCACCCACTCTAATTAGCAGTGGGTCAATTTGGGCAAGATTGGTATCTGATGCTAAGGCTCGCAATTGCTTCTTTGATGCAACTGAGGATAGGGGCATTGCAACTGCAATATCTAAGTCCGGTTTTGGTCGATCCAATGCCGATTCTATCAACTTTGATCAGTTACGCATTAGTGAAAGATCAAAGGAGGTATGATTTTACTTCAAATGCTTTTAAATTCTCTTATCTTTGACTTGATTTGTGGCCAGTCTTGTTATCGATTCTCGTTTGTATCCATCCTCTATATTTGTTCATTCTGATAGAGAACTGAAACTGGATTTTGGAGTTCATCAAATAATTCTGAGGCATCCACATGGAGACAAGAGTTATCGAGTCAGATAGTTTCATATAATTCAGTCAAAGGTATTAATGGTTCTCGCACACATTTCAGGTTTGTTTCTACTCAGATATTCTTTGCCAAAATGATTTGGGTTCATATGTTTTTGAATATTGTTATGATTCTATCATCAATAACTTATCCTGCAGAAAGAAGGAATCTTCTAGGAGAGCGAAATTTTCATGTATCACACATAAACCTGCCAGTAATCACTCAAATCAATCTGCGGAGGAGTTTCCAAATGCAGTAATCACTCGGAAGGATATCTATCATCATACAGGTTTAACATCAATGTGAGGCTCTATAATTTAATAGCTTTTTTAAATTTAATAGGTTTTTTGCTCAATATATATTCTTATAGTTTTGACTTTTGATCTCTTTGTTGTAGTAAAAAAAAATCCGAAGTTGTAATATTGAGTAATACAGCTGAAGATGGTGCTACATCAAATGTATTGCTGTACAAAGATGAATACGAAAATGCATTATTATTATGGTATGTTTTTGCTCCTTTATTGAGGTTAATTATTGTCTTTATTATTTGTTTTGCATCTCAATATTTTTGTATACTTATTAAGCTTTTCTGAAATATGAATTAACTACTTAATCACTTCAGAGGAGTTGGCTTGTGTATATGCTAACTTACCATTTTTATCTTGAGGGTGATTTGCTAATTAATTTCAATTGATTTAATAACAGCTCTGGAGATGAAGCACTTAGTGAAAGTTCAGAAACCGATTCTTCGGAGTCACTACTCTGGTTATCTTCTTTCTATATTTTAGTAGGATAAATATGATATATTTCATTTATAATATCTTCTAATTTTTTTTCTTTTTTCCATTCATGGTATCAGGATGGATGAAGTGAATAATGATGACAGGTATGAAGAGAGCACCAGAACTTATTATCTCCTTTGACTTTCCTGTTTTTGTTTGAATTATTATATTTCCAAGTATGCAATATCCTATTTAATAGATTAGGGATTCTTTTTTTTGTTTTTAAGTGATTTTTTTTTGCATGCTGGGACCTTGATTACTTGCTTATTGGGTCAGTATCCTATAAATGATTAAGCTTCCATAAGTTTCTCTAATTAGTATGCAGTTTACTCTGTTTATACTAAGTAATGCAAGTTGGTAGCAGACATTGCAGTTCAATAAAGCTATTATCACAGTTTGCAGAGTAGTTTTTCAGTTTTACTTTTCTACGGAGACTAAAATATACTGAATCATGGATAAAATGCAGGGAAGATTAGCAGGAAATGGTGTGCCCAAAAAGGATGGATCAAAATTGTTGGTTTGCTACTAAAGATATTTTGACTAATTAATTAAGCTATCTTTGTGGAAGCTGAGGAATGCCATTGCAAGTAAACACTTGTACTGGTTTTAATCAGTTAATGGATACTAAATATTGAGCTTTAAGAGGATTTATTTTGTGAAGGCAAGTTAGGAACTTTTGTTTAGTTGGTTCAGAACATAATGTTTTAAGTTTTATTATCAGTGCGAAGGAAATGTTTTATTTGAAAGAATGGATGGATTTGGTAGTAAAGTGGGCATATTAAGTTACAAGTTGCTTCCCTTATAAAAGTAACATTATTCTAAATTGCCACGCGGTACATTCACAATGAAGTTTGGTTAACACGACAATTTGAGATTTTTCAAAATTATTTATTTACTTTTTTGCATTCAAATTTCTTTATTTTAAACGAGGTTTAATGACTCTTTTAATTAAAGCCCATTAACTATCTCTCTTTACTTGTTAGCATTAACTCTCTTTTTTTAATTTAAAATTTTTAAATATCATTTCATTTTTGTCTCTCTTATCTATATATATATATATATAAACAAGATTCAAAATTGTCATGGGCCTCTCATTCAGGTATTGCAGGTGGCTAGGGCCTTTATCTTGAACTCATCAACCTCTTGCCTTTTGTGGCATTAGATGTGATTGATCTTGTTTCATCATCGGGATGCTTCCTCCTAATAGTTGTTCTTCATTGTGTGTTTTAGCAACTTATTTCTTAGACCTCCCTTCTGTGGGTCTGTGAATGTATGTCTATCCTTCGTGGATTTTGTGAATATATATGCATATTTCTTTATGTGATGGTTCTTTCTTATGGCTTTTGCATTCCCAATGTAATGTTTGGCCTTCCTTTGGCCAGGATGTCAGGCGATGTTGATGTTGTTAATAATGTTTAATTAAAGGCAGTGTCTTTTTAAAGAATTATTCATTTTATTATCCACGTCAGCAATTCCTTCGTGGTCACTACCTGAAAGGACGATGCTGTTTTGATTTTATTCTCGCATGTAACAGCCTCTCTTTGGCTGTATAAATATTCATCCAATGGCAAAAGCATTTCATCGTTGTCTTCAATGTTGGCTTTATTTCCGTTCTCATTACTCTGTTCTTTCCTTCTCTACAAGCGTTCTCAGCAAGTTTCAAGCCTCAACATGGTATGAGAGCACGCATTTGCTCAAACGAGCTTACCTTTTTATCCGGTTTGATCGCCTTCTTTCCTTTCCTTTTCTCTTTGGATTTTTTTTTGTTGTTCTTCGTTTCTATGGCGACAAACCAAACATCGTCAAATACTTCAGATTCTAGACATGGTATTACAAATCCATTAAATCCAGGATCGCAATTCATTTCTATCAATCTTGTTGCTCAACTTCTTATAAAATTATTAGGAAGCACAACTATTTCACTTGGAAATCTCAAATCGATTTTCTTCTCGGTTATGACTTAACTGGTTTTCTAGAAGGCACCTCATCTCCTCCCATCAATTAAATGGAAAGGAGATCATGGGTACGCCAGGACAGTTTAATAAAACATGCTCTTATGGCTTCTGTTAGTGAAACAATAGCACCATTAGTTGCTAGTTCCTCTACTGCTAGGGAAGCTTGGCTCAAAATCGCAAGGCAGTTTGCAAACAAGTCCCAATCCCGCATCTATGGGTTGCAGGACTCGCTTGCAAAACTTTCTAAAGACAACAAGAGTATCGCTCAATATTTCAATGAGATCCGCTCAATAGCAGATGAATTGGCTATTGCTGGTTCACCACTCAATGAATCAGCTTTAATTATTAAAATTTTGAGTGGACTTGGCCCTGATTTCAACGATGTAAGTGCGGCCATTAGAACTAGAGATACACCAATTTCTCTAGAAGAACTCTATGATAAACTTCTGGGCCATGAGATTTTTCTTCTTCATCGGAAAGAGGTACTAGTCGTTACTGCTTAGTTCACTCAGCAGAATAAGCAACGACCAAATCAGTCTTTCTACAACAGACAACCTCCTTCTGCAACTTGGCTTCGGCCTAATTTTTCTCCTTTGTCTCGGTCTCCGAATCTTCGTCCTCTGCGACCCAGATTTTTTCCATATGATAGACAGTGGAGACAACCTCAGTACTTCAGCAATCCTCGACCTCCATTACAGTGCTAGTTGTGTGATCAGTTTGAACACACAGCTCGACAATGTCGCTCTTCTACTGCACCTCAGATCAATTCTCATCACAGAATCATCAACAGAATCCAATGGAATAATCAAATTGGTTTTTAGATACCGGAGCTTCAAATCATGTTACTTCATCACCAACAAACCTACAAACCTTCAATGAGTACAATGGTAGCAGTGATTTGATTTTTGGAGATGGCACTGGAACAAAAATATCTCACTCTGGTAACACAGTTATCTCTACTCCTTCTAAACAATTTATTTTGAAGGATGTCTTATGTGCTCCGAATATTAAGCAAAATCTTATCTTAGTTTCACAATTTTGCAAACAAAATTCTACATCTATTGAGTTTTTCCCGACTATTTTATTGTCAAGGATCTGATATCGGGAGCTCGTCTTCTCCAAGGCCTGAGTAAGAACAATATGTATGAATGGAATTCAGCTTCACCTTCTCATGTTGCTTATTCCGCAGTTCAGTCTTCTGCACCATCTTTTAGCACTTGGCATCAAAGGCTGGGTCACTCCAATGTCAGAGTTGTCAAAAAAAATTTGTCTCGGTTTCATTTACCATGTTCCAATTTTAATTTTGACTTATGCAATTCGTGTTCCTGTAATAAGAGTCATAGACTTCCTTTTGGAAGTTCAACTCTAAAAAGCTCAAAACCATTAAAATTGCTTTACACTGACGTATGGGGTCCGGCACCCATTACTTCCAGTGAGGGATATAGATTTTATGTAATTTTTGTTGATCATTTTACTAGATATGTTTGTTTGTTTCCTCTTCACAAGAAATCAGATGTTTCCAACATTTTTCAGTCATTTAAGCAGTTGGTTGAAAAATATTTTAATACATCTATAATCTCAGTATATTCAGATGGAGGTGGAGAATATATGGGATTATCAAAATTGCTCTCAACTCATGGAATTCAACAACTTTTTTCTCCACCATAACACCTCAGCGAGTTGGGCTTGCTGAAAGAAGACATCGGCAAATTATGGAGTCAGCATTAACCATGCTCCATCAGTCTAAGGTTCCTTTATGTTACTGGCATTATGCATGTCTTTATGCAGTCTACCTCATCAATCGTCTAGTAACTCCACAACTCAATAACATTTCCCCTTTAGAAATACTTTTTGAGGACAAACCAAATTATCTTTCTCTTAGAGTGTTTGGTTGTCTCTGCTACCCATGGCTTCGGCCATACAATTTCAATAAATTTGATTCTAAGTCATCAGCTTGTGTACATCTTGGTTTTTCAAAACAACATCATTCTTATATATGCTTGAATCTATCTACAAACAAAGTACACTACTCTCAGCATGTTACCTTTGCTGAAAACATGTTTCCCTTTGCTTCCTACAATGCAAATCTTCCTCGAGTCTCCAATGATACAATACCTCAATGAAATACTATCACAGTTCCAATAAATCCTAAACCACCTGAACCAACAAAGTGTACTGATACTCAAGATTTTTCACCCACTCCTATTACTATAGGTTATGTTCAAACTTCCATAGACAACTACCAAGATTCTGCATCACCACATCATATTCTGCCATCAAATTCCAATCCCTCTTATACTTCACCTCACTCTAATTACCTTACTCAACCTTCCACTTCCACCAATAATCCCTCTAGTCCTCTTGTTCAAATTCAACCTCGGTGCATTGTTACAAGATTCCAAAATAATATCTTTAAGCCTAAACAACCCCTTGACTACCCAGCTCTGTTCACCTTAGCTGATGTACCTTCAACTTACAAACAAACTGCGAAGCATCCGGAGTGGTGCACTGCAGTGCAACAAGAAATTACTGCCTTATATAACAACAACACTTGGACTCTTGTACCACCATCAGCTGATCAAAATGTGGTAGGATGTTGGTGGGTTTTTCGGATCAAGCAAACACCTAATGGTGACGTTAAAAACTTTAAGGGGAGGCTTGTCGCAAAAGGTTTCCATTAGAGAGCTGGCATAGACTTTACAACTACACTCAGTCCAGTAGTTAAGCAAACTACAATTCGAGTTCTTCTTACTCTTGCTTGTGCTAATAACTTGTCTTTGTATCAGCTTGATGTTAATAACACTTTTCTTCAAGGAAGGCTCACTGAGGTTGTTTATATGACATAGCCTCCTGGGTTCATTGACAGCAGTAAGCCAGATTTTGTTTGCAAGCTAAATAAGCCAATCTATATATGGGCTGCGTCAAGCTCCAAGAGCATGGTACACTGAGTTAAAATCCTTTCTCTGTTCAATTGGATTTCTAATCCCCAAGTCGGACTCATCACTGTTCTTTATGAATAACAGTAGCTACAACATTTATCTTCTTCTTTATGTCGATGACATTATTTTAATAGGTTCCTCCACTGCCAAGATCAAAGAAATTTATAATGTCTTATTAGCTAAATTTTCTCTCAAGGAAATGGAGGATCTTCATTATATACTTGGTATTGAGGTTTCACGAAGTAGCTCTGGCTTGCTCCTATCTCAAAAGAAATATATTGATGATATTCTTGCAAGATTTAATATGCAGGATGCCAAAGGCATTAAAACGCTTGCTACTACCTCAACCAAACTAATGCTTCATGATGGAACTCCTTCTACAGATGCTACTCAATTTCGTAAATTGGTTGGAGCACTTCAGTATTTGTCATTCACTAGACCGGATATATCATTCATTATCTTCGGCTTACTCAAACTCAAGGTCTATCAATCTCACCATCAACTCCTCTTAATTTGATTGCATACTCTGACTTTGATTAGGGGGGGGGGGGGGGGGGGGAGACTGTGATTATCGCTGTTCAACGAGTGCCTATTTACTATTCTTTGGAGGTGCTGCCGTAAGTTGGTCAACTAAGAAACAAAACTCGGTCGCTCGTTCCTCAACCGAAGCTGAATACAAAGCCCTTGCCAACGCTGCCGCTGAAATCAGTTGGGTCACAAATTTACTCCGCGAACTAAATGTGTCTTGTTCCTTAACTCCAATAATTTTCTGCGACAACATGAGTACCACTGCCTTTGCTAAGAACCCTGTTCTTCATAGTCGCATGAAGCACTTAGAGCTCAGCTATCACTTTGTGAGAGAACTTGTGCAACAACATAAACTTTCTGTTCAGTGCATCCCTTCATCACTTCAATTAGGGTTGTTCATGGGTCAAACCCGACCCAATGAACCCGAAAAATTGACCCGACCCGAACTAATCGGGACGGGTCAGGTTCAGTTTTTTCAAACCCGACTCTAATTGGGTCGGGTCTCGGGTTTTAAGGTACGGAACCCGATTACCCGACCCGATTACCCAATAAATTATATTTATTATTATTAAATATATATATTAAAATTATTAATTATATATGTTCGGGAAGATGCGGGCCGCGTCTTCCAAAGAGGTGCGGCCACGCGACCGCCTCTTCCCAAGAAGCAGTGTCCCATGCGGGACGCTGCTTCGTGTCTTGGGAAGACGTGTTTTCCCAACGCGTCAACGCGCGTCTTCACGCGCCAGCGGCCCGCGTGGCAGCGTCTTCCAACAAGGTGCGGCCATGCGGCTGCCTCTTCCCAAGAAGCAGCGTCCCATGCGGGATACTGCTTCGTGTTTTGGGAAGACGCGTCTTCCCAACGCATCAACGCGCGTCACTCGTGTCTTCACGTGCTAGATGCGCGTCTGGCGCGTGAAGGCAATTTTTTTTTTTAAAAAAAAATTATATTTTATTTTTAACGGGTAACCCGACCACCCGACCCGATCCGATCAGATTTCGGGTGGATCGGGTCGGGTCGGGTTCAAAAAAAAATTTACTTTCAAACCCGACCCGACTCGACCCGATTGTTGTTAGTTGGGTCGGGCCAATTTTTTCTCCAAACCCGACCCAACTCGACCCGTGAACAGCCCTAACTTCAGTTGGCTGATTCATTAACTAAGATAGTTCCTTCTTCGATTTTTCTTCATCACCGCAGCTAGATAGGCGTAGTTGAACCTCCATCTATCTTGAGGGGGAGTCATCTATCTTGAGGGGGAGTAATAACGTTTAATTAAAGACATTGTCTTTTTATATTCTTTAAAGCTTTATTATTCATTTTATTATCCACGTTGTCATTACTTATCCACGTCAGCAATTCCTTCGTGGTCACTACCCGAAAGGACGATGCTGTTTTGATTTTATTCTCGCATGTAACAGCCTCTCTTTGGCTGTATAAATATTCATCCAATGGCAAAAGCATTTCATCGTTGTCTTCAATGTTGGCTTTATTTCTGTTCTCATTACTCTGTTCTTTCCTTCTCTACAAGTGTTCTCAGCAAGTTTCAAGCCTCAACAGTTGTGTGGCTGATTGACTTTGTCGCAGTCGACCGTGGCGTGTGGAGTTGTTCTTTGTTTGAATTAGGTGTCGTCGGGTTGACTATTTCACTAACGTTGGATGGTCGGCGCTCGTCGAGGTTGCGAACAAACTTTTAGGTTGAGATTATATCAATGTCGAAAGTAGAGTTCAGAAAAAGCATTTCATCACAGTTCAGGTTCAAAGGTAAGGATGCCCTGGAAAATTTTCAAGTGTGGACTAACCAAAACTGTTCTTACTGAAGTTTGAGAAGCCGATGGACGAGTGCGTAGACGGTGCCGAGAAGGGATGGACGCGGGTGTCCTGCCGTCGGAATCCACCTTCCTCTCGCCGTGTGTCTTTTGCTTCTGCTCCAAAACCTTCTTCGTCGTCCTGGATAGGTGTTTGACATTCTTTTGCACAAATAGTGCAGCTGGGATGCCCGACTAAGCTGTCGACTACACCTGTGTACGCTCGGGCTTCCGCGACAGTACGTGGTCCTCTTACTGGCGCACCTCCGGAGCATCCTCCTTCCTTAGAACATTTGGTGGCCTCTCTCCGGCGTCGGGGCCGATGTTTCAACTGTCTGGAAGCTGGACACCTGGCTCACCATTGCACCAACAAGCGAGTTTGCTTCTTTTGCCATCGTGCAGGTCACTCTCGTCGAACATGCAATGCCTACCGTCGATCATGCTCACAACCTCAGAAATCTGCATCTCACGTAGAGTTAAATGCAGACAGGTCAGCTCTCCATAACTCCAAATCTCAACTACCTACGAGTTCTGCATTTACTTCAGGTTCTACGATTTCTCTATTTAATTCGGACAAGAGTGGCAATGTGACCTCACTCCCGACTGTAAGCTCCTCCTCGCCTCCCTCCCTTGCTCGTTCCCTTCCCGAGCGTAGCTCGATGTCTAATAGACCGGAAAATATCCGGGTGATGGTGCCCAACATCTCCTCCACTGCTGACCATGCTCGATACCTGAACGGAAAATGTTAGTCACTGCACGCGGTCAACTGCACCAACAAGCTGACGTCGTTGGATTTCTAGCAAGGCAATTCCATGACAATCGACAACACCTTCAACATTGGAAGCAGAGGAAGATGGCCGATGGGAGGTTTTTGATCACCACCCCAGAGGCCGAAGGTTCCTATTACAAGAGATGTCTGATCTACTCGGCTCAAATCCAATGGAATCATGTTATGCTCCAGATAGATGACTGGAAGCAAGATGAGTTATACCTGACAGTGCCGCCACCGGAACTGCTCGTCGGACTCGAGTTGCGTGGGCTGCCTATTATGTTCTAGAACGCAGAGACGGTGATCGCCATAACCAGCATGTTCTCCTCCTTTGAGGCCGTGGCAGAATCCTCCTTAGACTGGTCGGACATTTCTTCCTGCAAGGTGCATGTGAGAGTGCGAGCTCTTCACCTCATCCCGCGTTTCTCATCGGTGATGCGAATTCATGCCGCTTCACGATCGAAGTTGGAGTCGCGTGGCAACAATGGGTGGCGGGAGCAGTTTCTGGGCCTCAACCCGCCAAGCAGAACGATGGGGGTGAGGGCAATACGGGATCCAACGCAAGCTTTGAAATGGATCCATCAGAGGAGCACTCGGCGGCAGAAGGAGGCGGATCCAACCAATTTTCGTTCAGCTCAGGCGGGCAGAGTACCACCCCATCGGGATTAAGGTCCCACCGTTATCAGGCCGGAGCAATGGGAGCCCTGCTCGGCCGGAGATCTTTAGATGGCTCTGCTCCATCGCACAAGGCGGCGAAGACGGCGCCCCCTCCTGCGATCGGAAGGCTTCGCAGGCCACCATTACTCCCGGCCGTGCAATCGCCTCGAGGAGATCATCCTTCACTGTTGTTTGAGGTAGAGATCGGGGTCTGCGCCCTCCGAAACTCTGGAAGTATTACTCCTTTGGTGCTTCACAAATCGAGTCTTCCGCCGACGCCTCCTTTCGAGTATACCGAGTCAGATGCGCTCAATCTGGTCACCAGAAGATGTTTTCGACTTCCAGAGGATCTTTTCTCAGACATTTTGGTGAAGATCGGGAGCTTTACCTCTTTGATGCTAAGTGGCTCTGCGGCTGAGCTGCTTGCTTTAATGGGTCGCAGCATGAAGGAGGAAGTGGCGTCTTAATTTTTTCCACCAGATCTGGCGAAATATAAGGGACAGCAGTGCTTCGCACACGTCGGTTACGTCGGTAGCTTGGGCGGTTTTCCTTGCATGGATATGGATGACAACTGGCACGTTCTCTACAGATCCGCTCGCCAAAAGGAGTCTCGGAGGATTCCCTTTTAACCCGCTGAACTTGGTGATCCATAGGTTTGACTGGACCTGGGTCCCGGTACTTAAGTTGACTGTGCGTGATCAAGTTCCACACCCCTCATTTCAGATCTCTCAAGGATCGAGTATTGAAAAGGAGGGAGCTTTGTCTGGGCTGGGCCCTAGGGGCAAGCCCATTAAAGCACCTAGGCTAATGAATGCCTCTCCTCCTCAAGTGGGGATGGTTTACAAAAGGAGGGCCAAGTTTCGAAAGCCCGTGATGGTGCGCAGGAGCTCCCGCATTGCCGAAAAATCTTGCAAGTCTCCCCTTCAGAATGGTACATTGATCAAAGCTGCGAGGAACGAAGGAGTCAAAAATGTGGAGAATACCTCAGCTATAGGAAATGCAAACCCGAATAGCTTGGGATCCTTCGTATCCGACATGGGCAATGCATTGTATACAGCCCTGATACAGGATATAGGAGCTCTAGGATTTGAATGTAATGCGAATGAAGGCAGGGTCATCAGGGCCTTGGGAGTGGCCGCGTGAAGCGTGGAAGTTTTATCTTTTGTTTAGTAGGCGGTAACCGTAGTCAGCTTTTGCATGTTTCATAAATTTTGTGTTCTATTTTGGAACTTTAGAGGTCTTAATAGACTTTCTAAACGTTATATGGTGAAGTAGGTTGTCAGGGATAATAGATATAGTCTTTTCTTTCTATTAGAAACTAAGTTGAATGCATGTTCCAGAAGAATTGTCAGACAGTTGTCAGGATTTCATTCTACTGATAATTATCAAGTTATTAATGCTAATGGGCTTTCTGGCGGGCTTCTTGCAGTATGGGATTCTTCGATCTAGTCTTGCACGAATTGTATAATTGGGGAATGGTCCATTCAATTGTTCCTCAAGCACCGTCTCTCAAACTTTGCTTTTATCGCAGTTGGGGTTTATGGCCCACCGAGCCGTATCCGCAGAGCTACTTTCTTACAGGAATTGCGTCAATTTTTTTCTAACAACCATGAGCCGATTCTAGCTGTAGGAGATTTTAACATTACTCTGCATAATGGGGAAAGATTGAATTGTGTTGGCAATGCAACTGACTCTAGAAGATTCTCAAAGCTGATCGCTAACACTGGGCTCTTGGATTTTCCAATTTCTGGAAATTTATATTCTTGGACGAATAACCAGCGCCCGCCGATCTTGGCTAAACTGGATAGGATTCTGATCAACAACAATGTGGCATCTTCATTCCCTTTGTCGGTAGCCTCATCTGGTAATCGCAGGCTATCTGATCACAATCCATTAATATGGCACTCCTCATCCCAGAGCGAGGCAATTAGAAGACCATTTAGAATTGAGGTGGAATTGCTAAAATGCGATCAATTCTCTCACATAATTGATGCATGTCTGGTTTCACCACAACCCGCAGCCAGTTCACCCTCGCCCCTAGGTCGATGGCTCTCGTTATGGAAACCCCTTCGGCGAACCATTTTGGAATGGGATAAATTTCGTCGGGCCTCCTGGTCCAAGCTCAGAGTGGAGACAGAATCCCGTATCAGCGCTCTGAATGTATTGGCAGACTTCGATTCTATCAATGAGGCGGAATTTGAGGAACTTAAAAGTCTAAAAGGGGTTCTTGATAAATGCTACAAGGACACTTGTACGTATTGGGGGCAAAGAACAAAGAAAAGATGGTTGAAAGATGAAGATTGGAACACGCAATATTTTCATCTCTGTGCTTCCTTCCGCCGAAGGGCCAATTGGATTACTTCTATTCAGCAGGATGGATCCCCTATTACTAACACTGAGGAAATTGCTTCGACGTTTAGGGAGTTTTATGTAAATTTACTTGGGAAAGAAATCAAACCGCTTTTATAAGTCAAATGGAATTTTATTTATGAGCCTCTCAGACCTGCTCTTCATAGTCGGGATGACCTTTTCACTATGTCTGAGGTTTTTGAAGTAATCAAGGCGGGAAAGAATTTTAAGTCTCCAGGGTCGGACGGTCTAATTATGGAATTCTACAAAAAGTTTTGGCCAACTATTGGAAAACAGGTGTTGGACATTCTCCTCCAAATGTAGGCGGACCCATGTATCATGTCCTGTATCAACAAGGCATCTATCATTCTCATTCTTATGGCTCAGGGAGCAAATAATGTGAGCGGATTTAGACCGATCAATTTGAATAATAGCATCATTAAGATCTTTTCCAAGTTGCTAGCCGACCGCTTGGCGAGATTTATACCTGATCTGATTGACAAGCAGGGAGCCTTCTCACGGGGTCGGAGCACCCTGGATTATTTCATGACGGCTGCAGAGACTGTGTGGGGGTGTCGTAGGAATGATCAAGATGTCTGCCTTATTAAGGTCGACTTTGAAAAGGCTTTTGATTCGGTCAACTGGTCATTTATTATCCAGATGCTCCAGGCAAGGGGTTTTCCCCCGAAATGGATTTCCTAGGTCCAGAACCTCCTTCATACTGCGGAGTCATCCATCTTTATTAACGGTAGAGAAGGAAGAACCTTTCAGCACAAAAGAGAGCTTCGACAAGGTAACCCCTTTATTACCTTTACTCTTCATCTTGGTGACTGGTGTTCTTTCAAGACTTGTGTCCAGAGCGGCTTCTTCGGGCATCATTTCAGGCGCCCTCGAGCAGTTCGTGGTAGGGGGAATCACTCATATCCTCTTCGCAGACGACCTGCTCCTCTTCAGTAAGGCTTCTGAAAGCAGCTTGTCCTCTTTCGAATTGCTTCTTAAATGCTTCAACTTGTGCACCGGCCTAAAGATCAACCTGCACAAAACCAAGGTCATTCATCTAGGAGGCGATGTAATGAAGGCAGAGCAGACAGCGGCCAATTTGGGCTGCTCCACGGGTGCTTTCCCAATGGATTATTTGGGGCTGCCCCTGCGTCAGGATAATTTGACGAAGGCTGATTGGACCAAGATCATCACCAAAATGGACCACTCTTTGGCTTCTTGGAATGGATCTCTTCTCTCCAGAGCTGGGCGCTTGACCCTTCTGAACAGTGTGTTGACGAGTCAGACTTCTTATATTTTCTCGATCTACAAGGCTCCGCGATGGGTTTTAAAGCAGGCTGACAGACGAAGGAGAACTTTCTTCTGGACGGGGAAGCAGGAGGCAGATATCAAGGGTAAATACTTGGTGGCATGGAACGCTATAACCCGGAGTAGAGAGGAAGTGTTATATCCGGAAAAGAAAAAAAGAAATAATTAAAGGTTGGCTGTGGAAGTGGAGAAGTGCTAGGTGGCAGTCTCAGTGAGGGTGAGAATAAGAGGGTGATCGGAGGAGAGGTAGAGAAGAAGAGGAGGAAGAGAGGGTGCCTGCGCGCGTAGGGAGGAGGTCGAGGAGGAGTCGGCGCGTGTCGCCGGTGGAGCTCGTCGTCGCCGGAGTCGCGGGATCGAGGTAGGAGATCTCATCCTCTCTGTTCTTCATTTCCGTTGTTATCTCCGCCGATCTAACGACGAAGACAAGAGGGAAGAAGAGGTTGTGAAGCCGCAACACACGCGGGCTGGCTGCGTGCGGATGTCGCACGCAGCGGCCGCGTGTAGTGGCTGCGGACTGCCACGTCGAGGTCAGCCAGCTGGAGGGCTGCCACGCGCAGCCATGGCGGCACCGGGCAGCCGAACGCTGCCGGCGGGCTATTCGGGCCTTCGCTCGGTCGGTCGTGGGACTGGGCGAGGCCGGAGGGTCAAGGAGAGGGCGGGGCTGTGAAGTCGTCGGTCGGCGACGATTAGGTGGCTGACCGTAAGAGGAGGGGGCGGCGAGCTGCAGGTGGGGTGAGGGGTGAAGAGGGAGATCGGGAGGAGAGAGAGAGAAAGAGAGAGAGAGGGCGTCCCGCTGGCGTCGGGAGTTGCGGGAGAGGCGACGTCACCGCCGGGGTGATCGTCGGCGGCAGGAGGGCCGGCCGGCGTGGGTTCGAGCGGAGCAGGGAGGTGGCGTCGGGCGCAAGGGTAAGGGCAGCGTGAGGGGTGAGGGGAGAGGGAGACGAGTGGGTGGGACATGAATAGTGTTTAGAGAATAGAGTTGTATCATATGAAATTGGATTAATTTATGAATTATTGGGGTATTTTTATAGTTGATCGTAGAGTCGTCGGATCGAGTCGAGGTGAATACCAAAGTTGTAGATTTTCGCGTGCTGAACGCGATGGTGGTGTCGGATTTCAGATTGGAGATTGTTTGATATGATTTTGATATTTTGCTGTTATTGAGTAATTGATTGATAGTTGTATTTGAAATTAATTTAGTTGGTGGGCCCCGAGTTGTCGGTTGAAGTTGAGGTGAATAGAAATCTTGATTGTTTTCGCGTGCTGAACGCGATGGTGGGGTTATTTTTCTGAGGAAGCATTGTTAGGTTGTTCTTTCAGTTGGTTAGTGGTTGAGGTTGTCGAGGTGTTTAAATAATAGTAAATTATTAGTCTGAGAATTTAGTCGATTGACTGGTGTGAAATAATTGTGGTTTGGAGAGTGGGTTGAGCATGAGTTGAGCATGGATGTTTGGAGAGTGTGCTGAGTGTGGGTTGAGCCTGCAAGTCTGTTGTTGATTTGTCGTCGGAGATAAATTACGGAAATACATTTGCTTCTGATGTTTGATTTGCTTTTTGAAATTTATTGAACTCCTGCTGCATATTATTATTGGACATGTCATGTAGAGAAATTGCATGTGTTGCATTTTATTGTTGCTTATTGGTGTTGTTTATTTGTTGAGCATGTTGTTATCCTGTTGATCATGTCATAATTAATTGGAGTTGTTATAATGTTGATCATGATGATGTTATGCCAGTAGCATGTTGATCATGTCATAATCACTTGGAGTTGTTGTGATATTGTTGATCATGATATTTTGTTATTATCTTGTTGATCATGTCATAATCACTTTGAGTTGTTACTATGTTGTTGATCATGGTGATATACCTTGTTGCACTCTTGGAGTCGAGTTGCATGGTTGTTGTCGATCTGGAGGCTACGGCCTTGGAGAGGACTTCGGTCCAGGACCATTTTAGTGTGGTACCCCCCAGGGATGGGAGAGGGTATGGATATTGACTAGTCACTTTGGGCACATTCGGGTGTGGGGATGTCGGACGCGACATCCGACGGGCTACCTGCTTGGTGGGGGTAGTCGCATCATTGTTGGAGCGGACGATTGATGCCACTCTGCAGGTGGTAGAGTGCGGGGTTTTTACCCAACGGTCCACACGCTCGATGATTCAGTTGATGTTGCTTAGGAGTAGGTGAGGTGTATTTGTTGTGTTCATCGCCTTTGACTGCATCTTAGGCCATGTTGTTATGCATTGTTGAGTTGACACTTGATATTTGTTGATCATATTGTGATTCTCCTACTCAGCATTCGCTGATCTCCGTTGTTTTTGCTTCAGACTTGCAGGGTTGAGCGGTCGATCTGTAGATCGAGGTGTAGATAGTTTTTAGTCATCTAGTAGTCAGTCGTAGATGTGGAGCTCTGATGGTGACTGCTTTTGTATATTTGGGTAATTGTATTTGATATGACGGATGAATTTTAATTATTGGTTTTTATGTTGTTGTTTTATTTTATGTTATGTTGATTCGTGGCTTTTCATTCCGCTGCGCGGTGTCCGAGTCGCCGTCGCGTCTCCGGGCCGGGGGCCGGGGCGCGACAGGAAGGAGGCTTGGAGATTCTAGACCTTTCATCGCACAACCTCACAAGACTTGGGAAATGGATCTGGAAGCTCCTGCAACCTGAGGGCATGCCGTGGAGAGAGATTCTGTTGGCTCTTTTCCCGAGACTGCGGTTTCTTAGTCGGGTTGATCACCTTAGACTCTCGCCTATCTGGAAAGGGATTAGTAGTTTGTTTGACGTTTTCCAGACCGTTTTATCTTGCCAGGCGGGTGAGGTCTCCTCCTTCCGCTTCTGGCTAAAAGGCGAGAGACTAAAATGCAAGCACCCTACTTTATTACTGGCTGCGTGCAATCAGGATATCTCCATTGACGAGGCGAAATCAAGAGTTGCTACGGGGGAGATAACGGGCTAGTCCGTCCAATTTAGATACCTGGTCCCTTCAAATCTACTTCATAGTTTGGATATCGACCTAGCACCCTTCTTACACTGCTCGGGCCAAGACGAACTCAGTTGGAAGTGGAATAGGGACGGGATTTTCTCGACGAGTTCTTTATACCAAATACTCAATTTTGGAGGGACTGCGGACCCCTGGGTTCCCTTTTTATGGCAAAGACTTTTTCCGCCAGTTGTATCTCTAAATAATTGGTTGATTGAGAAGAGGAGGCTCCCCACGAGAGATAGATTAACCAAGCATAACGACTCGGTTCCCGCTTCCTGCACTCTATGTAACGATGGTGACAAATCTCATTCCCACCTATTCACGGAATGTCCCTTCACCCTACAAGGTTGGAGAATCTTCTTACAATCCTTAAATTCGGCTTTCTTCCCAATTACCTACAAACCTTGGGAGGCCTTACCTACTAGTTAGACCAAGGCGGACTACAGGAGATTCCGTATGGTAATATTTTGGAGATCCAAGATCAGACATGAGCGAAATTTGATAATCTTTGAAAACAAAGCTAGATCCCCCAGCGAGCTTGCAGCAGAGGCCTCGGCCATCTTTAGTATTTTAGCCTCCCTCTCTTTTGTGGAGGTCGGGAGTTCCCAGTATATCTTTAGTTTTATTCATCTCTCTTCCTCCTCCCTGCGACTTGTATCCTTTCGTAATTCTTGAATTGAATACAAGTTTCTTACTTAAAATTTTTTAAGAAGAAGTAGAGATCAGACAAATGTTACCTCTCTGGCGGTTGTTGACCGTCGAACGCGAGCCGACCTCCCTCCTCCAGCTCCACGGCCAGAGACGTTTGCTTAATGGAGCCCAAAGTCCATAGCAACCACTGCACTTCCCCTTTTCCTCGTCATCCTTCCATCCTTTTGCGCAAGGAATAGCCACATCTTTTATTGTTGAGGACACTCATCAGTCTTCCAGTGGACTCGACGAAAGCCTCTGTACGACCGATTGGAAAGTGGTCATCCTCCGCCCGCTTGCCTTCATATTCAAAGGCAAAAGTTCCAAAGCTCTTCTACGTATAAACATTTGCCGGAGGTGTTGGATTGAATTCTAAGCAAACTAGAACAGAAGAGCAAGCAGTGTGCTCCAATGGCGAACAGAACGGGAATGGCAAAGAGAGAGTCGACTTCCGCACAGCATATGAAGTTTGGCAATTTAATCTTCTCATGGACCATCAATGATGTCCTCGACAAGGATTGTTTCATAGATAAGGTTTCCCCCAATTTCTGTGCTAAAAATTATGATCCTTCATCATATTTTCTCATCGTGGGATTTGGTGTATCTTTAGGTGAAAAGGATTGTCACGCCCCGGCCCGCGGCCCGGGAAGCGACAGCGACTCAGACACCGCACAGCGGAAGGAAAAGCCACAAATCAACATAAAAGAAAATAACATAAAAATCAATAACTACAATTCATAAGTCCGATCAAATACAATATTTAACCAAATATAAAATTGATCTACAATTTATAGCTCCAAAATAACAATATCAAAGCCGAGCTATAAGACGATAAAACAAACCAAAATACAAAAGCAGTCGCCATCAGAGCTCCACATCTACGACTGACTACTAGCTGTCTAAGAACTATCTACACCTCGATCTACAAATCGACTGCTCACCCCTGCAAGTCTGAAGCAAAAACAACGGAGATCAGCGAATGCTGAGTAGGAGAATCACAATATGATCAACAAGTATCAAGTGTCAACTCGACAATGAATAACAACATGGCCTAAGATGCAGTCAAAGGCGATGAACACAACAAATACTCCTCACCTACTCCTAAACAACAACAACTAAATCATCGAGCGTGTGGACCATTGGGTAAAAACCCCGCACTCTACCACCTGCAGAGTGGCATCAACCGTCTGCTCCAACGGTGATACGACTACCCCCACCAAGCAGGTAGCCCGTCAGATGCCGCGTCCGACATCATCGCACCCGAAGGTGCCCAACATGCGACTAGTCAATATCATATATACCCTCTCCCATGCCTGGGGGGTACCACACCGAAATGGTCCTGGACCGAAGTCCTCTCCAAGGCCGTAGCCTCCAGATCGACAGCAACCATGCAACTCGACTCCAAGAGTGCAACAAGGTATATCACCATGATCAACAACATAGCAACAACTCCAAGTGATTATGACATGATCAACAAGATAATAACAAAACATCATGATCAACAATATCACAACAACTCCAAGTAATTATGACGTGATCAACATGCTACTAACATAACATCATCATGATCAACAATATAACAACTCCAATTGATTATGACATGATCAACCGGATAAGAACATGATCAACAAGTAAACAACACCACATATAACAACATGATACTATGCATACAATGACTAATCCAACGCACTGTAGGATTAGTACAACATACTATGATCAAGAATAAACACCAATAAGCAATAATAAAATGCAACACATGCAATTCCTCTACATGGCATGTCCAACGATAATATGCAACAGGAGTTCAATAATTTCAGGAAACAAATCAAACAATGGAAGCAAAGGTATTTCCGAAGTTATCTCCGACGACAAATCAACAACAGACTTGCAGGCTCAACCCACACTCAACACACTCTCCAAACGCCCATGATCAACCAACTCACTCTCCAAACCTCATGCTCAACTCATTCTCCAAACCACAATTATTTCACACCAATCAATCGACTAAACTCTCAGATTAATAATTTACTATTATTTGAACACCTCGACAACCTCAACCACTAACCAACTAAAAGAATAACCTAATAATGCTTTCTCGAAAAACTAACCCCACCATCGCGTTCAGTACGCGAAAATGATCAAGATTGCTATCCACCTCAACTTCAACCGACAACTCGGGACCCACCAACTAAATTAATTTCAAATACAACTATCAATCACTTACTCAACGACAACAAAATATCAAAATCATATCAAACGATCTCCAATCTGAAATCCAACACCACCATCGCGTTCAGCACGCAAAAATGATCAAGATTTCTATGCACCTCAACTTCAACAGACAACTCGAGATCCACCAAATTAATTAATTTCAAACATAGCTATATCATTCAATTACTAAACAACAGCAAAATACTAAAATATATCAAAATCATATCAATCGATCTCCAATCTGAAATCCGACACCACCATCGCGTTCAGCACGCAAAAATGATCGAGATTACTATTCACCTCAACTTCAACCGACAACTCGAGATCCACCAAATTAATTAATTTCAAACATAACAATATCACTAATTTACTAAACAACATCAATACTAAAATATATCAAAATCATATCAATCGATCTCCAATCAGAAATCCGACACCACCATCGCTTTCAGCACACAAAAATCTACAACTTTGGTATTCACCTCGACTCGATCCGACGACTCTACGATCAATTACAAAAATACATCAATAATTCATAAATCAATCCAATTTCATGCGATACAGCTCTCTTCTTAAACACTATTCATATCTCTCTGACCCGCTCGTCTCCCTCTCCCTCACGCTGCCCCTTTGCGCCCGACGCCACCCTGCTCTGCTCGAACCCATGCCGGCCGGCCATCTCGGCCGCCGGCGACCACCCCGGCGGCATGGCCGCCCTCTCCCCGACCTCCAACACCGACGGGACACACTCTCTCTCTCTCTCTCACACCCGCGGACCCCTCCTCTCTCCCTCTCAGCCGCCGCCTACGACCCACACGCCGGCCGGCCTCTCCCACGGCTCCCGGCGCCGGCGAGATATCCAATCACACACACTCTCTCTCTCTCTCCCGATCTCCCTCTTCTCCTCCGATCACCCGCAAACCCATCTTCTCCTCTCGGCCAGCCGCTACCCGTCGCCGACCGGCGACTCCACAACCTGCGCCCTCTCCTCGACCTCCGCGACCGATCCAACCCACCTCCCACTGAATGGTGGCCGCCGGCCTGCGCGCGACATAGCCGCCCGCGGCTGGTCGTTCGCGGCTTGGCCGATCGCCACCATTCGGGCTCGGCTGATCCTCGCCTCGTCGACGTCGTCGGAGAACAAATACGGAAGTGAAGGAGAAGGGAGAGATCTCCTACCTCGATTCCGCGATTCCGGCGACGACGAGCTCCACCGGCGACGCGCGCACCGACTCCTCCGCCTGCAGCATCTCCTTCCTCCGCTCTCCTCTTCTCAAATTCTCTTCACCAGCTCCCTCTCGCCCCCTTAAACCCTTCAACGACACCTCTTCCTTACCTCCCCATCACCTTCACCTGCCATCGCCACTCCCCCTACATTGACTAAAAATTTTAATACTTTTTTTTTTCTTTTTATACAGGATATAACAAGGATACCCGATACATTTGATACAGTAGAGAACTACTTGAGGTCGTTTGCTTATCCATTGATGGAGGAAGTGCGAGCGGAAATGTGTTCGAACTTGGAAGCAGTTTCAAATGCGCCTTTCAACAAAATTCAACAACTCAAATGCACAAAACCTAAAGATCACATATACCACATGGTTATTGCGCCGTCATTGTAGACCTCATCCAGTGGCGGTAGTGCTATTTACAGTCCGCACAAAGGTGACGTTCTTGTCTTGGCAGATTGTAAACCATCACAACTTTCTGATCTCTCACGGATTCGCCAATCGTATCGCCTTTGCGAGGTTTCCAAGGGTGAATATGACGACATGCCACCCAACCAGTATGTGATCAGAGCATCAGAGAAAATTGAGGAGGCAAAAGATACCGACCAAAACAAGCAGATAAACAGTCTGTTTGCAGTTTTCCTGGTGAACACGATAACGTACAATCGAATCCTAAGGGCCCTGAATTGTGAACTCGCTAAAAAGAGAGATCTGGGTCTCATTCAGATGGTGCTTCAAGCTGATCCAAAGGTCAGATATTTTGTTCACTTTTGCTGCTTGTGATTTATAAAGACGAAGAAAGTTGTTCATAATATAAGTTTAAATTGTCCGGTTTTGTAATATTTTCTTCACTTTTTGGATAAGTAATGAATTATTCTTACTTTGCCTCTATCTGAAATCCTCATATTTGTGCTTACTGATGAATCTCTAGCCCCTTGACTGAGAGGTAGATGTTATAATTTAAATCTAGATTGGACACTTTCCTAATGGTTTGAGCTTTTGGGATATGCTTTCATCTAATCAGAATTTTAACAGAAGCCTTGATAATTTGATTAATTTATTATCTACTCTCAGTGGTAGTTGATATTTGTCTTTGGCAGGAAATAGGAGAAAACGCTATCACTGAATTCAATGCTACTGGTAGCATCAAGGGAATTGTTATTGGGATGTGTTTGTCTAATTTAGGTCTGAATGAGTCACAGAGACATGCAATATTGAGCGGTATATGGGCAAGCCAATGCAGCAGCAAGAAATCCATTAACCTTGTTTGGGGTCCTCCTGGTACTGGGAAAACAAAAACAATTGGTGGTCTGTTATGGCTACTTGATCAACTGGGATGCAGAACACTTATTTGTGCACCGACAAATACTGTTGTTAAAGAAGTGGCCTTGCGCTTGCTGGAGCTGGTGAAAAAATTCTCTGTAATGAACCCTTGTCGCATGGGAGATGTGGTCTTGTTTGGAAATGAAGAAAGGTTGCGAGTCAACGATGATCTGCGAGAAGTGTTTCTGGATTACCGTTTAAAGAGCCTTGTAACATGCTTTGCACTGACAACTGGCTGGAAGCATTGCCTGAGTTCGACTATAGAGTTTTTCAAAGATGGTGTTTCTTTGTACAGAATCTCTTTGGATGATAAGAAAAAGAAGTCTTTGGATAATGAGGAGGATGGTGATGGGAATAACAAACCTTCAGATGATGAAGACTGCAAGGAGTCTTTTCTATCATTTGCTAGGAAAAGATTTGGAAATATTTTAGAGCAATGCAGTAGTTGTTTCAAAACGTTGTATCTTCATATCCCAAGAGCTGCTTTGTCAGATGCTAACTGCAAAAACATCTAGATTCTTATCGATTCGCTTCAAAGTTTCAAGAACCTTCTCTCCAAGAATGATGCAGGAACCAATCTCGAGAAAATATTTGAATCCAATTATGAAGTGGAAGGGGTCTCTTTGTCAAATATGTTAAATTTTGAAGAAAGCAACTGCAGCACTGCATTCAAGCTTCGTCAAAGTAGAGCTTATTGCTGTAAAATCCTAACAATTCTTCAGAATTCATTGGATCTACCTCCGGTTGCCACAAAATTTGTCGTCAAAGATTTCTGTTTGCAGAGGGCTAACCTTGTCTTTTGTACCACTTCTACTTCTGCCAAATTATGCCAATTGGAGGTGAAGAAACCGTTTGAGCTTGTTGTCATTGATGAAGCTGCCCAGCTCAAGGAGTGTGAACCGTTAATACCTTTGCAAATTTCATCAGTACGCCATGCAGTTCTCATTGGCGATGAGTGTCAGTTGCCTTCTCTGGTTAAAAGCAAGGTATCCTTTTCTTCACACATGTTTCAATGTGTAAAATTATTTGAATTTCTAATCTTAACCATGAATCTTGATTGGATTTATTTTCATGTGTTGTATTTTGACATCTAATTGGTCTCTATAAAGATTAACATAGTAATGTAGCCTTTACTTGATTTCTATATTTTAATGCTTTTCTTTTCAGGTCACAGAAATGGCAATGCTTGGGAGGAGTTTGTTTAAAGGTTGAGTTCTTTAGGACACAAGAAGCACCTGCTAAATGTGCAGTACAGGATGCACCCTTCAATAAGTTTGTTTCCAAATGCATACTTCTATGACTAAAAAATTCTGGATGGCCCAAATGTTGCTCAAATTAGTCGTAGACGTACATATCTTGTAGGTCCTATGTATGGCCCTTACTCTTTTATAAATATTGAACATGGAATTGAGAGCTTGGATAGTCTTGGA
The DNA here is from genome assembly GCA_034359265.1 of Canna indica. NCBI lineage: Eukaryota > Viridiplantae > Streptophyta > Magnoliopsida > Zingiberales > Cannaceae > Canna > Canna indica. The sequence continues at coordinate 17,723,992 of CP136894.1, forward strand.
AGAAGCAGGAAAAATGACATTGAAGCCGATGTTATCTTCCAAATACTTACCAACCTTCGCATAGGTATGACAAACACAGAATTTTGTAGCTTCTTGTTGGATATAAATTGTAAGAATTTGCTAGTTAATAGTTTCAGTCATAATCTGATTATATTAGCACTTACCAGTTTTTCTTGTTGGTGTGCAATTCTTTCTTTGCTTTATCATTAGTTCTGGACTAATATACTATCTTCAAGAATAACATACTATACCTTCCCAAACAGTTGATGTTTATAATTATAATAGTATTCAAAAGATTTTATATTGCAGGAACTATGAGAAGAAGGCAAAAACTTAGCGTTGGAGTTATATGTCCTTACTCTGCCCAGGTTCTTGCAATTCAAGAGAGGATAGGAAAAACAAATCAGCTGAATCCATACATGTCTGTCAAAGTTAATTCTGTTGATCAGTTTCAAGGTAGCGAGGCGGATGTGATCATACTTTGCACTGTTAGGGCCAATTGTGCTGGTTCTGTTGGATTTCTTTCTGATCTAAACTGCCCAAATGTTGCTTTGACCAGATCACCAGAGCAAGGTATCTTAATTTTGTTTGAATGATGTTAATTGACTTGTTCTCATTTAAGTTGGCAAGGTATCTTAATTTTGTTCGAATGATGTTAATTGACTTGTTCTCATTTAAGTTGTGAAATTATGTGGGCTTGCAGATATTGTCTTTGGGTGTTGGGTAATGGACCAACCTTAACTAGTAGCGGATCAATATGGGCAAAATTAGTATTAGATGCAAAGGCTCGCAAGTGCTTTTTTGATGCAGCTGAGGATGCTAGCATTGCTTGTGCAATAGCTAGTGCATTCTCCGAGTCGTGCACTGTTGATTCTCTTAACATGGACAGCTTACATATCAGCAAAAGTTTTGTATAAGCCTATAAGGTACATCATAGTTACATATCTCATTGAAATCCGGATCTTAGCAATTACACATGGCTCTAGATTACTGATGTCTGCATAAATTTGGCGTTCTTGACCTTATTATGCTAGTCTATTCTTACTTAATGGATTCTTGTTGATTGTTTTTTTTCTTTGCTGCTGATTAAAGATATTAGTATATTCATTTTGTAGAGGTCTATGAGAAACTTGTTAGATTTTTCAACTTTGATCATTTGAACTAAGTCGTCATAGCCATTGAAATAATTAGTTCTTTCTACTTGGACTACATTATATTCGGAGCTTACTTTTAAGATCATAATTGTCAGTTAAATTTCTGGGTTTAGTTTTTGTACGAAGGACTGTTTCCCAGTATATATATATATATATATAGAAGTAATTCCTCACCAGACTGCTACGAGAGCTGTGAAATGGAGAGCTCAAGAACAGCAAACACAATAAAAAGGTGAAGACTCATCAGTTGAAATATATGAGAGCTTATTTTGTTTTTGTTTTTTTGAAAATAAGAAGCTTGTATTTATCAAGAGAGTCGAAAAATGCAAGTGAGAGGGGGGAGTAAAGGGGAAAATTCAAAAGGGTGTGTTGTAGTAGGATAGCTGCTATCTGATAGCACCCTCAATAGCTACTTCATAGACGGAGTGAGCCAGGTTATCAAAACAACGACGGTTGTGTTCCTTCCGGATCTTCCAAAATCATATGACAACCGCACGGAAAGAACTTAATTTGTTATTCCCAAAAAAACCAGAGTGAATGCATTGTAACAAGTACATGTATTTGAGAGGCATAATACCACAGCAGTTTTTAATACAAAGTTTATTACAATATAAAATCATACAATTCAGTTCTGATTTGAGTTACACCTCATTACTTAACACTCTCTTTTAATTCAAATCTATTTTACTCCAAGCAATTCACGAAATAGAACAGATTTATCTAAGGCAGAGTTTTAGTAATTGAAAGGGATAACAAAGACAGAGACCAGTTCTGGGATGTAAGCATACTGTGTCTCAATATGCCTTGTTCTTGAGTGTTGTACGCCTTTTTCTTGAGTGTTGTACTAGGTTTTCAGAGATAATTATAGTTGATTGATTGTCATACCAGATGATAGTAAAATCTTTTTGCTTTAAATCCAAATACTATAACAGTCTTCTTAACCAAATTAAACACCTTGACAAGCAACGGCTGTTACTGAAACATATTCAGCTTAGCAGTAGACAAAGTGCTGTAGTGGATTGCTTCATTGAACTCCAACACACAGCAGGTTTTCTGAAGTTGAAAACAAATCTATTAGTACTTCTGTCCAAAGAACCAGCCCAATCTAAGTCCTAAACTGTTTTCCTGTATATAGGTTAACCCATAGTTGGTTCCTTTGAGGTATCAAAGAAACATTTTTGCAGCATTTAAATGTGCAGAATTTGGTCCCACTGCTTGCATGAGATCTGGTTTGGAATTTGTCAAATACATCATGCTTCGTATCAAACTTCCGTATTGTTTTGCACCTATTTCACTTACCTCCTTCAGTATCTGAACTCAACTTCAAATTGGTTATCATGGGTGTCCCAATTGGATTACAACGCTCCTTGCGAAATTTCTTAAGTACATCAACTGCATACTTGGTTTGATAAATTGCAATTCCATTCTTGGCTTGCTTAACCTCCAAGCCTAGGAAATAGCTCATACGAACCAAATCAGTCATCTCAAAAAATTTGAACATCTTTGACTTCAAGTAACATTTCTGAACGATTCGCAGTGTAGATTAGATGATCTTTATATAGACAAACAATCAAACACATGCTACATCCTCCAATATGAACATATAAGCTGTGTTCATTCTTGCTTCTAACTAAGCCTTGTGCACTAAAGTAACCATCAGTTCCGGAGTACCAAGCTCCAGGAGCTTGTCTCAAGCCATTCAAGTCTTTCAATAAATATACTTGTTTTTCTTTCCCAACTTTAACAAAGCCTTCATGTCGAGTGACATATACTTCCACCTTCTAACTCCCCATTTAAGAAATCCAACTTAACATCCAGTTGATACACTTTCTAGCTTTTGAAGGTTGAAACTGCATGAAAGCCAAGAATAGATCTTGTTGTTTCAAACCTTGCAATTGTTTCAAACATTTCTTAATAGTCTATGCCTTTAGCTTGAATAAATCCCTTAACCACCCTACCGATCTGGCCTTGTACTTCTGTATAGATTTGTATAGATCCATCTTAATTGTACTTTAGATGAAAAAGCCATTTTTAGTCAACAGCAGTCTTGTTACTAGGCAAGTCCACGTTCCATGTTTCTCTATAGCTTTTAGCTCCTCATTCATTGCAACACACCACATTAAAACTGGCAGGTTCTTTGATCTGAGCAGAATTTCATACTTGAGTGCTGCTGTAAATATCCCTACGACTGCCATATTTCCTTGCTGGTGATTCATCTTCACTTGCAGAATCAGATTTCTGATTTGAACCAACATGATCAGCTGCTTGATCGAGACCTGATTCATGCTCCACTGCATTATCATTTGATTGTTCAGATACTTCAGAAATGGGAGCTGTATCATTGTTATGACTACTTGGTACATTAAATTCCAATTCCAAGTCACATATTCATCAATGATCACATCTCTACTCACTTTTAAGGGATAGATTCATATCCTTTGTTTGTTTAGTGCATGGATTAGAAGAAAATAAGAGTAGGAGAATATAAATTTGATATAATATCCCGTGTATACCAGATTGAAAAAAAAAAATTATCCTATACTCTCTTATTTAATATCCTATCATATCTAGTAAGGTAAACTAACCACTAGGCATCGTTTGCGAGGGGGTGGGTTTAGGGCCTAAATCACAAGATATGGATTTCATATCTTATCTATATTTTTTATACTATGTCAAAACAAACATAGCATAGGATTTCAAGAAATCCTCTTAGATTTCTATCCCACCCTTATCCATCTTAAATCTTATCTCATCCAAATCATATCCTCCAAAGCAAACATGGCCTTATGGTACACTGCTAGACATCGTTTTGACCTTGGTCATGGAGCACAAGCCTTGTGCTTGTAGAATAGGGTTTGACATAAACCTCCTAACTGTTGTTTATGTTGTTTATTCTTTTGTTTATTCTCTCTAGCTCAAGTTGCTGATGGTGATGAGTTCTACTTCCCTTTGGATTGGAATGTACAGGGGATTGTGACATTAGCTACAAGAAGAAGCCACAATAAAAAAAATACAAATTTATTTTAAAAATGGGTACTGGCTGAGATGGTACGGTGCTCCAACCATACTTGAATTATGAGTACCTGTGCTTTTATTAGTGTCAGTATCCCAATTTATTCGCTCACCCATTTGTTCACCTGCTTTAGTATCAATTTTCTAATACCAATAGCGTCTATATTCAAGAGTTTTATTGTAGTGCAGATAAGTGTCATGGAGGAAAGTGAAGTTTTATTTTAAGTTACTTTGTTTGTTGTTGTCCCTTCTATGTAATGAACATCTTTAATATTGAGTGGTTATGCCACTTATTTGGGATTTACTAAGAATATTGGAGTCATAAAGTTCACTGCAATGCAATATATTGTTTTCATTAACTTAACATTTGTATATGTTTTTATGCCCTCAAATTGCCTGAATATTTTCTACATTGGATTTTTCTTCTGGTAATCGGCTTTGCGATCATATAAAAATTAAGATTCTCTTTCACATGCTCATTTTTTCTGATGTCCAAGTATTTGTTACTTTGTTCTAGAATAAAACTGATGTAACTCGGCATCCAAGCTTGAACCCCTATTCCATGTGTGAATGGATTCCGATCAAGCAAGCAGGGATAAGGTGGTCCTTTCATCTCTCTGCCACTAGGGATTGCTAATCTGCCTACGCGGGAAGCCTTCTCCCTCTCAGGCTAAAGAGTCAAGATAGCCCTTGCCCTATAATACATGTCACATTGGATTTGCTAGTATTCCTACGGGGCCTTAGTATTCCGAAGAGTCATCCTAATCCATGTTGCTAATGTTCCGGTCTTCAAACAAGAACTAGGGGGCTCGTTCGACCTGGCGCTGGTTAGACGTGAGGTCGAACATGTCCCGCTTCGCCCTATGGAAACTCACCTTAGTGTCCAAATATTGTCGCGGGGCGGTTAGCAAGAAGCTTTTTGAATCAATAAAGGACCTATTGAATCCGCTTTTGGGAATAGAAGGGGAAGGGGAATATGCCAATGAACTTTAAGCAGGGGACAAAGCTGGGGAAGGCAAGGTTCTTTATCAATGATGCGGCATTACCGCTGTTGTATGTACTTGCATTTCTGCTGTTAGCATGGGCGGTCTCCAGCTTCATCAAATAATCCAGAGGCTTCGAGAGCAAAGGAGTTACTGGGCCAGAAAAATTCAAATAATTCACTCAACAACATCGATAATTCTGGTTCATATTTCAGGTTTTCTTTTAGTTAGACATTTGCCTCCATTTCTTAAATTGTATTTAAAGTGGTTCCTTCTTCTATATTATCCATTGATGAATTTCCATGTCTTTTTATGCAAGTACTGAAAATCCCAATGGCAGTGTATGTGTGAAACTCAACAAGAAAATTTTTTCTACTAAAGTGAAAAATATTATGCAAATATGCTACTTATGAGGTCCTAAATGAGATGTGTTGGATATGAATCCAGCTAAATTATTATGTCAGCTAATCCTCAACTTGTAGTAATTAGCATGAATCTGATCACATTCTATCAATGATTATAGCTGCCCATTTTGAAGATTTCCTACAAGCTTCAAATCCTTAATTTTGAAATGAAATATATAATAATTTAATTAGTCCCAAGTCAGTGAATGACCAATCAGAAAATGGTTGACCAAATCTGAAAGCAAACAAGAGGTTGATTCTTAGGCTGTCATCTGCTAAGTTTGTGGTTCATTTTTTGTTATTAAAATTTTATAAAATTTTTACTATTTTATAAAATAGTAAAATTTTTATTAAATAGGGCTATAGGCGTTGTCCACAAATGTCAGTGTACGTATGGGATATTTTATAAATTTTTTACTATTTCCCTGTAACGGTGCTAACTTTTCTGAGGATCATTCCCACTCTTGAATTTGAGAAAATGGGAAAACCCCTTATAGGGCAATCTCTAAGTTTCAACCTGAGTGATGTGATTATGCTAATTGAAGATAGTTCATATTTCAGAACCATGTGTTGATATAACAATAAAGCTTGCTTCTTAGAAACAAAACTTTACTGCAATAGCTTTTTTGAGGATAATTGTTTTGTTGCAATAGTTGTCTATATAACAGAAATTTATTCTATTCTATCAAGGTGATATTTATTTTCAGATTGTCATTTTTTTTAATTTACAATTGCCTTGTCATGTAGATTGGATATTTGACAGCCTTCTTGTCAGTCAATGCTTTTTGTAGTGATTCCAACTTATTTTTCAAATCATATTTAATTTTGGGTGATGAAACTAGAACAAGTTAGAAATTCTACTTTATTTTTGTATAAATTTGCAGAATGCAGGAAAGTCATGGAAAAGGAGAATCTTCAAGGATCACATATATGCCAGTGAGAACTTCCACTACCATACCTGAAAAGAAAGTTTCAAGTGCAGTTCCTAGTGTAGTCATTATGGAAGGAACATGTCTCATAATCCAGGTTTGACCTCAAGGTGAGGTCTTCTTAAAATAGTTTTGATTTCCATGTGTTCATTTTCTTGTTATTGTTCTTTAAAGTTTTTAACATCTATGTTATATTGTTGCATGTGATTTATTATTTCTGTAAAATTGAATTTGTACTTCAGTTTAGATACAAAGGATAATGAATTTGCAATTAGTGCCACTGCGAATCAGTCTATGCAATGATGAAAATAGATATTTTCTTCATGCACATCATCATCAAGATGCTGTTCCATCTTCTGCCATGAAATAATAATTGTTGTTTCCATATTCCCTTTGCTTGGGTTCTGAATATCTAATTCATCTTCAAGTGCTTTTATTTTTTAACAGCCCCAAAGATGATGTTCGAACTCAATGTCCAACAATAAACATTTCATTGTCAGTATTAAGGTTTAGATATATATGTAGCATTCTCTTACACCTTTCCAAATCATGTTGTAAATCATGTAGTATTAATGAAGTGAATGATGATGACAGGTATGAAGATAACACATGTTTCCTTTACTGGTTTTGTTTTTTGTTTGAACATAATTTGTCCAAGAGCCCTCATATTATTCTTAAATTCTTTTTTCTGAATATCTAATTCATCTACTTGTAAATATATTATATCCCTAGGAACCTAATTGTAATTTTTTTTCTCTTATTCATGGTAGACGAGAGTTACCAATGGGAAGCTCCTCACCTATTTTCTCTTAACATGGTATTGAAGTTAGGGGTAGACCAATTTTTTTTAAGATAAGCAATCTTGTATTTGATATTCAGGAGGTTTGAATAGAATACAAGTAGGGGGAGGAGGGAGAGAAAAACAATAAAACAAGAGAAGGAAACATAAAGGAAAAAAGAAGAAAAAGGAGCTATCCCAAACAAGGGGAGAAGAGACACATAGCTTCCACGAAATTACAATACACTATGGAGAGAGATGAAACTGAGTAAAGACACATCAAGGGACTTGGCTTTGGTCGATTTGATTCCTCTCATACCAGATGTACCAACTCCAAACAAGAGTAAGCCGCTCCTTTAGGTGGGAAGCGTTAGACGAGACCGATTGAGCTTCAACAAGGAATCGGGTGGTTGGGTAGGTCGGTTCTTTAAGGTGCGCTAGAAGAAGGTGCTAATTACATCTTTGGAAGAGGTGATTGTGCGATCCATCCAAATTTGCACAGATGACACGAAGTGTTGTTGAGAAATCCCCTCATCATCAATTTGTCGCGTGTTGGGAGTTATTTCTTGATCCAGATGCATCCAAAGATAGAAATATTTGGGGGATCTTGCGTTGCCATGGGAATTGGTGAAAAGCATCTTTGATACCCCGGAAAGTCAGGAGGTTGTAAAGGGAGTTTGTGGTGAAAGTTTTGCTAGAAGTTCATTTCCACTCAATGTAATCCACTCTTGAGGATGCCTAAACATATTCCAATTCTCTGGCAAGTTCTTGGAGGTGCTCAACACTAAGAAAGGTGCTGAAGGAAACGTTCCAGCCAAGAAAAATCCTAGAAGCATCAACAGCATGAGCCTCAGCAATGCTGATAGATGGATCGAGAGTGAATATGAATGAACGAGTAAACTTTTCTACAAGAGGACTACTACCACTCCAAGGATCAAGCCATAAACGGATGGAGGAGCCAACCACATAAGACATATTGCTGGAGAATGTTCCTCGAAGCTTAAGAACGGCTGTCCAAATGGGTGAGACATGTCGAATGTGCGACGGGCCAAACCTATCGACGAACCCAGGTGTGGTGCTATGGATGATATTTGCCTAGAGCATATTCGAATAAGATAGAAGTTTCAAAAGCCACATACCCAAGCAAGCTTGATTGTGGGCTTGGAGGTTAAGAATCTTTTCTACAAGAGGACTACTACCACTCCAAGGATCAAGCCATAAACGGATGGAGGAGCCAACCACATAAGACATATTGCTGGAGAATGTTCGTCGAAGCTTAAGAATGGCTGTCCAAATGGGTGAGGCATGTCGAATGTGCGACAGGCCAAACCTATCGACAAACCCAGGTGTGGTGCTATGGATGATATTTGCCTAGAGCATATTCGAATAAGATAGAAGTTTCAAAAGCCACATACCCAAGCAAGCTTGATTGTGGGCTTGGAGGTTAAGAATCTCAAGACCACCATCAACTCTCGGACAGGTGAGATGTTCCCAACGGATATGGCATTTACCCTTGCATGAAGCTGTATTTGCACCCACCCAAAAGAATTTACGATGCCAACTATCAATTTTTCGGAGAACCCAAGCCGAGGCTTTGAAAAGAGAGAGCAATTCTATTGATGTGGTACACAAGGTAACACCAATCTTCTTTAATGGGGTTACCAATCCAAAGGAGTAGCGACATGCAATCTTGAAGAGATCAAACAGATAGTGGGAGAGGGGGTTACCCTATCTAACTCCCTGACAGTGGCAGAAGGTTAAGCTCTGGTCAATTTGAAGAAGATGCTCAACCCAGCTCAGCCACTGACCAGAAAAACCTCGAACATTCAACATCTTTAGCATGAAGTCCCCATTGATGGAGTCAAAAGCCTTATGAAAGTCCACTTTAATCAGGAAGCCATCCTCATGCTACATGTGACAAGCCCACACGATTTCATGCATACTTAGGAAGCCATCTAAGGAGTTGCGCTTCGAAATGAGGGCTCAGTGACATTTACCGATCAGTTCACTCATGAGCGGCTTCAGTCGGTAGACAAGTAATTTTGAGAAGTAATTTTGAGAAGATACGGATGATGATGTGCTCCAGACTAATTGGGTGGAAGTCTCCAACATCACGAGCCCCATAGGGGTAGACCAACTGATACTACTATGAATCTTAATACAAAAATATCCCTAGGGATTTAGTTGTAAATTTGAAAAAAATATGTGCATGGATATAAATGATAAAGGAGGGGTATGTACCATTGAGAAGGTTTTTATCCCTCCCCATAGTCTTAATGATAATGGGTAGGTTTGGAGATGAAGTGTGAATTTATAAGAGCGAAAGATTTGGTTCATAAAGGAAAAGGTTTGTGAGAGCATCATCTCACTTCTCGCTTGTATACCTATAACCACCAATTTTGGGGTTCACACGAGATCTTTCTTCTCTCAAGTCATTCCACGTGCACCTCAATGGCGAGAAAAGATCCATACCATTGATCCCAAATAGTCCAATCATAATCTTGTAGTATTCACCTTGGACGGTTATTGCAATGGCGAGAAAAGGAACCATCACTTTGCTGTTACGGACTACAAAAATTGCAATGGCTATACGAGCCCTTGCAAAACCGTTGTTGCTTTGCGACAATAATTTTTTTTACTATTGCAACATCATCACTTTTGCGACGATTACTTAGCCACCGCACGAATAACTTAATTTATCGAAATAGTATTCATTGAACTCTTTAATGATATTTTTGTACCTTAAAATTTTAACATTGGCTTTTATTTATTAGACCGTGACGTCAAGAATCGTACTGAATGCTAATTATGATCCTACTCATTGATTTTTGTTCACAGGAATGCATCATGGTTTAATACAGCACGCTTGGGTATTGCTATAGCTGGAATTCTAGTCATAGCGAAATATATATGTAGTTAAATTTCTTATGATACATTTCAAATTTGCAAGGATGAACTTTTGTAAAAATTAGTGTATACAGTGTGCGATCTCCTGGTTGGTTCACACTGGTGCATAGCACCATAAGACTTTTTGTTATATGGGAACTCTTATGCTAACCCTAGACTATCTCAAATTGTTTGCATGCTCATTAATTCAATTCTTGTTTCTAGAGTGCAATCTTTTGGTTCTAGAGACCCTGATGATCCAATGATCCTAAAATTGGTCAAATCTTTTTTCGGGCTACTTGGTTATCAGGTTGGTATCATTTGCTTAGCTTTGGCTTCTGGTAGTATACTATACTAGATACTTAGTAGACTAGATACTTCAGAGTATTAAGTATGAGTATATAGATTGGTCCCCTACTCTCTTTCCTAATGCGTAAAGCTTTAAGAAGAGCAAAGTTCTTCTAGATTTAAGCCATAGGATAGGGTCCCGATTGCCCGAATCAGTAGAACTCGACGAGGCAAAATTCTGTAGAAGAAACCAAAAATAGGTCTTCGGTAAATCCATAACAGCGACAGATCCGGCCGTCAAAAATCAATCACCACCGATCATAATGTGAAATAAGAAGTCTGCAACTTATAGTCGAAATTTCATTATGATCTGACCATGGACACTCTATCGATCGCATAGTTTACAGACGTCCGACGTCACAAGGACCACTATGTCGAGATTCCTTCCTCTCTCTCCATGCGTGCGTCTCTTCCTATGGGCGTCCAAGGGGATGTGTGTGGCTGCCGTTATGAGCCGCACACCCTTGAGGGATGAGGTATAAATACTAAAATCTCAATTGCCAATTGATCAAAGTGCTCCTTAACTTAAGTCGAGTCTAAAATAAACCATAATCCGACTAAATCAAGTCCGTTTTGAGTTCTGTCTGAACCTCCGAACTCGTCTCGAGCCCAACTACCCATCTAAGGACTAATCAATTTAGATAAATTAATTAAATGATCCTTTTTTATAAAAAATTCGGGTATTACACTTCCCCACCCCTCCTTATGCTTTTGCTTCCCACCCTTCCCCCCTTTGTATCCAAACAAATTGTTATGCCAACATCCTTCGTTCTCAAGACATCTCTCGGAAAGGGACTTCTTTATCGTGATATAGGACATCTCTAAGTTGTTGGCTAATAAAAAATAACATGTTGTAGCTAGGTCCAGTGAAGATGCAGAATATAATGCTATCTATTGTAACTTGTGAATTGATTTGATTCAAACAATTGATGGGAGAACTCGACCTCATCCATGAAGAACCAATTATTGCTATGTGATAATAAAGATGTGATGCATATTGCCTCTAGTTTAGTTTTCCATGAGAGGACAGTCGAAGGAGATAATCATGTCATTTGTGAGTTGTAATGATTAGTTGACAGATATGTTAACTAAATCCCTAAGAGGTCATAGAATAATTTATATTTGTGGCAAGTTGGGATTAAATAATAGTTTTGCTTCAACTCGAGAGGAAGTGTTGGGTAAGAACTCATTTTTAAAGTATATTTAGTTAATGACCTATTTGTAAAATATGCTTGATGTAAATACCAGTAGAAACAGATACCTAAGTGAATAGATTCTTCAATTTTCAAAGATGCAAGATTAGGATCAGATTGCAATGCTGACGACCAAGCTAATCGGGGAGAGATGATTATGAAAGACGTGCGAGCGTGCATGACCCAAATGGCAGTGCATAAGTGCCTAAGTGGCATCTTGATACTTGGTCATGGCGAGTCCTTCTCATCAACCCCATTGGCTGACCCATACTAGTGGTTGACCTAGGTTTCAAAACGTCACCATCACCTCCTCCATTGACGTTTTTTTAATTTATAGACATTGTGTATTGTGAAACTTTGAATGTGTATAATTTAATTTAATTTAATATTTATCTGATTTTATATAAATATATATTTTGAATTTTGTTGATGTATTTAGATATATTATGATGCATTAATGAATATGATCATATGAATATATATTTAGAGTATTGTTTACAAGTTATTTGAATGTGATCATAATATTGTACATCATATTAATTATTAACATGAATCAGGGCAGTTTTTTTTTAAAATACATCATATATATATTAGTCCTAGAAGTATGCAGGCTAGCAATTATAATTTTTTTGTTAATAAAATTAAAGCTAAACTGAATAATTGGAAGAGGATAATATTTTTCAAGCTAGTAGGATAGTTCTCATTAAATCTATCTTGAAGTTTGTTCCTCTTCATTCTTTATGTGTTAATTGGACTCATGAATGTGTTCTTAGGAAGATTAACTCCATAATTAAGAACTTCCTTTGGAGTTCTAATAGTGAGAAACATGGCTTACACTTAATTGCTCGGAAGAAGACTTCTATGTCTAAAGCTGATGGTGGTTTGTGTCTTAGATATCTAAATCTTATGCGCAGTGCTTTACTTGCTAAAAAAATTAATCTGCTTTTTAATGACAAGAATTTTCTTTGGTGTTCTATTGTTAAAACTAAGTATAACTCTCTCAGTCTTTGGATTGGTTGTCGTGATAAACATTGTAGTGGTACTTGAAAATTGATTAGTCATGCTGCTGATATGCTTAAGTCTGACTTATTTATTAAGGGCTCGTTTGGTATATTGTATAGTACTAGCTTGTATAGTACTAGTCTATATTGTACTATTATTATACAGTGTTTGGTGCACACATGTACTGGCCTGTATAGTACTAATCTATATTGACTAACTTGTATAATATAATATACACTATAATATTATATTATATATATTATATTATAATAATATAATATAAAAATTATATAATATATTTTATCATTATATGTAATATATTATAATAATATAATATAATATAATATAATGTATTGTAATGTAATATAAAAATTATATTATATATTTTGTCACTAAAAATATTTCATAAATTAAAATTATTTTTTTTAATATTTTTTATATATTTTTTAATTTTGGCCGGAGATAAAATGAGTATTCAAAATATTGAAAGTTTTAGTGCAGACTAATGAAGAGCTTTGAGAGTGTATTACTAATACACCTTATGACAACTTATGAGGTACTATTTTTAGTGCAGGTATTTAGTTAATACCTTTTCCAAACACTATATAGTATTATCCTAATACTATACAGGAGGCTTATATAGGATACCAAACGGGCCCTAAGTGTATTTCTTTTGGTGTTAATACTTATTTTTTCCTTGATACTTGGATTTTTGATATTCCATTAATGTTCAAACTTACGTATGTTAACACTACTTTGGTTGATCTTTATGTTAAAGTTAATGTTTTTATGGTTGACAATGTTTGGAATTGTACTATTTTGAATGAATTGTTTGGCCCCTTGCTAGCGAAAAAAATACCCAGGATTTCCCTTATAATTTATCCCAATGAGGATAAAATTATTTGGTGGTCGAGAACTTCTGGTCGAGTCTGTACAAAATCCACTTACAATTTTATCTCTTGGGATATTTATACCAATACTAATAATCTTTCTCAGTGGGCTTTAATTTGGAAATAAAAAATTGGCCCTCGAATTAAAATTCACTTGGAAACTTTTTCATAAAAAATTGCCTACTGTGGACAGATTGTTTCATTTTGGTATCATTAATTCCCTCAGATGTGTCCTTTGCGGCAGCCTTCTGGAGGTTATTAATTATATCTTCATAGAGTGTGAGGTAGCTAGGACCTTGTGGGAAATAATGGACATCGAGGCAGTTTAAAGGTATCAGTACTTTGGCTCGGAGTTGAGTTTAAACAGAGTTGGTAACCAGAATTATTCTGGTAATATCTCCCCAATTCTAGTGGCTCTCTATTTTAACTCATTTTATTCCATCTGGTTGGCTCGGAATAGAGTGGTTTTTTAACAGACTCGACTTTCAATTTACTCTATGATTGCTAAAGTCATCGCATTAACGGTTGACTATGCGGATAACCCTTCGTCTGAGGGTTAACGGTTGCTCAACTATGCGGATAGATATAGTTGGCATCCTCCTGCATGGCTATGTTTTTAAATGGAATGTTGATGCTTATGTTGCTATGGATGGTATTGCTGGGTCTTTGGCTTCTATTTGTAGAGATTATAAAGGAAATCTGGTTTATGCTTCTGCGTACTTCAACCAAAATAAGTTAGTTTTGAAAAATGAAGCTTTAGCTATTTGACTTGCTATTGATAAAACTATGTTTCTCAATCATAGAAAAATTCATATTGAGTATGATTCTAATCCATTGTTGATATGTGCAATAAACTAATTGATTCTGATTGGCATATTCGAAACATTATTAATGACATCATATTATTTTTTTGAGGAATGAAAAATTGTATACCATTCATGAGAAATGAGGTTACAGCAAAGAGATAAAGAGAGTTAAAAATAGACATTACAAAAAAAGTAACAGAATAAACTCCGACCACACGATGACAACAAAAAGAGCATCAACACCCAACCCCAAACATCACCAACTAAGCACTAGAAGAACATAAGGAATAGAAATGAGCAGCTGAAACCACCAACTCTTGGATAGAAGAGTGACGATCTTGAAACGATCTAGAATTTCTCTCGAATCATATGAACCAACACCAAAACAAAATAACTCTCATATTGGATCATCCAATTTGACTTAGATTCATTAACAGATTGGAAGGGCACAAAGAAAACATGGGTAGTATCAATAAGGAGAGCATACAACACCATCCAGAAGAAGTGAAAGGGCAATTGAAGAATTAATGAAGATGCAATTCTTTTCCTCCAAGACAAAGAGAGCAAGAGTCGTCCGAGATAACATCCCATCGCAAGAGCGTATCTTGAGTGAGCAATCTTTTTTTAAACCAAAGCCAACCAAAGATAGAAGTTTTTGGTGGAATATGGTTTTTCCAAAGAACCTTGAAATAAGGGCATAAAACACCTCTGTATATAAGCATCTGATATAAGCTTTTTGTTGAGAAGAAGCCATGATGAGTCCATTTCCATCGAATAAAATCATCCCCAATGGAATACCTCATCGAATCCAGCTCCTGTTTTAACAATAATAGACGATCCATTTCAACCAAAGATGAGAAAGATATATTCCAATCCATGAAATCACCAAAAGGGCCAAAGAGTTTGGCCTCATGAATAGTGCAGTTCGGAGCCAACATAGAATGAAACAGGGAGGGAAATAAAGAAGCCAAACTATCACCATTCACCCACTTATCCGTCCAAACTCTGGTTTGTTTTCCATCCCCCACTGAGAAAGAAGAGCCAGAACTAACCCACTCAAGCATCGGTAATAAATCTTTCCAAAGAGGAGATGCCCTACGAGAAAAGCTCGGTCCAAGCCAATGCCGATAGTTTCTATAAAGGTCCTCCATTAGCTTTACCCAAAACAGTTTTCGACCCTAAATCACTTTCCATATCCAACCTCCCCTTCTCGCCAAACTATGTATTCAGAGATCAAGAATGCCGAGACCCCCATCCACCAATGGACAAGTAATATTTTCCCAACTAACAAGACATTTTCCAATAGAATTAGGCACATCAGCTCCGGCCCCAAAAAAAGACCTTCTCTTTTTATCAATCAAGTTAATCACCCAATCGAGAGCTTTGAACAAGGAAAGGAGATATGACACCGAGCTGGTAATCGAGCTGTTCACCAAAACTATTCTCCTTGCTCGTGAAAGTAGCTTGCCTTGCCAAGAAGAAAGTTGAGTATCGATCTGGTTCACCAAAGATCTGGTTCACCTTAAGAGGAAGGCCGAGGTACCTAAGGGGAAAAGAGGAGGTCTGACAGATGAGCATCCCAGCTATCTGAACAGCCCTATCCCGATCTCCATTGAGACAAGCCACCTCTGATTTTCGAAGGTTAATTTTAAGACTTGAGGATAACTCAAAACACTTCATGAGGATTAGTATGTTTCTCAAACAACCCTCCCGAGCACTACTAAAGAGAATCAGGTCATCTACAAAAAGAAAGTGTGTCATACCACCAATAAACTTGCTAGAGACCCCTTCGATAAATTGATTTCAAGAAGTCATAGACAAAAGTCGAGATAGGCAATATACCACAAGGTCGAATATGAATGAGAGGGGGTTACCTTGCCGAACCCCACGCTTATGACGAAAAAGGAATACACAAAGAACCATTAATCAAAATAGAAGATTCCGAATCTAACAAGGAATTGATCCAACGAATCCAAATATTCGAAAAACCCCTAGCCGCCAACATCTGAGATATGAAGCTCCAATTCAAAGTATCGAACGCCTTCTCGAAATCAATCTTGAGAAGAAACCCGCCCTCCTGCTCCCAGTGGCTGGCCCAAATCGTCTCATACACCCCCATGAAGCAATCCAGTGTACTACGACCTGACATGAAGGCTTTTGTTGGTCGGCAATCAAGGCATCCAAGGACGGTTGAAGTCGATTGGCAAGCACTTTAGAAAAAATACGGATGATGCTATGCTCCAATCTAATAGGCCTATAGTCCTTTATCCTCTTAGCTCCCTCAATCTTAGGAAGCATCACTAAATGTGCGTAATTAAGTATTCTCATTGTATCCGACTTTAAGAGAAATTCATTGAAAATCTGGAGTAGATCCAACTTCACAGTTTCCCAATAAATATGAAAAAATTCAGTATTGAGTCCATCTGGCCCCGGAGCTTTGCAAAACCCCATATCCCAAATGGCCTCCTTAATTTCCTCCAACGAGAAAGAAGAGTCGAGATCCTCACTGTGAACAAGAGAAGGAAGCTCTAAAATATTCCAGTCAATCTGTAATAATGGCCAACGACTAGAACCCAATAATTCAACATAAGCCTCTCAGAATCCCTATGCAATATTCTCATCACCCGACAGAATCCCTGCCTCCGTGGTAATATTAAGAATCCAATTATTTCTTTTGCGGACCAACACCCATTGATGAAAGAGCCGAGAATTGCAATCACCCTCATTCAGCCATCGCTGCTTCGCGAGTTGTCGCCAATAAGCGTTCTCATCACGGTAGAAGACATCCAATTCAGCTCTTTTCCCCCTTACTTCTAGGGGTGAGCAAACTTCACTGATTCACCGAAACCGACCGAACCGAAACCGATTTAACCGAACCGAATTAATTTCGGTTCGGTTTTCGGTTAAAGAAATTTTTGGGTTCGGTTTTCGGTTCGGTTCGGTTCGGTAAATTAACCGACGGTTCGGTTAATTTACCGAATTAACCGAATATATATGTATATATATATGTATATGTATATATACATATAATAACAAATATAATTGATCTTGACATTTGTCTTGGTGGTTAAGTGTTAGATTTAGTTTTCCGTCGCCCGGGTTCGAATCCTATGTTGTGCAACAATATTTATATTTAACATATGATATATATATAATAGGTGTTAGTTATATATAAATTGATAGTAATGTTTGCTAAGATGGTTAGAAGGGTAAAAAATAAAATCTAATTTCAATTGGGCTGAGTTCGAGTCCATTGCATTGGTTGAATTTTTTTTTTTTATCTTTTCGGTTAACCGAACCGAACCGAATTAACCGAATTTTTTCGGTTCGGTAAACGGTTAAAATTTTTCCTTTGGTTCGGTTTGGTTAACCGAATTTTCGGTTCGGTTTTTAACCGAACCGATGCTCACCCCTACTTACTTCATCCAACTCTGAACCCGTCAAGTCATTAGAATCAATCATGGAACACTACTAGAAAATACCGAAGCACCTTAAACGGGATATTTTTTTGTCGGACCGATTTCTTCTCCTTGTAACGAGGATGTTGACATACAGGGCATTTATCCAATTGCACATTTTCTTTATAATATAAAATGCAGTTATTTTGGCACACGTGTATTTTTTCGTACTCAAGCCCAAATTTTCTCATTAGCTTTTTAGTCTTATAAAAAGTTGGCTCAAACTTGTTATCAGTAGGCAACATTTCATTAATCAATCTTGCAATCCGATCATACGCAACCCCGCTGATATTACAATCGGCCTTGATGTTTAGGAGCTGTGTCATTGCTGAAAACCTAGTGTATTTAGGAAAATTTTCATACAAAGGTTCATCGGCAGCTTTCAACATCTCGTAAAATTCTGCAGCTTCTTTATTCGGTAATTCAATCTCTACCATAGTTTGTACTTTTGTGATATCAACCGCTGTAGTATCTGGTGGGACTGATGTCTGAAGAACTGGCCGATCAACATTATCATTCAGGTGGAATTGACCCCCACGACTATCAAGTATCATAGTTCTATAGGGATTATATTGACTAGATGAAGAAGCACCAGTATAGGAAGATTCACCATATGTTTGAACGACAGGATTACTCGACGTCCCGACTTCACGTGACTCCCCGTAACAAGTCCATAGAAAATATCTTGGTGCAAATCCTTTGCTATATAGATGCAGAGTGACAGTCTCCCGATCCAAAAATCGTCCATTCAAACAAATGCGGCACAGACATCGGATTTGATCACCGATGCTAACGAAATTCCGATTCGAATAGGCGAAATTTAGGAAGTACGTTATGCCTAATCAAAAATCATTCGTTAAAGCTCCACGATCAAAATGTCGGTACATCCAACTTCGATCAGTCGACATGATTCTGTCAATCAATGACAATTTCTTTGGTTAATGCCTTTAGGTGAGATTGTCATATTCCATTCGGGATTTATGTTATTCATATTGCACTAAGTATTTCTTTTAACCGCTAATTTTATTCTAAATTTTGGCAGCATCTCCCTACAGTTCTCCGAATATGCATATCATTTGGGCGCGTATCGGAGAACAAGAGAGATGCTGCCGAAATTTAGAATAAGTTAACAGTTAAAAGAAAAACGTAAGTGCGGTACAAATAACTATATTCCCAAATTATCCAATCAGGGACAATTCAAGAATTGTACGTCGTATAAAAGATCATCTACTTCTTTTACACGAACATACAATTCCCGAACGGATCTAAGATTTTGCTAAATCATATCCGACTCGTCGATGCGTACGTGAAACATATCAACTCGTCGGATGGATGATTATTTTCTAAATGTTTCGAGTCAGTTCGAGTCCATATTGGATAATTCTGACACGAGTCCAAATTAGACGATTCCGGCAGGAGTCCAAAATGAACTATTCCGACGCGCGTCCGAAGTGGACGATTCCAGCGCGCGTCCGAAGTGGACGATTTCGGCACAATGCCGAATTGGACAATTCCGACGAGAGTCCACTGAGGACAACTTTGGACTAATTAACAATATTTTAACTAATTAATTAATATTAATCTACATCATTTTCATTAATTTAAATAATTAACCTACCATTATTAAATATTAATCTAACTAAATTAAATTAAAAATTAATATAAACTCTAAAAATTAATCTAACAAATTAAACAATTAATCTAAATAATTAATTAACAAATAAATAAATAAAAATTAATCTACAATTTTTGGCGCCGACGTATAGTGTCCGGACACTGTACAAGATCCGGCGGTGGCCATCGGCCGTCCGCCACTGGCCGAAATCCTAAAAATAGGGTTTCAGTCAGATTTCCCACCGGTCGCAACGGGAAGAGATGGTCGGGCGGCGATGAATACCTAAAATCGGCAGTCGAGGACGGACGACAGCGTCGGCAGCTGCAGCTCGGCGGTGTCGGCGTCGGCAGCGACAGCGAGAGGCGGGAGGAGGAGGCGGCAGTAGCAGCGGGAGGAAGAAGGGGAGGACGCGATCTGCGACCTATATAAACTTATCAGCAACGGCTCACTCGCCCGTTAGAAAGCCGTTGCTAGTAAGTTATCATCAACAACGGCTCACTTGTCCGTTAGAAAGCCGTTGCTGATAATTAAAATCATCAGCAATGGCTCGCGTGTCCGTTAGAAAGCCGTTGCAGATACAACATATCTGCAACGGCTTGAGCGGCCGTAAGAATGTCGTTGCAAATTAGCAACGACTTGAGCGGCCGTTGCTGATAGCCGTTGCTGAAGACTCAATTTCTAGTAGTGGAATTTAAAGCCTCGCCGCCTGAATTAAGCCTTTGAAATCATCTTTAGAAAGCCAGAAGTTTTCTAATCTGAAAGGTTTTTGCCGACGCAAGTTGACGATACTCGACTGGAAGATTAAAGCATTGTGGTCTGATAATCTTCTTTTGCCTCCCAATACCCCTGTCAAAGGTAGCACCCACTACTAGAAATGTGATGATCAGCAACGATCGTGCAAACCGTTGTAATTTCTAATGGCGTTCTTATGACTACTCGGGCCATTATACATGTGATATATCTACAATGGCTTTGTTACGGTCGCTCGAGCAGTTGCACATTTATTATCACATTAGCAACGGCGTAGTTATGGCTACAACATTTGTCACTCTATAGCCGATCGCGCTAGGGGTGAGCATGGACCGGTTAACCGGTCCATTAGTAATTTTATTAATCGATCCATTAATTTCGGTTTTTAAAAATCATTAACTGTAAACCAATCCATTAAATTCGGTTCACCGTTATTTCGGTTTCGATTTTTTTAGTTCGGTTAATCAAAAAATTTTGGTTAACCAATAAAAAAAGGATAAATTAATGAATATATCACGACTTTTACCGAAATTCCCAAATCTATCACGATTTTTCATTTGTTTCAAATGCAAGCATCAACTCCTGATTCGTTACAATTATATCACACCGTCAGAATTAGGTTAACTGTCTCGTTAAAAAGCTGACGTGGCATCGATGATGTGTCATTAGCTATTTATTTAATCTAAAAAATAAAGAGTAGCTGACGTGGCGTCGATGACGGATGACACGTCATTGATGCCACGTCAGCTACTCTTTATTTTTTATATTAAATAAATAGCTGATGACACGTCATCGATGCCACGTCAGCTACTCTTTATTTTTTATATTAAATAAATAGCTAATGACACATCATCGATACCATGTCAGCTTTTTAACAGGATAGTTAACCCAATTCTGACGGTGTGATATAATTGTAATGAATCAGGAGTTGATGTCTGCATTTGAAACAAATGAAAAGTCGTGATAGATTTAGGAATTTCGATAAAAGTCATGATATATTCATTAATTTACCCATAAAAAAAATTAACCTACAAACATAACATTATACAAATCACATATGGAAAAAAATCCAAACAATTAAATATTGAATCCTCATTGGAAAAAAAGAAAGTGAAACTACTTGAGGCAAGATAATGTGATGCAAAAATTAATATATATATATATATATATATATATATATATATATTTAATTTTTTATAACTTTTAAATAATTTTTTTTATATTTTATAATTTTTTATGATTTTATAAATTATTTTGGTATTTTTTTTAATTTTTTATATTTAATAAATCATTATTTAATCATTTTTATATTGAACCGATCGGTTAACCGAAATCGGTGGACTTTTTAGATTGTGGATCGAACCCGAAACCGAAAATTGATTTTTTCAAAAACATAAACCGAAACCAAAAAAACTGGTTCAGTTAACCGCAAAAATCGGTTAGGCTTTGGACCGGTTTTTCAGTTAACTAAAAAACCAATTTTTTCTGCTCACCCCTAGGTCGGGCGCTCGTGGCGCGAAAATAAAATACTTATCAACAACAGCGTTCTAACGGACGAGTGAGCCGTTACTAATGATGTTACTTATCAGCAACAGCTTTCTAACAGATGAGTGAGCAGTTGCTAATAAGTTTATTTAAATCGATCGATCACGCCCGCCCCTTCCTCCTTCTTCCTTTCTTCTGCCGCCGCCGATCATCGCCTGCTCCAGGTAACTCACCCCCTCTCTATTTATTGTAGAATCAATCGAAACCCTATGTTTAGGGTTTCGACCGGCGATCAGAGCATTGTCTAGTATCCGACATATGTTTTTTTAAACCTTTTTTTCTTTTATTAAATCTTAATTCTAGATTAATTAAATGTTTTTATGGTAGCACCCACTACTAGAAATGTGATGATCAGCAACGGCCATGCAAGCCATTGCAATTTCTAACGAGATTCTTACGGCCGCTCGGGCCATTGTAGATGTCACAGAATTGCCATCAGAAGTACAACCTTCGGTAGATATTGAATTATCGAATAAAGAAGCCGCAGAATTTTACGAGATGTTGAAAGCTACCGATGAACCTTTGTATAAGAATTGTCCTACATAACTAGGTTTTTGGCAATGACACAACTCCTAAACATCAAGGCCGATTGTAATATCCGCGGGGTTGCGTTTGATCAGATTGCGGGATTGAATAATGGAATGCTGTCTACTAATAACAAGTTTGAGCCAACTATTTATAAGACTAAAAAGTTGATGAGAAAATTAGCGCTTGGGTACGAAAAAATACACGCGTGCCAAAATAACTACATTTTATATTATAAAGAAAATGCGCAGTTGGATAAAAGCCCTGTATGTGAACATCCTCATTATATTGAGAAGAAATCGATCTGATAAAAATATTCTATTTAAGGTGCTTCGGTATTTCCACTAATATCGATGCTTCAGAGATTATTCATGTCGAAAAAGACGGCCCCTACATGAGTTGGCATGCAAGAAGTCGTGATGATACAGTAATGACTCATCCATCCGACAGTGAAGCTTGAAAACATTTGGATACATGTTATCCTTCATTTGCTAGGGATACTAGAAATATCCGATTGAAATTATGCACTGATGGTTTTAATCTATTTGGTCATTCTGCAACTCTTTATTCAGTTTGGCCAATTTTTCTAACAGTTTATAATTTATCACCGTCAATGTGTATGAAAGATGAATTTATTTATCTTTTGATGATTATTCCGGGTCCTAAGGGTCCGCGAAAAGAAATTGACGTATTTCTCAGACCCTTGATAGATGAATTAAAAACATCGTGGACTGAGGGAGCTGTCACTTATGATTGTCACCAGAAGCAAAATTTCAATTTAAAGGTTGCGGTCTTGTGGACAATCAATGATTTATCGGCCTACGACATGTTGTCTAGTTGGAGCACTCACGACCAACTCTCTTGTCCGTATTGTATGGAACACTCTAAATCATTCTATCTTCAGAACGGACGGAAAATCTCATTCTTTGATTGTCATCGTCGATTCCTATCGGCTAACCATCAGTATCGAAGTAATCGTAATAAATTTACTAAGGGCAAAGTCGAAAAAGATGAGCCACCACCGATGTTGTCTGGTGAATAAATGTTAGCACGTGTTTCAACACTTCCAGAGATAGTGTTTGGTCAGAATGAAAAAGTGTCGAGCTTTGGTCAAACACATAACTAGGTGAAAAAAAGTATCTTTTGGGAATTACCGTACTAGAGTTCATTACTGATTTAGCATAATTTGGATGTCATGCACATCGAAAAAAATATGTTTGATAATATTTTCAACACTTTGATGGATGTTTCCGAAAAAACTAAAGATAATGTCAAGGTCTGACATAACATAAAAATACTTTGTAAGAGGTCGGAGTTAGAGTTACAAGAGGTTAACAGACGATATCTGAAGCCGAAGGCCCTGTATGTGTTAAATAAACAATAGATGAAAGATGTTTGTCAATGGATAAAAGAAGTTAGATTACTCGATGGATATGCCTCAAACTTATCTCAGTGTGTGAACGTCGTTAATTGCAAAATATCATGGATGAAGAGCCACAACTGTCATGTATTCATGCAGAGATTGCTTTCAATCGCATTTCAAGATCTTCTACTTGATAATATTTCGGGTCCGTTGACTGAATTAAGTGTATTTTTTAGAAATATTTGTGCAAATATCCTTCGAGTCGAAGATATGTTAGCATTTGGAAGTAATATTGTTGAAATTATATGCAAGCTGGAGCAATTTTTCCCTCCTGCCTTCTTTGACTCGATGGAGCATCTACCGATACACTTGGCATATGAGGCACGAGTTGGTGGCCCCGTTCAATACCGGTGTATGTACTTATTTGAAAGGTACATGAATCCTCTGAAGAAAAAAGTAAAGAACACCACAGCTGTTGAAGGATCAATATCTAAATCGTATATCATCCAAGAAATTTCAACATTCTGGTCATTTTACTTTGAATCGACAGTACAGACAAGATTTGATCGTCTTCCACGTAACGACGACAGGGGAGTTCGACATTCAGATGGACGTTTAAATATATTTTGTCACTCTGGTCGTGCTTTTGGTTCTCGTCCATCTCGACACTTAAGCGACGAAGAGTATTATTTGGCACAATTGTACGTATTAATCAATTGTCCAGATATTGAATAATTCATTGAAATATTTGACATTGAGATAGTGCAAAAATACTCTATTCACAACGATGAAGAATTGGAGAGATTACGGAATCGTGATTTCCCTACTTGAATTCGGGCTTATAGCAAGATTACAGAGCTGAAGTAGATGAAAGAATATTTGAGTTTGTTAGTGGACCGTCGCGACTAGTGTCGTGTTATAGCGGATATTTTGTTAATGAGTATAAATTTCACACAGTTGAATATGCATTTATAAAGAAGACGATGAATGTCGGGGTCTGCATGAAAGGGACAACGTATGTTGAATGTAATAAGAATTTTTATGGACTAGTGGAAGAAGTGATAGAATTGCACTACTTCGATTTGAAATCAGTTATCCTATTTAGATGTCATTGGTTCGATACAACAGAAAGGGGCATGCAAGTTCATCCAAAATACAAACTTGTTGAGGTTAATTACAAATCGAAATTGGCAATAAATAACCCTTTTATACTGGCATCAAAAGTCGAACAAGTATATTACGCGAAGTATCCAGCTAGAAATAAAAATAAATCAGATTGGTGTGTTGTTTGTAAGACTAAAGCTAGAGGAAGAGTTGATCTGATAACGGGAGAAAATGAGCCGATACCTAATGTGATAGATGATTTCTATCAAGAAAAGGATCCTCCCGCAGTAGACCGTATTATTTGAGTACTCGATGATGCAGACACAACGTTAGTTCAACTAAAAGTTGAATATGTTGATGATGATGATCATGAAATTGAGGAAGCTAGAAATGAAGAAGATGATGAAGAAAAAGAATTCGAAGACTATTACTCAGATGATGATGAATAATTGTAAAGTATATCTTATATTAAATCTATCTCTACTATATATATAATCTAATTATATACTTATTCTACAGATATAGTGGGTCGTGGTTATCGTTGGACAAGAGCTTCGGAGTCTCCGATCGATCAAACTCCAGCACTTCCTCCTATTGCTGATCCTCTTACCGATGATACTCCTGTCATTGATCCTCATGCCGTCGAGGCTAGTACATCGAGACGCAAGTGGCCACGCGGGCCGAACAGGTGGCAGCCTCTGTCAGCCACGGAGTCATGTAGATTCATTAGTGTGATTAGGGAGCGGTAATGTATCATGAATAATGAATTATTACAATTTCATTATATCATAATATAATATTGAACTTTATTTTTGTTGTGCAGGTTCGAGCAAGAGGATGTGACGAGGACCATATCTTCTACGATCCGACGATACATGCATGGGGCATGGCCCACGTGGTCTCACGTGCCCCGTGAGCACGTCGACATGCTATGGCGCGAGTTTGAGATACATATATATATATATATATATATATATATATGATGATTAATATTGGTACTGATATTATTATTTTGCAAGCTCGTTATACATTGGCTGAGGATCAGAGGTCCTTCATTTACACTGTCTCGGAGTCTATTTCTCGGCAGAGGTACAACGGCTAGTTGGGGCAGCCCCGATTCCAAGCGATGGCCCGAGTTGCGACCACAAACATCGCGAAAACTCGGGGATACAGCCCCAATAGGATTACTTCGGATATATGGCACCAGCTCGTAGTGTTATGGTCGACGGATCGATGGTAAGAGGCTTCTAGGACTGCGGCTAGAAACCGCATGTCCGGGGGAGGAGCACATCACACTGGCGGCTTAATATCATTTGTAGTGCACGATCGTCGTATGGTAAGTATTATACCTTAAATTCAATTATATATTTTATTTGTTACTCTGTGTAATAAATAATGTATTTATTTTGTAAATGTAGACAACGGTGATGGACAACAGGATTGTCCAGCGACCCTCCTATTGTGTGAAATCCGACAGTAGAAGAGGGGGTTGAATATTGTCTGTCCCCTTTTTCTATGTTTTTATCTTACTCAATTTTAGCTTCACTTAATGCAATTGTTTCTTAATGGTGATTATGATCAAATATAAATAGCAATGACAAAGAAGCAAATAAGCAATGCAAACAAGAGTAATTATAGTGGTTCGGCCAACTGCCTACTCCACTACCTTGGCTCCTCACCAAGGATTTCTAACCACTACTTTATAGAATCTATGTTTCCCTTTGAATATAATGAGGACACCCTTCTCACCACTCTGAGAACACCTCAATCCTATTCACCTAGGCAAAACACAATCCTATAAAATCACCCTAAGTGTTTCCTAGCACACCTAGCAGTTATCTCAATTAGAGT
Organism: Canna indica; assembly: GCA_034359265.1. Taxonomy (NCBI): domain Eukaryota; kingdom Viridiplantae; phylum Streptophyta; class Magnoliopsida; order Zingiberales; family Cannaceae; genus Canna; species Canna indica. Next base: position 17,750,588 of record CP136894.1, read on the forward strand.
ACAAGTTTACAATAAATATCAAATACAAAGGAAAGAGCTTTAAGAATTTAAAATGAACCAAGGCTCCTTTCCACCACCTTCACGTCTCCAACTTGCAAGAAGATGGCTCTTTCAATTACAGCAAGATTGAAGAAGCAGGGAATCAGCGCCTGAAGTGAGTTGTCGACGAAAGCAGAGGGCGCATGTAGCAGTTCGCTCTTTTGAAGGCTTAAGAAACTCCATTAATTGTTCAATAAAAGTTCTAAGAAGGAATAAAGAAGTTAGGCAAGGGGTATTTATAACCCCTCACTCGAACGGCCCGTTCAACAGGTAAAAAAATAGTCGTTGAAGTCGTTCGATCGCTGGCCGATCGGTCGGTCGGTCGATCGACTGATCGACCGCCAATGCGACCGCTGGCTATATGAGAGAGCTCGATTGACCGACGGGTCGACCAGCTGATGGAAAAGTGCCGATCCCACATTCGGTCGACCGAATCACTGGAGCCAAGGTCATGCGACAGTCTATCTCCAATCTGGTCGACCGATTGGTCGACCGCTATGCATTCTACCAAGTTTTCACCTCGGTCGGTCGACCGACGCAGCCTTGAATGGCTACTGCCCAATTTTACCATCATTCGGTCTACCGACCGGTCGACCGAATGGCTGCTCAGCAGAATACTACCTTGTTCAGTCGACCGACCGATTGATCGAACTCGGGCTGAGGCTGACTTCTTCATGGATTTTTACATGCCTTTTTTTATGGGTTCAGTTACCAAGTTTCAACTTGGATAACTTTACAATTTTGGCTTGGGATACACTTATGATAGGGGTATATCACATTAATTCTACTTGATCTAAGCCCGATCCTTTCTTCGACATTTTCTTCTTCCGTTTCTTTGACGACCTTTTCTTTCGTCTCGTTTGAACGGACTTGGCATGCTTATCGCAACCTCAACCTGAACTCAAAACTTCACGCTTGGATTAAATACATGTTTGTTATCATCAAAATAAAGATCGAGGCTTAAGAGAGACCCTTAAGCCAACAATCTCTCCCTTTTTGATGATGACAAACATAACATGAAATTTTTAGAAAGCATAAGGTGCTGTTTGGTTAGCGAAAATTATTTTTTGGTTTGGTTTCAGTGAAACTGAAAACTTGGTTTCGAAAATTTGGTTTTGATTTCTAGTTTTCAATTTTCTGAAAACGCGTTTGGTTAATAAAAACAACATCAGTTTTAGTTAGTTGAAATCAGTAAATATTTATTTGATTATAAAAAATAATATTAATTTTCCTTGAACATTTTTAGTAGTAATTAAATATTAAGTTAGTTTACAAAATTAAATATTTGTTAATATGATTACAAAATATTTAAATGATTTAATTAGTTAAGTTATTGGTAATTTAAGATTTTTTTGTTCAATTGGATATAAAAATTAATTAATAGTTATTATAAATTTCAAAAAAAAATATGTCCAATGATCTAAAATTAGGTTTGATTAAATTATAAATAAACCAACTTTAAAAAAATTGAGTTATTTAAAATTTGGATTTGAGTCAATTAGATATAAATTGGTTTAATTATTTTATAAATTTAAGATAAAAATTTGAGTTAAAAATGATGATTTTTATTTTTATTTTTAAAAATTCGATATAGTTTGATTTATTTTTAAATTAATTAATTTTATAAAAAAATATTTATAATTACAAAGTTGTCACAACATTTTGATAACGAAACCGATAGTCTCGAAACCACAGAAAATAACATTCTGTTGTTTTCATTTTTATTAAGAAAACTGGTTTCGTTTTCATTCTGGTTTCGATTTCGATTCAGTTTCACGAAAACACTAAACCAAACACGTTTTCGTAAGCAGTTTTGATTTCAGTGAAACTGAAACCATAAAAACAGACTTGGTTTCGCTAACCAAACAGGCCCTAAGTGTTTGTGAGTTTGAGTTAAGGCATTCATGAGTTAGGGCATGCAAGATATGTAACTTAGCATATGTATTCAACTACTTATGACTCAACCTATGCTCCCCCTATCAACGTGCATATTCAAATACTTATAACTCATCCTATGCTCCCCCTATCAATGTGCATATCATTTTTAACTCCCCCTTAACTATAAAACTCACCATAACTATATGCAGCGTGAAAACCAAGTGTGACCTTACTTTTTCTCCCCCTTTTGACATTAATCAAAAAGGGTAAGAATTAAGGTACAATCAATGAGTGTAATCATAAAAACCAAGAAAGCCACAAAAACCAAGTATCATTTACCACTATAGTCCTTCCCATTAATGTAAGCCTATAGAAGGCAAACACCAATAGGTCGCAAAGCCCCACTACAGAGCAATACATAAGTGTGATGATACTGTATTGAATGCAATTTTTGAAAAGCATATACATTTTAAAGAAAAACATTTTAATTACTAGGAAAAACACAAATTCCTAATTGCATCCTTAAATTTGTGAAGCTTTCTTCAACCAAGGGTTTTGTAAATATATCGGCAAGTTGTTTATCGGTGGATACAAATTCTACCGATATATTTTCCTTAGTCACATTATCCCTAAGAAAATGATGTCTTAAGTCAATATGCTTAGTTCTAGAGTGTAAAATGAGATTTTTAGTTAAATTTATTGCACTAGTATTATCACAATGTATAGGTATGCAAGAATACCTAAGTCCATATTCTAAAAGGGTTTGTTTCATCCAAATGACTTGCGCACAACAACTAGCCGCAGCGATGTATTCCGCTTCGGTAGTTGAAAGTGCAACTGAGTTTTGTTTTTTTGAGAACCAAGAAACAAGACTCGCTCTTAAGAATTGACAACACCCACTAGTGCTTTTTCTATCTACCTTACATCCGGCAAAATCAGCGTCCGAAAAACTGATTAAATCAAATGATGTATGACATGGATACCATAATCCTAAGTCAATCGTACCCTTTAAATACCTCAATATGCGTTTTACCGCACTTAAATGAGACATCTTAGGGCAAGATTGAAACCTAGCACATACACAAACACTAAACATGATATCGGGTCTACTTGCGGTTAAATAAAGAAGACTACCAATCATACATCGATATCATTTTTCGTCCACTTTAATGTCCTCTTCATCTTTGTCAATCTTGATGGATGCGCTCATAGGTGTAGAAGCTATCTTGGCTTCATTCATCCCAAACCTTTTGATGAGCTCCTTTGTGTACTTGGCTTGATTGATGAAGATCCCTTTGTTGGTTCGCTTGATTTAGAGACCAAGCATGAAGGAGAGCTCTCCCATCATGCTCATCTCAAACTCATCTTGCATACATTTAACAAACCACTTACAAAGCATTTCATTAGTATAGCACCAAAAATTATGTCATCAACATAAATTTGAACTAATAACATGTCATTTTCATGATGCTTAATGAAAAGTCTTTCATACCAAGCCCTAGGGGCTTGTTTTAAACCATATAATGCTTTTTTAAGTTTGAAAACATGGTTTGGAAACTCAAAACTTTCAAATCCGGGGGGTTATTCAACATAAACTTCTTCATTAATAAAACCATTGAAAAATACACTTTTTACATCCATTTGAAAAAGTTTAAAACCCTTAAAGCTAGCATATGCCAAAAGCATTCTAATTGCTTCTAATCTAGCTACGGAAGCATACGTTTCATTATAGTCTATTCCTTCTTGTTGATTGTACCCTTGTGCCACTAACCTAGCTTTGTTTCTAATAATCAATCTTTCTTCATCTAGCTTATTTCTAAATATCAATTTAGTTCCAATTATGGTTTGTTCACAAGGTCTAGGCATTAAGTCCCATACATCATTTCTAGCAAATTGGTTGAGTTCTTCTTGCATAGCTAGTACCCAAAACTCATCTTCTATTGCTTCCTTAATGTTATTAGGCTCTACTTGAGATACAAAAGCAACATATTGACAAACATTCTTGAGTTTAGAACGTGTTACCACTCCCGTTGAAGGCTCTCCAATGACTTGGTCCATTGGATGATCTCTTACCAATCGATATCCTTTTGGGAGAGGTGGTAGAGCTTCTTCTTCTTCTTCTTCTTCTTCTTCTTCTTCAACTTGAGGTAGATTTGAGGATGGAGATTCTTCATGTTGGGTCTCCTCATTATCTTCATCCTCCACTTCTTTATCATAAAGTGTAAGATCCTCAAGTTCCTCACCTACATTCACAATCTTCACATTTTTAGAAGAATCATTAGTTTCATTAAATGTGACATGCATGGATTCTTCAACAATCATTGTTCTACGGTTGTAAACTCTATATGCCTTAGAATTAGTGGAGTAACCTAGGAAAGTCCCTTCATCGGATTTAGAATCAAAATTTCTTAAATTCTCCTTAGCATTTAATATAAAACATTTGCATCCAAAAATATGAAAATATCCCACATTTGGAATTTTAACATTCCAAAGCTCAAAAGATGTTTTCTTAATTTTTGGTCTCGATAAAACTCGGTTAAGAACATAACAAGAGGTATTTATGGCTTCGGCCCAAAAATACTTAGGCAAATTATTTTCGCATAGCATGGTCCTAGTCATTTCTTGTAAAGTTCTATTCTTCCTTTCAACCACCCCATTTTGTTGAGGGGTCCTAGGGGAAGAAAATGTATGTTCAATACCCAAATCATCACAAAACTCGGAAAATTTTTATTTTTAAACTCCCCTCCATTGTCACTTCTAATTTTCAAAATTGATACTCCTTTTTCATTTGAAACTTTCTTTGCAAACTTTTGAAAAACTCAAAAATTTCATTTTTCTTGGCCAAAAAGAAACTCATGTAAATCTAGAAAAATTATCAACTAATACATAACAATATAGCTTTCCACCTAGACTAGCTACATCACATGGACCAAAGAGATCCATGTGCACAAGCTCAAGAATTCTAGATGTACTAACATGATTAATGCTATGAAATGAAGATTTAACTTGCTTACCTAGTTGACACGCATCACAAAGTTTGTTTTTTTCAAATTTTATCTTGGGTAAGCCTTTAACTAATTCTTTCCTAGATATCTCTTGGATGAGGCTCATGTTAGCATGTCCTAGCCTTCTATGCCACAACCAATAGTCATTCTCCATGGCAACTAAGCATTTAACATGAGGAATTGGCAAGACATTTAATTCTAAGGTGTATATATTTTCTTGCCTATTTCCAATAAACATGATATCATTTGATGGTGCACTTCTAACAATACATTTAGATGCTTCAAAAACTATTATGTATCCATTATCACATAATTGTGATATGCTAATAAAATTATGTTTTAACCCATCAACTAATAAAATATTCTTAATGCATGGGTAAGGGAGTATACCTATGTCACCAATGCCAACAATCTTACCTTTGGCATTGTCTCCAAATGTGACATGTCCACCATCTTTACTTGATAGGGTTGCAAATAAATTGATGTCACCCGTCATATGCTTTGAGCAACCGTTATCCAATATCCAAGTGCTCATATTTGCTTGAGGATGCTTCTCCACCTACAAGAGGAGAAGAAACCATCTTAGGTACCCAAATTTTCTTGGGTCCTTGAGTGTTAGTTATTTTGGGAACCCATGTAAATCTTGCATGTGGGTTCCTCATCAAAGCACACTCCTTGGCCATATGGCCAAATATGTCACAAGAAAAATAATTTCCATTAAATTTTCTTCTAGTATGTGTGTGAGCATGGGAGTGTGATGATTTCTTTTTATGGACAACCTTAGGCATGACATTTTGTATGGTTGTCATCTTTTCATTAAGCATGCAAAGTTCTTTTTTCAATGTTAGCATGCTATTATTCAGATGCTCTACTTGATCACTTAAATACTTGTTTTCATTCTCTAATTTTTGGTTGTCAATCTCTAAGTCCTTCTTAGCTTTCTCTAGGGTGCATGTCTCTTCCTTAAGGGTGTCTACTTCTTTCCTTAAGGCATTGCATGAAAGTAATAGACTATCATTTTCAAGCTTTAAAGATCTATTGTCCTTTTTGAGATCTTTAATTTTTCTCCTAATTGCATTGAATTCATCATGCATTTGCTCAAATTCATTTTCTAGCTCTTCTCGAGTAAATGAAACTTCAACAAAAGTAAATCTTACCTCATCATCCTTTGCCATCAAGCAAAGGTTTGCCTTTTCACTCTTTGCTTCTTCTTCACTTGATTAGGCCTCGCTTTCATCCCATGTGGCCATCATTGCCTTCTTCTTCTTCTTGTACTTTTCCTTTTTGTGAGGGTTGGAGGTGAAGACCATCTTGAGAAGTGTGCAATCTTTCCTTAGATGCCCTGTCTTGTTGCAATTGTAGCATGTGTAGCCTCCTCTTTCCTTCCTCATGCCTCCCCTCATGAAACTCATGAATCTTCTTGCTAGCATCGTCATTTCTTCATGATCATCCATCTCTTCCTCGGATGATGACGACTCTTCTGTTCGATGTGATACTTTTAAGGCGATGGTCTTGCCTTTGGGGGCATCTTCCTGTTGGTATTGCTTCATGTGGGTCTCATGTGTCATGAGAGACCCAATGAGCTTGGTAATCTTCAAGGTGCTCAAGTCCTTGGCTTCCATGATGGCAGTGACCTTGGGCTCCCAGAATTTTGGAAGGGAACGAAGGAGCTTCCTTACCTTCTCATCTTCCCTTATTTCTCTGCCAAGGTTAGCTAAGCCATTTGTAATATTTTGAAATCTAGCATGCATGACATCAATGGACTCATGTGATAGCATCTTAAACATTTCATAATCATGCATGAGTAAGTTTATTTTGGATTCCTTTACTTGTGAAGTCCCTTCATGGGTGGTCTCTAGGACCTTCCATACTTCATATGCGGACTTACATGTAGAAATCCTATTGAATTCATTAATTGATAGGCCGCAATATAAAGCATTGACAGTCTTCGCATTTGCATTGAAGAGTCTAATATCTTCTTGGTCCCATTTATCCATATCCTTGTCGGGTTGCTTATACTCTACTAAAATCATCCTCCATACATCCATGCCTAGAGATTGCAGGAAGCCATTCATGCGGATCTTCCAGTAGGCATAGTTGTTTCCATCGAATAGTGGTGGAGTATTAATTAGTAGAGGACCCTTGAGCTAATTGGATTTCACTAGACATCTTAATTTGTAGGGAAGATGATTAAATCTTGACCTACGACCTTGCTCTGATACCAAATGTTGTGTGAAATCCGACACTAGAATGGGGGGTTGAATAGTGTCTGTCCCCTTTTTCTATGTTTTCTTCTTACTCAATTTTAGCTTCACTTAATGCAATTGTTTCTTAATGGTGAATATGATCAAATATAAATAGCAATGATAAACAAGCAAATAAGCAATGCAAACAAGAGTAATTATAGTGGTTCGGTCAATTGCCTACTCCACTACATTGGCTCCTCACCAAGGATTTCTAACCACTACTTTATAGAATCTATGTTTCCCTTTGAATACAATGAGGACACCCTTATAATTTTGGCTTGGGATACACTTATCCTAAGGGTATATCACATAAATTCTACTTGATCTAAGCCCAAGCCTTTCTTCGACATTTTCTTCTTCTGTTTCTTTGATGACCTTTTCTTTCGTCTCGTTTGAACAGACTTGGCATGCTTATCGCAACCTCAACCTGAACTCAAAACTTCACGCTTGGATTAAATACATGTTTGTTATCATCAAAATATAGATCGAGGCTTAAGAGAGACCCTTAAGCCAACACCTTCCCGATGGAGGTGTTTGAGCGGACTCACCGTCGAGGACATAGAATGGGGGAGTACATCGACACCCGTGCTGCAATCATTATAGTAAGTATATTTGTTTAAATTATTTATTATTTATTTATTTATAATTTAAGTTTTAGGAAAAATATGAAATAAAAAATCAAACTCGAGTAGGAGACCTACACACAGACCGCGTATATGGCTTTGCAGACAGTGGTCATACGCGAGCCGTACTCGGACCACTTGGGGCACCGGCCCCTCCGGTCGCTGGTGAGCGATCGTCCACCTCCTAGACTAATTATGATCAGAGCAGCGGGATAACGATACTGGAGGAGACGATCGTGCGTCAAAGTGAGATGATGGAGCATCAGTGTCAGATGATGACGGAGATGCATGCTATGCTACACAACATCTTAGCTCATACCGGAGTAGGCATCCCTTTGGCATCATCAGATCCATCGTCCTCGAGCCAATCCATGCCGATGTACACCCAAGCACTCCAGACCCCGCCATATTATGATCTAACCTTCCTCCACCATCATCGTGAGGTTTATTATTTTATTTGGATATTGACTTATTTTGTTTGAATATTGATACGATAGTTTTGAATTTGAATAGTTTTTATGTGATTGTGGATAATTATAAACGTAAGTATAATTATTTTGAAGTATATCTGAGTGTATCTATGATGTGTATGTTAAGTATGGGTATATTAATGTATTAATGAGTGTGTGAGTTATGTATCAGGTTAAATGTATCAATGTATTAATGGAAATTAGAAATTTTAAAACTTTTCAATTACATGTTAACATCATTAGCAACGGCTTTCCCACGGCTATCCGTGGGAAAGTCGTTACTGAAAGTGTATCGTATTTTCTGGGCCGTAACCTTAAAGTCGTTGCTGATGACCTACAACAATGGCTTAGCAATGGGCTTTCCCTAACGGCCTTGGTACGACAACCAGGTCGTTATTGATGTACATATCTACAATGGCCCTGCAGCAATGGCAGAACTATTGCTGATAATATTATTAGCAACAGCCACTGCGGCCGTTGCTGATCCGTTGTTAAGTTCTCAACAATGTGTTTTTCTGCCACGGCTGCTTTGCAACGGGTCGGGCCGTTGCACGCAGTTGCTGATGGCTTTCAGCAATGGCTCAGCAACGGTTGGAGTCGTTGCTGATACTTGTTATTTCAGTAGTGACCAAAGAGTTAATGACATCATTATTGATGCATGAAGTTTTGAGTTGATTACTATCACCCAAATTGGTAGAGATGCCAACAAAGTTGCAGATTGGCTAGCAAAGCCTGCTAGGAAGATGAAACAATATTTTAATTGAGACCATAATTGGCCTCCTGATCTTGTAAATATTATAAACTTAGAGGTTGATATTCTCAGTGCTGTTTAGTTACTAGTATTTTTGTTTTGTAAAATAAAATAAAATAAATCAATACACTTTGCGATAGTTTCAGCCCGTTGATGGTAATCTTAATTCTAGTAGCATATGATTACGTAACTTTAATTACTTATTTGATCGATGATAATATTATTTACATTAGATTTAAATGTCTCAATATATATAATAACAATTTTGACATTTTAAATGAGCAAATTTGATACAAGGTTTATTCTATGTTGGGTGCGACTCGCACCCATTCTGTGCCTTTCTATTTCTATTTTTTTATTAAATAAAAAGAAAAATTAAAAGAGAGAGACACACACGAGGTGGGAGTCCATTGGACTATAAACCCTATACAAAAATTTGATAATGGAACTGCGTGCATTCTAATTTTATTATTATTATTTTCATCAACGGGTGAGCTTGGGCTATAAGCCTATAAACCCTACAAAACACGAAATCCCTGCATTATGATCATGCACGTGTGGAATTTATAACAATGACACTTTTATTCACTCCTGCTTGTCATTAATAATAATTAATAGTTCAGATAGTAGCTTCTTGGGGAAACGAGAAGATTCAATACAAACGTAGGTCCTCGCTACTTTTGGTACAAGGGTTGCAGCAAGTTACTAGAAGATTCGATACAGACGTAGGTCCTCGCTACTTTTTGGTACAGGGTTGCAGCAAGTTACCTCTTCCAATTCCATCTTTAAAAAAGTAAATTAATTACACTATATTATCATTAAAAAAGTAAATTAATTCATCAATTTGCAGTTCGCGTCCCAAAGTTTTCCCAGCTTGTGTATATAATAAAAACCGGTGATTGTACAATGCGCGACAACAGGAGTTGAAAATGGCAAAGAGCAAAGAAACAGAGAGGGGTGATCATTCTAATGTAGTTGACCTAATCTTGTCATGGTCGATGGATGATGTTCTAAACAATGATCTCTACAAATACAAGGTTTTTATATATCTCGATCACACGCATGTTTTCACTCCTTCTCTGCAAGATGTTTGATTTGTGCTTTTGATCTGGTCCCATTTTCATCTATCTGCTCTCAATTTGGTGCATGATTCTCATATATGTGTGTCTTTCTTTCTGGAAGAAAAGTGTAGTTAATTAAAGGCTTGATATTTCTAACTTTAACATGTACTAATTTAATTAAGGGGGAGAAATAGAAAGTGGATAGTTAATAATAGAAAGTTGAAACTAGAAACCTTACGGCTCTCAGCTAAAATAAGCTGTTAATTAACTGTATATGAGCTATGAATGTTTGGGATGTAAGAAATTAATAGGGTAATTTTCCTAGCAAAGGAAGTGGAGTGGAGGACAGATTACTTTTATCTGAAGCTCGCTAGAGTTATATCCGTATTAGTCTAATGATTTTCTTTTTAGGGTTTATCGCCGACTTTTGTTTTTTTGGTTTCACTTTGTAAATATTTTGATATATTAATTTGTAGATTTTTAAGCTATAAATTTTGGAAAGAACATAGTGCTAAAAGCCATTGTGATTTATATAGGTGAAATATTTATTAAAAATGTGTCAAATACAGTTTGATATACTTTAAAGCAGCAGTAACTGATGCTTAGTGTCATTGTCAAATTGTCAATGTAGTAAATTCTTGTTCAAATATTAATTAGTAGTTTTATTAATGATTAATAATTATATATATGGATTATTTTTTTTTCATGCAGGTTTTGTTTTTCACTTTTATCAAGATCAAGTAATAACACTTTATCATTGACATGAAGTAAATAAAAATTTGGACTGGGTTATTTCTTGACCATTAATTAAGCTTTTGGTGTATATATATATATATATTGCTTGATCAAACTTTAATATTGAAAATTACCACTCTAGGTATGACAGTCGATTTTATTTTATTTGGGCACCCACAAAGACCAATATGTGCATTTATATTCTTAACACTCCTCTTACTTGTGACTTATGAGTGGGTATAGAGGCAATTTTAAAATACTAATGCTAGGAGGATTCGAACTCAGAACTTTGTTCTTTCATACCATGTTAAATTTGATTAGATGACCAACTTTTTCAAAAGCTTAAATATAAATGCATAGATCGGTCTCTTGCCTAGTCACCCAATCAAATTTAAGATTACACTTTAATTTTTATAACAAATTCAAATTTTTGTTATATAGCCCCATAAATAAAATCGGATGAAGTTCACAATATCCAATTGGAAAACAACATAGGATTATTTTGTTGGGAAAAATCCTTCATGCATAGATGGTGAATGAGATTTTAATAAGGTTATAACGTTAAATCAAGGGTATAATAAGAATCTCATAAATGAGAGATAATTTACTATAACTCGGAAGGTAAGGAAATGAGAATGTTATTTAGAAGGCAATAAAAGAAAGGCACAACCGAGGTTTGTGGCAGTACATGTTGAAGTGCTCTAGAAGGAGTAGAGAAGAGATGGCAACCAAAACATGCGAGTGAGCCACTCTTTGAGCCTAGTACTACTTCATGCGTGAAGATCGAGCCACTATCCTATTATTCGGTTCTATTGAACTAGATTTTTTTGATCAAACCTTTTTCGTAGCATCTTGAGCATCCACCAACTTTGCTCAAAGTGTGCATGCCATTAATGACATCAAGTTCAACTTGTTCGAGCTCTATGAGAGTGTTTAGTGCTATAGCAATAAAGATGTGAAGCTCGATAGTGTCAAGAGCATAATTCTTCCACTTCAACGAGCGATGTTGTTCTAAGGAAGACCTCATGCAAATTGTCAAAGTGTCTCCCTCTTTGTTTCCTAGAACCAACGACCACTTTGCGGCTATCTCTTTAGCGGATGTCCTTTTTAAGTGACTTGGACACTGGGGACTATTGTCACTTGTGTGACTCCTTAATTTTTGGTGTCTCCACCATGCCATGACGAGGTCTTTTTAAGATTATATATTATAATATTCTTAAGAACTTTCCTCTAAAAATAATTTTGTTAGCTTCTACTGATGGGGCTTAACGAAATATGTATTTGTTACAAAATTAACGTTTGGGTATCTAGAAGTTAAAATTTTGTAACTGAACTATGAATTTGATAGTCTTACGTACACTCCTATGTGGCAATCACGTGGCAAATTCTATCTAACTTCAATTAATGAGGTTGACAGAAGTATTAATTTGCTACAAAAGTTAATATTTGGGTATTTAAAAGTGAGTTAGTGTAGTATGAATTTATTAAATTGTGTGAAGTTCCTATTAATGAAGTATATATTTATCCTTTTATATATATATATATATATATATATATGACAATGTGTCATGCTCGAGCCAAGCATAGCTCGACTTGCAAGTTAGCTTGGGCTTGGATTGAACATCAGACAGACCCAAATATATCTATTAAAATACTAAAACTAATTTTAAAAATAAAAAGACTAAATTAATTTATTTAAAATATAATTAGTTAATTAAAATACATCAATAATTTTAGAATATCAATAAATTAATAATGAAATAATTAAGAATTAAGAAATCGATACTAATAAAATAATTAAGTATTTAAATTATTTATTAATTTATTTAAAAACCAAATAATTTGGGATCAGTTTAGGGACGACCCATGTGTTAAAAGGGGGTCGCCCAAACGAAGCCGAGTTAAGTTATGGTAGCGAGCAACTCGGACAAAACTCGACCCCACCTATTGCCACGTATTGCCGGGTTTGCGTATCCTTAATCATAGTTGAGTTAGGTCAAGTGGGGGAATAATAACCCAATGAGGTTCCAATTAAAACAAAGGATCAAGTTTGAGTTCACATACCTATGAAATTGGATGGTGATATATCAGTTGCCTTCCTTATTTGTTTAATTACCATGTATATTAGCCTCATTTCTTCGTAGTCATTTCATCTTTGGTTTGTCCATTTTTTTGGTGTTCCATGGGTTAGTCATCGTACTAATTTAATTTGCTAATGAGGGAGTACATATATAAATTGTTTACTTAACTTGACATGTACATAAATATTAGTTAAACCAACTGAATCTGTTAGTTTAAAATTTTAGATGCAATCCTCTTGTTCGTTCTCTTTGTGAGGACTCTTCATCTTTTCATGGTTTTGTTACGTCTTACTTTAGTCCTACATTGGGAATTCATGACAAATTATATTGATTGATAAGACTCAATGAGTTTACTACAATGAAGTTTCAACTTCAGCTTATTTTATTTAGGTTAGTGGTTATTTCTACCAATTTAAATGGTGATGCAGATTACTGATTTGCAAATTTATTACATTTAAGATATATATTTCATACTTGCACCAGGCAACTTGTCTAATTTTCAACTTGATGTATCTTTTGGTTGAGACGATACCCGATACTTTTGATTCCATAAAGGACTACTTCATGTCATTTACTTATGCTTTGATGGAAGAATTACGGGCTGAGATGTGCTCTAACTTGGAAGATATATCTCATGCACCTTTCATTGAAATAGAATATATCAAGTGCACCAAACCAAAACAGCACATTTACTTTATCGATATTGCACCACCAGTACTACAAACTTCATCAAGTGGAAGCAACACTATTTATGGTCCACAGAAAGGAGACATTCTTGTTTTATCAGATTGCAAGCCATCAGATGCTTCTGATCTTATACAGAATAGACAAAATTATCGCCTTGTGCAGGTATTAGGGAATGAATTTCATGATATGAAACCCAATAAGCTACATAATCAAAGCATTTGAGAAAATTGATGTCTTAAAAAATGCTAACAAGGGCAGAAAGAATTGTAACTTGTTTGTAGTTTGCCTTGTGAACACAATTACGTATAATCGAATCTGGATGGCACTGAATTATGACCTTGCTGGGGCGAGAAACTTAGATCTTGTTTCGAAGGTGTTAATTACAAGCTGATTCAAAGGTACACACTTTCAGTATTATAACTTGTGTGAAACCCTGAAATTGTACAATTGTTTTGATGCTTATTGTCACTTTTGGTTGCTCATTTGTCTCTAACTGGATAAAGGAGGTAGCTCTTTCTCGGTATCTAGCATTGTTGATAGCATCCGGAGCATTGACATAGAAATGTATTTATCCAAATTAAATTTGAATGAGTCTCAGACCAATGCAATACTGACTTGCATATCAGAAAGCCAAAATTGTGAGAAAAAAACAATTAGTCTAATTTGGGGACCACCTGGTACAGGAAAAACAAAAATAATCAGTGGCTTGGTATGGTTATTAGATCATCTGGGATGCAAAACACTTATATGTGCACCTACAAATACTGCAATCAAAGAAGTTGCCTCGCGATTGCTGAAATTAGTGAAACAATTCACGGTAGTCCATTGCTGCCGCTTAGGCGATGTCGTCTTGTTTGGCAATGAAGAAAGGATGAAAATAACTGGTGATATGAGTGATGTGTTTTTGGCATTTCGTGCAAAGAGACTAAGAGGATGCTTTGCACCAAAAATCGGCTGGAGGAATTGTTTGAATATGTTGAGCCCCAAAAGTTCATTTCATTAATCATAGAAAAGACCTATATATAAGCCAGAGACATCATTAGCTAAGCCTAGGAACAATATAAGCTAACCTATGCCAATAATAAATATAATATAAAAACTATTATATTTTACACTCCCCCTCAAGGCTGGAGCATAGATGTCAATCATGCCCAGCTTGTCACATAATAATTTGAACCGAGTCGAGTTGAGAGCTTTAGTGAAGATGTCAGCAATTTGGTCCCGAGAGGAGACATGAGGCGTGATAATCTTCTTGGAAAGAACAGCATCCCGAATAAAGTGACAATCGACTTCAATATGTTTTGTTCTTTCGTGAAAGATTGGATTATTGGCAATATGAATAGAAGACTGGTTATCACAGTGCATCATCATATGCTTATTAAAAGAGAACCCTAGTTCTCCTAAAAGACTTTTGACCCACATTAGTTCACATGTGGTATGAGCCATGGCCCTATACTCAGCCTCGGCACTTGAGCGAGCTACAATATTCTGTTTCTTACTCCTCCACGTGACCAAGTTAATTTCCTCCAACATATCTGCAATACCTTGAGGTGGATCTTCTATCACAGATGTTCCCAGCATAATCTACATCAGAGTATTCCTCTATTTTAATGTGATCGTTTTTCCTGAGCCACAAGCCTTTACCAGGAGAACTCTTGATATAGTGTAGAATTTTTAACAAAGCATTCCAGTGAGAATATTTAGGCTGGTGTATGAACTGACTAACAACACCAACTGCATAGGAGATGCCAGGACGGGTGACAGTTGGATAAATAAGTTTTCCAACTAACTTTCTAAATCTCACAATTGGTCCTCGAAGTCTTCATCACCTTCAAGCTCAGGAGTAGCACCTGTATCAACAGGTATACTGGCAGGTCTGCATCCAAGCATACCTACCTCACTCAAGAGATCCATAGCATATTTCCTTTGCGAAAGTACCACCCCTGTCTCATTATAGGCAAACTCAATGCCAAGAAAGTACCTCGGATAGCCCAAATCCTTTGTCACAAAATGTTTTTTCAGATGAGCTTTTACTGTCTCAATTTCATTGCTATCACTATCAGTGAGTAAGATGTCATCCACATACACTGCAAGAATAACACAATCAACATGTTTTTTTCATAAAAATAGAGTGATCATATTTGCATTCCTTTAGCCCAATAGTAGATGCAATTTTGCTTAGTTTGTCAAACCATGCCCGAGGACTTTGTTTTAGACCATAAATTACTTTCTTGAGGTGACACACTAGATTCTCCCCCTGAGCAACATACCCAGGAGGTTGCTCCATAAAGACAGTCTCACTCAAGTCCCCATAAAGAAAAGCATTCTTAACATCCATTTGATGCACGCGCCAACCCAGATTTATGGCAAGAGAGATGAGAATCCTCACAGAGTTTAGCCGAGCCATAGGAGAAAAAGTCTCGAAATAGTCTACGCCAAATTATTGTGTAAAACCTTTTGCCACCAAGCGTGTCTTGTACCGTTCAATGGATCCATCAAGAATATATTTTAAGCTGAACACCCACTTACAAGCGATTGGTTTAGAGCCAGGAGGAGGTGGAACAAGTTCCTAGGTCCGTCTAGTTTTGAGAGCATCCATTTCCTCATCCATGCCACTCTTCCACTTAGGATGAAGCAGAGCATCCTGGTATGTCCTGGGAATGGAAACAGAATACAAGGAGAAAGCAAACTGGCGAAGCGAGGATGATAGATGAGCAAAGGATACATGATTGCTAATGGGATGAGCAGTACAACTCCATTTACCTTTCCATAAAGCAATGAGAAGTTCAACACCGGACAGAGGATCTTGAGAGTGATTCGGAGTTGGCAGAGTAGCATGTCTGGAGAGTTCACCTGTATCTTTATGTATTCTTTGATAAACTAACGAGGGAGGAGCACGAGACAATGGCTCATCAGAGTGGTGGGTAATAGGAGCAAGAGGTGGAGGTAGCGGTAGTGACTCCCAAGTGGGAGTTCCAGGACTCGGTGTAGAGGGGAAGTAGGGAATATCTTCAAAGAAAGAGACATCAACAAAGATAAAAAGTTTTTTCGAAACGGGGTTATAACAACGATATCCCTTTTGAGTGCGAGAGTATCCAATGAAGACACACTTCACAGCTCTAGGAGACAATTTGTCATAACCTGAACCGAGATTATGAACAAAACATATGCAACCGAAGGTTTTCAGATAAATTTTAAATGGAGATTTTTTGGGAAATAGGACGGAGAATGGTGACCTATTACCTAAAACGGATGAACAAACACGATTAATAAGATATGTAGCAGTGAGAACAACATCCCTCCAGAGATACCGAGGAATATTCATGTGAAACATAAATATCCTAGCCACATCCAGAAGATGACGGTTTTTGCGTTCAGCAACACCACTCTGCTGGGATGTGTAGGGGCATGAGGTCTCATGAAGAATCCCATAGGAGGTACAAAATTTTACAAAATCAGACTGGAGATATTCGTGAGCATTATCGATTCGAAGAATTTTAATGGAGGTGTCAAACTGATTTTTTATTTCAAGATAAAAGGTTTGGAATACATGAAACACATCATACCAATTTTTTAAAAGAAACACCCAAGTCATATGAGTGTGGTCATCTATAAAAGTAACAAAATATTTGTACCCCAAACGACTCACTACAGGGCTAGGATCCCAAATATCAGAATGAATAAGTTCAAAAATAGACTCTACGATGACTAGAGCTTTGTGAAAAGGGCACCCGATGATGTTTACCTAACTCACAAGCTTCACATTTGAAAGGAGAACAAGACACAGACTCAGGGATGGAGGACTTGAGCTTTTTAATAGAGGGATCGCCTAATCGACAGTGCCATTGAAATGCAATGATGGAATGGTGAGCGATAGGAACGCATGTGGATAACAGGTAAATTCCTCCAATTTCAGCTCCCTCACCAATCTTCCTCTTCGTCTCTAGATCCTTTATCACACAATGAGAAGGAAAAAAGGTTACAGGGCAATTATGACTTTTGGTAAGTTGACTAATGAAAAGTAGATTCACGAGAAATTTTGGAAGATGAAAAACTCTATCTAATTTTAGGTTGCTCGAAATAGTGATTGTGCCAAGACCATGTATAGGAGAAGTAGAGCCATCGGCAATGCGGACATGTGATGGGTTAGACTCAAGGTTATAGTTAGAGAAAAATTCCTATTACCTGACATATGATTAGAAGCACCTGAGTCAAGAATCCAAGACATACCAGAAGAAGCAATGGCCGCAGTCCCAGAGGAGGAAGCCATGGCTGAGGAAGTAACTGCTTGCATGAACTTTTCATATTCAGATTTAGACACTAATAGTCCCCTCCTTTTGATTTTCGCTGGTACTACTGGAGGGAGCTTGAGTAGATATAGCAGCCTTAGCATGAGGAGGTTTTCCAAACTTTTGCCAACACCTATCAGGAGAATGATTGATTCTCCCACAATGTATACACGGAGAAAAGGAATTTCTACCTCTCCCCCGTCCTCCAGTTCTGCCACCACCACGACCCTAGTGGCCTCTACCTCCGGCAATAAGTGCTAAGTTATCTCCCGTAGGAAAAGAGGCAGGAGGATTGAGTTCAGTACCTCTCAGAATTCTGGCCATAACATTTCGGAGATCAGGAATGGTATTATCCGCCATGAGCTGGGACTTGACATGATAGAGAGACGGTGGTAGAGTGGATAGGAACCTTGCAAAGAGAAATTTCACTCTTTATTTCCTTTGCACTGAAACATCAGCGGTGAAAGGATGATATCCAATCAATTCATCTGCTTTACCCTTCAAGGTGGCGTAGAACTCCTGAACTGATGCACCCTCCTCAAATTTTATATTAAAAATATCAAAGTACAAGGTGTAAACCTTGGAGATGTTTGCATCTAGAAAGTATGTTTTTTTAGGGAATCCCACATGCTCTTAGCAGTATCAAGAAAAATAACTGTTGAGGCAATCTGCAGCTCCAAACTATTGATCATCTATGAGAGAACCGCATAATGGTTTGCCTCCCAATCAAAATATTTTTCAATATCGGCTGAGTCAGGAGGATCATCTTCAAGGTGTTTAATCTTCTTTTGGGTATCACAGAAAACACAAAAAGTACGAGACCAGAGAATATAATTGGTACCATTAAGTTTGATAGAAGTACTCAGAGTTGCAGTTTTGGGATCCACCATAGAGTTTGACATTCTTTAAAATAAAACAATACTAAATGAAGCAATGGACAAAAAAGAATTCTGTGTTGGAACCAAAAACCTAGAGTGTTGTAGAAACTCGGCTAAAAAAGCTTGAAAATGGCTCAGAATCGGCTCGGCTTGGCTGGAGCCGACTAAGAGAGCCGGCTTGGAGAGCCAGCTTGGAGAATTCGGCTTAGAGAGCCGGCTTGGGGAGCCGCCGGCTTGGAGAGTCGGTTTGGAGAAGCCAGCTTGGAAAAGTCGGTTTGGAGAAGCCAGCTTAGAGCCGCCGACTGAGGAGATATTGGCGCCTGTAAAAAAAAAACACCAGGAGAGGCTCCTCGTCGATCGAGCTCCTCTTTAGAGCGGAGAAATCAGCGGCAGTAAGAAACTCTCGAAGAACCAGCCTTCGTCGAGCAGGCCCTGAGGCACGCGGTAGGAAGAAAATCTCGGCGGAGAGAAGACGGGTCACAAGCCTTCCTCGTCGTCCGAGCCTTCCCCAACAGAGAGAAGACGACGCGAAGAAGGAAGAAAACACAGAGCGGCGGGCATGAAGAAAGGAGTACGAGCCAAAGGACGTCGTGTTGTGCGCAACGCAAGAGGGAGCCGCTCGTGGATGCCGTGTGGTGCGCAACGCAGGAGGGAGCCGCTCGTGGTGCGTAATGCAGGAGGGAGCCGCCGGCTTGGTGGTATAGGGAAAAAAAACAAAAGAAAAAACTGGAGAAAAAGTTAAACCCTAGGGCTGCTCTAATACCATGTTGAGCCCCAAAAGTTCAATTCATTAATCATAGAAAAGGCCTATATATAAGCCAGAGACATCATAAGCTAAGCCTAGGAACAATATAAGCTAACATATGCCAACAATAAATACAATATAAAAACTATTATATTTAACAGAATAAAATGCTAGAGTTTTTCGAAGATGGTGTTTCCTTATACAAAAATTTTTTACATGATAAGAAGGTTAGATATGAGAAGAAGAAGGTTTCTGATGATGAAAGTGATGATGATGTGAGCAGCAAACATTCAGATGATGAAGTTGAGAACAATGAGAGAAAAAAGTGGATGGATGGTGAAGCGGACAGTAAAGAGAGTTTTATGTCATTTGCTAGGAGAGAATTTGTACTACTTTTTAGGCAATTCAATAGGTGTTTCAGAACAATGTATCTACATCTTCCAAGAGCTGTTTTGTCAGATGATAACTGCAAAAAAATACTTGATCTTCTGGATTCTCTTGAAAATTTCAAAATGCTTCTCTCCAAGGAAGATGCAGGCAATAATCTGGAGAAAATACTTCAATCTACTAATGAAGAACGAGCAGAGGCATCTTTCTCTGAAAAGATAAATTTTAGAGGAAGCATTCACAATAGCACATTCTTGCTTCGTTGTACTAGAGATTATTGTTGTGAAATTTTAAAAACTCTTGAGAAGTCATTGGATCTTCCTGCAATATCTAGTAAATATGCAATCCAGGATTTCTGCTTGCAAAATGCTAACCTTGTTTTCTGTACGGCTTCTTCTTCTGCAAAAATATACAAATTGAAGTTGACAAAGTTATTCAAGCTGGCCATCATTGATGAAGGAGTGTGAATCGTTGATCCCCATGCAAATCCCAGGGATAGACCATACATTTCTTATTGGTTATGAGTGTCAATTGCCTGCCCTAGTTAAAAGCAAGGTAAAGTTTATCTGATCTTTCTGTTCTACCTATGTTTTTGTAATTGTTTATTGTTGATCCTTCTGTCCATTCATAGTCCTACTCGTCTAAAGCATTTTTTGTAATTGATTATAAATATTGTACCTTAGGAGCTATGTAAAATTTTCCTAACAAGTCTATTTAAACTAATTGTAGTATTTGCTTCTTTATCCCTGCTACTGAAGATCGTTGTCATTTTTTATCTTCTTATTGCAGGTGGCAGGAGATGCAATGTTTGGTAGAAGTCTATTTGAGAGGTTGAGTTTATTAGGGCATAAAAAGCATCTTCTAAATGTTCAGTATAGGATGCATCCATCCATCAGTTTGTTTCCAAATGACAACTTCTATGACAAACAAATTTTGGATGGGCCAATCGTGACTAGAATGGATTATAGTAGGAGATATCTTCCAGGCCCTATGTATGGACCCTACTCATTTATAAACATCGAACATGGAGCGGAGGGCTTTGATAAGCTGGGACGAAGCAGGAAAAATGATATTGAAGTAGCCGTGAACTTACAAATACTAAGCAGCCTTCGTATAGGTATATGAGTATCCAGCATTCAGTAGCTTCTCATTACACATTAACTTTTTGTCTAGAATTTTTCATTTAAAATTTGTTATGCTCTCTCTTTTGTTTGAAATTCTTGATTATCTCTGTTAGATACTTTTCCAATGTTTATTGATATAATGATAAAGTACCTACATTTTTATTTTGTAGCAATTGAGAGAACAAGGCAAAAACTTAGTCTTGGCATTATGCGCCCTTACAATGCATAAGTTCTTGCAATTCAAGCAAAGTTGGGGAGAATGCATCAAATGAACCCATATTTTTCTGTTAAAGTAAGTTCTGTTGACGGATTTCAAGGTAGCGAAGAAGATGTTATCATACTTTCCACTGTGAGGTCCAACGCTGATGGTTCTATAGGATTCCTTTCCAACACTAACCGCACTAACGTCGCGTTGACCAGAGCGAGGTATCCTAGTGTTTTCTAAATGATATATTTGTTTGTTTTTTATACTAGTTCTAAATTTCTTTTGGCTTGCAGGTATTGCCTCTGGGTTTTGGGTAATGGACCAACCTTATTTAATAGTGGATCAATATGGGCAAAGTTAGTTTCCGATGCAAAGGATCGCCAGTGTTTCTTTAATGCAGCTGAGGACCAGGGCATTGCTACTGCAATCTGTAATGCACAGCTTAGACACGGCAGCATGGATTCTCTTGACATGGATAGCTTGCACATAAGCAGAAGTTGGAATCGGGTACATTGTCAAGAACTGTGACATGCAATTATTTTAATTTGGTAGCTCTTTCTCTAGTTAATTGCTGATTGAATTCGTTGCTTAAATGGTTGAGACCATTTAATGATTTGCATTTCATATCCACTATTTTCTTGTTTGTGTTTGAAGGAGAATACTGACTTACTACATTTCTTATTTATAAAATGTAGAACCTCTTTTATGTCCTAATATTTGTACTGATGACAATGTGTTTGTTACGTCATTCTACTAGAGAGCTGAAGTTGGGGTGTTTGAAAACCATCGTCGTCAACCATCATCTTGAAAGAACCCCGAGGTTTTTAGAGGAAGGAGAGAGTCTTGGAGGCACATAAATTCACATAATTCAACCAGAGAATTTATAATTCAACCAGAGGCATCGATGATACATTGCCATATATTAGGTCTGTTGAAATCATATGGTCTTGCATTTCATATCCCGCCACAAATTAACTTCCTGCTTCATTAATTCACTAGTAAAATTATTTTTCACTTATTCTTTTTATTCCTTATATAAAATCCCGGGTGTCTACCCGTACTCGGCCCTTGATTCTGGGCCAGTATCATCCGTACCTTACTATACTCTAATTAAACCATGAGAAAGCATTCTAACTCATCTACATTCGAGTTTTCATAATTAACACGCACTTTAAAGTTTTCCTACTATTCGTCTAGTGTCATTTGCGTGGGCTACCTGTCACAAGTGTAGAATGGCTATATATGGATGTGCCATAGCCCTCAGGTGATAGGAAAGTTAACCTACCACTACTACCATAAATAAACATAAAAGTGCATCAAATAAGTAAGTAAATTCTGCATTTAACAAAAATTTCCAACAAGGTAACATTAGAGCTATCATGGCAATGCTCTACTAGAAATAGCAATTAATAAGGAAAAATATTGAAAGCAATTACTACTTCTTAATGTCGCTAAGTGTAGATGTACATATGCACTAGGGTGTGTGGTATTTTCCTTGGTTGATGTCTTTCCTATTTCTCCTCTCAATTCGACTGGACGATCGAGGTGATCCTCGCTTTCTAATGTTCAAATGCTTCTAAGTATGAAAACTAATCCTCTCTGATTACCTTTCCCCTACTTGGCTCGGCCGAACCATGAGCAAGGCATGCCTTACTCGGCCGAGCCTACAAGGGTAGGAGAAGATGATTGATCCTTGTTGTTTGATCACAACCTCTAGCATTTAACCTTATGAACTACCCTAGATGAATTGTAGACCAATCCTCTCCCCCTCACTGTTTGGCCAGACCTTGATCAAGGCTTCCCTTGATCAGTCGAACACCAAAAACTCCTAGGGAGAAAGAATCTCAAACAACTATGGCATCAATTGAATCGCGAATCATACAAATTTAAATCTACACGAACTATAGGGGGGGGGGGGGGGGGGGGGGGGGGTTCGGCCAAGCGAGGGAATTGGGGGAAAATTCGGCATGACCTTTCCCCTTTTCCCTCATCTAGCCGACCCCTAGATCTAAGAAAAACAACGCGGAAACATTCATAGCGCGATTACAACATGCAATAAAAACCATAATCATCGAGGAAACCTCGGGTTCACAAGATCCGACGAGAGAAAACCCACAATTCACCATTCTATGGGTCGGCCACACGCCTACCCATCTAACTAGGATTGACCACTCACCTTTGCTTGAGGAAGAAGAAGAATCGGACGTTGGCGATCTTGAATCTTCCGGCGTCGACGCAATTTCTGGACCGACCAAGATCCCTCCTCCCTCTTTCTACCCTCTCTCTTGCTCGGGCTTTGTGCGGCTCCTAGATGAGCCGCACGGCTCAATGATGAGGGATTTTATTCCCTCATCTAAAATGCCTTATTTGCCCCTTACGACTTAACCTTGACTCGACTCAGTTCGAGTCTGACTTGGGTTTCGATTCTATTCGCAACACGAGTCAATCTTAACTTAATTAAAGCATCAATGCATAAAAGGAAAGGGTCATTTAGCCAAATTTAAACTTCATACTACATTAGTCGAGTTATACCTTCTACTCGAGGCAATTCTGAGGCTCGACTCGACTAACCCCGGGTCTGACGCGCTGCACCAAAATAGATTTTTATATTAAGAAATTTTTTCGGTCTTACACATTAGCCACGAGACTTTCAACGACGAAATTTGTGACAAAAATTTCCATCACTAATACCCTTCAGTGACAAATTTTCAAGCATCAGTGACGGATTTTTTCGTCACTGATGCATGTTTTTCTTGTGGTGGCTTCTATGTCTAAAGCTGATGGTGGTTTGGGTCTTAGATCTTTAAATCTTATGTGAAGTGCTTTAGTTGCTAAAAAAAAATAATTTGCTTCTTAATGATAAGAATTCTCTTTGGTATTCTATTGTTAAAGCTAAGTATAATCCTCT
Organism: Canna indica; assembly: GCA_034359265.1. Classification (NCBI taxonomy): domain Eukaryota; kingdom Viridiplantae; phylum Streptophyta; class Magnoliopsida; order Zingiberales; family Cannaceae; genus Canna; species Canna indica. The sequence goes on from CP136894.1 coordinate 17,774,700, forward strand.
CAGTCTTTGGATTGATTGTCGTGATAAACATTGTAGTGGTGCTTGAAAATTGATTTGTCATGTTGCTGATATGCTGAAGTCTGACTTTATTAAGTGTATTTCTTCTGGTGCTAATAATTCTCTTTTCCTTGATGCTTGGATTTTTGATATTCCATTAATGTTCAAACTTACGTGTGTTAACACTGCTTTGATTGATCTTTCTCTTAAAGTTAATATTTTTAATTATGGTTGACAATGTTTGGAATTGTACTATTTTGAATGAATTGTTTGGCCCCTTACTTGCGGAAAAAATATTTAGGATTTCCATTCCTATTTATCCCAATGAGGACAAAATTATTTCGTGGCCGAAAAATTTTGGTCGAGTCTGTACAAAATCCGCTTACAATTTTATCTCTCGGGATATTTATACCAATACTAATAATCTTCCTCAATGGGCTTTAATTTGGAAGTAAAAAATTGGCCATCGGATTAAAAATTTTATTTGGAAATTTTTTCATAAAAAATTGCCTACTGCAGACAGATTGTTTCATTTTGGTATCATTAATTCCCCCGGTTGTGTCCTTTGCAGTAGCCTTCCGGAAGATATTAATCATATCTTCATGGAGTGTGAGGTAGCTAGGACCCTGTGAGAAATAATGGAGAGACGGTTTAAAGGTATCGATACTTTGGCTCGAAATTTGAGTTTAAACGGAGTTGGTAACCAGAATTATTCCGATAATATCTCCCCAATTCTGGTGGCTCTCTGTTTTAACTCGTTTTATTCCATCTGATTGGCTCGGAATAGAGTGGTTTTTTAACAGATTCGACCTTCTATTTACTCTATGATTGCTAAAGTCATCGCATTAACGGTTGACTATGTGGATAACTCTTCGTCTGAGGAAAATAAGATTGTGCCTAAACCTTGATTTAGCTGACATCCTCTAGTACGCCTTTAATGTTTTTAAATGAAATGTTGGTGCTTATATTGTTATGGATGGTATTGCTAGGTCTTTTGCTTCTATTTGTAGAGATTATAAAGGGAATTTGGTTTATGCTTCTGCGTACTTCAACCAAAATAAGTTAGTTTTGGAAAATGAAGCTTTAGCTATTAGACTTGCTATTAATAAATCTATGTTTCTCAACCATAGAAAAATTCATATTGAGTCTGATTTTAAATCCATTGTTGATATGTGCAATAAACTAATTGATTCTGATTGACATATTCAAAACATTATTAATGACATCATTATTGATGCAGAAAATTTTGAGTTGATTACTATCACCCGTATTGGTAGAGATGCCAACAAAGTTACAGATGGCTAGCAAAACATGCTAGGAAGAGGAAACGATATTTTGATTGGGACCATGACTAACCTCCTAATTATGTAAATATTGTAAACTTAGAGGTTGATACTCTTACTGTTGTTTAGTTACTAGTTTTTTCGTTTTGCAATAAAATAAAATAAAATAAATCAATACGCTTTGCGATAGTTTCAGCCCCTTGATAGTAATCTTAATTCTAGTAGCATATGATTACGTAACTTTAATTACTTATTTGATCGATGATAATATCATTTATATTAGATTTAAATGTCTGGGTATATATAATAATAATTTTGATATTTTAAATGAGCTCGTACCTATTCTATTTTTTTTAGTTTTTTTATTAAATAAAATGAGAGAAAATTAGAGAGAGAAAGACACAGGAAGAGACTTGCATATAGCATAGAAATCACCTGATACAATAATCTGATAATGTAACTGCGTACATTCTAATTTTATTATTATTATTTTCATTAACGGACGTGCTTGGCTATAGCCTATAAACCCTGCAAAACACGAAATCCCTGTGTCATTTTCATCCACGTGTGGAATTTATAACGATGGAACTTTTATTCACTCCTGCTTGTCATTAATAATAATTAATAGTTCATATAGTAGCTTCTTGGGGAAATGAGAAGATTCAATACAAACGTAGGTCCTTGCTACTTTTTGGTACAGGGGTTGCAGCAAGTTACCTCTTCCAATTTCATCTTTAAAAAAGTAAATTAATTACATTGTATTATCATTAAAAAAGTAAATTGTTTCATCAGTTTGCAGTTCGCGTCCCAAAGTTTTTCCCGGCTTGTGTATATAAAAATTGGTGATGGTACAACGCGCGACAGCAAGAGTTGAAAATGGCAAAGAGCAAAGAAACGGAGAGGGGCGATCATTCTAATGTAGTTGACCTAATCTTGTCATGGTCGATGGATGATGCTCTAAACAATGATCTCTACAAATACAAGGTTTTTATATATCTCGATCACACGCATGTTTTCGCTCCTTCTCTGCTAGTTGTTTGATTTGTGCTTTTGATCTGGTTCCATTTTCATCTATCTGCTCTCGATTTGGTGCATGATTCTTATATATGTGTGTCTTTCTTTCTGGAAGGAAAGTGTAGTTAATTAAAGTCTTGATATTTCTAACTTTAACATGTACTAATTTAATTAAGGGGGAGAAATAGAAAGTGAGTAGTTAATAATAGAAATTTGAAACTAGAAACCTTACTGCTCTAAGCTAAAATAAGCTGTTAATTAATTGAATATGAGCTTTGAATGTTTGGGATGTAAGAAATTAATAGGGTAATTTTCCAAGCAAAGGAGGACAGATTACTTTTATCTGAAGCTCGCTAGAGTTATATCCGTATTAGTCTAATGATTGTCCTTTTAGAGCATATATAGAGACTGATAGGATTAGAAATAGATTTATATCATTTGTTTATTTAGTGCATGGATTAGAAAAAAATGGGATTAGAAGAATATAAATTTGATATTATATCCGGTGTATACCGGATTAAAAAAAATCTTATTTAATACTCCCTTATTTGATATCATATCCTATCCAATCCTATCCACTAAAATAAACGAACCATTAGGGTTTATCATCGACTTTTGTTTTTTTGGTTTCTCTTTGTAAATATTTTGATACATTAATTTGTAGATTTTTAAGCTAAAATTTTTGGAAAGAACATAGTGCTAAAAGCCATCGTGATTTATATAGGTGAAATATTTATTAAAAATGTGTCAAATACAGTTTGATATACTTTAAAGCAGCAGTAATTGATGCTTAGTGTCATTGTCAAATTGTCAATGCAGTAAATTTTTGTTCAAATATTAATTAGTAGTTTTATTAATGATTAATAATTATATATATGGATTAATTTTTTTCATGCAGGTTTTGTGTTTCATTTTTATCAAGATCAAGTAATAACACTTTATCGTTGACATGAAGTAAATAAAAATTTGCATTGGGTTATTTCTTGACCATTAATTAAGCTTTTGGGATATATATTGTTTGATCAAACTTTAATATTGAAAATTACCACTCTAGGTATGACAGTGGGTTTTGTTTTATTTGGGCACCCACAAAGACCAATCTGTGCATTTATATTCTTAACACTCCTCGTACTTGTGACTTCAGAGTGGGTATGGAGGCAATTTTAAAATACTAAATACTATATATATATATATATACTACATAATATTGAAAATACTAAATGATAGGAGGATTCGAACTCAAAACCTTAGGGCCTGTTTGGTTAGCGAAACCAAGTCTGTTTTCATGATTTCAGTTTCACTGAAACCAAAACTGCTTAGGAAAACGTGTTTGGTTTAGTGTTTTCGTGAAACTGAATCGAAACCAGAATGAAAACGAAACCAGTTTTCTTAATAAAAATGAAAACAACAGAATGTTGTTTTCTGTGGTTTCGAGACTGTCGGTTTCGTTATCAAAATACTGTGACAACTTTGTAATTATAAATATTTTTTTATAAAATTAATTAATTTAAAAATAAATCAAACTATATCGAATTTTTAAAAATAAAAATAAAAATCATCATTTTTAACTCAAACTTTTATCTTAAATTTATAAAATAATTAAACCAATTTATATCTAATTGACTCAAACCCAAATTTTAAATAACTCAATTTTCTTAAAGTTGGTCTATTTATAATTTAATCAAACCTAATTTTAGATCATTGGACTTGTTTTTTTTTTGAAATTTTATAATAACTATTAATTAATTTTTATATCTAATTGAACAAAAAAATCTTAAATTATCAATAACTTAATTAATTAAATTATTTAAATATTTTGTAATCATATTAACAAATATTTAATTTTGTAAACTAACTAAACATTTAATTACTACTAAAAATATTCAAGGAAAATTAATATTATTTTTTATAATCAAATAAATATTTACTGGTTCCAACTAACTAAAACTGATGTTGTTTTTATTAACCAAACGCGTTTTCAGAAAATTGAAAACTAGAAACCAAAACCAAGTTTTCGAAACCAAGTTTTCAGTTTCACTGAAACCAAACCAAAAAATAATTTTCGCTAACCAAACAGCACCTTATGCTTTCATACCATGTTAAATTTGATTAGATAATCAACTTTCCCAAAAACTTAAATATGAATGCATAGATTGGTCTCTTGCCTAGTCACCCAATCAAATTTAAGACTACACTTTAATTTTTATAACAAATTCATATTTTTGTTATTATAGCCCCTTAAATAAAATCGGATGAAGTTCACAATGTCCAATTGGCAAACAACATAGGATTATTTTGTTGGGAAAAATCCTTGTTTCCTCGAACCAACGACCACTTTGCGGCTATCTCTTTAGCGGGTGTCCTTTTTAAGTGACTTGGACACTTGAGGACTATTGTCACTTGTGTGGCTCCTTAATTTTTGGTGTCTCCACCAAGCCATGGCGAGGTCTTTTTAAGATTATATATTATAATATTCTTAAGAACTTTCCTCTAAAAATAATTTTGTTAGCTTCTACTAATGGGGCTTAACGAAATATGTATTTGTTACAAAATTAACGTTAATTTGGGTATCTAGAAGTTAAAATTTTGTAATTGAACTATGAATTTGATAGTCTTACGTACACTCCTATGTGGCAATCACGTGGCAAATTCTATCTAACTTCAATTAATGAGGTTGACAGAAGTATTAATTTGCTACAAAAGTTAATATTTGGGTATTTAAAAGTGAGTTAGTGTAGTATGAATTTATTAAATTTTGTGAAGTTCCTATTAATGAAGTATATATTTATCCTTTTATATATATATATATATATATGACAATGGGTCATGCACGAGCCAAGCATAGCTTGACTTGTAATTTGAGGTGAGCCCCCCCCCCCCCCCCCCCCCCCCGACTTGCAGGTTGGCTTGGGCTTTGAATGAACTTCGGGCTATTAGAATACTAAAACTAATTTAAAAAAATAAAAAGACTAAATTAATTTATTTAAAATATAATTAGTTAATTAAAATACATCAATAATTTTAGAATATCAATAAATTAATAATGAAATAATTAAGAATTAAGAAATCGATACTAATAAAATAATTAAGTATTTTAATTATTTATTAATTTATTTAAAAACCAAATGATTTGGGATCAATTTAGGGACGACCCATGTGTTAAAAGGGGGTCGCCCAGACCGAGCTGAGTTGAGTTATGGTTGCGAGCAACTCGGACAAAACTCGACCCCACCTACTGCCACCTATTGCCAGGTTTGAGTATCCTTAATCATAGTTGAGTTAGGTCAAGTAGGGGAATAATAACCCAATGAGGTTCCAGTTAAACAAAGGATCAAGTTTGAGTTCACATACCTATGAAATTGGACGGTGATATATCAGTTGCCTTCCCTATTTGTTTAATTACCATGTATATTAGCCTCATTTCTTCGTAGTCATTTCATCTTTGGTTTGTCCATTTTTTTGGGGTTCCATGGGTTAGGCATCGTACTAATTTAATTTGCTAATGAGGGAGTACATATATAAATTGTTTACTTAACTTGACATGTGCATAAATATTAGTGAACTTGACATGTGCATAAATATTAGTACATATATTAGCAAAGAAGATATTATCATACTTTCCACTGTGAGGTCCAACGCTGATGGTTCTATAGGATTCCTTTCCAACACTAACCGCACTAACGTCGCGTTGACCAGAGCGAGGTATCCTAGTGTTTTCTAAATGATATATTTGTTTGTTTTTTATACTAGTTCTAAATTTCTTTTGTCTTGCAGGTATTGACTCTGGGTTTTGGGTAATGGACCAACCTTATTTAACAGTGGATCAATATGGGCAAAGTTAGTTTCCGATGCAAAGGATCGCCAGTGTTTATTTAATGCAACTGAGGACCAGGGCATTTCTACTGCAATCTATAATGCACAGCTTAGACACGACAGCATGGATTCTCTTGACATGGATAGCTTGCACATAAGCAGAAGTTGGAATCGGGTACATTGTCAAGAACTGTGACATGCAATTATTTTAATTTGGTAGCTCTTTCTCTAGTTAATTCCTGATTGAATTCAGTTGCTTAAATCGTTGAGACCATTTAATGATTTGCATTTTAGATCCACTATTTTCTTGTTTGTGTGTGAAGGAGAATACTGACTTACTACATTTCTTATTTATAAAATGTAGAAACTCTTTTATGTCCTAATATTTGTACTGATAACAATGTGTTTGTTACGTCATTCTACTAGAGAGCTGAAGTTGGGGTGTTTGAAAACCATCGTCGTCAACCATCATCTTCAAAGAACCCCGAGGATTTTAGAGGAAAAAGAGAGTCTTGGAGGCACATAAATTCACATAATTCAACCACAGGCATGAATGATACATTGCCATATATTAGGTTTGTTGAAATCATATGGTCTTGCATTTCATATCCTGCCACAAATTAACTTCCTTCTTCATTAATTCACTAGTAAAATTATCTTAACTAATTAGACGAAACAATAAATACTTGAAAAACTTATGACATTTTTTGTATAAATTTGCAGAAGGCACGAATCTTGGCGAAAAGATGAATTCTCAACGTTCACGCATGGGCCTTCGAGTTCTCGTACAAATTTACCTGCAGATGAATTTTCAAGCACGATTCATATTAGAAGTAATGTGCATCATCATCATCCAAGTTTACCATTGCGAGTTCAATGCATAAATCTTCATAATTACCTGAATCTTTTCTGAAGTGACTTAAACTCAATGCAGATCACTGACATTCTCTTAAGAGGAGCACATCAAAGTGTTTAAAAAGTGTTTAACTCTTTATTATTATTTGTGAGAGTTATTATTTTTCACTTATTCTTTTTATTCCAACAGCTCCGAACAGGAACTACTTTGTCAATGCCAGAAAATTGAAGGTTTAGACGATTAGATATTTAACACTAGTCTCTCATTACTTGTAATTGCAGTTGTGTTGAAAGTTAATTTTGTTTTAATTGTTACATTTGTCAGGACGAATTAATTGAATCACGTTGAGAGGTATTTAATATGGTCTTTTGCCACTTGCCGCATAGAGTAGTGGCTCGCATTCAATTTTCTTGATGCACTTCTTTAAGTGAAATCTTTGTGTTATAGGAACATTGATGTCCCAAATATCCTAGAAATGGTAGAGAGTTTATTGGGACTACTTGGCCATCAGGTTAGTATATATGTTCAAAATGCTTATTTTTGTATGGTAATTCAAAATGGTCAGAGCATTTTCTTAATTTCAAACATCAAATATTTTGCAATTGGTTGCAAAGAGAATTTGTTGGCATATTCTATTGAAGTTATATTTGATCATCATTCTATAATTTTTAACAACCTTTTGGAATGATATTTGTTGCTCCGTAGGTGGTACTATTTTTAACAACTAATGGGACATCCTTTGACATCCCACATCTGCTCTACCCCTTCCTGCCTTGACATATCAAGCTGTGGAAATATGTCTATCAATCTGAACACGACCCGTGTTCTACGAGCAGAGATGGACTACGCGCTCGCACCAACACGAGCCTCCATTCATTCATAGAAAAAGACACCATTGTAATAATATAATTACTATAATAACCAGACTACACCCTGAGATACATAACTTTTATATCTTAGTTGTTAACTTTTATATCTTAGTTGTTAACAATTGTCCTTAAATCCTAACGAGGAGGATTAACTTTGTTCCGATATTAAAATTGTTAGATCAAAGAAGATTGTTTGTACACCATCAAGTTTGATAGAGGTCCAGAGACACACTCTTTTGGATTTAACAGGGAGGGAGGAGTCCCTCGTTATGACTGCAAACTTATAACCACAAACTTTACACGGAACATAAGCAAGCAATTTTAACAATAATGTTCGTATAGCAAGATATAATTAAGCAATTCTAACACTAATAGTTAGACTCACTACATTCTATTATTATTATCCTCTTCTTTTTTTTTTTTGCCTATGATGAGTTTCAGAAGTAATATTATAGAATGGCATATTATTAGTTCCACAACTTAGAGGTGGCAATGGGCCGTGCCTGGGCCGGCCCAGGCCTGGCCACCTCCGGATCGTGCTTGGCACGGCCCGAACACGCTGCGGTCAAGCCTAGCCCGCCCATTCGGGCTCGGGCCGGCACGTCGACTGTCGCTAAGTTATTAGTGACGACGTTATTTGCAACGGAGCGAACCGTTGATGAAGGTTTTTTCACCAACGGCTTTCACACGGAGTCGGCCATCGGTGAAGGTCACATTTCTAATAGTGTTGCAGACACCCAATGCTGAAGAGTTGGAGTGGCAATCTTTCATCATGGACAACTCCATTTTGGAGTTCCCCGATTGCCCAGACGTCGTCCATTTCCCTGTGTCGCTACCTAAGTCAGGGAAGGAAACAGAAGCCCTACCAGTGGCAGCGTAGGGAGCATTCTCTTTGAGCCATGCAAAGACACCCGTGGTCTCTCTATGGAAGCATTGGCTTCGGTGAAGGCCAAGTGCACCATGCGCTCAGAGAGAGAGAGAGAGAGATGGAACTCGGGTGGATATTAAAACAATTTTATTTCCTTTCAATTTAATTTATAAATTTTAATTAATTTTGAATTTTATTAATATTGATTTTTTTCTTCCACAATTATGCATATTTAATTTAAATTTTTCAAATCCATTTAAGTAAGCTTGTTTGATTTCCGATTAATTATGCCCAATTTTCAAAATTTTGAGTTTAATTGAGTTTAATTAATTTGAAATGTGAATAACTATTTATGAAATATTGAATTTTGTTATGCCTACTTAACTAAATATGCTTAATTTTGAATTTGATTAATTTTCATTTGGTTACAGTCAAATTAATTATGTCTGCTTAATTTTCAAATCTTTCATAGAGTAAATACCCAAAAAAAATACGAACTTTGGACTTTTTTCCATTTTTAGCATAAACTTTTTCTGTTAACAAGAAAACACACGAACATTGATTCCGTTACCCCGTTTAGCACGCACCATCATTTCTGACGATTTTTGCTGACATGATCGTTAACGGCGACGACGTGGCAAGTTATTTTGCTAACGTGACATATATTTCAATGGATGAGTAAAGGTTAACATAAACATACGAAATTACCCATCCCCGATACTAATGTTTTTTGAAACGGGGACGGGCAAAATGGTAATTTACCCGTCGTCTCCAAATTGGGCGTAAACTTTTTCCGTTAGCAAGAAAATGCACGAACTTTGATTCTGTTACCCCCGTTTAGCACACACCGTCATTTTTGATGATTTTTGCTGACATAGCCATTAACGGCGACGACGTGGCAAGTTATTTTGCCAACGTGGCATATATTTCAACGAACGAGTAAAGGTTAACATAAACTTACGAAATTACCCATCCCCGATGCTAATGTTAACCTTTACTCGTCCGTTGAAATATATGCCACGTTGGTAAAGTAATTTGTCACGTCGTCGCCGTTAACGGCCATGTCAGCAAAAATCGTCAGAAATGACGGTGCGTGCTAAACGGGGTAACGGAATCAAAGTTCGTATATTTTTTTGCTAACGAAAAAAGTTTACATCCGAATATTTCATATCACCAAGAATTAATATGAAAAAGACATTTCCTTGGCAAACATCCGAAGATTTCGCGATGCGGAGTCTAAAGTATATATACATACATAACCTTGACTATGTATGTATACTTTGCTCTTCGTCGTTACGTCTCCTCTGCCTTCTCATGCATCCATGCATGCAATCATTGCAGCAGCAGCATATCCTATTCCCATTTGCCAATCCACGATTCTATCTGATTCAAACTGCATGCAAGCTTTTTGTGAAAACTAAGAGACAGAAACGTCATGTGCTTTTGTAGAGGTTTTAATTAAGTACTTTTTAGTTGAGTTCGTGAGCACAGCTGAACGTTTGCTTCATTAAATGATCAAAAACCCCAAAGCGAACCCCTCTTATCAAGACCGATATTACCAAACCAGAGAAGGAGCAGGTGTTGTAATGGCGACGAAGCGCACCCAGGGACAGCATTTTGATAGCATTGTCGACATATCTTCTCATGGTCCATTTCTGATAACCTCAACAACAATATCTTTAAAGATAAGGTTTAATGTTATCTGTCGTGATCGACTTGTCCATTGCATCCTAGATCTTTCTGAAGCCTTTGTTGATTCATCTTTTCCTCTTATATACATTGCTTATTACTTCTACATGTATTAATTCTAAAACTTGATTGATCTTTAGGTGAAGAAGATACTTGATACGTTTGATACTGTAGAGAACTATTTCGAGTCCTTTACTTATCCATTGGTGGAAGAAATGCGTACGTGCAGACATGTGCTCCAACTTGGAAGCTATTTCTCATGCCCCATTTGTGGAAATAAAATCACTCAAATGCACAAAACCCAAAGAGCTCATTTATCGCATTGCAATTACGCCTCCTATTCGCTCTTCCGGTTCTGGAGACAACGAGATTTATAGTCCTCGCAAAGGTGATATCCTAATGTTGTTGCATTCCAGGCCATCAGATGATTCCGACCTGATACAAGACCAGCAATCGCATCGCCTTTGTGAGGTTTTTAAGGATGAATTTGTTGTCTTGCCACCTTATAACTACGTGATCATGGCATCCGGGGAGATTAATATTTCAAAAGATACAAGAAAAGGCAGAGCCAATAGTAGGTTGTTGGCGAATTTCCTAATGAGCACAATTAATTACAATCGGATTTTCAAGGCATTGAGTATTGGTCTTGCCCGAGGAGGAAATTTAGGTGTCATTCAAAAGGTGCTTCGACCTGATTCAATGGTATGCAGTCACTACATCTGTTTGTTTAACTTGTGCATATTGTATCAGTTTTTTATGTATGTGTTTTTTGTTAGAAAATTAGCCTTGGACCTAACTCCATCCCAAAAGCTAGCTCAGAGGGGGAGGATTGTCCAATCTATTTAAAGGTCATCTAGACCACAACCTCAAGCAATGTGGGACTTTAACACACACCCCTCACGCCCAGAATCCACATCTGAAGCGTGAAGTTCTGCAGGTGGCCCACAATCAACAATAGGTCTGGCTCTGATATCATGTTATAAAATCAAACTTTGACCTAACTTCTCCCCAAAAGCTAGCTCTAAGGGGGAGGATTGCCCAATCTATTTAAAGGTCATCTAGATCACAACCTCAAGCAATGTGGGACTTTAACATTTTTGACAGGATACTGAAGGCAATGTTTTCACTTCATCCGATTTAGTCGGTAGCATCCATGATGTTGACATCCGAACACATCTATCCAAACTGGATTTGAATGTCTCAGACGAATGCAATACTGAATTGTATATCAGCAAGGCAATGCCGTCACAAGAAATCGATTAACCTTATTTGGGGACCCCCCGGTACCAGAAAAACAAAGACAATTACTGGTCTGGTTTGGTTGCTGGATCAACTTGGATGCAGAACACTCATTTGTGCACCAACAAATGCAGCTGTGAGAGAAGTTGTCTCACGCTTGCTGAAGCTGCTGAAAGAATTCTCTGCCATCAGTCCCTGTCGCATGGGAGATGTGGTTTTGTTAGGCAACGAAAAACGGTTGAAAGTTACTGATGATCTGCAGGATGTCTTTTTGGATTACCGAGCAAAAAAGCTTGTAGAATGCTTTGCGCTGTTGACTGGATGGAAGCATTGTCTGAGTTCCGTGTTGGAGTTTTTCATTGACGGTGTTTCCATATACAAACAAGATTTGCATTATAAGAAGATTTTGCGTGAAGAGAAGGGAAGAGACTGGGCCAACAAAGCTGAAGATGCAGACATTGATGAAGAGAGCTTTGTATCATTTGCAAAGAGGGAATTCTCATCCCTTGTAAAGAAATTCACAACGTGTTTTGGAACATTGCATCGTCATTTACCAAGAGATGCATTTTCAGATGATAACTGCAAAAAAATATACAATCTTATTGATTCACTTGAATGTTTCAAAAACCTTCTCTCTAAAGAAGAAGGGTTTAGCAATCTAGAGGAAATATTTGAATCTCCTTACCAGGATGCAATGTCTTTAGCTGAAACAACAAGTTTTGAACAATGCAATAGCAGCACTGAATTCAATCTTCGTCATACTAGAGCTTATTGTTGTCAAATGTTAAAAATGCTTGAGAAATCTCTGAACATTACTTCATTGTCTGGCAAATCATAAATCAAGGACTTCTGTCTGCAAACTGCCAACCTCATTTTCTGCACAGCTTCAACATCTGCCAAGTTGTACAGATTGGAGGTCAAACGACCATTTGAGCTTGTTGTCATTGATGAAGCTGCCCAATTGAAGGAGTCTGAATCCTTAGTCCCCATGCAAATCTCGTTTATAGATCACGCAGTTCTAATTGGTGATGAACGACAATTGCCTGCTCTTGTTAAAAGCAAGGTCCAATTTTTAGTACTTTCATTTTACATATGTAAACTTTCATTCAGCATATTTTACTCTAATTAATGTGACTGGTAATCCACTCAGGTTTCAGAAAATGCAATGTTTGGAAGAAGCTTATTTGAAAGGCTTTGTTCATTAGGACACAGGAAGCACCTTCTTAATATTCAGTATCGAATGCATCCTTCCATAAGTTTGTTTCCAAATGCTAACTTCTATGAGAATAAAATTTTGAATGGGTCAAATGTCACTGGAAAGAATCATAGAAGGAAGTATCTTCCAGGCCCTATGAATGGCCCTTATTCTTTTATCAACATCAAACACGGGTATGAGAGCTTCGATAATATCGGGCGTAGCAGGAAAAATGACATTGGAGTGATTGTTGTAATGAACATACTTAGCAGCCTTGTTACTTGTATGACCTTCAAATCTTTCATTAGCTTGTCATCATATGTTTAAGTATCACTACTAAAAAATTGGTCATCTACGACGGACAAAGCCGTCGCAAAACGGTAGCAATAGGACATCTGCGATGGCATAAAGCAGTCGTAGACATCAGTCGCAAAAGAACTAGTCGCTGATGTGTTGCGACCGCGGTCGCAAGTAAAAAGTTACTGCGATGGTATGTCGCCGTCGTCGAATGTGGTCGCATGACATCTGCGACTGCGTTTGGCGACCAGTGGAAGAGCATCTGCGACGGCCCTGTAGTCGTAGAGCCGTCGCATACGTATATATTTTTTTTTAAAAAATAAAAATATTTAAATTCCTGCTCCAAAATTTAATTAAAAATACATATGAAACAAAAGACAGCGAATTATAATACATGGATATCAAAATATTATTTACATCGTATCAAAACAATAATGTTTACATCATATCAAAATAAAATATCAAAAAAGTACATCAATGATCAGGCGCATGAGGCGGCGGAGAGAGGGGTTGCGTGGGGAGCACATCAGTCAGCCTCGATGATGATGATGGATCTGATGATGCTGATGCCACCGCGCCAAATGATGGGGGAGGCGGAGGAGCCGAAGCACCCGGTATGATAAAAGATATATGTGTCATGTACTGGGTCATCTGCGTCATATACTGCGTCATAGCGGCCATGTCGGTGTTGAGCCGTGCCTGAGCAGTCTCGACGGTCGCTAATCGGCCCTAATCCACACGTGATGTTGATGGACCAGCGACGGATGAGGTGAAAGCAGACGACCTTGCACAATGTGGCTACAGCAACGCCCGTGCATGGGCCGTTGTGCCAATGCCATATACACGGCCGTGGCCGCCTCCTGCCACCTCCATCCATGCGTCAGCATCAAGCTGATGTTGCGTAGGATCACCTCCCCGCTGGGTCACCAACTCACTATACGTGACCTTTAATTTAAATAAAAGTTAATTAATTGAATTAATTAATTACACATAATAGAACTAGATATTCTTTTTTAAATATTAACTTACTAGTACCGTCTCCGACCTCCTGCTGATGAACTCACCCTAGCGAGGATCACACTGGTATCTATGTGTCTCCTCGAAGACCCTCAGAGGATCAGCAGGGATGAGCATCCTCTGCTCGTCTAGTGTCCCCTACAATAAAATAAATATAATTAATTTTTCTATAATAATAAATAATAATAATAATTATTATTAAATTACTTACCAATCGACGCTTATGGCTGATAAATGGGATGGACCCACCAATATGTCGGGCGACGGATCCCTCGACCAGCGTCATCCGATTTTGGTGCGCCGTCCGGGAGGCACCCTGCCATCCCTCCGACGCCCAGATGTCGCATAGTCAATCCCATACGTCAACCTCTATCCAGGTTGGCCCGTGTCCCTTGAACGCATCCATTGGCGTATCTCTGTTACCGCCTATAGTCGCTCGCGCCTCATCTCGCGCCCGATGGAGGATATCCTTGAAAAGCTTCTGATTGTAAGCTTCTCAAGCATCCTTCACCTGAGCCTGAATGACGAGATCCCAGGTATATCGGGCCTACAAAAAGAAAACATTAGCTCGAAAATCATATCCGGTATAGCTATAGAATGCTGAACATAACTACTTACTTTAATAGCTTAATAAATCATATCCGGTATAGTGAAACGCTTAAGGCCAGAATGACTTGTGAAGTTCTAAAAACAGAAACTAATTGAGAAGCAATTCTTGATCATGAAGGGAGGAATAAAATTCAAAAAGGAAGTTGGAAGTTCCCTAAATTTGATTTAAGCAAGCCCTTGAATGTGCAGCAACAAACATCAGCACACTAAATTAAGCAGTGCCATGCAGAGAGGATCTTAAGATGCTGAACACAAGAGAACTTAATATGGTGATTTATACCAACTACTAAATCAAATTATACCTAAAAAGTTTCTTTAGGTATGTGAAAGTTTCTTTAAATTTAGAATACTATGTAAGTACTTTTTTCTGTCAATTTAAGTGCATCCTCTTAAGCAGATATTGACATAGCAACCTCATGAAATTTTATTTGTTATCAATTCTTGTCCAATTGAAAAGTTACTAGACATACTTATATACAATATGGAGCATATAAAATGGTAAAACTCATTTGACTCAACATGGATAATCAATATTCTTTACAAGATGCTTTCAAGCAAACTAGAACTCTCCACTGAAGAAGAAAATATAAGTTTTAGTTAAATGGACTGCAACAACATAAGATCTGGTATCATGTCATGCATTGGAGAATAAGAGGGAAGACAAATTATTTTAAACTACTACAACTTTCATCACATGTGCCCACTTTAAACTAATGCTAATACCAAGGAACATGAATAGCATCACAGAACTTGAAGGAATTCAACAGTAGGGCACATTCTCTGTCCCTTACTTTGTCATCACTTTTGCAACCTAAATATTCTCAAATAGTAAAATAGTTTACATTTCAATTAAACTTATCATCTTACACTAAAATAATAACTTAGACACTATTAATTAGTTACATTATCTAAAATTAATAAACTATGTACCTCGAACTCGGACCATAATATATCTCGACTATGCTACGGCACGTGGGTCCATGAATGACACGGCTCCCGAAAGAACCTCTTGATAATAGAGATGATGTTGCGAGCAACATCGTCCTGCTCGAATCTACAACGCAAGTATTACAACATAAGTAGTAATTAATTAATTAACAATAATAAAAAATAAAGTTTGATACTTACTTTAGACCATGCAGTGATATCCGCTGACGTTGGTCGGTCGATGAAGGTGCATGAGCCCCCCGATTAGGCCCATGAGGCCTACGACGACCTCGAGCCTCCGGGGCCGGTGCTGGTGGTGACGGCGCTGCTGTGGACGTCGAAGGTCCCGATGCTAAGGATGGTGGTGGTGGTGGAACTGCGGCGGACGTCGAAGGTCCCGGTGCCACGACTAGTGGTGATGGTGGTGCTTCCATGCTAATTGTCAACTAAAATTGAATGTCGTTGTGGCAAAATGTAGACCCGTTAATGTTGTAGCTGCAGGATAGACATAGAGCTTCAAATAAGAACCAGGAATCAAATTAAAACAATGACTTGTAATAAATTAATTGAAATCAAAATTATAAATAATTTAGAACAGAAGAAACTGCAGGGAGTTTCTTCTGACATGTCTTGCTGACAATGTATAGCTCACGACTCTTGCGACCCAAACTTTCTGTTAAAATCTAGAAAATGCAGACACATAGACACCTTGCTAAAAATGAAGATTTTAGCAAGTGGGAAGACACATAGAGAAAGGAAAAATTATACATATAGCTCTTGATGACAATGTTGATAAAATCTAATACATATATGATGACACCTCTAAGGATGAAAGTTAGAAGCCATTTGTTTCTTCTAATTAATTGTAGATGACATGAATTGAAGCAGAAAAGGAACAGTAAGTCTGTGACCCACACTTTTTGTGCCAATCCTCTTACCCCTTGTTAATTGTAAGTACATGCCAAGAATAAGAAACTAACATCAGCAGCTAAACAAAGCAGCAAAGGATTAGAGGCAGATGCATGCAGCAGAGGATTAGAGGCAGATGCATTGAATACTTTGACCAGGTTGAGCAAAAGCCATCCATTAAGAAAACAGTATCAAGGCTACTAAAGCATGAAGAAAGGAACATACAAAGTCATGGTCCACACACCTCCTTTTAGTGGAGATAGAGAGCAAAGAATAATATCTTGCCCTCTTGCTTTGTATTTTAGCTCATGACTCCTGCCATGTCTTGCTGACAATGCCGATGAACTTTGACAAACATGTCAAAGAATAAATTCACCTCTTCAAGTAATTAAGAAACGAATAATGCATATCTCACATTCAACCAACATCACATCTTCACCATGTGAAGTGATACCCTTTGTTGTTATCTCTTTGACAACCAAGTCTTGTGCAAGCAGTAAATTTGAAGACAAAATGAGAAAACTTCTATTTCATAATAATACTCATTGAAGACCCATTCTCAGAAGCTATAGTTGTGTTGCAAAATATGGCTAAATCTGTACCAAAAGATAATTGATTCTGAATAGAATAAACCAATCAATAGTCTCAATGAGGAACAAGAAGACAACATGGCTTTTTAAAACATCAAATTGAGGAGGGTCAACCACCAGCCCTATGACTGCTTATTTTATGTCTACGCATATAATTAGACAGAAGAGTTTCAATATTGCTTTAAAAAAGTGTCATCAAAAGGTTTTAAAAGAAGAAGAATAAAAAGTTCTCCATGCAGAATAAAGGTCAACCACCCATGAGAATGTAACATCCCGAAGATTCCATACAATTCCCCACATACACAATGAAGACCTGAACAAAGATAAGGAAATAAAAGCATACATGACATAATTCACTGAAAACAATAATTGATTGGCTCCTAAAGTACTACCAAGCACGGTGAATGAGGAAAATTCACAAAATAGAAACAGAAACCTCATATGAGTCAGCATCCCAGAATGCAATCAACTTTGGAGTAAGAGGGAACCTAAAACTGATACATGAGTTTGAACTGTCAAACAAGAGCACTATGCTTGAACAGTATGGCTTAAATGTTGTTGGGATAAAACAAAGACATGAGGGTTTTATCTAAGATGGCAAACTTTGTATAGCTCATGACTCCTTAGCATACTCATTAGCATTTATTCTATACATGATGACAAGTTAAAATCCCTAAGAGACTATGAAAATGGAAATCATATCAATCTTTGATTAATAGAATGATGTATTGTGCAGTCTAGAAAATAAAGGTAATCCACTAAGGATATTCCTGTATTTTTCCAATACTACTTGTTGTAAGAAGGCAAAGAGGGATGGAAATGGAATGGGTAGTGTCTGCTCTACCCTTCTATTACTATTTCCTCTTTGAGAGAGATAGAGAGATTTTGTCATAGCATCAATAGTCGATAAGTATTTAACATAGCAGAACTAAATAAATAATAGTAGATAAGTATTTAACAATCATCACAAAGTAACAAATGCAGATAAGTACTATAGTACTTACATTTCTATTACTTAGCTAGAGAAATAAAAATCACGAACCAAGACTTTTGTATGGCTTACCTGCTCGTAGATAGGAGAGTTGGAGAAGGAACCGAGACGCAACAAAATCGAAGAAATGCGGGAAATTGGAACCGTGACGAGGGAGATTGGGAAATGAGAATGGTAATGGAGATTGAGAGGGGGAAAAGTTTAGGGTTTAGGGGAATAGGAAGAGGGAAGAGGTTTCAGCGGCACCGACGACAGACGAGGAGACCGACGACAGACGAGGAGATGACAAAGAGTAGTGCTCTACACCTACACCTACCGTCGGCTGAAACCCTAGCCGGCGGCAGCTAGGGTTTCGGCAGCCAGAGAGAGCGAGAGGAATACCAGCGGTGCAAGTGACAGTCGGCGATCGGCAGAAGACAAATCGAGATCGTGCGGGGAAGAGCAGTCGTGAGAGTGAGAGAGCGTGCGCGGAAGAGTTTGGTTGGCGTGGGGTTTAATAATTTGACTTCCGACGGTTTCGCGATCGCTAAAGACGGTCGCAAAAGTTGGTGGCAAAACGGTAGCGATACTGTCGCTCTATTCGTAATTTCACGACGGTGGTTCAAACGGTCGCCAATCCGTCGCGCCAATGGCACCCTTGTGACCCCCCATTGCGGGCGGTCGCAGAACCGTCGCATCTGCGATCGCCAGCTCTGTCGTCGCAAATTGGCCGTCGCAGAAAGCCAATTTTCTAGTAGTGTATGTTTATACTACTAATGTTAATCTTGTTCTTACTCTGCAGCAACTAATCAAACAAGACAAAGACTTAGCGTTGGCATTATCTGGCCTTATACTGCATACTGCCCAAGTTCTTGCAATTCAAGACAGCTTAGGCAAATTGCATAGGAGGAATTCAAACATGAAAGTTAAAGTTAGTTCCGTAGATGGTTTCCAAGGTAGTGAAGAAGATGTTATCATACTTTGCATAGTGAGGTCAAATGCTGGTGGGTTAATTGATTTCCTCTCAAATTGTAATCGCACAAATGTTGCTTTGACGAGAGCTAGGTATGTAATGTTGTTTTTTTACACTTAATATTTTGGTGAATCATTCTCATTTAAGTTATGAGCTTGCTTTTTTCTTGCAGATATTGCCTTTGGATTTTAGGTAATGCAGCCACTCTAATTAGCAGTGGGTCAATTTGGGCAAGATTGGTATCTGATGCTAAGGCTCGCAATTGCTTCTTTGATGCAACTGAGGATAGGGGCATTGCAACTGCAATATCTAAGTCCGGTTGTGGTCGATCCAATGCCGATTCTATCAACTTTGATCAGTTACGCATTAGTGAAAGATCAAATGAGGTATGATTTTACTTCAAATGCTTTTAAATTCTCTTATCTTTGACTTGATTTGTGGCCAGTCTTGTTATCGATTCTAGTTTGTATCCATCCTCTATATTTGTTCATTCTGATAGAGAATTGAAAATGGATTTTGGAGTTCATCAAATAATTCTGAGGCATCCACATGGAGACAAGAGTTATCGAGTCAGATAGTTTCATATAATTCAGTCGAAGGTATTAATGGTTCTCGCACAAATTTCAGGTTTGTTTCTACTTCGATATTCTTTGCCAAAATGATTTGGGTTCATATATTTTTGAGTATTGTTATGATTCTATCATCAATAACTTATCCGGCAGAAAGAAGGAATCTTCTAGGAAAGCGAAATTTTCATGTATCACACGTAAACCTGCCAGTAATCACTCAAATCAATCTGCAGACGAGTTTCCAAATGCAGTAATCACTCAGAAGGATATCAATCATCATACAGGTTTAACATCAATGTGAGGCTCTATAATTTAATAGCTTTTTTGCTCAATATATATTCTTATAGTTTTGACTTTTGATCTCTTTGTAGTAGTAAAAAAAAATCCGAAGTTGTAATATTGAGTAATACAACTGAAGATGGTGCTACATCAAATGTATTGTTGTACAAAGATGAATACGAAAATGCATTATCATTATGGTATGTTTTTGCTCCTTTATTGAGGTAAATTATTGTCTTTATTATTTGTTTTGCATCTCAATATTTTTGTATACTTATTAAGCTTTTCTGAAATATGAATTAACTTCCGAAGTTGTAATACATCAACTGAAGTGAATAATGATGACAGGTATGAAGAGAGCACCAGAACTTATTATCTCCTTTGACTTTCCTGTTTTTGTTTGAATTATTATATTTCCAAGTATGCAATATCCTATTTAATAGATTAGGGATTCTTTTTTTTGTTTTTAAGTGATTTTTTTTTGCATGCTGGGACCTTGATTACTTGCTTATTGGGTCAGTATCCTATAAATGATTAAGCTTCCATAAGTTTCTCTAATTAGTATGCAGTTTACTCTGTTTATACTAAGTAATGCAAGTTGGTAGCAGACATTGCAGTTCAATAAAGCTATTATCACAGTTTGCAGAGTAGTTTTTCAGTTTACTTTTCTACAGAGACTAAAATATACTGAATCATGTGGATAAAATGCAGAGAAGATTAGCAGGAAATGGTGTGCCCAAAAAGGATGGATCAAAATTGTTGGTTTGCTACTAAAGATATTTTGACTAAGTAATTAAGCTATCTTTGTGGAAGCTGAGAAATGACATTGCAAGTAAACACTTGTACTGGTTTTAATCAGTTAATGGATACTAAATATTGAGCTTTATGAGGATTTATTTTGTGAAGGCAAGTTGGGAACTTTTGTTTAGTTGGCTCAGAACATAATGTTTTAAGTTTTATTATCAGTGCGACGGAAATGTTTTATTTGAAAGAATGGATGGATTTGGTATTAAAGTGGGCATATTAAGTTACAATTTGCTTCCCTTATAAAAGTAACATTATTCTAAATTGTCACGTGGTACCTTCACAATGAAATTTGGTTAACATGACAATTTGAGATTTTTCAAATTTATTTATTTATTTTTTTGCGTTCAAATTTCTTTATTTTAAATGAGGTTTAATGTCTCTCTTAATTAAAGCCCATCTGCTCTCTCTCTTGACGTGTTAGCATTAATTCTCTTTTTTAATTTAAAATTTTTAAATATCATTTCTTTTATTTTCTCTCTCTCATATATATATATATATATATATATATATATATAAACAAGATTCAAAATTGTCATAGGGCCACATCGACAGTTCCTGTCCAGTTCTTCATTCAGGTATTGTAGATGGCTAGGACCTTCTTCTTGAACTCATCAATTTCATGCCTTTGGTGGCATTAGATGTGATTGATCTAATGCATCATCGAGATGCTTCCTCCTAATAGCTATTTTTTATTGTATATTTTAGCAACTTTGTCGCGCCCCGGCCCCGACCCCGGCCCGAGACGCGACGGCGACCCGAACACCGCGTAGCGGAATGAAAAGCCACGAATCATCACATAAAATACAACAACAACATAAAAACTAATAATTAAAATTCATCAGTCAGATCAAATACAATTATCCAAATATAAAATAAATCTACAAATTACAGTTCCAAAATAACAATATCAATTATCAGCATTATAAGGCGACAAAACGAAATAAAATACGAAAGCAGTCGCCATCAGAGCTCCACATCTACGATCGACTACTAGCTGTCTAAAAATTATCTACACCTCGATCTACAAATCGACTGCTCACCCCTGCAAATCTGAAGAAAAAACAACGGAGATCAACGAATGCTGAGTAGGAGAAGCACAATATGATCAATAAGTATCAAGTGTCAACTCGACAATGAATAACAACATGGCCTAAGATGCAGTCAAAGGCGATGAACACAACAAATACACCTCACCTACTCCTAAACAACATCAACTGAATCATCGAGTGTGTGGACCATTGGGTAAAAACCCCACATTCTACCACTCGTAGAGTGGCATCAACCGTCCGCTCCAACGGTGACGCGACTACCCCCACCAAGCAGGTAGCCCGACGGGCGTCATATTTGACATCCGCACACCCGAAGGTGCCCAAAATGACTAGTCAATATTTATACCCTCACCCATGTCTGGAGGTTACCGCAATAAAATGGTCCTGGACCGAAGTCCTCTCTGAGGCCGTAGCCTCCAGATCGACAGCAACTATGCAACTCGACTCCAAGAGTGCAACAAGGTATATCACCATGATCAATAACATAGCAACAACTCCAAGTGATTATGACATGATCAACATGCTACTAATATAACATCATCATGATCAACAATATAATAATTCCAAGTGATTATGACATGATCAACAGGATAATAACATGCTCAACAAATAAACAACACCAATAAGCAACAATAAAATGCAACACATGCAATTTCTCTACATGGCATGTCCAACAATAATGTGCAACAGGAGTTCAATAAATTTCAGGAAGCAAAGCAAACAATGGAAGCAAAGGTATTTCCGTAATTTATCTCCGACGACAAATCAACAATAGACTTGCAGGCTCAACTCATGCTCAACCCACTCTCCAAACACTCATGATCAACCAACTCTCCAAACCACAATTATTTCACACCGATCAATCAACTAAATTCTCAGAATAATAATTTACTATTATTTAAACACCTCGACAACCTCAACCACTAACCAACTGAAAGAATAACCTAACAATGCTTTCTCGGAAAACTAACCCCACCATCGCGTTCAAAACGCGAAAATGATCAAGATTTCTATTCACCTCAACTTCAACCGACAACTCGGGGCCCACCAACTAAATTAATTTCAAATACAACTATCAATCACTCAATTACTAAACAACAGCAAAATACTAAAATATATCAAAATCATACCAAATGATCTCCAATCTGAAATCCGACACCACCATCGCGTTCAGCACGCGAAAATCTACAACTTTGGTATTAACCTCAACTCGATCCGACGACTATACGATCAACTACAAAAATACCCCAATAATTCATAAATCAATCCAATTTCATATGATACAGCTCTATTCTCTAAACACTATTCATATCCCACCCACTCGTCTCCCTCTCCCCTCACCCCTCACGCTGCCCCTTGCCCCTTGCCCCTTGCCCCTGCGCCCGACGCCACCTCCCTACTCCGCTCGAACCCACGAAGACCGGCCATCCCGGCTGCCGGCGATCACCCCGGCGGCACGGCCGCCCTCTCCCCGACCTCCGCGACCGGTTCGACTCACCATCGGCCGCCCTTCTGCACCCGATCTCGCCGCCTCCTCTGCTCACCCCAAATCCACGCCGGGCGGCTCCCCAAGCCGCCGACGACCATCTCGCCGACATCTTCGCTTCTCCTCGGCCTCCGACACCGACGTGACTCTCTCTCTCTCTCTCTCTCTCGCGGACCCCTCCTCTCTCCCTCTCGGCCACCGCCTACGACCCACACGCCGACCTCTTCGCCCTCTCATCGACCTCCTGGCTCGATCCGACCCCCTAGCGGCCGAGCAGTGGCCGGAAAAGCCACCACCAAGCACAGCCAGCCAGCCGCCAGCCCGGCACGGCTCCTCAGCACGACCTCGTCCTTCGTTGTCGTCGTCGGAAAATAGACGCGGAAGTAAAGGAGAAGGGAGAGATCTCCTACCTCGATCCCGCGACTCCGGCGACGACGAGCTCCACCAGCGACACACGCCGACTTCTCCACCTGCAGCATCTCCTTCCTCCTCGCTATCACTCACCGCTCCCCTCTCTTAAAACCTCTCAACAACACCTCACCCATCTTATTCTCACCCTCACTGCCACCTGGCACTTCTCCACTTCCACAGCTAACTTTTTTTTTTTTAATACCCGAACATAACAAACTTATTTCTCAGTTGTACCCTTCCCTTCTGTGGGTCTGTGAATGTATATCTATCTTTCGCGTGTTTTATAAATATATACACATATTTCTTTCTGTGATGGTTCTTTCTTGTGGCTTTTGCATTCCCAATGTGATGTTTGGCTTGGATGTCGGGCGATGCCGATGTTGTGTGGTTGACTGACTTTGTCGCGGTCGACCGTGGCGTGTGGAACTATTCTTTGTTTGAATTAGGCGCCGTCGGGTTGGCTAGTCAGCGTTTGTCAAGGTTGTGAACAAAATTTTAGGTTGAGATTAGATATATGTCAAAAGTAGAGTTGAGTTTGTCAATCTTCCTCGAAGTTGTTCCAGTTTGGGAGTGGAGGCGTTGGGGCCGAGAGTAGTGGCGTTAGGGCCGATGACCAAACTCGGTGTTGAACCAAGCTCGCGAAGAGCACGTTTCGGGTCATTGAGGGCGTGTGTCACGTACGTATCGACGAGCCAGATCATGTAAAATTTGAAAGTACCCTTGGATACATTCGGGGGTTGTATGTTCGTGTAAACGAAGTGAATGACATTTTACACGATCTACAACCCTTCAATTGACCTTAATTAATTGGATAATTTGGGAATATAGTTATTTATATTGTACTTGGTTGTTTCCTTTTAACCATTAACTCATTTATAAATTTTGGCTACTATATCTCCCTTGTTCGAGCGGACTCACCATCAAGGTACATGGGGTGGGAGAGTACATTGACACTCGGGCTGTAGTTATCATGGTAAGTATATTTATTTCAATTATGCAATCTTTATTTATACACTACTAGAATAATGGGCATCAGCAACGGCTGATGCCGTTGCTGAGCCGTTGCTCAAGAGAATCAGCAACGGCCGAGCCGTTGCAATAGAGCCGTGACAGAAAGTCGCGTTGCTGATGACTTAGCAACGGATCAGCAATGGCCGCTCGGGCCGTCGCTCAAAATATTATCAGCAACGGCCGCTCGGGCCGTCGCTAAAAATATTATCAGCAACGGTTTTGCCACAGACCCGGAGCCGTTGCTGATAACATTAATAGCAACGACCGCTGAGTCCGTAGCAACACTGTTAGTAAAACTCCGTCGCTAAGCCGTTGCTGTAGGTCATCAGCAACGGCTTTCGATACACTTTTAGCAACGGCTTTCCCACGGACGCCCGTGGGAAAGCCGTTGCTGATGACCTATACCTGCAAACAGAAAATTTGAAAATTTCAAATTTCCATTGATACATTGATACATTTATCTGATACATAACTCACACACCCATACCCTCATACACACATTCATTCACACATCACAAACACCTCATACACATTCATTCACACATCACAAACACACCAAGATATACATCAAAACAATTATATTTATATTGATAATTATCCACGATAGTATAAAAAAAATTCAAATGCAAAATTGAAGTATCAATATCCAAACAAAATAAGTTAAACAAGTTCAATATCCAAACAAAAAATCTCACGATCACGATGGAGGATGGTCTGGATTATATGGCGGGGTCTGGAGCGCTTGAGTGTACACCGGCGTGGACTGACTCGAGGACGATGGATTAGATGATGCCGAAGAGATGACTACTTCGGGATGACCTGACAAGTTGCGTAGCATAGCTTCTATATTCACCATCGTCTGACTCTGGCGCTCCATCATCTCAGTCTGACGCGCGACCGTCTCCTCTAGTGTCCTTATCCTATTACTATGATCATAACTGGATCTGGAGGTGGACGGCCGCTCACCAGCGATCGGAGGGGTCGGTGCCCCAAGTGGCCCTAGTACGGCTCGTGCATGACCACTATCTGCGAAGCCATATACGTGGCCATGGTCCCAGCCACCTACGGCCTCGACCCACGATGCTGTGTCAAAGTCCTCGGGGGTACCCCCGCGCTGCACCACCGTCTGGCTGTAGGTCTCCTACTCGAGTTTGATTTTTTGTTTAATATTTATCATAAAACTTAAATTATAAATATTTAATGAATAATTTAAACAAATATATAATTACCATAATGTATGCAGCGCGGTTGTGGATGTACTCCCCCGTCCCATGTGCTCGACGGTGAGTCCGCTCAAACACCGCCATCGGGGAGGGTCGCTGGACAGTCCCGTCATCCGACACCGTCGTCTACATTTACAAAACAAATACATTAATTAGTACACATAATAACAAATAAAATATATAATTAAAAGATATACTTACCATACGGTTTGCGTGCACTACAAATGCAACAGAGCCGCCGGTGTGACGCGCTGCTCCCCCCGACATGCGATTTCTAGCCGCATTCCGAGAAACCTCCTGCCATCGATCCGTCGACCATATCCCCACGAGCTGGTCCCATATATCCGGAGTAATCCAACCGGGGCCGTATCCCCGAGTCTCCGCGATGTTAGTGGTCCCAGCTCGGGCCATCGCTTGGGACCGAGCCTGCCCCAGCTGCCCGTTGTACCTTGCCCGGGAAATAGCCTCCCAAGCAGCGTAAATGAAGGGCCTCTGGTCCTCGGCCCATGTATAGCGAGCCTGCAAAATAATAATATCAGTACCAATATTAATATATCATCATGCATGTAAATAATAATAATAATACGTGCCTCAAACTCGCGCCATAACATGTCGACGTGCTCGCTAGGCACGTGAGACCACGTAGGCCATGCCCCGTGCATGTATCGTCGAATAGTAGAAGAAATGCTCCTCGGCACTTCTTCTTGCTCGAACCTGCACAACAAAAATAAATTTTAATATTATATTATGATATAATGAATTTGTAATGATTCATAATTCATGATATATTACCGCTCCCCAATCACGCTAAACAATCTACGTGACTCTGTGGCTGGTGGAGGCTGCCACCTGTTCGGCCCGCGTGGCCGCCTACGTCTGGATGTACTAGCCTCGGCAGTATCATCCTCATGAGGATCAGCAACAGGAGGATCAGCAGCATGTGTAAGTGCTGTAGTCTCACCGATCGGAGACTCTGAAACTCTCCTGCGTCGATAACCACGACCAGACATATCTGTCGAACAGACATATAATCAGATTATTGTATAAATAGTAGAGATATATTTAATAAAATATATACTTTACAATTATTCTTCATCATCTGAATAATAGTCTTCGAATTCTTCTTCTTCTTCCTCTTCTTCCTCTTCTTCATCTTCTTCATCTCCAGCTTCCTCAATTTCTTGATCGTCATCATCAGCATATTCAACTTCTAATTGAATTGACGTTGTGTCTGCATCCTCGAGTATTGGAATAATACGATCCACAGCAGGAAGATCATCTTCTTGATAGAAACCAGGAGGATCATTTTCTCCTACTATCGGATCAATTTTTCCTCTACCTTTTGTCTTACAGACTACACGCCAATCTGCTCTATCTTTATTTCGAGCCGGATACTTCGCGTAATATACTTGTTCGGCTTGTGATGCCAATATAAAAGGCTCATTTGCTGCCAATTTTGATTTGTAATTAACCTCAACAAGTTTGTATTTTGGATGAACTTTCATGCCCCTTTTTGTTGTATCGAACCAATGACATCTAAATAGGATCACTGATTTCAAGCCGAAGTAGTGCAACTCTATCACTTCTTCCACCAGTCCATAAAAATCCATATCATATTCAACATAGGTTGTCCCTTTCACGCAGACCCCAGCATTCATCGTCTTCTTTGCAAATGAATATTCAACCGTGTGAAATTTATACCAGTTAACAAAATATCCGCTATAGCACGACACAAGTCGCGACGGTCCACTAACAAACTCAAATATTTTTTCATCTATTTCAGCTCTGTGATCTTTGCTGTAAGTCTGAATCCAAGTAGGGAAATCACGATTCCGTAATCTCTCCAATTCTTGATCGTTGTGAATAGAGTATTTTTGTACCATCTCAATGTCAAATATTTCAATGAATTGTTCAATCTCTGGACAATTGAGTAATACATACAAGTGTGCCAAATGATACTCTTCATCGCTTAAGTGTCGAGATGGACGAGAACCAAAAGCACGACCAGAGTGATAAAATATATTTAAACGTCCATCTGAATGTCGAACACCCCCGTCGTCGTTACGTGGAAGACGATCAAATCTTGTCTGTACTGTCGATTCAAAGTAAAATGAGCAGAATGTTGAAATTTCTTGGATGATATACGATTCAGATATTGATCCTTCAACAGCTGCGGTGTTCTTTACTTTTTTCTTCAGACGATTCATGTATCTTTCAAATAAGTACATCCAACGATATTGAACGGGGCCACCAACTCGTGCCTCGTATGCCAAGTGTATCGGTAGATGCTCCATCGAGTCAAAAAATGCAGGAGGGAAAAACTGCTCCAGCTTGCATATGATTTCAACAATATTATTTTCAAGTGTTGACATATCTTCGACTCGAAGGACATTTGCACAGATGTGTTATATCCGTAAATTTTATATAATTTAATTTAGTTATTTTCAGCCGGACGATGTGGATGCGCATCGAAGCGGGTCGGAAGAAGTGTCGGAAATGTGAATTAAGGTGAGGCCTTTGCGCGTGTTTAGTGATTTGTTTTATTTACTTTTATTTTCGGTTTTGGATTGTTTGTTGAGTCGAGTCCGACGACTCGATCGGAATCTGATTTGGGCAAGTGTGGGTTGAGTTGGGTAGAAGCCGCAGTTGGATTAAGTGAGGGGTAGAATCATAAAAATAAAATAAATTAAAATAAGATTATATATATATATATATATATATATAGGTGTAAAAAAAAATATAAATAATAATAATTAAAAAAAAAAAGAAAAAAAAAGGGTTAATTGGTGTGTGCGGTTGCTGCAGCCGCACACACCCAAAAAAATAAAATAAAAAAAGGGGGAAGCGGAGAGGGCGACAGAGGAGACGACGGAGGAGGCGGTGAAAGAGGGATTTGCCGCCGGTGGTATTGCCGACGCCGGTGATCATCGGCTCAAGGACGTCGGAGAGCGTCATCCATTCTATTTTCCTTTACCGGTGAGTGGTTTACTCTTGTAAAAATTTAAGGTCTTTCTTTCTTTCTTAGCAGCCCCTTGTCATGAGAAAGAAAATTGGATTTTTCTCTACAAATTTTGATTCTTCTTCCTATGGGTTTGAGTCGCGTGCTTTTGCCAATTTCTTCACGAAATTTGAGACTAAAAACATGAAATCTAGGCCATGGAAATTATTTTTCTTCTTGGTGGCCGCCCACTGCCATATAAAACTTTGGATGAGATTTTACGATTGATGAATTTCCTTTTGATTGTAATAAGAAGTATCATCTACAAGCAAGCTTCTTTGGAATCAAATGGGTGGTATGGGTGAAGATGGAATTGGGAAACCTAGGCGAACAATGGCCGCCTGTGCCACTTTTCCTTTTGTGGCCGCATGATGTAATGGAGGTTGACTGTAATGTGCAGACAATGAAATTTAATTGAGGAGGGTTTGAAACAGTGAGCTTTGAGTTGTGTTTAAAATTTGGAAATTGTAAATTTCTTTTCCTTTTACTAGAGGCTGGTTCACATATCAAAGGTTAAAGAAGAGTGATTAGTCTACTTAGATGGTTTGTTGGATTTATATATATATGATTGTTGAAATTTCTATTGGCTGAAAATATAATTGCTGGAAGTACCGTATAATAGTGCTGAAAATTTCAAATAGAAATGATGCTGAAATGATGTGTATGATGCTGGTTATACATGCTGAAATTGTCTAGTTAGATGCTGATTTTTTTATATATGTGCTGAAATTACATATTATACTCATATTTATTGTGGGCTGGAATTATTTGGGTGTTTGCTAATTTAGTTGCTTAAACTTAGGTGTTATCTATAAACTTTAGACTTCTATGTAGAAATCTCTTAATTTAGATATTTCATTCAGTTTGGAAATCTTAAACTACACTCTTGTAGGATACAAGCACTTGGTATTAAATGGTGTAGGGATACTGTCTTATATTAAATGTTTGTGGTATTGGGGCATTCATTATTTTTCTTTGTAACGTGCTTGTGTTTGTGGACGAGATGGGGGTTCGGTTGAACTGATCAGCGGGGGAGGTGTGGACCGGGAACCTCGTCAGTGAGCCACGCTGACGACGGACCTGGAGTGGCACTGGTTGGAGGGTATTCCCAACTAATTGGGGTTACTGAGGCTAGAGGGCCTGCCTAGCTCAGGAACCATGGGCGGGAAGCTCACTGGGTATGTCCTAGTGACCGACTCGTATTGGTTGAAAATATACTTGTATAAATGTGTGGTTTCTTTTCTTTGTGGGATATGTATGGATTGGTTTAAAATTACTTAGATAAAATGGTTTAATTCTGGATTTAAGAAATTATCCATGTACTTTGATACTGGTTGGATTATGGTATGGAAATTACCTATTATGTTATTATTATGCATCTTATACAACTGTATAGTTGTGGACCGTGGTGGGCTCAGGACCGAGCCACTCACTAAGTCCAATATGGACTTACCATTTTGTTTTATTGTTTTTTTTTTTAGCACCAGGTCAGAACAAGTAGTAGCACTGAGGTGTTGGAGTAGCGCAGCTGGGAGCGGCAGGTTCAGGACTGATCTCGTGACAAGTCGAAGTTAGAGTTAGGGTAGTAGTCGAGTTTAAAGAGAGTCGTGTATTTGAGATTTATTGTTCTTTATTTCATTTGTGGTTTCTGTATTTTCATTTATGGTTTCAAACATTGTTAAAAGTTTATTCCGGTTGAACATTCATGTTTCCGTGATTTCTTTATCAAAAGATGAATTTGTTTTGGTTCTATAAACATTTATTAGTGGTTGGAGTTGAAATATGAAGTTTGTTTTATCCTTATGGTCTATGATTACTTTATTGTGTCTGTGGTTGTGATTTGAGTAGGCTTCGGGGTATGCTTGTATACCCTGGCCGGTCACACCATTGTGGAATTTGGGGTGTGACAAAGTGGTATCAGAGCCAGGTTTAGGTCTTGACTTCGATTTTAGGGATATTGGGGTGCTGTATCGGTATTGCTAGCATGTCGACATACAGTGTGTCCTAGTCACGAGATCGGGGAACTGAGCCTGCGCACCAGCGGCGGTATGTATCATTTTTATTCATTGTTCCTGTTAGATTAATTTTACCTGTTCTTGGTTGCTATTCTTATTAGTGATGGAGGCATTTAATGATGCTGTGGCGAGTGGTAGTGGGAGTAACTCCTCAAGTGGACGTGGACGTGGACGTGGGCGCGGTCGTGGTCGCAGCCGTGGACGGGGCCGGGGCCGTGGCGGTAGGCAGACGGCTCAGGAAGAGGTTGGTCAGGATCCTCGGGTGACCATGCTAGAGGCTCGGGTGACCGAGTTGACTGAGGAGCTCCGTAGGGAGCGAGAGCTGAGGCAGCAGCAGTCTCAACCTGTGCCGCCAGTGGCACCTGTGGCACAGGGGGCAACGGAATTGGTACCCCCAGTCGTTAGGGAAGCAGTGTCAGGCAGCGTTGCATACAAGGATTTTGTTCAATTGAGACCGCCGCAGTTCACAGGCACAGACCCTAGTGTGGAGGTGACGACTTTTCTAAACGACTGTCAGGAGTTGTGCGAGGTGTTGGGATGCTCTTCAGTAGCCATGGTGCAGATGGTGGGTTTGCAGCTGAGGGGACCTGCTAAGGAGTGGCTCCAAGTATGGAGGTCCCGTCGGGGGGTTGATGCACCACCCCCTGAATGGGAGGAGTTCCGAGCAGCTATGGTGGAGAAATATCTTCCCAGGAGTGTGCGGGAGAAGAGAGCAAGGGAATTCGAACAGCTCAAGCAGACCGGCAATATGTCAGTGGTAGAGTACGAGGTGGAGTTTACACGCTTATCACGGTACCATCCCCTGCTAGTGGCGACTGAGACGGACAGGGTCAGGCGGTTCGTAGAAGGACTGAAAGTTCAGATTGGCAGACTAATCCACTTTACTGAGGACACTACTTTCACCCAGGTGGTAGATGAGGCAATGAGGAAGGAGTCGATGGTACAGACTGATCGACAAGAGGAGCCAGCTAGGAAGAGATTCAGGCCACAGGGATTTGGCGAGCGACAGGGTTTTTCTGAGGGCATGGTGTCTGGAGCAGCTCGTTCGTTCGGACGGGGGCAAGGCAATTTCAGAGGTCGCCCAAGTACCGGGCCGGGGACCACTCAAAGGACAGTGGGGTCTGAGGTGCAGAGAAGGGTAGAGGTACCGCAGTGTGGGCAGTGTGGGCGGAGGCACACTGGGATGTGCTTTGGTCGTACAAATGCCTGCTTCGGGTGTGGACAGCCGGGTCACATCAGGAGGGACTGTCCTGTCAGAGGTGGTTCTAGTGCAGCACAGTCTAGAGGGAAAGCACCAGTGTCCGCAGCTTCTGTTGCACAAAGAGGTCAGCCTCAGGGTTCAGGGCAGCCGCGTGCCAGTGGATCTGGGAGAGCTCCTGCGCGAGTATTCACTATGACTCGAGATGGTGCTGAGGTGTCTAAGACTGTGGTAACAGGTATCCTTGCAGTTTGTTCCATACCTGCATTTATTCTATTTGATCCTGGAGCTACTCATTCCTTTATTTCTGATGACTTTGCTATTAAGCTTGATAAAGAAAGAGATTTCCTTGAGGTACCCTTGGTTGTATCAACGCCGACAGGACATTCTGTCCATGTTGAGATAGTTTACAAGGGCTGTGAGGTATCCATTGGTGGGCATATTTTGGAAGCAGAATTGGTAATTCTACCCACCTTAGAGATAGATGTGGTATTGGGCATGGACTGGCTATCCTCTCACTATGCCTCTATGGATTGTAGAACGAAGGCTATTACTTTTAATAAGCCAGGCATGCCGTCGTTCACTTTCCAGGGTGAAGGTAGAGGGGAATCTTTCGGGGTTATTTCAGCCCTTAAGGCCCGGAAGTTGCTCGTGAATGGCTGCCAGTCATTTCTAGCTTTTGTGTCCGTGGCTAAGGAAGGTGAAATTTCGGTCAGAAAGGTAGAGGAGACACCGGTGGTTAGTGAATATTCGGATGTCTTTCTGGAAGAGCTTCCGGGTTTGCCGCCGGTTCGAGAGATTGAGTTTTGCATTGATTTACAGCCAGAGGTGAAACCAATCTCAATTCCTCCATATCGTATGGCACCGACTGAGTTGAGAGAGCTTAAGGCTCAGTTGCAGGAATTGATGGATCTGGGTTTCATTCGCCCGAGTGTGTCACCTTGGGGAGCGCCGGTACTTTTTGTTAAAAAGAAAGATGGATCCATGCGGATGTGTGTTGATTACCGGCAGCTAAATAAAGTGACGATCAAGAACCGCTACCCACTCCCGAGGATTGATGATCTTTTTGATCAATTGCAGGGAGCGCAGTGGTTCTCTAAGATCGACCTAAGGTCAGGGTATCACCAGTTGAGGATCCAGGATCAGGATGTTCAGAAGACAGCCTTTAGGACGAGATATGGTCACTACGAATTTTTGGTCATGTCCTTCGGGTTGACTAATGCACCTGCTGCATTTATGGATTTGATGAACCGTGTGTTCAAGGAGTTTCTGGATAGGTTTGTCATTGTGTTCATAGATGACATCCTGGTTTACTCCCGAAGTGAGGCTGAGCATTGTGAGCATTTGAGGGTAGTTTTGGAGACCCTCAGGAAGCATCAATTATTTGCTAAATTTTCCAAGTGTGAGTTCTGGCTGATCAGTGTGGGATTTTTAGGACATGTGGTATCGAGGGACGGGGTGAAGGTAGACCCCGCGAAAATTGAAGCAGTGCAGAGGTGGAAAAATCCGACTTGTGTGGCTGAGATTCGGAGCTTCTTGGGCTTGGCCGGGTACTATAGGAAGTTTGTAGAAAACTTTTCTAGAATTGCAGCTCCTTTAACCCGGTTGACTCAGAAGAACATCAAATTTGAGTGGGATAGCAAGTGCAAGGAGAGCTTTCAGGAGCTCAAGGACCGGTTGACTTCAGCTCCAGTATTGGCTCTACCGTCAGGTTCTGGAGGTTTTGTAGTGTACTGTGATGCTTCTATGGTAGGTTTGGGTTGTGTTTTGATGCAGCATGGTAGGGTGATTGCTTATGCATCTAGGCAGTTGAAACCTCATGAGAAGAACTACCCAACCCATGATTTAGAGTTGGCAGCTATAGTATTTGCACTAAAGTTATGGTGCCATTATTTATATGGGGAAGCTTGTGAGATTTATACTGACCATAAAAGTCTTCAGTACTTGCTTACTCAGAAGGAATTGAACTTGAGGCAAAGAAGGTGGTTGGAGTTGTTGAAAGACTATGACTGCACCATTCTATACCATCCTGGGAAAGCTAATGTAGTAGCTGATGCATTGAGCAGGAAATCTATGGGTAGTCTAGCACACTTGACTTTGAGAAGAAGGCTATTGGCGAGGGAGCTTGCTGAGTGTCTGGGGAATGGAGCGGTGTTATCAGTGTTTAACTCGGGTAGTATGGTGGCGCATCTTCGCGTCCAGTCTACCTTGGTGGGTATGCTCCGAGCAGCCCAGGGTGAGGATGCATTTTGTGCTATAACTCGAGGTCTGGTTGAGAAGGGAGATGCTAACGACGGGTTTAGGATTGATGTTGAAGGTGTGTTAAGGTTCAAGGATAGGATTGTAGTACCGGATATGGCAGAAGTCCGCTGTCAGGTACTTGAGATGGCTCATAGTTCCACTTATACTATGCATCCAGGAGCCACCAAGATGTACCGTGATTTGCGGCAACATTACTGGTGGAGAGGGATGAAAAGGGAAGTGGCTGAGTTTGTGTCTAAGTGTTTGGTCTGTCAACAGGTTAAGGCTGAACATTTGAGACCTGCAGGGTTGCTTCAGAATCTAGAGGTGCCGGAGTGGAAGTGGGAAAAGATCACTATGGATTTTGTTACTGGACTACCCAGGTCGAAGAAGGGAAATGATTCCATCTGGGTGGTGGTGGATCGGCTAACTAAGTCGGCGCACTTTATTCCGGTGAAGACGACTTTCACCGCAGAGCAGTATGCCTGAATATTTTTGGATCGGATTGTGGCATATCATGGTATCCCAGTGATGATCATCTCTGATCGGGGTACTCAGTTCACTGCTCGGTATTGGCAGTCTTTCCAGGAGGCTTTGGGCACTCAGGTCAGATTCAGTACCGCTTTCCATCCGCAGACGGACGGACAGTCCGAGCGGACCATTCAGACTTTGGAGGATATGTTAAGAGCTTGTGTTTTGGATTTAGAGGACGGTTGGGAGAAGCACCTGCCCTTAGTAGAGTTCGCCTATAATAATAGTTTCCAGACCAGTATTGGTATGGCGCCTTTTGAGGCCCTGTATGGACGGCGATGTAGATCCCCCGTGGGGTGGTTCGAGGCTGGGGAGTCTCAGTTGTTGGGGCCCGATTTGGTACAGGATGCCGTGGAAAAAGTAAAACTGATTAGGGATCGATTGCTGGCAGCCCAAAGTCGTCAGAAGATGTATGCAGATGGAAAGGCTCGAGATATTGAGTTCGCAGAGGGGGAGTTAGTGTTTTTGAAGGTGTCTCCTATGAAGGGAGTGGTGAGGTTTGGAAAGAAGGGGAAATTAAGTCCTAGGTTTATAGGACCTTTTCCTATCTTACGGCGAAGAGGAGCCGTAGCTTATGAGTTGGCTTTACCGCCTAGCCTAGATAGGGTGCATCCAGTGTTTCATGTTTCGATGTTGAAGCGGTATGTTAGGGATGAGACCCATGTACTTGAGCCGTCAGTGGTGGAGGTTGATTCGACAATCTCATATGAGGAGAAACCTGTAGAGATTTTGGATCGCCGGATTAGGAAGCTGAGGTCTAAGGAAGTTCTGCTGGTGAAGGTCCGTTGGGAACACCATTCTAGTCAAGAAGCTACCTGGGAGGTGGAGAGTGCGATGAGGGAGAAGTATCCCTATCTTTTTGATTCCTTGGTGAGTTCTTTTCTACCCTAAATTCGAGGTCGAATTTTTTTTTAGGGGGGAAGATTGTTATATCCGTAAATTTTATATAATTTAATTTAGTTATTTTCAGCCGGACGATGTGGATGCGCATCGAAGCGGGTCGGAAGAAGTGTCGGAAATGTGAATTAAGGTGAGGCCTTTGCGCGTGTTTAGTGATTTGTTTTATTTACTTTTATTTTCGGTTTTGGATTGTTTGTTGAGTCGAGTCCGACGACTCGATCGGAATCTGATTTGGGCAAGTGTGGGTTGAGTTGGGTAGAAGCCGCAGTTGGATTAAGTGAGGGGTAGAATCATAAAAATAAAATAAAATAAAATAAAATTATATATATATATATATATATATATATATATATATATATATATATATATATATATATATATATATATATAGGTGTAAAAAAAAATATAAATAATAATAATTAAAAAAAAAAAAAAAAAAAAAAAGGGTTAATTGGTGTGTGCGGTTGCTGCAGCCGCACACACCCAAAAAAATAAAATAAAAAAAGGGGGAAGCGGAGAGGGCGACAGAGGAGACGACGGAGGAGGCGGTGGAAGAGGGATTTGCCGCCGGTGGTATTGCCGACGCCGGTGATCATCGGCTCAAGGACGTCGGAGAGCGTCATCCATTCTATTTTCCTTTACCGGTGAGTGGTTTACTCTTGTAAAAATTTAAGGTCTTTCTTTCTTTCTTAGCAGCCCCTTGTCATGAGAAAGAAAATTGGATTTTTCTCTACAAATTTTGATTCTTCTTCCTATGGGTTTGAGTCGCGTGCTTTTGCCAATTTCTTCACGAAATTTGAGACTAAAAACATGAAATCTAGGCCATGGAAATTATTTTTCTTCTTGGTGGCCGCCCACTGCCATATAAAACTTTGGATGAGATTTTACGATTGATGAATTTCCTTTTGATTGTAATAAGAAGTATCATCTACAAGCAAGCTTCTTTGGAATCAAATGGGTGGTATGGGTGAAGATGGAATTGGGAAACCTAGGCGAACAATGGCCGCCTGTGCCACTTTTCCTTTTGTGGCCGCATGATGTAATGGAGGTTGACTGTAATGTGCAGACAATGAAATTTAATTGAGGAGGGTTTGAAACAGTGAGCTTTGAGTTGTGTTTAAAATTTGGAAATTGTAAATTTCTTTTCCTTTTACTAGAGGCTGGTTCACATATCAAAGGTTAAAGAAGAGTGATTAGTCTACTTAGATGGTTTGTTGGATTTATATATATATGATTGTTGAAATTTCTATTGGCTGAAAATATAATTGCTGGAAGTACCGTATAATAGTGCTGAAAATTTCAAATAGAAATGATGCTGAAATGATGTGTATGATGCTGGTTATACATGCTGAAATTGTCTAGTTAGATGCTGATTTTTTATATATGTGCTGAAATTACATATTATACTCATATTTATTGTGGGCTGGAATTATTTGGGTGTTTGCTAATTTAGTTGCTTAAACTTAGGTGTTATCTATAAACTTTAGACTTCTATGTAGAAATCTCTTAATTTAGATATTTCATTCAGTTTGGAAATCTTAAACTACACTCTTGTAGGATACAAGCACTTGGTATTAAATGGTGTAGGGATACTGTCTTATATTAAATGTTTGTGGTATTGGGGCATTCATTATTTTTCTTTGTAACGTGCTTGTGTTTGTGGACGAGATGGGGGTTCGGTTGAACTGATCAGCGGGGGAGGTGTGGACCGGGAACCTCGTCAGTGAGCCACGCTGACGACGGACCTGGAGTAGCACTGGTTGGAGGGTATTCCCAACTAATTGGGGTTACTGAGGCTAGAGGGCCTGCCTAGCTCAGGAACCATGGGCGGGAAGCTCACTGGGTATGTCCTAGTGACCGACTCGTATTTGTTGAAAATATACTTGTATAAATGTGTGGTTTCTTTTCTTTGTGGGATATGTATGGATTGGTTTAAAATTACTTAGATAAAATGGTTTAATTCTGGATTTAAGAAATTATCCATGTACTTTGATACTGGTTGGATTATGGTATGGAAATTACCTATTATGTTATTATTATGCATCTTATACAACTGTATAGTTGTGGACCGTGGTGGGCTCAGGACCGAGCCACTCACTAAGTCCAATATGGACTTACCATTTTGTTTTATTGTTTTTTTTTTTAGCACCAGGTCAGAACAAGTAGTAGCACTGAGGTGTTGGAGTAGCGCAGCTGGGAGCGGCAGGTTCAGGACTGATCTCGTGACAAGTCGAAGTTAGAGTTAGGGTAGTAGTCGAGTTTAAAGAGAGTCGTGTATTTGAGATTTATTGTTCTTTATTTCATTTGTGGTTTCTGTATTTTCATTTATGGTTTCAAACATTGTTAAAAGTTTATTCCGGTTGAACATTCATGTTTCCGTGATTTCTTTATCAAAAGATGAATTTGTTTTGGTTCTATAAACATTTATTAGTGGTTGGAGTTGAAATATGAAGTTTGTTTTATCCTTATGGTCTATGATTACTTTATTGTGTCTGTGGTTGTGATTTGAGTAGGCTTCGGGGTATGCTTGTATACCCTGGCCGGTCACACCATTGTGGAATTTGGGGTGTGACAAGATGCTTCTAAAAAACATACTTAATTCAGTCAACGGACCCCAAATATTATCAGGTAGAAGATCTCGAAATGCGATCGAAAGTAATCTCTGCATGAATACATGACAATCATGGCTCTTCATCCCTGATATTTTGCAATCATCGACGTTCACACATCGAGATAAGTTTGAAGCATATCCATCGGGTAATCTGAGTTCTTTTACCCATTGACAAACATCTTTGATCTGTTGTTTATTTAACACATATAGGGCCTTCGGTTTCAGATATCGTCCGTTGACCTCTTGTAACTCCAACTCTGGTCTTTTACAAAGTATTTTCAGATCATGTCGGGCTTTGACATTATCTTTAGTTTTTCCAGAAATATCCATCACAGTGTTGAAAATATTATCAAACATATTTTTTTCAATGTGCATGACATCTAAATTATGTCGAATCAATAATGAACTCCAATAGGGCAATTCCCAAAAGATACTTTTTTTCACCCAGTTGTGTGTTTGGCCAAAACCTGACACTCTTTCATTGCGACCAAATACTATATCTGGAAGTGCTGAAACACGTGCTAACATTTGTTCACCAGACAACATCGGTGGTGGCCCATCTCTTTCGACTCTGCCCTTAGTAAATTTATTACGATTCCTTCGATACTGGTGATGAACCGGTAGGAATCGACGATGACAATCAAAGAATGAGATTTTTCGTCCGTTCTGAAGACTGATTGATTTAGAGTGTTCCATACAATACGGGCAAGAGAGTCGGCCGTGAGTGCTCCAACCCGACAACATGCCGTACGCGGGGAAATCATTGATTGTCCACAAGACTGCGGCCTTTAAATTGAAGTTTTGCTTCCGATGACAATCATAAGTGACAGCTCCCTCAGTCCACAATGTTTTCAATTCATCTATCAAGGGTCTGAGAAATATGCCAATTTCTTTTCGCGGACCCTTAGGACCCGGAATAATCATCGAAAGATAAATAAATTCATCTTTCATGCACATTGACGGTGGCAAATTATAAACTGTCAGCAGCACTGGCCAAACTGAATAAGGAGTTGCAGAATGTCCAAACGGATTAAAACCATCTGTGCACAATCCCAATCTGATATTTCTAGTATCCATAGCAAATGAAGGATAACATGTATCCAAATGTTTCCATGCTTCACTGTCAGATGGATGAGTCATTACTGTATCATCACGACTTCTTGCATGCCAACTCATGTAGGGGGCTGTCTTTTCCGACATGAATAATCTTTGAAGCCTCGGTGTAAGTGGAAAATATCGAAGCACCTTAAACGGGATATTTTTCTGTCGGACCGATTTCTTCTCCTTGTAACGAAGGTGTTGACATACAGGGCATTTATCCAACTGCACATTTTCTTTATAATATAAAATGCAGTTATTTTGGAACGCGTGTATTTTTTCGTACCCAAGCCCCAATTTTCTCATTAGCTTTTTAGTCTTATAAAAAGTAGGCTCAAACTTGTTATCAGTAGGCAGCATTCCATTAATCAATCCAGCAATCCGATCATACGCAACTACGCTGATATTACAATCGGCCTTGATGTTTAAGAGCTGTGTCATTGCTGAAAACCTAGTGTATTTAGGACAATTCTCATACAAAGGTTCATCGGCAGCTTTCAACATCTCGTAAAATTCTACAGCTTCTTTATTCGGTAATTCAATCTCTACCGCAGCCCCTACTTTTGTGATATCAACCACTGTAGTATCTGGTGGGACTGATGTCTGAAGAACTGGCCGATCAACATTATCATTCAGGCGGAATTGACCCCCAAGACTATCAAGTATCATAGTTCTATAGGGATTACATTGACCGGATGAAGAAGCACCAGCAGAGGAAGATTCACCATATGTCTGAACGACAGGATTGCTCGACGTCCCGACTTCGCGTGACTCCCCGTGACAAGTCCATAGAAAATATCTTGGTGCAAATCCTTTGCTATATAGATGCAGAGTGACAGTCTCCCGATCCAAAAATCGTCCATTTGAACAAATGCGGCACAGACATCGGATTTGATCACCCATGCTAACGAAATTCGGATTCGAATAGGCGAAATTTAGGAAGTACGTTACGCCTAATCGAAACTCATTCGTTAAAGCTCCACGATCAAGACGTCGGTACATCCAACTTCGATCAGCCGACATGATTCTGTCAATCAATGATAATTTCTTTGGTTAATGTCTTTAGGTGAGATTGTCCTATTCCATTCGGGATTTATGTTATTCGTACTGCACTTACGTTTTTATTTTAACTGTTAACTAATTATTCTAAATTTCGACAGCATCTCCCTACAGTTCTCCAAATACGCATATCATCTGGGCGTGTATCGGAGAACAAGAGAGATGTTGCCGAATTTTAGAATAATTAGTTAACAGTTAAAATAAAAATGTAAGTGCAGTACAAATAACTATATTCCCAAATTGTCCAATCAGGGACAATTCAAGAATTGTACGTCGTATAAAAGATCATCTACTTCTTTTACACGAGCATATAATTCCCGAACGGATCTAAGGTTTTGCTAAATCATATCCGATTCGTCGATGCGTACGTGAAACATATCAACTCGTCAGATGGATGATTATTTTCTAAATGTTTCGAGACAGTTCGAGTCCATATTGGACGATTTCGGCGCGCGTCCGAAGTGGACGATTCCGGCGCGAGTCCGAAGTGGACGATTCCGGCGCGAGTCCGAATTGGACGATTACGGCGTGCGCCCGAAGTGGACGATTCCGGCGCGAGTCCGAATTGGACAATTCTGGCGCGCGTCCGAAGTGGACGATTCCGGCGCGAGTCCGAAGTGGACGATTCCGGTGCGAGTCCGAATTGGACGATTCCGGCGTGCTTCCGAAGTGGACGATTCCGGCGCGAGTCCGAATTGGACAATTCTGGCGCCCGTCCGAAGTGGATGATTCCGGCGCGAGTCCGAATTGGACGATTCCGGCGCGCGTCCGAAGTGGACGATTCCGGCGCGTGTCCGAAGTGGACAAACCGGCGCGCGTCCGAAGTGGACGATTCCGGCGCGCGTCCGAAATTAATCTAAACCCTAATAATTAATCTAACAAATTAAACAATTAATCTAAACAATTAATTAACAATAATAAAATAATTAATTAACAATTATAAAATAATATAATATATATATATATATAATTATAAATTCCGGCGCCGGAGTCCACCCTCCGGCGCCGGCGTACAGTGGCCGGACACACTGTCCG
The DNA here is from genome assembly GCA_034359265.1 of Canna indica. Classification (NCBI taxonomy): domain Eukaryota; kingdom Viridiplantae; phylum Streptophyta; class Magnoliopsida; order Zingiberales; family Cannaceae; genus Canna; species Canna indica. The sequence continues at coordinate 17,816,336 of CP136894.1, forward strand.
GCCACTGTAGAAGGTCCGGCGGCGGCCATAGGCCGACCGCCGCCGGCCGAAACCCTAGAAATAGGGTTTCTGTCGGATTTTAACCTCTACTCCGGCCGAAACATAGTGAAGAGCCGGCCGGCCGATCAACATACCTGAACAAGACGGCAGCAGCGGCAGCGGCGGCGAGAGGCGTCGGCAGGAGCAGCGGCGGCAGCAGCGGGAGGAAGAAGGGTCGGGTGCGAGAGTGTGCCCTATATAAACTTATCAGCAACGGCTCACTCGCCCGTTAGAAAGCTGTTGCTGATAAGTTATCATCAGCAACGGCTCACTTATCCGTTATCAAGCCGTTGCTGACAATTAAAAAATCAGCAACGGCTCGCCTTGCCGTCAGAAAGCCGTTGTTGATAATTAAAATAATCAGCAACGGCTCAGTTTTCCGTTAGAACGCCGTTGCAGATACAGATATCTGCAACGGCTCGGGCGGCCGTAAGAATGCCGTTGCAAATAGCAACGGCTTGAGCGGCCGTTGCTGATAGCCGTTGCTGAAGATCAAGTTTCTAGTAGTGATAATTTAAGTTTGTAATTATAAAAATTATGAAACAAAATACAAATTTGTGTAGGTACACTAGGACCGTGACCCAGCACGGAGGCACCCCCGATGACTTTGATGCCCGAGCGTGGGTCAATGCCGTCAGTGGCTGGGACTACGATCGCGTTTATGGCTTCATAGACAGTGACCATGCGTGAGCCGTGCTAGGGCCACTTGGGGCACCGACCCCCTTCGCTCATCGATGAGCGGTCCTCCACATCCCGATCTCAGGATTTGAGCTGGATAGTAGCATTGGAGGAGTAGGTCGCACGTCAGAGTCAAATGATGGAGGAGATGCATGCGATGTTGAGGCATATCACAGCTTAGTCCAACGTTGGCATCCCTCTGACATCAGATCTATCGTCCTCGACCCAATCCACGTCATTGCACACCCAAGCACTTCAGACATCGTCGCACGATCCTGACTAGCCTCCAACGGAGTCGTGAGACTTTATTTATCTAACTTGTATTTATGATCAATTGACTTATATTATGATATACATATGTTTATGACTTGACTCTTATACTTGTGTTTCGATACTTATATTGATACGACAGTTTTGATTCGTATCATGTTGATATGATAATTTTTATACTATTGTGATAATTATAATTATAAATATAATTGTTTTGAGGTGTATTTGTGTGTATTTATGTGATGTGTATGATGGGTGTGTGAGTTATGTATAAGGGTTTATAAATGTATCAATGGAAATTTTTAATTTTTAATTTTTTTAGTTTCAGGTTAACAGCATCAGCGACGGCTTACCAAGAGTCAACCGTCTGAAAGACGCCGCTGAAAGCATATCGTAATGCTTGGGCCGCATCCTTAAGGCCGTTGCTGATGACCAATAGCAACGACTCAGCAACGTCTTTACCTCGGCCCATAAGGTTGTTGCTGATAACTATATCAGCAACAGCCGACGTGATCGTTGTTGTTTATATATCAACAACGACCTTGTGGCCTTTGGTTGATAACTATATCAGCAATGACCGACAAAGCCGTTGCTGATATATAAATAACAACGATCACGTCGACTGTCGCTAAGTTATTAGTGACGGTGTTATTTACAACTGTGTATTTGCAACGGAGCGAGCCCGTTGGTGAAGGTTTTCACCGACGGCTTACACACAAAGTTGGCCGTCAGTGAAGTTCACATTTATAGTAGCGTTGCTGACACCCGATGTTGAAGAGTTGGAGTGGCAATCTTTCATCATGGATGACTCCATTTTGAAGTTCCCTGATTACCCCGACGTCCTGCGCCGCCACCTAAGCTAGGGAAGGAAATAGAAGCCCTACCGATGGCAACGTAGGGAGCATTCTCTTTTAGCCATGCAACCACCTCATAGAGAGAGAGAGAGGTGGGACTCGGGTGGATATTAAAAGGCATTCCGAGTGTATGGAGCTGACATGGCAAGTGGAGTTTTTTAATTCATTTATGGATCGCCACATCAGCAAAATAACAGTCATACTCATGATTCGCAAATGATGGGCCATTATTGAAATCAATTTGAAAGTTCTTATATATACAATTGAGACCAATCAAAAGATTGGTCACAATTGATCAATTCGTTAATATTGGAGCCATTTTCATTTAATAACTTTTTAAAAATTTATATCTTCTTTTTTATTTTTTAATCCACGTCTCTCTAAATTCTCTACATTTCACCCACACCTCTCTATGTCATTATCGCTTGGAATTAGAATCGCCATCACTCTTATTGACGACTGGCTACATCCTTTTTAATTGCATAAACCATGACCACAAGAATTTAGTGTCATAATATTTTATTAATTTTAAATATATTTAAAGATATTGACCGGACTTCTAACCCACCTCAATCGATAATGCCCTAGGATGGCCAAATTTATGATAATTTGATGGTAAGACATAATTAAAATAAATAGAAAGTAAAAGACCTATTGGTCGAAAATAGAAAGCTAGGATATATTTGAAAAAAATCATAATAGTCAAGATATATTACGTAGTTAACTATTTAAACCATGTTAGAAAAATATCGGGTCACATATAATTTTTTGTTTTTATTTATTTATTTAGGTATACTGGTGTGATATTACTGGTGTGGATCAATAGTACGACGCGCGTCAGCATCCAAATGATGAAATTGGCACATCATTGGCGATGTAATATAATTGAAATAAATTAAAAATTAAAGTACTTTATTGGTACAAACATTGCTATAGATTTAAAAAATAATATTTAAAAGTCGTTATATATTTAACAATTAACATTTATTTTAATTATTATTTTCTTCATTATCTATTATCGTTTTCTTAATCATGATGCAATTTTTTAAGCTAAGCAATAGTACATTGCAATCATTGTCGTGTGCAATTTTAAAATGTATACAGTAGGGATGCACTAATTCCTGCTTAACAAAAATTGTTTAGGTATACAGTAGGAGTTTTCTCGTGACATGATTCCAAACACTCCAGAATCAATAGCGTCTTAATAGCATCATTTCTGATTAATTAATTTCACCTCGATCCAGTGCATATCTGATTAATTTCATTCTATTTATTATAATATCTGAAAAAATCTCCAAATACATGCACGTCTAATTTTGCAATCCATCTGCAGGCTCGACGTAACCCAATGTACTAAAACAGCCTTTGCAACAGCCGAATCTTCATCAGTTACGCAGATCCCTAAAGAACCAATAATGGGACCTGCTATGTACCCACCAGGGCAGAACACTGCAATTTTGCTCGTCCGTGGAGCCTGTTGTAGGATCTTCTAATAATATCATGCGTCTTACCTGGGATAACACATTCTGTGGATCATCAGCAATGTTTGTAATCTCATCGTATTCTGCTGGGTACATCATTCTCCATTGTATCCACATTTTCTTTTCGTTTTCCCCAAGCAGATTTTCAATAAAGCACATCTTTGCTTTATTGTCTGTCCATATTCGTTCATTAACTAAGTTCAGCGTAATGGATTCCCAACGGGAAATCACATCGCTAAATTATCCAATATTCTCTGGTAAGACTAAGATAGCCCCTGTATTAGACTGAGCTGATGGTAATGTGTACCTTCCATCATAATTTTTTGCGTACCCTCCTCTTAGGCTATTGAATTTTGCATTTGCAAAGCTTGATTCTCCTTGGGAAAATGGTCTTGCAGTGTGTCTTTTTCTCGGGGGTGTCTCCTATCTTTAGTTTCTGTAAATCTTTTGCAAGGGCGTCAATAGAATCCGATATTGATTGAGGACTAGCCTTGTCTTTAGCTAGCTTGAGCTGTTTAATTTCTACAGCTAATTCGTCTACTTGCTCGTTGATTTTACAAGTGAGTTGTACAAGTGTGTTTAATTGTTTTATAATATATTCAGAGGATTTGCCCTGAACTAAGGTTGGCTTTACGAATCCCTCAGCTGGATTGCTAAGAGCTTCAGTGGCCTGAAGTGCTTCTTTATAGACGATACTTGTTGTTGTGAGGTTCCAATCACTCATAGGTCATTCATATGATAATCTTACTTAATCGTTGGCTAATCTATACCAAGATTACGAAAGTGTGGGAAATCTTCGCCTTAAAGCAGGGTACTGTTATCCCCTTTATCGCCTATCTTAGTGTAGTTTAACCTTGAGCACTTAAGAAATCGTATGAACGGATATAAGGAAAATAGGAACAAAGACTGAAGCGAGTACCTTTAAATTAGGCTCTGATACCAGAGGTGAATTAGATGCACGCGATGCTACGTGATGCTGCGGAAGTGAAATGGATCGAACACGGCTTATACGTTCACGGGTTATTAAAAACACTGGAACAATATGAGACTTTTGAGGTATGGAATAGCAACACTCTAAAAGCTTGGATTAAACTGAAAGCTTACACACTTAGGAATTACAAGGGAGAAGTAGAGCTCGTAGTTTTGGTGATGCTCTGCAACTCCATACTACCTCTTCTTATATAGGCAGAAGAGTGAGAAGCAGAAGTCTCTCGAAAAAGTCTTAGTAATGAGTGCGGGTGCACTGTGGGCCCCATCGGCCACTCTCTTACTAGCTTTTCACAGTGAGAATCTTGCTTTACACGCATTATACACACTATGTATGTACTGTACATGGTCCTTTAGTCTTATCTAACCAGCTCATAAAGTTCTCTATTATTGTACTGGTAGCATCTTCCAGCTCATAAAGGCTTGTATTATTGACGCCTAAATGTTCATGAAACGGACGGGGCAGTACGAGTTGCTGTTGGCGCTACTACAGATCATCTTGTGACAGGTTTCAAGATTCTTGATATGAAAGTTCAGGGGTTGTAGTAGATCTGCCATGAAGCTGTCCATTACTGCTGACTGTTCAATTCGGGCCTTTTGCAAATAGGCCATTGCCAGTAATTGCCTAAGTTCAGATAGGGTCTTTTGGGTTTGGCCTGTGTGAATCGCATGTATTTTTGCGGCCCATTCATCCACTTCGTCCAGGGATTGGATTTCGCTGTACAGCATGTTACCCGTGAGCCTTTCTAGTTCCGCCAGTCCGGTTGTGCGTTCGGTTCCACCTCCGAGGACCGCCCAATGTTGGGCTGTCATGATTGCCCTCTTTGTGGTCGCGTATGTTGCTCTGTTGGCGTCAGCCAATTGCTTTAGACTGTCAAGGATCATCTGCAAAATTTAACAAACTAATTAACATATAAAAATTGCGAACTTTGTTTCAGGGGTTCTCGCCTCCCCTCTAGTGTACTTCTTAATCATCTTCATCTTCAGCGGGGAATTTCCCCTTTCTTAAGGTTTCAGCATCTCTTTGTGGTTGTTCTTTGATGTGACTCTGTTGTCGGAGTTCTTCTAAAAGTTCAAAATTAATATAACCTTCTGGAACCTCTTCTTCATAAAATGATTTGGTCTTGAGGTAGAGTTCTGTCATGGCTTTCCTATACTATGCTTCTTCTTCGTTTACCATTTCAATGTAGTTAGTCTCCGAGCTCTTCCCTTTATATGAACACTCTGGTCGATCAACTTTTTTTGATCTTGAGGATCCTGGAATGTCGGGGTCTGTGGGTAATAATCTCATTTCTGTTATGGCATCTCTTACCCTTGCTATCCTTAGCAAAATACCATCCTCAAATTCGTATTCGTCATGAAAGGTGTCGTCCGCCCAGTAGCCTTGATACTGCGGAGGCTCATATTCATATAAGTATGCTAAGCCATCTTCCATTAACGTGTCGATTGCAGAATTATTATCTTCCACTATTTCTTGAATCTCATCGTCCCAAGAATATAGTGCGTAAACTGATTCTTCTTCCTTCATCATTAGATTACTTATAGAGTCAACGGTTATGCTCAGGGTCTTGATTACTTCTGCAGGTGCATTCTTTGTCTCTTCCAATGCTCCTTCCAAGTCTTTAATGTATCCTTTTATGTACTTGGGAATCTCTTCGGTAACTGCTAATTTGGAAGTCAGTCTAGATAAAGCATCTGCCAAAACATTAAGCTTACCGTCGATGTGCTCAAAATGCACATTAATTCCGGTCCCTAAGATGTAGTCCACGAAGTTAAGCCATCGTACTCTTGACGGCTTATTTTGATTTGACTTGTTATGAAAGCTAATAATAGCTTGGCAATCCGTTCTTAATATGATCTCCTTCTTGTCCATATAGTGGATTTTTAAGGCGCTCATGGTCTCCATGCACGCGTGAATTTCAGCATCAATGGTGGATTTGACCACCGAGAATTTGCCACTAGCATATGCACAAACTTTCTCCGATTGCCTCCTATCATTCTTTAGTAGCTTCCATTTGCAAACACCTCCCCAACCATCCATACATCCGTCTGTCTCAAGTATTATATATGCATTGGGAGGGGGTAACTCTAAATCCGGTAGGTTTTGCACCAAATCTTTTACCTTGCTAATAAGTTCCCGATCTGAGGATTTGATTCGCTTGTCTCCATGGGGTCCTGTCTTAGAATAAAGAGGCCCCAATAGTGTTCCCATGTTCGGGATATAGCTTCTGGCATAATTGAGAATTCCTAGCCATTTTCTCAGTCCTGTTTTTGTCTTCAGGTCTTCCTCATTGAATGTCACGATCTTCTTTATTATGTGGGGTTGAAGTCTGATTTTATTTCTCCCAATAACAGCCCCTAGGAATTCTTTCTCCTCTACTGCAATATTCATTTTGGTGGGGGACAATATTAATCCCCATTTTTCACAAATTTCCAACATTTTTCTTAGATGTAGGGCATGTTCTCCTTCATTCTCCGAGAATACCAGAATGTCATCTATATAGACAGCTATGAATTTTTCTGTGCCTTCGAAGCACTTATCCATCTTCCGTTGAAAAATTGACGGTGCATTTTTAAGCCCGAATGGCATCACGAGCCATTCATATAATCCACTTGGGCTAATGAATGCTGTCCATGGGACTGATTCTGGGCTCATAGCAACTTGATGAAACCCGCTCTTAAGGTCAAATTTGGAAAATACCTTACTATTCCCTATCCTTTTGAGAATAGTGTTGATGCCAGGCAGGCTATACTGGTCTTTATAGGTGTTATCATTCAAGGTTCTGTAGTTAAAGACTAACCTCTCCTTGCCTTTAGTCTCCTTCTTTGTTACCGGGTCGATTTCCGTGCCAGAGTGGACTATCATGGCCATAGTCCTATGCCTGCTCGTACTTGGTCTTATTGCTCCAAGCTGTAATAAACTCTTGATGTGGTTATCAAACTGGTCTTTCATCATCGGTGTTACATGCTTTAGGGGCTTATCCTGAATTGTTAGATCAGGGTTTATAATGTCAATCTTGCATGTTATCTGATTTTTGCTCCAGTGAGCAATGGGATTATCACCGATAAATCCTTGCTCCTTTAATCTTTGCAGCAGTGATTTGAATTTCTGTTTAAATACCTCTGATTCTCTGACATTGTAGGCTGATGCACTCGATATTTCGATGTATTCTTCTTCAGTAAGAAATTCATCAGTTGTTGCCACTGTTGTTGCCACTGCAGATACTTCTGTGTCATTTCTAGTTAGAATTGTCGTTACCTTCTTGTAAAAGGTAATGGATTGATCCTCAATCCTTACCCCTCCTTTCATTGATCTGATGAAATTACATCCGATCAGCATCTGAATCCCATCTTTCTTTCCCATGGGGAAGGAGTAAGTAAATGGTATAGGGAACTTGTTTTCTTCAATAGACATGCTTCCCCCCTTAAGCCGCTTGCTGGCTAACTGTTGCGAGTTAACCCCATTTATTAGTATGGGGTAAGCACTAGGTTCTAGTGCTTCTTCCGGAATTGAATCTTGGTCGATGCAACAGACTGTAGCACCTGTATCCAATATTGCTTGCACTCGGAAAGTTTTGACTTGGGGAATTTCTATAATAATCACCATGTTGTAGAGTCTGTTGAGTACTCTCCTATTTCTGGGGTGATTCGTTTGATCTGTACTTAAGACCATCTCTTCTTGGGGGTCCTCTTGGAGCATATCTGTCATAGATAATTTATTTGCTTTTTCTATTTCTGTAAAGACTATGCCCTTACCTTTTCTATTCTGCTCCAAACTGAGGTTGTGAAATTCCTCCTCTAGGTCTTCTATTTCTGTCATAGTTTTCAGCTTCTCGATTTCACCTTTTAACTTCGTATTTTCTTCTTTGACGAAGTCATTCTCAGCTAGGAGGTACTTGGTGTAATCAAGTAGTTCTCTTATCAAAATATCCTTATCCTGGTATGCCGGAAAATTTGATCTGACTATGTTGAGTTTTCTTCCAAGGCTGAAACGTGAACACATCGGACATACCGTTAAGAGACAGCTCCTGCAGTGAGCTCGCATATTTGGATTTGTAAATTCTTTACAGCAGGTGCAACGTTCGCATCCTGCTGTTATCTCTGGATTATTATCTTCCCACCTATGAACGCAGTTAGTCATAGCGTCAGGAAGGGTAACTGTAGTTCTCCAGCTAGTTGATGGATCAACATCTTTGTGTGTTATAACTAGGACCATTTCTTCTGTCGGGTCTTCGGGGTTTTCGTCTGTCAAAATGATAAAAGCCGTTTCATAAGGTAAATCTTCAAGTGTGAGAGTTTGAGCATTGCCACTTTCTCCTTCTGAGAAAGAGCATATGACATCACTGTCCGGCTCATTTAAATCAACTGATAATACGTCCCAATCTTCTGGGAGTTCTAAATTCTCAATTATTGCAGCTCTGGCAATATTCCCCTGTTTTCTTCTGCAATCTCTTGCATAGTGACCCTCTTCACCACATATGAAGCATTTACATTTCTTCATACGGTCCGAATGCTTCTTTTTGAATATGCGGACATGTGTATCGTGTGGTTTTCCTTTATAGTTCTTTGCCTTCCGTAGGCTATACCTTTTTTCTTTGGTGTAGTATCCTGGGATAGGAATTTTACTGCAAATGGAGAGATCCTTTAGGCTTCTTTGAAGCGCTGCGCGCTTACATTGCTCTTCTAAGTACTGGTAAGCAAAGTGAATTATGGGTAGAACTCCGATCTGGTTCCCTGGATGTTTTCGTTTGAAAGCCTCCTCCAATTCTTTGCCAATTAAAGGGGGCATTTTGCGGAATATTTTCTCTGATAATTCCGTTGAAACATACATCCGTCCTGATTTGGATGCCAGTACTCTGTAGTCATTCAAATAATCCAATATATCTTTGACATTTGCACAAGTGAGTCTCTCCAGATCCTCATAGGCCCTATTTTGCTCGTCCGTGGAGCCTGTTGTAGGATCTTCTAATAATATCATGCGTCTTACCTGGGATAACACATTCTGTGGATCATCAGCAATGTTTGTAATCTCATCGTATTATGTTGGGTACATCATTCTCCATTGTATCCACATTTTCTTTTCGTTTTCCCCAAGCAGATTTTCAATAAAGCACATCTTTGCTTTATTGTCTGTCCATGTTCGTTCATTAACTAAGTTCAGCGTAATGGATTCCCAACGGGAAATCACATCGCTAAATTGTCCAATATTCTCTGGTAAGACTAAGATAGCCCCTGTATTAGACTGAGCTGATGGTAATGTGTACCTTCCATCATAATTTTTTGCGTACCCTCCTCTTAGGCTATTGAATTTTGCATTTGCAAAGCTTGATTCTCCTTGGGAAAATGGTCTTGCAGTGTTCTGCCCTGGTGGGTACATAGCAGGTCCCATTATTGGTTCTTTAGGGATCTGCGTAACTGATGAAGATTCGGCTGTTCCAAAGGCTGTTTCAGAAGAATTGTTTCTCACAGCTTCCTTTAGCTTTCTAAAAACTGGGTAGTCTAGTTCTGCTGTATATGTCGTTTCTTCTGGAGTGATGATGAATTGACTGAATCGTGCTTCAAAATCGTCCTCATCATCATCTTCAAAAATGGGGTTATCAAAAATGGGGTGATTAACTTCCTCCTCCTCCCCATCAGATAAGATTAGGTTCCACCTAATCTTAGTAGACGATTCTGTATTGGAGTCGTCAGATGTATCCCATTTAGGAGGTTGATCGTCCTCAATGGTCATGAACTGGTAGAATGCGTTCATATCTTCCTCTTCATAGTCGCTACTCCAGTCAGGCTCTGTGGTATATGCCATAGCGACGAATTCATTGTCCAAGTCATCATCATTAGTAGTCGTTGATGGTTGTGTTGAATAGTCTGCGAATTGTACTGCTAGGGCACCATCAGTTCTGGTTCTGATGCTTGAAGTATTTGGATTTCTTACAACTGCAATTGATGCCGGTCGAATGATCCATTGCTGGCCTTGGAGACTTTCTGTAGTTCGTATTTGGCCTGGGATGGCCCTGATGCCTCGGCTAGCAAGATGATCGGCCACATGCTGGACATTATATCTGAAATTGGTGTGGCTTGTATTCGATAGGCGTCCCAAGAGGGACCTAGATAGCAGGAGATTACTTTCTCCTCCTTGCCATCCATCATAACCATGAGTTTGTACTACTAATTGTATGTGTTCACGAAAATCGTGAATACTAATAGTAATATCTGGGGCCGTATAGGCCAGCTGTGTACCTGAAGTTAAGTCAACTTCCATCGAGCTTATGACCGAACGGTCATCAGCCCATCTTGTATCTCGCAATAAAATGAGTGCATTTACTCCCGCACTTCTGCGATGAAGGGTATGCAGGCGTACCATTATCATTCCCAGATGTAAGTGCTGCAATCCCTCCTGTACTAAGACTGCATAGCTCTGATCAGTTATAAACGGTAACTCAAGTTGAGATCCTTCCGTTACCAGTATCCTCTCGTCAGAATAGTGTTGATATACTCTGTGACTTCGTTCTGCCCAACCAGCTTGGTACAACGTTTCTGCTGGAATTTGTTGGGCCCTTTGATATTGAGATACTGTGAGCTCTGCATTAGGGTCTATCTGGGATTCTAGACTCCTTCTGAATCCCGATCTTCTATTGCTTGTAGGCATGCGTCTCTGAACTTCATGACGCAGTCGGTTGGTCAGCCTGTAGTTGCGAATCTGGTCGTCAATAGTCGGCTGCCTATTGTCAGTATTGGAAATTGAAGGTCTCGGGGCCAGGACTTCGGTTCTGGTAGATCTTCTGGAAGTCATTGCCGCCTTGCTTTGGCTTTTTCTTCCTCAAAGATAAGTCTGGGGTCCTTGAAGACGTAAAGTTTCCCCGGTGGCTTAGGAGTCTTTTTCTCGGGGGTGTCTCCTATCTTTAGTTTCTGTAAATCTTTTGCAAGGGCGTCAATAGAATCCGATATTGATTGAGGACTAGCCTTGTCTTTAGCTAGCTTGAGCTGTTTAATTTCTACAGCTAATTCGTCTACTTGCTCCTTGATTTTACAAGTGAGTTGTACAAGTGTGTTTAATTGTTTTATAATATATTCAGAGGATTTGCCCTGAACTAAGGTTGGCTTTACGAATCCCTCAGCTGGATTGCTAAGAGCTTCGGTGGCCTGAAGTGCTTCTTTATAGACGGTACTTGTTGTTGTGAGGTTCCAATCACTCATAGGTCATTCATATGATAATCTTACTTACTCGTTGGCTAATCTATACCAAGATTACGAAAGTGTGGGAAATCTTCGCCTTAAAGCAGGGTACTGTTATCCCCTTTATCGCCTATCTTAGTGTAGTTTAACCTTGAGCACTTAAGAAATCGTATGAACGGATATAAGGAAAATAGGAACAAAGACTGAAGCGAGTACCTTTAAATTAGGCTCTGATACCAGAGGTGAATTAGATGCACGTGATGCTACGTGATGCTGCGGAAGTGAAATGGATCGAACACGGCTTATACGTTCACGGGTTATTAAAAACACTGGAACAATATGAGACTTTTGAGGTATGGAATAGCAACACTCTAAAAGCTTGGATTAAACTGAAAGCTTACACACTTAGGAATTACAAGGGAGAAGTAGAGCTCGTAGTTTTGGTGATGCTCTGCAACTCCATACTACCTCTTCTTATATAGGCAGAAGAGTGAGAAGCAGAAGTCTCTCGAAAAAGTCTTAGTAATGAGTGCGGGTGCACTGTGGGCCCCATCGGCCACTCTCTTACTAGCTTTTCACAGTGAGAATCTTGCTTTACACGCATTATACACACTATGTATGTACTGTACATGGTCCTTTAGTCTTATCTAACCAGCTCATAAAGTTCTCTATTATTGTACTGGTAGCATCTTCCAGCTCATAAAGGCTTGTATTATTGACGCCTAAATGTTCATGAAACGGACGGGGCAGTACGAGTTGCTGTTGGCGCTACTACAGATCATCTTGTGACAGGTTTCAAGATTCTTGATATGAAAGTTCAGGGGTTGTAGTAGATCTGCCATGAAGCTGTCATTTACTGCTGACTGTTCAATTCGGGCCTTTTGCAAATAGGCCATTGCCAGTAATTGCCTAAGTTCAGATAGGGTCTTTTGGGTTTGGCCTGTGTGAATCGCATGTATTTTTGCGGCCCATTCATCCACTTCGTCCAGGGATTGGATTTCGCTGTACAGCATGTTACCCGTGAGCCTTTCTAGTTCCGCCAGTCCGGTTGTGCGTTCGGTTCCACCTCCGAGGACCGCCCAATGTTGGGCTATCATGATTGCCCTCTTTGTGGTCGCGTATGTTGCTCTGTTGGCGTCAGCCAATTGCTTTAGACTGTCAAGGATCATCTGCAAAATTTAACAAACTAATTAACATATAAAAATTGCGAACTTTGTTTCAGGGGTTCTCGCCTCCCCTCTAGTGTACTTCTTAATCATCTTCATCTTCAGCGGGGAATTTCCCCTTTCTTAAGGTTTCAGCATCTCTTTGTGGTTGTTCTTTGATGTGACTCTGTTGTCGGAGTTCTTCTAAAAGTTCAAAATTAATATAACCTTCTGGAACCTCTTCTTCATAAAATGATTTGGTCTTGAGGTAGAGTTCTGTCATGGCTTTCCTATACTGTGCTTCTTCTTCGTTTACCATTTCAATGTAGTTAGTCTCCGGGCTCTTCCCTTTATATGAACACTCTGGTCGATCAACTTCTTTTGATCTTGAGGATCCTGGAATGTCGGGGTCTGTGGGTAATAATCTCATTTCTGTTATGGCATCTCTTACCCTTGCTATCCTTAGCAAAATACCATCCTCAAATTCGTATTCGTCATGAAAGGTGTCGTCCGCCCAGTAGCCTTGATACTGCGGAGGCTCATATTCATATAAGTATGCTAAGCCATCTTCCATTAACGTGTCAATTGCAGAATTATTATCTTCCACTATTTCTTGAATCTCATCGTCCCAAGAATATAGTGCGTAAACTGATTCTTCTTCCTTCATCATTAGATTACTTATAGAGTCAACGGTTATGCTCAGGGTCTTGATTACTTCTGCAGGTGCATTCTTTGTCTCTTCCAATGCTCCTTCCAAGTCTTTAATGTATCCTTTTATGTACTTGGGAATCTCTTCGGTAACTGCTAATTTGGAAGTCAGTCTAGATAAAGCATCTGCCAAAACATTAAGCTTACCGTCGATGTGCTCAAAATGCACATTAATTCCGGTCCCTGAGATGTAGTCCACGAAGTTAAGCCATCGTACTCTTGACAACTTATTTTGATTTGACTTGTTATGGAAGCTAATAATAGCTTGGCAATCCGTTCTTAATATGATCTCCTTCTTGTCCATATAGTGGATTTTTAAGGCGCTCATAGTCTCCATGCACGCGTGAATTTCAGCATCAATGGTGGATTTGACCATCGAGAATTTGCCACTAGCATATGCACAGTTCTGCTGTATATGCCGTTTCTTCTGGAGTGATGATGAATTGACTGAATCGTGCTTCAAAATCGTCCTCATCATCATCTTCAAAAATGGGGTTATCAAAAATGGGGTGATTAACTTCCTCCTCCTCCCCATCAGATAAGATTAGGTTCCACCTAATCTTAGTAGACGATTCTGCATTGGAGTCGTCAGATGTATCCCATTTAGGAGGTTGATCGTCCTCAATGGTCATGAACTGGTAGAATGCGTTCATATCTTCCTCTTCATAGTCGCTACTCCAGTCAGGCTCTGTGGTATATGCCATAGCGACGAATTCATTGTCCAAGTCATCATCATTAGTAGCCGTTGATGGTTGTGTTGAATAGTCTGCGAATTGTACTGCTAGGGCACCATCAGTTCTGGTTCTGATGCTTGAAGTATTTAGATTTCTTACAACTGCAATTGATGCCGGTCATTCGTACAGCGAAATCCAATCCCTGGACGAAGTGAATGAATGAGCCGCAAAAATACATGCGATTCACACAGGCCAAACCCAAAAGACCCTACATGGCATCCCCGCTTTGAGTAAATATCAAGTCTACACCTTTTCCCATGCAAGAAACCTCTTCGAATTCCCTCCTCCAGCTCCACGGCCAGAGACGTTTGCTTAATTGAGCACAAAGTCCACAGCAACCACTGCACTTCCCCTTTTCCTCGTCATCCTTCCATCCTTTTGCGCAAGGAATAGCCAATGCAAGTCAATCGTCAACTTAAAAAATTGGCATCTTTTACTGTTGAGGACACTCGTCAGTCTTCCAGTGGACTCGAAGAAAGCCTCTGTACGACCGATTGGAAAGTTGTCATCCTCCGCCCACGTGCCTTCATATTCGAAGGCAAAAGTTCGAAAGCTCTTCTACGTATAAACATTTGCCGGAGGTGTTGGATTGAATTCTAAGCAAACTAGAACAGAAGAGCAAGCAGTGTGCTCTAATGGCGAACAGAACGGGAATGGCAAAGAGAGAGTCGACTTCCGCACAGCATATGAAGTTTGGCAATTTAATCTTCTCATGGACCATCAATGATGTCCTCAACAAGGATTGTTTCATAGATAAGGTTTCCCCTAATTTCTGTGCTAAAAATTATGATCCTTCATCATATTTTCCAAATATTTTCTCATTGTGGGATTTGGTGTATCTTTAGGTGAAAAAGATACCCGATACATTTGATACAGTAGAGAACTACTTGAGGTCGTTTGCTTATCCATTGATGGAGGAAGTGCGAGCGGAAATGTGTTCGAACTTGGAAGCAGTTTCAAATGCGCCTTTCATCAAAGTTCAACAACTCAAATGCACAAAACCTAAAGATCACATATACCACATGGTTATTGCGCCGTCATTGCAGACCTCATCCAGTGGCGGCAGTGCTATTTACAGTCCGCACAAAGGTGACGTTCTTGTCTTGGCAGATTGTAAACCATCACAACTTTCTGATCTCTCACGGATTCGCCAATCGTATCGCCTTTGCGAGGTTTCCAAGGATGAATATGACGACATGCCACCCAACCAGTATGTGATCAGAGCATCAGAGAAAATTGAGGAGGCAAAAGATACCGACAAAAACAAGCAGATAAACAGTCTGTTTGCAGTTTGCCTGGTGAACACGATAACGTACAATCGAATCCTAAGGGCCCTGAATTGTGAACTCGCTAAAAAGAGAGATCTGGGTCTCATTCAGATGGTGCTTCAAGCTGATCCAAAGGTCAGATATTTTGTTCACTTTTGCTTGTTGTGATTTATAAAGAGGAGGAAAGTTGTTTAGAATATATGTTTAGATTGTCCGGTTTCATAATATTTTCTTCACTTTTTGGATAAGTCATGAATTATTCTTACTTTGCCTCTATCTGAAATCCTCATATTTGTGCTCACTGATGAATCTCTAGCCCCTTGACTGAGAGGTAGATGTTATAATTTAAATCTAGATTGGATACTTTCCTAATGGTTTGAGCTTTTGGGATATGCCTTCATCTAATCAGAATTTTAACAGAAGCCTTGATAATTTGATTAATTTATTATCTACTCTCAGTGGTAGTTGATATTTGTCTTTAATGGGCAGGAAATTGGAGAAAATGCTATCACTGAATTCAATGCTACTGGTAGCATCAAGGGAATTGATATTGGGATGTGTTTGTCTAATTTAGGCCTGAATGAGTCACAGAGACATGCAATATTGAGCGGTATATGGGCAAGCCAATGCAGCAGAAAGAAATCCATTAACCTTGTTTGGGGTCCTCCTGGTACTGGGAAAACAAAAACAATTGGTGGTCTGTTATGGCTACTTGATCAACTGGGATGCAGAACACTTATTTGTGCACCGACAAATACTGCTGTTAAAGAAGTGGCCTTGCGCTTGCTGGAGCTGGTGAAAAAATTCTCTGTAATGAACCCTTGTCGCATGGGAGATGTGGTCTTGTTTGGAAATGAAGAAAGGTTGCGAGTCAACGATGATCTGCGAGAAGTGTTTCTGGATTACCGTTTAAAGAGCCTTGTAACATGCTTTGCACTGACAACTGGCTGGAAGCATTGCCTGAGTTCGACTATAGAGTTTTTCAAAGATGGTGTTTCTTTGTACAGAATCTTTTTGGATGATAAGAAAAAAAAGTCTTTGGATAATGAGGAGGATGGTGATCATGGGAATAACAAACCTTCAGATGATGATGAAGACTGCAAGGAGTCTTTTCTATCATTTGCTCGGAAAAGATTTGGATATCTTTTAGAGCAATGCAGTAGTTGTTTCAAAACGTTGTATCTTCATATCCCAAGAACTGCTTTGTCAGATGCTAACTGCAAAAACATCCAGATTCTTATTGATTCGCTTCAAAGTTTCAAGAACCTTCTCTCCAAGAATGTTGCAGGAACCAATCTTGAGAAAATATTTGAATCCAATTATGAAGTGGAAGGGGTCACTTTGTCAAATAAGTTAAATTTTGATGGAAGCAACTGCAGCACTGCATTCAAGCTTCGTCAAAGTAGAGCTTATTGCTGTAAAATCCTAACAATTCTTGAGAATTCACTGGATCTACCTCCGGTTGCCGCAAAACGTGCCATCAAAGATTTCTGTTTGCAGAGGGCTAACCTTGTCTTTTGTACCGCTTCTACTTCTGCCAAGTTATACCAATTGGAGGTGAAGAAACCATTTGAGCTTGTTGTCATTGATGAAGCTGCCCAGCTCAAGGAGTGTGAATCGTTAATACCTTTGCAAATTTCATCAGTACGCCATGCAGTTCTCATTGGCGATGAGTGTCAGTTGCCTTCTCTGGTTAAAAGCAAGGTATCCTTTTCTTCACACATGTTTCAATGTGTAAAATTATTTGAATTTCTACTCTTAACCATGAATCTTGATTGGATTTATTTTCATGTGTTGTAATTTGACATCTAATTGGTCTCTATAAAGATTGACATTGTAATGTAGCCTTTTCTTGATTTCTATATTTTAATGCTTTTCTTTTCGGATTTATTTTATCAGGTCTCAGAAAGGGCAATGTTTGGGAGGAGTTTGTTTGAAAGGTTGAGTTCTTTAGGACACAAGAAGCACCTGCTAAATGTGCAGTACAGGATGCACCCATCAATAAGTTTGTTTCCAAATGCAAACTTCTATGACAACAAAATTCTGGATGGCCCAAATGTTGCTCAAATTAGTTATAGACCTACATATCTTGTAGGTCCTATGTATGGCCCTTACTCTTTTATAAATATCGAACATGGAATTGAGAGCTTGGATAGTCTTGGAAGAAGCAGGAAAAATGACATTGAAGCCGTTGTTATCTTGCAAATACTTACCAACCTTCGCATAGGTATGACAAACGCAGAATTTAGTAGCTTCTTGTTGGATATAAATTGTAAGAATGTTCTAGTTAATAGTTTCAGTCATAATCTGATTATATTAGCACTTACCAGTTTTTCTTGTTGGTGTGCAATTCTTTCTTTGCTTTATCATTTGTTCTCGACTAATATACTATCTTCAAGAATAACATAACATACCTTCCCAAACAGTTGATGTTTATAATTATAATAGTATTCACAAGATTTTATATTGCAGGAACTATGAGAAGAAGGCAAAAACTTAGCGTTGGAGTTATATGTCCTTACTCCGCCCAGGTTCTTGCAATTCAAGAGAGGATAGGAAAAACAAATCAGCTGAATCCATACATGTCTGTCAAAGTTAATTCTGTTGATGGGTTTCAAGGTAGCGAGGAGGATGTGATCATACTTTGCACTGTTAGGGCCAATTGTGCTGGTTCTGTTGGATTTCTTTCTGATCTAAACCGCACAAATGTTGCTTTGACCAGAGCAAGGTATCTTAATTTTGTTTGAATGATGTTAATTGACTTGTTCTCATTTAAGTTGGCATGGTATCTTAATTTTGTTCGAATGATGTTAATTGACTTGTTCTCATTTAAGTTGTGAAATTATGTGGGCTTGCAGATATTGTCTTTGGGTGTTGGGTAATGGATCAACCTTAACTAGTAGCGGATCGATATGGGCAAAATTAGTATTTGATGCAAAGGCTCGCAAGTGCTTTTTTGATGCAGCTGAGGATGCTAGCATTGCTTGTGCAATAGCTAGTGCATTCTCTGAGTCGTGCACTGTTGATTCTCTTAACATGGACGGCTTACATATCAGCAAAAGTTCATATAAGGTACATCATAGTTACATATCTCATTTAAATCCGGATCTTAGCAATTACACATGGCTCTAGATTAATGATTTCTGCAAGCAATTACACATGGCTCTATTTTACTCCAAGCAATTCACGAAATAGAACAGATTTATCTATGGCAGAGTTTTAGTAATTGAAAGGAATAACAAAGACAGCGACCAGTTCTGGGATGAAAGCATACCGTGTCTCAATATGCCTTGTTCTTGAGTATTGTACTAGGTTTTCAGAGATAATAATAGTTGATTGATTGTCATACCAGATGATAGTAAATTCTTTTTGCTTTAAATCCAAATACTATAACAGTCTTCTTAACCAAATTAAACACCTTAACAAGCAACGGCTGTTACTGAAACATATTCAGCTTAGCAGTAGACAAAGTGCTGTAGTGGATTGCTTCATTGAACTCCAACACACAGCTGGTTTTCTGAAGTTGAAAACAAATCTATTAGTACTTCTTCTGTCCACAGAACCAGCCCAATCTAAGTCCTAAACTGTTTTCCTGTATATAGGTTAACCCATAGTTGGTTCCTTTGAGGTATCAAAGAAACATCTTTGCAGCATTTAAATGAGCAGAATTTGGTCCCACTGCTTGCATGAGATCTGGTTTGAAATTAGTCAAATACATCATGCTTCGTATCAAACTTCCGTATTGTTTTGCACCTATTTCACTTACCTCCTTCAGTATCTGAACTCAACTTCAAATTGGTTATCATGGGTGTCCCAATTGGATTACGACACTCCTTGCGAAATTTCTTAAGTACATCAACTGCATACTTGGTTTGATAAATTGCAACTCCATTCTTGGCTTGCTTGACCTCCAAGCCTAGGAAATAGCTCATAAGAACCAAATCAGTCATCTCAAAAAATTTGAACATCTTTGACTTCAAGTAACATTTCTGAACGATTCGCAGTGTAGATTAGATGATCTTTATATAGACAAACTATCAAACAAATGCTAAATTCTCCAATCTGAGCATATAAGCTGTGTTCATTCTTGCTTCTAACTAAGCCTTGTGCACTAAAGTAACCATCAATTCCGGAGTACCAAGCTCCAGGAGCTTGTCTCAAGCCATTCAAGTCTTTCCATAAATATACTTGTTTTTCTTTCCCAACTTCAACAAAGCCTTCATGTCGAGTGACATATACTTCCTCATTCAACTCCCCATTTAAGAAATCCAACTTAACATCCAGTTTATACACTTTCTAGCTTTTGAAGGTTGAAACTGCAAGAATAGATCTTGTTGTTTCAAACCTTGCAATTGGTGCAAACATTTCTTGATAGTCTATGCCTTTAGCTTGCATAAATCCCTTAACCACCCTACCGATCCAGCCTTGTACTTCTGTATAGATTTGTGTAGATCCATCTGAATTGTACTTTAGATGAAAAAGCCATTTTTAGTCAACAGCAGTCTTGTTACTAGGCAAGTCCACGTTCCATGTTTCTCTATAGCTTTTAGCTCCTCATTCATTGCAACACACCACATTAAAACTGGCAGGTTCTTTGATCTGAGCAGAATTGCATACTTGAGTGCTGCTGTAAATATCCCTACGACTGCTATATTTCCGTGCTGGTGATTCATCTTCACTTGCAGAATCAGATTTTTGATTTTTTTTTTGAGCAATAGAAACCTGTAAATATATTTCAAGAGGCATGAAAGACAATTACAGGAATAGGAGGGAGAAAGAGTAAAAAACCAAGGTTCATGAAACAAAAAACAAACATACAAAACAGTACATAGCTGAATTAGAAACAGCTAACAACATAAAAAATAGATCCTCAACAAGCAGGTTGCCAAATAGAAAGAAGCAGCCGAGGAAGCTCTAGCATAGAAGGAGGAAGCAGCAGAGGCTCCCCGAAACACCCTAGAGTTTCTCTCAAACCAGATAGACCAACTCCAAATTAGTAGAAGTTTGATTCTTCTTTTCTTGTCCTGTAAGCTCCCACAATCAGCATCCTCCCACGGGCGAACAGAGAGTGGGAAGAAGCTCTGATTTGTTGCGGAAAGGAAAAAATGCCACCCATTCAAGCCGAAGGAGCAGGATCCAAACGAATGTGCATGAGTCTCCTTATCTTGATTGCAAAGTAGGCACTCATCATCTGTCGTGATCCTCCATTTGACCAAACGATCTCTAGTTAAAAGTCTCTTCTTGATCCAGAACCAACCAAAAATTGAGATCTTCTGAGGAAGACCCTTTTGCCAAAGAAATTTAGCAAAATAGTCAAGCACACCGCGAAAGTTCAATAAGTTATACAAGCTGGTAGTGGAAAAGTTCCCATGATCCGACCATTTCCAAAGCAGAAGATCCTCTCCTCTATTGTTTCTGACCATATCAAGGTCTTGCACCAAGTCAAGAAGATAGTCAAGATTAACCAAGGAGTTGAAATGAAGATCCCAACTCACAAAGCAACCACCAGAATCAGTTATCTTAGCTTCTGAAATAGTAATGTTGGCTGTTCTGAGAAGCGAAAGAGAGTAGGATACTTAGAAGCGAGATTAACTCCATTACACCAGTTATCAGTCCAAAGCTTGAAAACAGAGCCAGAACCAGGTTGCCAACAGATGCAAGAAAGAAAGAGATCTAAGTGACAATGAAGATCCTTCCAAATCGGAGAGGCCAATCTTAAGAAGTTCCTTGGAGTCCAAGAACGAAAATCTCTGAAAAGTTGCCAAATAATCTTAACCCAAGGAACCTTGTATCTTCGAGTATGCTTCCAAAGCCAAGCTCCGAGCCTAGCAACATTATGAGAATGCAAATCAATGATACCAAGCCCCCCTTCTTTTTTAGCACAGGTGAGAGAGCTCCATTCAACAAGGCATTTTCCTCGCAATGAAATGATATCAGAGCCAGCCCAAAAATTTTTTTTCCTCCTAAGATCAATTGCTATTAGAACCCATTTAGGGTCTTTGAAAATGGAAAGAGGATACCCCAAAGAGCTGTTCAAGGTACTGTTGATTAAAGTGACCCTACCAGCTCGAGAAAGTAAGCGACTTTGCCAAGAGCAAAGTCGAGCATCAACTTTTGCAATCCAGCTTAACCAATCAGATTTGCATAATTTACCCACTCTCAGCGGGAGGCCAAGATATTTAATAGGAAACTCAGCCGGTTGACAATTAACCTCATCAGCAAGCCGTTGAGTGGCGTCAAAGTTAGCATTCAAGCCAAGAATAGTGGTCTTATTAAGATTGATCTTCAAACTAGCAGCAGACTCAAAACAAGTAAGAAGTAGAAGCAAGTTCTTCAGGCTGAAATCATCATTCTGACAAAAGAGAATCACATCATCCGCAAATAAAAAATGAGAAATCCCACCATTCACCTGATGGCTTAGAACCCAACATGATCAATTGCTTGATCAAGACCTGATTCATGCTCAACTCGCATTACCATTTGATTGTTCAGATACTTCAGAAATGGGAGTTGTATCATTGTTATGACTACTTGGTACATTAAATTCCAATTCCAAGTCACATATTCATCAATGATCACATCTCTACTCACTTTTAACTGACATTTGAGGGATTAAACAACTTATATCCCATTCCCAACAAAATACATTTGGTGCACTTATCATCGATTTTGCTTCTTAACTGGGAAGGAACATGTGCATAAACAATGCTGTCAAACACTGCTTTGTCTTGTACAAGGCTTAATAGGGAGTAATATCCTTCAATACTGACAAGTACCACCTATTTAAAACACAAGCTGTTGTTTGAATTGCTTTAGCCCACAAATTTTCAGGCAAGTTTTTAGTTTTCAGCATACATCTTGCTATTTCTACTAAGACCTGTTTTTTCTCTCAGTTGTCCCATTTTGCTGAATAGTGGAACTCTTAGTAAGCTGCCTTTTTCCTCCTAAATCAGCACAAAGCTCATTGAACTCTTTAGAGAGAAATTCTTCCCTTCTATCAGTTCTTACCACCTTTAGTGAGTGCTCAAGTTCCTTCTCAACTCCATAGTTTTGAAAAGTTTTAAACACCTTGAACACTTCAGATTTCAATTTGATGAAGTAGACCCAAGTAAATTAACCACAAAGACAACGAAGTACTTGATTCCACCAAGAGATGGTAACTGAAGGGGCCCACAAACATTCTTCTTCTCCTTTTTTGGGAAGACCAAGATCCACATGCACCTATGTCCCTTCTTCGGCCATAGTAACCCCTTGGATCACGCCTGTTCTCACTATGGCAAGCCTAGGGTAGCTAGATGCCCTCATCTTTTGCGTCCGCACCGTGATTGTGCATGCTCCGACAAGCTTGTGGTAGCTTTGACGTCTTCATCAGCCACCTTTGCATCTTGTCATGCCCGCTCCGGCAAGCATGGGGCATCATCAATGCTCTCATCGACCTTCGTGCTACCTATGAGGAGAACATTGGCAAGCCGGAGGCCAACCCCTTAGGCATGTTTGTTTCATAGGATAGGATAAGGGATAGATTTATCCTTTGTTTATTTAGCGCATGGATTAGAAGAAAATAAGAATAGGAGAGTATAAATTTGATATAATATCCCATGTATACTCTCTCATCATATCCAGTAAGGCAAACTACCCATTAGGGTACACTGCTAGACATCGTTTTAACCTTGGTCATGGAGCACAAGCCTTGTGCTTGTAGAATAGGGTTTGACATAAACCTCCTAACTGTTGCTTATGTTGTTTATTCTCTTGTTTATTCTCTCTAGCTCAAGTTGCTGGTGGTCATGAGTTCTACTTCCCTTTGGATTGGAATGTACAGGGGATTGTGACATTAGCTACAAGAAGAAGCCACAATAAAAAAAATACAAATATATTTAAAAAATGGGTACTGGCTGAGATGGTACAGTGCTCCAACCGTACTTGAATTATGAATACCTGTGCTTTTATAATTTTTATTAGTGTCGGTATCCCATTTTATTCTCTCACCCATTTACTCACCTGCTTCAGTATCAGTTTTCTAATACCAATAGCGTCTATATTCAATAGTTTTATTGTAGTCCAGATAAGTGTTATGGAGGAAAGTGAAGTTTTGTTTTAAGTTACTTTGTTTGTTGTTGTCCCTTCTATGTAATGAACATGATCTTTTTGTGCTTGTCAGTCTTTATTCAATATTTTGTGCTTATTTGAAAATTTGAAGCAGCTCAGAACATTCCACTTAACATCTTTAATATTGAGTGGTAATGCCACTTATTTGGGATTTACTAAGAACATTGGAGTCATAAAGTTCACTGCAATGCAATATATTGTTTTCATTAACATAACTTTTGTATATGTTTTTATGCTCTCAAATTGCCTGAATATTTTCTACATTGGATTTTTCTTCTGGTAATCGGCTTTGCGATCATATAAAAATTAAGATTCTCTTTCACGCTTTTGGCTTTTATCATGCTCATTTTTTCTGATGTCCAAGTATTTGTTACTCTGTTCTAGAATAAAACTGATGTAACTCGGCATCCAAGCTTGAACCGGTCTCCAGCTTCATCAAATAATCCAGAGGCTTCGAGAGCAAAGGAGTTACTGGGCCAGAAAAATTCATATAATTCACTCAACAACATCGATAATTCTGGTTCATATTTCAGGTTTTCTTTTAGTTAGACATTTGCCTCCATTTCTTATATTGTATATAAAGTGGTTCCTTCTTCTATATTATCCATTGATGAATTTCCATGTCTTTTTATGCAAGTACTGAAAATCTCAACTGCAGTGTATGTGTGAAACTCAACAAGAAAAATTTTTCTACTAAAGTGAAAAATATTATGCAAATCTGCTACTTATGAGGTCCTAAATGAGATGTGTTGGATATGAATCCAGCTAAACTATTATGTCAGCTAATCCTCAACTTGTAGTAATTAGCATGAATCTGATCACATTCTGTCAATGATTATAGCTGCCCATTTTGAAGATTTCCTACAAGCATCAAATCCTTAATTTTGAAACGAAATATATAATAATTTAATTAGTCCCAAGTCAGTGAATGACCAATCAGAAAATGGTTGACCAAATCTGAAAGCATTCAAGAGGTTGATTCTTAGGCTGTCATCTGCTAAGTTTTGGTTCATTTTTTGTTATTAATTAGTAGTAGTAGAGAAGGTAAAGGCAAATAGGCGTTGTCCACAAATGTCAGTGTATGGGATATTTTATAAAATTTTTACTATTTTCCTGTAACAGTACTAACTTTTCTGAAGATCATTCCCACTCTTGAATTTAAGAAAATGGGAAAAACCTTTATAGGGCAATCTCTAAGTTTCAACCTGAGTGATGTGGTTATGCTAATTGAAGATAGTTCATATTTCAGAACCATGTGTTGATATGACAATAAAGCTTGCTTCTTAGAAACAAAACTTTACTGCAATAGCTTTTTTGAGGATAATTGTTTTGTTGCAATAGTTGTCTATATAACAGAAATTTATTCTATTCTATCAAGGTGATATTTATTTTCAGATTGTCATTTTTTTTAATTTAAAATTGCCTTGTCATGTAGATTGGATATTTGACAGCCTTCTTGTCAATCAATGCTTTTTATAGTGATTCCAACTTATTTTTCAAATCATAATTAATTTTGGGTGATGAAACTAGAACAAGTTAGAAATTCTACTTTATTTGTATAAATTTGCAGAATGCAGGAAAGTCGTGGAAAAGGAGAATCTTCAAGGATCACATATATGCCAGGGAGAACTTCCACTACCATACCTGAAAAGAAAGTTTCTAGTGCAGTTCCTAGTGTAGTCATTACTGGAACGAACATGTCTCATAATCCAGGTTTCACCTCAAGGTGAGGTCTTCTTAAAATAGTTTTGATTTCCATGTGTTCATTTTCTTGTTATTGTTCTTTAAAGTTTTTAACATCTATGTTATATTGTTGCATGTGATTTATTATTTCTGTGAAATTGAATTTGTACTTCAGTTTAATGTCAATAGGAAATCAGAATATACAAAGGATAATGAATTTGCAATTAGTGCTACTGCAAATCAGTCTATGCAATGATGAAAATAGATATTTTCTTCATGCACATCATCATCAAGATGATGTTCCATCTTCTGCCATGAAATAGTAATTGTGGTTTCCATATTCCCTTTGCTTGGGTTATGAATATCTAATTCATCTTCAATTGCTTTTATTTTTTAACTGCTCCAAAGATGATGTTCGAACTCAATGTCCAACAATAAACACTTCATTGTCAGTATTAAGGTTTAGATATATATGTAGCATTCTCTTACACCTTTCCAAATCATGCTGTAAATTATTCTTAAATTCTTTTTCTTCTTTGCTGCCAGGAGGAATGAAGTGAATGATGATGACAGGTATGAAGATAACACTTGTTTCCTTTACTGGTTTTGTTTTTTGTTTGAACATAATTTGTCCAAGAGCCCTCATATTATTCTTAAATTCTTTTTTCTGAATATCTAATTCATCTACTTGTAAATATATTATATCCCTAGGAACCTAATTGTAAATTTCTTTCTCTTATTCATGGTAGAGGAGAGTTACCAATGGGAAGCTCCTCACCTATTTTCTCTTAACATGGTATTAAAGTTAGGGGTAGACCAATTTTTTTTAAGATAAGCAATCTTGTATTTGATATTCCGGAGCTTTGAATAGAATACAAGTAGGGGGAGGAGGGAGAAAAAAACAATAAATCAAGAGAAGGAAACATAAAGGAAAAAAGATGAAAAAGGAGCTACCCCAAACAAGGGGAGAAGAGACACATAGCTTCCACGAAATTACAATACACTAGGGAGAGAAATGAAACTGAGTAAAGCCACATCAAGGGACTTGGCTTCGGTCGATTTGATTCCTCTCATACCAGATGTACCAACTCCAAACAAGAGTAAGCTGCTCCTTTCGGTGGGAAGCATTAGAGGAGACCGATTGAGCTTCAACATGGAATCGGGTGGTTGAGTAGGTCAGTTCTTTAAGGTGCGCCATAAGAAGAGGTGATTGTGCGATCCATCCCAATTTGCATAGATGACATGAAGTGTTGTTGAGAAATCCCCTTCTCATCAATTTGTCACGTGTTGGGAGTTATTTCTTGATCCAGATCCGCCCAAAGATAGAAATATTTGGGGGATCTTGCGTTGCCATGGGAATTGGTGAAAAGCATCTTTGATACCCCGGAAAGTCAGTAGGTTGTAAAGGGAGTTTGTGGTCAAAGTTTTGCTAGAAGTTCATTTCCACTCAATGTAATCCACTCCCGAGGATGCCTAAACATATTCCAATTCTCTGGCAAGTTCTTGGAGGTGCTCAACACTAAGAAAGGTGCTAAAGGAAACGTTCCAACCAAGAAAATTCCTAGAAGCATCAACAACATGAGCCTCAGCAATGATGATAGACAGATCGAGAGTGAATATTGAATATGAATGAACGAGGAAACTTTTCTACAAGAGGACTACTACCACTCCAAGGATCAAGCCATAAACAGATGGAGGAGCCAACCACATAAGACATATTGCATGTATCTGCACCCACCCAAAAGAATTTACGATGCCAACTATCAATTTTCGGAGAACCCAAGCCGGGGCTTTAGAAAGAGAGAGCAATGCATATATCTTGGATTACCAGTTATTGTCTTGTTGATGAGGGTGAGACGACCAACGCAGGAGAGATGACAACCCTTCATGGTAGAAAGCCTTCTATCGATGTGGTACACAAGGCAACACCAATCTTCTTTAGTGGGGTTGCCAATCCGAAGGGGCAGCGACATGCAATCTATGAAGAGATCAAACAGATAGTGGCAGAGAGGGTTACCCTATCTAAAAACCTGACAGTGGCGGAAGGTTAAGCCCTGTCACCATTAATCAGTAAGGAGGACTTGATTTGAAGAAGATGCTCAACCCAGCTCAGCTAGTGATCAGAAAAACCTCTAACATTCAACATCTTTAGCATGAAGTCCCCGTTGATAGAGTCAAAAGCCGTATGAAAGTCCACTTTAATCAGGAAGCCATCCTCATGCTACATGTGGCAAGCCCACATGGTTTCATGCACACTTAGGAAGCCATCTAAGGAGCTGCGCTCCAAAATGAAGGCCCCCTGACATTTATCGATCAGTTCACTCATGAGCGGCTTTAGTCGGTAGACAAGTAATTTTGAGAAGTAATTTTGAGAAGATACAGATGGTGTTGTGCTCCAGACTAATTGGGTGGAAGTCTCCAACATCACGAGCCCCATAGGGGTAGACCAATTGATACTACTATGATTTTTAATACAAAAATATCCCTAGGGATTTTGTTGTAAAGTTGAAAAAAAATATGCATGGATATGAATGATAAAGGAGGGGTACATACCAATGAGAAGGTTTTTATCCCTCCCCATAGTCTTAATGATAATGGGTAGTTTTGGAGATGAAATGTGAATTTATAAGAGCGGAAGATTTGGTTCATAAAGGAAAAGGTTTGTGAGAGCATCATATCTCACTTCTCGCTTGTATACCTATAACCACCAATTTTGGTGTTCACATGAAATCTTTCTTCTCAAGTCATTCCAGATGCACCTCAATGGCGAGAAAAGATCCATATCATTGATCCCGAATAGTCCAACCATAATCTTGTAGTATTCACCTTGGCGGTTATTGCAATGGCGAGAAAAGAAACCATCACTTTGCCGTTACGGACTACAAATATTGCAATGGCTATACAAGCCCTTGCAAAACTGTTGTTGCTTTGCGACAATAATTTTCTACTGTTGCAACATCATCACTTTTGCGACGATTACTTAGCCATCGCATAAATGACTTAATTTCTCGAAATAGTATTCATTGAACTCCTTAATGATATTTTTGTACCTTAAAATTTTAACATTGGCTTTTATTTAGTAGACCATGACTTCAGGAATCGTACTGAATGCTAATTATGATCCTACTCATTGATTTTTGTTTACAGGAATGCATCATGGTTTAGTACAGTGCGCTTGGGTATTGCTATAGCTGGAATTCTAGTCATAGCGAAATATATGTGTAGTTAAATTTCTTATGGTACATTACAAATTTGCAATGATGAACTTTTGTACTTAATTAAAAAAAAATCAACTTTGTACAATGAACTCTTGTAAGAATTAGTGTATACAGTGTGCGATCTCCTGGTTGGTTCACACTGGTGCATAGCACCTTAAGGCTTTTTGTTATATGGGAACTCTTATGCTAACCCTAGACTATCTCAAATTGTTTGCATGCTCATTAATTCAATTCTTGTTTCTAAAGTGCAATATTTTGGTTCTAGGGACCCTGATGATCCAATGATCCTAAAACTGGTCAAATCTTTTTTCGGGCTACTTGGTTATCAGGTTGGTATCATTTGCTTAGCTTTGGCTTCTGGCAGTATACTATGCTAGATACTTCAGAGTATTAGGTATGAGTATATAGATTGGTCCCCTTCTCTCTTTCCTAATTCGTGCATTTTGGTGCTAATAAGCTTTGCCACAAAGAGCTAGTTGATAAATGGGGAATATATATTTTACTGAGACATGATGTTGATAAATGCAGGCAAAGTAGTGTACATGATTTGCCCTGAAGAATTGTTCAGTATTTTGGTTTTGCTACATATGGGGTCTTTGTTATCATATTCTGGCATCGTTGCAGCTTATCTTATTAAGCTATTTTCTATATTGTAAGAGAAGATCTGGAAGTGGTGTAAATGGATATAAAAATAGAATTAAGTGGGTCATTTTCCGTAGTGTTTCTAAATAAATCAGCAAGGTTTTCGCTCTGTTCTTAAGATCTTACTATATAGTGTCATTTAATTGTCTACTACAGTTGAAATAATAATGGTTGACTTTTGCATTCTGTGTCAACATTGTTTCCCCTCTAATACAATCTGCTGAGAAGTCAGATGCAGTTTCATATAAAAACATTTGTTGATGTGATTTCTGTCAGTAATCACAATATCTAAATTACTTGTATAGCAAACATTTTCCAATGGTATAAAATTGCATTTAGCAATTTAGCAAAATTTGACTAAGCGAGATCAAAGTTATTAAACAAGTGACAACCGTACTAGATAAATGCATCAAATTGTTCGACGAAATCAAACGTGCCTCTGTTGGATGCCCGTTGCGAAGGTTGGCCATGGATTCCGAGCACAGGAAAGAGAACGAGTCACAAGCAAGTGCACTGCGCCCCTTGCACTTTGTCTCCATCATTGGCACCTCAGAAATCACAGATAGCTTTGTCCCCTTAAAGGTCAGCACATAATTCGCCGCATCACCGGATGTTCAATCATTGCAATATAGTACCTTCTTCAACACCATTCCGAGATGAGGGTTGGTCGTCGTCAAGTCGCCTTGCCGTTGAGGCATTAGGGCGATGTCTCTGCTTGGCCACCAACACCAAGGGAGAGGGAGTTGAGCAGACTCGTGGAGTCGTCGTCGTCGTCTGGCTCACTTCGTCGTGGGCATAGCCGCCTCGCGCTGTGGCAGTGTGGCCTGCGGAGATGATGCAGAGACCGATAGACGACCTGCTTGTAGCCTGCGGAGATGATGCAAAGATCGAGGGATATACATTAAGCCGGCCCCTTTAGCAAATTAGACGACACACCTATCATTGATCAACACCCTCTTTTTCGATTGATTTCTCAAAGCAATCTGCAATAAAGACTTGCAGTAACTTTCTTTGTTTTTGGCTTCACGCAGAAGAAAACAAAAAGCACATTTTTAGCCTAATTCTCTTTCGAATTCTTCATCAAGACGAAGCAGCAGGGAAGCTTTGAAGGATGCCACAATCAACTAACGACATCCAAGATATGCTTCAAGGGAAAAAGAAAGAAACCATTCAATCAAAACTTACATCTTTACTCCATCCTATTGCTTTCTGATAACAAAATGTTACAACAAATTCACCAAACCCGCAGTCTAGACAAGGGGCAGCGACGCGCGAGGATACGAAGCGGCCGCGCCGTGAACCTTAGAGATCTCCGAGAAGAGGGAGAAGGTAGAGGATGGAGGCGAGGAAGGAGACGGCGCCGGCGATCTCGGAGGGAGTAAGTGCGGCAGCGGTGGCGGCCGCTCGGTCCTTCTCCCGCCACCGCCGGGAGAGGAGGTAGAGGGACGCGAAGAGGAGAACGGTGAAGACCCTCGTTGTGTGCCTATTTCGGCGGGGTCGATCTCCAGCGTCCGGATCGACGGGCTCTCCGCCATCGCGGCGGACGGCATCCATGGCTAGCGCGCAGTTGACGAGTAGAGGCGGAAGCTTGGACCGAATCTGGTTACGGTTGTAGAAAGACGAACTTGGATAGCAATTTTTACGGAGTTGGCTGCATAGAAATTCTCATGAGTTCAGTGAATCTAGCCTTTTTCTTTTATTTTTTTTACCAGAATAGAAGACTTATATTAAAAATCGTAACGATTGCCGGATCCAAAAACATCAGCGTACAAAATGGACTCCGGGTCAATAGGTCCAATGGATGATTACACCAGTTTATTCTTACAAATCCTATCTCTATTTGCTACCAATGGACGGCTTTGTCGTCACGGACGATAGCAAAAATTAAACTAGAAATAATTACATTTAGATTTCAAAATCAAAATATTTGGAAACACTATAAAGATAGACAACAGGGATTGAGTTAAGCCATTCGACGCATCCACCAAAACTTTAAAATGTGGAAGCCGATAAAGCATTGGATGATGCAAAAAGTAAACATTCTCCAATGACAATGGCTTCAAGAAATAGAGTTGCATCACCCTCTTTGTAAAAGCTTGTTGAAGCAAGACACAATTGATCGTCTCTTCAAATAATAAATCCAATACCAATTATATAATTCAAGAAAGATGCATTACAATTAATTCCGAGGGAGCTCCGTGCAAGAAGAATCCATTTAATGTAAGTATGAGTGATGTTTGTATTTCCCTCATACTCAGGATTTTGTAGTTAATGATAAAATTCTAGTCACTAGACAAGGCGCCTGATCAAGCATAATCGCACCCCGTTGGGCATAACAGCGCCATGATCGATGCTGCATAGTTGTGGTTGGGGTTGTGATGCCTCGATTGAGGTTACAACAACCCCACTTGGGCCTCACAACACCTCGATCGAGGTGTTGCTAGAGGAAGCACTCGTGTTGTTGGTCATGGATGGGTGCGACGGCGCACAATTGCACAATGCAGTGATACAACTTTCAAAGCTCCCAAAACACAATTCAATAATAAAAAATCAAAATTTTTTGAAATCAAATCACTAATCACCATCAAAACTTCAAAGACATATTATAGCGATTGAAAATTCTTCGTGAAAATATAATCCATAGAACCTCAAGGGACGAGATCTCATCCCCTCCTAAATACATGGAGTATTATCCTAAAGTAGCACGAAGGAAGGGGGATTCTACCTCAATAATTCGTTCAAGCTCTTCTCCCTCCTCAACCATTGATGACCTTAACTTGTCCCTGACACATTAGCGATGGCGGTTACACATGTGTCTCGAGATGAGAGGTTAGATTATACATAAAATCTAAAATAGAGAGTTTTACGAAAAAGTTCACAAAAAGCTTATTTTTATGATTAAGTCCCTATATCTCAATAGAATTTCAAGAAATTAGAAAAAATTTAGAAAAATGGAAATTGAGAAATCTAACTCTAGGTATAATAATACTATTCTCCTCTGTACCTTTTGAATACACATTAATTTTTAAGAATAAATTATACTAATATTCTCTCTATTTAAAAGTAATTGCATGAATCTTCTCTTATTATTTAAAAATATTTTAACATTCTAATATTCTAATTAACATCTCCACTCAACCATTTATATTATGTATCTTTTAATTTTGTATATAAACAGTGTAATCAAGCAGCCTATTGGGCTGTCAGAGTGACTCTCGCTCATCGTCATGTTCCTCTCTCGGACATCAGCTGCCCGTTTTGTCATTCTGCTCCTAAATCTCGGAAGCACGTATTCCTGCAATGCAACGTGGCATCGGAGATTTGGAGGAGGTCCGGCCTTCAAATTCCTCCCCTCCCGTCCGATTTATCTATCACCCGTTGGTGGATAAATATCATATCCAAAACCGAACAAAAGATGGTGTGTTAGGAAGAAAATGAGTCTTCCTGCAAGGATCTAAAACTCCAAACGCCAAAAGAAAAAATACCAAAACGAATAAATTCAGAAAATACAAAGAACATCAAAGTTTACGTGGTTCGGCCCGGCGGGATACCGGGCCTACTCCATGGGGAGAAGATGTCACTTGATTTTATTAGAATGAGGAGAAAGCGCGACCAATACAAAAGAATCTGAATACAACTAATAATTAAACTGTAAAAGAAAAATATTGCATGTACTCGGATATTTTTCTGCACCCCGGAATCTGAATTTCTGCTTCTACCTGAAAATTGTGGATGCAGCATCCTTGATCTTCTTGCTTCTGCCTGAGACGGTGTGAGGGGAAGAGAGCCGCTTGAAAGGAATCCTGCTTGAGAAACAGAGTAGATGTGATGCTCTAAGATCTCGGGATAATTTGAAACTGCATATTAGGCCTCTATTTATAATAAGGGGGAACCGACTCAATGATACTCGTTCAGCGAGAATTTTGCAGCAAAAAATTATGCCGTGTCGTTCAATTTGATCACACGATTGCACTGTTCCTTTGAGCAATTAATTTGGATTGATTGACCGAGATGTTTGCAGGATGAACGGCGATGTGCGCTCTGCTGAGATTGATGCGGAATTTGGAATCAAACGACTGAGAAAAAAGCTCCAACACCTCGTCGTTCGTGCCTTTCTCAAGGCAGACTTGAGATGGCAGTATGCTTAATTTAGACCAAGCTAAAATGTAGTCATTCGTTAATGAGAATGGGCCCACACAAAGAAGTGGGCTCCTTTTGATTGTGATGTAAACCTTGACTTGGTCAAAGTTATAATTGCCAACTTTAAAGATGGCTTGAGTTGCACATGCACGCAAGTCTTGAAGAATTAATTTTGCAAACTTGATCCATCATAGTTTTTAACTCGGATTGGGCTCAAATCGAATCAATATTTACATTTTCCTCCTTTGACGAGACTTAAGCCCAATGTAACTTTCTCCTCTTCTCCCAAGAGCATTGTAAAATTAATCTGCACCTTGAATCAATCTTATCAAGTTCAAGCAGTGTTTAAATTTGGTCGTTGGTAGTACTTTAGTCAGCATATATGTAGGATTGTGAGCCGTGTCAATTTTCTAAAGCTTTATTTCTCCTTTTGAAATAATATCCCTAATGAAATGAAATTTGACGTCGATGTGCTTCGTCCTTTCATGGAACATCTAATCTTTTGACAGATAAATTATACTCTGACTGTCACTATGCACGATTATGTCCCCATTTTGAGAAGTTAGTTCTTTTATCAGGTTCCCAAGCTAGATTGCTTCTTTAGTTGCTTCTGTAATAGCCATGTACTCCGCTTCAGTGGTGGAGAGGGCGACAGTAGGTTGTAGGCTGGCTTTCCAACTTACTGTAGTTCCGCCTATAGTGAAGATGCAGGCGGTAATCGATCTCCTCTTATCAAGGTCACCGGCATAGTCCGAGTCTGAGTATCCTGCAAACGATTCATTAGTTCCATCGAAAATAAGATTGGCTTTAGAAGTACATTGTAAGTAGCGCATGATCTATTTAAAAATATCCCAATGTATTTTTCCCGAATTTGGCATGTACCGGCTCACAACACTGACTGCATGTGCTATGTCTGGGCGGGTACAGGTCATGGCGTACATAAGACTGCCAACTGCACTTGCATAGGGTACCTGTGATATGCTAACTCTTTTTTTTTAATCTTTCGGGCATAGTAACTCTGATAATTTGAAGTGAGCAGCAAGAGGTGTCTTGACGGATTTTGCTTCTTACATGCCAAAGCTCTCAACCACCTGCTTTACATAACTCTCCCGAGTTAGGTATAATTTTCTTTCTTTACGGTCTCGCTTTATCTCCATCCCAAGAATTTTTCTTGCAGCCCCAATGTCCTTCATGTCAAATTCACCTTTAAGGTATTTCTTAAGCATGTCTATGTCAGTAATATCTTTTGCCGCAATAAGCATATCATCAACATAAAGAAGCAGATAAATCATAGAACTAGTTATTTTCTTTAAATAAACACAATTGTCAAAAGATGATCTACTGAAATCAATAACAACCATTGTCGCGCCCCGGCCCCGACTCGAGACGCGACGGCGACCCGAACACCGCGCAGCGGAATGAAAAGCCACGAATCATCACATATAATAAAATAACAACATAAAAACCAATAATTAAAATCCATCAGTTAGATCAAATACAATTATCCAAATATAAAATAAATCTACAAATTACAGTTCCAAAATAACAATATCAAAGCCGAGCTATAAGACGACAAAACAAATCAAAATACAAAAGCAGTCGCCATCAGAGCTCCACATCTACTACTGACTACTAGCTGTCTAAAAACTATCTACACCTCGATCTACAGATCGACCGCTCACCCCTGCAAGTCTGAAGCAAAAATAACGGAGATCAGCGAATGCTGAGTAGGAGAATCACAATATGATCAACAAGTATCAAGTGTCAACTCGACAATGAATAACAACATGGCCTAAGATGCAGTCAAAGGCGATGAACACAACAAATACACATCACCTACTCCTAAACAACATCAACTGAATCATCGAGCGCGTGGACCATGGGGTAAAAACCCCACACTCTACCACCCGTAGAGTGGCATCAACCGTCCACTCCAACGGTGACGCGACTACCCCCACCAAGCAAGTAGCCCGACGGGCGTCATATCCGACATCCGCACACCCGAAGGTGCCCAAAGTGACTAGTCAATATCCGTACCCTCACCCATGTCTGGAGGGTACCGCAATAAAATGGTCTTGGACCGAAGTCCTCTCCGAGGCCGTAGCCTCCAGATCGACAGCAACCATGCAACTCGACTCCAAGAGTGCAACAAGGTATATCACCATGATCAACAACATAGCAACAACTCCAAGTGATTATGACATGATCAACATGCTACTAATATAACATCATCATGATCAACAATATAACAACTCCAATTGATTATGACATGATCAACAGGATAAGAACATGATCAACAAGTAAACAACACTACATATATCAACATGGCACTATGCATACAATGACTAATCCAATGCACTGTAGGATTAGTACAACATACTATGATCAAGAATAAACACCAATAAGCAATAATAAAATGCAACACATGCAATTTCTCTACATGGCATGTCCAACGATAATATGCAACAGGAGTTCAATAATTTCATAAAACAAACCAAACAATGGAAGCAAAGGTATTTCCGTAATTTATCTTCAACGATAAATCAACAACAGACTTGCAGGCTCAACCCACACTCAGCACACTCTCCAAACACTCATGCTCAACTCATTCTCCAAACCACAATTATTTCACACCAATCAATCGACTAAATTCTCAGACTAATAATTTACTATTATTTAAACACCTCGACAACCTCAACCACTAACCAACTGAAAGAACAACCTAACAATGCTTTCTCGAAAAACTAACCCACCATCGCGTTCAGCACGCAAAAACGATCAAGATTGATATTCACCTCAACTTCAACCGATAACTCGGGGCCCACTAACTAAATTAATTTTAAATACAACTATCAATCACTTACTCAACAACAGCAAAATATCAAAATTATATCAAACAATATCCAATCTGAAATCCGACACCACCATCGCGTTCAGCACGCAAAAATGATCGAGATTACTATTCACCTCAACTTCAACCGACAACTCGAGATCCACCAAATAAATTAATTTCAAACATAACTATATCATTCAATTACTAAACAACAGCAAAATACTAAAATATATCAAAATCACACCAAATGATCTCCAATCTGAAATCCGACACCACCATCACGTTCAGCACGCGAAAATCTACAACTTTGGTATTCAGCTCAACTCACTCCAACGACTATACGATCAACTACAAAAATACTCTAATAATTTATAAATCAACCCAATTTCATATGATACAGCTCTATTCTCTAAACACTATTTATATCCCACCCACTCGTCTCCCTCTCCCCTCACCCCTCACGCTGCCCCTTGCCCTTGCGCCCAACGCCACCTCCCTGCTCTGCTCGAACCCACGCCGACCGGCCATCCCGGCCGCCGGCGATCACCCCGACGGCACGGCCGCCCTCTCCCCGACCTCCGCGACCGCCGGGACAACCACCACCACCTCTCTCTCTCTCTCTCTCTCTCACACACACACACACCCACGGACCCCTCCTCTCTCCCTCTCGGCCACCGTTGCGACCCACACGCCGACCTCTCCGCCCTCTCATCGACCTCCTGGCTCGATCCGACCCACTGGTGGCCGAGCAGTGGCCGGGAAAGCCACCACCAAGCACGGTCGGCTAGCCACCAGCCCGACACGGCTCCTCAGCGCAACCTCGTCCTTCGTTGTCATCGTCGGAAGATAAACGCGGAAGTAAAGGAGAAGGGAGAGATCTCCTACCTCAATCTCGCGACTCCGGCGACGACGAGCTCCACCGGCGATACACGCCGACTCCTCCGCCGCCTGCCGACACCCTCGCTTCTTCCTCTTCTTCTCTACTTCTCCTCACTTAAAACCCCTCAATAGCACCTCTCCCTCACTTATCCTCACCCTCACCGCCACCTGCCACTGCCACCTCTCCACTTTTCTTTTTTTTAAATAAAAAAAAAATTTAATACCCGAATATAACAATCATAAACTGATCAATCCTCTTATACCATTATTTGGGAGATTGCTTGAGGCCATAGAGTGACTTCTTTAGGAGGCAGACATGATCAACTTTATTTTTCTCTTCAAGCCCTTCTAGTTGTGTCATATAGATCTATTATTCTAAGTCACCGTGTATGAAGGCTGTCTTTACGTCAAGCTGTTCTAACTCCAAATCTTGTATGAATACTAATGCTAGAAGAACACGAATAGAGATATGCTTAACCACAGGAGAGAAAATATCTTTATAGTCAATACCTTCCTTTTGACTATATCCCTTTGCCACCAACCGAGCTTTATAGATACCGTCTTCTTTGAGTTTGTAGATCCACTTGCACCCAATAAATTTCTTGTGCGGTGGAGGCTTCACAAGTTCTCAAGTATTATTTTTCTGCAAAGACTTGAATTCTTCTGCCATAGCTTCATGCCACTTTCTTGAATCTGTCCGATTTAGGGCATGGAGTTTCTTCCGCCACTACTAGAGCATATATAGCAATATTTGCATACCTAGGATTAGGACGTGGTGCTCGCCTAGGTCGGTTGAGGGCGATGGAACAAGGATTCTCCTCCTCAATTTGATATTGCTCCTCCTGAACCCTGTGTGGCTCCTCCTGAACCTGAACATGTTCTTCAGTGGCCTGTTCTAATGAAGCAGTATCATTGGCTTCTGTGGAAGGTAGTTGAGGCGCAGGTGTAGGGAACCAGAATTCTTGGATAGTAGACTGAGGTGGTGTTTCTTTTGGTGACACTGTAGGTTCCTGTGAGTCCTCCTCTTCTTGGTTCTCCTTTTTTATTTTCAAAAGTACATGTTCATAAAAAATAACATCTCTATGGATTTCTGCTTTATAATTATTTATACACCACACTTTATAGTCTTTCACTCCGCTAGGATATCCTAAGAAAATACATTTCTTTGATCTAGGTTCTAATTTTCCTTCATTCACCCTGACATAGACAATGCTCCCAAAAAATTTAAGATGGTCATAAGATGCTGGCGCCCCAGTCCATTTTTCCTTAGGCATCTTGAATTCAATTGATGAAGAAGGAGATTGATTTATTAGGTAGCAAGCAGTGGA
The DNA here is from genome assembly GCA_034359265.1 of Canna indica. Lineage (NCBI taxonomy): Eukaryota > Viridiplantae > Streptophyta > Magnoliopsida > Zingiberales > Cannaceae > Canna > Canna indica. Next base: position 17,854,505 of record CP136894.1, read on the forward strand.
TGCAGCCTCTGCCCAAAAGCTTTTAAAAAGGTTAGCATTAGAAAGCATACATCTTACCCTTTCTATGATGGTGCGGTTCGTCCTTTCTGCTACTCCGTTCTGCTGAGGTGTGTGGGAAACTGTGTGATATCTTATGATTCCTTAACTTCCTAGGAGCAAAAGTCTTTAAATTCTCCACTGCAAAATTCTAGGCCATTGTCGGTTCGCAGCGTCCGAACATATCTACCAGTTTGCTTCTCAATCATTGCCTTCAAAGACTGAAATTTAGAGAAGACATCAGATTTATTTTAATAAAATAAGCTCATACCTTCCTAGAGTAATCATCAATAAATGTGAGCATGTATCGAGCTCCTTCTTGAGATTCAACCGGTGATGCCCCCCATAGATCAGAGTGGATGTAGTCCAATTTTCCTTTAGTATAGTGTTGCCCTGTGGAGAATGAGACTCTTTTCTGTTTGCCATAGATGCAATGTTCACTTAAATTTAGCTTAGCCAATTTTCGTTTTTCAAGTAGTCCCTTTTGTTCAAGTATTAGCATGCTCCTCTCATTAATATGTCATAATCTCATATTCCAAAATTTAGCAATATCATCATCAGAGTGTTTAGAGGTTACCATAGTTACACCACTTGTTACCGTTGTGCCTTGCAGGATGTAGAGTTGGTTTGCTTTTAGTGCTTTCATTACTGTTAAGGACCCCTTTGTGACTCTGAAAACTCCGTCTTGGCCTGAATACTTGTATCCAAGTGCATCTAGAGAAGATAAAAAAATTAAATTTCTTTTAAGACATGGAACGTGCCATACTCGAGTTAGAGTTCTTGTAATGTCATAGTGCATTTTAATATTTACTGAGCCAACACCTGCTACTTGACATGATGAGTCATTTCCCATTAGCACTTCCTTACCATCAGTATGTTCATATGTGGTAAATCATTCTCAGTGCGGTGTCATATGATAAGAGCAACCTGAATATAAAATTCATTTATCTTGAGATCTAGCATAACAAGCAGAAATAATAAGTACCTCTACTTTTTCATCCTCATATGCATAGGATGCTTCTCCGTTCTGATTTTGTTCCTCCAGTCTCCATTTCAGCTTACGACATTCTGATTTAATGTGTCTCATCTTTTTGCAATAATAGCTCTGTACATTTTTGGATCTGGATTTAGATCTGAACTTACCCCGGCTTTTGTCCCGTGACCTATTTCGTCCTCTAGTGTTCAGGGCTTCTCCACAGCTTCTAGAGGATCCTGTGGTAAGTTGAGAGTCGACAACCTCCTTGGACACTAGCATTGTTATCACCTCATCCAGAGTAATAGTATTCTTGTCATACAATAAACTTTCACGAAATTTTTTAAAAGAAACATGAAGAGTAATTAGAAGCATAAAAGTTTTATCTTCTTCCTCAAATGTAACACTCATATCCTCAAGATCAGCAAGAATAGAACGGAAAGTGTTAATATAATTTTTAACAGAAGTGCCATCAGTCATGCGTAAAAAATATAATTTCAGTATAAGTGTCATCTTATTTGTAAGAGTTTTATCCTGGTATATTGTAGCAAACTTTTTCCATACATCTGCGACGGTCTTTTCTGATGCAACTTTCCGTAGTGCCTCGTCGCAGACGCTCATGTATAATGTGTCTTTAGCACTTTCATCGGTCCGGTCCTTTTCTTGTTCAGTGCCTTCCATCGCATCTCGCTCATGAATAGTGTCCTGAAGGTTCTCCTTAGTCAAAATTGCTTTCATATTCAAAGCTCATACTGAGTAGTTGACATTGTGGTCCAATTTCTGGATTTTATATTTTGCCCCTGACATTGTGGATTGTTGGCTCTGATACCACAACTGTTAGGAAGAAAATGGGTCTTCCTGCAAGGATCCAAAAATTCAAACGCCAAAAGAAAAAATACCAAAATGAATAAATCCAAAAACACAAAGAACGCCAAAATTTACGTGGTTCGACCCGACGAGGTACTGGGCCTACTCCACTGGGAGAAGAGGACACTTGATTTTATTAGAAGGAGGAGAAAACACGGCCAATACAAGAGAATCTGAATACAACTGATAATTAAACTGTAAAAGAAAAATATTGCATGTACTCGGATATTTTTCTACACATCGGAATTTGGATTCCCGCTTCTGCCTGAAAACTGTGGATGCGGCGTCCTTAATCTTCTTGCTTCTGCCTGAGATGGTGTGAATGGGAAGAGAGCCGCCTGAAAGGAATCCTGCTTGAGAAACAGAGTAGATGAGATGCTCTACGATCTCGGGATGATTTGAAACTGCATATTAGGCCTCTATTTATAATAGGGGGGAACCGACTCAATGATACTCGTTCAGCGAGAATTTTGTAGCAAGAAATTATGTCGTGTCGTTCAATTTGATTAGACGGCTGCGCTGTTCCTTTGAGCAATTAATTTGAGTTGATTGACCAAGATGTTTGCAGGATGAGCGATGATGTGCGCTTTGTTGAGATTGATGCGGAATTTGGAATCAAACGACTGAGAAAAGAGCTCCAACACCTCGTTGTTCGTGCCTTTCTCAAGGCAAACATCTCTTCATTGGATTTATTCTATGCTAGATGCGAGTCCAGTGGACTCGCACCACACATGTGTCTTTCTCTCTCTAACTTCTTTTTATTCATTTAATGAAGAGATAGAAAGAGAAAAACACATAATATAGTGTGAGTCCAATGGACTCGCACCTAGCATAGAATAAACCAGATGGCAATATGCTTAATTTTGACCAAGCTAAAATGTAGCAATTGGTTGATGAGAAGGGGCCCACTCAAAGAAGTGCTCATTTTGATTGTGATGTAAACCTTGACTTGGTCAAAGTTATAATTGCCAACTTTAAAGATGGCTTGAGCAGCACCTGCACACAAGTCTTGAAGAATTAATTTTGTAGACTTGATCCATCATAGTTTTTAACTCGGATCGGACAAGTCGAGTCAACATTTACATGGCGCAATGGAGCTTATCTCTTGTGTTCTCTAGAGTATTTGGAATCTCCGCAACTGCTGCTTCTTTCAATCGGCTACAGCCTACTCTGCTTATGCAGTCAACTAGGCTTTCAATATTTGGTACTCGTCAAAGATGGAGTTTTCTTCCGCTAGAGGACGTTAGTTGACAGTATTTATTATTAATAATGTTAAAAAGACGTTAATTGTGATTAAGATGTATTACTCTCTTCCTTTATTGGAATGAAATTCTATTTATGGCAAAAAAAAGCAGCCCATTGGGCTGTAGATTTTGGTATATAATTCGATTTCCAAAATATTATTGTATAAGATTTTGAAGGTCCTGTTTTTTCTTGTAATGTGAGTTAATTATTTATTTTAAAAAACCATTTAAATTAATTTTTAAATAAACTAATATTTAATGATTATATTTTTTAAGTCATTTGTCTCTTCATATTATAAATCAAAATCTATAAATACTTTTCAAATCCAACACCAAACAAACTTATAAAAATTTAAGTGCCAAGAAAAATAATAATAAAACATATGTCAAATTTTTAAAAAGGGCTTATAAAATGAGAAGGTGGATGACGTGCACATGTATATCATTAAAAATATATTAATTTATTTATAAATTATTCTTGATGGTTTAAGGGCGCTGAGTAAATTTTTAGGGGACTCAAATATTTTAAAATAATAAGAAAATTCATATAATTAGTTTTGAATAGAGAGGAGCAAAGTGCAATTTATCCAATTGTTTTTCTGATCTAGAGAAATATCCAGTTAATCACGGTGATAAATAAAAAAATGTCATTACTTTTGGTTCGCTTGCTAATTTGGCGGTCTTCAAAAGCGTGATGTGTTACAAGGATTCTTTGTCGGTTTTCGCAAGGCAATCTTCGAAGTGACACCTCCCCTCGCAATCGCCTCTCTTCTCCCCCCGTCTCTCTCTCCCTCCAGTCTTGGAATCAACTCCTCTTCCTCGATCCATTCCGATTCTCTCACGAACTGTTCAACGGCCAAGGCTAATCCGAAGCACAAAGATCGGAAGCGCAGCAAATCTTGGACTGGGCGTGGGAGTCTTTCGGATATCGTATTCCAAATCATTGACACGCGGTAGGTGGTGACGATGGTTGTTGGCTGCAGCCCATCGCACTCTTCTCCCTCGTTCAGTGCACAGCGCTCGTCAAACTACCAAAAGATCATTAAAGCCAATCTTTTCTCTCTCCTCTTTGATTGATGACAATATGAGCGGATACGTGGCCTTGGATTGCTTTGTTCAAAATCTGTTTTTTTTGGTGGGCCGCCTTCTATTTCTCCCCTCTTTCCACTGTCGGCTTTGAACACGCCTCTCTTCGCCCTTTCCCCTTTTTATTTAATCGATTTGTCTACTTTTAGTTTGTGGTTTGTTGGACTGATTCGCTACGCTTTTGGCAATTTTTTCGCCCGGTGTGTATCTGTTCCTCCGTTTCCCCCTTTTTAGCTTTGGTTGATGCCTTTGCTTGCGCTGCGATGTTGACTGCTTTCTTTCGGATTCGAGTCTTCTAACATCATTCTCATGATTTTTGGATGATTTGCGTTAATTATTGATTAATCCGCTAAAGAAACTAGTCCTGCTGCTTTCTCGTGCTATCAAGTTCGACGTTGGGTTAATTTTGTATGAGATTTTCTTTCTCAATCAGCTTGTGGTTCGTGCTCTTTGGAAAACGGAGGGTTGAATGAAATGCGGGTCTTTTGTTGTTTTTGTAGTTGGATAGGTTGGAGGTATGAGAGGGAAAGGAGCAACAGCTAAGAACTACTTTGTTCTCAATACTGGAGCTAAGATTCCAGCAATTGGGATTGGGACATGGCAATACGGAGGCGACTTATGTGTTGAAGCCGTGACAACGGCGTTGACGGTGGGGTATCGCCACATCGACTGTGCTCAACTCTATGGGAATGAGGTCGAGGTCGGGAAGGCCCTTGCTGAGGCTTTTGAAGGCGGAATCAAGAGGGAAGATCTGTTCTTGACTTCAAAATTGTACTGTGCGACTAATTCACATAAGAGGGTCGAGAATTCCGTGAGAGTTTCCTTGAAAAGCCTCGGAGTCTCCTACTTGGATCTGTACCTTGTGCATTGGCCTGATAATTCGTCTCTTGGAGATCCCACTGATCCTTCGTGGAAGTTGGCGAGCGAGTATCGGCAATTCTCCCAGCGGTTGAAGCCGACATGGGAAGCTATGGAAGGTCTTGTCCGGATGGGCCTTGTTCGAGCTATTGGTGTAAGCAATTTCAACATTCAGCAAATCAGTGAATTACTCCAGTTTGCAAAGATTGTTCCAGCAGTCAATCAGGTCAGCTTTTATAGATTTACACTGCTTTATGGTTTCTATTGTAGTTCCAAAAGATTATTTTCAGATTGCAGATCTTCGAGGCAAAACCAGCATGTCTCTTTATATTACCATCTATGTGAATTTTCTTAACAAGAGAGGTTTTCTCATGTTTTGATTATGGTAGATGTCTAATGCGATTATGTATTATGATTATATTCTATATTAACATTGCAAGGCGTTCACATCCATATTTCATATTTACTCATTATTGGACATATTTCAAATTTATTTTTATTTATTTCATACTTTTCCATCCAAACTGATTACGAAGACCCCGTACCCTAGCCGTCGAGCCACAGACCTATGGGACAATGCCCGAATGCACTAACTGCTCAGTAGACTGACTTATTTAGGCAAATTGAGTTATCTGAATATCAGATAGAAATTTATCTGTAATAAATTAAGACCGTTTAAAAAAGAAAGGCTGTAGAGTAGGAATTCTTAATGGTTCTGCGACTTGAATATTGCAAGTTTCTTTTTCTTCAGTTTTGTTTATGACAAGTATTGTCTCGTCAAGCCCATAAGTTTATTACCAATATGTTTCTGTGTATCTTAGACATACTTCATATCTGGCTGCCAATGATTTCAGCAGCCAAACTAGTTAGTTCTGATCTTCTTGGGGGGTCTTAATTCCATGAATTTTGCTTGCTTTAATTTCTTTTGCACTAGTGATGCTGCACCAACCCTTGGTACTGGAGAAGGAAGAAAGAGGGAGAATGAGAAGAGGAGAGGAAGTATTAAGAGAGAGAAGAGAATAATAATTCTATTCCATGCAACCACCGAAAATGTCCCAAAGGGCTACAAATAGCCTACAATTATGGTAGGATTGTGAATCAACTCAAAAGGAAATATGAAACAAAAGCAATCAACATCTAGTTACCCTACAATTATGCCCTTAGTAAAGCCTTTTTAACACCAAATTTGTGGATAAGTAAAGGTAAATGACTAGTTGCCTTAATTTAACAGCTTCTTTTTTGTGTGCGTATAGGATATTCCATTAGATACATATAAGCGGTTATGAATCAACTCAAAAGGAAATATGAAACAAAAGCAAACAACACCTAATTAACTTACAATTATGCCCATAGTAAAGCGTCATTAACACCAAATTTTTGGAAAAAATAAAGGTAAATGTCTAGTTGCCTTAATTTAACAGCCTTTTTTGTGTTCATAGTATATTCAATGAGTTACATATAAGCACGATTATTCGTGAAGCAAGGCAAGTAGGCATGTTATAACATTCTATATAGATCAAGAACAAAGCATTGCATGATCATGATGTTCTGAACCTTTTTTTAAAAGAAAAGTTAATTGATGTTCATTTGCAACATATTTTCCTGATCTAAGTATATGAAATAGAGATGATTAACATGACAATTAACATGATGATTAACATTGAACATAATGGACAAAGGACAATCAAAGTGGACTACTGGAACTTGTTCATTGCAACTTGAGGGTGCATATGATATCCCATTCATCTTTAAGCTCTAATATTCTAGCTTAATTATGCTGATACCATGTTTTGGCTATTATTTATATGACAGTATGAGCTTCACAGGATCTTCTGAATTGTAGGTAGAGTTGCATCCTTTCTGGAGGCAGGATGAACTCGTGAAATTCTGTCAAGAGAAATGCATCCATGTGTCTGCTCACACTCCATTGGGAGTACCTGCTTCTCGTGGGGCCCCAACCGCGAGCCCTGGTGTTTCTGACAGTGGATCAGAGGATGAACTTGGAACCCCTAGGATAACATTTCGAAGGTCCAGATCAGTGCATGGGCCAATGATGAAGCTTTCTGTTGTTGCAGATATTGCAGAACGCCATAACAAGACAGCTGAGCAGGTAAATACCACCTTGTTACTTCCCATGTATGCACTGGAGAAGGAGCTTTTATCATTTGTTTTTCATTATGTAGGTTTAGATTTTTTTAATATAAAAAGATGCTGTCTTATATTGAATTTTTACTGTCTGGATTATAGTTATAGTAGTGTGATTTTCAAGTGACCGATTGTAAACTAATTCGGTAATACATGTTTGATGACTTGATCATGTGAAAAAGAAAAGAACTAATAAGTATTTGGTGCCAAGGTCATTTTTGATTTCTTTGTTTTAAATATTATGCAGTTACTTTTATTTTACTGCAGTGATGCTCATCATTATAATCATTTTCTGGAACTTAACAAATGATGGGAGTGTTTGCCTAAAAGGGGTCCTAAGGCCATATTGTCCATATTGATCTATAACCTTTCTAGGAAGGATATAATTTTTAGAAGATAACTATTGTTTATTGTTTTTCGATTACATCCTCGTTACCATGCTGCAACCGAGTTGCTTCATTGTCTTGGAGATCTTTGGTGATGTGAATCTTTAAATTAAATCTATGATATTATTATATATCTGTTAATTCTGAGTAATTCTTAATACAAATATTTTCCAATTAAAACAAATATGAAATCTCCTGCCTTACTCCTTCAGGTGGATCAATATTGAGTCTTAAGATTTTGTATTTTCCTTAAGAGTGATCCATTCTTCTTGATGACATTTGTATTTTTGGATAGGTCATTCTAAGGTGGGGACTGCAGAGAGGAACCAGTGTTTTGCCATGCAGCCTAAACCCAGACAGGATCAGAAAAAATATAGACATCTTCAACTGGTGGCTCACGGATGAGGAATGGAACAGAATGAATCATATTGAACCACAGATATGCCTGTTTGGAAGTGGACCTTTGAATACATCAGAATCTGGGTTTCTTTCAGCAACTGGTCCCCTACAGGCTGTGCACGAAATTGAAGATGATACTGAATAATCCTATAGCTTGTACTTTTTGCGTGCTAAAAATTGTAAACTCTCTTAATTGGGAAGGGAAAAATTGATGATTTTCTGCATATACTTGCATGTAATGCCTATACATGAACAGACAAATGCTTGCTCTTAATTTTTTTGTTTGTCTAAATTATATATTACCTCATTTTGTTTGGATCATGATCTGAGAGATCACTAGAAAGAATGGTGAAACAATTGAATCATCTTGCAGCAAACATACAGCTCGCTTGCCGTTTGGGACATTTGAAGTGTCTTCTCGGATTCCTATTGCTTTATGGCAACAATAGAAAAGTTTCCATGTTATGATACTAGAAAAGGGCTTCAACATTTTGCCGGTCATTGAAGGACCATCTTAAAATGCTCCCTAACTAGTCATTGAACCTTCCGAGACCGAGGATTTATTCTATGTTGGACTCAAGTTCGTTAGACTCACATCCCAATATGTGTTTATCTTTTTTTATGATGTATCTCTTTCTATGATGAAAAAGAGAAAGTTAGAGAGATAGACATATTATGATGTGCGAGTCCAATCTGACATAGAATTAATCGAGACTGAGATAGGTATGTAGTGCCGGTTGTAGTGATGTTGTGCATGTTAGCTATAAAAATTATTATCGGGTGGCTAGGGTCTTAAAAGAGATGGGCAAGCAGCAAGCGAGATTTACAATGGTTACATTTTCTCTTAAAATGTCAAAAAATATAATATTACATGTGAACAAAACTGAAGTGCTTAATTTTTCGAAAGAAGGAAAAATTACACACTGCTGGATAATATTGTCACACAGGCAAAGTTAAGATCATGTTAATTTGGGTGGGGATAGGATCAGATAGAGTTCATTTAGTGTTCCATCCACCATGTCAGGTGATCATGTGTATATGGATTGGGTTCGACAGGTTTTGGTTAGATGAGATTGTGGTGGGTCTAATCAATTGCACTAAAATGACTTCAACTTGGTTAGCTCCAGTTGGTTCAAATGGATAGGTCAAACCAACTTGGACTGGATTCAAAAGGGTTGAGTTTGGTTCTACAATCTTAGAGTTAAGTCATTGTTAGAAGGGGGCTAAATATATTCTCAACTGACTGAAATTTTCAATTATAATCAAACATTTGATTGATTTCAACCATATAAGAAAGAGTAAAAGGCAAAATTGATATCTAGCCTATGCATTTGTAACATTTGGTACCTAATTTTTTTTCTAACTAATAGGTATCTACTATCTAATGTTATCATTGTAGATACCTTATCATTGTCTTACATGTTACTAAAATCGTCATGAGACTGTAGTTTGGCTCAGTAAATGTTGACATACACACTCCGCTAGCATTTTTTGTCAGAAATATATATCATTGAATAAAAATAAATATTTTTTTTAGTGGTGACATGAAAAGAGGGGTATTTCTTGCCAAAATACTGATGTGGAGCATCTACGTCAGCATTATCCATCAGCCAAGCTACGGTATCATGACAATTAAAGTAACATATCAGATTATAAGTACCTATTAGTTATAAAATTTTCTTTAGATACTAATATGTAACTTGTGGTATAATTTAGGTAGTTATGAAGTAATTATTCCTATATATTTTAAAAAAAATTGGTATCAATTATATCCTATCGCTAGTAGTTTATCAATAAAATATGTCATATCTTCATATTCTTTTAAACTTCAAATAATATTTGGACTGGACTAGTTCTTTGAGCTCAACTGGACCAAGCTCAGAAACACCCCAACTCATGAATTAGACTCAGGTCGAACCAATTACAACTTAGCCTGAGGGCTCCACCTAACCAAATAAGGATATCAACATCTTTCATTTATCACTAGGGACTCAACAATAATGAGCCCGTCATTTTAGGGATAAACATCGACCCATTCATGGCATATCCCGGTGAGATTTCGGGAGACATCATGACCGAATACCCCGATCAGCCTCATAAAACAGGCACAACACACATAAGCCTTATGTCATAAGGTATACTCTTAATATCAACATCCTTCGTTTTTCACCAGGGATTCGATAGTAATGAGCTCGTCATTTTAGGGATAAACATCGACCCATTCAAGGCATATCCTCGTGAGATTCCAGTAGACATCATCACCGAACACCCTGACTTGCCTCATAAAACAGACACAACACACATTAGGTATACTCTCAATTCTAATTTCCATACCCATCATCTAGGATTCCCTCTCACTTGAGCATTAGAGTGTCTTTGCAGGTGACCTGCGTTGGACTAGGAGACGCAGATGCTTACATCATCCTCGACGTTAGGCGAGAACATTTGGTACCCAATGCGGGTTCGAGTAAACCTTACTAACCCCACAATGGTAGACACCAAGAGTCAGGCGAACGATGTCGCCAATAGGCAGCAACCTAGCAAGAGCATTCACCCACTACCCATAAACACTAACACAGCGAGGAGTGACACTCTGGTGCCCACCAACTCAACTCTAGAAGAGCTACAACATCTGATCATCAATCTTTAAGCGCAAAACCAAAGGCTAATAGCGTAGGTCGACGCGCTAACACAGTCTAAAGAGCAACATTCAGTCGAGCGCGAGCTCAGTCGCTTAGAGCACGAAGAGTACAACCATGAGAGAATTGGGAGACCAACCTCAGTCTTTAGAGACGAGATCTCCCACACGCAACACTAGAGAGAAGGAACTAGGGTCACCAAGGCTATTCCTCCCCCCGTGGTCAACTTAGGACCATTCACAGAGCACATCATGGTAGTCCCTCTATGTGACAACTTCAAACTTCCGACTACTCTCTAACCTTACGACAACACGGATGATCTGACCACCCATATGATAATGTTCAAATCGATAATGCTTCTCAACGGTGCAATCGACTCCATCTTGTGTCGAGCCTTCCTCACTTTCCCGAAAAAGGTCGTGTTGCTATGGTCTTCACCCTCCCGTCAGGGTCCGTACACACCTCCTAGGAGCTCTCCAAGACATTCATAAACTAGTTCTTGTCTTGGATCTATTCTAAGACTGAGGACTCCCTCCACTACATCAAGCAAGGACAAAATGAACGATTGAGGGAATACTTGAAGAGATTAAATGTTGTGGCCATGGAGATCCCTAACCTCAACCCTCACGTCAAACTATATTATATCAAGCAGATAGTTTAGGGACCAAATAGCTTTGTCCAAGCCAAGAACCATAGTTGAATTCTGGGAATGAGCAATGTGCTACATGGAGATGGAAGAACTTAGAGAGGCTAGAAAGGCTGATAGGAAGACTTAAAAAGATAGCGCTGAGGACAAAAAAAGCGAAGAAGTCTAATATGAAGGGAGATGGGCGAGATCGCCGAGAACAAGACGGCGACAAAAGAAAGAGATCGACACCCCGACCTAGCGCCAGATTTGACGAATACACCCCGTTGAATACCAAAAGGGAGACAATTCTCCGAGAGATCTACTACTTGCAACTTCTCAAACATCTCAACAATGTCGGGAATTAGAAGATACTACCCAATGACGATAGAAATAAGAAATGCAAATTCCATTGCACCTACGAGCACACCACCAATGAATGCATGATGCTCAAAGACCAGATCGAGAATCTGATATGGGAAGGATAGCTCGACCACTACGTCAATAGCACAAGGAGCCGTAGCCGGGATCGAAATAGCCACAATTATTGACGTCGAAGTCGGAGTAGAAGACCCCCGAGCAACACTAGGGGCAGTCGAGCAACACTAGCAACATGACAAATCAGTGAAATAATGAGATCCGTGTGGTCATCGACCACATAGCTTCAGTATTCACAGGAGGAGGCGGAGACAAGCTCAGTCAGAATAAGGTCCCTCTGAGCCATTATGGCAGTTGATGGCATAGCTCGCCCGTAGAGGTCGTGTGCTAGAACTTTGGTAATATCTGTGGGCGAAATGACGACACTAGAGGGGGGGGTGAATAGTGTGTTTACTAATTCGATTAGCCTAAATTCCAATTTAATCGTTTACTTAAATAGTATAGGCGATTTGTGATTCAATGAATGTATGCGGAAGCGAAATAAACAATTAAGCGCAAGCAACAATAAAAACAATGCTAACACACAATTTATAGTGGTTTGGCCCCAATGCCTACTCTACTACCTAAGCACCCGCTTAGGATTTCCAAACTAGTTTTACTAGATCAACTTTAAGTTTCCCTTACACCCGAGGACTTTTCACCGAAGAGACGCACTCTCGACCTAAGACACTTCCACACCCGGAAGTCACCGCCTTCTTATCGAGAGCCCTCTTCCACCTCAATCCTAAGGAACAACTAAAACTAATCCTAGTAACAACTAAGTTTACACACACAAGTGGCTTTACACCTTGCAAGGTAACCACTTACACAACAAGACCTAACACCAGGTCTTCACAATCAAATCCAAATAAAATGGTTCAAATAAAGATATAAAATACAATCAAAAGAGGTACAATATAAAACAAGATTAAAAGATCTTTTTAATCCTTCAAGAACCTCCAAATCGCCAAGTGGTAGAGCTTGAGTTGAAGCCCGAGTTGAAGAGCAGGCGTCGCTCGATGAAGAACTCAGCAGAGGAACAGAGCGCGCTGCGATTACTCCTCGGAAGGCTTTGATCTCTCTTTTGAATGCTCAATAATTTATGTCAACATTCGAGAGTGAGATTAAAAGATGTGTATGAGGTGTATTTATACCCCCAACTGAAATGGGGCGTCAACGAAATTATTTTTGACCGTTACAGACGCCCAGTCGATGGTCCGATCGAATTGTTGGTCGACCAGTCATTCGACCGCTGCAATTTTCTCTCTGGTCGGTCGACCGACGAGTCAACCGCCAGACGCAAATCGTGCGATCTGCGATCTTCGGTCGACCCGTCGATCGACCGACGCGATCTGCGTCTTCAGCTATTCGCAGGTCGGTCAACCGACTGGTCGACCGCCAAGCCTACTGCCCTTTTTGAGCTTCGGTCGGTCGACCGGGCTGGTCGACCGACAGACGCAAGAAGCTTGCGATTTCTCTTTCGGTCGACCGACGCAAGCTACGTCTGCAGCTAGCCTCAGTCCGGTCGACCGATAGGGCTACTGTCCAATTCTTACCCTATTCGGTCGACCGGGCGATCGACCGAATTTAGGCTGAGATTATTTTCTTCAGTCTTTTTCTTCCGCGCTTCGTTTTCGGGTTCCGGCTTTCAACGAGCATCATGTCGGAGAGCTTTCCATGTGATCTTTGAGCTCGCCCGATGCGACTTTGGTGCACTCGTCGATCTTCGATAAACTTCCGCGACGAACCCGAGCACGACGATCAATGTCCTTTCGATTTTTGATTTCTTCGATTTTTCCGACCGAGGACATCGAACGCTAATTGATATGGAACCTGAAACATATTCTCAATGAAATCATTAGTTCCATGTTTGTTATCATCAAAACCATCAAAACCGAGATTAAGACAAAGGTTGAAAACGTAAAGCCAACAATATCATTCTATGTATCCAATTTTGAAGGAATTGATAAAGATCTACATGACCCTGTATTCATTTCCATAACCGTTGACAATTTCATTATTAGGAAAGTCCTGATAGACTAGGAAAGCTTGACCGACATCTTGTTCTACTCAACGCTCAGGAAGATGGAATTGACTGAAGCCTCGCTCCACACTTAAAACAAAGACTTTGGGAGAGCGAGTCAATGTCTGAGGTTATGTGTGGCTAAGGATGGCGTTTGATTCCCAACATGTGCTACCTCACATGATTCTGGGGCGACCTCCACTGAACAACTTGGGAGTTGTCGTATCAACTCCCCACACGAAGCTCAAATTCTTTATTTCGGAGACAAAAGTAGGAGTGGTCCATGCCTACTAGAAAGAAGCCCACTGGTGCTACAACAAATGTTTAAAGTAGAAGACGTCCAAACCAGGGGAAGTGCCGAGCACTCCACCCCAGCAAGTGCTCTCGGTATCTCACATAGAGGAGGAACCTAGAATATCCAAGTTGGACCCGAACAAGGATATCCAAGAGCGGCCCCAGCCCACCAATGACCCGGAGCCCGTGTAGACCGCAATGTCGCATGAGCGGGAGACATTCATGGGAGCTTGCCTCCCAGCTAAGCTCAAAACTCAACTCGGCGCTCTGCTAAAAAATAACGCCGACATATTCACATGGACGCCTGCCGACATGTCGAGGATAGACTCCAAAGTCATCTGCCATAAGCTCGTTCTTGACCCTCGAGTCAAATCCGTCACACAAAAAGAAAGAAAATTCGGGGTCGAGCACTAGCAAGAGGATGCCTAACCCGACGTTAGAATCAAATACACAGAAGACTGAAACTCATAACTTGCCATAGGACAAGTTAACGACAACTTCCAAGCAAGGGACTCCTCTCCGAAAGGTACCAATCCTTAGTCTATTCGTTGGTAACTAATGCTGATGATTGTCTAATTCAGCACATATCTCGGGAGAAAAGCATCCAAACCGACCTTCCATCCAAATTTGTTGGCATCAAGAAGCCGCAAAACAACATGTTAGTCCTTCAATAAGTCCACGACTGACCAAGCATCAAGCCGACCGACACCTCGATCGAGGTCCAAACAGTCGAGTGGACAACCGACCGCAGGACCCCCTACCCAACCAATAGTTTGGCCGCGACAACCAACAAAGCCATCCTTACATGGCTCAGAAAGAAACTTAACCAAGTCAAGGAACACCGATCCGAAGATCTATAGGGCTATAATGTGGCCGTGCAATCGACCACTCCGAAAACTCCTCAAAGGTTTGTCTTCATAGCCGAAGCCATGGTCCCAACAAAGACTGCAGAGCCTAGCCTCCCGAGGACAACCCACGATAATCGAAACGGCTTAGAAGCCACGAGGGCGAACATGACCTTTTCAAGAAAGAATGAAAGCTTGCCCAAGTCAGGGAAGAAGCAATCTCACTTTTTAAACTAAAAATGGCCGGTGCACTCTTTTTTCTTCACAGCGGTCCTTTTCCACAAGGTTTTAATGAGATATAACTATTCATAGGCTGAGCACCCCACTCGGTGGGACCCAATGTACTATCAATTTGTTTCATTCAATAAAGATTATTTTCTTTCTCCACATCTGTGTGTGTATCTAGGAAATTTACAACTATCTCGTAACACACGACGAAGGAATCCCTACGATCTCGCGACATGAATGCCACCCCACGATGGTAGCAACCTCCATCCTACGCGGTGCATCTATCCTTCTTGACACAAGGTGTGGTTTTGTCTTATACTCCCCATGAGCTCGGCTTGACTCTAAGCGTGATACTCGGCCTCACCGCCCGCACCACTTACGACCTCAACGTCCTTTAAAACCAAGCCCGAATTGTGCCGCCGCTCTAAATGAGCACGACCCTAGCTGTGGTCTTTCCTTATGCTCACCACGAGCTCGGCTTGACCCCAAGCGCTGTCCTCCGCCACAGCGCCACCACTTATGACCTAAGCGCCCTTGAAGATCGGGACCCGGATTGTGGCCCCACTCTAAATGAGCACGACCCCAAGCATGGCCCTCCGATACGCTCCTTGTGAGCTCGGCTTGACCCCAGGCTGGTCCTCAGCCTCAGCGCCACCACTTACAGTCTCGACAACCTTGAAGACCAGGCCCAGATTACAGCCCCGCTCTAAATGAGCACGACCCTAGGCGTGGTCTTGCCTTACGCTCCAAGCGAGCTCTACATGACCCCAAGTGCGGTCGTCAGCCTCAACACCACCACTTACGACCACAACACCCTTGAAGACCAAGCCTAGATTGCGGACTCGCTCTACATAAGCATGATCCAATGCGTGGTCTTGTCTTACACTCCACACAAGCTCGGCTTGACCCCAAGCGCGGTCTTTGGCCTCAGCGTCACCACTTACAGCCTCAGCGCGCTTGAAGATCGAACTCGGGTTGTGGCCCCGCTCTAAATGAGCACGACCCCAGGCCTGGTCTTGACTTACGGTCCCCGCAAGCTCGGCTTAACCCCAAACACGGTCCTAGACCTTAGGGCCCTCGAAGATCGAACCCGGATTGCAGCCCCACTCTAAATGAGCACGACCCTAGGCGTGGTCATGCCTTACGCTCGCCTCGAGCTCAGCTTGACCCAAGTGCGGTCCTCAGCCTCAGTGCCACCACTTACGACCTGAGAGCCCTTGAAGACCTGTCCTAGATTGTGGCCCCGCTTTAAATGAGCACCACCCCAAGCGTAGTCTTGCCTTACGCTCCCCGCGAGCTCGACTTGACCCCAAGCACGATCCTCGACCTTAGTGCCACCACTTACAACCTTAGTGTCCTTGAAGACTTCCTCAACCTCAGCATTCTCGGGATTCTCCTCAACCTTAAATGCGGCCTATGGTTCTAAATGAGACCGACTCGCTCCAAATGAGCATGACCCCAGACGCAGTCCTGCCTTATGCTCCCCATGATCTCGGCTTAACCCCAAGCACGATCCTGGGCCCCAACGCCATTACTTACGGCCTCAACAACCTTGAATACCGGACCCAAATTGCGGCACGCTTTGAATGAGCATGATCCCATGTGTGGTATTGCCTTATGCTCCCAGTGAGTTTGGCTTAACCCTAAGTGTGGTTATTGGCCCCAACGCCCTTGAAGACCGGGCCCAGATTACAACCCTGCTATAAATGAGCCCAACCCCAGGCATGGTTTGCGTTACAGTCCCAACGAGCTTGGGTTGACCCCAAGAGTGATCCTCGGCCTCAACGCCACCACTTACGGCCTCATTGCCTTTGAAGACAAGTCCCAGATTGCGTCCTGCTCTAAATGTGCATGACCCCGGGGGTGGTCCTATCTTATGCTCCTCACAAGCTCGGCTTGACCCCTAGCGCGATCCTCGGCCTCAGCGCCCTTGAAGATTGGGCTCCAATTGCGACCTCGCTCTAAATGAACACGACCCCGAGCGTGGTTTTGCCTTACGCTCTCAGCGAGCTCGACTTGTCCCCAAGCGCGGTCCTTGGCCTTAGTGCCCTTGAAGGTCGGGCATGGAATATGGCCCCACTCTAAATGAGCACGATCCCAGGCGTGATCTTGCCTTACAGTTGCCTCGAGCTCGGTTTGACCCCAAGCACAGTCCTCGAACTGTATGTCCCCACTTATGACCTCAATTCCCTTGAAGACCGGACCTGGATTGCGGCCCCGCTCTAAATGAGCACGACCGCAGGCGTGGTCTTGCATTATGTTCCCCACGAGTTTGACTTGATCCCAACGACGATCCTCGACCTCAGCACCACCATTACAACCTCAGCGCCCTTCAAGACTTCCTCAACCTCAGCATTCTAGGGATTCTCCTCGGTCATAAATGCGGCCTATGGCTCTAAATGAGAATGGCTCACTCCAAATGAGCACAACCCCAAGCGCAGTCTTGCCTTACGCTCCTCACGAACTCGTCTTGACCCCAAGCATGATCCTAGGCCACAACGCCAATAGTTACAGCCTCAACACCCTTGAAGACCGGGCTCGGATTGTGGCCCACTCTAAATGAGCACGATCCTAGGCGTGGTATTTCCTTACGCTCCCCGAGCTTGGCTTGACCCCAAGTGCGATTGTCAACCTCAGAGCCACCACTTACGGCCTCAACGCCCTTGAAGATCGGACCCGGATTGCGGCCCCACTCTAAATGAGCACAATACTAGGTGTGGTCTTACCTTACAGTCCCCACAAGCTTGTTTTGACCCCAAGCGTGGTCCACGACCTTAGCACCACCACTTACGGCCTCAACACCCTTGAACATTGAGCCAGGATTTCGGCCCCACTCTAAATGAGCACGAACCAAGGTCTGGTCCTGCCTTATGCTCCTCGGGAGCTTGTTTTGACCCAAAGCGTAGTCCTAAGCCTCAGTGTCACCACTTACGACCTCGACGCCCTTGAAGACTGGGCTCGAATTGCGATCTCGCTCTAAATGAGCATGAGACCAGGCGTGGTCTTGCCTTTTGCTCCTCGTGAGCTCGGCTTGACCCCAAGTGCAATCCTCGACCTTAGCACCCTTAAATACCAGAATTGGATTGCAGCCCGACTCTAAATGAGCATGACCCCAGGCGTGGTCCTACCTTACGTTTGCCTCAACATCAATGCCACCACTTACGGCATTAGTGTCCTTGAAGACCGGGCTTGGATTGCGGCCCCACTCTTAATGAGCACGACCCTAGGCGTGGTCTTGCCTTATGCTCCCCATGAGCTCAATTTAACCCAAAGGGCGATCCTCGGCCTCAGCCCCACCATTTACAACCTCTGCGTCCTTGAAGACTTCTTGAACTTCAGTATTTCTTGGATTCTCCTCGGCCCTAATTCGGCCTCCCGCTCTAAATTAGCACGACCTCGGGCGTGGTCCTGCCTTACGTCACAAGCTCAACTTGACCCCAAGCGCAATCCTCGGCCCTAAAGCCATTACTTATGTCCTTAGCGCTCTTGAAGACCTCAACGACTCTAAGCGTTGTCGTGCCATATGCTCCCCGCGAGCTCGGCTTGACCCCAAGCATAGTCCTCAGCCCCAGTCCCATTACTTACAACCTCAACGCCCTTTAAGACCTGAACGACCCCAAGCATGGTCCTGTCTTACGCTCTCTGCGAGCTCTACTTGACCCCAAGCACGCTCCTTGGCCTTAGCGCCCTTACTCTCGGCCTTAGCGCCTCCGCTTACATCTCTGAAATCGAACGACTTCAAGGGATATCAAATTTGAAGGACCGCCATCCCTATGAGCGACTACCAAACAAGTACTCTCGGTTCTAAGTCCACCTTTGATAGGAAGCTGGTCTCAACCTAAATACCTAAAGATGGTCCACGATCCTAAAGAACAGCCATCGACTAGATAACGTCGGCCAAAGAAGCGCCGAGACGCTCTTCGACCTGAGCGTCTATTGGCCAAAGCGGCCCTAAGTTCCAAAGTCGACCCTAGAAGAATTGGTTGATCGAGTAACGTCGATATTTCCCAAACACTCGGCTCACAACAAGCAAAACATCACGAAGAGCGTGCAAAAACATCAAAATAGAACCATTATAGAAAGATGAATATACATTCACAAGCCTGCAAGAGGTAGATATACATTCACAATCTCGCAAGGGTTAGATATACATTCACAAGCTCGCAAGGGGCGAACATACACAAGCCAACAAGGGATAATTATCGGAGAGAAGATATTTCGTCCTTACAATAACATTTCTCTAGCCCTACCACTTCTGATGCCACTGAAAATAGAGGAGTTGAAGCCCAACCAAGTAGGGTTACTTTCTCCCCCTTAACTTGTTTTACCCGATTATGCAAACCAAGAACTGTGGTTGACAAAATGAGGAGAATTGCATCATTGAACCGCAAGAAGATGTCAACATAACCATCGGAATGAAGTAGGCACCAAGGTTCCGACCTTCGAAAGGTAGTCAAGCACTCGACATCCTCCTACCCACCTGGTTGGGGACGATGTCACATAGTTGCAGAACTTCGCAGGGCTCTCTTGGTCACCTATCGCTGACCTCGCCCACTTTATCTTCTTCATAAGCCCCATGGTGCTAATCCATAACAATCACTGATCTACTTACTGCCAACTCAAGGCCGACATCCTCCTTCTCCATCAAATCGACAAAATGAGGAATCTAAACAAATGAAGGATGAGTCTACACCTGCTCAGGGCCGATCTCAACAAAAGACAAGGTCAAGGAAACTCACCGAAGATGGTCAGGGGCTGACAGGAGATGAACAAAACGACGAGATCACCAGCGAGGATCCACGGAGTGAGAACCAGAGGTATGAAAATTCGCAGCACTCCCCATTCTATGCCAGAACTTAAGACGCACGGGAAAGAGAGAAGGTCAGGAGCTTTTTAAAGGCCCGAGGGGAGGCAACCTCCCCATTTAATGGTCGTTAGCCACATTATGTTAACAAAACAAAGCCTGCTAACCGGCAACAGGTACTCAAGTGCACCGAAAATGAACAACCGAATCTCTAGGCCATAATTATCCTCTATCAAAATTAAATGCTGGACATGCGCTCATAGGTGGCGGGCTAGTGAAAAAGACATTCATTTCCCCCGCAACCGCCATACTGAGCACAATAGTCGAGGAGTCATCGAGCGACAAAATCCAAGCACACTAAGTCCTCTTATTTCAGCAATTTGACTAAGGACAAAACACAACATGTATTCATATGAAGCTCGGCATGTACTAAGAGCTTGGTAGACAAATAAAAGTTGGCACACTACTAGAGCTTGGCACGAAGTCCTCGGACTCCGACCAAGCTCAAGAGTTGTGGACTGGACTAGCTCTCTGGGCTTGGTCGGACCAAGCTCGGAAGCGCCCCAACTCATGAACAGATTCAGGTTTAACCAACTATAACTTAGCTCGGGGGCTACTCTTGGCCAAACAAGGATATGAACATCATTTATCACTAGGGAATCAACAATAATGAACCTGCCATTTTAGGGATAAACATCGATCCATTCAAGGCATATCACCGCGAGATTTCGGGAGATATCATCGCCGAACACCTCGACATGCCTCATAAAACAAATACGATGCACATTAGGTATACTCTCGATTCCAATTTCCATACACATCATTTGAGATTCCCTCTTACTTGAGCATCGAAATGTTTTTGTAGGTCACCACTGGAGCCACGCTGGACCAGGAGACACAGAGACATGCAACACCTCCGACGTCATGCGAAACACTATTAGATCGACATTTGGTTGCTACCAAAATCAAGATCTTATAGAAGCTTACAAGCTAGCGCATCCAACGTGAGGGCATAGTTGAGCTGGCATTTCTGGCGAAGAAGTTTGTAGGCCATGTATCCCTTCTCGGCGATGCTACCATCAATACCATATCTTCTCAACGTTATTGATCAATGTCAATTTTGATTTCTCTTTAATTGTTATTTGTAATGAGGGAAAGTCGTCGTTGCGCCACTGGATTTGGAATGGGCGATCACCATCCATGAGAAG
Source organism: Canna indica (assembly GCA_034359265.1). Lineage (NCBI taxonomy): Eukaryota > Viridiplantae > Streptophyta > Magnoliopsida > Zingiberales > Cannaceae > Canna > Canna indica. The sequence goes on from CP136894.1 coordinate 17,875,582, forward strand.
TTGGAGCACGCTACACATGAGGAGGCCACAGTGACATAGGCACAGTTTTGTATCTATTGTGTCCCAAATTTACTCGAGAAAGGTGATAATAAGGTAACAAGAAGTGGCACACCCTTCACCATGTCCTTCGCTACACGAGCCACAACATGCTACTCGTCTCATTAGACTTGCATAACGCCTAGAGGAGTAAATTGAAGGAGGTAATGTCTGATAAGATGCCTTCTTTCATCATCCACCAAACCATCTCCTTGGTGGACTCATGATATTTGGAGTTGACGAGGCCATCAATGATGAAATCATGACCGCATACTAGGTTTGAACCCCCAGCAATTCATCTCCTTAGCGGATTCCTGTGCTAGTCGGAGCTTGTTGGTAGTGCACCAAGTGACGATGAAGACATAGAAGGTGTGGCAATCGAGAGGACCTCGTTGTGGGCCATGCGGTGAATGAGGATGTAGGCATCATAGAAGTTGTTGACAATGGAGAGAGAGAGAGTAGAGAGGAGGGCAATCTAGACAGCACTAGTTTGACACCATGGTGGTGGTTCCTCTTCGACACCACTGGAGAGAGGTCGAACTATGGCAACAAAGGTGATGTGGCAAATATATTATTTTATATATTTTTGCCACTTCATCAAGTTAATTGATGAATTAATAGACTACTAATAGGAGAATACAATTGACATCAATTTTAAATTTTTTATATACGATTGAGACTAATTAAAGGATAAGTCATAATTGAAAATTTTGTCAAAATTGGGGATGCATTTAGCCGATAACCTTTGCTCGGATAAAGTTAGCCCATCGCCAAATTTGGTTGAATAGGAAGAATTAGGTTGAGTCAACTTGAAACCAAGAATGGAACGAAAGAAACTAATATTTCTACGAAGAAGAATGAGAAAGTGAATGATAAAATGAATTATAGACATATTGGAAATTTTAAAGGAATTAGAAGTTTTACTGTACTTCTAAAAGATAATTTTTCACCCATGAAATATTTAGGAGATAAAAGATGTGTACCAAATTAGTAAAGAGGGTAAATTTTCAAGGGAATAATTTGTTATAATTTGATTTAGTTGCACGTTGAAATATGAAAACTTGTGTTGATTAAAAAGACTGATTGAATGAAGTACTATTAGAGTTAAGCATTTTGAACTAGTGATTTAAGGTTTTTTTAAAACAAAGATAGATATATATTATGATTCCACAAAGGAAAGAATACAATGATTTCATTAGAATACAATGGTTTTTTCTAATGATGGAGCTTCTTAGTGATCTTTTCTTTGACATAATTATAAGCCGCTCTTTTGGATCTTCCCACCATCGATAGAAGACCTAAATATTTATCATGGGCCCCCACATTTGGAACTTATAAAAGGGCTGCCTTCTCTGACCTATTGGGATGTGTTATTACTGAAAAATACTAAGGACTGTCTAGATTAATCTTTTGGCCACTTTAGCCCTCATAAGTTTGTAAGATGTCAAGCAAATTTCTGCAATGAGATTCAGTAGTCTGACAGAAAAGAATGAAATCATCGACAAACATAAGATGGGTTATGGGCGGACTAGTGATTTATGCTTACAAGATAATGAGCCAATTATCTTATGGGGTTGGACCATGATATATACTTTATAGAGTAAATAGCATGCTCGCCCCTTTTACTTTGCCTCGGTTGCATTTCTACTCCATTTAAGTTTAAAAATAAGGATCACTTTTTGTACTTCCACAAAACATTTTTTTTCAAGAATTTTTTTATAGGATTAATTTAAACTTGTCATGTCATATTCATCTAAATTTATATTGGTTCAAATCTAAAATAATATTGATTTAAATTTAATTTTATACAACTTTGATTATATATCATGAATTAAATTGGTATAATTTAAGTTAAAACTATTTAAGTGTAAATGAATAATATGTTATAACTTCTAATTTTACAAATATTATTTTAGTGAGAAAAATTATTGCTTTGCAAAAGTATAGAAGATGAACAATGGCAAAGCCAAGAATAAAAATTAGGGGTCAAACTCAAATTGACATATCATCAATAATATTATAATTAATAAAATAATTAAACATGTCTTCAAAAGATAAATTATTATATTATATATAAAGTAAATAAATATTATTCATACATAATTCATAAGTATAAAAATATAAAATGTTGATAATATTGCATAATAATTTTATTGTCATTGTCATTGAAAATCTTTCTAAACAAATTATTATGAGATTAGCTCGATGATGGTTGTGTGTATGATCGGGATGCCAAAAATTATATGTGGAACTGTGGTCACGTGGGAAGGGTTGCGGTCAAGTATTGATGGAGCCGAGCCTCGAGCTAGGGTAATAGATCGTGGGGGTGTAAGTGTGGGTATGAAGCAACTCAAATAGCGTTAGAGAAGGAAATAAGAAATGAGGATAAAATTAAGAATCTTCTTATTAATTTTTAAATTATTTTACGAAATAAAAATAAAAATAAAAATAATAGAAAAGATTTTATTTTAGAAAGAAATAAAAAAAATGAACCTGAAAGCATCAACAAAAAATTCTCGTGGTTCTTTTTGCAACTTGGTTCAACAAAATTTTTTAGTTCAATAAAAAACGGATTGATATTTTTGCCGAGTCAAAAATATTTTGATCCAATAAAAAACTCAAATATTTTATTAATTCAACTAAAAAACTATAAATTTTTTTATTGAGCCAAAAATGCAGGTATTTTTTAAAAAAAAATAGATTTAACCAAAACAATTAAAACTGAATTAGGTTGGAAATAAACCACTAGAATTTGGAGGATATTTTTAGATACATCTTAGTGCTCGGTCAAAAATAATTATTGTTTTAACAAGTACTTTAAAAAGTTTATGTTTTTGATAATTTTTTAAAAATATGCTTTTAATAAATTTCTCAAATTATTATAATGAAAGTGATTTTATCATTAATAATAACGAGATAACGTGCGAGGAAATCTCAAAATGAGGAATTGTTGGAAAGGACAAGGGTGGCATCTTAGAAAGGACATTCGAGATAAAGCCCAACAAAAACATAAAGGCAAACCATTCGCATCTAATTATCCGCATTTACTAAAAGGTACTTTGGGTTTCTTTTTACTATTTAGTCCATATGTTGTTTGTATGTTTTACCTTTAGATGGACAACTCTGCCCCTCACCTCTTCCTTAATTTCCTCTCAAAATATTATTTCTAATTTCTTGATTATTTTTTTATTTTTAATAATAAAATATTTCCTATTTTATGGTAAAATTATTAGAAACTTAGAATATGAAAAAAAATTCCAATTTATTTTTTAAAAATATTATTTTTTGTAACTATATATATTTGTTATGAAGAATATTTAGGCTATGTTTACTTGAAAGAAAGAAAATAAGAATTTGATTGTCCAATTATATAAATAAATATTGATTAAAAAATTTAAGTGGAAGTCGATTAAGGATATTTGTCCACGCTAGAGTCTGATTAGAATTAAGTTATTATAATAAAGATATATTTAATTAAAAGAGGATAGAGTATATAATGAATTTTAATTCTTTGTTATTTTGTCTTGAGTAAAAAGAAATTGAGATTTAAAAAATATAAAAATAATATTATATTCAATGCACATCGAATAAAATAATTCTATTTAATTTTTTCTTTCATTTATTATCGTATCAAATTTTAATTATTATGAAATCGGGGCTCCATAATAATTTCTATGCAATCCTTCGTATGAGTGAACTTATATAATTAGAAATAAATTTAAAGTAAAAATAATTTATATGGTGAAAGAGTGAATCTAATAATTTTACTTTATGTTCGATCTTAATAATATTATATTTATTTACGTGCAAGGTTCCATAAGAAAATCAATGGAGCCCAATTCCGTAATAGTTTGTTTTCCGAAGTAAACCAAAGTTCATTCTATTTGTCCAAATTCCAAAAATAAAATACCTTAGAAAAAAATTCCCAGACAATTAAAATTTTCGATCATCCACATGGCACTCATCCCTTTCATCAATTTAATTTATTCCAAACTGCAGAAAGCTTCGAATCGCAGGGTCCATTTTGTCATTTAAGCCCTCCACATGTGGAGAAATTATTTAAGCCCTCGCGACTTCCTTCAACCACATCAGGGATTTTAGTTATTTTCCTTGACCTCTTCCTCCTCGCAATTCTCATGGCGAGCAACTCCTGATGTGCCACCACCTCATAATTTTTCCCTTTTCGTCCTCCCAGCATTCCTTTTTTTGAACCTTCCTTCATCTCCAAGCCTACTTCTACTCTCTTCAGGCCAACGCAGAACCCATCGCCTACTCCTTTTTTGTGCATTGACCGATATACCCCTCTGAGATCTTTTCCAAGAACTTTAGGTGATTTTTTTTTCTTTTTCTTTTTTGCCTTCCTCTGATCACTGGTTTTCGATTGCATCGTCCATCGACGAAGGTCTGTAGATCCTCACTTGGGGTTTGCTGATTGATTGATTGCAGGAAATGGAAAGGAAGGGATGCATTTGCAGGATTAGGGAGTGCGTGTTCGATCTGATGTCCATGGAGGAGGACCTGGTGGAGGAGGAAGACGAGGGCGCGTGGGAGCTGATGGCGAGCGACCTCCGCCTCAAGTCGACCTTCTTGTACTGCGACCTCAACCAGGTGATCGCCAACGCCGGCGACGAGGACAAGAAGTTCCTCACGGACCTCGCTAACAGGCTTTTCTACAGCATAGAAGAGGTTTTCTTTTTCTATTAATTTGTGCTTCCTTTTTAATTGTTTTCCTCTATTTTGGCCACAGATTGTGTTTGTTGTTGTGCAATTGCTTCTTTTTTTACTGGTTTCTTTCAACTGGTTGCTTATTTTTACAGCTAGTAATTGGTAAAAAATGGGGGATGAGGCACTTTGTGTAGGAAATAATTGCCTCTTGCTTTTTTTTTCTTTGAGGAAAAAGATCAGAAAATTAGAGGTAAAAATAAGATAACCTTTGCTTGAAATCACTGCATAAAATTGTTTAATTCTTCGAGATTGTATCTGATTTCTCCGTAACGAAGGTGTATGCAAGAGTCCAGGGATGATAATTTGATCCGTCTCACTTAAATACTAGTGGATGCGATGAACTCGGGGAAAAATCTTTTCTATCCCGTTTGGTTATCATCACAACTCATCTGTTTAGCTTTGTATTAAAAATTGCAATACAATAATAACACTTCACCTCAACATGCTATATTGGCAAGTTGGCTTGCCTTGCCTTGTCGGGCGAGGATGAGAAGAGGCTCATCACCTCGCACTTAGGTACAAGATGGTGACAAGAGGGTGATCCTGCTGCGTCCCGTTGTCATCCCAAGGAAGTATTTGATGGCTACCATATTCACACCTTTTTTATAAGAAAAGGACAATCATGCACCAGAAATTTGTCCTACCATCTATGAGGCTATGATTGTGTAGTAAGTGGTTCAGGATTACAGAATTGCTTGCAGGGCTTGCATTCAATTGACTCAACTCTCTTTCTGTGAGATATTATGGCTGATCAAGTGTACAATAAATGCACATATTTCCTTACCGAAATTTATAGCTTGTACTCCAATACATTGAATTCTCATAAATACCTCAGTTGTGCAGCCTGTTATTGTCATTCTCGCCCTCATCAGATAAAACTTGGCATTTCTTTCAATTATCTTAAACTTGATCATTTTAATTTATTGTTCTAATGTTTTGTTGGATTAATTGGCAGCTGGACCTTGCTGTCAAGAGCAGAAGCATCTCCATGACTCAGCTTCAATACAAACATGCAGTGGATATTTTGCAGGAGGTGATGGCTGCTCTCATGCCCCTACATCAAGTAGAGTATTGACCTTATCTTGCATTTGGTTGACAAGTGTGAGCTGAGAGCTCTTGACAGGTGGTTCTTTGCCTTGGAAGAAGAATAGGCTTTTGCCCACAAAGATTTGACTGGGGAACATGTCTTTGATGTAAATAGCAGTGTGTATAGGTTTCAGTTGAAAAGTGAAAGATGGCTTCGGTGTGGTGCAGGAATGATGTTGCTGTGCTTCATGGCTTCATATGAAGTTTAGTAAAATAGGTTAATTTAACAGGGTGTGGCCATGAACAAAAGATTATGCCCATCATTCTGGGACAATATTGTTAATTTCGAACTCATTGACCTTTTATATATTACTTAATTAATCAAAAGATGTCATGGGCATGGGGAAGAAATTTTATCTTATAATTTTTATTTTTGGACTAATTAGGTTTGTGAATGACCTTTGATGGGGAAGAGCTTCTAGTGTAGGGATGGTAGAAGATGGATATGGTGTTGGATTTAACATTTCGCATTCACACAATTTCATATTTGCACATTCACATTTCTGAGTGGAACTGGATATATGAATTCATATTCGCATACATATGGTATTTAAAAATAAAAAAATTAATCAAATAATATATTTAGTAAAAAATTAATAAGGCAAAATAGTAATTATATAAGTTACAATAAATATAGTGTAGAATAATATATAAGAAGTTATAATATATGTCATAAAATGATAAATTATATATGTGAATAATCTGGTGCAAATATTTTTTTTTAAATGAGAAACTTGTATTTTATATACAAGTGTTTAGAGAAGGGAGGAGCGGGAGACAAAAATACAATACCTAAAGAAATAAAAATCAGTGAGAATGAAAAGACATACAAATTAGAGCATAAAAAACAAGTAGTTATGTGACACAAAGGGAATAGTTCTAGGACAATGCCGCTTCAAAAGCTAGTTCTACGTCTGTTTGCCTCGTCCCTTCGAAATATTTTAAATTACGTTTGTGCCAAATTTTCTATCTATGGGTCAAATCCGGGTTCGAAGGTTGATAGTTGATAGGTACATTGGAGACAAATTGATATCTTGTAGACGCAAATGTAGGCTTTCGGAACACGCAAGTTTATGAGAAGGGATAAACCAACTCGTGACTACCCCATCACCATTGACCACCTTGGTTTTCACGATCGTCGAATGTGGAGAACATGCCTGCATAAATAGTTGTTGGTATTTTTCCATAAGTTTTCCCCCATTAACCCATGGGTCGACCCAGAAACTGAAGCGATGACCATTGCCGCCGCTAAATTGCAGTGACCTTTCGAAGTATTCAAAGATACCCACTATATTCTTTCAGAGTGGCGATAACTTGTGATGGCTACTCTGAGAATTATTGAGAAAGCACGGGTACAGTGAATTTAAATTTTTTATCCATTCCATACCCTATTAAGGAGCTTGCAGATCTGAACCCCAAGCCTCACTTTGTTGTCAAGGGATAAATTTACGATGTTCAGACCACCTTTGGCTCTTCCATAAAGTAGCTTGCCCCATCGTATGAGGCATTTTCCAGCCATGGAGTCCCTCCTACTACCTGTCCATAGGAATGTTCTTCTTCTCTTGTCAATCTACTTGAGAACCCAGGCGGGAGCAATATAGATAGAAAGTATATACGAAGGTTGATACGAAAGTACGCTATTGATAAGCGTAAATCTATCGACTCTTGATAGAAGACGACCTTGCCAAGTTGCTAAGGTCCTGTCGATTTTGGAAACAATTGTCCTCGAGTCTTCCTTAGTTAAGGTCCTAGGTCTTAGGGGAAGACCCAAGTAGGTCAAGAAGAACTCCCCAACAGAACATCCTAGGATATCCGCACAACGGGCTGCACTATCAGAGTTGTCTCAGAGTAATAAAACCCTAGTCATATGGGTTTATCTTTAGCCCCAAGCATAATTCAAAGCAATTGAGAAGGACTTTGAGTGTGCTCAAGCTAGTGCTGGCAGCCTCACTAAAGAGGATAAGATCGTATGCGAAAAAAATATGTCACGCCGTTTGGGATGTGCTGGCTTAATGCTTCGTTGAGAAGTTCTCGATTTCGTTGAGAAGTCCTCGGTTGGCTGCTTTGGTGATTAATCTAGAAAGGGAGTCTGAAGTGGCTATAACTATTGGGACTGGTCGGATTAGACCAGTGGCGCCCCATAATCCATCTCAATCCAAACCAGATGGCTCCACCCGGGGGCTCCACCCGGCCATACATGGACATCCACGTCCTTCCATATCACGAGGGATATGTCATTACAAATCTGTCATCTCCGGGATCAGCCTCGACCCATTCTGAGCAATATCCTCGCGAAATTATCGGGCTGCACTATTACCTCCATTTGCAATAAACACAAACACGGCATGCCTCAAATACCCTAAGTTCCATTATGTTACCAGCACCTTCGAGTCTCACTAACTTGAGTATCAGAGTGTCTTTCGTAGCCCCCCTTGTTAGAGTTGTACCTAACCAGGAGAGACACCGAGCCAGATCGGACTACTCCGATCCTCAGCCAGGAACATTTGACGCCCATCATGGGGCCGAGCAAAGCTTAACTCCCCCATAATGGTTAGAACTCGGAGCGCGGCCGCATGCCAACGACAATGACTTTGACGGTGGCAATCGACCGCAACCTAGTAACACTGAAACAACGAGGAGCAACGCTTCGACACCAGTCCACCCTCCCCCTGAAAAGCTCCAGTGTCGGATAAACGATTTGAAAGCGAAGAAACAACGGTTAGCAGCCCAAGTCGAGATGCTGACATGGTCCCGGCGACAACTCCCGATTGACCATGAACACCGCTCAGAGCACAAAGAAAGCAATCATTCAAAAAGGAGGAGACCGATTTCCTTCCTTCATGATGAAGTCTCCAACACCCCCCGTCGGGAAAAAGAGGAGAACTCCAAAACTAGAAAGGTCATGACTGCCCTTCCTATCGACACAAGACCTTTCGCTGAGCACACAATGGCAACCTGCCTCCTATCGAAGAGCAAGTTGTCTACCACTAGTTCCCTACGGTGGTACAGGCGATCCTACAATACACTTGACGACGTTCAGGACTATGATTCTCTATCACGGAGCGATCGACCCTTCTCTTTGTAGGGTTTTTCCAACTTTCCTAGGAAAAACCACTTTGTTGTGGTTTGCTTCTCTCCTGTCGAGGTCTATTCATTCCTTCGAGAATCTCTCCCGCGTCTTCCTCAATTAGTTCACCACATCGCGGGTCTACCATAAAACGGATGACGCCCTCCACTATGTCAGGCAGGGGCAACATATATGAGCCCCTAAGGGAATACATATGCAGGTTTCAGGCTATAGAGGCCGGAATCCCCAACCTCGACCCCCCAAGTCGAATTCTACTCCATCAAATTCGGGTTGAAGCCCAGACACTTCGTTGATTAGATCGCCCTGATGAACCCCAACGACTGGCTGATTTCCAGGAAAAAGCCGCCAGCTTCATAGAGATGAAAAAACTCTGAGAGGCCAAAAAGACCGACAGACAGAACCTCAAAATCACTGCTGAAGACAGATAGGAGGATAGAAAAAGCGAAGATCGCCGCTGCCACGATCAAAATGATGGCAGGGAATCGAGGTCATCACCTCGCTCGCGTACCCGATATGAAAGGTACACACCTCTCAACATCCGGAGAGAAACCATCATACAAGAGGTCTACTACTTGTAGCTGCTTAGACCCCCTAACAGCCCTGAAAGGTCAAAGCCTTAATTCAAAGGTAATAAAAGCAAGATGTGCGAATTTCACCGAACCTACGAACAAACCACCGAAGAATGTGTGGTCCTCTGTGACCAGATTGAACACCTAATTAGAGAAGGTCATCTCAACCACTACATATGACATGATCGGAGTCGCAGTCAAAGCCGGTGGAACCACCGACGGCGCCGAAGCCCTGTAAAGCGCTACCACCTAACGACACAGATAACCACGATGACTATGGAAATGAGCAACCTCATCCCAACATCTGGGGAGTCATCGACTACATAACAGGAGGATTTGCTGAAGAAGGTAGTACCAAAACACAACCATCCTAGATTATCACGACTGTCAACGAGACGGTTCGACCAGAGAGGCCACGTACGCCCGCCTCGGTAATATCTTTCTATGATATCAACTTTTAGGGGGGGTTGATAGGAATTTGCATGATCCCGTCGTTATTTATGTAACCATTGTTGGTTTCCTTGTTAGAAAAGTCTTGGTGGATCAGGGGAGTTCCGACGACATCCTCTTCTACCCAACACTTGAAAAGATGAGCATCAGTGAAGATTCACTACACTCGTACCATGGGGAACTTGTCAGTTTCTCAAGAGATTGCGTGGACATCAAAGGCTATTTATGGATGGCCACAACGTTCGGCTCACCACCAAGAACAATGATGGTAGGCGTACAGTTCCTCGTCGTCTAGTGCGTAAGTCCCTACCACATGATTTTGGGTCGACCTTCCTTGAATAACTTGGGAGCTATCGTATCGACCCCCGACCTCGTCATCAAGTTCCCTATCTCGAAGACAAAGGTAGGAGTAATTCATGCAGACCGGAGGGAGGCCCGTGAGTGCTACAATGAATGCCTGAAGCTCAGGCTGGCTGAACTCCAACCATGAATCTCAGACTTGGATCCCAAGGGTGACATCCAAGAGCGGCCCCAGCCCGCTGACGATTTGGAACCTATGGAAATCGGGACATCCCTCGAACAAGTAACCTATGTGGGAGCGCACCTTCCTAGCGAGCTCAGAGCTCAACTCGACACTCTACACAAAAACAATGTTGACTTCTTCATATGAACGTCAACCGACATGCTAGGGATAGATCCCCAAGTCATATGCCCCAGACTAGCCATCAACCCCCAGGTCATACTTGTAGCCCAGAAGAAAAGAAAGCTCGGAATCGAGCGACAACAAGCATCCCTTGAAGAGACGAGGAAGCTACTAAAGACAAAATTTATGAGAGAGATTCGATTTACAACGTGGCTCACAAATGTTGTAAATATCAAAAAGCACTCGGGAAAATAACGAATGTGTGTCGACTTCACCGACCTCAACAAAGTCTGCCCAAAGGATTCTTACCCACAGCTGAGCATTGACAAACTCATCGATGGCTTATCGAGATACCAATATCTAAGCTTCATGGACGCATATTCAGGCTACAATTAAATCTGAATGCACCAAGAGGATGAAGAAAAAATGGCTTTCATCACTGAACATGCAAACTTTTGTTAAGAGATAATGCGCTTCAGGCTTAAAAATGTAGGAGCCATGTACCAACGTCTGATGAACAAAATCTTCGAGAAATAAATTGGTCGCAACATGGAAGTGTATGTTGGCGACATGGTTGCCAACATACTAGCCACCGGGGACCATTGCAATGATGTAATCGAGATCTTCATCCAACTCAAATACTACAACATGCGATTAAACTCGGAAAAGTGCGCTTTCGGAGTTCACGGCGGCAAGTTCCTTTGCTTCATGCTGATGCACCGAGGGATAGAAGCTAATTCGGAGAAATGCCGATCCATTCAAGAGATGTGAAGCTCGCACAACATCAAGGAAGTACAATAGCTCACTAGGAAAATGGTCGCTTTATCCAAATTCCTCTCCAGGTCGGTTGACCGCGCCGCCCCCTTCTTTAAAATCTTAAGGAAGAAACATAATTTTCATTGGGATGAAAAATGTGAACAAGCTTTCGAAGAGCTCAAACACTTTCTTAGCAGCCCACCGGTATTGGACAAATCGTAACAGGGAGAAACCCTTTTTCTCTACCTCATGGTCACAAAAAGCGCCCTCAGCTCAGTCTTGATCCAAAACAGAAAAAAGATCAAAATCTGATCTACTATGTCAGCAAGGTCCTCAAAGGACCAGAAATCAGATACCAGAGGCTAGAAAAGCTCGCATTTGCCCTAGTCATCTCGGCCCAAAGATTGAGGCCATATTTCCAAAGCCATCACATTCAGGTGCGTACCGAGTAGCCGATTATACATGTACTGGCTAAACTCAAACTCGTAGGACGAATGATATCCTGGTCAGTAGAACTCTTAGAATTCAGCATCGAGTACTAGCCCAGGGGTCCCATCAATGCCTAGGCTCTGGCCGACTTCGTCGTTGAATTCACCGACCAAGAGGACACTTCTAAGCAGGTCGAAACTTGGACGCTATTTGTGGATGTCACCACCAACGAAGGGGGAAGCGGGGCAAGCATTGTTTAGGAAAACAACTATGGAATCGCCCTAGAATAGTTCCATCAATTCCAGTTTAAAGCCAACAACAATCAGACAAAGTATGAAGCTCTTATCGTCGGGCTAAAACTTGCCCAGGAAGTGAAGGCTCGGAGCATAGTCGTGAAAAGCAACTCATAACTTGTCGTAGGATAAGTCAATGGCACCTGGCAAGCAAGGAACCCCCTCTCTTGAAAAGTTTTTCTCACTAGTACTTTCTTTAATAACTAACTTCGATAGTTGTGTGATTCAGCACATACCTCGAGAAGAAAATACTTGAGACAACCTGCTATCTAAACTCACTAGTACCAAAAAGCCTCAAAACAATAGGTCGTTCGTTCAGCAAGTCCTCGGACATCCGAGCATCCAATCGGTCGACACCTCAGCAGAGGTCCAAACAATCGAAGAAAGCACAGACGAGAGAAATCCTTATATCCATTACCTCAATGAGCAAGCTATCATACACTTCTCGATAATCAACTCTACAAAAGAGGGTACTCCAGACTACTTCTCAAGTGTGCCACACAACCCTAGGGGGGCACCATAATGGCGGAAGTCCACGACGGCATCTGTGGCAACCACATCAAAGGAAGATACCTAGCGGCCAAAATCCTCCAGGCCGACTACTTCTGGCCAAACATGATAGTAGACTGCAGCCTCTACGTCAAAAAATGTGACAAATATTAAAAATTCTCCGAAGTCTCACAACTGCACGTATCTTGAACCGCCACACAGCTCATACACTAGCTGGCCATTCCACAAATGGAGCAACGACATGCTCAGCCCATTCCCCCCAATACTAGGGTAAATTAATTTTTTTGTCGTAGCAATCGATAACTTTACCAAATGGATAGAGGCTAAACCCCTATCCTCAATTGTGACTGACAAAGTTCAGAAGTTTATTTGGGAGAACATCATCTGCAGGTATTGAGTACCGCGCGAACTCGTTAGCGACAACATGATGCAGTTCATGGATCACCGATTTCGAGTATTTTGCTCAGACCTCAGCTTCTGACAACTCTTTTCGTCTATCGAACATTCATAGATAAATGGCCTGGCTGAAGCAGCCAATAAGGTCATCCTAACGGGACTAAAGAAGAAGCTCAATCGGGTCAAGGGGTACTGGGACGAAGAGCTACCCGAAGTACTCTGGAGTTACAACACAAATACATAATCCTCCAGATCGAAAACCCTTTACCGGCTCGTCTATGGAGCAGAGGCCATGATCCCCGTTGAGATCGCAGAGCCTAGCCTCTGCATGGTAACCTTCGAAGAACAGGGCAATGCATAAGCCCGATTCGCCGAGCTCGATCTTATTGAAGAAGAACGAGAGCTCGCCAAAATCAGAGAAGAACAATGAAACTTAAGATTGCTCAAAAAATATGACAAACGTGTTAGGACCAGAAGTTTTGCAAAGGGACACCTTGTTCTTAGAACGATTGAACCATAAAGAAAACCAGCAGGAGAAGGAAAACTCGCTCCGAACTGGGAGGGCCCCTACTGGATCACATAGGTCCTCGAAAAAGGTGCCTACAAAATCGCCAAACTCTCTAGGCGAGAACTCCCACGATCGTGGAATGCGGCCTCTCCACGGGCCTACTACAGCTAAACTTCCACCCTTAAATTACAACATGGCTAGAGTACTCTTTACCCTACTTTGCGGTTTTTTCCCACTTGGTTTTCCCCATGAAAGGTTTTAACGAGGCTCCACCATATGTAAGCCGAGCTTAACTCTTGGTGGGACACGATGTATCTTTATGATATTTCACAATGAAATTGCTCTTTCTATTCTGCACATTTCTTGTGTGTTTGATATCACTTGCAACCATCGCATCCTCGACCAATCTCCCCTGTTCTCGGCGCTACAAAGCCTCCGCAAGAAATTGAGACTTGGTTTTTACTAGCTTAAGCTCGTTGGCCTCAACGTTCTACTCAATGACCAGAACTCAATTTTCACGAATCTTGCTCGCCGGCCTCAGTGCCTATTACGCGCTCCCACGCCCCCAACGACCCCAAGCGCGCTTCTCACAAACTCGGTTTTCACCAAGTTTGGTCATCGACCCTAAATGTGGCCTCTGGCTCAGCCCGACACGCTCTAAATGAGCAATATGACCCCAAGCGCGCTTCTCACGAGCTCGGTTTTCACCGAGTCTGATCCTCGGCTCTAAATGTGGCCTCTGGCTTAGCCTGACACACTCTAAATGAGCAACATGATGAACTCGGTTTTCACCAAGTCTAGTCTTTGGCCCCCAGAGCCACTACTTCCGACCTCGGAGCCCTTACGCGACTCCTCACGAGCGGTCCTCTCTTACACTCCTTGGTGAGCTTGGCTTGAACCCCCTAGAGCGGTCCGCGGCCCCCAAGGTCATTACTTCCGGACTAAGTGCCCTTATACGACCAAGACTCACGTTTTCACCAGCCTAGCCTATTGGCTATCACGCAACTACTTTCAGCCTCAGGAACAACGTTACCGACCAAGCTGCGCGAATAAAAACCTTAGCTCAATGTTCTGCTATCGGGACATAACGCCATACGAAGACTTGGTTGTAAAATCTCCCACAACTCAAGAGTTGAAGGGCAAGGAGGAGCGAAATGAAAGCTCGGGTTAGGCAAACGTAGGACTACGGACAAGGTCCCAACCAGCCAAAGAGAACGACGCCTCCCCTTGACATCTGAATCACGGAGACGGCTACGTCATAAGCCCGATGGTATTGACCCACGATCGAAATCCCGTCTTCTGCCTTCATCTTTAAGTCTGATGGTACGAACCCACAGCGAGCGATGAATCATTCACTAACAAAACAAAAAGTAACCCCCGAACTATGGTAATCTTCGAAATTTTCCACTCCATGCTTGACAATACACGCAACACACAGGGGCTATTTATAGACCCGAAACGAAAACCGCCTCTCTGATACGTAGTTCTTTCACATGCGGAATCACGTCCCATCACAACTGGCGCTCGGACACCTCGGAAGCTGCCTACTAGATTTTTTCTTATAAATTACTTTCCTATCAAACTATATATGTCGTACAGATGACAAACATCCGAAAAAGCTCACACAGATATCACATCCGGCCCGAATAACGAAGCGTCACATAAGAAGTTAACACGTGATCAACGGAGGTCGAAAGCTGACATCACTTAGAGCTCGGCTCGTAGTCCTCCAGACTCTGACCAAGCTCGGGGCTGTAGACTGAACTAGAACTATTGGGCCCGATCGGATTAGACCCAGCAGCCCCCATAATCCAACTCAAGCCAAACCAAACGGCTTTGCCCGGGGGCTCCACCTGACCATACATGGACATTCATGTCCTTCCTTGTCACGAGGGATACGTCATTACAAGACCGTCATCTCTGGGATCAGCCTCGACCCATTCTGACCAATATCCTTGCGAAATTACTGGGCGACACCATCACCTCCGCCTGCAATAAATACAGACACGGCACGCCTCAGGTACCATAAGTTCCATTCTGTTACCTCCACCTTGGAGTCCCACCAACTTGAGCGTTGGAATATCTTTTGCAGGTCCCTCCCCACTGGAGTTACACCTGATCATGAGAGACACCGAGTTGGATCGGACTACTCCTATCCTCAGGCAACAATAGAGTCCATAACCGAAATGAACAGATATGGGGAGAGTGGGTTACCTTGCCTTAGCCCCCTTTTGTGGCCAAAAGCTTTGCCTACATTCCTGTTCAACAAGACGGTTGATTCAGCAGTGTTTAGTAATGAACTGATCCACTGCTTCCAATGGGGTGAGAAACCTCAAGACTCAAGCAGTTCTAAGATTAATGACCAGTCAACATAGTCAAATACTTTTTTAAAATCCACCTTGATCAAGCAATCGTGCTGGTTAAGTCCCCTGCATGCCCAAATGGTTTTAGATATTGTCATGTAACATTGAAGACTACTTCTTCCCTTAATAAATACACCCTAATTGTTGTCTACCTAATTTGGAGTGATCTTAGCAAGTCGATTTGCTAATATTTTGGAGAAAATCTTGGCGATGTTGTTCTCTAAGCTTATTGGCCTGAAGTCGTTTGGTGATGAGGCCTCTTATCATTTTGGTATAAGGGATACCAAAGTCTTGTTAATCTTCTTGAGACAAAAAGGGTCCCGCTGCATTTCTGAAAGGATACTGAAAATATGATCTTATACTAAGCCCTAGAAAGATTTGAAGAATTCTGTCGGGATTTCGTCTGGACCTAGGGATTTAAGTTCTTAGGATTCTTGATAACTGTTGTAACATCCTCAACCGTAAAGGAGCGTCTAAAAACTCCAACCATTTGACCGAGGATTGATAGATGTCATTCCAACGTATCTGAAGAATCAAATTTATTTTCTTGCCAAGAAGGTCAACAAAATGGTTCCTAAAGACATTTTCAATCGTTGGCATGTTACTAAAGGTACCTGACTCAGTTACAACAGCGGACATCCAACTAATTCTTCTTCTGGCTGATGTGTATTGCTGGAAGTATCTCGTGTTTCGGTCTCCCTCTTTGAACCACATTCGCTTGTCCCGGTGTCTCCAGTAACTAGCTTCGATATTATAAATCTTGTCCAAATCCTCTTTCACTTTTTAAAATTTCAACAAATCCTCAAGGTTGAGCGTGCCTAAGTCGGCTTCTGAACTAAAGAAGTGCTAACTCTTTCTTCCAAGGATTTCCTAGTACTGGAAATTGTTGTTCCTCAACCTATTCCACTCGGCTAAAATCATGCACAATCTTTTCCAAGCTAGAATCCATGTTGATAAGGGGAATTGGAATTTCGAGGGATGAATGAAAGACTAGCTTTGATGATGTCTTGAAAATCCTTCAGTTGGAGCCAATACAACTCCATTCGGAAGAGGCATTTTGCATGTCTGCCATTTCCCAAAGCCCGAAGGATGAGTAGTGAATGATATGAGAGCCTTCTAGAACCAGCTTGAACCATAATGGTGGGGCACAAGTTCAGTGAGTCGTGCAACTCACACAAGAAATCAGGCTGGTGAGGTCTAATGGGTAGGCCACATATGGCGATAACATGTAAGGACCGGTCAGAGGCCCTATGTATAAGATGTAGCTGCACTGAAAATTCACTACCATATATTCGAATTCCAAAGAAGGAGAATTCCCCCATAGAGGCCATTAGCATCCACAACTTGATGAGAGATTACTGAACTTTGATTAAAATAAGAAATTTGCTTCAAAATGTTATTTGAGATTGATTCTAATTTAGTTTAAGTCAACACAAGCAAACTACAACTTTTTGATCTAGCGACCAGCTTGGCCATATATCATTTAGAGAGCTGATTTAGGCCACGCACATACCAAAAAATCATAACATCCTTGCCCATAACCATTTTAAGACCATTGACAATATAACAAAAAGAGACACAACTGTCAACTTACCGCCACCTGGAGCCTAGCCACTACGCACTCGCCACACCTACTGCTCTGATAATCCGCGTCGAATTGCTCGGTCATTCAAATTCGAGCTCCATGATCATGTTGAGAAGATTAGAATGTAAACATTTTGTCATTGTTGCCTCTATGGAACCCATGTTCGAATGCTCATCTGATGCATAGCTAGTGTAGGTGGCACCTTGATCAAGTTGTGATTCTTCCTTAATATTGCCAGCTCGGGAACAAATCCATGTGCAACTATCTTTGCCAATCTAGCACGTCTGTACACAGAGACCAACCTGTTAAGGGAAACAGACCTTCTTCGAAAAGGTTAACTGAAGCGGGGGAAAGGGCTATCCAACTGAAGTAGTTCACTGGTGAGGGAATTTGATGTGAATTTGCTATTTTCCAAGGGGACAATACTATAGATTACTTCAAATGCGAGAGTAAGACCCATGAGAGAAGTAGCAAAGCTGTACGAAATATGGTCAAGAAAGAGTTTGGCATCAAGTTCAGCTTCCAGGCCACAAATACTACTCCGAGAAGAGAGGACGTGGCCCATAGGTCCAGACCCAAATAAGGGCCAAAGAGAAAGACGCAGGCAGACTCAAGGAGAAATCAGCCCTCTAGTGTAGCTCGGCAAGGCATCCGGGTTGAGTAGCCCTCTAGAAGGAAGAGTCGGTTGTAAAGTTGGTATGGTAGACACGGGAGTGGGAGAACCGGCTTTTGCATGAAGCCAAGTACCCGAAAACTCCTTCATGAGCAAGGTGATGAGAACAGTAGGAGCCTTTCGCGTGGCAGCGACATCTTTCCAAAATGGTGCATGAACATGGGACGAATCAGCACGGTCTAGAGAGGATCACCGAGGAATACCATGTTCAGTGTTGGGCCCGGTTGACTTGTTTCCAAAAGGATTAGATGCTGCATCTGGCATGGGAAAGGAGTTTGCTTAGCCGCTCAGGTTTCCATTTGTGGTGGCTTGTTCGTGGCCGCAAGAAACTAATGCTTGCACGTTAGCTCCCCTCCTCTGATCGCCTGCGTGAGAGACTCCGAGGAACCCCGTTCATAATTGAGTGCAGGACAAAGATCAAATCGCAGCAGACAGAAAATAGACGTCACAGAAATCAACTTCACATTTCGGCATCACACCCCAAAAAAGAGTTATTCCAAATTCTTGAGGGCAGTGGTGAGGATCCTGAAACATTGTTTCCTTGTCCCTCGAATCCGAGTCGCCATGAGAAGCAGAGTTATCATCGTTAGCTTGGTCAGGAAGTATATTATTATCATTTTGTTGATTATCGATAGGATGTTTTGAGGGATCCTCGTCACTGTCAGGGTTGTTGTCCTCGTCGTTTGCCGGGGGGGACAAGACATTCATGCCATGCAATATTGATCTCAATGGTGAATCTAGAATCATCTGCATCTGCATAGATGAATCGTGGGATATAGTGCAACGCACGAGTCTTTACTTGAATCTTGCATGAGCTTAGATCTGTCCACTGCACTGACAATTCCGCCATGGCTTCGAAGGACGAGAATGAGCTGGTTAATGTGATAATCAGCTCAATGTTCCAAAAAATGAACGGTAGTCCTTGTAGCTCTAGAGCTACACGAAGCACTAGTGCACTCACGACCGTGTAGGGGTCGTCTCATTGCCATTGGAGAATTGGAGGAGACGGTGATGCCAACACAACCTTTGCATGTCTAGCAGTCTACGTGTGTAGTAGTTGTCGTCGACCTCGAGGGTGGTCTCCAAGAACTGGCCATCCAGCAACTGCCTCCACCACCATTGATAGATGTGGAGGTGAGCATTTCGAAATTGCGATGCGAGGCACGCAGCGATATTTGCATCGTGATGCATTTTCCCTCGAACAACAATGATGATGCATCTCCTTGATAGATAATGAGCTCGGTCTTTGGTGGAGGGGGAGTTAGGGAGTAGCACACTGATGTTGGGGGTATGTTGTCCATGGAGTATCCAGGTGGGGTCGAGGGTTGAGGGTGTAGGGAGATAGGAGAAGTGGAGAGGGTGGGTCTAGAGGGGGTTTTAGAGGGATACATGATGACTGAGGGAGGCAAGTAGGGGTGGTAATTGGAACCGGTTAACCATGGTTAATCGGTTAATCGAATCGCAAAATTCGGTTTCGGATAGTGGTTTTGTGGTTCGATTTCAGTTTCGGTTAGTGAAACTCAAAAATCGATTTTAAACGGTTCGGTTTCGATTACCGAGTTGCGGATAACCGGTAATCGAAATTGGTTATAAGTTTCGGTTTCGATTATCGGTTATACGCGATTAATCGGTACCCGAAACTGTTAAAATATAAACTATTAGATTTATAATCTGAAACCCGTTACTACTTACCCGTTTACCCTTATATATATAAAAAATCTAATTTTTAACCCTAAGTCCCAACTCCCCATTCTGCGCCGACTCCCCACAGCCCCACTCCCAGTCTCCCACTCGACATCTCATCTCCTCGCCGGCGTCGCCGCGGGGCTGCGACTCCCAGTCCGATAGTCCCCATCCCAGTTCGGCAGGGAGTACATCAAATCTCATTTACTAGTCCTCAGTTGTAGGCTCTTAAGGTCCTCGATTGCACATTGCTGGTAGTCAATCTAGCAATTACATCAAAGCAACAGTTAGGTAAACCGTAAAGGGCCAAGCAAGCATGAGATCAACATGGTGATATCTAAAGTAGCAATGCCTGAAATTATTATTTGGAAACTCCTTGCCTTTCTTATAAGAGAATCCTTTATTCTTTTAGTTTCTCTACCTTCTCATAATGATTATTTTAAGTTCTGTTTCCCATATAAGTCATTTAATTTTTGGGTAAATTAATAAATATATCACGACTTTTATCGAAATTCCTAAATCTATCACGACCTTTCATTTGTTTCAAATGCAGACATCAACTCTTGATTCGTTTCAATTATATCACACCGTTAGAATTGGGTTAACTGTCTCGTTAAAAAGCTGACATGGCATCGATGATGTGTCATTAGCTATTTATTTAATATAAAAAATAAAGAGTAGTTGACGTGGCATCGATGACGTGTCATCAGCTATTTATTTAATATAAAAAATAAAGAGTAGCTGACGTGGCATCCATGACGTGTCATCAGTCATCGATGTCACGTCAGCTACTCTTTATTTTTTATATTAAATAAATAACTGATGACACGTCATCGATATCATGTCAGCTTTTTAACGGGATATTTAACCCAATTCTTACGGTGTGATATAATTGAAATGAATCAGGAGTTAATGCCTACATTTGAAACAAATGAAAAATCGTGATAGATTTGAAAATTTTGATAAAAGTCGTGATATGTTCATTAATTTATCCTTAATTTTCTAGCATGTGGACTCTCGTTTGGAAATCTAAAGTCCTGATCCTCGTGTTAAAGTTTTCATTTGTAAATTCTTTCACAATAAACTGCCCACTGCGAAAAGATTGCATCATTTTGGTGTCATTATCTCTCCTTGTGGTGTCTTGTATAGCAGTCATTCAGAAGATATATACTATATCTTTTTGGATTGTGAGGTAGCCATGACCCTTTGGGAGATAATGGAAAGATAGTTTTTCAATTCTAGAATTCTGGTTAGGAAATTATTGTTAAATAATGAGTCCAATTAGAATTCTTTGGATAATACTCACTCGATTATGTTGGCCCTCTGTTTCAATATTCTCTACGCAATTTGGTTAGCCTGAAATAGAGCTATATTTGAGCACGTTAGACCATCAATTGATATAATGATTGCAAAAGTCATAGCTTTGACTACTGACTATGCTAATAATCCTAAGTCCGAGGGAAATATTTCTTTTAAAAATCCTGGATATAATTGGACTTTGCCTAGCTTTGGATTTTTAAAATGGAATGTGGATGCTTCCCTTACTATTACTGATAACAAATGAGCTTTTGCTGCTATTTGTAGGGATCATAATGGTAAACTCATTTATGCTTCTGCAATTTATACATGTCATTATTCTGTGCTTCATAATAAAATGTTAGCCATTAAGCTTGCAATAGAATTGACTCTTAAATTCAATCAAAGGAATATTATTATAAAATAATGACTCCAAATCTACTGTAGATATGTGTAATGGTGTCATCAACATAGATTGGACCATCAAAAGCTAATAGCTCGGTATATTATTATTCAAGATATTTGGATGGATGCAGCTAAAGTTGAAAAGTTCGGTATAAACTACATTAGTAGAGAGGTTAATAAAGCAGCAGGAGGATGGAGAGGAATTTCAGCTGGGATCAAGAGTGGGCGCCCTCGGACATCATTGATATTGTTACAAAAATATTGTATTCAATTAGAATACTAAAATACTAGTATTGTGGTTCATCTAATTTTCAATCTCCCGTACACTAATGCAATTATATAATTAAGGATAAATTACACTGAACTCTCCTGAGATTTAGTTAAATTATATTGACCTCTCATTTATTTGTAATTTTATCTTGTGATCCTCTTGAGTTCTGTAAAAGATTATACAAACCTCCTCTACTAACGAAAATTATTAGTGGAGTATGTGTCTGCACATGCTTCTAATGACAAAAATACTCTTATGTTATTTAACTCTCATTCTCTCATATTTTCATCCCATGGTGCTTAACATTTTAATTTTCACATTCAACTAGCATTAATTTCGTGTAAAATATTAGATAATATAATAATTTCTTAAATTTTTATTTTAAAAATATTTATTCAATTATTTTATGCATGTCTTTTAATAATTTATCTGTGATGGGCATAAGGGAGAAATCACATATTGCATTTAACGCCGTTAGTTACATGTGAGTGTCATTTGAACAAATAAAGGAGAGATTAATATAATTTACCCTATAATTAATTAGATGGTACGTGAATTGGTTACATCATGTGAACCAGCAAACATCGAGGACTATATACTTTGCATGTTGCTTGATAGCAGACATATTCTCTTTATAACTTGACTTACACAAATTTGAACTCTTTTGGAATGTGATCTTTGAACTTGAATTGAATTACGTACCACTAAGGAGTAAAATGTATACATAAATATAAGGATATGTGAGGCTTAACTCATTTGGTTCATAAATATAAAAAATATTTAAACATTGAAATTTTTTTTTCTAGAAATGCATGACCAACCCAAGAAAATGACTAATTTTATTGAGAATAGTTTCCTTCTAAAATATTTTTCCTACAATTTTTTTTTTGCGAAAAAAATATAAACATCGGAAATAATTTGCAAGAAAATTAAAGCTAAAAATAGTATTATGTAGGTATTATTCCAAAGGTGTAAATTTTAGTTTCAGTACTTTTTTTTCCTGAAAAAAGAACCTTCTATCTATTAAGATAGATGAGCCCTTGAAAGTGCACGAAAAGTTAGCGATTAATTTAAACACATTGATAAGTTAGCTATCAAGGCTGCCTTGATTGCGAGCTCAATCACAGATTATCTCACCCAGAACTGTGGGGCATTGCAAACTTGCAGTATTGCAAAAATCCTAGGAAGCACGGACACTCCGTAAGACTGTCGTGTCCGCGTGTCCGACACGCCGCAGACACCGACACACGAAGATACTTGTCCACACACGTGTCCCATGTGTCCAAGAGTATCTTGACCAATCAAAATTTTTTTTGCCCGGACACGCTTGGACATGGCTCGGACATGCTCGGACACGCCCAGACACGGTCAGCCATGCATCTTTTTAAAATAATAATAAAATAATCAAGGGAATTTAGTATTTTATCTTCTTGTTGTTGTGAAAGAAATTAGAGCACTTACTCTTTTATCTATTCCCTTAAAAGGAACAAGATGAAGCCTAAATGTGCGAAGAGTTTAGGGTTTGTCCATAGTAATATTCGTCTCATTTCAAGGAAAACTCCATAATACAATAAAGGGAAAATAATAAGTTGTCAATTGATGAAGATAATGAAATTCTTGAAGTTGTCAATCATTCTCTTGATGAACCAGAGTTGGACAGAGTAATATTTTTTAATGAAGAATATAACAACAATGATTGATGAAGAAGATAGTGAGATTCTACTTACTAATTTAGAAATTTTTTGAGAGATGTCAATAGATATCGTGTCCCATGCTTTTGGAAAGAGCTAAGAAATAGTAAGTATTGACACAAAAAATTATTTAGAACGCTTCATATATTTTGAAAGGGACCTAAGAAAAATTAAAATTTAGAAATTGGATATTAATGAAAATATCATGATATTATTATAAATTTATGATATATATATATATATAAAAACTGTGAATTTTTTTTTTAAAATAATTTATATATATACTATATATGCTGTGTTCGTGTCTTGTAAAATTTTGAAATTGGTGTGTGTTATATTCTGAAAAAAAAGGATCTAATTGTAAATTATAAAGGGTGTGGGGGTTTATTTGTAAAGAACACCCACACTGCCTCTTCCCACCGCCTTATAGCCCGCTCTTCTACGACCTGGCTCAATCGTGTGAGAAAGGGGGGAGAAGAGGCGGTGAAATCGGCGCCGGAGGGTGAGGAATCGGAGGTCGGATCGCCGTCGGTGTCGTCGCCGGAGCCGGAATCTTGAGGTAGGAGTCTTATCTTCCTCCTTTCATTCCGTCGAATACCCTTCTTGTTCATCGGCGGCGACGATAGAAATCAGAGGGAGAGGAGCCGACGGAGTCGGCCGGAGAGCGGCGGTGCTCGCGGCAGCCTAGCCGCTGCCCGCGACGCCAGGCCGCATGGCCTTGGCGGCCGCTGCCCGCAGCGTGGCAGTAGCCGCTACACGCTACTGCTCCAGCTGCTGGTGTCCCATTCCGTCGGAGAGCCGAAATCTTGAGGTAGGAGTCTTATCTTCCCCCTTTCATTCCGTCGAATACCCTTCTTGTTCATCGGCGGCGACGATAGAAATCGGAGGGAGAGGAGCCGACGGAGTCGGTCGGAGAGCGGCGGCGCTCGCGGCAGCCTAGCCGCTGCCCGCTGCCGCTCCAGCTGCTGGTGTCCCACCGGTGCCGGAGGCTGCGGGAGAGAGAGACGAGTGAGGGAGAGAGATGTTTATTTAATTTAATAAAAATAGGTCTTTAGAGAAGAGAGCTGTATCGCATAAAATAAAGTTAATTTGTGAATTATTAGGGTATTTTTATAGTTGATCGTAGAGTCGTCGGATCAAGTTGAGGTGAATACCAAAGTGGCATGTTTTCGCGTGTTAAACGCGATGGTGGTATCAGATTTTTGATCGGAAGCCGTTTGGTAGACCTTTTCTATATTTTAGTGTTATTTGGTGGTTAATAGTTATTATTTCAGTTTGATAAATAATTGAATAATGTAGAATAGTTATATTTCATGTTACGTGGTGGTTTAGAGCATAGATGATGGTGTTGGGTGTGAGTTGATTCTCCTTGTAGCCAATGAATTATTGTTGGATGAAATGACGAATTTACCCTTTTTGCCTCGATCTGCTTGATATTACTTTTAATTCCGTTGAACACATGTTGCATATTATTGTTGGACATGCCATGTAGATAATTGCATGTGTTATTGTTGATCATTGTGACATATATTTATTGATGTTGATACTTGATCATGATATATCATGCATGATATTATGTTATTATTTATGGTATTATTCACTTGATCATGTCATCATCATTCGGAGTTGTTATATTGTTGATATTGGTTATCATGTCATTTATTATCCATTGATCATGGTGATACACCTTGTTGCATTGTTGGAGTTGAGGTGATGTTATTTATTATCCATTGATCATGGTGATATATCTTGTTGCATTGTTGGAGTTGAGTTGTCGACCTGGAGGCTACGGCTTTGGAGAGGACTTCGGTCCAGGACCATTTTAGTGTGGTGTGGTACCCTCCAGACATGGGTGAGGGTATGGATATTGACTAGTCACTTTGGGCACCTTCGGGTGTAGGGATGTCGGATACGTCGTCCATCGGGCTACCTGCTTGGTAGGGGTAGTCGCGTGGATGTCGAACCCGCCGTCCATCGGGCTACCTGCTTGGTGGGGGTTGTCGTGTCACCGTTGGAGCGAACGGTTGACGCCACTCTGTGGATGGTAGAGTGCGGGGTTTTTACCCAACGGTCTACACACTCGATGATTTGGTCGACGTTGATTAGGAGTAGGTGTGGAGCATTTATTGTATATATATATCGCATTTGACTGCATCTTAGGTCATATTATTGTTTATTGTTGAGTTGACATCTTATTCATGTTGTTGATCATATTGTGGTACTCCTACTCAGCATCCGCTGACTCTTGTTGTTATTGCTTTAGACTTGCAGGGGTGAGCCGTTGATCTCTAGATCGTTGTGTAGATAGTTGGTAGACAGCATGTAGATTTGGAGCTCTGATATGGCGGCAGCTTTTGTATTTTGTCTTATTTTGTCGTCTTTTATTCTGATTTTGGATATTGATGATTTTGGAGTTTCGTAAATATATATTATATTATCAAATACTCTATTTAACATTGTACTTAATTGAATTATCTTTTGTCGTATATATATACTTATCATCCGACTTTTTGAAGAAATTATCTAATTTATAATATATTTTATTATAATTTCTGATGTGTATCGATGATTTTCCTTCCGCTGCGTTAGTTTCGAGTCGCCCACTGTCGCGCTTCGGAGCGGGGCCGTCTTGGGGCGTAGGAGTGGACCCGAACCGGGGCGTGACAGTGTGTCCCCGTGTCTGTGTGATGTCGATGTCAATGCTTCGTAGCAAAAATCTCATCCATCCTCCGGTGGTATATCTACACTGCTGGAAGATACGTTCATGTGATTCAGAATCATGACTGCATAGTAGGCATGTAATGTCAATTTGACCATTTCTAGAGTTTGACTTTCGTGGGGAGCCGTTCTCTCACTGCTATCCAATTCATCATCGACATTGCTTCCGAGAAGTTGTGGTGTCAAATATAGGTTGCCCTAGGATCCTGATTACACCAAAGTTGAGAATGTTGTAGAGAGAGTTGACTGACAACATCCCTATTGCAATCCAATTTTTTTAAATGTTTATGATAATCGAGAATTAGATGGAAAGTGATGGATTACAATTGAGCCAAATTAAAATGGAAACAATTGAATTTTTTTTGAATGTTTAGGATATAGATAGCTAATAACCCTTAAAATAGTGAAAAGAAAGAGGAAAACCATGACAATAAGAGAAAAATAAGATGATAATAAAGAATTAGAACCTTGCAGCTAACAGCGTAGTTTACTACAATACTGACTTAAGCCATCCTGGGTTTACTTAACCTATAACTCTTTAGAGGTAACAAATAAAAGAGTCAAAAATCAAGATGCAAATATGGAGTCTAACCTTATTAGAATTCAGAAATCCTATTTACTATACCAATTTAGAGGTAACAAATAAAAGAGTCAAAAATCAAGATGCAAATATGGAGTCTAACCTTATTAGAATTCAGAAATCCTATTTACTATACCAATTGGAGTCAAAAACTTGGGTTGTCCCACCTTCAGTTGTAAATAGCTGGATATGCAAGGGAAAAAAGAATTTTTTAAACTGAAATTTTTTAAAAATTTTAAATAAACTGAAATTTTTTAAATATCCATAAATTATTAAAATAAATTCAGAGTAAAAAATTCACACAAAATATTATTTTGAGTAACCTGACCTTAAGCAGATCAATTTCCATGGCCATTTAAATCTGAAACCCTCTTCAGCTTAATTAACAAATGTAGGAACACCAATATGTTATCCTCCTCTTGCAGACTTGTACAACTATCTAAATTGCTGCAAACAGAACCTTCTTGCACAGTTTTTTTATTAAAAAAATGTCAAAGATGCAGGCATAGCATTATATGTCAAGTAGCATGACTCCAAGTAAACACAAATATGAAATATGATCCTACTGCAACTTGTTCACAAATCACAAACATGCACATTGAAAATTAAACACCTTCCAACCACGGTAATGCCAACATTCAAACATGCACCAAAACCAAACGGGAAGTTCAAGTAATAGAAAGACAATGAGAAATACAAAGAGAGTACCCACTATTAACAGAATCATTAAAGATAGAATTTGATGGAGGGTGCCTTCCTGGAAGGGGAATCTGCAATGACTTATGAGCAAACATCTGAATATCTGTCATCAAGCCATTCATCCGTTTAATGTCACAAATCAGTGGCAACATAGGATTGAAGAAATGAAAAAATGAAAGAAATAATATTTTAATCATTTGACCATACAAATTACTGGTGAATGTGCCATTTTAAATTGGAGAAGAACTGCTTATATGTCAACATATGTTCGTTTTGACCAAGACCACCATATTGGCAGATTATCAGTCAATTCCTTTTGCTTTCATTGACTGAATTATCAACCGTGTTTAGGTTCTTTTAGTTCAATTCCTAGTAAACAATTAAATATATAATTAAGTTCTCATTCAAAAGTTAAAAACTATATAATAAGGTCAATATAGTAGTTGGATGCCAAACATAATAGGTGCTATCCTAGCAAGATTATCCTATGAGGCATATCAAAGTCTTCTTAAGGTCTTCTTGAGCTGATACGGGCTTCGGAGAGGCAGCAATGGTTCGAAGTTCGAAGTGTGTCGATCTTTGTAGTGAAATATTATGCATTGAGGGTTGTTAAGAAATTAATAGGCCTAACTCCACACCAAAAGCTAGCTCTTGGAAAGAGGACTGCCAAAATTATATAAAGGCTATTTAGACCACAACCTCAACCAATGTGGGGCTTTAACACACCCCCTCACGCCCAGGATCCACATCTAGAGCGTGAAGTTCTGCAGGTGGCCCACTATCAATCATAGGTTTGGCTCTGATACCATATTAAGAAATTAGTGGGTCTAACTCCATCCCAAAAGCTAGCTCATGGGGGAAGGACTTATTCTTTGTTGATCAAGAAGTTAGCAACACACGATCAGGGTGATAGGGCAAATGCTCTGTTGAAGGAGGCAGTAGTGTGTGGAGTTTGCAAGGCTAGACATCTGCAGTTGACACAATATCAACCACAAGATAGGCTCTGATACTATGTTAGAAAATCAACCTTGGACCTAAAGAATTTGGGCCCAATTCACAATAGAAATGAACCCCTATAAATTTAGGGTATGCTGCTAAGTGTAACGAGCACACGGTATTCTTTAGTAAAAGGTAAAAGAATAATTCGCTATGTGCCCATTTTTGTAATGGAGGATCTTGGGTATCTTCTTAGGATACAATAAGACAAACTGTAGTGATGCAACCTATTAAGGGTGTTTGGCTATCAACCATTAAGCCAACCTATTAAGGGTGTTTGGCTATCAACCATTAAGGAAAGTCCTGGAAGAGGTCTGTGAAGTGGCAGCAATTGAAGTTAACAAGACCAGGAGAACCAAAGGTGCATATGTGCAATCACATAGTATTAACTTTAAAATATAAGCTTAATTACATATTTAATTATTTAATACATATTACTAATTTTGTTTAAATCAGTTAATCTAATTTTAAAACCCTCTATCATAAATTGATCTAATCAACCAATTGGATAAAGCTAAATCCATCCAATTTAAAGTTAAGAAGATAGGGATCAAATAGAGGAATCCAAATTTAAGAAATAGATTGAGTGAATATGTTCAAGATCACTCTTGCATGACTTCACTAATCCTACTTCCCGGTTTTCAGTAGTCTATTTTTATAGCAAATGCACCTCCAACAGCAATACCCCTCATCCCCAACCAAAAGGATGGAATTGAGGGGCCTTGTCTTTCAACAAAATATATTTTGAAATTGAACAAAAAGAAAGATTTCAATTTGTCTGAATAAAGTTAGGATTTTGTATGAGATCTCATCTTATGCTTTTGATAGAGAACATCTGACTTTCACACAGTTGAACCCAAAAACAAAAGGAAGAATCTTAAGTAATGCCGATGACAGTCATTTTATCCACACGAGTCAACTTATTATTGGTTAACACCAACAAGTGATCAAGACAAAGGAAAGTCAATTAGACTGTGCCAATGGGCGCGGATCCAAACTTAAGACAGTAGGGATCAAATAGGAGACTCCAAATTTAATAAATAAATTAAGTGAATATGTTTTAGATTTATTAATTTCTCCTTCCATGACTTATTTCTATTTCTCAGTGATTCTAATTCCCATTGAGCACAGCTAGAGAATGCTGTGTGATAAGGGAGAACCAAAACCATAATGCTCAACCCAACTAAATTTCAAATTGTCTGAGTAAGATTAGGACTTGTGTTGGTATTTAGGATGCCTTCTAAATACCTTTAGAATTAACATATCAACTTATGCTTGTGATATACAAAATGTGATTTCAATACACGTGAACCTGGGACCAAAGGAAGAATATTGAGGAAGATTAGATTACAAAAAAATACAAGAGAAAATGTACAATATAGAACTTAGAAAAGTAAAGTAGGAGAACAATAACTCTTCTGAAAATAAAGAACATTCTTTTTGCAGAACATATAAATGTTGTTGAACGTGACTAGTGTCTATAAATTCAAACCGTTGTCTCCCTAAGAAATGAAGAGGCAAATACAAGCAAGAAAGTTTTTGCCAACAACACTGCCTATTAGATCACAACTCCAGGAAGAGTTTAATTGAACATTATTGACAAACGGTGCTTAAACAGTAAATATATCGACGTTCAGAAATCAGAATATCATATCATGTTAAAATAATTAATTCTCATACAGAGGCATCCATAATCCCCAATATTTATCCAAACTCAAAAATGAATTCTAATCAAAACAGCAGGCAGTACCTACGTCCGCCAGTGAGCACAACAGGTAAAGAGCAAAGCAGATCACTCGGAGCCTTCGCCCTTCCCTTTGTTTCCCCCATTTCCATCATCATTATCACCTTTGCATCCTTCGCTGGAGGTCCCTTGGTCCGATACAGCATCGG
The DNA here is from genome assembly GCA_034359265.1 of Canna indica. Classification (NCBI taxonomy): domain Eukaryota; kingdom Viridiplantae; phylum Streptophyta; class Magnoliopsida; order Zingiberales; family Cannaceae; genus Canna; species Canna indica. Next base: position 17,905,924 of record CP136894.1, read on the forward strand.
TAACGAGGGCTAGAGGCCGGTGCACAATGACCTCGTCAACAAGTCCGAACTCCTTGGCATCCTCGGGGGACATAAACATGTCGCGCTCCATGCACTGCTCGATCCGCTTGATGGGCTGCCCCGTGTGGCGGGCGTAGATGTCGTTGAGGCGCTCGCGGATCTTGAGGATCTCATTGGCGTGGATGGCAATGTCAGATGCCTGGCCGGAATAGCCGCCGGAGGGCTGGTGGATCATGACGCGGGAGTGGGGGAGAGCGCGGCGCTCGCCGGGGGCACCGGCCGCGAGGAGGAGGGAGCCCATGGAAGCGGCCTGGCCGAGGCAGAGAGTGGATACCGGGGAGCGGATGTACTGCATCGTGTCGTAGATGGCGAGGCCGGCGGTGACTGCACCGCCGGGGGAGTTGATGTAGAGATGGACGGGCTTGGAGGGGTTCTCTGACTCGAGGAAGAGGAGCTGGGCGACGACGACGGCGGCAGTATCGTCAGAGATGGGGCCGTTGATGCACACGATACGCTCCTTGAGGAGGCGGGAGAAGATGTCGTACGCTCGCTCGCCGCGGGAGGTGTGCTCGATCACCATGGGGATGAGCCCAAAGGAGCGGGCGCCGGCGGTGGTGGGGCGCGTGGATGGACGGAGAGCCCAGGAGAACCTAAGACGATGCAACCACATAGCTTGGGCGGTAGAGGGGGGCACTGGCGATATTGTTTCTAGGGTTTATGGAGTAAAGAAACAGACAAACAAACACATAAACGAGGTCGCATATATAGTAACCTTTTTAAAATATGTATTTATCCTTATAAAACATCATACTTTAAATCTACTTTGTCGCGCCCCGATCAGGACCCGCGCCCGATGGCCCCATCCTGAGATGCGGCGACGACGACTCGAATATCACGCAACGTAAGAAAAAACCATAAATCATAACATAAAATAAAAGACAACATTAAAACCAATAATTACAATTCATAAGTCTGACATACGATAAGAAATATTCCGTTCAAATACAAGATTTAACAAAATATCTACTAATTCTACATATTACAGCTCCAAAATAATAATATCAAGATCAAGTGCTATAAGACGAAAAATAAAACAAAATACAAAAGCAGTCGACATCAAAGCTCTGCATCTACGATTGTCTACTAGCTGTACTAAATACTATCTACACCTCGATCTAGAGATCGACATCTCACCCCTGCAAGTCTGAAACAAAAACAACGGAGATCGGCAGATGCTGAGTAGGAGAATCACAATATGATCAACAAGCATCAAGTGTCAACTCAATAATTAATAACAACGTGGCCTAAGATTCAGTCAAAGGCTATGAACACAACAAATACTCATCACCTACTCCTAAACAACATCAACTGAATCATCGAGCGTGTGGACCGTTGGGTAAAAACCCCGCACTCTACCACCTGTAGAGTGGCATCAACCGTCCACTCCAACGGTGATGCGACTACCCCCACCAAGTAGGTAGCCCGACAAATGTTGCATCCGACATCATCGCGCCCCCGAAGGTGCCCAACGTGCGACTAGTCAATATCATATATACCCTCTCCCATGTCTGGGGGTACCACACCGAAATGGTCCTGGACCGAAATCCTCTCCAAGGACATAGCCTCCAGATTGACAACAATCATGCAACTCGACTCCAAGAGTGCAACAAGGTATATCACAATGATCAACAATATAACAACTCCTAGTGATAACGGCATGAACAACATGATAATAATATACAATCATCATGATCAACAATATAACAACTCCAAGTGATTATGACATGATCAACATATTAATAACATGCTCAATATATAAATAACACCACATATAACAACAGGGCACTATATATAAAATGATTAATCCAATGCACCATAGGATTAGCATAGCATATTATGATCAAGAATAAACGTCAATAAGCAACAATAAAATGTAACACATGCATTTTCTCTACATGACATGTCCAACAATAATGTGCAACAAGAGTTCAATAAATTTTTTTTAAGAAGCAAAACAAACATTGGAAGCAAGGGTATTTTCGTAATTTATCTCTAACGATAAATCAACAACAGACAAGGGACGACAAACTTGTAGGCTCAACCCACAACCAAACTACCAATATTTCACACTAACTAACCAACCAAATTTTCAAACTAATAATTTAATATTATTTAAACACATAAGCAATCAACCTACTAGAAGGGCATCCTAACAATGCTTTCTTGGAAAACCAACCCCACCATCGCATTCAACACACGAAAATGTTCAAGTTTGCTATTCACCTCACCTTCAACTGATAATTCGGGATTCACCAAATAATTAAATTTTAATTTTAAGTTCAAAAGACAATTTCATAAATAATACTACAATTCATAATAAACATACTATTTTTAACAATACAGCTCTCTTACTTATTAATTAATTTCTAAAAAAACATCTACCTCATCTCCCTCTCCCCTCGCCTCTGCCCAAACCCCCACCGCCTCTGTTTCGCCCCGAACCCATGCCGGGCGGCTCCCAACCTGCCGGCGACCAACACGCCGTCAACTCCGCCCTCTCCTCAACCTCCATGGCTGGTCCGACCTATCGTCGATCGAATGGTGGCCGAGATGGCCACAACATGGTGCGGCTAGCGTTGTTGTCGGACTGCACGCGACACGGCCGCCCGCGGCGTGGTCGCTTGCGGTGTGGCCGACAGTAGTCGACAGAGGCATGGCAGCGTGCGATTTCCGCACGTGATCATCCCTCAAGGTTGTGGCTCCTCAACCATTCATCCCTCGCCGACAGTAGTGAATGAGATCGCCTACCTCGATTCTGTGATTCTAACGACGACGAGCTCGACCGGCAACACACGCACTTAACTCATCTTCCCTCTGCAGGATCTCCTCCCTCCTCTTTCTCAACCTCCCACCACAACAGCTCTTTCTTTTAAAACCCCTCACCTCACTATCACCGTCACCTGACATCACCCTACTTCTACTGTCATTCCTCCTCAACTCCTCGTTAATTAGTCGTTTGACTTTTATATCTTATTTATTCTTATTCTTATTTTAAACACAGGACATAACATACTTGGTCCATTTGAATTTTTTTACTTTTATCTTTTATTTATTATATTTTTTTTAAACACGGAACATAATATACTTGGTCCATTTGAATTTTTTTGAGCTTGTTCGTGAATATAGCTTAATAAACTTAATTGAGCTTAACTTGTTTACATTACTGAACAAATTTGACCTTAAAAATTTACCATCCAATAAATAAAATAACGTATATTTGAATCACCCAAATGAAATTTTAACTATATATATATTAATTTAAATAAATTTCAAACTAATTATAATAGTCTTATGTAAAAATATTTTATATGCATGGCACCAAAATAAATTAATTATTAAGCTTAGTAATGAACTTATTCATAAACATTAAGCCAGCTGGTTCACAAGCCTTAACCAGTTGAATTTTGCTTAAGAATTGAGGCTAAAATTCACGACTAATTTGAAGACCTACCAAAAGTAGTGTTCATATATGTAATAATTTTCCATATGAAAATAATATTTTCTGCCGAATAGGCGTCGGAAATTTATACAAGATTGTTGTCGAGAATTTAATTTCAAAACATATACGTCTCAACAAAGATAATTGTAATTTTATTATATTAATTATGTTAAATATTATTCTAGAAACAAATCAATTTTTATGAATCACATAAAATAAGTGCTTATAAATAATTCACTCTATGCTAAAATAAATGAAAAGATGATAATAATATTTATTTGTTTATAATTTGTATATTAGAAAAGTACACAAAGCATAAATTATAGTTGGATTGGACTATAACAATTGAATCTAACCAGATTAGGCCCAATAGCACCTCATTACTCATCTCGAGCCATATCAAGTTGCTCCGCCCAGGAGGCTCCACCTGGCCACACCCTTGGATCAGATCTGAGCCAGGCCAGACAGCTCTACCCAGGGGACCCCACCCGCCCATACATGAATATCTGCATCATTCCTTATCACGATGGATATGCCATTACAAACTCGTCATCTTCGGGATTAGCCTCAACCCATTACGAATAATATCCCAGCGAGATTGTCGGGCGACGTCATCACCTCCACCTGCAATAAATACAGACACGGCACGTCTCAGGTAACCCTAATTTTTAATTCCATTACCTCTACCTTAGAGTCACATTGACTTGAGCGTCAGAGTGTCTTTTGCAGGTCCCTTCTGTTGGCTTAAGGGTCTCTCTTAAGCCTCGATCTTTATTTTGATAATAACAAACATGTATTTAATCCAAGTGTGAAGTTTTGAGTTTAGGTTGAGGTTGCGATATGCATGCCAAATCCGTTCAAACAGGACGAAGGAAAAGATCGTCAAAGAAACGGAAGAAGAAATCATTGAAGAAAGACTCGGGGTTAAATCAAGTAGAATTAATGTAATATGTCCCTAGGATAGTTTATCCCAAGCCAAAATTGTAAAGTTATCCAAGTTGAAACTTGGTAACCAAACCCATAAAAAAGACATGTAAAAATCCAAGGAAGGACTCATCATCAGCCTGGGTTCGGTCGATCGGTCGATCGACCGAACAAGGCGATATAATGGTAAGCAGCCTGTTTGGTCGACCGAATGTCGATAAAAATGGCCAGTAGCCATTCAGTCAATTGATCAAAATTGGCGAAGGCAAAAGTGCAGGGCTGCGTCGGTCGACCGGTTGGTCGACCAACATACGGCGAAAATGTACAGAATGCTAGTGGTCGACCGAACTGGACATAGCCAAATTGCGACCCTGGCTTCAGCTAGTCGGTCGATCGACGAGTCTACCGAATGTCGGAAGAAATGTAGCTGGTCGACCGAGCTCTCACAGGTTGCCAGCGGCCGCACTGGCGATCGATCTATCGGTCAACCGACTGATCAACCGACCCTGCGACCGAACGACTTCAACGGTCGATTTTTCACCCGTTGAACGGGCTGTTCGGGTGAGGGGTTATAAATACCCCTCACCTAACTTCTTTACAGGCTTTAACAAGTGTTATTGAGCAATCAAAGAAGTCCCTTAAGCCTTCATACGATCAAGTTCTCGCGCGCCCTCTGCTTCCTTATTCGACATCAAAAAACCAGGCGCTGCTTCTGCTTCTTCAATTGTGTTGCAATCTTTGGAGTCATCATCTTGCAAGTTGAAGACAAGAAGACGGTGGAAAGAAGCTTGATTCAATCTTTTATTCTTTAGCTCTTTCCTTGTATTTGAACTTTATTGTAACTTGTTTTCAAAGTTGAGATAGTTTGCTAGGTGTGATAGGAAACACTTAGGGATACCTTTATAGAATTGTGTTTTGCCTAGGTGAATAGGATTGAGATGTTCTCCGAGTGGTGAGAAGAGTGTCCTCAAGTGTATTCAAAGGGAAACATAAATTCTATAAAGTAGTGGTTAGAAATCCTTGGTAAGGAGCCAAGGTAGTGGAGTAGGCGGTTGGCCAAACCACTATAAATATTATTGTTTGCATTGATTCATTATTAGCTTTTATCGTTGCTATTGAATTGTGATCACATTAACCATTAAAGAATAATTGATATAAGTAGAGTTAAAATTGAGTAAGGAGAAAATCCAAAAAGGGGACAAACACTATTCAACCCCCATTCTAGTGTCGGATTTCACACAACACCTTCCCCTCCCCCGTTGGCGTTGAACTTAACCACGAGAGACACCAAACTGGACTAGAGTACTCTGATCCTCAGGCAGGAACATTTGGCGCCCACCATAGGGCTAAGTAAAGCTTACCTCCACCACAATGATTGGAACCCGGAGCCAAGCGGTCGCCGTTGCACGCCAACGACATCAACCCGACGGTGACGATCGATCGTATCCTGGTGACGCTGAAACAGCGAGGAGCGATTCTCCGGTGCCAGCCCATCTTCCCCCTGAAGAGCCCCAACAGTAGATAAATGATTTAGAAACAAAGAACCAACGTCTAGTAGCCCAAGTTAAGATGCTGACACGGTCCCAGGGACAACCCCCAGCCGACCATGAGCGTTGTCGCTCAGAGCATAGGGAGAGCAATCATTCAAAAAGAAGGAGAATATTTTACGTCCTTCGCGATGAGATCTCCAATACCCCCCCCCCCCCCCAAAGAAATGGACGAGGATCCCAAAGTTCGAAAGGCTGGGACTGCCCTTCCTATCGATGCAAGGCCCTTTGTCAGGCATATAATGATGACCCGCCTCTCGTCAAGAAGTAAGTTACCTACCACCCTAACACCATACGATAGAACAGGCGAACCCGCGCTACACCTGATGACGTTCAAGACCACGATGCTCTATCACGGGGCGACCGACAACTTTCTTGGGAAAAACCACTATGTTGTGGTTTGCTTCCCTCCCGCCGGGTCCATTCATTCCTTCGAATACCTCTTTGCGTCTTCCTCAACCGGTTCACTACATCGTGGGTCTATCACAAGATGGAGGCTTCCCTCCACTATGTTAGACAGGGGCAACATGAATCCCTAAGAGAATACATGAATAGATTCCAAGCCATAGCGACTGAAATTCCAAAACTCAACCCACAAATCGAGTTCTACTCCATCAAGCTTGGGTTAAAGCTTGGACTCTTTGCCGATCAAATCACCCTAACCGAGCCTAAATGGTCATTCCAGGAGAAAGTTGCTAGCTTCATAAAAATGGAAAAACTTCGAGAGGCAAAAAAGACCGACTGGAAGAATCTCAAGGCCGCTGTCGAGGATAAGAAGTCCAAAACGAGAGACAAAAAAAATTGAAGATTGCAGCCGATGCGAGCGGGGCAACGACAGAGGACCAAGTTCACCACCTCGCTCAAATACCCGATTAAAAAGACACACCCCTTTCAACACAAAGAAGGAAACCATCCTCCGTGGTATCCACCACTTGAAACTTATCAAATACCCCGCCAACGTAGGAAAGCAAAAGTTGTCGCCTGATGCCGATATGAGCAAGAAGTGTGCATTCCATGATACTTACAGACACACTACTGAGGACTGTGAAGTGCTCAGAGATCAACTTAAAGATTTAGTCTATGCAGGACACCTAGACAAGTATGTCCATCACCAAAAAGAGAGAGATCAGAGTAGAAGTCGTGGCCCTCAACGACGAAGCTGGACACCTCTAAATTCTCATAGGGAGAACAACCGAGCTAACGAGCCCCGATGAGTCATTGACTACATCGTCGGTGGATTTGCAGGGGGTGGATTGTCGAGCTCGGCCAAAAAGAGGTCTCTTCGAACAATCATGACAATCGACAGTGCCACTCGTCCACGCCGACCTACCCCTAAAACCCCGGTAATATCTCTCTATTGCAGGAAACTTCATCGTCAAAAAAGTTCTTGTCGACCAAGGGAGCTCGACCAACATCTTTTTCTACTTTACCTTTAAGAAAATACAATTAACGGAAGCCTCGCTCACACCATGCAAGGGAGACTTGGCAGGCTTCTAGAAAGAGATGGTTGACGTCCTCGGAGCCATATGGCTGAGGACGACATACCACTCTCGGCCAAAAGCGAAAATAATTGATGTACAATATCTTGTCATTAACATCTCCAGCCCATATCATATGATCTTAGGACGATAGTCCTTAAATAATCTAGGGGATGTCGTGTCCACTCCCCACATGGCGTTAAAATTTCCTACCTCATAGACAGAAGCTGGCGTGTTGCACGCCGACTAGAAAGAAGTCTGATGGTGCTATAATAAATGCCTCAAGCCAAAAGTGGCTGAATCAAAGAACGAACCTAATGGCCCACAAACACTTTCCAAAATCAAAGGTGAATAGTCAACCGAAGCCTCCGAGCCAAGCTTGGGATAAGACATGCGAAAGCAACCTCGACTCAACTCTTGAAAGAAATCAAGTTGTGATCAAATCATCACAATAAAGCTCAGGATCGAACACTCCTCTTGTACGCACAATTTTCTTATTAATCAATAAAATTGCATTCCTCGCATTTTTCTCTGTGTATGTTGAGGGGACCCTACGACCATCTCGTCGCTTTAAATGAATATTCCATTATTCGAAACCTACTTAAGTCCTCGCATAGGAGCTCAACCCAAACCCCCTAATACGGATTTCTGCTCTGAGAGTGATTATTTTCCAGAGTACAACACTCTACTCAGCGACTAGATCGAACTCGATTTTCACCAATATGGCTCACCAGCCTCAGTGCCTATTCTAGGCTCCTACGCCCTCAGCAACCCCAAGCGCGCTTCTCGCTAGCTCGGTTTTCACCGAGTCTAGTCGTCGACCCTAAATGCAGCTTCTAGCTCAGCCTGGCATGCTAAAATGAGCAACATGACTCCTCACACGCGGTTTTGCCTTACGCTACTTGGCCAGCTCGGCTTGAACCTCCCGAGTGCAGTCCTTGGCTATCACGTCACTACTTCCAGCCTTAGAGCTCTTACTTAACTTCTTGTGCACGGCTCCACCTTACGCTCCTCGGCGAGCTCGGCTTGAATCTCCGAGTGCAGTCCTTGGCTATCACGCCACTACTTTCGGCCTCAGAGTCCTTATTCGATTCCTCATGCACAGTTCCATCTTACGCTCCTCGACGAGCTCGACTTGAACCCCTGAGTACAGTCCTTGGTTATCACGCCACTATTTCTGGCCTCAGAGCCCTTATTTGACTCCTCGTATGCGGTTCCACCTTACGCTCCTCGGCAAGCTCGGCTTGAACCCTCGAGTGTAGTCCTTGGCTTTCACACCATTACTTTTGGCCTCAGAACCCTTATTCGACCCCTCGCGCGCGATTCCACCTTACGCTCCTCAATGAGGTCGGCTCGAACTCCCGAGTGTAGTCCTTGACTATCACGCCACTGCTTCCGATCTTAGAGCCCTTACTCGATTCCTCGTGCGCGATTCCACCTTACGCTTCTCGGCGAGCTCAGCTTGAACCCCCAAGAACAATCCTTGGCTATCACGCCACTACTTCTGGCCTCAGAGCCCTCTATGGACCTCAATTTCCTCATCGAGCGATCCAACTCTCACAGGTCTCTCCACACAAGATACGACTGCACCAGCCTCCATTGTGGTGGGCCCTAAGACACGAGACTTGTCTCTAACATATTCCTTAAACATCGATGCATGGAATACTAAGTGAGCTCTGCCCACCAAGAGGCAAGGCCAACTCATAAGCCATTGCTCCTCTCCGCCTAAGAATGGAGAATGGTCTAATGAATCTGGTATTCAGCTTCCCTTCCATTTTCATACAAGCATCTCCTGATATTGAGGTAACCTTGCTAGCCTTGAATGCTCAACCTAAATCTACTAACGGACCAAGCACCTAGATATGAACTCAGCCACCTCTATTCCCAACCCTTTTCACCCGTAATGTCGCTTCAAATCATGGTACATTTTGGTGGCTCATGGGTGCATAGTATGGGTGGAGCTATGTGCCACCTCATGCACCCGCCTTCGAACCTCTATCATATCTGGCATCGCAATCCTGTCTCAAAATCTTAGGGCACCCTCTCTACCCACTCGGAGCCCATCATTTGCACCCCCTCTCTCTACTAAATTCTTAGTCAAAGCACAAGGGCATCCTCGCCCTAAGCTATTCAGGGTATGTCAACCAAAGTGGACTGATCTCGAAGGTGTGCCACCACACAGCCTGGTTCAAGGGCCGACAACATAGTCCCAACACCCAAGCAACAAGTGAGCTCTCTCGCAAAGGGTCTCCTAATGGCAGTCAAAAGTGCCAAACTCGCCCAAAGACTTCATGATCTAGGTGTTTGTCACAATGTTCGTCTTTCCAAGGTGATATAACATGGCACAACCATAAACAGTCGGATTGCCCAAGGCCATCTCTTTGAAACTACCTCCGTCACCGGTTGGGCACCCTCAAATATCGTCTGGTGCCGTCTCTTCGGGGCAACCCCCGTCACCGATCAGACTCAACTCCTTGGGGCGAACGTTAGTATCCTCCCTAATAGCTCCCCGCCTATGGTTGATCACCATAACCACAATTACAATACACTGTATCAAGAATAGGAATGTGTAATAAAACATGGCACATGCATAAAATAAGGTATCCCCTTGAATACCTCGTGTGCTAATCCGAGCACACTCTATCTCACCCCCTCTTGGACCTATCATACACGGCTACTTGAGTCGTCAAAAAGAACCATATGCATAAGAAATGATAAGTCTATCAACATAACCAACTTGTCATGCCCCGACAACATTTGACCACACCGACTGTTTAACAACCACATATATACATCATCTAATCGTATAAATCAGCAATCCAATAGTAGTAGAATATACACAAAATCTCAAGGAATCAACCCCTTTGGGGTCTATTCTCAATCATAAGAAAAATAGATCACAATACAACTCTTGATGGCCCGAGTGGTGCCACAACGCCAAAATTTTAGCACAATACCTTGGTTGAGACATCCTATCAAGAACCTTGAGGTAATTCAACCTTACTAGACTATACAACACATGAAAGCCCCCCTAATCAAAGAAATCTTAGTCTAAAAACATTAGGGGACGTAGCCACATGTTCCTCAATCCCCACCACAATCGAGAGCATAATTTACTCCAAGGAAATATGATTTCTAATCACTTATCTATTATATTTCAGATTTGTACAGTCTAAATCATGACTCGCCCCAAGGTTCCTACTTGTGTAGGGTGAGGACTCGTCCTCCACACATCATGATCGCACAATGATCTTTGGAACATGGGCAGTCATATGCATCTCATAGACCGGCCACCCATCATCAATTTAAATCACAACATGATCAAATAAAATATGCATTTGTCCAAAAAAATTCCAATAGCTCATAACATGATATATATGTATATATATATATATATATATATATATATATATACACACACACACTCCATAAGGTTAGCCCCTTTAAAGCATTTCATCAAACACATGACGAGCCAACAAAACTACACCGTCCGAAAACACAAAGCAACGAGGAAATAAGGAATCTTGGCACACTAATTCGGTCAGGGCATTCCGCCAAATACTTGGTGGGAAAACTGATCCTCACCAAGCTACATGTCATACTACAACCCCTTTTTTTAAGAAATTCAACATAAGAGCATCAAGAAACTTAGCCAACCCGGCCTCCAAACAGTTCTGATATTCAACCACAATTCATCACATGACCTCCACATCCAAATTCGACTCTTCCCAACCATAAGAACTCACAAGGCTTGACCATCCCAGTCCACAAGTCAACCCAAGTCCCTATGTGGACAAGACGATAAAATAATCAAAATTAAAGCTATAACAGTTGTGTGTCCACAAGGCCGACACACAAACACCACTAATAAATCAACTCGGCCAAAACATCAAGTGCTCAAGAATTACAATTCACAACTCGTAGGTCGTTCACTAGGCTGGCCTCCCTAGTGAGCTTCTCATCTCGGGGCTGCTGAGCTAGGAAGACCTTCTAGACTCAGCACCTTCGATCCTTAGTTGGGAAAGGCCCTCCAACCAGTGCCACTCGGGTCAATCATCGGCATGGACCAGCGGTGAGTTCTGAAAACTCAATGAGTGGCTCTCCTGAACTATCACTAATCAAGTCATAAGATGAAACTATATTAACATAGCTCGGCATCATATAAGCAATCACATAAGTACATAGCCGGGGACGATGTTAGGAAAAGCCCTCTAACGCATACCCACAGCACCACCAGGTAGGGTGCTAGGAAGACCCTCTAGCACGTACCCATCCATGGGACAGACAACCTAGGAAGGCCCTTTAGTGCTGCTGCCCTCTCCTGTTGGGAAAGACCTCCGACATATATCTATGCAAGGAAAGACCTCTAGCGAGTCTCCACTGTTAGGAAGGCCCTCTAACGGTATCACAAGCACAACTCGCAAGTCGCTCACTAGGCTGGCCTCCTTAGTTAGCTCCTCGCCCCGGGCCCGCTGAGCTAGGAAGGTCCTATAGTCTCGGTGCCCTCAATACTAGGTTGGGAAAGACCCTCCAACCAGTGCCACTCGGGTCAGTCGTCGCTGTGGCCCACCAACGAATATCTCGACCCAATATCAACTTGTTGGGTCGGGAATTAGCTTCACATGCTAATGCGCTTCCCAGCCCGATCATCACATAAACAACCACATACATGTCTAAATAATACGAAAAAACATACATTATGTATAAAGTGTAGTCAACTCGGGTGGGTACGACTGTACATGAGTTCCCCGGGTGCGTGCACATGCACACCTCACACAGCCTTATCTCGACCCCAAACCCTTAGCTACTCGCTGCACCACCCACCAGCCACATTTACTGAAATTAGATTCGGTTCCCTATCCAAAGGGAAAATACATGGCAGGTTTTTCGTGTATAGAAATTTCAGCACCACGCTGAAAATTTCAGCACATCGCACCTCTACGCCAACTACCATTTCAACCCCTTAAACTCCTCCAAACACCCGGAAACTCTTGGGCCCTCAAGCAAGTTTCCAAAGCTAACTATTTAACCTCAATGGCAGCACACGCGAAAATAAGAATCAGATTCTAACTCGGTTATCTAGTGCTGAAAATTTGAGCATACATACTAGTTAATTTCAGCTTACATACTAGTTGATTTCAGCTTCTTACATGGATTTATTCCAGCATGCATGTACTAGTATGTTTCAGCCTTAGTCTAGTTTAAATTTCAACAAGTTCTGGTATATTTTAGCACTAATCTAAATTACATTTTAGCAACAAAAGCTAGTATACCACGGCTTTAATCTAGATCAAGTTCAACAACACTTACTAACATATTTCAGCAAACTTCAAGAAACACCTCATATTCAAACACATTTCAGATTGTATGCACCAAATACTAATACTAGGATAGAAAAACAATTACACACCGTTGGCGCGTAAGCTCAGTTCAATATTTTCCCCTAGGACAAGACACACCATATGACGGCACACTAGCAATGCCCCATACGATGCTCCCACGAACTATTGTCGCGGTCAATAAGCTCAAAATTAACTTAAAATTTCAATTGGGCATGTGCGTAAGTCGTACCTCAGACCGCAGTCTCCAGTTATCTCTCCGACTCTCTCCGACACGCGAACTGAGTCTCTGCCTGAAATCAAAAATACGAGTAGAGTATGAAGGTCTAATCGTCGGGCTATCTCGCCCAGGAGGTGAAAGCCCGAAGCATAGTCATAAAGAGTGACTCACAGCTTGTCGTAGGATAAGTCAACGACACCTGCCAAGCAAGAGACCCCTCCCTTGAAAGGTATCTTTCACTAATACATTCTTTAATCTCTAACTTTGATAGTTGTGTGATTCAACACATACCTTGGGAAGAAAACACTCAAGCCGACCTAACAACCACATACATGTCTAAATAATACAAAAAAACATACATTATGTATAAAGTGTAGTCAACTCGGGTGGGTACGACTGTACATGAGTTCCCCGGGTGCGTGCACATGCACACCTCACACAGCCTTATCTCGACCCCAAACCCTTAGCTACTCGCTGCACCACCCACCAGCCACATTTACTGAAATTAGATTCGGTTCCCTATCCAAAGGGAAAATACATGGCAGGTTTTTCGTGTACAGAAATTTCAGCACCACGCTGAAAATTTCAGCACATCGCACCTCTACGCCAACTACCATTTCAACCCCTTAAACTCCTCCAAACACCCGGAAACTCTTGGGCCCTCAAGCAAGTTTCCAAAGCTAACTATTTAACCTCAATGGCAGCACACGCGAAAATAAGAATCAGATTCTAACTCGGTTATCTAGTGCTGAAAATTTGAGCATACATACTAGTTAATTTCAGCTTACATACTAGTTGATTTCAGCTTCTTACATGGATTTATTCCAGCATGCATGTACTAGTATGTTTCAGCCTTAGTCTAGTTTAAATTTCAACAAGTTCTGGTATATTTTAGCACTAATCTAAATTACATTTTAGCAACAAAAGCTAGTATACCACGGCTTTAATCTAGATCAAGTTCAACAACACTTACTAACATATTTCAGCAAACTTCAAGAAACACCTCATATTCAAACACATTTTAGATTGTATGCACCAAATACTATTACTAGGATAGAAAAACAATTACACACCGTTGGCGCGTAAGCTCAGTTCAATATTTTCCCCTAGGACAAGACACACCATATGACGGCACACTAGCAATGCCCCATACGATGCTCCCACGAACTATTGTCGCGGTCAATAAGCTCAAAATTAACTTAAAATTTCAATTGGGCATGTGCGTAAGTCGTACCTCAGACCGCAGTCTCCAGTTATCTCTCCGACTCTCTCCGACACGCGAACTGAGTCTCTGCCTGAAATTAAAAATACGAGTAGAGTATGAAGGTCTAATCGTCGGGCTATCTCGCCCAGGAGGTGAAAGCCCGAAGCATAGTCATAAAGAGTGACTCACAGCTTGTCGTAGGATAAGTCAACGACACCTGCCAAGCAAGAGACCCCTCCCTTGAAAGGTATCTTTCACTAATACATTCTTTAATCTCTAACTTTGATAGTTGTGTGATTCAACACATACCTTGGGAAGAAAACACTCAAGCCGACCTGCTATCCAAATTCGCCAACACCAAAAAGCATAAAAACAACATGTCGGTCATCCAACAAGTCCTCGGACATCCGAGTATCCAACCGGCCAACACCTCGGTCAAGGTCTAGAAAATCGAACAAAGCGCAGACTGGAGAACCCCTTACATAAATTACATCAAATGAGGCGAAATCCTGAAATACACATCCAACCTAGGTAAATTTAAAAGAATGACAAGCTATTATACACTCATTGATAATCAACTCTACAAAAGAGGGTACTCTCGACCACTCCTCAAGTGTATCGCCCAACCTCGGGTAGCCACCATAATGACATAAGTCTACAACGGCATCTGCGGCATCCACATCGAAGGAAGGTCCATAGCTGCCAAAATCCTTCGGGCCGGCTACTTTTGGCCAAGCATGAAGGTAGATTGCAGCTTCTACGTCAAAAAATATGACAAATGCCAAAGATTCTTTGAGGTCTCACAACTGCACCCCGAGCCGCTCCACAGCTCGGACACTAGTTGATCGTTCCACAAGTGGGGCATCGACCTCCTCGGCTCATTCCCCAACGCCAAGGCAAATCAAGTTTTTGGTCGCAGCAATCGACTACTTTACCAAATGGATAGAGGCTAAACTCCTATCCTCTATGACTGACAAAATTCAAAAAAAAAATTTGGAAAAACATCATTTGCAGGTATGGAGTACCGCGCGAGCTCGTTAGCGACAATGGGACACATTTCACGGATCAATGATTTCAAGAGTTTTGCTCGGACCTCGGCATCCGATAACTCTTTTCGTCTGTCGAACACCCACAGATAAACGGCTTGGATGAAGCAGCCAACAAGGTCATTCTAACAGGATTAAATAAGAAACACGACCAGGTCGAGGGACACTAGGTTGAAGAACTACCTGAGGTACTATGGAGTTACAACACAACTACCCAATCTTCCACCTCGGAGACCCCTTACTAGCGCATCTATGCAGTAGAGGTCATAATCCCGTCAAGATCGTAGAGCCCAGCATCCGTAGAATTATCTTCGAGGAACAAGGCAACTCAGAAGCCTGACTCGCCGAGCTCAATCTCATTGAAGAAGAATGAGAGCTCACCAAAATCAGAGAAGAAGCAATGAAACTTAAGATAGCCCAAAAATACGACAAACGTGTCAAGCGCATAAATTTTGCAGAAGGGAACCTCATCCTCCGAAAGATTGAACCACAAAAAAAACCAACCAAAGAAGGTAAGCTTGCTCCGAACTGGGAAGGCCCCTACCGGATCACAGTGGTCCTTAGAAAGGGCCCCTACAAAATCATCAAGCTCTCTAGACGAGAACTCCCACGATCATGGAACGCGACCTCTCTACGGGCCTACTACAATTAAGCTTCCACCCTTAAATTACAACAAGTTTGGAGTACTCGTTTTCTTACATGGTGGATTTCTCTCACTGAGTTTTCCCTATGAAAGGTTTTAACGAGGCTCCACCATGTGTAAGCCAAGCTTAACTCTCGATGGGATGCAATGTATCATTATGATATTTAACAAAGAAATTACTCTTTTATTCTGCACATTTCTCTTTAGTCTAGTATCACTTGCAGTCATTGCATACATGGTTATCAAAATCGCGAGTCAACTAGGATAATTTTACGATTCTAAGTATCAAAATCGAGCTGACTCGCACCCAAACTCGTTTCTAGGTGAACTCACATAAACTCGGTCAAAATCGCGAGTAAACTTGATTGAACTCGGTTTAATGATAATTATTATGGATTGAACTTATACTTTTATATTTTATCTTTAAGTCATTGTGTGTGCTTTATTATGGACTTAGAATGCTTCATTATGTATGGATTAGACTTGTACTTTTATATTTTATCTTTATGTGTGCTTTATTATAGAGTTGAAATGCTTGATTATGAATTTCAGGTTCCATTAGATAATATTTTTTAAAACATTTTTTAATATCATGTAAACTCTTACGACTTTACGAGTCGAGTTTACGGAGGCTCCACAAGTTTATTTAAACTCTCGAGTTTAACAGCCTTGATTACATACTCCGCAGGAGGAATTTACACAGTCTCACAAATAGCCCTTGACCCATGTAACACACCATTCCTCCTCGGTCAATTGCCCCTACTCTCGGCACTACAAGCCTCCTTAAGCAATTGGGATTCAATTTTCACCAGCCTAAACTCGTTGGCCTCGGCACCACACACAACGATAGGGGTGTCAACGGGGTAGAGCGGGTATGGGGGGTGCCTACTCGCTACCCGTCCTGCGAAACATATGGGTATCCGCTACTCGTTTAATTCCCCGTACGCATAAAAAATGGGTACCCATTTAATTCTCCGTGAGGGGAATGAGGACGGATCCCCACGGATATTGGCGGGTACCCATTTAATAAATTATAATATTTTATTAAGGTCTTCAAATATAAACACAATGTAGTGTGGGGTGGTGGAATTGGATTAGGTTAGGGGGTTTTTTTAGTATATATCTAAGGGGTATTTTTATAATTTACTTATTTTTACGGGTAATGGGTACCCGTGGGTACGGGTAATATAATATTCATACCCGTCCCATATAATAAATGAGTATAAAAAATTACCCACGAAATCCCCGCTGATAGGATATTAACCCCCATACCCCATCATAAATGAGTAAATACCCGCGGGTACCCGCTTAAACGGGTATTATTGTCATCCCTACTCAACCAAAGCTCGGTTTTAACCAGTCTAGTTCGTCGGCCTCTGTGCCTATTACGGGCTCCCACGCCCCCAACAACCCCAAGCGCATTTTTCGCGAGCTCGATTTTCATCGAGTGTGGTCATCGGCCCTAAATACGACCTCCGACTCCGCCCGGCAAGCGCACTCTAAACGAGCAACACAACCCCAAGCACGCTTCTCGCTAGCTTAGTTTTCACCGAGTCTAGTCGTCGACCCTAAATACGGCCTCCGGCTCCGCCCGACACGCTCTAAACGAGCAACACAACCCCAAACGCGTTGCTCGTGAGCTCAATTTTCATTGAGTACCCTAAATACGGCCTTTGGCTCAGCCCGACATGCTTTAAATGAGAAATATCATCCCAAGCAGGCTTCTCGTGAGCTCGGTTTCCACCGAGTTTGGTCATCGGCCACATCGCCACTATTCCCGAGTCTAATGGCAAACCTAGTAATTGGATCGACACTGGAATAATCACTACAAGAAATATCACTTTTCATGACTGTTATTAATGGGGATCGCGCATTGGCCCCCAACAAACCCATAGTTTTCCCGAGGGCCAGACACTGACCCCCAGCAAAATATAGTTTACCTGAGGGCCAGGATCTGACCCCAACAAAACATAATTTTCCCGAGGACATGAAAACTCGACTCCCAGGAAATAGCTTTGTTGGAGGCCGTTTGAGACTCCTAGAAAAACTCCTAGGTAATAAATGTGAAATTAACCTATATCTCACTCGGTATCCAAAGGAAATAGTTTTCTTGGGGGCCATTTTCGACCCCCTGAAAATAAAAAATAAGGAAATAAGTTTCCTAAAAATAGTTTTCCTGGGGCCATTGTCGGCCCCCAGGAAATTAAAAATAAGAAAATATATTTCTAGGAAATAATTTTCTTGGGGGTCGGAAATGGCCCCAGTAAATAAAAAATAAAGAAATAAATTTTCTAAAAATAGGTTTTTTGGGGGCCATTACTAGCTCCAGGAAAAAAAAAAAAATTTCATGAAATAGTTTTCCTAAGGGCCAATTTTGGCCCAGGACATAAAAAAAAGAAGAAGGGTTATTAAACGAAAAGGCCCACAACTTTTACGAATTTCTCAATTTTGGTCAATCCTTTGATTGGTCTCAATTGTATATAATAAGTTTAACATTGGTTCTAATAATACCCCCCCCCCCGTCCGCAAACCGTTAGATCGCCGGTTAACTTCTGACATGGCGATCCAAAAATAATTTAAAAAAATTTATTCACCATGTTAGCTTGATATAAGTGAGATTATTTTTTTAATATATTTTTTTAATTGAGTCCCACCTCTCTCTCTCTATATTTCTCTTCATTTCTTTTTTTCCTCCTGCTACTACCGCCCATCTCTGAGTGCTCCTCAGGCGTACGACGATGATGGCGAAGCCGAAGACTCTGAGGCCGAGGACGATCACCAGGATGTGCACCAGCGTCGACCCCTTCGTGTCCATTCTCCTCCTCTACACACTCTCTCTCTAATCAATGAAGCTGATCAACGTGCATGTTAATCTCCTTCGCTCCTCTGAATGAGATCAAACTTGCATGTGCATCAGAACACTATACCCCCCATGCATAGAGGAGGAACGATCTCGAAGGAGGCCAGAATGACGCCATTCACTCTCATTGTAATATTTCCATTTGAAGCAACTAATGCAGACGCCACCCTCGCGCCGAGCACTCACAACCGTAGTAGGAAGGTCTCCGAGCTGTAGACGCATGTGAGAAGGCCCGACGCCAATCGAGAAGAAGGCCACATAGGCGAGAATGGAGGCGACGCAGAGCCCGATCGATGGTTCACGGGAGATGCTCGTCGTCGTGGCTATCCACCGCCGTGAGCCCGACACCGAGCCCGACGAGCGAGAGGATCATCCTGACGAAGTTCGCGAGCAGTAGCGGCCACCGCCCGACGTGGTCGAGGAGGAAGGTGGCCACAAGGATGAAGAGCATCTTGGTGAAGCCGACCGCCACCGTCGTCCCCAAAAGCTTTGTTTCCCCCTTGATCCCGGCCTTCTTGAACACCCGGGGGTTGTAGAGCACCACCAAGTCGATGCCGGAGGCCCGTTGTAAGAAGTGAATGCCGACGGCCGCAATAAGCACCCGCCGCAGGGCGGGCATGCCGAGGCCGAGGAAGACTGACAGAATGGCTCCGACGCCAAGCATGAGGTGCTAGGAGAGGGACTGTCGAAGGGAGGCGAAGGCGTATGGAGACGTAGCCGAGGAGGATGTTGGAGTTGATAAAGACCTCAGGGAAGGAGGTGAGGAAGCCGCGGATGGAGGCGGGGGCAACCTGGGCAGTGTAGGTGATTGCTTTGAAACCCGATGGCCCATGCGTCACCACTGTATCATAATGATTGTGAAGGTCAGCTCTGAAGAAGTGATAGCTTTATACTCTGTTATCTTTATTCTCTTTCCCCTTTATTTTCTCTTCTTTCTTCTTCACTTTCTTCCTCCCTTCTTCAGTTGTTTGTGATAGAGAGAGCAGGTGACATCGTTTTGGAGGAACATATGCAGAGAGGAGGCGGAGAGAAGCACAGCAATAACAAACTAAATTAATAGAATGAACAAATATTAGAGGAAGAGGACAAAGCTCTTAATTTGTTCCTCCTCTCCTTAATTAACAGAGGTGAAGGAGACGGAAAATAGTGCCCCGTAGAATACAAATAATTGCAAAAGAAGATATCATCTTAAACCTGTGAGATGTGACTACCAATTAATGCTCAAAGTAGATGAAATCAAATAATAAATCTCAATTTATTTTGTCCATCATCGGAAAACAAAGAACAAAGTCATTGTCAGTACTTACTATTTCTGAAATGTTGTGCAGTCAATTCAGCTGTTCTGTTGTTGAAGGTCCCACTGCTCTGTGAGTTGCAGCCGAATGCAACGTTCTTTACGGTGACCTTGTCGTCGGCTTCCGTGTCAAAGGTATCGACAGAGAGGACTCCGTCGATGTTGGATCGATCTTCATAGGCGTAGTGGTACTGGCAGGTGGAGCACGCCCTGTCCGCAGCTCTGCGAGCGGAGCGCGTTATAGGCCTTGGTGTGGCTCGAGAGCTTCTTGTAGGTGGAGAACTGACTGGGATTGAAGAGAAGTGGTATCTATTGGTAGCAGCGGGTGCAGGGCTTGCAGTTGGTCCAAATGAGGTCACTGCGGCTTGAACGACGATGTATCGAGTTTGAGCTCCATGAGATTCTCGCCGGGGTTGGAGGAGAGCTTGGTCACGATGGTGTTGTCGCCGCTGGCAGCAACCGAACCACAGGGAGGCACTGATACGATAGGCTTGGTGGGAGGAAGCGGTGGGCAGCCGCTGTCACGCAGTCGAAGTGGGTGGCTGAAGGGTTGTATAGCGCTGACTTGGGGGAATCACGATGGATGAGCTCGAGAGAAAGGTGGGATCCGGGTTTTAAAATTATTTTTTGATCGTCACATCAGTAAAATAATAGTCATACTTATGATTCACAAACGAGGGATCATTATTGAAACCAATGTTAATATTTTTATATACAATTGAGACCAATCAAAGGATTAGCCAAAATTGAGAAATTCGCTAAAGTTAGGATCATTTTCGTCTAATAACCCAAAAAGGAAATATGTTTGCTAAAAACTTTTTTCCTGGGCGGCATTGTCAATGGGGCGGAGTGGGTACGGGGGGTGCCTACTCACTACCTGCCCCGTGAAATATATGGGTACCCGTAGGGGTGGCAAAACGGGTCGGCCCGCAGTTAACGGGCCGGGCCGGCCTGGCACGATAAGGTGGCGTGCCGGCCCGGCCCGCTAACTCAGTGGGCCGAAAATTCTCGGCCCGGCCTGGCCCGCAATATTTTGCGGGCCGCCCGGCACGGCCCGCGAGCCCTCTTATTAACTAAAAAATTTTAAAAAAAATTGTAAAAAAAATAATTTAAAATATTTAAGAGACTAAATAAGCATCAAATATGATATTTCACATGAAAAACTCCATAGATTAACTTCACCTTCAATTTTAAAGCACTAAACAAACCCTAATCTAGACTTAATTCTTTTTTATATATGTTTAGCGGGCCAAACGGGCCGGCCCGCAATGTTATCGGGCTGAATTTTTCGGCCCGGCCCGCAGTTATCGTGTCGTGCCTATTTTTGCCGCCCCTAGGTACCCGCTACCCGTTTTAATTGTCCATGGGGGACGGATACCCACAGATATTAGCGGGTACCCATGACACTTTAAAAAATATAAATTACAACGTTTTGATAACAACTTCAAATATAAACACATTTCAAGTATAAACACAACATTAATTTGATAACAACTTCAAATATTTCTCAGCATCATTATAAGGATTTAAAATATAAAGTCTTCAACATAAGGTTTTAGTATGTGTATAGGGGGTAATTTGTAATTTAATTATTTTCGTGAGTAACGGGTACTCACGAGTACAAGTACTATAATACTCATACCCACCACCCTATATAATAAATAAGAAAAATTACTCGAAATCCCTGCGTGTAAGATACTAACCCCCATACTTGTTATAAATAGGTAAATAAACGCGGGTACCTGCCTAAACGAGTATTATTGTCATTCCTAATTGTCGACCCCCAAAAATTAGAAATATTTCCCTAAATCCCTAATCCAACATTTCCCGTGTGAGCATCACTCTTCACATACTTGTTAATTATCATGACAAATCCCTATTTATCTTCATCTGCTCGTCAGAACCAAAAAGTCACTCTTCTCTCCCTTCACTCGACGATTCCTTCACTCAACGCAATTCCTATTCTTCTCCACCGCAATCTGACTGCTCGAGATTGCCAGCGCTGGACCTCGATAAACATCTCCCTTCACTCGAAGGTCCCTCCTTGTTTAGATCCGCGACTGAACTCTCTGCTTGCAAGAGTTGCGACTTCGTGAATCATAACTCTCCACCCAACTCACTGCTTTTGGTGGAGTCATCAGGTGTCACAAGACGTTTGAGCCTCTTGTGCAATATGGAGTTATGTGAGGAGGAAAGAGATCGAAGAGAGAGGAAGAGCTTGAGAAGAGAGAGGTTGCAGAAAGAGAGGAAGAAGGAGAAAGCAGAGGAAATATGAGTTCATTCTTATTATCCCTTCAATTACAATCTTTACTTTTTATATCCTAGGTTCGATCACAGATCTGACGACACGTCAACCTTTACATAACGAACTCACTGTGCCACTTTGGCGCTCTCCTTTCAAGACGCCCATGACGCGAAGGTTGCATGGAGCTATCGCTATCAACCACTTGTCGTTCATCGGTTGGTGCCTCCTTGTGTGGGCCATGCGTGACACCTGGCCCATGCTCGTAACATTTCCCTCCCCCGTTCAAAAGAAACCTTGTTTGTAAGGTTATGTATAGAGGCTCTTCTCTCATCTCCTATCGTGTTTCCGTTGCTTGACGGAGTCTGCTCGTCTTCACCAGCGAAACTTTCCTCGGCCATCAACAACAAAGGAATAGGGGTTACTTGCATATTTGGGTTTCCCCAACATAGTTTCAGCATAGAGATGTGGAAGACGGGATGCAGTTTGGATGTCGACGACAACTCCAATTTATAAGCTACTGCTCTGATCCTTTTTTTGAATGCGAAAAGGTCCAAAAAACTTTGCGCCGAGCTTTTGATTTTTTTGTAGTCGTAGTGATACCTGCCTATAAGGTTGTAACTTGACGAACACCCAGTTGCCAACTTCAAAGGCGACCTCGCGTCGTTTCCGATCCGCCTGCAACTTCATTCGTTGTTGTGCTTGGTTCAGATTTTTTTTTGAGTTGCCTGATCACTTCATCTCTTCTCGCTAGCTCGTGACCAAAGTGTTTCTTCGTCCGTTCTCAGTGTATCTTATAAGCGTCGGAGGGTCTCGCCCATATAATGCTTTGAAAGGTGTCATCCCCGTCGATGACTGGTACGCAGTATTGTACCAATACTCGGCCCAAGGTAAGAACTTTTCCCATGAAGTTGGCTCATCAGCGGCGAAGCATCGAAGGTATATTTCTAAACATCAATTCAAGACCTCTGTCTGCCCGTTAGTTTGCGGGTGATAGCCCGAACTAAATTTTAATTATGTTCCTTGTAACCGAGTCAACTCCCTCCATACTTTGCCGATGAAGTGACTATCGCGTTCACTGACAATCGATCTAGGGATGTAGTGCAGTTTAATCACCCCCTTTAATAAAGTTTCTACCACCATTTCATTGGAGTATCATCGTGGCATTGCTAAGAAATGCTCGTACTTTGTCAATCTGTCAACAAGTACCAGGATGTCAGTCTTCCCATTCAACATGTGTAGGCCGACTATGAAATCCATGGCAATGTCCTCAAACACCTTCTCAGGAATTGCAAGAGGTTGCAGTAGTCCGGTGGGTGAAGACTACTCAACCTTCATCCTTTGACACGTTTGGCAATCTTCAATAAATTTTTTAATGTCTCCCCGCATTCCTTTCCAGTGGAAGTTAGCTGCGAGTCGATGAAAGGTGCAGTTGATCCCCGCATGACCCCCAACCACTGAACTAGGGTACTCTCTCAAGAGCAATGATCTCAAGGTGCGGTCTTCTGGTATCATGATTATATCCTTGTGTAGTAGAATCCCATTCCTGATTTTAAATCTCAGATTAGAGACTTCACCTTCCTCTACTTCCCTTCTCAGCTTGCTTAACATTGGGTCCTCCAAATTGAGCCTTTTGATGTCATCCAGTATCCCATATATCAGCTACACCAACGTCAGGAAACATCCATCTGGTGATCGAGATAAGGCGTCAGCTGCGGCATTTTGCTTTCCTACCCGATATCGAATGTCAAAGTCATATCCTAGCAGCTTAACCAGCCACCGTTGTTGTTTCGGAGTTTGTATAGTTTGCTTATTCATTTCCCTCAACTATTGTTGATTTGTAACTATGGTGAACCGTTTGCCGAGTAAGTATTGCCTCCACTTTCCAATTGCATGGGTCACAGCGTACATTTCTCGCTGATATGTTGCCGTCGATTGCATCCTTGGAGTAAGTTTTTGGTTGAAGTAGGCTGTGGGCTTTCCTCCTGGGAAAGCACAACTCCAATACCCAAGCCTGAAGCATCAGTTTCAACTACAAAAGTTTTTCCAAATTTAGGAAGAACCAATATTGGTGCTTCACTAAAGCAATTCCTTGAGCTTTATAAAAGCCTCCTGTGCTGCTAGAGTCCATTTAAATGCCTCCTTTCGTAATAGATCAGAAATGGGAGATATTGCAATGTTGGCGAAATTACAGATGAATCGACGATAATATCATGCTAAGCCCAAAAATCCCCTTACTTGCTTGACATTGGTCGGAATTGGCCATCTCCGTATAGCTTCTATCTTGGTCGAGTCGACCTGTAGCCCTTCGACTGAGAGTAGATGTCCAAGGTACTCCACTGTCGAGCACCCGAAAGAGCACTTGGTCCTCTTCGCCACTAACTGATGATTCTCCAGCACTAACAAAACGAGCTCTACATATTGTAGATGCTCATGGTAGGATCGACTATACACCAGGATGTCGTCGAAAAAAATTGTTATGCCCAAAAATCATAAACAATATTTTATTGCTTAGTAGGGGACTGTGGGCCCGAGTTAGCGTAGATTGGCATAGAGTGCAGACTTAATTCGGGTAAGCGTTTAAATAAAGAAAAATTTAGGAAAAAATATAATTATTTTATTTCTATAATTTATCATGATATTATGATAGAGGGTTCTGAGATGAATTCAGTGATTCAATCGGAACTAAAATCAGAGTTAGAACGGATTAGATACGAGCTAGTTTAGTCGGTTAAGTTAAGCGGGGGCATTTTGGTCATTTGGACCAAACATAAGCCTATAAAATTGAACATGGGGCGTGTGGCCAGGGGTTTTTGCCACACGCCACCCAAGCTTCAAGAGAGGAGGAGGAGAGGTGCCGCCGAGAGGAAGAGGAGGGATTCCTGTGCCGGATTTTGCAAGATCGTCGGCGTTCAAAGTAGGAAGACCCTTAGTTCTTCTTCCTTCCCATTTTCTCCAAAAGGGGTGAGTGGATTAGCCTTCTTTCTCATCTTTTCTCCATCAGCCATGCCGCCCCTATGTCATGGGGTTCTTGACAATTTTCATTGGGTTTTTAGTGGATTGAATCGGGTATTTGCATTGAGGTTTTTATCGTGATCGCAATGATTCTATATATCGGAGTGATTTTTGGGGCCACTTGGCCGCCCCTTACCTTGCTTTGTCGGCCCCTTTTTCCTCAGTTTCTTGATGATCTTTGTGGTTTCTTGAGGTTTGTTGAGGGTTCTTGGTGGTGGGTTGATATCTTGATGAAAGGGGGGAAAATGAGGGTATTTAGGGTATGCCGCCCCCTTGTAGGGCACTTTAGGGGCCTAAGGGTGGCCGGCCACCCTAAAGGTGGGATTTTTAGGGATTCAATCCATTTCTCACACCTAGGGGATACACTATAGGGTATGTTGAACTTGTTCCTAAGGGTAGAAACAACATAGGACCCTACACTTAGATAATTGGAAACCTAAGGACACCTAGAAATCTTATAACCCTAGGACGACATTAGGGTAAGCCGACCCTTAGGGAATCCAAGGGGGCTGAACCCTTTGTGCCCCTAGAGCACTTGGGTAGAGGAGGTAGGCCGGCCCTAGGGCATTCGGCTAGGGTCCTTAAGGGCGGGTTAAATTGCGTAGTGTCATTGAGGGGTGATGCCCTATTCCTAGGGTTTGCTATACATGCTTCCATGCTTTTATCCTACGTTTTTTTACGTGTTATGCTATATTTCTATGCTTGTGGTATACGCTGTGATGTTATGAATTTGGTGTTATTTCCCTTATTATATAACTGCGTGTGATTGTTGTGTATGATGGGGGGAGGCGGAGGTGTTATCTATTGATGTATGTACTTGCATGTGTGATATTGAGATGTGTGTGTTGCATTTTCCGGAAGCCTTGCTGGTGCGGGGAAGGTGTGCCCCAAGGAGACAACGTTGGCTGATTCCGAAAGTCCGGCTGGTGCGGGGAGATCATACCCCAAGGCGTTCTGAGCTAGTGAGGGGAACGTATGCCCCAACATGCTAGCTTGGAAGAGCTAGTGATGGTGAGGGGAGAGCATACCCCAACAGGCCGATACTGAGCTGGGAGGCAGTGCGGCAGCCACCCGTCTACCTACCCCATATGGCTATGTGGCACCGACGGGTCCGGAGGTGATGCATGTGGATGATTGCATTGAGCATATTATATGTTGTGGTTGTTGGCTTAAGGGTCTCTCTTAAGCCTCGATCTTTATTTTGATGATAATAAATATGCATTTAATCTAAGTGTGTAGTTTTGAGTTCAGGTTGAGGTTGCGATACGCATGCCAAATCCGTTCAAACGAGATAACAGAAAAGATCGTCAAAAGAACAGAAGAAGAAATCAGTGAAGAAAGGCTCCGAATTAAATCAAGAAGATTTAATGTAATATGTCCATAGAATAGTTTATCCCAAGCCTAAAATGTAAAGTTATCCAAGTTGAAACTTGGTAACCAAACCCTTAGAATTGGCATGTAAAAATACAAGGAATTAATCATCCTCAGCCTGGGATCGGTCGACTGGTCGGTCGACCGATCAAGGCAATAAAATGGCGATGCAGCCCATTCGGTCGACGGACTGGTCGACTGAAGATCGCAAGAAATTGGCAGAAGCCATTCAGTCGACCAGTCGATCGACCAAATGTGGCGAAGGACAAATAGTTGGGCTGCGTCGGTCGACTGGTTGGTCGACCGACAGAGGTGAAAATTTGGCAGAAAGGTAGCGATCGACCAATCGATCGATCGACCTAAAGATGACCTCTATCGCGCGATTCATTGCAGCAATTCGGTCGACCGAATGTCGGAAGATTTGTTGGCGGTCGACCCGATGGTCAACCGACCTCTCAACTACGAGCGATCGCACTAGGCGGTCGATCTGTCGGTCGACCGACAGATCGATCGACCGCGACCGAACGGGCTCAACGATCGACTTTTCGCCCGTTGAACGATCCGTTCGAGTGAGGGGTTATAGATACCCCTCACCAAACTTCATTAAACATTTTTTTGATCCTACTTGAGCATTAAAAGAGTTCATAAAAGCCTTCAAAGAACTTCACCTGTACGCGCGCTCTTTGCTCCCAATCTCGATATCTTTCAGGCACTGCTTCTCTCTGCTTCAACTGTGCTGCATTCATTAAAGTCATCATCATGTTGCAAGTTGAAGAAAAGAAGGCGGTGGAAAGAAGCTTGGTTCAAGTTTTCTTTCTTTAGCTCTTTCCTTGTATTTGTACTTTGTTGAATCTTGTTTTCAAGTTGATAGCTTGCTAGGTGTGCTAGGAAACACTTAGGGTCATCTTTGTAGAATTGTGTTTTGCCTAGGTGAATAGGATTAAGGTGTTCTCCAAGTGTGGGAGAAGGGTGTCCTCAAGTGTATTCAAAGGGAAACATAATTTCTATAAAGTAGTGTTTAGAAATCCTTGGTAATGAGCCAATGTAGTGGAATAGGCGGTTGGCCGAACCACTATAAATAGTTTTGTTTGCCTTGCTTGTTTACTTGCTTTTTCATTACTATTGAATTGTGATCTTATCAATCATTAAAGAATACTTGTATTAAGTTAAGATAAAATTGAGTTAAAAGAAAATTTAAAAAGGGGCTTGACACTATTCAACCCCCCCTTCTAGTGTCAAGATCTATCCAACAGTGGTATTTTCTATAGGGCTGCTAAGCATTAACGAGGATGATTGCACTGCTAAAAATAAATATGTTTTATGCTCTTATGTTTACCTATATGTTTTTTATTATTGCATGATGATGTTGATGTGTTGGAAATTGAGGACTGGCCTACTCACTAAGTCTCAGTGGACTTACCTCTCATATTATTTTTTTTTAGCACTTGAGCTAGATCAGCAAGGTACCGGGGTGCAGTAGCGCGGTTGGTGGTGGCAGGACAGCGGGTCTCGTGACATGTTGTGGTCGAAGGGGATACCGAGTCTTTTTTCTTTATTTTCTTTGAGTCATCGAGTCATGCCGACTCAGTTTATTTGTTTTCGCATTTTTATTACTTGAGATGTTTTGATTAGAAATTGAACTTTGAAACTAATTTGGACTTTTCTATTATTGTGTTGGTGATTTAAGGTTTATTGAAATTAAAAGTTTCTTTTAAAATCCTTGAGTTATTATTAAATGTTCAGGTTTGGTTTATTTGTACTTGTGGTTTGAGTCGGGGTTAGGCTTCGGGGTATGTGGCGTATCCTGGCCGATCATACCGGGTTTGGGGTGTGATAAAAATGAGCACAAATCGACGAAGGTAAGTCTTGAATATTTGATGGGAGCTTGGTTTGGGAGTAAATGAATCTGATGATCTGTCTCCCTTGCTGGCGGCAACCCTGGAGGCTTAGTGAACACGTCAGAGTATCGTTCAAGCAACCATTTCTTCCACCCGCATGGCTTCCGGTGGAGGTAACAACTCCAAGTGATACATCTCTGTCACTGCATGTGCACCACATAATCTTTTTAAGGTATTGCATTGTATATGTTCAGCTCGACCCAACTGTGCTCCCTTCCATACATGCGACTGCCCTTTGTGTTGGAACTCGAATACTAGTTTCGCGTAATCCATGATTATCGATCCTAGAGTAGCCATCCAAGCTACCCCAAGAACCAAGTCAGAGCCTCTAATAGGTAGCACATAAAAGTCGGTAGTGACGGTAGTTCCCTGGATGATCAACGAGAGATTTTTCACTACTCCCTCATTGTTCACCTTTGCGCCATTTCCGACCATCACCCTTTTCAATGACCAAACCCAGGTACTTAGCCACCCTGGTTTGGATGAAATTATGTGTGCTGCCACCATCGAGCAGTACTTGAATTAGTCGACCCCCTATAGTTCCTTCAAATCGCAATGTCATTGGAAAGAAGCACACTGACAATTCGTTAAAGGATATCAACGGCTGTTCTTCGGCCTCAGCCTCAGGCGGCTCACGCACTGTGTATGCTGATTGAAGTTTACTATCATCCGAGTCTAAAGGAGGTCCTTCATCCATATAAACAGCTGCGACGACTTACAGCGATGGCCCCAAACAAACTTTTCATCGCAATAATAACATAAACCTTGCTCCTTTCGTTTATGTGCTTTTGCCGATGTCAGACGGCACAGCCGGTTGCTAAACGGAGGAGAAGAGTATGGTGATTTGCCAATTCCCCGCGATCCACTCCCGATCTTATTCGTCGAGCTCACTAACAGAGTAGCCGGTCCATTTCTGACTGGATTGGCAAGAGAGGTGGGCTTCGTTAAGCGATTGGCAGACCCGACCATCGACGAGTAGCAGCAATTTTGGCTTCCTTTTGCCTGTACTAAAGCTTCATGCATCGTAGATGGCTGACGCAGCAACACTTCCGTCTTTATTCGGGCCGTAATCCCGATATAAAGCAGTTGATGAGGAAAGTATCAGGGAGATGGGTTTTCTGCAATGCCAATTCCTCAAATCGACTTTCACAATCTTCAACCGAGGACGTCTGAGTAAGTTTAGTGATATGCCCTTCCTGCGGCTCTAGATTTGTAGGCTCGAAACGTTTGCGGATCGCATCAACTAGGTGATTCCATCTGGTCAACTATTTTTGCCTTTCCATCTGGCGAAACCATTTTTTGATCGTCCCTTCCATCTGAAACCATTTTTATATTGCAGGTTCGATCACAGATCTGACGACGTCAGCCTTTACATAACGAACTCACTATACCACTTTGGCGCTCTCCTTTCACGACGCCCATGACGCGAAGGTTGCATGGAGCTGTCGCCAACAACCACTTGTAGTTCGTCGGTTGGTGCCTCCTTGCGTGGGCCCATGCGCGACACCTGGCCCACGCACCTAACATTAGGTGAATCACAACTCTCTGCTTGCAAGAGCCGCGACTTCATGATACGTGTTGCTGGTTGATGACTTCCGACAGCCTTCTCCACCCAAGAAGACCTCGAATCTGTTCTTTAAAGTTCCAATGCTGAATCTGGTCCGAGGTACGTAGCCTTCTTGCCCCCCAACTTACTTCATGGTAATTTAATTATCCTCTCTTTTTGGTTGATGCAGGCAGATGGATTTAATTAAAACGTCAAAACTCGTCCTGCTTTTTGATATCAATTGATGTGTGCTTTTATTTATTTTTCTTTCATGAGCTTTTGAATTAGAAATAGGGTTATTTTTTCCAACTAGCCTGTTGCTTTATCTAAATCTAGTAAGATTAAAAATTAGCCTTTTGCATATATGCTCATTATTTTTGTCTTTTTTTACTCATTCAATATTATTGTTTATCTTTTTATTTTTTTTCTCACTCTGGTCTTACTTGGATTAATCAATTGAGGCAAAATCTAAGTAATTAATTAGGAGATGTTTTGTGAGATTCTCTTCTGTCTGTATATTAATAGCCTAATAGGAAGATGAATGTGTGGGTTATATAGGAGATGGATTATTTGATTCTCAACTAGAGGTCATGCATAGGCTGATACTGGTGTATGTTTGTCCCATCTGCATTGCTACTCGTTCGGTTTTGCTTGAGTTACTTTCCTGCCGATAGATTAGTCATTAATTGTGTCAGCATCTGTTTGATGAAATGACTGTTAAAGTAGTTTGAGTTGGTTGATTTAGTCTCAATGATTTTAGCTCCTGCATGGAGCTTTTTTATTGATCCACTTTGAGGCTCTCTGCAAGTTTGTCTACTACTTTGCAGCTGATGCGGCTGATTATCTTGATAGTTCAATCTATTTGAAACATAACAGTGTTATCTTATGGTGTCAGGGATAATATTCAATCTGATGTCTTAAATATAATATATTTATGTGATATTTTTTAGTGCTCATTTATCACATTAGGGTTAGAAAATATATATAAGCTCGAATAGGAGTACAAGCTTCATCAATCTAAAAATGGATATTTTTCTTTGGAGGAATTTTTTTATAGAAAAAATCTAAATGATTTTTCTTTTGTAATTGGGTCCATGTACAAGTGGTTTCACCAAGCTCTATGTATCTATATTTTGTATTTATATTACTCTTAATAATACTATAAACTGCTCTATAGTGATGATAACTTGAATTTAATTACCCCAGTTACTTAGGCTCATGGACTTCACTAAATGTCTTTTATTATCACCAAAAACAACTAGTCTCAGTTATCAGCTCAATGTTAAATATTTCATGGACTATAGCTTAGGATTAGTATATAAATATAAGTCATTATTGTTTCAAGTTACTCATTTAGAGGTTTCTTTGGGATTTGATTCTTCTAAGCAACTTGAATGTATATGCCCGACCAAGTTAGATAGATATTTAAATTCTGTAGTCAACGCCTCTATAGTAAATTTCTCTTCTTTCAGTTCCAATAGCTTATTCATTTTGTTCATTTTATAAATTAAACATTAATGTTCCATCATAATTTTGCTCATTCCTTATGTTTAAGTGATTTTCATGTTTGTATAATTATGGATCTATTATTAATATATTTTTATGTTTTTTCTCATATTAGGTTTACTTTAATTTCTTGGAGAGGTTAAATATTATTTTATCTATGGGTAACATTGATAAGAGTTGGATGAAGGCTCATAGGCTTAGTGCAGAATATATGAGAGGAGTAGATCAATTTCTGGACTATGCTTTTCGCAATTCAACTCGAAATGATAACATAATCAAATGTCCATGTGTTAATTGCAACAATGTCCACTTGAAATCTAGAGAAGAGGTTAAGTATGACTTGTCCATGACATTGTTTTGTACTTTCATGGTGAAGAAAGAAGATGTTGTTGTGCAGGATGAGGAGTCAGATGACGAGTATGCAGATGATGTAGTTACAATGTTGGAGGAGGGGCTAGGGATGCCACATATGAGCAATGGAATTGGTGACAAGCTAAACAATGATGTGGAGCCAAATGAAGAAGCGAAAAAGTTTTATAGATTGTTGAAAGATGCGGAGGCGATGATTTCTCCTAGTTGCTTTGAATATTCTAAACTTTCTTTTCTTGTGAATTTGCTGCATTTAAAGTGTCGTAATGGATGGAGTAACAAGGGAGTTACAGACTTACTCCAATTCTTGAAAAATGCATTTCTACTCGAGACTATTCCTGACTCTTATTATGAAGCTAGGAAATTCATTAGAGATCTAGGTCTCGATTATGTGAAAATAGATGTTTGTGAGAATTTTTGCATGCTTTATTGGAAGGATAAGGAGCACATTGATCGCTGCCTAGCTCATCATGTGGGGCTTCTAGATGGAAAGTATAAGAGATATGGATGATGATTCGTTGTCTTCGAAACCCAAAAGAATTGTGGTGAAATCCATAAGATATTTTCCATTAAAATCTAGGCTTCAGAGATTGTTTATGTCATCAAAGACCGATGTTGAAATGATATGGCACGATGTGGGGCGCATCAAAGATGAAACTTTAAGGTATCCGACAAATACTGAAGCGTGGAAAAGGCTT
Source organism: Canna indica (assembly GCA_034359265.1). Lineage (NCBI taxonomy): Eukaryota > Viridiplantae > Streptophyta > Magnoliopsida > Zingiberales > Cannaceae > Canna > Canna indica. The sequence continues at coordinate 17,938,623 of CP136894.1, forward strand.
GATGAGGTGGACCTTGCATTTCGTTCAAATCCTCATAATGTCCGACTAGGGTTAGCAAGTGATACTTTTAACCCTTTTGGCACAATGAGTTTTGTTCATATATAGTACATGGCTAGTTCTACTGACACCCTACAACTTACCCCCATGGATGTACATGAAAAAACTTTTTATTTTTTTTGTCAACACTAATACATGGTCCTAAGGCTCCCGGAAACAAAATTGATATTTGTTTGCAACCACTAGTTGAGGAGCTAAAAGACTTGTGGAATGTGAGTGTCGAAACATATGACGCCTTTAGGAAACAAAATTTCCAAATGCGTGCTGCCTTGCTATGGGCTATTACACTATATTTGGATAAAATTGAGTAAGGGGTTTGGAGAAATTTGGAAGGGTTTGGAGGGGGAGGGGTTTGGAGAGGTTTTAAAAATCTTGTTTGGTTAGACTTCATAAAGGGTTTGGAGGGGTTTTATAATAAATCAATTTTTATAATTGAACCATTATGCCCCCATTTATAATAATAATAATAATTCAAATAAATACACTCATATCACAGTAATAAGGCACTAAACCAAATATAAGCTTTTACCATTGTCATTTCTAAAAATGAATAATGTCAGACAATGCATCAAGAAATAAAAATATATGCATATCGCACAAGATTAAAATACTTAACATCTAAGCATATTACAATCACACCTAAGCATACTTAATAAAACAATATGTTTTCAATCCCAAAATATGACTACAAAAATTGATATCAAGCAAATTAATGATCAGACGACGAAGGACCGAACACCATTTTCATGACTACTGCCTTTTGCTTCTCTAGTGGACAACCAAGTACTCCCCTTAACATCTCAAGATGTTTGAGAAGGTAAATATAAGCCCGAGTAATACTTTGAGGTGCAATTCTTATTTTCTCCAAAAGAGAGTAAACTTCATCCTCCTTTACAGGGAGACGTTGATAAGCATCATTCAGAACCTCATTCCCTTCCCTTATCGCCACATTCCCATCTCTGATTGCCTCAGCAACACTGTCTATTGCATCTGCAATGACTATGACTTCCTTATCTTCTTTCTATTTCTTAGCATTTTTTGTCTTTGAACCATTTGCACAGTGTGGAGAAACATGCATGAGTACGAGAGTGCACCTTTTGTTCCAAAAACTCTGCATTCTCATCTACCCTATTCTCAAAAGGGTCAATAGTCACTTCTTTTTCAGCAATCAAACGATCGATTCTTTCTATAGTATCCTCAAACACTTCTTCGGTCATGGAGGATTGTCGTTTTTTCATCTCTTTTGCCGTTTCGGCATGTTCTCCAATGGCTTTGTCCCTCCCATATAGGATCACCATCTTATCATAGTTTGGAACAGGCTTGGTCATCCATTCTTTAGCTTGGGGGTGTGTCTGTCAATATTTAGAGGGGAAAAATTAGAAAACGACACATAATATTTGCTTATTTGATTTTATTAAGAAATAACCTTAGTAAATTTCGTAAATAATATCAACATATCTCAACTAATTTCTCCCACACTTCAGGTTCTGCGCTCCACATAATGGTGTTGTGGTCCCAAGCAAATCCACTTAATCCATTCTTGAAAAAATCATAGCACTTTACGAAATTTGCTTTTAGGATCTTCCAACGATTTTTTATATGCTCTTTGCTTAAATTCTTGTTAAGCTTGGAATTTAGCGCTTTCATTATATTATCATATGCAAATGTCGTGAATATTTCATTCACTCTATTTCCCATATTGTGCTGATGCAAAAATGCATCAACCAACATGTCATCCATAGCAGGAGTCCAAGCCTCTCGACCTTCTTTCCTTGAATTTTCTCATGCATTCTTTTGCTTTGACATGCTTGATCTAAACACATTATTAGGAAATTAAATTTATAATTTTCATATGATATAAAAAATAATGCAAGACAACCATTAATAAGTAACCACGTGATACAACATATAGCATGATAGCAACATCATTGAAATTAAAAATATCATTACAAGTTACTAATATTTATCATATACAATCACAACACATAATCATTCCACATCATTGAAATGAATTTAAAAATATATGCATAACAAGTTATTAATAAATCTCATATACAATCACAACACATAACCATTCCACATGTTGGCAACTATGTCATCTCTTATAATCTCTCATTGTATTTCATCTTCACGATCAATCCTTGTAACATGACTCTCATTTTGAAGTTGATTTTGATTTTCAAGTTCGACATCTACCTCAACAACAAGTTCATCATATGATTCCGCGCCCCTTAGATAGTTATGCAAAATACAACACACTAGCACTATAATTTTTTGGGCTTGAACTCTATAAGTTGGTTCTGTTGTACTTGCGATGATTGAGAACCTTTTTTTAAAAACCCCAAATGCTCGTTCAATTGCATTACGCAAAGATGCATGTCGTAGATTGAACAACTCTTGAGCAGTTTGTGGTGGATTTCTTGAATATTCTTTCAAGTGATAGCGCACTCCTCTGTAAGGTGCGATTAACCCAGAAGATAGCTAGAATCCAGCATCGACAAGATAAAATTTACCTATCCAAAAATATAATCACATGTCACTATTAATTAATTAAGTAATAAGATTTGAGATTAATGATGAAGCTCAATTTTTTATTACCTTCAAGAATTTTAAGGCTATCTTCCCTAGTCAATGCATCTTTTAATATCCTCGAGTCTGATGCAGTCCCTTCCCAACCAGGAAGGACATAAGTAAACTTCAAGTCAAAATCGAATGCAGCGAAGACATTCAGGGTGGGCCAAACTTTTCTTCCATGATATTTAGGAGCATCTGCAATAGATACTTTTACACGTACATGTGTTCCATCAATTGCTCCTATACAATCCTGAAATAAAATTATATGTTAATATTTATTAAGTTGACTAAATAACAACATGATTAATATGGTGAACAACTGAATTCACCTTAAAATACGGGTAGAACCAACTGTTGTTAAGAATTTGTGGTGATACTTGTGAACCATCTGGTTGTTTAAGGAGCTTGTCTTCAAGTTCAATTATTGATTTCAATACACTATGGAAATGGTGACTTGTAGTTTCACTGGACCTTCGAAACCAAAATTGAACCACACGGTTCCTAACATTGTGTGTTAGTATATGAAGTGTTTTTAGAACTTGCTCTTCCACGGTTGCACGTCGTGTTGGTTTTAAGCCACCATCTTTTTCCAATATATAACATAAGTCTAGAAATGCTTTAGGCCACATTCGTATTATTTTGTAGCCTTCACTACTTCCAATAATTTTACCTATGACCTCTTCACGTATCCTTTCACTTTCAGAACTCATATTACTACCGGTTAGTCGTCTCTTCGAGCGCATAAAAAAAACCCACTTAGCAACCAAACATATAATTTGCACCACCACTCTCGTACATGATTCTCTCCATGTTATTACTCTCTTTTTAAATGATACAACTGTTGTTTCTAAGTTTTGAGCATCAATCTATCATTGAAGAACTTATATGTTATTATTCAAAAAAACATGAATATATAAGGACATGATTGAATACATAAATGGTTCACTACAAGATATCTATTTCAGAATTTCAAAAATATATTGTAAAATATATATATTGTTCACTACAATCCAAAAATATCATAGAACATGAGATCATGCTTCAATTAATAAAATATATTCAGTGTATTATCAAATAATGAAGAGACAAAATTATGTATCCTATAGAAAAATTAATGATAACATCAAACAATACTTTAGTCCCTATTTCTGAAGGGGTATGATTTTTAATTGAGAAGATAATTCAATGTATGGATAATACAGTGAATTATCAAATAATGATAAATGAAAAAATTATAGTCATATCCAACAAAAAAAAGAAGTAAAAACATCAAATTAGTCATTATATCTGAAAAGTGAACCGACAATTTCTGTTTGAAGGACGATCCGTAGGACGATACACTGGATTATCCATTGGATAATTCAATGGATCATCAAATAATAATAATAATATGCAGTCGCATGAAATATTAATAACATATCTATTATTTCTCTGCCATTATCTCTGATAAAAAGAACTGCGATTTTTGATTTTAGAGGACAATGCACTATATTATCCAGTGGATAATAGAGTGCCTCAACAGAGAAAAGGTGTTGCAGTAATTTATCAAACATAAACATACTTGAGTAGGAGAAGATGAAGACCATGCAACAAAGGGGAAAAAATGCAGAAGTGAATGAAAGTAGTGTGTAGGGTTTTTTTATTTCTATTTGAGGGATAAATATATAATTTATCCTCATTATTACTCAAAACCCTCCAAAACCCTCCAAAATTGGAGGATTTCGAAATGGGTGTTTGGAGGGGTTTGAAACACCTCCAAAACCTTTCTTCCACCTCCAAAAAATTTATCCAAACAAGGGGTTTTAAACCCCTCCAAAACCCCCCAAACTCCTCAATCCAAACTCAGTGTTAATGACTTTCCCGCATATGCCAATTTGTCTGGATGGAGCACAAAAGGAAGGTGGGCTTGTCCTTGTTGTAATAAATATACTTCCTCCATTTATTTGAAGAATGGGAAGAAACCATGTTATATGTCTTATCGTTGATTTTTACCGATGGATCATACATGGAGGAATGATAAGAAGAACTTTAATGGTGAGAAGAAATTAGAGGAAAAGCCCCCACAATTATTTGGAGATGATATATTGGAACAATTGTGTGAATATGAGCAAGAAATAAAAAGACTTGGAGTAGGGAAGAAAAACCCAAGAGATGATTGGAGGTGCAATTGGAAGAAGGGGAGCATATTTTTTGACTTACCATATTGGAAAAATCATAAGTATATTTGAGACAACTAAAGAAATATTGGAGCATGTCCCGGATGGCATTGAACCGAATGATTGGAAAGCATTTGCTGAATATCATGATCGTGAGACCACTCAGGTATAAAGAATTTGTCTACTCTTTTCTTAAGCTAGTCGATGTTCTATCTTCCGAGCAAGTAGATGATTTCTTAAGCTCTTTAATCTCTTGTTATATCTTGTCTATGATTGATCTTGTTGTTTTTGGCTTTTTCTTAAACATCATATTTCATTTGTCAATGTAGGTATTGATGAAACGGGAAATATAAGTTTGAGTTGTATGCAGTAGAGTATGAGATACCATACTTTAGATTGACTTAAAAATTTAAAGTTAGATCTGCATAGTTTTAGGAGAGCCAAACAAATAACTCAAGAAACATGAATTCTCTCCCTAGCCTTTCATCAGCTTCATCTCACACACAAACAAAGAACAAAGATTTAGTATGCAGTTAACATGATCTATCATCAATTAACACACACAAAGAACAAAGATTTAGTCTGAAATAAATGATTGTGGTCAGCACAATCACTAATTTGTCATCCAAGCAATGGAAGAAATGTAATCAGAGGTGACGGGAGGATAATGGAAACCTCTACTAACATTCAAGCCTACTCAAACAATGGTTGAAGGTGGTCAGTCAATTATTCATTATCAATTCATGGCAGAGTAGCTATTAGGAACTAGATAGCATCTCACTAAAAAGCTTGCTAGAAACCATCTAACTGTTCCCATTTGAAACAAAGCATCCATCCATTTCCAAATTGAAACAATGAGAAAAGTCATAGTTCAAAATCAATCAACCATCAAACTTTTCTTCACTAAAATAATTGTTCCCTTCCACTTTCCTTCTTTCAGCGGCTTCAATCCTCTCTTCAACAGTCATATCGCTTCGGGTTATGTAGACCCATTGGCTATAAAGCTAAGCATATAGTTTATGTACAGTCTCATGCTTGTTTATCAGTGTTATGTAGACTCACCTAATTCCTGTCTTCATAAGAAAATAAATGATTATCAGTTATATTTGCTTCATGTTGAAGATGAGATCCAAAGAGATCCTCCTTTAGATGTGTATTATCTGCTTGAAACTTGGGTCTCCTAAAATCAATTCATTACTCAGCACCCAAATCAAATGCTCCCTTTCTAAATTGTTTTATGTGCTTGAGTAGTTCTGAACTTTATCAAGTAATACAAAAGATATTTGTTGGCTTCTATCTCAAAATTAGATTTGTTCTGAATAGGAAAATGAATAAACAGTTATGGCCTAAAGTTGAGTTGTTAGTTTGTAAGAAATTTTTCAAAATTATAGCTATGTGTAATATTTTGGACAAAACACAAGTGTTATAATTCATTACGAAGTCAAACTTGCAATCTACTAAAAATGCTTTATGTTTAGTTGAGGTAGTTGACTGATGATGATAGGGTGCCACTAAGCTAACGAAGTAATTTATTATGTACATCTAAATTAACAAGAATTACAAGATTGATGAAACATTTGGTTTATACACTGAAAAGTTAGCTTAACGTTTATACTGTGGTAATCACTTATGTTATTACTATGAACATTTTGGAACTTGGAACAATGAACAATAGTAGTCTTTTAGTAGTCAATATATTTCAGGTTGTGGTTTTAGATGGTTTGGGACATTATCTACTTGTCTCAATTATACTATGTTAAGCTAGTTTATGTTCAAACAATTATTACTATGTTAAGCTTGTTTATGTTCAAGTGCCAACAAATTAAAGCCATCACTATGTTACGAGAATTGTAAAATTCTGCCACTATAGTTTTCAAGGTAACCTTATGGAAGAATGGTTGTTGTTCTATTACAGAAAAAGTACGCGCAAAATAAAGAGAATCGATGCAAGCAAGTACTCTCACATTATACGGGCTCAAAAAGTTATGTTGTGATTCGAACAGAGCAGGTATAACTAAGCATATTTATTATTATATTTTAAATTGTTTTATTTAAGGGAAACAATTAAAATGATAATTGATACTTGTACTAGTACAAATTGAAATGGATTCAGAGCATCGAGAACCCTCAAGTTGAAAAATATTATGTATTGCTCACACAAAGAGTGATGCTAGTTTGAATTCCACTACCGCACAAGAGATTGTGGGAATCACTGATGTTATTTTTTATATTTATTTAGTTTTATGGGATAAACACATATTATATAATAAAATTGAACTTTTTTTACAGGATAAATTCAAGGCTCTAGCTCAAGAGTCCATTCTTCTACACCTACTACCGAAGATGAAATCTATTGCCAAGTTGTCGAACCTGAGAGGCATGATCGTACTTGTAATTATGGCTTAGGTCCAACTCCAACTAGTGTCTTTGGGACTACTCCAGGAGGTATTGAGCTTGCCTCCCAACTTCGAATTGCTAACACTCAGAACGTTGAGCTAAAAACAAAGATAGATGAATTGGGAAAGTAAATAAATGATGATAGGAGGAAGATGGAGGAGAAATTGATGGAGGAAAGAATGAAGCTGGAGGAGAGGATGGAAATAGAAAGGAAGAAAGCAGTAGAAAAGATGAAGGAGGGTCGAAGGAAGATGGACATACTACTTGCTTTCATGGAGGAAATAAATTCAGAGAGGGAATAATTCACGTGAAAAATGATTTGTTTGACATAAGGATGAATAATCTTATTATATGAATGATGTAAGGATAATTTAGACTCTTATTCTATAGTTTGTAGTAACTAATATTTCAATGTATTGAGATTTTTGTTTGAATTTCAATGTATACTCTTCTATGCAAATACTCTTTTATAGTTTGTAGAACTCACTCTATTATATGGATTGAGATTTTTGGTTGTAGAATTAACTCTATTCTATAGTTTGGTTGCAATGTATTGGTTTTCGAATTAGAAATTTGGTTTTTAAATAGCTATATTGGTTTTGGATTTACAAGGGAAATATATTTCTTGGGGGTCTCGACTCTCGAAAATAAATCTATTTTCTGGGGGTCTTGGCCCCCGAGAAATGTATCCATTTCTTGCACTACAACAAATTCGTTATATATCGACACCAAAATTTTGACGCTAGTTATAAACATCGAAATGTAAAATTATTAAAAAAAATTTAATACAATAAATTTCGATGTCTATTGAAGACGTCGAAATTTTTTCGACACGCTTGACAACAGTTGACAATAGGCGTCGAAATGTTTCGACGCCTGACAACAGCTGACAGGCGTCACAATATTAGTTTTAACATCCGAGAAGACGTCGAAATGTTCGACATGTCAATGCTTGCATATAGGCGTCAGCAGGCGTCGATACGTTTAACATTTGGACGTCTGCTCAGCCGTCAAAAAAAAAATTAAAAATATTTTTTAACATACTGACGCCTGTTAGGGGCGTCGGTATATTTATTTATTTTTAAATATATAATCATCCACGTGCGGCAGATATCGAGCGGGATTCGCGCCCAATCGATGTACGCCGCGCTACGGAAATCGAGTGGCAGCGGATTCGCTGCCGTTGGATTCCTATCGTACGGTGGGTAAGCGGGCAGGAGGCGGGAGATTTCCCGCCTCCCGTAGATTTTTTTTTAATAATTTTTTTAAAATTTATTTTTTAATATATTTTTTCTATTTATACTCCTCCTACTTCTTCCTCATTTTTTTTCTTCCTCTACTTCTTCCTCATTTTTCTTCTTTCTTCTATCATCTTCTTTCTCCTATTCTCTCTTCAAACCAGATAAAATTTTCATTTTATTTTTTTAATTTTTGTTCTTACTTATTTTTTTCACTAATATTTTTCTTTTTTTTTACAAGTTATCAAATTCATTGATGATATAAAATTTTGTACAAGGTTGCTAATTGTTTAAATTTTTGTTTATATCAAAATTTTAAAAATTTATTACTGTTTTAATATTTTTTTATTTTTAAACTGGTGCGCCGATCGATTTCCGCTGACGCTCGATGTCCACCGCGTGGCGGAAATCAAGCGGTGCGGATCCGCTTACGTTCGTTGTCCACCGCGCGACGGACATCGAGCGGGGGCGCGGATTCGAGCGGGCACGAATCCGTGCCCGCTCGATTTCCACCGCACGGTGGAAATCAAGCAAGCGCCAATTCGCGCTTGGGCTTAAATATCTGTCGCATGCAGAATTCCAATTCTGTGTGCGGCGGATTGCAGCGGAATTTGATGAATATTTTTTAAATATATATATATATATACCGACGCCTATCAGAGGCGTCGGTATGTTAAAAAATATTTTTTAAAAAAAAAATTTGACGGCCGAGCAGACGTCGAAATGTTAAACATATCGACGCCTGCTGACGCCTATATGCAAGTGTCGATATGTCGGACATTTCGACGTTTGTTGACGCCTATACGCAGGCTTCGATACGTCGAATATTTCGACGTCTGTTGACGCCTATATGCAGGCTTCGATATGTCGAACATTTCGACGTCTGCTCGGACGTCGAAATGAACATGCATATAGGCTCTCGTCATATTCAACTCATTTTTGTCGTCTTTGCTGGCGTCGAAATGTTAGTTTATTCTGATGTTGAAATATCAATGGTTTGTTGTAGTGTTGGGGGTCTAGGCTCCTGAAAAATAATTATGTTTCCTAGATCTCAGCCCTCGGGAAAACTCCTATTTCCTGGCGTCTCGACCTCCGCGAAAAATCCTATTTTCTAGGGTCTTAGCCTCCGGGAAAACTACCATTTCCTGGGTCTTGGCCCCCCGAAAAATTATCATTTTCTAGGGTCTCGGCCCTCGGAAAAACTATTATTTTCGATAGAGATATTTTTTCTCGAGGGTCACTAGGGTCATTAGTTGACCTTCGGATATCATTTACTGACGGATTTTTTTTAGGGATATTTGGGGGCCGGGTGGCCCTCACTAAAAGAATTTAGTGGGGTCAAGAAGAATTTTAGTGGGATCTTGGCCTCCGAGAAATGTCATATTTTTTGTAGTGAATCAAAAAAATTTCTAGCATCCATTGAAAATTATCTCTTTAAGGGATTAAGGATAAGACTCTGTCATCTTGAGAACCAAGATCCACTTGAGAAAACATCCCAAAAATCCTATTAACTTGAAAATTTAAAAGCAATAAAAATCCTGCTATTAAATTCACTGTTTGACAATTATCTTTTAGTTTTTCATAATTTTGGCATAGCACTCTTTGGAAGATCCAAAGTAGGGGTTTTACCGTAAATTTTTTCATAGAGGGTCCATATGTAATCCCTCCTTGCCTCTTCAATATCCCGTCTCCACAATCATTAGCTTTCCCTTTGGCCTTTTCTTGAATCTGATTGCTCTTCTCCTGGATCTTTAGATCATATCTAAAATTAAGCACTCTACTTACTAGATCATATCTAGTTCATATTTGTAAACGAATAATTAACTGGAAGGAGTTTGCAAATTGTGAGAGTAAATCAGAATAAGATAGGAGCCAAATTATCAAGACATGTAATAAATTATAAAGAGACGTTTGGTACATTATCGCTTAAGATTACTAGAAATCAAAATTATCATCCAGATAGATTATCACTTTTAAAATTACCAGTAATGTTACATTACGATATTTGGTATGTACTGGTAATCTCACTAGTAATCCACATTATCTTGTTTGGTATATAAAAAAGATTATTAGGAAACTTATATGTTTAACTAAAATACCCTCAAATAAAAAATAAAAAATAAACTAAAAGGGAATAAATTAAAATAAATTAAAAACATAAAAATAGAAGAAAAAAAAATAGGAATTACCAATTTACTATGAGATGAGGTAAATGAGATGACGCGAGGATTTTTTTCTAAGTCAACAGACGATATTTTAGTTGAGGATATTTTTGTCAAAAATAAGAAAATAACATTATCACATTACTGATAATCCACATAGCCATCCCCTCATTTGGTAATGTGGATTACCACTTGAGTGGTAATGTAGATTACTATGGGCATCCCCAGATTACCAGTAATATATTTCAACCAAATGCCGTAATCTGATGGGCCAGATAATTTTAACTAAGATTATCGGTAATCCATTTAAATTTCCTCCTACCAATCTAAAATTAACCCTATTTTATTAAAATATTTTAACAATAAATAAAGCAACCCACCCTCCACACTTGCATGGCCAAGAGCCAACAACGACGCATGTAGAAATTGACAAGTCTTCCAAACCCTATTTATAAGTAATTAACCCAATTCTAGTTTAATTGAATATTTAATAGTTCAGTATCAAGCTTCATCTCTTCTGCTGAGAGTGACCTTGAGCCCATGCTTCATGTACATGGTGAGCGCCATCTTCGGCACCACCGGATGACCCTCCACCACTTCCACTCGGTACCGGAGCAGGATAGACGCGGCCACAATCTTCATCTGGTAGTAGGCGAAGTCCTTTCCCAGGCAGAGCCGCGGCCCGCCGTTGAATGCTGTGAACTTGTAGGACGACTCGCTCGTGAACCGCCCGTCTCTGAGCCACCGCTCCGGCTTGTACTCCCGGCAGTCCTTCCCCCAGATGCTCTCCATCCGCCCCATGGAGAAGATGGCATAGATCACCTTTGTCCCCTTCTTCAGCACCGTGCCGTCCGGGAACACGTCGTCTTCCACCACCTGATCGATCGACATATATAGCACCACCGTGATAAGTACAATTAATACAAGAAAAACTAAGGATTGGATGTTAATTGCTATCTTAATTAACTAATTTGCACCTCCTTGTGATCCACCGGCACCGAAGGATACAATCTGAGAGCCTCCGACAAGGCCGCATGCAAGTACTCCATCTTCTTCAATTCCTCTGGCTTGAACACCACCTCGCCATCTCCGACGCCGTCTCCTACTCTCTCCTCGACTATCTTTCGTATCTCGCTGAGGATCCTCTCCTCCACCTCCGAGTGTCGGTTCAGCAGCCAGAAGAACCACGCCAGCGCCACCGACGAGGTGTCGCGGCCGGCGAGTATGAAGTTGACGCATATGTCCCTCAAGAACTTGTCGGAGTACGGCTTGCCGTCTTCGTCCTTCAGCTGTGTGAACACCGTCAGCAGGTCCGACCTCTCTGTCTTCCTGCTCATCTGCTCGTTCTCGCCGCCGGCGAGGGAGAGCTCCTCCTTCCTCTTCCGGATTACGTCGTAGGCGAACTCGTCGACACGCTCGATGCACCGACGCAGGCACCTCTCGTGGCCGAGGTCGAGGTATCGGAGCGCCCTCCAAATGGCCGTCGGCGTGATGAACCGTATGATGGTGGCCTCGGTCGCGTCCTCGAAGGCCTTGGCGAATGGTATCTCCGGCAGCCCCGGGCGGAGGTAGCCGGGGTCGGTGCCGAAGGCGATCATGCACACGTTGTCGAACGTGAGGCGGAGGAGCACGTGCTGGAGATCGATCGCCACGCGGCGCGCGTGGGCGTCGGCGAGCACCGGGAGGAGCCGCGCGTGGACGAGCTCGAACAGGGACTTCACCGTCATGGACCGGAACTCGGCCGAGTGGAACTCGAGGCTCGCGGTCTTCCGCTGCCGGCGCCAGGTCTCGTCGTCGGCGCTGAAGATGCCGTCGCCGAGGAGGTCGCGGACCGTGCCGCGGAAGTAGGCGCCCTTGGGGAAGTTGGTGAACTTGGTCTTAAGGAGGTGCTCCAGGTTGCGGGGGTCGGCGGTGACAACGCAGTGCAGATTGGTGAACCACGGGCCGCGGAAGGTGAACGCACCACCCTGGCGGTCGAGCACGCCGGTGACCCACTCGTACATGTTGTTACGGAGGCCGAGAAGGAGCGACGGCAGCATGCCGACCACCGGCCACACGGCGAGGCCCTGAACTCTCCCTTGCCTGAGGGAGTGAATGGCAACAAAGATGGAGATGGCAAGGAGGAGCTCGAGGATTTGGATCTCCGGCAAAAGCCGGAGGACCCCGGAGCCAGTTGCGATGGAAGAGAGGGAGGTCTGGTTGCCGGAGTTCATGGTGACGTTTGGTATACTCGAGCTAGCTTTGTTGGAGGAGGAATGAAGGAAGCGAAGGAGTGAATACGAAGGTTGGAGAATAACTACTGTAATTATATAAGGACTTGTCGTGCAATGCTTGCACTCAATTGTTGTTTGATTCGGTGAACTGAAAGCTCAAAAGAAGCTGCGTTGAACAGGACGAAGCAGGGAAGTCGTCTTCAACTCCAAGGGCGGAAAGGGTTGAGTTTGTAGTACTAGGAAAAGGAAAAGGATCATCTAAAATGTGACTCGCGCGCGGAGAGGAGGCAAGGAAGGTGTGTGGAGGATGAAAGTGGGTGAAGGTCGCCTGAGGCGTGTGGAGGGTGGAAATTAGGTGTGACTTCGGGAAGGTGGCCAAACACAACTGCTCGTTGCAGTGTTCCTCTACGTTTAATACGTACTTTTAATGAGGGCTTCGCGTAGAGTTCAGGCAAATCAAAGCCACCCATATCAGTATCAGTGATAGAAAGAACACAGTTAAGCAGAGAAGACTATTGTTTCTTGAGAACAGCGAAGTGTAGCAATTTGCAGAGATTTCTAATGGGTGTTGGGTGGGCAATCACCATTAAAGATTACTTGTTTCGTTGCAAAGGTTGAGATGGCTTGTGGAGAAAACAGATGAAGATGTTGACGTTTTAGAAAGCAAGGGGTTAGAAAATTGTGCAATCTGGCAGTCATTTACTGCTTACAGATTTTTCTCTCTGGTTTTGATGGCAATTATGTCAACCATGCATAAATCGCTATGTCAACCATGGCGTTGACTCTGTACTCATTGCAGAGTTTAATTACCTTTGTCTGTATACTTCGTGAAGCTCCAATTTAAATTACCCAATGTAGTTTGATGTCAATTTTATGATTAGTCAAAATAAGTAGATAATTTAGAGATCTCACATACGATTTAATTAATCAAGAATACTGTTTCTTTAACCTTAATTTTCTGGATTGTTTTTGGGTTTTGGGATTCACATATCAGATTAGATGGGATTATCTAAATAATAATAAGCATATATGTTTATATAATTGATGAATATATTCTTTTAATTGGGAAAACATGGAAGTGCTCTGCCTGCCCTGAAGGAAGTTTATTTTCTTTTCATATCCAACGCTTCTATTGGTCATAAGTTCGCTTTGCTTGTACGGAAACATTTGTGGTTTTCATGCATTTTGAAACCACTCAAGAGGGATTAACTTGCAGAATTTAAGATCCGGTTTGGTTGACCTGAAAAGTAGGGGTGAGCAAAATTCTTCGATTCATCGAAATCGAATCGAAATCGATCGAACCGAAACTGATTTAACCAAACTGAATTAATTTCGGTTCGATTTTCGGTTAAAGAAATTTTGAATTTCGGTTTTCGATTCGGTTCGATAAATTAACCGACGGTTCGGTTAATTTATTGAATTAACCGAATATATATATTTATATGTATATTTGTATATATACATATATAATAACAATTATATTAGATATTAGTATTTGTCTTGGTGGTTAAGTGTGATATTAAGCTTTCCATTTGCCTAGGTTCAAATTCAATTGTGTAATATTATTTATTTTACGTTACATTATATATATAATAGGTGTTAGTTAGAAATAAATTTATAATAAAATTTGCTAAGATGATTAGAGAGGTAGAAATTAGTTTAGTAGTTGTGAAATTCTCAGGTTCAAGTCTCAAATGTTTTGAAAAAAAAATTGTTTTTTTTAAATCTTTTCGGTTAACCGAACCGAATTAACCAAATTTTTTCGGTTCGATAAACGGTTAAGATTTTTCCTTTGGTTCAGTTCAATTAACCGAACCGAACCGATGCTCACCCCTAATGAAAAGTAACATAAAGTTATAATTCACATGAATTACTTTTATATATATATATTTCGAAAAGTATCTAAAAAGTATTTTGTTGATAAAAAATTAATTTAGAAAGTGTAATTTTTCTCCTAGAACATGTTTGATTGACATAAGTACTTCTTAGGAAGTACACCAGCCTAACTCGTCGGTCATCACACAACTCCTTGCGGCCTCAGAGCCCTTACACAACCCCCCGCACGATCTTTCCTTACGCTCCTCAGCGCGCTTGGCTTGAACACCCGAGCGCGATCCTCGATCCTTAGAGCCGCCACTTCCGGCCTTAGAGCCCTTACATGAGCAGGATTCGGTTTTCACTAGTCTGGCTCATCGACCATCACACCACTACTTCTGGCCTCAAAGCTCTTAAACGATCCCTCGAGCGCGATCCTGCCTTACACTCATCGGCGAGCTCGGCTTGAATCCCCTTAGTGTGGTCCTAGGCCCCTAGAGCCTCTACTTCCGTCCTTAGAGCTCTTACACGATTAGGACTTGGTTTTCACTAGCCGGGCTTGTCATCCTCACGCCACTACTTTCAACCTCAGAGCCCTTACATGACCCCTCACGCGTGTTCCTACCTTAAGCTCCTCAGCGTGCTCAGATTGAACCCCCGAGCGCGATCCTCAGCCCCCAGAGCCGCTATTTCTGATCTTAGAGCCCTTACACGACCCCTCGTGCGGTCCTACCTTACGCTCCTCTGCGACCTCAACTTGAACCCTCGAGCACAGTCCTCGGCCCCCAGAGCCGCTACTTGTTGCCTCTAAGCTCTTACATGACCCCTCGCACGGTCTTGCCTTACGTTCCTCGGCGAGCTCGGCTTGAACCCCCGAGGGCGGTCCTCGACCTCCAGGGCCGTCACTTTTGACTTTAAAGCCCTTACACGACAAGGACTTGGTTTTCACCAGCCAGGCTCGTCAGCCATCACACCACTACTTTCGGTCTCAGAGCCCTTACACGAACCCTCCCACAAATCATACCTTACGCTCCTCAGCGATCTTGGCTTGAACCCCCGAGCGCGGTCCTCGACCTCTAGAGCCGCCACTTCCGGCCTCAGAGCCCTTATACGACCAGGACTTGGTTTTCGTCATCCTGACTCATTGGCGATCGCGCCATCACGCCCGACCTCAGAGCCCTTACACGACCCCCCGTGCTGTCCTGCCTTGAGCTCCTCGGCGGGCTCGGCTTGACCCCTTGAGTGTGGTCCTCGATCATCGTGTCGTTACTTCTGGCCTCAGAGTCCTTACACGACCCCTCGCTTGTGGTCCAGCCTCACTCTCCTCGATGAGCTCGGCTTGAACCCGCGAGCGCAGTCCTCATCCTAGAGCCGATATTTCTTACTCTAGAACCCTTACACAAGGCCGCTCAATTCTAAACTAGCTCAGCCTGTCAGTTGACACCGCCCTTGCCTGATCTCATCCCTACTACCTAACCTACTACCTAACCTCTGAAATAACCTCGGAGTCGCTATATAAGTTCCAACCTCAAGTAAAGAACTTCTCTTCAAAAGAAATCCAAACACTACTAGCGCAAAGGAACACCCTTCAACAAAAAACCAGACTACAAAGTCACTAGAAAAAACATCTTGCAATAAGAAAACATGTACAAAAGCCTGGAGGCACAAAATAAACCCACAAAGGGGCAGCAATCAAATTTCCTGGAGGGTGGTTATTCATTACAAATAATCAGACAGCCCACACGCGGGCAATTTAAAGTTTTCTAACAGTCACGAGACACCCCAGCTCCAACTGACGCGTCGAAAACTCCCCCCTTCGGAATACCACTACCAGGCGAACATCGCCCAGAGACTACTAAGGACGATCTCCTCACCAGGAAAATCGGGAGTTTCCCCCTTAACCTCAGGATCCACAAGAACACCATCCCTTACTTCCTTGATAAGATCGACCCCAGAGAAGTCAACTCTAGGAGCGAAAAGCTAGGCTTGCTCGATCGCCCTGTGAAAGCCTTCAGCATACACTTCTAAGGGCAACATCATGGAAGCGACCCACCTCGCCCTCAAGGTCTTGTGCCATAGATTTTCACTTGTTTGCCTCAGCTCTAGTCGCCTCGGCCTCAACCTGCAAATGTGAACTCTCTGCCGTGGCCCTAGCCAATTCAAGTCTTAATAAAGCTTCACCAGCTCCACCCTTGTCGTCGTGGAATGGCCTTCTACCTCTTTTACCCGAGCATTCAAGTGATCAATCTCACCAGTCTTGGATTCTATGGCCCTCTTCAGTGGTTCAATCTCACGAGAATGGGCCTACGACGCCCTTGACAAAGACCTCCTTAGTTCGCCCGTTAGATCGAGAATGGACCAGCACCAACACCCCTAACCCTCTTTTGCCGTCTCAAAGGTGATCCTGGGGGAGTCAGAGAGTCTGAAGGCATGGACCGCCTGACTACCTCCGGAGCAGGAGGTATTGAAGGCCTCAGAACCGAAGACCCTATAGCCTTCACATACTTCAATAAACTCTCCGCCAAGGGAGTCTTCTCCTTAGTATTCGAGTCACTCCTCATCTCTACCAGTCGTGTGCGAGCGCCTAGAGCCTTTAATAACAAGGACATCTTTCCCGTGCAAACCAAAAAGAAGCAAGTGAATATTTTTCGAGCAAAGGAAGCAATGAATACCCCATACTACAAACCCACATATGTACTCCAAAATCGAAGACTCATCACAACTCCGCTCAAGTATCTCCTGTGGAGCGAGAGGGACAGAAGGATAATTCTCCTCCAAAAAAGCAATCATATTTTTTTTCCTCAGGGGAAACACCTTCGTCCGCAAAATACTGAACGGAACGAGGCTCCGGCCTCCAAGACAAAGGAAACCTCTCTATGCAGAAAGGCTCCTCCAAGAAGAGAGGCGAACCGCCCTCTCGTGACTTAACCCTAAAATAACGAGTTTTGAAGCCTTTATGCGAACTCTTGTACAAGACAAAGAGCTTCCTCGGGGATGGCACTAAAAGACACCCATAATCCTTTTTGCGCCCCTTTTGCTTGGAAAAATGAGAAGAACACAAAAAGGCTCGGCTTGATCCCAAGACACTCCATTCCAATCTCGAAACAACGGACAAATGCCCAACTGTTCGGGTGAAAATGGGTGGGAGCAACATTCAGCAAATTCAGGACACTGTGCTCAAAATCAATAAAAGGAAGATGAACTCTCCAACTCGTCAAAGAAAATTCGGTACATAAAGACGAACTTTGAGTTGGTACGATGATACACTCGATTCGACGACAAGCACAAGAGACATTCGTACTCCTCCTAGGCACCCTCACGGGCAATTGACACAATCTCTCGGAAGGACAGAACGCTATCCAAGTCGATCATCACCGAGCCCTGCAACTTTTTGTCCTCCTGAATCCAAGAATAGAAATTCGAGTCCTTCCTTGATGTCCTAAACTCTGATTTTACAACGGCACTTCTCGTCACCATCAGACCAACAAAGATTGCAGAAACCCTAGAAGGGGATGAGTCGGTACAAATCTACTAACCTAAGGCAGGACCTACAAAAGCTGAAGTAAGACTTGTTGGAGAAAAAAGGAAAGCGACGGCAGACGGACCGATAATCAACCAAGCTATCGTCGAAGAAAAATCTCCAAAGCACAGAGCACCAAACGCGAGAAAAAAAATCCAAAAGCGAAAAATGGGAATTGTTTTATAGGTGCACGAGCGGTAAACCCCTTATTGGATGGTCAACAATTGCACCACAAACAAATCTTAGCCGATCAGCCTGCCAAGCGACAGTTTCATAGAAAACAGCAAGGCACGTGCGAACACTCTCTCCACTATGATTACTACACTACTAGAAATTAGGTCTTTAGCAACGGCTATCAGCAACGACCGCTCAAGCCGTTGCTATTTGCAACGACATTCTTACGGCCGCCCGAGCCGTTGCAGATATTTGTATCTGCAACGGCGTTCTAACGGAAACCCAAGCCGTTGCAGATTATTTTAATTATCAGCAACGGCTTTCTGACGGAAAGGCGAGCCGTTGCTGATATTTTAATTATCAGCAACGGCTTGCTAACGGATAAGTGAGCCGTTGCTGATGATAACTTATCAGCAACGGCTTTCTAACGGACGAGTGAACCATTGCTGATAAGTTTATATAGGGCACGCTCTCGCGCCCGACCCTTCTTGCTCCCGCTGCTGCCGCCGCCGCTCCTGCCGACGCCTCTCGCCGCCGCTGCCGCTGCTGCCGACGACGCCTCTTCCTCCTCCCGCTGCTGCCGACTTGTTCAGGTATGTTGATCGGCCGGCCGTCTCTTCCCTGCGGCCGGCGGGAATCAATCCGACCGAAACCCTATTTCTAGGGTTTCGGCCGGCGGCGGTCGGCCGATGGTCGCCGCCGGACCTTGTACAGTGGCCGGACAGTGTGTCCGGCCACTGTACGCCGGCGCCGGAATTTATAATTATATATATATATTATATTGTTTGATAATTGTTAATTAATTGTTTTATAATTGTTAATTAATTGTTTAGATTAATTATTTAATTTGTTAGATTAATTATTAGGGTTTAGATTAATTTCGGACGCGCGCCGGAATCGTCCACTTCGGACGCGCGCCGGGATCATCCAATTCGGACTCGCGCCGGAATCGTCCACTTCGGACGCGCGCCGGAATCATCCAATTCGGAATCGTGCCGGAATCGTCCACTTCGGACGCGCGCCGGAATCGTCCAATTCGGACTCGCGCCGGAATCGTCCACTTCGGACTCGCGCCGGAATCGTCCACTTCGGACTCGCGCCGGAATCGTCCACTTCGGACTCGCGCCGAAATCGTCCAATATGGACTCGAACTGTCTTGAAACATTTAGAAAATAATCATCCATCCGACGAGTTGATATGTTTCACGTACGCATCGACGAATCGGATATGATTTAGCAAAACCTTAGATCCGTTCGGGAATTGTATGTTCGTGTAAAAGAAGTAGATGATCTTTTATACGACGTACAATTCTTGAATTGTCCCTGATTGGACAATTTGGGAATATAGTTATTTGTACTGCACTTACGTTTTTATTTTAATTGTTAACTAATTATTCTAAAATTCGGCAACATCTCTCTTGTTCTCCGATACGCGCCCAGATGATATGCGTATTCGGAGAACTGTAGGGAGATGCTGTCAAAATTTAGAATAATTAGTTAACAGTTAAAATAAAAACGTCATTGATTGGAATAGGACAATCTCACCTAAAGACATTTTACCAAAGAAATTGTCATTGATTGACAGAATCATGTCGGCTGATCGAAGTTGGATGTACCAGAGGCCCTTCATTTACGCTGCCTGGGAGGCTATTTCCCGGGCAAGGTACAACGGGCAGCTGGGGCAGGCTCGGTCCCAAGCGATGGCCCGAGCTGGGACCACTAACATCGCGGAGACTCGGGGATACGGCCCCGGTTGGATTACTCCGGATATATGGGACCAGCTCGTGGGGATATGGTCGACGGATCGATGGCAGAAGGTTTCTCGGAATGCGGCTAGAAATCGCATGTCGGGGGGAGCAACGCGTCACACCGGCGGCTCTGTTGCATTTGCAGTGCACGCGAACCGTATGGTAAGTATATCTTTTAATTATATATTTTATTTGTTACTATGTGTACTAATTAATGTATTTGTTTTGTAAATGTAGACGACGGTGTCGGATGACGGGACTGTCCAGCGACCCTCCCCGATGGCGGTGTTTGAGCGGACTCACCGTCGAGCACATGGGACGGGGGAGTACATCCACAACCGCGCTGCATACATTATGGTAATTATATATTTGTTTAAATTATTCATTATATATTTATAATTTAAGTTTTATGATAAATATTAAACAAAAAATCAAACTCGAGTAAGAGACCTACAGCCAGACGGTGGTGCAGCGTGGGGGTACCCCCGAGGACTTTGACGCAGCATCGTGGGTCGAGGCCGCAGGTGGCTGGGACCATGGCCGCGTATATGGCTTCGCAGATAGTGGTCATGCGCGAGCCGTACTAGGGCCACTTGGGGCACCGACCCCTCCGGTAGCTGGTGAGCGGCCGTCCACCTCCAGATCCAGTTATGATCATAGTAATAGGATAAGGACACTAGAGGAGACGATCGCGCGTCAGACTGAGATGATGGAGCGCCAGAGTCAGATGATGGCGGATATACAATCTATGCTACGCAACATGTCAGGTCATCCCGAAGCAGGCATCTCTTCGGCATCATCTAATCCATCGACCTCGAGTCAGTCCACGCCGGTGTACACTCAAGCACTCCAAACCCCGCCATATGATCCAGACCATCCTCCATCGTGATCGTGAGATTTTTTGTTTGGATATTGAACTTGTTACTGAGATATTGAACTTGTTTAACTTATTTTGTTTGGATATTGATACTTCAATTTTGCATTTGAATTATTTTTATACTATCGTGGATAATTATCAATATAAATATAATTGTTTTGATGTATATCTTGGTGTGTTTGTGATGTGTGAATGAATGTGTGTATGAGGGTATGGGTGTGTGAGTTATGTATCAGATAATGTATCAATGTATCAATGGAAATTTGAAATTTTAATTTTTTTCGTTTGCAGTTCACATCATCAGCAACGGCTTTCCCACGGCTGTCCGTGGGAAAGCCGTTGCTAAAAGTTTATCGAAAGCCGTTGCTGATGACCTACAGCAACGACTTAGCGACGGGGTTTTACTAACGGCGTTGCTACGGACTCAGCGGCCGTTGCTATTAATGTTATCAGCAACGGCTCCGGGTCTGTAGCAAAACCGTTGCTGATAATGTTTTGAGCGACGGCCCGAGCGGCCGTTGCTGATCCGTTGCTAAGTCATTAGCAACGCGACTTTCTGTCACGGCTCTATTGCAACGGCTCGGTCGTTGCTGATTCTCTTCAGCAACGGCTCAGCAACGGCATCAGCCGTTGCTGATGCCCATTATTCTAGTAGTGCTACTCCAAAACGAGGAGGCAATCGCCAATCAAAAGCCTCCACGCGATAGAAAGAGAGCCTCATTATCAAGCCGCCATGCTAGGCACAGAAGCCGAACAAGCGCAAGACAACATGGCAAAGATACGCCGGTCTGATCTATCTCAAACCAAAGCCAAGTTGCCATACTCCTGAACTTGACTCGAGCCAAACCAAATGGCTTCGTCTGGGGGCTTCACCCGACTATTCAAGGACACCCACGTCCTTTCTTATCACGAGTGATACGTTATTACAAGCCCGATATCTTAGGGATCATCCTTGACCCATTCTGAGAAATATTCCCGCGACATTGTCGGGCAGCATCATCACCTCCACCTGCAACAAATATATATACAACGTGTCTCAGGTAACCTAAGTTCCAATTTTATTATCTCCACTTTGGAGACTTACTAACTTGAGCGTCTGGGTATTTTTTACTGCCCCCTCCCCTTTGACCAAGAGAGACACCAAATCGAACCGGACTACTCCGATCATCATGCAAGAACATAATTTATTCTAAAATGGAAAAAGTAGAGACAAAATGAAAAATAAATAAATAGTATTATAATTTATTATAATTCATAATAACATAATAAAGATATGAATTTTATTATTTTTTAATAAATAAAATATTAATTTAAAAATATAACAAATATATATATATATATAATGTAATTAAGATTAATTATAATGGATAAAATTGAAAAAGTATTATTAGGAATATGCAAGGAATAGCTATTCTCATCTACTGAATTGATGCGGAATAGAAATAGCGAAATAGCTATTCGTGACAACCAAACAAATCCTAAATTTTATTAAAATTGAATTGTTTTGTTTATTTTATTTTAAAGTACAATGATATCAATGATATCCCTTTACTATTATAATAATAAACATTTTATTATTTCAAAATTCGTCTATGATTTTTTTTATTTTTAATACTAATTTATTTTTAAGTATTTTATAATTTATTGTTTATTTTTATTTCTAATAAATCAATACGAATAAATTTATATATGAATAATGTCAATATTATATGTTATATTATTAATAATAGTTTCGTGCATAATATATTACTTTAATATAAATTATTTAATAATATTGTTCTTTATTTTCAATTCCAATTCCTCTTTACCAAAAAGGAATAATCATTTTTTTATCTATTCTTAATGAGAACTAAACAATATAATACTATTCTCTATCTATTTTATTTATTTTTTGCCTATTTTTATTCCTTATTTATTTTGTTCTTGAAATTTCATTTCATCCAATTAAATAAGTCTCTTTTGATTGTGATATTGTTCAAATGATACAACAATCAACATTAATATTACACTCTCACTTACCAGAACTTGGTGCCATTAATGGAGTGCATGCAGACAATCAAGAACAAAACCAAGCTTAATTACTCAGAAATGAGCGTTCGGCAAACTGAGCCTTTCTTCTGTTGCAGTTCCAAGCTAGGGGAAGCGAGAAGACGGCAGAGATTGACCTCCAAGAAAATGGGAGACCAATGACAGAGCCCGGTCGGGGCCGAACACCGGGACCTGGTGACCGGCGCCTCTCACGGTCGCCAGCGTCAGCCCCTCCTCGTACTCCACCACCCACCCCGCCACTTGCTCCTTGTGGTACCATGCTCTCCAACCTCCCCAGCTCTTCCTCTCCTCCTTCGCCCGGAGCCTCATCTCGTTGATGCTGTATCTCGTCGACGTCACTGGAACCCTGCCGTCGGTGTCCCCGCTGCCGCCGCCACCATTCACATAAACAGATAATTAATCTGCATGTCCTCTCTCTCTATATATCTATATATATACACAAATTTGCTCATCTATTTTACCTGTAGACCCAGATTCGCATGCCTGCTTTCATGAGCTTCATCAGGATGGGCAGTACAGTGGACGGAGAGTCATTCCAGCTGTGTATTACTTCACTGTGTAGCAAGCGAGAAGACGTCTCATTTCGTGTTAATTAGATTTGCAACTTTTAACAAGATCTGATGTTGGATATTTTGTGACTAATAATATCTCGGGCGGATGAATGAATTAGAGAAATGGCGAATTTAATGCTGGACAATTCAGGTGCATTCTGGATGTTCGTAGTTAGTGAGGTGAGGTAGAAAAAAAGACAATGTAATAAATGTAGGAGATCAAAACTGAGCTTCCTACTTAATTCAATATGATGTGCAGAGAAATGAATGCATGGCAAATTGCAATCAGTAGTCATTACTGTAGCAATATTACTTCCAGATCATGTGAGCTCAGTTCTGTTAATAATTATCTGGAAACAAATATAAAAGCAGGTATATGGAGTTTAAGAGAGTGATGATTAAGAACCTGCAAGTCGAGTAGGGGTAATAGATATGAGTGACATTGGCATGCAGTGCTCTCTGCACATCCTCCCTGTTGAAATATTTCTCCACATAGTCCTCAGTGCACGGATCATATCCTCCTGTTGGCACCTTCCTCATCTCATGCCATGTCTCCTAAATTAATCAAAAACAGTAAAAAAACAAATAAATATTTCATATATGAAAATAAGATAAATATACATGTAATTGTAATGCAAATCTGCTGAGGGATCACATGCTGGGAGAAGAAATGGGGAGCAGTGACAAGTTTGCTTGAGGGAGAAGATTTGGAGAGCGAAGAGAGGCAGATGGGCGAATAGATGCTGTAGATGTCTATGTCATTGTAGGCTTGAAGGAAAGCTTTAACAGCCGGCGAGCAGGCTTTGGTAGGCCGGCCGCCTTCCCCTTCTTCCTTGAAAGAGTTGCATTCCTTTCGCAACGTGGAGTAAAGCTTGTCGGAGATAATCGCATGGCTCCAAGCATACTCCACCATTCCCAACTGGTCGGTCGCATCGTTGAGCACTGCGTTCCCAATCTGCAGTGGTTGAAAAGGTAGCATTATTGTCTAAGATGAGAAACACTTGTCATAGAATCCCAACTATAATTGTATATATATTTATTATTATCTTTTTTGTAATTTCATACACAGTTTATTGTAATTTGATTCATACTTAACGCCTAATATGACTTAATCATGAGTGATAAGTTGTTGCCAATAAAACTATGACATATATGAATAAACTTAATGATTAGTACGAATTCGTTAATCTTACTCAGAGGTGATATAAAGTACTGACCAAATTAAAGGTAGAAGAACAAAGGGAAATAGGTATGTCCCCCACTCTACTTACTATCTGGTTTCTTCCTTTATCTTTAATTAATTTTGTTCCACTTTCGTGTTAAATCTGGATAAGGAAGGAGACTATTACTTCTGTACTGCTACTTTACCATGTGGTTTTCATTCTGCAAAAGAAAGACATGTAACAGCTGATGACCAGCTATCTTTATTAATTACTTTCACCTCCTTTGGAGTATATTTGAAGAAGGGCAATTAATATGCTTGATTTCGAGTCCATGGTTTCAGTTCCAAGCATCATCAGATAACTTTGTTTCTTTCATCTCATTTATTCAGTTGGGGATGCAGTTGGAAATTAACAATAGTGAAATCAACTAGCAGGTTTATTAATTTGACTTCTTACCATGAAACCTCTAAGTTTAATGTATGAGTCATTGCCAGCTTTCTTGTTTCCTTCATAGATGAGCTCTGCGAGCTGGGGAACATAATGACCTATAAAATTGTAGAATGCATACAAGTTTGGAGTTGGCCGGCGTTTCAAAATCTGGTAAATGGAGAATAATAAGTTACAAGCAAATTATAGATTTTATTCACTTCACCTGCATAGCTTTCCCCGGCAATGTAAAACTCATGGTTCTTGAAGTCAGGGAACCTCTTGAACCAGTTAAGGAGAAAGATGTGGGAGTCTTGAGCAGTGATTCCATCGCCCAGCTCTTCCAAATCCTTTGATCTATTGGTGTAGGAGAATCCTACTCCGATTGGTGCTTCGAGGAAGAGAAGATTTGCAACTGTAAGAAGAAAATGTAATTAAAAGCTACAGGACCCATTAATTTGATAGACCTGAACGATTAGTCAATTTAAGTTAATGAAAGTCCACCATCAATAATAAGAGAGAATAGGAAAACTTACCCTTGTTCCAGGAGTAGGGATTGAGAGTGAGGTTGGGAGCATTGCTCTTGACCAAGAATGGGCCCAGCTCCTGTGCAGCTCCATATGCTATGGATGAACATCCAGGTCCTACAGTGTATGTAGCAGCAAGTTCCTAATCTATTCTTTAAGGGAAAAGTATATATTTCCATTTTGATTTTCATTGACAGAAACAAAACCTGACTAATAAAGCAAAAGAGAACAATCTAATGAAACTACTCATATATCTTATGAATATGAATCTTCATTGCCTGATAAAGCAAAAGAGAACAGATGGTGTGGCATTTATGAATGATATGCCAATAGGCATGTTAATTCTTTGCCTCAAAAAATAACATTCATCTTGGTGGTACCATTCTCTGTGCCAATGCAAGGAAAGATGAGACTGATCATTGTGTCATCATTGAAGACATTTTTGTTCAATCTGTAGAAGGAAAACCTAGTGTGCTGTAAAGATAGACGGAATGACAGCTCAGATTTTTGTACTCTGCCTATTGAATGACAAGCACATGCATAGTAGCTATTGGTACATGCTTCAGATATTTGCCGGCTGAGAGAGGAAGGACATCATGGTAACTTCATATGCTACAACATTCTTTAAGATAAAAAATTTAAATATCTTCTTCCAGGTACATACATACATTAATAATATTCAACCACTCTTTTGAATACTCTTGCGCATGCAAACATCATTACATATCATGGTTATCAAAGATGTTTTTTTGATGATAACAAAGCAGCACATAATCAAACAGAATGTTAATTTCGAAATGAGAAATGTTTTGGAGATATGATGATAACTGTTGAAATCATTACAGCAATATTCTTTCAACAGTGATAAGGGGCCTGTTCTAGAAGTATGTGAAGATATGTCTCTATTTTTATCCTAACATTAACAGTGTTTTTTTTCATGACTTTAATGAAAGATATAGAGGTACCTCCCACTCTTTATTCTTTTTGTTAGTCGGCTTCTAGTCTAAACTGTAAACTTTTCTGTAAAGCATGTGTACACCAGAGGAAAGAGAAGAAAACCAGGAATATCATTTACTGACAAAAAAATAAAACTAGGTGTGGAGAAAAAGAAAAGGAGGCTATGTGAAGCAAGAGCATAGGGCATGTCCACAGAATCTGCAGCAGTAAAAGACACTCTTATGTTGGGCATCATGTTATGGCTTTTTATCCGGCTTTGCTCTTGTTCTTGGTGTTTGAAAAAACATAGAACAGAATATTATATTATATCCTTCTGAGTTTTGAAAATGAAAAGAAAAGAAAAGAAAAGAAAAGAAAAGAAAACATGTGTGGTGGTCACAAATTAACTTTACTTTTAGCTTTGCTCAAGTGATAATTTTTGGTTGAAGAGTGAGGGAATCTACTGTCTCAGTTGAGTCACGGGTTCTTAGCTTTTACTTCTGAAAGGGATTTCTGCTTCCAAATTTTGCAGGCACTCAAACATCTTGTTGCAGGCTTGCAGCTGCAAAAAAAAACCAAAGCAGACGCCAGTGCTGCCAAGTGTGGAATAATATTTCTCAAGAACAGAGGCCACAAAGGACATTACATCAAACAGGTCATGCGCATTTCACTCTGATATGTCCTCCTTAGATAGCATGATGTGAGTGCAATGAAGAATCCAAAATAGAACAGTACGACGAAATTATTTTACACGATTCTTCTCTAAGTGCTGAAGCGAAGGAGAAGGGGAGGAGGAGTTGAACTGACCACCATTGAGCCAGAGGACGAGAGGCTTCTCCCGGGGCCTTTGATCGGCCTCAAAGAACCAGTAGAAGAGCGCCTTGTGGTCGTTTACCTTGACGTACCCAGCATAGTGTCTGAAGTCCACCGGAGGCTGGCCGGGGAGCGCCGCCACTCTGTCGGCTTCCCGCTGCAAGTCCAGCCCCTCAGCTGCGCCTGTGACGTCTGAGGCTGCTACCATTAGCAAGAGGCAGAATGCAACCACAAGAGCAGACATTGTGCTCTCCTCTGTCTTCCAGCTTAATGTGGGCTTGGAGGGAGAGAGAGAGAGAGAGAGAGAATGGTAGTGGGAGAAGGTCTTGTGAGCATATAAAGAGAGTGAGGAGGGAAAGAGGATGCAATTAGATTATGGTTTGATTGGTTGGGTGAGGGTGGAAACGTTTGGTGTTTGCGTGACAAGGGTAAAAAAAAGGCTAAAGACAGTGACTAGTGCTTTGTAGTTAGTGAGTATTTAATGTGTGAGTGTGGGTTTGTGTACAATAAGTATTTGGCACAAATGGACACAAGAATCAAGTACAATAACAAATGGGGCATGGTTTGATTGTTTTGGCATCTTTCACAAGGTTAAATTTTACGGTAATGTTTGGTTTTAGGGGTTTTGATTTGAATTAAGATTTCAACGGGTAAAGTGTATAAGGATATTTCTCAAAAGTAAAGATAACTCTTGTTAAAATTAATTAATCTTTTTTTCCTTGTATGCTGGATTGATCATATACTAATGTAGAGATTTTGATCTTTTAAGTTTTATTATTTTTGGATTTCCAAAATCAAGTTTAATTAATTTGTTAATTCTAATTAGATTTGGTTAGATTAATTCAAAATTGGATGTATTGAATTGGGTTGTATAAATTTAAGATTAGATTCAATTATATTATAAGTTAAGTCAAGATTATAATTATATTCAATAATACAATTTCATTTCAGTTTAGATTTATTGATACTTTGATAATTAATAAATATTTCTTACAAAGTTGATTATTGAAATTGTCTGTCAAAGTCTAAATAATTTAGGATGCCAAATATAAATTATTCTAAAATATATGCTTTATTATATAGGATCAGACAGTAATTTCATAACCTTTATTTGAATGAAGTATTAATGTATCAATGCAATGAATATTATAAAATACATATGTCTTCATCACGTTATGCGGGGATAGCTCAGTTGGGAGAGCGTCAGACTGAAGATCTGAAGGTCGCGTGTTCGATCCACGCTCACCGCATTTTTTAGTTTTTCCCATTATTGAAATTTTCAATCAAATTTCCAGAAAAAGGGACGGGAAGAAGCACTGATTCTCCTGCAAATATTATGATTAAAAATTATTAGAAATGAAATAAAATAAATAATACATGCTAACATGGAAATATATCATATAAAAAATATCAAAATATATAATATAATTAAATAACAATAAATATATATATAAATTATTTAAAATATATAATATAACTTCAATCTTCAATAATGCTGTAGCGATTACACCATATGCAATCCATCATGTGCATGTGCAATGCAATGCACATGATGTTGTTTGAGATGGTGGGCTCGATCCAACTACTTGGCCCCGTCTGTGCTAGGGTGAGCCTGGTGAAAAATAGTAGATAATAATAATTATTTTTGAATTCAATCAGAACTTAATCAAATAAACTCCGATTTGGATCGGATCGAACTCATTAGATTCGATCAGTTCGGACCCTATTTGAGTCAACCCCTAACAATTCCTCTTTTGATGAAAATTGGGGCTGATGTAATCCTCAAAAATCGTCCTCCTCTCCCACAAGGCCCGTACAGGACCTACGTCGAATCAATGCTCAAGTGGGCCAAGTCAGCTTCCTTCTTGGACTTAGGAACCCACATAGTCCTCTAAGTCTTCTCCTTCATTGTGTATCTCTGAGAAGAGATTTCCCTGAAAGCAAATTTTATACTTGACCCGGTGTTCGATTTTGCTGTGTTTTGTCTCAGAATCTAGACAGCTTCATGAAAGATGGATCCACCCACCTTGTACAAATTGTTCGGCGTTCTTAGAGCCTTTAGTACCGTCGTGGCTCCATCGTGTACCTCCAAGACTCCTCCTGCATAGGATGTCGTATAGCCCCTAGTGTCAAGAACTCCAAGAGACACTAGATTTCTTTCTAGCATCGGGACATGGCAAACATTTGCTACGATTTTTATCGAGCCATCATGCAATTTTAATTTTACCATCCCAAATCCGACAACTTTGCATGGTATGTTGTTGCCGACACGAACTACTCCACCATTGGTGCACCGATAATCCACAAAGGTCGTCCGGTGTGGAGTCATGTGATAGGAACACCCAAAATCCAGGAATCACTCATCAATACTACCGGTGGTTGACCTGTTCGCCTGCTAACCTAGATTGCCTTTTGCATGATCAGACATATCAGAAGAAGAGGAAGAGAAATTTTGACCTGAGGTGTGTTGTCACCGACGAGACCGCCGTTGCCCACGGCGTGTCTTAACAGTGCTTGTGCCATCTGTCACGATCAATACCTCTACTTTCTCAAAATCTGCATAAGAGGCCTCCATATGTGCGGTCTTGACCCTTATTTTGTTACTGCAACTTTCTCTTAAGACTGCGATATTCTGACTTAGTGTGACCTTGTTTCTTGCAGTAATAACAAGTGACATTTGATTTGTTACATCCTTCTGCTTCATTAGAGTAGAGAGCTTCTCCTTTCCCTCCACTAGAGGAATTTGCTGTAAAATGTGTGTCAATAAGCTCCTTAGACACAAGAGGAGTTATCACATGTTATGGAGTAATAGTAGTCTTTCCAAAAAGCATAGTTTCATAAAAAATTTCAAAAGAAGAAAGTGAACATAAAAGGAACAAAACTTTATCTTCCTCTTCAATTTTGACACCCATATTCTCTAGGTCCATGATGATTGTCTGAAAGGTGTTGATGTGCTCTTTGACCGATGTGCCTTCTGTCATACGTAGGAAATGAAGCTTCTTCTTCAAAGTCATCTTACCAGTGAGAGTTGTGTCCTAATACAAGGGTGCGAGTTTGTCCCAAGTACCTTTAGTTGTCTTCTAGGATGCAATTTCCCGAAGTGCTTCATTTGACAAACTTAGGTACAAAATTGCAATTGTCTTTTGTTTCTTGTATTCTTTCTCCTCCTCGGTCCCCTGCATATTATCCTTATCAATGATAGCATCATGTATCTTCTCCATAGTTAGGATCGCTTTCATCTTCATTGACCAAAGTGCATAGTTGACATTGCGATCTAACTTCTCAATATCAAATTTGGTGCTCGTCATGATTAGGGAAGTAGGCTCTGATACCAACTGTTAGGAAATTTGGAATAATTTCCTGCAAGATCTACAAAATTCGAACCCGGCGAGAGAAACGGAAAACCAAATCCGATAATAATAATGTGAAAAAATAAAACACAAGGGGATTAACGTGGTTCGAAATCATTGGGATACCGATCATACTCTACGGGGAGAAGATGACACTTTTCTTTTATTAAAGAGAGGAGGAAACAATCTTATGCCAATACAAAACAATAATAACTAATTGTGAACTAAAGTAAAATACTGCCTGATAATTTTCTATATCTTGAAACCTGTCATGTGAAAGATTGCTCCTGTTGCTTTGATGGAAGAGAAGAAACTGTCTTTAATTTGCCGCCGTGATCGAAAGGGAAGATGACAGTTCACTACTCTCCAAAATAATAATTGCTGCTCTCTAAAACTCTCTGTGCCTCGGTGTGGGATGATTTTTGCTTAAGTAACGTGTCTGCATTTATACTCAAGAGGTGTGAATTGGTCTGGAAAAAAATTAGGATCGTTGAAAAATATGATCCACAAAATTTTCAGCTAAATTCTTAATAAAAAATGGAACAAGACTCTGCCGTTAATCCTCAATTTTGAGCAATAAAATTGGAGGTGTTACCGAATTATATCATTGAAGCATTCTCAAAAAATAATTTGGAATTGTGTGCGCTAAATAATTATTCAATTTGAATGAGAAAAAGTTGCTTGTTGCCGATTTAATCACCATTAAAAAATGCTCCTCGAATTTCGTGTATAGCCTCCACCTTTATTATCTCGACCGGTCAACTCTACATGAAACAAAAATAATGATGTAGTGATTACAACATGTGCAATACACATGATGTTGTTTGAGACGGTGGGCTCGATCCAACAACTTGGCCCGTCAGGACTAGGGCGAGCCCAGTGAAAAATAGCAGATAATTTTTTTTTTTGAATTCAATCAGAACTTAATCAAATAAACTTCAATTTGGATCAGATCGGACTCATTAGATTCGGTTCGAACCCTATTTGAATCAACTCCTAACAATAAATGATAAATGATAATATACAAACTGATAGTATGAACATAAAGAACATACAAACATATTTAACATGGAGGATATGAACATATAAACCGATAGTATGAACATAAAGAACATACAGAACATATTGAACATGAATATACCATGGATATAGAACATCAAAATTGATATAAACATATGAACATATTGAATATATCAAACTAAGTATCAAAGCATACAGAGAATCAGAACATATGAACTGATAGTATGAACATATGAACTGATTGTCACGCCCTGACTTAGGGTCACGTGACCGGCCAGGGTATACATGCCTATACCCCGTAGCCTAAATCATGCACATGCCAATTGAAAAATAAAACATAGCGGAAAAAAATTAATGAGTTTTATTTCAAATGCAAAATCAAACGAGAAATCATTATAAGTAAGTTTAGTAAAATAATAAAGTGCGAAAATAATAAATCAAGTATAATAGACCACCAATAATGAAATCTAAAATAAATGACATAAACGTCCCCAAGGGACTACAACTCCGAAATTCCAAAACACAGAAACATAAGTGCATGGCTAACTACCAAAACTCGACTACGACCCATAACTAGGACTGCTATAAGATCAATGTAGCTCCTCTGCCCTCCAGTCGCGCCAAGTGCTCTAGCCCACATCACTGGTTAGGCTCTGTAAAATAAAACAACGACAACGGGTGTGTTGAAAAGAACTTGGCGAGCGGTTCTACCAACCCCCATAAAAAATAATCAAAAATATGATGCATAAAGTAAATCTCCTGACTCAAGTAGGAAAATGTCACAAGGAAGTGACCAGCTAACAGGCCATCTGGCCACCACCTGCCCGAAAGCAGCCAACACCCAAACGGTGAAGATCAACAGACCTAAGCCTACCGTGCCCTAAGGCAATAACATATACTAGGACAATCGGGAAGGCCCTCCGAACTTATCCTAGTATAAAAAAATTCGGGAGCAATCGGGAAGGCCCTCCGAACTTGCTCCACGAGACGCGAAGGAGCAATCGGGAAGGCCATCCGAACATGCCCCTTTTTGATATCACAGGAGTAATCAGGTAGGTCATCCGAACTTATCCCACGAGACCAAACCAGAACAATCGGGTTTAGCTCATCCAAACTTGTTCCACAGGTTGAGAATTAGCCATCCAACCTCCCGGGCCTAGCCCGCAATCCGGCTCCTCAACGAGCCTCTCCGCCATTCATAAAGATATGACACAACATGACCTAAGTCAAGTCTCTCCTATGGTGTCTTAGGGGTGTCCTTATTGGAAAGCGTCTCAACACTCCAATATCCGACCCCAACTCCTAGACCCGTAATGTCATACACTCGTGTGGTTTTATTTTATGAATAAACTTACTTGTTGGTTCATAACAGATTATGCTACCCATTTGCCCAATTTTAATGATGCAATTAAAATTTAAATAACCAAGATTATGATTTTATTTTAGGGTTTTATTTTAGCTTACTGTTATGCCCGAAACTGATGTATCTAACTCGAATCTAGTCTTCAGAGTGTGACCTATGTTTCCAAACTAAATTTTTTGGTTAAAATGATATGTTACACGACTATGCTCAGCAAATTACAGACACCACAACAAATAATTCAAAAACTATACAAATTCATCATCTCAGCATGAAATTCTAGCAATATTAAATTTTCAGCATAGCATGAAAATAAATCCAAAAATTCACATATATTAAATCCTTAATTCACCAACATATCAGAATTATAGCATTGAGATAAATCTAAAAAAAACCATATTTGTTAAACAAGATTATCAAGTACTACAATCATCTATAATCATGAATCAACATTTAAGATCAAGCACTCATATCAAGAATTTAAATTCAAGAATCTCATGCCTTCACAATCAAACCCATCTTAGAAACACATGATATATTTTCCAAGAATCACAGATTTAATAACTAGCATGCATTTACATTTACAAACATCAAGATTGATGAACAAATTGATTTATAGAAGGTAAGAATACTTACACCCTTCACATGGGCATTTCATCGAACACTTGGAGGGCACCTCTTCTCTCCACCTTAGCCGAGCACCCCTAGGGTCACCCTAGGGTTGTCGAGTCCCATAGGGGAGGATTTAGGGCCTCTTCAAACATGGCATACAAAAAGAACGACGAGAATTCGAGAGATCATCGAAAATAAATCAAAATCAGCATAGCCTTCAAGAACTCGAAAAAAACTCGAGAAAGAGGGGTGAAACCACTCACCTAAATAGGAAGGATGATGAGAGGAGAAATCCCAGACAACGGCCCTCGAAATCGGTTTCAAAAGATGGAGGCTCGACTCAAGAAGGGGAAGAGAGGGCGGCGGCTCCTCCTCAAGCTGTCGGCTTGAAGAAAGAGGAAGAGAGGGAAAAGAGGGGCTGGCTCGGAGGCTCCTCTTGGCTCGGCTCCAAAGGGGAAGGAAAGAGGAGAGGAAGGAGAAGGGAAGGACTCGGCGGCTGGGCTTGGTGACTCCAAGAGAGAGAAAGGGAGGGGCGGCTGGCGGCTCCTCTCTTTTCCTCAATTAGCTTGTGCAGCTCCAATAGGGAGCAACAAGCCCTAAGGGGGAATTTATAATTCTTCCTACCTCTTTTAATCTGCATCCGCCTCAATCCGGATCTAATACTCACTAACTTCTCGACCCGCTAACCCACTAAGCTTAATTAAACTCCAATTAATCCCATGCTCCACATAAACATCCAACATATACACACTCATATGCGACATAATTAAACAATCATGCATACAAAATTAAATAAATTTATCTACGTAAGCAAAAATTTCTATAACACATATTTTTACTTACCCGAGCTCGCATGTTCGCATCGGACCATGAGTCGACTCAGCTCGACCTCGAACTAGTCCACTAGGCTGGCACACACACACAATAAATGAAAATTAAATTTAATATCTAGGATATTACACTGATAGTATTCAACCCTAAATTAGAAAGAGAGTATGAACATATAAACTGATAGTATAAACATAAAGAACATATTTAACATGGATATAACACATCAAAACTGATATAAACATATGAACATATTGAACATATCAAACTGAGCATCAAAACATACAGAATCCTAGATCGGATATAAACTAATAGTATGAACATATGAACATCAACTGGGTAGTATAAATTGATATGAAAAATTGATAGTATCAACATCAAACTAAGCATGGATCTAGAAATTCTAGATCGGGTAGACAACAAAAAAAATAGAGCCAAAAATTAAAAACCCTAGATCAAACTTCAAAACCCTAGATTAAATATCAAAACCCTAGATCCGGAAATCAAAACCCTAGATTGGGTTATCATTAAAATCGTAGAGCCAAAAACTGAAAACCCTAGATCGGGTAACATCACAACCATAGATCGGAGAAATAATACAACATAGATCGGAAAAATAGCACCAAAGATTATAAAAGATCGGAAAAATAGCATCAAAGAGTATCAAATAATTGAGAAAAAAATCAAAAAAGATCGACTAAATGTGGAAACCCTAGATGAAACCACAAACCTGAAGGTGAAGAAAGCAAGAAACCGGGGATATTGTAGCCGAAGGTGAAGAAAGCAAGAGGTCGGGGATCGATTTGGACCCACGACGATCAATTTCAACAGACGGCGACAAGTTTTCGCATGTCGCCAGCAGCAGTCGAAGAAGGGTGTCGAAGGGTCGAGTGGGTGAGCCCTAACAAGTGAAACAGTCGGGGTTTGTTCGTATTTCGGGTGAAACGGGCGAAACGAGCGGATATTACAAGTATGTCACCGCTCGGTTTCACAAGATTTCGTGAAAACAAGGAAAATAGGTCTAAGTCGTTTTCCCGGTCCAGTGTATTTGCGTGTTTCGCGAAAATGGATTTTCACGAAACTGAGAAATGAAAACAACCTTGTTTCGGTCAACAAACAAGGTTTCAAACCGTTTTCGATCAAAACGGTTTTTGATCGAAAACGAAAACCCTAAACATGCCCTAACAAACATGCTCTAAGTATTTTAAAGAGTTTTTCAGAAGATCTATTAGTTTTAGTGTTCACTGTAATTAAATAAAAATTACATATTTTATATAAAAATTAAAAAGTGCATATTTTATAGGTTTGGAGACTTTTTATCCTAGGGTCTTTTAAGTCTTTAAAAACTCATTAAAACAAGTAAATCTTAATAAGTAAAATAATTTTATTTTACAATAAAATATTCATATGTAATTGAAAATTTTCATGTTAAATAAGTACAAAATTGTAAAAAAATTTGTTTAGGTGAAATCTTTAAGTCTTTTGTTTAAAAATTTATTTTAAGAGTAATTTTTTCTTCAATAAAAAAATTTATGTTACATAAAAGAAATTTATGTTACATAAAAGAAATTTATACAATTGTAAAAGCAATAAAATTCTTAATATTATATTATTGTCTTTATATTTTTGTTGGAAAGCATGAGAAAAGAAAAGATCTATTATGTATTTTTTATTCTGATTGGATTATTGTCTTTATATTTTTGTTGGAAAGCATGAGAAAGTAAAAGATCTATTATGTATTTTTCATTCTGATTGGAGAAGTTCTGAAGTCGTGTTGTCCTCTTGGGAATTTCACATCAAATTTATTCTCTAATATTTTAAAGGAAAAAATATCATGATATGTTCTTCATTCAACCAAACAGTATTTTATATTTGCCGAGGAACGGGTGAAATGTTTAATGCAAAGCAGATTAGGTTGGACAATCCAAAGTTTCATTTCCGTGGTGGAATGGTAGCGCGTCTGACTCCAGATCAGAATGTTGCGTGTTCGATTCACGATGGTTTCAATCCCGTTTTCTTAATTTTTTCTTAATTATTTTTTAATTTTATGGATCCGTGGCGTACTGGTAGCGCCTCTGACTCCAGATCAGATGGCTGCGTGTTCGATTCCGATTTCTTCTTTTTTTTCTTAATTATTTTTGATATTTACAGAATTTGCGGCTACATAAGATTATAAGAAGCAAGCAACCACTAGCAGACAAAAGTATAGTCACAGAGTTGACTATTGGAAATTTGGAAGGAGGACATCCACTGATCCACGCAATACAAGCAATATCATATACCAGTGTGTTACAATATACTTCTTATTATATTGCTCAATATTACATTGTATATTCAATTACAAAATAAGCATGCGATGTGATTAATTACCAATATAAATTGCAAAAACAATAATAAAACTCTGTTGAATAATAAACGTTACATCTTGCATGATCAGAACTTCTAAACTCTGTTGAAGAGATGAAACAAAGGTGAAAATTTGGAATATTTATAGCGCACAGGTACTGTAGCAGTGCCTGAGATTATTATATTACTCTAGTGCTGTAAGACTGTTTGACCTCGATCGAGCTTGAGTTTAATTAGGTCCACAGTGATCTAGCCAGTACAAGATTAATTGCATCTACTAGAATTATGAGATCCTATCCAAGAGATAAAAAGTGTACTACAATATTAAAATATATTTTATAATTAAATAACAATAAACATAATTTAAATATATATGAATTATATAAATTATATAATATAGCTTCAATATTCAACATCATAATATATCTAAAACTGCTAAAATATATCATATAAACACACTAAAATCAATAAACCTGAAAAAAGGACAAAATAAGGAAAATAGATAGGTTATGAAGATTTCCAAACTATGAAAGGGACTAGTTTTTAATATAATTAATTTTACTAAAATTAATATCATCAAAATAATATTATTATATTATACTATACTACATCGATCATAGTTCTTAGCCATATATATATATTAGTTATAATATATTACTGGTACGTATAATACAAATTAATTAACAAGTCATAATTTTATTTCCAAAAAATGAGATAATTTTGAACTTTTTTACTAAATGAAAAACACAAAAGTAAAATTACATATGGGATTAAGTAAGCTACTTGTCATATTTTTGTAAGAGGTAGTAGAACTTCTTCATTTAGGAGTATAATCTCATTTTGCATATTTTCTATATATCCATCCATTCATTTGAAGAAAATTGCACTTACCATCTAAATTTTTGTATAATCCAAACTCTAGGACTGAAATGTGAAAGAATACAGGATTGAAATGCTTACAAATAAAATTAATTTGAAGTATTAAATAATTTTTATGCCCAAATTATTTATATTACCTATTGAAAACAATATCAATTCGATTGTAGCTAATGACATTAACGAATAATATAAGTAAAATTTATATGCTACATGATCGACCCTCCTGAATGCAATATGCAGGTATAAATATATAATTTGATTGATTTGATCAAATTATCTAATTAGATTTGATGAATTTTGAAATGTAATTTGTATCCTATTTTAAAAGAACGTTAGTATATATATGAAAACTTTACAATAGTTATGTAATGCAAGGATAGCTCAGCTGGGAGAGCGTTGGACTGAAGATCTGAAGGTCTTCGATCCATGCTCACCGCATTAGTGTTTTTAATTTTAATGTAATTTAATTTAAATTTAATAAACACTTCAAAATTTGAATATTAAAATATTCATCCTTTTGTTCATGACAGGACTTTGAAATCAATTTTATACTCGGAGTCTGATTGGTCAAACATATTTCATCTTTTGGAAAACTAATTAAGTAATTGTAATTTGTTATTTTATGACGAAAAAAGTATCTTGAAATTAATTTATATAAAAAAATTCATCTTTGTTATTAAATATTAGTAATGTAAATATTATTCGTGATGTTTGGGAGATCTATGCTCAACTTAATATGGATATATACAAAACTAATTTTGGCACTTAAAAAATATGATATTTTTTTTAAAAAATGTTTGAAATGATTGGTACACTCAAATTCAATGTGAGTATAAATATTTGATTCACTTAATAAAAATCATCATATAAAAAGTATAACAAAAAAAAAGTATAACAAAATTAGTTTTGACATTGACATAAAAAATAAAAAAATTAAATCTGATATTTTTTGTTTCTAATGAAACTCTTATCTGAGTATAAACATTTAAGTCAATGATATCATACCATGTTTGCTTCACAATATAATAAGATAAATGAGATATGAGGATGAATTAATGTGTTGTTTGTTTAATGCACGAATAAGAAGAATATATATATATATATATAATTAATATTATATTAGATGTATATTTGATTTAAAAATTTCTATTCAATACTTTATTATTTATTATTCAATTCTGGACTAGACTAGCACTTTGGGTCCGATCGTATCCGTTGGTGAAATGATCACACTAGAAGGGGGATAAATAGTGTATTTTCTAATCTTAAACTTAATTTCGATTTCAATCGTTTTTTTGATTACTTATGTTAATGCACTATTCGACTACTAAATGAATAAAACAAGTCAAATAATTGATACACAAAGTAAGCAATGCAAACACAATGATTTATAGTGGTTCGGTCCTAATGCCTACTCCACTACCTAAGCACCCTGCTTAGGATATCTAAACTAGTTTAACTAGATTAATTAATTTCATTATAATGAGGATTTTACACCGAAAAGTCTCCGCTCTCAAATCGAAGACACTTCCACATCCGGAAGTATCCCGCCTTCCTACCAAGAGCACTCTCCCACCATTCACACATCACAAATACACCCAGATATATATTAAAACAATTATACTTATATTTATAATTATCCACAATCGAATAAAAACTATTCAAATGCAAAATTTAAGTATCAATATCCAAACAAAATAAAACTGAAATATATATAGTATCGAAGTAACAAAGTCAATATAATAATAATAATAAAAAATCTCACGATGACGATGGAGGATGGTCTGGATCATATGGCGGAGTCTGGAGTGCCTAGGTGTACACCGGCGTGGATTGACTCGAGGACGATGGATCAGATGATGCTGCTCCGGGATGATCTGACAAGTTGCGTAGCACAACTTGCATATCCACCATCATCTGACTCTGACGCTCCATCAACTCAGTCTGACGCACGATCGTCTCCTCGAGTGTCCTTATCATGCTACTATGATCATCTCTGCACCTGGAGGTCGACGGCCGCTCACCAGCATGCGGAGGGGTCGGTGCCCCAAGTGGCCGTAGCACGGCTCACGCAAGACCACTATCTGCAAAACCATACACGCGGTCGTGGTCCCAGCCACCTACAGCATCAACCCACGCTGTTGCATCAAAGTCCTCGGGGGTGCCTCCGCGCTGTATCACCGTCTGAGTGTAAGTCTCCTACCCGAGTTTAATTTTTTGTTTAATATTTTTCATAAAACTTAAATTATAAATATATAATGAATAATTTAAACAAATATACTTACCATAATAAATGCAGCGCGGTTGTCGACGTACTCCCCCGTCCCATGCACTCGACGGTGTGTCCGCTCAAACACCGCCATCGGGGAGGGTTGCTGGACAGTCCCGTCGTCCAACACCGTCGTCTACATTTACAAAACAAATACATTAATTAGTACACAGAGTAACAAATAAAATGTAAAATTAAAATTAAGGTATACTTACCATACGGTTCGCGTGCACAGTAAATGCAACAGAGTCGCCAGTATGACGCGCTCCTCCCCCCGACATGCGGTTTCTAGCCGCAGTCCTAGAAACCTCCTGCCATCGATCCGTCAACCACATCGCCACGAGCTGGTCCTATATATCAGACGTAATCCAATCGGGGCCGAATCCCCGAGTCTCCGCGATGTTAGTGGTCCCAGCTCGGGCCATCGCCTGGGACCGGGCCTGCCCCAGCTGCCTGTTGTACCTCGCCCAGGAAATAGCCCCCTAGGCAATGTAAATGAAGGACCTTTGGTCCTCGGCCCATGTATAGCAAACCTGCAAAATAATAATATTAGTACCAATATTAATCATCATGCATGTATAAAAAAAAATTTAATACGTGCCTCAAACTCGCGCCATAATATGTCGACGTGCTCACTGGGCACATGAGACCACGTGGACCATGCCCCGTGCATGTATCGTCGAATGGTACAAGAAATGCTTCTTGACACTTCTTCTTGCTCGAACTTGCACAATAAAAATAAAATTTAATATTATATTATGATATAATGAATTTGTAATGATTCATAATTCATGATATATTATCGCTCCCCAATCACGCTAATGAATCTACGTGACTCTGCGGCTGGTGGAGGCTGCCGCCTGTTCGGACCGCGTGGCCGCCTGCGTTTGGATGTACTAGCCTCAGCAGTATCATCGGCAGAAGGATCAACAACAGGAGAATCAGCAGCATGAGTAAGTGCTGCAGTCTCACCGATCGGAGACTCCGAAGCTCTTGCGACGATAACCACGATCAAACATATCTGTCGAATAGACATATAATTAGATTATTATATATATAGTAGAGATATATTTAATATAAGATATACTTTATAATTATTCCTTATCATCTAAGTAATAGTCTTCGAATTCTTCCTCTTCTTCATCTTCTTCATCTCCAGCTTCCTCAATTTCATGATCGTCATCATCAGCATATTCAACTTCTAATTGAATTGACGCTGTGTCTGCATCCTCGAGTATTGGAATAATACAATCTACGGCAGGAGGACCATCTTCTTGATAGAAACCATCTGTCACATCAGGTATTGGCTCATTTTCTCCTGCTATCGGATCAATTTTTCCTCTACCTTTAGTCTTACAGACTACACGTCAATCTGCTCTATCTTTATTTCGAGCCGGATACTTCGCGTAATA
Source organism: Canna indica (assembly GCA_034359265.1). Classification (NCBI taxonomy): domain Eukaryota; kingdom Viridiplantae; phylum Streptophyta; class Magnoliopsida; order Zingiberales; family Cannaceae; genus Canna; species Canna indica. Next base: position 17,980,094 of record CP136894.1, read on the forward strand.
TACTTGTTCGGCTTGTGATGCCAATATAAAAGGCTCATTTGCTGCCAATTTGGATTTGTAATTAACCTCAACAAGTTTGTATTTTGTATGAACTTTCATGCCCCTTTCTGTTGTATCGAACCAATGACATCTAAATAGGATCACTGATTTTAAGCCGAAGTAGTGCAACTCTATCACTTCTTCCACCAATCCATAAAAATCCATATCACATTCAACATAGGTTGTCCCTTTCACGCAGACCTCGACATTCATCGTCTTCTTTGTAAATGCATATTCCACCGTTTCAGATATCGTCCATTGACCTCTTGTAACTCCAACTCTGGTCTCTTACAAAGTATTTTCAGATCATGTCGGGCTTTGACATTATCTTTAGTTTTTTCAAAAACATCCATCAAAGTGTTGAAAATATTATCAAACATATTTTTTTCAATGTGCATGACATCTAAATTATATCGAATCAGTAATGAACTCCAATAGGGCAATTCCCAAAAGATACTTTTTTTCACCCAGTTATGTGTTTGACCAAAGCCTGACACTCTTTTATTCCGACCAAATACTATCTATGGAAGTGCTGAAACACGTGCTAACATTTGTTCACTAGACAACATCAGTGGTGGCTCATCTCTTTCGACTCTGCCCTTAGTAAATTTATTACGATTCCTTCGATACTGATGGTTAGCCGGTAGGAATCGACGACGACAATCAAAGAATGAGAGTTTTCGTCGTTCTGGAGACTAATTGATTTAGAGTGTTCCATATAATACGGACAAAAGAGTCGGCCGTGAGTGCTCCAACCAGACAATATGTCGTATGCCGGGAAATTATTGATTCTCCACAAGATCGCGGCCTTTAAATTGAAGTTTTGCTTCCGATAACAATCATAAGTGACAGCTCCCTCAGTCCATAATGTTTTCAATTCATCTATTAAGGGTCTGAGAAACACGTCAATTTCTTTTCGCGGACCCTTAGGACCCGGAATAATCATCGAAAGATAAATAAATTCATCTTTCATACACATTGACGGTGGCAAATTATAAATTATCAGCAGCACTGATCAAACTAAATAAGGAGTTGCAGAATGTCCAAATGGATTAAAACCATCTGTGCACAATCCCAATTTGATATTTCTAGTATCCCTAGCAAATGAAGGTTATCATGTATGCAAATGTTTTCATGCTTCACTGTCGGATGGATGAGTCATTACTGTATCATCACGACTTCTTGCATGCCAACTCATATAGGGGGCCGTCTTTTCCGACATGAATAATCTTTGAAGCCTCGGTGTTAGTGGAAAATACCGAAGCACCTTAAACGAGATATTTTTTTGTCGAACCGATTTCTTCTCCTTGTAACGAGGATGTTGACATACGGGGCATTTATCCAACTGCATATTTTTTTTTATAATATAAAATGCAGTTATTTTGGCACGCGTGTATTTTTTCGTACCCAAGCCCCAATTTTCTCATCAGCTTTTTAGTTTTATAAAAAGTTGGCTCAAACTTGTTATTAGTAGGCAGCATTCCATTAATCAATCCTGCAATCCGATCATACACAACCCCGCTGATATTACAATCGGCCTTGATGTTTAGGAGCTGTGTCATTGCTAAAAACCTAGTATATTTAGGACAATTCTCATACAAAGGTTCATCGGCAGCTTTCAACATCTCGTAAAATTTTGTAGCTTCTTTATTCGGCAATTCAATCTCTACTGCAGTTTGTACTTCTGTGATATTAACCGCTGTAGTATCTGGTGGGACTGATGTCTGAGTAACTGGCCGATCAACATTATCATTCCGGTGGAATTGACCCTCAAGACTATCAAGTATCATAGTTCTATAGGGATTAGATTGATTGGATGAAGAAGCACCAACAGAGGAAGATTCACCATATGTCTGAACGACAGGATTGCTCGACGTCCCGACTTCACGTGACTCCCCGTGACAAGTTCATAGAAAATATCTTGGTGCAAATCCTTTGCTATATAGATGCAGAGTGACAGTCTTCCGATCAAAAAATCGTCCATTCAAGCAAATGCGGCACAGACATTGGATTTTATCACCGACGCTAACGAATTTCCGATTTGAATAGGCAAAATTTAGGAAGTATGTTATGCCTAATCGAAACTCATTCGTTAAAGCTCCACGATCAAGACGTTGGTACATCCAACTTCGATCAGCCGACATGATTCTGTCAATCAATGACAATTTCTTTGGTTAATGCCTTTAGGTGAGATTGTCATATTCCATTCGGGATTTATGTTATTCATATTGCACTAAGTATTTCTTTTAACCGCTAATTTTATTCTAAATTTTGGCAGCATCTCCCTACAGTTCTCCGAATATGCATATCATCTGAGCGCGTATCGGAGAACAAGAGAGATGCTGCCGAAATTTAGAATAAGTTAACTGTTAAAAAAAACGTAAGTGCAATACAAATAACTATATTACCAAATTGTCCAATCAGGGACAATTCAAGGATTGTACGTTGTATAAAAGATCATCTACTTCTTTTACACGAACATACAACCCCCGAACGGATCTAAGGTTTTGCTAAATCATATCCGACTCGTCGATGCGTACGTGAAATATATCAACTCGTCGGATGGATGATTATTTTCTAAATATTTCGAGTCAGTTCGAGTCCATAGTGGACAATTCCGACATGAGTCCAAATTAGACGATTTCGGCGCGAGTCCGAAGTGGACGATTCTGGCGCGAGTCCGAAGTGGACAACTCCGGACTAATTAACATTTTAACTAATTAATTAATATTAATCTACAATATTTTAGCTAATTTAAATAATCAACCTACCATTATTAAATATTAATATAACTAAATTAATCTAAACTCTAATAATTAATCTAAAAATTAATCTAAACTCTAAAAATTAATCTAAATCATAACAATTAATCTAAACCCTAAAAATTAATCTAACAAATTAAACAATTAAGTAAATAATTAATCTAAACAATTAATTAATTAAATAAAAAAAAAATGGCATTACCAGACTCTAGCGTCGGCGCCCAGTGTCCGGACACTGTACGAGGTTCCGGCGGCGGCCACCGACCGTCCGGATTATACTATTTTAAGGGTTTCAGCCGGATTATACTTAGGAATCAACGGGGAAGGCGGGGCGACGAGAAATACCTGGAATCGGCGGTCGGAATTGGCATTCGAGGACGGGCGGCGGCGTCGGTGACGGCAGCTTGGCGGCGACGGCGTCGAAAGAGGTGCGGCTGCAACAGAGGAAGAGGAAGAATGAGGAGGAATGGGCGGGCGCGCAGCGTGCCCTATATAAACTTATTAGCAACGGCTCACTCGTCCGTCAAAAAGTCGTTGCTGATAAGTTTATCATCAGCAAAGGGTAACGTGTCAATTAGAAAATCGTTGCTAAGGTAATTAATATCTGCAACGACTCACAAGTCCGTTAGAACGCCGTTGCAGATGTAGCAAATCTGCAACGGCTTGAGCGGCCATAAGAATGTCATTGCAAATAGCAACGGCTTGAGCGACCGTTGCTGGTAACCGTTGCTGAAGACCCAATTTGTAGTAGTGTCCACTGGCAGGATCTTAAGTGTACCATGCCTACAAAACAAAAGTTAGTTTGAAAATTTTAATTATTAATTAAATGAAGAAACAATAATATATTATACAATAAACTCCTCCTCTATAAGGTTTCTACGCTGGTCTAGCACCTGAGGTTTATATCAATTTATAAAATATCTGTTATAAGTACATGAGATATTTCGTGAATGTTTGCAAGCTAACTTGAAGTTTTAGGGATATATTTCGTGAATGTTCATTTGACCGAGCTTTGAGTATTTGTCATAATATTAAGCACCAAAATTTTGAATAGTTATTTTCTCATTTGATTAGATTTTATGGCACTTCTCGAAACATAAAGAAAAGAAGCCACACATTTGTACAAGCATATTTTTAAACAATACGAGTCAGTCACTAGGACATGCCCAGTGAACTTTTCACCCATGGTTCCTGAGCTAGGCGGGGCCCTCTAGCCTCAGTAACCCCAATTGGTTGAGAAAACTCTCCAACCCTTGTTCTTCTTCTTTTTTTCTTCCTTCATCCAAATCAATTCCCAACCACCCACTGTTACCACTCAATCAACCCATTGCTTTTCTGATTTCATATTTGCATTTACCATCTACCTATACTATGCAGCCACGAGAAGAAAGAAAACCTGTAGTACACTACTTGAGAAGCATGCACCACCACAAAAATATTAACTTTCCAATGCTTAATAATGTATATATTGAACCCCAAATTTAACACAAGAATTTATACAAGAATCCATCATCAAATTCCATTGAAGATGGGATTAAAATCATCAAGAAATTTCCAAGTTCTTCAAGACATAGGGCGGCAAGGGAAGAGAAGAAAGCATGAGTTTTGGGGCAATGATTTAGCCACTCACCGGCAAAGGAAAGCAAAGTAGAAGACGCCCTTAACGTTCCTTGTGCCGATGATCGCCGGCGTCGGCAATTGGTCCGGCGGCAACCACTCTCGTCGCCTCTTGCGTCGCCCCCTTGTCGAGTGCCGGGTTTCTTGGATGCGTGCGGCTCTAGCAACCGCACCATTCAATAACCCCTATTTTATTTTATTTTATTTTCATTTTTTACGTTTCTACCCCTAATTTAATCCAACCCCGGTTTCTACTTAACTCGACCAAAACTCGCCCGAATTGGGTTCCGATCGAGTCGTCGGACTCAACTCGACTTATACCCAAAATATAAAATAAAATACTAAACACGCGCAAAGGCCTCACCTTAAATCATATTATCTGGCACTTCCTCCGACCCGCTCCGACGCGCATCCACATTTTTCCGCTGTAAACATTTCGATTAAATTAGGAAAAATCACGGGTATCACATTCATGCAGCAACAGATCGCGTCGAGGCGCCCGTTGGACATATTCAATGGGGCTTGGAAGCGGAGCAATGGTCGCCATCCGAACCGATTGGGGAAGATGGAGTTTTAGGGTTTTTTGAATGTAAGGTGATGTTTGGTTAGTGAAAATTATTTTCTAGTTTGGTTTTGGTTTCGAAAACTTGGTTTTGGTTCTAATTTTTAGTTTTCTGAAAACGCATTTGGTTAATGAAAATAATATCAGTTTTGATTGTTTGAAACTAGTGAATATTTATTTGTTTATAGAAAATAATATTAATTTTCCTTGAACAGTTTTATTAGTAATTTGATTTGATTAAATAGTAAATTGATTCATACGTAACCATTCATAAAAAATAATATGGTTGTAGAAGAAAGCCACATATTTTATTTGTAGTTAGTTTACAAAATTAATATTTGCTAATATGATTGTAAAATATTTGTAAGATTTAATTAAGTTATTGATAATTTAATTTTTTTTGTTCAATTACATATGAAATCAATTAATAAATATTATAAAATTTCAAAAAAAAATTAAGTTCAACAGTGTAAAATTAGTTTTGATTTAATTAATTTGTCAATTTATGATAATAATTTGAGTTGAAAATAATAATTTTTATTTTTATTTTTATAAATTAGATATAGTTTAATTTATTTTTTTAATTAATTAATTTTATAAAAAATATATTTATAATTACAAAGTTGTCATTGTATTTTGATAACGAAACCGATAGTCTCGAAATCACAGAAAATAACATTCTAGCATTTTTTTTATTAAGAAAAGTGGTTTCATTAAAAACATATTTTTATTTTGGTTTCGATTCAGTTTCATGAAAATACTGAATTAAATACATTTTCGTAAGCAGTTTTGATTTCAGTAAAATCGAAATCATAAAAATAGACTTGATTTCGCTAATCACACCGGTCCTATAAGTTTTGAATGTATAATGGTTTGGATATAATAGTTGATTTAAGTTATATAGATGTGAGTGCTATATAATAAAAAAATGAATACTCTTTTAATCATTCTCAAGAGTTTTCATTTGTCAAAAATAAACATATCATGATGTTTATTTGTCTTGGTTCCCCGGACCTAATGATTGGGTTCATTTTCCTAAATGAGCTCTAATTTATTTGATTTTAGTGTATTTTCATTTTAATTATTTTATAAAATGAATAAATTGGTGTTTCCTTGTTTTAATTAATTTCGATAATTATTTATCGTCAATTATTGACATTATATATGTTTTTTATTCGTCTCAGTGCTCTACGCTCAATGGAGGGGTTCTTTTTATCCAATGGTTTCTGGTTTGATCAAATTTGGAGTGTTTTTCAGAAGAATTATTCTTGGAGCTATATATGAAGCTTAATTAAATAAATTATTATTGAGTTTATTTTTGTTAGAGTTGGTTCCCAAGAGAATTGTTATTTTTGAAGCTATGCAATTAAACTAAATAAATAATTCATGAGTTCAATCGGGATAGAGTTGGAACTGGGAGTGATTCGATCACCCATTACATGCGCTATTTACGTAATTGAGCTTTACCTAATTTTTGTCTTTTGGTGATTGGATTCATTTCCTTTGAGCTCTTTTATGCATGTTTTTATTCATGAGCATATTGTCATTGTAGCTTAATTATGATTTATATGCTACAGTAGATGCGTGAGTTATGTTTATAGAGTTATAATTATTAGAATGCATATATTATCCTTTATGGACATGTAATAATTGATGAGTTATTACATTTTGTGATATTGGTGTTACATTGTGTTAGATTGTTCGTATTATGTTGGTGCTATCTTTTGGTTCATTATTATATGGTATAGTACTAACTTTGATTAAATGTATGAGCTAGAGAATTATCATCTTGAGATGTTAAATCAATATGACACAAGATGGAGTTATTTATTGTATTTGGCTATTTTTCAACTTATTTTAGTTGGTTTTTTATTTATTTTGTTTGTTTTACTTTATGTTTGGTTATAAAGGTGTAGACCCAACAATTCGTTTCGGGCTGAAGATATTGGGTCTGGCCAGCCCGCTTGATCAAAAATTGTGCCCGACCCAATCCGACTAGGCCCGATAAAAATTTGGGTTCGTGACTTCGGGCCCGACATGACACGAACAGTAAATGGGTTGGCCCGACTTGACCAATTAGCACGATAATGAAAATTTAGAACTATACTATTGGGCTTTTGGAACCAGGCTATCGGGTCGATCCAAGCCCAAATCAGGCTATTAGGCCGATTCCAGCCCGATATTCCATAACGAATAAAAATTTTATTGGGCTGGGTCAGGCCTACACCATTTAGCCTAGCCCAGTATTTGTTCGAACCTTATCAGGTCGGCCCGATAACGGCCCAAGCACGGTAAGAATCGGCTCAAGCCCAATTTTATCGTGTCGGACCGGGACGAAAATTGTCAGGTCTATAAGGGTGTGGGTGACACCTAACTTTCATTTTTATATTTGTTTTCCTTGTATTTGAAGTATAAACACCCTCTACATTGAGAGATAAGATCTTGGTATACTTTCATTGGAGAATAACAAATATTTTAGTGAATGTTATGAAATAATAAGCAGTATGTTTAGATAATGAATGTTGGCTTGGATTGAACCTATCGAACTATTATAAATCAACTTATTAGCATTATCTTGATTGGTTAATATGTGTGATTTGCTTTCATTTTGTACTTATCATGCTCATCAAATTAAAGACTACCTAAAGAATGAAGTATTTATAACCCCTCAAGTTGAAAGGAATTTATCTCTCTACACTTCTACCACAAGCCAGTCTTATCCATTAGTGAATAATTATTTAAATGTTTTTAAAAGGATAAACTGCCTCCACCGCGGCACAAATTTGAAACGTAAATTTTTGAAAATTTATGTATCAATTTGCCCCACTAGTAAAAGTTTCTGGATCCGCCACTGCAAATGTTACCATACTTCTCAAATTACATGAACATATTGCTTGTTAAAGCATTATATCGTATATTCAATTACAAAACATCTCCTTTCTGAAGATAAGCATGCAATTTGCTTAATTACAAATGTGAATTGCAAAAACACCAGTAAACCGGTTGAACAACATTATTTATGTAAAATGTTTAGCACATGTGGATATCATCAATAGCAAACAAAAGAAGGCTCTCTTTTGAGAGCTAGGTTGTAGCCAAGAGTGTCTTGAATGACTATTACATCTTGCATTTCGGAACTTCTGTTTGTTGTTTTGCTGTTCTAATTAGACCCTCTTGAGTTAGCGACATGATAAGCTACAGATGGATATACAAGGGGATTATCTTTCATAAAAATGTCCGAGAGAGTTCAATAATATGTCAAAAAGAGAATTGATCAAGTACCTCGCCGCTCCTGTTAAACATTTGACCAAGGCACAATCCACGGCCTCCGAAAGCAGACGGGCTTTCTATCTACCTCAATTCAAAGCATTAAATGTCAAGTTTGGAGATTTGAGAAGCAAACTTGTGTAATTACTTGCCATGATTAAGAACCCATGCTTACCACAAATAACAACCAATCATCTGCTCTTACAGGCCTGTGGAACCAAATCCTGCAAAGCAAAGGTAGCATTCCAAATATATTTAACAGAATAGATTCCTTTCTTAACCATCATATAATTAAACATCTTTCCAACTACAAAAGCACATATCATATGAATCCACAATAAAAGAATTTGATAATACTTGTGATTTTCTTGACAACCTCCCAAGTCGCAACTGCTCAAAGAGCATGATAAAACAACTAAAGTCAGGCTTGCAAAGAGCAAGCATTATCTAATGATAGGATAACACTTGATCTGAATTGCCATGTGGCTTAGAGTACAAGAATGAAGAAAAAAGATGTACACCTGTTACTCAAATATCTTAAGAGACATGCTTTTGAGACTCAATATCTTATAGTAACCTACATACATATAGTAATTCTAGTGATCTAATTTGAATTAAATGACATGTAGGTCAATAATTCTGATGACCATAGAGGGATGAAGCGCTTTGATCAGCCTAAAACTGAAAAAAACGAATGTAGACCTCAGTAGAAACATCAACTGTGGGCCTAACACAGAAGGACGTATTTGCATTAGCAAAAACACCTTTTTGATAGGAGATATCAATGTTATGCAAAGAATAATATGAAGAAGGCATGTTGATAATACTGTTGAAAAAGTGAAGAAGCTAGATAGAAATTCCAAGGTGGCTGGCCTAGAAGAGATGAGATAGGGCTCAAATTTGGAATTACATAGGCGTGCGCAGCAGTGCCCTAGGACAGATGAAAACAGAGCTGAAATTTGGAATTACTATAGCAGTGCCCCAAAATCACTGTAGCATCACATTGATAATATTGTGGCAGTACTGTAGTGCCGAGGAAAGGAAGGGAAGTGAAGAATAAATTAGAAAGGTGATGGTGGATAAAGATTAGGGTTAAGGTTTCTCACTTAGCTCTTATACTATGTTAGGAGGGAAAAAGTGAGAAACTTTTCATATGTAATATAATATTTAAAAGTAGGTCCTCAACAATTATCTAATCATAAAGAATTTTGTCAATGATTTTATTACTCACATGCATGGTTTAAAAGATGTACTGTGCCATACACAGTCAGATTTTACTAATCCAAGCAAGAACTAGTACTTGGACTTGCGGTATACAACCCAATTCGGTTTATGCAGCACACATCAACGTTTGTAGTATTCAGTCGCAAACCCTATATGGTGCAGTTCCATATTATACAAGTAATTTCAGTACAAAAATAACACACACAAAAAAGAGAATAAGAAAAAGAAAAAGACGAAAAAAAATACTACTATTCCACCGATGCAAATATGTTATCTTTGGTATCTAAAATTTCTACAGAAAAACAGTTAAAAAGTTGACCAGTGTTATTTCAAATCCTGGATACAGGCCCAATATTACAACGCTGCTGGAAAAAGCTTTTTTAAGCCTGGGAGGTTTCATTTGAGCTGGTCAGAACCTATTTTAACCACCGAAAATCATCTTATTTCATCACTATAGTCTTTTCCAGTTTTTCTCTTACACTCTCTCTAGCTCTCTCAATTCTCTCTTGTTCATTTCATCTGATTATTGAATCACGGGTTTCAATTGTTGATATAAAGACTAAGATCTTTGCATAATACTTTGGTTTATGCTTTCATTTTGAGAACATATATAGAAATAAGGAAATACAGTGATGATGGTTATTTTTGCTTTGAAGGTACTTCGTCCTATTGTGTCTCATATTTGGAATGAGTCAACAAACAAACCAATAAACATATATAGGTTGCAGAAAATCTATATTTATCCTTTCCAAAAGTTAAACAAATGAAAAATGTATAATATTGTGGTAATGTTTCTCAAGACATACGAGTGATCCAGAGTGAGAGATGCCGTTTTCAAGCCCCTTCGTCGATGAGGATTTAGGCTAATGCCACCAAATATCAGATCTGAAGAATATGCCACAATACATCTACAACCAGATAAGATAATTTAGTCTATAGCATTTGGAAAAGTATGACATATGGAAAGATTCAAGTAAGATGTTAATAGTACTAGAATTAAGTCAAATTGCATTTCATTACAGAAGGATACAGTTATAACATAGTATAGTACTACAATTAAGTCAAGGATACTCTGTTATAATAAGGTTCAATTATACACGAAAACAGTAAATAAATCAAATAATCATGTAGTTTATCTAATATTTTAGCCTTTCAAATTACAAGTTATTTCATCTTATTTTCTGCTATTTATTTCTATAGGTAATTGTAATGGCTTCTATAATTTCCAAATACTTGATTCCACAAAAGGAGTCAATTCATGACTAAAAATATTAGCTGCTGCATATGAGAGAAATTTGCCATTACTATTCACAGGAGGGATGTCTTCTTCCCCATCTTTGTCATCCACCTCCATCTCAACTCTACCACTCTACAACTCCACCACTCTACCACTCTACGACTGTAATACCCCAGTTTGGTCCCACGTCACGAGTATATTGGATATGGTGTTGGCTTATAAGGCTTGATGGGTGTGCCATCAACTTCAACTTGAGCATTTTAATTAGACCAATAGGTTGGCCTATGAAGTTGATGGGCCAATTATCCCATCAAGCGAGTCATAACAAATGGTATCAGAGCAAGACTTAGTCCTAAGCATATGGTGAGGGAGCCTATGTGAGAAAGGGTTGCCCAGGAGCTGTGCTGGAGCCGCTACTAGGCTAGGCCTCACATGTCTTCGACTTGGGTGTGATTTTGGGTTATGCGTTAGACTCAAGTTGGGTCTTGACGACATAAGTGGGGAGATTGTAATACCCCAGTTTGGTCCCACATCAGGAGTATATTGGATGTGGTGTTGACTTATAAGGCTTGATGGGTGTGCTACCATCAACTTCAGCTTTCATTTTAATTAGGCCAATAGGTTGGGCTATGAAGTTGATGGACCAATTATCCCATCAAGCGAGTTGTAATAATCACTCTTTATGGGTTCATTGTCATCACTACATAAAAACTCATTAGGAAGAAATATGCTTAAGGAAGTTTGGTTCATGGGACGAGGCCCATCTCATCAACTCACTACTTTGCCATCCGTTATTCCTAATGCTGATAGACTTGCGTGATAAAAAATGGAAGCACAACTCCTCATACTCCTTTGGCAATCCATTGATCCATCACCTGTGAGCGGTGTTGTCAAATAGCGGCCATGGATGGCGGCGCCATGGCGTGGCGGTTTTATCAAAATCCGCCAAGCAAAAACCGCAATGTTACGGTTTCAACGTGGCGCTGTGTGGCGCCCGCCATCTGCCATGGTGGAAATGGCGTCACTTCAGCATTATTTTTATTTTTATTTTTAAAGTAGGGGTGTTTTTGTAATTTTTTAAAAGGGTTAAAATTAAAACCCTAAAGCTTATGGTGGCTGGTGGCTGCTCCCACTTGAAAACTTTTCTACCAGCGGCTGCTCCACTCCGGCAACGAAATCCGGCGACAAATTCTAGCGACAAAATAGCAGTTTTTACTTTTTTTTAAGGTATTTCTCTCCCATTCAGTTCTCTTCATTTAATTAAAATTTTCTTGTTTTTTAGGTTATTTCCTGTTTCTTTTCTCTCCCATACGTATGTGCAGATTTTTTTTCCTGTTTCTTTCGTTTTTACTTCTGTTTTCTTTTCTTTTTTTCTGTTTTCTTTTTTTTTCCTGTTTTCTTTTCTGTTTCCTGTTTTCTCTTCTGTTTTCTTTTTTACTTCTGTTTCTTTTTTTTTCTTTCTTTCTTATTTGCAGCTCATGTTCTACTTCTGTTTTCTTTTTCTTTTTTTTCTGTTTCTTTCTTTTATTTGAGTTCTATACTTCTGTTTTTTTTGTTTCTTTCTTTCACTTTTCATTTCTCTTTCTTTCTGTTTTTTTACTTACTGGTTTGTTCGATTCTTTTTTTTACTTCTTTACTTCTGTTTTCTTTTTTTTCTATTTCTTTCTTTCATTTTAGTTCTATACTTCTGTTTTTTTTTGTCTTTCTTTAATTTTTCATTTCTGTTTTGTTCATTCTTTTTTTTTTACTTCTGTACCTCTGTTTTTTTCTTTCATTTGATCATTTCAGTTTGGTACTAATGTTTTTTTTTTCTGTTTCTTTCATTTCAGTTCTCATTCAACTTTTTTTAAAAAAAATCTGAATATGTTGATGTTCAAATTTGGTTTGCTGTTCAAATTTGTAGGGTTTACAAATCACAACAATGTAAAGCCAAGGATCTTTACAAATTTGGTTTGTTATTCTAATTTTATTGTTCTTGATATATGTTATTACTTAGTAATGCTTTTTTCTTAGTTGTAGTTGTTATATATGTATATATATTCAGCCACCATGCTTCTGCCATTGGCCACAACGCCATCCGCCATATTCGTATGGCGGATTTTTGGCTTTCCACCATGAGCTGCCATCCGCCATTAATAACACTACCTGTGAGCATCTTCCGCTGCACTTGTACATGTTGTGCTACACGGGAACGCACCTGTAGTCTATACATGGGCACCCTCCCCCATTCCAACGATGTGATTAGCAGGTTGTTTCAGTTGCAGCATTCCATTGATAAGGATATATATGGTCATCCTTGTTGGTCGCTTCCAGGCCATTGAGACCGAGTTTAGTGATATGTTCGAGATATTATGCAGTGTCACTATTATGCAGGATCAGCTTAATAAAATCGTCACCATCATGTTTATCCACACTTCAAGGCCTGTCAAGCAACAGATTCTTAGTGGACCTCTCTTCTCACCTCAGATGACACTTATACGAGGGTGACTCACTCCTCTACTATCCTTGCTCCTGTTTTTGATCAATCCATCCTTGCTGTTCATCCTCAGCCTTCTCCTCACCCTTTTGTGTAATTATGTATTTTCACCTAGCATATATAGAGAGAGATAGGTACAGAGGGGCTGCTAGAAGATTTGGGATTCGAAACTACTGTACACTAAAGATAATAATAAATCCACAAATTCAATACATATTAAAGATTAATATGTAAAATATTAAATATGATTGGTTGACCACTTATCCCAAAAGCTTATATTATTAGGGAAGAACCCAATCTACACTTTTGTCTATAAACGTAGACCCACATAAGCCCAAGTAGAGATGCAAGCCTTGAACAGGTGGCCATGAAGGGATGCTTAAGTTTTATTTTGAATAAATAGGTGCTGTAGAGGTGTAGTTAGTTTTTTTTTATCCTTGAAAGTGTTATGTTTGTTTTGGAGGTACTAGTCCCTCGAAGACTAGTGAACCTGTTGTTTATTTCCTAGTTATTAAATCTTTAATCTAAAGCTGTTGAAAGACTGTTCATCTTCAAATATAGTTCCTGGATCGTATCAACTGGTATCAGAGTGGCTGGATCCTGTGCTTCCGGGGTGCTCGATCACCAGACTCATCAATCGCCAATTCTTCTTCCGCCCGACTCCTCAACACCCGCCAATTCAGTCGCAGCCTGGAGCCCATCGCGTGCGACGCGATTCCGCCTGGAGCGCTCACCTTCCGATCGCATCTCAAGATCGCCATTTCATCACCCATCTTCAATCGCCAAGTTATCTTCCTCTCCATCGAAGTAAGCCAGCGCTGATTCGTGCGATCAAGAACCAATTGAGTGAGGCGCCACTCACTCGATCCTGTGATTCTGCTCTTGCCCTTCTCGGGAGACTCAATCGCATCACCTGCGATTCATCTTCCTCAATTCTCATCACAATCGCCTGTAATCCACTGCCGCCAATCCAGGTGCTTTCTTTCTGCCATTTGATTTCATTCTCTACAGCCAGATTTTCGTCCCCAGAATAGTGTTCTCCATATGTGCTTTCTTTCCGCGAGTGAGGCGCGACTCACTCGATCCTGTGATTCTGCTCTTGCCCTTCACGGGAGACTCAATCGCATCACCTGCGATTCATCTTCCTCAATTCGCATCACAATCGCCTGTAATCCACTGCCGCCAATCCAGGTGCTTTCTTTCTGCCATTTGATTTCATTCTCTACAGCCAGATTTTCGTCGCCAGAATAGTGTTCTCCATATGTGCTTTCTTTCCGCCATTTGATTTCATTCTCTACAGCCAGATTTTCGTCGCCAGAATAGTGTTATCCACATTGCCGCCGGGTTCTTTTCTTTCTGTGCCACCAAGTTTTATTCTACAGAAATCAGATTTTCTTCATTCAGTAATCAGGTTTTCTTCAAGCAGTTCTTCATACAGTAATCGAGTTTTCTTCAAGCAGTCTTCCCATTTTGGTGCAAACTGGTGACTTAGGCTAGAATCGGCAGACTACAGTGTTGATTCAAGCAAATTTTTACTATTCAGTCAACAGCTTTTGGCTTGCTCTTTTGGGTACTACTTTTTCCCCATCTCCCATTGTAGCAGCGGATGGTAAAGACAAGAATGGATTCTAAAGTGCAAACGCCGGAGAAGGTGGTTGGAGCACTAGCAGATGACGTCGATATGCTGAAGGAAAAGATGCTTGAAATGTTTGAGATGATGTGAAGAAGGGAGGAACGAGATACTCTAATGGAGCAAAAACTCAAAGCGCCGGAAGTAACAATCGCAGAAGGGGTTACCGAACTTTCTCTTGGAGAAGGCAGTAGGAAAATGGAACGAAAAGGAGAGTGTGAAACTGAGGAAGTGCAAGGGCAAACTTTATATGCCGAGAGGCACATTCGGAAGCTGGATATACCAATCTTTATGGGCAAAGACCCGTATGGGTGGCTGTTCCGTATTGAAAGGTACTTTCGCTACAACCACATAAAAAATGAGGAGAGAGTGAATGCTGTGGCAATATGTTTGGAAGAGGAGGCATTAAACTGGTTTCAATGGTTTGAAGGGAGAAATTCTAATTTAAGTTGGACTGATTTCGAAAAGACTGTTGTTCGAAGGTTCAAGGCTCCTGGCGAAGGGAATGTGTATGAGACATTGATGGCTTTAAGACAAGAAGGTTCTGTGGCAGAGTATCGAGCCAGTTTTGAGTTGTTATCATCCCCTCTTCGCCATGTGGAGGAGGGTTGTTTAATTGGAGCTTTCATTAATGGCCTTAGAGGGGATATCAAAGCGGAGCTTCGATTATGCATCTATGAAGACTTAGAGACACTCATGATGTTGGCTCAAAGAATTGAGGAAAAGAATGTTCTCCTATCTCAATTCAAGAATGGCATTCTCAGCTCCAACAATAAGACACAATCAGTGGGGTCTTTTGGACCTTCCAGGCCGAGTTCACGATTTAATCATGGCCAGGGACCTACCCTAGGTCCAATAGTAGTGGCCAACCATCCCTAAGCAGTAGTCGGACTGTTGAGCATGAGAAGATTCAACCTCCTAAATCACCAACCCCACGGCAAGGAGGAGGATATTGGAGGTTGTCTCCAGAAGAAGAACAAAGAAGGTGTGAAAAAGGGCTTTGCAGGTCACCACTGCAAATTTCATAACCTTAACATCCTACTAATGGCACCAGAAGAAGAGTTTGACATTGCAAAAGGGATTGAGGAAACCAAATCTGAAAACTTCAAAGTAGTGATCTTAAATGATTCGGTTGGGGAGGAAATGATAGAAACTGAACTCTCCTTACTATCAATGGCAGGAATTACCACCAAGAGGACTATGAAGTTAAAAGGAGAGCTCAATAACCAAAAGGTGACGATTCTAATAGACTCTGGTGCTTCGCACAATTTTGTTTCTGATAGTGTGATGGCTGAACTGAAATTGATTGTTGATGAAATGAGGAGTTTTGTGGTTCAAGTTGGCGATGGACATAGAGTGAGAAGAACGAGTGTTTGCTGCCAACTCAAACTGAAAGTGCAAGGGGCTGAAATTGTAGAAGACTTCTATCCATTTGAATTAAAGGGGATTGACCTCATTCTGGGAATTGAATGGCTTGAAAAATTGGGAGATATAAAAGCCAATTTTAAAAGTTTGACATTAGAATACTTTCATGAGGGAAGGCCGGTTGTGTTAACTGGAGATACGGCTTTGTGTAGAACCTTGGTCACTCTCAAACAATTAACCAAGGCTTTTTCAGAAGTAAAGGAGGGATTCTGGATGGTGTTTGTGGATGTGGAGGAAAGTGAGAAGGTACAGGTGGTCGAAGCTCGGGTACAAAAATTACTCGAAGAATATAAAGACTTATTTGAAACTCCAAACCAACTACCACCCGCTTGACCTGAAGATCATGCTATACGCCTCAAGGAGGGGGCTCAGCCTCCGAATATTCGACCATATAGGTATCCACATTACCAAAAAGCTGAGATAGAAAAGATGATAAAGGAGATGTTAGAAGCTGGCATTATTTTGCCTAGTAACCGCCCCTACTCAAGTCCAGTTCTCTGATGGTCCGAAAGAAGGACGGGGGGTGGCGTATGTGCGTGGATTATAGAGCATTGAACAAGTCTACTATACCCGACAAGTTCCCCATCCCAACAATTGATGAACTGCTAGATGAATTGGCGAGAGCTCAAGTGTTTTCTAAGCTGGATCTTAAATCAGGTTACCACCAAATAAGAGTAAGGGCAGGAGATACCGAGAAGACTGCTTTTCGGACGCATGAAGGGCATTATGAGTTCTTGGTAATGCCTTTCGGATTGTCCAATGCGCCCTCTACATTTCAGTCACTAATGAACAGCATTTACAAGCCTTATTTGCGGAAGTTCATTTTGGTCTTCTTTGACGACATTCTGGTCTACAGCCCCGAGATGGACACTCACCTCCAACACTTGCAAGTCGCTTTTAGTGTGTGCTACAAAAAAACAACCTATGCATCAACAGGAAGAAATGTGTATTTGACCAATTTTAGCTTGAATACTTGGGCCACATTATATCAGGGGCAGGGGTACAAGCTGATCCCAAGAAGATTGCTTCAATGGTTCAGTATCCTATTCCTAAGGACCAAAAACAACTCAGAAGGTTCCTAGGAATGACAGGATATTATCGAAGATTTGTTAAAGGTTATGGATGTATAGCAAGGCCTCTCACTCAGTTGCTACAAAAAGACAATTACCACTGGAGCCAAGAGTCTATGGCTGCATTTGAGGCTCTTAAGAAGGCTGTGACATCCATACCTGTGTTGGCAGTACCTGATTTCAACAAACCGTTTATTGTCGAGACGGATGCTTCGAGCTCAGGCATAGGGGCGGTTTTGATGCAGGAAGGGTGCCCTATTGCATTCATTAGCAAGGCCTTTTCACCTTCAGCACGTTTAAAATCAGTTTATGAAAGAGAGTTACTCGCCATTGTCTTCGCTGTCACCAAGTGGCGACATTACCTCTTGGGAAGCCATTTCATCATCAGGATCAGCGCAGTTTAAAATATTCGTTGGAACAACGGACCATGGGTGAAGAGCAACAGAAATGGATCTCTAAATTATTGGGATTTCAGTTTGAGATCCAGTATAAACCAGGGGCAAGTAACAATGTGGCAAACGTCCTTTCCCGCCGAGACGAAGATTCGTTGCTAGCGGCTTTTTCAGTGAATCAGGTTGCGGAGTTAGATGGTTTTGAAAATGAATTACATCGTGATCCCAAGCTGAGCACAATAATTCAAGAGCTGATGTTACAACCTGCATCCCATCCAGAATATACTGTTCGAAAGGGTTATTGTTCTATAAAGGCAGTCTAGTTATTCCAAAGGGGTCTGTTCTTATTCCAAAATTGCTTCAGGAATTTCATGCATCACCAACAGGGGGGCATTTTGGGTTCTTTCGAACTTACAAGCGGTTGATGGGTATATTCAGTTGGGAAGGACTGAAAAATGATGTCATGACTTTTGTGGCTCAATGTCAAGTTTGCCAACAGAACAAATATGCGGCTATGTCACCCTCAGGTCTACTACAACCATTACCCATACCTACTACAAGTTGGGAGGACATATCTATGGACTTCATTGGCGGACTGCCAAAATCTAAGGGGTACGACACAATTTTTGTGGTTGTGGACCGACTTACTAAGTACGTTCGTTTCCTTCCTCTCAAACATCCCTTCACTGCCAAGGATGTTGCCGTTGTTTTCATTAAAGAAATTTTTAGACTACATGGCTATCCTTGCTCTATTGTATCTGATCGTGATAGGCTATTTATCAGCCACTTTTGGAAAGAACTACTCCATTTGGTAGGTACAACTTTGAAAATGAGCACAGCTTACCACCTCCAGACCGACGGTCAAACTGAGGTTGTAAACCGTTGCCTAGAAACTTATCTTCGATGTTTCAGTGGAGATAAACCAAAGCAGTGGTATGAATGGCTACACTGGGCTGAATTCTGGTTTAATACGACATACCACTCCTCTGCGAAGATGACTCCATTTCAGGCTCTCTATGGCCGTCCTCCTCCCACCATTTTTAGACTCGCAGGGGAGCCCTCAGCGGTGGAAGAAGTTGCTCAGTTGATAGAAGCTCGGAATGCTATTTTGGATGAGTTGAAAAATAATTTGGCTCAGGCTCAAAACAGGATGAAACAACAAGCAGATTCTAAGCGTAGAGAAGTGCATTTCTCAGTGGGAGATTATGTCTATCTGCGTGTACAGCCTTACAAACAACGCAGCTTGGCAAGACGATTCAATGAGAAATTGTCACTGCATTTCTATGGACCTTTTCAGATTCTGGAGAAAATTGGTGAGGTTGCCTACAAGCTACAACTACCAGAGTACACAACTATCCATCCGGTGTTTCATGTTTCTCAATTGAAGAGGGTTGAAGGTACTCAGCTAACTCCTAATAAGCTCCCTCCCTGCATATCTGATGAGCTAGAACTCCTTCTCACACCTGAAGCAGTCCTCAACTCCAAAACTATGCCTAATGGATCCCAGCAGGTTTTAATTAAATGGACAGAATTACCTCAGTTTGAAAGCTCTTGGGAGTCATTTGATGATATTGATGGACAATTTCCAGCCTTCCACCTTGAGGACAAGGTGGCTCTTTTGGGCGGGAGTAATGATAGGCCCCCTATACGTTTTGTCTATAAATGTAGGCCCACATAAGCCCAATTCGAGATGCAAGCCTTGAACAGGTGGCCATGAAGGGATGCTTAAGTTTTATTTTGAATAAATAGGTGCTGTAGAGGTGTAGTTAGTTTTTTTTTATCCTTGAAAGTGTTATGTTTGTTTTGGAGGTACTAGTCCCTCGAAGACTAGTGAACTGTTGTTTATTTCCTAGTTATTAAATCTTTAATCTAAAGCTGTTGAAAGACTGTTCATCTTCAAATATAATTCCTGGATCGTATCATCCTCGCGCCATGGTTTCAAATCTCATACCGTACCGGGCGGTAAGCCCGGTATTTACCGGTTTTTGAAAAAACCGGTATACGAGATACCCGGTATGGGTAAATACCGGGTATCTCGGTAAATACCGCCCGGTATGCCCGGTATTTATTAAATACCGGGCAGTATTTGCTATCATACCGGGCTATACCGCCCGGTATGATATTTTGCACTGTAGCAAAATATCGATACTTTAGGAATACCGGTTACCGATAAATACCGCCCGGTATGCCCCGGTATTTAGCAAATACCGGGCGGTAAGAGCTATGATACCGGGCGGTATCGCCCGGTATCACCCAACCCAACGGCTCTTTTTAAGAGCCGTTGGGCTGCTACAGTGCCGATAGACAGCACTGTAGCACCGACAGCCCAAACGGCTCTTAGGGTGTTTTTGGTCATTTTTTGATGTTTTGGTGGCTATATATAGCCACCAAAACACCTCTTTTACTCTCACTCACCCCCTCTACTCATCTAAACTCTCTAAACTCTCAATCTTTCTCAATCTCTCTCTCTACTTTCTTAATTTCTACGTCGAAATTCTGCTCAAATGGCGCCGAAATCTCAAGTCGACCCCGCATGGCAACACGGTGTTCGGTTGGAGAAGGCTAACCACTGGAAATGCATCCACTGTAATATGATTTCTCGTGGTGGAGGCGTCACTCGATTAAAGGCACACTTGGCCGGAACATCCAGCGACGTCGTCAAATGCACCAAAGCATCGCCGGAAGTCCGACAAATGTTTAAAGATATGCTCACCAACAAGAAGGAACAGCGTCTTCAGAATGCAGCTCAACAAGCCGAGTTCGACCGACGAGCTACCCAAGATGTCAGCGGTGGCCATTATGAGGCTCGAGGTGGCGATAACGACGAGGATCCGGAACTTGAAGCCGGCATCCGAGCTTCATTGGAGCATGCTGAATTCGAACGAGAACGGATGTATTATCCCGGATCTTAATTCGAATATGGCGGCGGCAGTGGCAGCGGTGGCATAAGCAGCGTCGGCTCAACTTCGGCTGCCGGAGCAATGGACCGAAGCGGTCCAATTCCCTCCGGTCCTTATATTGGTCGGAGTTCTAGCATGAGAGCACCTCAAACTCAGAGCAGATGAAGCAGCAGAGGAGGCCTTCGTGGATTCTTCACAAACCTCGGAGCAAGTGGTAGGAAAACTAATATTAATGTTTCTGATCTTGATCCTAGGGCATTTCCTCCTCCATCAGCAAAGCAACCACGTATAGACGATGCTTGGGGCAAGACGAAGAAGTGGGAGTTGGGGAGAGCCATCTCCAAATGGTTCCATTTCAGCCGGATTCCCGCAAATGCAGCCAACAACCCATACTACCGCACCATGGTGTCTACCATCCAAAAGGTAGGCCCAGGTATTGCCCCTCCAACTCCCTATGAAATTTCAGGTCCTTACCTAGAAGCGGAGGTCGATGAAATAAAAACCTGGATCGATGGAATCAAGCGACAATGGGGGGAGTACGGATGCAGTTTGATGTGCGATAGCTGGACCGGGCCAACCCGAATGAGCATCATCAACTTCCTCGTCTATTGCAACCGGAGAGTTGTTTATCACAAGTCGGTGAACTCGTCCGATGAAATCCATGACGCTTACTACATCTCGAAGCTGATGACGGAGGTGATCGAGGAGATTGGACCTCGGAACCTTGTTCAAGTTATAACCGACAACGGAGCCAATTTCAAAAAGGCAGGTGAGATAATTGAACAAGATTATCCTCACATATGTTGGACTCCATGTGCAGCCCATTGTGTAGACCTAATGATGAAAGATATCGGTGATATACCGATGGTGAAGTTGACGGTAAAGAAGGCGCAACAAATTACCCGCTTCATCTACAACCATACATGGGTACACGCCCTAATGAAAAAATTTACAGAAGGTCATTTATTAATTTTTAAGTAATTTCTAATATTTATTTATTAATTAGTTTATCATAAATATTTACTAATGATAATTTCATATTTTAGGTGAAATTCTTCGACCGGGAGCGACTCGTTTTGCAACCACCTTCATCGCATTAAGGTCACTCCAACAAAAAAAGGCGGCCCTTAGAACCATGTTTACAAGTGAGGAATGGACTTTATCAAGATATGCTGGAAAAACCGATGGAAAACAAACAGAGAAGTTCATCCTCAACACGCATTTCTGGGATTGCATCGCAGAAATAGTCGTCGCCGTAGAACCTTTGTACAAGGTTCTACGACAGGTGGATATGGAAAAGACGCCTCAAATGAATCATCTTTACCACTACATCCACCAAGCACAAGAAGAAATCAAGAGGGTTATGATTTCTCCTGCCAAGTATGAACCATTCATCAAAATTATCTCCGAGAGATGGGATAATCAAATGAGCCGTGACATACACATCGCAGGTATTTTTTATTTAATATTCAAAAATTATTTAAATTTAATTCATTATGCTTAATTACTTATTCATTATGCTTAATTTTTTATAGGGTATTATTTAAATCCTTCATACCAATACCGGTATAATCTTGGAATTGTCGATAGTTTGTTATATCCCCTCCGCAAGGTCATACAACGAATGTCGGGATCCAACCAAGAAGCGGCACAAGCTCTCAATGAATTAAAATGGTTCCGCGATGCAACTGGCAATTTCGGAGATTCATTTGCAATCTCCATCCGAGATACTATGGATCCAGGTAGATAGATTTTCTTTGTCAATTTATTTATCAAAGATAAAATCCCGTTACTAATATTAATTTTAAATTTGCTGCAGTCGAATGGTGGTTGCAATTTGGAAACGAATCTCTAACTCTTCGAAAGATTGCAACACGCATCCTCTCGCAAACCACATCATCAAGTGGATGCGAGAGGAATTGGTCGACCTTCGCCTTGATTCATACGAAGCCGCGCAATCGCCTTTCGTACGCCCGATTAGAGAAGCTCGTATATGTTCATTATAACATGTGACTTCGAATGCGGGCGTTACAGAACGAAGATAGAGAAATTCTACATGTAGATCCGTTCGATGTCGAGTTCGTCCAAGGCGATGCAGACCCAATAATTGATTGGTGGAGTGCAATGGAGACTGACCCGCCTCTTCTTGATGAACCTCAACCAGGCGAACCACCTCAGCCTTCACCAATTATATCTGATGCAATTGAGTCCGAGAGTCAACCAGAAGACACGTACAGTCAAGTTCTTAAGAGGGACATGAACTTTGCTCCCTTGGACTCTCAACGAGTTCGACGAGTAAGACGACGATCCACGTCCGACTCTCCACCTTCACAATTAAAGGGAAAGAAGAAGACACCTTCACCTTCACCTTCAAAGGCAAAAGGCAAAGGCAAAGGCAAAGGGAAACGACCAATTGATCCTTTGGACGTGATTGCAGAAGCGGAAGAGGACGAAGAAGACGAGCCCTCGGTTCGTAGCAGTAGCAGCACAGAAGACGGAGGAGATGATGATGGAGCTGGGGAAGAAGACACTGTCGTACCATCAACACTGGCACCTACCGATCTGTGGACGAATGAGCAATACTTCGACCACTCCACCCAAGATCAGGATCACGGTGCTAGAACCAGACGAACAACTCGGGTGTACGAGAAGAAAGGCCGGCGTCGAGGAGGTGGACCAACAGCTTTGCAAGATTACCACCACGATATGATGAGTAGCTTGCAAGAAGTTTCCGAATCAACCCACTCCGTATCAAGTACCTACTCAACTGATGATACATGGACTAGTTCTTGGACGGTCAACAAAGAAACACTGATGGGTATGTGGTATAATGGATACCAAGACATGATGACATGGGATCATTTTCAGATATGGGCATTGCAGACTTACGGTGTTGACCTTAGTCGTGTATGTCCCCAAGATATGTACGAGTACGATGGACGTCATTCGTCCGCATTTTAAACATTGTATTCATGTATTTGACATTTGGATATGAAATTTAAGTATTTCTTGATCAATCATGGGTTATTGGAGTTATTTTTAGCACAAAATCAAAAAAAAAAAAAAAAAAAAAAGGGCTCGGTATGCCATTTTCGTACCGGACCGTACCGTGTGTCGGTACGGTACCGGTATTTTAAACCATGCCTCGCGCAAGGTTTAAGTGTTTTCTTTACCGTGATTATGGCAGGAATTGAACACAATAGATCCTTGAGTTTGATTGCATGCCACTTACCTTAAAAGCTTCAGCCTTTAGAGAAAGGGCCCAATCTGCACTTTCATATTAAATATGAAAAAATGGTATTGTGAATTGAGGCAAAATTAAATATTAATTGAGCAAGTCAAGCTATTATTCTTGGGTTGCTATCTATGGTAAGCTACACCTTGCTGGGTTTTTTTTTTCCGTACAAGCTCAACACAGTGAAAATCAACAGAATAACTTGTGAACCTCCATAGACAAAAGAACAAGGTATTAAATGAACAAAAGTTTGGATTAGAATCAGTAAATGATCAAAGTAATGTTATTTTGAAAGAAAATGTCAGAGCAGTATATGGTATAGCTATATTGAATATTAATATGCAAGATATTAGGTGAATTTCTCCTGGACACTACAAGATGCAAGTTCTCCTTTTGAGTATAATAGAATCCATAAGCCTACTAATTTATTTATATTACACTAATGTTGCAAGATGGTATACATGTACAATGCTTGCTAAGTGTTCTAGATGCAAGATGTAAAGTTTCAAGGAATTACCGATGCAAAGCTGGGTCATCTGTAAGTTTACCTCTAGCTTTAAACCAATACTTCAACCTAACAAGAAATCAAAGTCAACCAAATATAGCTTGTTAAGCCATAATCACTTGAAGAAATGTTAAGAAGCAATAGAACACAAAAGACATGTATTACCTAGGTTGAGGCTTCTCTGAGAAGTGGTTTACATCACAATATTTTATTTCTATGGGCCATGGAATGAATTTTTTCCTAGCAATTTTATTCCGATACTCCCTGTTTGCAAAATGCTAGACAGTTCAGATGATAAATCATAATATAATAACAACCAGTAACACAATAAATGGTGTAGGGATTAAGAAGCTCAAGATAAGATGTTCCAACTTCCAAGTTCCAATAGCGGAATTTTATCCAATGCAAGACTGCAAGATCTGGTGCAAAATGATGTGGTACAAGGTTGCATCTAGTGCAAGCATGAGATCCCATCCAAAAGAGAAAAGTCGACCACAAGATCTTGTGCAAGGTTGGATTGCTTCTAAGAGACAATGAAGGATTCAACTAAAGGATAGTTGGATCCAGTGCAAGAACAAGGTCTCATGCAATGTTTCTTCATAATAAATGTACAATACCAAGCTCAATGTGTTGTCATAGTTGTAAATCGCGAGAGGTGCACCAAGGCACAAAGGGCTCTTGGAGCCATGTCACAAGGCGCAAGGTTACGACGCACGCCATAACGAGGCGATGCTCAAAAATAAAATAAACTTATAAAATATATTTTGTACATAAAAATATATATTTCTAAAATAAAGTCACATAATTTAACATCTAATGAAATAAAGATAATAGGTCTAATCTAGCATCCAATCAAACAAAGATAATAAGTCAAATTTGTTCTTAAAGAACTACTACATAAGCACTCATCAAGTTCAACATCATTAAAAAAGCAAAAATTAAAAGAGCACATAAAACAAGTATGACAAGCTAATGAACTACTCATCGCCTAATTCCAGATGATCATGGTCTTCATCATCTTTATCGATCTCATAGTCATAACATTTGGAATACTTAAAAGAGATAGTTATTCCTCCTCCATCTTCTTCTTCTTCAAAAGATTCATCTATAAGTGTTGGACTGGCCGCCGCCAGAGCTGAAACATGATGGAGGAGGGCTGGCTGGAGTTGAAACCTCATGGAGGAGAACTTGTCGGAGCTGAAAAGGAAGAAGAAGACTCGCCGGAAGCTCGGAACCGAAGAAAGAATAAGGAAGAAGAAAGAAGGTTGGTCGGGTGTTGTGGGTGGCGGCTAAGGGAGGGTGTGGGGTGCCTAAGTTTCTAACATTCCTCTTTTTTTTAGAAAAAAAGAAGCATCTGCTCTGTATATGGCGCATCAGGCATGCACCTAAGCCCTTGAGGCAACATGGGATCGCCTCAAGGGGTAAATGGTGATAGGCCTTGAGCCTCGGTGCGCCTTGTGCCATGGCACGCCTGAGGCGCACTTTCTAAAACATATCAGTTGTAGTTGCTAGAGTTGACATTGACCATTGCCAAGTGCTAGAGAGAGAAGGAAAAATATAGACAACAAGATGGAAAACGAAAATAGAAGCAATAAGAATGGAGGTACGTAGGGTTAAGAGGTTATACGTAATCCTAATACTAGAAAAGGGATGTGGTAACACTATAGCAAGAGAGGAGAATTTGATAAAATACTGATAAGGTTATAGACATCATGGTTTCAAATACTGTACCGTACAGCCCAATACGTGCGGTATTTACCGGTTTTTTGAAAAACCGGTATACGAGATACCTGGTATTGGGCGATACCGGTTATCTCGGTAAATACCGCCCGGTATGAGCGGTATTTATCAAATACCGGCCATACCGGGCGGTATTTGATGTCATAACGGGCGGTATTGCCCGTTATGACGTAACGGCTCTTAAAAAAAGCCGTTGCAACAGTGGCATATAGCCGTTTGGGGCCGGATTTAAAATATTGTATTCATGTATTTGACATT
This sequence comes from Canna indica, assembly GCA_034359265.1. NCBI lineage: Eukaryota > Viridiplantae > Streptophyta > Magnoliopsida > Zingiberales > Cannaceae > Canna > Canna indica. The sequence continues at coordinate 18,006,433 of CP136894.1, forward strand.
TGAATATTAAATTTAAGTATTTCTTGATCAATTATGTGTTATTGGAGTTATTTTTAATAGCAAAAAAAAAAAAATTGGCCTGTATGCTTTTTTCGTACCGGCCCGTATCGTGTGTCGGTACGGTATGGTACCGGTACCGGTCACTGACCGAGATCGGTATCGGTACCGGTCACTGACCGAGATCGGTATCGGTACCGGTATTTTAAACCATGATAGACATATTATAGTTTCTACTCAAGATTTAAAATCTCGTATTGATATCAATAATTGATTAGTATAGGTACGTATCAGTACCATACTGGTACTATCTGATACATACTAATGTTAGTACAAGTTTTTTTTTTCATGTTACATTCTAAACAATGTATTTCACATATTACTTCATTTAAATGATTAAGAAACATACATAATAAAATAATAAATCATAGAAACATTTCAAATTAAAGTGCAACACTTGAAGTTAGAATGAAATGAAACAAATTTAAGTCACCCATCAAAGTAGGTAGGCATCATCTCCACGAGCTCAACACAACTAAGGTTGATGCCATATGTCTCCAAAGCCCACATTAGAAAGGTGCCCCATGTCATGATGTTTTGGAATCTAAATAGTACATTGACGGTTCAACTTTCTTTGGTGGGAGTCATTGACTAGTCCCGTATCAGTAGACTATGCTCCATAGTGTCAATAACTATGACTATCACACTCAGCCTCCAAAAGGTTACTCATCATGTCATGATAGTAGTCATGTGATGCTTTGGTGCTCTAAATTTTTGCTTCTCTTTGCCCCTCTTTTCATATACCATAGTGGTCAAGTCGTCGTGGTCTTCAAACTTGTGTGCAATGGTCGAAGCATAGCTTGTCGGTCCAAAGGTCTGCAGGTGTTGGTGGTTGCTGGAACATAAGTTTCTTCTCTACCAAATGCATCATGACCATCATCTCCAACATCTTCTCTACTGCTGCTATGAACATATGTCTTTTATTCTCCAATAATTGCATCAAGAGGACCGCACCGCATCAAGAGGATCTATGGCTGGTCATTTGCCTTAGCCTTTTGCATCTTCGATTGTGATGGTGCTGAAGAGGTCTTCTTCTTGCTTGGTTACGCCCGTTGTGAGGGAATAAGGCTCCTTTCCCTCTTAAATCTCAAGACTTTCACTATCTTTTGGCTATTTTGGTTTCATTATTTCAAATGAAAATCTAGAAGGTCGAGGTGGATTGTTTGCTACATCCCAAAAGTTGTACATCATTCTCAATTGTGCTCTACCAATCCATTACTAGATCATCCTCATTTTGGATGAAATCAATGTCATAGGGATTTATCTCTATGTTATCTTCTTTGCCTTTGTATTTAAAAGACTGCATTCAGAGCCCTAGGTTGTAATGGAGACACACTAACTTCTCTAAATGGGTGTATGATAGGCAATTGCGAGGCTTTGTATGTATCAATGAGAAGGTTGACCAATTCTCTCACGTTCGCTTGACGATGTAGTTTGTAAAAGAATCCTTACAACAATTTTTCCGAAGATTTAGAGTTTTAGAGCCAAATTGCAACTACCATTTAACAACACATAAAAATTAAATAAAATTTTAAACCAATGAATTAACTTCAAAAAAGTGAAAAAAGAATAGGACTTTGTATACTTGGATCCATGGTATATCGACAATCCACTGCAAATAAACCATTGAAGTTGTCATATGAATATCAGAAATATCTAGTTTCCAAAATGACATCTAGAGCTTCTACCTTAATCGACGACATACGCATGATAACATTACGGAGTGTGTAAATAATTTATTATCAGCGAAGTGTATGTTTTGCTGTATTTGATTCTACTATCTCTTTGCAATGATATCAATGGGACTTGTGTTTGTTTTGAAACCTTCTTGGTTTCTTCTTTGGCCCTATGGATTAGTGGTATAAATAACCAATTCTAAAATCTCCTTCCCATATTCTAAAATCGCTAGGTCAGAACATGCTTATGAGTCTCTTTCTCATGGATCTTGATCCATATTTGGATGAAGATCATCTAAGGCTAGTGAACATCATCATATCGACCTTCCTCTGTTGGAGAGGCTTGAGTGCGATGAAATTGATTGCAAATTTTGTCGCTTCAGATTGTAGAATCTCACTATAGGTAAAATATCTTCATCAAATCATGTTCATAAGTGTGGTTATAGATGAAGCAAGTGATTTGTTGGCCTTTCTTCACTGTGGACTTCACTATTGGTAAATCTTTGATGTCTTTCATCATCAAATATATGCAATGTGCAGCACAAGAAGTCAAGAAATGTGAGGATAATAGTCTTGAATGAGCTCACCCAGTGGCGAAGGCAGGACACCGCTCTTAGGGGTTGCAATTATTTTAATAATTCCAAATAAAATAGTGACTAATAAATAAAAATATACAAATATATTTTCATAATTATTTTTGCAATTTTTTATATCTTGAAAATGTTATAAAATAAATATATTTTCATATTTTCATATGACCATTGGATCAAAATTAACATAGCCTAAGCTATAACAATTAGAATAGTATAAATTGCATGAATTAGACATATAAAATTATATTGATTTAAATACTGAATTAAAATTAAACTAACTTGAAACTAATTAACTACATTAAAATAAATTTTGTTTTAAAAATTTATTTTGAACAATTACTGGTCGTCCTATTTTAATAAAAGAAGTATGATATCAATTTACATATAAGTTAAACTTGTGTAATAAACTTAATTAAAGTTAAGATAAGTTAAATTAGCATAAGTTGTTTAATGTAATAAAAGTTACTCAATTAGTTTATTTTAATTAAAACTAACCTAAATAATTAAATTCAGTTGAAGTTTATCTAACTAATTTAATCTAATGAAAACTAAGAAAGCAATTTAATTTAATTAACAGTAACCCAGGTTATTTAATTTATTAAAAGTAAGATAAGTAATTTAATTCAATTAAAATCAATATATTAAATTAATTTATATTGAGCTTGGGGAGCACTATATGATTAGAGCAATTAAGGGGTGTCAAATAGGTAATTTTTTTATTAATTAACAAAATTACATATAGTATAATATATAATTTCAATGATATATGGGTGTCATTGGACACCCCAATCATAAAGGTGGCTTCGCCACTGAGCTCACCTACCCTTTTGAAGTTAGTCATTATCGGTGACAATTTGGACAATTGTGTTGACTGATCTTCTCAAAAACATCATTCATAAACTTGGATATGTAGATCTCATCATGGTAACGATCGGAGCTACCGACAAATGTGTGGTACACCACCTTAATGTTGCAGAAGATAAGGAAGTCAATGATGCTCATTTGGGTTGGCCCTATCAAACTATCACAATCAATGTACAACCATATTGCTCCCATTGACTCTTGAAGCTTTTGATCCACCGTTGAATGTCATCAAACTCAACATCAAGATATGGACAAAAAATTCGATAAGTTAGAGGGTAATACCAAGGTCGACATTCTAGCTAGTAAATACCATGATTTGGTAATAAAGATTGTTTGTTACATTTGGTGGAATGCAAACAAAGTAGAACCATTTGGAGATCGCCTTCCCCAAATTCCTCTTCTTGCTCTTGCTCCAAGCATTATTAATACATATTTGATTCAGTGCTTAGTGTGAAAATACCCTCATATCAAGATCAATAACATTCGCCAAAGACCTGCTACCCTCCTACCGCTAGCACCGAGGGAAGAGAAAAAGCTTCAAATACCTCTTTGGTTATGGGACGACCTCATGCTAGAGCTTCGCCCAAGTTGGGGACGAGGAGTGGTAGAAGTAGTGCCAATACAAATACTAGCACTTAGATTCATGGTTTAAAATCTCGCCCGGTACGGTACGGTATGCCCGGTATTTACCGGTATTTTAGGTTTCCGATATACGATATACTCGGTATTTGAAAAAACCGGGTATATCGGGTATACAAGGCGGTATATGGCGGTATATGCCTCATACTGCCCGGTATGGGCGGTATGAGGTTTGACAGCCGTTGGGCCAGCCAACAGCGCTCAATGCCGTTGGCAACGGGTGGCCGATAGCCCTGTCGGGCTGTCGGCCACTTGGTTTGGGCGGTATACCGCCCGGTATGATGAACAGTAACCTCAAACGGCTCTATAGCCGTTTGGGGCCGGGTTCGGCTTGTTTTGTGGGCTATATAAAGCCCCCATTGGGTACTGGTTGATACTGTATTAGGGTTTTTCACAGATACAAGAGAATCATTACATTAGAATTAATATAGGGCGACACAGGCCCACAACCCAAAGGGTCTAAAAAATCTCCGGGGGCTCCGCCCCCACACCCCTGGCAAGGGGCGCTGCCCCCTTGACCCCCGGCCGCTTATGTTGATGTTGCGCAACATAAGACTATACCAACACATGGTATTTATCATCTCAGTCGATGTTGCGCTACGTGGGGGGAGGGGGGGGGGGGTTCAAGGGGGCTCCTGCCAGGGGTGTGGGGGCGGGAGCCCCCGGAGATTTTTTAGACCCTTTGGGTTGTGGGCCTGTGTCGCCCTATATTAATTCTAATGTAATGATTCTCTTGTATTTGTGAAAAACCCTAATACAGTACCAAATGACTTTTAAACATTGTATTCATGTATTTGACATTTGAATATTGATTTTAAGCATTTATTCATCAATTATGTATTATTGGAGTTATATCTACCCCCTCCCCCAAAAAAAAAAAAATCGGTCGGTATGCATTTTCATACCCGTCCGTACCGTGTGTCGATACGGTATGGTACCGGTACCGGCCGGTGACCAAAATCGGTACCGGTACCGAGATTTTAAACCATGCTCAGATTTATTATTGCAGCGACAGACGATGAGCTAACGCCATTGGTTCTGTCGTTGCCATACTCAAAATAAGTTCGCGAATAGTATTAGTGATTCGCTCAAATGTTACATGCTCTAAAGAAGCACGTATAGCAACTGCAAGCTAGGGGTCCTCATGGACATCATCTCCACGACCTTGGTATTGCCTATAGTGACCATACTCCATAGCTCTTTGATCGAATTCCGTCCATTATCCAACATCTCCAACTCATTGCTCTCACTTGCTGAGAAGCTCCTTAAAGAGCTTTCATACTTCGATTAGCGCCTTCCGACATCTGCCCACATAAGAGCATCCTCCGGTCAAATGCTACTTCAAGCAGGCAATCCATCCACTATGAGCAATGAGGTCATAATGCACGCATTATCATGTGTTTCTCTTCTTCAATTGACGACAATGCTACCATGTCAGCTCTTCAGCACCATTTTGATACCGTTTAAGGATGAAAATGGGAGATTGAGAGAGGTTTGAGACATTGAGAGAGATTTAAGAGGTTTCAATAAAATGAGTATAAATACCTTGTGTAACATGGAAATTTAATGGTTTTGTAGGCCTTAAACCCCTTAAAACTAGCTAAATAACAAATTAGAGAACGGGCTAAAAATACTCGTTGGGTATGAACAGTGTGGTGTAGGCACTGTATGGAACAGCAGCAGTATAGTATCTCCAGTACAAGGCATGCTGAATTTGTTGGTTCCTTTTTAGTCCTTTACAATCGAATAATCTCTGAAACCAAAAATATGTATACTTACTAACCATGTTAATCAAACTTATCATAACCACTACTCACTAGTAAGCTTACATATAATGAGCCTCAGAATTTCAAAATGAAAGATGGTTTTTGTATGACATAGTTTAGGAATGCATTCTTAAAGTGCTCATGGTGTTTGGTGAATGCATGTTATAAAATCTCAGGAGGTGCAATACAGTAAAGGAGGTACAGATGCAGTATCATTTTTTCAGCTTTCCAAGATCGATATTTGGATACTACATGAAAATATTGCTTGTACCACCCAATACAGTGTTTGTACCTACACAGTCAGATACAAGCCATGTACTGGGCAACACACACCCAACGACTAGTTTTTGAAATTCTTTTAAGCTTATATAATCTCAAACACCTTATTAATCCATCTCCGTCCTCTTTCTTCCACAAAACTCTCTAAACCATCTCACATTTTTCTTTCTAAAACTGTCAGAATGATGCATTCATATTATGATGCACACCATTCTTCAGCATTTTAGACTTCGATTTGTATCTTTCTTATAGAACTTCAAGTGTCGTATTTAAATTTCTACATTTGGGAAATTTGTATGCTTTATTATGAATATTTTCAAGAATTTAAAAACAATATTTAGAGTATGAAATATTAAAATTAAAGAGGTTGATACAATCCCATTTCTACCAGACTTACTATGATGTATTGATACAGCAGAATACCCATATGTACCGATATCGACTAATCACCAAGACCAATATGGTATGAGATTTTAATTCATGGGTTAAAGTGCTTTACCTAAAAATATATTGCATTCCCAAAGCTAGTTTTCCAAAACTACTTTTTAAAGCAATTTGCAAAAGCTATTGCAATGATACATTGAGCCTATGCATATCAACCTCCAACTAATCCACATAAAATGATTCAACATGAATTTTCAGATTTACAAAAATACTATAGTATGGATTGAACTTCTTAATATTTAGTGTCCAAATTTACCACTCAATTACATGTGTGTATTACTTATCCACTTTTTAAAAAAAAAGTACTAAGTTTTCTTCCTATAGAGCTATAAAAAGAAACTAAAAAAGTGTAAATAGTTCATTTAAATTGTCAGAACCTGTTATGTGCCTATTTATTGGAACTAATTTTTAGTGGAAATTACTTTACGAGGCTTTATGGAGAAAGAACATCAGTTGTAACACACGAATCTAGGATTACAAATATTCATATCACTAGAAAAAATAATCCACATATTAGAAAAATTTACATGGGAAGATGAGGATCCTCAAGACGCCTCTCTCTTAGTTCTTCTATATTTAGTAGCTGCAATTGACAAACAAGAAACAACTTGAGTTAAATATTTAGTTTGACCACGTTAGATATCTCAAAAATAAACTCACTGCCTCTGGTGCAGGCACATGTGGCATGAAAATTTCCTGATGTTCGAATCCTTCTTCTATTTTCTGCAGCATAGTTCACAAACATAGGTGTTAAACATACAGTTCAATTGTAGATTTTCTTTGTTGTAATTAAAGCAGGACAGCGCATATAATTCAGTAATCAATAACTTAATGATTGCTAATTGAACAATTACATAATTGGAAGATTCTTGTAATATATTAATCTATAATCAAAGACCGTTAGAAAGTCTAATTTCAGAAGAGAAACTGTTTCTCACTAATTGCAGGTGAAAATGAAAACAAGCCTAGCTGCAATAGAACTGAAAAGTACCAAGAAGAATACCATCAATATGCAGATTGGTTCACAAAGAATACAGGAACTAATAGAACTTACATGAAAAGAAGCAAATAAAGAGAATATGACCCTTCCATTTTGTTTTGCATCAACTCGTCTAGTAGCAAAGCTGTTCCCATCACGTGCACGATGAACCTGATATATAATTGGCACTATAGCAAAGAATACAGGCATGAGAATGCATCTTTTTTTCTTTTGCACTTGTTGAAGGAAGATATTTGAAAAGAAAACTAGGAAAAGATAAAAAACTATGTTATTTATAATCATACAGCACGTACAACAATGGACTATGAAGCTTAGTAGCATAATATAAAGCAAAGGGTAATTATCTAAATATATCATGTACTTTACGAGTATTCGCAAATCTATCCAATTCTTTCATTTGCTCAAATTTTGTCATACTATCACATTTGTGCTAATTGAATCCTCACGTCAATTATTCGTCGGCAGCTTCGTTAAAATGATGATGGGTCATGTTCACATGGACAAAAAACTATATTTTTATATTAAATATATTGCACATTATTATTTTGTTTTAAATTTTTAATATTTCTGACATGACATACAACGGACATCATTTTAATATTTGAAATTTTAATATCAAAACACTTTAATATTTGAAGTTTTGAGGGTGGCTTTGGTATAACGGTAAAATTACCTCACTTGTAAACTGGAGGTCATGGGTTCAAGCCACGGAATCAGTCTCTCTGCAAAAAAAGCAGGGAAATGTTGCATATATCAACTCTCTCTAGAGTTCACAAAAGTGAGATTGCTTTGTGCACTGGGTCACCCTTTATTTTAATATTATAACAAACATCAAAGAAAATAGTGACATGGAGTATATTAAATATTTAATATAAATACTTATTATTTTATCCACATCAGCATGTCACATCATCATTTTTAACCGACAGCCGCTGGAAAATTGATGGGAGGATTCAATTGACACAAATGTAATAGTATATGATACAATGTGAGCAAATGAAAGAATTGGATAAATTTGTGAAAATTCATAAAGTTTAGGATATATTTAGGTAATTATCCTAAAGCAAAAGGCCAAGCTAGAATGCATAATATAAATGAGGTGTTTAAGTAGTATGATAACGTGCAGTTACCACTATACTTAAGCTTTCTTAGATTCCCACACCCATATTTACTAGTCATGAGTTAAGTATATTTACAAATTATACCCTCAACGAGTACCACTAAAAATATTATGCATCTTAATAGTAAATGCTTTGCAATATGATATATGCTGTAAAACAATTGATGCAGCACTCACAACATCAATCTAGTGATAATCTGATTCCAAAAAGAAATTAGTCCTCCGTTGAACCTCATCCTTTTAACTTTTCTGTGTTTTTACAATCCAGATCTGCAGTAATGTGATTACTTCCTAAATTCCCCTAATGTTGCTTTAGCTAATTTGATCACATGATTACTTGTAAGCTTTCAAAAGATGACATGATTAATATTCTCTTATTTTATCCTTTGTCAACTTATCAATTTTTGCAGAATTCTGTCCATATCAGAAGATTGTTTGGAAATCTTTTATCCTCTATGATTAGGTTTTGTTTAGTTGACAATTATCAAAAAAACAATGAGCTAGCCTGAAAAACTGGTGGAACCCAATATGTTGATCATGTTCTTCTCCATGTGAAGATGTTAAACATGTATTCTTTGCATGTACAAGTTTGATACCATTCTGAATGCTTAGTACAAAGATATTTGAAATCCCTAAATCTATCATGAGCATAAGTGGGGTGCTTGGATAATTCATTTCATTCATTGTGCTGGTTGAGAATTTTGAAGTTTGAATGCTTCTGTGATCTTTTTTACTTTGTTGGAATCTATGAAGTTAAGAATTCCTTGAAATAAGAAGACCTACTTAAGAGACCTGATAGTGGCCTAAAAGGAAAAAAACCAAAGATGAAGCTCAAATATTTTTCTCATGGTCCAAAAGATGGTAATGTGTATAAAGTATGTTGTTTTCTACACTCTTTGATATTTTATCATGCTTTATGAAGACTAATAATATAACATACTGATTAAGCAACAGGTATGTAAATGATACAGAAAATAGTAAAAATACCATTATTCTGTCCAGCTACAATAAATAGAGCATGCAAACTATGCACCAATTTAAGACAATCCACGGTCTTAGATGCTGCTGCTAATGCCTGTAATAACAAGAAGATATGTAAAAGATGTAAAAGGACATGAAACACAACAAATTAGTGAGGTATCTTGAAGTATTGATGAACTACAATTTGCGAGAAAAAAAAAAAAAGAAATAGTTTCTTTGCAGTTAATATTGGAGATCTTATTTGCAATCTGACATTGATGTTTGAATGTAAAACCAATAGCATACTATCATTAAATAATTGAAAGGTGTAATGGTTATCAATGGTCTTGGAGAATGAGTAGTAATTTTTTATGAATAATTACAATAAAAATTCTGGCCAAACAAGTAAATAAATTCCTTGAAAATAAGCTTTTGAAAAATATTGACATTGAAAACAAATCCTTCCTTCATAATCAAGTAAATGGCATGAAGGAAAACATCAAAATAAGCCGCTGCAATTATTATTCATCCTCAGAAATAGCTATTAGTGCATAACAAACTCCAAGGAAATATTACTGCATAAATTTGATATACTCTCTAGCTATGCATACATTAGAAGTACAAGTTGAACAGTGTCAACTAGATGATGTCAATAAAATAATCTTCTGGTTAACAGAGGATATATGAATACTTAGTTCATTTAAGAAGCCATGCCAAAATGTTAGTTCATTTAGGACTTGTTTGGAAGTTTGTTCATTAAGGGAGAGGGAGGGGAAAAACATTTCTCTTGTTCGCGAGTTATAAATGAAGGAGAAGGTTACATTTGTTTTTTAATGAATCATGTTAACCTTTTAAGTAATTAGTTAGTTTTGATATTAAAAGGACTAAATTCTATGTTATATATCTAAAACAACTAACCCCTCCTAATTCAGTAATTCCTTCAATTTGGAGGGTTGACAAATTATATAGGTGGGAGAAGATAGAGAGAAATAAATTAAAAGATTGTTGCCCTCTTTCTCTCCCTCTCCTTTCCTAACTCTCTATAACCCTCCATCTAAATACACTCTTAAGGACCTTGATCATAATAATCAAGACTATATAAGACATGTTTATTTCAGTTGAGAATTCAAATTTTGACTTGGTTAGCAGACGAAGCGGTAGGATTACCACCATATAGACAATCACCGTTCCAAATTGTGCAGTTTGACATAAGTCATTAATATTATGAGAAAAAAAGCTGAAATATAAAAAAGAGTTGACACAAAACATATCAATCGAGTTTAAGGTCCTGCCTGTCCGATTAATTGTCCTCCAAAAACTTGCCTAAAAGATGCAGCACCTGGCAAAGTAAAGCCTTGAAATATATCCACCTTAAAAGTAACATGAAAAAATTGCTTAGAAGATATGAAATCATCTTTTTGAGCAATACAAAAATAGAAATTATGGATCAGCCAATAATATCAACAGCAATGTCAACATAAGATAGTATAAGTCCATAACAATACAAGCTACAATAAAACAACTGCAAGGCGAAAATAATCAAATATATCATTATATCTAGGAAGAAAATAATTCTTGCAAGTATGTTTGCTTGTTGAATAAAAGAAGGTTGCTGATGGTACCCTCCAAAATGAACTTCGGGCTCACTATATATATAGTATACGACTATACGCATCACATTATTAAGTCAAAAAGAAGCACAAGTATGGTAAATATAGTTCTATGAACATGTTGAAAGTTTGTTAGGAGTTCATAAAGAAAAAATATTTGACGAACTAGGTTTACACTTTTGTTATGCCCACTTAGAATAAATAATTGGCATTCATCAAAAATTGTTGAAACATAAAGTTCATATATGAAAAGAAAAGAGGGCGAGAAAGAAAGAACCCCTGAAGTTTCTCATTATCTTTCTTATTCTATGATCCTGTTTCTTGAATTCAGATTGCGGAAAAATAGAGCAGCATTCATAGCAATCAAACTAGATAGAGATTGGGGGCCTAGTAGTGTTACTTCCAATGGCTCTAGGCACAATATTTGCTCCACAAGTGAGAAGCCTTCAGGTGTTTCATCTGCATTCCAAATTGATTTAGGTTGCAGCAAGTTTTCACAAGCATCTGGCAGCACCAAGCAGGTAAGCTGCAATAATGGACAAATCAGCACAAAACAACGAAGTATTTCTTATACCAAATAGAAAATATTCTCATTGAAAAATAAGTCTAGATTGCTGTCACTGAAAGCTGTAGGACAAAATACCTTAGATAAAGCTACCACATTAGCCTGATGAACAGTACTGCCACTAGCTGTAAAATGTGAAATAGTAATTAAGGTTAATAATGTGCTAGAAGCCTAGAAAGAAGTAACAAGTTAAAGAAACTCAACCAAATGAGAAACATAATTGCAATTCAACGTAGTATGGCATATAGTCTGTCACAACCAAGGATTCAACTTATGGCTGAACACTGCTTAGAGTTAAAAATAAGAAAAAATATATACAAACAGGTAATTAATCATTCCACAAGTAAATGCCTGATTGGTGTTTGGTGTACTGTTGCTATTTGGTATCTTGATTGTAAGAATTTTGTGACACTTTGTTACGTATCCATTATATCTAAACCAATATTTGAATACACAGCCACAAACACTCCTAGAAAATAGCTTTGAACAAAGTAGGCCTCTAGCAATATGGATGGATCTACCCAAGCTTGAATTTGACAAGAATTTGAGGATGGTAAAAAATGACTACTGATGCAAACAATTAGTTAAGATAGTTAACCAATTGTAATGGCTAAAGATCAGCACAAATTTATGTGGTCGGTCGCTAACAATCTGTATATATGAGATACCAAGGGCATACAGGTAGATATTCCCAATCTGAGCTGGTCCAACTCATATACCTATCCAAGTGCCGAACTCTGGTTGGACCAGTATGCACACTAGGGGCAGCATGGTTCCAAATTGGCAATATGCATAGGGCACGCCATGAGGCACATAGTGATGTGGAGTGCAGTATGCATTTCAAATTTACTTCAGGAAATTATTTAGTCATTATGTAATGAGAAAGAAGATTGTGATAAACCAAGTTGTCTCACATTAAAAGTTGATGACTTGATGTGATCTTAATGAGAAAAATTGAAAATTCTACTATGAGTATCTAAGGCTTAAGTTTTTTATGGCACACGATTAAGGCATTTTGAATCTGATATTCTAAATAGTCCAAAAAATTAGGAACTCATATTAAAAGATCCATACCATAGCCAAAGTAGTCATACTGTTTCAATAGAACAGTTAAATTACTTCCCTCCTCAACACTGATAGATCCAAAAATCTCAGCCTAACAAGCATATGACACAGAAGCATCAATCATTCAATAATGACCATCTTTTAATATGTTTTACAAAAAGTGTAAACACCTAAATAACATAGTTTTCCAAAAAAAGGAATGAAACAACAGACATCATAAAGATTATTCTTTGGTTCCCAACCCAACAATGAAAATCTACATATTTCAACTCAGTATCTGAAATGACAACCATCTCAAGAAATACATATTATTTGTATTTAAAATAAATAAAAAAATATCTCAGCAAGTGATGTGAAGAACCAGAAAGCATGTTCCGTACTTTGAACAGGAGGATAAAAATCATAAAAACAAAATAATGAAACATTTATAGATAGGATTTATCATAAATTCTATTCTGTTAAAAAACGTAAGAAACAAACAATCTTCTTTTGGTTCAGTACCTGGCCATCCAAGATGATATAACTGTCTCCGGTTTTCCCTTCACGAATAACATATTCACCATTTTCTAGTAAAATAAGACACCAAAGAAAGTATCACTCAGATAACATACAGGATTAAGTGTCTCATATTATGCAAAGAAAACTTTCATTTGTTTCAGAAGACTCTTCCAAACTGCATATTAATTGGAAATAAATCCAGCATCTCATTGTTATTTTAGATTTCAGCTTAGGGCTCACTTTCAAAAGAGTATATAACTGTTGTATTAACTTAAATGAGTTCCAGTTGTGCCAATTGAATTTGGCATAGACGTAAGATATGCATTTATATAGTTGATATGAATTCTTTTGTGTGAGAGGTCTTTAATGTAAATGATGACTGGTTTGGTAGATGACTACACAATCAAAGATTACTAATTTTTCCTCTCCTTTTTTATCTACTTCGTACTGTCATTTTCATATATATTTTTCCTTATATTTTCACATGTGAAATTGATCATCGTATAAAAGATTTTAGAATTTGGGTCTTTGAGCAGCCCTTTAATCAATAACTTCTAAAACCCTTTATTGGATATGCGCATCACACAGGTTGCAATTTTGATCGTCTTGTCCCAATTACAGAAATTCCTCTAATAATATTAAAAATGAGAAATTTTTCATACTTTAGAAAAATAATCTTAGAAAATCCAACGCCTCGTCGACAAAAAAATTAATTCTAATAATTCGGACATGAGAACGGTAGAAAGTTAATGAATGCCGCGGTTGAGATATTTGAAGTAACAAGGAATGCCACCCACCATATTGCTTCACCTGTACGAACTGGGCAATCTTGTGGAGGGAAGAAGTAGGCAGCCGCTGCAGCAAAGGCACTTGGCCCAGCAGCTGGAAGACTGGACCCAACAAATCCGAGAAATCAGAACCCGGACCAATGAAAATAAAGGAAAGGATCGAACCTAGGGTTTCCCAGATAGTACCTGTCCTGCGATTCATCTCAAGAAGAAGACGATGCAGATCAGATCGCAAGCAGAAAGAGAGTCGCTGCCGATGATCTTTTAATTTTAACACATTTGAACACGTTTCTTGATTAAATTATTATTTTAATTAGGCAGTTGATAGCACTGATAGGAAATAACTGCTATGCAGCCCGGCTCGATAGCAAATCTTACAGAGCCGGGCTCGTGAAACACAAATCTCAAAAAAAAAATTGCTTTGATGGAACTTGCACCCTAAACAAGAATTGGACATGTCCAAACTAACCAAAAAAAACTAACAGAAGAGTATAAGAAATACTTTTATTCCAAATAGTAGAACGCAGGTCCATTTTTTTTAAAATCAAAAGATAGATATTTATATACCCAAATTACCTTAAGTAAATTATTTTCAATTAATTCGATCAATTTTAAATAAGTTCGAGAAATTCATCCTAAATTCATAAAAAATATATTATTCATAAGTAAATCATTTCCATAACTTGTATCAGCAAAATAATTTTTTTGGAATTGAAAATTAATTTTTTTTCACAATTTTCAACTGGTTCGACTAATTTTAAACAGGTTCGAAAAATTCATAATAAAATCATAAAAAATCTACCATTCATAGGTAAATCACTTCCATAACTTGTATTAGCAAAATAAGTTTTTTAGAGTTGAAAATTAATTTTTTTTTATAATTGATTCGCCCAATTTTAAACTGGTTCGACCAATTTTCAACTGGTTCGGTCAATTTTAAATTGGTTCGGCCAATTTTGAACCAGTTGAAAATGATGAAAAAAAATGATTTTCAACTCTAAAAAATTTATTTTGCTGATACAAGTTATGAAAGTGATTTATCTATGAATAATAGATTTTTTTTATTTTATTGTGAATTTAGGATGAATTTTTCAAATCTGTTTAAAATTAATCGAACTAGTTAAAAATGGTCTACATAGGATAATTTGGGTATATGGATATTACTTTTTGGTTTAGGAAAAAAATGAACATGGGTTCTGCTTTTGGGAATAAAAGCATTTCTTATTCGATCCCTTTTAGGAAAATCGCTGAAAACTAATTTCGATTTAATTTCATGAAAATGTACACGTTTTTATAAATTTAATTTCGCTAATCAAACTAACCCTAAGAAATTTGAATCTTTCGTCAAAATGGAAAGACAAGGTGCAGCCTTCCAAGTTAACAGGCAAAACCTTATCACTCTCTAATTAATGGGTACTCAGGGAGAAATATAAAAACATGAAGTTGTGACAATTTTCGATTTTCCTCGTTATAAAATCGAAAATTACTCTTAATGATATATGTGCAATAAGTCTCATATTTTGAAACGTTGTTGGGCCCATGATTTAAATTAATTAGATCACTTTAATTTTAGATCGTTAAATTTGATAGCGATAAATACATGTCTATTGATATATATGTTGGCTCATCAAATTATTAAGAGAAATTAATGAATATATCTCGAACTATTGGAACAACTCTATCTCTTATTTTGATTTGTAACAATTGTATACTCTAACTTTGAATTTACTATCAATTCTATACTCCCGCCAACTGATTGTTGATATATCTGTTATATGCTGACTTGGAATCCCATGTCAGCATCAAAAATTTATTTTTTTATTCCAAGTTGTCTCGTCATCAAAATTATTTTTTTTTCATTCTTAAAAAGTTATATTCCACGTTAGCAGACAATCAGACAAAAATGAAAAAAACTAATCCCTAATCTCTATCGAACTGCACTATCCATTCTCTCGCTCGAAACTTTGTCCCTTGTCATCGAAAGCTTCTAGTCGACTGTCATCTGAAGCTTTCACCAGCTATCAGCGGTTGTCGTCTAAAGCCCCTCTTCCGAAGCCTGAAGTAGTCTCGATCAAACATTCTGTTGGTGTCGCCATCTCGGCCGAACTCTCTGCACTACCTCTTTGTCGCCCCCAACCTGTAGCAGTCCACGTTGTTGTCGCTCGTCGGTAATGTTTGTTGGAGTGGTCCGAGAGATTGAAACCTTGTAAGGAACCTTGTAAGGAACCTTGTAAGCTTGCCATCCGAATATAATGAAATTTGAACACATTAACCGAAAGAAAACCCTAGAATTGTAATGAAACCTTATACATTTGCACTCACAATTTAGAACGAGTGAATAAAAAAAATTGCTAGTTGGTTTGAAACATTGTTTTGGCCGAAACAAAAATGCAAATTGAGCAATTGTTTTATGAAACCTTAGTTAATATAGAAATTAGAAATGAAACCCTAGTTGGTTTATAGTGTAATTGAAATATTTTTCTATGTCATAATTGCTCTTACTATTTATGAGATTTTGGCACTAGACAATGGTATCAACGAAGATTAATGAAGTATATATAAATTCGTCAATGTCTCTATCATTGTGTCATCAAAAGCTCGTGGCCTGCTTATTAACATCAAATACAAAGAAAAAATCTCAAAGAAAATTTGGAGATGTATACATTGGAAGATTTATCTATTTAGAATCATTTTAAATAACAACTTTTTGTAATGACATCTAAATCTAATTTTCTCTCCTATGTAAGACGATGTCAATTGCGATTTTTTTGAGTGACATCATCATGGTGGGCAAAAGAAGTTGTGCACAAATTGGCTATCGATAAAGATAATCTGAAATAACACATCATTCTACTTCAACAAAAGAATGATATTCTTGTTGACAAATTGACAACACAAATGACGTCATAACTAGACTGAAAAAGGAGAACAAGAAGTTTCAAAAAAAAATGTAGTCATAAAAGCCCAAAATAATAAAATGAGGGTCTACTATTTGGTGCTAGGATTATAGTATGGGTTATTACTTATATCTCATGTAATAATTGGTTAGATTAGTACTAGTTGATTATTCTATAAAATTTGTATTGGACGGTTCATAAAGTAATCCCTTTTTTATATAAGACAAGCTTATATTAATGGTCCTATGTAATTGATACTTTGTAATTTATATTAGTTTCTATGTTATTTGTAGTTGATACTATTTTATTATAAATGGTGGTTTTAATTAAATACTATCTCTCATGCAATGAATATTGTTGGTGTTGAAATTGAATATTATGTATTAGTATTATTGGTTTGTTGCAAGTTGATTGAATTTGAAACTCAAATACTGTATCAGTATCTAGCCAAGTACTCACATCTATCAGTAGTTGAAACTGAAGCTTCTCAAATCAAAAAATAGTTTATATCAGTATATAATACTGATATATATATATATATATCAATATCAAATATTGATACTAGTTTATATTAGTATTTATTTAGTTATATCAGTATCAAATACTCGTTTATATTAGTATCAGTTTATATCAGTATCTGATATTGCTACACTATATATGTCAGTATCAGATACTGATTCGAATCAAATCAAAAGCTTCTCACTAAGATCTCAATCTTGCCACAGAATCCAAAATACAAAAGTTTCTCAAATCAAACACACGCTGCACCAGTGTATGGAGTTTCTAAAACACATACTACACCAAAACACATTGATTTAAATCTAACAAGGTTTATTAAACACATACTGCACCAAAAGTTTTCCATTTCATAAATAAAAAAAGTTGCTAACAAGTTTTCCATTTCACCAGAAGTTACACTACCAAAATATAAGTAGCTTCTTCAAAATGCAGTACATATCACATAACCACAATAACACATCACAGTATCAGTTTGTTGGATTCATGGGTGATGTTTGGCATCCTTGAACTTGATGCACATCATGCTGGACTTCCTTGGACTCTCCTACCACGTTCACGAATCAATGAGCCACTCCATTCACCACGATATGAGCATATCGATAAATTTGATCCAGACATCTTACAAAAACATATTTACATGTCAGTATCCTAAGAAAAAACATATTCAAACCTATTTTCAAATATAAGCAAATTCATATGACACAACTTACTCTAAAATAGGTATTTCATGTTTCTTCACCTATGAAAATTCAAAATCCTTGAGACGTCATTGCTCGTTCTCTAGAAAAGATCTAGTAAATAAAACCAATTAGTCTTTACTATCATATTGTTAGCAAATTATTAAGAAATAAAACCAATTAGTCTTACTGCATAGCTTGAGATTCTTGCTCCCCGACTACCTCTTTCACTAGATGTAGCTCTACCTCTTCCACTAGGTGTAGCTCGAGATGATGATGGTCGCATGCTTGCTAAATTGTCATTTCCAACTGGTTGGTTCATTTGTGCCTATAATGATTGTAACCAATAAAATATTAGTGATGACAATAATATATAAATACCACACTAGTAAGGAATAAAACCTTTGTATCAGTACTAGGCAAAACAGAATGCCCTTCAACTTCTGGCCATATATCATTTTCAGTCAAAGGCTCTATGAAGAATTCATATGTCTTCAAATAGGCCTCTCTCTTATAGTAATTATCAACATATTGGTATGGATCCTCTTTCAACCAAATTATGCATGAGATGACATATTTGCAAGGTATGCCACATATATCCCAATATCGACATAAACATGTGCGATTAAATAAATTAACAACATATGACCTATCAAACTCTTAGACCTCAAACTTCATATTCCATGTCAGAGTGACATGGCAAAATATTATTTCTGTCTTATTTTTCTCAAGCTTTTTTCATATGCTTGGACATATATCGTCGTTGTTATTCAACATCATCTCCTTCTTAACCTGCATCATTGCCATCAACATATGCTGAATATCTTCAAGCATATCAATTAGAGGCTTTGATCTTGTCTTTAAATTATATACATTGAATGCATCACATATATTGCTTGTAACTACTTCGCATTTGCATTGTGTACTAATAAAAGTTTGAGAAAAAATTTGCATTCCAATTGAATTAAAATCTTGATATGCTCATGGTGAAATAGCTGCAAGCTCACTCACGACTTGTTTAAACTAGCTAGGACTCAACAATGCATCTAACGATTCTCCAAAAGCATGATTTAAGGACATGATTGTGACCTAAGGTTTTCCACCTTGGTCTTAATCACTACTAGAAAAATGGGCATCAGCAACGATTGATGCTGTTGTTGAGCCGTTGCTGAAGACCATCAGCAACGGCTGGAGCCGTTGCAATGGTGCCGTGGCAGAAACTCGCATTGCTGATAACTTAGCAACGACCGCTCAGGCCGTTGCTAAAAATATTATCAGCAACGGTTTTGCCACGGACCCGGAGCCGTTGCGGATAACATTAATAGCAACGGCCGCTGAGTCCGTAGCAACGCCGTTAGTAAAATCCCGTCGCTAAGCCATTGCTGTAGGTCATCAGCAACGGCTTTCGATACACTTTTAGCAACGGCTTTCCCACAGACGGCCGTGGGAAAGCCGTTGCTGATGATGTGAACCTGGTAACGAAAAAATTTAAAATTTAAAATTTCCATTGATACATTGATACATTATCTGATACATAACTCACACACCCATACACTCATACACACATTCATTCACACATCACAAATACACCCAGATATACATCAAAATAATTATATTTATATTAATAATTATCCACAATAGTACAAAAACTATTCAAATGCAAAATTGAAGTATCAATATCCAAACAAAATAAATTAAACAAGTCCAATATCTCAGTAACAAAGTCAATATAAAAAAATCTCACGATGACGATGGAGGATGATCTGGATCATATGACGGGGTCTGGAGTGCTTGAGTGTACATCGGCATGGACTGACTCGAGGACGATGGATTAGATGATGCCGAAGAGATGCCTGCTTCGGGATGACCTGACATGTTGCGTAGCATAGCATGCATCTCCGCCATCATCTGACTCTGACGCGCGATCGTCTCCTCTAGAGTCATTATTCTGCTACCATGCTCATAACTGGATCTAGAGGTGGACGGCCGCTCACCAGCGACCGGAGGGGTCGGTGCCCCAAGTGGCCCTAGTACGGCTCGCGCATGACCACTATCTGCAAAGCCATATACACGGCCATGGTCCTAGCCACCTGCGGCCTCGACCCACGTTGCTGCGTCAAAGTCCTCGGGGGTGCCCCCGCGCTGCACCACCGTCTGGCTGTAGGTCTCCTACTCGAGTTTGATTTTTTGTTTAATATTTATCATATAACTTAAATTATAAATATATAATGAATAATTTAAACAAATATATAGTTACCATAATGTATGCAGCGCGGTTGTCGATGTACTCCCCCGTCCCATGTGCTCGACGGTGAGTCCGCTCAAACACCGCCATCGGGGAGGGTCGCTGGACAGTCCCATCATCCAACACCGTCGTCTACATTTACAAAACAAATACATTAATTAGTACACATAGTAATAAACAAAATATATAATTAAAAGGTATACTTACCATACGGTTCGCGTGCACTGCAAATGCAACAGAGCCGCCGGTGTGATGCGCTGCTCCCCCGACATGCGATTTCTAGCCGCATTCCGAGAAACCTCCTACCATCGATCCGTCGACCATATTCCCATGAGCTGGTCCCATATATCCAGAGTAATCCAATCGGGGCCGTATCCCCGAGTCTCCGCGATGTTAGTGGTCCCAGCTCGTGCCATCGCCTGGGACCGAGCCTGCCCCAACTGCCCGTTGTACCTCGCACGGGAAATAGTCTCCCAGGCAGCGTAAATGAATGGCCTCTGGTCCTCGGCCCATGTAAAGCGAGCCTGCAAAATAATAATATCAGTACCAATATTAATCATCATGCATGTAAAAAAAAAATAATACGTGCCTCAAACTCGCGCCATAACATGTCGACGTGCTCGCTAGGCACGTGAGACCACGTAGGCCATGCCCCGTGCATGTATAAATTGTGGCGCCGGAGTCAGGTGGACTCCGACGACGGCGTACAGTGGCCGGACACATTGTCCGGCCATTGTACAAGGTTCGGCGGCGGCCATCGACCGACCATCGCCGGCCGAAACCCTATTTTTAGGGTTTCGGTTGGATTTCCCGCCGGCCGCAACGGGAAGAGACGGCCGGCCGGCGATGTATACCTGACAGTGTCGGCAGCAGCGGGAGGAGGAAGAGGCGTCGTCGGCAGCGGCGGCGAGAGGCGGGAGGAGGAGGCGGCGGCGGCAGCAGCGGGAGGAAGAAGGGGGGCGGGCGCGATCTGCGACCTATATAAACCTATCAGCAACGGCTCACTCGCCCGTTAGAAAGCCGTTGCTAATAAGTTATCATCAGCAACGGCTCACTTGTCCGTTAGAAAGCCGTTGCTGATAATTAACATCATCAGCAATGGCTCGCATGTCCGTTAGAAAGCCGTTGCAGATACAACATATCTGCAACGGCTCGAGCGGCCGTAAGAATGTCGTTGCAAATAGCAACGGCTTGAGAGGCCGTTGCTGATAGCCGTTGCTGAAGACCAAATTTCTAGTAGTGAATCTCAGTTTTGATGATAACAAACATGGAACTAATATTTCATCGAGAAATCTTTCAGGTTCCAAGTCGGTTAGCACACGACGTCCGCGATCGAAAAAATCGGAGAACAAATTCAGATCCATTGTCTATTCTAATAACTTTGACTTTGCCATCATACTGATTCTTTAACATCTTAATGAAATCAATCAAGATGTTGGGAACCTGACTCTTCTGTGAGAACAAAATAGTCCAAGTTGCCCTAGAGAAATCATCTACAATTGTCAAAAAAATAAGCACAATTGTCATAAGTTTTTACTTTTGTGTGGACCCCACACATCACAATGGATCATTTCGAAGCAACACTTTGCTTTATTCATGCTCTATTTGAAAGGTAACCTACTAATCTTTGCATTGGGACAGACATTGCAAAACAATTCAGCATTGCATCTCAGTTCAGGTATGATTCTTGATAGTAGTTTCATTCTATCAAAGGGCATGTACCCTAGTCTCAAATACCACAAGGTTTTCTCATCTAGTACAGTGTTTACAACTTTCTTCAGATGTACTAAAGAACTTGCTGCAATTCTTCCTGTGCTTCTGCTGCTGCAACTCTTGGTGTTCTCCTTCAGAATCTAAAGCCCATTCTTCTCCTCACCACTCCTTACTATCTTCTTCGAGACTAAGTCTTGAATGAAGAAGTTAGAGGGGTTAAATGTTATGCAACAGTTCAACTGTTTGGTCAATTTGCTTACTGATAACAGGTTAAAGTGGAATCCTTATACTGATAAGGCATTTGTGAGTTGAATGTGCTCATTAATGTGAGTTGTTCCTATGCTCTTGACTGGGACCGTGGCTCTATTTGGTAAGGAGATCTTATCAATATTTGATAACCTCATTGAAAGAAATAGTGCCCTTGAGTCAATCACATGTTGATGTGTAGGGAACTATTTTATGGTTAATGAATAATATGAGGCATATTTTCATCATATGTTGCATCTATATTTTGTATATATTAGATTGTGATGAACCTCATGAACTCGGGCAACTGATTCTAAGGCCATGATGAGATCATGCTGTTGGCCTAAGGTTTTCTACCTTGGTCTTAATCTCAGTTTTGATGATAACAAACATGGAACTAATGTTTCATTGATAAATCTTTTAGGTTCCAAGTCGGTTAGCGCACGATGTCCGCGATCGAAAAAATCGGAGAAATCGGCAATGACGCTCGTCGACGCTCGAGATTCTTCGGGAAGTTGAAGTTTAGGTCTAGGGTGTCTAGCATGTGTTGTAAATTCTCATGATGATGCATAAGAACCCAAAAACCAAACCCGAACCCCAAAATAAGAAAAACTGGCAAATTAGAAAATGACCCTGAAATTCACTAAGCCTGGGGAGCTCCTTGGAGGGTTATGTGACCTAGATATTTTTTTGACACAAAAAATGTCGGTAATTGTTCCTTAGGTAAAAACTAGATAACGAGGTATTTTAAAAGAATTTTTGAAAGCATTTAGCATACCCATATTTGACCCGGGAGATTAGAAAATTTTCGTTTTTCAAAAATTTGTACTAGACCCCAAAAACTAGATTTTGATTATTAAGGATTTTGATTTTTTAGATATTTTTATTGAATCCAAATGGGGGGTAATCCATATATAATATTTATGTTTTAAAGTTACTTAAAGTTAAAAAATATTATATAAGTAGACTTAGCGAAGTCGAAACCCATAAACGAGCAAACAAGCAAAAAAAAACCAGCCTAAGTAGTCTGCCCTGCCCAGGTTCGGTCGACCGACTGAAGGAGAAGGTATTTCGATCGATCGAACATTGCCCAGAATGAGAAGAATGCCTTCGGTTGCTCGGACTATCGCTTGGTTAGTCAACCGACGTTCGATCGGACCAGCGACCAGCGGTATAACGACTTTAAAAATAGTCGTTTATACCCATTGTGCCCGACCACCACTTAGTGGTTTGCCTATTTAAAGGCCTTCTAAGCCTTCCTATGACCCTCTAATGCTTCATGAGACATCCTTTGACACATACAAGCTTTGATTGAGCCATCTTTGTTGAAACCCTAGCTTTTTACCTTATTTTTCTTGAGTTTGCCTTCAAGCTTGATTTGATTCATCATCAAGGCATCAAGAGGAGCTAGGATTCATTGTGTTGGAGCTAAGTATTTGTGTTGTTGTATTTTTGCTCCATTACTTGTATATTTTCTTATTTATTTCATTATATTTGAACTTGTGTAAACCTAGGTTGCTAGGTTTGATAGATTGGGTGGTTGCCTTTGTGTTTGAGGCTTAATTCCACCGATGTAAACGTAGTTTACTAGGATTAGTTGAGTTATCCCTTAGGGTTGAGGTGGAATAGTGCTCTCGGTAAGAAGACAAAGACTTCCGGGTGTGAAATTGTCTTAGGTTGAGAGCGAGACTCTTCGGGTCAAAATCCTCGTTGTAAGAGAAACAAGATTAATCTAGTAAAACTTAGTTTAGAAATCCTAAGCGGGGTGCTTAGGTAGTGGAGTAGGCATTGGGGCCGAACCACTATAAATCATTGTGTTAGCATTGATATCTTGTTTATATTAATTGCTTTATCATTTATCGCTTTCGCATTTAGTCATTCAATCGTGAATTGCCTAAGTAATCTAAGAAACATTTAAAATCGAATTTAGACGATAAGATTTAGTTAACATACTATTCACCCCCCTCTAGTGTGATCATTTCACCAACAATGGTCATTGTGTTTCTTTTCCAATTTGCATAAACATGCCTGACACAATTCCAGTGCTTCGTAGCAGGCACTCGTTGTTTGGTGCTCCGTAGCAAGCACTTGTTGTTTGATTGCATGCTCAAGACCCTAACTCAAGTAGTAGTAAATGTTACAAAATAATTAACATTAAATGAGATACTGATATATATATTTTATATATCAATATGCAGTAAGTGATACTGATATATCGGTATGTGATATCCCAACATCTAATAATTGTACCCCAACTTACTTTTTTTTTACCAAAAAATAAAATATCAATTATATAGAACTAGGATAGTTCAGAAGCAAAACAGAATTTAAATCTAGAGGCCTAACCGAGGTCCATACATTGAACGCTCTAGAAAGTCTAGCTAGATTTGCAGCCCAGTGGGCTGCTTTATTACAATCACGATTACATTAAGTAAATTTACAAAGAATAAAATTGCTTTCCAAAGATTTGATCTGCCGAACCACAGACTTCAATTTGGAGGGAACTTGGACATTGCCCTCAGATTGCATCAATAACCGATTTAGAATCTGATTCAATGATTACTTTAGGAATAGATCTCTGCGACACATATTGTAATGAATGCATAATTGCTTGCGCTTCGGCCATAGCAGGGGAACATAACCCAGGTAAGTAAATACCAAAGGAAAGGAAATATGAACCCAACTGATCACAAGCCACAACACCAATTCTTGCATGATAATCAGACCATGAACCATCATAGTTGAACTTAATAACATCCTCATCCGGGGGACTCCAACTAAGATTAAGTTGCACCCTAGATGTATTAGAACAATTGCCCTCAGGTAAATTGGGGTTGTTTATTTGCGCAATGAAAGCGAAAATTTTCATCATAAGGGAAAAAAGAGAAAGCTGCCTGACGAGGTGTACTTGCTTATTTCTAGCGTGCCAGGAGAGCCATAAAGTGATAGCAATAACAATCCTTAAAGAAAAAGAACCAACTCTAGAATTATGAGTCAAAAGTCAGCCCCCATTAATCCATGAAGATATAACCGAGAGTTGAAGACCAGTTCTAGTATCTAAAAGAGACCAAAGATTAGAGGTAAAACTACACTCAAAGAAGAGGTGATTAATTGACTCAACCATAGAAGAATCTTGACATAAAGGACACACAGTATTAGAACAAATGCCCAATCTATGAAGATAGGATCTAGTAGGGAGTCTTCCATGCAAAAGTTTCCAAAGAAAAATTTGGATTTTGAGAGGTAGCTTAAGATCCCACAAAATAGTCCAAGGAATGTTACTGTTGTCCTCCTCAAGGCTTTAGCTTGCAAGAAAGGAGTAGGCAGAACCAGTGGTAACTAACCAATTTGCCTCATAATTCCAAACTCACATATCATCCTCGGGATTAGGAGGCAACTTAATCTTAGCAATCAAATCCCACAATAAAGGATGAAAATAATGCAAGCCAATAGAATCATTTCAATTATTATTATAAATTAATAAGCTAACATTAGCATCAATCAGACCAGACTGAGCAGAAATAAAAGTATGCTTAAGAGAAATAGGAAGCTCATCACACCAAACATCATTAAAAATGTAAGTAGAGAAATCAGAACCAATCTCTTTTTTAAAACCAAATCTCAAAACAGAAAAAGCATTAATAAAAAGTTTCCAGCTTCTAGCACATTTCCTAGGAACAATAATAGATGATTGAGAAATCAAAGGATATTTAGCCTTAACTAATCTTACCCATAAAGAATCATGATTTTCCAAATAAGCATAAATATGCCTAAGTTGTAAAGAAACAGACTTCAAATGCAAATCCTGAACACCAAGACCTTCCAAATTCTTTGGTAAGGTAAGAGTGTCCCAATTTATCAGATGAAGGCCTTTAGAATCAACTTTAGAAGACCAAATAAAGTTTTTAATTTTTGAATGAATATCTTCAATAATTTTGCCATAAATCCATGAAACATGCAAAGTATGGATAGGAATAGAACTAAGAACACAGTTAACAAGAGTAATTTTACCAGCTTGAGAAATAAAATTATTCTGCCAACTACCAATCTTACTCTGAATGTTCTCAATCACATAATTATAAGCTTGTTTATGAGCTCTTCTAGGAGAAATAACAGCACCCAAATATTTAAATGGAAAAGACCTACTTTTCATATCGAGGGCAAAGCAAACAAAATGCTTAAAAGGAATATGAGCATGTTTAGAAAAAAAAACAAAAAACACTTCAGATTTATTGAATTAACAGTCTGGCTAGTAAGAGTTTCATAGGAAGGTAGGACATGTTGAATGACCTCCAAACCTTTTTTGTTGGCGTTAAAAACTAACAATGCATCACCAGCAAACATCAAATGGGAATGCTGAAAATAATTTTTGAAAGGAATAATTGATTTAGCATTTACAACATTATTTAATATATTGGTGAGAGTTTGAGCAACAATTATATAAAGGTATGGCGAGAGATGGTCCCCCTGCCTAACCCCCTTATTAGAAGGGAAAAAAAAGAAGTCTTACCATTAACAATACAAGCAAAAGTACAAGAAGTAATACAAGCTCTAATCCAATCTACAAAAATACTAGGAAAGTTTAAAGCATTAAAAACAGTAAACACAACATCCCAGGAGAGCTTATTAAAAGCTTTATCTAGATCAAGCTTAACCATAACATAATGACATTTGCTTTTGGAATAAAAGATAGAATGAGCAATCTCGTGAACAATTATTATATTATCATGTATATTCCTACCATTAAGAAAAATAGTTTGTTCAGAAGAAATAAGAGAGGGAAGAATAGGTTCCATTCTATTAGCAAGAATCCTATAAGAGAGGTTACACAGAGATATAGGTCTAAAATCTTTCACAGCCTTAGGATTCTTAACCTTAGGAATAAAAGTGATGAGGGTTTTGTTCCATTCAAGAGGCAGATAAGAAGTGTTAAAAAACGTAGAAAGACAATCTAAAAAAGAAGAAGAAATTGAAGACTAGTAGTAAGACTTATAGAATTCAACAGTAAACCCATCTAACCCAGGGCTTTTGCCATTAGGGAGATTTTTAACAACCCCCTAAACTTCAGAAGCAGTAAAAAGAAAAATCAAATCAGAGGAAATAGAAGAAGAGAGGCTAATAAAACTAGGCCACCCAATGCTAGAAGAAGGGGGAGAGGGCTGAGACCATAAAGAAGAATAATGACTAGCAAAAATATTAAGCATATCATCAACATTAGTAACAGTAAAATCAAAATGATCAACCAAAGAAAGGATTCTATTACTCCTCCTCCTAGCAGTGACCACCTTATGAAAATCAGCAGTGTTATTGTCTCCCTCACCAAGCCACTTAACCTCAGCCTTAGCCGACCACTTCAAGGAGATTTGTCTATCTAAAGCACTCACCTTATTGTACAAGGCTCTAAGGGAAAGCTCCTGATCTTGTGACAAAAGGTTATTAGACTCAAGAAGTTCAAGTTTGGATATCTGAGCTTGAGTGTTAAAAATATGATTTTCTAATTTACCAAGCACCTTAATATATATTCCAATTAAAGAGGGCAAACCTAGCTTGCCTAATGTTAAGGAAAAATTTTGTGAAGGAACTAATATCAAAACATGGAAGGTTCATAGACCAAATGTCCCTAATAATGCTATGGTAATCAGCCAAAAGTTTTAATAGAAGGATCAACATTTAAGAGAAGAGGGCAATGGTCAGAGCCGACTCTGTTAAGGTGCTTAACAGTGGCTTGACCAAAAAAATGAAGACAAACAAGATTTGCAAAAGCTCTATAAAGCCTAATTAATATCTTGTAAACCACAGTTAGAGATAAAATTTCTAAAATCTTTAACAAATCTATTAACAACAAAAGGCAGGCCACCAAATTTATCATCCGAATCTAAGATAGCATTGAAATCGCCCATGATGAGCTAAGGTTAACAAGTAAAATCAAAATCCAATAAAGAAGACCACAACTCAACTCTATTAATAGGATTTGTACTTGCATAAATGGAATAAAATAAAAAAGGCTCATGCAAATCCATAGAAATAACCGAGTGAGTAATATGCTTTTAGATAGATATCACAGGCCATTGCACAAGAGACGAATCCCAGGCCAAAATTATATCACCAGAAGCCCCTTCAGACGAGGTAGTGTCCCCCTTCCAAGATCTGCCCAGAGAACAAATAAGAGACTGAGCATCTAACAGATTGAGATGTGATTCTTGAATTGATAAAACATGAATATTTAAACTTCTCAATAAAGATCGAACCCTATCTACAACAGGGCTCTTAGAAGCCCCACAAATATTCCAACTTAATATTAACATAAAAAAGTTTAGGAAGTTGAGGGACGACTCCCCCGAGAAACAATCAAGGCTTGACCGTTGGTAGGCACTGTTAGAGAAGGAGGCTCAGACCGGCGTCGTTTGTTAACAGCCGATCCATCAGTAATCATCAAAGGATAGGACTGCTACACCTTCGAACTCTTCTTCTTAGAACGTTGTTGCATCGGAGGTGGCTTCAAAGGCGCAGAGGAAAAAACAACCGCTAGCTCTTGAGCAAGATTCTCGAAGGAGCGAGAATTAGGCACAAAAGGAGGAACATCAGCTTCAACAACCATTGCCATCACCAAAGGAGGATGATGAGGGAAGGGTTCAAGGAGCATCAACGAAAGGAGATTTAGTGTTAGCTGACATAATTAGGGCAGGACAACTAATAGGGTTCCCCTCATCCATCACATCATAAGTTATAGCATTTGGATCCAAATCTTTCAATTGCGGATCCATAAGCACATCTGAAAAAGGGTATGAATCCAATCGCTGGCCCGACCTTGGGCCCATCAGGACACCCACAGACCTGGACTGACCAAGCTTAACAGTAACCAACCTGGGTTGACCAGGGATAGCCGCGACCAACTTACCTTGACCCGAGTTCAATCTGACCTCAGCATCCTCACCTAAGCCACAAGGGACAGGAACTTGACCTTCATCCCTAGCGTTATGCACAGGACAAAGCGTCGGTTGACGACGGGGACGACGACATCACACTTGTACCCAAGGGCCACAGGCTGGTTCCGAGGGAACAGAAGAAACCTCAAGGAGCTTCGAAACATGAGAAGGTGACTCAGAAGAACTAGGTTCATTAGAAACTGAAACTGAATACGACAAAGAAGCCGAAGAACAAGAAGCTTGGGAATGACCCACCAAACCACACACAAAACATATTGAAGGTAAATTCTCATAGGAGATGGGCTAAAAAATCTCAGAACCATCAAAATCAACCCATACTCCTTGTTGAACAAGGACCACAAGATCCAATTCCACACACACCCTAATGCACTTACCACGTTCGAAGAAAAAAGAGTTCGAGCGGGAGGCCATGGATGCGAACCCAAACAACCGTCGTAGTAATATGTTCCATCTAAGGATGAAACATCGACCGCCATGGCATCAGGCACAAAAGATTACCACGAAACGACCACGGACCAGTAGTAAGAGCATCCGTCGCTTGATGAAAAGAATCAAATCGAAAAACGAAAAAGCCATCATGAAGATCAAAAACCGATTTCAAACCAAATGAAAGCCATAATTTTTTAGCCCAAGAACGCACAACAAGAATCAGGGGAATGCGGTTGAGAAACTTTCCAATTAAACTGGAATGCCAAGGCTCGCTCCACTATTCCAATTGATCTTTATGGAACGAAACCCTACCAGTAGGGTTCGCCTTGATCTTTTGGAAGAAGGGAGGAGTATCCTCAATAGAACTATTCATACCTCGAAGAATTTGGGGCCAAGAAAAGTTCGCTGAACCAAGATTAGAAATCTTACCAACCTTCAGCGTCGCCACCAAATTCGAAGGAGGACCATCTCGATTTCCAGCAATCGAGTCCACAAAAGTGGAAGAAGGCACCGTTGGCGTAGTAGATCGCGAAGTAGGGAAGCGGGATGGAGGATCCGGGGGCGCAGGCGATGACCTATCACCGAAAGGAGAAGCGAAGTTTACCTTAGGAGAGCGAGAGCGAGAACACGACATCAATAACCAAAATTTATTCTACCCCAACTTACTTATAATACATTATATATAAAACTTAATCTTTGATGATCACTTATAAGGGTCCAACCATACCCATGATCAATGCATAAGTTGTAATATCCAAAATCCTAATAATAATATTTTATCCTTGAGCGGGGGTTGTGGACCCTAGTTAGCACAGATTGGCGGGAAGCTTCGGGATTAGACCCGAGTAAGCATTTAATGTAAAAAAATTAAGAGAAATTTTGTTTATCGTATCTCTGTGATTTAGCATACTAGGGTGATAGAGGGTCTCAAGGCGAATTTAGCGGTGCAATCAGATCTCGAATCAAAGTTAGAACGGGTAAGTTATGGATTGTTTAAGTCAGATAACTTAGGTAGGGGTATTTTGGTCATTTGGACTCAATCGGTGTTTATAAATTAGATCCTGGGGTGTGAGGCTAGGGGTTTTGAGCCGCATACCACCCGAGGCAAAAGAGAGAGGAGAGAGAGGGCGCCGTCAAGGAGGAGGAGTCGTCGGAGCCGAATTTTCGCGAGTTCGTCGGTGTCGATCGGGCGAAGATCCTGCGCATTTTTTTCTTCCATTTTCTCTCCGTTCGGTGAGTGGATTTAGGTCTTCTTTTCTCCAATTCTTGATTCATGTCGCTATTTTTATATTTCAGAGTTTTTCGTCAATTTTTGATGCGTTTTCTCGTATTGGATCGGAAGTCGGATCGATCGTTTCTTAATCGAATCATGTTATTTATCTCTTTTGGAATAAAATAATATTTTCCTTTTTCCTTTTTCTTTTTATTTTTCTTTCCTCTACCCTTCCCGTCATTGTGCCGACAGGCGCCGGCCGCGCCAGGAGGTGGCGCTCGGCGAGGCACCGTGACGGTGGCGGCAGTGGGTGTCGACGGCGGCGCCCGGCGAGCAGCGGTGCCCGGTGCGGCATCACTGCCACGCGCGGGCAGCCGCGCGAGGCGCTGCCACCGCGTGTGGCGGCGACGGGGTGGCTGGGCGTCAGCAGGCGCCGACGTCGGTGCTATCGTCTCAAGCGGCCTGGTGGCGGCCGGAGAAGGGGCGGCGGCTGGGTTGGAGAGAGGAGGAGGAAGATGCCCTAAGGGGGTGAGTTAAATGGAGGGTTGAGATTGATTTGGGTAAGATGAAGGGTTGGATTGAATTGGTTGAGATGAAGGGCTGGGATTTGATCTTATGTAGATGGAGAGCTGTGATTGCATGTGGTTAGATGGAGGGTTGTGATCGCATATGATTAGATGTAAGGTTATGATTTCATCATGTAGATGGAGGGTGGAGATTGCATAAGGTTAGATGGAGAGCTGTGATCGCATCTGATTAGATGTAAGGTTATGATTTCATCATGTAGATGGATGGTGGAGATTGCATCAAGTTAGATGGATAGCTGTGATTGCATTTGGTTAGATGGAGGGCTGTGATTGCATCTGATTAGATGTAAGGTTATGATTTCATCACGTAGATGGAGGGTGAGGGTTGTGATTGCATCTGCTTAGATGTAAGGTTGAGTTTGCATCATGTTAAATAGAGGGCTGTAAGGCTGTGATGTGATCCTATTTAAGATGAAGGGCTGAGATTTCATTACTGATTTATTGATTATAACACCATTATATTCATTCATAGCAGTGATTTATTAAATAAATTAAGGTAGTTACTTCATTATTCTAAATAATTATTTGGAGGCCTTAAAGTTAGAGAAACTATTCAAGTTATATATGAATTTTCACCTAATCGACGTTCCGGATTCATTGGGGAGGTCTGTTTCACCATCAGACCTTCTGATTTTGAAAATAGTAGGCGGATGTCGCCTCATTTTGCGTGCCAAGCTGAAAAATCATATTTTATATATTTTTATGATTCAATCTGAGATGATTCATAGATATAGTAGTTAATGAGATGAACTTTATCCTAGATAAGCGATTTCTATGACGAGTTATTTTATCATGTTTCAGTTCATTGATTTATAGTTGGAGTTTCTTTTTACACTGCTTCATGATACACGTGCATCTTTTCTTACAGTGCTATCGTGCTATTTTATGGTTGTGTGTTTGTGCTGAGCATTCATGATTTATGAGCATTGTTTCTATATATATGTGTGTGTGTGTGTGTGATTGTGATGTATGGCAGGAGGATGTGGAGGATGAGGTATGCACTTGACATACTCTTTTATTACTTGTTGATAACACATCTTGTTTATACTTATATACTTGTGTGTGTGGTGTTGTGATGTGCTTATTGCATTTCCCGGAAGTCTCGTTGGCGAGGGGAGGGTATGCCCCAAAGAGACAACGTTGGCCTTATTTCGGAAGTCCGGCTAGTGAGGGGAGATCATACCCCAAAGAGACAATCCGGAGACCTGAGCAGGTGAGGGAAACGTATGCCCCAACAAGCTAGCTCGGAAGAGCCAGTGCTGGTGAGGGGAGGACATGCCCCAAAGAGACAGCACTGAGCTGGGTGATAGTTCGGCGGCCACCCGTCTACCTACCCTATGTGGCTATGCGGGACCGACGGGTCCGGAGAGCATGCATATGATTGGGGTGCTGCATTGCATGCATATGATTGAGGTGTTGCATTCATGCTATTTTATTATTGTCGATATGTTTATACTTATTGATGGATGCTTATATATACTTGTTGCCGTGGATGTGAGTAGAGTAGTGGAGGTGTTATTGAGGTTTGTCCGTCATTTTTAAAAAAGATCTTTTATACTTGTTGGCGGATTTTGATTTCATGCATAGAGCTATGAATATATTATTGCTGATTTCTTCTGACGTTGATTTATATCGGCTATTTGTGTTTTTATGCATGATGATTGATTTGGTGAATTGAGGACTGATCTACTCACTAAGTCCTAGTTGGACTTATCTATCATTACTATTATTTTGCAGCACCTGAGTTAGATCAGAGAGGAACCGAGGTGCAGTAGTGTAGCTGGTGGTGGCAGGGCAGCGGGTCTCGTGACATGTCATGATCGAGGAGGATACCTGAGTCATTTTAGTGTCTCTTTGAGTTGTTGAGTCATGTTGACTCGGGTCGTGATTTCCACATTTTATTTTTATTTGGGGAGTCTTGTTTATTTGTTTGAACACCTTTTTAATAAACTTGTTCAGTGTGTTCATATTGAGTTTTGGGTTTGGTTTGGTTCGTGGTGTAATGTCTATTCTTTTCAAAAAAAAACTCCCACTATTCAAGTTATTGTTGTTTTGATGAGTTGGGTTAGGCTTCGGGGTACGTGGCGTATCCTGGCCGGTCATACCGGGTTTGGGGTGTGACACAAGTCATCAAATAAGAGGCCCAAGAACCAACTCCAAGAATCATAATTTTCTCATTCTACAACGACCCATGCAATTGGGAACATTTGATTATTGTCATCTCTACTAATTGCTGAAAGCAATTGTCCACCAAGAAAGATATTCAAAAAACGCCCATCATATCCAGTTATTGGTCTACAACCCTGAAGAAATTCATTCTTTAGAGCATCAAACCCAATATATAAACATTTGAAGATTGAAGGTGCACTTGTAAATTCCCGATCACACATAAACACTAAACAAGCTTGTTGGGTTCACAATTCGAAGTTGTGATATATATGAACCAAGCATTGCATAGTGATCTTCAACTGATCCCCAAAGTCTTTTTAGAGTCTCCATTTCTTCCACACCCCAATTATGATTGCTCCTAAATTTTCTGAGATAATACTTGGCTATCCAATCTATCATGGCTTGTCTATTCATCATATTTCTTGAGCATTTATGTTCATTAATGTAGGTCTTAATCATCATTGTCATCTCACTCTTCATCCAACTAGTATATATCCTCCATAGGCAACCTATAGTGCACTCACTTCCATTATTTTTGGACAACTTTTGCTCCTTTGATGTTATAGTCATTCACAACTGAATAGTTTTGGACAACTTGTTTAAATTGGGCATTGGAGTCAAATTTCATCCCAACTTCAAATTTAACATACTTCAACTCATAATTTGGATTATATGCTTTGCGACGACCTTTTTTCTTGATATATACATTCTCAGTGTATGGAACCCCTTCTTCACTAGTCTCAAGTGTAATGATTTCATCATTGCTATTTTCATATTCAATAGTCCCTTCATTGCCTTCAATACTATGAGTTTCAATGGTGTCAGGTAGATTTTCATTCAATGTTGTTGGTTAAACTATGATGGGAACCTCTTCAGTCAAGTTGTTATTACTTCTAGCTTCAACCGTGATTGGTATGTTTGCAATGTTTTCATTTGATCCACAACCATCTGTTTTCATATTCTTCATTTTGTCCTTCTTTATAGCTCTACATATCACATATTATTCATCACTTAATGAATTGAATTCACTAGATAATACATCATTATCGCTTTCTCCCATAGGACAATACTCTTCATCTTCAAATAACTTTACATTGGTATTTCTTATACATGTTCTTGGTGTTTCCACATCATCTAGCCTCATTGCATGTTCATCATCCTATAGAAGTGGTTGTTAATCATTAGTTTCCATTACATTTTCATCATTTTGCTGATGTGGTTGTTCATAGTTAACTTCAATTACATGTTCATCATCTTCCAGAAGGGACTGTTCATCAATAGCTTCTAGTAGATGTTCATTTGCAATTAAATATGTAGTTTGCTCTTTGCGTGCATCGTCGATTACATTTTCATCTTTACTACTAATATGAACATGTACCATATATATTCAAACATACTAATATGATATGAACTTAATATATTATTGTGGACCTGCGACTAATATGAACTTGCATCATGTATATTCAAACATACCACTATATATATATATATATAGTCGGGTAACCTACGACTAAGTATCAATTAGGGGCCGATGTTGAGCATCGATCGGGTCGGGTAACCCGACCAAAATAATTTAAACCCGAATAAGGAGGCTCCTACTCCATCCAACCCTATCCGAATAAGAGTTAGGGGCCCGACCCGATTAATCCGAATAAGATCGGGCCCCGACCCGATTAACCCTAATAATCTGAATTCTCTTTTAAAAAAAAATTCATT
The DNA here is from genome assembly GCA_034359265.1 of Canna indica. NCBI lineage: Eukaryota > Viridiplantae > Streptophyta > Magnoliopsida > Zingiberales > Cannaceae > Canna > Canna indica. The sequence goes on from CP136894.1 coordinate 18,041,715, forward strand.
ATTAAAAAAAATAAGAATTCTGCAATTGTGAAAATGGTGAAAAAATAGTGGAAAATGGTATTAGGAATATGACTCCACTAAAAGTCAAACTCAAGTCCTCTTAGATTTCATTTCCAATGTTCCAACCGCTAGGCCAATGATCATCTTTTGCAATTCTAATATATATATATATATATAGTTCGATTTGAGTTTTTTTGGATTTTTTTGACGACTGAAGCTTTTGCCTCAACCTCTCCACGACAGAGATAGCTTCTCTTGCAGTCCGTAGCCTCTTGGTTATATTTCGAAGGTACAAAAAGCTAAACCCTGAACCTCAATATCAAGCTAATTGCATAAAATAGTTGTGCGATCAAATCGACATCGAAGGACCATTCTACCTACACGACGAGATAGATCATCAACTTTCTGGCCGATAAGTTCATAGATGTTTGAATATATTAAGTCCGTAATTGATAGTAGGTGTTGGCCTAAGGTTTTCCACCTTGGTCTTAATCTCGGTTTTGATGATAACAAACATGGAACTAATGTTTCATTGAGAAATCTTTTAGGTTCCAAGTCGGTTAGCGCACGTCGTCCCTGATCGAAAAAATTAAAGAAATCGGAGAAATCGGCAAGGACGCTCGTTGATGCTCGGGATTCTTCGGGAAGTTAGAGTTTAGGTTTAGGATGTCTAGAGTGTAATGTAATCTTCTTTATGATGCAAATAACCCAAAAACCATACCCGAATTCCAAAACATAAAAACCCAAAAATCGTCATGAAATTCACTAAGCCTAGGGAGCTCCTTGGAGGGCTATATGACCTAGATATTTTCTTGACACAAAAAATAACGATAATTGTTTCTTGGGTAGAAATTAGATAACGAGGTATTTTAAAGGCTTTTTTGGAAGCATTTAACCTACCCATATTTGAACTCGGAGATTAGAACATTTTTATTTTTCGATAATTTGTACTACACCCCAAAAACTAGATTTTGATTTTTTAGATTTTTTATTGAATGCAAATGGGGGTAATCCTTATATAACATTTATGTTTTAAAGTTATTAACTTAAAGTTAAGAAATATAAGTAGACTTAGCGAAGACAGAACTAGAAAACGAGCAAACAAGCAGAAAAAACTAAGAAGTGCAGTCTGCCTAGTTTCGGTCAACCGGTTGATCGACCGAATGGTGCCAAAAACTGGCAGTAGCCAATTCGGTCGACCGAAGTGTGCCAGAAAGTGGCAGTTTGCTTTCGGTCGATCGATCGACCATCGAACAAACGGCGGAAACAACTAGTTTTTCGCCCGTTGAGTCGGTTGTTTCATGCCATCTCCTCAAGGCTTATAAATAGAAGCCTTAACAAGCCTTCCACCCCGAATTCAACATACATTGAGCCATATTTTGATGATCCTTGAGCTTGATTGGGCCACCATTCTTGAAATCCCTAGCTTTGATCTTTCAAATTCTTGAGTAAGCCTTGACTTCATTGATTCACCATCAAAGGCATCAAGAGGAAGCTAGGAAACTTTGTTTGGAGCTTAATATTTTGTTGGTTGATTTATTGCTCCATTTGATGTTGTATTTTCTTGTTTATTTCTTTGTATTTGAGCTTGTGTAAGACCTAGAGTGTGGGTCTTGAAATTGGGTGGTTGCCTTTGTATTTGAGGCTTAATTCCACCGGTGTAAACTTAGTTTACTAGGATTAGTTGAGTTGTTCCTTAGGTTGAGGTGGAAGAGTGCTCTCGGTAAGAAGGCAGAGACTTCCGGGTGTGGAAGTGCCTTAGGTTGAGAGCGAGACTCTTCGGGTCAAAGTTCTCGTTGTAAGGGAAACAAGATTAATCTAGTAAAGCTTAGTTTGGAAATCCTAAGCGGGGTGCTTAGGTAGTGGAGTAGGCATTGTGGCCGAACCACTATAAATAATTATGTTAGCATTATTCTCTTTGTGTATCGCATTATTTATCTCCATTACTCGCTTCCGCATTTAGTCGTTGATTTGTGAAATGCCTAAGTAGTTTAAAAAAATGATTAAAACCAGAATTAGACAAATAGATTTAGTTAACACACACTACTATATTTTGGCTCTATGGCCACGCCACTTTTTGGAATGGTTGGAAAAGTGTTCCCATAGATCACTTACAGGAACGGTTTCCAGAACCGTTCCCTTAGCCATTACACTATAGGAACACTAAAAAAACTGTTCCCGTAGCTAATATATGGGAACAGTTCTAGTAACCGTTCTCTTAGCCTATATACTATGGGAACAGTTTTAGTAACCGTTCCCTTATCTTATATACTATGGGAACATAAAGGAACCGTTCCCTTAGTCTATACTATGAGATGCGAAAAAATAGTGAAGAAATCATGAAATGCTACGTCGGTCGATCGATTGAAGCCAAAATTTGGCAGAAGCCATTCGATCGATCGACAGGTCGACCGAAGTTGGTGAAGAAATCGCGGAAGCCTACGTCGATCGATCGGTCGATCGACCGATTGAAGCCAAAATGTGGCAGAAGCCATTCGGTCGACCTGTCGGTCGACCGAAGTTTGTGAAGAAAGTGTGATATGCTACGTCGGTCGACCGATCGATCGACCGATCGAAGCCAAAATTTGGTAGTAGCCAATTCGATCGATCGATCGAAGGTAAAATTAGGCAGAAGGAGCGTCGGTCGACCGATCGATCGACTGGATGGCAAATCGAAGATCGCACGCCTAGGCTTCACTGCATCGGTCGACCAACCGGTCGACCGATTGATGCGAAAAATTGACAGTAACCATTCGGTCGACCGAAGTTATATTATATATAAGCCAAATATATATATAAACCTGCTCATATTTAACAACCATTCCCAAAAATACCCTATACACCGAAATATTTTCCTTTCCCGCTCACTCGATCTCTTCCGCCCTAAACACTCTCCCGCTCGCTCGTACTGTGTCGGATCGATCCCTCCTACTGTCATATATCTCCGCTCGACGATCTCTCCGCTCGATGTCTTCTCCGCTATTGCCTTCTTCTCCGCTCGATGATCCCTCCTATCGTGTCGTTTTCTTTGTTCGATGATCCCACCTGCCGTCTTCTTCGCTCGATCCCTCCCGCCCGTCTTTTCCACTCGAATCAGTCGTCTTCCCCTGTCAACAGGTAAACCCTCACCTCTCCCTCTCCCCTCTCCCTTAATTCTCTGATCGATCCCTCCTGCCTACTTCCACCCAAACCTAGCTACTATCACCAAATGCTCAATTAAGCTCAATTAGCCGATTATTTTGGTTTTCCAATTACTGCAAAATGACTTTACTTCCACCATATTTTGGCTTTTCACATGGAGGCAAAATATGAATTAATCGATTCTTTTCTATTCCAATGCCTTTGCTTGAGGACCATTTCTTGTTATGTAGTAAGGGTTTAATGATTTAAAATGTAAAAAATTCCACAGTGATAAAAAGCTTTTAATTTATCAATTTATCAAAGACACTGCACTCAATTTATCAATTTAAGTGATGAAAAGCTTGTTAGGTAGTAAGGGTTTAGCATTCATATGTTTCTACGTTTGTCATCTCACAACTCAATTTATCAAAAGACAATGTATGTATTTAATTGTTTACAATGTACGTTTGTCATCTCACAGCTCAAATCAACAGAACAATAAAAAATCAATCAAAATTTTAAATTTACTATGTAAGGACTTCGATGAGCGTTATCCTGATTTTGCTAGTGACCCACGAAACATAAGACTTGGGTTGACTAGCGATGGATTCAATCCATATAGGACCATGAGTATTTCTTATAGTATATGCCGGCAATACTTATGCCATACAACCTTCCACCATGGTTATGTATGAAGTCGGAGTATTTTATGTTGTCTTTAATTATCCCTGGACCACACTCTTCTGGGACTAATATTGATGTGTACTTGCAACCATTAGTTGAAGAGTTGAAAATTGTGTGGGAGCTGGGAGTAGACACATATGATGCTTCAAATAATTAAACTTTTAAGTTGCGAGTAGCCCTTTTATGGACTATTACCGACTTTCCTGGATATGCTATGTTGAGTGGTTGGAGCACAAAGGAAAAATTAGCATGTCCATCTTGTAATTATAACACTAATTCGGCTTACTTGAAGCATAGTAGAAAGATGTGTTATATGGATCACCGTATTTTCTTGTTGATAAGTCATGATTATAGAAGAAACACACTGGATTTCAATGGAAAAGAAGAATATAGGCATGCTCCTAATTTGTTAGAAGGGACAGAGATCTTGGACTTGTTGCAAGACTTTGTCAATTCATTTGGGAAGATGCAAAAGAAAAACATTGGTGGTCCTTGGAAGAAGAGGTCCATTTTTTTTTGAATTGTCATATTGGAAGCATAATAAACTACGACATAATCTTGATGTCATGCATATTGAAAAGAACATATTTGACAATGTGATAGAGACTTTGTTGGACATAACGGGGAAGACAAAAGATCATGTTAATGCCCGTTTAGATTTGCAAGAGTTGGGAATTAGAAAGAAACTTCATCCGAAACCCGTGGATCAAGGCAAGAAAGTAAAGTATGCAAAAGCATGCTTTAACATGAACAAAAATGAGAAGTCTATTTTCTGTAGCGTTCTCAAGGAAGCAAAATTACCCGATGGTTGTGCAGCAAATATTTCAAGATGTGTTCACCAAGATGGCTTGAAAGTCTCAGGGTACAAGAGTCATGATGCTCATTTCATGCTACACTACTTGCTCCTAGTAGCAATTATTAACACACTTCCTCACCAAGTGGCCTATCCTTTGATACGTCTATGTTCTTTTTTTCGTTTCATATGTCAAAGAGTTATTGATGTGAATGATTTAGAGACCTTGGAATTTGAGATTGTTGAAACACTTTGCCAATTAGAGAGGACTTTTCCTCCATTTTTTGATGTAATGCTTCATTTGCCCATTCATCTACCAAATGAGATAAGATTGGGTGGCCCTGTTCACTCTCGGTGGACGTATTCACCAGAAAGAGAGTTGGGAAAGCTGAAGGCTTACATGCGCAATAAAGCTCGTCCTGAAGGTTTAATAGCTGAGGGTTACTTGGTTGAGGAATGCTTGACATTTTGTTCAAATTATATGAACTCTAATGTGGAGACACGGTGGAATAGAGTGACAAGAAATGCTGACACATGTGAGTCTTTTGATGCTGAGCTGTCTAGTTTTTTTTACCCATGGGTCGTCCTATAGGAGGGAAGAAAAAAGGTAATTTATTTTCGATGGACAACAATGAGAAGAACCAAGCTCACCGGTATATCTTGTTCAATTGTGATGAAGTTCAGCCTTACATTAGGTAAATAACTATTCTTTGCCCTTAAAAATTTGTTTATAAACTCATTTGAATAATTGTTGTAACAAAATAATTTTTTTGTAGTGAACATGAAAATATCATAAATCGGAAGAGAGGAAGAAAGTGGACCAAAGCAAAAAGTCAAAGCCATGATTTTATTGATTGGTTTAAAAATCGTGCAATGGAGGAGGATGTCCCTAATTGACTGAAGGAGTTGTGTAGAGTCCCAAATAAAGTTGCAAGAAGGTTTTCCGGTTATGTCATCAATGGATGTAAATTTCATACTAGGAAGCGTGATGCAAGTCGCAGGATACAAAACAGTGGTGTCACTTTGGTGTCAATCACTCAAAGCTTTGCTAGTAGTAAGGATCAAAATCCGACGACGAATGCAGTTACTTATTATGGTGTAATTAATGAAATAATTGAGCTAGACTATTATGGTAATTTCAAGTTTGTCTTGTTTAGATGTATTGGTTGACTTGTGTTCACTTCGATAAAAAATGTTATATGGATGATCCATTTGTGCTCGTTTCTCAAGTTCAACAGTGCTTCTATGTTCGCGATCCCTCTAATGACAATAGGTATTACGTTATGAAAACTCTTCATAGAGAGATTTCTAATGTGAATGACCAATCATATTGTGCCGAAGAAATATATAATATTGAGTCATCTGAACCAGCAACTAATTTGTCTTTGCCTGATGATGAAATTGATGTTGAATGGGCACGGGACGACATAGAGCCCACCATTGTTGAAAATTATTCAGCCATTTCAAATGAAATTGAGTCTGAAGAAGAGTCTGACTTTGATGACACACTCTGGGACTACTTTGATTGATATTCATGTATCTGTCTAGCATGATGGATTTGAAGGATTCCTATGCGATGGTGATACTTCAATTCTCTATTTATCCTTTAATAAATGTGGCTGATAAGGATTCCAATGCCTTGATGGTTATCTTTTTGGTTGTTCACGCATTAGCTAAATTTCTGTTATATGATGATTGATTGGTGTTCCACATTTGTGCATGTTTTATGATCTTCATGTATTTCTTTGAAGCCTACTTAGATATTCATGCCGCTCATAAATTACCCTTTCTGCAGCCACACCTTGATCCTAATACTAATATATCAACAGCCTGATAATGAAGTATCCTGATATCTATCAGGATACTCATATCAATATCTTGATAGATATCAGTATACTGATATTGATGTATCCTGATATCAGGATACTCATATTAGTATCCTTTATTACTGATACTGATAGATATCTTTGTTGTTTATTATTTTTGGCATGCCATAGATATCTTTGTTGCTCTCTTTACTCTTTCATTTATCCTAAAGAATAAATGTATCCTACTACCAACCATGGAATTGCCATAGAACATACCAACCATGCTCTCTTTACTCTTCCAGGATACTAATATCAGTGTGAAGCTTTTTCTTGTCACTTTTCTAGATTACTTAATAGTGGAAGCAAATGATAAACAAGTAGAAGTTAGCTTCCTGTAAGATTTTTCACTTGATCGGTCGACCGACGGGTCGATCAGTTGACGGAAAAATGTCTACTTCCAATACGGTCGACCAATCGGTCAACCGAAGCCAGCTATTACACGCCAATCGATCGATCGATGGGTCGACCGATTGTCGCGAGATTCGACCATCTCGGATCCGGTCGACCGACTCAGTGATGCCCGACTCGCGCTATGCCATCTGGTCGACCGGTGAGCATTCTGCCAATATTTGGCATCGATCGATCGACCGACCGATCGACTGATGGCTACTACCATTTTTCAGCGACATTCGGTCGACCGACCGGTCGATTGAATTGGCTGCTGCCAATGCATCACACCATTCGGTCGACCGAATTAGGGGCGGAAACTTTTATCTTTGGATTTCTCATTTTGCGCTTGGTTTCCGGCTTTGTTCTTCAGCGTGCTTTATCTTTGAAGGATTCTTCATGCTATCCAACACATTTTTGATGCACACATTGATGTAGGATATATGCTCCATGCTATCCAATATGGTTATGCACTGATATATACTTGTAAATTTTTTCTGGTTGCATATATTTAGTTTCTTTATTATTGATGTAGGATATATGCCAACAAAATAGATTGAACAGATCACAGCAAAAATGGAGGCATCGGATGGGCAATAAAAGATTTTCTGTAATAAAAGAAAAATTGGTAATATTTTTTTGCATAAACATATTCATATTTTGAATAGTAATGTCGATATTATGTTTTAACTCATTCTTGTGATTTATATAAAGCATGCTCAAAAGAATGAAGAACCCAGTCAAGTTGAGATGTTTGTTGAAACTCGGACTAAGAATGAAAAAGCCTTAAATGATGAAACTGAAGAGGCAATTATGAGTTTTTCTTCTAGCTATTGTTTTACTTAATTATTTATTATTATCACTAACATTATTAAATGTACATTTAGGAAAAGCTTAAAATCATGGTTGAGCATGATGGGAAACCTGCTGCTGAGACCTTTCAATCTATGTTTGGGAAAGAGAAGTCAGGAAGGGTGTGTTATTATGGAGGAAAAATTACACCCACAATCTTTAAAAAAAAATGAAGAAATGGCAGCAATGCAGGAAAAACATGATCAAGATGTGAAGTCTTTGAAGGAGCAACATGCAATAATGGAAGAAAGACATACAAAAATGGAAGAGAGACAGAATCATATGCAACGCCAAATGCAAGGAATGCAATCTCTTTTGAAGACATTTATTTCACAAACGAACCCAAATTTGGACATAGAGGCTATAACAGCTCCGTTGGCACCACCAACTACTCCAAGGGATGCCAATAGCATCTTTGGTTCTTCCACTTCCACACATCATCCTCAAAATCAGGTAATTTTAGTTTAATATATGATTATGAAGTCTTTTGAAAATTTTTAATTTTTGCAGAAAAATGATGAATTGAGAGAAGAAATATGAATTTCACAGAGGAGATGATCAAGAGGACTTGACTAATGGGAATGCTAGGCTTGATAGAACAATTTCACATGTTTATGAACTTTAGTTAGACTTAATTGTGAAATTATGGAATGAGAATACTATAATTGTGAATTTGTTATTTTATCAACAATTAAATATATTCTACGTTTGAATGAAATTTATGTTTTCGAATCTACGTTTGTGAAATTGTATGGTTGTCTGTGAAAAATTGTATGGTTACATGTTTAGGAACAAATATGAACTATGCAAGAATTATAGGAACGGTTCCTCTCACCTATAGGAACGGTTAACCGTTCCTATAGTTTCGGCCTATAGGAACGGTTCTCAACTGTGCCTATATGTATGACTTTTAGGAACGGTTAAAAATCATTCCTATATTTCATCCTATAGGAATGGTTCTAAACTGTTCCTATAGGCTGGGACTATAGGAACGGTTTTTCAACCGTTCCTATAATATTTACCTATAAGAACAGTTGAAAACCCGTTCCTATAGTCCCAGCCTATAGGAACCGTTTTTCGACCGTTCCTATAAGATAATTACAGGAATAATTTTCCAGCCGTTCCTATAGGCATGGTATGTGAACACTTTAACAATCGTTCCCATAGGCTGGATCTATGGGAACGATTTTTTTGGCAGCGTGGCCATAGGGACGAAAATCGTTCCTATAACATAACAGAACGACTGATTTGAGTACACATGGGAAACTGTTCCCGTAGGTCTATGGGAATGGTTTTCAATCGTCCCCGTAAGTCTAAAATATTGTAGTGACACTATTCACCCCCCTTTAGTGTAGCCATTTCATCCAACAATAGGACTGTGCAGAATCCGAATCGACCCGAATAAACCGAATAAACCGACCCAAAATTTGCATTCGGGTCGGGTTATTAGAGTTATCCAAGTTAGGTTAGGTAGTGAAATTTGTCGTCTCTTGGATTCGGGTCGGGTCGAGTAGATATGATTTGTTATCACATCAAAACATTTATCGAAAATATTTGGGCGCAAGGGTGAAAACCTCAGCCAATAAGAATGGGTTGAGAAGTTTAAGGGTGGATATTTAGCTTTAAATAATTGCACCTAGAGTGTGTTAAATATGTTTAAATATTTTTGAATTTGTTAAGCTTGAGGAGCTTGGGATTTAGAGTTCTAGTTATTTAGATGGAGGCCTTTATTTTCTTTGCTATCGATCCTTATGAAATGTCTAATTTATTTAGTAATTTTTGTTAAGGTGGTGGATGAACCCAGGAGAGTTAATGAATGAAGTGGAATAGAGTTTAATACTGAGTTTGCTAATACAACTCTTCCAGCTTGAGATAAAAACTAGGTTTGCCAATTGGCTAGCATATTGTCTATTTAAGTACTTATGAAGTCACACGAGGAAGAATGTCATCTTTTAAGGACAAGTTCCCAAGTATTTTGTAATTTTATAATGTATTTTTCAAGATAAAATTATTTATTTAAAGAGTTTCACTAAAATTATTTAAATGATTTAATGAGGTCAGGACGTGAAATAAGATTGGCTCGAAGTACTAAAGTGGTTGGATGAGACGTGTTAACCCCATTACAGCAGGGGTTAACGGGGTTATCTGCTGGTCAACCCCATTATGAGAGTGGAAGGTATTGTGGGTATATCTAGTATTATGTTTGAGTTTCGAGAAAAATGAGTTCCATATTCTATTTTTGGAAATAATTGGGTTTCTTGTTCGGTTTTCAAAAAATTATTGTAATAAATACATTATTGATATCCCCGTACATTATCATAACAATCATGGTCAATAAAAGAGTTCGAAGTTAAATGAACAAATAGCTCATGATTATCCATGAATCAGTAAATGCTACAAGGAATATATAAAGCAAAAAATTTATGCACCAAATTGTCAGACACGTCCATAGTCTAGAGAAAAGGAGGAAACGTGAAAGGGCGCGAAGATAATTAATAGAAGAAAAATGCTATATCCTCCTAATTGATGTGCCTAATAATCTTTCTAACAGTCACATATAATAAAATGCTCATAATTATTGATGAAATTACAACTCATGTCATTGTGAGTGTTAGGAGAATTATTAGGCACATTATTAGGAGAATATAACATTACTCTTAATAGAAATATCCTACTAGGGGATAATGAAGAGCGCTGCAATGACTATTAATCCATTAAGGCAACAAACACTAATTTTAGGCAATTAATGCTATTAATTAGTTAATTTGAAATTTGACTCCAATCCATCAGAGAGGAAATCAATATCTAAAAACATTTACATGTGGAAATATTAAATTCAATTTTCTCCATAAATGTGTAACATTTTTGTTTTAAAAGAAACCAACAGTTTGGTGACGAAATCAAAATACGATCACAACTGCGACAATAACAGAAAAGAGGGAGCAGCAACTAATGCAGATGGTACTCTAAAGCATTGCTCTAAACTAATATCTTCTACGTTAAGATAACAAATCACCATACATGATAGGAGTAGCACCTCTACAAAGAGAATTAAACTCTTTAGGAGCACAAGAGGTCAGTTCAACATTGTGCCTTGCTACCTCAACATTAGGTTGGTGACATCAGAACTATGACTTAGCAGCTCTGAGTGCCAGCGCACTTTCTTTTGTTACCCCGTAATAAACTGGCTCGTTTCCAGGGTATACAAGAAAATTCCATCCAAGTTTAGATCCACCAATCACATATGTTCCTTGAAATGCTTCATCAAGTTGCTTCGCCTTCTCCTTGACTTCAGTAGCAATTTCTGGAGATGCTGTGTCCTGAACATTGACGGTGCTTGTGACCTGCTCAGATTTAGTTTTATTTTCTGTAACAGTTGAAGTGTGACAAACTTCGGGTTCTGCCTTCGGTTTTGCGCTCTCTAGGAGATTTGTCAATGGTTCTTCATTCTTAACTTTAGAAGAAGACTCTACCTTGGATGGTTTTTCACAATTCTCGGAGGATGCCACATCACCTCTAATTTTCTTGGCCAATTCGCACATTGTCTTCATGTCTAAAAACGATAATAATAATGAAAAATAGAATTCAATACAAGATATACATACAGATTAATTTGAAAGTAAATATGATAACAGTTAGCTACTATCCTACAAGCAATATAGGTTTGCTAGTTTACATAAAAGATTAGCACTTTCTTTGATAAGATATAGGAAATGGATCAATTATTGGAGCAGACAAATGATTAACTAAAAGACCAGTATCACAAGATATAGTGCCTAATATGGTATATCTGGAAGAGGGAACCAATCCCCTACAAAGGAAAAAAAACAGGGAACTACTACTGGTTAAAGCTATGTGAAAGATTGACGCGTGATAATAAAAAACTATTACATACAGCCATGTAGTTGTTCCCACACATGAAGTTGTTAGCCATATGATCTGGTTGACCCAAACTCAAAAGTGAACCTGCCTAGACCCCAATCAGAACACAGTAGGATATTGGGTAGTACTTATTAGATTTTCAGGTTTTGATGGAGTTTCAATAAATCATTTATTAAATTACCTGATTTGACCTGACCTGACCTGAAAAATTACATCAAAATCGATTGAAAAGTTTGATTTGACCCAATCCAGAATATATTAAAAACCAGGTTTGATCCAACCCAAAATTAATTGAATATTTGACCTAAATTTCATAGTTCTCAATCTATACATTACTTCAAGTTTCATTCTGTGCAAGAGATCCAAAAATGTTTGGATTATAACCAAAATGATGTATAAGAGTACACTTCATAACCTTGGTGTTAGATAATTTCTATGAAAAAATGGGTTATATACAGAAAAGTTAACAATTGGTTTATGTTTAAAGAATTTTATATAAATGTAGTAAGAAAGCAAGTCATAACCTCATCCTACCCTACAAGTTTCGTCTGAAATTTAGATTTTCCATTTCAGCCAGACAGAGAAAACAACAAATAAACACAGTAAATGAATAACATACTTGAATTTCCATTTCAGCTAATGAATGACCTGCCTTAGGTGTTCTAACTTTAACATTGATCAAACTATAATTGCTTCAATTCACTGGAAGTGCTAAAGAATAAAAGGAACAACTAAGATCTTTTTGCCAATATGCATGTGAAGCTAGTAAATGCAAGATGCCAAATGCATGTGAAGCTACAAAACATCTATGTAGAAATCCAGATCCAAAATGATCCAGAAAGAAAGAAAGGCGCCAAACAATTATTTCTGTAGCAAATTATGTATGCAAGTTGTAATTTATAGCAAATAACAAGCATCAAACACATAAACAGTATCACAACAAGTTGGAGACCATGATTACTATATCACAATGTTTCAAAAAAGAACAGAAATCCAGAACTTACGATTTTGAATGTCATGAACCACATTGCTGCTCGGGAAGTCTGGTGCCCTTAGAACCTTTAAAATAAAATCAATAAGCATTTGAAATTAATTCAAATTATTTTGAAAGTAACTTAATAATACCAGTTAAAACAATCACTCTTATGAACTGGATGAATTCAATAATCACAAGACACCAGGTTTTAGCACTTCATAATGTACCATGTGCATTAGATGAATAATGAGTAGGTATCGCTGAAAGTAATGTAGCCATACTTTGATTATCATAGCATAGAGGTGTTACATGTCATAAAACCTTAAGCCTATCTGCAAGGGCACAACTTCCTTTTTCATTACATCTCAACGTAACCTACTTATATTTGAAATCATTGCATAGAGGTTTCTCCTCTCATGTTGTCCAGAAGGGACAAAACTTCCTTTCTCATTATTATCAGGTTAACATGCTTTTATTTGAAAGGAAAAGTTTTGTTCATCAGGCTGCTTTCATTTGAAGAGAAAAGTTTGGCTACCTTAACACTATCTGGAAGGATAAAAGTTCCACTTTCATTATATCTAACCCACTTTCATTTGAAAGGGAAAGTTCGCCTCTTAGAATGAGTAAAAGTTCTTTGAAATTTATAAAATATATACAAATAACAATGGATTCAAACTTATCTTTGGAGGCTGAAGAACAGTACGCAAGCAGATACAACTACGAGATGAGTGATCATGTGCATAAAAGGAGCTGACATGAAACAATTCCATAAAAGAACAGCAACAACAAAAGAAACAAAAGGAAAAGCTTTCACCTTAAAATTTTAGTCTACACCTAAGGGTATCCAAAAGACACACAAGCTTCGAGAAGAGAAAAGAGTCTATTTGACCCAACACTAAGAAAGGGTGACCTAGTGCACGATGCAATCTCACTTTTGTAGGCTTTGGGGAGGGTTGATGTACGCATCCTTCCCCCTACTTTTTGCAAAGAGGCTATTTCCATGGCGGGAACCCATGATCTCCGGGTCATAAGTGGGTAACTTTACCAAGCCACCCTCTCTCTTTCTTACCCAACACTATTAAGAGAAAAAAAACACAAAAATACACAAATTATTTGAGATGACTGAGATTCAAGAACTAAGAGGCATCAACACAAGGCTAATTGCTTTCGCCAAGGGTTCATGTTGAATCTGTTTTGACCAGCATTCATTCTGGGTCAGACTCATCAATCTATGGAGAATTACAATTTCAGTGCTCTCTACAGTTCAAGTACTTAAGCCTAGACTCCACTTTCCTACATAACACACCGTATTCAAGGTGAATTTGGTCGATTAAGGTTCTTTGGGAGGAAACGAATTATCTAATAATATTCTGATTTAAACCATTTCGGTCCAAAAGGTAAATATTAAGTTTAAATTTCAGAATAATCCACAGCACCAACATCCATATAAACAACAATGAAATTTAGTTTAAGCAAAGTCAAACCAATCACGAATGCCAAAGATCTGCATGTCCATATATAGGGAAGGTACTCTAGGGTTAGAATACTGAAGACAGAGAAAAAAATTATAACAACCAAGCACATTAAATCTCATTTGCAGTTAAGCAAGAAGAATGTTCCGGAGATCACCTCGACAAACAGGGGGCGAAGGTTCTTCACCAAGAGGCGAAGCTTGAAATAGTCGGAGTTTCGAAACTCATCGGCATCTGCCTTCCTCTTATTGCTTCTAGCGTTGGGCGCCTCCGCCACCGCTGCCGCCGGGTTTGGAATTGAGGACGTTTGGACTGCCGGAGAAGGCGAAGGTTTCGTTTCCTCCATTATGTGAGAAAAGGGATCGCCAGTGAGGTGTTCGGTTGAGTGTGAGAGGTTTTGTTTGATCGCGGCGGATGGAGTGAAATAATTGACTGGGCCGGTCCGGTTCAGAAATGATTTGGGTCGAGATTTCATATGCAAAGCGAACCGATAAAAAATTGGGGTGTCATTGTGTCAAATTGGAAAACCAAATTCGAAATTGGACTTAGATCCATTTTTATTTTAAAAATCTAACTTAGATCCGAAATCCGATTTCATAAAAAAAAAGATAAACACAATTTAAAAGATCAGGAAATATTAATTATAAATCTAAAAAAAAATCTATCTAAAATAATTAATCTAAAAACATATATACAAAAGTTCAAAAATATGCTTATGAGTGATGACACTAACAAACAACGTGATAAAACTCCAATTAGGTTATTTTTTCTATTATTAAATTATGTTGTATATTACGAGGTATTTCAAAAGACTTTAGTCCCACGTCACATAATATTATTTTATAATTATTATTTTTCTTAAGAGATAATGATAACTACAGAGAATGTTTATCTTGAGATATTTTTCTTTTTACCACGTTTTATACGTAATAAATCTCGTTGCCTTTTCTCCACATCTTTATCCTCCACGTTTTATTTGTGATCACGAATCCTCCATATTTTATTCGTGACTACAAATCAAAACACAACATCAATTAATTCATCTTCTAACTCCGCCGCATCCTTTCTCCCTCTCTGCTCTAAAGCAGGGTTTTACTTCCTACTGCTTCCTGCTTATATTCATCAAAATGGTTTGTTGAAGCCCGGGGGATACACCAGCAGACGAATAAATCCTTAAAGACATTGTCAAGGACACGCATCGAGCATCACAGATACGTTCATATTTCACTACAACACAACTGACCTATAGAGGCACATAATTAGAGATAAATTATATTTTTATTTCTAAATCTTCATATTTAGAGACTAATAGATACAAAATTTATCCCTAATTAGTCTCTAAAAATATCTTTAGAGTCAGATCAATTAAGTGACTCTGTTGCTGGTATTTCTATAGCTTAGAGTCAAATCAATTAAGTGACTCTGTTGATGCTGTTTCTATAGATCTTTAGATGCTAATTAGAAGCAAATTTTGTGTCTATTAGTCTCTAAATGTGAAGATTTAAAAACAAAAATATATTTTGTCTCTAATTTTGTGTCTCTATAGGTCAATTGTGTTGTAGTGTTTCCTAACAAATTTTGAGTCAAAATTTTAGTATTATATATATAGCAAATGCTGCAAAACAAGATTGAGTGTAGCAAATATATTAAACCAAAATATCTTTTTAAAATTATCAAAATCGAAATTTAAAAAAGTTAAATATCTTAAACATCCTTAATATAATGTTCATTAAAACATATTAACCAACACAATAAATAAAAATTATCATTCCTCATTCATTATTTTATTTTTAATAAAAGAGTAAATACCCAAAAAAATACGAACTTTGGATCTTTTTTTATTTTTAGCATAAACTTTTTTCGTTAGCAAAAAAATACACAAACTTTTATTCTGTTATCCTATTTAGCACGCACTGTCATTTCTGACGGTTTTTGTTGACCTGGTCGTTAACGGCGACGACGTGGCAAGTAACTTTGCCAATGTGTCATATCTTTTCATCGACCGACTAAAGATTCACATAAAATTATCAAATTACCCATCCCCGAAGCTAATATTTTTTTAATCGAGGACGAGCAAATAGGTAATTTGCTTATCATCTTCAAGGGGGCGAGCTCGATGCCCTAATCTTATTTTACTTGCTGGCTCGAACGTTGCGAAAGGGGGAACTTTGTTGTCGCCTTTGTCACCGAATTAGGGCACGCCTTCTGGAGTCTTTGTCGCTGGATTAGGGCACGAAGAGACGAGCGGTTGGGACATTGCGAAGCTGCAGTAGGTATATTTTTGGTTTCTTTCACATGTATGCAATTTTTTATGTGAATCCATGTGTTGTGATCCCAAATTTTTTGTCGTTGGATTATGTGAATCCATGTGCTGTGGTCCCAAATTTTTAGCGTTGTGGTCCCAATTTTTTCACTGTGTTTTCACTATTTGTTTACTGTTTGTCTACTTTCGTTTTTGCATTTTCATGTAGGATGGAAAAAATTGATATTTTAGTACATCATGGTGGTCAAATGATATTTGAACCCTGTGTACGCTATGTGGGGGGGGGGTGAATTGCTTTTAGTAGAAGAGGATGATTTCATATCAAAATACCCTTTCATGGTTTGATATGAGACAGATGTTAGCAAAATTAGGTTACACTCGACCTAGGAAAATGTGGTACAAAGATCCTAGGAAATCCTTATCTGATGGACCGATGAAGATAAATACAGATGTTGAAGTTAAGGAGATGGTTGAATTGAGAATAAGTTTTTGGTATATATACTTCTATTTAGAAGGAGTTAGAGACTTTGAACTATTGAAGAAAAAGAGGGAAGCTGGGAAGCTGAAAACTCAAAGAAGCAAGATGAAACTGAGAATAGTGATGAAAATGTAGAGGAGGCTCATTATAAAGTAGATGTTGAAGATGAGAATGTGGAGCCTCACCATGAAGGAGCTGACCCTACAATTGTCAAAATTGAGAAACTTGATGACAATATTGAGGTTCATGCTGAGGTTGAGACTCATGCTGAGGCCGAGGCTTTGAACTATTGAAGAAAAAGAGGAAAGCTGAAAGCTCAAAGAAGCAAGATGAAATTGAGAATAGTGATGAGAATATAGAGGGGGCTCAACATAAAGTAGATGTTGAAGATGAGAATGTGGAGCCTCATCATGAAGGAGCTGACCCTACAGTTGTCAAAATTGAGAAACTTGATGACAATGTTGAGGCTCATGCTGAGGCTGAGACTCATGTTGAGGCTGATTTTGATGGAGATGATGACACAAGTGATGATGATGATAAGGAATATAAAATAGTGATGAGAAAGAAGAGAAGTTTTAATTTGCATAGTGAAGGTAGTAGTGGAGGAGGAGATGAGCACAAGGAAGCTGGGGGTGGGAACAAGGAATCATCAAGTGATACTTCATCAGGTGATAATGCTACATCAATTGAATTAGTGCAGACACCTAACATTAGTGATGATGAAGATGTAAAAAAATTGAGAAAACAGAAGGGTAAGGGATTTAGGGGCAAATAATCTGATGAGTTTTGCCTTAACATGAGGTTTGAGTTAGCAGGACAGTTCAGGCAAGTAGTTCAAGACTATGCTTTGAAAAATGGGAAGACTATTAAGTTTATCAAGTCTGTTGAGAAAAATGTACAGGCTAAGTGTACTGCCAAATATCCTTGGAGGATTTATGAAAGCTTAACACAAAGGAATGAAGCATTTGTGATTAAGATTTATGATTCAGAGCATAAATGCTCTAGACCTGCAAGGAACAAGCAAGCTGTTGGCCGAAGGTCTTTTCCTTCATGCTCTATTCTCTTCATGACTATTTTGATGATAACAAACCAAATATGTTTAACCAAGTTCTTGAAGTATGAAGCTCGCACGATCGATAAATGACAAGTCAAGTTTCACGTCTTGCGACATCGGTCTTGATATGATGACTCACAAGAATTCGATGTGTGCACCAGAGATGGCTTGGACAAATCAAAAGAATACATAGAAAGCCTTTCGAGTTGGAGCACGCTGAAGGGCGGAACCAGAAAACAAAGCGCGCAATGAGAAGATCAAAAAGAAGTTTTCCAGCCCAAGTTCGGTTGACCGGTCGATCGATCGAATGATGTTAAAAATTGGCAGTAGCCAATTTGGTCGATCGAAGATGGTCAAAAATTGGCAGTCGCTAATTCGGTCTATCGATCGGTCAACCGAATGTGGTAGAAAATTGGCAGTAGCCAATTCGGTCGATCGGTCGGTCGACCGAAGTGCGCCCAGAAGCGGTAGAATGTCGCGGTCGCTTGGGCGGTCGATCCATCGATCGATCGATGATCGATTGACAAGCGATCGGGCGTCAGCAACGAGCAAAAATGCGCCCGTTGACGAGCCCTTTGGTTGGAGGGTTATAAATACCCTCCCTCCTCTCTCTCCCAAGTAATGATTGATGCCAATAAACCTCAAAGAGTGATCTTTAGCATCCTCTAAACTTCTCAATTGATCAAATTCTTCAAACCTAGCTCTTGATCCATCATCTTCAAGTGTTCTTCATTGAAGGGTTCAACAAGGGTGCTAGGCTCAAGAAGAAGAGGTGTTTTCATTGTGATAAGTTCTCTTCACCTCCTTCTTGAAATATATTTATTTGTTATTTGTTTTTTTACTTAAATTTACTTGAGTTTGTAAGAAGACCTAGTGTGTGGTCTTGTGTGTAAGTGGTTACCTTGGTGTATAAGGTGTAAAGCCACTTGTGTATACTAAGTTAAGAGTAGGTCTTAGGAATTGAGGTGGAAAAGCTAACTCGGTAGGAAGGCGGAATACTTTCGGGTGTGGAGGTGAGTGTAGGGTCTTTTCAGTGTAAAGTCCTCAATTGTAAGCTACTCATAATTTAGTAGATTTGGGTGAGAAATTCTAAGCACGGTGCTTAGATAGTGGAGTAGGCATTGTGGCCGAACTACTATAAATCTTTGTGTTAGCATTGATATATTGCTTGTGTTTAAATTATTTTATTATTGCTTCCGTACTTAGTCGATAAACTGCATTTTGCCTAAGAAGTCTAAGAAACGATTAAAACCAGAATTAGACAAATAGATCTAGTTAACATACTATTCACCCCCCTAGTGTGGCCATTTCACCAATAATTGGTATCAGAGCAGGTCGTAGATTGAGATTTCACTGTCTCCTCTACATCTTGTCTCGATCCAAAAAATGATACTAGAGAGTGTAGTGTCTATACCACCTAGGTTCGATGAATCTAATTTTGGTCTTTGGAAGTCTAGGATGTACACCTTCTTAAAGACTCAAGGTTTAGGTGTTTTTAACATGGTAAAAATTAAATATATTGAACCTAAGGAAGACATGAATGCATGGACCCAAGAAGAAATTGATATGTTTGAATCAAATGCTAAAGCTACAAATTGCATATTTTGTTCTTTGAAAAATAATATCTTTGAAAAGATCATGCATTGTACTTCCGCATTTGATATTTGGGCTACATTAAATAGGCTTTATAATTATGCAATACTATATTTGGACAATTGTCATCCACCCAATATTAATATGGTTTTTGAAGCTCATAATGCCTCTAGTCATAGGAGCACTAAAAATCGAAAGAGGAAGGTGATTTGCCATGTGTGCAAAGAAAAATGGCATGTGAAGAAGAACTACCCTACTATGAAGAACAAGGCAAAGAAGAGGTTAAACGCTTCCACATCATCATCTTATTCGAGTGAAGCATCCTTTTACCATGGCTATGAAGCTAGCTAGTTCAAAAGATTGCCTGATGAATGCTAATGATGAGGTGCACTCTTCATCTTCTAGTCATGATAATGAAAAGGGTAGTATTAATTCATCTAGTTCTCATGATATACTTTATGATGAATTAATGGATGAATATAAAATCATGTATGCCTTGATGGTTAAAAAGGATAAAGAAAATAAAAAATTAAAGAAGGAAAACTTGACTCTTAGCTCTCATTTACATGATGCTAAACTAGAAAATGAGAAGCTAAAAATTAGTGTCTATAATCCATGTCATGATGTTTTAAGTATTGATACTAAGAATTTGAAAAATAAAAATGACATGTTAAAGAATGAAAATAACATGTTGAAAACTCAATTGCATGCTTTGCATAAATCTATGAATGATTTAAAAAATGAGATATTGATTTTGAGTAGAAAAGTTAATACTTTTTCTCTTAATTCTAAAAATCAAAATGTCTCATTTAGGAAACATCAAAAGAAAAATATTTTCCTTAAGAATGCTCATACTCATCATGTTTCATATGTCAAGCATTCTAATGATAGATCTAATGTCCATAGCAAAAATGAAAAGAAATTCAATGGACATTATTTTTGTTGTGGTATTTTTGGCCATGCTATTTATGATTTGTGCATTCAAGAAAAATTCATGTGTAGCTAAGACACTTTGGGTTCCTAAGCCCTCTAACCCCCAAGGACCCAAAGTCATTTGGGTACCAAAGATTTTATGCTCTTTTGTAGGGCGAGCTACCACACAAGGGTAAAGAGAAGTGAAGAGTTGAAGTTGACCATGGACTTAAATGAAGTATCATTCCTTGGTTGCAACTTCAAACCATCATGATGTCATAGGGATGGAAATTGACATCTAGGTATATTTTGGTATCATCTCCTATACCCTCTTGCTTAAATTATAGTTGGAGTTTGATATATGCTTAATAGTAGAAGATTTTCCGCTCTTGATAAGTTTCAAAAATGTTCTTGATTTTTTTTTTATTTTCGGTCTCTTCGGAGACCTATGTAGCCTATAACGGGCTCATGCGACCTTGCGGTTATAAATCGTAGTCTCATTGTGGCCTTTCAGTTTTCAACCAATAGGAAGGGTTGGAGATCTTATGTTTCAAATTTTTATATTTTGAGATCTCTCGATTCGTTTTGGTTTCATGACGATTTTACTTGAAACAAATTTTTCACTATCTAGCTTACATAGAAATTCTCAAATGAAGATTTATATTTCACCTTGCTATTTAGTATGCTAACTTGCTAGTTGTTATATCATTGTGCTACTAATGATTTTTGGCTTGCAAGTTGACATCTATGAAAATGAAAGGCTAATAATTAGGAGGAAAATGATAAGTGTGGCAAAATTCTCATGTAAGAGGTATGTATTTGAATTTCATAAAAATCTTGATGTTTAGATTTGAAATATCATGTGTAAATGGAAAAACTGATAACTAGCTCACCTTAGGAGATTCAAAATTAAAAAAGTTTGACCTAAGTCAACAAATTGACTTAGAAATCTCATTTTGAGTCCAAGCTTCACAAACATGTTTAGATTTACTCATGTAAGGTGTCTAAGTGTCCAAGTTTGAAAAACTATAAGTAAATGATCAAATTTGATACTTAGCAATTTCATGTTATCTTGCTTATGTTTGAATGAAATTGTGCTAGGTTAATATCTTGACCAAATGATATTATCTTTATCTCAAACTTAATATACATGCTTTAAATGATCATACTTTGGTATCTAGAAAGTTTGGATAAAATCTGAAAACGTTTGACAAAATGACTTATATTTACAAAAATGCTACTGTGAACTTGAAGATTTTCTAAAAAATTGTAGAGACATCATTTTTGAGTGACTCTTGACTTTTTGGAATCCTCATGAAGCCTAGTTCATGTGGAAAAAGTTTCATAAAGTTCCAATATATAGATCTCTCAAAAATAATTTTTTTTGGGCTTAGAAATCCCATTGCAGCTCGAGCGGTCGCATGACATGCGATCGCCCGATCGACCGGCGGACAAAAATTGATCATGTCCACCCATTTGGCCGATTGTTTTAATCATAGCCCTTCAACCTAAGCTTTTAAGCCCGAAACTAGGGCTTCCTTGATCACCTCAACCGGCCACTCACCCCTTTCTCCTTGATTTTAAGGTTCCTTCTTCTCTTCTAAGATAAAAACTCAACCTTTAGCTATAATACATGAGTTAGTTCATCATGTTGAGTGGATTCTTCACCTTCCCTCTTCTCTATGTCTAGATTCACTCATAAAAATCATGGTTCATGTCTCTTTTTCTATGGATGGTGATTTTCCTTAGTATTTTTGCTTCAAAACAAGTTCTAGGGAAGGAAAATCAAATCTCTTATGTTTCTTGTATAAGTAAAAGTTTGTTTTCCTTCATGAAATATCTTTATTTTTAACCTTTTTTGTTTTTTTGTAAAAGGGATTCTTCATGTTAATTAAAATTTCTCATTTTCATCTTGCCAAAACAAAAGCTTTTTGTTCAAAAAAAGGGGAGGAGGATATTAATGATTCAAACTTATGTTTGCCATTTTATTTGTGACCCGTTTTATTTTTTATTTTGTTGACTTTTTTTTTTCATTGGATTCACACATTGAGATTTAATATTAAAATCAAAAAAAATTTGGCATAGAAAAGGAATTCTTGTACAAATTTATGTAGATCTTAAAAGTGTTTCTTCTCTTTGGTTTAGAAGCATGCATTACTCATCAAAGCTAATTACCTACACATCATCCTAATTGTCTTGCAGAATGACATCCAAGACAAAGCTTCCAAGCTTGCCCGATAATCTTTTAACTGCTATAGGCAAGACTCAAGCCCCTAGGTTTGTAGACAGAGTTGTCTTACAGTCTCGTCCAGTTAACCTAGGTGACCTAGAGCAGTATGACATTAGAAGTAAACTTACAGCCCTGGGATGGGTAGAGTATATATGGAAGCAAGCACCAGTATGCCCCATATTGATAAAAGCATTTTTCTCCAACCTCGTGATAGATAAAGCTAAATTAGGTGACTCACTAGTTCTCAGATCTGAAATTTTAAGAAAATCTATAGTAATCACTGAATCAGCCATTAGAGATGTATTTGGGTTTCCTCTGCTAGGAAGATCAGTATATAAGATGTCCACACATCACTTTCATGAGGATTTTCCTAGTCATGAAGTTGTGTTAGCCATCTGTCCCGAGGGTTATCAAGGGTGCTTCCTACTCAAAGCATCAAATTATCAACCTCTGCTAGGATCATGCATCTTATCATTGCCTATAATATTCTTCCTAAAGCAGAACATTATGACGAGGTAACCAGTACGAGCACTAGGGTGCTCTTCTTTGCTATGTCCCGCATACCTATAAACGTTCATGACCTTATGCTTTACTACATAGTGGATGTCCATGCTTTAAAAAAGCAAGCCCTACCCTATGCCTCAGTGATCTCTCACTTTATCTATGCTGCTAGGGTAAACAAGTCTAGATTTGAGATAGATCATGTGCCCAAAGCAATAGATTCATCCTATCTAAATCATATAAAATACTTGAAAATCAGTGCGGTAAAAGAGTGAGGGGGGAACCTGCGGAGCACAGTGATCATGATAAAGACATGGATGAGGGAGACCTGGTGGAAGCTCGTCAACTGGTACTCCCATTGAACGTTTGGGAGATCTAGAGCATCATTTTGCTCAGTTTCATATCGACCAACTGGAATGGAACAGAGACACGAAAGGACATCTATACGAGTACGACCGTCGGATCGATGAGTATGGTTAGATGATCGATGAGCATGGCCGACGTATGGATGAATACGATCAACATGTTGACCAGTACGGTCAGAGAGTGGATGAGTACGGTCGTCGGGTTGATGAGATGTATGGTTGGGTGGATGAGATGTGGCAATACGTATTATCAGTCGCATCTACCACCTCCACCACCTGAGGATGATTAGTCCCACTGATGTTTGATGTTATTCATTTTATGGACTTGTATCAACACTACACTTTGCTTGGTCTACTTTATATTTGTATTTGAAACTCCTTATCTTTAAGTATTATTTGATGGTTGAATGACCTGTTATATTTAAAACTCCTTATCTTTAAGTATCTTTAAGTATTTGTGTCTTGCTATTCTTTTTGATGGATGGCAAAAGGGGGAGAGTTAACATATTTATGAGTTAGCATGATGATATGGGGAGAGTTAAAAATAAATAAATATGCATAATGATAGGGGGAGCACTAAATACAATATGCTTGTATACATCATCTTTTAATGCTCTCATATATCCACTTATAAACTCATGCTTCACACTAATTGACGAATACATTACATATAGACTTTTTGTTGCTCTTTATTGTCAATGGTTTGTCATCATCAAAAAGGAAAAGATTGTTGGCCGAAGGTCTTTTCCTTCATGCTCTATTCTCTTCATGACTATTTTGATGATAACAAATCAAATCTGTTTAACCAAGTTCTTGAAGTATGAAGCTCATATGATCAATAAATGACAAATCAAGTTTCACGTCTTGCGACATCAGTCTTGATACGATGACTCACAAGAATTCGATGCGTGCACCAGAGATGGCTTGGACAAATCAAAAGAATACATGAAAATCCTTTCGAGTTGGAGCACACTGAAGGACGAAACCAGAGAATAAAGCGCGCAATGAGAAGATCAAAAAGAAGTTTTTAGCTCAGGTTCGATCGACCGGCAGATCGACCGAATGATGTTAAAAATTGGCAGTAGCCAATTCGGTCGATCAATCGATCGACCAAATGTGGCAGAAAATTGGCAGTAGCCAATTCGGTCAACCGATCGATCGATTGAAGTTCACCCAGAAGCGGCAAAATGCCGTGGTCGCTTGGGCGGTCGATCCATCGATAGACCGATGATCAAACGGCAAGCAATCGGGCATCAGCAACGATACGCCCGTTGACGAGCCCTTTGGTTCGAGGGTTATAAATACCCTCCCCTCTCACTCTCTCAGGTAATGATTGATGCCAATAAACCTTGAAGAGCGATCTTTAGCATCCTCTAAGCTTCTCAATTGATCAAATTCTTCAAACCTAGCTCTTGATTCCTCATCTTCAAGTGTTCTTCATTGAAGGGCTCATCAAGGGTGCTAGGCTCAAGAAGAAGAGGTGTTTTCATTGTATAAGTTCTCTTCACCTCCTTCTTGAAATAGATTTGTTTTTGATTTGTTTTTACTTAAATTTACTTGAGTTTGTAAGAAGGCCTAGTGTATGGTCATGTGTGTAAGTGGTTACCTTGGTGTATAAGGTGTAAAGTCACTTGTGTAAACTAAGTTAAGAGTAGGTCTTAGGAATTGAGGTGGGAAAACTCACTCGGTAGGAAGGCGGGATACTTCCGGTTGTGGAGGTGCCTTCGAGGTGAGTGTAGGGTCTTTTCGATGTAAAGTTCTTAATTGTAAGCTACTCATAATTTAGTAGATTTGGATGGGAAATCCTAAGCACGGTGCTTAGGTAATGGAGTAGGCATTGTGACCAAACTACTATAAATCTTTATGTTAGCATTGATACATTACTTGTGTTTAAATTATTTTATTATTGCTTTCGTACTTAGTCAATAAACTGCATTTTACCTAAGAAGTCTAAGAAATGATTAAAATCAGAATTAGACAAATAGATCTAGTTAACACACTATTCACCCCCCTCTAGTGTGGCTATTTCACCAATACAAGCCTCATTTAAATGGCTTGCAAGGCACTACATGAAAACTTTTAAGGAAAAACCAGACTGGAATATACTTGAAATGCAAAGGGATATTGACGAAAAGTTTTTCATATCAGTCAGTAAGAATGTATGTTATAGAGCTAGAGCAAGGGCATTGAATGCTTTATCAGGCTCTTTGGTGGAGCGTTATAAGATGTTGTCATCTTATGTAGCAGAACTGAAGAAGGTGTACAAACATGAGATTTTTTTCACAATGGTTGAGAGGCATAATAGATTTAAGAGAATGTTTGTTGGATTTGATGCATTGAAAGAAGGGTTTTTGGGTGGTTGTAGACCTATGATTTCATTGGATGAGTGCTTTTTGAAGACAGAAGTAGGTGACCAACTATTGTCTACAGTTGGTAGGGATGACAATAACCAGATATTTTCAGTATGTTGGGTTGTGGTTGAAGGTGAGAATGAAGATTCATGGAGGTGGTTTTTGATAAGATTAACTGAACACTTAGCCATTGTAGATGATTTTGGATGGACAATTATAAATGATCAGCATAAGGTAATACTTATGTTTGATTTTTGTCTACTTATGTTTGTTTTTTGTCTCTTGTGGACTCTTACTTATGGATGTTTTTCTATCTATTGTAGGGACTTCAAAATGCAGTTAGGGCTTTTATGCGTAATGCAGAACATAAAAACTGTGCAAGACACTTATATGCTAACGGGAAGAAGAAGCATGATGGATATGCTTTGAAGAACCTCTTTTGGAAGGCAGCAAAAAGCACCACATAAGCTGATTTCAATGATCAAATGTATCAGATGAAGGTAATTTCTCAAGTTGTACATGATGATTTCATTAAAATTGGTTCAGAAAAGTTCTGTAGATTTAAAATCAGTACACTGCCAAAATGTGAGGTTATTGACAATAACATGTCTAAATATTTTAATGGATACATTTTGAAGGCAAGAACTAGGCTTTTAATTGACATGTTAGAGGATATCAGAAGAATATTAATGAAAGGGATGGTTGAAAAGAGGAAATTGATTATGAAAAGTGATGATACCATATGCCCTAGAATCAGGAAAAAACTAGAAGAGAATAAGGTTGTTAGTGGCTTCTGCATAGCAACACATATTGAATATAAAAAGCTTGAGGTTAAATACATGGATAACAATTATGTTGTAGAGATGTAGCAAAATAGTTGCTCATGCAGGATGTGGAAACTTACTGGCATCCATTGTCCTCATGCCATTTCATTAATTCATTGGATGGGTGAGGACCCCACAGAATATGTCCATGATTATTTTAAGAAGTCCATATACCTAAGGGCATATGAGCATCTTATTCAGCCATTAAATGGGAAAAAAATATGGGCAAATGTTCAGTTTGAACCTATCTTATCTCCCATAGTGACAAGGCAAATAGGGAGACCAAAAAAAAGTAAGGAATAAGGACATGAGTGAGAAGGAAAAGGAACAAGGAAATCACACAAAGATGAGTAAGAGGGGTTGAGATGAAGTGTACACTGTGCAATTCATATGGCCACAACAAGAGGTCATGCAAAGACAAGGGTAAAGCACCAGTATCAAGTCAAGTAACATCAAGTCAGGTAAATTATTAATTGTCCTTACTTATTTCCTTACAAATATATTTTTTTGTGCATTACAAGTATATATACTTTTGAGACAGGGGAAGAAGAGGGGAAGGCTACGTAAGGGTGTGCAAATCAATTTTGAGAACCAATGTGTGCATATCAATTCTGAGAACCAGGAGTGCAGATTAATTTTGGGAACTGGGGTGTGCAGTCACAAGGATCTTTGCAGTCATCTGTAAAGAGATCAAAGATGGCTGTTATAAAGAGAACTGTCAGTTATGAGGGTCTTGTACACAAGGAGAGGGCACAGATAGCAAAAGGATGGAGATCGTAACAGTTGGGACAGAAACAAAAAATACATATGTGCATGTAAGTTATTTAATTTTAGTTATAAATTATAGATTTCAGTTAATTTGAGTATCTAATTCTAAGTTTCATGTAGTTGCCTAATACATAAGTAAGAATAATCCATGAAGGTCGATTTGGAGGATGGCAGTTTTCCCATCTTCAAGGCACTCAGGTCACCCAGCCCACTCAAGGCACTCAGGTCGCCTAACCTACTCAAGGAACTCAGGTCACCCAACCCACTCAAGGCACTCAACAGAGCACCACCCAAGGCACCCAGGTCACCCAACCCACTCAAGGTACTAAGAAGACTAAAAAGCCTCAAGGCAGTCAATAGAGCACAACCTTTATAAGGAGCAGTGAAAGACTTAAGTTCAAAAGAAAGCTAGGGAATCAATCATCTTCAAGTGTTATGATTGATGTAGATTGGTGTGGATTTATGACTTGTTTTTGAATTATGTGGATGTATTGATGTGGATTATGACTTTTTTTTAAGAATTCTGTGGATGGATTGATGTGAATTATGTGAATTTATGTGAATTCTATGTTTTATGTATGTGGATTTTAGTATCTGTATATTGTGAATAGTGAAGTTGAATTGTGTACTGTGAATAGTGTAGTGGTTGTGCTATAAATGACAAAAGTGGTAAAGTTCATATTATTTTAGGTTAAGCCTCAGCAAAGTTCATATTTTTTATGGGTTTGATGTCAAAGTTTATGTATTTTCTGGACAAAGTGGCAAAAGTTCATATTTTTTTTGTTTTAATGGCAAAGTTCATGTTTTGTATAGTTTTGATGGCAAATTTCATATTTTTTGGTGCACAGTTCATTGCTAACATTAGAATGATCGAAATGCCAAAACAAATTACATTGTCATTCAGTATAGTCCAAAATATATTATCTTCAAATTCATAAACCAAACTACTTCATGTCTTTGTTTCCATCCCAAATAATATACTACAAAATATGATACATACAACAAAAAACACCATACACACACCGGTCTTATTGGAACTTGTTTCTTGTCATTCATCAGTTGAGCTATCTCATCTTCAAGTGTTGCAATTCTTTCTTGAAAGGTCATTTCTTTCATCTTGATCAATCCTATCCTTTCTTCCAATAGTTTTACCTTCTTGAGAAGAATTTTTTTTCCTCAATCAAACCTCTCAGAATAGCCTTTGTGTGGCAGTGATCCTCAGGATCATGCCACACAAAGAAGTGACAATCATTCTCCTGTCAAAAGATAGGAGTAAGTGATTACAATAAAGATAGGACTTTGGAGTGAGGTGATTACAATGGATCATACCTTTCAATATCTACATCCCCAAAACATTCTTTCGGGATTTCTTTCGCTTCATGCGGTGAACAGAACAACTAGGCACTTATGGTAGCAGTGCAGAGCAACAACTTATGAGGAATTCACTGAAGATTCCTCCATTCATCCCACGGTTTCCCTTCCTGACATGATCATCCCTTTGTGCCATAATCCGATGACAATGGCAACAACAAGACATCCCCTAATTCGACAATAATGGCGACAGCAAGGCGGGGTCCCCTATTTCGACGATAATGGCGACAGAAAAGGTTCCCCCTTTCATAGTGTTCGAACAGGCAAAATAAGATTAGGGCATCGAGCTCGCCCAACTTGAAGACGACGAGCAAATTACTAGTTTGCCCATCTCCGATTCAAAAAATTAGCTTCGTGGATGAGTAATTTGGTAATTTTATGTTAACCTTTAGTTAGCCGGTGAAAAAATATGACACGTTGGCAAAGTCACTTGCCACGTCGTCGCCGTTAACGGCCAGGTTAGAAAAAACCGTCAGAAATGACAGTGTATGCTAAACAGGGTAACAAAATAAAAGTTGATGTATTTCCTTGCTAACGGAAAAAGCTTATGCTAAAAATAGGAAAAAATCCAAAGTTTGAGTTTTTCTTGGGTATTTACTCTAAATTATATATGAAACTTCACACTCTATAATTGTAATTGAGTATGTCTTATATCAGAGTTTGTGTATATGGACTCAATGACTCGCTCTCGCTCTCCTAAGGCGAAATTTTCGCCCCCCCCCCTCCCCGCCGGTGATCGCCCCCCTCCCGCTCCCCCCAACCCTTCTCTTCGCTCGTCTCCGCTTCCTTCTTCCTTGCAAGTTGGTGCTTCTCCCCAGTTGGTGGTTTCGCCTAGGAAGGATGCTTCCCCTCTCTCGAGTTTGCGGTTGGAATTGAAGCACCTTTTTCGCCTCCCACTCCTTCGCTGACCCCGTCATCGCGGATTTTGAATCTGGCTTTCGAGAATCTCTCTTGGTCCCAAATTCTTAAAGGTATGAATAGCCCCTCTCTAGGAAGCCCCTTTGTTCTTTCAAAAGATCCATTCGAACCCTATTGGTAGGGTTTCTTTTCAAAAATCTCGATTGGATGATTGGTGTGAACCCTGGTTCTCCAGTCTTATTGGGAAATTCCTTGGTCGCACCTAGAGGTGGCAACGGGCAGGGCCTGGCCCAGCACGACTGCGCCCAGAAAACGGGCCGAGCTCGCCTTCTGGGCACGCGAGCCGTGCTAGGCACGGCCCGCAGGCGGACCGTGCTCGGCACGGCACGCGAGCCAACCACGGCCCGCATGCTCGTGCTTTGGGTGAGCACGGGAGGCCTGGCGTGCGCCAGGCCTAGGTCGGCGCTGCCAGACCAGGTCTGGCGTGCGCCAGACGTAGGTCGGCCCGAGCCAGACTTGGCTCGGGCCGACGAATATTTTATATATATAAAAAATCTATAAATACCCCCTCCCCTTCTTCATTTCTTCTATCTTCATCTTCATCTTCAACTATTTCTCTCAATCCTCAACTCTCAACTCTCATTTCTCAACTCTCTTACTCTCAACGATCAACAACATTATAAGCTAATCAAGAAGCCAAGGATTCAAGATTGTTGTTAATTTTTTTTAATCTCTTCAATTTGTTTCATTGATTAGTATAATATTTATACTTTTTATACTTTTTATATTTTTAATTTTTACTAATGGCGGATGGAGATTTTTCAGGTTATACTCCACAAACTAGATCAAATATGTTAGAAGAAATGTCTCCTGCTACTCCTACCACTCCTACCACTCAACAAAATCAAAACATAGAGATAAGTGCATCTATTAATTTATGTCCATCAGATAGAAAAAAAAGTATGGTTTGGGAATATTTTGAGAAAATTATTGAACCTGATGGCACCAAAACAAAAGCCCGGTGCAAAAAATGTCAAAAATTTCTTTCGGCTTCAACAACCGGAGGAACTGGTCATTTATTACGTCATGCAAAGGGTCATGACACTAAGGTTACACAAGCTCAATAAATTCTTAATTTATCTTCTTCTGGTTTAACAATTTTTTCGTATTATCATGATTTTCAACGTCAAGAACTTGCAAAATTAATTGTTCAAAGTGAATCTCCTTTTAGTTTTGTTGATCAACCAAGATTTTCTAGTTGGATTCAAAATACTTTACAACCAAAATCCAAAATATAAAAAAATTACTCGAAATACAATGAAAAGTGATGCTTTAAAATTATTTTTTATATATAGAGAAAATATAATGACTAGTTTTCAAAATAATAAATCAAAAATTTCTTTAACATCTGATGTTTGGTCTAGTCAACGTACTACTAATTCTTACATTTGTGTTACTGCACATTGGATTGATGAAAATTTTATTTTGCAAAAAAGAATAATTAGTTTTAAAGTTTTTGAATATCCACACACTTCTGTTGCCATTTTTTCTGCTATTAGATTTGTAACATCTTTCTATAATATAAATGATAAAAAATTTCGATTAGTTTTGATAATGCTAGTAATAATGATGCTGCTATCCCCCCCCCCCCTTATTCTGTTATTTAAACCAGTATTAGAAGGTGAATTATTTCATGTTCGTTGTGTTTATCATGTATGTTCTTAATTTATGTGTACAAGATGGTTTAAAACAAGTAAATATACATGTAGAAAAAATAAGAGATGTTATTAGATATATGTGTTCTTCAAAAGCAAGAACACAAGAATTTAAAAAATTATGTCAATCTTTTAATAAACCATTTAAAAAATTTAATGGTGATGTTATTACTATATGAAATTCAACATATCATATGCTTATGTCTACAATAAGATATCAAGATATCCTTACAATATTTTACAATCAAAATATGCCTGGTGATCCAATTAATAATAATGATCGGTTAGTTGCTGGGCATATTACTCAAATTTTAGAACTTTTTAATAAAGTTACCGAATAACTTTTCGGTGTTTATTATCCTACATGTAATTTAACTCTTTCACATATAGTTCGTATTAGTGGAGTATTTTCTTCATATAGACACCATCCTTTATTTGCACAAATTATTTCTTTAATGAAATCTAAATTTAAAAAGTATTGGTCAGATATACCTACTTTATTTTGTTTAGCAATATCTTTAGATCCTAGAATAAAAATTGATGGTTTAAATATGTTGTTAGATGATTATTATAACAATATGGAATTAGATAATGTTGAAGAAAAAAAAATTAAAATTTCAAATTTATTGAATTCTATGTTTGTATTTTACGCTTCAAAATTTGGTGATACAATTACAAATAAGACAATATTTTCTTCTTCTAGATTAAGAGATGATGGTGGAAATAGTATTAATTCTTAACTTGGTCGTAGAATAAAAAAAACTAAATCTACTAATTTTAATGAATTACTTTTTTTTCTAGATCATAATCATTTTGAAGAAATAGATGATAATGAAATTTTAGCATGGTGGAAAAAACAAGAAAATACGTATCCTATTATTTCCATCATGGCACGTGATATACTAACTGTTCCTGTGTCTACAGTAGCTTTCGAGTCTTGTTTTAGTGCAGGAAATAGAATTCTCGACGAAAAAAGAAGCCGAATGAGTGAAGAAACGGTTGAAATGTGCATTTGCTTAAAAGACTGGTTGGATGCTGAAGATAGATTACAAGATAAGGGAGGACACGACACTTCATCATCGGGAGAGGAGGAAGCTCAAACAAGCGAAGCTGGTGCTGCTGGTCCTAGTACAGTTAAATCACCGGGACTACGGGTGATTAAAAATGTAAAAAGAATTACGTAGACCTGATCCTTCTATAGTTAATCATTGGGGAGTACAAGTTTAGCTATAGAAGGTACGTAGGCAACCTTTTAAGGTGCGGTCTATTATAATATTAAAAAAAATTATTTTATCATTGGATGAATATTTTTGTATTAAAGATAAATAAAAATTTAATTATAATTTGATTTTAAAATTTTTTTTTTATTAATTTGTACTGCGTTATAATGTTACATATAAAAAATATGTTAAAAAATATATAATAAAATTTAGTACAATGATTAAGCTATCTCAAATAAAATTAGAGGTCCAAGTTTAAAACTCACTCGTAACCATTAATTTTTAAAATTAAATTTAAAAAATTAAATTAAATAATTAATTTTCGGGCCGGCCCGAGCCCGGTTGGGCGGGCTCGGGCCCGGTCTGGGCTTGGCTGCCACACATTCGGGCCGTGCCCGGCCCGGCCCGGAGGTGCCTGGGCTTGCCCGGGCACGGCCCGTTGCCACCTCTAGTCGCACCCCTCCGGTGATGGTTGTTTGTTCTTGGGCTGAAGGTCTTTGGCATTCTTTTGGTTTGAAGTCTGTTCTTGATTTAGATGACAGATTTTTTATTTTTTGCTTTGATTCTTTGCAACAAGCTACAAATGCTTTGACTACTAGCCCTTGGTCTTTTCGAGGTAATCTTCTGCGTTTGATTCCTTGGAGACCCATGTTCCGGCCTTGGTAGGAGAAGATCTCGTCTACCGCAGTTGATTATGTTTCTCCTACCCTTGCAGAGGCCTTGGCTATTCTTTCTGCATTATAGTATGCTTCCCAGCAGCATCTTTCTCACATTATTATTGAATCTGACTCGAAGCTTTTACTTTAAGTGATTCAAGGTTGTTGTCAAATTCCTCCTAGGCTTAGAGCTATTGTAAAACATATGAAGTCTATTGTAGAAAATTTTCAGTGTTGTATATTTTCCTTTTGCTTTCGTGAGTGTAATAAAGTAATCCACTGGGCTGCAAATAGAGCCCACAACCTAGAAGAGTCAAATATTTGGACTTCTATTCGGCCTCCAGAGCTCAATGATGTTTTGTTTCAGGACTTCCCTACTTTTGTATAATTGACTCTTATTTGTCTTTGGTAAAAAAAGAGAGTATCTTATATCCAAGTCGTCCAAATGTTTGTCAAGTAATTGAGTGTGATTTTGGTGTCTATCTTTAATGCATCAAGTAGAACACATTATAGCAGATCGATAGTGACATGAGTTAGTTCATGATGTTGTAGTGTGGCTTACATAATCTTTGATGCATTAGATGAATCACATTTAATGATACTATTATGAGTTAGCTTTTAGCATTATAGATTAATATGGATGATTCATAAGACATCATTTAAATCTTGTGCTATTGTCTTAGTGTTTGTCATATACATATATCATACTCAGTCTTCCGCCAACTTTTCTTATGTTTACTTTAGATTCATAACTATATGTTAGTAGCTAACGAGGACGAGTTACATAGAATAGAGGATGGACGCTCTTATCACTATAGTTTCCTATTCTTAATGTTTTGATAGATTCCTTTTCTATTAATACTTTGTTTAGTAGTTTAGTCATTTGGACTCTGTTTCGTATGACTATATTTTGATTATTTGGTTCTTTTCATTAGAGTTACTTAACATCCCTTGGACTATTATTTATTAGTACTTGAATTATATCATTTGATTATCTAGTTACATCCTTTGATCTTTTTGTTGCATATCACATGTTATTCTTTTGTAATCCTTATTTTATAGTTGCACTATTCCCTTATTGCGTGCTCTTCTGAGCAATATCCACCTCAACTGGGAGTGACCTTAGGAGAAATGTTAGAAAGAAATTAATTGAGTCTTCTTGCAAGGATCCAAAAATTCAAAACGCCAAAAGGGAAAAATACCAAAACAAGTAAATTCAGAAAACACAAAGAACACCAAAATTTATGTGGTTCAGCCCGGCGGGGTACCGAGCCTACTCCACGGGGAGAAGAGGGCGCTTGATTTTATTAGAAGTAGGAGAAAAACATAGTCAATACAAGAACTGATTACAACTTATTAATAAACTGTAAAAGAAAAATACTGCATGTACTCGGATATTTTTCTGTACCCCAAAATCTGGATTCCTGCTTCTGCCTGAAAACTATGGATGCAGTGTCCTTGATGTTCTTGCTTTTGCCTGAGACGGTGTGAAGGGGAAGAGAGCCGCGGGAAAGGAATTCTGCCTGAGAAACGAAGTAGATGGGAGGCTCTGAGAATTATTGAGATGATATCTGAAACTGCATATTAGGCTCCTATTTATAGTACAAGGGGAGAGCCAATTCATGCCTAATTTGGTAGAGAAAAAATCTCCAAGGATTTTGCTGCTGCGTCTGATTTAATCGGATGACTGAAATGCTTCTTTTGACCCAGAAAATTAGCTTGTGTTGATCAATTCCAATTTCATAATGGATTCAGATTTAAAATGATTCAACCCTCATAATTTCCTCCTTTGATGAATTTTAAGCTCGAGGTAGTCTTCTCCTCTTCTCCCAAGAGCCCTGTAGGGCTAACCTACACCATGAATCAATCTTACCAAGTTCAGGCAGTGTTCAAATTTGGCTGTTGGTAGTACTTTAGTCA
The DNA here is from genome assembly GCA_034359265.1 of Canna indica. Lineage (NCBI taxonomy): Eukaryota > Viridiplantae > Streptophyta > Magnoliopsida > Zingiberales > Cannaceae > Canna > Canna indica. Next base: position 18,076,828 of record CP136894.1, read on the forward strand.
GCATATCTGCAGGATTGTGAGCTGTGTCAATTTTCTGAAGCTTTATTTCTCCTTTTGAAATAATATCCCTAATAAAATGGAATCCGACGTCGATGTGCTTCGTCCTTTCATGGAACATTTGATCTTTTGACATATGAATTGAACTTTGACTGTCACTATGCACGACTATGTCCCCATTTTGAGTAGTCGGTTCTTTTATCAAGTTCCCGAGCCATATTGCTTCTTTAATCGCTTTTGTAATAGCCATGTACTCCGCTTCAGTGGTAGAGAGGGCGACAGTGGGTTGTAGACCGGCTTTCCAACTTGCTGCAGTTTCACCTATAGTGAAGATATAGGCGGTGATTGATATCCTCTTATCAAGGTCACCGGCATAGTCCGAGTCTGAGTATCCTGCAAACAATTCATTAGTTCCACCGAAAATAAGGCTGGATTTAGAAGTACCTTGTAAGTAGTGCAGGATCCATTTGACTGCCTCCCAATGTGCTTTTCCCGGATTTGCCATGTACCGACTGACAACACTGACTGCATGTGCTATGTCTGGGCGGGTACAGATCATGACGTACATAAGACTGCCAACTGCACTTGCATAGGTTACTTATGACATGCTAACTCTTTCTTTTTCATCTTTTGAGCTTAGTAACTCTGACAATTTGAAGTGTGCGGCAAGAGGTGTCTTGACGGGTTTTGCTTCTTGCATGCCAAAGCGCTCAACCACTTGCTTTACATAACTCTCCTGTGTTAGGTGCGATTTTTTTTCTTTGCGGTCTCGTTTTATTTCCATCCCAAAGATTTTTCTTGCAGCCCCAAGATCCTTCATGTCAAATTCACCCTTAAGGTGTGTCTTTAGCCTGTCTATTTCAGTAATATCTTTTGCTGCAATAAGCATATCATCAACATAAAGAAGAAGATAAATCATAGAACTAGTTGTTTTCTTTAAATAAACACAACTGTCAAAAGATGATCTACTGAAATCAATACCAAGCATGAACTGATCAAACCTCTTATACCATTGTCTGAGAGATTGCTTGAGGCCATAGAGTGACTTCTTTAGGAGGCAGACATGATTAACTTTATTTTTCTCTTCAAACCCTTCTGGTTGTGCCATGTAGATCTGTTCTTCTAAGTCACCGTGTAGAAAAGCTGTCTTTACGTCAAGTTGTTCTAACTCCAAGTCTTGCATGGTTACTAATGCTAGAATGAAACGAATAGAGGTATGGTTAACCACATGAGAGAAAATATCTTTGTAGTCAATACCTTCCTTTTGACTGTATCCCTTTGCTACCAACCGAGCTTTATAGATACCGCCTTCTTTGAGTTTGTAGATCCACTTGCATCCAACAAGTTTCTTATGCGGTGGAGGCTTCACAAGTTTCCAAGTATTATTTTTCTGCAGGGATTTGAATTCTTCTGCCATAGCTTCACGCCACTTTCTTGAATTTGTCATATTTAGGGCTTCTTTATAGGAGGCTGGTTCTTCAGTGCATGGAGTTTCTTCAGCCATTGCTAGAGCATATGTAGTGACATTTGCATACCTAGGATTATGACGTGGTGCTCGCCTAGGTCGGTTGAGGGCGATGGAATAAGGATTCTCCTCCTCAACTTGATATTGCTCCTCCTGGACCCTGTGTGGATCCTCCTGGACCTGAACATGTTCTTCGGTGGCCTATTCTGAAGCAGTGTCATTGGCTTCTATGGAAGGCGGTCTAGATGCAGATGTAGGGAACCAGAATTCTTTGGTAGCAGGCTGAGGTGGTGTTTCTTCTGGTGGCACCGTAGGTTCCTGTGAGTCATCCTCTTCTTGGTTCTCCTTTTTCATTTTCAAGAGTACCTGTTCATCAAAAAATTACATCTCTATGGATTTTTGCTTTACAATTATTTATGCATCACACTTTGTAGCCTTTCACTCCGCTAGGATATCCTAAGGAAATATATTTCTTTGATCTAGGTTCTAATTTTCCCTCATTCACTCTAACATAGACAGTGCACCCAAAAATTTTTAGATGGTCATAAGAGGCTAGCGACCCGGTCCATTTTTCCTCAGGCGTCTTGAATTCAATGGATGAAGAAGGAGATCGGTTTATCAGGTAGCAAGCGGTGGATGCAGCCCCTGCCCAAAAACTTTTAGAAAGGTTAGCATTAGAAAACATACTTCTTACCCTTTCTATGATGGTGCGGTTCATCATTTATGCTACTCCATTCTGCTGAGGTGTGTAGGGAACTGTGTGATGTCTTATGATCCATTCTCTGGAGCAAAAATCTTTAAATTCTCCACTGTAAAATTCTAGGCCATTGTCGGTTCGCAGGGTCCGAACATGTCTACCGGTTTGCTTCTCAATCATTGCTTTCCAAGACTGGAATTTAGAGAAGACATCAGATTTATTTTTAATAAAATAAGCCCATACCTTCCTGGAGTAATCATCAATAAAAGTGAGCATGTATCGAGCTCCTCCTTGAGATTCAACCGATGATGGCCCCCATAGATCAGAGTGGATGTAGTCCAATTTTTCTTTTGCATAGTGTTGCCCTGTGGAGAATGAGACTCTTTTCTGTTTGCCATAGATGCAATGTTTACATAAGTCTAGCTTAGCAAATTTTTGTTTTCCAAGTAGCCCCTTTTGTTCAAGTATTAGCATGCTCCTTTCATTAATATGCCCTAATCTCATATGCCATAATTTAGCAATATCGTCATCAGAGTGTTCAGAAGTTACCATAGCCGTACCACTTGTTACCGTTGTGCCTTGCAGGATGTAGAGTTGGTTTACTTTTAGTGCTTTCATTACTGTTAATGACCCCTTTGTGACTCTGAAAACTCCATCTTGGCTTGAATACTTGTATCCAAGTGCATCTAGAGAAGATAAAGAAATTAAATTTCTTTTAAGTCCTGGAACGTGCCATACCTGAGTTAGAGTCCTTGTAATGCCATCGTGCATTTTAATTTTTATTGAGTCAACACCTGCTACTTGACAAGATGAGTCATTTACCATTAGCATTTCCTTACCATCAGCATGTTCATATGTGGCAAACCATTCTCGGTGTGGTGTCATATGATAAGAGCAATCTGAATCTAAAATTCATTCATCTTGAGATCTAACATAACAAGCAGAAATAATAAGTACCTCTACTTTTTCATCCTCATCAGCATAGGATGCTTTCCCATTCTGATTTTGTTCATCCAGTCTCCGTTTCAGCTTACGACATTCTGATTTGATGTGTCCCATCTTTTTGCAATAATAGCACTGCACATTTTTGGACCTGGACTTAGATCTGAACTTACCCCGGCTTTTGTCTCGTGACCTGTTTCGTCCTCTAGTGTTTAGGGCTTCTCCACGGCTTTTAGAGGATCCTATGGTAAGTTGAGAGTCGACAACCTCATTGGATACTAGCATTGTTGTCATCTCATCCAGAGTAATAGTATTCTTGCCATACAATAAATTTTCACAGAAATTTTTAAAAGAAGCATGAAGAATAATTAGAAGCATAAAAGCCTTATCTTCTTCCTCAAATTTAACTTCCATATCCTCAAGATCAAGAATAGAACGGAAAGTGCTAATATGATTTTTAACAGAAGTGCTATCAGTCATGCGTAAAAAATATTATTTTTGTCTAAGTGTCATCTTACTTGTACGAGTTTTATCCTAGTAGATTGTCGCAAACTTTTTCCATAAATCTGCGGCGGTCTTTTCTGATGCAACTTCTCGTAGTGCCTCATCACAGACGCTCATGTACAAGGTGGCTTTAGCACTTTCATCGACCCGGTCATTTTCCCTTTCAGTGTCTTCCATTGCATCTCACCCATGAATAGTGTCCTGAAGGTTCTATTTGATCAAAATTGCTTTTATCTTCAAAGCTCATAATGAGTAGTTGACATTATGGTCCAATTTCTGGATTTCATATATTGCCCCTGACATTGTGGATTGTTGGCTCTGATACCACAACTGTTAGGAAGAAATTGGGTCTTCCTGCAAGGATTCAAAAATCTAAAACGCCAAAAGGGAAAAATACCAAAATAAGTAAATCCAAAAAACACAAAGAACACCAAAATTTACGTGGTTCCGCCTGGCGGGGTACCGGGCCTACTCCACGGGGAGAAGATGACACTTGATTTTATTAGAAGGGGGAGAAAAATATGGCCAATACAAGAACTGAATACAACTGATTAATAAACTGTAAAAGAAAAATACTGCATGTACTCGGATATTTTTCTGCACCCCAAAATTTGGATTTCTGCTTCTGCCTGAAAACTGTGAATGCGACGTCCTTGATCTTCTTGCTTCTGCCTGAGACCGTGTGAAGGGGAAGAGAGTCGCTGGAAAGGAATCCTGCTTGAGAAACGAAGTAGATGGGAGGCTCTGAGAATTATTGAGATGATATCTGAAACTGCATATTAGGTCCCTATTTATAATACAGGGAGAGAGCCAATTCATGTCTAATTTGGTGGAGAAAAAATCTCCAAGGATTTTGCTGCTCCGTCTGATTTAATCGGATGACTGAAATGCTTCTTTTGACCCAAAAAATTAACTTATGTTGATCAAGTCCAATTTCATAATGGATTCGGATTTAAAATGATTCAACCCTTACAAGGAGCATGATAGAAACAGAAAAACAACCTTTTGTTTGAGAGTTTTCATCAAATTAAAGGAGTAGTAAAATCTATATTCCATCGTCTTCTCCCACTTATATAATTTGCATACCCTCAAAATTAGAGAAATTAAGACAATTTTACCATTTTAGTTATCTAAGATAGCATTTCACAATTTTACAATTTTAATATAACAACTAAGTAATTAGATAGAAGCTGGGTAAGATGATTCACATAAAAATTATAACCTTCCCCTTTTGTTGATATCTCCAAAATAAGATAAGTAGTATTTTTTCTCCTATCCTCGTTGGTCATTCCCTATTCTGTCATTCTTCTCCCTTGATTAAAAGCTCCCAAATTAATTAGGCCGTAATGTATATAAAGATCAAACATTATTTTGTGTATATCTTATTTGACATGAACACATGGCATTTCATGTCACATTAGAATTTTTGTCTGCTTTTGATAGTTAGGATAATGGAAGTATGAAGTTGAGGTACCTTTGCAAGTTTATATGTAGTTAATGGAGAAAATATATATGGGTATCAATTTTGAACTTAGGTAAAAGTTGAAGTATAATTCATACATTTTTTTAGTAAAATAAATATAAGAATTTAAAAAAGTTAAAAAGATATTTCAACTAGTTAAAAGGAATTATAAGTATCACTATCAAGATTTGACCAAGAGCATATCCGTACCTAATTGTAAGAACACAAGCTTAAGGACTAGTTTTAGAGTTCGTAATCAAGGGAGAGGCAAGGGCTAATAGGGAAGGAAAAAACTACTCTTATTTGAGAGTTATCAATAAAGAAAGCGAGAGATTAAATTTTTTTATGTAGATTATCTTACCTTTCTAACTAATTAGTTAGTTTTGATATTAAAAGGGTAAATTTGTAAAATATTATGTTATATAATTGAGCAATAACTAATCCCTTCTGATTTCTTCAATTTTGCTAGTATGCAAATTATGTAAGTGGGATAAAAAGGAGAGATATAGATTTCCTTACCTCTCTAATGAAAACTATCGTCTTCCACGTTTCCTACTCTTCTAGCTTTAACCCTTCAAAACTCTATGTTGGCCTAAATTTTTTAACATTAATTTCAATCTTGATTTTGATGATAAAAAAATTATTATAAAAAATCAGGGTATCACCAACGGACTAAATCTGTTGGTGATAGTAAAAAATCGGTTGGTAATTGGATTCCGTTGATAATATTCTGCTAGGTATTATCAACGAATAAAGATATATTTGTTGGTAATTACCAACATATTTGTTTTATTGAGAAATATTTTATTGAGAAATATTTTATTAAGAAATAATTTCAGATTCTAAGTCGATAAGTAATTAGATATCAATGGAAAAATGAAAAATTCAAGAAGACGTTGATCGATGCTTGAAAGTGAATAAAAGATTTAAAGAATATGTTTAGGGGTTTTAGATTGGTTGTAAAATCCTCAAGATGTATGATGATGAAGAAAACTAAACCCGAAATCTAAAACCTAAACCCAAACCCAAACCCGCTCGTTTGTATGGTCGACTGACCAACAACGGGTCATCGATCGACGGCTCCAAATGGTCATTATTTAGCCATTAATGTTTCTCATGTGTCTTCCCTCACTATTTCCTTATAAATATGGGTCCATTGTCTTCGTTAAGCCCTGTTGAATCATATTGAGTCATCCTTAAACCCTGTTGAATCATATCGAGTCATCCTTAAACCCTTGAGAGCCTTCCTTGAGCCATTTATTGATATTAAACCCTAGCTTGATACTTTTACTCTTGTGTGAGCATTAACATTGAATTGATTCATCATCAAAGACATTAAGAAGAGCTAGGAGCTTGCTTTAAGAGCTAAGTTGTATTTATTTGATTATATTGCTCTCATTTATTTGTAATTTTAAGTGTTGTTTTTATTGCTTGTAAACACTACTAGAAATTGAGTCTTCAGCAACGGCTATCAGCAACGGTCGCTCAAGCCGTTGCTATTTGCAACGGCATTCTTACGGCCGCCCGAGCCGTTGCAGATATCTGTATCTGCAACGGCGTTCTAACGGCAAACCGAGCCGTTGCGGATTATTTTACTTATCAGCAACGGCTTTCTGACGGAAAGGCGAGCCGTTGCTAATTTTTTAATATTCAGCAACGGCTTGCTAACGGATAAGTGAGCCGTTGCTGATAATAACTTATCAGCAACGGCGTTCTAACGGGCGAGTGAGCCGTTGCTGATAAGTTTATATAGGGCACGGTCTCGCGCCCGACCCTTCTTCCTCCCGCTGCTGCCGCCGCCGCTCCTGCCGACACCTCTCGCCGCTGCTGCCGACGCCGACGCCTCTCGCCGACGCCTATCGCCGACGCCTCTCGCCGCCGCGCCCCTGCCGCTGCTGCCGGTATGTTGATCGGCCGGCCTATACCGTTTCGGCCGGAGATGTTAAAATCCGACCGAAACCCTATTTCTAGGGTTTCGGCCGGCGGCGGTCGGCCTATGGCCGCCGCCGGACCTTCTACAGTGGCCGGACAGTGTGTCCGGCCACTGTACGCCGGCGCCGGAGGGTGGACTCCGGCGCCGGAATATATATATATATATATTATTGTTTTGAAATTGTTAATTAATTATGTTATAAATGTTAATTAATTGTTTAGATTAATTGTTTAATTTGTTAGATTAATTATTAGGGTTTAGATTAATTTCGGACGCGCGCCGGAATCGTCCACTTCGGACGCGCGCCGGAATCGTCCAATTCGGACTCGCGCCGGAATCGTCCACTTTGAACGCGCGCCGGAATTGTCCAATTCGGACTCGCGCCGGAATCGTCCACTTCGGACGCGCGCCGGAATCGTCCACTTCGGACGCGCGCCGGAATCGTCCAATTCGGACTCGCGCCGGAATCGTCCACTTCGGACGCGCGCCGGAATCGTCCAATTCGGACTCGTGCCGGAATCGTCCACTTCGGACTCGCGCCGGAATCGTCTACTTCGGACTCGCGCCGGAATCGTCCACTTCGGACGCGCGCCGAAATCGTCCAATATGGACTCGAACTGTCTCGAAACATTTAGAAAATAATCATCCATCCGACGAGTTGATATGTTTCACGTACGCATCGACGAATCGGATATGATTTAGCAAAACCTTAGATCCGTTCGGGGATTGTATGTTCGTGTAAAAGAAGTAGATGATCTTTTATACGACGTACAATTCTTGAATTGTCCCTGATTGGACAATTTGGGAATATAGTTATTTGTACTGCACTTAAGTTTTTATTTTAACTGTTAACTAATTATTCTAAAATTCGGCAACATCTCTCTTGTTCTCCGATACGCGCCCAGATGATATGCGTATTCGGAGAACTGTAGGGAGATGCTGTCGAAATTTAGAATAATTAGTTAACAGTTAAAATAAAAACGTAAGTGCAGTACGAATAACATAAATCCCGAATGGAATAGGACAATCTCACCTAAAGACATTAACCAAAGAAATTGTCATTGATTGACAGAATCATGTCGGCTGATCGAAGTTGGATGTACCGACGTCTTGATCGTGGAGCTTTAACGAATGAGTTTCGATTAGGCGTAACGTACTTCCTAAATTTCGCCTATTCGAATCGAAATTTCGTTAGCATGGGTGATCAAATCCGATGTCCGTGCCGCATTTGTTCGAATGGACGATTTTTGGATCGGGAGACTGTCACTCTGCATCTATATACCAAAGGATTTGCACCAAGATATTTTCTATGGACTTGTCACGGGGAGTCACGCAAAGTCGGGACGTCGAGCAATCCTGTCGTTCGGACATATGGTGAATCTTCCTCTGCTGGTGCTTCTTCATCCGGTCAATGTAATCCCTATAGAACTATGATACTTGATAGTCTTGGGGGTCAATTCCACCTGAATGATAATGTTGATCGGCCAGTTCTTCAGACATCAGTCCCACCAGATACTACAGCGGTTGATATCACAGAAATAGGGGCTGCGGTAGAGATTGAATTATCGAATAAAGAAGCTGCAGAATTTTACGAGATGTTGAAAGCTGCCGATGAACCTTTGTATGAGAATTGTCCTAAATACACTAGGTTTTCAGCAATGACACAGCTCTTAAACATCAAGGCCGATTGTAATATCAGCGGAGTTGCGTATGATCGGATTGCTGGATTGATTAATGGAATGCTGCCTACTGATAACAAGTTTGAGCCTACTTTTTATAAGACTAAAAAGCTAATGAGAAAATTGGGGCTTGGGTACGAAAAAATACACGCGTGCCAAAATAACTGCATTTTATATTATAAAGAAAATGTGCAGTTGGATAAATGCCCTGTATGTCAACACCCTCGTTACAAGGAGAAGAAATCGGTCCGACAGAAAAATATCCCGTTTAAGGTGCTTCGGTATTTTCCACTAACACCGAGGCTTCAAAGATTATTCATGTCGGAAAAGACAGCCCCCTACATGAGTTGGCATGCAAGAAGTCGTGATGATACAGTAATGACTCATCCATCTGACAGTGAAGCATGGAAACATTTGGATACATGTTATCCTTCATTTGCTATGGATACTATAAATATCAGATTGGGATTGTGCACAGATGGTTTTAATCCGTTTGGACATTCTGCAACTCCTTATTCAGTTTGGCCAGTGCTGCTGACAGTTTATAATTTGCCACCGTCAATGTTCATGAAAGATGAATTTATTTATCTTTCGATGATTATTCCGGGTCCTAAGGGTCCGCGAAAAGAAATTGACATATTTCTCAGACCCTTGATAGATGAATTGAAAACATTGTGGACTGAGGGAGCTGTCACTTATGATTGTCATCGGAAGCAAAACTTCAATTTAAAGGCCGCGGTCTTGTGGACAATCAATGATTTCCCCGCGTACGGCATGTTGTCGGGTTGGAGCACTCACGGCCGACTCTCTTGCCCGTATTGTATGGAACACTCTAAATCAATCAGTCTTCAGAACGGACGAAAAATCTCATTCTTTGATTGTCATCGTCGATTCCTACCGGTTCATCACCAGTATCGAAGGAATCGTAATAAATTTACTAAGGGCAGAGTCGAAAGAGATGGGCCACCACCGATGTTGTCTGGTGAACAAATGTTAGCACGTGTTTCAGCACTTCCAGATATAGTATTTGGTCGCAATGAAAGAGTGTCAGGTTTTGGCCAAACACACAACTGGGTGAAAAAAAGTATATTTTGGGAATTGCCCTATTGGAGTTCATTATTGATTCGACATAATTTAGATGTCATGCACATTGAAAAAAATGTGTTTGATAATATTTTCAACACTATGGATATTTCTGGAAAAACTAAAGATAATGTCAAAGCCCGACATGATCTGAAAATATTTTGTAAAAGACCAGAGTTGGAGTTACAAGAGGTCAACGGACGATATCTGAAACCGAAGGCCCTATATGTGTTAAATAAACAACAGATCAAAGATGTTTGTCAATGGGTAAAAGAACTCAGATTACCGGATGGATATGCTTCAAACTTATCTCGATGTGTGAACGTCGATGATTGCAAAATATCAGGGATGAAGAGCCATGATTGTCATGTATTCATGCAGAGATTACTTCCGATCGCATTTCGAGATCTTCTACCTGATAATATTTGGGGTCCGTTGACTGAATTAAGTATGTTTTTTAGAAGCATCTGTGCAAATGTCCTTCGAGTCGAAGATATGTCAACACTTGAAAATAATATTGTTGAAATCATATGCAAGCTGGAGCAGTTTTTCCCTCCTGCATTTTTTGACTCGATGGAGCATCTACCGATACACTTGGCATACGAGGCACGAGTTGGTGGCCCCGTTCAATATCGTTGGATGTACTTATTTGAAAGATACATGAATCGTCTGAAGAAAAAAGTAAAGAACACCGCAGCTGTTGAAGGATCAATATCTGAATCGTATATCATCCAAGAAATTTCAACATTCTGCTCATTTTACTTTGAATCGACAGTACAGACAAGATTTGATCGTCTTCCACGTAACTATGACGGGGGTGTTCGACATTCAGATGGACGTTTAAATATATTTTGTCACTCTGGTCGTGCTTTTGGTTCTCGTCCATCTCGACACTTAAGCGATGAAGAGTATCATTTGGCACACTTGTATGTATTACTCAATTGTCCAGAGATTGAACAATTCATTGAAATATTTGACATTGAGATGGTGCAAAAATACTCTATTCACAACGATCAAGAATTGGAGACATTACGGAATCGTGATTTCCCTTCTTGGATTCAGACTTACAGCAAAGATCACACAGCTGAAATAGATGAAAAAATATTTGAGTTTGTTAGTGGACCGTCGCGACTTGTGTCGTGCTATAGCAGATATTTTGTTAACGGGTATAAATTTCACACGGTTGAATATTCATCTACAAAAAAGACGATGAATGCTGGGGTCTGCGTGAAAGGGACAACCTATGTTGAATGTGATATGGATTTCTATGGACTAGTGGAAGAAGTGATAGAGTTGCACTACTTCGGCTTGAAATCAGTGATCCTATTTAGATGTCATTGGTTCGATACAACAGAAAGGGGCATGAAAGTTCATCCAAAATACAAACTTGTTGAGGTTAATTACAAATCGAAATTGGCAGCAAATGAGCCTTTTATATTGGCATCACAAGCCGAACAAGTATATTACGCGAAGTATCCGGCTCGAAATAAAGATAGAGCAGATTGGCGTGTAGTCTGTAAGACAAAAGGTAGAGGAAAAATTGATCCGATAGTAGGAGAAAATGATCCTCCTGGTTTCTATCAAGAAGATGATCTTCCTGCTGTGGATCGTATTATTCCAATACTCGAGGATGCAGACACAACATCAATTCAATTAGAAGTTGAATATGCTGATGATGACGATCATGAAATTGAGGAAGCTGGAGATGAAGAAGAGGAAGAAGAGGAAGAAGAGGAAGAAGAAGAAGAAGAAGAAGAATTCGAAGACTATTATTCAGATGATGAAGAATAATTGTAAAGTATATATTTTATTAAATATATCTCTACTATTTATACAATAATCTGATTATATGTCTGTTCGACAGATATGTCTGGTCGTGGTTATCGACGCAGGAGAGTTTCGGAGTCTCCGATCGGTGAGACTCCAGCACTTACTCATGCTGCTGATCCTCCTGTTGCTGATCCTCATGAGGATGATACTGCCGAGGCTAGTACATCCAGACATAGGCGGCCACGCGGGCCGAACAGGTGGCAGCCTCCACCAGCCACAGAGTCACGTAGATTGATTAGCGTGATTGGGGAGCGGTACGTAATATATCATGAATTATGAATCATTACAAATTCATTATATCATAATATAATATTAAAATTTATTTTTGTTGTGCAGGTTCGAGCAAGAAGAAGTGCCGAGGAGCATTTCTTCTACTATTCGACGATACATACACGGGGCATGGCCTACGTGGTCTCACGTGCCTAGCGAGCACGTCGACATGTTATGGCGCGAGTTTGAGGCACGTATTATTATTATTTTTACATGCATGATGATATATTAATATTGGTACTGATATTATTATTTTGCAGGCTCGCTATACATGGGCCGAGGACCAGAGGCCCTTCATTTACGCTGCCTGGGAGGCTATTTCCCGGGCAAGGTACAACGGGCAGCTGGGGCAGGCTCGGTCCCAGGCGATGGCCCGAGCTGGGACCACTAACATCGCGGAGACTCGGGGATACGACCCCGGTTGGATTACTCCGGATATATGGGACCAGCTCGTGGGGATATGGTCGACGGATCGATGGCAGAAGGTTTCTCGGAATGCGGCTAGAAATCGCATGTCGGGGGGAGCAGCGCGTCACACCGGCGGCTCTGTTGCATTTGCAGTGCACGCAAACCGTTTGGTAAGTATATCTTTTAATTATATATTTTATTTGTTATTATGTGTACTAATTAATGTATTTGTTTTGTAAATGTAGACGACGGTGTCGGATGACGGGAGTGTCCAGCGACCCTCCCCGATGGCGGTGTTTGAGCGGACTCACCGTCGAGCACATGGGACTGGGGAGTACATCCACAACCGCGCTGCATACATTATGGTAATTATATATTTGTTTAAATTATTCATTATATATTTATAATTTAAGTTTTATGATAAATATTAAACAAAAAATCAAACTCGAGTAGGAGACCTACAGCCAGACGGTGGTGCAGCGTGGGGGTACCCCCGAGGACTTTGACGCAGCATCGTGGGTCGAGGCCGCAGGTGGCTGGGACCATGGCCGCGTATATGGCTTCGCAGATAGTGGTCATGCGCGAGCCGTACTAGGGCCACTTGGGGCACCGACCCCTCCGGTCGCTGGTGAGCGGCCGTCCACCTCCAGATCCAGTTATGATCATAGTAATAGGATAAGGACACTGGAGGAGACGGTCGCGCGTCAGACTGAGTTGATGGAGCGCCAGAGTCAGACGATGGCGAATATAGAAGCTATGCTACGCAACTTGTCGGGTCATCCCGAAGCAGGCATCTCTTCGGCATCATCTAATCCATCATCCTCGAGTCAGTCCACGCCGGTGTACACTCGAGCACTCCAGACCCCGCCATATGATCCAGGCCATCCTCCATCGTCATCGTGAGATTTTGTTTATATTGACTTTGTTACTGAGATATTGAACTTGTTTAATTTATATTGACTATGTTACTGAGATGTTGATACTTCAATTTTGCATTTGAATTGTGTTTATACTATCGTGGATAATTATGAATATAAATATAATTGTTTTGATGTATATCTTGGTGTGTTTGTGATGTATGAATGAATGTGTATGAGATGTTTGTGATGTGTGAATGAATGTGTGTATGAGGGTATGGGTGTGTGAGTTATGTATCAGATAAATGTATCAATGTATTAATGGAAATTTGAAATTTTCAAATTTTCTGGATCTGCAACGGCCTTCCCACGGGCGTCCGTGGGAAAGCCGTTGCTAAAAGTGTATCGAAAGCCGTTGCTGATGACCTACAGCAACGGCTTAGCGACGGAGTTTTACTTACGGTGTTGCTACGGACTCAGCGGCCGTTGCTATTAATGGTATCAGCAATGGCTCCGGGTCTGTGGCAAAACCGTTGCTGATAATATTTTGAGCGACGGCCCGAGCGGCCGTTGCTAAGTCATCAGCAACGCGACTTTCTGTCACGGCGCTATTGCAACGGCTCAGCCGTTGCTGATGCTCTTCAGCAACGGCTCAGCAACGGCATCAGCCGTTGCTGATGACCATTTTTCTAGTAGTGAAAGCTTGTTTTGACATAAGGTGTAAATCTTAGGATTTGAGTAGTTGTCTTGGTGTAGAGGCATAAGTCTACTCGGGGTACATAGTTGTCCTCAGTAATAAAGGTGCTGAAGGTACTTTCAGAGAGAGAGAGTAACTCTCGGCAAGAAGGTGAGGGTCTGTGCTTTAACTTGTAAACCTTCTAGAGGAGAGAGCTTGGGTAGTGGATGTAGATTTAATTAGAAGTTGAACCACTATAAATTTATTGTGTTAGTATTATTTTATTGTTATGTGTCTACTCTATTATATTTGCTTCCGCTTATTATTTGAACTTATCATTTGTACTATCAAAAATAGTTAAAAATGAATTTATACTTAACTTTTACATACATATTATTCACCCACTCTAGTGTGTCATTTCCTCTCACACCCTAACATAATATCTTGTTTGGGAGTTTTTTTAAGGCTTAGTTGGAATGTTTTTAATGAATGGAGATAAATAGAAAAGAATATGGAGAGATGAAAGAAGGATGATAGAAGAGGGAAAATTACTTTTCTTGGGAGTTATGAACAAAGAATGAAGATGTTTCAATTTTATATGGACTATCTCATGCTTCTAACTTATTAGTTAGATTTAATTATATTAAAGGAGTAAAGTTGTGAAATGTCATGTTATATACATCACTAAACACTAGCCAATTCCTCTGATTTAGAGAATTTACAAAAACACCCTAAAGGAAAAGAAAAAATGTTACGATCCGTTCGATGGGATAACTGACTCATTAATTTCATAGGCCAACCTATTGACCTAATTAAAATGCTCAAGCCAAAGTTGATGATAGCACACCCGTCAAGTCTTATAAGTCAACACCACATCCAACATACTCCCTATATGAGATTAAACTGAGGTATTACAAAGAAAGTGCACATCCCATCTTCTTCCACTTATATAATTTGCAAACTCTCTAAGTTAAATAATTAAGATGGATTTCAACATTTTACTCTTTATTATATTAAAACTAACTAATTAGCTAAAAGAGTAATATGATTCAAAAAAATTTATAACTTGCTTTTTCTTTTATTGATAACTTATAAATAGGAATTGTGTTTTTCTCCTCTACTCTTAGGGGTAGAAATTGAAACCGGTTAACCGTAGTTAACCAATTAACTGAACTGCAAAATTCGATTTCAAATAGTGAATTTGTGGTTCGGTTTTGGTTTTAGTTAGTGAATTCAAAATTAACTGATTAAATTCGGTTCGATTTCGATTATCGATTAATGGATAATTGATAACTGAAACCGATTATAATTTCAGTTTTGGTTACCGATTATTCAGTTATAATTAATTATTATACATAATCAATAATTTAATTAATAATTATTTAACTAATTTTATTTATTTATTCACCGGCTATTCATTTACTAACCGATTATCCGATTAGTAAATGGATAATCGTATCTATCCGAATCGAACTAATCGGTTTCGATTATCTAGTAATAAATCGGTTTCCGTTTTGGATATTAATTTTTAAAATCAAATGATTTTTGTTTCGATTTCGGTTCACGGGTTTATAAACGGTTTCGATTTCCATCGTTATCTACATTTCCTTTCCTCTCCTCTTTTTTCTAGCCCGCGCTATTAGGGACTTTTCGATTTGCCCGAGCAACGACGGATCATGGTAGAATGTTCCCTACATGTTTGTAAATATATTTTCGAGTCCATGTAATTTTTTATTTTCATTATATTTTGTACTTGTAAAATCCTTTATGCGATCCCCGAGGGCCTACGGTACAAGTTGGATGCATTTTGATGTCATTTGGTGCTTAGTGCGTGCACTGCGGCTAAACGGAGCAATTTTCCTACATTCGTTATGTTCGTGGCCATGGAAAATCACCATCGCACATGGCCACGATTTTGTCATGCTCCTCGTGTTTTTGGAAACATTGGGGGTGACACTTGGGGGTTAGGGGTCTCATGTATAATGTAGGAGAGCGTTGGCAAACAAAGCGGTTGCCTTGGGTGGAGATGAACGAGCTGCCCATCTGGGTGTGCGACTAGTCGATCTTCGCCTAAGACAACTTGCGGAGCTTGTCCTACACCCAGTTTTATGTTTTCTTGCGTCCATAGTCCTGTAATTATTGTTTTACTTTACGCCTTCAATACCATTCGGGCAACATGGTCTTTTGGGGGCGCGGATATGGCGCACGAGGTTAGTACATTGACCAATGCATGCCCCGTGATGTTAAGTTGGGAAGCCCAATTCAAGATAGATTCGGGATGATAGGCTTATCCCTTGCACGGGATGCAAGGGTGCCGCACGGGTTCTTCCGCACAAAACAATTGGCCCGTCATAGTTGGTATCAGAGCGAGAATTGCAAGCCTCCAAGTGGAGAAGCCCTCGATGCAGATATAGCCGACATGCATTTCGTCTATAACGGTTGAGGTGCTGATGTAGTGAAACCAGTCGATGGACATTCTGATTGTGGTATTCGGGGAGGCAAGCAGTCGATGATCGATGTGAAGACCATGACTTTTGCGCAGGGCAGATGGGCCCCTAAGACGCAAAGTCGTTTGCATGTAGAGAAGATGTTTCTTAAGTCGTGTGTGCGGAGTAGATCTCTCATAAGACGCAAAGTCCTGCGCAGAGTAGATCTCTAGTAAGACACACATTGTGCACAAAGAAGACTCTCTCATAAGACGCGAGGATGGTGCGCATGGCGATGTCCCCTGAGACGCAGTGCAGAGCCGATGGCTTGTGAGTCGCCAAGTATGGTGCGCAGGGCGTATGACCCCTAAGATGCAGCGCAGAACAGATGGCTCATAAGTCGCCAAGTTTGTACGCAAGGCTGATGACCCCTAAGATGCAGCACAGAGCAGAAGACTCGTGAGTCGCCAAGTTGGTGCATAAGGCAAGATGGCCTCTAAGACACAAGATTTGTGTGCAAAGCAGATGGCTCTTAAGACGCAAGATTGACACGTCCGAAACAAGCAGTAGCGAAGAACAACTGTGGTGTGGCGGCAATGCTCTTAGTGGAGAGAGTTGGCGAACGTCGTGACCTGATTGGAGAAAATCCCTCAAGTCGTAGTTTGAGGAGCAGCGTAAGACTTGAAGCTCGTTGATATGGGCACGGAGGAGAGAGCCATGACCTCTGCGGGGGACGAGTGAGCAAGCAATGATCCGTAATGTTAGGTGAAATGGCACACTAGAGGGGGGGTGAATAGTGTGTTTACTAATTCTTATTGGCTAATTCCGATTTTAATCATTTCTTTGGTTACTTAGGCAAATTATTATTTATCAACTAGATGCGGAAGCAATAAATGATAAAGCAATTAATATAAATAAGATATCAATGCAAACACAAGAATTTATAGTGGTTCGGCCCCAATGCCTACTCCACTACCTAAGCACCCCGCTTAGGATTTCCAAACTTATTTTACTAGATTAAATAGTTTCACTTACACAGAGGACTTTGACTCGAAGAGTCTCACTCTCAACCTAAGGCACTTCCACACCCGGAAGTCTCCGCCTTCTTATCGAGAGCACTCTTCCACCTCAACTCTAAGGGACAACTCAACTAATCATAGCAAATTACGTTTACACCGGTGGATTTAAACCTCAAACAACAAGGCTACCATCCAATTTTAAGACCTAACAATCCTAGGTCTTCACAAGCACAAATCCAAAGAAAACAATGTTCAAATAACAATTAAAATTACAATGAAAAAAGCTTAAAGAGTAAACCAAGATTAAATGCTCTTTTCCAAGCCTTCAAGCCTTCAACTTGCTAGTAAATGAGCTTGAGTCGTAGCAGAGTTGAGGAGCAGTTGACGCTTGAAGAAGAACGTTGACGGAAGAGCAGAGCGCGCTGCAATCGATCTATTTGAAGGCTTAAATCACTTCTTAAAATGCTCAATTAAATCTGTAAGAAGGGTTAAAGGAGTTAGATGAGGGATATTTATAACCTCTCAAAGAAACGACAACTCAACGGGCGAAAAACGAGCGGAAAACTAGCCGTTACCGTCGTTCGGTCGCATGCCGGTCGATCGACCGACCGATCGATCGCTCGAGAGACTGCTAGCTCAATCTCTCTGTGCGGTTGACCGATAGGTCGACCGCCAGATGTGATTCCTGTGATCCATAATCCGATCGACCGATCGGTCAACCGATGCGCCCTTTGCCAAATTTTGGCTTCAGTCGGTCGACCGCCCTGTCGACCGAAGTAGCCACTGCCAATTTTTGGCATTGTTCGGTCGACCGAACCTAGGCTGAACTTGATTTTTTCAGCCTTCTTCTTGCGCGCTTTGTTTTCGGGTTCCGGCCTTCAACGAGTGATAACTTGGAGATCTTTCCATGTGGTCTTTAGACTCGTCCAAGACGACTTTGTTGCACATGTCGAACTTCGAGAAATTTCCGCGACGAACTCGAACTCGTTGACCAATGTCCTTTCGACTTTGCGATTTCTCCGATATTTCAGATCGAGGACATCAAGCGCTAACTGATATGGAACCTGAAAGATATTCTTAATGAATCATTAGTTACATGTTTGTTATCATCAAAACCGAGATTAAGACTAAGGTAAAAAACCTTAGGCCAACACGTAAGACTTGAAGCTCGTTGAGATGGGCTTAAAGGAGAGCGTGATGACTCCTGCTGGGGGTGAGTGAGCAAGTAGTGATCAGCTCAAGACGACGGTGGAGGCAATGCTCCAGTGTGGTGCGGCCACGGAACTACTCATCACTTGGATGTTGCACAACGACACCCATATGTTATCCGAGACGAGCGTTGCTCGTATGCTCATCAAGTCTGGGACTTTTCATTGCCCAACAAAAATAGGACTTGGTGAATTGAGTAGCCATTTCTCAGGTTCCTTCGCGCGAGCGTTGCTCAACGGCGCTCGTGTGCCCCACAAAGTCTCGAATCCTCATAGCCCTTCAACAACGAGACTTGGTGAACCAAGTAACTATTTCTCGGTGTCCATCCAAGCGAGCGTTGCTCAACGACGCTCGTTTGCTCCACAAGTTTGGGACTCTCATTGCCCAGCAGCAATGAGTTTGGGAATCTCAAAGCCCTTTCTCGCAACAACAGGAGATGATGAAACTCAACAATGTTTCAAGTAGTCATTTCCTGGAGGTGGACTTCACACGGTGAAAATCGACATGTTGCAGCCCCACTACGGAATGTCGTTACTCAGGCGGTGTTCCCTTCGACTACTTGTGAATAATCCACTTCAGCAATTGCAGCCTATGCAGAAAGGCAGTGCGGCCGAGGCGAGTTCGACGAGGACGTCGAAGCTTGAAGTGGGGGAGGATGTTAGGGACTTTTTGATTTGCCCGAGCAACGATGGATCATGGCGGAATGTTCCCTACATGTTTGTAAATATGGTTTCGAGTCCATGTAATTTTTACTTTCATTATAGTTCGTACTTATAAAATCCTTTGTGCGATCCTCGAGGGTTCACGGTACGAGTTGGATGCATTTCGAGGTCATTCGATGCTTGGTGCGTGCGTTGCGGCTAAGCGGAGCAGTTTTCCTGCATTCGTCATGGCTGTGGCCATGGAAAATCATCATCGCGCATGGCCACGATTTTGTCATGCTTCTCATTCTTTTGGGAACCTTGGGGTGGTACTTGGGGGTTAGGGGTCTCATGTATAATGTAGGAGAGCGTTGGCAAATAAAACGCTTGCCTTGGGCGGAGACGAACGAGCTGCCCATATGAGCGTGCGACCAGTCGATCTTCACCTAGGACAACTTGCGGAGCTTGTCCTACACTCGGTTTTATATTTCCTTGCATCTATAGTCCTGTAATTGTTGTTTTACTTTACGTCTTCAATATCATTCGGCCAACATGATCTTTTGGGGGCGCGAAATATGGCACGCGAGGTTGGTACGTTGACCAATGCATGCCCCGCGACCTTAAGTCGGGAAGCCCAATTCAAGACGGATTCGAGATGATAGGCTTATCCCTTGCACGGGATGCAAGGGTGCTGCACAGGTTCTTTGGCACAAAATAATTGGCCTGTGACAGCGCGCTTCACCCTCTCCTTTGATAAAAAATACTCAAACAAATCCCAAAGATAGAAGCAAGATTTACTTTAACTAATAACACTATATCACTTGCTAATAATGGAGACTCATATCGTTGCAAAAGTTTGAATTCAACGGCGTAAAATGACGGCTATAACTAGGGTGAGGTGATCTAATCTAGTCCCACTCACACTTATGAAATATGAAGTCTTACTAGTTTTTCTTTGCGCATTCAATGCTTGATTGAGATCTCATAGTGGCGACATCATTAAGACATGATCCGTCAGCTACCAAATCAAGAATCTTTCATTTTTCTCTTTTTATATCAATCACAACAAATGCCAAGCAAAATAAAAAAAAGAAGAGAAAACAAAATCATGCAAACTAAGAGAAAAAAAGAGAGTACTATCTTATAATACCTGAGGTTTTCTCTAATCTATTATTTAATGAATGGTCATCTAGCTTTTTAGTAGGGAAGTCTCATATGAGCTTCACAGTTTCTAAAGTTCAGAAGCATATAGGCTAACTCCAATAAACATTCTTCAAAAGCTTTGTTTGTTTAAAGTTCAGAAGAATATATAGTAATAATAACCTCTATTGAACCCATGATAGTTTACCCTAACAGAGATGTGATATTTTGTGCCCACTGATAAAAATGATCAGTATGAAAGAGTGCACGCCCACATCCTCTCCTCTGATGATTTCTTCCACAGATTGTGGTATTTTACTTGGACAAGCATCACACTATCCATCCAAGGTGTTTTCGAACTTTGACAAACTAACCCATTTCCTTATCTTCCAAGGTCACTGTCTGTAAATTCTCGAATCATTCATTTCCGGTTCAACCCAACCAATTGGTGCTGTCTGATTCTTTAAAATATTGTGTGAAATATGCAATGTGTTTCAGCACTAATGTAACCTCCAATTAGAAAATTCATATTTATCCATTTAGGTTTGGTTATATTGGAGGATCACTAAATCCTATTTTGTTCAGCCAGAGCAATAGAACCTAAATCTCTTTATTAGGAACAAGAAAGCAGCTGCAGAAACATCTCCTAGATTTGGCCACACTGTTGTACAGCAGAAAGCTAGTCTCCTAGATTTGCAGTCTATTGCAAGAGCTGCTGGTTGCATTACTTGCATATATAAATCTTCCTCTGCTGATGGCACAAGTATGTATAATTCAGAATATGATTTCTCCATGGTGTTATATGTTTCTGAATTGATTTATCTGTTTACCGAGTATCTTTAATGGTGTTTTCTATTGTTCAAACAGCAAAAAGTGGTGATCAAGGTTCTTGCCATGACTGATGAGAAGACAAAGCAGAAAGCCATGGAAGCTGTTGCTGATATCTATGGTATTGTTCCTTTCTGAATTGATGATCTTCCATCTGTGTTTCCCACTTTTCCCTCAATTCCAGTGGAAATTCTTTGATGAGTATCAGAGCTCATACTGGGTAATTTTCAGGAACAAAATTTGAGATTTTTTTCTTTGGGGTGTGATTTTATCATATTGGTGTGATTCTGCAACTCAAAAGATTGAACTGCAGAAAGAAAGCAATTGCATCAAGAATTCTTTTTGTATCTTTATGTGTTGGTAAATCAGCTTAAGCCAAAATCAAAAGTCTCATTCGTTGCCATTGTCATTTCAATGGTTGCTTGCAAGATTGGTTTATCTTTACATTTTCTTTTGATTTAAGTTATTATTATCACTCTTGCTCATTCGCCAAATATCCTTATCAGTTGATCAATTGTGAGTTTACGAAAAAGTTGAGAATGAAAACAACACAATCAGGAATCAGAATGATTTTTGGTTTATTTATTTCACCTTCAAACTTCTCTCATTGAGTGAGATTGTTAACAAGTTAGATGCAATTTTGGTGTCAGGAGTTGATTCAATAGCTGCTGACTTGAAGGAACAGAAGATGACCATCAAAGGTGAGATGGACACAATAAAAATAGCCAAGAAGTTGAGGAAAATTGGAAAGGTTGATATAGTATCTGTTGGACCTGCCAAAGAAGAAAAGAAAGAGGAGAAGAAAGATGGGAAGAAAGATGAGAAAAAGGAAGACAAGAAATAGTTCAATGTAATATTATATATATTCTCAAAATAAACAGAGAACTCATTTCTAATTTTCTTTGATAGCATCAAGAAACTTCTTGTGGATGTTGTATTAATTGGTCATATAGCTTTTCAGTTTCATATATAAAAAACAGGAAAATGACAAGTTTATATATTAGTTTGGTGCACGCTTCTTGGATTTTTAATGCTCTTAAACAACATAATGAACTGTTGTTAGATATACATCTCAGTATTTTATTTGTGGATTGCATCAGCTAGAATATTTTATCTTTATTTTATTGCCTTATTTGTGTTTTTCTTAAACAACAAAAGGATCCAAATTATTTAATTTTTTGGGCTAATAATTTATTATACTAAGATAATTTAGAAAATATCAAAAATATTTTTTTAAAATAAAATATTGAAAAAATAGTGTACATTATAATTTAGGAAAAAGTTATGCATCATCCACTATTTTATTTTAAAAACTAATATAAGTACTAAATGTAAAAAAGATAAGTTGCTAACATAAAAGCATAAGAGTCATTAACATGTAAAAGCAAAAACATTTTGTCCTAAAAATGACAAACGAAAAAAAAATCTCCGCTATAAAAAGTGTTACGACCCGTTTGATGGGATAATTGACCTATCAACTTCAATGTCAATCTATTGACCTAATTAAAATGCTCTAGCTGAAGTTGATGGTATTTGAAAGGGTAAGATTTGTTTTGAGTGGAACAATCATAGTTTCAATAGTACAAGCAAATCTTTCGTCGAGACTGCCATCGAAGGTGCGAACTTTTACTTTAATTATACCTCCCTACATCCCCCACTCTCGGACCCGTAAATTCTATCTTCTCTTACCAACAACCCATATGATTAATATAAGTTCTCTTTATTAAAAAAAAAAGTTAAAATTGATGGTAGCACACTCATTAAATCTTATAAGGCAACACCACATCCAATATACTCTTGATGTGGGACTAAACTGAGGTATTATACTCTCCCCCACTTATGCCTTGGTGTTCTCGTCAAAACCCAACTTGAGTCAACACATAGCCCAAAATCATACCCAAGTTGAAGGCATGTGAGGCATAGTCTAGTAGCAGCTCTACCACAGCTCCTGGATGACGTCATCGTCAAGGCTCAACTCGAGTCTAGCACATAGTCCAGAATCACACCAAAGTCGAAGGCACGTGAGGCCTAGCCTAGTAGCGGCTCCATCACAATTTTTGGGCAACCATTTCTCACATATGCTCCCTCATCATACTTAAGACTAGGTCTTGCTCTGATATCATTTGTTACGATCCGTTTGATGGGATAACTGATTATCAACTTTATATCAATCAATTGACTTAATTAAAATGCTCAAGCTGAAGTTGATAATAATATACCACATCCAATATACTCTCAATGTATGACTAAAATGAGTATTACAAAAAGAGGAAAGAGGAAACTCTTTTTCTCGAAAAATTAACCCTTTCTTATATATATTAATAACTATGGAAAAGATTTCCTACCATCAAAATCGAATTAATTGTTTAATTTCTTTGGTATTACTGTTATCTCCAAAAGGTGAGACAAAAAAATCTTGTACCAAACTTGAATTTGAGCCATCCATGGGACGCGTCTAAGGTCAAAAATAATTTCATTGAGGATTTCCAAAAGCAAACTAAAAGAAGTGACAAAATAAATTATCACCTTTTGACAAAATAAATTGCTCTTCGTTTCAATGGGTTTCCAGAAACTAATTTTGTATTCAATCTAGTCTTTAGACTTTTGTTACCTTTCAATCCCATATCCATCAAGGTGCGTGTGGATATGACAATAAATTGTTGTCTGCCATTACTAAAAAATCAAATAAATCCAAACAACATGGCTTGGTACCGTGTCACTAATGGTTGGGATCGACTAAGTTGATATATAACTTAAAAAGAATAAAACAAACATAACTTGCATGAACTTGGCATTCACACAACAGACAAGTACCATCTTCAAGATGGAGGATGACTGTTATATCCGGGTATAAATATTAAAAAAAAAAAGAAAAAAAAAGTTGGATGTGGAAGTGGAGAGGTGTCAGGTGGCGGTGAGGGTGAGGATAAGTGAGGGAGAGGTGCTGTTGAGGGGAGGGGTTTTAAGTGAGGAGAAGTAGAGAAGAAGAGGAGGAAGAGAGGGTGCCTACGCGCGTAGGGAGGAGTTCGAGGAGGAGTCGGCGCGTGTCGCCGGTGGAACTCATCGTCGCCGGAGTCGCGGGATCGAGGTAGGAGATCTCTCTTCTCCTTTACCTCTGTATTTATTTTCCAACGACGAGGCGAGGATCAGCCGAGCCCGAATGGTGGCGATCGGCCAAGCCGCGAGCGACCAGCCGCGGGCAGCCATGTCGCGCGCAGGCCGGCGGCCACCATTCAGTGGGAGGTGGGTTGGATCGGTCGCGGAGGTCGAGGAGAGGGCGCGGGTCGTGGAGTCGCCGGTCAGCGACGGGTAGGCGGCTGGCCGAGAGGAGGAGATTGGGAGAAGAAGAAGAAGAAGAAGAAGAAGGAGAGAGAGAGAGAGAGGTGGTGGTTGTCCCGCCGGCGCCGGGAGCCGCGGGAGAGGCCCGGCGAGACCGCCGGGGGGATCGCCGGCGTCCGGGAGGTCAGTCGGCGTGGGTTCGAGCGGAGCAGGGAGGTGGCGTCGGGCGTAGGGGCGGGGGGTGAGGGGAGAGGGAGACGAGTGGGCGGGATAAATAGTATTTTAGAGAATAGAGCTGTATCATATGAAATTGGATTAATTTATGAATTATTGGGGTATTTTTGTAGTTGATCGTAGAGTCGTCGGATGAAGTTGAGGTTAATACCAAAGTTGTGGATTTTCGCGTGCTGAACGCGATGGTGGTGTTGGATTTCAGATTGGAGATCATTTGGTGTGATTTTGATATATTTCAGTATTTTGTTGTTGTTTAGTAAGTTAACGATATAGTTATGTTTGAAATTAATTTATTTGGTGGGCCCCGAGTTGTCGGTTGAAGTTGAGGTGAATAGCAATCTTGATCGTTTTCGCGTGCTGAACGCGATGGTGGGGTTAGTTTTCTGAGAAAGCATTGTTAGGTTGTTCTTTCAGTTGGTTAGTGGTTGAGGTTGTCGATGTGTTTAAATAATAGTAAATTATTAGTCTGAGAATTTAGTCGATTGATTGGTGTGAAATAATTATGGTTTGGAGAATGAGTTGAGCATGGGTGTTTGGAGAGTGTGCTGAGTGTGGGTTGAGCCTGCAAGTCTGTTGTTGATTTGTCGTCGGAGATAAATTACAAAAATACCTTTGCTTCCATTGTTTGCTTTGCTTCTTGAAATTTATTGAACTCCTGTTGCACATTATTGTTGGACATGTCATGTAGAGAAATTGCATGTGTTGCATTTTATTGTTGCTTATTGGTATTGTTTATTTGTTGAGCATGTTCTTATCCTGTTGATCATGTCATAATCAATTGGAGTTGTTATATTGTTGATCATGATGATGTTATATTAGTAGCATGTTGATCATGTCATAATCACTTGGAGTTGTTGCTATGTTGTTGATCATGGTGATATACCTTATTGCACTCTTGGAGTCGAGTTGCATGGTTGCTGTCGATCTGGAGGCTACGGCCTCAGAGAGGACTTCGGTCCAGGACCATTTTATTGCGGTACCCTCCAGACATGGGTGAGGGTATGGATATTGACTAGTCACTTTGGGCACCTTCGGGTGTGCGGATGTCAGATACGACGTCCGTCGGGCTACCTGCTTGGTGGGGGTAGTCGCGTCGCCGTTGGAGCGGACGGTTGATGCCACTCTACGGGTGGTAGAGTGTGGGGTTTTTACCCAATGGTCCACACGCTCGATGATTCAGTTGATGTTGTTTAGGAGTATGTGATGTGTATTTGTTGTGTTCATCGCCTTTGACTGCATCTTAGGCCATGTTGTTATTCATTGTCGAGTTGACACTTGATACTTGTTGATCATATTGTGATTCTCCTACTCAGCATTCGCTGATCTCTGTTGTTTTTGCTTCAGACTTGCAAGGGTGAGCAGTCGATTTGTAGATCGAGGTGTAGATAGTTTTTAGACAACTAGTAGTCAGTCGTAGATGTGGAGCTCTGATGGCGACTGCTTTTGTATTTTGATTTGTTTTGTCGTCTTATAGCTCGGCTTTGATATTATTATTTTGGAGCTGTAATTTGCAAATCTATTTTATATTTTGATAATTGTATTTGATCGGACTTATGAATTATAGTTATTGGTTTTAATGTTGTTGTTTTATTATATGTGATGATTCGTGGCTTTTCATTCCGCTGCGCGGTGTTCGGGTTGCCGTCGCGTCCCGGGCCCGGGGCCAGGGCGCGACAATGACAATGGCCACATCATTATACTGCAAATTATGTTCTATGTCAGCATATCCAATGACAAGGTATATTACACACCAGATAATGTAAAGTTCCTAAATTTTTTTAGTACCAATGGAGCACAATGTCGGCCAAAAGGTAAAATATGATGCAAGTCCCACAAATTTTGTATAAGAAATGAGACGGTATAAAATGATAAGATTTTGGAAACTGTATTGTGTTTTGTTACATGATCACAATGGACCAGATTCACAAGATGGTTCTAATTGGCCTACCATATCCACAGGTTATGAGGCTGCTATTAACTTCTATAATAACACAAGACTTCTGAGCTTCTAAGGCAGTCTATTAGTGTCAGACAAGTGATTCAATATGTAATGCAATTCACAATGTATTCAACTCATTCGATAGTCTCTAGACATAATGCAAAAAAAAATTGGAAGTTAATTTCGAGATGATAACAAAACATTGGAACTCTGGTTGAGGAGGCCAGGCAATGAAAAGTTGTTGGCTGGTCCTGTCATTGTCTCATTGAGAGAGGTAATTAGCATTTACTTATATTACAAACCAAGAAAACCAAAACACTTCTTTCTACATGAATAGGTCAGTTAATCTAAGAAACACTTCCAGGGTTTCAATTGTCAGCAATATAGCAATCAAATGATCCTCTTCAGATATTTCATCCTATAATTCATCTTGCATTTAGGGATTCATAAGTATAATTCTTTGAATGCAATGAACTAAATACATTCTTGAAGCAATGCATCTAAAGACAGGTAAATATTTCAATCTTCCAGTATGCATTCCTTATTTTGGCAGACAATCAGATTCAACATATCACAGCGATTGACTAGAAGTTAAGGATACTCTCTATCATAGATGTTGATTCAAAAAACAGGGGATCAGCAATATGAGGAAGTGTATTTTCTGAGTTAATATACCAAGTGAATCTACTGTATTAAATCTCTGTGCTTCGAGTTCATAGTACTGGAATCATGATTTACTTCAGCATCTGTTCTAACTGATAAATGATAGTTAAACTCCCTTCATAATTTAGAGGGAAAATCACAAGCAACTTACATGAAAGCACCATGACTGTTTCCATAAAGGCATAAACACAATTCAAATTAAAAATTCAGCCTTGCTAAACATTTGTTATGAAAAATCATTTTGTATTAAAAAATTTCCCAAGCCTTTGCTTCCTGATAAAGACAAGCTGATAATGCTTCATCATGTTAAAGCTACACAAGAACAAAGAAATCTGCAACATTTGAAAATAATGTATCAAATACATATAGTTCTGTAATTCCCCAAAAGGCAAATCTTACATAAGAATATTTTTTAAGTTTCTGCACCTGGAGGGATTGCTTCTTCATTACATATGAATTTTAATAATTTTACAACATTGGTGCTGAGTCTGCTAACAATCCTTACCTAAGTATTGAGTAGGTAACAAATTCTTGCGAGGTAAAATGAAATGGTTGAAGGGGAACAGGGTTCCTGTGATACACATCACAAGAAGAAAAACTTTAGTGTGAGAATATGTAACATAACAAACATAAGTTTATGGACTTACGGTCGAGGCCCGTAGATCTTGACTTGGCGTATGTGTGTATCCCTTCCATTTAGATGATTAGATAAAACTGCAATTTGGAGCATGAAAGTGTGAATGAAGGTCTCGCTGCAAAATGAAAGAAGATATTTAGAGTTGTTCTAACTGCCCTTTTCAGTTCCAGTCAAAAAGAAATTTTCATAACATGATAAAGGTAAACTCATATATTCCATCTGATAAAAAATGCTACATAGTCCAGATTTATAAGCACATAACAAACTTTCAGATTGATTTTCATCCTCTAGTCCCTGTTAAGTGAATGGACATATTATTTTTGCTGAAAGCCAAAAGGTCATCCCCAGTATGCTAAGAAAGTAGACAAAATAGATGACTATTGGCGAATAACAAGTAACAAATCCATACAATCAGGAGCTTTGGTTTGCTTAAACAAAAATTGAAATTTTCCTTATTTGGACATGGATTACAACAAAAATCAACTAGGAACAGATCTGGAATGAATAAAGAAAAGATATTTATTTGATTAGTTCAGAGGAATTGCATAAGACCCCAGAAAAAACAAAATGATAGAAATTTGGAAAAATAGAATATTTTTTATATGCTCCTGATTAAACAAGACTAGCTATTCCTATTCAGATTGTGAAGTTAGGAATAACCATCGCCAGTCCACTTAGAATAGAAGGCATTATTCGCATTGTTATTGTGAACTTACTTTTCACCTTATTGGCATAGTTATTATGAACATATTTTTCAATCAAATGGAAAGAAAGAAAGAACAGCTGTTGGGCACGGTATAGATCCAGAATGGAATAGTTACTCCACTTGATCAAATGGGCCATTGTTCGTACTCACAGGAAAAACATCATAAATAGTTGTTCCACTATTTCAAGAATATAGCCAAAACAGGATTAGTATTTCTAACTCAAAAATTGTAAAGGACATTGTAAGTACACATAAAAAGAAAAAAAAAATGAAGGGAACAAATAAACATTCAATTTTATATTTAAATGTAGAAAGTAGAAACATACATGAGATGTTATTTTATAAAGACATACCGGGGATCATTTCCAGACAATGAGATATGAACCCAACCAACTGGCTTCACAAGCTCCACAGTTTTAATCTCCTGCCACAAATTGATCACAAAACCCAAATCAACAATCCATCATAGAGTCAAATATCATATCATAAAACATAAGGATGCTCAAGTATTCAACTGCAAAGTTCAACAACAATGCTCCATTGTCCAAGATTCTCTATACTAAACAGTAAACAGTGTTCAAATGAAAAACCTTTGATTTGATATGGCATTAAAAATCTTCAATTATACAGAAACAAACAAACATTTAAGTTGGAGAAGAAGAAAAACCTTCAGGTTGTGAAAACCGTCACCAGCGCGGATAGAGATCTTGCTTGGTGTGTAGCTCTCATCCAACTTGAAATCCACATAGATGACAACTAGCTGAGTCAGATTGTTCAAGTCCCATTAGCCAAAACCCAAGAAATAGACAGATTATACTAAATCAATCGGTCTCAAACTGACAAGTAAAATGATAGACGTAGGAATGCAACCTGCAGCTTAACCTTCTTCTGAAATTGGATATTCACCAAATGAGGCTGCGCTCCATCTGATCTGAACCAACAAATGAATTTATCATCAATCTCTCTACTCGAGTATAAACTAAAAGGAAAAAGATGTCTCCAAGTGTTGTCATTCTCAAGAGTTTCCGTGGCGAATGAAACAAATTTACCTATCTAAAGAAGAAAATTGAAAATTTTCCTCTAATCCTCACTTTTTACGGAATTAATCGAAGAAAAATCACGTTTAGGATTCTATCTTCCACAAAAAGGTAGGGAAACGACACGATTAAGGAAGGCGAACAAGGAAAGAGAGAAAGTTTTACATCCCAGAAGGGAACCAGCTACAAAAGCAATCTTACAATACATTCGGTACTTACATTTAGGGTTTGATCAATTATGCAAATTTATGTCGGGAAACATTGAGAAAAACTGGAACTTTCGAAGACACTGAACGAGGGGAAAGAATAAGTGAGGGCTTCTCTTAACTGCCAGTAGGTATCGAGGTTGTCATCGCGGAGTGAAAGGACGCCATTGCCGGGCTTGCAAGAGCTGACGCTCCACGCAGCCTTCTTCGCCATCTCACGGAGGTCATCTTCCACCGCCAGCTGCGGGCTTCCCATCAGCTTTCCCGCCGCCTCCGAGACCTCCTCCTCCCCATCCGACTCCGTAGCCATGGTGGCCGCCCTCCTTCAGTTCTTCGCCTCTGTATAGACCTTTTTTTTTTCCGGGCCTCTGTATAGACCTCCTCCTCAGGGGATTTACATATTTATATGGTCGTAAAATGTGAGCAATTTACCTAGAAGAGCTACTCAATTTCACCATAGTGTCCGAGGATAATTCATATTTTTATTTTCTTCTTCAAGTATGTGTTTAAATTTGATTGGATAATCAATTTTATCAAAAATTTAAAGTTATTAAGAAAGAAACCAAACTATGCTATTATATTATTATTTTTTTGCAAAAATAAAAGCTACTTCTTATTAACGAACAAAATCGGAACCGCAACGGTCCATAACAACAATGTTTAGGAGCTCTGGTGGTCTCACATGAGACCAAACCTTCAAGACATCATTCAAACAAGCGATCATACCTGGGCGACTCCTTGTGGTCTTTAACCTTCAACGGACCACCGGGAAAGTGTTAAGATTATAATAGCATAGATTGGTGTAGTGAGAGAAAGTGTTAAAATTATAATAGCTCCTAAACAAATGTGAGACCATCGGTGGTCCGTTGCGACTCCGACGGAGAACCTACAAAGACACTCTCACGCTCAAGTAAGAAGAAATTTCAAATGTGAGTATGAAAATTAGAATCGAGATCATACATGATGACTGTCGTGTCTGTGCAGGATAAGAAATGTCTGGTGATAATGCCTTCTTTAATCTCATGGGGATGTGCTTAGAATGAGACGAGGCTAATACCGGAGATGTCGAGTTCATAATTAACGAATCTCTGGTAATTAATGAGGATGTAAGTGTCATTGTTTGGCTGGGTGGAGTCCCTAGGCTAGCTGGTGTCTAGCTT
The DNA here is from genome assembly GCA_034359265.1 of Canna indica. Taxonomy (NCBI): domain Eukaryota; kingdom Viridiplantae; phylum Streptophyta; class Magnoliopsida; order Zingiberales; family Cannaceae; genus Canna; species Canna indica. Next base: position 18,107,755 of record CP136894.1, read on the forward strand.
GACGTACTTGAGTCGGATTCATGAGTGTGGGCTCTTCTGGGCCTAATTCGGTCGAGCCCAAAGTGCTAGTGCAGTCCACAGCCCCCAAGCTTGGTTGAAGTCCGAGGACTTCATGTTGAGCTCTAGTAGCATGCTAACTTTTGCTTGACTGCTGAGCTCTGAGTATGTGTTGAGGTTTGACTCTGGATAAACCTTGAGAAGTGTGTACACACCTCTTTCTATCCTTGAGTGGCTAAGGTAGACCAACTCATCGTTTCTTGGTTATGTCATTTTGTGACTTTTCGGTTTCTGCACTCAGTGTGGCAGCTGCGTGGTGAAGGAGTATTTCTTTCCATGTGGCGGGTGTTCATTGCTATTTGTCCCCCTTCCATTAATTCTTGCTTGGAAAGTAATCATGATGCGGAGGGCTGTTCGTTCGTGCCCTCGGGGCGTTCTAGGGAACCATCGCTGATGAGTTGATCAATTGAGATTTATTCTATCATCAGGATACAATTATCAGCCGCCCGATGGAGAGATTACTACCTCTTGGCCTTTAAAGCTATCTTTCTCCCCTTACTTTGAACTCTTCCCATGCCCCACGTTCTTGCTCTTTGACGCTCGTGTTCTGGAGGTTTTCGCCGGTGACGTTGCTATTCTGGTCATTTTAACTTGACCGTTGTTGCTTCATTCTCGGTAAGTCTTTTTGATTTCGTTCTTGGCTTTTCGCACTGTCGGGGTCGACCTTAGGTTGATAGGTTGTACTAACTTGTCCCCATTCATTAGGATTTGCAATCTTTTTCGGGTCGATGGTGAAGAAGGGTGATGGAGTTAAGTTGGAGGTAGGAACATTCGGCAGGACCTTAGATCCGTATTCGTGGGTCCATGACAAAATACAGCAACAGAGTTCGGTGATGACCAGCTAGAGCAGTATATAATCTTTTCGGAAGAGCATATTGATCTCCCACTCGGACGAGGAAGAAGCCTTCAATTGTCTTTCTTGTTAGGGTAATTACCTAAATATATCTTGAACTTTGGACTTTATCATGAATGTATCATGAACTTTCATTTAACCAAATTGTATCCTGAACTATTAGATTTGTATCAATTGTATCCATCCGTTAAAATTCCATCACCTACTCTGTTAACTGTGTGACGTGACTTGCACACATGGATTAAAATATTTTTTTTAATATTTTAACACTTATTTATAATCCATGCACCTCCAGATGGCTATCGTGCGGTGAGGCTTGTCGTCACCACCTCGCTAGAGAAACCATCGGACCTCGTCGGAGAAACCGCTAAACCTCGTCGAAAAATCCTTTTCTATCAAAATTGTTTACGATCTGTTTCTCCGGCGAGGTCCGGCGATTTCTCCGGCGAGGTGGTGACGACGAGCCTCACCGGACCTCGTGTTAAAATAGCCATTTGGAGGTCCATGGATTATAAATAAGTGTTAAAATATAAAAAATATATTTTAATCCACGTGTGCAAGCTACGTCATATGGTTAACGGAGTAGGTGGCGGAATTTTAACAGAGGGATATAATTGATACAAATCTAGTAGTTCAGGATTCAATTTGGTGAAATAAAAGTTCAAGATACATTTAAGACAAACTCCAAAATTCAGAATATATTTAGGTAATTACCCTTCTTGTTATCCGGAGAATAGGGTTTATCACCATAGGAGGGACTCTGAGTTCTTCGTATATCAAATAATGTTTGAAGAACTCGGGGTCCGACAACCTTTCACCAAATTTGAGTCTGGGGTGTTCATCCAAGCGAATGTTGCTCTGACTTAATTGCATCCAAACAATCGGGCCTTCATCTTTTGCTTTGAAATCCTGATGGAGTGTGTCGGGGTCGAACCGAGCCTAAATGTGTTCTTTTCCTTCTTCCAAGCAAAGGGGACCTAGAAAGGCTTATGGGTGTCTTTTGGTAATGCTTCGGGAAGGAGGCTCTTTGGTTTGTTCAAAAGTTCCTACGAGAACTTCAAGAGGCACTTCTTCAAGGTGAAGTCGAGGCCAGACATCTAGTAGTTTTTCTTGGATGAGACGTCCAACTCTGAGAGGTTTCTATTGTTCTTGAGGCAGAGTCTAATGCCTATCTTGTCCTTGGAGGAGGAGGATACCTCACTCGAGGACAAGTTTGTGATGAAGTACCTAGATCGGCATTGCCCCTCCATTCCCTTTTACTGTAGGGAATTACTGAGGTGGGACTGGGATGAGTTCTCGGTCTCGAGATATATAAGTAAGTGGGGGGGGGGGGAGGGGTAAGGTGTTAATACCTTGGCTATTTTCGAGTGTGCTAATTTCTAATTTGAATTTTTTTTTGGTGAAGGTGTGATGTCTTGAAGGTTGAATGAACCATCCCTTCGTGCTAGGCTAGAGGAGTTCAGGGGGACGATCTCAGCAAACGATAAAGGGAAAAGGTCATTGGTAGATGTCTCTCCTCCTTCGCTTTTACTAAAGCCAGCACGGGCTTCGGGATCCCAAGCTCCGGGGCCAGTTAGGTCGCCAGTATCTTCTAATTTCCGGACTCCTCCTTGCTCCCCTCTGAAGCGAAAAAATAGAGCCAGGGGCCAGCATGTTGGCAAAGGTCAACCTCTACCTGAAGTCATCTTTCTTGGGGAGGTTGTGGTTGCAGCGCCGAAGATGGCAATAGTGGAGGAGGCCCCTCTGGCGGATAATATCCATATGTGGCTCCTCATGACAATCCACGCCTCCCTCTTGGTGTTGAGACAAGCTTGCCCGAGTGAGTGGGCACGACAGAGTATATCAAAGCTAATTGTCTTCGACTGATGGGCCTAGTGGACAAGCTGGTGGGAAAGAGAGCATCTATGCTGGGGACATACGAGGCTCGGGCTCAGGAGAATGAGTTATTGAAGGCCGCATTGACAGGGATGAGGAAGGGTCTTGAGGTGAAAGATCGTGATATCGGGCTCCTTAATGCTCATATTTTTGGATCTGCTGCTCAAGCGAGTGACGCCTGAGATATGTTCGGTGGCTTGAGAGCGGAGTTGGGTAAACTCCATCATGATCTTGGTACGACCGGTGAGGTGGAGTCCGGGTTGAAGCTGCCCGAGCAGAGGCTCAGATATTCAAGGAGAAGGTGCAAGAGCTCGAGGGCAAGGTATGTCGTTATCGGGATACAGCCGTCATATAGTACGTTGATGGTTTTGAAAGGGCATTGGAGTAGGCCAAATTATTTTCCCCGTAGGCTAACTTCTCTAAAGTTGGGTGGTTAAAAGAGGTTAGAGACGTTACCTTAGTTGACCTTGAGGCGGAGAAGGAGGCTGTTGTACCAGTCGAGGGGGAGCCTTCAGTTATTGTTTCTGAGTCGTGCCCTCTCCCAGTAGTGGTGGTTGAAGTTTGAGGGGATGACACCCTCTTGTGTTTGCCGAGGTTTCTCCCATTCTCCATTAGTAAGTCGATGTCTTGGGAATTGTTTGTCTGTGAGCCACATATGAAACTATGATTGGTTTTTATGGATTGCTGCCCCTCGGGGCTCTTTAAACCCCCACCCCTTGAGGGTATTTGACATGGTTGCCCCTTTGTGGGCTGGTAATTATGCCTTTGGGCATTTTATTTTCATGTTGCATCGCTTTGTTTTGTGTTTCTGATGGTTGTGAGTTGAATGAGTGTCGCCAATCTTTGGTTAATTAGTCTTTTGGTCAACATTGTGTGTCTGATGGTCAATAGGATTAGAAATTGTTTTGGTGCTCCTTGTCTGTGTTGGTTGGTTAGCGACCACTTCTGGGGTAGCGATTCGCTCTCGGATGGAGGTCGAGCTCTTGCTAAAAGTATAGTTAGGATATAAAATTACCTTTTCGGTAGTTGCTGGCGACTGGGGCCGAGGACGGTGCTTGAGGTTAAGTCGAGCTCGCGGGGAGCGTGAGGCAGGATTGTGCTTGGGGTCGCTGAGAGTGTGGGAGGTTGATAGTGGCGCTGAGATCGAGGATCACGCTTGGGAGTGTTGAGGGCGTGATAGTCCGAGAGCGGCGATTGAGGCCGAAGACCGCACTTGGGGTCAAGCCGAGCTCGCTGGGAGCGTAAAATAGGACCGCACTTGGAGTCGCTGAGAGCGTGGGAGCTCGATAGTGGAGCTTAGACCGAGGACCGCGCTTGAGAGTGTTGAGGGCGTGAGAGCTCGAGGACGGAAAGGTTCCTGCCATAAATTGTTGGGTGTCCATCTTCCAGCTGTTGGTTTCTTGGGTGCATACACAGAATTGTGAAAATGAGTCATCTTTATTAAACGAGAAATAAACTAGTAATACATTAGAGTTCTCCCGAGCGAGGTGCTCGGCTCATGCGTTGTTGTGCCTCACTAAGGCTTTAAAAGGAGAAAAGGAGGAACCCGGTTGTCGTCCATTGGTGGTTGAAGGAGAGCACAATGCTTCTGGCCTAGGCGAGCTATGGTTCATATCATTTATTCAAGTGATGCTCAATTTTTGAGTTGTTTCTAGGTCAAGGTCGCTTTTGAGCTCTCCCACTTAGGTTCGGCTTGGGAGTTCTCGGCAGTCGTTCGTCGAGTGATACCGAGAATGTCTGGTGGGGCGGAGCGCTTGGTTCCTCTCTTGGCCTAGCCGTCCTCTGCTTCAGGCACTCGTTGTGGCACCAACAAGCTTCTTTTTGGTCGGCTTGGAGTACCCCTACTTCTGTCTCCGGAACGGGAAACTTGAGTGCCTGGTGGATAGTCGATACGATAATCCTATGTTGTTTAGTGAGGGTCGCCCTAGGATCATGTGGTAGGGACTAGGGATGTTAATGACCATGTACTTCACGTCGACCGTCTTTGCCTTTAGTTGGGAATTGAACGTCGTCCTCGGCTTCACAGAACCTCGAACTTTTGTGTCGCTCTCCCGAGAAGCCTACTAGGTCTCTGTTATAGGGGTGGAGTGAGGCCTCAATTAGCTACATTTTTCTGAACGTGGAATGAGGGAGGATGTCGACGGAACTGCCTTGATAAACTAGAACATCCCTGATAATAAAATCTCCGACGATTACAAACACTACTAAAAAATAGGCTTTTTGTGACGACTCATTTGCAACGGCACTAGATGCGGTCACAGATGCGATGGTTCTGTGACCGTCGTCCATTGGGGTTGCAGAGTAGCAAGTTGGCGACGACACTGTGACCGCCTCAAGTGTCGTCGCAACGGAACGACGATTTGGCGACCGCGTCACGACAACATGTTGCGACTGCTTGATGTCATCGCAAAACCATCAGATTGTGATTACTTTTACCCCAATCCCACCCAAATCTCAATCTCGCGCCCTCTCTATCTATCTATCTCTCTTTTTGATCTCTTGCTCCGACTCCGACGTCCGAAGCCCCCCGGTAAACCTCACCTCTTCCGGTAACTCTGTGTGTGTGTGTGTGTGTGTGTTCGGTCGAAGCTCTATAGCTATGATTTCGGTCGGGATTAAAGGGGAGGGCCGCATCCCTCCCCTTTAATTTGATTACTAAGTTTAGGGTTTAGCATTTTATCCTAGAAATGCTAAACACTAAATCCATGTTCATGTTCATTTTATCTCGTATTTGTAATTCGATGATGGTCGCTGGAATTTGGAGAGAGATAAGATCATGTTAGTTTTTATTAATCCCATGGAAGAAAGATTCATAAAATGACATTATCGGGGCTTCGATAGCTAGCCTCCGTGGATGAGCAGTATCGTCGATCGCCACAATGGCTCGGAAAGACCATTTCCTGACCGAACTCGTTTCACCTCCTCCTACGAACCTGTTGGTTATATAGTTGATGACCCCACGAACCTCGTTGGTTGGTCGGTTAGCTTGGTCGTTGTCTCGATGGCTTCTGGGGTGGCCCGGGGATGTCTTGCTCCGACTTCGGTGTCAGTGGATATTGTTGGCTCAATGGTTCAACCCAGGCATCATTCTTTATTTTGATAATAACAAACATGAAACTAACTCATTTGCCAAGTTTTGAGTCCATGTTGATAGAACGATACACCTATGAAGTTCGTTAGGAAAATCGCAAAAAATTGAGTCGAAATAGCTCCGGAGGCTATCGAGTCGAACTTAGGTCTAGGATTAGAAATGAATGTAATATGCCCCTAGGACCTTAAATAAACCTATCTTAGTCAATTGCTAAGCCAAAATCTAAAATGAGACCCGACTGAAAAAATCAGCAAAAATCAAAATCAACAATCCGATTCAATTATCTGCCGATCCATCGAAGGTCGCCCGAGGATCGATCGAAAGTTCTTTGGAGATTTTCAAAAACTTTTCGGACGACGCTCAACCGACTCTCGCTCGCGTCTTCGTTGGCCGAGAGTCGACCGACGGTCGACCAAAACTATCAATGGATCTTTTTAGATATGTTAAATGGTTATTTTTCATTCCATACCTCTACTACCCTTATAAATAAGCTTGGTTTTGCTGTTGGAGGCTTACTATTCTTCATTTAGTATATTCCCAAGTATTTGAGCTTCAAAGAATTGATTCAAAGCCCCATTTCTCAAATTCACACTCTCAAGCCTTCTTCAATTCATCAAACCTTGCTTTCACCCGAGAATTCAATCCTTGAAACCTTGAAGTGCTTTGTGAAGACTTGTTGGAGCTTCACCAAGTTTGTTTTACATTTAAGCTCCATTACTTGTGCTTTTTGCTAGTTATTTATTGCTACTTGTATTTGTGTATATAAAGGTGTAGTGTACACCTAAGGTTCTTTGTAATTATTTGTTTTTGCTTTAGAATAGTAGTTGAGGCATCCTCTAGGGTTGAGGGATAAGTCCCATTTGTATTTTTTAGAAAAATATTCAAGTTATAAAAAGTAGTGATTGGAAATCCTTGGTCAGGAGCTAAGGTAGTGGAGTAGGCGGTGTTGGCCAAACCACTATAAATTGAACTTGTTTATGTGATTGAAATTCTCATTGCTTACTTGCACCTCTTTTGGAATCTCATAAGTGAACAAGGGTAAAATTCAATACTAAGGGTAACTACGAAGAATTAGATTTGAACTTAGTATTTCTGATTTACACACTATTCACCCTCTCCCCCCTCTAGTGTGGATAATTCACTTGCATTTGGTATCAGAGCTTGGTAGTATGATTAAATTTTACCATCTACCCTACACTTAGAATGACTACCGAAAACACACTAGCTCAAGGGACATCTACTCATGCACCTCCTTTGTTTGATGAAAATAACTATATATATTGAAAAATTAGGATGAACATTTTCCTTCAATCACAAGATCTAGATGTTTGAAGAACGATTCAATCAAATTATACACATACCACTAAGAACATGGATGATTGGACTCAAAGAGGAAGTTAGGATATTCAATGCTAATGCCAAGGCCATGGATGCCTTGCATTATGGACTCTCTATCAATGAGTTCAATAGAATCTCTACTTGTAATTCGGCATATGAAATTTAGAATGTTTTAGAAACCACACATGAAGGAACATCTCAAGTTAAAGAATCTAATATTAACTTACTTATGGATGACTATGAAATGTTTAGAATGCAAGTACATAAAACCATTGATGAAATGTATGCTTGTTGTCAAAATATTACTAATGGTTTATGCAATCTTGGCAAAGATCTTAAGGAAGAGGAGAATATAAGAAAGGTCCTCCGATCACTTCCCAAAACTTGGAGACAAAGGTGATAGCTATCATGGAAGCCAAGGATTTTGGTACCATATGAAGCTCACCGAACTCATTGGACCTCTCATGACACATGAGATCCACATGAGGGCATAAAAGAAGTAAGATGCCCCCAAAGGCAAGAGCATCGCCTTTAAAGCATCGCATAGGATGATGACACTTCTCCACCTAAAGAGGAGCTTGATAACTACCTCTAGGATTCTTGAACTTGTTCACATTATCTTTTTGGTCCTTCTAATGTTGCTAGTTTAGGTGGTAAACTCTATTGCATTATTTTAGTTGATGATTATTCAAGATTTATATGGGTTTTCTTTTTAGTAAAAAAAGAATAAAATGTTTGATTTCTTTAGAAAGTTTGTTGAAAGTGTTGTTAATGAAAAATGAAATTCAATTTCAAAAATTAGGAGTGATAATGGTTGAGAATTCAAAAATAAAATATTTTTTGAATTTTGTGATGATTTTGGGATTGAACATATTTTTTCTTTCCTAAGAACTCCTCAACAAAATGGGGTGGTGGAGAGGAAGAATATGACTTTGCAAGAGACGGCTAGGATCATACTTTGTGAAAATAATTTACCTAAATATCTTTGGGCCAAAGCCATAAATACTTTTTGAGCTTTGGAATGGTAGAATCCCAAGTGTGGGATGTTTTCAAGTTTTTGGTTGTAAGTGTTTCATTTTAAACAATAAGGATCATTTAAGAAAATTTGACACAAAATCTGATGAAGGCATTTTCCTAGGATACCCATTTACTTCTAAAGCTTATAGAGTTTGTAATCGTAGAATAATAATTGTTGAAGAATCAATGCATGTAACTTTTGGTGAAGGTAATGATTCTTCTAGAAATGTTAAGATTGTGAATGTAGGTGAAGAACTTGAGGCTTTAACCTTTAATGAAGAAGGGGTTGAAGATGAGCCTAACGAGGTACCTCATGATGAAGAACCTTCACCCTCAACCTCCCTACCTCAAGTTGAATAACAAGCTCTACCGCCACTTCCTAAAGCTAACCGAGTCATAAGAGATCATCCCATTGAGCAAGTCATTGGAGAACCCTCAACGAGAGTGATAACACATTCTAAAGTCAAAAATATTTGTCAACATGTTGTTTTTATTTCTCAAGTAGAGCCTAAGAATATTAAGGAAACCATAGATGATGAATTTTGGATTATGGCTGTGCAAGAGGAACTAAATCAATTTGTTAGGAATAATGTGTGTGATTTAGTACCTAGGCCTAGTGAACAAGCGACATTTGGAACTAAGTGGGTCTTTAAGAATAAGTTAGATGAAAATGGTAATTTAATGTCGAAATAACGGCAAGTGACCACTACAACATAAAAAGGGAAGGTGAACGATTCTTGTGATGCTCTCCGGCCCTAATAGACGGCTAAAAATATACATGGGTTTGTGACCCCGTTGCTCGCTCCGACTTGCTTCGTGGTGCCTCCCGGGCCTCTGACTAGTCACCGTAAGTTAAAAGACATACGCCAACGCTACATACATACGAGCATTACAAATACAATGCTTAATCAATGAGTTAATGAAATTTGACCGAGTTAAAATTCTAAAAAACATGGTTGACTCATTAGTAGTTTAGTGATTAGACATCTGGGCATATTACCAATACGTCATGGTTTTGATCCCTGGTTATACACTTTATGCGTTTATTTTCACGTCTATGTATGCCTAAAATGTGCATTGTACGTATATTTTTGCATCTATGTACACTTTGTACTTGGTTGTAACGCTTTATGTGTTTATTTCCATGACTATGTATGTCTTGTGATTATATTTTCGTGTCTATGTATGTCTTGTAGTGACTATATTACAAAGTCATTTATTTTTAAAAAAATCTAAAAAATAGTTTGATAAGTTAAAAACTATTTATTAGATGAAGCATTGATAATGTAAAAGGGGAAGGCTTCTCAATTCTAGCTAGAAATAAAACCAGACCGACCCAGCTTTGGCAAAGCTCGATAGAATACTAGCCAATTCGAAATTTTGGGATCACCTCCCAAATATCAGAATTACATGGGAATCACGAAGACCTTCAGATCATGCTCCTCTTCTGCTACACCAACTTGTTCTCCACCATGGCACCAATCTCTCCTTCAGACTGGAATAGGTTGGCTCGCTTCAAAAGAGTTTATTCATATTATCACGTCAGGTTTACTTCCTGCTATTTCGTCTTTAGTACAAGCAAGGTCCTTACCCAAGGGGTGGATTGCAGCGTGAAAAAATCTTCGTCCCATCCTAAAAGAATGGAGGGCCACTTACCAACCTTGGTCAAATAGTAGAGGAATTCAGAAATTTATATCTTAACCTTCTTGGCAATTGTACGAAGCCACTTCTGGTGGTCAATTGGCAGGAGATCTACACTCCGGATTACCAATCTCTGCAACATCTCGATGCCCCCTTTTCTATGGATGAGATATATGACGTCATCCATGGATCTAAAAATAATAAGTCCTCGGGGTTCGACGCCCGACGGTATTTCGATGGAATTCTTCAAAAAATATTGGGACCTTATGAAGGATGGGGTATTGTGCATTCTAAACAAGTTACAGAATAATCCTTTGGACATGTCTCGCTTGAACAGTGCTTTCATCACTCTCATCCCCCAAAAAGGAGATACTCTCACTAGCGATTTTCGGCCTATAAGTTTAGAGAATAATTTGATTAAACTCTTTCCGAAGATTCTCGCGAACAGGTTGACAACCCTTCTACCAAAGCTAATTAACCACACTCAAGGGGCTTTCATTTCTAGTCGTAACAGTATATATTGCTATATGACCATTTTCGAGACCATTTGGGCTTACAACCAACTTAAATAAGATACTTGCCTTGTTAAGGTCGATTTCAAGAAAGCGTTTGATTTAGTGAATTGGACCTTATTTGATGACTACTAGAGGTTTTCTGCGAAAATGGATTAGATGGGTCACCTTCCTTCTCAACACTGTCATCTCTTCTGTTCTTATTAATGGCTCGATAGGTCGCCCCTTTGCACACAAAAGAGGTCTAAGATAAGGTAACCCGTTGTCTTCACTCATTTTCAATTTAATCACTAACACATTGTCCAAGATTCTCCGGAGAGCGGCTAGCAGGAGTCTCACAAAAGGTGCACTTTCCAACTTATTACTTGAATGCATCACTCATGTCTCTTTTGTCGACGATCTCATTATCTTCAGCAGCGCAGCGGCCCAACATCTCCAACATTTGAAGTTTTTGCTGAAATGCTTTGAACTTTGTTCGAGCCTAAAACTGAATAAAGATAAAACCATAGTCATCCATACCTCAAGGGTAAAAAGAATCTCCAAATTCAACAAGGTTCTTGCATCTTGGCATGGGTCACAATTTTCTACAACCACAAGGATTATCCTCATTAATAGTGTCCTCACTAGCCAAGCACCCTATATCTTTTCAATCTTTCGAGCCCCTACGTGGGTCATCAAGCAAATTGATAAACGCAGAAAGACTTTTCTCCACACAGGATGCAAAGGCATTGGTCTCAAGGGCAAATGTCGTGTTAATTAGGACAAGGTGACAACAGGCAAAACAGAAGGAGGCCTAAGCATACTTAACCTACAATTCCACAACAGCCCACCATGGGAAATGGTACTGGAAATTCGTACGTAATAAAGATTTGGGTTGGTGCAACATTCTCTTATCAAAACATCAAACTCTAGCATCCCTTCTAAATTCTCCAAACTCAAACTTATCACCAATCTAGAAGGATTACTCAAAGGATATGGACCTCCTCAATGCTTCCTTCTGCTACCAAGTCGGGAATGACTTCTCGATTCGGCTTTGGCTTGATCCATGGTGTAACAATCTCAAATTGGGTGACTTATTTTTAGATTTATTCGCAGCGGCGGCGCCCCCGAACAACACAATTGGGGAATCTATAGAAATCAATGATCAAGGAGTCATAGTGGGATAAAATATCAATTTTATTAACTTTGCGCCCTTGGATTCGATCATCAATCTTGCCAATGTCCTTGCACCGATCCTGCATCTAGAAGGGGAGGACAAAATAGTTTGGAAATGGAATAGCAATGGTCAATTTTCCAGTTGTTCCCTCTATAATCGGTTAAACTTCTGTGGTATTCCAGACCCTTCAACCAAATACATATGGCATAAGTCTTGTCCGAAAAGCATTTATGTGATGAATTGGTTAGTCAACAATCAGATATTGCACACTAAAGATCGTCTCCTAGCTAGTGAAATTCAGGTGGATCCACACTGCTCTCTTTGCCTCACCGAGGACGAAAAGCACTATCACATTTTTTCATATTGTCAATACACTAAACAATGCTGGAAATCATTGTTGGACATAGGGCAAATCCTGTTCATTTCCTTGAACTTTTGCCCTTGGATGGATTCCTTCAACACCAACTCAGATAAAAATAGGAGTGTTATATAGTTTGTTAATTAATTGAGAAGGTAAAAAGTCCCACATAGGAATATTTCTTTTCTTTAAAATGTCTTTTAATGCTTCCAAGGATGCCAAGTGTTAAACTTTTAAGTGACTCAATGAATGGCGAGCCAAGATTGACACTTGGGCACTCTAGAGCGCTTGGGCGAACGTGCCTGCGTAGTCGAAAATGTATTTTAATTATTATTCAAATTTTAAGCAAAGAGCTATGTCTATTCAATTTTTGTTATTTTGAAAAGGCATGTCTTTTCGATTTGAATTTTCTTCAACTGTCAAACATTTTTATTTTTATTTAAAGTGAGACTTGCCACCTTTTTTTCTCTCCTGCATTTTGTGTTCATTTCCTTTGAATGTTTTTGATTTTAGATTTTATTATATCATGAGGTAAATTATTTTCAGTTGAAAAGTAATATTACACTCAAAATAGTGATTCACGCTTCAAAGCCAACATCTCTCCAACTTTCAGTTTCTAACAAGGAAGTCCAAGTATCGCCTGATCATGATTTGGTGTTGAAATATTTGGCACGAGCATAGCCTTTGTTGCTTTGGCGGAGTTGAAAAATGTTTTCTTGAGATTGCTATCGAATGGCTAAATCTAGCAAATCTCTGTATTACTTAGGTTGTCTGTTTTATTTATTTTACTCCCTATTCTTATTTATTTGTAATCTTTAAGTTTTTTTTTTTTTTTGATAAATACAAGTATTTTTTTCGTTAAAAAAAAAAGTTAAGTCACTGATTTTATTCTCTCTCTTGTAATATATATTAGGGGGCAAAGTCGATTCAGTCAATGCATGTGGTCTAAAGTTTGATTAGGGTTGCAAAATTGACAATGATGAAGTACTAAAAAAACTCAAACTTAGAGGGGATGGTGGTTTGATTTGATTCCAAATCTTCTCTTTTTAAAAAGTGTTAAAGGTGCACTGAGACATGTGCTTCTTCTTAATTAGTTACATATTAGGATGAAATCCTAGCTTTATAAATTATTATTACTATTAATTTAATTAAATATGAAATATAGATAGATATATAAAAGAATTATATTGGTTAATAAAATTCAATCAATATATTATTGTTAATTTGAGCTTAAATATTTTAATCAAGCTAGTGGTCTAGGTATAGATCAATTATTACATCAACTGATCGTAACAAAGCAAAAAAGAAATTGGATGGTTAAGTCCCATTAGATTAAAGAATAAAAAACAATATTTTAATTTCCATGACAAAATTATAGATAATAATAAAACGATTGAATTTCAATTCTCAATAACACAAAAACTACTTTCTAAGTTATCCTACAAAGTAAGCGTATAACAAAACGAAAGAAAATAGAATAATTATATCAGTGAATCGATTCAAAACTCGACCTATGAGTATAAGGGGGCAATCAAAACTTTGTTTAGCACTAAACGAGAAGGAGACCGACCAAGAAAAGAAAGACAGATCCGACCTTTAGTTTTTAATTTATGCGAAAATTATATAAAAAATAAAAATGTAGATTTCATTAACTTGAGATAGAATTTCTGTCTCAAATAACACAAAATAACTTCATAAAAGCTTGTTGGGTACGCTATAATTTAATGATGATTACACTCTGTAATGAATTGCGTTATCTTGGTATCCTCAAATACTATGCAATATAATGAAAATCCATTATAATATAATAAAAATTCTAATTTTGATTATATCCGACATTTGGAAGGAATTGATCCCCATGTAAAGAAATTAATCCATAAAATAGAGAATCAACTACTAAATTATTTTTTTCATTTTAATTTTATTAAGGAGATTTTTTTTAAAATTTTACATTTTATAATTAAGTCATATCATTTTATAAATTTTATATTTAAGTCCTTTATAAAATACTTATTTTAAAAATATTGTTCATTAAGTAAAATATTAGTAAAAAATAATATAATTTATGTTTAAGTCCTCTACTTTATAAAATTTAAAGGTTATTCCTTTATCATTAAAAAATGACATATATTAAAAATAATATATTAAATTTAAATAAATAATAGGTAGTGGAAAGTAATATATTTTGCATTTAATCCCTTTAATTTTTGAATATATATTTTAGCCATTTTATAATAAAATTACTCATCATTGAAATAATAAAATAAAATTTTAAAAAGATATAATTTGCATATAATTCCTTTAATTGATACATCCAATATTTTAGTCCTTTTATCAATTAAAAATTAAAAATTTTAAAATAATATATTAAACTTAATAAAAAAAGGAAATATTGTATATTTTATATTTAAGTCCTTTATCAATTATAAATATGATTAAAAATGATAAATTGAAATGAAGATCATAAATATGGTGTATTTTACATTTAAAGTTTTCTAAAAGTACTAATGGTGCATCTTTATGTCAATTATTAATATTTTGGATCCACGTGAGTTTTTTGTTTCAATTATTAATATTTTAATCTTATTTCACGGATTTTTAATATGTGAACACATGCGAATAAAAAAAGAGAATATTTTAGATTCAAAAACATTCTCATTTCATGCTTGTTTTTATTATATCATACCAAACACGAGAATGGAATGAATCATATAATTCAAAGTTGGGAAAATCATAGTTTTGGTCCACACAATTTCTTTCAATTTTGATTTTAATTTTTATAATTTTAAAATTTTAATTTTAATTCCCACACTTTACTTCCGTTTAGAATTTGGTCTCTACCGTCAAATAAGATTTAAACGGTGCTGACGTGGATAATATGTGCTGACTGGATAATGCTGACGTGAAGCCTGCATGGATCAACTTTGTAAATTATAGAGACTAAAACTAAAATTTTATAAACTATGAGGACTAAAACCAAAATTTTATAAATTATAAAGACTAAAACCAAATTTTAATTAATTATTTTTCCTAATAAATATAAAAAAATTACATGATATTTTTAATTTATTTATAAATAACTATAATATTTTAAAATATTAAAATTGAGCAAACTTTTTATCGATTAAGATGATTTATCTTGGATTTTATTTTGAAAAAAGAGATGTCATGTTTATATATTTAGTAGGGGTGAACACGAGTCGGGACATCCCGGTCGTCCCGGTCCGGCCCGACCCGAAAAGTCGGGACAAATCTCGTCCTGGTTCAAAATCGGGACGGGATCGGGATGGTATAAAATAAAATCGGGATTATCCCGTTCCAGCCTGATTTATAATATAAGTAATATTAAATATATAATATTATTATTTTTAAAAAAATTAATTATTTTAACAGGATTTGGTATGTCTCGATCCCGTCCCGATTTTGAGTCGGGACGCAAATATGCGTCCCGATTCCGATCCTGAATACGAAGCATCCCAATTTTATCTCACTCCGAAAAATTCGAGATCGGATTGGGATCGGACCGGGATGTCCCGAATTTATTAATATTGGTTTTTTATAAAATAAAAATAATATCCCCGTTAAAATAGTTAATATTTTTTTAAAAAAAAATAATATTATATATTTAATATTACTTATATTATAAACCGGGCTGGGACGGGTTAATCCCGATTTTTTCTGTATCGTCCCGATCCCATCCCGATTTTTAATTAGGACGTACATATTTGTCCTGGTCCCGTCTCGATTCTGAATCGGGACGGGATTTTTCCCGACTTTTCGAGTCAGGCCGGTCGGGACGTCCCGATCCGTGCTCACCCCTACTAAATATATAAACATGTTATCGCTCTTTTCAAAATAAAATCCAAAATGAATTACCTTAATCGGTAAAAAGTTTGCTCAATTTTAATATTTTTAAATATTATAATTATTTATATAAAAAAAATATCATTGTAATTTTTTATATTTATTAGGAAAAATAATTAATTAAAATTTGATTTTAGTCCCTATAATTTATAAAATTTTAGCTTTAGTCCCCATAGTTTATAAAATTTTAATTTTAGTCCCTATAATTTACAAAATTGATCCCTGCAGGCTCCACGTCATCATTGTCCAGTAAGCACATATTATCAACGTCAGCACTGTTTAAATCTTATTTGACGGTAGGGATCAAATCCTAAACGGAAGTAAAGTGTGAGGATTAAAATCAAAATTTTAAAACTATATGGACTAAAACCAAAATTAAAGAAAATTATAAGGATCAAAACTATGATTTTCCATCGAAGTTTCATTACTTAGTTGATTATGAAGTTTACAAAACAATGTAATTATGATGAAATTCTCACTCCAACATTGTAGAGTCCACTCCTTCCCGATGTCGGTTCAACTTCATCCAAATTTTGTTTCAATTTACCAAATTCACCAAAAGCTTTAAGTATTGATGTGGAAATTTAAATTCACAAAAGATATTTAATTTCGTAACTCCTTAGAGAAGATATCTTATATAATATATAAAATACATCATGTAGCTTTCACATGAAATTGTATTTTCTCCAAAATAATTTATATATATAATTTATCAATTAAATTAATTTCGAACATTTTTAATGTTGAAAATGTAAATTTATAGATTTTCTATGAATCATTTTCAGAAAACTATCATTCACATCATATAGGATCTTGAAATTCATGATTCTCACAAACAAGATAAGTAAAGTATAAGAACATATCTTGGTTCATAATTAAGACAAGAATAGTAGAGGATTGAGAAGAGTAGAAATCTTCCTAAACTTTTGGTTTCTTTCCCTTAGCATTTCCTTTGTATATTCTTCCTTTAGTGATGGTGAAAATGAGAAGAGAACATAATGGCTAGGAAAAGGATTAGAGTTCTCATAAATTATTTTATAAACCAACTCCCATCAAATTTATTACTTTCTAAAATAACTCCCTTTAACTTCTCTCACTTTAACTTCTCTCATTACTCATTAATTTATTAAACCCAAAATATAAAGACACATACTTTATGCTATATGAGACATATTTTCTTACGTTCTCACACTTGGCTCATGTGTCATTATCTCAATTCATGGTTTAATAAACATAATCATCATAATGCGCATTAAGCATTTACATTCATTACATCATTCATCATAATCAAAAACAAAACTAACACAAGTCATGTCGGTTGTACGTCATTTAACCGATATAGTCCCTTCCATGTACCACATAGTTAGTCTTCTCCTTAATATGATCTA
Organism: Canna indica; assembly: GCA_034359265.1. NCBI lineage: Eukaryota > Viridiplantae > Streptophyta > Magnoliopsida > Zingiberales > Cannaceae > Canna > Canna indica. Next base: position 18,124,905 of record CP136894.1, read on the forward strand.
TAATTTTGAAGTACATAATTGGTCCAACTATAATGTCTTTATCAAAGATAAAACTTGTTATCATTATTCCGATACAATCATGTATACAAACTCGAAAAACAGGTAATACAGAAACATATCCATTCATGATCTTAGAGTGTCAAATTACATACAACACAAACATCATCATAATTTACAATAATACCTATTTGGCTACAACACCCATACTTTCAACATGAGCATTAAATATTTTGGGCGATAACCCTTTCGTTAATGGATCAGCAACTATAAGGTCGGTGCTAATGTGTTCTATTGACACCTTTTTGTTTCTGAACCTCTTCTTTAACGACAAATATTTCAATTTCATATGTTCAGCACATTTGGAATACTTATCGTTTTTAGAAAAGAAGACTACTGCAAAATTATCATAATAGATTTTCAGCGGCCTAGCAATACTGTCGACAATTCCAAGCCCTGAAATAAAGTTCCGCAACCATTTAGCCCAAACCATGGCCTCAAAGCATGCCACAAATTCAGCTTTCATGGTGGAAGTGGCAATTACTGACTGCTTCACACTCTTCCAAGATATCGCTCCATCGGCTAAAAAATACAAATAACCAAAAGTGGACTTTCTGGTATCTACACAATCGGTAAAATTTGAATCTAAATATCCAATCACCTCAAGATGATCAGATCTCCTATAAGTAAGCATGTGATCTTTCATCCCTTGCAAATATCTTAAAACTTTCTTTGCAGCTTTCCAGTGATCTAATCCTGGGTTGCTTTGATATCTTCCCAGCATACCAACCGCAAAGCTAATATCTGGCCTAGTACATGTTTGAGCATAGATCAAACTCCCAACAACAGATGTATACGAAATGTCTTTCATCTGTTTCCGCTCCAAATCATTCTTTGGACATTGCATGAGACTAAACTTGTGGCCTTTCTGAATTGGAACAGGTAATGCTGAGCACTTTTCCATTCTGAATCTCTCTAAAACTTTATTGATATACCCTTTTTTAGACAAGCCTAATAATCCTTGTGATCTATCCCGGAATATTTCTATTCCAATCACATAACTTGCCTCACCCATATCTTTTATTTCAAAATTGTTAGAGAGAAACATCTTAGTCTCACTTAATAGACCAAGATCATTAGTTACAAGCAAGATATCATCAACATACAGAACTAGAAAAATAAACTTACTCCCACTGACCTTCAAATAAATACACCGATCAACGATGTTTTTCTTAAATCCAAAGGACATAATAGTATCATTGAACTTAAGATACCATTGACAGGAAGCTTGCTTTAGTCCGTATATTGCTTTCTTAAGTTTACATACCATGTGTTCTTTCCTCTCAACTGAAAATCTCATTGGTTGGTCCATATAAACAGCTTCCTCTAAATTCCCATTTAGAAAGGCGATTTTCACATCCATTTGATGCAGCTCTAAATCGTAATGAGCTACTAAAACCATAATAATCTTGAAAGAATCTTTCTTAGAAACCTATGAGAATATTTCCTTATAGTCAATACCATCTTTCTGAGTAAAACCTTTGACAATGAGATGGGCCTTGTAATGTTCAAGGTTGCCATGAGAGTCACGCTTAGTCTTAAAGACCCATTTACACCCAACTCTCTTGCAACCTTCAAGTAATTCCACAAGGTCTCATACACCATTCCATTCCATAGATTTATGTTCATCTTTCATGGCATCTAACCATTTACCAACATTATCACAATTAATGGCTTGTGAAAATGAAATTGGATCATCATCAATACTTAAGTCATTTTCTGACTCTTGTAGATACACCACATAATCATCCGGAATAGCATATCTCCTTTCCCTTTGAGATCTTTTTAATGCTATTTTCTGTGGTGGTTCTACTATTGTCTCATTGTTAACCACAGGATCAATTATTTGTTGTTCTTCTTGATTGTTATTCGGTTCAATAACACGAGGAACAACAAGTCTTGAAGTAGAAGCACTCGCCAAAGGAACTTGTACTCTAACTTCCTTAATCTCCACATTTTGTGAAGCTTTACTCCCACTGGTTTCACCATTTTCAATGAACTGAGCATTTTCAGTTTCAACAATTCTTGTACTATAGGTAGGACAATAAAATCTATACCCTTTTGATTTTTCTGGATAACCAATAAAATATCAATTGATTGTTCTTGCATCCAGTTTCTTTTCTTGTGGGTTATATACTCTAATTTTTGCCTGGCACCCCCAAACATGTAGGTGCCTCAAACTGGGTTTCCTACCTATCCACAGTTCAAAAGAAGTCTTTGGAATTGCCTTACTAGGAACCCTGTTCAATAATACATGGCAATTTTTAAAGCATACATCCACAGTGACAAGGGTAAAGACGCATTACTCATCATAGTCCTAACCATATCCATTAAGGTTCAGTTACACCTTTCTGATACACTATTTTGTTGTGGTGTACCTGACATTGTGTATTGAGCACATATGTCATACTTTTTTAGAAATTTAACAAATGGACCTGAGTGTTGTCCAGTTTTATCATATCTTCTATAATACTCACCATCTCTATCAGACCTGATAATTTTCACCTTTTTGTCTAACTGCTTTTCAACTTCATTTATATAAACCTCATGCAGCAGGTAGACATAACCATAACATGAATAATCGTTAATAAAGGTGATGAAGTACTTTTCTTTACTGAAAAAATTTACATTAAAGGGTCCACATATGTCAGTGTGTATAATTTTAAGAAGCTGGGTACTTCTTGTGGCTCATTTCTTTGTGTGTTTTGTTTGCTTTCCTTTAATACAATCCACACAAATATTAAAGTCAGTAAAGTTTAAATTTGGAAGGATGTCATTCTTTATCAACCTCTCCATTCGTTGTTTGGAAATATGACCTAAACGTCTACGCCATAAGTAAGCAGAACGATCATTCACTAAACTATGTTTAGTGCCAACATTATGATGCAGGGTCATAAGTGTTTCAACATATAAATTTTCAAGATTCAATTTATATAAACCATCACAAAGTATACTAGATCCAATCATACATGTATATTTATACAAACAGAAACATCCATTACCAAACTTAAAAGAGTATTCAGTAACATCAAGTTTAGATAAAGAAACTAAATTCCTAGATATATTAGGTACATAAAGAGTTTCACATAAGTCCAAATGATGTCCAGTGTTTAGGATCAAACGATAGGTCCTGACAACTTCCACTGGAACCTTCATTCTATTACCCAGAAAGACAAACTTTTCATTTGGCTTTGTGGTTTGGATCACAAGGAATCCCTGCAACGAATTAGAAACATGAGTCTTACATCCAGAATCAATCCACCACGTATTGTGGGGAACTTCTATTAAATTTGATTCAAAACATATATAAGCATTAAGTTTATTACCTTTCTTTTCGAACCAAGCCTCACGCCTTAGGCAATCCTTCTGGAAATGTCCCGATTTCCCACAAAAATGGCATTTAATTATTATATGATTTTTCTTCTAGATTTTGGAAGAAGACTAATGGTCCTTTTCCCTTTCCATATTTCTTTTCAACTTTCTTTCCAACTCCTTGATGGTTCACATAATGAATGGAGTGGTTTCCTTGATTCCGTCGGGTTTCCTCCTGAACTAACATACTGTGCAATTCATGCACATTCCATTTGTCTTTCATGGTATTATAGTTCATTTGGAATGAACCATACTCAGACGGTAATGAATTCAGAATGAACTGCACAAGAAAACTTTTATCCACTTCCATTCTCAAAGACTTAAGTCTTGCTGCAAGATTTGTCATTTCAATGACATATTCATGCATAGTACGAGAACCATCAAACTTTATGGTGGTTAAAGTACTCATTAATGTCTTAGTAAATTCATGTAGTTTGGGATCGTTTTTCCACAAACTTTATAAATTCTTTAGCACTTTCAGTTTTGGGAAGAGCTGACTTGATAGTGTTTACTATGCTCATTCGCATAAACATAAGGCTTAGTCTGTTTGACCTTTCCCAAGCTTTATAATGAGCATTTTCTTCATTGCTACTAGCAACAGTAATAGCAGGTTTCTCAACTTGAAGTGCTAAATCAAGATCCAATACATCAAGGTGAAATTGGACTTGTTCACACCAATTAGAAAAACTCAACCCATTAAAAATTGGAACAGACGTAGCATGCGAATGCAATGAGCTAGATAGGAACAGATACTGCAATTAATACATACTTAACATTAACGCTTTGAGTCATAAATAAACATACTATCATATTCAAACAACAATAATTTAAACATTCAATGTATATCAATGTTCTCCTTTGCGTGATTCATCAATATACAGTAACATAATGATGCTAATAAATTTAACATTATTTGGCAATGATATATGCATTAAATAGAAATATGTACTATCTTTGGATATACAAACAAAACTAGTAGTGCACTTACACTACCAATAATCATGTCCATTAATTATAAGAATAATTAATCAACCTTTGGGTGATCCTTAAATACCTTATAATAATGAACTTCAATTAACCCATACACTAATAATCATCATTTAGCATCCAATATATGGATAATTGAAATAAACTATCATAAAATTAGAAATATTAGACTCACATATTTGACCACTTTGGTGATTAACAAATCTCACATACAATAATTCCAAAATTTAAGGACTCTTCTTCATTTAAAGTAAATCCAAGACATACGTACATCATTCTGGACAAAAAAAATTGATATTCCAAAAGCAACATATTAAGCATTTAAAGTAAAACAATATAGTCATATAAGACAAAATGACTTCTTTACGTAAATACATGCTTGGGCAATGGATTTACTATTGTTTGCACATAAAGACAATTTTATTTTCTTATTGCAAAACGACATTCCAGAAGTGAAAATTTTGTCACAATAAAGAATCTTTGCAATGACCTATAGTTCGTGTCACTTGATTCATCAATTCAAAAAGCAAATCACATTGCGAAAATATTACCATTAAAATTCTATTCATACAAAATTCCCAATTTTATAATTTAGGGTTTACATAAATCATAGAGAATCACAAATTTCATAACCTGACTCTGATACCACATGTAAGTTTATAAGTTTTCTATAAATCACATTCAGAAAACTATGATCTTGAAATTCATGATTGTCACAAACAAGATAAGTAAATTATAAGAACATACCTTGGTCCATGTTAGGAAGAAATTGGGTATTCCTGCAAGGATCCAAAAATCCAAACGCCAAAAGGAAAAATATCAAAATGAGTAAATCCAGAAAAAATACAAAGAATATCAAATTTACGTGGTTCAGCCCAGCGAGGTACCGGGCCTACTCCACTGGGAGAAGAGGACACTTGATTTTATTAAAAGGAGAAGAAAACACGGCCAATACAAGAGTGGAGTACAATTGATTAATAAACTGTAAAGAAAAATACTGTCTGTTCTCGGATATTTTTCTGCACCCCGAAATCTAGATTCCTGCTTCTGCTTGAAAACTGTGGATGCGACGTCCTTGATCTTCTTGCTTCTGCCTAAGACGGTGTGAAGGGGAAGAGAGCCGCTGGAAAGGAATCCTGCCTGAGAAACGAAGTAGATGAGAGACTCTGAGAATTATTTGGATGATATCATTATTTGGAACTACATATTAGACCCCTATTTATAATAGAGGAGGAGAGCCGATTCATGCCTGATTTATTGGAGAAAAAATCTCCATAAAATTTGCTGCTCCATCTGATTTAATTGGATGGTTACTGTAATTTCTTTTACCAAGTAATTGTGCCGGTGGATAAGCTTTTGGCTGGAAACAGTAAAAAATAGACCGAGTTCCATGCAAGGAACCGATCAAAATTGGCGGCTGGAGGGATGTTCGGCCCGCCTGGGCCGAGCCGAGCCCAAAATAGATGTTGCTCTTCTCTCTCTCTCTCTCTCTCTCTCTCTCTCTCTCTCTCTCTCTCTCTCTCTCTCTCTCTCTCTCTCTCTCTCTCTCTCTGCTGGCCCATTCATATTGGGTTTAAAATGAATCAACCCTCACAATTTCCTCCTTTGATGAATTTTAAGCTCGACGTGTAGCATTCTCCTCTTCTCCCAAGAGCCCTGTAGGGCTAACCTGCACCATTAATTAATCTTACCAAGTTCTTACAGTGTTCAAATTTGGCCGTTGGTAGTACTTTAGTAAGCATATCTGCAGGATTGTGAGCCGTGTCAATTTTCTAAAGCTTTATTTCTCCTTTTGAAATTATATCCCTGATGAAATAGAATCTAACGTCGATGTGCTTCGTCCTTTCATGAAACATCTGATCTTTTGATAAATGAATTGCACTCTGACTGTCATTATGTACGACTATGTCCCTATTTTGAGAAGTTAATTCTTTTATCAAGTTCCCAAGCCAGATTGCTTCTTTAATTGCTTCTGTAATAGCCATGTACTCCGCTTCAGTGGTAGAGAGGGCGGCAGTAGATTGTAGACTAGCTTTCTAACTTACTGTAGTTCCGCTTATAGTGAAGATATAGGCGGTAATTGATCTCCTTAATTTTATCAAGGTCACTGGCATAGTCCGAGTCTGAGTATCCTGCAAATGATTCATTAGTTCCACCGAAAACAAGACTGGTTTTAGAAGTACCATGTAAGTAGCGCAGGATCCATTTGACTGCCTCCCAATGTGCTTTTCCCAGATTTGTCATGTACCGGCTGACAACACTGACTGCATGTGCTATGTCTGGACGGGTACAGATCATGGCTTACATAAGACTACCAACTGCACTTGCATAGGGCACATGTGACATGCTAACTCTTTCTTTTTTATCTTTAGGGCACAGTAATTCTGATAATTTGAAGTGCGCGGCAAGAGGTGTCTTGACTGATTTTGCTTCTTGCATGCCAAAGTGCTCAACCACCTGCTTTACATAACTCTCCTGAGTTAGGTATAACTTTCTTGCTTTGCGGTCTTGTTTTATCTCAATCACAAGGATTTTTCTTGCAGCCCCAATGTCCTTCATATCAAATTCGCTTTTAAGGTGTATCTTAAGCCTGTCTATTTCAGTAATATCTTTTGCCGCAATAAGCATGTCATCAACATAAAGAAGCAGATAAATCATAGAACTAGTTGTTTTCTTTAAATAAACACAACTGTCAAAAGATGATTTATTAAAATTAATACCAAGCATAAACTGATCAAACCTCTTGTACCATTGTCTGGGAGATTGCTTGAGGCCATAGAGTGACTTCTTTAGGAGGCAGACATGATCAACTTTATTTTTTTCTTCAAACCCTTCTGGTTGTGCCATGTAGATCTGTTCTTCTAAGTCACCGTGTAGGAAAGCTGTCTTGACGTCAAACTGTTCTAACTCCAAGTCTTGCATGGCTACTAATGCTAGAAGAACACGAATAGAGGTATGCTTAACCACAGGAGAAAAAATATCTTTGTAGTCAATTCCTTCCTTTTGACTGTATCCCTTTGCCACAAGCCGAGCTTTATAGATGCCGCCTTTTTTGAGTTTGTAGATCCACTTGCACCCAACAAGTTTCTTGTGCGGTGGAGGCTTCACAAGTTCCCAAGTATTATTTTTCTGCAGGGACTTGAATTCTTCCGCCATAGCTTCACTCCACTTTCTTGAATTTGTCCGATTTAGGGCTTCTTTATAGGAGGCTGGTTCTTCAGTGCATGGAATTTCTTCAGCAACTGCTAGAGCATATGTAGCAACATTTGCATACCTAGGATTAGGACGTGGTGCTCGCCTAGGTCGGTTGAGGGCAATGGAATAAGGATTATCCTCCTCAACTTGATGTTGCTCCTCCTGAACCCCGTGTGGCTCCTCCTGAACCCGGTGTGACTTCTCCTGGACCTGAACATGTTCTTCAGTGACCTGTTCTGAAGTAGTGTCATTGGCTTCTATGGAAGGTGGTCTAGGTGCAGGTGTAGGGAATTAGAATTCTTTGGTAGCAGGCTGAGGTGGTGTTTCTTTTGATTGCACTGTATTTCCTATGAGTCCTCCTCTTCTTGGTTCTCATTTTTCAATTTCAAGAGTACATGTTCATCAAAAATTACATCTCTATGGATTTCGGCTTTACAATTATTTAGACACCACACTTTATAGCCTTTCACTCCACTAGGATATCCTAAGAAAATATATTTCTTTGATCTAGATTTTAATTTTCCTTCATTCACTCTGACATAGACAGTGCTCCCAAAAATTCTAAGGTGGTCATAAGAGGCTAGCTACCCGGTCCATTTTTCCTCAGGTGTCTTGAATTCAATGGATGAAGAAGGTGATCGATTTATCAGGTAGCAAGCGATGGATGCAGCCTTTGCCCAAAAACTTTTAGAAAGGTTAGCATTAAAAAGCATACTTCTTACCCTTTCTGTGATGGTGCAGTTCATCCTTTATGCTACTCCATTCTGCTGAGGTGTGTAGGGAACTGTGTGATGTCTTATGATCCCTTCTCTGGAGCAAAAAACTTTTAAATTCTTCACTGCAAAATTCTAGGTCATTGTCGGTTCGCAGGGTCTGAACATATCTACCGGTTTGCTTCTCAATCATTGCTTTCCAAGACCGAAATTTGGAGAAAACATCAGATTTATTTTTAAGAAAATAAGCCCATACCTTCCTGGAGTAATCATCAATGAATGTGAGCATGTATCGAGCTCCTCCTTGGGATTCAACCGGTGATGGCCCCCATAAATCAGAGTGGATGTAGTTCAGTTTTTCTTTTGCATAATGTTGCCCTGTGGAGAATGAGACTCTTTTCTGTTTGCCATAGATGCAATGTTCACATAAATTTAACTTAGCAAATTTCTATTTTTCAAGTAATCCCTTTTGTTCAAGAATTAGCATGCTCCTTTCATTAATATGCCCTAATCTCATATGCCATAATTTAGCAATATCATCAGAGTGTTCAGAAGTAACCATAGATGCACCACTTGTTACCGTTGTGCCTTGCAGGATGTAGAGTTGGTTTACTTTTAGTGCTTTCATTATTGTTAAGGACCCCTTTGTGACTCTGAAAACTCCGTCTTGGCCTGAATACTTGTATCCAAGTGCATCTAGAGAAGATAAAGAAATTAAATTTCTTTTAAGACCTGGAACATGCCATACCTGAGTTAGAGTCCTTGTAATTCTATCATGCATTTTGATTTTTACTGAGCCAACACCTGCTACTTGACATGATGACTCATTTCCCATTACCACTTCCTTACCATCAGCATGTTCATATGTGGTAAACCATTCTCGGTGCGGTGTCATATGGTAAGAGCAACCTGAATCTAAAATCCACTCATCTTGAGATCTAGCATAACAAACAAAAATTGTAAGTACCTCTACTTTTTCATCCTCATCTGCATAGGATGCTTCTCCATTCTGATTTTGTTCCTCCAATCTCCGTTTTAGCTTACGGCATTCTGATTTGATGTGTCCCATCTTTTTGCAATAATAACACCGTATATTTTTGGACCTGGATTTAGATCTGAACTTACCTCGGCTTTTGTCCCGTAACCTATTTCGTCCTCTAGTGTTCAGGGCTTCTCCACAACTTCTAGAGGATCCTGTGGTAAGTTAAGAGTCGACAACCTCCTTTGATACTAGCATTGTTGTCACTTCATCCAGAGTAATAGTATTCTTGCCATACAATAAACTTTCACGGAAATTTTTAAAAGAAGCAGGGAGAGTAATTAGAAGCATAAAAGCCTTATCTTCTTCCTCAAATTTAACTTCCATATCCTCAAGATCAGCAAGAATAGAACGAAAAATATTAATATGATTTTTAACATAAGTGCCATCAGTCATGCGTAAAAAATATAATTTCTATCTAAGTGACATCTTACTTGTAAGAGTTTTATCCTGGTTGATTGTAGCAAGCTTTTTCCATACATCTGCGGCGGTCTTCTCTGATGCAACTTCTTGTAGTGCCTCGTCGCAGATGCTCATGTACAAGGTGGCTTTAGCACTTTCATCGGCCCGATCTTTTTCCCTTTTAGTGTCTTCCATTGCATCTCGCCCACGAATAGTGTCTTGAAGGTTCTCTTTAACCAAAATTACTTTCATCTTCAAAGCCCACAATGAATAGTTGACATTGTGGTCCAATTTTTGGATTTCATATTTTGCCCCTGACATTGTGGATTGTTGGCTCTAATACCACAACTGTTAAGAAAAAATTGGGTCTTCCTGCAAGGATCCAAAAATCCAAACGCCAAAAGGAAAAATACCAAAACGAGTAAATCCAGAAATAATACAAAGAACACCAAATTTACGTGGTTCAGCCCGGCGGGGTACCGGGCCTACTCCACTGGGAGAAGAGGGCACTTGATTTTATTAAAAGGAGGAGAAAACACAGCCAATACAAGAGCGGAATACAATTGATTAATAAACTGTAAAGAAAAATACTGTCTGTTCTCGGATATTTTTCTGCACCCCGAAATCTGGATTCCTGCTTCTGCTTGAAAACTGTGGATGCGGCGTCCTTGATCTTCTTGCTTCTGCCTAAGACAGTGTGAAGGGGAAGAAAGCCACTGGAAATGAATTCTGCCTGAGAAACGGAGTAGATGAGAGACTCTGAGAATTATTGGGATGATATCATTATTTGAAACTGCATATTAGACCCCTATTTATAATAGAGGATGAGAGCCGATTCATGCCTGATTTATTGGAGAAAAAATCTCCATAAAATTTGCTGCTCCGTCTGATTTAATCGGATGATTACTGTAATTTATTTTACCAAGTAACTGAGGCGGTGGATAAGCTTTTGGCTGGAAATAGTCAAAAATAGACCGAGTTCCATGCAATGAACCGGTTAAAATTGGCGGCTGGAGGGATGTTCGGCCCGCCTGGGCCGGGCCGAGCCCAAAACAGATGCTGCTCTCTCTCTCTCTCTCTCTCTCTCTCTCTCTCTCTCTCTCTCTCTCTCTCTCTCTCTCTCTCTCTCTGCTGGTCCATTTCATATTGGGTTTAAAATGAATCAACCCTCACAGTCCATAATCAATATAAGAATAGTAGAGGGTTGAGAAGAGTAGATTTCTTCCTTAAACTTTGGTTTCTTTCTCTTAGCCTTTTCTTACTATCTTCTTCCTTTAGTGATGGTGAAAATGAAAAGAGAACATAATGGCTAGGCAGAGGACCAGAGTTCTCATAAGTTATTTTATAAACCAACTCCCATCAAGTTAGTTATTTTCTAAAATAACTCCTTTAACTTCTCTCATTTTAACTTTTCTCATTACTTATTAATTTATTAAACTCAAAATATAAAGACACATACTTTATGCCATATCAGACATATTTTTTTACAAATAATAATTAATTTCAATTTTTTAAAATTAATTTTATAATGCTTAACGTTCAAATTTTCAACTCCATTTAAACAATTATGGTTATTTTTCAAATAAAGTCAATTTAAATTCTAATTAGTTACCTTTAATTTCTTAATTTATAATGTTTGATTTTCAAATTTAATATTAATTTTGAAATCAATTAATTAAGAATCTTATTAATTATTGGAAAATTTCAATTTGTTCTACTCTATTTAATTAAGTATACTAAATTTTCTATTAATAAGAATGAATTTCCAAATAATAATCATTTATGTAAGTCATGTTCAATGTTTAATTTCCATTATTAATTTTTAAATTCATAATTACAAATTTTAAAGTTTAATTTCGAATTTTAATTTTTATTAATGTCTAATTTATTGAAATCTATTTAATTAAGCCTACTTAATTACCAATTAAAAAGGTAAATTTCCATTTAATTAAGTCTACTTGATTTCCAATTTGTTCTAATTCGAAAAAACTAAGCATACTTAATTTTCTTTTTTGTCTACTTTATATAATATAGAGTAAATACTAAAAAAAAAATGAACTTTGAAACTTTTATCATTTCTAGCATAAACTTTTTCCATTAGCGAGGAAATATACGAACTATCATTATGTTATCCCGTTTAGCACGCACCGTCATTTCTGACAATTTTGACTGATGTGTCATTTAACGAAGAATACGTGGCAAATATTTATCCTTGACTGAAGTCATGTAAGATAAACAATGCCACGTACACTCTATTATTGACTAAAATATTGACTATCTTTCCTAGTTGTCTTCTCCATCACACCCTCCTTCTCCCCTCTCTAGTGGCTCGATCCAAATGGTCGACGATGCCCGACGATGACGACTAGCTTCCAATCAACTAATTTATCCATATCGTTAGAGGCCTCCAAATGGTCCAACCGAGCCCGCCACCTCTGGACTTGCTGACTCTCCGACAAGCTCCCTTCTTCAAGCCGGTCCAAATCAAGAAAGGCGTCATCGAACAAAGATCATCGACATTAACCGTGCCGCTCACCAAGAATCAACCATACCTTGCGCTTGAGGCCCTGGAGGCGGGACACGAGGGAGTTGAGGTGGGTTAAGGCGTCGTCCGTCGACATGGCGTCAGATCGGGCAGCGGCCTAGGAGATGCTATGGAGGACGGCGGCCAGCTCCTTCTCAGCGAGGCGATAATTGGTGCGAATTGTCTTCTTGAGGTGCTCCAGAGGAACCCTAACCAACTGGTGCTCCAGTTTGAGGGACGTCGATTTGATGAAGTTTAATCCTCAATTAGTTTCTTGTTTGTACTATGCCTTGCATAAAGGGAGAGATAATTAAGGGAAGCAAAATCCTTGATCTCGAATTCTTTTTCAGTTTTCTGTGTCAAAGATTTATTTTTTTACTTCGTTTGTATACATCGATTTGATGAAGTTTAATCCTCCTTTCTCATAATTAAACTTCAATCTTGGACATGCCGCTTCCATTTTTTTCAGTCAGGAGAAATCTACTACATTAACTGGGAGACCGGCGTTAGGACAACGGAAGACCCTCGCGCCCCCGTGCCCTCCGCCTCAGCTTTGATTTTTAGCTATTACTACTCTGACGAAGATGAGTACAACTACGCCTCCCACATTGGCAGCGGAGATGACTTCAAGGATGACGACGATGACGAGGAAGAAGGCGACTCCTCCAGCAGCCTGTCATCTGAATCCCCACCGCGTGCCTCCGCCATTGAGGATGCCGTCGAGGCCAGCGGCGGCTACGTTCTCATCGTGACGGGTTGCATGACCTGCTTCATGTACTTCATGGTCCCCAAGCGCGTCAACGCCTACCCCAAATGCGACGGCGGCCTCCTCCACCTGGGCCGCAATGGATGCGTCTGAAACGTCGATCCGACGATGAATTCAGAGATAAAAAGATGGACGCTTTAATACCAAGTTCCAATTTCCCCCTCTTTTTCGAATTAATCTTCTCGTCTTCTTCCTCGCTTACACTTCCATGAGGATCAAATCGATGTCTCCTTGAAAAATGACAAGTAACGCAACGACGAAGATCTCCTCCCCAATGGCGACAATGACGATCTCCTCCTCGGCGGCGACGACGAGGAGCTCCTCCACTGCAGTCTTTGAGAAGAGGGACCACATCATCATTCTCATGTAAAATTATCAATTTGTCCTTTTCGCATTAAATATTTGTCATGTAGGATAAATATTTGTCATGTATTCTTCGTTAAATGATACATCAGCCAAAACGGTCAGAAATAATGGTGCGTGCTAAACGAGGTAACATAATGATAGTTCGTGTATTTTCTTACTAACGAAAAAAGTTTATGATACAAATGGGAAAATATCCAAAGTTCATATTTTTTTAGATATTTACTCTATAATATATGAATATATTAATGTTCATGTACTCTATATATACAACTAAAGTTTATTTAATTTTTTATATCAGTTTTTCGTATCATTTATGTTATACTCATTCGAAAAATGCATGCATCGCACGGGTAATTAAACTAGTTTCAATAATATCATACTATTTGTGTTATGCCTCGCCTAGAATTATTCCTGAATAGAAGCTGTCACCTAGAAATTGCGTAATAGGAATCCAACAAGATACATCATTAACCTAAAGTACTTCACAGCAGATCTAAGGCATTCTCTACTCTATCTAACTAGTCATCCTCAATTACTAACTCGTACTTACGAATTTGAGGCAAAAAAAATAAAAGTCGATGAAATCGAGTAGAATATTCCAATATGTCAAAGGTAAAGACAACCAACCATTATGCCACGACGACATGGTATTAAACTATATGCACATTACCTACTAATATTATATGCTCATGTCAACTACTGCGATGTCAACTTTAAATAAGCACAAGAATGCCTACCGACCAGTAAGAACATGCAATAACATATATCCAATCAAGATTGTCATGGACAATTTGGATTTTTCCTGCACTTGCATCTCGAGAGTGGCACTTCAAGTCTGCCATAACAAGAGACGCAACTACTCAAATAGTAGTCTGTCGGCATCTCACACCTCGTCGTCGCACACTCTCACACCTCGAGTGTGTAATCATGATCAATCACCATTGTCATCATCTATGCTTAATGGACCCAGTAATATTATCCACGGGCTGAAGCTCCCAATACGCCCATATTTAACAAGCACAATAATAGTGTCCAGTGCTACCGCCCAATAATAGATCATATCATACAACGTGCATCCTTGACCTCACAAGCATAATGAATAACAACTAGGGGTGACAATTTTATTCGCATTCGCCAACTAAAAACCACATCTGCACCGTATCTGATTCATATCCGCAAGTAAAAACGAATATGGATACGGATACAGATTTAGAAAATTTATATCCGCGCGAATACGGATATGACTGTGGATCCGCACTGCATATCCGCGTCTTTGAATTACTATTTTGCCCATATAAGTTATTAATATATATAAAAGCTCTATGGTAATTTCATGTCAAGATGAATTTTGAAGTATATTATATATTTGTTTTGGATCAATTAATTGATAATTAATTGATTTTTTAATTAAATATATTATTTTAATATATTTTTATTAAATACGGTGCGGATATGGATGGGTGCGGATATCCGCATTTGAAGCGGTGCGAATATGGATATTCATATTCACATCCGTAGCGAATACGGTGCGGATACAGATGTACGGATATGGGGTGCGGTGCGGATACGAATAATGCAGTATCTGCATCGTATTCGATCCGTTGCTAGCTCTAATAACAACATGTGCCAACATGCCAATAATATTTCATAATGATGTCAACGACAAGAGTAATCAGATACGATGTAATACAACTAAAAATTAATCATGCAATATTAATAAACTTATATGACCAACAATATGGCATGTCCAAGAAATTTTTTTTAGTAAAGTACAATGAAATTAGAAGCAACACAAGCAAAAGAGGTAAAATATTTCTATCATTTTACCTGTCAAGAAATCATCGGCTACAATGGAGTCGATCCGCAAGTCCCAACCACCCATTTAAGAATAGATTCTAACTTTATTCAATTAGGTAATACTCAACCATTAAATAATTAAAATCATACTTTTAATCATCACGTCATACTTTAAAAATATAAAATCCTAGTCACACAATCGCAAACTAGAAATCTGACATCACCATTAGATCTGAAACGTCGAGATCACTCAAAATCATATACAATATATTCATATTTGACCACCAAAAGCTCTCAAAAGTAAATTTAAAAAAAATTAAATATATTCAAATTATACATCAAACTTTCATTGAATTAGTATGCTCCTCAATTTCATAATTACTAAATCAAATAATCAATCTCAAGTATCAACAAATAATTCGATACTTTAAATAAAAATTAAATCAGCCAGATCCTTTAAATATAATAATCAAACCTTAACGTGGTATTTATCAAATCAACCTCTATCACCTCTAATTATTCAATTCTAAAGCCTCTTGCAAACATTTGTAGTCTAATCATATAATATATGTAACCAAATAATATGAATTAATGTCATGCCTCAAATTAACATCAAACGTATATAGATCAATATGCTTCAAGACCATAAGTCTTTAGCTTAATTGAGTCAAAATCAATTAATCATTTTCCATAGTACTAAAAAATATAAGAGTCCTGTAGAACAATCTCTAATCTAAAATCTGATATAGCTATCACGTCCGGAATGTAAAATGCTATAACTTTGGTATTCATCCCATTTCTATCCGACAACTCCAAGTCATTCAAATAATTAATTTTCTATTCATATTTATTAATTAATTTCATAAATTAAAAACCAAAAATTCTTTTATTTATTTATTTTTCTTCCCCTTGTGCCAGACTCGCTCCTACCCTCTTCCCACACTTTGGTCTGTCGCCCACTACCCGCCTTGGACCTACATTGGGCGGCCCGCCGAGCCGCAAGCACCCAATTTGGTGGGGCAGCATTCGTTGCCGCTGGAGGTCGCGTGCGGCAACACGTGGATGTTAACTGTTGTCGCGGGCTACAACGGTTGTCTGGGCCGTTGACGACTGGCTTGACGTCCCGTCGCCTCTCTCTTCGGCGCCAACAGGGCACCAACCAACACTGCTGCGGTTGTCGCGGCTGCCTCAGCCTCGCTTTGCGCTGCGCCGCATGCAGCCTCACAGCTACCATGACCATCGCATCGCGACGATCCAAGCAGCGCAGCCACACCCTGTGATTGCCATATAATATGCCCTTCTATGGATCGTTTATGCCCATGAAATCGTCGGAAAGAAAACGATAGAAAGGAAGATGAAAAGAGAAGAAACCTACATCAAGCCGAATTTGACGACAAACCAACCTAAAATGCACACATTTTCAATCTTAGATCTTCCCTCTCATCTCGTTAATGACAACTGCCGTAATTTCTTCCTTAAAACATTAGAATTTAACATAGGTTTTAATCTGATTTGAGCATTTTACATGCTCATATATCACCGCAAACATAGACTAATTTAATAACCATAAGTTAAAACTAGTATAAAATAAATAAATAATATATTTAGCCTTAGTGCCATATCACGATTTGACACGAGATAGTTGAAATATTATTATATTAAATTTATAATTTGAACAACCAACCCCGCACTTGTATTGTTGGCGTAATCATCGACGGAAGTCCTCGACGAAGATAAGCAAGGATTAACAGTATCAATATCAAATAATTACATCAAGATTGGCAACATAAACAAGCAAATTTGTAACTTGCCTACTACTTACTACACATTAAGAATACACAAGTAATGCCGACATGAATGAAAAAACTATTACAAAAATTTAGTAAAATTGATCAAACTAACAGTGCCAAAGTATACGAGACGTAGAATCATAAGCGGCCAATGAGAAGAATACTTAATGAATTGTTGTCCATTTATGTCAGGCCCCAAAACTAGAGTAGTGTGACCGACCAGGGTACATGATCGTACCCTGAAGCCTAACCCGGATATCACAAAATCATAAAACAATTCACAACTAATCAATTGCCAATAACCCAAAAGAAAAATATAAATAAATAACTTCAACCCACTTTTAAAGAAAATTCGAAAACATGATCATCCATACCAAAAGTAAATTAAACAATATCTGAAATAAGAAATGGAAAGTAAAGAAACTTACAAATTCAACTACAAGACCCTATCTGACTTAGACCACAACTTCGACTTTAACTCCGACATGTCACGAGATCTGCCCTGAACCTGTTGCTCCCAATCGCGCTACCCAGTACTCCAGTATCTCTACTGGTTCTGACGTGGTGCTATAAGAAATAAAAGAAAATAATAAGTCCACATTGGACTTAGTGAGTGGCTTGGTCCTGAGCCTTCCACGGTCCATAAATATATATTTATAACATGATAAGGATATAGTAAACAATATCCAAAGAAAATATAATTAGCCAATATTAAAGTCTAGAGAACAATTCTTAATACAAGAAGTAAATAACTATTTCAATGTCAATCCAGTCCGATCCATAATTAAGTAATACATGAAGGAAATCATATATCAATACAAGCATGCATCCAAGCAATACGAGTCGGTCACTAGGTCATGCCTTGTGAGCTTTCCGCCCATAGTTCCTGAGCTAGGCAGGCCCTGTAGCCTTAGTAACCCCAATTTGATTGGGAAAACCCTTCGACTAGTGCCACTCCGGGCCCATCGTCAGCGTGGTTCACTGACGAAGTTTTCGATCCATATCCCATCCGCTGATCAGCCCAATCGAACCCCCATCTCAACCACAAGTATAAGCATATTATAAAAAATGAATGCACCAATACCATGCAAGCATTTAAAGTCAACTAGTTTCCCTAAACAAGATAGTACCAAATACATATTTTCTACAAGAGCACTGTTCTTGCTACCCTCCAAATTAATTTAGCCCGGTACCGATTTTTGCACAAAATATTCTAAGGATGCCAAACTGAATTAAAACATCTAAGTTAAAGATTATCACAATGGGGTCTAAAATTAGTGAATAGCACCCAAGATACCAACCCATGACCAACCATTCTTTCCACACTATGCTTTCTACACTTAAGTCCATAGTATCCTAATTCTCTACCTAGACTTTTCTAAAAGAACAAAAAGGAATACTTACTCATTGGTGCTAAGCGCCGGCATGACTTCATACTTGTCGTATTTTGGTATCATACAATTTCCACCATACGGTACAATTCATACAATTCATCATACTTAAACATCTACTAACATTTTAGAATGTAATTAAACTTTTATGCTAAACTAAATTACAATAACAGTAAATGCATAAAAGAAATTAAGGTAGGCACCACCCATCATGTACCCACATCGATCTTGTGAGGTTCCTTTTACCTACTCTTATGGTACTCGGCTGGTCTTGACAAATTTATAGGGCTGCTGCATACCTTACTGTTATAAACTAAATCAACAAGACCATTGGTTCCACATCTCACCCATTACCTATTTATACCATGCGGCTACACCGTACAGAACCTAGGGTTTCAATTTCCATGTTAAACCATACTATCCATTAATCCAACAATTAAACTTACTCATCAAGGATACTAATCATACAATCAAATGAAGAAATCTATTTAATTGAAAAATTCTCAAAATTTCCTCTTAACAGTAGGCGGCACCAAGAACCAAAAATTTACAATGCCTAGGTTTGCATGAATTTAATCTCCAATTCTAAGAAGGAATCGACACGAGGAATTCAACTCAAATCCGCTTGAAGAAAGGATCAAAATTTTACAAGAAATTTTCATATTTGTCTTCTAAGGGGGGGGGGCAGCCAAGGAGAGGAGGGAAACCACAATTCTTGAAAAGGAATAGTCACTCACGGGAACGAAGAACCAATGAATTGAAGAAGATGACCTTTCGTCCCCTTGTGTTGACGATCACCGGCGATGAACTCGGCTTCTTGAATTATTGTGCCTCCCTCTTCTCTCTTGCCTCTCGCCTCCCATGGACTCGTGTAGCTCTTTTCCCAAGATCTATACGAGTCCCTCTCTTATTATTTATTTTTTTTACAAGTTTGCACCTAAATTAATCCAAATCTGATTTCCCATCTAACTCGATCAATTTTCATTCAAATTGGACTCCGATTGAACCGTTGGACTCGACCTCAACCCACTAATTAATATATCCAAAACTAAAATACTTATTTGCAATATCTGATATTTCTACTGATCCGCTCCGATGCGTATCTAATTTTTCTAGCTGAAATAATTTAATAAAATTTAGAAAAATAACAGGTATAATAATTCCCAATCATATATAGTTGTTTTTGTCAGAAGCTACGTCAGCAAAACAGGTATGGAGTCGTCTCGAGCAGGGCGTTTAAATCATGAATTTAATAAACTATGCACGTCAGATTGTGGTTTGACATTTAGGTAGCTAATATATTTATTTTATATTAGCTTAACGGACGGTTGTTATTAATCCACATGTAATTAATTGGGTTCTTTGATGGAGATATATACAAAGGACAATTATTTTTTGAAATGACAAATTTGAGAATTATATTTTTTGAAAAAAGAACTGAAGCAGCTGTAATGGCGAGCAACGAATACAACAAGACAAAAGAGACATAATTTTCGATACAAAAGTTGATAATAACATAACATATATTGAGAGTGATGGATGTGGAGAGGTTATGAAGACACGTGTGGGCTTGTACTAAATATGTTGGCAGCCGATCACATCTCCTGAACGACTAAATTGCATTATCAATCAAATCATAGGAAATATTAAAAAGATTTATCATTATCAATCACATCACCCGTGCTTAATTTTTATACGGTAACCTATCATTTTAAAAATAAAAAAATTGAAATAAAATTTTATATTTTAATATATCATTATATATAAATAGAATAATCTATTATTATTATTTTTTAATTTTAAAATTATATAATTTTTAATTTAAAACTAAATTTTATAATTTAAAAATAATAATTATTATTTTAAACTCAGCTATAAATTAAAATTTAACCGGAGAAATTTTAACTGTAAGTTATTTTAAACTTCAGCTGTACAAAGATATAAGTGACAGATCAAAGAAAAAATTTTGGGTGAAAAAATTTTAGGTAGATTTAAAATATTACTTTCTTTTATATATATTATATTTTAGATTATTAAAATACATATTTTTTTCAATTAGTTTTTTAAAATATATTATTTTTTTCGTTCGGTCCCTTTTTTGACTACGTCAGTATTTCATATTAGCACTTAACATCAAAAGTTAACGGAGTGATCAAACGAAAATAAAAATAATTTTTGAGAAATTAAACGGAAATTTTTTTAAAATGAGGGATTAAATCAAAAAAATATAATATTTTGGAAGATCAAAAATATATTTAAGCCTAATTTTTATGTCTTCCTTTTCATTTTGTTTCAATTTGTTGCTTCTCTTTCTTCACTGATATATATTTAACAATAAATGGTGGTAAGTTTGCCCCCCTGTTTCCTTAAAGAAATGAAGAATCTACTTTATTCTTTGATTTCAAAAAGAACATACTGCCACCACAATCTGGTTGTTCCATGGCTTTATTTTTCTGAACATGCAAACCTTTACCCTTTCTGTTAATGCAATGATCAAAATCATTCACACCAACATTAAGAAATCAAACCGGAAAAAAGTCAAATTTAAGAATCAAACTGCACTAGGTTTCACAACACAATAATATATCAAACTCATGCATGAGCAATCATGACCAAAGTCTGAGATTTGGACCATGCAATTCTTCAATACCAATTGGAGAGAACCCAACAAACCAGCAGCTGAGGTACTGGTAAAACAACACGATCCCTCTTCATGATTGGATCCTACAACATAACATATTTTAGAAGCTAGCTCAAGCAAGTATCCTGCAAGTTTAATAGGGAAGCTTGAAGCTATTATAACACTTTGACAAGGATTTCTTGGAGAAGACCAACAACCAACCAAGAGGTTGATAGCAGAAGATGAGCAACTTTTAAGCTAACTCAACAAAATAAAGAAGAGTGGCATGAGGGGCATGCAGCTGGTCTCAGCTGGAGGACAACTTGGCAACAACTCATGCCTCAAATTGAATTCTAAGATTACTCATCCAATAGGGGATTGAAACAGCAAAGCACTCAAAATAAATAAATATATAAAGTAGGTTAAAGGGGAGTGGGAAAGAGAGTTGGAGAATGAACAAAAGTTGAGCTACCAGAAAGGTTGGTTGAAAGCATGATATGTTAATTTCAAATCAAACACAAAGCAAACCTTGAATTGGGAAATTTGAGATGATATGGGTTGTCAAGAACAGTTGTAGGTGAACTAGGAGCACTGCAAGCTCTATAACTCTGACAATGGATAATTTATTAATTTCCTATTTGGGAATAGGAGTATCCATAGGTTGATATTTTGTTGCCGAAAGTAATTGATTGTGGACCAAGTCTCACTCAAATGAAAACTCTTTTAAAATATATATTTTGTTGTCGTGGTTTATCAGTAATTTTTTTCTTCATAATTTAAGGACTTATATATATTAAGTAAATGGAGAAAAATATAAATGAAAAAACCAATCAAAATTTTGTACTTGCCATGTGTATGATGATGTAGCAATGCCTGTAATATGATATGTATGCCGAATTATCAATTTAACATGGAACCTACTATAAACTTGATAATTAATAGGGTAGATTTGTTAAGATATTGATAGGTGATAAATATTTTATTTACACAAATGATTTTTGGATTAATTCGTCAAAGTGTGGATATATAATTTAGAATGTGTACGTAAATAACCCTTGTAATAATCAATAGAGTATATAGCTAATTAATTAGAATCTACTTGAATTTAAAAATTAAGATCATATTTGCTTCTTGGGATATAGGAGGATAAGATAAGAGAGAGATATTAATCCTATGTTTGTTTGGTACTTGGATTAGAAAAAATTGGAATTGAAAAAATATAAAATTAGTATTATATTCGGTGTACAACAGATTAAAAAATCATAAAAAAATTTCTCTTTAATTATTTATTATCATATTCTATCCTATTGTATCCAATGAATCAAACATGCCATAAAAGAATTGATCGCCTATTTGAAACTATAAAGATCCCTTGGTGGATTTGTGAGGAAGGTGGGAGAGATGAGGTTTAGCAAATCAGTGGTACGCTATACATGGTGAAGGGAAGGTTGCGTTATACATGGTGAAGGGAAGGAGCAACCGATGCCGTGATTTTGAAAGGCAAACGTGCAACAATTTGTTTATCTAAATCTCTAGGATTGGGAGATGAGATTAAAGTCCACTTAGAGATGAACCTTGCTCGGCTCTTCTTAAAGGCATCTCCTTTTTTTAAACCCCAAAGAACATATTTTTAAAAACCAAACCCCAAACCAGCCATATTCTGTACAAATCAGAAATCATTCGTATTGGTTAGACTTCGACTACTAGTCCAACAGCTAGGTTTAGAACTATTGTAATCTAGTCAATCCGAGCCTAATTGATATCCAATTCTATATGTATCCCTATTTTGCTTTTCTAACGACTTCTAGTTGATATCGAATCATCCTACTAAGTGTTTTGAGCCCTCATTGAGCCATTCTAGACACTTTGAAATCCTAGCTTTGATCTTTTGAGTTATTCAACCTTTGTGTAAGCCTTGAATCTTGCAAGAATCATCATCAAAAGCTATACATATCATGATTTGAAGAGAGCAACAAAGCATTATTTGCATTATTGCTCTCTTTATTTATTTTTATTTTGTATATTTTACTTGCTTATCTTGTGCGATCTAGGGTCTTGGTCTTGATTTTGTGATAACCATGTTAAGAAGGCACAATCCCACAATTGTACATGTTTTCCTTGATCAAGAGGGGTAGAGAAACCCTCGGAGTGAGGGAGGAAGCCATAAGTTATAATTATCTTTTGGAGGAGAACATTTACATTAATGGATTTGTTTAAAATCCTAGGGAGTGTCCAGGCAGTGGATATAAGCTTGGGTTGAGGCAAACCATTATAATTTTATGTGTTTTCATTACTCTTAATTGTGTGTGCTTATTTGTTTACATACTTTTTTTTATCTAAAAATCGTAATTGAATGATTACTTACTCTTTCCCCACACTTATTATTTAGTTATTGCTATTTAAGTTTTATATTTTGCTACACACATCACTCAACCTCCCTAGTGCGCCAAAATACCTTCACAATGGTTAAACCTTTTGATTACAAAAAAAAACGTTAATTCAAATTTGTGTTAAGGAGCACTCAACCTTTTGATTATAGCTATAGTCTAAAAGACTCCCTCCATCAATTAATGTCACAAACAAATTATGGGCGTAGATCAAAATCAAAATCGTTCAATAACTGTATGCATATCTTATTCCTAAGTTCAGATAGTATGGTTAAAAAAAACTCTTTTCTAATCACTATTCTAATCATGCAAAGTAGGACAAGAAAAGGATGAGTACATGAGAAACACTGTGCATCATATGCAACAAGTATCCTCTTAATTAATTACTTCTGAATTCTTTTTGTCCTCGCTTGAGATCGGAAACGCTGTAAGTCCTACTGGCTGGATGCGGCTCCGGGGTGACTTGCAAAGACACTTCAATGCTCAAGTGAGGATGTATTCCAGATATGTTCGTAAAGAATTGGATTCAAATACCTGTAGGTGCGGGATTTGGTCCGTAAGGCAAATCTTCAGTGAAAGGTATCTGACAGGAATTTTTCCTTAATTACCGCGGGGATATACCTTGAATGGGTCAACTTTCGACCTTTGCTTGCTTGACGAGCTTTACTTTCATGTCGAACTGCAATCATGTTCTAAGCTCTGACCACAAGCCGGACTACAAATATGTGTCGAGCTCTAACCTCGGGCCTGACTGCAAACATGTGTCGAGCTCTAACCTCGAGTCGAACTGCTAGCATGGGAGAACTCGGCATATCGTGGTTTTCACACTTCGTGGCATTTAGGTTTCTGTGTGCTACATTGTGATCGCGGGAAAAGGTACCTTTTCGACGTGTTTGCTTCCAATTCGTGCTTGCTTGTTTGAGCATTTAATTCTGGCGGGGAGTAATCATGGTGTGGTGTGGAGATGCGATTGTTAACTTTGAAGCGATTGAACTTCCACTGTTGATGGAGTGTTCGGCCAAGATTTGTTCTGTTGACAGGCCATGAATGTCGACGATTGGACGGAGAGGACATCGTCTGCCAGGCTTCAAAAACTCCCCCTACCCTCTTAGTTCGACTCTTCATGCATTCTATTCTCTTGCTCTCGGAGCTTCCTATGTTCATCTCTTGCGTTTGAGATCGTCGCCTGCAGCATCAACACACCGCTCGTTCTTCCCCTGTGTGTTCATCCATTTTCGATGAGTTCGTTTGTTTGTGTCGTCATTTTTGTCTGTTGAAATTAACCTTAGATTGATAGTTGGTACTGATTCGTCCCTTGTATGCATAGGGTTCATGTTACATCGAGGTCATGGGGAAGAAAGACAAGCGGTCCCATGGACCCGTACCACTGGGTCCATAAATAGATTAAAAGGGAGAGCTCGATCATGAACAACTGACGTAACATCGCAGAGTTCCGCAATAGTGTGTTGTTCTGCTCGAGCGACAAGGAGGCCTTCGAGTGCCTTCCTTGTTATGTCGAAGACAAGGTCTTCCAAGCTAGGAGGGACCCCGAGTTCATCTTCCTGTATAGGGCCATGTTCAACGACTTAGGCATCAAGTTGCCCTTCTTCGATTTCGAGTGAAGAGTGCTTGTTCAAGTGAACGTCGCCCCCACACAACTCCACCTGAACAGTTGGGCGTTCGTCCATTATTTCGAGATTTTGATGGACTTTCTTGGTGTTGAGCCCAGCCTCAATGTCTTCTTCTCCTTCGTCCAAGCGAAGGGAGCGTTGAAGGGCCAGTGGGTGTCTCTGAGCAGCACCCTAGGGAAGAAGTTGTTCGGACTCTTCAAGAGGTCGTACAAAGGCTTCAAGGAAAAATTCTTCATGGTGAGATCCTGGGAGAGCGACTAACAATTCTTTTTGGAAAAGGTGTCGGCCTTCGAGAGGTTTTCACTGTACTTGAGACCCAACCTGACAAGTATTTTGTTGCTAGATGATGATTGCTTCTCGCCCGAGGATAATGTGATAGTAAGGTTTTTGGATCAGTGTGGCCCCTTTACTCCCTTCTCGTGCAGATAATTGTTAGGATGTGATCATAATGAGTTAGAGCTGGTCATTAAATACATCAGTAAGTCGATCAGCTCAGGGTGTTTTCTGTGGTCTAACTACTCATTTTCTTCGCTTTAGTTGATTGACCAGGCTCTTTTTTATTCTGTTTTGCAGATGACATGGTGCCCAAAATGGACCCTGTGCTCTCTAAGCCAAGCTTCGGCAAATGAAGGGGAAGTTATCGAAAGCATATGATGCACCTCCCCGGAGCATCCCTCCCCCAAAGTCCACAAGGATCGGTGAGCCTAGGCCGCCTTCATCCGAGAGGAAGGCATCCTCCAAGATAAGGCCTCCTTCACCACCTCCCTCCCGGATCCTTCGAAGAAGACGAGGGAAAGGGTGGAGGCCCCTGTTGTCATGGAGGTGGAATCACCTCCAAAGAGAATCGTGGAGTTGGGGAGCAATGCTCATGCCCCTCAACATCCCGACATCGCCGATCCCATGCAGGCCTAGCAAATCTTGAATGGATTTCACAATGCCGCGAGGTTGGACTCCCTCTAGCCCGAGGTGTTTCCAATCCACCCTTTATGCGATGAGCACCTCTAGTCCGACGAGGACGTTGGCCTAATGGAGAGAGTGGGGCTCTCTGGGATGCTGAGGTACATGGAGGTCCAAGGGGTCCACTTGGCCAACCTGGCGCGGTGGGTGGAGAAGAAGCTAGCCCCCATTTAGGAGGATGCAAAGGTTCGACCTCGGGAGGTCGAGGTGTTGAAGATCAACCATTAACTGGAGTTGAACGACAAGGAGAAGGAGATCTCCAGCCTCCAAGCAGCTCTCTCCGAGGCCCGCGATGAGATGGCATAGTTATGGGAGGAATTGGCGAAGGTGAGGGCCGAAGAGAGTATGTGCTGCCTGAAAGGAGGCCAAGGATTGAGGGAAAAAGCTAGAGGCGTCTCAGCTTATTATCAATGTCGCAGCAAAGTCAAAAATTCACTTGAAAGTTGAGATTGCCTAGCTAAAGGCCGAGATCCAAAGGCTCGAGGGCGAGGTGGACAACTACCAAGGTGAGGTTGCTTTATAATTTATCGCCAATTTTGAAAAAGCTATTAGGTAGGCCAAGTTCCTCTGCCCAGGAGCTGACCTATCAACGACCGCCTACTCTAAGACGGTGTGAAAAGGTGCCTTGGTGGAAGAGTTCACTGCAGAGGGGGAGGAAGATACTTCAGATCTAGCGAGGGGGAACGAAGTGGAGGCCTTGGTGAATGTCATAGAGTCAAACGAAGTGGAGGCCTTGGTGAATGTCATAGTCGACTCCCCCTCAAGACCTCACAGCCGCCGCTGAAGCCTCCAAGGATGAAACCCCGCTTGCCTTATTTGAACAAGTTTTATTTAGAGCCAAGGCCGATCTCATTAAGAGTCGAAAGTCACATTTAGGGATGAGGACCACATTTAGGGTCGAGTCGAGCTCATTTAGAGTTGAGACAGATCTCATTTAGAGTCGGAGGCCTCATTTAGGGGCAATGACCACATTTAGGGTTGAGCAAAACGAGCGCATAGAGAAGGACAAGGGCTTTTCGCCATCGTAGCATATCATTTTCGTGTTACTTTATCATTGAATTGTGAGGGTTTCCATAGCACTTTTTTTGAGGTAGCTATAGATCATCTGGACATGAACAAATGTAAAAGAGGAAAGCATCATCATTAGATAGTCCTCATGATTGTACATCAGGTCCCACCGAGCTAAGTGCTCGGGCTACGCATGGTTATGCCTTGTTAAAACCTTCATTAGAAAAATCCTGTGGGAAAAAACCCAATGAAGGAAAAAGAATGCACCGACCATACGTAGTTTAAGGGTGCTAAACTTTGTTGTAGTAGATCCATAGGAAGGATGCATTCCATAGCGTGGCAGCTCCCGTGCAAAGTGTTCGACAATCTTGTAAGCTCCATTTCCGATGTCTTTGGTGATTTTGTATGGTCCTTCCCAATTCGAGGTGACTTTTCCTTCCCCGGTTGGCTTCCTTTGGGGCTCGATCTTCCTCCGCACTAGGTAGTCTTCATTGAAAATCCTCGACCGAACATGCCTATCGTATTTCTGAGCTATCCTAAGTTTCATGGCCTCTTCTTTGATCTGGGCGAGAGTTCCCTTTCCTCTTCGACGAGGTCAAGTTCAGCTTCCCGAGCTATTGTGTTGTCTTGCTAAATGAATGTCGTCCTCCACGGACTTGGCTTTGAGATTTCTACCAGGATCATAGCTTCGGCTTTGAAAACAAGCTTGTAAGGAGTCTTTTGATTGGACAACTGTGTCGTTGTGTTGTAGCCTCATAGTACCTCCGACAGCTCTTCGGCCCAGTGCCCTTTCACCTTGTCAAGTTTCTTCTTGAGCCCCGGTAAGAATCACTTTATTAGTTGTTTCCACTAACCCCTTGGTATGGGAATGTTCTACTGAGGAGAAAAGCTGGCGGATGTTGAGATCCGAGAAAAATTCCTTGAACCCTTGGTTTGTAAATTGGGTGTCGTTGTCGCTGACAAGCTCTCGTTGTACCATATATGTAGATGATTTTCTTCCAGGTAAATATTTTGATCTTTTCTATGGCGATTGAGGCTAAAGGCTTGGCCTCTATCCATTTAGTAAAGTAATCAATGGCCACCATAATGTATTTGAGTTGTCCCAGCGCTGGAGGGAAGGAACTGGGATATCAATTCCCCATTTATGGAACAATAAGCTGGTTTTTGAGCAATGCAAAGGCAGGATGCTTTTGCGCAACTTTTGAAAACCTCTAGCAATTGTCACACTTTTTGACAAACAGGTTGTTGTACATTCTCATCGCCGACCAAAAGTATCTTGCTTGGAGAATTTTGGCTGCCAAAGATCTTCCTTCGATGTAGTTGTCGTAGATGCCCTCGTGTACCTCGGCCATTATAGTATCTGTTGGGGTTGGCTGGTGTACTTGAGTAATGGTTGGGAATGTCTCCTCCTATACAACTGATCCTTGAGTAAAGTGTAGTAATTGTCACTCCTTTAGAATTTCTTTTGGTTTGGAATGTGCTCGGGTATCTCCCCCTTCATCAGGTAGGTGATGTATAGTGTTTTCTAGTCCGAGGTCTGCTGGACTACTTGTACCTCGGTTTGTTAGATGCACGGCTGGGCGAGGACTAGTTGGATGACTGACTTGTTATTTTGCGACTTCTTGGTACTAGCGAGCTTGGATAGCAGGTCGGCTCGGGTATTTTCCGCCTGAGGTACATGCTATACCACACAGTCATCAAAGTTAATCATTAATTGATGTACTAGAGATAGATACCTTCCAAGGAATGGTCTTTTGCTTGGAAGATGTCATTGACTTATCCTATGACAAGTTGGGAATCTCCTTTTATGAACACTTTTCGTACCCCTATGTCGCAGGCGAGCTTTAATCCGGCGACCAACGCATCATACTCCGCCTAGTTTTTGCTTGCTCGAAATTGGAACTGTAATTACTGCTCCATGGCGACTCCCCTTCTATTTTCCAAGATTTTTCCAGCTAGGCTTTCCTTTTCATTTGAGGCTCCATCTACATATAAGGTCCACATTTCCACATGGTCAGTGTCCTCCTTCTTCAGTTGTGAGTTCAACTACGAAGTTAGCCAATGCCTAAGCCTTGATGGGGCCTCATGATTGATATTCTATATTGAATTCAGAGAGTTCTACCGACCATGCTATCATCATTCCTACGAGTTCAAGTTTGGCCAGGATTTGCCTGCTAGGCTGCTCGGTGTGTACCACGATATGGTATGTGGCTCTGAAAGTAGGGTCTTAGCTTTCTCGCCAAGGTAACAAGGGCGAAAGCGATATTCTCTAGCTTCTAATATCTTGCCTCTGAGCCCTACTATTGACTAAGGTTTTCTACCTTGGTCTCAATATTAGTTTTGATGATAACAAATATGGAACTAATATTTCATTGAGAAATATTTTCAAATTCCATATTGGTTAGCACTTGATGTCCTCGATCGGAAATATTTGAAGAAATCAAAAAATTAGAAGGACGGGTTCGGAAATGTCGACGCGTTCGGGTTCATCGCGAAGGTTTCTCAAAGTTCGATGTATGCACCAAAGACGTCTTGGATAAGTCTAAAGATCACATGGAAAGCTCTCCAAGTTGACGTACGTTGAAGGTTGGAACCCGAAAATGAAGCACGCAAGAACAAGGCTGAAAAAATCAAGTTCAGCCCAGGTTCCATCTACCAGTCGGTCTACCGAATGTGGTAAAAACATGACAGTAGCCAATTCGGTCGACTAAGGTTGCTAGGAAATGACAGAAAGCCTTCGATCGCTTGGTGGTCGCTCGGTCAATCGATCGACGGTCGGTAACGGGCAAAAATCCGCCCGTTGAGAAGAGGGGAGCTCTCTCTTCTCTTCATGGCTTATAAATAGAAAACCATGAGAGCCTTCCTCCTGGTTGTTGATCACTTCTAACCTCATTGAGCCATCTTTGATCATCTCTAAAGCCTTTCTTGAGCCATCTCTTTGCAAACCCTAGTTTCCATGATAAAACCTTGATATAGCCTTTGAACCTTCATGATTCATCCTCTCAAGGCATCAAGAGGACTAGGGAGTTTCTTTTGGAGCTAAGTATAGTTTGATTTGTTTATTGCTCCAATTGTTATTGTATTTTCTTGGTTATTTTCATTGTATATCTAGTGTGTAAACCTAGGTTGCTAGGTTTGATTGAGTTGGTGGTTGCGTTGGTGTTAAGGCTTAAATCCACCATTGTAAACTGAGTTTACTAGGATTAGTTGAGTTATCCCTTAGGTTGTGGCGGGAGAGTGCTCTAGGTAGGAAGGCGGGATACTTCCGGATGTGGAAGTGCATTCGATTTGAGAGCAAAGACTTTTCGGTGTAAAGTTCTCTTTGTAGAGGAAATAATATAATCTGGTAAAATAAGTTTGGAAATCCTAAGCGAGGTGCTTAGGTAGTGGAGTATGCATTGAGGCCGAACCACTATAAATAATTATGTTTGTATTGCTTTTACTTGTGTTTACTTCATTATCATATTTACTTTGCTTCCGCTTGCTATTCAACTTGTAATTTGCCTAAGTAACTAAAGAAATGATTAAAATCAGATTTAAGCAAAAATATTAGTAAACACACTATTCACCCCCCCTCTAGTGTGGCCATTTCACCAACATTTGGTATCAGAGCAGGTCGTAGATTGAGATTTCACCATCTCCTCTACATCGTCTCTCGATCCGGAAAATAGCACTAGAGAGTTTAGCGTCTGCACCTCCTAGGTTCAATGAATTGAACTTTGGTCTTTGGAAGTCTAGGATGTATACCTTTCTAAAGACTCAAGGTTTAGGTATTTTTAACATGGTAAAAATCCAATATATTGAATCTAAGAAAGATATGGATGCATAGACCCAAGAACAAATTAATAGGTTTGAATTAAATGCTAAGACAACAAATAGCATATATTGTTCTTTGGAAATAATATTTTTGAAAAGATCATGCATTGTACTTCCGCATTCAATATTTGGGCTTGCTTAAATGTATTATATGATTATGCTAAAACTGAGGAGTTAGAAAGTTTTATTGAAGGTAGTGATGACAATGATCATCCTTCCAATACTAACATGATTTTTGAAACCCAAAGTGTCTCTAGTCATAGGGGCACTAAAAATCGGAAAAGGAATGTGATTTGCCATGTGTGCAAAGAAAAATGACATGTGAAGAAGAATTGCCCTACCATGAAGAACAAGACAAAAAAAAGGTCGAATGCTTCCACATCCTCATTCCACTCAAGTGAAGTATCCTCTTGCCATGACTATGAAACCACATCAAAAGATTGCCTCATAAATAATAATAATGAGGTACACTCTTCTCATTTTAGTCATGCTAATGATATTGATAATGCTAGCTCTACTAGTTCTCTCGACATATCATATAATGAGTTAGTAGATGAATACAAGAAAATATATGTCTTGCTTGCTAAAAAGGATAATGAAAATAAAAGATTAAAGAAAGATAATATAAGGCTTAACTCTCACGTGGATGAATCAAAATTAGAAAATGAGAAAATGAAATCTAGTTCTTTTAATTATTCCCATGATAGGTTGAAACTTGTGCTTAAGGACTTAAAGCTTGAGAATGAAAATTTGAAACTTGAGAATTAAAAAATTATAAGTGAAAACAACAATTTGAAATCTCAATCTAATGCCTTATATCAATCTCTTGATTTATTGAAAAATGAGGTTGTGTCTTTAAATAAGAAAGTAAACGAATTGAAAAATATTTCATTTCTTAAGAACACTAGAAATGTTTATGTAAAGAATGTCAATGTTCATCATCATATTGGATGAAATGGCCACACTAGAGGGGGATGAATAGTGTGTTTACTAATCTTTTTGCCTAATTCTGATTTTAATAGTTTCTTTGATTACTTAGGCAATTAACAAATTGAATAACTAGTGGAAGCAAAGCAAATATGCTAATTAAGCAAATGCAAGTAGAAGCAATGCAAACACGGTGATTTATAGTAAGTTTACTAGATTAAATTATTTCCCTTACACAGAGGACTTTGACCCGAAGAGTCTCACTCTCAACCTAAGGCACTTCTACACCCGGAAGTCTCCGTCTTTTTACCGAGAGCACTCTTCCACCTCAACCCTAAGGGATAACTCAATAATCCTAGTAAACTATGTTTACACAAGTGACTTTACACCTTCTACACTAAGGATACCATTTAATCACAAGACCTAACACTAGGTCTTTTTACACACTCAAATACAATGAAATAAATCACAAAAATACACAAGTAATAGAGCAAATAAATAATACAACAAATACTTAGCTTCAAACACGAGTCCTAGTTCCTGTTGATGCCTCAATGAAGAATCGTTCAAGCCTTGAAGGCAAGATCAAGGATATATCATTGAAACTAGGGTTGTCAAAGGGATGACTCAAGAAATACTTTGAGAATGATCAAGAATGGCTCTTTAGAAGCTCGGATCAGTTGTTAAGAGAGGTTAATGAAGGATGGAGAGGAGTATTTATAATCCCTTAACGGAACGGCAGCTCAACGGGCGGAAAACTAGTCATTTCCATCGTTCGGTTGCTTGCCGATCGATCGTCGGTCGATCGACCGATCGATCGCCCAGCGACCGCTGGCTTTCTGTGCCTTAATCGCACTATTTGATTGACCGAATGAGTCGTAATTCTGCGATCCGCAATCTGGTCGACCGACGAACGCACTGCCAGATTTTGGCCTCGGTCGGTAGATCGACCGATCGACCGAAGTAGCCTTCTGCCATTTTTTGTCCAACTTTGGTCGATCGACCGGTCGATTGAATTGGCTACTGCCAATTTTTGGCAATATTCGGTCGACCGAACCTGGGCAGAGCAGTTTTCTTTGCTTTATTTTTCTGCAATAACTTTAAAACATAAATGTTATATAAGGATTACCCCCATTTGGATTCAATAAAAATATCTAAAAAATCAAAATCCTTAAGAATCAAAATCTAGTTTTTGGGGTATAGTACAAAATTTTGAAAAATAGAAATTTTCTAATCTTTCGAGTCAAGAATGGGTAGGCTAAAGGCTTCCAAAAAAATCCTTAAAAAACGTCATTATCTAGTTTTACCCCAAGGAACAGTTACCGCCATTTTTTATGTTAAGAAAATATCTAGGTCATATAGCCCTCCAAGGAGCTCCATAGGCTTAGTGAATTTTCAGGGCGGTTTCCGGGTTTTCATGTTTTGGGGTTCAGGATAGGTTTTTGGGTTTCTTTGCATCATCATGAGAATTTACAATTTATCTAGACACCCTAAACCTAAACTCTATCTTCTCGAAGAATCCGAGCGCGTCGACCAATGTCCTTCTAATTATTTCCCAATTTTTTTGATATTTTCGATTGAGGACGTCGTGCGCTAACTGATATGGAACCTGAAAAATATCTCAATGAAATATTAGTTTCATATTTATTATCATCAAAACCGAGATTAAGACCAAGGTTGAAAACCTTAAGCCAACACATCATTCCCATGCTATGCATTCTACCATTAGACCTCATGATCATAAGAAGAAGAATGATGTTTCTAAGAATACTCATACTCATCATGTTTCTCATGTCAAGCATTCTTCCTTTAAATCTCATGTCCAAAAGAAAAAGTTTAATGAAAATTATTTTTGTTGTGGTATATATGGTCATGCTATTCATAATTGTGCATTTAAAAGAAATCCAAGTGTTGCTAAGACACTTTGGATTCCTAGGCCAACTCACCCCCAAGGACCCAAAGTCATTTGGGTACCGAATGTTTCTTGTTCTCTTGTAGGGGGAGCTACCACACATGGTTGAAGGAAAGTGATGTGTTGAAGTTGACCATGAACTTGAATGATGAATCCTCCCTTGGTTGCAACTTCAAGCTACCTTGATGTCTTAGGTAAAGTTGGCATCAAAACTATTCTGGTATCATCTTCTAACTTGCATTGTTTTACCTTAGTTGAAGATTATGATACTATGCTTAATTTTAGTTGATATTCGTTCTCTCGATTTGTTTTATGAAATGATGTTTGATTTTGATTTCTCGGTCTCTTCGGAGACCTATGTAGCCTATAACGGACTCATGCGACCTTGCGGTTCTAAATCGTAGGCTCATTGTGGCCTCTCAGTTTTCAACCAATAAGAAAGGGTTGGAGATCTTATTTTTTAAATATTTTATATTTTGAGATCTCTTGATTCGTTTCGGATTCATGATAATATATTTTGAAACAGATTTCAAACTATTTAGCAAAGTGGATTTTGAAAATGATACTTGATTCTTCTCTTTGCTATTCGGTTTGTGTTGCTTGCTAGCAGCTTTATTTTCATTAAGTCTACTAATGAAGACTACTTGCAAGTTGAGAATGTTAATGGAAGGCTATGCTATCATGAAGAAAATTGAAAAGTAAATAAGACAAGTTTGGCAAAACTCCAAGAATGAGGTATGAGTTCGGTTTTGCAAAATCTTAGTATAATTGTTAAATACTCGTGGTATAATGACGTCTCTATACTCATGATTATTTTTGGATGATAAATATATGAAATTTCATGAGTAGGTAAAATTTTGATAACTTAGACAATTTCATGATATCTTGATTGAATAAACCATGCTATAGGTTGAAACTCATATTAGAGACCTCATTTTGAGTTAATGGTTGGCAAACATGTTTAGATACACATATCACATGAGTATAGTTATTTAAACTTGAAAATTCTTGTGTTGATGACCAAGGTGATAACTAAATCACTTTAGGGGACTTAAGCTTTGAAAAGTTTGACCCAAGTCAACAAATTAACTTGGACACTTCATTTTAAGTCCAAACTTCATAAATATATTTAGAAATAGATATTACATGTTTTCACGCACTTAGAATGAAAAATTCATATGGATATGAATAAAATGACATAGAGGTTATTTCATGATAACCTCTTTTGAACCAAGTTGACCCAAGTCAACAAATTGACTTAGAGGTCTCATTTTTAATCCATATTTGAGGAACATGTTTAGATTTACTCATGTTAGGTATCCATATGTTTAAGTTTGAAAAACCATGAGTAAATAATAAGATTGACACTTAGCAAGTTTCGTGATAACTAGTTTTGTTTTGAATGAAACCATGCTGGGTCGATATCTTGACTTAAGGAAATAATTTTTATTCCAAACTTGACATACCCTCTTTACACGACCATTTTGTGGTGTCATAAAATTTTGAATAAAAACTGAACACATTTTAAAAATAACTGAAAATTACGAAAATACCATTAAAAATTTAGCATTTTCAGTTATTTCTAGAAAAATGTAAAAAAATCATTTTTAACTGATTCTTGAAACTGCACCGTCACTGCAAAATCTAGTTTCTTCAAAAAAAATTTCAAAAAGTTTCATCAAGAATCTGATTTATAGTGGAATTTTGAAGTTGGATTTCAAAAACACAAAGTGCCACTTGAAATTCTCACTTTTCCGATACTTTGATTTCTTCATCAAAAACTTCGAATGAAAACTCACGTATACCATTTTGATTCAATGTCTAATATCATTCACATCATTGTTTGAGTAAAATCATTTATATGAATGATTTTGATAACTTGAATGATAGCTAGAAATATCAATTTTTTCAATGAAATCAAGATAGGATAAAAAATGAACTTAGGGAATTCATTTTAAGCTCAAACTTGACACGTGCATCCTAAATGATCATTCAGAATTTCTGAAAAGTTTGAAGCAAAATTGACAATTTTGAAGAATTACCTAAAATTTACGAAAATGCCCCTGGACTTTCAAGAATTTAAAAAAAACTAAATTTTTACTGATTCTTGAACTTGTAGATTTCTTGCAAAATATGGTTTCTCCGGTTAAAGTTTCAAATTTTTTCATCAAGGACATGATTTAATAGGAATTTAAGAATTTGATTTATGTATACTTAAGTATCCCTTTGACTTAAGTCAACAAAGTGACTTAGAAACCTCTTTTTAAGCTCAAACTTGACTCACACACTTAGATTCACTCATGTTAGATGACTAAATGCCTAAGTTAGAGAAAACATGAGTAGATAGCAAAATTTGATACTTAGTCATTTTCATGTTTTCATGCTTATTTCAAATGAAATCGTACTAAGTTAAAATTTTGATCAAACGACATTAGTTTCACTTCAAACTTGATATACATGCTTCACATGACCATATTTTGATATTATTAAAGTTTGAATAAAATCTAAAAATGTCATGAAAAAC
This sequence comes from Canna indica, assembly GCA_034359265.1. Taxonomy (NCBI): domain Eukaryota; kingdom Viridiplantae; phylum Streptophyta; class Magnoliopsida; order Zingiberales; family Cannaceae; genus Canna; species Canna indica. Next base: position 18,161,086 of record CP136894.1, read on the forward strand.
AACTGATATTTATGAAAATATCTATACTTGAGTGTATACATGATTCCTAGTTTTGGATTCTATCTATCATTCTTTGATATCACGTATAGATTAGTCTCATATCAAATATTTGTTCTTCCTCCCTTTGGTTGAGATTTTTATGTTTCATGAAAAATAATTTTAGTCTCAACTTTGACTAGATTGACTTTTCTTGCCCTTTTTGATTGATGTCAAAGAGGGGAGAAAAATATATGTAAAAAATGAAAGAAAATATAGAAAAACCATACATATAGATAGTGTTGGCCTAAGATTTTTTACCTTGGTCTTAATCTTAGTTTTGATGATAACAAATATGGAACTAATGTTCCATTGAGAAATACTTTCAGGTTCCAAGTCGGTTAGCGCTCGACGTTCACAATTAAAAATATCGAAGAAATAGGAAAATCGAAAGGACATTGGTCGACACGTTCGGGTTCATCGTGGAAATTTCTAGAAGTTCGGCGTGTGCACCAAAGACGTCTTGGACGAGTCAAGAGAACATATGAAAAGCTCTCCAAGTTGATGCTCACTGAAGGCCGGAACTCGAAAACAAAGCGCACAAGAAAAATACATAAGTAAATTGCCATGCCCAGATTCGATCGACCGACCGATCGACCGACAGAAGAGGAAATCGGGTAGAATGTAATTCAGTTGACCAATCGGTCGACTGAATGCTGCCAAAAACTAGTAGTAGGCAAGTCGGTCAATCGATTGATCGACCGAAGTGTGCCAGAAAGCGGCAGTATGCCTTCGGTCGCTCGGCGGTCTCTCGGTCGGTCAACTAACGATCGACCGACAAGCGACCAGGCGTCGCCAACGGGTAGAAAAATGCCCGTTGACGAGCCTTGGTGTTTGGGGGTTATAAATACCTATCTCAAACTCATTCCTAGCCTGGTGTTGATGCTTCCAAGTCTCAAAGAGTGATCCTAAGCATCTCCTAAGCCCTTTCATGATCAAATCCACAAAACCTAGCTCTTGATCTCTCATCCTCAAGTGTTCTTAATTGAAGGGGTATTCAAGCTTGCTAGGCTCAAGAAGAACAAGTGTCCTTATTGTGATAAGTTCTCTTTACTCTCTTCTTATGATTAAGGTGTTTTTATTTTGCTTTGATTTGATTTACTTGACTTTGTAAAAAGATCTAGTGTGTGGTCTTGTGTGTAAGTGGTAACCTTGGTTTAGAAGATGTAAAGCCACTTGTGTAAACTAAGTTAGGAGTAGGTCTTAGGAATTGAGGTGGGAAAGCTCACTCGGTAGGAAGGCGGGATACTTCCGGGTGTAGAAGTGTCTTCGAGATGAGTGTAGGGTCTTTTCGGTGTAAAGTCCTCGATTGTAAGCTACTCATAACTTAGTGGATTTGGGTGTGAAATCCTAAGCATGGTGCTTAGGTAATGGAGTAGGCATTGGGGCCGAACCACTATAAATAATTGTGTTAATATTATTTTCTTTGTGTATCGCATTGTTTATTTTTATTATTCGCTTTTGCATTTAGTCGTACAATTGTGAATTGCCTAAGTAATTTAAGAAACGATTAAAATCGGATTTAGGCTAATTGATTAGTTAACACATTTCACCTCTATGATTAGTTTATTTTCATAAATATGCATGTTGATAGGGGGAGAAATCCCTTGGTTGATATCCTTTGTGCTTTAATATATGTATATATATTCTTAAGGATGTTTGTCATCATCAAAAAGAGGGAGATTGTTGACCTAAGGTTTTCTACATTAGTCTTAATCTTGGTTTTGATGATAACAAACATGGAACTAATGTTTCATTGAGAAATATTTTCAGGTTCCATATCGACTAGCACTCGATGTCCCCGATCGAAAATATCAAAAGAAATAAAAAAATCGGAAGGACGGTCGACACGTTCGGGTTCATCGCGGAGGTTTCTCAAAATTTGACATGTGCACCAAAGACGTCTTGGACGAGTCTAAAGAACACATGGAAAGCTCTCCAAGTTGATGCACGTTGAAGGCCAAAACCCGAAAACGAAGCGCACAAGAAGAAGGCAGAAAAAATCATGTTCAGCCCAGGTTCAGTCAATCGAATATGGTTAAAAATTGGCAGTAGATAATTCGATTGACTGGTCGGTCGATCGAAGGTTGCTAGGAAGCAACAGAAAGTCTTCAGTCGCTCGGTCGATCGACCGACGATCGACGGCAAGCAACCTACGGTCGGTAACGGGCAAAAATCCTCCCGTTGAGAAGAGGGGAGCTCTCTCTTCTCTTCATGGCTTATAAATAGGAAGCCATAAGAGCCTTCCTCCTGGTTGTTGATCACTTCTAACCTCATTGAGTCATCTTTGATCATCTCTAAAGCCTTTCTTGAGCCATCTCTTTGCAAACCCTAGTTTCCATGATAAAACCTTGATATAGCCTTTGAACCTTCAAGATTCATCTTCTCAAGGCATCAAGAGGACTAGGGAGTTTCTTTTGGAGCTAAGTATAGTTTGATTTATTTATTACTCCAATTGTTATTGTATTTTATTGATTATTTTCATTGTATATCAAGTGTGTAAACCTAGGTTGCTAGGTTTGATTGAGTTGGTGATTGCGTTGGTGTTAAGGCTTAAATCCACCATTGTAAACTGAGTTTACTAGGATTAGTTGAGTTGTCCCTTAGGTTGAGGCGGGAGAGTGCTCTAGGTAGGAAGACGGGATACTTTCGGGTGTGGAAGTGCCTTCGGTTTGAGAGAGGAGACTTTCTGGTGTAAAATTCTCTTTGTAAGGGAAATAATATAATCTAGTAAAATAAGTTTGGAAATCCTAAGCGAGGTGCTTAGGTAGTGGAGTAGGCATTGGGGCCGAATCACTATAAATAATTGTGTTAGTATTTATATCCTTGTTTGTGTTTAAATTATTTTATTATTGCTTCCCCATTTAGTCGATAAATTACAATTTGCCTAAGCAATCTAAGAAATAATTAAAATCGGAATTAGGCAAAAAGATTTAGATAACATACTATTCACCACCCCTTTAGTGTGGCAATTTCACCAACACCCACAACACTTTCCTGACGAAGTAAATGGACATCTGATCTTTCCCATGTTCTCGAACTAAAACCAAGTTGTGTGTATTTTCTATAACCGTGAGATAAATGGACTTCTGGTCTTTCATATATCATCTACATATACTTTGAGGTTTCTTTCGATCTGTTGCTCGAAGACCTTGTCCATAAGGCACTGGTATGTAGCCGTCTTGTGATGAATGTCGTCTTCTCCTCATCCTCGAGGTGCATTTGAATTTGATTGTACCCTGAATATGTATCCATGAAGCTAAGGTACTAGTACCCCAAGGAATCGTCGACCAGTTTGTCTATGCTCGGGAGATGATATGATTCTCTCGGAAAAGGCTTGTTCGGGTCTATGAAATCCATGCTCATCCACCATTTTCCCGAGCTCTTCTTGACCATCACCACATTGGCGAGCCACGTCGTGAACTTGATCTCCCTGATGAAACTTGCTTTCAACAGTTTCTTGGTCTCGTCAAGAGATGCTTGCTGGCGTTTTGCTCCGGGCTTCCTTTTATTTTGGGCTATGGGCTTGACCCGGTGGTCGATGGTGAGCTTGTTACATACGATCTTGAGGTCTATTCCTGACATGTCGGCAGGAGTCCATGCAAACAAATTGGTATTGTTTAGAAGCAAAGCACTTAGATTGTCTTTCAGCTCGAGGAGATGAGCTCTGATGAAAGTCACTTGTTTGGGTGTTGGTTCAATCCGTACATACTCCAAGTCATCTGCTAGTTGAGGTCCCTTCTGGACATCCCCTCTTAGGTCTAATTCTGATATTCTCGATAGCTATTCCATATTTGTAAGACCCGAGAAAAATTTCCTAATATAAAAATCTGTTTTGGTGCAGCGCGCCGGACCCAGGGATAGTCGAGTCGGGCCTCATGATCGCCTCGAGTGAAAAAGGTATGACTCGACTAATGATGTATGCAATTAAATTGGACAAATGACTCTGTCCTTTTATGCATTTATACTTTAATCGAGTTTAAGTTGACTCGTGTTGCGGGAAGAGTCGGAACCCAAGTTGAGCTCGGGTTTAGTCGAGTCATGATTAAGAGTCTAGGGCCTTTAAGGAAGGTTTGATGAGGGATTAAAATCCCTCATCCATGTGCCGTGCGACTCATCTTTGAGTTGCACAAGGGCAGCGCCTAGGAGAGGGGGAGAGGAAGCAAGGAAAAGGGGATTTTGGTCGATCGGGGATTTCACGCCGTCGCCGGAAAAATTTGAAGTTGTCGTCATCCGATCTTTCATCCTCCTCAATCAAGGTGAGTGGGTGGATTTGAAGAAATGAGGGGGGCGGGTAGCCGAACCCTTAGTGGTGATAGGATCGTGTTTTCTCGTGATTTTCTAACGAATCAAGTTTCCGTAGTTGTGTATACATGATTCTTGTATTAAGCTTTGCCGAATCATTTTGTTTTCTCATTGTTTCCTCCTATCTAGGGCTGCCGAATCATGGGAAAAGGGGAAAGGTCATGCCAAAATTTTCCCCAATCCCCTTGACGGAAGTAGAGCCCTTAGATGATCATAAATCTATCAATAGAGCATTCTTCGTCGCCAATTTCACGTGTTAAAAAGTTTGTCTTCCCTAGAACTCCTAGGTGTGGCCGAATGAACCCTAAACCTCATGAGAAGGGTTTGGCCAGGGGTAGGGGAAGGGGTAAATCAGTCCTCATGAAATTAAGATATATTGGAGATGAAGAGTTAGGGTCGGAGCTAAATTCTTCTTTCCCTTTCCTAACCTAAGAGGCATGGCCGAGCAAGGTTCCCCTTGCTCAAGGCTCGGCCAAGCCTACTGGGAGGGAAAGGGTGAGCTTTAGATGGAAACTTCCATTGTTAGAATATTAAAGCTATAGAGGCACGTTGATACTTAGGAAGAACACAAACCATAATAAGTAAATTTATTGATTTATGAGATTGTAGGAATGTTAGCTTAATGACCATCCTTAGCTCATTCAATTTTTAGATTTTGGAATGATGTATTAGTTACCATGCTTAATATTTCATGCATTATTGAATTCATTGCTATCTCGCCATGCTAGATAAATTATTTCTCATTGAGCTTAATTCTAAAGGTAGTGCATAATTATTATGTATGAATATCGTGACTATATATAGTAGATGTTGTAAAGTATGCTTACTTTTCTTTAGATTAGACATGCTGTTCTAAAATGTTCATGGGCGGAATTCCAAGGTCGGTACATGGAATTCCTCACCCAAGGTAGTGTATAATGTTAGATAACATGCAGGAAGTTGCAAGATGCTCAGCATATATGGAAACTTAGCTAGGAGATGATATAACTTCTTCGACTTCTAGTAAATATTTTGGAAACCTAGAACTCTTAGGTGTACACATTTTGAAAGGGCGGCATTAAATTATTGACCCTGTAGCCCGGATTAGGGCCAGATACGGGCAATGGCCCGAAGTGTATATAAGGAAACCCTAGGACAATTGATTGTATGTTGTGCTCGAGATGGTCCGCCGAGGAGCATGGAGGTCAGAAATGACTAATGCTTAGCTCGACCAGTGTTTGGGTCTTGAGGAGCGCCAGCGGGCCCGCTAGGTGCCAGACCATAGCTGGGTGGGACTAGTTATCCTTACCCTAAACGGTGTCCGGAGACTAGTGGACCATCCTAGTGGATGGCCCGGGATTGCTTGTTTACATCTTGATATGATGTGGCCGAATGACCAGTATGATTCTACCTTGTAAGGTAGGGCTGGCTATAGCCGGGATTTTTATACCATAAGTAGGCCCAAGGGCCAAATGCCGGAGGCTTGATAGGCCGAGATGGCAGGTTTTCACGTATTCGGTTTATACAGAATGACCCATGGGGTTAGTAGTCACATTAAAAGTAGCTTACCACCCTGAATATACATTATGTTGCCTTACATATCATGCATGAATAATTGAGGATTATGTGGAGGCTCGCTAGAATCGCTCACTGAGTCCCAAGTGGACTCACTGTTTGTTTCTTTATTTTTGCAGAGCGTGAGCAGTGATTGTGACCTGTCGACATGGTGCAGCTGGTGGGTGGGAGGTGGTGCCATATCTCGTAGGGGCGTCCATAAGTCATAGTCTAGTATTTTAGTAGTTGTTTTCTTTTATGCACTGACAGTTGTATTTTGGAAAAAAGTTTGTAAAATTTTGACACTTGAGACGTTCAGTTGTTCTGATGTTGGTTTTCTTCTTTAGTTTGAAAACATAAAATTGTGAACCTGAAAACTTTTAATAAAGTTTGTGTTGAGATTTCTTTTTTTGTCGACATGTTCTGGTTTCTTTATATCAGTGTAAACAGTAGGCTACAGGGTAGGATGTAGGCCCTAGCCGGTCACATTATCCTTAGTTGGGGTGTGACAAAGTTGGTATCAGAGCACTAGGTTAGGTCTTGTCTATGACTCAGTGTTGGGTACCGTATGAGACATATGCTAGTGTGTCGACATACGGTATAGTTATGCTACGAGATTGGGCGATGACTCCTGCACTCAGCGCACCATGCGGTTAGTAAGTTTAAAGAGTTTTTGTTAAGAATTTATCATGTGACAAACAACCTCTTTTTCTTTTTTGTGATAGTGCAATGGAGGCTCTAAATGATGCTTTGAGCGACAGTGGTAGTAACTCGACAGAATGTCAAGGTCGGGGGCGAGGCCGAGGTTAAGGCCGAGGCCAGGCCCGGGGCAGAGATAGGGAGCCATCTGAGGGTCAGGGGCAAGAGTTAGTGGTTGCTCAACTGCAGGCTCAGGTGAATCAGTTAACTGAGGCGCTCCTTAGGGAGCAGGAACTGAGACAACAGATGTAGCAGTAGCAGCATCAGCAGCCACCGCCACAGCCAGTGCCCGTAGTTCCAGTGGTACCAGAAGTGGTAGTGGCGACAGCACCTGTGGTCAGAACTCCAAGGGCCCCAACCTATGCAAATTTCGTCACATTGAAGCCACCAGAGTTCATCGGAACAGATCGTCAGGTGGAAGTGACTGAATTCTTGGGGGATTGCTACGAGTTATGCATGGAGCTGGGATGTTCGTCAGAGGCAGCTGCTCGTATGGTCGGTCTTCAGATGAGGGGACCGACAAAGGTCTTGCTGCACACTTGGAGGGCCCGCAGGGCAACTGGTGCACCACCTCCCACGTGGGAGGAATTCAGGGTGGCTGTGGAGGAGCAATACCTACCCATGAGTGTTCGCGATAAGCGCGCCCGTGATTTCAAGATGTTGCGCCAGTCTGGAGGCATGTCAGTATCAGAATATGAGTTGGAGTTCAACCGTCTCTCAAAGTACCATCCAACCCTAGTGGTGTCTGAGACCGCCAGGGTCAAGAGGTTCGTGGCAGGTCTAAGGCCACAGATTGACAGGCTTATCCACTACACTGAGGATTCTACTCTGGCTCGGGTAGTGGATGAAGCCCTGCGGAAAGAAGCCTTGGTGCCGTTTGAGAGGAATGACGGGCCAGCTAAGAAGAAGTTTCAATCGCAGGGTTCTGGCAGTCGGCCTTGGCACTCTGAGGGGGCAATGACCACGGCAGACCATCAGCAAAGCCGAGGGCAGAATGGCAATCGGGGCCGTGGGGGCCAAGGGACCGGGTCAGTGAGGCCGACAGTGTCGGGAGGTGGTTCTCAGAGATCAGAGGCACCGCAGTGTGGCAGCTGCAGTCGAAGGCACTGGGGGTCCTGCCTTATCCGCACGAACGCTTGCTTCGAGTGCGGCTGAGTCGGACACTTCAAGAAGGACTGTCCTAAGGAAACTGGTCAGAAGCCTGAGCAGTCTAAGGGAAAGGCACCTATGTCCATGGGGTCAGTAGCTCAAAGGGGGTAGACACAGAATAAGGGGCCGTAGACCAGTCATTCAAAGAGGCCGCCTGCGCGAGTATATGCTATGAACCATGATGGGGGCAGAGGCGTCCAAAGCAGTGGTGGGAGGTACTATTTTAGTATGTTTGTCTGATGCATTTGTTTTATTTGATTCGGGTGCCACGCACTCGTTTGTGTCAGCCATATTTGCTGCGAAATTGCCAATTGCACCCTCCATTCTCGACGGGCCATTGATAGTATCAATGCCTATGGGCAATGCAATCCTAGCAAATTCAATATACCAAGGCTGTGAAGTGCTCATCTACGACCATGTGCTGAGTGCGGATTTGACACTCCTACCCACTCTTGAGCTTGATGTCATCCTTGGCATGGACTGGTTGGCAGAGCACTTTGCGATGTTGGATTGTAGAGCTAAAATAGTGATGTTTAATAAGCCTGGGCTGCCGCAGTTCACCTTCCAACGGGAGGGAGGTAGCAAGCCGATAGGGGTCATCTCAGCCCTAAAGGCTCGTAAGCTGCTTCGAGGCGGCTGCAAATACTTCTTGGTCTTTGTATCTGTGGCTGAGGAGGAAAGGGGTGAGGCAAGGAATGTCAATGGAACCCTAGTGGTCTGTGAATTTCTTGATGTGTTTCCCGAGGAATTGCTGGGATTGCCGCCCAGAAGGGAAGTTGATTTTTGCATTGATCTGCAGCCCGGGGTGAAACCAATTTTCATTCCACCTTATAGGATGGCACCGGCCGAACTCAGGGAGTTAAAGGTGCAATTGCAGGAAATGCTAGACTTGGGTTTCATCTGCCCGAGCGTGTCACCCTGGGGTGCCCCGGTTCTCTTCGTGAAGAAGAAGGATGGGTTGATGCGCATGTGCATTGACTATAGGCAGTTGAACAAGGTGATCGTCAAGAATCTCTACCCACTATCGAGGATAGACGATCTATTTGACCAACTGTAGGGGGCACAATGGTTTTCAAAGATAGATCTAAGTTTCGGGTACCATCAGCTGAGAATCCGGGACTGCGATGTGCCTAAGACGACCTTTAGGACTCGCTACGGTCACTATGAGTTCCTAGTGATGTCCTTTGGTCTAACCAATACACCTGCTGCCTTCATGGACCTAATGAACAGGGTATTTAAGGATACCTGGATAGCTTTGCGATCGTCTTCATTGATGACATTTTGGTTTACTCCAAGAGTGAGGAAGAGCACTCTAAGCACCTGAGAATGGTCCTGGAAATCCTCAGAAAAGCACCGCTTGTTTGCAAAATTTTCCAAGTGTGAATTTTGGTCAGAAAGTGTAGGGTTCTTGGGCCATGTAGTGTCCAAGGAATGGATAAGGGTGGATCATGCCAAGGTAGAAGTGGTGTAGAACTGGAAACGACCGACTAGCGTGACTGAGATCCGCAGTTTGCTTGGTTTGGCCGGGTACTAGCGAAAGTTTGTGGATAACTTCTCTAGAATTGCAGCCCCTTTGACTCGGTTGACCCAGAAAAAGGTCAGGTTCATTTGGGATGACAAATGCGAGGCGAGCTTTCAAAAGCTCAAGGAATGTTTGACATCTGAACCCGTGTTGGCTATACCTTCCGGCTTATGAGGGTTTGTAGTCTTCTGTGATGCCTCTCGAGTTGGCCTGGGCTGCGTCCTGATGCAGTTTGGCAGAGTCATAGCTTATGCGTCCCGCCAACTAAAAGTTCATGAGAAGAACTATCTGACGCACGACCTAGAACTAGCGGCAGTGGTCTTTGCACTGAAGCTCTGGCAGCACTACCCGTATGGGGAGACTTGCGAGATCTACACAGATCACAAGAGCCTCTAATACTTGCTTGCCCAAAAGGAGTTGAACCTCGGGCAGAGGAGATGGCTAGAGCTCCTAAAGGATTATGATTGCACCATTATGTATCGTCCGAGGAAAGCAAATGTGGTAGTAGATGCTCTGAGCAAAAAATCCATGGGCAATTTGGCTCATTTGGAAGTTAAGCGGAGGCCTCTAGCTCGAGAGTTGGCATTGTGCCTAGATGGGGGTACAACCTTATCAGTGTCAACTTCAGGTGCGCTGGTGGCACACCTGCGGGTACATTCCACGTTGGTGGACATGCCGCGTGCCGCGCAAGGGGAGGATGCCTTTTGTGCGCTGACCAAGGATCTGGTGCAAAGAGGCGATGTAGAGAACGGTTTCAGGTTGGACTCAGAGGGTGTACTGAGGTTCAAAGACCGGATCGTAGTGCCAGATATGGTTGAGGTGGGCAGGCAAGTCCTGGAACTGGGTCATCGTTCCAATTATATGATGCATCCAGGGGCCACCAAGATGTACCAGGATTTAAGGCAGCATTACTGGTGGAAGGGTATGAAAAGAGAGGTAGTGGGGTTTGTCTCCAAATGTCTGGTCTGCCAACAGGTGAAGGCCGAACACCTTAAGCCTGCGGGACTACTGCAAAACTTCGAGGTGCCCGAGTAGAAGTGGGAGAAAATCACCATGGATCTAATGACAGGGTTGCCTAAGTCAAAAGGCGATTTTGATTCCATTTGGGTGGTAGTGGACCGGTTAACCAACCAAGACTGCACACTTCATACTAGTGAAGACTACCTTCTCTGTGGAACAGTACGCCCGACTATTCTTGGATAGGATTGTGGGATACTATGGTACCTTGGTGATGATTATATCCGACCGCGGTACCCAGTTCATAGCCCGATTTTGGCAGTCCTTCCAGAAAGCCTTGGGTACCCATATGCATTTCAGCACAACTTTTCATCCACAGACTGACGGGCAGTCAGAGAGGACCATCCAAACTTTGGAGGACATGCTGAGAGCATGCGTCCTAGATATGGCCGATGGCTGGGAAAAGCACCTACCGCTGATAGAGTTCGCCTACAATAATAGCTATCATAGTAGCATTGGCATGGCTCCTTTTGAGGCCTTGTATGGGCGGCGGTGTAGGTCTCCGTTAGGCTAGTTTGAGGCCGGGGAATCACTCATGGTGGGCCCTGATCTGGTTGAGGAAGCAGTAGAGAAAGTGAAGGTCATAAAGGAAAGATTGTTGGCGGTCCAGAGTCGACAAAAAATGTATGCCGACAAGAAGGCCAGGGAATTGGAATTCGCTGAGGGTGATTTAGTCTTTCTGAAGGTCTCTCCTATGAAAGGGGTGGTTCGATTTGGGAAGAAGGAAAAGCTGAGCCCTAGGTACATTGGGCCTTTTCCAATTCTCAAGCGGAGGGGCGAGGTGGCCTATGAGCTAGCATTACCTCCTAGCCTGAGCAGAGTACACCTAGTCTTCCATGTATCCATGCATCACGTGTTGCGAGCAAATGCTTCACCTGGTCTTCCATGTATCCATGCTTCAAGGTATGACTCGACTAATGATGTATGCAATTAAATTGGGCAAATGACTATTTCCTTTTATGCATTTATACTTTAATCGAGTTTAAGTCGACTCGTGTTGCGGGAAGAGTCGGAACCCAAGTTGAGCTCGGGTTTAGTCGAGTCATGATTAAGAGTCTAGGGCCTTTAAGGAAGGTTTGATGAGGGATTACTTTTCCATGTGCCGTGCGACTCATCTTTGAGTCGCACAAGGGCAGCGCCTAGGAGAGGGGGAGAGGAAGCAAGGAAAAGGGATTTGGGTCAATCCGAGATTTTGCGCCGTCGTCGGAAAAATTCGAAGTTGTCGTCATCCGATCTTTCATCCTCCCCAATCAAGGTGAGTGGTTGGATTTGAAGAAATGGGGGAGGCAGGTAGCCGAACCCTTAGTGGTGATAGGATCGTGTTTTCTCGCAATTTTCCGACGAATTGAGTTTCTGTAGTTGTGTATACATGATTCTTGTATCAATCTTTGCCGGATTATTTTGTTTTCTAGTCGTTTCCTCCTATCTAGGGCTGCCGAATCATGGGGAAAGGGGAAAGGTCATGCCAAAACTTTTCCCAATCCCCTTGACGGAAGTAGAGCCCTTAGATGATCATAAATCTATCAATAGAGAATTCTCCGTCGTCGATTTCACATGTTAATGTCTTCTCTAGAACTCCTAGGTGTGGCCGAATGAACCCTAAACCTCATGAGAAGGGTTCGGCCAGGGGTAGGGGAAGGGGTAAATTAGTCCTCATGAAATTAAGATATATTGGAGATGAAGAGTTAGGGTCGGAGCTAAATTCTTCTTTCCCTTTCCTACCCTAAGAGGCATGGCTGAGCAAGGTTCCCTTTGCTCAAGGCTCGGCCAAGCCTAGGGGGAGGGAAGGGGTGAGCTTTAGATGGAAACTTCCATGGTTAGAATGTTAAAACTATAGAGGCATGTTGATACTTAGGAAGAACACTAATCATAGTAAGTAAATTTATTAATTTATGAGATTGTAGGAATGTTAGCTTAATGACCATCCTTAGCTCATTCAATCTTTAGATTTTGAAATGATGTATTAGTTACCATGCTTAGTATTTTATGCATTATTGAATTCATTGCTGCCTCGCCATGCTAGATAAATTGTTTCTTATTGAGCTTAATTCTAAAGGTAGTGCATAATTGTTATGTATGAATATTGTGGCTATATATAGTAGATGTTGTAAAGTAAGATTATTTTTCTTTAGATTACACATGCTGTTCTAAAATGTTCATGGGCGGAATTCCAAGGTCGGTACATGAAATTCCCCACCCAAGGTAGTGTATAATGTTAGATAACATGTAGGAAGTTGCGAGATGCTCAGCATATATGGAAACTTAGCTAGGAGATTATATAACTTCTAGGAGTTCTAGTAAATATTTTGGAAACCTAGAACTCTTAGGTGTACACATTTTGAAATAGCATCATTAAATTGTTGACCCTGTAGCCCGGATTAGGGCCAGATACGGGCAATAGCCCGAAGAGTATATAAGGAAACCCTATGACAATTGTTTGTGTGATGTGCCTGAGATGGTCCGCCGAGGAGCGTGGAGCTCAAAAATGACCAATGCTTAGCTTGGCTAGTGTTTGGGTCTTGAGAAGCGCCAGCGGGCCTGCTAGGTGCCAAACTCCAGTTGGGTGGGACTAGCTATCCTTACCCCAGACGGTGTCCGGAGACTAGTGGACCATCCTAGTCGATGGCCCGAGATTACTTGTTTACATCTTGATATGATATGGCCGAACGACCAGTATGATTCTACCTTGTAAGGTAGGGCCGGTTGTAGCTGAGATTTTTATACCAAAAATAGGCCCAAGGGCCGGATGCCGAAGGCTTCATAGGCTGAGATGGCAGGTTTTCACCTATTCGATTTATACATAATGACCCGTGGGGTTAGTAGTCACATTAAAAGTAGCTTACCTCCCTGAATATACATTATGTTGCCTTATATGTCATGCATAAATAATTGAGGATTATGTGGAGGTTTGCTAGAACCGCTCACTGAGTCCCAAGTGGACTCACAGTTTGTTTCTTTGTTTTTGCAGAGCATGAACAGTGATTGTGTCCTGTCGACATGGTGCAGCTGGTGGGCGGGAGGTGGTGCCATATCTCGTAGCGGCGTCCATGAGTCATAGTCCAGCGTTTTAGTAGTTGTTTTCTTTTCTGAATTGACAGTTGTATTTTGGAAAAAAGTTTGTAAAACTTTGATACTTGAGACGTTCAGTTGTTCCGATGTTGGTTTTCTTCTTTAGTTTGAAAACATAAAATTGTGAACTTGAAAACTTTAATAAAGTTTGTGTTGAGATTTCTTTTTTTGTCGACATGTTCTGGTTTTTTTATGTCAGTGTATACAGTAGGCTACAGAGTAGGATGTAGGCCTTGGCCGATCACTCTACCCTCAGTTGGGGTGTGACAATATTAAATACTAAATTTACCCGCTGAGATGAGGTGCTCATCGATTCTTTTGTTTTTGTCAATTTCTTCTTTAAGCATTCATTAAAGCACATGCGGGCTTCTTTTTGGTATGTGTGGACCAGTCCTACCTCTGTCTCTGAGACCAAAAAACTTAAGAGCCAGATGAGGTGTTGAGACGACGACTCCCAACGTGTTCAGTTAAGGACACCCCAAAATCATATGACAGGGTTAGAGCGGTTGATGACCAAGTATTGCACTTCAATCGACTTAGTCTTCGGCTGAGAGCCAAATGTCGTCCTTAGCCAGACATAGCCTCGGACGTTCACTCGACACTTGTTCTTTTGAGAAGGTCCCCGTTGTAAGTGCTAAGGGAAGCTTCAGTCAGCTGCAACTTTTTGAATGTGGAGTAGAACGTCAGCCGAGCGCTACTGGCCAACCGGTACTTACTTTACTGATAATAAAGATGCCGGCAATCTAGGAAATTACCACATGATCATGTAGATTTTTGTCTATCCCTTAGAAGCAGATTCATATAATGATATCACCGATGTTGTGATTCGAGGTCTTTGCGGGCGAGTTGTGCCGTCGATCGCCATGATAGCTCGAAAGGTCGACCTTTTCCTAGCGGAGCGCGTCCCTCCTCCTCCTGCAAATCCTCAGGCTATGCGACTTATGACGCCTCAGAGTTCATTGTTCAGCTACTGTGTCCTCTCGTTGTCATGATGATCGCCGGTTTCCCATAGGGATGTTCTTCTTCGATTTTGGCGTCGAGAGCTACAATCATGCGGGTCCCGACTACAACCATAACTTCTCCTCTTGTGGCCGACGTTGCGGTCAAGGTGGCCCTATTGTATCAAGCGCTCGATCTGATCCATGAGGACTATGCTTTCCTCTGTGGTGTGGCCATAGGTACAATGGAACTCACATTTTTCACTCTTGTCTACATTTGATGGGACTTTTTCCTTCCCGGCGTTTGGAGGATACTTTATCAGCCGCGAGTTGTAGATCTCCCGAAGGATAGTCTCCCTTCTAGCAATGAGTAGGGTGTACTCACGATACTTAGAATGAGGTAGGGGAGGCAATCTCTTTCTCGTAGCATCGTCCTTTCCTCGGGGGTCTCGCCCCTCCCTTTTTTATCAGACTACTTTCCTTGTTTATCCTCGGGGCTAGCTTTGGTGGCTTTTTGCCTTTCGACCTTCCTTGCTTCTTTGAGCTCTTCCATCTCCATATATCCTACTGTTAGCTCTCGAAACTCAGCCATGCTCTTCGGCTTGGCGATGGCTATTTGGTCTGCAAATTATCCTAGTTTCAAATAGTGTTTGACCAAATATAACTCGACATGAGGGTCGAGATTGGATATCTCCATGGCCATGCCATTAAACCTCGTTAGATATTCTCTCACCCATTCGTGTTGTCCTTGTATGATATAGTTTAGGGCGTCCATGGACTTTGCATAGATTATGGACGAGGAGAACTAATTGATGAAGGTCTGGGAGAGCCCCTAGAAATTGTAGATGGAACCCGCCGAAAGAGTGGAAAACCATAAGAGGATGGCAATTTCTAGGAAAGTAGGGTAAGCTTGGCAAAGTAAGGGATTGATAGTGCCATTGAGGAGCATCATGGATCTGAACATTGCTAGATGGGTGGTGGGTAGAGGTGGCAATGAGTCGTGCCTCGGGCCGGCCCATGCTCGGGCTCGGGCTAGCCCATGCTGGCCCATTGTCCGCGCGGGCTGTGCTTGGCACGACCCGAACAATACTCGGGTCATGTCTGACATGACCGGGTCACTCAAAGGGGCAGCCTAGGCCGGCACGACACCCGTCCTTCTGGCTCGGGCCGACCCAACTTCTTTTCTTATCTTTTTTCAAATTTTTTACTGGGCCTGGCGCATGCAGACCTAGCCTTGCGCACGAGGACCTGGCCTCGCCGTGCCAGGGCGACACGATCGTGTTCGGGCTAGCACGAGCCCCGTGCCGTGCTCAGCCCGCATGCCGTGCCCAAGGGACGCGCCCAACCCGTCCTTTGGGCACAAACGTGTCGTGCTTGGCACGACCCAAAAATTTTCGAGCCGGGTCAAGCATGGCCCTTTGTCGGGGCAGGGTTTGTGCCGCCTATAGGCGGATTTGGCCCATTGCCACCTCTAGTGGTGGGATCACTTGTGCCATCATAGGGGCAGAGAGTGGTCAGCACTTGAAGTTGTCTGGGAGGCAAGCCGCCATGATCTGCTTGGTTGATGACCCTGAGTTGACGGGAGAGCGGTGGGCAGTCTCTATGACTTTAGTTCCCCCTCTCTGGTGTTGTGTATGAGAGACCTCATCGTCTCCATGATAACTGTCATCGTCACGTTCTGGCCGACGATACTCGTGCTCAGTTCGATGTTGCTCTTTGGGGCCGCCAGCCTCTGGTTTTGCTCCATGAGATCGCTGGTTGTCTGATCATATGTCAAAATTCTTCCATGGTTGTGTTGGTGGCAATCAGAGCGTCGCTCCTGGTCGTGTTGATATCGCGCGGCGACGGGGTAACACTGTTGTTAGGTTGATGTCGATTGTTGGTGGCAGTGTTGGCCTAACTCCGGATATCAACCATGGTGAGGCAAGTAATATTTACTCAGTCCCGAGGTGGGCGCCAAATGTTCTCGGCTGAGATCGAAAACAATGTAAGTTCTCCTGGCTCCTGGTTGTATGCGGCTCCAGGACGATCTGCAAAGACACTCCGACGTTCAAGTGAGGGTATATTCCAGATGTGTCTGTAAAGAATTGGATTCAAAGAGATACTTGTAGGTGCACGATTTGATTTATAAGTTAGGTCTTTGGTGAAAGACATTCAATGGAGATTTCTCCTTAATTATCGCATGGATATTTTTTGAATGAGTCAATTGCCGAATTTTGCCCATTAATTATGCTATGATTATGTTTGAATCTTCGGATATAAACCAAAGATGAAAATGCCATCTGAATGCCCGGACAGAGCCTCCGTGCCCGGCTTGGGCTAGCTTGGTACTATCCGGATCTCTGAATGGCTAGACTTAACTATGCTTTATGAGTCTAACGAACGGGCCAAGGAATTAGTCCGGTAACTTTCTCATAAATGTTACGTTGTTAACCGGATTTTTGCTGACTTATGCTAACCATGCTGCAATCAATTAAAGAATGAATAGGGGGTAATTGTCAGAAACCTGTAACGTGTAACTGGAACATTAGTCAATCATTGATCCTTACTTAAAAGTGGAAAGGAAATAAATTTATCTGGCATTTATCTATTTGATTCAATGGGCTCTGCAGACTGAAGAACACCAAAAGACAAATGACAGTGGGATAACTTCAAATCTCTCTGATTCATGATTGGATTCCTCAGCCTGCATTCCACCCCATATGATACAGTGAATCTTCTTCCCTGTCCTGGTCCCCATGCATTTTTTTTTTTAATTTGAGGTTTTCTTGATCCCGTGCATTATTACGGCGCTTAAAAGCTATGAATGCAATTGGATGAGACGACAGCAACAGGTTGGTCCAGATCACATGCCTTCTTATGATGGCAGGAACAGCAGATCCCGGGGCCAATGGAATCTTCAACACCTGCAAAGTAGATATTTATATGCTCTTGGCACAGTTTTTGTGGTAGAGCTTGAGCCCTGACCCTTAAAGAGTTTAGCTTGGAAGAGATGGCAGAAGACAAGCCAGCCGTTGTAAAGGAGGCGCCGCCGCAGCCGTCGGAGGCGGTGAAGGACGTGGAGGAAGAGAAGACGGCCGTCGTGCCGGCCCCGGAGGAGAAGCCTGACGACTCCTTGGCTATCACCATCGTCGAGAGTGAGATCTCTTGCTTTTGCTCTCTCCAAGCCTTGAAACGAAAAATATATGCCTTTCCTTTCTTCTCCTGTGACTTTCTTTTATTTTCTCCTCTTTTTTGCTGACTTCATGATATAAATAGGAGTTTTGGAGCAAAAACTGAAGAGATTTTGGGACTTTCTTTGAGTTAATTTCATGTTACTGGTTTTTCTTTGCTCAAAGAACAGTAAATTGAATAACTCCGGTGAAGTCAACAAAAATCTTCAAAGTTTGCTTGAAACCTCCAAAATACGCACTGAATTAACCAAAATTAACCAAAAAGAAAGTGAAGGAAAGTTTGCAATTAATGTTTTTGAAGATAACTTGGCTTGCTAGTGCAGTTACTACAAGCAGAATATTTTAGGATGATAAATTTTTGGATGCATATCCTTTCCCTTGTCCATATCTTCTCTTTTTACATCCTTCACTAGATTTTTTTATTTTGGAATATTTTAGTATGACTTTTAATTTCTGCTTTGCTTTTTTTTTCCCCAGAGATAGAGGCTTCAGATGAAAGAGGTAATTAATTGCTCTCAGAAATAATATATGACTTGCTATGCTAATATTTCTCTTTGTGAAAGAAGCCTAAAATTAAGAGCAAATTTGTGTTTCATCTTCAGGTGCTGTTCTTGCGAAGGTTATGACAGAGAAGCGACTCTCACTAATCGATGCATGGGAGGAAAATGAAAAGGTTAAAGCAGAAGACAGGCGAGTTATCCCTTTTACTTTTGTACAACTCACTGAGTTTGAACATGAATAATCCAATTATTGAGAATGTTTTGTTATTCTTATTTCTCCAAATAATAATAATAATAATAATAATAATAATAACAAACTTGAATTCTTTATATATTTTTTATATGTACTGGCAATTTCCAACAGGGCCTTCAAGAAGATAACATCTGTTGGTGCTTGGGAAATTGCAAAGATGACAGAGGCTGAAGCTGAGATAAAAAAGAAACAGGTCAACAACTATTCTTTTCATTATACTTAAAAATTATGCCTTCGCTCATCATCTACCCAAATTATAGTTGATTTTTGGCAGTCTTAAATGCAAGTCGATCATAAACAATTTTATGAGTAGATGTTGGGTTTCTGTGTTGAGACAAGTAGTTTGTTTAAAACTTACTGCTTTTATTAAAGTGCAATGTTGTATTTGTTCAATTACTATGCAGGAAGATCTAGAAAAAAAGAAAGCCGAATACGCGGAGGAATTGAAAAAGAGAATTGCCTTAATTCGTAAGGAAGCAGAAGAGAAGAGAGCACAGGCTGAGGTTAAGCGCGGTGAAGATGTCATTAAGGCCGAGAAGAAGGCTGCGAAATATCGTTCGACCGGGCTTAGTCCAGTAATTGAAAGAAGATTTTTCAGGCTTTTGGGGGCTTAACCAAAAACTGATGTGTGACAAGATTGAAGATGCCATTCGACCATAGTTTATGCTGTGATTCTTGTGATTTCTGGGTGTGATGTTATCTTTTTTTTCTTTCTTTCTAATAGACTGATTTGGCAATTGTTCAGAAAGGTTTGGTTGGGGAATCTGAGTGTGTTTGATTTGTAAAATGCAGAGCTCCTGTGCATAATGTTATTTTGCATGAACAGATGTTTCATGTATATAAGTCAACTCTTTTACTTCTAATGTAAACATTCTCATGTGTATTTAATCCAAGATTTAATTATTTGGTGTGTTTATTATATCCTTGTGTTGTCAGCCATGATAAAGAATGAAGCTTGTATCAATGCAAAGTAGGATTTTGCATTCTAGTAGAAGGCAAGTTGTATTTTTATATGAATGCTTTTCTGTTCTATATATGAACAAGCAATCAGTTGGCAAATATCATTGTACACATGAATGAAGGGATGGCAGGGAGTTGAATGTTGCTGTCATCTGCAGTTTTGGCTTTTAATTTCTTTATAGAATGAATTAAGTGCAGAGCTGTCAGTAGAATTGGAGTTTCATCATGTGATAATAACAGCAGATCCGAAATGGAACATCATCTTTAATGATTGATGTGCATTCTTTTAGTAAAAATATCTCTTTTAAATAATAATGATGATAATAATAAAAACAAAAACATTGTGTATACTGGGATTTTATTGGTAAGGTACAAACAAGTGAACAATTAATATTCAGAAATATTTCTGAATATATATGAACAGAAGATTTTAATATATATATACATGTAGTATAGAAAGAGATAGGATCTTTGCATGTTAACCTAAACTCTTCATATTTCCAAAAGCATAGAAATATTCCATTTTAGTTATCAAAAAAGAAAGAACTTCAAGTATGGTTCTTCATCATGTGCATTGACAAATAATAAGTTGGTGGTTGATTATTTTTGTCTTTTCTTTTCTAAAACAAATTGTTTCTAGGCTACTTGCACCTTCTCAAAGTCAACTGCAGTCATCATTGCTTGATTTTAAAGACTTGAAGATTTTTGGAAATAATTTAAGAAAAATGATAAAGGAGGACTTATTTATTTATTTATATGTTCATTTACAGGTAGTTCATTGGTGAAGGAGCAATAGCAAAACCAAACTGATCACCTGTTGGATTCATTGTCTAGGAACCCTCTTATTTCTTTCTTTCACGCTCCAATTCAGGGTCACGTGACCGGCTAGGATATATGTCAATATCCAAACCACGCAGATAATATGACAATAAAGATGACCGAACATAAAATGAAATGAGTACACCAATATGAAAGTGAATATTTGTTCAAAGGAAATACATACTCCAATGTCCCTAACAATGACAACTCAATGCATGAAAAGAAAATCCACTACTCGACTACACTACAAGAAATATAATATTTTCCGAGGGCCAAGACCCCACTAAAACCCTTCTTAGCCCCCACTAAATCCTTTTAGTGAGGGTCACCCGGCCCCCAAATGTCCCCAGAAAAAATCTCGTGGGTAAATGAATATCCGAAGGTCAACTAGTGACCCTCGGAAAAAGTACCTATACCGAGAGGCATAACCCTTGGAAATAACAATTTTCCCTGGGGCCATGGCTCCCAAGAAATGGTATTTTTCTCGAGGGTCTGGACTCCTAGGAAATAAGAGTTTTCCTGGGGGCCGAGACCCCCAAGAACCCCCAAGAACCCCCAAGAAATTGTATTTTCCCCTGGGGTGAAGACCCCCAGGAAATGGGAGTTTTCCCGGGGGTCGAGGCCCCCATGAAACATAATTATTTTCAGATCTCTAGTCCAGCAGTCTCTAGTCCACTAGGAAGGTCTCTCCTTAGCAGATGCATCTTGGGAAAACACAATACAACAGCAACATATTCTTCCAAATTTTATGCTTGGGGACAAGCATATTTCTTAGTGAGAAAGAGATGCTATCATGCAAGAACTAGTGAGCCAACAAAATGACACATCAGTGCAAGATCTAGGAGAACCAACAAACTCGGCAACTGAGGTGGACGCAAGATAGAAACATAAGAACCAGTGCTACTAACACAAAGTATGAGTTGAGAACAATTAACTCCATGAAAGAATCAAGTGTACTATCATGAAAACTTGAGCAATTAAATAAAGAACAATTACAACATATTTGTAGAAACTTTGAATTGTATTTTATTACATTGAATATTTTAATATTACACATGCAGCCTTAAATCAGTAAATCTTCTTGGAAAATGTTATGATATAATGTAATGCCTTTAATAGACAATGGAAATGGGAAAACACATGCTAAGATTTATTCTTCTCTTGTCATTCTCCAACTCTAATTGCTCTGTCTTTCTGCAGTCCCCTTTCTGCATTCTTCATTTTGCCACCCTACTGCCGCCTCTTTGTTCACTAGTTATCTTCAAGCTCGGCAACTATGGCTGCTCATCCTCATCACCTTGAATCACACCTATAGCAAGGAACATAACAGAATATAATGATTTCAAGTGGACATTGTTGCAATTAACACATGGATATTTGATTCTATTATCATTTCGAGTTGAATTGCGAAAAGCATAATCCAGGAACTGATCTACTCCTCTCATATATTCTGAACTAAGCCTATGAGCCTTCATCCAACTCTTATCAATGTTATCCATAGATAAAGCAATATTTACCTCTTAAAGAAATTAAAGTAAACCTAAACAGGAGAAAAAACATAAAAAGATATCAATAACAGATCAAGAAACAAACATGAATATCACTAAAACATAAGGAAGACCATATCAGATTTGGAAGAGAGAGATCAACCAAAATATGAAGAATATAGTATAGTAGAACTGAACTTGGAAAACAAGACATAAAAGGGATAAAAAAAAATCATGATTTCCAGAGCAAATGCACAAAGATCAGCTCAACTATATTCCAAACTACTAAGGAACCAATTACTTTCATTAGCTAAGGAAACAATAGTATAAGCTCTAACATTCATAAAAATTACAAGGTACAACTAATAATGTAAGAAATTAAGAGTACAACTGAAAAAATAGCATCATTGATGCTCTGTTCTTAATTCAACTCTAGGTCATTTTTGTTCTTCTTATACTTCTTGTTTGGCTAAAGATTTCATGGCTGCAGTACTAAAGCAATTAATTAATGCAGACAATTTGGTCAGGTCACGGACGATATAACGTCAGATATATAGATGATTAGATGATTAAAATATTGAATATATAACTATATAATAAAATAGATGGAGGATTTGTACATAACTCAGTTAACTGTTGTTTATAACCCACTAATCAATATATAAGTATTTATAAAGAATATAGCAAGAAGGAAGGCTCTCAGTTAACTTCTTTTGAATTTAATTCTTCTCAAGAGGCTTTAAAAGATGATCCACAAGTTGATGTCCAATTACTACTCTAGAACGTGAATAAGAAGTTCATTAAAAGTTTTCTAGAGAAAACATCCACAAGATTAATTAACATAGTTTCAAATGTTATCTGTCCGCTGTTGTCTGCATCTATCATCTTAAACATTTCCTTCAGGCCAGCAATTTCATCTTCAGAAAGGTGCTCAGCAATTACCTATACAAAGAGCATTTCTCAAAGAAATAAAAGTAATTGTGGGTAATGAGGATATGGAGATATACTCTAAATAAAATAAGGCATTTAAATAATTATAATGAGAGGGAAGACAACTAGAAAGTTATCAGAATGCTGCTTACTCTGATAGCAATCCTTTTGAGTTTATTCATTGCAGAGAATTGTTTCAAACGAGATAGCACTGCAGAATCCAAAGGCTTATCAGGAGCCACTCCATTAACCTGTACCTCATCTTTGGTACTTATGAGGCAAACTTTTGAAGTAGCTTCATAGTCATTGCTAGAGGGTGCTTCAAATGTGTGAGAGGTGGAGGTGGAAGCACTTGACCTCTTCCTTGCTTTGTTCTTCATGCTTGAGCAATTTTTCTTCACATGCCCCTTTTCTTTGCAAGCATGAAAGATTACTATTCTTTTTCGGCTCTTGATGCTACTTCTTTGACTAGAAGAGCTATGGGCATCAAAACCAAGATTAGTAGTAGGTGTGTGACCATTGTCATCACCACCTTCATCAAAAGTGCCAATTTCTTCAGTTTTGGCATAATCATATAAAACATTTAACGAGGCCCATAAATCAAAAGCCAAAGAACAATGCATGACTTTTTCTAAAATGTCATTTGGTAATGTGCAAAGAATACAATTCATGGCATCTCCATTATACTTAAACATTTTCTTATCCATTTCACTCCAAGTATGCATATCATCCTTAGGTTCAATGAATTCCCAATATAACATGTTAAAGACTTCAAACCCTTTAGTCTTTAAATAGGTGTACATCCTATATTTCCAAAGACCAAAGTTTGAGTTATCAAACCTAGGGGGTGTAGACGCTACCGACTCTAGAGCCATTTCAAGATCAAGACGAATTGTAGAAGGGATGGTGAAATCACAATCTACGACCCACTCTGATACCAATTGAAGGTGAAATGGCCACACTAGAGGGGGAGGGTGAATAGTGTGTTTGCTAAGTAATTAGCCTAAATTCTAATTTTAATCAATTACTTAACTCGTTTAGGCAATTGGCAATTTGATGAATGAATGCGGAAGCGATAAATAATTAAGCAAATAAAACACACAATGAAATAATACAAACACGATATTTATAGTGGTTCGGCCCCAATGCCTACTCCACTACCTAAGCACCCCGCTTAGGATTTCCAAACTAGTTTTACTAGATTAATTTATGTTTCCCTTACATACGAGGACTTTTCACCGGAAAGTCTCCGCTCTCCAACCGAAGACACTTTCACACCCGGAAGTATCCCGCCTTCCTACCGAGAGCACTTTCCCACCTTAACCCTAAGGGACAACTAAACTAATCCTAGTAAACACTAAGTTTACACAAGTGGCTTTACTCTTATACCAAGATACCACTTCTACACACAAGACCAAAACACCTGGTCTTCTACACGCACAAATAAAATAGTTTAAATAACATAATAGATTTACAATCAAAAGAGCTTAAGGATAAACCAATAATAAAAGCTCCTTTGCAAGCCTTTGGCTCCTTCAACTCGTCAAGGGATGAGCTTGATCAAAACTCGAGTTGAGCCCACAGCTGGTGCTTGAAGAATGAACTCGACAGAGGAATAGGCGCGCTTCAATCAATCACTTGGAAGACTTTAATCTTCCTTTTAGATGCTCAATAATCACTGTGGGAATCAAGGAAGAGTCTTAAAAGATTTATATCAAGGTGTATTTATACCCTTGTGGAGAAACGACTACTCAACGGATAGTTTTCTACCCGTTACAGACCGCCGGTCGAAGCGCTGGTCGACCGGTCATTCGACCGCGGCAATTTACCTTGTGGTCGGTCGACCGACGGGTCGATCGCCCAGACGCAAATCATGAATCCGCGATCTTCGGTCGACCCGTCGGTCGACCGACGCATTTGTGTCTCTGGCTTATACGCAAGTCGGTCGATCGATTGGTCGACTGCCAGCCTCGACCCATTTTGGGCTTTGGTCGGTCGACCGCCTGATCGATCGCCCGACCCAAGAAACTTGCGATTTCACTTTCGATCGACCGATGCAAGATGCGTCTGTAGCTAGCCTCAGTTCGGTCGACTGCTAGGGCTACTGCCCATCTTACCCTATTCGGTCGACCGACCGGTCGATCGAATTTAGGCTGAGATTGTTTTCTTCAGCCTTTTTCTTCTGCGCTTCATTTTCGGGTTCCGGCTTTCAACGAGCATCATGACAGAGATCTTTCCATGTGATCTTTGAGCTCGTCCGATGCGACTTTGGTGCGCTCGTCGATCTTCGAGAAGTTTCACGACGAACCCGAGCGCGACGATCAATGTCCTTTCGATTTTGTGATTTCTCCGATTTATTCGATCGAGGACATCGAACGCTAGTCGATATGGAACCTGAAAGATTCTCAATGAAATCATTAGTTTCATATTTGTTATCATCAAAATCATCAAAACCGAGATTAAGGCTAAGGTTAAAAACCTAAAGCCAACAGTAGAGGAAGCAGAGAAATCAGAGAAAGGGGTAAAATGAAATGACGCGGGAAATGAAATGATCTTGGGAGACTTGTTAAACAGAGGTAAAATATTTAATTTTCCTTGCAGAGAAAGGGGTAAAATATTTTGAGCAAATACCCAAAACCATATTTTCCTCTTCTCTTTTTCCCAAATCCATAACTTTCAATTAGATATTCCCAAAATCATAACTTAAAGTTCATTTTTCCGATTTTGCCCCTAGCGGTTGGTTTGGACGCTGGCCGACCAGTTCAACAAAGTTTGAACCGGTTCAACAGGGTTTAAGGAAAAAAACCGATTCAACAGAGTTTTAAGTAATGGACGTAGAACTGGGAGCACGTAACTTATTCTTCACTTCTTCTCCGGCCGGCGTTAGAACTTCTGGAGACTCAAGGTTTTCTCCTTGGCGCCTTGCTTTGTTGACGTCGCATTTGCTCTTCCCCGTGCTCGGACATGTCGTTTGCTTAACTTCCGCTCAGTCGTTTGCTCTTCCCTGTGCTCTTCCCCATATTAGCTAGCTCGACCTTGTTGCTACTGGCGGCTTGCTTTGTTGACGCCGAGGTTTTCTCTTCATTCCTCCACGACCTCGACTAATACCTTGGCTGTTATATATTTCCGGCAAAGTCATAGGATTGTACCTACCGTTTCACTTATTTTTTGGTTTATTATGTAGAAACATTCCATATTAGTGAACAAATCTCTAATGATGTACTCTTTTTTGCTTGATTCAATACTTTTATGAAAGTATCTAATGTCCTAGTTTTTGAATACTTAGCGGCATTTCATACACATACAGTTCCATTAGTAAAGTTTCTTCATTATTAGCCACTTCTCAAACAAGAATGGTTGTTACACTCTATTTAACAGGAACCCTAGTTGTAACTTGGGAGTTGTTTCAAGACTTTCGCAAAAGTCTATAAGTGCATCCGCCCAGATTTGTATCATCAGTGTCCTTGGTTTTTTGTTTAATTTAGTAGAATCATTCTATATTAGTAATGATAAAAATAATGATATTATCTTTTTTGATCAATTCCATACTTTTGTGAAATTATGGAATTATATAGTCTATTCCATACTCATTCTGATTAAATTTGGTTATAGGTGTATGTGTGATGGCTGATGCACATAGTTTTGTGGTGCAAGATTCTGATATTGATAATATCTTATGAGTTATTGAATTATATGTCATTCATCCTCACTTATTGTTAACTACGGATAAACAAATAATTATCAACTTATATCATTGTAGGTCACAACATCTTGACAATGATGACTTTATTGTGCCTGATACATATGCCAATGTACAAACTTCTACACACAACAAGCGTCAAACCAGGTTGAAACTATAACTGACAATGTCATTGTAGCTCAAGAAAATACAAGTCAAACATTTTTAGATCTGAACTTTCCTTTGACATTTGATGATGATGAGTATGACTACATTGAGGAAGAGCTTGCTGAGGAGAGGATAAGAGAAGAAGTGGAGGCAATTGAGGAATTCCCAAATTCAATTTTTACTTCTAGTGATGTAATTGAGAGATATTTTCCATTGGAGGAATATATGTACGAGAATAATGGAGCATGTGAGGGTGTGGAGAATATCCACACAAGCGATGAGGAAACTGAAACATATATGAACAATGATGAAGATGTCATTCCTTCTGAATCCTATGATGTTTTCGCTTTTGAAGATGCCAATTGCATTGATTTTGACTTCATTGACGGTCAGTATGATATAGGGGATCATGATTTTCAAGTCGAAGAAGAAGAAGAAGATGACACCATGGTAAACTCCATGAATGTTTATCCAATTGATGATGATTCACAGACTTCAGAATTGTATCGACATCGGGTAATTCATTTGAAAATAATAAGGTGTCTTCCATACTTTTCTGAAAGTATTGAACTAGAGGAAATAGTAGTTTTGTTGTCTATAATGTATACTTGTATATGTTACCCTCTGTAAAACTATAATAATCATACCAGTATAAGGCATTCTATACTTTTACCAAAGTATAGAACTTGGGAAAATATCATTCCAATGATTTTTTTTTATATACCAGTCTAATAAATACCATTTGTAAAGATTATATTTGAATTCTGTATGAGTCTATATAATAGTCGTATTCGTTGATAGACATTCCATACTTTTGTGAAAGTATGAAATTATATAAAATATCAGTCCAGTTATCATTTATTGGATATCAGTATAATAAATACTAGTCTTGTATTAATTTCAGGTATTTTCTGATAGAGATAGTTTCAGGAGAGCTCTTACCACTTATTGCATCAAGCGAAATTTTGAATTCAGACGGATCCAAAGCAATAGTCACTATATCAAAGTCGGATGCAAATAGCCCAATTATTGTTGGACGTTGTCAGCAACCGGCATGGGTAAAGTTCAAATAGTGACTTTTGTCAATGAGCACAATTGTACTGTTGCAAGGCTGAACTTGG
This sequence comes from Canna indica, assembly GCA_034359265.1. Lineage (NCBI taxonomy): Eukaryota > Viridiplantae > Streptophyta > Magnoliopsida > Zingiberales > Cannaceae > Canna > Canna indica. The sequence goes on from CP136894.1 coordinate 18,188,444, forward strand.
ACCATCGATAATGCACTGCCACTTTTGTTGCGAATCACATAAAGGAGCATCTTTTGGGCAATGAGAAAATCAATAGTAGGTTCATTATCTCTGAGATAAGAAAGGTATTTGGAGTGTGTATATCTTATAAGAAAGCATACAATGCACTCCAAATTGCTCTCGTTTTCGTTCGTGGTGACTATGATCAATGCTACAATTATTTGCCAGCATATCTTAGGGAATTAAGGATTCGTGACTTTGAATCAAAAGTTAAATTGATGAGTTATTCCTCAACCCACCATTTTCGACGTGTGTTCTGGGCTTTCGGTGCAAGCTAGCATGGATTTAGAGAATACATGTGTCCTATATTATGTATTGATGCAACACATCCGAGAGGTGTTCTTATGATTGCAACTTCTGTTGATGCATAAAATAAGCTTTTTCCCGTGGCATTTGCTGTGACTGAAATTGAAAAAACAGAAGCATGGGAGTGGTTTTTTGGATGAACTTGTAGATATGTCCCCGGTTATAGGGGATTAAGTATTATGAGTGATCGGAACCCAGGAATTATAGCTGCTGTGAGAAATGTCTTTCCGGATGCTGTGCATGGATATTATATGGTTCATCTTGCAAAAAATTTAGTACATGATGTTCGTTCAAAAGATGCTGTGCCCTTGTTTTAGGCAGTTGCAAGATCAACCACGGAACATTCATTTAATGAATGTATGCAAAAGATATTGGTTATTCATGAGCAAAGTTACCAATGGATATCTCAATTGGAGAAGGAGAAATGGGCTAATTTCTTTTTCCCCGGTAGGAGGTACGATATTATAACAACTAATTCTGTGGAATGCTTGAATGCATTATTTAGGGAAGTTCGTGGGTTGCCAATCACAACATTGATTGAGATGACAAGACACAAGGTCTCGGAGTGGTTCTTCAAGAGACGTAAAGTTTCTCTTACATTGACCACTACTTTGATTGGAAAAATGAAAACAATTTTAGCAGAGAATCGCCACAAATATCGTTGGCATGCTGTGCAGCCACATTGGGACCATTGCTACTAGGTACAAACATCATATCAAACAGTTATTGTTGATTTAGCTAATAGATCATGCTCCTGTAGAAAGTTTCAATTTTATGGTATTCCTTATTCACATGTCATGGCTGTTATCGGTTATTGTAGTCTTGACCCTTATGAGTATTGTGAACGTTATTTCACTGTTGAGACTTATCAAAAAATATATGAGGATAAAATTTATCCAACAAGAAGCAAGCAATATTGACATAGAGAGAACCTTATGATACCGAAGTGAAACCACCCTAATCTTTAGCACAACCTGGTAGAAAAAGAAAAAATAGAAGAGAATAAAGACGTAGTGGCAGACTTCAGAGGAAGTGCTCAAGATGCAAGCAAGTAGGGCACAACAAACGTTCATGCAGAGCTCCCCCACCCAACTGACAACACACTTCATTTCTGATAAAATTTTTGTTGGATAAAATTTTGAGGGTATATATCATATTTTGGATACCATTTGATGCATAGCCATACTTTATTTTTGAATTCTGTATGAGTTAAGATCAGAAGAAGACATTCCATACTTTCATGAGCTTAAATCATACAAAATTCACTAGTGAAAGTACTAATTTTGGACTCTGTATCACAATTACTATATGTTAATATATTATTGGACATCATTTCTAAAGTCTGTAAGTTAAATTTTGTATGAGTTAAACTCAGAAGAAGACATTCTATACTTTCATGAAAGTATGGAACTAATGAAAATATTAGTTTTTGACTCTGTATCATAATTACTATCTGTTAATATATGATTGAATATTCTTTCTAAAGTCTGGAAGTTGAATTCTGTATGAGTTTAGCTCAGAAGAAGGCATTCTATACTTTCATGAAATTATAGAACTGGTGAAAATACTAGTTTTTTACTGTCAAAATGCTAATTAGCCATATTGGATTCTCTTTCTAAAGTCTTAAGTTGAATTCTGTATGAGTTGAGCTCAGAAGAAGACATTCCATATTTTCATGAAAGTATGGAACTGGTAAAAATACTAATTTTTGACTCTGTATCACAATTACTATCTATTAATATATGATTGGATATTCTTTCTAAAGTCTGTTAGTTGAATTATGTATGAGTTGAGCTCATAAGAAGGCATTCCATACTTTCATGAAAGTATGGAAAGTATGGAATTGGTAAAACTACTAGATTTTTTCTGTCAAAATGCTAATTAGCCATATTGGATATTCTTTTTAAAGTCTGTAAGTTGAATTATGTATGAATTAAGCTCAGATGAAGGCATTCCATACTTTCATGAAAGTATGAAACTTGTAAAAATACTAAATTTTTTTTTTCTGTCAAAATGCTAATTAGCCATATTGGATATTTTTTCTAAAGTCTGTAAGTTGAATTCTGTATGAATTAAGCTCAGATAAAGGCATTCCATATTTTCATGAAAGTATGGAACTGGTGAAAATACTAGTTTTTTTCTGTCAAAATGCCAATTAGTCATATTGGATATTATTTTTAAAGTTTGTAAATTGAATTCGTTATGAATTAAGCTCAAAAGAAGGCATTTCATATTTTCATGAAAGTGTGGAACTGGTGAAAATACTAATTTTTTACCGTCAAAATGTCAACTAGCAAATTAAACAACTCAGAATTCCAATTAGCCAACTAGTTTTTGTCATAGAATCAGAAGAATTTTGGAGTATGATAAAATACAAATTAAACCCTGTACAATTATATTACACTGTGATAATCCTCTATCAAATAGGGGATTATAAATAGTTTTTGTTTCAACATTTGCAGTATCGTACGTTACAACTTGACATTTGAATAAAAGTCATTCAAGAAAGTTGTTGCAAGCTCCAATCGAAACCTTTTCATATTCTATTGACTCTAGTCCATTGGTTCTGATTTGATCAAATATTCAATATACTTCATCAGAAAGATACCACAATCAACACTCAAATTTTGTTGAGGACATTCAAACATTTCTTTTCTCCAACCTTCCGATTTCATCTGGATGCTAAGGTTGGGGCATATGGCATCCAAATGTTCATTTGGCATTGATTGAAGCATTGAAACATTATCCTCGAAATCATGGGAGGAGCCATGGTAGGACCACATTGAATTTAGATGAAAGAATAATTTTTGCTCAATGTCCACCACAAGGAGATACCAATGTCCTCCGGTATTTTTTTCTTGATTTGAATGATGGAGGCGGCTACTATTAATGGGCATAAAAATATATTTAAGAATAGAAGACACGACTGATGACCTTTGAATGGAATTCAATACAGCAGCCCCATGGCTTCTATAATATCTCTGGAAAAGAAATAATTTTTTTTAGTCTAAAAGTGCAAAAGTAATGAATTCATACTTTATCAAAACTATAGAATGTCATTAATAAACAGAAAAACCCAACTTCCATACTCTGGAAGTGCAAAAGTAATGATTCCATACTTTGAGAAAACTCTAGAATTCCAAGAAATAATTCATTAATCAAATTCCACACTTTATCAAAACTATAGAATGTCATTAATATACAGAAAAATCCAACTTCCACACTTTGGAAGTGCAAAAGTAATAATTCAATACTTTGATAAAACTCTAGAATTCCAAAACATAATCCATTAACCAAATTCCACACTTTATCAAAACTATAGAATGCCACTAATACACAGAAAAATCCAACTTCTATACTCTGGAAGTGCAAAAGTAATAATTCCATACTTTGTCAAAACTTGGAATTCCAAAAAATAAATCATTAACCAAATTTCATATTTTATGAAAACTATAGAATGTCATTAATACACAGAAAAACTCAACTTCCATACTCTGGAAGTGCAAAAGTAATGATTCCATACTTTGAGAAAATTCTAGAATTTCAAAAAATAATCTATTAACCAAATTTCACACTTTATCAAAACTATAGAATATCATTAATACACAGAAAAACCTAACTTCCATACTTTGTCAAAACTCTGGAATTCCAAAAAATAAACTATTAACCAAATTTTATAATTTATCAAAACTATAGAATGTCATTAATACACAGAAAAACTCAACTACCATACTCTGGAAGTGCAAAAGTAATAATTCCATACTTTGAGAAAACTCTAGAATTCCAAAAAATAATCCATTAACCAAATTTCACATTTTATCAAAACTATAGAATGTCATTAATACACAGAAAAATCCAACTTCCATACTCTGGAAGTGCAAAAGTAATGATTTCATACTTTGAGAAAACTCTGAAATTTCAAAATTTTGCTAAATAAATGATAAATTTACCTGAAAAATTATGCCCAAATATATATGATTAGTTGGGCTGCTACAAGCATTCCTTAATAAGATTCATGTGTAGCCATCAATCGTGTCGTTGTCTATGAGTGCATCGAAGTCTAGTATATTCCATAAACATTTCAAGTTTAAAAAGTAGTGCCCACATCTCTAAATATAATCATTGCTCAACCTAATCAAATAAAAAATACTAATAAATATTCAATCTACTACACCATTCCAGCATATTCAATCTAATTTGTTGTCCCGCAATAAATTCTAGACTCACTCTAATTTCTAATGTATTCACTCATAAATACAATTATTGTCCCGCAATAATAATTTAAATTGTAATAACACTCACTCTAATTTATTCAAAGTTAGAAGTAAATTGGCAATGTCCTCCTCCACATCTTTGAATTCATTTCTTATCTGCATCAAAAATAAGAAGAGAGTTATTGTCATTATAGTTATTTAGCTGCATCCTTATACACTTCGAAGAATTCAATTTTTACCTTTCGGAGAATTTTTCCTTTTGCGGCTGCATGCTTTTTAATAGCTTTAGTTTTCTCATCTTTTTTCTCATTATCTTCATCATCCAGACCTAAGTTCAATGAAAAAATTGATGTGATACCTTTTGTCTCTTGTTTTGACCTCTTAGTGTATCTCTTTGCAACAACTTTTTTCTTTCTTTTGGTTGGCTCCGGGCTTGCAAAAGTAATGATGGTTGGTTCCGGGCTTGGGACAACAATTTCTTCAACCTTCTCCTGAAATTTTTTGGCTTTTTTGCCATTTATTTTCTGCCACAGGGGGGTTCCCCTCCTTTCCCTCAGATTATATTTATTCTTTTGAATTGATGTCATCCTAACAATAGTCCTATATACAATGCTGGGGTGAGAGGGCATGCATAAACGGTAGATCTCTTCTTCTGCCTTATTTTTCCTTAATTTCCCTTCGTAAATATCTATTTATGTGTTCTTGGCAGTATCCCATTACAAAATCAATCAACAAATCTTCGACCGTTTGAAAAAAATTACATATTAAAAAGTCATTTCATAGTTTGGTAAAAGTATGGAATTAGAGAAAATACTATTGAACTAGAATAGATATGTAACTTCAATATGTAACTTCATACCCTAGTGCGTGGCCGGAATAAAAGTTATTCTTCGGCTGAAGGAATAAGATTTTTAACAACTTCAAAATGGGTCCCAAACTCCCATTTGGACTCAAGGGTACTTGTTTGCCAGTTTATAATAACTCATTTCCACAATCTAGGCTTATTTGGTATGACTTTGGAAACCAAAATGGGAATATGTTCAAAAAACCAACCCTGTCAAAGAAAATATAATCCATAACATAGGTTATTAATAATATAAAACAAAATATTGACATAAAAAATATCATACTGACCAGCAAAAGAATAACACAACCACGCATGTAGGTGGCAGTTGAGTTAGCTTGCTATTGTTCAACTACTAACCTTATTCTTTCCCCAATGGAGGGGATTTGTCCGGCTACGAATGAATATATACAATTGGACCAATTGTACTTACTAATGTCATTCAGGTTATCTACATAACCCAACAAATTATAAACCGGTACGCGATATCCGAGAGTACAAAACAATATACATGAAAATATATATAAAATGTACAAACAACAAAAATCCTCTATATCTTGAGGATTGTTGGAGCCATGCACTTGAATCATTAGATCTTCAATTTGTGTCCTACTAGGTGCTGCTCCATCAGGAAAAAATTTGGCCTTCATATAGCCCTCGCAAGTGGCTTCACTTGCCTCCTCTGATGTTGGAATTATTTCTCTATGATTAGGCAAGCCTAAGAGGAGAGCCACGTCAGATTCTGAAAACGTCACATCCTTTCCTTTAAAGTTAAAAACTAGGTCTTTCACCCACTGCTTCATAATTAAGAAAAACAAATTCCTAGACATTGGGAATTCTCCTATGTCCAGGAATATTCCAAAATGGGTGGTCTGTATCAGAGCTTTCTCTTGTGGACTTATGTGAATGCTTTGCAGGTTGCCCCAATTGTGATCTAAACCTAGTCGGAGGAAGCTTCTGAATCTATCTACATAGCAAGTCCATTGAAGGACATGTCCATGTCCTTTTACCACTCTTGAGGGTAGTGCATTATGTTCCACAACCTTCATCTTGTTGATTTGGAGCTTGCTGACTTCTATTATCAATTGGGTATGCAACATAAGTAGTTTGTTGTTTAAAAAATAAGATAAGATCTAATAGTTAATAAACAAAGAAAACAACAGACTCATACCTACAAAGCTAACCTTGCGAGTGCTGTGTTAGGTCCTCATTTTCCAAATGTAATTCTAAAAAAACTAAGCACCACATTTCATTGAAAATAAATGAATCATTGGATAAGTGACATATAGAAGTCTATATAAGCCTTAATGTTTCAATATTGGACTAATTTATGACCCATATATGACCATTCCATATTTTTCCAAAAGTGTGGAAAGGAACTGAATTTATAATATTTCAAAAATATTTCAAAAATATTTCAATAAATTTTCCAATAAACTATATATAGAAATCAACATTAAGCTAATTAATGCAATATTACCCTAATTTATGGCAATTCCATACTTTTACAAAAGTATGAAATTGCATTTACATTATACTATTTCATAAGTTTATCAACTTATATGTCTGTAATAGGGTCATATAAAACCAAATAGTATTTGGACTCAAATAAAACCAAATAGTACTCAATAAAATAGTATTCCATACTTTTGCAATAAAACCAAATAGTACACAATATTACCCTAATTATTGACAAATCCATACTTCTGCAAAAGTATATAATCATATTAAAATCATACTATTTAATTTCTATAAATCTTGAAAATTTGAAATTAGGGTACAAGCTCATAAAGGACTCAAATATAATCAAATAGTATTCAATAAAATAGTATTCCATACTTTTGCAGAAGTATGGAATTTCTTTGAAATTAGATGAGCTATTCTTAAACAGTAAACAACAAAATGTGTAATGTGTAACCATTAAAGGTAATAAATAAAAACTAAGAAAACAGTTAATAAAACTAGGGTACACCATCAAAGTTACAGTGAGGAGCTTACCTGTGGGGTTAGGAGCTTTAAAGAACTTGTCCGGAGAATGGGGCGATAACACTGAGGTATGATGCGGCGATTGGAGCGATTTGGGAGGCAACAGAGGATGCGAGAACACAGGATGATGGTTTGCTTCAAGGGCTTTGTGCGGGATGTGAGAACATAGGGTCGTGGTTTCCTTCCAGGGATTCGACCGAAGAAGACAACAGAGAATGGCGGTCTCCTTCCGACAATTCAAGTAGCAACAACGGCGACAAAGGAAGACGAAAGGGCGATCGGTAAAAAGGTAAAAAGTAAGGTTGAGCGATAAAAAGTAGTAGAGATGAGCGGGAAATCCTATGAACCGGTTTTTTTCCTTAAACCCTGTTGAACCGGTTCAAACTTTGTTGAACCGGTCGGCCAACGTCCAAACCAACCGCCAGAGGCAAAATCGGAAAAATGAACTTTAAGTTATGGTTTTGGGAATATTCAATTGAAAGTTATGGATTTGGAAAAAAGAGGAGAGGAAAATATGGTTTTGGGTATTTGCTCAAATATTTTACACCTGCGAGAGTATAAACGGAGGTAAAATATTTAATTTCCTCGGGAGTTGAGGCCCCCAGAAAACTAAACATTTATGGTCAAGGCTATTCCGAGGGGCTAAATTTCTGGAAGCCAGAAATAAATCCCAGGAAAACTATTTCCTAGGGGGCGAATTTTGGGGAGGTTGTAGGGACGCGAATTAAGGGGGTCTTGCATCTTAGGGTTGGTTTTAGGGACAGACTCTCTAGCTAATTGATTTGGCAACTTAAAATAGACACATATATTAAGGGGATCTTGCATCTTAGGGTTGAAAATGGGGTCACACATGCTCTTTTCATAGATGACCTATTGCTTTTATGTGCAAATGATGAGATAAGATTGAGAAATTTAAGACTCTTGCTCCACTGCTTTGAACTTGCCTCGAGATTTAAATCAATTTAAATAAGATCTATCTCTTAACCTTAGATGGTGAACATGCTATAATGCACAACTTGACCTCGGAAGTGGGGTGTAAGGTAGGGAGCTTTCCCTTTCCATACTTTAAACTCCTCCTTAGAGATAGTAAGCTCAAACAAACATACGGGAAATAACTCATCACTAGAATTGATAGCAATCATATACCACACTTATAGATATCACCATCTCTAGTAGTGTCACGTACTTGTTACCTATATGCAAGACTTGCTTATGAGTGTTAAAAAGCATAGACAAGAGAATAATGAATTTTTTTTGGGTTATTGCTAATGCCACTTCCATCATCGAAAAGTCTTTGGTTAGATGGAACTCGGTTGAATGCCCCAAACATGATGGGTTATGAGTGTGCTCGACCTACAACATCATAATCAAGCTAGGTTGGGTTCTTTGTTCTGGAGATTCTTACAGGATAAAAAGATAAAGTAGGTGGAGATTCTTACCAAGATATCACCATACGATATGTGCCGGTCTTTAGTAATGGTAGTGTTGGGTTTCTGTGGTAAAAACAACAAAGTTTCTCATCTACAAGAAACAACTCTTGCACCTTGCCCAAGATTGCTCGTCTCCAAGGTGGAGAAAGCTTCTCGGTTCGGTGCCCTTCCTGAGGAGGTGGCAGCTGCTCTTGAGGGATGTATGCGACTTCAATTATTTTCTTGTGGGAAAGAGGCCACCTTCACAAGAGCATCCCGCGAGATTATCGGGCGGCAACATCATCTCCACCTGCAATAAATACAAACACGACATGCCTCAGGTAACATAAGTTCCAATTTCATTACCTCCACCTCGAATACCTATACTGACTTTGAGCGTCGGAGTGTCTTTTGTAGACTCCCTAATCGAAGTTGCACCTGATTAAGAGAGACACCGAACCCGACTACACCAATCCTCAGGCATGAACATGTTAGATTATAAATAGTTTCTCACCTCATTATTTCTCTCCCATTTAGGATTCTCGATCATCGAGCAACGAGTAGGGGTCATTCTTTTGGAGGTAGATTTTTTCCCTTTTTCTTCTTTTGTACTTCATTAGGGTAATATGTCATGTGTTAAGAAAGGAAGAGACATCGTTTTTGAAATTCATGTTTGTGTTTGGAGGTAGTTCTTTTGTACTTCATTAGGGTAGATTTTTGGAGGTAGTTCGTGTTTTTCAAATTAAATCAAGTTATACTTGTTTTTCAAATTAAATCACTATCTTTTTTTATAAAAAAAATGTATTGTACAGTAGCAGGAGCACCTACTCTTCATCGGCATCGGCGAGTGTCGACACAGCTGCGCCGGTTGAGGCTGGCAGCGGCCAATGGCAGCACCGTCGTCTAAGCAGGGCGCTACAGTGCTCGGGAGGGATGCCACCAGCCAAGCGGGCTGCTGCATTGCCTGAGCGGTGCGCCTCAGCCACGATTTGGGCCCGCCGCGCTAAGTCGGGGCAATGCTGCCCCGCTTGCAACAATTGTCATACCCGTGAAAAATAGGAAAAAAATAATAAATTAATTTATTTTGGCTTCAGCGGAAAAGTCGGGAAACACGTCGGAGCAGGCTAAGAAATCGTCGTAGGGCACGATTTGTGATTTGAATCTTATGCATGAGGAAAATTATTTTATTTGAGTCGGGATGGAAGGTTGGGTCAAGTCGAGTTCGTAGGTTCAAACGAAACTCGATTCAGATGAGTATAGCTAGGTCGAGTTATGGTCCCTTTAAGTCATAAGGGCAAAGTCGTAAATTAAAATAAATAGATAGGAGGAGTGGGCCGTGGGACACCGTACGGCTCCAATAGAGCTGCACGCACGCCGAGGGTAGGGTGGAGAAATGTCATAACCAAGCTTTGGCCGGGGTTGCTCGCCGTCGTCGCCAGTCTTCATCCTTATCTTCTTCCCTTCATTTCCCTTGTCATGGTGAGTGGTTTGCCCTTATTTGGTGGTTGTTTTCTTTGTGTGGCCGGTCATGATGTGATGATGAGGAGATTTGGAGAAATTCTTTCTCTTGTTCTTGATTTTACGATTCATCGCTATTGAACCTCTGTTTTAAGAATGGGAGATGGAAGAGGAAAGACAGACCATAGTACTCGCTCCCCGGTCCCTCCCTCCTCATGCCGTTCTCAACCTTCTCGCCATTGGGGTTTGTGCTCGCATCATCTTTCAATTGTTTGGGATTAGTGGGTGTGCTTATTTTTGACTGTTGATTACAATGCAACATTACGATCTTTAATTGAGGAAGCCGTGAATGTTAAAGAATATTGTAGCATCTATTTAGGCGTACTTCAACTTGCTTTTCACCAAGACCAAGGATTTGTGAGAACGCAAGAGGATTATTAAATTGATGATTTTTCTCTTGAAGTCTCAATACCTCCTGTGGTAGTGGCTAACAAACAGTGCCATATATCCGGTTGTACATGAGCAAGAGATATGAAAATAAAGAGTGGTTTTCAACAAAGTTCCTTTGTGAGCAAATACCTGTGAAGAATGCTTTGAGATCCTCAATAACTGCTTCACTTGAAAATCATGTGGGTATCATATTTGATGCCAACTCATTATGTATGTGTCTTACATATTCGCATCCCGAGGCTTCAAGAAGCTAGGCTACTGGATTCCTGGGAAACAATCTTGCAATGCAAGAGAAAAAAAACAAAAACAAAACAAAACAGTGGCAAAAGACAATATGATTAAAGCAGGTGATTCATGTGAGGGAACTTTAAGAAACTATGATGAACAAACTTGCAATGAAGATTGGTATTTGAAGATTATTGGGGTATTTTAAAAAGGAGACCTCATATGAGATTGAGATGAATATTATATTGATCTTGACTAGTCTCTAAATAGGAAAGCCCTAGATTTCAATGAGTAAGATGATGGGTGTAGCAAGGGGTTAGAGCCGACCCTATGCTTTGGGCCGACCCCTACGAGTTCGGGTTTTATGACTTCACAAAATCCATAACCTTGAACACCTTGGTGTCTAGATTGAGGTATATATGATTAAGTATAGTGTTCAATCATAGTCTAAATGGTGTGAAAACATGCTATAAGGGTGAAAGCGTGATATGAAAATTACGGCGGAATCCTCTTGGGTGGGAATATGGCTACTAGGGTAGGCTCCCTTAGGAGTTAAAAATGTTCCCCCATTGAATTCCTCTATAGTTAAGTAGTGGCCGCTAGAAAACTATTGCCGTAGCGAAAAAAATTAGACTTAGATGTGTAAAATTGTAGAGGCTTAAAGCTGGAATTTTCATAGCATGTTATGGCATGCTGGAATTTATGTATACATGCTGAAATACTTTTATACATGCTGGAAATACATTTATACATGCTGGAATTATTTATTGAAGGCTGAAATTATATTCTACATGCTGGAATTGGTTATTGTAGGCTGAAATTATATTTTCATGCTAGAATACTTATTGTGTGCTGAATTTACTTATTACATGCTGAAATTTGGTTTTATGTGGAATTCAACCCATGCTGAAATTATACGATGCAAGCTGGGATTATTTTAAATGTATTGGAATAATGTAGTATATGTTGAAATTAGTTTGAGGTGTGTTGAAATCTCCCACGGGGGAAATAAGTTAAGGTACAAAGTCGAGATTTTTGGGCCCAAGGGAGGGCCGGGTTGGGGCGCATAGGCACGTACCCGAGTTGTCAGCGATAAATATTTTTTTTTGTGTACTCATATGTACTGTGTAGTGAGATTGCTTGTGTTGTGATTGTGGATGGACGATGGTCGGGCTGAGAAACGTCTTTAGTTGGTGAAACTATTGCCCAACTTAGCGAGTGGATTATGGATTTTGAGATTGCGTCAGTGAGCCACGCTGACGTTAGACCCGAGTGGATTTGGTTGGATGGGCTATTTCCCAACCAGAGTGGGCACTGGAATTAGTAGGCCATCCTAGTTCAGCGGGCTCGGGCGGGAAGCTCGCTAGATAGAGATTCTAGCGATCGACTCGTATGTTTGCATTGTTTTGGGCCATCGTGGGCCGAGTGGATGGTTTGGGCTGTTATGGGCTGAGTGGTTATGGTGCTTGATATTTGGGCCATTATAGGCCGAACGACTGTGGTGCGTCTGAACATGAGTTTGTGGATGAATATTTTACTTTACACACTATTACATCTCATCACTCCCATAATTATAATTTATGCTTGATTATATTTATGCTTGGGGTAACTTGGTGAGGGCTTGGTTCAAGCCACTCACTGAGTTCGTTGGAACTCTCTTCTCTTTTGTTGTTGTTTTGCATATTGAGACTAATAGAGGTACGATGGTACTCATGTAGCGCGGCTGGAGTTGCAGGCTCGGGCAGTGGATCTCGTGACGTGTCGAGTCGTAGGAGTTACTTATGAATATGGTCATGTGATGGTTGTAGACATGGATCTTACTCATATTCGATTGTTTATATTTTCAGAATAGCATACATATGTTCATTGGTTTTCACATGTTGTATCATTTATTTAGCATTTTGTTTGCATGAGTTGGTAGTTGGTAGGCTTCGGAGTACGGATGCGTACTTTGGTCGGTCATGTGATCCTGGAATTTGGGGTGTGACAACAACCCTACACGGCTTGCCGTTGACAAACGACGGTGACCTCCCCGTCCACCCAGATCCAGCGGCGACAGGGCTTGAGTCGACCGAGGAAACCCTTGTTTTGGGGTGAGATGGGGAAGATGATGTATATAACATTGTTACATACATTAAATCAATGATATAATCATTTTCTAATGCTTTAAATCTGTAACAGTGTTTTTATATGTATGTCAATGCTATGAACTTTTTTAATAGTGTTAAGTTTTGTTCTTAGGGTTCTGATGGAAATATTTTGATACGTAGCAGTGTTATCAATATTTGCAAGTGTTACATTCAAATGTATATTAATGGATATTTTGAAGTTTTCTGCAAAAAATATATTTTACGAGCTCTAGATTATCAAACATATACCTATTATATATAATTTTTATTTGTCTCGACCATTCTAAATGCATCAGTAGGGTCATTTTCTTATATGGATTCTAGTTTATCAAAATTTTGATGTACTTCGTATTTTATTATATTTAGTTAATTATTTATTAAAAAAACAAATTAGAATTTTCTTCTAAACTAGTTTTGAGAGTTTTCAGTAGTCAAGTGTGGTCATATATATATATATATGATATTTTATCTAATTGACATTTTGGATCCAACGGTGCGATCTATTTCTTCAACGAATTGAATTTCTTAAAACAATGCTGAGTGGTTTAACTTGGTTTTCGTGTTAAATCTCAAATAGTGCTTTGAATACTTTTATTGAGTTAATACAATTGGGAATGGTCTTGGGAAAGGTTAACCCCATTTGAAAACATATACTTATTACTCTAATTGAAGTGTTTATCTTATTGTGCTCTTTACCTTTGACATTTATCTTCTGCAATTCTTGGAGCTCTTTTATACATATTGTTGACTCATAAGCATATTAACATTCATAGTGTTTCATGTAATATACTAGATAACTTCATGAGATATGTTTGTAGGGTTGTACGTATTTGTTAGAAGGCATATATAGTTCTTTATGGGTGAGCGATGATTGACAAATATGTTGCATGTGATATTATTAGTGCTACATGTTAGATTATCCATGCTATGTTGATAGTACCTCTTGGTTTATTATTATAAGGTATGATGTTAATTTGAATTACATGTGTGAGTTAGCATTACAATACATGTGTCGGTATAATTAAAAGTGTCACGAAGGTATTGATAGTGTTAGGATGAATGTCGGTGTTGTTTGAGCTATAAAGAGTATTATAATACTATAGTGCTATGGTGTGGATTTCTATTTCTGATATTTGCGGCCCTTAGCCATCGAGTTATTGGGCGATGACTCATTTACGACCCATTGAACTAGAGGGAGTTCTTGGGCGGGGATACAGTTATCCAAGGATGCGCTACAGAGTGGTGGCACGTGCACAGTTCCTACGAGTTATCTTCAGATAATTGTTCTCCTCGTACGAGCAAGCGAGGAGGACAACTCTAGAGGTGCGAGAGTGCAGGAGGAACCCATAGAACTCGTGTCAACTTAATTTCTACTCTTGATTGGGAAAGGTGTTATATAATGTGTTTGTTTCGTGGGATAGGATTTCAGACAGATAGAAATTCAGTTGGAATTAACTAGGATAAGAATCACGTGGGATAGGCTTATATCCTATTCAGCATTTGTAGAAATCTCGGATAAGAAGATATAAAAGATAAGATTTTGAAATCCTATGTTTGTGTTGGCTCTGGACAAAATGAGTTGGATATTAATAATTAAATACTTAAATTTGATTTTACCATATTTTCATTTTAAAATTATTAAATTAAATTTAAATAAATATTTTAATAATAATAATAATAAATGCAAAATATTCTAAAAATTAAATTAAAATTAACTTATCACAAATATCCAACTTAAATTACAAAACTTCGGGTCGTGAAGTAAAGTGTTCCTGTTGGCAAATCACCCGCCACTTATTTTATAATATGGTGGTAAAATTCAATTATGAATTTAATTATTTCTTGTAGGCGCCAATTTGAATCAATCTGAGAAAGTAAGATGGTGCAAACCCAGTGTGATCACACATTTAAATAAAGAATAAATTTTTTTCACATGATTCTCAACATTAATTGCAAAATATTGGAGAAATCTCAATGATATTTTTTGGATTCTCAATATTAATTGCAATTTTCCAATCCTCCAAAGTAGAGGTGTGAATTCATAAAGGCGGCACATCTTTTGGAAAATGACAACTTGAAGATCTCTATTTTGAGGAAAGAGTGGCCGGCCACTATTACGAAGAATTTGAGCATTATTTTACTTCAAATTCCCTTGTTTAAGCTTTGAAGATTTTCCTATAAAAGAGACCCTTGTCTATGGCTCAAGGCATCCTCTTTTCTAGCTCTTCTCTACTTTTCATTTTGTAGTTTAGGCTCTTATTTTTTGTGGAGAAAATTATGTAGAAAACTCGGCTTGGCGTTAACCACCATGTGCGCCTAAGTCATCTTTTCTAGTCAAGGGTAATTTTCAAGTTCGGTTTCTAAATTGTGAGATTTCATTTATTTAATTTATAGACTTCTTCTTCCTTGCTAATCTCTAAGAATATTTTCATTATTGTTATTTTATCGTTGAACTGTTCTCGAATTTTATAATGATAGTCAGATCTATTATCAACTTTTAGATTGTTGTTCAATCTATTTCTGAAGATTACACACGATTTTTACTTGATCTCTGATCCAAACCTCCCATGCTTTCTTTGATAGTCGGGTTGTCCTCGGGTCTTGGGTCGTACATCTTACCATTTATCCACTTTATTTGATCATCTTTAATCGTTGAGTTATTCTCAAATTTTAGATCATTGTCTTCCAAATATTACGGTTCAAATCTGGAGCCAATAGGCAAGTTGGTGTGTGTTGCTATTCAATCCACCAAGATAACTTGCAAGATAGGTTCTCTAGTTCAAATCAATCTGATTGAAGGATTTAAAACTCATTTCAAACTTGCGCCCTCAACCCCAGAACCAGATGAGAATAAGCCCTTGACTACAATATTTTACATCAATATTCTCTCTGATTTAATTTCTGATTTTTAATTTCTGCACCTACGTGCAAAATATCACATTTTTATTCACAATCAATTCTGAGTTTATTGGATTAAAAACTAACCAATCATGTTAATTTGACCCTACTCATCGTGGCTACAAACCAAGAAAGTAGAATTTATTTTTGGTGTGTTCGACCCTACTCATCGACCCTACTTTCTCGGTTTGTAGTCGTGATGAGTAGGGTCAAATCCACATGGATCGGTTAGTTTTTAGTCCAATAAAACTAGAATTGATTGTGAATAAAAATGAGGGGTTTTGCACGTAGGTATAGAAATTAAAAATCAGAAATTAAATCGTAGAGAAAATCGATGTAAAATACTCTAGTCAATGGCTTATTCTCAGATCCGATTGCGGGGTTGATCACATGTTTGAAATGAGTTCCAACTCCTTCAACCCCATGGTTTATACTGGATCTGACCACTCGAACCAATCTTATAAGTTATCCTGGTGCATTGAACAGCAACTCACACCAACTTACCTTTTGGCTCCAGATTTGAACAACAATATCTGGAAGGCAACGATCTAAAATCCGAGAATAGCCCAATGATTAAAGATGATGAAATAAAGCGGATAAATTGCAAGATGTGCGATTCAAGACCCGAGGACAGCCCGGCTATCAAAAAGCACGAGTTATTTGAATCGAAGATTAAGTAAAAATCGTATGCAATCTTCGAGAAATAGATTGAACAATAATAAAAAGTTGGTAACATACCAACTATCGTTATAAAAACCAAGAATATCTCGACGAAAAAATAAGGATAATTAAAGTATTCTTAAAGATTGGCGATGAAGAAGAAGTGCAAAAATTAAATAAATAAAACCTCACAATTTAGCAATTGAACTTGGAAATTACCTTTGACTATAAGGAGGATTTAGGTGCACATAGTGGTGAAGGCCAAACCGAGTCTTCTACGTCATTTTCTCCACAAAAAATAAGAGTCTAAACTACAAAAATGAAAACTAGAGAAGAGCTAAAAAAGAGGATGTCTTGAGCCATAGACAAGGGTTCCTTTTATAATGAAAACTTCAAGGCTTAAACAAGAAAATTTAAGAAAGAAATATTTAATTACAAGAAAGTAAAATAATGCTCAAAATTTTTCATAATAGTGGCAAATCACTCATTCTTTAAAATAGAGATTCATGTTGTCATTTGCCAAAGATGTGTCGCTCCTTTTATATGTGGAGATTTGATTCATCCTTCATAAATGTGTTGACGTCTCTACTTTGGAGAATTGGAAATTAAGTTGCAATTAATATTAGAATCCAAAAAATATCATTGAGATTTATCCAATATTTTGCAATCAATGTTGAGAATCACGTGGAATATTTTTTATTCTTTATTTAATGTGTTCACACTTGGCTCAATTAATATTGAGAATCAAGAAATATCATCGAGATTTATTCACTATTTTACAATCAATATTGAGAATCATGTGAAAGAATTAATTAATGTGAAATAATTGTAGTTTAGAGGATGGGTTCAGCATACAAGTTTGTTGTTCCTTATCTATTGTTGATTTGTCGTCCGAGATAAATTACAGAAATACCATTGCTTTTGATGTTTGCTTTGCTTCTACAAATTGATTGAACTCTTGTTGCAGATTATTATTGGGCATATCATGTAGAGAATTGCTTGTGTTATATTTTATTATCATTTATTGGTGTTAATTCTTGATCATCATATGTTATGCTAATTCTATGGTGTACCGGATTAGTTATCTTACGCTTAATATCCTATTATTGTATATGGTGGTATCTCCTTATTAAGCATGGTGTTATCCTATTGATAATGTCATTATCATTTGCGGTTGTTGTTATATTGTTGATCATGGTGATGTTATATTATTATCCTCTTGATCATGCTGCTATCACTTATAGTTGTTGTTATACTGTTGATCATTGTGATATTATTTTATTATCTTATTGATCATGGTGATATACTTTGTTGCACTCTTGGAGTCGAGTTGCATAGTTATTGTCGACCTGGAGGCTATGACCTTGGAGAGGACTTCGGTCCAGGACATACCCTCTAGACATGGGTGAGGGTATGGAGACAGACTAGTCATACTTTGGGCATCTTCGGGTGCGATGGTGTCGGACGCGACATCTAATGGGCTACCTGCTGGATGGGGATAGTCGCATCACTGTTGGAGCGAATGGTTGATGTCACTCTGTTAATTCGACCCTACTCATCGTGGCTACAAACCAAGAAAGTAGAATTTATTTTTGGTGTGTTCGACCCTACTCATCGACCCTACTTTCTCGGTTTGTAGCCATGGTACGTAAGGTCGAATCCACATGGATCAGTTAGTTTTAATCCAATAAAACTAGAATTGATTATGAATAAAAATGAGGGGTTTTGCATGTAGGTATAGAAATTAAAAATCAAAAACTAAATCGTAGAGAAAATCGATGTAAAATACTCTAGTCAATGGCTTATTCTTAGATCCGATTGCGGGGGTTGATCACGTGTTTGAAATGAGTTTCAACTCCTTCAACCCCATGATTTAAACTAGATCTGACCACTCGAACCAATCTTATAAGTTATCTTGGTGGATTGAACAAAAACTCACACCAACTTACCTCTTGGCTCCAGATTTGAACAACAATATCTGGAAGATGACGATCCAAAATCCGAGAATAGCCCAACGATTAAAGATGATGAAATATAGCGAATAAAGTACAAGATGTGCGATCCAAGACCCGGGGACAACCCGGCTATCAAAAAGCACGGGATGTTTGAATCGAAGATCAAGTAAAAATCGTACACAAACTTCGAGAAATAGATTGACCAACTATCGTTATAAAAACCGAGAATAGCTCGACGATAAAATAATGATAATTAAAGTATTCTTAAAGATTGGCGATGAAAAGAAGTGCAAAAATTAAATAAATGAAACCTCACAATTTAGCAATTGAACTTGGAAAATACCTTTGACTATAAAGAGGATTTAGGTGCACATAGTGGTGAACGTCAAACCGAGTCTTCTACATAATTTTCTCGACCAAAAATAAGACCCTAAACTACAAAATGAAAACTAGAGAAGAGCAACAAAAAGAGGATGTCTTGAGCCTTAGACAAGGGTTCCTTTTATAGGGAAAGCTTCAAGGCTTAAACAAGAAAATTTAAGAAAGAAATGTTTAATTACAAGGAAGTAAAATAATGCTCAAAATTCTTCATAATAGTGGGCAGTCACTCATTCTTTAAAATAGAGATTCATGTTGTCATTTGCCAAAGATGTGTCGCTCCTTTTATAATGTGGAGATTTGATTCATCCTTCATAAATGCGTTCACGCCTCTTCTTCGGAGTATTGGAAAGTTGCAATTAATATTGAGAATCCGGAAAATATCATTGAGATTTATTCATTATTTTGCAATCAATGTTGAGAATCATGTGGAATATTTTTTATTCTTTATTTAAATGTGTTCACACTTGGCTCCAATAATATTGAGAATCAGGAAATATCATCGAGATTTATTCACTATTTTGCAATCAATATTGAGAATCATGTGAAAGAATTAATTAATGTGAAATAATTGTAGTTTGGAGGGTGGGTTGAGCATACGAGTCTGTTGTTCATTGTCTGTTGTTGATTTATCATCAGAGATAAATTATAGAAATACCCTTGCTTTTGGTGTTTGCTTTGCTTCTTAATATTTCACTAATAGAAATTAGGTCTTCAGCAACGGCTATCAGCAACGGCCGCTCAAGCCGTTGCTATTTGCAACGGCGTTCTTACGGCCGCCCGAGCCGTTGCAGATATTTGTATCTGCAACGGCGTTCTAATGGAAATCCGAGCCGTTGCGGATTATTTTAATTATCAGCAACGGCTTTCTGACGGAAAGGCGAGCCGTTGCTGATATTTTAATGATCAGCAACGGCTTGCTAACGGATAAGTGAGCCGTTGCTGATGATAACTTATCAGCAACGGCTTTCTAACGGGCGAGTGAGCCATTGCTGATAAGTTTATATAGGACACGCTCTCGCGCCCGACCCTTCTTCCTCCCGCTGCTGCCGCCGCCGCCGCTCCTGCCGACGCCTCTCGCTGCCGCTGCCGCTGCTGCCGACGCCGACGACGCCTCTTCCTCCTCCCGCTGCTGCCGACTTGTTCAGGTATGTTGATCGGCCGGCCGTCTCTACCCGTTGCGGCCGGCGGGAATCAATCCGACCGAAACCCTATTTCTAGGGTTTCGACCGGCGGCGGTCGGCCGATGGCCGTCGCCGGACCTTCTACAGTTGCCGGACAGTGTGTTCGGCCACTGTACGCCGGCGCCGGAGGGTGGACTCCGGCGCCGGAATTTATAATTATATATATATATATATATTTTATATTGTTTTATAATTGTTAATTAATTGTTTAGATTAATTATTTAATTTGTTAGATTAATTATTAGGGTTTAGATTAATTTCGGACGCGCGCCGGAATCGTCCACTTCGGACGCGCGCCGGTTTGTCCACTTCGGATGCGCGCCGGAATCGTCCACTTCGGACGCGCGCCGGAATCGTCCACTTCGGACTCGCGCCGGAATCGTCCACTTCGGACGCGCGCCGAAATCGTCCAATATGGACTCGAACTGTCTCGAAACATTTAGAAAATAATCATCCATCCGACGAGTTGATATGTTTCACGTACGCATCGACGAATCGGATATGATTTAGCAAAACCTTAGATCCGTTCGGGAATTGTATGTTCGTGTAAAAGAAGTAGATGATCTTTTATACGACGTACAATTCTTGAATTGTCCCTGATTGGACAATTTGGGAATATAGTTATTTGTACTGCACTTACGTTTTTATTTTAACTGTTAACTAATTATTCTAAAATTCGGCAACATCTCTCTTGTTCTCCGATACGCGCCCAGATGATATGCGTATTCGGAGAACTGTAGGGAGATGCTGTCGAAATTTAGAATAATTAGTTAACAGTTAAAATAAAAATGTAAGTGCAGTACGAATAACATAAATCCCGAATGGAATAGGACAATCTCACCTAAAGACATTAACCAAAGAAATTGTCATTGATTGACAGAATCATGTCGGCTGATCGAAGTTGGATGTACCGACGTCTTGATCGTGGAGCTTTAACGAATGAGTTTCGATTAGGCGTAACGTACTTCCTAAATTTCGCCTATTCGAATCGGAATTTCGTTAGCATGGGTGATCAAATTCGATGTCCGTGCCGCATTTGTTCAAATGGACGATTTTTGGATCGGGAGACTGTCACTCTGCATCTATATAGCAAAGGATTTGCACCAAGATATTTTCTATGGACTTGTCACGGGGAGTCACGCGAAGTCGGGACGTCGAGCAATCCTGTCGTTCAGACATATGGTGAATCTTCCTCTGCTGGTGCTTCTTCATCCGGTCAATGTAATCCCTATAGAACTATGATACTTGATAGTCTTGGGGGTCAATTCCGCCTGAATGATAATGTTGATCGGCCAGTTCTTCAGACATCAGTCCCACCAGATACTACAGCGGTTGATATCACAGAAGTAGGGGCTGCGGTAGAGATTGAATTATCGAATAAAGAAGCTGCAGAATTTTACGAGATGTTGAAAGCTGCCGATGAACCTTTGTATGAGAATTGTCCTAAATACACTAGGTTTTCAGCAATGACACAGCTCTTAAACATCAAGGCCGATTGTAATATCAGCGGAGTTGCGTATGATCGGATTGCTGGATTGATTAATGAAATGCTGCCTACTGATAACAAGTTTGAGCCTACTTTTTATAAGACTAAAAAGCTAATGAGAAAATTGGGGCTTGGGTACGAAAAAATACACGCGTGCCAAAATAACTGCATTTTATATTATAAAGAAAATGTGCAGTTGGATAAATGCCCTGTATGTCAACACCCTCGTTACAAGGAGAAGAAATCGGTCCGACAGAAAAATATTCCGTTTAAGGTGCTTCGGTATTTTCCACTAACACCGAGGCTTCAAAGATTATTCATGTCGGAAAAGACAGCCCCCTACATGAGTTGGCATGCAAGAAGTCGTGATGATACAGTAATGACTCATCCATCTGACAGTGAAGCATGGAAACATTTGGATACATGTTATCCTTCATTTGCTAGGGATACTAGAAATATCATATTGGGATTGTGCACAGATGGTTTTAATCCGTTTGGACATTCTGCAACTCCTTATTCAGTTTGGCCAGTGCTGCTGACAGTTTATAATTTGCCAGCGTCAATGTGCATGAAAGATGAATTTATTTATCTTTCGATGATTATTCCGGGTCCTAAGGGCCACGAAAAGAAATTGACATATTTCTCAGACCCTTGATAGATGAATTGAAAACATTGTGGACTGAGGGAGCTGTCACTTATGATTGTCATCGGAAGCAAAACTTCAATTTAAAGGCCGCGGTCTTGTGGACAATCAATGATTTCCCCGCGTACGGCATGTTGTCGGGTTGGAGCACTCACGGCCGACTCTCTTGCCCGTATTGTATCGAACACTCTAAATCAATCAGTCTTCAGAACGGATGAAAAATCTCATTCTTTGATTGTCATCGTCGATTCCTACCGGTTAATCACCAGTATCGAAGGAATCGTAATAAATTTACTAAGGGCAGAGTCGAAAGAGATGGGCCACCACCGATGTTGTCTGGTGAACAAATGTTAGTACGTGTTTCAGCACTTCCAGATATAGTATTTGGTCGCAATGAAAGAGTGTCAGGTTTTGGCCAAACACACAACTGGGTGAAAAAAAGTATCTTTTGGGAATTGCCCTATTGGAGTTCATTATTGATTCGACATAATTTAGATGTCATGCACATTGAAAAAAATGTGTTTGATAATATTTTCAATACTTTGATGGATATTTCTGGAAAAACTAAAGATAATGTCAAAGCCTGACATGATCTGAAAATACTTTGTAAAAGACCAGAGTTGGAGTTACAAGAGGTCAACGGACGATATCTGAAACCGAAGGCCCTATATGTGTTAAATAAACAACATATCAAAGATGTTTGTCAATGGGTAAAAGAACTCAGATTACCCGATGGATATGCTTCAAACTTATCTCGATGTGTGAACGTCGATGATTGCAAAATATCAGGGATGAAGAGCCATGATTGTCATGTATTCATGCAGAGATTACTTCCGATCGCATTTCGAGATCTTCTACCTGATAATATTTGGGGTCCGTTGACTGAATTAAGTATGTTTTTTAGAAGCATCTGTGCAAATGTCCTTCGAGTCGAAGATATGTCAACACTTGAAAATAATATTGTTGAAATCATATGCAAGCTGGAGCAATTTTTCCCTCCTGCATTTTTTGACTCGATGGAGCATCTACCGATACACTTGGCATACGAGGCACGAGTTGGTGGCCCCGTTCAATATCGTTGGATGTACTTATTTGAAAGATACATGAATCGTCTGAAGAAAAAAGTAAAGAACACCGCCGCTGTTGAAGGATCAATATCTGAATCGTATATCATCCAAGAAATTTCAACATTCTGCTCATTTTACTTTGAATCGACAGTACAGACAAGATTTGATCGTCTTCCACGTAACGATGACGGGGGTGTTCGACATTCAGATGGACGTTTAAATATATTTTGTCACTCTGGTCGTGCTTTTGGTTCTCGTCCATCTCGACACTTAAGCGATGAAGAGTATCATTTGGCACACTTGTATGTATTACTCAATTATCCAGAGATTGAACAATTCATTGAAATATTTGACATTGAGATGGTGCAAAAATACTCTATTCACAACGATCAAGAATTGGAGAGATTACGGAATCGTGATTTCCCTACTTGGATTCAGACTTACAGCAAAGATCACAGAGCTGAAATAGATGAAAGAATATTTGAGTTTGTTAGTGGACCGTCGCGACTTGTGTCGTGCTATAGCGGATATTTTGTTAACGGGTATAAATTTCACACGGTTGAATATTCATTTACAAAGAAGACGATGAATGCTGGGGTCTGCGTGAAAGGGACAAGCTATGTTGAATGTGATATGGATTTTTATGGACTGGTGGAAGAAGTGATAGAGTTGCACTACTTCGGCTTGAAATCAGTGATCCTATTTAGATGTCATTGGTTCGATACAACAGAAAGGGGCATGAAAGTTCGTCCAAAATACAAACTTGTTGAGGTTAATTACAAATCGAAATTGGCAGCAAATGAGCCTTTTATATTGGCATCACAAGCCGAACAAGTATATTACGCGAAGTATCCGGCTCGAAATAAAGATAGAGCAGATTGACGTGTAGTCTGTAAGACAAAAGGTAGAGGAAAAATTGATCCGATAGTAGGAGAAAATGATCCTCCTGGTTTCTATCAAGAAGATGATCTTCCTGCTGTGGATCGTATTATTCCAATACTCGAGGATGCAGACACAACGTCAATTCAATTAGAAGTTGAATATGCTGATGATGACGATCATGAAATTGAGGAGGCTGGAGATGAAGAAGATGAAGAAGAGGAAGAAGAGGAAGAAGAGGAAGAAGAAGAAGAATTCGAAGACTATTATTCAGATGATGAAGAATAATTGTAAAGTATATATTTTATTAAATATATCTCTACTATTTATACAATAATCTGATTATATGTCTGTTCGACAGATATGTCTGGTCGTGGTTATCGACGCAGGAGAGCTTCGGAGTCTCCGATCGGTGAGACTCCAGCACTTACTCATGCTGCTGATCCTCCTGTTGCTGATCCTCATGAGGATGATACTGCCGAGGCTAGTACATCCAGACGCAGGCGGCCACGCGGGCCGAACAGGTGGCAGCCTCCACCAGCCACAGAGTCACGTAGATTGATTAGCGTGATTGGGGAGCGGTAATATATCATGAATTATGAATCATTACAAATTCATTATATCATAATATAATATTAAAATTTATTTTTGTTGTGCAGGTTCGAGCAAGAAGAAGTGCCGAGGAGCATTTCTTCTACTATTCGACGATACATGCACGGGGCATGGCCTACGTGGTCTCACGTGCCTAGCGAGCACGTCGACATGTTATGGCGCGAGTTTGAGGCACGTATTATTATTTTTTTTTACATGCATGATGATATATTAATATTGGTACTGATATTATTATTTTGCAGGCTCGCTATACATGGGCCGATGACCAGAGGCCCTTCATTTACGCTGCCTGGGAGGCTATTTCCCAGGCAAGGTACAACGGGCAGCTGGGGCAGGCTCGGTCCCAAGCGATGGCCCGAGTTGGGACCACTAACATCGCGGAGACTCGGGGATACGGCCCCGGTTGGATTACTCCGGATATATGGGACCAGCTCGTGGGGATATGTTCGACGGATCGATGGCAGGAGGTTTCTCGGAATGCGGCTAGAAATCGCATGTCGGGGGGAGCAGCGCGTCACACCGGCGGCTCTGTTGCATTTGCAGTGCACGCAAACCGTATGGTAAGTATATCGTTTAATTATATATTTTATTTGTTATTATGTGTACTAATTAATGTATTTGTTTTGTAAATGTAGACGACGGTGTCGGATGACAGGAGTGTCCAGCGACCCTCCCCGATGGCGGTGTTTGAGCGGACTCACCGTCGAGCACATGGGACGGGGGAGTACATCCACAACCGCGCTGCATACATTATGGTAATTATATATTTGTTTAAGTTATTCATTATATATTTATAATTTAAGTTTTATGATAAATATTAAATAAAAAATCAAACTCGAGTAGGAGACCTACAGCCAGACGGTGGTGCAGCGCGGGGGTACCCCCGAGGACTTTGACGCAGCATCGTGGGTCGAGGCCGTAGGTGGCTGGGACCATGGCCGCGTATATGGCTTCGCAGATAGTGGTCATGCGCGAGCCGTGCTAGGGCCACTTGGGGCACCGACCCCTCCGGTCGCTGGTGAGCGGCCGTCCACCTCTAGATCCAATTATGATCATAGTAGCAGAATAAGGACTCTAGAGGAGACGGTCGCGCGTCAGAGTCAGATGATGGAGGAGATGCATGCTATGCTACGCAACATGTCAGGTCATCCCGCAGCAGACATCTCTTCGGCATCATCTAATCCATCGTCCTCGAGTCAGTCCACGCCGGTGTACACTCAAGCACTCCAGACCCCGCCATATGATCCAGACCATCCTCCATCGTGATCGTGAGATTTTTTGTTTGGATATTGAACTTGTTACTGAGATATTGAACTTGTTTAACTTATTTTGTTTGGATATTGATACTTCAATTTTGCATTTGAATTGTTTTTATACTATCGTGGATAATTATCAATATAAATATAATTGTTTTGATGTATATCTTGGTGTGTTTGTGATGTGTGAATGAATGTGTGTATGAGGGTATGGGTGTGTGAGTTATGTATCAGATAATGTATCAATGTATCAATGAAAATTTGAAATTTTAATTTTTTTCGTTTGCAGGTTCACATCATCAGCAACGGCTTTCCCACGGCTGTCCGTGGGAAAGCCGTTGCTAAAAGTTTATCGAAAGCCGTTGCTGATGACCTACAGCAACGGCTTAGCGACGGGGTTTTACTAACGGGGTTTTACGGACTCAGCGGCCGTTGCTATTAATGTTATCAGCAACGGCTCCGGGTCTGTGGCAAAACCGTTGCTGATAATATTTTTAGCGACGGCCCGAGCGGCCGTTGCTGATAATGTTTTGAGCGACGGCCCGAGCGACCGTTGCTGATCCGTTGCTAAGTCATCAGCAACACGACTTTCTGTCATGGCTCTATTGCAATGGCTCGGCCGTTGCTGATGCTCTTCAGCAACGGCTCAGCAACGGCTAGCCGTTGCTGATGCCCATTATTCTAGTAGTGTTTATTGGACTCCCGTTGCACATTATTATTAGGCATGTCATGTAGAGAATTGCTTGTGTTATATTTTATTGTCATTTATTGGTGTTAATTCTTGATCATCGTATGTTATGCTAATTATATGGTGTACTGGATTAGTTATCTTACGCTTAATATCCTATTATTGTATATGGTGTTATCTCATTATTAAGCATGGTGTTATCCTATTGATAATGTCATTATCATTTGCGGTTGTTGTTATATTGTTGATCATGGTGATCGATGTTATGTTATTATCCTCTTGATCATGCTATTATCTCTTTTAGTTATTGTTATACTGTTGATCATGGTGATATTATGTTATTATCTTATGGATCATGGTGATATACTTTGTTGCACTCTTGGAGTCGAGTTGCATGATTGTTGTCGACCTGGAGGCTACGACCTTGGACAGGACTTCAGTCCAGGACATACCCTCTAGACATGAGTGAGGGTATGGAGACTGACTAGTCATACTTTGGGCACCTTCGGGTGCGATGATGTTGGATGCGACATCTGACGGGCTACATGTTGGATGGGGATAGTCGCATCACTGCTGGAGCGGATGGTTGATGCCACTCTGCAGATGATTCAGTAGATGTTGTTTAGGAGTAGGTGAGGAGTTTTTGTTATATATATATATATATATATATATATATATATAGTCTTTGATTCCATCTTAGGCTGTGTTGTTATTCGTAGTTGAGTTGACACTTGATACATGTTGTTGATCATATTGTGATTCTCCTACTCAACATCCGTCGATCTCTGTTGTTTTTGCTTTAGACTTGCAGGGGTGAGCCGTCGATCTCTAGATCGAGGTGTAGATAGTTTTTAGATAGCTAGTAGACAGTCGGTAGATATATATAGTGTTAATTTGTAATACTGTTATCTTTTTGGAGTTTTGTAAAAAAACATGAATTATGAAATACTTTTTTAATCTTGTATCTGAACTAATTATCTTTTATCGTCTGTACTGTTAGACTTTTTGGATTATAATTATTGGTTTTAATATTGTCTTTTATATTATGTTATGAGCCGTGGTTTTCTTCTGTTGCATGGTGTTCGTGTCACCGCTACCGTGTCTCAAGACGGGGCCGCCGGCTAGAGGGGGGGGTCCAGACCAGAGCATGACAGCGATTGCGAAGTCCGCCGTCGCAGAATTAAGTACCGAGCAACGGCAAGGCGACTGCATCGTAATCGCCTTTTATGACTACCGTCAGAGATTGAATATTTCAACCCGCGTGTGATCCATCGCTATATATATATATATATATATATATATATATATATAATTGTCTATTGTATATGAAGAATATTTGCAATTGAATCAATATTTTACTTGTTAATATCCTCGTTATAAGGTGAAGACATCATCTCGACAAAAAAAATATTCTTGCTTTTCAGATATTTTGATATTTTCCACTTACAACGAGGTTCCAAAGATATTTTATGTTGAAAAAGATTTCTCGGCACATAGGTTGGCCTGCAAGAGGCCATCATGATACAATCATGACTCGTTCATCCAATAGCGAAGCATTAAAAAATTTGGGTAGTTGCTATTTATTTTTTGCAATTGATCTAGAAATGTCATATTGGTCTTATGTACTAATGGTTTTAGTTCATTCCACCATTCATCGACTCCTTATTCAGTTCGGAGACATCACCGACAGTGTACAATTGGATCATTGGAACATCGTAGCTACATCATCGTAGATTCCTTATTTTAATCTATTAAATATGATAACTATCACTGAAGACATATGCGTAGGTGTGAGCGGGTTCGGCCGTTCGGGTACCTTGTATTTTTCATGATACTCGGCCCCTACCATGTATAGGACTAGTTCCTAGGTTTTGGAACCAGACCCTACCCAGTTGGAACCTCGAATCGGATCCTACTCGAAACCTGTGGTGTAGTACTGGTTCCAGGTACATACCCTATTGGAACATATTCATTTACAGGTTCCAAGGTACAGATCTAGGACCCTGTTGGAACCTGGAATCTGTAAAGGTTCCAGGGTGCAGGTTTCGAGTACCGATTCTGGTTTCGAGTACCAGTTTTGATTCTGGGTACCTGATGTGTTGTACCCGAAACCAAAATATATTTTAATCAGTTCATTATTTTTTTTCCAAACCCTACTAGAATTTAATTCGGGTCTACCCAGAACCTACCCGTATCGGGTAGGTTCCAACTGGTTCCAGGTCTACCCGGTACCCATGCACACCCCTACATATGTGATTGTTTCGCGATGACTTAGCCATGGCAAAATAGTCATCTTTGTTTTCATGGGCGAGTCGTTGCCGACGCCATACAGTATCAACGATGACTATATGTTAGTCATTGCTTATATGGATTCACTACTAGAAAATGAGTCTTCAGCAACGGCTATCAGCAACGGCCGCTCAAGCCGTTGCTATTTGCAACGGCATTCTTACGGCCGCCCGAGCCGTTGCAGATATGTTGTATCTGCAACGGCGTTCTAACGGACACGCGAGCCGTTGCGGATTATTTTAATTATCCGCAACGGCTTTCTAACGGACATGCGAGCCGTTGCTGATGAATTAATTATCAGCAACGACTTTCTAACGGACAAGTGAGCCTTTGCTAATGATAACTTATTAGCAACGGCTTTCTAACGGGCGAGTGAGCCGTTGCTGATAAGTTTATATAGGGCACGCAGTCGCGCCCGACCCTTCTTCCTCCCGCTGCTGCCGCCGCCGCTGCCGACGCCGACGACGCCGATGACGCCTCTTCCTCCTCCCGTTGTTATCCTTCATTTGCTAGGGATACTAGAAATATCAGATTGGGATTGTGCACAGATGGTTTTAATCCATTTGGACATTCTGCAACTCCTTATTCAGTTTGGCCAGTGCTGCTGACAGTTTATAATTTGCCACCGTCAATGTGCATGAAAGATGAATTTATTTATCTTTCGATGATTATTCCGGGTCCTAAGGGTCCGCGAAAAGAAATTGACATATTTCTCAGACCCTTAATAGATGAATTGAAAACATTGCGGACTGAGGGAGCTGTCACTTATGATTGTCATCGGAAGCAAAACTTCAATTTAAAGGCCGCGGTCTTGTGGACAATCAATGATTTCCCCGCGTACGGCATGTTGTCGGGTTGGAGCACTCACGGCCGACTCTCTTGTCCATATTGTATGGAACACTCTAAATCAATCAGTCTTCAGAATGGACGAAAAATCTCATTCTTTGATTGTCATCGTCGATTCCTACCGGTTAATCATCAGTATCGAAGGAATCGTAATAAATTTACTAAGGGCAGAGTCGAAAGAGATGGGCCACCACCGATGTTGTCTGGTGAACAAATGTTAGCACGTGTTTCAGCACTTCCAGATATAGTATTTGGTCGCAATGAAAGAGTGTCAGGTTTTGGCCAAACACACAACTGGGTGAAAAAAAGTATCTTTTGGGAATTGCCCTATTGGAGTTCATTATTGATTCGACATAATTTAGATGTCATGCACATTGAAAAAAATGTGTTTGATAATATTTTCAACACTTTGATGGATATTTCCGAAAAAACTAAAGATAATGTCAAAGCCCGACATGATATGAAAATACTTTGTAAAAGACCAAAGTTGGAGTTACAAGAGGTCAACGGACGATATCTGAAACCGAAGGCCCCATATGTGTTAAATAAACAACAGATCAAAGATGTTTGTCAATGGGTAAAAGAACTCAGATTACCCGATGGATATGCTTCAAACTTATCTCGATGTGTGAACGTCGATGATTGCAAAATATTAGGGATGAAGAGCCATGATTGTCATGTATTCATGCAGAGATTACTTCCGATCGCATTTCGAGATCTTCTACCTGATAATATTTGGGGTCGGTTGACTGAATTAAGTATGTTTTTTAGAAACATCTGTGCAAATTTCCTTCGAGTCGAAGATATGTCAACACTTGAAAATAATATTGTTGAAATCATATGCAAGCTGGAGCAGTTTTTCCCTCCTGCATTTTTTGACTCGATGGAGCATCTACCGATACACTTGGCATACGAGGCACGAGTTGGTGGCCCCGTTCAATATCGGTGGATGTACTTATTTGAAAGATACATGAATCGTCTGAAGAAAAAAGTAAAGAACACCACAGCTGTTGAATGATGAATATCTGAATCGTATATCATCCAAGAAATTTCAACATTCTGCTCATTTTACTTTGAATCGACAGTACAGACAAGATTTGATCGTCTTCCACGTAACGACGACGGGGGTGTTCGACATTCAGATGGACGTTTAAATATATTTTGTCACTCTGGTCGTGCTTTTGGTTCTCGTCCATCTCGACACTTAAGCGATGAAGAGTATCATTTGGCACACTTGTATGTATTACTCAATTGTCCAGAGATTGAACAATTCATTGAAATATTTGACATTGAGATGGTGCAAAAATACTCTATTCACAACGATCAAGAATTGGAGAGATTACGGAATCGTGATTTCCCTACTTGGATTCAGACTTACAGCAAAGATCACAGAGCTGAAATAGATGAAAGAATATTTGAGTTTGTTAGTGGACCGTCGCGACTTGTGTCGTGCTATAGCGGATATTTTGTTAATGGGTATAAATTTCACACGGTTGAATATTCATTTACAAAGAAGACGATGAATGCTGGGGTCTGCGTGAAAGGGACAAGCTATGTTGAATGTGATATGGATTTTTATGGACTGGTGCAAGAAGTGATAGAGTTGCACTACTTCGGCTTAAAATCAGTGATCCTATTTAGATGTCATTGGTTCGATACAACAGAAAGGGGCATGAAAGTTCATCCAAAATACAAACTTGTTGAGGTTAATTACAAATCGAAATTGGCAGCAAATGAGCCTTTTATATTGGCATCACAAGCCGAACAAGTATATTACGCGAAGTATCCGGCTCGAAATAAAGATAGAGCAGATTGGCGTGTAGTCTGTAAGACAAAAGATAGAGGAAAAATTGATCCGATAGTAGGAGAAAATGAGCCGATACCTGATGTGATAGATGGTTTCTATCAAGAAGATGGTCCTCCTGCTGTAGATCGTATTATTCCAATACTCAAGGATGTAGACACAACGTCAATTCAATTAGAAGTTGAATATGCTGATGATGACGATCATGAAATTGAGGAAGCTGGAGATGAAGAAGATGAAGAAGAGGAAGAAGAGGAAGAAGAGGAAGAATTCGAAGACTATAATTCAGATGATGAGGAATAATTGTAAAGTATATATTTTATTAAATATATCTCTACTATTTATACAATAATCTGATTATATGTCTGTTCGACAGATATGTCTGGTTGTGGTTATCGACGCAGGAGAGCTTCGGAGTCTCCGATCGGTGAGACTCCAGCACTTACTCATGCTGCTGATCCTCCTGTTGCTGATCCTCATGCAGATGATACTGCCGAGGCTAGTACATCCAGACGCAGGCGGCCACGCGGGCCGAACAGGTGGCAGCCTCCACCGGCCACAGAGTCACGTAGATTTATTAGCGTGATTGGGGAGCGGTAATATATCATGAATTATGAATCATTACAAATTCATTATATCAAAATATAATATTAAAATTTATTTTTGTTGTGCAGGTTCGAGCAAGAAGAAGTGCCGAGGAGCATTTCTTCTACTATTCGACGATATATGCACGGGGCATGGCCTACGTGGTCTCACGTGCCTAGCGAGCACGTCGACATGTTATGGCGCGAGTTTGAGGCAAGTATTATTATTATTTTTACATGCATGATGATTAATATTGGTACTGATATTATTATTTTGCAGGCTCGCTATACATGGGCCGAGGACCAAAGGCCCTTCATTTACGCTGCCTGGGAGGCTATTTCCCGGGCAAGGTACAACGGGCAGCTGGGGCAGGCTCGGTCCCAGGCGATGGCCCGAGCTGGGACCACTAACATCGCGGAGACTCGGGGATACGACCCCGATTGGATTACTCCGGATATATGGGACCAGCTCGTGGGAATATGGTCGACGGATCGATGGCAGGAGGTTTCTCGGAATGCGGCTAGAAATCGCATGTCGGGGGGGAGCAGCGCGTCACACCGGCGGCTCTGTTGCATTTGCAGTGCACGCGAACCGTATGGTAAGTATAGCTTTTAATTATATATTTTATTTATTACTATGTGTACTAATTAATGTATTTGTTTTGTAAATGTAGACGACGGTGTCGGATGACGGGACTGTCCAGCGACCTTCCCCGATGGCGGTGTTTGAGCGGACTCACCGTCGAGCACATGGGACGGGGGAGTACATCGACAACCGCGCTGCATACATTATGGTAACTATATATTTGTTTAAATTATTCATTATATATTTATAATTTATGTTTTATAATGACTATCGTAGTAGTGTTTCTAAGTTCCAACTTATAGCGCCAGATAATTAATTTTTTTAGAAAAGGTAAATTCTTTTCTAGTTGGTTATATTAATTGGTACATTCTAAAAGTGCAAAATAATGTGAGATCTGCTAGATTTTCTGATTTCTTAGAAATAAATGGAGAAAAATAAAATTGCTGAGAGCCTTGGATATTCTGCAAAACTCCAGGAAAAAAGAACTTTTCAATTTGGTATGAGTCATAAATAGGAAACTAGTCTTAATTATTATAACCTTCATCATTACTAGTTCTCATTTTAATATCCCTGTTCTTTGTTAGCTAGAAAGACATATATTCTTTGCTACTTGATTTGTCCATTTCAAGAGAGACAACTACAGTTATGACTTATCTTTTCTAAAAAGAAAAAGATTTGGTGAGAAAAATATATATGATGCTACAAGAAAATATTTTTTTAGTTTTTTAATTCTTAACCCACTTAAACTGCTTTTAAATAAAAATAGAAAAGAAGGAAAATTGAACTCTAGTAGTGAGTCATGATGTTGACAACTTAATTTAAATGAACAAAAGAGAGCATCTCATTAGAATCCAAGAACAAATGAAAGTGAAACATGAAAAGTGCATCCAATAGGAGCACTTTTTGTACACATATACAAGTCGTATGTACTAAAGCATACATTTCTTTACATGTAACATACAGTATTTACTAACATGTACAGCCTTCCTTTATAGATCAATTAGCATGTCATAATTTAACTCAAAATCACTGCATGTTTCATTCAAGGATAAAAGACTGCTGAAATTGTTTTCTGGAATCAGCTCTACAGGCTCAAACATCTGTCGCTGCTGCTGCTGAAAACCCTCATCAATGCTTGTAGTTGTATCTTGAAATTGATTAAAATAATGATCATTAGAAATCATGTCAAATGGCAATAATTCAGGACTAAGAACCTCAGAACTTGACGTGGATTCTTGCTGGTAATGAAATCCACCATCCATGGATGACAATCTTTGCTGATCTTCATTGTCTCTTAGCATTGGCAGCCAATCTGCAAATAGAACTCTACTAAATGGCATTTGTATCGATTGGCTTACACTTGCAGAAAATGATTCCTGTGACTCTGATGATTCTGGAAGTGAGATTTGGCTATTGTTTTCAGCTGACAATTGTTCTAGTTTCGCAAATTTGGTGTCTGGATCCAAAAACTTGGTTGTGGAGATGTGAGAAGTTGATCCTTGAACCTTAACCACTTTCTTCTTGAGGTAGGTATTAAAATGGTTCTTGACTTCATTGTCAGTTCTTCCTGGTAGATGCATTGCTATTTGAGACCACCTGTGGCACCAATTCAAATTTCTTTAACACTCTCATTGAAAATTAATAATTTATTGCTCACCACCGTTGATAAATGTATGACTTAGATGCTACAAACTATACAAAGACGAATGGATATCAATAAATAGAACCTTAATATATGAGAGGTATTGACTCAGCAGAAATGAAAAAAACAATTAGGATAGCTGGATAGCATTTTATATATACATTGTTCCATCAAGAACAAGCCACGTAGATGAGCATGTTGGTACTTTATCGCAAAAAAATTTGTTCTCAGTATATTTTAGTGAACTGGTAGCAAAAACTACAATAAGTTGACTTTGCTACTTCATATTATATATTAATAGTTTTTCTATTAATAATTATCAAAATGAACTTCATTTTTAACCTTTCATTTTATGACAGAATATGAAAATTTTACTGACAAAGTTCATTTTAGGTGTTGAAATCATGCAAATCTTTGCAAAAACAGTGACATATCAGGTTATAATGATATGACTGATTCAACAACTGAATGCTTACTTATTGCCGAGGATTGCATGAAGTCTCATGACTGATTTCTCCTCCTCAGAAGTGAAACCACTGCGGTTTAATCCTGGCCTCAAGTAGTTTATCCACCTTAGTCTGCAACTCTTTCCATTTCTTTGCAACCCTAGATAAACAAAATTAATGCATGAATCAGTAACCTTTACAATACTCTAAAAGTTCATTTGAATGTGGATCTTTAATCAGACCAAGTGCATTAGGCAATCAATTTCCCATTCTACCTTAAGAACATGAAATCAACACATGCTTTATTTGTTAGGCAAGAATCAACATATCTTGAAGGAAGCAACAATGGATTCTTACCAGCTTTAGTAGGAAGTTGACTCCAGCAACCATGTCCATGCTTGAGAATGTAGTTCCTCAACCTCTGGTCCTCTTCCGGCGACCACAGCCCTCTTCGGCGACTCACCGTTGGCTTCTCGCATGTTTTGCGGCCCATCACAAACAATGCATGCACCACTCTTCACGGCCTCTTGCCACCAAAAGGCTAATTCCTGAGTTGAGAGAGAGTGAAGAACTTTGAACTTTGCTCTAAGCTTTTTGCATTTGTGATATTGATGCCACTAGTTGACAGAAATCTCAAATTTAAAGAGTTCTGATCTCATCTCGGATAATTAAATACAACTCTTAAACTAACAATACTTATTTTTTTAACTGGTCAACACTGAGATTTTTATAATACTCAGTATAATTAGTAAATAATAGATTAAGCATGCATTCTATGGAAAAGTCTTTAATCATTTATGAATTCATGTAGGGGCGTTGTAGATTTGGTGACTCATCATTCAGTACATATTATTAAAATTTCTACCGCATATATATTGTTAGAATTTAATCATTTTTATAATGCCTATATTGCTTTTAAAATTTTTATTTCTTAGAATAAATTAAGATGGGGAAGAGATCAAAGCTTGGCGTGCTCTTTTGGTTAAGCACTATATTTTTTTATTACCCAGTTGGTTCATTTTGCTTGTTATAATATAATAATAACTATGACTTTTTTTTATTTAGGTCAAATTTCACATTATTTTACTAGTTATACAATCTTTTATATATAATTGTACTAATTTTGATTTGCATTATTATAGTGTTATTGATGATACTAGCAATTACTATTTTATGGAAGTTGGTGTCCTTGTTATTTATATTTTTTTTAAATTTTCACACCATTACCATTTTTTATAGGATAATTACCTAAATATATCCCGAACTATGTATTTTATCTCATTTGTGGCCAATTTCAAAAATTTACTAAATTATGTTCCGAACTTTGATATTTGTCTTAATTACATCCTCCCATCAACTCTCCGTCAGCAACACCGTTAAAGCGATGACGTGACGCTATGAGGTGGATTAAAATAATATTTTATTTTTAAAATATAAAAAATTACTTTAATTTATATTAAATAATATAAAAAAATATTTTATATTTTATATTTTATATTAAAGAATCGCTATGAGCCATGTCGGGGTGAATATGAAGTGACTTTTTAATATAAAATATAAAATATTATTTTATATTATTTAATATAAATTGACATAATTTTTTATATTTTTTAAATAAAAAATATTATTTTAATCAACGTCAGAACGTCACGTCATCGCTTTAATGGTGCTGCTGATTGAGAGTTGACAAGAGGATATAATTGAGATAAATATCAAAATTAGGAATATAATTTGATAATATTTTAAAATTGATCATAAATGAGACAAAGTGCATAGTTTAAGATATATTTAGCTAATTATTTTTTTTTATATAATAATTATAGTATTTTTTCTTCTATTTTTAATTGAGAATGCAAATTTGTTCTGTTGACTTATAGCAATTAGTATCAATAATTGATAGCCTTTATTTTAGCCCTCTTCACATTATTGTTGATTTTGTCAAATGAAACAGTACAATTTTTTAGTATTAATTATTACATCAAATTGGTTTATTTAATAGGTAGAAAATGTTAAAAAGAAAAAGTTGGACCAACTAGTTTATATAGAATTGTGGAACAAATCGGGAAAAGTCAAGAAAAATGATATATATGTGTAATAGTGTAAGATTATCATATTATTTAGAATAGCATGCGTAATATTCAATAAATAAAATTAACAAGACCGTACAAAATTTATAGATAGTACACAATCAGTATATTTATATTGATTTGTTTGATTTATAAATGGAAATCATTACTTTGATTACACTAAAAACCGGAATTATTTGATGGAAAATAACACTTGCATGTTAATTAGAAGTGTTCAATATCAAGTACATTTGAATATGGGTGACAAATTTAATGTACATGAAATCTATCTCCAAATGGGGAGACCATATATTTCATATATATGGAGCATGTTTATTTCATAGGATAAAGATGGAGATGAATAACATAAGCAATGAATTTTAATCTATTATTTAAGAAAATAGGATTAGAATAATATAAAATTGATATTGCTTCCGATGAATATCGGATTAAGAAATTATATTAATCATTCTCTCATTTACTATCCTATCGTATCCTATTTGATCTAGTAAAACAAATGAATCAATAGAGTTCATGTTTGCGATATGAAAGATTGATCAACTCTAACTCCTACGAAAACTAACCTTGGATCCCTTAAATGGAAATGGACGAGTAGTGGTGTTTTCGCTATTAAATCCCTATAGCAGATTTGAATTTTTGTTACGTTAAGGATCTGGTCGCCAGCTATCTTTAGCGGCCAAATATACTAAAAAGGTCTCGCTTATGAATTGACTTCTTTTCCGCAAATGCCTTGAGCAAGGACATGCTTATTACTACGGGCATTCAAGTTTATGAATATTGCATAATATGCAATGAAGACCTTGAATTGCATGAGCAGCAATGGATAGAAATACACTCTTGCAAATTACAAGTTTTACTCTTGTGCTTTTAGACTACAAACTATGGGAGGATCATCACTCTAATTGTTCCATGATGTCGAAAGCCAATCAATGCCACAAAAACTTGATATGGTTCTCTTATATCTTGTTCGATTGGAATCGTTGATGCTTTCAACAGCTAATACTCTGCACTCATCTCTTCAAAACAATGAGGACCAATCCCACCTAAATTTAAGCTACAAATCATAAACAAGTATAATAGATCAAAAGGACTTCACATCCATGACTACTAGACTAAGATGATCCTTCATAACTCGATCAATACCTTGATCACTACTAGAATACTTACCATCACCAACGGCTTTTGTTGTTGTTAAGCCGTCGATGATGGCCATCACCAACGGTAGCTATCGTTGCTAAAGGCCGTGGGTAATGCTACTATAGCTATTACTTAGCAACGACTGACACTGCCGTT
This sequence comes from Canna indica, assembly GCA_034359265.1. Classification (NCBI taxonomy): domain Eukaryota; kingdom Viridiplantae; phylum Streptophyta; class Magnoliopsida; order Zingiberales; family Cannaceae; genus Canna; species Canna indica. The sequence goes on from CP136894.1 coordinate 18,226,787, forward strand.
GTTAATAATATTATTAGCAATGGTAGCATCGATCGTTGCTAATAATACCATCATCAACGACAATGTCGACCGTTGCTGATGGTTTGTAGGAAAAAAAATAAAATTCAGATTTATAAATTTAAATAGTAATAAAAAATAAAATAAAATTTTAAAAATCAGCTTTATAAATAAATAAACAACATATTGAATCAATTCATATTAATAAACCAAAATTAAGTATCATGATCAGTATTTTTAGAAGTATTCACAACAAGTATTTTTATGTACATCAAATCAAAACAAACATATCATAAATCTGGTGGAGATTCGGGCAAGGAGGGGAGATCGGAGGTAGGAGGTAACTGAACACCAGAGTAAGCCGCAAGCTACGCCATGAAAGTTTATATGTTCACCATTGCATATCTTTGTCGATCTATCATCTGTCTCTGGTCCTCCATCATCTGTCTGGTGCTACATCATCTTCCTCTGATGTGCTAACTCTGCCTCCATGGCTATCATCTGATACTAGTCATGATCCATCTGAGATATGGAGGGTCGCCCCAGTTGCCTCAATACTCGTTGTGCATGACCACTATCTCCAAAACCATACATGTGGTCATGGTCCCAACCACCTGCGGCCTCAACCCACGTGGCAACGTCAAAGTTATCATGCGTCGATCCTCCACGTTGGGTGACTGTCTTCGTGTACGTCTCGTAGAAGAGTTAGTTTAGCATTTCATAAATTTATATAAATTATGAAATAATACGTTTAAAATATAAACTATACGTACCATAATCGTAGCATCCCTCCAGTCGATGTAGTCCATTGTCCCGTGTTGTCGGCGATGGGTGCAATCGAAGACCTCCATCGGCGAGGGACGATGGACGGTCCTGTCATCCTCAATTCGTGTCTACATTTGGAAAAAAAATATGTTAATAATTTATACAACTCTAATATAAATAATTAAATTAAATTAATTATAATATAAACTTACCATGCAACGCTCATGCACGACGAATGACACTAAAGCCCCGATGTGGTGAGCGCTTGAGCCTCCTCCCTGGACATTCGGTTTTCTGTCCAATTCTGGGAGACCTCCTGCCACTCCTCTAAAGACCAATGGTCCACGAGTTGGTCCCACACATCTATTGGGATCCAATCGGGGCCATGTCCCCGAGTTTGCTCGATGTGGGCAGCACCCATCTTTCTCATGGTAGTCGACCGGGCTTGGTTCATTTGGCCATTATAGAGAGCGCGAGCAACTACCTCCCAAGTGTTCACTATAGAGGGCTCCCAATCAGGGGCCCACGTGTAGCGTGCCTACAAAATAAAACGATAACATTAGTGTGTGTGTATATATATATATATATATTAATTAGGTCATACGTACCAAGAACTCACGACATAACAAATTGGCGTGGCTACTTGGCACATGAGACCATGTAGGCCATGCACCGTGCATAAAACGCCGGATAGAATCGGCAAAAGTCTGTGGTACGTCCTCTTGCTCGAACCTGCACAAAAAAAGTTTAAACATTTTTATATTGCAGTATATATAAACAATTATTAATTTTAAATAATACAATATTACCTCTCGTCGTGTACTATAATATGAGTGCGCCGCTGGCCCTCGATCAGCGGAGGTGCGTAGCGATTAGGCCCTCATGACCTACGCGGTAATGTGGATGCTCCCTCGTCTAGAGTTGTGACGATATCAGCGATGAAGGCATCTGGAGTGGCGATAAGGGCGACATCAGTGACGGATGTGTCGGAGTAATTAAGTGTTGTTCAACCATCTATACATCAAATATTTCAATGAACTTTTCAATCTCTGGACAATTGAATAATATATACAAGTGTACCAAATGGTACTCTTCATCACTCAAGTGTCAAAATGGATGAGAACCCAAAGCACGATTAGGGTAACAAAAGATATTTTAACGATCGTTTGATGGTCGAACTATTCCATCGTCGTTCCGTGGAACACGATTAAATCTTGTCTGAACGGTCGACTTAAAATAGAATGAGCAGAATGTTGAAATTTCTTGAATGATATATGCTTCACATATTGAACCTTCAATATTGTAGTATTCTTGACTTTTTTCTTGAGACATTCAACTGATGTGCAAGATCTTTCTCATGGCTTTAAAGGGAGTAAGAAAAACATGTTACTCCCTTCTTTTGGAGGAATTCAAATCATTCTTTTGCACAAAACTCCATGAAGAACCTTAATAAGAGTCGACGACCCAAAAAGACATTAGTATAGCTTAACTACTGGATTAATTAATATAGCATTTTACCTTAATTAATATGAGAATTTTTTTATAGAAAGAAAACTTGTATATATCAAGAGGCATGAGAATTCTTAGAGATGTTCAAGGTTGATTTAGTTATTGATTTGGATTACTGATAACTAATGAATTAAACCTGCGTTTAGTGCACATATGGTGAACCGAAAATGAGCGAGTCTATGCTGAAATTTGTAGTTCACATTGTGCACTCTTAACGCTGAATTTTTGATGTGGTTAATGGCTGAATTGAATCTGATTTCTTGATGTTAATCATGCGTTCAATTCGCAGTGTTTGCAGTCGAGTGTTGGGTGGTTTGGACGCTAAAATGTTCGACAAGGGTGGGATTATCATGATCGAGGAAGTGCAATTAAGTTGCTGAAAATTCAGGTTTGCTGAAATTTCTGGGTTGCTGAAATTTCTAGGATGCTAAAATTTTTGGTTGGGCAATGTTATGCTCCCAAACTTTGGGTTGCTTGTAGGCCGCGAGTGGCTAATTACACTCCGGCGTCGTAGGCTGAATTGCACTCATTCTCAGGCTGCCACTCGGCCTTGGTTGGGCATGGTTTGGACTGCCCGCCAAGTGCTCAGTGAAATGTCTCAATGAAACAAGGATGCTGAAATTCCAGGTTCATTACTGATTTTGTTAAGTGTGTCAAATCTGAAATTTATTTTGCTTGGTATGGGGTGGTGTGGTGTGTGGCCGCGTGGTTGGGGCCGAGGAAGGACCGAGTTAGGTGTATCTATAAGTGCACCCAGAGTGTTATGTAGAATGCCACACCCACCCAAGTTGGTTTAATTGTGATCTTACATATATGTTTTTACTTTATCATGATTCATGATTGTGCTTGTGATTTGATTGATGGTTGGACCGAGAAGTGTGTTAGTAGGCTAAGCTAATGCTTGAATCAACGAGTATATATATATGACTTATGGGTCGAGAAGCTCATTAGAGAGCCACACTTATGGGTCGACCCGGAGTGGCTTTGGTTGGCGGGATATTCCCAACCAGATTGGGAACTGAGTCTAGTCGGCCATCCTAGCTCGTGGGGCCCGAGGCAGGAAGCTCGCTAGAGGGCCATCCTAACGACCAACCAGTGTGATTGTTTACTTCGTGCTTACTATGCTATAGTGGACATTGGCTTTACATGCATGCTGGATTATCTACTTGGGTTTTTGATATGTATGCTCTTTTATATTTTCTCGTCTCTATTCATATTATGATTGGCTTAGCAGAGGATCGATACGAGCCGCCCATCGAGTTCTTGTGAACTCATGCCACTTTCTTTTATTTGTTGCGGGCTTTGATCAGTAGAGGTACGCTGGTACTTGGAGTGTGGGGTTGAAGGTACAAGCTCGTCAATCCGTTTCTCGTGTTGTAGTCGTAGGAGAGTAGAGAGTCTGATAGCTATCATTTATTAATCATACTGTACATGAGCTCGTCAATACCCGGGGTTTCCTAATATAAAATTTTTCGTGGTGCAGCCCATCGAGTCGGGAGCTAGCCGGGTCGAGTCGCGTGATCGCCTCGAATAACAGGTAAAAATTAATTTAAATCATACCCAATTGTTGGTAGTTGGGTGGATGGGAATTGGTTGACTCAAGTTGGGTTGAGATTTGGGTTCGCGGATCGAGTCGGAACTCGATCTGGGTTAGGTGGAGTCGGATGAGGAGGTAAGTAAGTGGTAGGGGACATTTTAGTCCAGAGATGAGGGGAATAAAACCCCTCACCCAAGCTAGTCGTGCGGCTCAAGAAGAGAGCCACACATAGCCCAAGAGGAAGGGGGAGCGAGAGGGATCTTGTCGGCGCCGAGTTCGCATCGACGCTTGAGGAAATCGGAGCTCGTCTTCATCGAGGTTACCTTGTGATCCAATCAAGGTGAGTGGTTAGTGTGATTGTGAAGGGAGGCGGGTGGCCGACCCTAGGAGTTTGAAATCGAGTTTCTTTCGTGAGTTTCTTGTCGATCGTCGTGTTTTCTCGTGTTGGAACTCTAAACGATTGATGTATCTGTGATCTCATATTTTAAATCGTGGTTTCTTTGTGTTTTATGGGCTGGTCGAGAAGAGGAAAAAGGGGAAAGGTCAAGCCAAAATTTTCCCCAATTTCCTCTATCATCTTGCAACTCATGGATCGTTTGTGTTCGTTATATTTTAGATCTTTGGATTGATGCATTCGTTGTTGTCGCAAGCATGCCCACTTTTCCTAGAGGGCTTGGCCGAGCAAGGTATTACCTTGCTTGAGTCGGCTGAGCAATGGCAAGGGTGGAAAAGTTAGGACTGTTCGGATTAATATGTTAAGTTTCACGTTATGTTGTCTTGATTCACACTTACATGCTTAATATTAGGTTGAAATTATATTATATGATTGTTGTTCATCTTAGGACTGGTTAGTAACTATAGATCTACCTCCTCATGGTTATGGAAATGTTCTTACTAATGCATACATGGATAGGGTTGTTATGGCATATGAATCAAAGGAAAGGTTTCATTAATTTTCAGATATTATGTTCAATCGTTGCTATGTATATTGCATGTTCCTTATCGGTTAATTAATGGAATTTATTCTCTTTAATTCGGCTTTCATATGGTAATTGTTGTTCATGATTATTTTGGCAAGTGTCGTTGACAATAGTAGATCGAGGATTTATCTATCGTCGGTAAATTCTAACAACTCTAGAAAGAATGATTTTGGTATCTAGTGGTGACATTTAACCTAGAGACACAGTACACTTACTAGGTTCTACACCTAGGGATAGATAGCGGATATCATTATCCTAGTAGTGCGACCCGAGGGGGAGGGTCGGACATGGGCAACGCTCGGAAAGCAAAATATAGGAAAACTTGCACAACTTGGTTCTGGTTATGGTTGAGATGGTCTACTGAGAAGTGTCATTAGCCGAATGACTACCGCATGACTCAACGGTTTATAGGGTCTTGAGATTGCACCAGCGGGCCCGCTAGGTGTTAGACCCGAGTGGCGGAGGGTCTTGAGATTCCGTCAGTGGGCCACGCTGACGGTAGACCCGAGTTGGGTTGGACTAGCTATCCCTAACCCGAAGGATTCCTAAGGCTAGTGGCCATCCTAGTCGATGGATCCGAGACATGAAAGTTCATATTGAGATGCCCTTATGAGCTGGTTTTGGGTAGGCCGACCGGCCTGGTTATGTAGAAGGAAAAACCGAACCTTCCATATATATTTTTAGGCCATTAGCGGCCGAGCTAGTGAAATGGATAAGGGCCCGAGAGGTCGGTTCATTCATTCTTCTATCTTGGCAAATTGATTAACTTCTGTGGTGTGATCATATTTTAATTTCTTATTTGTATCATACCTTGTATATGTTATCTTGTCGAGGTTTTCAGTGGAGGTTCGAAAGAACCGCTCACTGAGTTCCTCGTGAACTCACGATTTATTTATTGTTATTTTGCAAAGTCCAACCAGTGTGGTACGGCTTGGTGGTATGGCGCGCAGGAGGGCAGACGTGGGTGCAGATCTCGTAGCTGGCAGCTTTATAGTCGTAGTCGTGGTTGAGTAGAGTCATGTGTATGCACTGAGTCGGTTTTGTAAAACATGGAGATGTTTCTTTGCAAACCTTTAAATGTTTATTTAAAAACCTTGTGATGTTTTCGAACTTGGTTTGGTTGAACTGTTTTCAATAACTAATAAAGTTTCGTACTGTTGCTTTTGTTTACGATTTTCATGTCAGTATGGTTGTGTTTTATGAGTCATTGGTCAGTGCATATGGTAGGCTTCGGGGTACTAGCACGTACCCTGGCCGGTCACACGTACCCTGAGTTGGTGCGTGACAAAGTTGGTATCAGAGCGTCAGGTTAGGTCTTGACTACGACTAGGAATTGGGTACCGAACGAGGCATATGCTAGCATGTCTACGTACGGTATAGTATGCTACGAGATCAGGCAACCACGACTGCACTCAGCGCACCATGCAGTTAGTAACTTAGATTTTTATTGAATGAGTTGGTTAATATTAATGGTGAAATTATTATTTTTATGATAGTTTGATGGAGACCCGAAATGCTACTCTAAGTGGTAGCGGTAGCAATTCCACCGAACGTCGGGGCCGAGGTCGAGGTCAGGGCCGGGGCCGAGGTCGAGGTCAGGGCCGGGGCCATGACAGAGAGCAGCCTGAGGTAGAGGGCCAGGAGTATACAGTTGTGCAACTTCAGGCATAGGTAGTTCAACTAACAGAAGTGCTCCGCAGGGAGCAGGAGTTGAGACAGCAGATGCAACAGCAACAACAACCGCCCCAATCGGTACCCGCAGCCCCTATGGTACTGGAGGTAGCTGAACAGGTGGTGACGTAGGTCAGGGACCCAGGAGCACCTACATACGTAGACTTCATCAAGTTCAGATGGCCAGTATTCATCGGTATAGACCGACAAGTGGAAGTCATCGAGTTTCTGGGGGATTGTTACGAGCTGTGTTTAGATCTAGGGTGTTCGTCAGAGGCGGCGATATGCATGGTCGGCCTGCAGCTAATAGGGCCTGCCAAATACTGGTTGCATACCTGGAGAGACCGTAGGGCAGCACATGCACCACCTCCTACCTGGGAAGAATTTAGGACAACTGTAGAGGAGCAGCATTTGCCGATGAGTGTCCGCGATAAGTGGGCACGAGATTTTGAGCTGTTGCACCGGTCTGGAGGTATGACAGTAGCAGACTATAAAATGGAGTTCACCTGGCTCTCTAGGTACCACCCAACTCTGGTGGCTACGGAGACCGCCAGGGTGAAGAGGTTCGTGGAGGGTTTGAGACCTCAGATAGGCAGGCTTATCCATTACACCTATGACTCCACACTTGCTCGGGTAGTGGATGAGGCCCTCCGGAAGGAAGCACTAGTGCCATTCGAGAGGAAAGATAGGCTGTCCAAGAAAAAGTTTCGGCCTCAAGGGTCAGGAGGTCGACCGTGGCAATCGGAGGGAATTGTGACCACCGCAGATCACCAGTAGAATCGTGGGCACAGTAGTAGCTGGGGCCGCGAAGGCTCAGGGTCAGGGACGGCGAGATAGGCAAGGACAGGGGGCACTTCTCAGAAGGCAGACATGCCGCGGTGTGGTCGTTGTAACCGAAAACACTGGGGAGCTTGCTATGGCCGCACAAATGCATGCTTCGGATGTGGGCAGGTGGGACACTTTAGGAAGGATTGCCCGGACAGAGGTGGCCAGAGAACTGAGCTGTCAAGAGGAAAAGCTCCAATGTTAGTGGGGTCAGTGGCACAGAAGGGTCAGATGTAGAGCAGAAGGCCGCAGGCTAGTCACTTTGAGAAATTGTCTGCCCGAGTTTATGCCATGAACCGTGATGGGGTCGAGGCATCTAGAGCAGTGGTAACAGGTGCTATTTTAGTATATTCATCTGCTGCTTATGTTCTGTTTGATCCGGGTGCCACGCACTCATTTGTATCTACCAAATTTGCTGCCGAGTTACCAATGACACCTTCTTTGCTCAACGGGCCATTTCTAGTATCAACGCCTACGTGTAATGCAATCATAGCCAAATCAATTTTTCAAGGCTGCGAAGTGCTCATCTGCGGCCATGCATTGAGGGCAAATTTGACACTCATGCCCACGCTTGAACTCGATGTCATTCTCGGCATAGATTGGCTAGCGGAGCACTTTGCGTTGCTGGATTGTAGGGCTAAGACAGTCATATTCAACGAGCCCGGGTTGCCACAGTTCATCTTCCAAGGAGAAGGAAGAAGCGAGCCGACTGGGGTCATCTCAACCCTTAAGGCTTGTAAGCTACTTTAGGGGGGCTGCCAGTCCTTCCTGGCCTTCGTATCAGTGGCAGAGGAAAAGGGAGATGCGACAGGGGATATCGGTGGTACTCAGGTAGTCTGCGAGTTCCCCGATGTATTTTCTGAGGAGTTACCGGGATTGCCGCCCAGGAGAGAGATGGATTTCTGCATTGATTTACAGCCCGGGGTGAAGCCGATCTCCACCCCACCCTATAGGATGGAGCCGGCCAAACTCAGGGAGCTTAAAGTGCAACTACAAGAGATGCTGGACCTGGGTTTCATCCGGCCGAATGTGTCACCATGGGGTGCTCCGGTACTCTTCATGAAGAAGAAGGATGGGTCGATGCGCATGTGTATCAACTATAGGCACCTGAATAAAGTGACAGTCAAGAATCGTTACCCACTATTGAGGATAGACGATTTGTTTGACCAATTGCAGGGAGCGCGATGGTTTTCGAAGATAGACTTAAGGTCCAAATACCATCAGCTGAGAATCCGGGACTGTGATGTGCGTAAAACTGCCTTCAGGACTCGCTATGGCCACTACGACTTCGTAGTGATGTCTTTTGGTCTAACCAACGCACCTACTGCTTTCATGGACCTGATGAACATGGTCTTTAAGGAGTACCTGGACAGTTTTGTGATTGTCTCCATTGACGACATCTTGGTATACTTCAAGAATGAGGAGGAGCACTTCGAGCACTTGAGGATGGTCCTGGAAACCCTTAGAGAGCATCGGCTGTTCGCTAAATTCTCCATGTGTGAATTCTGGTTAGAAAGTGTAGGGTTCCTGGGCCATGTAATGTCCAAGGAAGGGATAAGGATAGACCCTACAAAGGTGGAGGCGGTGCAGAACTGGAGGCGGCCAACCAGCGTGACTGAGATCCGTAGCTTTCTTGGATTGGCCGGGTACTACCGAAAGTTCGTAGAGAACTTCTCCAGTATTGCAGCCCCTATGACTCGGTTAACTCGGAAAAAGGTCAAATTTGTTTGGGACGACATGTGTGAGGCGAGCTTTCAGAAGTTCAAGGAATGCTTGACGTCGGCACCCGTGTTGGCCGTACCTTTTGGCTTAGGAGGGTATGTGGTCTATTGTGATGCCTCTCGGGTTGGCCTAGGCTGCGTTCTGATGCAGTTTGGCAGAGTCATAGCCTATGCATCCCGCCAACTGGAGGTGCATGAAAAGAACTACCCGACGTACGATCTGGAGCTAGCAGCAGTGGTTTTTGCACTAAAGCTATGGCGTCATTACCTGTACGGAGAGACTTGTGATATTTATACAGATCACAAGAGTCTCCATTACTTGCTTACCCAAAAAAAGCTGAACCTCAGGCAGAGAAGGTGGCTGGAGCTCCTGAAGGACTATGACTGCATTATTATGTATCATCCGGGTAAAGCCAATGTGGTAGCGGATGCTTTGAGCAGAAAATCCATGGGCAGTTTGGCTCATTTGGAAATAAGAAGAAGGCCCCTAGCTCGAGAGTTAGCGTTGTGCCTGGATGGGGGAGCAACCCTGATTGTGTCAGCATCAGGGACCCTGGTGGCGCACCTACGGGTACAGTCCACCTTGGTGAACATGTTGCTTGCCGCGCAGGAGGAGGACACATTTTGTTCTCTGGCAAGGGATCTGGTCCGCAGAGGTGACGCTGATGATGGATTCAGGGTTGACTCAGAGGGTGTCCTAAGGTTCAGAGACCGGATCGTAGTGCCTGATATGACAATGGTTCCTCGTGAACTCACAGTTTATTTATTGTTGTTTTGCAGAGCTCGACGAGTGAGGTACAACTTGGTGGCATGGCGCGCAGGAGGGCAGACGTGGGTGCAGATCTCGTAGCTGGCAGCTTTATAGTCGTAGTCGTGGTTGAGTAGAGTCTTGTATATGCACTGAGTCGATTTTGTAAAACATGGAGATGTTTCTTTGCAAACCTTTAGATGTTTATTTAAAAACCTTGTGATGTTTTCGAACTTGGTTTGGTTAAACTGTTTTCAATAAGTAATAAAGTTTCGTACTGTTGCTTTTGTATACGATTTCCATGTCAGTATGGTTGTGTTTTATGAGTCATTGGTCAGTGCATATGGTAGGCTTCGGGGTACTAGCACGTACCATGGCCGATCACGCGTACCCTGAGTTGGGGCGTGACACATCTGTTATTGAGTATCTTATTGTTACAACATGGGATATCAGGCATGACTTCGTTGTACATTGTATCTTTTCATTTTATCATGCATGGTGTTTGGTAGGGTTTGGGGTATGGGTTTGTATCCCAGTCGGTCATGTAATCCTGAGTTTGAGACGTGACCCTGAGTTTGGGATGTGACATGTGCAATAGTTGTCTCTTAATTTTTTAAAAGATGAAATTTATTGGGAATAACCTTTTTTACTTATGGTTTTCTGCTTAGTACTTATTGAACTAAAAAAGCAATTAATAATTACTATAATCAAATTGGTCTATCCAATTTAAATAAAAACCAGGTTCTAGGTCAATCCAATTAAATTATTGGATGCAAAATATCAAATAACCAGATTATATTAATTATAGGGAACAAAAGCCGGTCTCATCCTAATTGTATTAATTTAAATGTGCAAAAAAGAACTCTCTAATTTGACATCATAATGCATGCAGGCTCCATGTTTTTCATTATATATTAAAAGTATCATATTTTTCTACTTTTTAATTTCTGTTTTTGTATAATTAATATTCATATAATTTAACTTTTAATTGGTATTTATATAAACTATTCCATGGTTAATCTGAATTAAACTACACTATCCCATAATTATATCTTCAGGATATTCTAATTAAATTAATTAATAAACTAGATGACAGCTTGATACATATTAATTAATTAATTTGAGAATAAATATGCGCCTACACCTTGAAGAACACTTATGTCATCTTGCTAAAATAAATCTTTGTACTAATCAATAGATTGAAAAGAAATATTATATATTGTTGGACCTTGTTAATTTATGAATTTTTTAAAATAAAAACAAATTGCATTTTCTTGATTGATGGCAACCTCTTTCATATGTTCTTAAAAAGTAATCCAATGAGCTTCATAGGTTGATTTATATTTTCTTAATTATACTCATGGCTAAGATCGAAGTAGTTGGTGTAATTAATTTATCTTTTAATATATATATAATCAATGATGGTCTAATTAACTAATTAATTAATCAGAGATCGACGACAAAAAGTCTTACTGACGTGAAAGAAAATAATTAAGAATATGTGATTGTTGACATAACCATTGTTTAATTGTACGTGTATAGATTTTGTTGGTTCCATCTAATATATAATTAAGAGACTATAATTTATTGTTTTTTTTATAGTGTTGATATACTTGATCATTACAATTAACTTAAGGCAGATTGTTGGGGGGCTACTGTTCCAAAATATTCATCAGCAATTCCAAGACTTTTTTGATTGCTTAATTTGGCCTCGAGCTTATTGGATTCTTTAGTTGCTAGCTGTCAAACTCTCTAATCACAAAATTAAAAGATATCTTTAGAGGATAATATTATGGTGTCAAATTGTGAAAAATATATAAATAGATATACAACATGGGCTAATGCAACTAGCTAGGATAATGGCAATGAACGTTCATTGCATATTGTAATACCTCAGTTTAATCCTACATCGAGAGTATATCAACTGTGATATTGGCTTATAAGATTTGATGAGTGTATTATCATTAACTTCAACTTGAGCATTTTAATTAGGTCAATATGTTGGCCTACAAAGTTGGTGGATCAATTATTACATCAAGTGGGTTGTAACAAATGATATCAGAACAAGACCTAGTTCTAGGCATGGTGAGAGAACCTATGTCAGAAAGGGCTGCCAAGGAGCGGGGGTGGAGCCGCTACTAGGCTAGGCCTCACATCGGGAGTATATCGGATGTGGTGTTGGCTTATGACACGGGAGTATATTAATCTTTCTCCCTAATCCCTTATGACACGATTTCGAATAAAGGAGTGGGATATTAATAATTTAATACTTAAATATAATTTTATCAACTTATTATTTTCAAAAGGCTTAATTATATTTTTGGTCCCTCAAAATATCATATTTTTTCCGTTTGGTCCCTCATTTTTAAAAAAATTTCGTTTAGTCTCTCAAAAATTATTTTTATTTCTGTTTGGTCCATCTGTTAACTTTTCGTTAACTTTTGATGTTAAGTGCCAACATGAAATGCTGACATGGACTAAAGAGGGACCAAACATAAGAAATAAAATATTTTAAGGGACTAGATGGAAATATATATATATATTATAACCTAAAGCATAACAATATATAATTATGTATTAGGTTATTAAAAAATATATTTTTTCCATCTAGTCCCTTAAAATATTTTTATTTTTTTTCGTTTGGTCCTTCTTTAGTCTATGTCAGCATTTCATGTTGACACTTAACATCAAAAATTAACGGAAAGTTAACGGAGGGATCAAACGAAGACGAAAATAATTTTTGAGGGACTAAATGGAAATTTTTAAAAAATAAGGGACCAAACGAAAAAAATATGATATTTTGAGAGATCAAAAACAGAATTAAGCCTTTTCAAAATTATGAAATTGATTTTAAATAATTATTTTATTATAATAATGAGAAAATTTTGACAAAATATTCCTAAAAACTAAATTAAAATTGACTTATCACAAATATGTATTCATAGGGAGAACATAGATCTATATATATACATCCAAAAAATATATATAAATATATTCATATATCTAAAAATTATAGCAAGCATTGATTGTATAATTATCTATCACATGCCAATATACTAAGTACTAATTCATAATTCAAAATGTATAGGTTTATCCAATCTATAACAAGAAATGCAATAGTATCAATCTCATGTCCAAAAATATATAACTCAAAATTTATTATCTATCGTGCTAACGACGCTCATTATCTAGAACGAAATTTAAGTATTAAAGTTTGTCTTCCACACTTTGCATCCCATTAAAAATCAAAGAGTTAATTATTGTATATATCCCAACTTTTACTCTCTCCTTATTATATATCATCTTTTAATTTGTATCAGATGAGATCTCTAATTTTTATTTTGTTTCAAATCTATCTTGTTATTAACTACCCGTTAATTATCCTATTTGAATGTTGACGTGGGCAGTCAACATGCTGACGTAGACATGCTGATTGGGATTAACAGTCCACGTCAACATCCAACTTAATAACAAGGTAATAACAGTCAACATGCTGACGTGGACATCCAACTTAATTACAAAATATATTCTCAATTTTTATATTTTTTCTTAATCTATCCCAACTTTTCTATTTTCCCAATTATATACCCACTTTTGATTTGTTTTAAATTTATCCCACCGTGATCCCAACGTCAAAATTGACGTTTGAATGCTGACGTAGGTCAACAGCCCACTCAATATTCTTTATCAAGTTTTTAATTACTAATATTAAGCAAAGTTTTATTTGTAATTAACCCTATATATAATCTTTTTTTGTAATTAACCCTAGATGGAAGAATCGTCTAGTCAACAAAGCTATAAGTTTTTTATTTTAGGCGAGTTAAAAAATTAAAACAAACTTTGCTGACTAGGCAATGCTTACATCTAGGTTTAATATAGGGTTAATTATGAATAAATCTTTGCTTAATATTTGTAATTAAAAAATTGATAAGAATGCTTACTGGACTGCTACCCCACGTCAGCAGCGCCATGTCAGCATTCAAATGACAAGTTTGATGTTGGGATCAAAGTGGGATATATTTGAAACAAATCAAAAGCTGTGATATATAATTGAGAAAATTGAAAAGTGGGGATAGATTAGGGGAAAGTATGAAAAGTGATGATATATTTTATAATTAACCCACCTAATAACAAGATAATAACAATCACCATGTTGACATAGACATGTTGACATGATGACTGAGATGCTGACGTGGATTGATAATCTCAGTCAACATGTCCACGTCAACATTCAAACGAGACAATTAACAGGTAGTTAACATCGAGATAGATTTGAAACGAAATAAAAATTAGAGACCACATTTGATACAAATGAAAAGATGAGATATATTAGGGAGAGTGATCGAGTAAAAGTTGGGATATATACAGTAGTTAACCCAAAATCAAAAGATCACCATCGTGTATCCCCAAGTAGCGAGTAAGAAAAATGGCATCTATTCGATCTCTAATTGGAAGTTTCTAGCTTCAACTCATCGAATTTCTTTTTTTATCTTTCCCAACTCCTTATCTTGACCAAATTGGTTGGACAACACCACTAAATTTTCAACTATGTCTCCCATTTTATTTGTCATAACACCCATGTATTAATTCACCTATCTTTGAAATATTTGACTCCATATTATGTTCTCTAGAACGTCTCGATCTTTTTTCGCCCTTCACGAGTCATACTACTTGATGCTGCCACATTAATCATATATGGATAATCCATTATCTCCATATGCATCAACTACTATATTTCTGGATGGCATGTCTACTGAAAAAAATAAAACACAACATATCAATAAAGCACATTAATTAATTTTCAACATTAAAGTGTTGTCGGGGCCGTTAAAATATGAGCTACTAGAATATTCACAACATTAATTAAAACACAACATTCCATTACACTACTAGAATATTAGCTATCAGCCACAGGGCTCATTGACAGTTGCTTGGGCCGTTAGAAACATTCACAACTTTTCGACGGCCGCACCGACCATGGCTGATGTGACCAAATCAGCCGTGGTTCACATACGGCCGTCCAAAGCTGTCGCTCATAGATGATAGAGCGCACGGAGCGCGAAATGAAATAACATAGTAGCGATAGTTTTGCGGGGGCCAAGGAGCCGTCGGTGCTATAAGTAAGTAATTAGCCACGGCTCGCATTAGTCGTCGCTTTTTAATTGATGGCGCGAACGCGGTGCGAAAATAAAAAACACGTCACCGACGGCTTAGAGAGGGTCAAATGGGTCGTCGGTGAGATTATTTACGTGAAGCCACGGTTCACCAACGGCTCGCTAGCCGTCGCTGATAAACCTTTTTATTTGTGTTCGTGCCCGACCCTTCCTATTTCTTCCTTTTCTTCTTCTCTGCTACAGTCACGTTGTCGCCACTGCCGACTGTTGTCGTCCTGCCACCAGTGATCAACTCCGCCATCGACTCTTTGCCGCTCGATTTCTCTCCACCAATGATCACTGCCCTCCGGTATTCATCTCGATCTATCTCACCGCCACCGCCCCTTTTCATTGTCTCCACCCGCCGCCCCCTTTCATTGTATCCGCCCGCCGTCCAGTGTTGGCGATCGGACGGTCACCGACACTGGACAAGGGCACTAGCGTCTACACGCCGGCGTCGGATTTGGGGTCGTCGGATTTCGGCACCAACCTATGCAATAGTAGCCAACAGTGATGCTGACTCTTGTTAACGATTAGGGTTAAACCCTATTATTTTTTAAAAAAAAATTATTGTTAATTATTAGTAATTAATTATTAATTAGTTAATTAGTTTGGTTAATATTAACTAATGGTTAATGTTGATTATGGTTTAATTATTTTTAGGTTATTTAATGTTATTGTTGATTAGTTTAATGAAATTAGTTTAATGTTAATTAATTAGTATTAATGGAATTGTCCACTGAGGACTCGCGCCGGAATCGTCCACTGTGGACTCGCGGCCAAATCGACCATGGACTCGTGTCGGAATCGTCCATGGACTCGTGTCGGAATCATCCACTTTGGACTCGCATCGGCATCCACAAATTTAGAGAATAATCAAGACGAGTTGATATGTTTCACGTACGCATCGACGAGTCAAGTTTTAATTTTGCAAAATCTTAGATTCGTTTGGGGGTTGTATGTTCGTGTAAACGAAGTAAATGATCTTTTATACGAAGTACAACCATTGAATTATCCCTAATTGGATAATTTTGGAACATAGTTATTTATATTACACTTAGTCTATTTCTTTTAGTCATTATTCATTTTAAAAATTTTGCTTGTATCTCCCTTGTTCTTCGATACGCGCCCAGATGATATGCGTATTCGGAGAACTGTAGGGAGATGCTGCCGAAATTTAGAATAAAGTTTATGACTAAACGAAATATTAAGTGCAATATAAATAAGATGAATTCCGAATGGAATAGGACCATCTCGCCTAAAGACATACCTAAAGATATTGCCAACTTTTTGATAGAACATATCAGGCGATCGAAGTTGGATGTATCGACGAATTCATCATGGGGCTATAATGGACGAATTTCAAGTAGGCATAACTTACTTATTAAATTTCGCATACTCAAATAAAAAATTTCTTAGTCGTGATAAAATTTGATGTTCGTGCCGGAAATGTTCGGAAAACTGCCACAATTATATTTTGTATCTGTACACAAAAGGATTCACACTAAGATATTTTGTATGGAATTGTCATGGGGAGTCACGTCAAGTCGAGACGTCGAGCAATCCTGTTGTCCAAACTTAATTATGGTGAATCCTCCACTGTGGTTGTTTCTTCTTCCAATCCATCTAATCCTTATAGAACAATGATTCTAGATAGTCTTAGTAGAATTTCATTTAAATGACAATGTTGAGTCAATGGCTGAGACGGTACAACTACCAAATACTACGACAGTGGAAGTCATTGAAGAATAACCTGCGATACAAATTGAATTGTCGAATATAGAGACTGCAGAATTTTACAAGATGTTGAAAGCTGCCAATGAACATTTGTATGAGAATTGTCCTAAATATACAAGATTTTCGGCAATGACACAACTCCTGAACATAAAGTCCGATTTTAATATCAACGAGGTTGTGTTTGATCAGATTGTAGGCTTTGTCAATGATATGCTATCTCAAGATAATAAGTTTGAGCCAACTTTTTATAAGACAAAAAAGTTGATGAGAAAATTAGGGCTTGGGTATGAAAAGATACACGTGTACCCAAATAACTGCATTTTACATTATAAAGAAAATGCACAGTTGGAGCAATACCCGGTATGTGAACATCCTCGTTACAAGGAGAAAAAATCGGCCCGACAGAAGAATATCCCCTTTAAGGTGTTTTGGTATTTTCCACTAACACCGAGGTTTTAAAGGTTATTCATGTCGAAAAAGACTTCCCCTATATGAGTTGGCATGCAAGAAGTCGTGATGATATAGTAATGACTCATACATCTGATAGTGAAGCATGAAAACATTTGGATAGATGTTATCCTTCATTTGCTAGGGATACTAGAAATATCAGGTTGGAATTGTGCACGGATGGTTTTAATCCGTTTGGTAATTCGGCAACTCCGTATTCAGTATGGTCAGTGTTACTAACAGTTTATAATTTGCCGCCTTCAATGTGTATGAAAGATGAATTTATCTATCTTTCGATGATTATTCCGGATCCTAAGGGTCATCAGAAAGAAATTGACGTGTTCCTCCGACCCTTGATTGATGAACTGAAAACATTGTGGGCTGAGGGCTTGTCACTTATGATTGTCACCGGAAGCAAAACTTCACTTTACGAGCTGCTATATTGTGGACAATCAATGATTTTCCAGCCTACAACATATTGTCTGGTTGGAGCACGCATGGCCGACTCCCTTGTCCGTATTGCATGGAACACTAAAAAGTCTTCAGTCTTGAAAATGGTCGGAAAATTTCCTTCTTCGATTGTCATCGCCGGTTCCTACTGTCTAACCATCAGTATTGAACGAACCGTGATAAATTTACCAATGGTAGAGCCAAAAGAGATGAGCCACCACCGATGTTGTTTGGTGAACAGATGTTAACACGTGTTGAATTGCTTCCAGAGATTACTTTTGGTTAGAATGTAAGAATTTTAGGCTTTGGTCAAACACATAACTGAGTGAAAAAAGTATCTTTTGGGAATTGTCGTATTGGAGTTCATTGTTGATTCGACATAATTACACGTCATGCACATTGAAAAAAATGTGTTTGATAATATTTTTAACACAATGATAGATATTTTTGGCAAAACTAAAGATAATGTGAATGCCCGACATGATGTGAAAATACTTTGTAAGATGCCTGAGTTAATGTTGCAAGAGGTCAACGGACGATTTCATAAGCTAAAGGTGACGTATGTGTTAAATAAACAACATACGAAAGATGTGTATCAATGGATCAAAGAACTCATATTACTCGATGGACATGCCTCAAACTTATCTCGATGTGTGAACGTCGATGAATGCAAAATATCGAAGATGAAGAGCCACGATTGTCATGTATTCATGCCCATTGCTTCCGGTCGCATTTCGAGATCATTTACATGATAAGATTTGGGGTTCGTTGACATAATTAAGTATGTTTTTCAAAAATATTTATGCAAATGTACTTCGAGTCGAAGATATGTCAGCACTTGAAAATAATATTGTTGAAATCATATGCAAGCTGGAGCAGTTTTTCCCTCTTGCATTTTTTGACTCGATGGAGCATCAACCAATACACTTGGCATACGAGGCACAAGTTGGTGGCCCTGTTCAATATCGGTGGATGTACTTATTTGAACCATACATTAATCATCTGAAGAAAAAAGTAAAGAACACCGCTGTAGCTAATGTATATAATTCAAGAAATTTTAACATTCTGCTCATTCTATTTTGAATCAACCATTAAGACAAGACTTAATCGTCTTCCACGGAATGACGATGGGGGAGTTCGACCATCAGACGGGGGATCTCGACCATCAGATGGTTGTTTAAATATCTTTTGTTACCCTGGTCGTACTTTGGGTTCTCATCCGTCTCGATTCTTAAACAACAAAGAGTACCATTTGGCCTACTTGTATGTTTTACTAAACTGCCCAGAGATTGAAAAGTTCATTAAAATATTTGACGTCGAGATGGTGACAAAATACTCAATTTACAGCGATGAGGAATTAGAGAGATTACGCAATCATGAGTTCCCTAATTGGTTTCGAGCTTACTGTATAGAACATATAGGCGAAATAGATAACCAAATCTTTGAGTTTGCTAGCGAACTGGCACGAATTGTGCAATATTATAACGGTTATTTTGTTAATGGATATAAATTTCACACACTTGAATATTCATCTACAAAGAAGACTATGAATGCCGGTGTCTGCGTCAAAGGGACAACGTACGCTGAATGTGATATTGACTTTTATAGACTGTTGGAAGAAGTCATAGAATTGTAATTTTTTGGATGGAAATCAGTTGCCCTTTTTAATTATCAGTGGTTCAATACAAGCGATAAGGGCATGAGAGTTCATCCAAAGTATAAACTTGTCAAGGTCAGTTACAAATCAAAATTGGCTTCGAATGAGCCATTTATATTGGCATCTCAAGCTGAACAAGTATATTATATGCAGTATCCGTCTCGAAAAAAAGATATGGCAGATTGGCGTGTAGTCTATAAGACTAAAACTAGAGAAAAAATTAACCCGGTAGTTGGAGAGAATGAGCCGACAGATAACTTCTATCAAGAGAGGATCCTGCCGAAGTGGAGCGAGTTAGTCCAATACTCGAGGATGATGACACAAAGTTAGTTCAATTGGAAGTAGAATATGTTGATGAAGACGATAACCGTCTTGAGGAAGGACGGAATGATGATGAGGGAGAAGAAGAAGAATTTGAAGATTTCGATAAAGAAGAACAATAAGAAGAGTATTACACAGATGATGATACTAATGATGACGAATAATTGTAAATGTGAAGTATATCTTTAATTATTAAATGTATCTATTAATCTATTATATATATACTAATTATATTCATATTTGACAGTTATGATTCGAGAAGTGCGTGCCCGAGAAGGCATTCCTTATAGGACTACCCCCCCCCCCCCGAAGGATTACCACATGCCACCCCTATACCCACCGACCCTTCGCCTTCAACCACCATCCCCTCACCTCCAGCCACCATCCCCCCACATGATCCGTCCACCATTCCCCCAGCTGATCTGGCTGCCATCCCCCCACCTTCAGCCACCATCCCTTCAGCCGATCCAAGCACGTCAACATCGAGATGTAGGCCACGAGGGCCTAACAGAATTCTCCCTCCGCCAACCAAGGGAGAGTTGCGCAGATCGATTAGTGTGCGCGGTAGAAAGTAAGTAGATGCATTAATGATCCCTTATAATTTATTTATAATTCAATATAGAGTTAATTAATGTATCTAACCCAAACTATGACGCTTTTCACAAATCTAGTCTGATCTTTAATTTGTATCAATTACATCCAGAACTATCAGATTGATATTATTCTAGCCCAATGTCAAATGTCCGTCAATGCAACCGTTAGGTGCTGACGTGACATCTGACTCAATAAATTAAAAAATATTTTTTTATTATCACTTGTGCCACGTCAGTATGTAATAAAAAAATACTATAATATTATATAAATATGGAAAAATAATGTATTTATCCCAAACTTTAGTCATTGTAACAAATATATCCTAACTTTTAATGTTTCTCCCTAATCTATCCCAAACTTTGGGATTGACAACAATTGTCTCATTTGAAATTGAACTTAAAATTTAGATTACATTACAATTATAATCAATCAAAAGTTTGAATTGTATTTCTCCCTATTTTTTTAAATTAAATTCGTCTATTATATTAAAAATATTAAAACTTGGAATAAAACTCATGTCTTTTTCACATATTATTATTATTTATTAAATTTGATTCAAATTTTGATTTTCTTATTAATTTTTTATTTAATTATATTATTGCATTTCAGAGAAAATCGAAACACCCAAATTAAACAAATAACTTTGTATATAGTATTATTATTTACCAAAATTTTATTTTTTTTATTCAATTCGACTATTGAGTTTTATACAAAATTCAAAATTTCCAATCAAACAAAGACATTTTTTTCTTATATTATTATTTATTAAATATATAATATTATAATTATATTTTATTTAGTGCCTAACAGAATTTGGCATTTTAAATTTGATTTTTAAATTTTGTGTTGATTTTTTTAATCAATTCGATTATGACATTTTAGAAAAAAAATAAAAATTTGAAGCAAATCAATATATTTTACTCATAATATTATTATATATCATACATTTACTATTATTTATATTGTATTTAATTTGGTTTAGTATTTAATTTTTTCATAAAATTTCTTTATTTTACTA
This sequence comes from Canna indica, assembly GCA_034359265.1. NCBI lineage: Eukaryota > Viridiplantae > Streptophyta > Magnoliopsida > Zingiberales > Cannaceae > Canna > Canna indica. The sequence continues at coordinate 18,247,917 of CP136894.1, forward strand.
CAAATTTTTATTTTTTAAAAATACAAAATATAAAATGAAATTTATATATAACGACTATAAATTAATTTTGATGAAATTAGACGTGAGATTCTTCAAGGTGTTAAAAGATTTTTCGTGTAATTTTTTAAAAGGAAAAAAAATTAGTGAAATCAGATATGAAATTATCAGATAAAGTGAGAGTTTTGATGTATTTTAAAAAATCATTTGTCTTCAAGAATTATAATTATTGTCAATCCCAAAGTTTAGGATAGATTGGGGAGAAAGATTAAAGGTTAGGATAGATTTGTTATAAGGATCAAAGATTGGGATAGATACATTAATTTTCCCTATTTATATAATATTATAATATTTTTTATTACATGCTGACGTGACACAAGTGATAATAAAATATTATTTTTTATTTGCTGAGTCGGATGCTACGTCAGCACCTAACGGTTGCATTGACGGACATTTGACGTTGGGCTAGAATTGATATCAATCTGATAGTTTGGGATGTAATTGATACAAATTAAAGATCGAGCTAAATTTGTAATAAAGACTCATAGTTTGGGCTAGATACATTAATTAACTATTCAATATATCATAATATAGAATGTACTATATTTGGTCCAGGTTTGAGCAAGATGACGTCCCACGCACGATAGCGAGGACGATCTGGAAGTTTATGCACGGGGCATGGCCTACATGGTCTCACGTGCCTCGTGAGCATATGGATTTACTATTGCGAGAATTCTCTGTAAGTATATTTATTAAATTAATGTTAATGTTAAATATCGATCGGTAATAATAAATTTATTTTTTTGCAGACTCATTATACATGGCCGGAGGACCGGACTCGATCCTTTCATAGAGAGTGCGTGGGAGCGCATTGCTCGCGCTCACTACAACATGCTGCTTCAGCAGGCCCATAAGACCGTGATGAGACAACTGAGGGCCACACAGATTGGGCAGACTAGGAGACACACCCCTTGAGTGGATTCATATACCTGTATGGGACCAGCTTGTTGAGCGGTGGGACACACCTGAGTGGTAGGAGGTCTCTCGGACAGTGTCGAGAAACCGCATGTCTAGGGGGGCGGACGGTACGGGGGCGCGCCACACTGGTAGCTCCGTGTCTTTTTGCGGTGCATGAGCGTCGTATGGTATGTATAATTTCCTTACCTTAAAATATTATATATTTTGTATAATGATACTAATGTATTTATTTTCTAATGTAAGACGCGAGTTGCAGAGGATGGCATCGTCCAACGCCCCTCGCTAATGCAGGTGTTTGAGCGCACTCATCGTCTGCAACAAGGAGCGGGGGACTACGTCGATAGCAGGGCTTCGATCATCATGGTAAGTATTTATGTCTATTTGTATTATTTAAAATATAAAAGTGTGTAGGAGACCTACACAAGGACCGTGATCGAGCGCGGAGGCACTCCGGAGGAGTTTGACGCGGGTGCATGGGTCGAGGCCGCAGGTGGTTGGGAGCACGACCGTATTTATGGCTTTGCAGACAGTGGCCATGCACGCGTCGTGTTAGGGCCACTTGGGGCACCGACCCCTCCCACTGTGGGTGAGCAGCCCTCGACATTGCGGACGCAGGACTAGAGCCGGATAGCGGCCTTGGAGTCCGAGCTAACACAACAGAGAGTGACGATAGAGGAGCAGAGACAAACGATGAAGGAGCGGAGACATGCGATGGAGGAGCAGAGACATGCGATGGAGGAACAGAGACGCATTAATGACGAGTTGAGACAGACGATGTGGAACATGCATGCCCTTCTCACTCAGATTGCATCTCATTCGGGCCTTCTACCGATGATGTCGCAATTGTCATCCTCGTCGACCTAGTCAACGCTCCCGACCCAGTCGCTGTTGACTCCACCGCAGCCTTGAGATTTTGTTTACTGTATTTTATTTATATTTTGATACTTGTTAGCCTCTGTTAGAGGCTTAGATACTTGATAGATGTTTATACTTTACATTTCATATTTTGATACTTGTTTGCCTCCGGTTTGAGGCTTATAGTTGTTTATATACTTATAGTTGAGGCCTATAGTTGTTTAACAAGGTAACAGTGAAGAATCGGTACCCGTTGCCCAGGATTGATGATTTGTTTCATTATCTTCTAGGAGCTCAATAGTTTTCTAAGATTGACCTGCGATCGGGGTATCATCAGTTGAGGATCCGGGACAGTGACGTCCCTAAGACTGCTTTCAGGTCGAGGTATAGGCACTTTGAGTTCCTGGTGATGTCCTTCGGGCTGACTAATGCACCTGCAGTATTTATGGACCTGATGAACCGAGTGTTCAAGGAATACCTGGATAAGTTTGTGATTGTGTTCATTGATGACATTTTGATTTATTCCATGAGTAGGGAGGAGCATGTTGAGCACTTGAGGATAGTTTTGTAAACTCTCAAGGAGCACAGATTGTATGCCAAATTCTCCAAGTTGGAGCTCTGGCTAGAAAGCGTGGGGTTTCTTGCTCATGTGGTGTCCAAGGAAGGAATAAAGGTGGATCCTACAACAATAGAGGCGGTTCAAAAACATACTAATCATAATAAATATATATATATAACAGAGATATAGCTTTCGTACCTTTCGTTGTAACACTTGCTTTATCAAATAAGGTATGTCTTCGGTTAAGAATTTCAAAGTATCCTCCCAAACGAATTTTAGTTTAGACATCGAGTTTGATAAAAATAATGTAGCAAACACTTTTCTAAGAGAAAAACATGATTCTCATGCACTTTCTTCTTTAATTGCATCTACATAATTTTTGTCATCGTCAATCAACCCTACAGTAGAACATGTATATGTGAAAGTTGGGTAAACTTTATCATTGACATTTCTAATATCCTCGAAAGATGTGGACCCTTGACCACGTTCAGTAAAATTCTCAAATAGTATAACTCACTCATTTCTAAGGAAACAAATTAATAATATTCTTTCAATCGAAAATTGTCTTGTCTCTTTTCAAGTCCAATGTCTAATGTCTTGCTTTCATGCAAACAACAAAGGAAATTCAATACATGTTAAGCTTATTGTCTTTGAGAAATATTTGTTAGCTTCGAACCAAGCTAAATATTGAGACTCATTAATTGTTGGTCATCATCATTGAAAACTATAGTGTGTTTATTTGAAAAATGAAACAACAACCATTGTACAGATGGATATTTGTAATGAATGTCGAAACTAAAAAATTATATAGATCACTTCACACGATGAGATATACCTGCAATCATAAAATATTTTGATCTCATCAACAGAAGCTTCTATTTCAGACTGTGATGCTGAGTCAACAAATGTGGCATTGACACGATCATCACTTTTATTCATATATTTGAAAAGATATTTAATTGATCTCGATTTGTTGCAACATTCGACATTAATGTGTGCACAATATTTCAACAATACGTATCTATTATGAGGGATAACAAAATAGTTGTCCAAATCAATCTTTCTATTTTTAATTGTTCAGTCATTATCTCTTCTTCTATAAACTGGATATTCATCCTTGAGGATATCTGTCTATAAACTTATTTGGAAAATATTGTATACATATACCATCTTGCATGCAAAGAGAATTTTTTTTGTGCAACACCACACGGGTCATGCATCATTAAATCCATGATCGATTCATAGTAATGAGGATCAGTTGATTTCGGAGAGACACTCACTAACCCTTTTGGTGGTTTTTAAGTTTTTTCTTTATTCTTCTCCAGATTCTTCTAGGACTGCCCTTGATACGTTACCTTTCTACTTTCGATGTTATTTGGAACTTATATTGGAGAATTTAAAGAAACGGGATATATGGAGACAAATATAGAGTTAAAGAGATGGGATATTAAAATTTGATCTGCTACATCTACACCTATATATTGTGTATATATTAACAAATATTTAACTAAAATTTAAAACAAATTAAGTAATACAATAAATAGATCAATCATTAATTATTTCCTATTTTTATAAAATAATAATTTTATGGCAGTTTAATAATACTTTCATAAGATATATATTAACTATGATATATATATGCAACATCTTGTATGTTTCCTAAAGGTCTAGGGTTCAAATCCTAATATGATCACCTATTGTGACTTTCTATCTTTGTCAATATATATATATATATATATATATATATATATATATATATATTGATAGAGACATAGTCATATTTCTTACAATCTGTATTTTGATGAAATAATATTTTTATGATATTTTTTAAAATAGATTTGTTCGATAATTTAAATATATATATATATATATATATATTGATAGAGACATAGTCATATTTCTTACAATCTGTATTTTGATGAAATAATATTTTTATGATATTTTTTAAAATAGATTTGTTCGATAATTTGCTACTATTTTCTAAGATATATTGTGTAGGCATTAAAAATAATAAAATAAAATGTTACACATTTTAATAAATATAATAAAGAGAAATATGATTAAATTATTTATATTTTTATAAAATAATATATTTCTAAAATAATTTAATCATGTCATCATAAGATATATTATGAATAAGGAGAAGCTAAAATATATTTAGACTTGATGGTGTATACCAATAAGTTTTCCGCAATTAAATCATTCTTATTTTTATAAAATAACATATTTCTAAATCAAATTTAATTTTGTTATAAAAAATACAACATAAATAATGTTATAAATTCAATTTTATAATAAATCTAATTTTTATGCTTAGTTGTTATATGCGTAGTTGAGAATTTATTTTTATAATTAATATATGTTTTAAGTATTTGTTACTATATGCAATTATATTTTGATAAAATAATATTTTTATCATAATTTATTAAAAAGTTACTATATGTAGGCAATTTACTGGACTAAATGTTACTATATGTAATCGTATCAAAATAAAATAATATTTTTATCAGCTTTATTAATTGCTCCATACAATTGTTTCTTAAATTTTAATCTCTCTTTTGATATTTAATTTTTAATCAATGTACTATTAATAAGGTTGCTGCTATTTTTGAATTTATTTTATTTTTTTCGAAAAAAACACTTTCTCCCTTTTAATTAAATACTATATTTTTCTTTCTCCTCTAATTAAATGTGATTTAATTAAATATCATCATCTCTCTACCTAAGAAAATATATGAGATTGTTACTAATGCACTATTTAATGCTTTTGTATTGTTAAATATGAAGAGTACAAATTGCCACTTGGCATAGTTCTTATCATGACACTTGGCATGATAAGAAGGCTAGAGTGCTTTCTTTTATATATATATAGATTGTCCTGAAATGTTCATGGGTGGAATTCCAAGGTCGGTTCACAAAATTCCTCACCCAGGGTAGCGTATAACGCTAGATAACATGTAGGACATTGCAAGATGCATATTATATATAAAAACTTAGCTAGTAAATGCCACAACTTCTAGAACTTCTAGTATTCATTTTTGGAAACCTAGAACTATTAGGTGTACACGTTTTTGGAAGGGCAGCATTAATTTGCTGACCCTGCAGGCCGAATTAGGGCTGGATACGAACAACTGCCCGAAGTGTATATAAGAAAACCCTAGGACATTTGATTGTGTGATGTGCTTGAGATGGTCCACCGAGAAGCATGGCGGTCGCAAATGACCAATGCTTGGCTCGACCAGTGATTGGGTCTTGAGATGCACTAGTGGGCTCGCTAGATGTCAAACCCCAGTTGGGTGGGACTAGCTATCCCTACCCCACACGGTGTCCGGAGACTAGTAGACCATCCTAGTCATTAGTCAGAGATTTCTTGTTTACATCTTGATATGATGTGGCCGAACGACCAGTGTGATTCTACCTTGTATGATAGGGCCAATTGTAGTCGGGATTCTTATAGCATAAGTAGGTAAGGGCCGGATGCCAGGTGGCTTAATTAGGTCGTTTTGGTAGGTTTCTCCCATATGGTATATTCAGAATGACCCATGGGGTCAATAGTCACACTAAAAAAGTAGATTACCTCCTTGACTATATTCTATGTTGTTTTATATGTTATGCATGACTAATTGTGGATTACGTGGAAGTTCGAAAGAACCGCTCACTGAGTCCCAAGTGGACTCACGGTTTATTTCCTTTGTTTGCAGAGTGTGATCAGTGATTGAGGCTCATCATCATGGTGCAGCTGGAGGGCAGGCGATGGTGTCATATCTCGTAGCGGCATCCTTTGGTCATAGTCCTGTGTCATGTAGTAGTTTATTTTCCTTTTCTACACTTACAGTTACTGTTTTGAAAAGTTTGTAATAACTTTGATACTTGAGATATTTTATTTGTGACGATGTTGGTTTTCTTTTTTGGGTAGAAAAACATATATTTGTGAACTTCGAAAACTTTAAATAAAGATTGCGTTATGGTTTCTTTTTCTCGAAATGTTCTGGTTTCTTGTCGGTCAGTGTAGACAGTCAGCTAGCTACAGGGCAGGATGTAGGCCCTGACCGATCACACTACCTGATTTGGTAGAAGATGTTGTGGGAAAAGTAAAGCATATCAGAGAGAGGTGTTGGCAGCTCAAAGTCGCCAAGAAATGTATGCTGATGGAAAGGCCAAGGAGGTAGAGTTTGCTTAGTGGGACATGGTGTTCCTCAAGGTGTCCCCTATGAAAGGGGTGGTGAGGTTTGGTAAGAAAGAAAAGCTAAGCCCTAGGTTCATTGGGTCGTTTCCTATTCTCGGGCTCAGGGGAGCTGTAACCTCTAAGTTGGCCCTACCTTCTAGTATGGACCGAGTACATCCAGTGTTCCATGTGTCTATGCTGAGGAAGTACATTCGGGATGAGTCCTATGTAATCGAGCCTACCGCAGTGGAGGTGGATTCAGCAGCCTCGTATGAGGAGCGGCCAGTTGAGGTGCTAGACCGACAAATCCGAAAGTTGAGGTCCAAGGATATCCCCTTGATTAAGGTCGGATGGGAGCACCATTTCGGCCAGGAGGCCACCTGGGAGGTGGAGCAAGATATGAGGGAGCTTTATCCTTCATTGTTTGATGTTGTGGTGAGTCCTTATTTTCTTTTCTGAAATTCGATGATGAATTTTCTTTAAGGAGGGAGGATTGTAATATCTTAGATATTTAAGTTTATTATAATTTTTTCTTTATCCTTATGAGTGTTTGCCAAGCTAGCGGACTAGTTCGTGGTCGAGCCGGGTCGATTCACGGTCCGAAGCGAGCTTGCGAGCTCAGGTAAGTAGGATATGAATTTTTGAATTTATGAAATTAGGCATGAGTGGTTGACATTATTTAATTTGATGTTGTGTGTGCATAATTATTAATTATGTTCATGTGGATGTAATTAATTAATTACTTGTGATTTATTAGAATAAGTTTAATTAAATTAATTAAGTCTATCGGGTTAACGGGTTTTAGTTTTGGCTTAAGGTGGATGCGGGTTGTGGATTAAGGGTTTAAGGGGTTAGGGTCGAGAAGGGAGTATAAAACTCTCCCTCATGGCTTGTGGCTCCTATTTTGGAGCCACCTAAATAGTTGAGAAAGGGAGCCAGCCGCTAGTCCCTTTCCCTTTTATCCTTGGAGCCGCCACCACCTAGAGCCAAGCCGAGCCTCCTGCTTCGTCTTCCTCTTCCTCTCTTCCTTTCTTCCCTTTGGAGCCGAGCCGAGCCGAGCCACCTGCTTCCTCCCCTCTTCCTCTCTTCTTTCCCTTTGGAGCTAAGCCAAGGGTAGCCGAGCCGCCCTCTTCTTCCCCTCTCTCCCTCTCTCCAAGCCAGCGGCTTGGAGTGAGCCGCCACCTTGCTTTCTCTTCTTTGGGGTTGAGCCGCCGGATTTCAAAGTCGGAATCGGAGGTCGTCGATTGGATTCTCGTCTCCAATCCCTTCCTTAATTAGGTGAGTGGTTTACCCTCTCTCTTTGGGATTTTAATCGGATTTTTGAAGCCGTTCATGACAGCTCTGTATTTATGCATTGTTCTTGGATTTTCTTCGAGTTCTTGCCATGTTTTGTTGATGTGCAAAACATGATTTATTCTCCCAATTTGGTTTCTTGATTTGTGGATTGCGTGCTTAGGATTAAATCTGTGATTTTGGGTAGAAATCATATGGTAGAATTAAGATCTTGATAATGACTAATTAAGGGTTCTTGAGAAGAGGATTCTTGATCTTAATGCTTGATTCTTGGTTTATGTGGATCTTGATAAAAAGCATGATTTCTATAAATTAATTCCTGAGATTAGTATTCTGTCCTAATGGTAATTTAGGGATTAATTTTTGTTAATTTTCGGATTTAATTCTATAAGTATGCTGAAATTGCATGATTGCTGAAATTGTATACTGAGATGATGAATCTGTGCTGATTTTAATTTGTTTGCTGTGATGTGTGTGTATGTGTGAACATAGTCGTGTAACCTATTGTTTCGATCTGAAAATATATTTTGGAAACATAGGACACACTTTGGAGACTAGATTCGAGTCAGACACAACAATTCTGGGCAAAATAGTAACTTAAAACAAAACCCTAATTGAAATGATCTAAATTTTAATTATATAATTAAAATTGGGTTAATGGTGAGCATAATCTGTTATGGACCAACTTACAAGATATTCATGAAATAAAACCACATGAGTTCATGACATTACGGGTCTAAGGGATAGGGGTCGGGTTTGGAGTGTTGAGGGTCTTTCCCGATTATCCTAGTGTGTGTTGTTGTCTTTAGGCATGGTAGGGATTCGACCCGATGCACCTCTTTTGATAGTGATGTTGCCTCTAGGCATGGTAGGGTTCCGACCCGATGCACCTCTTTGATGGTGTTGTTGCCTTTGGGCATGGTAGGGCTTTGACCCGATGCACATTTTGTTGGTGATGTTACCTTCGGGCATGGTAGGGCTTCGGCCTGATGCACCTCTTTGGAGAGTTAGATGCCGTGGGCATGGGTGACCTGTTGGCCTGGTAGCTAGTCACACCTTGTGATGTTGCCTTTTTAGAGATGGAATTTATTTATGTTATCTCTGTGTTTATTGTGAGGGTGGGTAAAACCGCTCGCCGAGTTCTTTAAACTCACCCGTTGTCGTCTGATTTATATTTTGTAGAGTATGGCCGATGAGATGGGTTGGAGCACTTGGCGTTGCTAGAGGGTAGAGGAGCCGCATGATCTCATAGCAGTCCTAGTTAGGATCGTAATAGAGTCTTTTGGTAGTTGTCATGCACTTGTATTAGCTTGATTTAGAGTTATAGCCCTGAGGGCATTTTTGTCATTTATTTCAAATTTTATTTGATTGAACTTTTGAACTGTTGGACTTAATCGTATTTTTGCACTTTTCATTTCTGAGCTATTTAACTAAACTTGGTGTTGGTTCGCTTTTCCTTTTAAATAAAACTTGTTGTTTTCTTTTCGCTAGATTATTTGATTTGGCATGTGCATGGTTAAGTTTCGGGGTATAGGCACGTATACCCTAGCCGGTCACGTGACCCTGAGTTGGGGCATGACACACCAGGCCGTCGACTAGGATGGTCTACTAGTCTCAGGAACCCACATGGTTAGGGATAGCTAGTCCCCCCTCCCCCCAACTCGGGTCTACCGTCAGCGTGGCCCACTGACGGAATCTCAAGACCCTCTGCCACCCGAGTCTAACACCTAGCGGGCCCGCTAGTGCAATCTCAAGACCCAAATCACCCGCTGAATCAAACATTAGTCGTTCCGACCGTTCATGCTTCTCAGCCGACCATCACAAGAACAGTACACATACAAAGTGTTCTAAAGTTTCCTTATTTAAAAACCCCAAGCATTCACTCGTACTCGGCCCCTTTATTCCGGGCCATACCAGTCACACACTATTGCTCGCTGGTTGTTCCATAGGTGTGAAACCTAGCTTGTCTACATTCAAGTTTCTCCGAATAATTAAGCACCCTAAAATTTCCTTATAGTCATCTAGCGTTAATCGCCAGATTTCTTAAATGTAAATTGGTCGTGAGTGTGGAAATGTCTTAATACAATTATGCCATAGCACATAAATTATAAGGGAATCATTCTACAACTACTACCATAATTATCCACATGATTTCTACAACAACATGATTAAATTCTGCATTTATAAAGAAATTCCAGCAAGGTAAACAATTATCTCATAAGGTAACAATTGAGCATATATATTAGAAATAAATAAAACATTCTCAAGATTCACATGTCATACTAAGATCCTATCCATGTATGTACCACCAAGAATATTTTTTTATAATATATTAATCTCAATCCATCACTACCAAAGTTTCATATACTACTAGTATAAGACCCAAGCGATGCGCGATGATTTTAATTCATATTAGATCTAATAAATTTATTATTAATATATATCAATATTTGAAAATTAATATTGTGCATAAATCATAAATAATTTAATACAAAAAATGAATGTTTTATATATTACGAAAATTTTCTTGGTATACAACATTTGTAATTTCTTTTTCAATATGACCTTCTCAATTATAAATCAAAATCTTTAAATCTTTCCTATTGGTCATCTTAGACACTGTGACATAATGTTGTTCATGAGTGAAGACAGGTTTTTTTGAGAAAAATATTGACATTTGAAAATGATTGGCCCTAACTTCTATTGATAGTCACTGCATAAGAAATCATAATAAAAAATTGACTCCTTTGAAATTTAACTGGCAGTATTAGATCTGATGGTGTCAACGACATACATGGAATGAATATATTTTCTCTGCAATTAGTTCCAAAAATAATCTTGGCTTCAATGATTCAGTTCCCAAGTCTTGTTAACACCAATCGTGTTACATTACATAATTCGGCAAATGGATCGATATTTCTCAGCAAAAGAATAGGAGTCCCAACTTTTAATGTCAAAGAATGATTAGAAATACCAGAGCATTTGATGCAGTTCAAGAAGTCTGGTGTGTGAATCTGATCCAACAAACTCCCTCCAGAATCTGATAAGCACGTGTTATATGAGCTCAAAAATATCGTTGACTCTTTTTTATTTAGAGAAACCATATAGTCATTAATTGTCTCAACCATATTCAGAGTGGGAGCTAATATAGCTCTTTGATGTAAATATTGCAAATTATTGGCATTTGTTATAAGCTCAGAATAAATTACTTCAACAATCGCAGCAATACGGTCACTTGCATCCAAAATTAAGTTATCATTTGAAATTCGGACTACCCCAAAACCATCATCAGGATCACCTATCTTTCTGTCACCGACCGATAATATCTAATTCGAAAAACTTTTCAAATCATCTGTATTGTCACTGGAGTTGTTCACAATGTGACATATGTTTTTCGCTAGCTTCAAAACTTCACAATCGTCACATAAGTAAGACGAATTAAGTGTTGCATTAACAATATCTTGTATGTTTCCCTTATGAATGACAGATAAATTTTGTCTGAAGTCTCCTTCAAATACTACAGTCTTACCTCCAAAAGGATGATCATTGTTATTTAGATTCTTAAAACACATAACATCACGCAATGTTCTATCAAGCGCTTCAAAATAATATCTAAAATTAAGAGAATCGGACTATTAGATTTGTATTTAATGAAATTTAATAAATATATAAATTAAATATATAACTGAATAATACATATTCATCATTGGAGCTTCGTCCCAAATAATTAAACTTGTTCTCACCAATAAATTAGCCAATGGAGAACCTTGTTTAATATTGCAAATATAATCCTCATCTAGATTAAGAGGGATCACAAATCGAGAATGTGTTGTTCTTTCACCAAGTAATAGTAAATATGCTATCCCACTGGACGCAACTGTTAAAATAATTTTCCCTTCGAATTGAAGTGCAGATGCAAGAGCTTTCCAAATAAATGTCTTTCCGGTTCAACCATAACCGTAGACAAAAAATATTTTATCACAAACTTGTCTATGTTCCAAAGTTAGATGTTGAACTTGTTCTTGATTTTTCTCTCTCAATCTCCTCCGATATAGCGCGACTTCTTAGTAATTAAGCGATTGTTAATGTTTGTAGATGATCGAGATGATTTTGGCATTATAGGAAAGTCATCCAAACTTTTGCCACCTTATTGTTGAATTAAATCAATTTTCACCAAACAATACAACATATGAAATTCATAAATATATAAATTCAATATATTAATTGGTAAGAAAAAAATAATACATTATGAAACATACTAATCATAATAAATATATATAACATAGATATAGCTTTTGTACCTTCGTAATATTTGCTTTATCAAATAAGATATGCCTTGAGTTAATAATTTCCTAGTATCATCCCAAACGAATTCTAGTCTAGACATCGAGATTGATAATAATAATAATGTTAAAAATAATTTTCTAAGAGAAAAGCATGATCTCCGTGCACTTGCTTTTTTAATTACATCTAAATATTCTTTGTCATCGTCAATCAACCCTAAAGTATAATATGCATCTATGAAAGTTAGGTAAACTTTACCATTGATTGTTCTAATATCCTCGAAAGACGTTGGACCCCCTGACCATGTTCAGTGGAATTCTCAAATAGTATATAATTCACCATTCATGGGGAACAAATTAAGAATATTCTTCAATCGAAAATTGGTTTGTCTCTTTTCGAGTCTAACGTCTAATGTCTTGCTTCCATGCAAACAACAAAAGAAATTCAACTCATGCTAAGCTTTTTGCCTTTGTGAAATATTTGTTAGCTTCGAATCAAACTAAAAATTAAGACTCACTAATTGTTGGTCGATTTGCCACTTTAGATATTGGATCCTCGTCATTGAAAATTATAGCTTGTTTATTTGGAAGATGAAACGACAATCTTTGCATTGATGAATATCTGTAATGAATGTCGAAACTGGAAATTCACCAAATCGCTTCACACGGTGAGATATATCTACAATCATAAAATATTTTGATCTCATCAACATGAACTTGTATTTCAGATTGTGAAGTGACACGATCATGGCCTTTTATTCATATATTTTAGAAGATACTTAATTGATCTCGATTTATTGTAACATTCCACATTAATGTATGCACCATATTTCAACAACGGGTATCTACTATGAGGGACAATAAAATGGTTGTCCAAATTAATCTTTCCATTTTTAATTGTTCAATCATTATCTCTTCTTCTATAAATTGGATATTCATCCTCATCGATAATTGTTCTGTTTACAAACTTATTTAGAAAATACTGTATACATCTACCGTCTTGCATGCAAGGAGAATTTTTCTATGCAGCACCACACGGGTCATGCATCATTAAATTCATGAATGATTCATAATAAGGAGGATCGGTCGATTTCAAAGAGACTCACTAACCCTTTTGGTGGTTTTTAAGCTTTTTTTTTCTTCTCAGGATTTTTCTAGGACTGCCCTTGACCTCCTACCTCTCAACTTTCAATGTTATTTGGAATTTGTATGGGGGAATTCAAAGAGAGAGGATATGTGGAGATAAATATAGAGTTAAAGAGTCGGGATATTTAGAATTTGATCTGCTTCCTCTGCACATATATATTATGTATATATTAACAAATATTTAACTAAAATTTAAAAAAAAATAAACAATACAATAAATGGACAAATCATTAATAATTTCATATTTTTATAAAATAATAATTTTATGATAATTTAATAATATTTCCATAAGATATATATTAACTATGAAATATACATATATTTGATAGAGACATAGTCATATTTCTTACAATTCGTATTTTGATAAAATAATATTTTTATGATATCTTAGTAATATTTTTCTAAAATAGTTTTGTTAGTATTTGTATTCGTGTTTTGATAAAAAATTATTTGTTTGATAATTTATTAGTGTTTTCTAAAATATATATAGTTCTAATGAGAATTGATATCACATAATTAAGAGAGGTAACATTAGAAACTAATAAATATTGTTATTAAATGTGGTGGGTCCACATTCAAAAAATCTTTTCATTATAATGTATTACTATAATTCATAGCTCATTTATATTAGTAATATTAAATTCAATGTTAGGCAAGGTAACGTGAATAGTAAAAAAATTAATATTAAATTAAATCCAATATTAAGGATGACGCAAATTTTGGTCAATTAAATATTAAATATTAACTACATCCAATATATTTCAATTATATTTCTTCAATCGGCTCATTAAGGATGATGCAAATTTTGGTCAATTAAATATTAAATATTTATGAAATATAATATTACATAATTAAAAGAGGTAATATAACATGTCATCCAAGAGAACTAATATTAAGAGAGGTAATATTACATGTCATAAAAAAATCAATGCAATGAATACACATTCATTTTCTCAAAGCATCTACATTAATATTCAAAATTGATTTTTGGATTAATGACTCATTAAATAATTATAGAAATTATTAAAGTACTTAGATTTATGCCACTTGGCATAGTTCTTATCATGCACTTGGCATGATAAGAAGGCTAAAGTGCTTTCTTATATATATATATATAGATGTGAGTAATCTACAACATAAAAATATGATTTAGCACCCTACATGTAAGCATAAAACATAACAAGCTCTTTTTCTCCCCCTAATACCCACTCGGCCGAGCCTACCCAAGGCTGTTCATGCTCAGCCGAGAGCGAGCAGGGTAGGGAAGTAAGGTTTCGGCCATGGTTGAGAAGGATAAAGTCGTCAATTGCGAGAGAAACTCACTCCGAGGGCTTCCGACCACTTTAGGAAATTGGGGGAAAATTCGGCATGACCTCCCCCATTTTTCCTTCATGTGGCCGGCCCTAATCATCAAGAAAAACGATGAGAAAACTTCATGCGAACAGCATAAATAACATTTGAATCAAATCTTGGAAGAAACATCGGTGAATCGACGGAATTTACTCGAGAAATCGGAGAAAACCCTTAAACCTTGGGTCGGCTACCTGCCTACCTTACATAACAAGGTTTGATCCACTCACCTTGATCAAGGAAGAAGAATGGATGAGCGACGGTGATCTCGCCTTTTTCGACGGCGGCACGAATCCGGCTCTGTCTTGGGCTGCGTGCGGCTCCAATGATGAGCCTCACGGCTGGGGATGAGGGATTTATTCCCTCATCTTCACTTGACCATTATACCCCTACTCGGCTCAATCCGAGTCCGATTCGAGCCCCGATTCAATCCGCATACACGATTTTGAACTCGACTCTACTAAGACATCTTATGTTTAAAAAGGAAGGAACATTTAACACAATTTTTTTTAATAAGGCTTAAATTATACCTTCTACTCGCGGCGATTCCACGACTCGACCCGACTAACTCCCGATGCGGTGCGTTGCACCAAAAATAAATTTTTATATTTGGAAACCTCGGGTCTTACACTCCAAACTTTGTTACTTATATTATATAAAGATAAGATAATATTAGAGTTGAAAAATAAGAAATTTGACATGCATAATTAAAAATAAAGTCAAAAATTAGGAAATTAAGAGTAATTAATTAGAATTTAAACCGGCTTTATTTAGAAAATAACCATAGATAATTAAATGGATTTGGAAATTAAGAAATTAAGCATAATAATATTAATTTTCAATAAATTCGAAATTAATTAATAAAATATCAACTATATAGTCTATATTTATATTTATATGTAAATGTAAATTAAATTTCAATCATGCTTATTAAAATCATATTCATTATGCTCCAATCACATTCCTTTCTATATCAATATGAATTTATATTAAAATGGCATAAAATTTCTCTCCTTTTCCTATTAAATTCAAAATATAATTTTATTAAACTAAAATTTTAAAAATGATATTTAATTTACGATCCAAAATGTTCAAAAATAATATTTCTGATATTTTTAGGCCACATTTTTTATACATCTAAAATATATTTTTATTATAATAAATACATTTCATATATTTTTTTCAAAATTTTTTTACATTCTTTATTTTTTTCAAAAAAGTTTGTAACGTGTTACGCACTTTTGTGCAAAATGGAATATATTTTCTCGCTCATTTTAAGACTATTTCTCGCTTATTTCATTGATATTTTTGTAAAATTATTTTAAAAAGATTCATTCATAAAAAACCAAAAACTCATTTTTGTGAATGAACATTACATAAATGTCCATTTAATAATTATATAGAAATGTCTATGAAAACTTCTTTTTTTATTAAATGATGGAGAAAAAAATGAGCCGAAAAAAAACTTTTTTTTTATTAAATGAGCGAGAATGGTCCAATAAAGAGCCGAAAAATACTTCATCATTTATTCCAGACTTTGTTATTTTTATTATGTAAAGATAAGATAAAATTAGAGTTGAAAATTAAGAAATTTCACATGCATAATTAAAAATAGAGTCGAAAATTAGGAAATTAAAAATAATTAATTAGAATTTAAATCGGCTTTATTTGGAAAATAACCATAGTTAATTAAATTGATTTGAAAATTGAAAATTTAAGCATAATAATATTAATTTTTTAAAAAAATCAAAATTAATTAATAAAATGTCAACTATATAGTCTATATTTATATTTATATGTAAATATAAATTAAATTTCAATTATGTTTATTAAAATCATATTCCTTATGCTCCAATCATATTCCTTTCTATACCGACATGAATTTATATTAAAATGACATAAAATTTCTCCATTTCCTATTAAATTAAAAATATAATTTTATTAAACCAAAATTTTTAAAATGGTTTTTAATTTATTATCCAAAATGTTCAAAAATAATATTTCTGATATTTCTAGGCCACATTTTTTTATACATCTAAAATATATTTTCATTATAATAAATACATTTCATATATATTTTTCAGAATTTTTTACATTTTTTATTTTTTTTCAAAAAAGTTTGTAACATATTACGCAGTTTTGTGCAAAATGGAATATATTTTCTCGCTCATTTTAGGGCTATTTTTCTCTTATTTCATGAATATTTTTGTAAAATTATTTTAAAAAGATTCATTCATCAAAAACCAAAAACTCATTTTTTTTATGAACATTACATAAATGTTCATTTAATAATTTTATAGAAATGTTCATAAAAACTTCTTTTTTTATTAAATGAGCAAGAGAAAAATAAACGAGAGTGGCCCAAAATGAGCAGGAAAAAAACTTTTTATTATTATTAAATGAGCGGGAATGGTCAAATAAAGAGCGGAAAAATACTTTCTTATTTACTCTAGACTTTGTTACTTTTATTATATAAAGATAAGATAAGATTAGAGTTGAAAATTAGAAAATTTGACATGCATAATTAAAAATAGGGTCGCAAATAAGGAAATTAAGAGTAATTAATTAGAAAATAAATCAGCTTTATTTGGAAAATAACCATAGTTAATTAGATGGATCTGGAAATTGAGAAATTAAGCATAATAATATTAATTTTTAAAAAAATTGAAATTAATTAATAAAATATCAACTGTATAGTTTATATTTATATTTATATATAAATGTAAATTAAATTTCAATCATGCTTATTAAAATCATATTCCTTATACTCCAATCACATTCCTTTCTATACCAATATGAATTTATTTTAAAATGGCATAAAATTTCTCTCCTTTTCATATTAAATTAAAAATATAATTTTCTTAAACCAAAATTTTAAAAATGGTTTTTAATTTACGATCCAAAATGTTCAAAAATAATATTTCTAATATTTTTCGGCCACATTTGTTTATACATGTAAAATATATTTTTATTATAATAAATACATGTCATATATTTTTTCAGAATTTTTTTACATTTTTTATTTTTTTCAAAAAAATTTGTAATGCACTTTTGTGCAAAATGGAATATTTTTTCTCGTTCATTTTAGGGCTATTTCCCGCTTATTTCATAGAATATTTTTATAAATTCATTTTAAAAAGATTCATTCATAAAAAAGCAAAAAATCATTTTTGTGAATGAACATTACATAAATGTCCATTTAATAATTTTGTAGAAATATTCATGAAAACTTCTTTTTTTATTAAATGAGCGAGAATGGCCCAAAATGAGCGGGAAAAAAGCTTTTTTATTATTAAATGAGCGGGAATCGTCCAATAAAGAACGGAAAAATACTTCCTTATTTATTTCAAACTTTGTTAATTTTATTATGTAAAGATAAGATAAGATTAGAGTTGAAAAATAGGAAATTTGACATGCATAATTAAAAATAGAGTCAAAATTTAGGAAATTAAGAGTGATTAATTAGAAAATAAATCGGTTTTATTTGAAAAATAACCATAGTTAATTAAATGGATTTGAAAATTGAGAAATTAAGCATAATAATATTAATTTTAAAAAGAAATCAAAATTAATTAATAAAATATCAACTATATAGTCTATATTTATATTTATATGTAAACGTAAATTAAATTTCAATCATGCTTATTAAAATCATATTTCTTATGCTCCAATCACATTCCTTTCTATACCGACATGAATTTATATTAAAATGGCATAAAATTTCTCCTTTTCCTATTAAATTAAAAGTATAATTTTATTAAACCAAAATTTTAAAAATAGTTTTTAATTTACGATCCAAAATGTTCAAAAATAATATTTCTGATATTTTTAGGCCACATTTTTTTATACATCTAAAATATATTTTTATTATAATAAATACATTTCATATATTTTTTCAAAAAAAATTTACATTTTTTATTTTTTCAAAAAAGTTTGTAACGTGTTACACACTTTTGTGTAAAATGAAATATTTTTTCTCGCTAATTTTAGGGCTATTTCCCTCTTATTTCATAGATATTTTTGTAAAATTATTTTAAAAAGATTCATTCATAAAAAACCAAAAACTCATTTTTGTGTTGGACAATCGAAGTTGGATGTACCGACGATTTGATCATGGAGCTATAACGAATGAGTTTCGAGTAGGCGTAACTTTTTTCTTGAATTTTGTCTATTTGAATAGAAAATTTGTTAGCCGACAACATGGGACAGGGGACTACATCGACCGGAAGGCCGCTACGATTGTGGCACATATAGTTTATATTTTTAAATGTATTATTTCATAATTTATATAAATTTATGCAATGCTAAACTAACTCTTGTAGGAGACGTACACGGGATGGTCACCGCGGAAGGTCGATGCAGGATAACTTTGACGCTACTTCGTGGGTTGAGGCCGCAGGTGGTTGGGACCATGGTCGCGTGTATGATTTTGGAGATAGTGGTCATGCACGACTAGTATAGGGGGCACCGACCTCCAGTTGCTGGTGAGCGATCCTCCACATCTCGGACGGAGGATTAGTCCCAAATGACAGCCATAGAGGC
Organism: Canna indica; assembly: GCA_034359265.1. Taxonomy (NCBI): domain Eukaryota; kingdom Viridiplantae; phylum Streptophyta; class Magnoliopsida; order Zingiberales; family Cannaceae; genus Canna; species Canna indica. The sequence continues at coordinate 18,267,085 of CP136894.1, forward strand.
GGAGTTAGCACATTCGAGGGAGATGATGGAGCACCAGACACAGATGATGGAGGACCATAGACGGATGATAGAGCGACAGAGACAATCGATGGAGAACATGTAGACTTTCATGGCGCAACCTGCGGCTCGCTCCGATGTTCAGTTACCTCCTACCTTCGATCCGCCCTCCTCGCCCTAGTCTCCACCAAATGTATGATATGCTTGTTTTGATTATATTTGATAGACTTAAAAAAAACTTGTTTCGAATACTTCTGAAAATACTTTGAATGACAATCATGATACTTAATTTTGGTTTATTTAAATATGAATTGATTCAATCTGCGTGTATTCGATTTTGAGCATCTTAATAACTCTGCTTCAGTGATCTATCATGGCCAGTTTTAGACAGATTGGGGGAAGTGGCACAAGAAGGATGGGATGAGCTTCTCTTCTATACTATTATTAGGTGTTTTGAATCATAGACATTGCAGTGATGAGCGTATTTAACATCCTTGAAAGGTTTTCTATTTCTTTCCAAGTGCTTCAAATTAACTTAGTGGGTTGTCTATAAATTAGAACAAAAGCATCTTTGCTAGAAGTTCATTTATTTCAGTGGACACATGTCCAGTTATAATTGAGAATCTTTGACATTTTGTCGGTTCATTATCTTCAAAAGAAAGCATTTTGTTACTTCATCTATATTGTGGTAAGAAAGATACAGTTGTAGTTAGATGTGAAAAAAATAAATAAATGCAATGTTTAATGCATCATTGGGCAGGTAAACTTTCTGGTTAGTTCAGATCGAGTCATCGAGAGAAGAAGAATGTCTCTATGCCTTGGGCGGAGGCAAAATCTGCTAGTAACTGATAAGTAAAGAAAAACTTTCTCTCCATTTAATTTCAACCAATATAAGGAAACATACCCCCCCATGTACAACTTCAAAAATAAATGGCAAGTTTTTCATCTATCTTGTCTTGCAGTCTTGACCACTTGTCCAAAAGCAGGGAGAGCCTGTCATCCATCTTGTAGTTCAAAAGTGAACTAAGTGCTTGTCTTGTTAGCATAATTCTTTGCTCACGAGATTCTCTCCTTTTGGTTGCTTGCTGCTTCCATTTCCTGGTTATCAACCATAAAAACAAGACTTTTAGGTCAAATAACAGAGATATAAAACATGTTAGTAGGGAAAATGACGAACCTCAAGATCAGCTTTAACTTCTCATCAGCAATTTGACTACTTCCATAAAGCACAAGCGACTGCTCTTTCTTTTCTACTTCTCTATCTATATCCATATAAGATGTTGAACTGCTAGTTGCATTGTTAAATGAACAACTGATAGGTCCTACATCTCTGACAATATTCACTTCGGGATTGGGCAAAACTTCTTGATCCATGCAGGCATCTTCTTCTGATTCAACCATTTGATCATCCTCATTTTGCTGCACACAGTTACTAAGAGCATTATCTAAAATAGTGTCACAAGGAAGAAATAATTCTGCTGGTTGGGCTTCAGTTTCTCTGTTTAAGAATGTCATTGTTTGCTCATCAAGGAACTTTCTGGGTTGAGTAATTGCTCCAATAATAGTGTTTGCTTTGTCATTATGAATGACATCCTTGCTTGCAGTTCTCCAAGCATCTGCTTCTGATGCAAGAGCTATCTGATCAACAGTATCCAACTCCTTAGAAACTGTTTCATTATTCTCTGCCTTCTTGTGCAGCACATGCTGTGAATGCTCCATAGGGAATTCAGTGTCACCATCAGAAGCAGAAGCAGTTTTTCTTATCTTAGTGACATCAGATATGGTAGGACCAGAATAAATATCATTAAAGATCATTTGTGATTTCTTAAGCTGCACAAGATGTGAACGCTTGGTAGGGAAATCTGTGTTAGTGTGTTACTGTTAAGAAATGGACCTTCCTTCACCATATAGGTTTCCTCAAATTTCTTTAATACAAATCCATGGTATTCTAGAAGACTTTCAACATCCTCCTCCTGTAAATTGAAAAATAATTAAATACAAGTTTATGTGAAATATTATAATCAACCAAATCCTAGAAATTTTGATTTACCTCCAAACCCAGCCAGCTTATAACATATGTAACAGGCACTCCTTTGTTATTCTGAAGACTACTGTGACGAGAAGCAAGTGTCTGAGTCCTTAACTGGAAAAAAAAGAAGATATTTGCTTAGACTTTTATACAATCAAAACCATGCCAAATGTGCAAATTCACAAGAGAATATCTCATATTATATCAATCGCATATTCGTGGAGTCTTTCTCATAAACAGGATATCCTATAAAGAAAGAAAAAAAATGATAATTTGCTTTTCTTTGATATTTTTCTTTGGAAATATTGGATCTGAACTAAGGCAGCAGGTTTTTAACTCATTGGCTGCAGCAGACTGAAAAGATTGTAGTCCACTTTCCTTTTTGATGGTCATTTTTAGCTTTAGATGATTACCTAGAAAAGCTCATATCAGAGTCGTGGTATTATTTCTTGGTTCTTCCATATGCATTCCTTTCAAAAGATCTAAAAGGGCTTGATTAACCAGGTAAGTTCTTAAAAGCAGCCAACCATCTAAAAGAGCATATTCTTCCAACCTCGAAGAAATTACTTATCAATAATCCTTTCTATTCTTCCAACCTTTTGTTTCAAAAGATCTCTGACCTCAGCACAGTCTCAAGAAAAGAAGGCAAGGAACACTTGCCATCAAGAATCAAATTCAAACATTCAAATGATTATCTAAGAAAAAAGCTTGCAAGACTCCAAATTAAATTATGATTAATGGTCGTCGACATTTGATTATAAATAACTTTGAACATTATTAACCAAAGCATTTCCAAGTACATCTCAGCGGTTTCGTTCATATTCGCAATTCTTCAATGGGATACCAAACTATTTATTACTGTATCCACATAGAAGCAGTAAGTGACAGGTATATAGCACCACAAGTTAAATGTACTTAGTAAAAGAAGCAAAAAGACAGATAAATACCTTTGCAAAGTGAGCATGCATCAAGCATGCCTGCAAGTAAGTTGCTTTTCTCGCAAGACGAAAAAAGGCAATATGATTGCCTATCCTACAAGCTCTGGATGGAAAATATGCATTATAAGTGCTATGAAATAAACAAAATCAATAAAGCTTTAAAAAAAATCCCATGCATAAGTACCTTGCTACATCTCGAGCAAACAAAATTTCTGAGCTGCTTCTTATATCAGGAGACATCGTAGCAAGTTCACATGAAAGCTCAGCAGGTTCTACCTAAAATGTAAACAAATACCCATCAATTACATGAAGGAACAGAACCATCTCCTACCAGAAAAATGCAAACAGAACAATCTGCCACATAAGAATGGCTTACTTTGTATCCTGGATGTTTATCTAAATTAAGAAGTGCATAGTAACCACGGAACTCCTTTTCTGTAGGAACAACTATTCCTTTCTTTCTGTGATCATCATACATCTGAAACAACTCAACTGATGTCTTGTTCATTTGTTCAATGTTCAGATGTGCATCAAAACCCTCTACAAAGCCTTCTCCTTTATTGTATTCACACAATTCATGCATAGCAACAATATGAAATCTAATCTGGTAAAGAGACAATAAGAAAATCAGCTCATGATTCATGAAGTACATTGCACTGGAAGGGAAAACATAACATCTGATAGTGCACGGTACCATCTGTTCAAGCATGAGTATAGACTGTTGGTTGAAAAGGTGTTGCATTCTGAGGTCCATCCTTATTACTCGCATTCTATCCCACAAGAAGTTGTAGATATTCAAGAAGTCCTCATTGTAAGGTTGATCTAATAAAGTCAGAAGATAATCAACTGTCTTCTGCAGGACTGGCATTGGCCTAATCAAGTGAGCTTCATGCTTTGCTGTTCTATTATACTGTATAAATAAGAATATAGTTAAAGTTATGCTCCTCATATATGAGCATGCAAGGTGATTCTTTTAGAGTACATTTTGTCGGACCAAGAAAAGAAGATAATTACACAGTGCCATGTACCTTTTTTACAGCAAGATACTTGCTAGTTTGGTTTCTATTTCCATCCAACCTCTCATATCTATTAAGGTCCCCTTTCCTCTCCCGTTCCTCTCTTTCTGATTCTGAAAAAATAGAACATTTTTTAATGCACTTCAGAATATGTTATTGTCTGCATTAGGAATACTTATTATTCATTTTTCTGGCACGAATACAGACTTAACACATACTAGAATACTTAGAACCATTAGAACATTGTGGATAAAGCTTAAATATGCAGTTAAAATGCATACATACCTGGACACATATCCGGACAAAGTCCAACCACAAGTAGAGATGATTGCAAACTTTCAATCTCAGTTATATCATACATACCTGGACACATATCCGGACAAAGTCCAACCACAAGTAGAGATGATTGCAAACTTTCAATCTCAGTTATATCATCTCCGTTTGATGAGCCCCTTGCATCCGTTGGTTTAGCAATATCCAATTTGTCCAAAGAAGCCAATCTTCTAGCCTTTGCTAGCATTTCTCTGAATTTAAAACCTCAGACAGAATACAACAAATGAAATCACCCCAAATAGAACCTAAAGGTAAATATTACTCTGATGTACCTCTCCGAATCGAGATGAGGAGACCTATCCCTTTTAGGTGTTCTAGAATTAATACGTTTTCTTGCAGCATCCTCTCGAGCATCATATACATCAGAGTAATTAACCATCTTCGACCTCTCTTGAGGTGGTGGATTAGAGTGATGAACAGGGGATTTCCTTTGATCAGCAATTCTATGAGGGAATTTGTTGGGTCAGCAAGAAGCCAATAGCAAAGAGAAGAAAAATGGCCATTTTTTTTTCCAAAAACAACAATAGAAAAACGAAAATTTAATCAATCTCATTCCCTCAAACTAGCAAGAAGCCAATACCAAAAAGAATAAAAATTACTCAAGAAGACAGGAAGAACAAAATCATGTTCTGAGTTAGGGGGATTTCTCCTCGCAGATCCTTAGCGAGCATTGGAAGAACAAAATCCTTACCTAAAGATTTCTTGGCGGAGAGCAGGAGACGAGCAGCTAGAAGCGAACGAGGGAGGAGACGAGCACGCACGGGAATGGGAGCGAGTGTTGGAAGATCCGCCGTGCAGCGAGGAGATGAAGGAGGCGGGGAAAGGGTGCGGGGCTTTGTGAGTCGGCTACGAAATACTCCTATTTGAGAAATTATTTGGGGCTGAAAAAACTACTTAATATTATTGTAAAACTTCTTAACTATTTTATTTTTTCTTTGTTTTTGTTTTTAAAATTATTTTCTGCCCTCTTTTTATTTAATTTCTTTTAAGAAATTACTGAATTTCTTTTAAGAAATTACTGGATTTTCTTTTCTTTTTAAATTATTTTACTTTTCTATTTTTAATATATACTAGTCGAGAACCTGCGCGTTGCGCAAATATAAATAAGTAAATATAATTTTATTTAAATAAAAATAAATAATTAAATAAAATTTAAAAATTATAAATAATATTTTATTCAAATATAATATTGTTATGAATTTATTACTAAAAGTTAAACATAAAAATAAATATTTATGAAAAATAAAGTTAAATTTATAATCATAAAAGAATAAAATATTACATTAATATTTCTAAGGAAAAAATTGACTTTCATACATAAATAATGCTTCTATATATACGTATGTATTTTAAAATGTATAGATTCGACAATGAAAATATACAAAAATAGTAACATACGGGTAAATATCAAATATAATATAGATGTAAGATAATAAATTGAAAAAAAATAGAAAAATAAGATATTTGAATTATTTTAAACCACATAAATTTCTTTGGTTTGAAATATTATATTTAGTTTTTTTGAAAAGTAAATAGATTCAAAAAATGATATTTCAAAATCTCAAAAATTAATATAAAAATAATTCAATACATTAAAAAAATATTTTCAACTTTTATTCAGAATAATAATAAATACAGAATTTAAAAAAAAAAGAAAAAAAAAAAAGATGCATATGAAAAAAAAAAGACAACTTCCACATTTTAAAAAATATTTAAAATACAAAAATTAAGAAAAAAAACTAAATTTGCCACTTCAACAAAACCAAAATATATTTAGCTAAAATTTTAAAATATATTGGAAGTTAATGTGTGTGTAGCTGATCACATCAAGAAATAAACACAAACACACAAATGAATTCTCTATATAATATACATGTGTGTGTTTCTGATTAAATCATCGATTAATTTTTTAATATGGTCTCTCTATGATTTCCCACTGCTTTATTGAACTGCAATTGCGATGGTTCAAGAAAGCTGTGGAAGACTACAAAGAGCCCCATGTAATTTGTATGTAATTAATTAGTCCACCTTCCTACTGTTCAATCTGATCTGTCCTCGGCTCCCCGTCAGCGGGCTAATGCTTCCCATCTTCACCATCGTTGTCGCGAAGGCAGACGCGTTGCTGCTGTACTGCCGGACCAGCCAGTCCTGCGACCAGTTGTTGAAGAGCTCTTGGTCCGAGTGCAGCAGCCCTTGCTTCGGCACCAGGTTCTGGTAGCACTTGTTGCCGAAGGCGATGGCGGTCTGCACATCCAGTGCCGCGAGGTTGCCGTCCCCGCCGGAGGCGGGGCAGTTCTGCCTGCGGAGGGATGCGTATGTGCATTTACGTTGTTGTTGTAGACGTGGGAGCGGAAGATGGTGAACCGGGCTTGGCGCTGCGCGAGGCTGGAGCCGAGCCCCGGTAGGTTGTTGTTCACCGCGCTCTAGCTCGCGGTCGTCGCGTCCCTGCGCCCCAATTGCACCGTCCACCTCGGCCAACCGAGCTACATGCATGCATAGTTAATTAAGAGGAGGAGGAGGAGGAGGATGAAGATTTCACTATGAGAAGAAGTAGTAGATTTCATTGAGAAATCAACTTCTGAAACCACCCAGTATACCCATGTGAAAAAGAAGAAGATTTCACTGTAAGATAAAAAAGAATATTTCATTGTGAGAAGAAGTAGATTTCATTGAGAAATCTAACTCCCGAAACCACCCAGCATATCCTATAATACCCGGGGTTTTCTAATATAAAATTTCATTGGTGCAGCCCATCGGATCGGGAACTAACCGGGCCGAGTCGCGAGATCGCCGCGAGTAGGAGGTATGAGTTAAATTTTAGACTCATGGCTAATACTTTTGAAATGTATATGTTGGGTTGACTCAAGTCGGGTTGAAATCGGATTCGCGGATTGAGTCGGGGTCTAATCCGGGCTTAGGTGGAGTCGTGTGAGGGGGTTAAATGAAGAAGGGCATAATTGTCAAAAAAAGGGTGAAGAGATAATTAATCCCACTACTACATTTTGGCTCTATGGCCACGCCACCTTTAGGAACGCCTAAAAAACTATTCCCATACATCACTTATAGGAACGGTTTTCCAAAACCGTTCCCTTAGCCATTATATTATAGGAACACTAAAGAAACTGTTCCTGTAGATAATATATGGGAACAGATTTTTCAACCGTTCCCTTAGACTATACTATGGGAACACTTTTAGTAACCGTTCTCTTAGAATGTATACTATGGGAACACAAAGGAACCGTTCCCATAGTCTAACTCCATCTTTTAAATTAAATTAACCTATATAATTAAAAAATAAAAAAACTTAAGCCATTTAATTTTCCTCTCCCGCGCGCTGATCGACTACTCGCGCGATCTCTTCTGCCCTAAACGCACCGCTCTACTGCGGCGACCTCCCGACGCCACCGCTCTGCTACACCGACCTCCCGACGCGATTGCTCTGCTGCGCCGACCTCCCGACGCGACCGCTCTGCTGCGCCGAACTCCCGACGCCACCAAGCCTCTGCTGTGCCGACCTCCCGAGTCCCGACGCCACCACCCGTCTCACACTCTCATAGCACCGATCGCCGACGATCCTTCCTGACGTCAGTCATCGTCTCCCACCGACCGGTAAACACTCTGCTCCCCCTCTCCCCTGTCCCCTCTTCATTTACTGAGTGTCCTTAATCGATTGAGGACAGCTTTGTTTTTGCTATCTCAGATCATTTTCCATCTCTCGGTATTACTAATTCATAATATGCCATGTATGATTTTGTTTTCTTTTATGTGATATATCTTTCATTTTCTAATTTTCCATATGCCGGTGTGATTGATTTTGATCTTGAGTTTATGTGATATATCATGTATCCTTGTTCATTTTATTAAAAATCATGTCCAATTCATAATAGGCTTTATGATTTTGTTTCATGTTGAGGTTCAATTGATTAAACCTTATTTTTCCATCTCCCGGTATTGATTTTGATATTGAGTTTAAAAATATATTAAAATCTAACAATGCCTAGAGTGTCAGGAATAGTTTGATTCTGGTGATATGCTAACTTGGGTGATAGATTAATTTCCATAACTTGTACGTATAGTGAAAAAATAGCTTGTATGTGGGAGCTGGGAGTAGAAAATCATCCCTCAAGTCATGTTGAACTCAGGACTAGGTAAAGGAGGCAGTGCACTCCTATATTTGTAGCTCGAGAACAACCATGTTCTCTCGGATGGGTAGAATCTTTATTTACCCCTGGGAAAACTTAGGACTAAGCCTTACATCTGAAAGGTAAAAGAAACTGAGGCTAGCATTTAAATAGTTTAACCTCGATGCTTCCTTTAAGTGTTTAATATTTATTAGCTCAGCTTTCAATAGACACTTCCATGAATAGAATAGGCTTGATATGATTTTGTCGTTTTTAACGATTTGATTTTTTTCTTTTCGTAGTTAAGTAAAATCAATGGATAAGGAATGGATTCAAATGCCGAGATATAGTGCGGAGTATATCAATGGTGTGCAATGTTTCCTACATTTTGCTTATAATAAAGGAAGGCCTCAGGGAGGAGAGATTTTATGCCCTTGTGCTCAATGTGGTAATGGTCGTTGGTTAACAAAAGATGCAATATTTGAACATTTGATAGACTATGGATTTCTAAAAGGCTACACTATTTGGGTAAACCATGGTGAGGAGTTAACCATGCCCACAGAGGAGGATGACATCGATGATAGAGAGAATTGCATGGATGATATGGATGCACTGTTGCATGATAGATTTAGAGAAGTGGCAGAAGAAGATGGAGTTACAGAGGGGCCTAATGAAGATGCCAAAAAGTTTTATAATTTATTAGAAGAGGCAAACAAGGAATTGTACCCCGGTTGTAAAAATTTCTCTACTTTGTCCTTCATCATTCGGTTATATTTGATGAAGTGTCTCTTTGGCTAGAGTAATGTGTCATTCAATGCACTCTTAGAGCTACTAAAAGAAGCTATGCCAGATTTAAACATCCCCCAATCTTTTAATAAAACAAGAGCCATGATAAGGGACTTGGGCCTTGATTATAAAAAGATTGATGTTTGTCCCAATAATTGTATGTTATATTGGAAAGATCATGAGAAAGACAAGTCTTGTCATCTTTGCGGTGCTTCACGGTGGGTTGAGAATTCTCAGGCAGAGAATGAGCTAGAAAATCCCAAGCAAGGCCACAAAGTAGCGGCTAAAGTTTTAAGACACTTCCCGTTAATTCCTAGACTTCAAAGGTTGTTCATGTGTGAGAGGACTGCAGAATTAATGAGGTGGCATGAGAAAGAGCGGACAAGAGATGGGAAGTTAAGGCATCCTGCTGATGGCGAAGCATGGAAAGACTTCGATGAGCGTTATCCTGATTTTGCTAGTGACCCACGCAACATAAGACTTGGGTTGACTAGCGATGGATTCAATCCATATAGGACAATGAGTATTTCTTATAGTATATGGCCGGTAATAGTTATGCCGTACAACCTTCCACCATGGTTATGCATGAAGTCGGAGTATTTTATGTTGTCCTTAATTATCCCTGGACCACACTCTCCCGGGACTAATATTGATGTGTACTTGCAACCATTGGTTGAAGAGTTGAAAACTATGTGGGAGCTGGGAGTAGACACATATGATGCTTCAAAGAATCAAACTTTTAAGTTGCGAGCAGCCCTTTTATGGACTATTAGCGACTTTCCTGGATATGCTATGTTGAGTGGTTGGAGCACAAAGGGAAAATTAGCATGTCCATCTTGTAATTATAACACAAATTCGGTTTACCTAAAGCATAGTCGAAATATGTGTTATATGGATCACCGTGTTTTCTTGCCGATGAGTCATAATTATAAAAGAAACACACGGGATTTCAATGGAATAGAAGAACATAGGCATGCTCCTATTTTGTTAGAAGGGACACAGATCTTGGACTTGTTGCAAGACTTTGTCAATTCATTTGGGAAGATGCAAAAGAAAAGCAATGGTCCTTGGAAGAAGAAGTCTATTTTTTTTGAATTGTCATATTGGAAGCATAATAGACTACGACATAATCTTGATGTCATGCATATTGAAAAGAACATCTTTGACAATGTGATAGGTACTTTATTGGACATAATGGGGAAGACAAAAGATCATGTTAATGCTCGTTTAGATTTGCAAGAGTTGGGAATTAGAAAGAAACTTCATCCGAAATCAATGGATCAAGGCAAGAAAGTAAAGTATGCAAAAGCATGCTTTAACATGAATAAAAATGAGAAGTCTATTTTCTGTGGTGTTCTCAAGGAAGTAAAATTACCTGATGGTTGTGCAGCAAATATTTCAAGATGTGTTCACCAAGATGGTTTGAAAGTCTCAGGATACAAGAGTGATGATGCTCATTTCATGCTACACTACTTGCCGCCAATAGCAATGATTAGCACACTTCCTCACCAAGTGGCCTACCCTTTGATACGTTTATGTTCTTTTTTTTGTTCCATATGTCAAAGAGTTATTGATGTGAACGATTTAGAGATCTTAAAATTTGAAATTGCTGAAACACTTTGCCAATTAGAGAGGATTTTTCCTCCTTCATTTTTTGATGTAATGCTTCATTTGCCTATTCACCTACCAAATGAGATAAGATTGGGTGGTCCTGTTCATTCTCGGTGGATGTATTCACCAGAAAAAGAGTTGGGAAAGTTGAAGGCTTATGTGCGCAATAAAGCTCGTCCGGAAGGTTCAATAGCTGAGGGTTACTTGGTTGAGGAATGCTTGACATTTTGCTCAAATTATATGAACTCTAATGTGGAGACACGGTGGAACAGAGTGAAAAGGAATGCTGACACATGTGAGTCTTTTGATACTAAACTTCCTAGTTTTTTTTTACCCATGGGTCGTCCTATAGGAGGGAAGAAAAAAGGTAATTTATTTTCGATGGACAACAATGAGAAGAACCAAGCCCACCGGTATATCTTGTTCAATTGTGATGAAGTTCAGCCTTACATTAGGTAAATATATTCTTTGCTCTTAAAAATTTGTTTATAAACTCAATTGAATGATTGTTGTAACAAAATAATTTTCATGTAGTGAACATGAGACTATCATAAATCAAAAGAAAGGAAGAAAGTGGACCAAAGCAAAAAGTCAAAGCCATGATTTTATTGAGTGGTTTAAAAATCGTGCAATGGAGGAGGATGTCCCTGATCGATTGAAGGAGTTGTGTAGAGGCCCAAATAAAGTTGCAAGAAGGCTTTTGGGTTATGTTATCAATGGGTGTAAATTTCATACTACGCAGCGTGATGCAAGGTCTACCCAAGTGCAGCAGCAACAAAGGCCAACCATTCAAGATCAACAAAGAAAGGGTAACCATGAGCAAGGACATGGGTATGCAACAAAGAAGACAAAGACTGCACCTTTGTGTCCATCAATGTCAATGGTTGAATATCGTGAGAAGTTGGGTATGCAAGTGCTAGAAAAAGATCCTCTAGAAGAGGAATGTAGAGAAGATGACATGGAACAAGTTGAGGAAGAGCACAATATACCCGATGAGCTAGAAGAGGAAGCAGCTGTTGAGGAAGAGCACAATATACCCGATGAGTTGGAACATGTTCCCGAAGGTATATTATGTCATTATATGGAATTCTATAATTAGCTTATTTTTAAATCATTATTGTTATGTCAATTAGGAACATCAAAAAAGAAAGCAAGAGGGAAGACAATGTGCTATAGAATTCATGGAAGATCGCTAGAGGAGCGACAAGAAATAATTTTCAATAGTGAAGCACAACCAGTTGGGCCCAATGAGAAAGCTGTTTCAGACTTGAGCCAATTTTTGGGAACCGTGGCACGAAATTCAGATTGGTGTCCCTTGATTTACACCAATTGGAAGGCCGTACCGAACAAGGATGACATATGGAAATATATCATTGTATGATAGTTTTTTATATTGTTCATTTACATTTGCATGTTAATATTAATGCTTGTTTTGCTTCACTTTGTAGAAAAAGTTCATCCTTTCAGAAATAGGGAAAGGGGTTGTGTTCAAAATTATGGATGAAGCTTGGAGGAAACACAAATCAAAAATCAAGAAGGAACATTTTGACAATTACGTAACAAATAGCGAGAGGATAAAAAATCGTCCTACAGACATTCCTCTCGAACACTTCAAGCAAATGATTGATTACTGGAGCTATGAACTCATCCAAGTAAGTATCTAGGTTTCATTATATAACTATGAAAATTATAAAAATTTAGCGGAGTTTGGTCTGCTTAGCGGATTTAACTATGAACACTTTAGCGGAGTTTGGTCTGCTTCTAACCTCAGTGAAATCACCTATGGATTTCTTACTTGCTTTTGATATGGTTATTGATTTTTTCTGGTTGCATATATTTAGTTTTTTTGTTATTGATGTAGGATATGTGCCAACAAAATAGATTGAACAGATCACAACAAAAATGGAGGCATCGGATGGGCAATAAAAGATTTTCTGTGATAAAAGAAAAATTGGTAATATTTTTTTGCACGGTTTCATATTTTGAATTTTAAAGTAATGTCAATATTATGTTTTAACTCATTCTTGTGATTTATATAAAGCATGCTCAAAAGAATGAAGAACCCAGTCAAGTTGAGATGTTTGTTGAAACTCGGACTAAGGACGGAAAAGCCTTAGATGATGAAATTGAAGAGACAATTGTGAGTTTTTCTTCTAGCTATTGTTTTATACTTAATTATTTATTATTATCACTAACATTATTAAAATGTACATTTTAGGAAAAGCTTAAAACCATGGTTGAGTATGATGGGAAACCTGCTGCTGAGGCATTTCAATCTATGTTTGGGAAAGAGAAGTCAGGAAGGGTGCGTTGTTATGGAGGAACAATTACACCCACAATCTTAAAAAAAATGAAGAAATGGCAGCAATGCAAGAAAAACATGATCAAGAGGTGAAGTCTTTGAAGGAGCAACATGCAATAATGGAAGAAAGACATGCAAAAATGGAAGAGAGACAGAACTAAATGCAACACCAAATGCAAGGAATGCAATCTCTTTTGAAGACATTTATTACACAGGCAAACCCAGATTTGAACATAGAGGCTATAACAGCTCTGTTGGCACCACCAACTACTCCAAGGGATGCCAATAGCATCTTTGGTTCTTCTACTTCCACACATCATCCTCAAAATCAGGTAATTTTAGTTTAATATATGATTATGGAGTCTTCTGATCATTTTTAATTATTAATTAATTTTTGCAGGAAATGATGAATTGAGATGATCAAGAGGACTTGGCTAATGGGAATGCTAGGCTTAGAATAATTTCATATGTTTCTGAACTTTATTTAGACTTAATTGTGAAATTATGGAATGGGAATACTATAATTGTGAACTTATTATTCAATTAAATATATTATAAGTTTGAATGAAATTTATGTTTTCGAATCTATGTTTGTGAAATTGTATGGTTGTCTATGAAATTGTATGAGTGTCTGTGAAATTGTATGGTTTACAAGAATATATATACATTTCAGGAACAAATATGAACCTGCGCACAAACAATACAAATATGAACCAGCCTATAAGATTTACCTATAGGAACGGTTAAGAACCGTTTCTATAGGGTAGAACTATAGGAACGGTATAAAAACCGTCCCTATAGGGTGGAACTATAGGAACGGTGTAGAACCGTTCCTATAGGGTGAAACTATAGGAATGGTGTAAAACCGTTCCTATAGGGTTGGTTTATAGGAACCTTTTATAACCGTTCCTATAGGCTAGACCTATAGGAACGGTTTTTTTGGCAGCGTGACCATAGGGAAGAAAACCGTTCCTATAGCTTAACGGAACGGCTGATTTGAGTACACATGGGAAACCGTTCCCGTAGGTCTATGGGAACGGTTTTTATCTTTTGGGAACGGTTTTCAACCGTTCCTATAGATTAAAAATGTTGTAGTGTCCCTCACCCCAAGTCACTGTGCGGCTCAAGACAAGTTGAGCCGCACGCAGCCCAAGGTGAGGAGGAGAGGAGAAGAGGAGCTCATGGGGGGCGCCGGATCTGTGTCGTCGTCGGAGAAATCGGGATTGTCTTCATCTCGTCCATCTTCTTCTCTATTCAAGGTGAGTGGTCTAACCGAGATCCATAGGGTAGGCGGGTAGCCGACCCAAGATATTGGAGATTTTGTCGATTTCTCGTTATATTTCCGTCGTCTCGTCGAAATTTTTATCGAGATCTGATCCTCTTGTGTATATGTTGTTTAACGATGAAGTTTCACGGATTTTTCCTCTGATTTAGGGGTCGGCCGCATGAAGGAAAAAGGGGAAAGGTCATGCCGAATTTTTTCCCAATTTTCTAGAGTGGTCGTAACCTCTTGGATCGAGTTCTTTTCATGATCGGTGGCTCGATTATTCTTGATCACGGCCAAAAAACCCTCTTCTTCCACCCTGATCAACCACGGCCGAGCATGACCTAGGTTAGGTTCGGCCGAGTGGGTGTGAGGGGAAAGGAGCTCGACTTAGTTCATGCTTACATGTAGAGTTTTATTTCATCGTTTATGCTATAGATTTTTCACTTGATGTATGATATATTAATAGTGGTAGATTGAGTTTATCATGCTATAAGGAAATGTTCTTGAGCGCACATATATTGTTAGGATTTAGAATGGCATGTGAATCATGGAAATGTTTCATTTATTTTCTAATGTAAATGGCCAATCCTTGCCATGTTATATTCCTTGTTTCCTTATCGAAATTTAGAAATTTATTACTGAATTTAATCTCCTTATTTTTGAAAATCATGTGATTATTCATGTGGATAATTGTAGAACGATTTCCTATGTTATATATGTTGTGATGAACCCGAAAGTTGACATTTTTATGCTTATGAAATGTGGTCACGCTTAAGGAACATAATGCATAGACTAGGTTTCACATCTAGGGAAGGATAGCAGACATTAGTATTCGACTAATGCGATCCAAGGAAGGGTCAGGTCCGGGTTGATGCTCGGGGATTTAAATGGAAGTTTTTCTTTGAGAAACTCTGATTGTGTATTGTGATTGAGATAGTCTACTGAGGAGTACCGATAGCCGTAATAGCTACTACTCGACTCAGCGGTGATTAGGGTCTTGAGATTGCACCAGCAGACCCGCTAGGTGTTAGACGCGAGTGACGGAGGGTCTTGAGATTTCGTCAGTGGGCCACGCTGACGGTAGACCCGAGTCGGGTGGGACTAGCTATCCCTAACCCGGTGGAATCCTGAGACTAGTTGATCATCCAAGTCGACGGGCCCGGTGATTGTTATTGACGTTCCTTGTATGTTGTATAAGCCGGTGCGGCTAAGTACTGTATTGTGGTGAAGGCCGAATAGAGCCGGACCAGTCAGGCAGGATGAGGCCATAGTGGTCGAATGATACTCAGTCTAAAGGAGCCGATATGGCCAGACCTACTTATTTGCATAGTATGGCCAATTGGCCGATTACCATGATATGACTAGCATAGACTTCTCATATATGTGCTTGTGTATATATTTATATGTTATCATATCGGGAATTTAAGTGGAGGTTCGGAAGGACCGCTCACTGAGTTCCTCATGAACTCATTGCTTTGTTTGTTGTTGTTTTGGAGAGCTTGACCAGTGAGGTACGGCTTGGTGGCATGGTGCGACTGGAGGGCAGGCGTTGGCGCAGGTCTCGTAGCAGGCAGTCATGTAGTCGTAGTCATGTCGAGTAGGGTTGTTGGACATGCACTGAGTAATTTTGTTCTTGAAAACTTTTAACTGTTTTAGACTTTGAAACTCGAGTTGTTTCCTTCGAATTTGAAACCCTTTAAAACTATTTTGATTTTGAATAAAGATTTGCGCCGCTCTTCCTTATTTCGTGTTGTCTTGATGTATAGTGTTTTCATGTATATTATTGTGTACTGCATGTGGTAGGCTTCGGGGTACCGACACATAACCTGGCCGATCACGCGAGCCTGAGTTGGAAATTAGATTATATAAAGCTAAGATAAGATTAGAGTTAAAAATTAGAAAATTTCACATGAATAATTAAAAATAGAGTCGGAAATTAGGAAATTAAGAATAATTAATTAGAATTTAAACCGGTTTTATTTGGAAAATAACCATGGTTAATTAAATGGATTTGGAAATTAAGAAATTAAGCATTATAATATTAATTTTAAAAAAATCAAAATTAATTAATAAAATATCAACTATATAGTCTATATTTATATTTATATGTGAATGTAAATTAAATTTCAATCATGCTTATTAAAATCATATTCTTTATGCTTCAATCACATTCCTTTCTATACCGAGATGAATTTATATTAAAATGGCATAAAATTTCTCCTTTTCCTATTAAATTAAAAATATAATTTTATTAAAGAAAAATTTTAAAAATAGTTTTTAATTTACGATCCAAAATGTTCAAAAATAATATTTCTGATATTTTTAGACCATATTTTTTTATACATCTAAAATATATTTTTATTATAATAAATACATTTCATATATTTATTTCATAATTTTTTTACTTTTTTTAAAAAAAAGTTTGTAACGTGTTACACACTTTTGCGCAAAATGGAATATATTTTCTCGCTCATTTATCGTTATTTCCAACTTATTTCATGAATATTTTTGTAAAATTATTTTAAAAAGATTCTTTCATAAGAAATCAAAAACTCATTTTGTGAATGAACATTACATAAATGTCCATTTAATAATTTTATAGAAATGTACATGAAAACTTCTCTTTTTATTAAATGAGCGGAAAACAAGAGCGAGAATGGCACAAAATGAGTGGAAAAAAATCTTTTTATTATTATTAAATGAGTGGGAATGGTCCAATAAAGAGCGAAAAAATATTTCATTGTCTACTCCAGACTTTGTTGCTTTTATTATATAAAGATAAGATAAGATTAGAGTTGAAAATTAGGAAATTTGACGTGCATACTTAAAAATAGAGTCGGAAATTAGGAAATTAAGAGTAATTAATTAGAATTTAAACCGGCTTTGTTTGGAAAATAACCATAGTTAATTAAATGGATTTGAAAATTGAGAAATTAAGTATAATAATATTAATTTTTTAAAAAATTGAAATTAATTAATAAAATATCAACTATATAGTCTATATTTATATGTAAATGTAAATTAAATTTCAATCATGCTTATTAAAATTATATTCCTTTCTATACCAACAAGAATTTATATTAAAATGGCATAAAATTTCTCCTTTTCCTATTAAATTAAAAATATAATTTTATTAAACCAAAATTTTAAAAATGGTTTTTTAATTTATGATCCAAAATGTTCAAAAATAATATTTCTGATATTTTTAGGCCACATTTTTTTATACATCTAAAATATATTTTTATTATAATAAATACATTTCATATATTTATTTCAAATTTTTTTTACATTTTTTATTTTTTTTCAAAAAAGTTTGTAACGCGTTACACACTTTTGTGCAAAATGAAATATTTTTTCTCGCTCATTTATCGCTATTTCCAGCTTATTTCATGGATATTTTTGTAAAATTATTTAAAAAAGATTCATTCATAAAAAAAATCAAAAACTCATTTTTGTGAATCAACATTACATAAATGTCTATTTAATAATTTTATAGAAATGTACATGAAAACTTCTCTTTTTATTAAATGAGCGAGAATGACACAAAATGAGTGGGAATGGTCCAATAAAGAGCGGAAAAATACTTCCTTGTCTACTCCAGACTTTGTTGCTTTTATTATATAAAGATAAGATAAGATTAGAGTTGAAAATTAGCAAATTTGACATGCATAGTTAAAAATAGAGTCGGAAATTAGGAAGTTAAGAGTAATTAATTAGAATTTAAACCGACTTTATTTGGAAAATAACCATAGTTAATTAAATGGATTTGGAAATTGAGAAATTAAACATAATAATATTAATTTTTTTAAAAATTGAAATTAATTAATAAAATATCAACTATATAGTCTATATTTATATGTAAATGTAAATTAAATTTCAATCATGCTTATTAAAATCATATTCCTTATGCTCCAATCACATCCCTTTCTATACCAACAAGAATTTATATTAAAATGGCATAAAATTTCTCCTTTTCCTATTAAATTAAAAATATAATTTTATTAAACCAAAATTTTGAAAATGGTTTTTAATTTATGATCCAAAATGTTCAAAAATAATATTTCTGATATTTTTAGGCCACATTTTTTTATATATCTAAAATATATTTTTATTATAATAAATACATTTCATATATTTTTTACAGAATTTTTTAATGTTTTTTTATTTTTTTCAAAAAAGTTTGTAATGTGTTACGCACTGTTGTGCAAAATAGAATATTTTTTCTCGCTCATTTTAGGACTATTTTCCACTTATTTCATGGATTTTTTTATAAAATTATTTTAAAAAGATTCATTCATTAAAAACCAAAAACTCATTTTTGTGAATGAACATTACATAAATGTCCTTTTAATAATTTTATAGAAATATCCGTGAAATTTTTTTTTAAAAAAAAATGAGCGACAATGATCCAAAATGAGCGGGAAAAAAGCTCTTTTTTATTAAATGAGCAGGAATGGTCCAATAAAGAGCGAAAAATACTTCATTATTATTACTCCAGACTTTGTTACTTTTATTATATAAAGATAAGATAAGATTAGAGTTAAAAATTAGGAAATTTGACATGCATAATTAAAAATAGAATCGGAAATTAGGAAATTATGAGTAATTTATTAGAATTTAAATCGTCTTTATTTGAAAAATAACCATAGTTAATTAAATGGATTTGGAAATTGAGAAATTAAGCATAATAATATTAATTTTAAAAAAATTCAAAATTAATTAATAAAATGTCAACTATATAGTCTATATTTATATTTATATATAAATGTAAATTAAATTTCAATTATGCTTATTAAAATCATATTCCTTATACTACAATCACATTCTTTTCTATACCGACATGAATTTATATTAAAATGGCATAAAATTTCTCATTTTCCTATTAAATAAAAATATTATTTTATTAAACCAAAATTTTAAAAATGATTTTTAATTTACGATCCAAAATGTTCAAAAATAATATTTTTGATAAAGAAGAAGGAGTGCAAGAGCTGGTTTGAGAGAGTTGAAATCCCATTTGCAGGAGCTGCTTGATTTGGGTTTGATTCGCCCTAGTGTTTCGCCTTGGGGTGCTCCAGTGCTATTTGTAAAGAAGAAAGATGAGTTTATGCGGATGTGCATTGATTACCAATAGCTTAACAAGGTAGCAGTGAAGAATCGGTACCCGACCGTTGTCCAGAATTGATGATTTGTTTGATTCGCTTTAGTGAGCTCAATGGTTTTCTAAGATTGACCTGCAGTCAGGGTATCATCAATTGAGGATCTGAGACAGTGACGTCCCTAAGACTGCTTTTAGGTCGAGGTATGGACACTTTGGGTCCTTGGTGATGTCTTTCGGGCTGACTAATGCACTTGCAGCATTTATGGACCTAATGAACTGAGTGTTCAAGAAATACCTGGATAAGTTTGTGATTGTTCATTGATATTTATTCCAGGAGCATGCTGAGCACTTGAGGGTAGTTCTGAAAACTCTCAGGAAGCATAGGTTGTATGCCAAATTCTCCAAAGTGCGAGTTCTGGCTGGAGAGTGTGAGGTTTCTTGGTTAAGTGGTGTCTAAGGAAGGAATAAAGGTGGACCCTGCAAAGATAAAGACAGTTCAGAATTGGAAGAAGCCGACTAATGTATTAGAGATCCGCAGTTTTCTAGTGTTGGTAGATTATTACAGGAAGTTTGTGAAGAATTTCTCTAGGATTGCAGCGCCATTGACCCGCCTGACCAAGAAGAATGTCAAGTTCGAATGGGACAGTAAGTGCGAAGAGAGCTTTCTAAAGCTCAAGGACCGCTTGACGTCGATGCTAGTTTTAGCAGTACCCTCGGCTTCAGGAGGTTTTGTTGTTATTGTGATGCCTCCCGGGTCGGTTTGGGTTGCGTGCTGATGCAGAAGGGCAGAGTGATAGTCTATGCCTCCAGGCAGTTGAAGGTTCACTAGAAGAATTACCCAACCCATGACCTTGAGCTGGCAGCGGTGGTGTTCTTTTTGAAGCTGTGGCGTCACTACCTTTATGACGAGGCTTGTGAGATATTCATTGATCATAAGAACCTCCAGTATTTGCTCACCCAAAAGGAGTTGAATCTGAGGCAGAGAAGATGGCTTGATCAAGCTGTTGAAGGACTATGACTGCATGATCATGTACCATCCAGAAAATGCTAATGTGGTAGCTGATGCTCTGAGCAGGAAGTCTATGAGCACTCTGGTGCATTTGGCAGTCAGGAGGAGGTCGTTGGCCCAGGATTTGGCCCTATGTTTGAATGGCAGAGCAGTCTTGTCAGTATCAGATTCTGATGAGCTGGTGGCCCACTTGATAGTGCAGTCCACATTGGTTGACATGCTGCGGGCAGCGCACGAGGAGGATGCTTTTTTTTTTGCGCACTCAGTAAGGATCTGGCCAGGAGAGGAGATGCAGATAATGAGTTCAGTGTGGACTCGGAGGGCGTTCTAAGGTTTAAGAACTAGATAGTAGTACTAGATATAGCCGAGGTTCGCAGGCAAGTACTGGAGATGGCTCATCGATCTACCTATACTATGCATCTGGGAGCCACTAAGATGTACCGAGATCTCAAATAGAATTATTTGTGGATAGGCATGAGAAGGGAAGTGGCCGAGTTTGTGTCTAAGTGCTTGGGGTGTCAGCAGCATTGGGATGGCCCCTTTGAGGCGTTGTATGGGCGGAGATGCAGGTCGCCTGTAGACTAGTTTGAGGCAGGAGATTCCCTTATGATGGGACCTGATTTGGTAGAAGAGGTTGTGGGAAAAGTAAAGCAGATCATAGAGAGGTTGTTGGCAGCTCAGAGTCGTCAGGAAATGTATGCTGATGGAAAGGCCAAGGAGATAGAGTTTGCTGAGGGGGACATGGTGTTCCTCATGGTGTCCCCTATGAAATGGGTGGTAAGGTTTGGTAAGAAAGAAAAGATAAGCCCTAGGTTCATTGGGTCATTTTCTATTCTCGGTCACAGGGGAGCTATGGCCTATGAGTTGGCCCTACCTCCTAGTATGGACTGAATACATCCAGTGTTTCATGTGTCTATGCTGAGGAAGTACATTCGGGATGAGTCCCATGTAATCGAGCCTATCACAGTGGAGGTGGATTCAGCAGCCCCGTATGAGGAGCGGCCAGTTGAGGTGCTAGACCGGTAGATCCAAAAGTTGAGATCCAAGGAGATCTACTTGGTTAATGTCAGATGAGAGCATCATCTCGGCCAGGAGGCCACCTGGGAGGTGGAGCAGGAGGTGGACCGGTAGATCCTTCATTGTTTGATGTTGTGGTGAGTCCTTATTTTCTTTTCTGAAATTCGAGGATGATTTTTTTTTAAGGAGGGAGGATTATAATATCCTAGATATTTAAGTTTATTATAATTTTTTTCTTTCTCCTTATGTGTGTTTGTCAAGCTAGCGGACTAGTTTGTGGTCGAGCTGAGTCGACTTATGATCCGGAGCTATCTTCGGATAGTCGTTCTCCCTGTATGAGCAGACTTGAAGGACCACTCTCGGGGTGCGAGTGTGCAGGGGGGAACACAATGAGCCGGTGTTTATCCCTTTGATGCATTATAGGAGTTATGGGTTAGTGCTCATTAGCATGTGAGAGTAGTGGTTAAGGGTTGAGTTAATATGCATAAATCATTATGTATCATTCATATTGACTATTGAGCTATTTACCTTGACGCTTGGCATTTATCCTACTCAGCCTTCGACTGATTTTGTTTGTATTTGATTCAGCTTCGCAGGTGTGGATCGGTAGACCGGAGGGTGTCTAGTTAGATAGAATAGAAGAAACGTGCTTTGATGCTGATTTCTTTTATTAATGTTGTATCAATTCATATTTTTGTACATTTATTTTCTTGTAAGAATGTATGTTATTTCTACTTCCGCTACTAGCATTTATTTCATCCTTTGATTTTTGTCTGTCGTGTTATATAGTATTCTCTTTGTACGCTCTTCAAGGCGATATTCATCTTAATGGGAATGATTCCAAGTGGGGCGCAACATTTAGAAGTTATGTATTATACATGGATGAAACAATGATTTTTCAAATTCAATTTTGAGGGTCAAAATTCTTAAATTTGAAATCTAAAGTTCCGGATATCCATTTTACCCATGGCCAAAGTCTCTAACTGATTAGACACTTTGACTGAAAATTTAAAAAATATATAAATAATTTTAAAAAATAATTTTAAAAAATAATTTTAATTTATGATTTTTATGACAAAATTGAAATATTAGAGTCTATTTTTTTTCAATTTCTAAATTTTGTATAAAATTTATAAAATTAAATTTAAATTAAAAGTTATGAAATATTTGATGAAAAATATTTTTCTAACAACAACGTATCTTTTACATTATAAAATTTATTTTATTAATTAAAATGATTTTTTTGAATTATGAAATTATTATAGACTTTGGGCCAAAGTCTAAAATACATTAGAGACTTTTGCCCAAAGTTTATAAAATTAAATTAAAAATAATAAAATATTTTTTATTCAAAATATTTTTGATAGACTATGGTATACTATATATATATTGTGAAGTTAATTTTATTTTTTATTATTATAAGCTATTATAAACAAAAGTCTATAACTTTTGTCCAAAGTCTATAAAATTAATTTTAAATTAAAAATATTGAAATATTTTTTGTCCAAAATATTTTTATAGACTCTAACACATCTTTTATATCATATAATATTTTATAAATTAAATTTTAATTTTTATAATAATAAAACTATTATAAACAAAAATCTCTAACTCATCAAAGATTTTTGTCCAAAGCTTATAAATTAACTTTTTTAAAAAAAAAGGATAATTTTGTCCAAAATATTTTTATAGACTTTAGTACATCTTTTATATCATATATATTTTTATGAATTAAATTTTATTTTTATAATTATAAAATTATTATAAACAAAAGTCTCTAACTCATTAGATATTTTTGTCCAAAGTCTATAATAACTTTATAACTTAAAAAGAGTTTGAAAATATATTTTTTAAACTCTAAAAATTTTTTATCATAAAAAATATTTTATAAATTAAAATATATATTTTTTGTCAAATCTTTAACTAATTAAATACTTTAACCTGACATAAAATGGGTATACGAAACTTAGGAACTTAGGAATTTTTTTCCAAAATTAAAATATGGAAAATCACGTAGGTGAAATATGCATTAGTTAACTCGTGCAAATTAAGTTATGTATTGATAGATTTATATTTTATTTTTTATTTTTAAATTAAAATGAGTCATTTTTGTTTAAAATGGAATTTGAATTTAGAAGAAAACAAAAGAAGAATGATAGTGTTGCCACGTAGACTTGCAGACAAGACGTGCACCTTCTTCCTAACAAAGAGGAAAAAATGATAGTGGATTCCGTCGTGCGACGAAGGCCCTTAATACCTCTGGTATTTGTGTTCTTTTGTCCATCTAAAATTTCATATTTCTTTCTTTATTCGTGTCTTGAAGTCGATTATTGAACAATCACTTGTTCGACCATGCGAACCGCTTGTAAATGGATGACTGACTAATCTATACCAAACCCGGAGGCCAAAGAAAGAAGTCGATCTTGGTGTTATTTGGTACATTTTTCTAGAAATTTCTCAAAATTTATCTTTTTGTTCTTCGCTATGTCCGATGAACCCTACAATTCCTCAAGCAGAACCTCTTCGATTGATCGGTTAATCACACAATCGCGCCATTTATTGACAAAAGGAACTTTTTTCTCCTTGGAACCGTCCCGTTTGGAATCGTTGGATTAAGTTTTCATTAAAATTTAATATTATCATCTATGTGTGAAAAGGAAAAAAATCCTACAATCGTATTAAATGATGTCACCTTGTGAATTGCAAAGAAAAAATGAAATTACTATGAAATTGGCATAATACTTTATTTGCAAATAGACAGGCTATGTTTTGAAGTTTGGAGGATTGAAAATTGCTCTCATCATTTTTAGGTCAGTAGATGCTTCAAATGGAAGAAAAAGCGAAAGGTGAAATATACAGCTGTGGGTTCAAATTGGTCAGTCAAATGAACATCCTTCCGATTCATAGTTATTTTTGGATGACAATCTGTAACTAATAAATTTTGAGATTACAATGTAGAGGGAGAATCCTTTGAGGAGGAAAGAGAAAGTCTGTGTTGGTTGTGGGGCTGGTTTTGGTGGAGATCGACCTATGGCAGCTCTCAAATTGCTTCAAACTGTCAACAAACTTGACTATCTTGTGCTCGAGTGTTTGGCAGAGAGGACACTAGCTGAACGTTATCAATTTATGATGTCAGGGGGAGATGGTTATGACACTCGAAGTATGCAATTTGTCTCGTTATTTCACTAAAAAGGAATCTTGCAAAACTTTTCAATGATCTTTTAAATATTGCAGAGCATCTAGAGATCAGAAAATATATTCATGCCAAAACATGGCTATTATATTTCACATCGAAGATTTAGCGCTTTTATGAGCATCTGCTTTATGATCCTTCTTTTTTTTAATTTCCAATCATAATGTGCCTCTACACATGAAAATTTTCAGTATCTGATTGGATGTCAATGCTTCTACCTTTGTCTGTGGCGAGAGGGATTTGTCTAATTACCAACATGGGTGCAGGTAATTATATTCTTAAATCTTAATCATTGTCAATCTGCAAGTTTCTTTTATTTGTGTCTTTTATGATGTATCTGATAGATGTTGAAATAATGAACTGCAAGTGGATCCACTTGGTGCACAGCAACAAGTTGTGGACATTGCAAATAAACTTGGATTGAGTATAACTGTTGCCACTATTCATGAAGTTTGTCAAGAGACATCAGGTGTGCTAAGAATGTTTTTCTTTGCAGATTCCCCCTTATACTTTCTTCCTAGATGATCCAAAACAAAAGTACTTACTACTTAGATTTTCAATTTCAGTCATTTTTTCTTCATTAATTTCTTTGTCTTGAAGTAAAGTTAACTCAATTTACTTGCTCCGGATTGAAAGATAATGAACTTCAGTCTGCTAATGTTTTTTCCAGGGCATCATTTTTCAGATAAAGATGTATTGGAAGGGGTGAGTTCTTACAAACTCTGTTATGCAATTGTTGTAGTTCATTTTTCTATGGATATAACACAACTGAGTGGGTGCTTGCTAAGTGGACTTTGCATGTTGCATTTTTTAGAAGCGTTTTGGCATACTAGACGGGGATGAATAGTGTCCATATCAATCTTTCAAATTAAATGGGAATCAAATACAAGTGGTGGTGTCAGACAATAAGCAATAAGAATAACACAGGTAATGCAACACTAACAAACAAGATTTGTAGTGCTCCGGCTTCAACCAAGCGTACATTCATTACCTAAGTACTCCGCTTAGGATTTCAATTAAATCCACTATATATAAGCTTCCTCCAAGAGTATTTACAACCCGAGGCTTCCTCCGTCAATGCTGAGGACACCTCAAACACCTCAAGACCAAGCAAAACTATCTTATCTAGATTACACAAGTGGATTTATGCCTCTACACCAAGGCAATCTCTCAAACTAAACCTAACAACGCCTAGCTCTAACCAAAAAAACAATTAAACAAGTAAAACAAAACAAAATGCAAAAAAGAGAGAGCAAAAAGTATGCAAACACTGTTGTAGTTGTAGTTTCCTTTAATGTCTTTAATGATGATCCTTATAAGGTTAAAGGCTTTACCAAGGAAAGAAGGCTTCAGCTAGGGCTTTTTGGTGGATAAGCAATAGATTGACTCCTTGAATGTTCAACACCACTTAGGAGATGTATCAAGCTAGCAAGAGAGGTTTAGGAAGGCAGGTCAGGGGCCTTATATAGGAGTTTTGGTTGGAACATAATGGCTAGGCGATGATGGAAGGAAACAAAATAGAGCCATTATGAACGCGGACCGAGTTCAGTCAATATTTGGTCGCAGGGGTGGAGCCAATGTTTTGGCAGGAGGGGCAATTGCCCCCCCTCACATTGGTCCCCCCATTACATATATATTATCATATATATAATATACATTAATATTTAACTATATTTGCCCCCTCTAAAAATATATTTTTACCATGTAATTGCCCTCATAAGATGCGATTTCATATTTTGCCCCTCCTAAAATAATTTTCTGGCTTCGCCCCTGTTTGGTCGGCTGACCGTCAACCAAATTTCAGCAGAATGCTACTGTTTGTTTTTGGCTTAGATTGGATGATGTTCAAATCAATCGTGGGTCAATCGAGGACTTTGGCCGAAAGGTCCTTTGAAGATATTTTGCAATTTTGGTTATTTTATGTTCTAACTTTGGTTTTGAGGTTCTGGGAACATTTAGAATCATCATCCAAATTCTATTATTTGCTTCGTCATTGCTCCAAGTCACCATTCTTGAAATTTCATTCAGCTTATTAGTTTATGAGCACATACTCTGCAAATTTATCATTGTCAAACTTCAAATATTTCTTCAATAGAATCATTAGTACATTGTTTATTATCATCAAAACAAAGATCGTAATCTAGGTTGAAAAACCTTAGGCCAACACATTTTTTTACGAATTGTTGGTTATTCAATAGCATACCACATAGCAACGGCACATCTTTTAGGTTCTAAAATAGTCCTCCTTTACTATCACTGATAAAATATAACTAGTCTTGTTACTCTTGTACCAAGAGGTTTATTTATGATAATTTGTGACCCCGGTAGTGGCTTGGATGAGTTTGCCCCGTCTTAACTCTTTTTGACTGGACCAACATTGTCCAATGGTCAATTGACAATGGCAAATTTCGGACCCAAAGGTCTATGGGGGAAAACATTATTACCAAAAATATTAATTCTATAATATATAAATTTTTATAGAAACAAAAATGGACCATTGAAAAGCAATTTATTTGAAATAATTCTATTGTCTCAATCGAGGTTTCAAAACTCGTACCATACTGGTTTTTTAATTTTACTATATTCGCTACACCCAGTACCAACTGGTATCGGATGTACCAGTAAATTCCGGGCAATACACTAACTCATATGGGTGATGTGCCGTGTGCAAAAAGCAGCAACATAGGCTGCTGCTGCGTGTCGTGTGCAGCATGACACAACATGCCGTGCTGCACACGGCACAACAAAATAATTTTTTTTTCATTCGGTACCATTTTCGATACCGAGACCGGTACAGGCAAGGTTGTTAAACTCGAGAGTTTAAGTAAACTCGTGGAGCCTCCATAAACTCGACTCGTAAACTCGTAAGAGTTTACCTGATATTAAAAAAATATTAAAAAATATTATACTACAAAAATATAATCTAATATAACATGAAAATCATAATTAAGACACAGTTCAACTCCCTAATAAAGGACACATAAAGATAAAATATAAGAGTACAAGTCTAATACATACATAATGAAGCATTCTAAGTCCATAATAAAACACACACAATGACTCAAAGATAAAATATAAAAGTACAAGTTCAATCCATAATAATTATCATCAAACCGAGTTCACCCGAGTTTACTGGCGAGTTTGACCGAGTTTATACGAGTTTACCGAGTTTACCCCG
Source organism: Canna indica (assembly GCA_034359265.1). NCBI lineage: Eukaryota > Viridiplantae > Streptophyta > Magnoliopsida > Zingiberales > Cannaceae > Canna > Canna indica. The sequence continues at coordinate 18,294,983 of CP136894.1, forward strand.
AGTTCACCCCGAGTTTACCCAAAAACGAGTTTGGGTGCGAGTCAGCTCGATTTTGATACCTAGGATCGTAAACTCGTCTGAGTTTACGAGTTAACTCGCGAGTTTGACAACCCTGGGTACAGGTGAAGCACCGGTATCGGTACGAAACCGGTATTTTAAACCTTGGTCTCAATCTTTAGAAGAGTTAAGTCAATAACACTAGTTCAATGCTTGAGTTGATTCCTAAACAAGTTAAGTTTGAGTTTAATTTTAACCTCAGATCCTAGATGAGATGAGCTTGAGCAATGTAACGCTTGTGTGAAGGTTCATGTACAAGTTGTTTTCTGTTCGTGAACAAGCTCATTTAGTTTGGTCACAAGCTTGTTTCAAAGCTATGTTTATAGTATATTTGTATGTACAATTGAAATTAGTCATAAATTGATTTAACTTAATTATAATTTTGTCTAGTTTATTCAGATTTATTTAAATTTTTGTTGTGAGCTTTTTGAACTCGAACTCAAGCTCAAGTTTATTTTGCAACACAAATACATCAAGATGAACCCAGCATGAGCTCAAAGAAAATTTAAACAAGCCGAACTTGAATTTGATCTTTTGCAATCAAATTGAGTTGAGCTTTGAGCAAATTGAAGTGGTTTGTTTCCAGTGAATTGCGAATTTTTTTCAGTGGCAGGGAAAAAAAGAGAGTAATTTATTTTTTGGTCAAGTGGAGACATTTTCTTTTGATTGGGGGCATATTACTTATAGGAAAACTAGTACTCATGTTATTCTCAAAGATTGTCATCACTGGGCATGGTGTGGCTTGGCCACTGCTAATGTGCCAATCAGTGACTCATCAATATACTTTCTGCTATTACCACACTTCAGATTTAGATCATTAGAAAAAGGCAGATGAAGGCAACATATCCATGTAAGCTATCTTCTTCATGGTTTTATTTGATTGATTAGGTTTCCTGTCCCCTTTTGAGTTTGCACTGAGCCAATTTAACAACAGACCAGTAGTAGATCATAATGTCATGGTGTATTGCTCAATGAGCAAATCTGTTAGAGCCCATGGTCAAACTGTTACTTGCCTCTTGGTGAAAACAACGTCCAAACCATAACTGATCTTTTTCATAACTATCACTTAACAATCTCGTTTCCTAAAAGGTGAAATTGATTGTGGGCAAGTTCCTTGTGCTGCTAGTTGGTGTGTCGCAAGTTTCCTTTCTATTATTGAGAAAATTCTGTAATGGATGTAGAATACTGATGATTAATCAAAAGCCTAGTCATCCAACTTGTTTATATTAAGTTACTATTCTATCATTATACGATTTCTTTGAGAGATGTAGTTTCTTAACTATTTAGTATGAATAACCTTATATTTCAGTTTTGACTTGTGAAGGGAATAAGCACCTACTTAGGGGCTGCTCCAATAGTTCATTGTTTGGAGATGCACAAACCAGATGTTGTCATTACTTCCAGGGTTGCTGATGCTGCACTTTTCTTGGCTCCAATGGTATGAATCATATGTCTTATTATCATGTTAATTCTTGTTAAGTTTGATAATTGGTTGGTAGTTGACCTGCACGAGTATGACTAGATTTAACAGTGTCCTTTGGGTTCATTGTCATGTTATGATGAACAGAGATGAAGTGGGATTAGTTCATTACTCTAGAGTCTAGACTTCAGACAATATGATATTTTCTTTTGGCTACTGATTTTTGTAAGGTAATCTTGGTTCCTTTCTTCCTTTCTGTCATGCCAAAATCCTCTGCAAAGGTTAATTATGTAAATGCTATATAAGTTTTGTACATGGCTTTTCACTTTTTCAGATAATGCACTTTAAATTATTGGATTTTGATATTCTTGAGTATGCTTTTGGTACAATAACATTTCCATTGATTTTTGTGAAGCAATATTATTTTTCTCTACTGAAATCAGTAATGAAAAGATTAATAATCTTTAAAAATGTTCTTAATCAAACATTTATCGAAATGAAAATGGAAAATTTTAGCTGTCATGAGTAACTTTAAATATATGCTTCATTTTGTACAGAATAACTTGATCTAGTGATAAGTGAGAAAAGAAGGGAAAGGGGATTGGATGGTAGGGTGAAGCAGCTGGTTTATTATATAGACGCTACTCTTGCAATTGTCTGCTGGAGTTCAAGTTTCTTTAATCTCAAAATGTTATCCAGATATCAAATTGTATTTCTTCTAATGCATGGGCCTAAGAGTGGGAATCTTCCTTGAGCATGGAAGCAGTGTGCGCGCCAAAGTGTCAGCCTAATTTTTGACAAGCAAAAATCTAACTTGCTGGCAAATTATTTTATATTATATAATTCTATAATAAAAATGCTTAAATGTTAGAAGGATCATGCATTTATGAACCAATATAAACCTTTTCCTTCTTGCTATTTGGTATGCAATTGTTGAAGTTGTGCTAACCAGAATCAATGTAACAGTGTAACTTAGTTATGAAATAAGTTTTAGCAGCATTTGGAGCTCATCCTTATTTTCCCTTTCTCTAAACATGATAGCTTTGTACGAAACAGTGGTAAGACCAATACTTCATTGTGGCTATAACTTGTAACTTAAGTTTAGAAGTACTAGTGCACAATTCTCACTCTAAATCATGCATGAATAAATAACTAATTTAGTTAGCATAAAATCTACACAATAGCAAAGTTGTGACAGTTGTATTTTTTTTTCTGCTTTCTATTTCTGACTATTAAGAAAGAGGAAATATTCTGAACTTTGAGAAAGATGACCTTTTATGAACTTGTACTTTAAGGCTTGAGCTACGTGGAACTGCTTTCAGTGCATGCACACATCTTTTACAGTTGCTTGCTAAGTAGATACACTCAGGCAGCAGTTGGGTTGTGTTTTTTAGATATTTGGATATGCCTGTTGAATAAATTTTAGTTTTTAATTAGGTTTACGAACTGGGTTGGAACTGGAATGATTTCAATCAGCTAGCACAAGGGGCTCTAGCTGGCCATCTTTTAGAGTGTGGTTGTCAACTCACTGGTGGATACTTCATGCATCCAGGTATGCAATGTATAATAGTGCTTGCTACCAAATGGGCATAAAAAGCAAATTATCTTAATAAAACCAACCTTTTCTTATATATGAAAATATGTTATCATGGCAAATCTTTCAAATAATAATTTCCTTGAAGCAGGAGACAATTACCGCAACTTTTCTCTCGAACAACTTTTGAATCTATCACTTCCCTATGCTGAAATTGATTATAAAGGAGAAGTATGTGTAGCCAAGGCAGAAGGTAGTGGAGGTCTTCTTGACAAAAGCACATGTGCTGAGCAGCTTCTGTATGAGATCGGGGATCCCAGTTCCTATATAACTCCTGATGTAGTAAGGACGTGAAACTACTGTCTTATGGTAATTTTGATTAGTTAGAATATTGATTTAATGTCATATAACAGATTCTAGACTTGAGAGATGTATACTTCTGCCCATTATCAAATGATAAAGTTCTTTGCTATGGGGCAAAGCCATCTAGTGTTCCTTTTCCTAATAAACTCTTGCAGTTGGTTCCAATGGTAAGTGATCCTTCAACATATTATTTTGAAATAGTTGATTTTGACCTGTGTAGCTATGTTTTCTAATCTGTTTGGATTAACTTTTTGTCACTATATGGCTAGTATTTTCCTGATAAAGTAGTATTTGGTCTTTCCCATTGTTCCAAATGTCATACTGTGTGTATGGCTAAGATTTACCGAGATCAGTTGGGCGGCATATGAAAATAACTCTCGTATGTACTATACCAGACGTACTAGAATGGTATAGTTTGGTAAAACCTTGTAGTGCTTACCATCTGCTACAGACCCTATATCACCCAGTATATACATGCCCAACAACTATTTATTCAGCGGTTGAAGATTCTTTTTACTATTTGTAGCTAGTTTTGGTGGTGTTTTAGCCTATATAAAGGCTTCAATGCCTTTATTAAAATTTGTTATTAAACAATGATTTATTATGCATGTTTAAGCATTTTAATCAAGTTATCAGTGAAAAACAAGGTTTAAAGTATGAAATGAAAAATAAAATAATATACATTTGTATTGGACTATACCAAGTCTCAGTACAGAACCAATACCATTCAATGTACCCGTACGAGATTTTAAATTGTAGCTTTTCCATTTTTGATTCGTTACAGTAGAGATAGATAAGAAATGAAGGAAGCTTTTTAAGAAGTATCATTTACTGACTGATATGTAAGTTGAAACTAAAGCAATGTGCAGCCTAGTTTTTAATAAATTATAATGTTGGCGATTGATAATTAGCTCTACTGTCTCAGTTGTTATATATTTTTATGAAATTGCTTGACCAAAGAAGGCTCATATATGCTTGGATTTAGGCGCGCTTTAGCATGCTGTTATTTGGCATATTTACCTCTATTTCACCCAAAATGTCAAATAAATTCCATCGATCTACTTCTAGTATTAGGGTTAACGTTAACTACAAGCATAAAGAAGACAACAATAAGATAGCCATTGGGAAAGTTCCTATGAATCAATAGTGCTTTTAGAAATGGAAACCTGATCTGTATTGAAATTGAGCCAAACCACTTAGAAGCACCTGCTTTCTAGAGTGCATAACACCTTTCGGAGTTGATCCTGCACTTGATTGGCTTGGACTAATCAAGTCTGATTAGTAAGGAATGAGGATGAATTTCACTGAATGATTCATTCCAGCCATCCTTGTTCAGTTGCAGTGGATCCTTATATCCTGGTTAATTTATAGTGAATCCTAGCATGAATAATCAGTTAATCACCTAATTAAGAAGGGGAATAGGAATAAGAGAAAGAAGAATAATTAGAGGACAATAGGAATAAGAGAAAGAAGAATAATTAGAGGACAAGGCTCAATACTTTGACTAGCTTCTGTATTCTTAAAATTTAGTTGAAAATTTTTCTATCATATTGTTTGAGCTTCAAGTATTATTATTATGATAACCTGATAAGAGTGGTCTGTGTTTCTGTCTGAATCCTGATCTAGGGTTATGATATCAACCCTGGAATGCAGTCAGTGAAAGAGTTGTAGACTTGTCATGGAGGCAAACAAATAAAAATCAAGTCATGCACTGGACTAATACATCATGCTTGTAACTTTAATTAGAAGGGCATTTTGATAAGAATTTCTTGCATTACTTAACTTGATTTTAAGTCTGAGTTTTAGTTTTGCAAAGTTTTGAAGCCTAAGAAAGAAACTAGTGGTAGTGATTTTCTTATTTATGTATTTGTTGATTATGTTCTTTTAGAAGTTCTCTTAGTTACAAATTTAGCAAGTTAAATGAATCAGCATTTAGCAAGCCAACTTGTGTTTTAAAAAGCAAGAAACTAGAGAACTAGTTTTCAAAAGATTTGTCAATATTTGTTCTCAATATCGGAAAAATCTCATACTGTTTACTTTATTGTGTGGATTTTCAGTTTCCTTACTTTTTTTGTGCTTCAGGAGGGAAATTGTTGCTATAAATTTATCATACCCATATGGACTTCTTTCGTGTATATGCTATCTTGAGCTTCACTATTAACAGGAATATGCCTTTCAATTGCCAATTTGCCATTTAGGTTAAAAGTGAAATAGTTACTTGGATCAGTTTGACTTGGCACCATACGTTGCCTCTAATGTCTTGAGGGTAATATCAGGTTGACATCCAGCTGTAAATCCTAACTGTTGGATTCCACACTACCTCGGGGTCTTTGACTTCGCCATATATGCAATCTTTTTGCTAAAATGAAAAGACCTGCAATGATAATGATGTGATGAGGCCATTTCAAGTGCGGTCATTGTTGATGCATTATAAGTTTGTATTAGGGTGCTCAACCTTGGTCTTTGATCCCTTTTCTTTATCATTGTTAATAGCAGTATACCTGGCCTTTTTACCATGTGCTTGTATGGTGGCTATTGATGAAATGCTTTTGTTGTGTGTCATACCTTAATGGTTAATATTCTTATAGCTTGGCTTATTTTGGTCTCAAAAAACAACAAAAAATAATTTTCCAGGACTGTGGATGGAAAGGATGGGGAGAGATATCTTATGGAGGGTTTGAATGTTTGAGGCGTGCTGAGGCTGCAGATTTTCTGGTTTGTTAACTCAAGTTTTTTCATCTGTCTTACTAAATACCAAAAGATATATAAGAAAATTTGACATATTGAATAGTCCGGAAAAATCTCTGCTAAATCACTGCAAAATAAGTGCATTTTCTCAATAGATTGACCTTGGATGTCAAAATTTTTTTTGGTAAGGAACTTGGATATAATTCTTATCTCACATACCCTATTAGGTTAGGTCATGGGTGGAGGAAGTATATCCTGGAATTAGCGATTGTGTCATATCGTATGTTGTTGGACATGACAGCCTGAAAGCAACTAGACCTGACAAGGACACTTCTTTGATCAAACAAATGGATGTTAGGCTTCGGATGGATGGTTTGTTCAAGTTGAAGGAACATGCAGTGTGCTTGGCTCAAGAGTTCACAGCTCTGTATACAAATGGGCCGGCTGGTGGTGGTGGTGTTTGGTATATATTAAACAATGAAAATTATCATATTTTTTATCTTACTTTTGGAAGGTTTATGATCACTAAATTTCATTGGTTTCTAGACTTTAAATCGAATTCAGTATGTTGAGTTCTTTAAATTCAACTCTTTCTTAATCAGAATTAATTGGCAGGAGCTTGTAACTCTAGTGAATTATGATTGTTGGAACTTTCATGACTGAGTTGTTTTTTTTTGAAATGCAGCACTGGGTACAAGAAGGAGATCATTCTTCAGAAGAAACTGGTAATGGCACTCTGTTTAAGTACATGGCAATCATGCAGATATCTAATTCTAGCTTCTATTTATTGCCATTATACTGCTTATGAAATATCATGTTGAAGGATAGAACACAGCACAAATTTAAATCATCTCTCCTTTGAATTGTACCTTGAAATTCTAAAATCAATCATTGAAGGGAAGATAATCAACCTGATGTCATATTAGAAATCAACTATACACTTGAAATAATTAACTATCTAAAAATCTTAAATTCTACAATCTACAAATATTGCACAAAGAGTTGGTATATAACTAATTTCGGGATAAGTATATTTAATGCTTCAGAAAATCTTAGTAACAAATTTAGAGGTGGAAGTCTAGTCTAGAGGTGACAATGAGCCGTGTTATGGCCTAGCCAAGCCCGAAACCTGTCTAGGCTTGGGCCAATTATGAGCTAGGCCCGAGCCGACCCAAAAATAAAAAACAAATCAACAAAAGAATCTTATCAAATTTAAATTATTAACAAAGTAGTAATAGAATGATTAAGAACTCAAGTAACAGTATAATTAATTAATTAATTAATTGAATACTTAAATAATTTAAATTATTAATTAAGTACTTTATTAAATATTTAAATTTGTAAAAACTATAATATATTATTAAAATATTAATATATATGTGGGCAGGCTCAGGCTTGCCCGAAGGTTTGCTTCTTGGCAGTTGGCCCAACTTGTCACTTCAAAATGTGTAGGCGAGGCTGGGCATGGCCAGAACCGCTTTTAGGTTGGGTTGAGCACAACCTAAACCAGGAAAATAAGAAAACAATTAGCCAGACGTGGTATACACACATGAGCGCAGTTATTTATATCACATATGGGTATAAGATAGGGTTTTAGTGAATATTCTTTTATCCCCATGACCTTGTAAAGTTGGTAATTGTTTTTGAATTTTTTGTCCGGTTCTGGGATATGAATGTGGATGATATTTAAATAAAACATCTATAGTTGTAAGTGCCATACGTAATATTCTTATGGCAATATGTCCTTGTTTATATTTTGGCTTCCAACAGAATTGCTTGGCTTTCATGGTTGCTTGTCTTCTGGTACTTTCTTGACCGGTTATGATATCCTTTATCTTTGTTTATAATTTCAAGTGGAGCATCGCGATTAGTATACTGAACCTCAAATTTGTCCTATTTGATGCATCATTTACTTCTTAAACTATTCAAAGTTATAGATGCATGATTTTAAGCCTCTAGGTGCAAAAATGTTCTCTGTACAATTGTTTGATAGCAATACAGACTTTCTTGGTACAAATGAATAGGCATATATACACATATGTTTAGGAAGAGAAAACAGTATATACATGTTTGCAAAAACCTATATGTCATTAATTATGTGCAACATGTTCAAACACTTCTTCATCGTTAGTTTGTGGATAAATTTGCAATCGATCTTCTTGTTGAAGAATTAAGCTTGGTTTTACTGTTGACTAACAAGAAGGCATCACAAGGTTTATATTGGTATCCAGGTTGAGCGGGAAAGTATTTTCTGGCGAACTGAAATAAAGAAATCAAACTCTGTACATCCATCGAAGAAATATGCTGTCAGTGATGGATCAGATCGTATCCATATCGCAAGAGAAGAAAGGAAAATTCTTGCTACCTCAAACAACAATTCTAACAGTGATGCAGTATCCCCACCACTGGTAGCTGCTGCTCCATCTAACAAGAAGATCCCTCTCTATCAAGTTGCCCATAGCAGAGCCGGAGACAAAGGAAATGACTTAAACTTCTCCATCATCCCTCATCTTCCTGAGGACACCGATAGGCTTCGTCAGGTAATCACAACAAAATGGGTAAAGGATGCGGTTTCGCCACTCCTTGATGTCTCATCCTTTCCCAGCAGCAATGCGATTGAGCAGAGAAACAAGAAGATGGAACAGGTGAAAGTAGAAATCTATGACGTCCCAGGCATCCATTCTCTCAATGTTGTGGTGCGAAACATCCTCGATGGAGGCGTTAACTGTTCGCGAAGGATAGATCGGCATGGCAAAACTATATCAGATATGGTCCTTTGTCAGGAAGTCATCCTGCCACCATTAACTTCTGATGATGTATAGTTCCAATGTCTACCTTGTTGAATGTAAGTTCGCAAATGTTACATTATATTGGATCGAGAATTGATGAGAGCATTAGACTCATCCAATTAACGTTTATCATCATCAAAATGGCCAATTCTATGGAATGATAATTGTGTAAAATTTCATTTTCCTTACCTTTTTTGTGTTCTTTCTTATTTCATTTGTTCCAGTTAAAGAGTTCAAGTGCAGCAGAGAAGGCCTAAGCCCAATGTCAAGATATATTTAGACTTGATGCATTACAGTAGGCATCTCATATTATTGTGTAAATGATAAAACTGTCTTGATAATGAGTCTATATGTGATCATTTTGTTGCTAGTCTCCCAGGCATGCTCAGATCATATAAATTAATTGAATTAATTATTAGAGGACATTTTAAATTGCAGGGATTGATCAAGTCAAATGAGCCAACAACTCATTGTTCAGCCATATTGTGAGCTTTTTCAAATTCCATAATTCCTGCAGCGCGCGCACCTTCTCTCGAACCACATTCATTTGTCTAACTACATTTGTTCATAAATAAAGACATCCTATGCGCAATGATTCTGGTGGCATAAAAGATGCTTATGAAAAAATGTTAACATTGAAGTAAATGCATATAGGTTAATACTTTAAATTTATTATGAATTGCTGATTTTTAACAAATATAGTTTTGTTATTTAACTAAATATATAAGTAATTAACCTCTATTAAGTTTTATTGTTATATATGCTACAATGATTCAAATTGTTGACAACAATAACTCAAATTAATTGACATATCTAGATTAGCAATCACAAATTCAATAATCTAAAATTCTGTGGTGGCCGTGTTTAGTTGACAAGAATAAACAAGGAACAACAAATTGACGAGAGGTCTCCTTGATTGTCCCTCAAGGAGAATCAAAATATCAACATTCAAAATAAAATTCAACTCAGGAGGTCGAATAGTATAAGGTTCAGCTCAGGAGGTTGAACAGTGGCCCAAATCAAAGAGTCCTTTTGGGTGCGAGCCCAATTTAGTGACCAATGGACAGCTTTGTTTGTGGATCTAGGGGTGAAGGAGAATACCACAAAAGTACATTTAACTAATTCAATACATATATTCTCAAATAAATCCTAGGTTTTCCAAGGAGGAGATATCCTCCCTTGTAATGCATCAATTATCAATTTAGATGTTGTCCCAATAATTTTGACATGCAATGATAAGACAATTCAAAATAGCATTACACTCACTATGAAGGGCACAAGGGGAAAGGAAGAAAAGAGATTGGGCAAAGATGTACTTCCTTGAAAAATTTCTAGCAATAACTTGAGCACCACCTTCCGGATCCAAGAAGGAATCATCACTATTCAACTTAATCCAATTGAGAGCGACAAAATCCATTTATGAATATTGAAACTTTCAACTCGATTGCCCTAGGACACGTACAGAAGAGTAAAGTTGAGAAAACTATAAAATTCTATTCACCAAAAGTAATTTTGTAGGCCTCCTGTCACCTATCCTTTCTTACATGCCACGTGAACTAAATGATGTTAACAACAATGATTGAGGAAACCCCAACCAAGAGTATTATGGGAATCAGCCAGCAACTACCTACCAGAACACCATGAAGCCCGATTTGAAACATCCAAAGAAACTTTCAAACTAAGTAAATTCCAATCAGAAGATGAAAAATCACACTAAAAAAACAAATGCTACTGTGGTTCAGGATAAAAAATACAAAGAGTACAATTTGAAGAAGTTGCCACATTGATTTGAGAAAGACGAAGACAAGTTGTAAGCCAATTATGAAAAAAATTCCACAAAAATAACTTTACTTAATTAGGAGCAGTATTCAATTTCCATAACTTACCCCTGATTAAGAAAGTTTCACCGGGGGGGGGGGATCGTGGCATTTGAGAAACCAGTATACAATAGATAAGGTATGTAGCAATAGTTCCAATGAAGTCAGACCAGTTATGATTAAACACCAATTGATGCAGAAGCAATTTCATTCACAAGGTTGACATTTATAAATATAGGCTTCAAAGCAAGAGGGAGGTTTAGCACCCAATGATCAAGCATAAAAGAGGTACTAGAACCAGATCCAACAAGCTTAAGAAACCCAAATTACATATTAGAGAATGCCTTAAGAAAGAGCCTCCAAGCCCAAGAAGTTTTGGGAGGAGGGTAGTACTCAGATAATGTACATGATCTGCACAATTTGTACCCATAAAGAACTCGTGTTATTAAGGTACTACTCGATCCTTTTAGCATGCAAGGCCATGCCTTTAGTGGCCAAATCTTGAATACAGAATTAGCGATAACCATTTTACGAGCTTCGGACATAAAATTAGCTTGCCAATTGCCCAATTTAGAATCTAATTGCTCAAAAGATGGCTGAAAGAGCCGCGAGGTGGTCTTCTAGGTGCAATAATAGCACCAAGATATTTAAAGAAAGAATTTCCTTGTTTCATGTTCAGTTCAGCATAAATTCTATTTCTAACATAAGGGGAGGTGTTTTTAGAAAAGAAAACATCAGATTTTGCAAAATTCACCCAGTGATCGGTGAGTATTCGTAGTGAGAAAAGATCTCCTTAATCATTCTAAGGCTCTTTTTATTGGCTATAAAAGTTAAAACAACGTCATAAGCAAACATGAGATGACTGACTTTGAGAGAATTCTTGAACTTAAAAGGGGTTAACTTATGGGAGAGGACAACATCATTAATCAGAGGATCTCCCTGCCTAATACCCCTGAAGGACTTGAAGAAGGTAGAATGATAAGAGTTGACTTGGCAAGCAAAAGTGGTAGTGGAGATGCAAGCCTCAATCCACATAATGAATTTAGAGAGGAATTTGCATAGTTTCAATATTGAAAGAATGAAATTCTAGGATAAAAGGTCATAAGCCTTCTCAAGATCTAGTTTGACAATAATTTAAGGGGAAGCACCAAAAGAATCATAGAAGGAATGTAAAATTTTCTAGACTATCAGAATATTTTCATGAATGCTCTTGCCTCTGATAAAGATAAATTGGTTAATGGAAATCAAATTAGATAAGCAAGCCTTTAATCTGTTGGTAATTAATTTAGATAGAATTCTATAGGCAATAGGCCTAAAGTCCTTCACTCTACATGGACGTTTGCATTTAGGGATGAAAGTGAGAACAATTTTGTTCCAATCCTTAGGAATTATAATAGAGGTATGAAAATTATGCAAACACTGGGTAAAGTTTTCAAAGAAGATTGACCAATAATATTTAAAGAATTCAGTTGTAAAACCATCATGGCCCGAACTTTTACCGTTTTCTAAGGAACGAACAATATCCCAAACCTTATTTGGAGTAAAAGGAGCAATAAGAGAGTCATGCCAATGAGGGTCAAATTCCTTAAAGATAGGCCAATTAAGGTTATCATTGGATAGCCGTTCATGGGGGCCCATAAAGAAGAGATGTTATTGACAAATTCTTTAAGGATGTCAACATCCTCATAAAATTTTTGTTGTTGATCGGGGATAATGAAAGTGATGTGGTTTATTCTTCGACGCATGGTAACCATACAATGTAATATTATTATTCTCATCCTCAATCCATTGCCGTTTAGACTTTGACCGCCATTTTATATAGATGTGGCGTTGAAGGGCAGTAGCCCTATTGTGACTATTCAATTGGGAATTGAGAAATAAAGTCAGATTCAATTGCCTCAAGGAGGACAATATAAGAAAGTGTAGATTCCAAATTTTGCTCAAGCATACTAAGGCCATGCTTGTTCCAATGTGATTAAGCTTATTTGAGAACATGATGTCAGGTTCAGAACTAGAGGAAGAAGAGTTCCAAGCCTAATCAACAATGTTTGTGCCTTCAGGGTAGTCGATCCAAAAAGGTTGGAATTTAAACATTTTGTTCCTAGGCTGCTTTTGATAGGGAATAGTCAACATTAAAGGTCGGTGGTCAGAGGTGACCCTAACCAGATGAGTTACAAAAGCATGACCAAAAAAGTGCAATCAAGCATTATTTGCAAACATGCAATCAAGTTTGATAATAATTTTAGCTAATCATATTCTGTTATTTGTCCAAGTGAAATTGTCAACCCTAAAACCCAAATTCGAAAGGCCATAATGAAAAATACAGTCTCGAGATTGTTGAATTGGTTTTGAAACTTTAAAAGGAAGGCCACCCAATTTATCTTAATTTATTTAAAATGCAATTAAAATCACCCATTAGCAACTAATGATAAGCATTAAAATCAAAATTAATAAGATAAAAGTATTTCTAACGCATGGATCAGTATGCACATATAAATTAGAAATAAAAAAGGCTTCAACATTCTCAATTTTAATAACAACAAATAAAATCTGAGGAGAGATAGAGAGGACCTAGGTGTCAACAAAGTGTTTAATCCAAGCGAGGATAATATCTCCAGAGGCACCATTACTCATTGTGCAATACCTCCCTAAGAGCGATCAAGAGATTTGATGAATTTTTGTGAGCAAGAGTCATCTAGATGAGTTTCCAACAAAGTAATTACCTTGAGAGAAAATTTTCAGAGAAGAAGGGAAACATTTTCCCTAGCCGGGCGTCTACAAGCGCCCCCAGTGTTCTAATTGGTAACGTTCATTGGGAACTGGGGGAGAAGAAGCATCAGGGAGAGATGGAGAATTCTTCATACCATCTAGAGATTCGAACGAGACCTCTTTAATTTCAAAGGTCCAAAAGAAAGTGTAATGTTGAAGAGGGGGGCCTTAGGAGGCTTACGAGCAGGAAAAGGCAGAGAGGGACTGCAGGAGGAAGCCTGGAATACAACAAGATGTTTATTCGCAAGTTCCTCGAGAAATCGAGAAGGTTGAGGAAGAGCATCGGGGGTGGGTTGGGGGAATTGGAATTGGACCTGAGGAAGGGGAGGCAGAGAGGCATAGGCGCGAAAGTGTCAAAGGGAGTAGCTAGGGTAGGAGAGGGCACCGGGGGTGGGGGGAGGAAGGAGTAGTAGTAGAAGCACGTGAAAGGAAGGGGGGAGGGGCAAAGGATGAAAGGAGGGGGGGTTGAGACGAGGTTGGTGTTAGGGTTTGGGTTGAGAGGAGAGGAGTGGAGTGGGGTGGAAGAATTAATCGAGTGTAAAAGCGGCTTTGAGCTTGAAGGAGGATGAGGACCACACCGTCTTAACGAATTCAGACCCATATGTGGTAGTGGACTTAGAGGGGCAGGAGGTTGAGCGTTTATCCCGGGGCATAGTAAAGGAGGGATCTGATTCAGGTTACGGGGAGTCCATACGTGTGGGAAAATATGGGCGTCAAGGCGCACCCGTCACCCTCCTCGAGCTCCGAGCCACACGAGACAGCCGATCTACGACCACGTGACACGGGATGCAAATGGGTGTGGCCCTCCCTTGAGTTCAAGGGAGAGTTCCCGCCACGAGAAGGACACCGACGAGAATTCCAGTGCTAAACCCGAATCCACAAACCACAAACGGGCTCAAGCAGGAGAAGGAGGGGGATGGGGAGTGGCGCGCGGAGGAAAGCAGGTCAGAACCAGAAGGATCAGAGTTTAAATCCGTGATAGAAGAATCTATGGGAGAATTTTTTTGTTGCATAATCTGAGGGTAGGAATCCTCATGGTGGCCAAGCACACCGCATTGAAAACAAACATCAAGTAGATTTTCGTAAACAACCGATTAATTTCACAATCAGTCTAGCCAATCCACACTCCTTGGCGAAGAAGGAGGGTGAGGTTAAGCTCAACACACACACACGAACATAGCGACCCCGAACAAAATCAAAGGAATGATCATCCTTTTGAAGAACATTACCAATACAACCATCTATTAGAGAAATAGATCATGATTCTAGAATTCGAGCGGAAGAGCAGGCAAACGAATACAATCCGGAGCGAGAGAGAAAACTTCATTCCAAGGCCTACAAAGGGCTTCCAAGGATGAGCTGAAGCACATCCCCGCGGAAGGACTAGGGGCCTCCCGTTAGAACAAAATTAGCCACTTTTTGTAGAAAAAAATTGAAACACGAAAAAGTTCTCATCCAAGTCCATTACAGATTGAAAGCCATGTAAATACCACAAATGGGAAGCCCACCGGCAAAGAATCTCAAGGGGAGGAGGTTTTCCAAGAAACTTACAATCAAGCTCATCTCCCATGGCTGGCGCCAAGATTGAAGTCGTTCCGGGGTGAAAAGTACATGATCTGCAACAGAGAATTTGATACAGTTCACATCATACCTTGAGTGAGGAAGAGGGAGTGATCTTCGACGAAGCTGAGAGGAACATTTGGGCCCAAAAGAAGGGGAGACGAAGATATATAGCAGATGCACCACAATTGGCGGGAACTGGATCAGGAGGGACGACAGTAGCATTGGGGTTTGTCGCCATCTTCAACTCCCGACGAGTCCATCACTCTCTGATCTCAATGCATCTCTAGAATGGCTTCAAAATGTCTACGCTAATTTCTATAAGCTTATTATTACTTTATTTATGTTATCAAATTAATATTACTTAACTATATATTTGAGTAAAATTGTTTTTCAAACTTATTCATTTTATTATTTATTTAAATAATAATCTCGAATTTTATAACTAATTAATTACTTATAATTTATAATTATTTAAATAGTACGTACAATCATATGTTATTTAAATATATACCGGGGCGAAGTCAGAAAATTATCTCAGGAGGGGCAAAATATAAAATCGCATATCAGAAAGATAATTATACGATAAAAAAATATTTTTAGGGGGACAAATATAACTAAATACTAATACATATAATATATATTATTATATATGTTTAATATAAGTTTAAGGGGAAGACCAATGTTAGGAGGAGCAATTGCCCCTCCTGATAATACACTGGTTCGGCCTCTGAATATATAGGCTACTCAGAAACTATGCAATAAAATTATGGGTTTTTAATTATCGTTAATTTGTTTTCCTCCCAAAGTGGAATAATAACCAATATTAGCTCAAACAGCCATTATTTAGCGTATGGTCAATGTTAGATTATTACGTATAAGCTAGGAAGGGAACATTGACATATATTGCCTCTTTGACTTGGTCTGTGGTTTACATGGTTTCTCTCCTACATTTCCTCTCTTGCTCCCATTTTCACCTAATTTTCATATGCTTTTAAAAGATCCCTCTACTCATTCTTCTTCTCTCCTCTCGATCTCCCCTTCCTTTCAGCGTTCACTTCTCTCTCATTGCATAGGGTGCCAAAGGCACACACTCATTTAGAGTTAATACATAGAATTAAGCTCTTGTGTTTGTGTGGAATTAATTGCTGCCTCATCACCATGTCTTTTAGCGGCACCCAGGACAAGTGCAAAGCATGCGACAAAACTGTCCATTTCATTGATCTGCTCACTGCTGATGGAGCCACTTTTCATAAGACTTGCTTCAAATGCAGCCGCTGCAAAGGACTGCTTTCTGTAAGTTAATATTTGAATTATTCTAAACCTGCAACAGATCAGACCATTCATGCACCTGGAATATCATTTTGGTTTCTTTTTTTTTATTTTATTTTTCTGATGAGTTCTTAATTTTATCTAATATTTTGATTGCTGAAATTATGTGATATTGAAGGGTTGAAATCATAGTTTTCTGTACCAACTAATATTAGTAAAATATTACAAAACCCATCATAAATAGTCATTCTTGGTCCATTTTTCTTATTGAAATATTAGCAAAGAAGAAGATATTTTAACTACGATTATTAAGAAAATATAGTTTGCATAATAATTCTCTTTTAAGAGCAAACATACATTTCTGTATCTTAACTACAGCAATTATCCTTTGTAACTCAGATTATAATCCTTTTGCCAAAGAAAATATTTTTTTGCATTTTTCATCATATATAGATTTCTTTTGAAAACACTAGATTGTGATTTTGTATGAAATATTCATGTCATTTAATGTATATATATTAACTGTATCAATAAATGGCTTCTACTTATTGACAATGTGGTGTTACTCTTGAACAAGTAGAAGTAATTCCATCTTTGTTAGGCAATGGTGAAAATTTTATGCATATTTGTGACAGATGTGCAACTACTCGTCCATGGATGGCGTCCTGTACTGCAAGCATCACTTTGAGCAGCTCTTTAAGGAGACTGGAAAGTACCCAAGTTCAGGTTTGAATCATATATATAGTCTTAATTATATATCTCATACACTTGCCATTTTAATTATATATAAGATTATACGTAGGTAAGATGAGGGCAAAAGCCCACAAAAATTACTATAAAAATAGGTTGATTGTAGAATGCTTCTAATGATCATGTAGAATGCTTTCTTTATTTCTATGGCCCGAAGTCTTTGACATGAATTGTTTTTGTTGGATTTATGCATTTTCTATATGTCTTAATTAATGTGTTGTTATTGTGATCTTAATTAAGGTACAAAATCCACTGAGAGGAGTGAAGCGGTACAATTCCAAGTCTCTTATCCTCTTTGGTTCTTAACCAGTAGTTGAATTTTAACCCTAAGCTTAATGTATATAAACATCATCTTTACAGTCTAAGAGTTCAAGCAAGTTCTCGCAAATGTTCACTGGAACACAAGACAAGTGTGCAAACTGCAAAAAAACTGCATACCCTTTGGAGAAGGTCGATTGCTTTATATATATTTTGTGATATTTATCAAGTTTATTTATAACCTTTCTTTGATCTGCTAAGTATAGACAAAAAAATGCTTTTGATTATTGTTCTTGCAGCTGACTGTAGAAGGCGAAATATACCATAAGACATGCTTCAAGTGTTCTCATGGAGGTTGCACCCTGACGCCGTCCTCGTACGCCGCGCTCGACGGCATCCTTTACTGCAGGCACCATTTTGCTCAGTTATTCATGGAGAAGGGTAGCTACAGCCACCTTGTTAGGGTTGCTTCAATGAAGAAGAACGCGCAGGAGCAGCAGGCGGCGCCGCCAGCGGAGGAGTCGACTGCAGCTGAAGGGAAGAAAGACCAAGAGGAATCATAAAGCTTAATTAATGTCTAGTTTAATTTATCCGTATATGAAACTTGGGATCGGTGCTTAACAAATTGGTTTAAATATCATTAATTTGAATTGCATGTACGTATAATCAAAATTGTATATGATACATCGTCGACTCTGCCATTTTATTTGGCTACAAATTTTTTTGCCTGTAAATTATTGATTGTTTAATAAGAAGAAAAGAGGTTTTGATTGTACTGAAAAGATTTTGTTAACGAGTTCTTTTCTTGGATTGTCAATGTGACTCTTGTGAGCCATCAGCTTGGATCCAGGAAGAAACAAAACTATATATAGGTAGTTTCAAATCGTAAGAGATGACCTTACTAATTAATTACATAATATTCTTTAATATATTAGTCTCTCAATCTACGGTGTTAAAAGAATTAAATACTTTGCACTCTCGATCTGTACCTAGCTTGTTGATGCTGCGATTTATATCAGCTGTACACGTGGCATTTGCATGGAACCATCTCGTCACAACTCTTATTTCCAACTGTATTTGTTTCTTTGTTAACCCAGTTATTTTGTTTCAACTGGGTAAACTACCTCTTTCTTTTAGTTCTTCAAAACTATATAAAGCATTGTTTTTTCTTTTGATGATTTAAGTTGTGTTCGACCGATTGAACACTTCATTGCAAGTTCAATAATGTTTTTTTGATAAGGAATGAACCCTAATATGAAGCTTTCACTACTAGAAATGTGATAATCAGCAACGGCCGCACAAGTCGTTGCTATTTCTAATGGCGTTCTTACGGCCGCTCGAGCCGTTGTAGATGTGATATATCTGCAACGGCTTTGTTACGATCGCTCGAGTCGTTGCAGATATATTATCACATTAACAACGACTTAGTTACGGCTACGACATCCATCACTCTTTAGCCGATCGCGTGCTCGCGAGGCGAAAATAAAATACTTATTAGCAACGGCGTTCTAACGGACGAGTAAGCCGTTACTGATGATGTTACTTATCAGCAACGACTTTCTAACAGATAAGTGAGCCGTTGCTGATAAGTTTATTTAACTCGACTGATCGCGCCCGCCCTTTCCTCCTTCTTCTTCCTTTCGTTTGCCGCCGTCGATCACCTGCCCGCCGTCGTCGTCCGCCGACGACACTCACCGCCGCCGCCCGCCATCGTCGCCTGCTCTAGGTAACTTGCCCTCTATTTATTGTAGACTCTGGCGCTGAAAATAGGGTTTTTTTAAACCCTATTTTTTTTTCTTTTATTAAATCCTAATTCTAGATTAATTAAATATTTTTATGGTAAATTTACGTGTTTAGATTAATTAAATCTTAGATGTTTAGATTAATCAAATGTTTAGGTTATTTTAGATGTTTAGATTAGATTAGATTAATTAAATATTTAGGTTAATTTAGATGTTTAGATTAGATTAGATTAGATTAGATTAATGTTAATCTTTAGATTAATTTAGATAAATGTTTAGATTAGATTAATTTAAATTATATTAATTTAAATTAGATTAATTTTATTGTTAATCTTTAGATTTAGATTACTTAGAATCGTCCACTTCGAACTCACGCCGAAATCGTCCACTTTGGACTCGGTCGGAATTGTCCACTATGGACTCGTGCTGAAATCGTCCACTGTGGACTCGAACCGACATTGAAACATTTAGAAAATAATCATCCATTCGACGAATTGATACGTTTCACATACGCATTGCCGAGTCAAATATGATTTAGCAAAACCTTAGATCCGTTCGGGGGTTGTATGTTTGTGTAAAAGAAGTAGATGATCTTTTATACAATATACAACCCTTGAATTATCCCTAATTGGATAATTTGGGAACATAGTTATTTGTATTGCACTTAGTTTTTTCTTTCAACTGTTAACTCATTCTTAAATTTTGGCTATTGTATCTCTCTTGTTCTCCGATACGCGCATAGATGATATGCGTATTCGAAGAACTGTAGGGAGATGCTGCCGAAATTTAAAATGAAGTTAGCGATTAAAAGTAATACTTAGTGCAATATGAATAACATGAATCCCGAATGGAATAGAACCATCTCACCTATAAAGACATTGATTGAAGATATTGTCATTGATTGATAGAATCATGTCGGGCGATCGAAGTTGGATGTACCGACGTTTTGATCGTGGATCTTTAACAAATGAAGATATTTGGGGTCCGTTGACTGAATTAAGTATATTTTTTAGAAATATTTGTGTAAATCTCCTTCGAGTCGAAGATATGTCAGCACTTGAAAGTAATATTGTTGAAATTGTATGCAAGCTTGAGCAATTTTTTTCTCCTGCCTTTTTTGACTCGATAGAGCATCTACTGATACACTTGGCATACGAGGCACGAGTTGGTAGCCCCGTTCAATACCAGTGGATGTACTTATTTGAAAGATACATGAATCGTCTTAAGAAAAAAGTAAAGAACACCGCAGCTGTTGAAGGATCAATATCTGAATCGTATATCATCCAAGAAACTTCAATATTCTGCTTATTTTACTTTGAATCGATAGTGCAGACAAGATTTGATCGTCTTCCACGTAACGACGACGGGGGAGTTCGACATTCAGATGGACGTTTAAATATATTATGTCACTTTGGTCGTGCTTTTGGTTCTCGTCCGTCTCGACACTTAAGCGACGAAGAATATCATTTGACACAATTGTACGAATTACTCAATTGCCCAGAGATTGAATAATTCATTGAAATATTTGACATTGAGATGGTGCAAAAATACTCTATTCACAATGATGAAGAATTGAAGAGATTACGAAATCGTGATTTCCCTACTTGGATTCGGGCTTACAACAAAGATCACAAAGATAAAATAGATGAAAAAAATATTTGAGTTTGTTAGTGGACCGTCGCGACTAGTGTCGTGTTATAGCGGATATTTTGTTAATGGGTATAAATTTCACACGGTTGAATATGCATTTATAAAGAAGACAATGAATGCCGGGGTCTGCGTGAAAGGGACAACGTATGTTGAATGTGATATGAATTTTTATGGACTAGTGGAAGAAGTGATATAATTTCACTACTTCGGCTTGAAATCAGTTATCATATTTAGATGTCATTGGTATGATACAATAGAAAGGGGCATGAAAGTTCATCCAAAATACAAACTTGTTGAGGTTAATTACAAATCAAAATTGGCAGCAAATGAACCTTTTATATTGGCACCACAAGCCGAACAAGTATATTACGCGAAGTATCCGACTCGAAATAAAGATAAAGCAAATTGGCGTATAGTCTGTAAGACTAAATATAGAGGAATAATTGATCTGGTAACGGGAGAAAATGAGCCGATACCTGATGTGACAGATGATTTTTATCAAGAAGATGATCCTCCTAGTGTAGACTGTATTATTCCAATACTCGAGGATGCAGACACAACGTTAGTTCAATTAGAAGTTCAATATGTTGATGATCATGATCATGAAGTTGAGGAAGCTGGAGATGAAGAAGATGAAGAAGAGGAAGAATTCAAAGACTATTACTCAGATGATGAGGAATAATTGTAAAGTATATCTTCTATTAAATCTATCACTACTATATATATAATCTAATTATATATGCTTATTCGACAGATATGGTGGGTCGTGGTTATCGTCGGACGAGAGCTTTGGAGTCTTCGATCGGTCAGACTCCAGCACTTCCTCCTAATGCTGATCCTCCTGCCGATGATACTCCTACCATTGATCCTCATGCCGCCGAGGCTACTTCATCGAGATGCAAGTGGTCATGCGGGCCGAACTGGTGGTAGCCTCCGCCAGCCACGGAGTCACGTAGACTCATTAGTGTGATTGGGGAGCGGTAATGTATCATGAATTATGAATTATTATAAATTCATTATATCATAATATAATATTGAACTTATTTCTGTTGTGCAGGTTCGAGCAGGAGGATCGGATGTGCCGAGGACCATATCTTCTACGATCTGACGATACATGCATGGGGCATGACCCACGTGGTCTCACGTGCCCCATGAGCACGTCGACATGCTATGGCACGAGTTTGAGGCACATATTAATTTTTTTTGTATACATGATGATTAATATTGGTACTGATATTATTGTTTTTCAGGCTCGCTATATATGGGCTGAGGACCAGAGGTCCTTCATTTACACTGCCTGGGAGGCTATTTCCCGGCAAAGGTACAACGACCACCTGGGGCAGGCCCGATCCCAGGAGATGGCTCGAGCTGGGACCTCAAACATCACAGAGACTTGGGGATATGGCCCTGATTGGATTACTCCGGATATATGGGATCAGCTCGTGGCGTTGTGGTCGATGGATCGATGGCAGAAGGTTTCTAGGACTGCGGCTAGAAACCACATGTCCGGGGGAGGAGCGCGTCACACTGGCGGCTCAATATCATTTGTAGTGCACGATCGTCGTATGGTAAGTATTATACCATAAATTCAATTTGTTACTCTGTGTAATAGATAATGTATTTGTTTTGTAAATGTAGACGACAGTGATGGACGACGGGAGTATCCAGCGACCCTCCCCGATGGAGGTGTTTGAGCAGACTCACCGTCGAGGACATGGGACAGAAGAGTACATTGACACCCGCGCTACAATCATATATGGCTTTGCAGACAATGGTCATGCGTGAGCTATGCTCGGGTCACTTGGGGCACTGACCCCTCCGGTCGCTGGTGAGTGGCCGTCCACCTCCATGACTAATTATGATCAGAGCAGCAGGATAAGGACACTGGAGGAGACGATCGCGCGTCAGAGTGAGATGATGGAGCGTTAGAGTCAGATAATGGCGGAGATGCATGCTATGCTACGCAACATCTCAGCTCATACCGGAGCAGACATCCATTCGGCATCATTAGATCCATCGTCCTTGAGCCAGTCCACGCCGGTGTACACCCAAGCACTCCAGACCCCGCAATATTATGATCCAGACCTTCCTCCACCGTCGTCGTGAGGTTTATTATTTTGTTTGGATATTGACTTTGTTACTTAGATACTATACTTGATTGACTTATTTTGTTTGGATATTGATATGATAGTTTTGAATTTGAATAGTTTTTATATGATTGTGAATAATTATAAATATAAGTATAATTGTTTTGATGTATATCTGGGTGTATCTGTGATGTGTTTGTTATGTATGGGTGTATTAATGTATTAATGGGTGTGTGAGTTATGTATCAGGTTAAATATATCAATGTATTAATGGAAATTAAAAATTTTAAAATTTTTCAGTTACGGGTTAACATCATCAGCAACGGCTTTCCCACGACTGTCCGTGGGAAAGCCGTTACTAAAAGTGTATCGTATTTTCTGGGCCGCAACCTCAAAGCCGTTGTTGATGACCTACAATAGCGGCTTAGTAATGGGCTTTCACTAACGGCCTTGCCACGACAACCGGGCCGTTGTTGATGTATTTATCTACAACGGCCCTGCAGCCATTGCAAAACCGTTGCTGATAATGTTATCAGCAACAGCCGCTCTGGTCGTTGCTGATTCGTTGCTAACTTATCAGCAATGCGATTTTCTGCCACGACTATGATGCAACGGGCTGGGTCGTTACACGCCGTTGCTGATGGCTTTCAGCAACGGCTCAGCAATAGTTGTAGCCGTTGCTAATGCTTATTATTCCGGTAGTGTTTATTCAGTTAGTAGTAGTTCAAATTACAAATGTTCACACTTATATGTTTGTGCACTCATTACATGGAAAGAAGAAAAAAGTTACAAAGATGCTCTTAACAACATTTAAGACCTTTATTGTTACATGAGGACATTATTGGTATTTCAAGTCATTCATTACTCATATCTATATATACATTTATTCATCTTCTGTATTATGCTTTCATCATCAGCTTCTATTCACATTCCAACACTCCTCCTGCAAGCTGAAGTTGGAGAATGGATTCTCCATACCCAACTTGTCTAATAATTGATCTTGTTGCATTGATAACCCTTATGACTATCAAGTGGTTGGACATTTACTCCCCTAATCCTCTTTTTCTGCTACACCTTGACGATCCTTTTTCCGAGCCTAAGTTGTTTGATGTCATTCGAGGATCAACAAATTATAAATCTCTGGGACTTGATGGTATTTCGATGGAATTTTTTACAAAACATTGGGACCTTTTGAAGGATGGGATTCTACGTATCCTTAATGAACCTCATGGACTGGCTTGACTTAACAACGCCTTCATCACTCTCATCCCTAAGAAATATGGAGCAATTACCACCAGCGACTTTCGGCCAATTAGTTTGAAAAATTGTTTGGTCAAGATCTTTTCGAAGTTACTTGCTAACAAATTGGTAGCCCTTCTACCTTCTCTAGTTGATCACTCTCAAGGGGCTTTTATTGCCGGTCACAATTGTGTAGATTGTTATATGAGTATATGACTATGTATGGGACCATTTGCAGACCCAATCACGTGACCGCCAAGATATGTGGATATACCCTGAAGCCTAACTCATGCAAACACAACTCATGCAGATATATGACAATTAAACTGAATCAAAGTACCATAAATCCACTAAAATGAAATGAAGGAAGTTTAATGTGAATACAAACTCCAAATGTTCATAACAAGAAACTACAACTCCAATAATGCATGAAATAAAGGACGCTACACGACTACGACTTGACCCGTTCTATTACGAGATAATCGGTGCGAGCTTGCCCCTCCCAGCTACACCATGCCAATCTAGTCATACCTCACTAGTCAGGCTCTGCAAAATAAACATAAATATACGAAATAAATCAATGCAATTTATAAACTTTGGGATTTATGATACCACTCGGCCAAAACCGGCCAATCAACATAAGTGTGTCCAACCGACCTTAACCGGCCACCCAATAAAAGTATCTCTACTCGGCCATAACCGGCCCATGCACTACACCAATTTCACAAGTAAATAAATAAATCAATAACCACATCCGCACATAGTGAATCAATAACCTGGGCCCTTTAATTAGGATGGTCATCTAGTTTCTGGTGCCCCAACCGGGTTGGGAATATCTCATCCAACCCAAATCCACTTGGGTCTAACGTCAACATGGCTCACTAATGCAATCTCAAGACCCCCACCACTCGAGTCTAACACCAGCGTAGCTCACTGGTGCAATTTCAAGACTCATCAACCGCTTGCTAAGTCGGCAATAGCCGAACCGGCTAAAGACGCTTCTCAGTCCAGCCATCTCAAACACAATACACAATGCACAAATTGTTCCATAGTAATATATTGTTCTGGGCTTGCGCCTGTACCCAGCCCTGCCTCGAGCTGATCCATCATCATGTTTCTCAATTTTTCCGTTCTCACAGAGATTTTAATATGGTATTCTCTACTTTAATCTCTCGTTCTTACCATAAGGATAAGGTTTCCACTTTGCTATCACTAGCATCTCTAATGTTTTCTAAATACATGAATATGTCATGGGGATACATGAAATATCTACTCATAGCTATGTTCCCTCATTCACAAATATTGTATCATACATTCATTTACAATCATAACGATAACACAACCTTGAAATATTTATCTATGGCATGAATGCAATAAATAATGCGTCTAATAATTTATTTCAGCTTGCAAAAGATAAATACAACATTAAATAATTAATCACAGCAATTAGTAATTAATTACAACTTATGTAAACAATTTCCAGCATTTATCTAATTAATTTCAGCATCCGAAATATTTAATTACAGCTCATGAGGCTAAATTTCAGCAAGTATGATAACATGTAGGGAATTAATTTAACATATCCCAAAGCATATAAATAATCTACATAGTGTAATTAAAATCCTAATTAGTACAACATCACAATCTAATTTCTCTAGTCCACGACTTACACAATATAAAATATCTTTATTTTCCAAAGGTTCCCTTGCTCGGCCGACTCTACCCCTACCATAAACTAGTAGGGTATTCGGTCATAGCCTTTTTCATAACCAAACATAGTTTTGTCCCTCTAATTCTCTAGAAATGTTATTATCTAAATGTCAATCAATACTAGAGAAATAAACACATCCAAATTTAATTTCCCTCTTCCCTCACTCAGCCGACCCATCTTATTGGGGAAAAATCTTCAAGTGGCCGATCCTAAGTGGTTTTCGGAAAACCAATCACTCGTTCGATACCCTTAGCAATTTCCCTTACGTTTTTATGCATAAATATGGACAAATCAAACAAGAATATAAACACTAGAGGATTGGGGAAAATTTTGGCATGACCTTTCCCTTTTCCTCACCAATCAGCCAGCCCTAAAACAACGAGAAAATGACGTCGAATACAAGAATCAAGATGCCAACGAAACACACGAGTCAAGAACTCAAGAAACCCCTTCAATCGACAAGAAATACCATGGAAAATTCGACTACATCATCATCTACAAGGTTCGGCCAAAAGGGGCCTCGCCCTACACTTTAAGGTTCAACCACTCACCTCAAATGCAAGTGGAAGAAGATAAGTGATGACGGAGAAGACCCCTCGACTCTGATCTTCAATGACGGCAAGAAATATTGATGTCGACTTTTCTCCTCTCTTCCCACCTCGGTACGCGTGTGGCTCTCCTTATATATATATATTCCAATAATTACCCCACCAGACTTAAGTTACTTTGTATCTGAATCGGACCCTGATCAAACCCACCGACTCGCACGGCTCTACCCCGGCATGAACCCAACATCTAAACAAATCAAGATAACATTAATTTTAATAAATTTACAAATTTATTAAACATGCCCGGCCATACCTTCTAATCGCGCTTCTCGGCAATTTCGCGACTCGTCTCGACGTGTGACCGAATCAGCCCGCTACACAAAATAAAAATTTCAATTAGAATTTTTGGGTATTACACAGATTAATGAAGATGTTTGTCTTATCAAAGTTGATTTTGAGAAAACCTTCGATTCGGTTAACTAGGCCTTTATCTTTGATTTACTGAATGCTCGGGGCTTCCCCCCGAAATGGATTTCTTGGATTTCCTTCCTTCTTAATATTGTAGTTTCTTCTCTCATTAGTAATGGATCGCCAAGGAGGCCCTTTGCTAACAAAAGAGGACTTAGACAAGATAATCCCATGTCTCCACTTTTATTCAACCTAATAACTGATTCACTGTCAAAGATTAACGAGCGGCAAGTAGAGGCATTACCAAAGGGGCCCTTACCAATCTCCTATCAGAAGGCATCACCCACGTTTCTTTCATTGACAATCTCATTATTTTCAACAACAATTCGGCGCAATATATCCAACATCTAAAGCTCCTGTTGAATTGCTTCGAACTTTGCTCAGGCCTCAATCTAAACTGCAATAAAATTAGGGTTATCCACACTTCAGGTAAAGATTTGCATGGTTTATATGTAGCTTCCATTCTAAACTATTCAGTCGGTACTTTCCCTTTTACCTATTTGGGGCTTCCCTTGAGGTCGGGATGCCGCCTCAAGGAAGATTGGGTCAAAATTATCTTAAAATTCAACAAGATCCTGGCTTCCTGGCATGGCTCTCATTTATTTAGAGCTGCAAGGATCACCCTCATTAATATTATTCTTTCCCGTCAAGCAGCTTATATTTTCTCTATTTTTCGAGTGCCTACATGGGTCATTAAGCAGATGGATAAATGAAGAAAGACCTTTCTCTGGACTGGTGGCAGAGGTAATAGCTTACAGGGGAAGCGCCTTGTTAATTGGGGTAAGGTGACCATTGGCAAATCCGAAGGCGATCTCGGCCTGCTTAATTTACAACAACATAATCGTGCTCGCTTAGAAAATTGGTTTTGCAAATTTGTACTCCATAGTGAAATGGGATGGAGGACTATTCTCCACTATAAATATCATTCATTGGCTTCCCTCTTGGACTCTTCCAACGCAAGTCTTTCACCAATCTGAAAGGATATATCCAAAGATAGGGAGTTGCTCATAGCTTCATTCATCTATTAGGTTGGGAATGGTTCCTCGACCGGTTATGGCTCGATCCTTGGATACATGGTCATAAGTTGAGCAATTTATTTCCTAATCTTTTTATGGCAGCGGTCTCTCCGAACAACACCATTAGTGAGTCCAAATCCTTTAAGCTCTGTTCTTGGATGGAACATCAAGTTTAACAGCTTTGTCCCCTTAAGATCCATCAACCAACTTGTCAGTACTATCGAACCGTTTCTCCATCTTGCTGGAGAGGACAAGATTCTTTGAAAATGGAATAGCAACGGTAACTTTTCTACTAGTTTACTCTATAAACTGTTGACCTTCCGTGGTATCACTGGCCCTTCTGCCAATTAAGTTTGTTTGGCACAAGTCCTGTCCGGAAGGAATTTCCATTATGAATTAGCTTGTTAACAATCAGAGGTTGCTCACAAAGGATCATCTTCTAGCTCGTGGATCAGAGGTCGATCCCTTCTGTCGACTTTGCAATGTTGATAATAAAACGCATCGTCACTTATTCGCGGACTGTAATTAGTACACTACGTACTCAAGGCTGGGATTCTCTATTGGATATGGCAAACCTCCCTCATTTTTTATTGAATTTTTGTCCTTGGATCATGCATGCCTTCTCTGGTGTCTTGGAAATGAAAATGTATCGCCTTATTATAGTTTGGCGATAGAAAATCTGGCACGAGCGAAACTTGTGTTGCTCTGAATTAGGAGTTGAAAAATCTTTTTTTGAACTCGCAATCGAATGTATTAATTTAGAGATTTTGTGTTTCGACTAGTCTTCTTCTTTCTTTTTCTGATCTTGTATTTTTTCTCCTCTATTTTTAACTTGTAACCTTCAAATCTTTTGATATATACAAATATTTTTTTCATAAAAAAAATATATATTACGTCAAGTCACGCGATTACTTAAAGAGAATCCATTAACGAAATATTATAATAAACAAGACAAAAAATAACTAAAGTTAATTGCCACGCCACGTGCAAGAAAATGGCCCTTGATTAACAACATAAACATTATCACGTGCAATCATAATCCACATCGATTAAACTTATAATATAGAATGCATGCCACCTTCCCTGACTATCCACTTGCGATCTCGCATGCAATTACGTCTCAAGACCCGGCCACACGCTTTAATTAATTCACGGAGAAGATTCAATCCACTATCAATCGCACTAATTAGAATGTTTAAAAATTGAATCAATTGTTAATTTGTTTATGTTGACTCGTTATACACCAAAGGCCATTTTTTCGACGTCTTGTTGGAATTTAATTAGTCTACAATGGAACAGACTCGTATTTATTTCCATATTCTAATTTGTTTCTCTAGATTAGTATAATAATTAATTAATTGTTTTAATTTGTCAAAAAAGTTAAACACGCCTTTTCTCTATAAATAGATCATCAACACTACATGCGTATATAATTTGGAGGCTGAATTAATTCCTCCACCGGTTTCATTTCCGGTGGAGGAGAAGATGTTTACAATATAACTGAGGTGAGATCGGTCTCAACCTTAATATATATATACTTGTGCTTATTTTTTTCTGTTCTCAAATTTATTGATTATATCAATGTTAATTACTTATGTTTAACATTAATTTTACTTTAATTAACACCATTTTTGCAATTTTATCTCTAGATGGGAAAATTTATCAATTCATGATGAGAACTATAGATATAGTACAAAAAAATTTACATAGATTATAGATAATTAATATCCATTAATTAGTGCTAATTTATAACTTTAGTCATTCTTTCTTCTTTTTTACTTTTCCTCCTTTTACTTGTACTCTTTTCACTGCTCATAAATTGAATGCAAGTCTTGGTACGCAATTATTTATGGATTTTTATATGCGATGAATATATTTTAGCTAGTACATTGATGTTAGTTAATTATAATTTAATGAGTGATATATTAAAGTGCGGCGTGAATTTAAAGGAGAATAAAAGAGTCAAGTTTGTAGACTCTTTAATTTTATTCTAGAACTAATTGGAAAATAGAATTATGTTAATTGTTGATGTTCTTCAAACTTCCACCTTTGGCTGGACTTTAGTGATGATTTATTTTCCACCAATTGACTTAGTTAATTAGATGATATCGAAATCCTGTATTTATTATGAGGATACATGTGATCTAGCTATTAATTATGAATCATTTTATACGTGCCTTTCTTAGCTTTCTATATATATGCGGACCTGAGAATTGATCCATTCTAAAAGTCAAGAATACTTTAAGCTTGGTCATCACCTTTTAATATCTGCAGAAGATTTCTTTTCTCGAGCTGTGAAAAGAAAATTACTCTTTATGCTTATAAACGCGTTTCTTCTGTTAATTAGGGATGTGCAATAAATTAATGGTGCAGAAATAGAATTGAATTAACTGAATTTATTTCGGTCCAAGTCCGT
The DNA here is from genome assembly GCA_034359265.1 of Canna indica. NCBI lineage: Eukaryota > Viridiplantae > Streptophyta > Magnoliopsida > Zingiberales > Cannaceae > Canna > Canna indica. Next base: position 18,325,137 of record CP136894.1, read on the forward strand.
GCCTTTAAGAAAATTTTATATTGATTTCAATTTTGGTGTGGGTGTGTTTTGAAATTTTAATTTTAGTATTTTGTTAATTTCATTACGGGTAGTTTATTTCTAATAAACTAGTGTTGGGATGTGTGGCGACTGATCTGTCCACCCTTTGTAGGTTCTAGGATATATGTTCAAGGTATCATGTTGAAATATGTTCATTTGCAGGTTCTAGAGTACGTATATGTTCAAAATATCGATTTTTCGTTCCGATCCTAGGTACCTGATGTGTTAGACCCGGAATCGAAATCGGTTCTGGTTCTCGATTCCTTAATTTTTGTCCCGGATCCTACCTGAATTTGTGGCTCAAGTCCACCCGGAACCTATCCGATTGTGTAGGTTCCGGCCAACTGATTCCGTTTCTACCCGATACCCATGCACACCCCTAAGAACCGTCGTTAGTCTATGCCACGTTAGGGTTGTTCATTGGGTCGATCCGACCCAATGAACCCGAGAACCCGATCCGACCCGACCCGACCCGACCCGACCTATTTGGGTTGGATCGGGTCGGGTACAATTCGATCAAACTCGATCATAATTGATTCAGGTCTCAGGTTTAAGAATTTGAAACCCGATGATCCCGAGTATTTATATTTTTAAATTTATTTTTAAAAAATATTATGTTAAAATATTTATTTTTTAAGTATTTTTTCAAAATAATAAAAATAAAATATTTTTAAAAATTCATTTTTACTAAACGGGTAAACCCGACCACCCAGTCAACCCGAACTAGGTCGGGTCGGGTCGAGTTTGAGAGGTGGAAAATCTTGAACCCGACCCGACCCAATTATGCACTTGGTTGGGTTGGATCAATTTTTTTCCTAAATCTGACCTGACCAGTGAACAACCCTATGTCACTTGTCGGTTCTACGATGATGCACACCCCTAAATATCGGTTATCTTTTGTTGTGATGATTTTTCAAATTTTTTTTATAGTGTATTAATTAATATATAATATAGCTGATTAAAAATAGAAAATATGATTGATATATAGTATCCACCTAAAAATCGGCCAAATTATACAACTTGACTTGATTAGTACGTTGTTAGTACGTACGTTGATTAGTACGTTTTTATAGTGTATTAATTAATATATAATAGCTGATTAAAAATAGAACATATGATTGATATATAGTATCCACCTAAAAATTTGTTACTAAGTCGTTAGTTGTTACCCAAATACCCGCAGTCACTATCGTTCGTTTGTTCCATGATATATACAACTCTTGAGGGAATCGTGCTCCTCAAAACAACAAGATACGTGGTGCTCGTTAAAGGGAACAGATCCAGTTGACACGCAAGCTAGAAAACACATATATATATATATATATATACATGCATAAATGCATTCATACTCTATTATGTTCCCAAGTCAGGGCTTCAAAGTTGACTTGTGTTGCTAATTAATAAGTCAACCTAGACTCGATATGTATGAACACATGAATCAGAAAGATCAACAGTGTAATTTGGGCACGAAATGATATGGAACAGTAGTGTCATTTTGCATGATTCAATATTGCGTGAAACAATTACTCAAGTACAATGATAATTATTTCGTACATTTATCACGTGATTGAAACATGGAGCCCCAAATCCGGCCGGAGTAGTAAAAGTCAAAGCGACACCATCAGTCAACCTTACATTTCTCTACCTAGCTATTAATTATATTACATAAAGATCGATCAATCTTTCTGTGTTTTCTTCGTTGAATATTGTAGAAGCTTCACCTTGCATAAGATCTTCATTACTCGATCCGGTGGAGGCTAGGAACCGATGGCCAGCGGCAGCGGTCGGACGTTGGAGGAGACGCCGACGTGGGCGGTCGCCGTCGTCTGCCTGGTGCTCGTCGTCATCTCTATCATCATCGAGCATGCCATCCACCTGATTGGCCAGGTGAGTTTGTCCAACCTACTGCATGCAGATTATTTAAGCATGTATAACTTGGTGAAGAAGCAGAACATCTTTTGGTTTCCAGTGGTTAACGAAGCATCATAAAAGAGCACTCTATGAAGCATTAGAAAAGATCAAATCTGGTACGGATTTCAACATATTGATTTCTTGTTGTTGGCATGCAAAAGACACAGAGGAAGAAATTAATGCTGCTGTTGTTTCTTCTATAGAGTTGATGTTGCTGGGGTTCATATCCTTATTGCTAACTGTTGCCCAAAACACCATATCCAAGATTTGCGTGCCCGTGAGCGTCGGGAATTCATGGCACCCATGTTCGCCCTCAGAAGAAGCCTCCATCACCGGCCATGACGACGACGATTCAGAGGAATCCGACGAGCACACCGGTGGGCGAAAGCTTCTGCAAATCCGGCGCATTTTGTCTGGAGGAGAAGGATCAACAGATAAATGTGCAGCCGAGGCAAGAAAACTACTTCTCAATCATATTTGTTGGAAAAGCTAGAGAGATGGCAAGTTTCATCATGATCTTGGTAAATGTACAGGGAAAAGTACCATTCATTTCCATAGAAGGCATCAACCAGCTTCACATTTTTATCTTTGTATTGGCTGTCTCCCACATCCTCAACTGTATCTGCACAATGGCCCTGGGCAAACTAAAGGTAATTAAAAACAGTGTTTGATTAGAACAAGTTATAATTTTTCAAAAAAATTGCGCAGAAACATTAACTTATTTGGTATGTGAGATGCAGATGAGAAGGTGGAAAGCATGGGAATTAGAGACTAAAACAGCTGAATACCAATTCTCTCATGGTAGCTTTACTTTAGAATAAGTCAACGCACTCTTTTTGTGTATTTATCTTCTATCAATGGATGTATCATGCATCTGATGAATACTGTTAGGGCATGTTTGCTTCATAGGATAGAGATGGATAGGATTAGAGATAGATTTATATCCTTTGTTTGTTTAGTGCATGGATTAGAAGAAAATAGGATTACAAGAATATAAATTTAATATTATATCCAGTGTATACCGGATAAAAAAAAATCTTATCCAACACTCCCTCATTTGATATTATATCCTTTCCAATCCTATCCACTAAAGCAAACGAACCATAATTGTATCAAAAAAATTTTACAGATCCTGACAGGTTTAGATTTGCAAGGGATACATCATTTGGCCGGCGACATTTGAACTTCTGGAGCAAGTCACCTTTTCTTATCTGGATTGTAAGATTTTAAGTTCCTGTCTTCCTATGATCCTGTTGTACGAGAAAGCAAATGGCATACATAGTAGTACTTTCATTATCTTGACCAATTGTGTGATAATATCTTGCAAACAGGTCTGTTTTTTCAGACAATTCACGAGCTCAGTTCCCAAAGTTGACTATTTAACATTGAGACATGGATTTATCATAGTAAGTCTTTGGTTCTACCAGTTACATAGTACATTAAGCTACAGCAGATGCAAACTCATGCAAAAGGTTTCAGGCACACTTGACTCCACAAAGCTCAAGCAAGTTTAACTTTCAGAAGTACATAAAGCGGTCACTCGAAGAGGATTTCAAAGTTGTGGTTGGTATAAGGTATATTGATCCACATCTTCTTTTATCAGATTATATTTCAGGAACCTTGTCATCAATAAGTTGCACAGAATAACTCTTTGGAATTTTCGGCTGTTCATTAATCAGTCTTTTTTTCTTCATAAATTTGCAGCCCAATAATATGGTTCCTGGCAGTGGTCTTCCTGCTATTTAACACCCACGGTAAGACATTAACCGTGACATTAGACATTTCATGTTTTAAATGCTGACTTCAGTACATGGGAATGGAGGTGATGGTTTAATGGTTGGATATGGCAGGGTTGCGTTCTCATTTATGGCAGCCCTTCATCCCTTTGATTGTAAGTATTTAATTTTAGGCACTAGTTAAAGTGCAATCTTTCCTTGAACTTATTGTTCTTTAATTTGGAGACAGTAGAAAACAAATTTTAGCACATCAGTAAACAATTGAATGTTCAATGCTAGTTTCATGAATTTTTTTTTGGAAAAGGAGCAATTGTATTCAATTCATGAGGGGAGAACAGAATACAATGAGAGGGGGAGGAGGAAAGGAAATCATTTACTTTAAAGTTTAAACATCATCCCCTTTTTCACTTTGTAATCTTCTGGTTCTGGGCATGCAATATATAATTAACAACAGTAAGAGGAAACTTTGCAAAATACTTGTTAAAAGTTAATGCACAACTGTGGCCATTGTAAAAAACCAAAGCAAGAATCTTTGCAGATAATTCTCATGGTGGGAACGAAACTTCAAGTCATAATTACAAAAATGGCAATACAAATTATGGAACGAGGAGATGTTGTCAAGGGTGTTCCAGTTGTTCAGCCTCGAGACAACCTCTTCTGGTTCAATCGCCCAAGCCTTCTACTCTTTCTCATCCATTATGTCCTATTTCAGGTGATTTCTATCAAATTTGAAATTTGTCTTATTGCAATGAAACAAGAACTTTAGCACAATTCACTAATTCTGTTCTTTTTCGCTTTGCAGAATGCATTTCAGTTTGCCTTCTTTGCCTGGAGCTGGGTGAGAAATACATCTTTCTAACTACAACAAAAAACTTAGCTAGCAAAATAAACAAGAACTTTAGTTGACATTATTTGGTGTGCTTGTGTTGGATCAATTGCAGTATGAGTTCAGCTACCCTTCATGCTTCCACAAACGTATAGAAGATATAATTATCCGAATCTCCATGAGGTTGGTGTTCATATTCTTTTGCCACTTATTAATATGTATTCATCAATACATCCTGTAAGTTCTAACTTGTACTTTCTTTTTCTTTCCTTTTGTCAGTATTCTGATACAGGTTTTGTGTAGCTATGTCACTCTACCCCTCTATGCATTGGTAACACAGGTATATCAACAGAATTAAATAACACTTTTCCTATTCATAACCTCATAACTCATCATGCTAGCTATTATGAATCTACAGATGGGGTCTAATCTGAAGCCTACAATTTTTAGTGAGAGAGTAGCAACTGCTCTGAGGAAGTGGCATCAGACTGCAAGAAAGCATTTGAAAGAAAGCAGGTCTGGCAGTGTGACACCTTCAACAAGCAGACCCACTACTCCAACCCATGGCTTTTCACCAGTTCACCTCTTGCAGTACTACCGTAATGAAGTAGACAGTTCACAGAAATATACTGCTGACAATGGCCAGTTTGATCCTGAGAGTCCACCTTCACCATCCTGTCATGAAATTGAGGAATCTTTTGCCCACTACAGAAAGCCCACAACACTAAAAGGTCTAATGCAAGATGAAAGAGAGATGGAAGTATTCGAGGGTCCATCGGAGCTACCAAGGACACATGAGAGTGTGGTCTCTGATTTTTCATTTGATAAGAGGGAAAGGTGACATCTGGTCTGATATGATGTTGTATACTTGGGGCTGCATGGATTTCTTAATTGAGAGCACTATATATAAGGTTTTCCCCCACCAAACATCTGCAGATGCATCATAGATGAGAGAGTACATACTACAATAATAATAGGAAGACTCATTATCTAAACACCTCATAGGCACTTGTGTTTTTGATCTGGACCCTGGTATAATCTTTGTAAAAATCTTATTGACATTGTTATTGCATTATGTATGCTGAGAACAGATTGACAACTCTGTTTTAGAGCGATTGAGTGTATTTTGTTCTAAACATCACGCTAAATTTTATTGTGGTAGTTAGGGGTGTAATCGAGCCGAGTCGAGCTTGAGTACAGGCAAACTCGGCCCGGCTCATTTGAGAAATGCTGAGCTCGAATTCGAGCTCTATCTTGATCGAGCTTTGATCTCCAAGCTCGAGCTATACTCTAGCAACTCGAGTTTGCCTCGTGAACGAGCTCAATCATGCTCGGCTCGAGATCGAGCTTTGTGGGCTCGAATTCTATCGAGCTCCGCGGGCTCGAATCCTATCGAGCTCAATTGCGCTCGTGAATGAGTTTGAACTTAAGGTCACATGTAAAGTTTGATTAGGCTCCCGAGCTCCTTGAGACGAGTATTGGTTAGCTAGAGCTTGGCTCGCTCACATGTAAAGCTCGGCTCTAACTCAACAAAATCAAAGTCGAGTTCGAGTTTTCAACGAATCGATCCCAAGTTGCTCGTGAAAGTTTATACCAGGTAGTAAAACATGGAGGAACGAGATATGACAACCGAATGTTCAAAAGAATTATGACAAGTTGGCAAAAGTTTATGCGAGGTAATATAGGTGGATTTTAATGAAAAATTATGGATGTATACAATTAACAACATGTATTCTTGTCACAGCCTAGCCTGCCCCCATGCCCCGAGGTGGTCCCGTCTCGGAACGCGATAGTAGATGACCCAAAAACCATGCAATTTAAGGAAAAATTAGTCAAAAACATTTGAATCAATAAGTACAACAAAAATCCCGATGTAAGACATGCGATAAGAAATACTTCATCTAAATTAGCAAGTATAAACAAAATATTTAATAATCCACATAATATAAGTTCCAAAATAAATAGTTTCATAATTTAAGTATCTTCATATAATAAAATAAAATACACAAAATAGTTGCCATCAGCATACCTACTAGATATAGCTTTCTATAGATTGTCTACGACTCTATGTAGCAATTGATAACTGATCCCTATGTGTCTCAAGCAAAAACAATGGAGATCTGGAGGTGCTAAGTAGAAGAATCACATTATGATCAACAATATGTATTGAAATATCAACTCAACTTTTGCGTAAAATGCTATCAAAGACAATAGATACAATAAGTACTCCTCACCTACTCCTAAATAACATCGACCAAATTAATGAGTGTTATGAACCATTGGGTATAAACCCCACACTATACCACTCCACTCGTAGAGTGGCATCAACATCTGCTGCAATGGTGATACGACTACCCTATCGAACATGTAGCTTGTCAAATATCAGTTTGACACAGCCACACTCAAACTAGGGATGTCCAATACACCCCTAAAGATATAACATAATTAATTTATATCCATATTTAAAATATATAATATAATTAGTTTATAGGTATATTTATTAGTAGAAACATATTACACGTGATAATTTGACACCCCTATTGATTGAAATGCATATTTATTTATTTATATTTTAATTAGGATAAATAACTTAAGTTTAATTAAATTACTTAAGTTAGTGTTAATTAAATTAATTACATCAATTAATTTAATGTAATTTAATTACATAAATTAATTTTAATTAATTATGTTATAAATTAAATTATTTTTTTAATGATAATGCCATAGAATAAAACTTGTGATAATTTTAGTCATGTTAAATTTCTTAGATTATTTAAATTAAATTCATCCAAAATCAATAGTTCATGTCCATTGTTTGTCAAATAGCAAATCTTGAATATCAAAATTCATTATTTATTTATTTCCTCCTCAAATCATTTTTCTAATTAATGGGTGAGTTTGATTAGGAAGTGAAAAAAAACTAGTTAGAAATTGAGTGAATCTAGCCAAGGATTTGGGTAATTATGATAACAAGGCGAATGTTCTTAACTACAAAGTGAATAAATTTGACTAATTTGCTTGGAAAAAAATGAATAAAATTGACGTTGATATTTAGAATTTGACATTTGGAAAGTGATAAGCATGAATTGCAATGGTGTTTGGTTTAGCCTAGATTTTATCAAAGTTTTATGTGATTGATAATATGTTTAAAATCTAGCACCCCCTAGTTATGGGGTTCTAACTTCACCATCGGACACCATCTCGCTCAAAGGTTTCCAAAGTAGACTACTTAACATCACTACCATCACCTATGTTTGGAGGGTACCATTATAATGTGGTCCTGAAGTCCTCTATCTCCAAGACCGTAGTGTACGGGTCAATTATTTTGTGCAGAAGAACACGTGCGGCACCCTTGCATCCCGTGCATGGGATAATCCTATCATATCGAATCCGTCCCAAATTACGCTTTCCGACTTAACATCGCGGGGCATGCGTTGGTCCACGTGCCAACCTCAAGCTCCATATCCGCGCCCCCAAAAGATCATGTTGGTCGAATGGTATTGAAGACGTAAAGTAAAACAACAATTACAGGACAATGGACGCAAGAAAACATAAAATCAGGTGTAGGACGAGCTCCGCAATTATCTTGGGCGAAGATCGACTGGTCGCACGCCCATATGGGCCGCTCGTTCGTCTTCGCCCAAGGCAACCGCTTTGTTTGCCAACGCTCTCCTACATTATACATGAGACCCCTAATCCCCAAGTGACATCCCCAAGGTTCCCAAAAGCACGAGGAGCATGACAAAATCGTAGCCATGCGAGATGGTGATTTTCCATGGCCACGACCATGACGAATGCAGGAAAACTGCTCCGCTTAGCCGCAGCGCACGCACCAAGCACCGAATGACCTCGAAATGCATCCAACTCGTACCGTGAGCCCTCGAGGATCGCACAAAGGATTTTATAAGTACGAACTATAATGACATGGACTCGAAACCATATTTACAAACATGGACTCGAAACCATATTTACAAACATGTAGGGAACATTCCGCCATGATCCGTCGTTGCTCGGGCAAATCGAAAAGTCCCTAACATCCTCCCCCACTTCAAGCTTTGACGTCCTCGTCGAACTCGCCTTGGCCGCACCGCCTTTCTACATAGGCTGCAATTGCTGAAGTGAATTCTTCACAAGTAGTCGAAGGGAACACCACCTGAGTAACGACATGTCGAGTTTCACCGTGTGAAGTCCGCCACCAGGAAATGACTACTTGTAGCATCATTTAGTTTCATCATCTCATGTTGTTGCGAGAAAGGGCTTTGAGATACCCAAACTCGTAGCTAGGTAATGAAAGTCCCAGACTTGTGAAGCAAACGAGTATCGTTGAGCAACGCTCGCTTGAATGGACATCGAGAAATAGCTACTTGGTTCACCAAGTCTCATTGTTTCTGGGCTATGAGGGTCACAGACTTTGTGGGGCACACGAGCACCATTGAGCAACGATCGAATGGAGGAACCCGAGAAATAGTTACTCAATTCACCAAGTCCCGTTTTTACTGAGCAATGAAAAGTCCCAGACTTAATGAGCATACGAGCAACGCTCGTCTCGGATAACATCTGGGTATCGTTGTGCAACACCCAAGTGATGAGTAGTTTCGTGGCCACGCCACACTAGAGCATTGCCTCCACCGCTGCCTTGAGCCGATCACTGCTTGCTCACTCGCCCCCCGCAGGAGTCATAACGCCCTCCTCCAAGCCCATCTCAACGAGCTTCAAGTCTTACAGATCACTGCTTGCTCACTCGCCCCCCGTAGAGGTCATGGCGCCCTCCTCCGAGCCCATCTCAACGAGCTTCAAGTCTTACGCTGCTCCTCGAATCACGACTTGAGGAATTTTCTCCAACCGAGTCACAACGTCCATGAACTCTCCGCACTAAGAGCATTGCTGCCACACCACAGCTGTTCTTTACTAGTGCTTGGTTCAGACATGCCAATCTTGCATCTTAGAGGCCATCTTGCCTTGTGCACCAACCTTGCGACTTAGGGGACATCAACCCTGCTCACCAACTTGGCGTCTCATGAGCAATCTGCTCTGCGCTGCGTCTTAGGGGTCATCAGCCCTGCGCATAAACTTGGCGACTCACGAGCCATCGGCTCTACGCTGCGTCTTAGGGGATATCGCCCTGCGCACCATCCTTGGAAACTCACGAGCCATCGGCTCTACGCTGCGTCTTAGGGGACAACGCCCTGCGCACTATCCTCGCGTCTTATAAGAGAGTCTATTTTGCGCACAATGTGTGTCTTACTAGAGATCTGCTCTGCGCACACGGTTTGAGAGCCATCTGCTCTGTGTCCAAACGAATTTGAGTCTTAGGGGCCCATCCGCCCTGCGCAAAAGTCACAATCTTCATATCAATCAATGAATGCTTGCCTCCCCGAATACAATAGTCGGAAGGTTCATTGACTGGGTTCACTGCATCAGCAACTCGAGCGCCACAGATGGAATGTACGTCGGCTATGTCTGCATCGAGGGCTTTCTCAGTTGGAGGCTTGCAATTCTCGCTCCGATACCAGCTGTCACGGGCCAATTGTTTTGTGCGGAAGAACCCGTGTGGCACCCTTGCATCCCGTGCAAGGGATAAGCCTATCATATCGAATTTATCCCGAATTGGGCTTCCCGACTTAACATCGCGGGGCATGCGTTGATCCACGAGCCAACCTCACGCTCCATATCCGCGCCCCCAAAAGACCATGTTGGCTGAATGATATTGAAGGTGTAAAGTAAAACAACATTACAGGACTATGGACGCTAGAAAATATAAAACCAGGTGTAAGATGAGCTCCGCAATTGTCTTGGGCGAAGATCGACTGGTCGCATGCCCATATGGGCCGCTCGTTCGTCTCCGCCTAAGGCAACCGCTTTGTTTGCTAACGTACGCTCTCCTACATTATACATGAGACCCCTAACCCCCAAGTGTCACCCCCAAGGTTCCCAAAAGCACGAGGAGCATGACAAAATCGTGCCCATGCGAGATGGTGATTTTCCATGGCCATGGCCATGACGAATGCAGGAAAACTGCTTCGTTTAGCCGTAACACACGCACCAAGCGTCGAATGACCTCGAAATATATCCAACTCATATCGTGGGCCCTCGGGGATCACACAAAAGATTTTACAAGTACGAACTACAATAAAAGCCAAAATTACATGGACGCGAAAACATATATATTTACAAACATATATATATTCCATCATGATTCGTCGTTGCTCGAGCAAATCAAAAAGTCCCTAACAGTAGTGTCACAAACTAACTGTTTTGGGCGAAAAATTTCCACGTGGCTCCCTTGCTCTCGTGCAAGGGATGAGCCTTAGGCAAATACCGCTTTATCAATGTCGAAAAGTCTCGGGTTCCCAATTCGTTCGTCTTCAAGCCTCTGTGTGCTTGGAGGCAAAAATTTTTGGACCAAATGGCCGATTGTATGGAAAATACTTACAAATGCTCGAACGAATGCAAGAGCGAATGACTAGAGTGTGCCCATACTATACTTGGGTACTATACTTGTGGAGCATAACCCTCAAGTGCCACCCCCAAGGATACCAAAAACACGAGGAGCATGACACAATTTCCTATGGCCGCACACCCCCATCAGCCATGCCACGACTAGGAAACGAGGGGCGTTACCTAGTCGTGCGTGAGAGCGGTGGGCGGTACGCTAGCGCTTTTACAATGTATAATTACATAATCCGCACACTCCACCAGCCATGTCGTGGCTAGCAAACGAGGGTCGTTTCCTAGTCGCGGGCAAGAGCGGTAGGCAGTGGGCGGTGCGCGGTGCGCAAACATTTTACATGCATGCGTATGATGCAATATTTACAATGCATGTTAGGGACCGTTATGACACGTACAGGACTTGATAGACCCGAGGGTCCCTAACATTCTCCCCCACTTACGAAGTCGACGCCCTCGTCGTCCCCTTCTTGAATGCGGTGATGACGTCTTCTTCATGTCGCAAGGTGCTCTCCTTCTCCAAGCTAGCTTCGGAGGTAGGGAGTCCCTTCCACTTGATAAGGTACTCTTGCTCTTTATTGCTGTTAGGAAGTTTCACTTTGCGGCCGCCAAGATCTCTTATGCTTCATGTTGCACCGCCTTGGTCATAGCAGGTGGACGTGTTGGAATGCTGCGTCTATCGTTGTGAGGGTCGATGTTGTAGGGCTTCAAGTTGCTCACATGAAAGATGGGGTGTATTTTGCACCAAGCTGGCAGATGGAGTCGATAGGCAACTGGCCCTACCCTTTTGATGACGGAGGTAGGGGCCGTCGTATTTGCGTACTAGGCCCATGTGTATCTTGCACCAAAAGACTGTGAGGGTTGTCGGGTGGAGTCTTATCAGTACGTACTTGGTCCCCGACCTTGAATTCTTGATGTCTCCTTCCTTCATCGGCCCACTTCTTCATTTTGTGTGCTGCCGATTCGAGGTAGGCTTAAGCAATCTCTTGATTTTGTTGCCACTCCTTGGCCATTTGATAAGCAACCAAATTGCTTCCAGTGTACCCAAGAAGCAGTGAGTGGGGTGTGTCTGGTTGTCGTCCCAATAAAATCTTGAAGGAACTCTTGTTGGTTGCGGGGCTCCTCTGCAGATTGTAGGAGAACTGGGCTACATCTAACAGCTTTGTCCAGTCCCTTTGGTTTGCCGCTACGAAGTGTCGGAGATATTGTTCGAGGAGTGCGCTCATGCGCTCCGTCTGCCCTTATGTTTGAGTGTGTAAGCTCGTGGAGAAGTATAGTTGAGACCCCCAATAATTTGAACACCTTTGTCCAAAATCTGCCAAGGAACCGTGGGTCTCGATCACTGATTACATTCCTTGGCATGCCTCAAAGTTTCACGATATTCTGCATCACGAGCTTTGCGGCTTCGCTTGCTGTGCAATGTGAGGGGGCTGCCATGAATGTGGCGTATTTGGAGAAGCAATCCACGACCACCGGGATGGAATCGAACTCCCCCACTTTGGCTTGACTCGCTATGAAGTCAAGGGAGATGCTTTCCCATGGTCGTTTGGGAATAGGTAGGGGTTCGAGGAGACCCGCAAGCTTCTGCCTCTCGATCATGTCTTGCTGGCAGATCAAGCATGTCTTCACATACAACTCAACGTCGTCCACCATCTTTGGCCAATAGAACGCCCTCTCCAGTAGGGTCACTGTTCGGTGTACGCTAGGGTCTCCTGCCCAGAGAGTATCATGATACTCCTTTAGTAATTCTCTGCGCTGACCATCTGCCCTAGGTACGTACAGTCGGTTTCCTTTGGTGAAGATGAGTTTGTCTCGGGCCCAAATTAAACTTCCTTGTCTTCCCGTCTTTGATCAGCTTGAACAATCCCTCCGCCTGGGTGTCTTTGAGAAAGCCCATGCTTATCTTCCCACGAAAGTTGGATTGCACTTGACTAACGCTGCTCTCAATTTCTCCTTGAACGGTTACAACCCGTTCTATCTTGCGGCTCAGGGCGTTTGCCACCACGTTGGAACATCCCGGCTTGTATTCCAACAACATGTTGAAATTAGCTAAGAAGTCTTGCCATCGAGCTTGCTTCGGTGAGAGCTTCTTCTGAGTCTAAAAGTAACTCAGCGCTATGTTGTCCGTCTTCACAACAAAGCGTGATGTGAGCAAATAGTGCCTCCAAACACGGAGACAGTGCACTGCTGTCGTCATTTCTTTCTCGTGTGCAGGGTATTGTCACTCTGTGTCGTTCAACTTATGACTCTCGAAAGCAACAGGGTGTCCTTCCTGCATAAGGACACCTCCATTGGCATAGTCTGAGGTGTCAGTGTGAACTTCGAAGGGCTTTCCATAGTCGGGAAGCTTGAGAATTGGTTTCTCGATCACCGACCGCTTCATGTCTTCAAATGCCTTCACGCAAGGTTGGAACTAATGTCATGCCTTTTCCTTCTTGAGCAAGTCCGTCAGTGGAACTACTCGCCTTGAGTATCCGGCGATGAAACTTCGGTAGTAGTTCACAAACCCAAGGAATGACCTGAGTTCTGTAACATTTGTGGGTGGTTGCCATTCTACCACGGCGCGTGTTGGCCTAAGGTTTTCTACATTGGTCTTAATCTCGATTTTGATAATAACAAACATGGAACTAATATTTTATTAAAAAATCTTTCAGGTTCCAAGTCGATTAGCGCTCGACGTCCCCGATCAAAAAAATTGGAGATATCGAAGAAATCGACAAAGATGCTCGTCGCCGATCGAGATTCTTCAGGAAGATAGAGTCTCGGGTTAGAGTGTCTAGTTTATGTTGTAAATCCTCATGATGATGCATAAGAACCCAAAAACTAAACCCGAACCCCAAAACATGAAAACCTAGAAACCGCCCTGAAATTCACTAAACCTAGGGAGCTCCTTGGAGGGCTATATGACCTAGATATTTTCTTTACACAAAAAATGGTGGTAATTGTTCCTTGAGTAAAAACTAGATAATAAGGTATTTTAAAAGAATTTTTGGAAGCTTTTAGCATACCCATATTTGACCCGGGAGATTAAAAAATTTCCATTTTCCGAAAATTTGTACTAGACCACAAAAACTATATTTTGATTCTTAAGGATTTTGATTTTTTAGATATTTTTATTTAATCCAAATGGGTGGTAATCCTTATATAACATTTATGTTTTAAAGTTTTTAACTTAAATTTAGTAAATATTATATAAGTAGACTTAGCAAAGATGGAACCCAAATGAGCAGAAAATCCAGCCTAACCAAACTGCCCTGCCCAGGTTCGGTCGACCGACTGGTCGATCGGCGGCATTTCGATCGATCGAACATTGCCCAGAACGGGCAGAATGCTTCGGTCGCTCGGGCGATCGCTTGGTTGATCGACCGACGATCGATCAGACAAACGACCAACGGGCTGTAACGGGCAAAAAAATCGCCCGTTGAGAAGAGAGAGCTCTCTCTTCTCTTCATGGCTTATAAATAGGAAGCCATAAGAGCCTTCCTTCATTATGTTGATCACCTCTAACCTCCTTGAGCCATCTCTTGATCAATTCTAAGTCTTCATTGAGCAAATCTTGTGAAAACCCTAGCTTGAACCTTTCATCTCCTTGATTAAGCCTTAACTTCATTGCTTCATCATCAAAGGCATCAAGAGGAAGCTAGGAATCTTGTTGTGGAGCTAAGTAATTTATTGTTTGATTTATTGCTCCATTTAGTGTTGTATTTTCTTATTTATTTCTTTGTATTTGAGTTTGTATAAGACCTAGAGTGTGGGTCTTGAAATTGGGTGGTAGCCTTGGTGTTTGAGGTTTAAATCCACCGGTGTAAACGTAGTTTGCTAGGATTAGTTGAGTTGTCCCTTAGGTTGAGGTGGGAGAGTGCACTCGGTAGGAAGACAGGATACTTCCGGGTGTGGAAGACGGGATATTGGGAGAGTACCAATATGTCTTTATTGCTGGAAGATCTATTCATGACAATATTTTAATAGCTCAGGAGGTTGTGCATTTTATACATAATTCTAGGGGTAAAAACTCTATTATCATGATTAAGATAGATTCAGAAAAAGATTATGATAGAATTTCTTGGAGCTCTATTTCTAATATGAGGAAACCGCTTAATTTTCCAAGTAAATTTATTAAATGGATTGAAGAATGTATTTCTTCTGCTAAGTTTACTTGTAGTGTTAATGGGTCTATCTCTATGAACTTTACTGCCTCCTGTGGTATTAGACAAGGAGATCCTATATCTACTTATCTTTATATTTTAGTTAGTCATTTACTCTCTTTGAACCATGCTGGTTCTTGTGGTAAGATTAATTTTGTTAAAATCAAGAATTAGGTTGCTATTAATCACTTGATGTATGCTAATTGTATCCTTATTTAGCATGATATCCATATTTTCTTTAGAGCTAATGATAAGTCTATTGCTAATTTTCAGAAGATTTTTGAGGTTTTTTGCAAGATCACTAATCAAAAAATTAATTTCATGAAATCTAATGTTTATTTTCCACATAAGGTTACTAATTTTGTAAGCCTTAGAATTTATAGAAAGCTCAACATGAATAAGGGGAAATTTTTTTTAAAATATCTTGGCACTCTCATTAGTCCTAGAAGCATGCATGTTAGTAATTACAATTTTCTTATTGATAATGTGAAAGCTAAGTTGAATAACTAGAAAAGGAATAGTATTTCACAAGATGGTAGGATAGTTCTCATTAAGTCTGTTTTGAATTTTGTTCCTCTATATTCCTTGTGTGTTAATTGGACTCCTTACTCTCTTATTAATAAGATTAACTCTGTTATTAAAAAATTTCTTTGGAGCTCTAATAATGAGAAACATGGTCTGGATTTAATTTCATGGAAAACAGTTATTCTTCCTAAAGTTGATGGTGGTTTGGGCCTTAGATCTTTAAATTTAATGATAAAAATTATAGTGGTGCTTGGAAGTTAATTTGTCATGCTTTTGATATGCTTAAATCTGATTTTATTAATTGCATTTCTTCTAGTGCAAACACTGTACGGTTCTTGGATGCTTGGATTTTTGGCATTCCCTTAATGCTTAAGCCTACCTTTATTAATACTGCCATGGTTGATATTTCTTCTAAAGTCAATTATCTAATGATTGATAATAAATGAAATTCCATTGTTCTAAATGACTTGTTTGGTCCCTTGCTTACGAAAACTATATCCAGGATTGTCCTTCCTATTTATCCCAATGAGGATAAATTTATTTGGTGGCCGGAAAACAATGGTCGAGTCTGTACAAAATCCGCCTATAATTTCATATCTCGAAACATTTATACCAATATTTATAATCTTCTTTAGTGGGCTTTAATTGGGAAATCTAAAATTGCTCCTCGAATTAAAACTTTGAAAAAAATTTCACAAGAAACTACCCATTGTAGATAGATTATTTCATTTTGGTATCAATAGCTCCCCTAGTTGTGTCCTTTGCGACAACATTCTAGAAGATATGAACCATATCTTCATGGAGTGTGAGGTAGCTAGGACCCCGTGGGAGATAATGAGAGACGGTTTAAAGGTATCAGTTTGTTGGCTAAATTTGAGTTTAAATGGAGTTTGAAACCAGAATAACTCTAGGAATATTTCCTCTATTCTGGTGGTTCTTTGTTTTAACTCTTTTTACTCTATTTGGTTGGCTTGGAATAGAGTGGTTTTTTATCAGTCTCGACCATCGATTTACTCTTTAATTGCTAAAGTCGTTGCTTTAACCGTTGTCTATGCTGATAACCCTTCATTTGAAGGAAATAAGATTGTTTCAAATCCTAGATATAGTTGGCATCTTTCTGCGCCTAATGTTTTTAAGGGGAATGTTGATGCTTCTATGGCTGGTACTATTGGTTCCTTTGCCTCTATTTGTAGAGATGATAATGGAAAATTAATATATGCTTCTGCCTATATTAACCAGCATAAAATTGTACTGGAAAATGAAGCTTTAGCTATTAGACTTGCTATTGATAAAGTTATATTTCTTAATCATGAAAGAATTCATATTGAATCTGACTTCAAATCCTTTGTTGATAGACTAATTGATATTGATTGACATATTCGAAGTATTTTTAATGACATCATTATTGATGCAAGAAAATTTGAACTGATTACTATTACACATATTGGTATGGATGCCAACAAAGCTGCGGACCGGCGAGCGAAGTATGTTAGGAAGATCGAAAGATATTTTTATTGAGACCATGATTGCCCCATGACCTTGTAAAAATTATAAATTTAGAGGTTAGCTCTCACTCCGTTGCTTAGTTGTTAAACTCTTTTTTTTTTGAAAAAAATAATAATTATTTCCAGTAATGAATCAATAAGAAATAAGGAATGGCAGACTATGGGCACAATGCACTCTCCAAACTATTATTATTTTATATCAATTAATTAATTAATACCAAATGAATTTTCAATTCAACAAATCACTATTAATTAACACTTTAATAATCAACCTAATAAAAGTATGTCCCAACAACCTTTTTAGGGAAATCAACTATCCATAAGTGTGCTTCGACACACAAAAAGCTACAATTTTATTATTCATCTGAATATCAACAAATGACTATAAGTCCTTCAAATACTTTTATTTCTAATAAATAGCCATCACTCTTTCAATATCTAACAATAAGAAACAATTTTTTGTTTAAATCCTTTGATTTAATAACTATAAGCTAGATTCTTTTAATATTTATTTAAATCATTTCCTATGCCGATAAAAAAATACATCTACAAAACTTTTGAAGCAAACTATTTTAGATTCTATCAACTTAAATAATTATTAAATAATTAAATAATTCCTGAAAATTACATTTTAATCTCCAATCCCTTCGCTTGCTCCTCCATATCGTTACACCTAACCTCCAAATCCATCATTCGTCAGCCCTCCGGCCACCGGCATGCCCCTCACCTCTCCTTTGTCAATTTGATTCAGACATTACTACTCACATTGGAGAGCTTCAAGCCTTGGTCGTAGATTTTAAAGATCTTCTCCCACTTTCTGCTGATATATAGGCCATGCAGGCTTGTATTGGTCAACTCCTTGCCATTATGTTCCTCCATACAGTGAGACCTGAGCTAGAGCTTGTCTAAACACAAATATTAGGAGGTACATCACTTCCATCTTTAGTAGACACATACACGAGGATGATACGTGCCTTTGCAACCCTTATTCCTTCAGAGACTCCCACCGATCGTTCTGTACTTGTAGTACAACCTAATCCAACATTAGGGGTAGGTTGAGGTGGTGGCAATCATCAAGGTCGAAGTAGTGGTTGTAACCATTGTGGTGGTCGTAGTGGTTGGTAGAGACCCCAATGTTCCTTTTGTGGCAAGCTGGGACATAATCGAGATGTGTGTTACAATTTGCATGGCTGTTCCCTAGGTCATCCCACTCGTAATTAATGCTAGGAGTGTGCAGTCATCTCTACAGACAACTATGCTCGATTCCTTCAGCTTCAGTCTACTCATATCTCTACTTCTTCCTATCCCGTCGTTAGTAGGAAGTCTACTTATGTCTAACACATGTACACCCCTGATTCTCATCCTTGGATTTTGAACTTTGGGGCCTCTAAACATATGTCTGGCACTGTCTTCTCCTTCTCTTATACCCACCCACCTTCCTATCCTGCCACTGTTACTCTCACGGATGGTTCTCTTTCATCAGTCAAGGGTATTGGTATAGTATAGTAACACTCATCATTCCTGACCATTATCTTCTGTCTTTTATATTACCATTAACACTCACACATTCAGTAAGCTTACAAAGCAATTAAACTGATCCATAACCTTTACATCGGATTCTATTTCAGTCTTCGTGGACTCGAAGGATGATTGGCACAAGGCATGAATCTCAAGGTCTATACCAACACCACAAGAAAAACAGACATCAGTGATGGAAAAATTCGACACATATGCTTGAAAATTCGTCACTGAAAGGTATCAGTGACGAAAACTTTTGTCACAACGTCCGTCGCTAAAAATCTCCTCGTTGATGCTCTTTTGTAAGGGAAAAGTTTCCGTCATAAAATCCGTCATAGATATCTATGATTGGAAATAGATTTTTCGTCATAATTTGTGATAGAATTATGTACAATTAGTGATAGACAAAATGAGAACACGAAATCACTTTGTGACAGATTAGTGGTGGATTAGCGACGAACTATTTTGTGATAATTTTGTGACAGATGCATCACTAATTCAAATCAATAATATGCCAGATTCGTAACGAAATTCGTCACCGGTTTTCAATTGCTAAGCATAAAAAATCCGTCAATTATATTATTATACTACTAGAATAATGGCTTTCACCAACGGGGCTCATCGACGGCCGCTAGCACCGTTAGAAATATCCACGGCTTTTCGACGATCGCAGCAGCCGTGGTTGATGTGACAAACTTAGCAACGTCTCGCATACGACTGCCTAAGCCCGTCACTCATAGCCGATGGCACGCACGATGCATGAAATGAAATAAGTTAATAACCACGGCTTAGAGAAGGTCTATTGGGCCGTTGGCGATATAAATAAGTCATTAGCCATGGCTAACAACGGTCGTCGTTTATGAATTGATAGCGAGCACATGACGTGAAAATAAAAAACTAGTCACCGATGGCTTAGAGAGGGGCTACGTCGGTCGTCGATGATATTGTAATTAAAGATCGACGGTTTACCGATGGCTAATGGGTCGTCAGTGGTCAATGATTTATCGACGGCTAATGGGTCGTCAGTGAAAAGTCTTTTTATTTGCGTTCGCGCCTGACCCTTCCTCTTTCTTCTTTTTCTTCTTCTCTTCTCTACTACCGCTATGTCGCTGCTGTTGCCTGTTGCCGCCCGCTGTCGCCTACTGCTCTGCCCACTGCTGTTGTCGCCGGTTGTCTCTGTTGTTCGTCATTTTTTCTTTGTTGGTTGTCGCCGCTCCTTCGCCAAGTATTCCTCTCCGGCGCACCCTAATAATTTTTCCTCCACCGCTACTCCGCCACCGTTCAATGTCGGCGATCGTCCGATCACCGACATTAGACAACAACGCCGGTGTCTACATGCCAGCGCTGGATTTGGGGCCGAAGGTTTCGGCCCCAACTGATGCAACAGTAGCCGCAGCACTGTCAGCTAATATTGATAAGGGTTAAATTAACCCTAATCAATCGGTTGATTTAGGGTTTAATTTAACCCTAATCAAACTTTGATTGGGGTTTAATTAAACCCTAATCACAGTTTGATTAAGGTTTAATTAAATCCTATTAAATTTTTTTATTAAATTTTTATTAGTTAATTAATGTTATAATTTGATTAATGTTAATTAATGTGATAGTTTGGTTAATGTTAATTAATTACTGTGATTATGGTTAATGTTGATTAGGGTTTAATTATTTTTAGATTATTTAATATTATTGTTAATTAGTTTAATGTTAATTAATTTAATGGAATCATTCACTGTGGACTCGCGCTGGAGTCATCCACTATGGGCTTGCGTCGGAATCGTTCACTTTGGACTTGCACCGGCATCCACAAATTTTAAAAATAAATTAATCATGACGAGTTGATATGTTTCACGTACGTATCGACGAGTCATATTTTAATTTTGCAAAACCTTAAATTCGTTAGGGGATTGTATGTTTGTGTAAACGAAGTAGATTATTTTTTATACAACGTACAACCCTTGAATTGTCCCTAATTGGATAATTTGGTAACATAGTTATTTGTATTGTACTTAGCTTTTTCTTTTAGTCATTATTCATTTTTAAATTTTGGCTATTGTATCTTCTTTGTTCTCCAATACGCGCTCAAATTATATGCGTATTCAGAGAACTGTAGGGAGACGTTGCCGAAATTTAGAATGAAGTTAATGACTAAAAATAATACTTAGTGCGATATGAATAATATGAATTCCGAATGGAATAGGACCATCCCACCTAAAGACATTAATTGGAGATATTGCCATCTTTTTGATGGAACATGTCGGACGATCTTAGTTGGATGTACCGACGAATTCATCATGTAGCTATAACAGATAAATTTTGAGTAGGCGTAACTTACTTCTTAAATTTCACCTACCCGAATCGAAAATTCGTTAGCGGTGATAAAATCCGATGTCCGTGCCGGAATTGCTCGAACGTAAGATTTTTGGATCGGGAAACTGTCACAATGCATCTATATACAAGAGGATTCACACCAAGATATTATGTATAGAATTGTCACGGGGAATCACGCGAAGTTGGGACGTCGAGCAATCCTATTGTTCATATCATGGTGAATCTTCTAGTTTCGTTGTTTCTTCGTCCAATCCACCCAATCCTTATAGAACAATGATACTAGATAGTCTTGGCGGTCAATTCTATTTAAATGATAATGTCGAGTCAATTACTGAGACGTCAGTGCCACCAGATATTACGTTAGTTGAAGTCATAGAAGAACAGTTGGATAATCTTGGTGGTCAATTCCATTTAAATCATTGAATGCATTTTCATGGCTAAAATAGTTACTTGAAACTCTTGAAAGTGGTCATTTGACCATGAAAATACATTCTAAAATTCCCAAAAAATCATATATAAAAAATTCATTCACTAATTTAGAATTGTTGTGATTTTTTGGAGATTTTAGAATGTATTTTCATAATCAAAATGACCACTTTAAACAATTTTAGTACAAGGGTATTTTGGGTATTTTTGAATGATCCTGGTTTTGAGAATTTCAGATACTATATTCGATTTTAGGGAATTTTGATGTTTCATATTTTGGTTTAGTTTACGAAATGTAAAATAATTTACGAAATATGATTATTTATAACTATTTACTTGTTATTGAGTTAGCATGTCAAAAATATTATTTGTCATAGTAATCATGCTACATCAACATGTCAGAAATGACATGTCAAAGAATGATTATACGTGAAGAAGTTATATTAGTGAAAATAATAATAATTTGAGTTAATATGTTTTTTTTACAGAAAAAATAAAATTAGTTGTCGAACGCTAAAAGATCCACAAAGGTTAAAAATAGAATAAATTGTTAAGCTCGGGTGACCTAATGGACGACCAAACATTTGTCATCCTAGACCGCCTAGCATAACTTGCAACCCAATGGGCCGCTTTGTTACATTCTCAAAATATAAAAGATAATTTACAGGACCGAAAGAGTGGCAAGAGCACATAAATTTGTTGTCAAATAGGATCCAACATAAGGGAAGAAGCTCTGCATTGGATCAAGTCAATAAGAATTGCACAATCCGATTCAATCTCAACTGTACTATGACTATGAGCAGCAAACTAAAGACCCCTGAGAATGGTCGTAGCTTCAGCCTGCACAGGAGAAGAAGTGTGAAAGTAACAAGCCTCAGAATATAAACAGTCTCCTGATGAATCACAAACAATAAAAGAAAATGTAGCATCAGAATGAAGAACCGAACCATCACATTTAATTTTAATGTAACCAAGCTCAGGGGGAATCCATTTAACATAGATTGGTTAATTTAAATTTCCCTCGGACATCCTGGGACTCAAGTATTCTCATAGGTGGGACATAATGCAGGGCACGAGGCTTGAAGGGGGAAGCTGCCTAACAGAATGAACTTTCTCATTCCTAGCGTACTAAGTGAACCAGAAGGTATAGGCAACAACACAGTGAAAAAAAAAGACTCCTGAATGAGAGTTAGGGTCAATTAACCAAGACCCATTAGCCTAGTTATGGCGCCTAGAGAAATCAAATGGGAGATGAGTTTGAAGAATGTCCCAAATAGATGAAGCATTGGGGCAATAAAGAAAAATATGTGTTAAAGTTTCAGGAGTGGTGTTACATAAAGGACAAAAGTCATTAGTAAGGATATCAATATGTGAAATATATGTTTTAAGAGGAAGATGATTGTGTAAAAGTTTCCAACATAAAAAGATGACCTTTGGGGGAATTTTCAATTTCCATAAAGCATACCAAAGATGCTGGTTATGCATACCAATAGGATCACGACTTCTAAGGAAAGAGTAGGCCGATTTTATGGTAACATCCCCTGAAGCTCAAATTCTCAAGCGCATGTATCATCATTAGGGTTTAAAGACAACTGAATTTGAGAGATGGATTCCCAAAGAGCCTGGTTAAAGTACTGCAAAACCAACTGAGAGTTCCAACTTTGGTTGGAAATTAATAAATTAATATTGTTGCAATCCAATAAAGGCACGTGATAAAACATTGACGGCTTGAAAGCAAGAGATACATCAAAACACCGTCTATCATACAGAATAGAAGTATTAGAACCATTGCCAATAATTTTAATAAAACCATTTTTAAGCTAGTGAAAAGCTTTGAATAATAGTTTTCAGACCCAAGATGAGTATGGGGAGGAAAAGAGGCTATGAAAGTTAAAGGTGAGTATTTAGCTTTAACAAGGTTAACCCAAGAAGTGTCAAAATTATTGAGATATTGTTGAATTCTATTAACTTGCATGGCTTGACTTTTAAGGAAGAGGTCATGAATATTGAGACCATCAAATTTCTTAGGTAGAGTAAGAGTATTCCAATTAATTAATTAAATAAAGGTTCTTATTATCCTTAGAGTCACACCAAAAGAAATGCCTAATAGTTCTAGTGATCTTCACAACAACGGAGGAGTTAATCCAGGAAATTGAGAGAGAATGAGGGGGAATAGAGTTGAGGATATAATTAATCAACACCAATCTATCCGCTTGAGATAAAAATTGAGTTTGCCAATGAGCAAGTATGTTATCAATATGAGAGGAAATAAAATCATGAGTATTGGAAGGGATCCTCCTAGAAGCAATCATAGCATTTAAATATTTAAAAGAAAAACTACCACACTTATTAAAAGAAAATGAATTCTTTATTTTTAAAGGAGTTAACTTGCTTTGATTTGTAGTAATATTTAAAAGATTGGAAAAAGTTTGTACCACAAATATATAGAAGTAAAGGAAAATAGGATTTCCTTGACTAACACCTTGTTCGGAGAGAAGAAAGTGACAAGTAGAGTTAATACGTTAAAACAAGTAAAATAGGAGTTACGTTTAACAATTCTACATTTCATACTACAATTCATTTTAAAATTAGCAATAAATAATATATCAAAATCTGACTTTGATAAAATAAACAATTTCGCCCAAAAATTACAAGTACATGTTTGTTTCATATGATAAAAAAGAATATAAAAGAGGATAGATTAAAATCCATTATTTATTTAGTGCATGAATTAAAAAAAAAGTATAAAATTAATATTATATTCGGTGTATATCGGATTTAAAAAATTTATATATAATTCATTCTTATTTATTATTCAATCATATCTTATCTTATCCAATGAAGTAAGCATATCGCAAGTGCTTTGTCAGATTAATTATAGTTTTGCTTCAATTGGGTTTGATTTTTAAAATTTGACGAAAAAAGTTATAGTGAAAAAAAAGTTTAATTTTACACGAGAGAGGAACAGTAAAAATTAATCCAACTCATTTACGGTGGGCCCCGCTATATCGATTGGATGGAAGAAGATGCGATGGGATAAGAACAAATGGGTGACCGCGCGGGCAAGCCAACCAAATCCCCGAAGCCACGAGAGGAGGAGGAGGAAGAAGAAGAAGAAGAAGAAGAAGAAGAAGAAGAAGAAGAAGAAGGGAAGTTGAATGGCGACGGTGTGCCTTCCTGGGCCGAGCTCTTCTCTTGCGCACTCGCGTCTCTCTCAGTTCTCGGTTGCCAAACATCGCCCCCAAGTCCGAATCCAATGTGCAGGTAGTATCATTCACTGGTGGCAAACAAGTTCTCTCTTCCGATGCGTTTTTTTGTTGTGGATTTGTTCTATGTTATTCAAGGATCACCTTTGAACTAGATCGGAAAAGTAAGGTTGTGAAGATCAAGTAGCAAGAAAATAGTCGATTGGCTGATGTGTAGGGCTGCGCTGTAGCACCAGTTAAGGTTTTGATTTTTTTTAATGCTCTTCCTACTATTATCCCCGTCCTTTTCGTAGGGAGAGAATGATCTTAGCATTAGCAGACGTGTCTAGCTTCTTAATCCAGTTGGGTACACCGACAGCAAAGATAAAAAGAAAATTGATGAAGAAGGAAAGATCGTTAGATATGAAAATGAAGTTGTGAAAAATTCATGATTTTGGTTATTTTATGATGTTAGCTGATCAGAATGGCTCAGATTAAGGACTACTTTGAACCTTGTTCTGTCGACTAATGACTGTCTGGAATATCCATTGGGTTAATAACCAAACTGAAGCGAGATAAATTTGGCAAATTTTCAGTGAATATCTCTAGGATTAGAGGTTTTGTTTTCTCGGCAGTGAAACATCTAAAATAGGCAGAACAACAATCACTTTTAATATGAATGCATGCAGAGGGCAGAACCATAATCATAGTGGTTTCTAACTACAAAATATGAATGTATATAAACTACTTGGATGAAGAGGGCAGAACTGCAATCAAAGTTCTCCAGATGCTGTAAAGTGGTTTCTAGTGCATTATTATTATTATTATTTTTGAAAATAAGAATCCTGCAATCTATTCAAGAGAGATGAAAAGAGTACAGGGAGTGGGGAAGGGAGAAAAGTTCAGGAACAAGAGAAGAACTATAACAAGATAAACAACAGTTACAAGACTCTCTCTGATCGCGAGATGAATTAACTCAAAGAAGATCCAAAGAAACTTGCCGCTGATAAGGCACAGGCATCGGCGGAAGATGTGCAAGCTTCCTGCAGAAAAGCTCTGGAGTTACGCTCAAACCACACGAACCATGACCAAATTAGGACCAAACGGAAACGAATGTATTAAAAGCAACTTTCTAATGCATTATTAAAAGCAACTTTCTAATGTATGCTATTTCTCTTCAGCAATTGAGGAACAGAAGAGCTTGGCAGAGTTTTCTTGCTCGCCAAAAGGAATAAGGAATGTTGCTTGCGGCTTGCTTGCTGCATGGGCGATTACTGCTGCATCTCCTGTTGTTGCTGCAAATCAGGTTAGGGCCCATGATAATAACCACTCATATCTTCTCAGTTCCTTCACTCATTTTTTGTTCTCAGCTTTTCATTTCAAACTAACTTGTAATTTGTAAGGATATACTACTTGTATTGAGTTACTAGATATCATTAATTGTTAGCTGTTTTAAGGTGCAATGGTCTTTAAAGTATGAACTTCCATATAAAGGTCATTAAAATTCCATGATCATTGACAAATTTCCAATCATTGGTCATGTATTAGAGGTCATAGTGTTGATGACTTCTATGATACAAACAAATTGGAGCTAGAAACTCTCAAATACATACTAGCATTTGGAATTGTTAAGATTATAAATAAATTAATTGGATCTAACTTAAACTTTAGTCATCTGATCAAATTTAATATAGTATGGGAAAGGAGATCCTGAGTTCAAATCCTGTCCCCAATCAAGTTAAGTTAATGTACATGTTGAGCTTCGGTTAGTTCAGTCCGCTCGCCCACATGTGTAAAGTAAGTGTTAATTTTATAAATGAATTGCTTCCGTCCCTTCCTAACAACTTAAGCTCTTGGTAAAAATAGTCATCCAACTAAAGGAACTAAGGAGGTAATTTTAGATATGAGGAAGCTGAATGTAATTCAAATATTCAACCATGGTTTTTTTCTGTTTTTCAGATGTTATGATGGCCTAGTTGTCAAGAATACTAAAAGGATGATTTCTGACTCTAGGTTTAACTTAGGAAGCAGAATAAGTGACTTTAGATGTGGCATATCTTGGGAAGTTGTGAAGTCAAATAAATTTTCTGGAGCATTCTATCAGAGTTTAGGCCTGGAAACCCGATGGACAAGAATTTTATTGGATCACTACATGTACTTTGGATAGGCTAAAACCTGGACAATAAAAAATTGAAGTATGCTTACGGCAGTAATCCACCAGTTTTCTTTGAAATTGAATATCCATATTTACCCCTAAAAATATCAAGATAAATTATTTTTGTTATCCACCAGATTGCTGCATTTTTTTTAGTTAGACTATTCAAGGTAAATTGTGTGTTTAAAACAGTATTCAATTGAGTAACTCACATTTGAGAGGATCATCCAAATAATTACATTTCTTTTTTATATATAAATAACTTACATTTTGAAAAATGAATACCATCTTTCACATTTATCTGCTATACTTAGATACGAAATGCATTTGAATGCTTAATCAGGTCAAGGGATTCTCACTCTTAGGATATATTTTATTCCGTGAAGTCTAGATCCTCATGTTTTCCTCAATATCCATCTCTGTATTCGTTTTGTGAAAAATGACTCTTTCTCAATGGCTTTTACAAATGGATGGCTAAAACTAGAGATCCTATTAAAAATAACTTCCCAGATCCTTGAGTATGTTGATGTGGTCACTACGTCTGTTCATTATTTTCCAACTTTATAACACTTATGTTCTCTTTGTTTGTAGAGGCTGCCTCCTCTTTCAACAGAGCCAGATCGTTGTGAACGTGCATATGTTGGTAACACAATAGGTCAAGCCAATGGTGTATATGATAAACCACTTGATCTTCGTTTTTGTGACTATAGAAATGATAAATCAAACCTCAAAGGGAAAACACTTTCAGCTGCCCTTATGTCAGATGCTAAGTTTGATGGTGCTGATATGACAGAAGTTGTGATGTCCAAGGCTTACGCCGTTGGCGCAAGCTTCAAGGGTGAGAAAATAGAAAACATTTCAACACTGCTCAGCTACGTTCTCTCTGCCATAATCTTTGAACTTGGCATGATTTGGCTTGTAAAATACAAATCTGTACTGGTGGCAGTAATCATTTACTTAATGCACCTTAAATCTATACATTTTAGGGTTTGTATAAAAAAGGAAAAGGAAAAAATTGAAGAGAAGAGAAACAAAAATAAGGAAAGATTATTTTATTGCTTGAGAGGAAAGAAGGAAAGCAAGGACGAGTTAGCACAAATGGCTAACTCTTGGCTTTCCTTTCATTTCCTCCAATTTTTGCTTAGAAAGTTTTGGAAGGAAAGGAAACTAACTTTTTTTCCTTCCTTTGTCCTTCTAAATTAACAAAGCTAGAATTTTTAGTCCCTCTCATCTCTTTGTTCTTCATTTCTTTCCAAGTAAACATTGCTTTATATTTTAACAGATGAAATACATTTCAGTCTATCTGAACAATGAGTTTTGCTTTATTTTGCATTTTAAGAAAATAATACTACTAAAGTTTATGAATATTTGTTATCGACTGATGGCAGAATTACTTTTTATTTCAAGTATTTCAGGTGTAGATTTTTCAAATGCTGTTCTAGACAGGGTCAATTTTGGAAAAGCAGATCTTCAGGGAGCAGTTTTCAGAAACACCGTCTTATCAGGCTCCACCTTCAATGATGCTCAGCTAGCAGATGCTGTCTTTGAAGACACTATAATCGGGTACATCGATCTCCAAAAGCTTTGCGTAAACACCACCATCAGTGAAGATGGAAGAGCTGAGTTGGGCTGCAGGTGATCATGTAAAGCTGTAAATTTTCCTTTCTCCACCATCTTCATTCTCTCTTGATTACAACTAGAGAAAGTCCATACCCCATGTACTCAGTCTGCAAAATTCTACTTTGTTGGCCAGAAGATTTATAAACTTTTGGTATAAATCACTTGTATAAGTTGAGCTGGATTTCTCTGTTGGGATTCTTCACATCATCAAATGAAATGTTTGATTGGAAATGCTTTGTGTTGTGAAGTTGGACTGTTCATTTCTGAAGCTTGTTTTTCCACCACAAGATTGCAAATAGTTGATTCTGGTCTTTCCATAACTCAGTAGCCCTAAAGTGGGAAGAATTCATAGTCAATAAACAATACCCAGCAAGATTTGCCATTTGAGAATGACTGAAAGGATGCAAAGTTGTCACGTTACAAATTCATAGTGTTACGTCACGCCTAAGTTTATCCCTAGAGAATGGACATCACCTAGGAGAAGCGCAATCTACAACTAAACCACCACAAGATACACCAGAAAATCTCAACAAGAACAACTGAAATATTCTTTTCAACAAAAAGTTCTCTAAACAAATGTTCAACATCAATATAAGGA
Source organism: Canna indica (assembly GCA_034359265.1). NCBI lineage: Eukaryota > Viridiplantae > Streptophyta > Magnoliopsida > Zingiberales > Cannaceae > Canna > Canna indica. The sequence goes on from CP136894.1 coordinate 18,354,101, forward strand.
TAACTAAGAAAATAACTAAGGAGCGGATAACGTCTACTCCTCCAGGACTCTAGCTACCCAACTTCAACTACCGACATACCTGCAAATCTGAAGCAACAACAAACAACGTCAGCGGAAAGCTGAGTAGGAGTATCAATATGTCAACAATAAGGACAACAATCATGATGCGATGATATCGCCAATGCAACAATATACGGCTTTGCAATAGAATGCAATATGTCAACAACAAGACACATTTTCACCTATTAACTAATACAACTCATACCAATCAAGAGCGTAGTGGACAAATGAGTTTCCCCCGCACTCTCGCACCTTCGAGAGTGGCACCTCAAGCTCACTCCAGCAGGAGATGCGACTATCCAAAAAGGTAGTCCACCGACGTCTAACACCTCGACGCCGCACACGCACCCGTGTGGTAAATAGGTGATCACCGGTGTCACTTGCACTACACCTCAGGCAATAAATCAACAGTGTCTAGGGCCTCCGCCCAATAAAAGATCAACAATGCAACATGACAACTAGATCTCACCACATGAGATCAACGGAATTCAGAAGCAAATCAATCAAATAGAGGCAAGGGTAAAATCGTCATTTTACTCATTCAACATTCATCGGCTACAACATGAGTCAACTCACACCCAACACGACTATCTATACTCTAAATCACCACCCAACATAGAATACAACTATTCCACATTATTTAATTAGTTATCAAACTAATAAAATGACTCTTAACTACCAAATAATACTGAAATATAGAAAAGACCTACTAGATGACCTCCGATCAGAAATCTGACACCACCATCGCGATCAGAATGCGAAAATATACAACTTTGGTATTCACCTCGACTCGATCCGACAATCCTATGACCAACACTAAAAATACTCCAATAATCTACCAATCAACCTCATTTCATACGATACAGTTCTATTTTTAATTAACTTATTTATTAAATCAAATAAATCTCTCCCTCCCAGTCATCTCCTACCACTCAGCCCCTGCTCCTCTCTTCGATCCACGCCGGGCAGCCCTCCCGGCCGCCGGCGACCACCCCCGCCGGTCTCGCCGGCCTCTCCCCTAACGCCGATGGGCACCGACTCACGATTGGGAGGCCACGGCGGCCTCCCCTGTAGCAGCGGCTGCTGTCCGCCGCCACGGCGCGACAATAGCGTGGCCGCCACTCCGGGCCCGACGTCGCGTGCATCGGTGCGGACGCCTTCGACCCGCCTCCGATCATCTTCACCCCAATCGGCTCCGCCAGTCAATGCCTCCTCGAATTCCTCTAGTTGCCGCTGATGAACGAAGGAATAGGAACGACGGAAAACAACAGACGAAAAACAACGAAGAGAAGATAAAGACTCCTACCTAGATAGTCCTCCACACTCTGGTCTTCACCGGAGTCTTCTCATTACCGCCGCCGCATGTCGCTCCGATCACCCACCTCCTTAGCCACTACAGTAATCAAGAGCCCATCATTAGAGGGGAAATTAGTGCTAAATAAATATCATTAGACACTTTTGTAAAAGGCCCCTCTAAGAGTAAAATTTACAACTCGGTCTTTTTTTTTCGGGTCATATCATTCTCTCCACCTAAAGGAATTTGGTTCCCCAAATTCGAGTACCTGTCTCGGGAAGATCATGCTGGTCAACACGAACATCTCTCTGGGCCTGCTCCTGGGTCAGTGCAAATGCTCTAGCAGACTACTGGGTACTTTGCTGCGGGCCCATCTGTCGCTGCTGTTGAGAGCTTTGACCTCTTGTCTGTTGTCTGATCGGACACTCTCTACTGATGTAGCTTGGCTGCTTACACCTATAGCAAACACTCTGATCATGCGGGCAATCCCTCGCCAAGTGACATGCATCCCCACACTTGAAATAATGCAACTAATATCTACTCGACTGGTCCCCCTACATAGAAGATCCCTGAGGTTGAGTCGACATTATCCTCGCTCTATTATATTGAGGCTGAGAAATCTAAATATCATCCTCGCTACCACCCTCGTCGTATAATGGGTAGGATTGCTCTACTTGCTTTGTCGGCTCATCGTAACCTCCACTCATCTGCTCCTGAGTTTGACTTGCCCGACTACCTGCCGCTTGCTGACGATCCGAGTACATCTCCACATAAGTCGCCTCTGCTCGCAGTGCTCGCCTTAAAACCTTGTCATACTTCACTAGCTCATCGCTAGCCATCAACCCCTTAATGGAGTTGTTCTGCCCACTAAAGAAGAACTCTGTCCGCCTGCTATTCGTGGAAACCAGATCCGGAACAAACCTCGCGAGCGCATCAAACTCATTAGCATATTCCATCACTCGCATCGTACCCTGACGCAGTTGAAGGAACTCCTGCGACTTCTACCTCGTATAAGTGGCTGGATAATACTTTTTGAAGAATATATTCAAGAATCTATCCCAATAGATGACCTTCCCTCTCAACATCCTCTGCTGCACCTCCCACCAAATTAGAGCCTCTATAGTAAGACAATAGGTCGCCAAACCGACCCGCTCCTCCTCAGGACATCCCATAACACCAAAAGCGCACTCCACCTCGTGCACCCACGACTGGGCCACCGCAAGGTCAGTGGCCCCAAAGAAACTGTCGAACTTGTCTCTTCGTAGGCGCAGAAACTGATTCAGTCGGTTCATTTTCTGTCTCTCATGGGACTCGGACTGTATTGGATCATATTGAGCTACTGGTTGTGGCTACACCGGTGAATCCTCTGAAGGCTCCTCAGAAGCAAGCTCAAAAGATTCATCCTCACTGCGTGCTAAATCAGAATCAGACTCAGACTCATGCTGAGGCTCCAACCGTTCGGTTTGTCCTCCCACTCAGCCACCCCGAGTGCTACTATGGCTAGGCTTACGACTTGAGCATGCCCGACGCTAAAACTGAGCTAAAGAAACATCATATGCCAATTCTGTCTCAACTTGGGTCGAAACTGGATCGGCCCACTGAGTCTGCATAGACTGCCTACCACCTCGACCTTGGCCCCGCCGTCCACCTTTGAAGGCAGTTCTGACACCTGAGTTACCTCTAGCCTTTATACTTCATAAAAGGAAATAACAACATAGGTTTCAATCAACAACCAAACAAATTAACAATCAACTTAAAATAAGCTTAGATCTCATCCTTAGACCTTAACACTCAACCCTAAATCCTATGAAGGAGGACGATCCTAAGCTCTGATACCAAATTATTACGCTTCGCCTAAGTTTATCCCTAGAGAAGGGACCTCACTTACGAGAAGTGCAATCTACAACTAAACCACAAGATACACCAGAAAATCTCAACAAGAACAACTGAAATCTTCTTTTCAACAAAGAGTTCTCTAAACAAATGTTCAACATCAATATGAGGATAACTAAGAAAACAACTAAGGAGCGGAGGACGTCTCCTTCTCCAGGACTCTAGCTACCCAACTTCAACCACCGACATACCTGAAAATCTAAGGCAACAACAAACAACGTCAGCGGAAAGCTGAGTAGGAGTATCAATATGTCAACAATAAGGACAACAATCATGATGATATGATATCGCCAAATCCAACAATATACGGCTATGCAATAGAATGTAATATGTCAACAACAAGACACATTTTTACCTATTAACTAATGCAACTCATACCAATAAAGAGCGTAGTGGACAAATGGGTTTCCGCCGCACTCTCGCACCTTGGAGAGTGGCACCTCAAGCTCGCTCCAGCAGGAGATGCGACTATCCAAAAAGGTAGTCCGTCGATGTCTAACACCTCGATGCCGCACACGCACCCGTGTGGTAAATAGGTGATCACCGGTGTCACTTGCCCTACACCTCAGGCAATAAATCAACAGTGTCTAGGGCCTCCGCCCAATAAAAGATCAACAATGCAACATGACAACTAGATCTCACCATATGAAAATCGCAACTGATTTACGATGCTAACAACAATAAATGCTACAATAAACTATCAACTGAAAATGCAACCAAAATAATTCATGCTAGAAAATACAACTTATGACAACGCTAATACTACAACGTGCACCATGCCTAGCATAATATCATGCTCAAATAACCATCAAAAAATAATGACTAAATCAGACTCATGCAATTATCAACATGATATGTTCAACAAAATAATACAATAGAAGATCAACGGATTTCAGAAGCAAATCAAGCAAATAAAGGCAAGGGTAAAATTATCATTTTACTCATTCAACATTCATCGGCTACAACAAGAGTCAACTCACACCCAACACGACTATCTATACTCTAAATCACCACCCAACATAAAATATAACTATTCCACATTATTTAATTATTTATCAAACTGAAATAATGACTCTTAACTACTAAATAACACTAAAATATAAAAAATACCTACTAGACGACCTCCGATCAGAAATCTGACACCACCATCGCGTTCAGAATGCGAAAATATAAAATTTTGGTATTCACCTCGACTCGATCCGACAATCCTATGACCAACACTAAAAATACCCCAATAATCTACCAATCAACCACATTTCATACGATACAGTTCTCTTTTTAATTAACTTATTTATTAAATCAAATAAATCTCTCCCTCGCAGTCATCTCCTACCACTCAGCCCCTGCTCCTCTCTTCAATCCACGTCGGGCAGCCCTCCCGGCCGCCGGCGACCACCCCCGTCGGTCTCGCCGGCCTCTCCCCTAACGCTGACGGGCACCGACAGCCTCCCATGCAGTAGCGGCTGCTGTCCATTGCCACGGCGTGACAGCAGCGTGGCCGCCACTCCGGGCCCGACGTCGCGTGCATCGGTGCGGACGCCTTCGACCCGCCTCCGATCATCTTCACCCCAACCGGCTCCGTCGGTCGATGCCTCCTCGAACTCCTCTAGTTGCCGCCGATGAACGAAGGAATAGGAACGACGAAAATTAAACAACGAACGAAAAACAACGAAGAGAACATAAAGAATCCTACCTAGACAGTCCTCCACACTCTGGTCTTCACCGGAGTCTTCTCACTACCGTCACCGCATGCCGCTCCGATCACTCGCCTCCTCCGTCACTACAGTAATCGAGAGCCCATCATTAGACATGCATTTAAATGATATCTCTGGCCTCTAAATGGTGCAAGAAACCCTTGACAATTTGTGTAACCGGCATCTACCAGATAATAACAACCTATATTACAAAAATATAGTTATAATCTATGTTTTATTTATCAAAAATTGGTATCATTAATTTAAACATAAACACTTAACGTTTGGAACTTTAAGTCCATTCTCTCTACTAATTGCATCACGAAGAACCCTACTATCAGCAACAAATCCTTCCCACCCAGGAAGCACATATATAAATTTCATATTGGGTGTACAAGCTGCTAACACATTTGTTGCAATCTCTCCTTCACGAGTTCGATATCTAGGTATGTCTGTTAATGGGACTTGGATTTTAATGTAAGTCTCATCTAAAGCACCAAGACAATTCTAAAAAATACATAAAATAAGTCAAGTTATGATCATAAGATAAATAATAAAAATTATATTTCCACATAAATTATTTACCTTAAACCACCTCCATCTTCCATCCATAGAATTTGATGGTATAGGCTCGGGCTTTTTAAACAAATGAACTGACAACCTCAATGTTGACACCAACACCTTATGAAAAACTCGACTAACAGACTCACCCGACCTACCAAAATTATGTTTGATTACCTTATTTTTAACATGATGTGCAAGAATGTGCAAGAACATTGCTACTTGTTCGTCAACCATCATATGTTTAGTTGATTTCAACCCTCCGATGGTCTCTAACATTCCACATAACCTGAAAAATGATAATTTATCCATTCTTAGTTGATCAATACACGCTACATCGCCACCATTCAAAAGTTTGAACATATAAGATCATGATCTATAAAAAATCTAGAGTATAAGATTGTATCTGACGATCAAAAGTATATGAGTTGCTGATTATCATCAATACAATCTTAAAACTAGATATAATTGTCACTAACTGAAACCATGTTGCTAACATAAATACTTGCTTTTTTTTCCCTCGCATCGCCAATTTTTATATTGAGACGAGCCATGACTGCACACAAGAGTTAAGCTAGGAAACATGTAAAGAACTTCAGATGACCACACAAGAATAAAGCAATCATAGAAGCTATAATTTCTATATCACACATTATTTTGATTCAACAAGTATATTGTGCTGACTAGAGAATTGATTAAATATGTCCTGATATGTCCTAATTGACTAAATGTAAAGAACTTCAGATTCACAGTTTATTAAATATGTCCTGATTGACTAGAGAATTGATTTGGTATATTGTGCTGTAAATGTGGAAGTCTTGTTGCACTTATTAAGGGGAATTCTGGTCTGCTAATTGAATGTGCCATTTGTTTCAGCTTCAAATACCGGATGAAGCTTTGTCACTACTTATGGGGATGGGCTACAAAGAAAATGCAGCAAAAAGGGGATTAAGAATGACTGGTCAAGATATTCAATCGGCAGTTGATTTTTTGGTCGAGGAGCGTGCCAGGAAAATTCGAAGAAAAGAGGAAAACATTCAGCGACAAGCTGAGATTTTGTACAACTCTATAATTGGACGTGGAATATTTTCCTGAGTTGTTCAATTTACGACTATTGCTGATTATTATATGAACTTGCAGAGAACAACAAGAATATGGTGCATCTCTCTCTCTCTCTCTGCGCCAGAGAGAGGTCGAACGAGAGAGGCGACCTCTCTCTGTGCCAAAGAGAGGTCGAGCGAGAGAGGTGACCTCTCTCTGGCATAGAGAGATATTTGAGCGACTCTCTGCGCCAGAGAGAGGTCGAGCGGACCTCTATCCGCCAGACGAGGAAACATCGACATAAAATCGTGGGGCGACGGAGAAAACCTAGCCGACGGAGAAAAGAAAATGGAGGAAAGAAAAATCTTACCTCCAAGAAGTTGTCGCCGTTGTCGCCGAGCCCCTAGCCGAAGAAGATCTCACGAAAGGAAGGAGGCGAGATGGTGTCGTGACGGTTGGTATACTATATATATACCTAAGGTAATTTTTCAAATAATGATAGATAAAATAGTAAAAAGACATCCGGAATAGATAATGAATAGCATTCTTTGCCTTAACCTCAGGAATAGTATTACATTCCCCTCTTTATTCCTTTGTTTGGTTGCACCAACTTAAGTTGGAATAGGTGGGACATTTCATTCCCCTCTTTTTCCTTCAACCAAACACAATCTGGGATTTTAACAAATCTAACTCACCTTTTAATTTACCATAATTTTAATCTAAACTCTAGAATTTACAATAATTATAACCCGTCGTGAGTTATCTATTATCTTAAACGTTAGTTACTGATGTGGTTGCATAGTCAACTTTTCAAAAAATATTTATTAATTCTTTTTTCTTTAGTTTTGCCCCATCAGCATACCTGACTATTACCCGCCATAGCTCCAGCTCCGCCTCCACCGTCGCCGCCTTCAGCAAATGCTTCAGATTCATCTAGCAGAACAGCCTTGCGTTGCTCTCCAGGCAACAGATGCCCACCCTTGGGTCGTTTCCGAACAACCGGGCGTATCCCTCTTCTTCCTCTCTTTCCCCCTTCTCTCACCATCAGAGAGTCCTAGGAAGGTATCTCTGGCCTAGGCCGGGGCCGCACCCGCTCGGCCCTCTGCTCGACCCAGGCAGGGTCAGCTTCAAGGGAAGGGCTGCTGCACTTCTCATCCGGCCCGGATCGAAGGCGTTGGAGAACCAAAGCCTCAGCCTTGCCCCAGCGAGAGCGCGATAGTGCACAGGGAAGGGGAAGGCCCTTATCGTGTTCCGGCGCGGCCATTGTCATGTGGCTGGTGCCGTAGTTCTAGCAGAAGGCTTCATCGAGGGTGGAGGGCGGCGCCCAGGTCATATATCTGGAGACCGCCGTCAAAGATGGGATCTTGGGAGGCGGAGGCGACGCCGGTGGAGCCATCCCGATCGAGAAAGACGGGATCTTGGGGGCCTCCACCTGAAGAAGATGATCGAGGAACTTGACTCGGCAGACGGGGAGGACGTGCCCTCGGTGTTCATCTGCCCCAACTCGCTTGAGCCTATGGTGGATCCTGTGACGCTCTACACCGGCCAGACCTACGAGCGCGTCCACATCCTCAGGTGGTTCTCCCTGGGGCACCTCACATGCCCCACCACAGTGAAGGAGCTCTGGGACGACGCAGTCACCCCCAACCGGACTCTCCACTGACTTATCCAAGCTTTGTTCTCAGTGTAAATATACACTTGCGCCTGTGGATTTTGCGGTACATGAGGGCGAGGTTGGCGTCACAGTGGGCGACGTCGCGAGCGTGGGAGTAGTGCAGCGCGGAGACGAGCTGCTGGAAGTAGCGTCGGGCGGCGTGCTCCGGGAGGCGGCCGCATCGGGCGACGCAGGTGAGCAGGTCGCCGCCTGGAGCGTGCTCGAGAAAAAAAAACTAACGAAAAAATTATAATCAAGTATGCTGACGTTGCAAAACTAAAGAAAAAAGGATTAAAAATATTTTTTTGAAAATCTGATTGTGCAGGTCAGCAACTAACATTTAAGGTAACGGATAACTCACGATTGGATGTGGAGCACTCATCGGAATATTGGTGAAGAAAGAGTTGGAGGAAATTGAAGAGATGTGTATGGTGAATCGGAGAGAGAGAATAGCATAAAATTCGAGAGAGAGGGAGAAACATTAATCTGCATATAAGAGAGACATTAAATCGCATGGGGGAGAGAAAGTATTGAACCGCATGGGAGAGATAAGCATTAAACATAAGAGAAAGAAAGGAGAGATCGAGAAGAGAGGAGCATTAAATTGCATGGGAGAGTGGGATGAGCATGAAACGACATGAGGGGAGAGAGAGGTGTAAGTGGGTTTAATTAAATTATATTTAAAATTATTTAAAATAAATAAATATGAAAAAAATCTAAATTACAAACTTTATTTGAAGGTAGTACATGGTAATTTTGAATGTTGATTATATACTTATATAATAATTAAATAACTTAATAAAACAATAACTAATATATATATATATATATAAAATAAATATCCGAATAAATATAATAATAATTATTTATGGAATAAATATTAAAAAGAATAAAACAATAAGTAATACTAATTAAAAGAGAATAATATAAATAAATATAATTTTACTTGAATAATAATGAATAATTAATTTAATTTAATATAAAATTAATAATTACATAAAGATTCTCCCTCAAATACAACCTAAATAAGCATATTGAAAACATACTAAATAAAAAATATAAACAAAACAATAACTAATACTAAATAATTAATCATTATTATTATAAATAAATTTAAAAAAGAATAAAATAAGAAGTAGTAATTGAGAGAGAAATCATTAAAGAGAGAGAGATGAGAGAAAAATCATTTAAAGAGAGGAGAGAGGGAGTTGAGAGCTAGAAGGGGAGGAGAAAGAGATATTCAAAGAAAAAAAAAGAAATTATTAAATGGTAGAATTAAGAGAGAGAGAGAGAGAGAGAGAGAGAGAGAGAGAGGAAAAGAGGAATTATGTGAGTTATTTCAAGGTCTTCCCTCCTCGAGAGAAGAGTGGGTGACTCCTGCGGCGATTCTAGGGTTTCGCTGGTGATGGCTTGGCCGGCCCTCTCCCCCTCTCTCCCTCTGCCTCCTCTCCCCCTCCCCTCCCCCCTGATCCCCCGGATGCCTCGTCCCTTCCCAAGACGCCTGACGCTCGGGGTTCATCAACTCAAAAATCATCAGCATCGATCGTTCCTGATGGCTCCCTTCCTCGATGCAGGATCCCTTCTGCCTCGCCTACCGTTGCCTCCTCAACCCTTCCTCATGAAGAAGTGCCCTCTGGGAAGTCCTCATCCCCTAATCCCCCTGGTGTGTCGAGTTCGGCAACACCCCCTCAGCGGAAACCTAATCTGACGACGGATCCTGGCGTATCACTCTCGTCGAAAGGCGATCCCTCCGTTCCCCCGTCGAAGCCCTCTTCTTGGGCTGATATCCTCAAAAACTCAAACCCTAAAAATGGGTCAGGTACGACATCCTCTCTCCTCTTCTCAAAAATTCAATCTTCCACTTCCGATCGGGTTTCGTTTTTCTCCGATCAGATTTAATCCCTAAGGCAACCATGGGAGATGAGTCTGATTGGCAAATTTCTCAACAAGCCGCCGCCTTTACAAATTGTTCGCTCTTGGGCTACTCGTCTTTGGTATCTTCACGGCTTTCAATCTGTGTTAGATCTTGAAGATTTTTTTTTTGTTTTTCGTTTTAATTCGATTGGGGCTGCAAAGTATGTTTTAATCGGTGGTCCTTGGTCACTTCGTGGTGACGTTATCCGCTTAATTTCTTGGAATCCTTTCTTCAAACCCTAGGAAGAATTGTTTACTACAGCCCCTATGTGGCTGCGTTTACAATCTCTACCCCTTGAATTTTGGGACTTGGCTTGTGTTGAGCATATTGCTAGTAAATTCGGAAAAGTTTTATGCGTTGATGAACGCTCTTTTGGTTTCGAACGTGGTCGTTATGTTCGAGTTTCCATCGAAGTGGATTTGGCCCTCCCCCTTCGCCAGGGGATTTGGATTTCTGCTGATAATCATGAGTTCTTTCTCCTTGTATGTTATAAAAATTTATCGTCCGTCTATTTTCAATGTGGCCTTATCGAGCGCAGAGAATCTGATTGCCCTAAATTATCTGAAAAATTAAAATCGAAGGTTTCTGATCCTATTACGACGAGTTATTCGTGCTCGAATTCTACTCCGACTATTTTCTCGAACATTTCTCTAGTTTCAATGGATGTTTCTGAATTGGGTCATTCCTTTGTTGACCCTCCCCCTTATTCTGCCCCCCGGATGTCCCCCCTAACCCTGATCCTGTGGCTGGTCGTTGAATTGAGGTCCAAAGGAAGAATCGTCAGAGTTCTCCTCGTAGTGCGCGCCATCCCTCTAAGAGTGATGGCCATGCTCGGACCTCTGCCGAAGTCCTGGATTCTCAAGTAGATGAAGATTTTGCTGCAGGTTTAAATCTCTCTTCTTACTCTAATGGTTCTATTAAGCATGTTGATGTTAGACCTAAAGCTTTACATTCCTCTAATACTTTATTTGACTCTGATAATTCTATGCTTTTGGATGTTGTTAGTACTAAACCCCCTAATAAGCATGTTAACAATTCTTCTAAACTAGATAGTAAAGGTAAGTCTCCCTCTAATATTAAAGCTACTCCTAAGATTCCTAATCCTATTACTAGGTCTGTCCCTAGCCTAGCATTTGAGATAGGTTTAACTTTTGGCTCTAAGTCTGGTGTATTTACATCTCCTCCTCTGTCTTCTTCTAATAGAATGCTCACTAAAGGTAAATCTAAGGCCAAACCAAAGTCTCCTAACCTCATAGGTTATTCTAATAAGAGATATAGAGTTGAGGTTGATCCCTCAAGCTCCTCCTTAAAGGTTATCCCTGTGCCTCGCACATCTCCTTCTCCCCATCCTCCCCTTGTTCCCAATGAACATTTTGAATTGGAATGCTAGGGGGCTTAGAGAAGGCATGTGAGAGAATTTCTCACCTTCTATATTAGGTCCTCTAATATCAAGGTGTGTGTCATTCAAGAAACTCACCTTGATGAATCAAAATCTAATAAATTCATTCTCTCACTTGGTAAATCTTAGCTTGGCTCTATCCAGCCTAGCTCTGGAGCTTCAAGAGGTATTATTGTGGCTTGGAATTCTCAATTTGTTCAAGCTCAGTCTATCTCCTCCTGCTCTCAAGCAATTAACATTGTTCTTAAAATAGATTTGGGTGTCCTTTTTTTGCTTTCTGCCATCTATGCTAGTAATGATCCCTCTATAAGGGCCTCCCTTTGGGACTCTTACTCCAATTTAAATCTTACTACTTATTCTTGGCTCCTAATGGGTGACTTCAATTGCATTCTTAGTAGCTATGATAAATGTGGTGGAACCACTTTTAGATTTTCTTTTCCTGTCTTAGATTTCAATAGTTTTGTTGAGAATTGTGGGCTTATTGATATGAGATTCTCGATAATAAGTATACCTGGTCTAACAATAGATTGGGGGCTGAGAAGATTCTTGTCAGATTAGACAGAGTCTTCTCCAATGCTGCTTGGCTCCAATTCTATGGCAATGCTCAGGTCAAACATCTTGCCAGGGTTATCTCAAATCATTGTCCTCTTCTAATCACCATTCCCTCTCTTAATCAACCTAGAAACAAATTGTTTAAATTTCAAAATTTCTGGACTGACTATGAAGACTGCCAAAGTGTAATATCTAATGCATGGAATGAAATCCCTCTTTCTAACTCCCTTCCTAGCTTCTCTAAAAAACTTGAAATTACTAGAAGTGCTCTTAGCCATTGGAACAAAAATGTTCTTGGCAAAATTGAAGAAAACCTTGAAGCCACCTCTCTTGATATCCTCCATGCCGAGGCTATTTTAGAAGCCCCTAACCCCCCTCCTAATTTAGATTCTAAACTTAGATCCCTTCAAAATAAGTTCATTGCCCTCCAAAGATAGATTTATCTTAAATGGTGGACAAAATCAAAGTCTGCATGGTTGCTTGATGGGGATAGAAATACCTCTTACTATCATCGCTTAGTTACTATGAGAAGCAGAATTAACTTCATCTCCTCTATTATGGATAGTAATCATCATTATGTGTGTGATAGTAAGCTTATTCTTAATGCTTTTGTCTCTCATTACTCTAGTTTATGGGATTCTTATACTGTTTCTAATTCTAGCAATGCTTTATGTTCTTCATTTAATTGCATTCCTGATAACTCTATTAGCACTTTAATTGCTCATTTCCATCAATCTGAAATTTGGGCCTCCATCCAGTCACTTGGAAATGGAAAAAGCCCGGGTCATGATGGATTCACGATTGAATTTTACAAGAAATATTGGTCTATTATTAAGATCGACTTCTGTAATGTTCTAAATTCATTCCACTCTGGTGCTTCCCTCCCTGCTAGCTGGAATCAAACTTTACTTACTTTCATTCCTAAGTGCTCTTTTCCTAGTGTTATGAAAGACTTTAGACCAATTTTTCTATGTAATATTTCTTATCGAATTATTGCTAAGCTCTTGGTTAATAGATTAAAAAAATTGCTTCCCTCCCTAATTTCTAAAGAACAGTCAGCTTTTGTTAAAGGTCGTAACATTCACAATAATATCCTAGTTGTGCAAGAACTATCTCATTCCTTCTATTACAAAAAAAGTAAGGTTCCTTTTATTATAGTCAAAATAGATCTTGAAAAAGCTTTTGACACAATTAAGTGGGAAGCAATCCTTCAAGTTCTATCATTCTTTGGTTTCCCCCAAATGTTCATTAATTGGATTCAAAATTGTATTTCCAATTCTTCCTTTACCTGTCTAGTCAACGCCCAAATCTCTCACTTCTTTCCTGCCTCTAAAGGGATTAGACAAGGTGACCCACTATCCCCCTTTCTCTACATTTTGGTGGCTCAAACCCTTTCCAATTTGATTAATGACTCTGTTAACAATAACAAGCTTACTCCCTTCAAGCTGAGGACCCTATCTATCAGCCACCTAATGTTTGCAAATGATTTGATCCTCATTTTCAAAGCAAATTCCAAAAGTATTGATATTTTAAAGTCTATCTTTAACTCATATGAAATTCTCACTGGTCAAAAGTAAACTTTAGCAAATCTGGGATTTTTTTTCCAAATACACCCCTGATTTTGTTAAAAAATCATATTTCTAGTTCCTAGGTATGAAAATTGGTACTTTTCCATTTAAATACCTTGGTACCATGATTGCTCCTAGGAGACTTCCCCCTAGTGCTAATGACCATATTTTAACTATGATTGATTCCAAATTAGGAAGCTGGAAATCTAGTTTTCTTTCCCAATCTGGAAGGCTGGATTTAATTAAATCAGTTCTTAACTCTATTCCTATTCATGCTCTCTCAGTTACTGGGTTCAACAATGACATTTACAATAAAATTAAAAAGAAAATTAGAGATTTATTATGGAATAATGACCCTAATAAAAATGGAATGCATTTACTCAGTTGGGACACTGTTTGCCTTCCCAAATCCTATGGCAGTTTAGTCATTCAAGACCTCCATAATAAAAGATTAGCCTTGCATGCTAAAAGGATTCAATCCTACCTCAACAATAAAGATTTCCTCTGGGTTAACCTAGTTAAATTGAAATACCCTGCTGTTAACTTTATTTCCTACAATGTTGCATCCTCTTCCTGGGCATGGAAGCTATTCTCAGAGGCATTCAATGCCCTCAAGTTTGGTTTTCATAAAGTCATTGGCTCAGAATCAAACACCTCCTTCCTTAATGATAACTGGTTACTAGGCCTTCCTTTGGCCATTAAACCTACCTTCATCAATGTTAATATTTTGAATTCCATTACTCATGTGCAGAATTTAATGAATAATCTTAATTGGTCTCCTTTTATTATTAACACTGTTTGTAATCGTGAATTGGGGGCTGCTATTGAGAGTATTCGGTTGCCGAATGAGCCTTATGAGGATAAATATGTATGGGAGCCAAAGGAGTCGGGTTTGGTGTCCTCCTCATCTGCTTACAAATTTTTTAAGAACCTAAACCAATCTCCTTATGGATCTATCAAGATCTGGCATTGTATTTGGAATTTGGAAGTTTTTCCTAAAGTAAAACTATTTTTATGGAAACTTATTCATGGTCGCTTGTTAACTCGATCGAGATTATTTCATATGGGTATCTCACATTTAAACGTTTGTGTTTTCTATGGTACTTCTGAAGAAACTTCGTTCCATTTATTCTGTGACTGTAGTTTTGCCTCGAAAATTTGGCTTCTCTTGGATTATATGCTGAATTTTAATTTTTCCATAAGGGACAGCTGGTGTTCTGGTAGCTGTTTGCTGCAGGACTGGAATTCCACTGAGAATCCTGGTCCCTCGGCCATTGTTGCTAACACCTTGTGGTTCTTATGGTTTTTTAGAAATTCTATTTTGCATGGTGAGGAGAAACCTTGTAGCCTTACTGCTATAAATCGGATAATTCGATTTTAGGATCAATATAAGAACAATTGCTTATCTGAGGGCAATTCCCTTCCTGTTACCATTAATCCTCTTTGGCACCCCCCCCCCCGTTGGTGTTATTAAAATCAGCTGTGATGGCTCTAGGAAAAATAATAATGGTGGATCCGACTATTTTTTTCGTGATCATCAGGGTAATTGTATTCTTACTTCATGTAATTATTTTACTACTGACTCAGTCTTCATTTGTGAAAGTCTTGCTATAGATTTTGCTCCGAACCTAGCTCTGTCAAATCAGATGCTTTCAGTGGAAATAGAATCGGATTGCAAGCAGCTAATTAATTGTCTTAACCATTCTTCAGCCATCCCTTGGAGAGCATCATCAATTGTTCATGATATTTTATTTACTGTTAATTTTTTTTTCAATGTATCTTTTAACTATATCCCTCGCATTGTAAACAAAGCTGCCAATTGGGCAGCAAATTGGGCTCGAGACCGCAAGGAGTCCACTGTTTGGACCTCTCCTCGGCCGCCTGAGTTAAACTCTATCTTGGATAGAGACTGTATTGTATCCGGCCTTCCCGTAGATTAAGTAATTCCATTCATTTGTTTAGAGAGAGAGAGAGGTACTGAACCCTTGAGAGAGAGAGGAGAGAGAATATGCATTAAATAATAGAGAGAGAATTTATTAAAAGAGAGAGAGAGAGAGAGAGAGAGAGAGAGAGAGAGAGAGAGAGAATTGGGAAAGAGGGCAAGAAACAAAAAGAAATTATTAAAAGAGAACGAAAATCATTAAAAGCGAATTAAGAGAGAAAGGTGAAATAGGAGAGAGAAAGTTAATTTTTTTAAAAAGTTGAAAAATTCTCAAGTTATCATGTCCGTCAATCTTGAGCATTAGAGTGACAAATGGCAATTTTGTATGTTGCATGCTTTTTTAAAATTCTCAAGTTATATGTTGCGTAATTATATGTACGTATAATTTAAATTTAAATAATTTTAAAAATTATGACAAAAAATTACTATAATTAATTTAAATTAAATTATACTTTAAATAGAAATATTTGTACCTAAATAATTAAAAATAATAATAAATATCATATATGTGAAAAATTATAAGTGTAGATCACAATAATAAATATTAACTTAATTGATTTTATATAATTATAAAATCAAAATACAGACATCATTTAAATATAATTTAAAATTTTTACTCTAAATTTGAAACCAAAACTTAACCAAAACAAATCAATATATACATAATATGTAAAAAAAATACATGCGGAAATAGAAAAAATGAAAATAATCTTATGTGTCAAAAATTGACGCTGAATTTTGAGTTCGAAATTCTAAGTGAAAATTATTGATTAGTATGGAAATTTTTTTAGCATAATCGGAATATACCGGAATGAAAATGAAGTTATATATATATAGATGATAATCTTACACATAATAGGATCAATATGAACATACCTTATCATAAAATGAAGAGAGATTCTTGTGAGGATAGTCCTTAAAATATCTTGCAAGAAGTTTGTTATCCCGCTACATCCCCAAAACTGTCATGATCTAATGCCAATTAATAAGCAATTGAAGTATAAATATATGTATGTGTTATCTTCTTTTTCGTCCACTAATTTAATTGGATGGTGTAATAGATACTATCCCGTTTGAGCAACTTCAATCTCTAGATCATCTACTATTGTGAAGTTGCTTTTTTTCCATTACCTATTTTAATCATAAAAGAAACGTTATGATACTTTGGATATTTTAAGTCAAAATCCCACTCCAAATGAAAATTTTGATGCCCAAAAGAAATTTTTTTAGTGCAAGTTGTTACTTTCGTTTTAATAAACAAAAAGGGCTTTTTTACTTTTTTTCATCTAGAAAGTTAATTTCAGATAATTTATGAACATGTTACTGGTGCGATAGTTGCATTCTATATACCATCAAAGAAATAGAATATGAAAGAACACAACTGTTTTCCTTCATTCACTTTTTTACTATAGATTTATTTTCAATACTGCAATCACATCTAAATTGCTAAAATAAAGAATTAACATACTTCAACTATATATATATATAATGTTAAAAAATGTAATGCTAATTTCAAACCACAATGAAATTATAGTGAATACCAGGAAATTGAAAAACTTGGAAAAAAATACTTAATTTAGGAAGTTGAGTTCTAGTTGATCAATCTTGTTAGCAGACAATATATGTTGTTCCAATCTCCACTCACCATACACAGGATCAAAAATGGAGAAAAGTTGTTACATAGAATACAGTGCAAACTTTGCATGCATGTATAACAAATGATACAAACATATGACATGCAAGGGAAATTTTTTAAGTGAAATTCATTTCTTCTTCTAAATTATTGCGCACGTGTCATTTCTTCTTCTAAATTATTGCATATGTGTCATTTCTTCTTCTTCGACGGCATTCGCACAGTAGCAAGTGGTGCGTCATTTCGTCTTCTTCTTCGTAGCACTACAACATCATTTCTTGCGCAAGCGTCATTGGCTCATGCAGCAGCACCATAGGCCTCCGTCGTCCATTGTTCACTTCCTCTCCTCCCCTGTTTCGTTGCGTTGAGTGAATTGCAGTCAATTGTTGTGTACAGTACTGTTAGGAAGGGTTGTGCATATATTCCAATTTTATGCAAACATTGGTAGATTGCTCGACATGCATTTCTGGAAGCAAGAGGCATTTCTTCTTCTTCTTCTTCTTCTTCTTCTTCGGTACTGTTGGAGGATGAGGTTTCCGCATTTCTTCTCCATCAAACAAAACATAAGTTCCAAACACATGAAAATGACTCATGCTCCAAATATAGGACGTAGAATAACAGATAAGAACAATTCATCTTATTCCTTTTATAAATATCAAATTTGTTAAATCTTCTACATAGTTTTTCTTTGTATCTCTGGAGTGAGATCAGACGCCTGTTAATGTCAAAGGATCTTCAGATGTTAAAAACAAACAAATGAAAGCACAACTGTAATACATTTCCTTCCATTTTTTTTCTTCTATACCTTTCTTCATCACTGCCTTCTCCTCCTCTTCTTCTTCCTCTTCTACATCATATCCACTATAAACTCATTCTGTTCATATATATTTATCCTGCCCTTATGTTCATGAATTAGAATGCATTAGGCAATAAAAAAACCATTATCTGAGATCCTAAAAGACAGGAAAGTGATAACCGATAGGCTTCAAAATCTCAACTCTACCTTCTTCGTCTTCGTCTTCCTCATCATCGACATTTCCCCCCTTCACCAATGTCATCTCAATATGCTCCCCTAAAGCATTGGTATATATATAGAGAGACATGACACAAAGAGAGATAGAGACATGATTCAAAAATTGAAAGCAATTATTACTTTTTATTTTAATTGTTGTAAATTTACAGTTACTGAATGGGTTGTAAGTTCACCGTTATTGATCGGAATGGGAGAGATAGAGAGACATGGCAGAGAAAAAATAGAGGATATTAAATGTGTCATGTGCATACGTGTGAATTGAAATTGAGGGGAGAGAAGATTAAACGTGTAGACGTTAAGGGGAGAGATTAAGGGGCGAGAGGAGAGGAGATTAAATGTGCACATAGAAGAAGAAATGTTATATAATTGATTAGAGAAATTCAAAAAAAAAAGAGGAATAAAATTCAAAAAATTTAGAAAATACAATGCCGGCAAATTTTCCTTGGGAGAGTGTCATGTGGCAAATGTGAATCTTATTTTTATATAGATATATAGATTAGGCTAACTTTTTTCTTTAAATATGATTATCTCAAATTTATTTAATTATTTTATTGAAAAAATGGTCAAATTTGACAATGAAGTATTGAAAAAAGTGAAAATTTGCTCCTTAAATATATTTTGGATCAAAACTACCCTTTATATAATTTGACCCGGTTTACTCTTTTTCTAACAGAAGTTCATGTCAGCAAACTGAAGCCGATGTGGAAAGTGAAACTCGGCAATATAAGATGCCACTGTGGGGAAAAACACGTGGCAGTTATTTACGAACAAGGATAATTTTGGCTCCAAAAATACTTCAGGGGTACATTTGCACCCTTAAATATGTTTTGAGCCAAAATTTCTCTCGTTGTTACATATAAATAAATTCTAATTTGGAAAAAAAAAAGATTTGGTGCAAGGCAATAACTATCCTAACTAAAAGCGATAAGGTCAATTCAGTAAAAATGAACACCAAAGCTTCAGAAAAGAAACAAACAAAAAAGAATCAAATCTCTTCTTATTCATGTACCCAAGTCATGCAAGAGAAATATGAGAAATAAAAAAACTTGCTGCTGGCAAAAAAAATTTGTCAGCAATGTAAGAAAGACCGAAAGAGATGATAATATGGTATATGAAATACAAAAACTTCTCCTTTCAAAATATATAGCAAATCTATCATATATTTATGTACTAGTTCATAATTCTTATATACCCAGGGTTCTACTGCAGAAAAATCTAAATTATTTTTGGACAAAAGTAAAACCAAGCAAAGGTTCTATGATTTTCCACCGTTTCACATGTGCTCAAAATTATATACATTTCTAAAACTATTTCTCATTTTTTGTAACAGGCCAAGTGTTTCTTACCAGAGAAAAGGTCTAAAGAGACTTAACTTCATATACTATATTTTATATTCTTCAAACTATCAAAAAAAGAGGAATAAACGGAATGAATAAGAATACAAAAAATGAGAAAATGATCAAACTTGTCCCAAGTATTAAAAAGGGTGCAAATTTGCCCCTAAAATATTTTTGGGGCCAAAATTGCCTTTGTCCATACATAATTGCCGCATATTTTTTACTGTGGCATCTTATGTTGTCGAGCTTCACTTGTCACGTCGGCTTCTGTTTGCTGATATGAACTTTTGTTAGAAAAAAAAGTAAATTTGATCTAATTATGCAACAACGAGAGTAATTTTGACCAAAATATATTTAAAGGGCAAATTTGCATATTTTTCAATACTTCAAAGACAAATTTAATCATTTTCCTTATTTTATCTGTATCAATTGTATAAATACACTATCAAAGTTATAACAATTATATTTCACTATTAAATAGTTGTATATCAGTTCATTAAGGGTTGATGAGATATTATTAATATAAATTTCTAAAATAAAATAATTAATTTTATTATCCCTACTTCCTGTGGCATTATTGAGTATTAAAACAATTCAAGTGAAGTGTGATGAGTGTCCCGAGCATCTCTGCCCTTCCTCATCCCTTCGTCCCACCCTCTCAGTCGTCTCACCCTCCGGATCCCCCCGATCGATCCCGCTGGTCTTCTTCCCCTTCAAGACCGTCTACCCCATCGGTGGCCTCCACTCCATCGTCTCCTCCAGTTCAAAAATCGACATCCTGGGCTTAGATCCTTCAAAATGGAAACCCTAATTCCAAAATTAGGGTTCATCTCCGATCCTTTCCAAGATTCAATCGGCGACCTCCGATAGAGTTTCCTTCACCACTGAGCAAACCTAGTCGTGGCGTTAACCCTAGGAGAAGAGCCTGATCGGTAATTAGTTGATGATCGCTGGTTTACTTTTGAACATGGTCGCTATATTAGGGTTTGTGTTGAGATCAACCTTGCTTTTCCCATTCGTTAGGGCGTGTGGATTTTGGTGGATGATTCTAAATTTTTTCAACCAATCGTTTACGAAAATCTTCTGATTGTTTACTTCCAATGTGGTGTAATCGGTCACCATGATTCCAACTGTCCGATTATTTTAAATCGATCTAATTCTAAATCAAAGGGTTTTGTTCCAGAGAAATCTCCTTCAGAAATTTCTTCTAATGTTTCTATGTCCCCAGAATTGATTCAATCGATGGACCCTAAACCTAACTCTTTGTCGAACCCGACTTGCGGCCCTTGGATCTAAGTCCAACACCGTAATTATTTTTGACGAAGCCCTCGTAGTGTGCATTCCCCTTCGGGGATAACCGTGCTCGAGCTGGGGAGGACTCTGGGGTTCTGACGGGCCGCAACCGTTAGGGAGATGATGCACCGATTTCGCCCAAATTTAATTATCGAGTTAAAAATCCTATCCCTAAAGGTAAATATGCTTCCATGCCTGATGCTTTTGGTTAGAATATGAGGATAGTAGCAATGTTGTTTTAAATGCTTGGAATGCTAATAATTATCATGAAACTGTTTCTGCTTTCATAAATAAATTGAGTAGCACTAGAGGTGCTCTTTCTTATTGGAATAAGCATAGCTTAGAGAATTTGGAAACCCTCTTGGATTATACTTCAAATGACATTACTTTATTAGAATCCTTAGAGGGTACCCCTACTGCCCCTCCCAATATTGATTCTAAACTTAGGGAATTACATAATAAACAGATGGCCTTACTAAGACAAATTTGTTTAAAATGATGGTCTAAATCCAAATCTAATTGGATTGCTAATGGAGACTTAAACACAGCTTACTTCCATAGAGTTGTTACTATGCGTAGGCGTATAAACTTTATTCACACTATCTCCAATGCTCAAAATGTTATTCTATTTGATGATAAAAATATTGTGAATGAATTTGTAAGTCATTATACTTCTTTGTGGAATAGTCCTAATGTTGTTTCTAATATCAGTTTGGCTTGGCATCATACTAGCTCATTTAAATCCTGATCATGCTAATATCTTAATTTCCCCTATTACCCTACATGAACTTTGGTATACTATCATGTCTTTCAAAATTGATAAAAATTCTGGTGTAGATGATTTCACCATTGAATTTTATAAGCATTATTGGAATATTATTGCTGATACTTTTTTCAATCTATTCAATTTTTTTTCCATCATGCTATTATTCCTTGTGACTGGAATCAAATTCTATTAACTTTTATTTCCAAAATTAAGGACCCTAAATGTGTTAAAGATTTTAGACCTATTGCTTTGTACAACCTCTCTTATCGTATTTTATTTAAGATTCTTGCAAATAGATTAAAGCTGTGTTTGCCTAGCTTAATTTATTCTGAACAATCTGTTAATATACATGATAATATTCTTATTGTTCAAGAGCTAGCTCATTCATTTTATGATTCTAAGAGCAATGTGTCTTATATCATTGTTAAGATTGATGTTGAAAAAGCCTATGATCGGTTAAAAAGGGAGGCTATAGTGGAGGTGTTAAAAAGATTTAAATTTCATGATATGTTTATTAATTGGATTCATGCCTATATTTCAACTCTCTCTTTTGCTTGTATTGTTAATGCTCGGACCTCTAATTTTTTCCCTTTAACTGAGGGATTAGGTAAGGTGATCTAATTTCACTTTTCCTTTTATTCTTGTTTCTCATATCCTTACTCAACTAATTAACTCTGTTGTAGCTCATAAAAAATTAACCCCCTTTAAGTTCAAGAATAGCTTCCCCATTAGCCACTTAATGTTTGCTGATGACCTCATTTTAACCTTCAAAGCTAATTCCAAAAGTTTAAAATCGGTTAAATATTTTTTTTCAACTTATGAAGTTTTAATTGGACAGAAGATAAATTATTCTAAATCTGATATTAATTATTTTCCTAAAGATGTTTCTTCTTCTTCTTCTAGAAATAGGATTTCTAATTTTCTTGGTAAGAAAATTGGTAAGTTTCCTTCTAGATATTTGGGTGTTATGATGTCTCCTAGGAAACCCCCTCCTAATCATGATCAAATCCTTTTCCAGATTGATGCAAAGGTTTGCAATTGGAAATCTTCTCTCATCTCTTAAGTAGGGAGATTAGTGCTTATTAAGTCTGTGTTGAACTCAATCCCTACTCATGCTATATTTGTAACTTGGTTTAATAAAGACTTGAGTAGTAAGATTGAGAAGAAATTGAAGGACTTTCTTTGAAACCATGATTCAAATAAAAATAGTATCCATCTTATGGAAAAATGTTACCCTCCCTAAATCCTTAGGAGGTCTTGGTATCCAAGACATTAAAATCAAATGCTCATCCCTTCATGCTAAGACAGTGCAAGCTTATTTAAACAATTCCAACTTTTTATGGGTAAACATTGTAATGAAAAAATATCCTAAAGTTTATCGGTTCCTCCTAAAAGTCTTATTGGGCTTGGAAATTATTCCTTAAAGCATATGCTAAGCTTCACTTTAGCTTTAAATATGTTATTGGTAATGGCAGCAATACTTCTTTCCTTTATGATAATTGGATCCTAGATTCTCCCTTAGCTTTGAAGCCTTCCTTTATTAATTAATATGATAGCTTATCTCATGTGCATCATTTAATTCATGATCATGAATGGTCCTCTATTGTGGGTCTTACTTTATATAATAATGATTTATGGAAGATCATTTCAAGCATTGAGGTTCCAATATACCCCGATGATGATTTAATGGCTTGGACCCCTGAAAATGGTGGTATGGCAATGTCATGCTCCAAACCTCGACATGATCGGCCAGAGTACCACCCATACTCTGCAGCCTAACCCAACCATGACAACCAGAATAATAACACAAATCTTGTACAGTTTATAAAACCAATCCAATTGCAATAATTCATAAATTAAAGAAAATCCCAAACCAACACTTAAAACAATTTCAATAGCTGCAGCAGTTCAAATTCTTTTTAGGAAAACACCAGTTTAACATAACAAAGTCTCTCAACATCAAAAGTGTGGAAATAAGAAACCAAACCCAAGTCTACAAGACTAAAAAAAAACATAAAATCCTCTACAGACTCGGGTATACACCCAGACCACGACACATCACGAGATCTGTTGTCCCTGCCGCAACCTACCGCGCTACTACATCCCAATACCTTTTTGATCACGCTCAGATGCTACAAAAATAATAACACATAAAAATGTAAGTCCAACTAGAATTTAGTGAGTGGTTCAGTCCTCTATCCACCATGTCCAATTAATATAAGTCCTGTGAGTTAATATATAATATGTAAGCATAACATTCATAAGCAGTACCAAGAATGCATAATCACCAATCCATATATAACATAGCAACACAGGAATGCATAATCACTAATCCATATATGGCATAGCAACACAAGTATGCATAATCACCAAATCTAACCAAGCCACCTTGGTCGGTCGTCAGTGTAGCGGGTTGACGAGCATCCCGATCGAGGGACCCATAAGTCCTATATCCAAGGACCCGCCGGTCCAATAATCCAGGGACCCGTCGGTCCTACGAGTAGGTCACTGAGCCTAGCTCTGGCTCAGCAAGCTTCTCGCCCATGCCACTCCGGGTCGATCGTCAGTGTAGCGGCTAATGAGCTTCCCGATCCATAAACTATAAGGGAGAGAGAGCAATCACAAGCACACACAAGTATCCAAGCATAATCAACATAATCATAAAAGAAAATAAAGACATCATCCACCTAACCAATATAAATGCTCTAGGGCCATTAGGGTCCTTAATATCCCCTGTGCATGTATGTATTCCATGGTCGTACCCCGGCCTTTCCATATCCACATACCAAACATGTCTACATACCATTATATTCACATGCTACATATTCATATACCAACATGTCCATATGTCATTATATCCACATGCTACATATCCATATACCAACATGTCCATATTGTACATAATTACCTATCCAATGCATAACATAGAAACGACATATGAAACTATAGTAAATCTCCAACATGAAGTAATCATCCACATCATAAGAACACCGTATCCGTACACATAGGAAACAACTACGCATAGCATTAATAACATGTCATGATGTATAGTAATAAGGTTAGCCAAAAGTCCATTCGACCCATGTCCCTAACCTTATAGGGCCGGCCACCCACACCCGGGTATTTCCCAAAAGGGGAATACGGCCCTTACCATCTTCCAATAGTGAAACCACCCTATAATGTCAATCTAATAATCAATAAGTTTCTAAGTGAGCCTAGGTTCCATGTATTCATAGGAAACAACTACGCATAGCATTAATAACATGTCATGATGTATAGTAATAAGGTTAGCCAAAAGTCCATTCGATCCATGTCCGTAACCTTATAGGGCCGGCCACCCACACCCGGGTATTTCCCAAAAGGGGAATACGGCCCTTACCATCTTCCAATAGTGAAACCACCCTATAATGTCAATCTAATAATCAATAAGTTTCTAAGTGAGCCTAGGTTCCATGTATTTCCTAAATTTAAGTCTCTACATTCAATCTTGTCCTAATCACATTTAGATGAATCCCTAAGGTGAAGTCTCTACAATTTATCATGTTCCAATGTAATCTACATGAACCACTAAGGGGCGGCGGCATACACTAATTCCATCATTCATCATTAGTTTATTCACTAAACCACCATGGCCTCTCCTTTTCCAACAACCCAAAAACATCAACAAGAACATAAAAACCCCAACAAGAACACAAGAAGGAAGGGGCGGCACAATCAAAATTGGCCATGAACCATGCAGCCAAGGATCCCAAATCGATTCAAAATCCATGATAATTGGGATGTCAATCCTTCATTCTACGATCCGATTTCGATAGGGAGAAAAATCAAACAAAACCAAACGAGATTCCCACACAAGGGGCGGCGGCATGGGTGATGAACAAGGAAGAGAGAGGTCCAAATCCACTCACTAGAGAAGAAAATTGAAAAGGAAGACAGTCCTCCGCGCTCCCATGTCAATTAAGTCCAGGTGCGCTTCCCAGTTTCAAGTCCTACCACGCCTTCTCCTTCCCTCTCATGTATCCCAAAATATAGCCGTCCAAAATAGATCTCCATCATTCTCATCAAGGGGCAAGGGTTCTCGGATATGCTCCCCAAATTTCAGTCCGATCTCCCCCAAGATAGTGTCCTGATCGCCTGATTTGGCAAAACTCGATGTAGCAGAATCCTGGAGAAGAAGACCAAGAACAAGGCTTCGATAAATCCATCACAGTGATGGATCCGGCCATCCAAAACTAACCTCCACCGATCAAAATATAAATAATGAAGTCTAAAACTTACTGTCCAAATTTCATTACGATCCGACCACGGACGCTCCGTCAATCGCAATGTTTGATGGTGGCCGACGCTATAAGAGCTGTCTGGCGATGTTTCCCCTCCTTCCTCTCCATGTGTGCGCCTCTTCCTATGGACGCCCAAGGGGGTGTGCGGCTGCTGCTATGAACCGTGTTGGCCTAAAGTTTTCTACCTTGGTCTTAATATCGGTTTTGATGATAACAAGTATGGAACTAATGTTTCATTGAGAAATACTTTCAGGTTCCAAGTCGATTAGCGCACGACGTCCGCGATCAAAAAAATTAGAGAAATCGGCAAGGACGCTCGTCGACGCTTGGGATTCTTCGAGAAGTTAGAGTTTAGGTTTAGGGTGTCTAGCATGTGATGTAATCCTCTTTATGATGCAAAGAACCCAAAAACCAAATTCGAACCCCAAATATGAAAACTCAGAAACTGTCCTGAAATTCACTAAGCCTAGGGAGCTCCTTGGAGGGCTATATGACCTAGATATTTTTTTGACACAAAAAATAGCGGTAATTATTCCTTGGGTAAAAACTAGAGAATGAGGTATTTTTAAAGAAATTTTGGAAGCCTTTAACATACCCATATTTGACCAGGGAGATTAGAAAATTTTCGTTTTCCGAAAATTTGTACTAGACTCCAAAAACTAGATTTTGATCCTTAAAGATTTTGATTTTTTAGATATTTTTATTGAATCCAAATGGAGGGTAATCCTTATATAACATTTATGTTTTAAATTAACTTAAAGTTAAAAAATATTATATAAGTAGACTTAGCGAAGATGGAATTAGAAACGATCAAACAAGCAAAAAAAACCAAGTAGAGCAGTCTGCCCTGCCCAAGTTCGATCGACCGACTGGTCGACTGGCGGCATTTCGGTCGATAAACCGGTCGACCGAACATTACCCAAAAGCAGTAGATTACCTTCGGTTGCTTGGCGGTCGCTCGGTCGGTCGACCGACGATCGACCGGACAAGCGACTAGCAGTCGGTAATGGGCAAAATTTCGCCCGTTGAGAAGAGAGGTGTTTCTCTTCTCTTCATGACCTATAAATATAAGGCAATGAGAGTCTTCCTCCCTAATGTTGATCACTCCTAATCTCATTGAGCCATATTTTGATCAATCCTAAGCCCTCATTGAGCAAATATTGTGAAAATCCTAGCTTGAACATTTCATCTCCTTGATTAAGCCTTTACTTCATTGCTTCATCATCAAAGGCATCAAGAGAAAGCTAGGAATCTTATTGTGGAGCTAAGTAATTTATTGTTTGATTTATTGCTCCATTTATTATTGTATTTTATTGTTTATTTCATTGTATTTGAGTGTGTGTAAACCTAGAGTGCTAGGTTGATTGAGTTGGTGGTTGCCTTGGTATTAAGGCTTAAATCCACCATTGTAAACTTAGTTTACTAGGATTAGTTGAGTTATCCCTTAGGTTGAGGTGGGAGAGTGCTCTCAGTAGGAAGACGGGATACTTCCGGGTGTGGAAGTGTCTTCGGTTTGAGAGCGGAGACTTTTCGGTGTAAAGTCCTCTTTGTAAGGGAAACGATATAATCTAGTAAAGCTAGTTTAGAAATCCTAAGCGGGGTGCTTATGTACGTAGTGGAGTAGACATTGGGACTGAACCACTATAAATCATTGTGTTAGCATTGTGTACTTTGCGTATCTTATTATTTATCGTTTATATCTTGCTTCCGCATTTAGTCGTTCAATCGTAAATTACCTAAGTAGTTTAAGAAAAGTTTAAAATCGAATTTAGGCAAATAGATTTAGTTAACACACTATTCACCCATCCTCTAGTGTGGCCATTGCACCAACAAACCGTGCACCCCCGAGGGATGAGGTATAAATACTAAAACTTCAATCGTCAAATGAGCAAAATATTCCTTAACTTAAGTTGAGTCTAAAACAAGCCATCACTCAACCACTTCAAGTTTGTTTTGAGTTCCGTTTGAACCTCTGAACTCATCTCGAACCCAACTAACCATCTAAGGACTAATCAAACTTAGATAAATTAATTACCTTGCGCATAAAGACCAATCTTCAATTCACGCCCTCCGGTGTTTCATCTGGCCCATCCTATCGCGCGACCAAATTATCCTGTTGGAACAATTTAATTAAAAAAATCTGCAGGTATTACAATATTCCCCCCTCAAAGAAAATTCGTCCTTGAATTTGGGGTAAGTTAAAGGCTCATCAACCACAAAACTCGAATGAGAACTTAGCTGCGCTTATTGCGCGCCATCAAACATCTGCCATACCTGACACCAAAATTATGTTTCTAAATTCCTTGGACTTCATCTTTTGTCTACTATTCATCCATGACTCCCGTACAATAAAAATACTGGCCTATCATGCACAGTCTCAATAGATTAGATGCACGAGTCTTCTCACCACTATCCAACTCGGGTGGTTGAGGTATTTTGTCGTTGGCCTTGGTCCGGATGCATATATAAGCAACCCCGACACTTGAACCCTCCCTCGGAGCTCAAACCTTGCGGCCGCGTACCTCACCAATACCAATCCAAGCATTATCAATCCTGGGTGTGTTTACCTAGCCGTCAACAAAAATTTTGCAGTTGCCATTTAGAATAATAAAATCAAAATTCTAACTTGCACATGAATTCAATTTCGGCACACAACTCTTGTCCAAAATTTGAAATCTTTGGGCATCAACCTACCCACTAATCCAAAATTTCGACCGCCAAACTCCACCATGAAATGCAATCAATACTTACAGTGGTACCAGTTTCTCTACTTCACTCATACGCACACAATTGTCTACAAAAATCAGCCTCAAATGAGGTCACACTAAAAATATCCAACACTTAGCTAAAGTTCCTGCACCTCTCAAACATAATCAGATTAACTTTTGCCACCATTGACAAAGCCCCGGTTTTTGGTTCAACAATCACGAAAATCACATATTGAGCATGTTTGTATGTCATATTATCTACTCTCCAAGCTTTAGGTCATTTGGACAATATATCGATCACGAAATAGTGTGATGAAAATGTCAACTTAGATTTTCCCGCAATGAGTAATAGTTTTCACAGTTTTTTCAACCATTTTGCTAAATTCATATCTTTACCATTTTTCGACCGATTTATCTCATACTTGATTCATATGCTTGTCCTCATGTCCTATAAGCCCTTCCCAAATAAGTTTCACTGTCATAGGGTGACGACTCGCCCTCTGAAAACAACGCCAAACTCACTACCAATTATAAAATCTGCTATATGCAGAAATGGACCATTTTGGTTAGCCCACTAGTCAACTACACCGCTCACTCATCTCAGCTCGGAACCCACTGAAATTTGGTATTGGAGTTGTGCATACCTCCCACTAACTAACCCCAATAGTTCGCACCAATCGGTTGACACCTCAATCTTCAAGCTCTGTCAAAAGTAAATAACGAATCATTTCTAGACAACTAGAATGCTTATAAGCCCTTTCCCTCCATAACCATCAAGGTGTAGGATTTTCGGCCCCTAACTCGATCAAACCAACCACACCTAGTTTCCCCTATGCAGAACTCGTGTAGATGCCAGGATTCAGAAATCAATTGCTAGGAAAAGGACATAAACCTATGAGCGTGCCATTTCACCAAACCCTAAGTGAGCAAGTTTAGACCATAGCTCGACGTATACCATGAGCTTCCACCTAAGGTAACTCAGCGCCCTTGGCCACACCTCGGCCTTCTCCAATAAATACCTATCACCTTATCCTCAAGAACAACAAAATAGAGATTTTTCTCAAGGACCATCATGACACACCTTAAGGAGTCCTAGAGGAATCTTCCCCTCCAACACTCCACTAGTTATCATATGACATTCCAAATCTCAAGGAAAATCATCCACTACAACCATAACTCATCAAGGACAGTTCCATAACCCTACAATCTGAGTTCTAAAATTTCGTATCATTTCATCCTCGAACATGTGACTGCGCTAAGAGTAGGCAAGTCCCTAAAGTTTTATGGCTACTCATATGCCACCAGCCTCGTGATAGCCAACCACAATATTAGATTTGACGTGTTACGCAATTAATATTCAACATAACATTCATAATAGCTAAGCCCACTCTTGACCCGACTGTACAACTATAATATACCTAGGCTCTACAATGTCATAGACATTATGAAATCAAATTCATAAGTAGGGCTACTCTGATAGTTGAGGTATTAGACCGAACTCCTCGGGTGCATTCGTAAACGCCCCATCCCGGCCCTCTCTAGGACCCTAAACTCCCGTCAGGGTACTCTACTATAATTACCAACCAAAACCAGTCCTAGATAAATCCACTAAGCATTATGAAGTAGATTATTCACACATAAAATATTTGAAACCTATGGTGTCTCAATCATAATTTCAGCACTTATCATAAGCTTAGAAAATTTTCAGCATGGTATATTATATCTATCACACCACCCTATTCACATTTGAAAATTCAATATTTTCCAACACCGATCTGAGATATAAATAATACTAATTTATGGCATAAACACACATGCAAGTAATGCTACGTAAATACCAACTCCAGAAAAATTTCACAACATAAGAGTGTTTCATGAAATGAACTTCAGCATGACTTCATTATCAATAACATAGTTTAATCCAATCCTTTATGAACCAATTCCAATATACATAATAAAACTCTTACTCTACCTATGATAACCAAATAAAGCAATAAATCCCACATGTATATATTCAATATAAGAATTCATCCAAGCATGAACAAATTTGAAACTTACCATCTAAAATCTGACATTTGTATCACTTATAAATCCGAATTTTAACATGTAATAAAGCATATCTAAATCTGAAATTTTAGCACTAGAATATGTGTTTCAAAACCCTAAAATTTTATTGGCGCCTTACCATGCATCAAGGCCCCTTCCCCAATTATACATTGTATCCTATCTTAGAATGTATGCCACAGAATCTAGTTTTTTTTCAATGAGGAAGTATAATTCACTTAACTTGAGAATTTCAACCCTACACAGCCCGTAACAACCCAAAGTTTTCCACATCTAAAATGCCTCACAACCAAACATACCATAGTTTCTTAATTCCAACCCTTTTCCTAACATCAAAATCTAGATTCACCACAAGCTGTAATAGAACTTTCATCTAGAACCGTTCAACACTTAACCCTTAAAGTAGGGTCTCTAGCCAAGTACCCATAATAAAGAGTCTCATTTCATCACCAAGTCACTCAAACCTTCTGTCACGCCCCAACTTAGGGTCACGTGACCGGCCAGATATGTGCATGTACCCCGCAGCCTAACTCATGCACATGCCTACTCATAAAGATAACAAAAGAACAACAGCTTTTATCAATAAAAATAACTAAAATAGATTTTTATTTCAAAACATCAAACTATTTAATAAAT
Source organism: Canna indica (assembly GCA_034359265.1). Classification (NCBI taxonomy): domain Eukaryota; kingdom Viridiplantae; phylum Streptophyta; class Magnoliopsida; order Zingiberales; family Cannaceae; genus Canna; species Canna indica. The sequence continues at coordinate 18,385,424 of CP136894.1, forward strand.
AGTTCAAGTGCGAAAATAAATGAACCAAAGAGCAACAACCCTTTTAACGAATAAAATCTGAAATAAAAATATGAATATCCCCACGGAACTACAACTCTAAAACATCATATCATAAGTGCATGACCAATCTACTACCGACTCGACTACGACGCCTAACAAGGACTGCTATGAGATCATGTGGCTCCTCTGCCCTCCAGTCGTGCCAAGTGCTCCAGCCCACCTCACCGGTCAGGCTCTGCAAAATTAAAAAAATGACAACGGATGAGTTCAAATAACTCAGTGAGCGATTCTACCAACCCCCAAGAAAAACCAAACACAGATATGATGCATAAAGCAAAACTCATGACTCAAGCATGAGAGGTCACAAGGGAGTAACCAGCTAACAGGCCATCAGGCCACCACCAGCCCGAAGGCAGCCAACACCCAAACGGTGAACATCAATAGGCCTAAGCCTACCATGCCCTAAGACAACAAAACATACTAGGATAATCGAAAAGGCCCTCCGGACTTATCCTAATATAAAGAAACTCGGGAGCAATTGGGATTGGCCCGTCTGAACTTGCTCCACGAGACGCGTAGGAACAATCGAGAATCGCCCATCCGAACTTGCCCCTTTAAGATATCACAGGAATAATCGGGATTTGCCCGTCCAAACTTATTCCTTAAAAATACCATAGAAATAATCGGGATAGGTCCTCTAAACTTATTCCACGAGGTCACCAGAACAATCGGGATTTGCCCATCCGAACTTGTTCCAAAAATAACGTATGAGTAATCAGGATTCGCCCATCCGAACTTACCCCTTTTAAATATAGAATCTTGGAAACAATCGAGATTTGCCCATTTGAACTTGTTCCGCAAGATACGCATGAACAATCGGAATTTGCCCATCCGAACTTATTCCACATGTTAGGAATTAGTCATCCAACCTTTCGTGCCTAGCCCGCTATCCAGCTCCTCAACGAGCCTCTCCGTCATTCACAAATATATGGCACAACATGACCTAAGTCAAGTCTCTCCTATGGTGTCTTAGGGGTGTCCTCATGGGGAAGCGTCTCAACACTCCAATACCTGATCCCAACTCTTAGACCCGTAATGTCATAACATGTGAGATTTTATTTCATGCATAACTTATTTGTTGGTTCATAACCAATTATGCCCGAAACAGATGTATCCAACTCGAATCTGATCTCCAGAGTGTGACCTATGTTTTCAAACTATGTTTTCTGATCAAAACGATATGTTACATGACTATATTCAGAAAAATACACAAACCACAATAAGTATTTCAAAAATAACACAGATTCATCATCTCAGTATGTAATTTCAGCAACATTGAATTTTCAACATTGCATGAAAATAATTCCGAAATTCACAAAAATTAGATCCCTAATTATCATCAAATCAGAATACTAATCTTGAAATGAATCTCATGACTTTCATACTTATTAAACAAGGCTAACAAGCATCATGATCAAGAGCCCATCTCAAGAACTCTCATGCTATCAATATAAAAAATCTTAATTTTGTAAAACATGAATTCTAACCAAAAATCACAGATTAATTACAATGCATGCTTTGACATATAGGAACTCAAATTGATAGGCAATATAAAGCATGGATCTCAAGAACACCAAGAACCCTCACTTAGGCATTTCATCGAACATCTTGAGGGCACCCTCACCTCCACCTTGGCCGAGCACCCCTAGGATCATCCTAGGGCTGCCAAGCCCCAAAGGGGAGGGTTTAGGATCTCCTCAAGCACGTCAAACAAAAAGAAACGGCGAGAATTCGAGAGATCATCGGAAAACAAATCAATAACATCATGCTTCCAAGAACGGCTTTAAGAATTCGAAGAAATCCGAAAAGGAGGGTAAAACCACTCACCTAAATAGGAAGGATAACTGCAGGAGAAATCCCGGACAACAGCCCTCGAATTCGGCTTCAAGAATCGGCGGCTCAACTCAAAGAAGGGGGAAGAGAGGGCTGCGGCTCCTCCTCAAGCCGCCGGCTTGGAGAGAGAGAGAGAGAGAGAGAGGCGGCTCGGCTCCAAGGAAGGGAGACGGGAAGAAGGGGAGGCGGCGGCTTGGACGACTGGCCTTGCTCGGTGGCTCCAAGAGGGGGAAGGGAGGGGCGGCGGCTTGGGCGACTGGCTCCTCTCTTTTCTCCAATCAGCTGAGGCGGCTCCAATGGGGAGCCGCCAGCCCTAGGGGGGGTTTTATAATCCCCTCCCACTACCACCTAACCACACCCTAACCCACACTCTCCTCAACCCAAATCCGCAACCCGCTAACCCAAACTATCCCCATGATAAAATACAAGGAATAAACACATGCTCATCCACATGCAACATAATTAAACAATCATGCACACCCAACATAAAATTAATTAAATTTATCTACGCAAGCAAATTTTGCATAACTCATATTCCTACTTACTCGAGCTCGCAAGCTCGCACCGGACCAAGAGTCGACTTGGCTCGACCCCAAACTAGCTCGCTAGGCTGACAAATACAAACATAGATGAAAAACTAAAACTAATATCTAGGATATTACACCTTTACGCATAAATGTATGTCAAAACAGTTATTTATCAAGGTTATATTCCCTATCACCAACCATCGGCCACGAGATTGTCCTATAATACCCAATCTCATGACTAGGACATACCATATGTTGACATGCTAGCAATGCCTCTATACAATACCTAATGTCCTATTGTCATAGCCAAGACCTAACCTGCTCTGATACCACATTGTCACGCCCAAAATTCGGACATGACTGGCCAGAGTACCACCCGTACTCTGCAGCCTAACCCAACCATGACAACTAGAATAATAACACAAATCCTATACAATTTATAAAACCAATCCAATTGCAATAATTCATAAATTAAAGAAATCCCAAACCAACACTTGAAACAACTTCAATAGCTGCAGCAATTCAAATTCTTTTTAGGAAGAAAACCAGTTTAAGATAACAAAGTCTCTCAACATCAAAAGTGCGGAAATAAGAAATCAAACCCAAGTCTACATGACTCAAAGAAAACATAAAACCCTCTACAGACTCGGGTATACACCCAGATCACGACACATCACGAGATCTGTTGTCCCTTCCGCAACCATCCGCGCTACTACATCCTAGTACATTTCTGGTCATGCTCAGATGCTACAAAAAGAACAACACATAAAAACGTAAGTCCAAGTAGGACTTAGTGAGTGGTTTTGTCCTCTATCCACCCTGTCCAAGTAATATAAGTCCAACAAGTAAATATATAATAAGTAAGCACAACATTCATAAGTAGTACCAAGAATGCATAATCACCTATCCATATATAACATAACAACACAAGAATGCATAATCATCTATCCATAAATGACATAGCAACACAAGTATGCATAATCACCAAAACCAACCAAGCCAACCGGGTCGGTCGTTAGTGTGGTGGGCTGACGAGCTACCCGGTCCAGGGACCTGTCGGCCCTATATCCAGGGACCTGTCGGCCCTATTTCCAGGGACCCGTCGGTCCTACGAGTTGGTCACTAAGCCTGGCTCTGGCCCAGCTAGCTTCCCACCCAAGCCAATCCGGGTCGATCGTCAGTGTGGCGGCTGACAAGCTTCCCAGTCCAGAAATCCATAAGGGGGAGAGAGCAATCACAAGCACACCCAACTATTGAAGCATAATCAACATAATCATAAAGGAAAGTAAAGACAACGTCCACATAACCAATATAAATGCTCTAGGACCTTTAGGGTCCTTAAAATCCCCCATGCATGCATATATTCCATGGTCGTACCCCGCCCTTTCCATATTCGCATACCATTATATTCACATAGTACGTATCCATATACCAACATGTCCATATGTCATTATATCAACATGCTACATATCCATATACCAACAAGTCCATATGTACATAATTACCTATCCAATGCATAACATAGAAACGACATACGAAACTATAGTAAATCTCCAACATGAAGTAATCATCCCCATCATAAGAACATTGTATCCGTACATGTAGGAAACAACTACGCATAGCATTAATAACATGTCATGATGTATAGTAATAAGGTTAGCCAAAAGTCCATTCGGCCCATGTCCCTAACCTTATAGGGCCGGCCACCCACACCCGGGTATTTCCCAAAAGGGGAATTCGGCCCTTACCCTCTTCCTATAGTGAAGCCACCCTATAATGTCAATCTAATAAACAATAAGTTTCTAAGTGAGCCTAGGTTCAATGTATTTCCTAAATTTAAGTCTCTAAATTTAACCTTGTCCTAATCATATCTAGATGAATCCCTAAGGTGAAGTCTCTACAATTTATCATGTTCCAATGTAATCTAAATGAACCACTAAGGGGCACGGCATATCCTAATTCCATCTTTCACCATTAGTTTATTCACTAAACCACCATGACCTCTCCTCTTCCAAGAACCCAAGAACATCAACAAGAACACAAGAACCCCAACAAGAACACAAGAAGGAAGGGGCGGCACAATCAAAATTGGCCATGAACCATGCAGCCAAGGATCCCAAATCGATTCAAAATCCATGATAATTGGGATGTCAATCCTTCATTCTACGATCCGATTTCGATAGGGAGAAAAATCAAACAAAACCAAACGAGATTCCCACACAAGGGGAGGCGGCATGGGTGGTGAAGAAGGAAGAGAGAGGTCCAAATCCACTCACTAGAGAAGGAAATTGAAAAGGAAGACAGTCCTCCACGCTCCCACGTCAACGAAGTCCGGGTGCACTGCCCAGTTTCAAGTCCTCCTGCACGCCTTCTCCTTCCCTTTCGTGTATCCCAAAATATAGTCATCCAAAATAGATCTCCACCGTTCCCATCAAGGGTCAAGGGGTCTCGGACATGCTTCCCTAATTTCAGTCCAATCAGCCCTAGGATAGTGTCCCGATCACCTGATTTGGCAAAACTCGACCTAGCATTTAACTGAAGAAGAAGACCAAGAACAAGGCTTCGGTAAATCTATCACAGTGATGGATCCGTCCGTCAAAAACCAATCTCCACCTATCAAAATGTAAATCATGAAGTCTAAAACTTACTGTCCAAATTTAATTTGGATCTGACCACAGACGCTCCAACGATCGCAAAGTTTGATGGCGTTTGATGCTATAGGAGTTGTTTGCCGAGGTTTCCCCTCCTCCCTCTCCATGTGTGCGCCTCTTCCTATGGACGCACAAGGGGGTGTACGGCTGCTGCTATGAATCGCGCCCCCCCTGAGCGATGAGGTATAAATAGTAAAACCACAATCGCCAAATAACCAAAGTGTCCCTTAACTTAAGTTGAGTCTAAAATAAGTCATCACTCAGCCACTTCAAGTCTGTTTCGAGTTCCGTTTGAACCTCCAGACTCACCTCGAACCCAACTACCCATCTAAGGACTAATCAAACTTAGATAAATTAATTACCTTGCACGTAAAGGTCAATCTTCAATTCATGCCTTTCGACGTTTCATCTAGTCCATCCTGACGCACGACTAAATTATCCCGTTGGAACAATTAAATAAAAAAATAAATATGCTGATATTACATGCAACCGCATCCTCTACTTACCTATTTCTTAAAATCATTAGTCACTCTCCTACTGATTTGGTCTTTAATTGGGATGCTTTGTGGAAGCTTTTTGTTGCTCCTAAAATCAAAATGTTTCTATGAAAATTTTTCATAATCGCTTGCTTACTCGATCCAGACTTGTTGCTTTAGGTTTTTCTATATAAAATTATCATGTATTTTTTGTTTTGTAAGAAAAAAAATCAAAAAAATTACTTTCTTTTTCTTTTCAAAAAACTTTATTCTTTTTGTTATTTATAATTTATGTATACAATTGGTACAACAAAAGAACTCGATAAAATTGAAAAAAAAAAAAAAAAGTTGGTGATATTTTAGTATAATACCTTTTGTTAATGTTAAATATTCGAATATTCTTTATATATATATATATATATAAAGTGTTATCGTACCCTCTAAGTAGCTAGGAGAGGATATCATTTTCCTTATAATTTTTTAGTCAGTTATTGAGTTTTTAGATTCATAAGATCAAAGATTATCATCATAAGATCAAAGATTATTATCAATCATCATCATACATGAATTTTAAAGCTAAATAAACAACTATAAGGTTTAAAGAAAAATGGTTCTCGTCCCCTTGTCTAACTTTGTCCCTCCTTATTGCCCCCATTTACAAAATGGGATGAATATAAGATTGAAAACTTAACCTATACCCTCCCTATCCTATTTCTTTTTCTAGAATCACTTAAACCTCGTAGAGTCTCATTTCATCATCATGATTATAAATTCACTTATATTATTTTAAAAATAAAATAAATTGTACCTTTTTATAAATACACTTATTCATTTGTATATAAATATTTTAAAATGCATCTTACTCCACCCCATTCCATTTTGTACCCGTAAGGACATAAGGTGGGTACATGGGGAAGAGAAACTTTTCATTACCCCAACTAGCCAATTATAATTGTAGTAATAATTATGGGTAAATTTGTGAAAGCAAATAGTCACTAGGGTTGTTAACCGGGCGGATAGTGCCAACCCTGCACCCATTTACTAAACCCCGTCTCTCATACCGGCACCAACACCCATAACGGGTATCTGTCACCCATCCCCGCGCGGGTAATTTAAATATGTGGATATCTACGAATATTCATTTAAGTTAATAATTTGGTTGAGAAACACTAAACTATAAAACAAACTATATAACAATTAAATACCAAACTATAAAATTATCTTAAAAAATAATAATCATCATGAAATTTAAAATCAAAGTACTCTTAACTAAAATTGGAAATTAATATAATATATATAAATATATTGTATTTAGATAGATGAAATCTTATGAATAGATTATTTAGATTTATTTTTAAACTTTCCATTAGATATAAATATATATATATATTTAATATTTAATATATTTTGACGAGTAACGGGTATTCATGAGTGTGGATAATATATTATCTGTATATGTACTCGTTTATTAAATAGATAAAATTTTATACTCATACTCATACCTATGGGTATAATATGTTCCTCATATATACCCGACCCATGTCGAATAAATATTTGCGAATATCTACGAGTACGGATAATATTCTCATCCCTAATCATCATCCCTCTCCACCCAATTTTGCCCCTACAAGGCAGGTATATATGGGGAATATAAATATTTTATCATTTTTCCCCTGAATAGTAATAATTAAGGGCTAAGTTTGAGAGAGGATATCCCACCACCCCCCCTTCTCTTTCTATCCAAAAGAGGATGGTAATTTAACTAAGGAATTCAATTTAAAATATAAAAAATTAATAAATATTATTTTAATAATTTAATTTCAAATTTTTAATTTAAATAACAACTTATTGCATGCTAGTAAAAAAAAATTCCATTAACATATTTTGAATATATTATTAATGTCTTTAAAATAAAAATAAATAAAACTTATGTCCTCTTAAAAAAAATTATTTCATCTCAGTTACTCAAAATAGGTTCTAGCTACCACGGTGCGGACGTCTTTCCTGGCTCAAGAGCCAACTTTATGAGACATACAATCTAAACAAAACTAAGAAACCAATAAGAAATTAACGAAATTACAAATATATGCAACAAAATAATTGTTCTTTAGTGATGATATTTTTTTCCAAAAGATAGCGGGGTTCATTCATGAAATCAGGGGCACAAAGGTGAAAAATATATTTGTTGATGCAATTAACATCGCTTTTCCGAATGAAAGGAAACAATAAATTAGGAGACTGTAATAGAAGTCTTCCACATGTCAATAGCTAATTGGATGATCTCATTTGTTGAGCGAGCAGTGGATGAGAATACGCGTTCGTTCCAGCTTCTCCATATACTCCAAGCAACCCATCCAACGAGTTCCTTTACAATATCTTTTCGGCTTTGGGAACTACATAGAGTCTCCCAACCTTCCGCAGGAGAGGTGATTTGGTGTAGGGTCGGACATTAGAGGGGAAGGCTTCACCATACTTGGAGAGCCTTGCTGCATTGGAAGAACATATGTACCGCCGACTCTGGATGAGATGAACAATGAGGACAAGAGATGTCGGAAATCTGTATTCCCCTACTGCTCAACTTACTGTGGATGGGTAGAACATCTCGACACAACCACCAGAGAAAGAATTTTAACTTCGAGGGAGCTTGCAGCTTCCATATCTTGTGCCAACTGGTCATTTGGCGCTTGCTGATGACGTGTCGGAGCTTGGTTTTGCAGCTCCTGTGCCAAGAGATTTTTATATCCCGAGTCCATTGTGTATAGTCCGTTATTCGAATGAGGTCATGTCGGCTTATCCCTTCCTTGCTTGATTTCCATGTCAAGGATGCAGTCGCCCAACGACTTGGGAAAGAAGGACCGCACCTTGGAGGTATTCCACATGCCAGTTTGTTTGTCCATGAACTCTGAGATTAGAGTGGGTACCCGTAGACGTTCTTCGGGGCCTGCAATTGAAAAGGATGGAACGTTGGGGAGCCAAGGAGTGTGCAGCACCGGGAGAGTTGTAGACGAGCCAATATTCCACAACAACCCAGTCTGAAGAGAATCCCAGCCTTTCAAAATGCTTCGCCGTCCCCATGAGGGGTTAGAGCCAAATGCAGCCTCCCGCAGGGACGAGTAAGGGAAATATTTGGCCCTCGAAACTTGAGATAGCAAGGAAGAGGGGTTGGTGAGGAGACACCAAGCCTGCTTTGCTAATAAAGCGAGGTTGAACAGGTGACAGTCTTTGAAGCCGAGCCCTCCGTCCTCTTTGTCACGACAGAGAACTTTCCAGGCTACCTAGTTGATAGATCGATGCTCACTATTATATCTCCACCAGAAGTCACGACGGCATTTGTTGATTTCTTACGTCAATGTTTCCAGTAGAAGGAAGCAAGACATAGAATAGGTAGGGATGGCCGAAAGGGTGGATTTAATGGGAGTGGCTTTCCCTGCACGAGAGATGAATCTAGATTTCCATCCATCCAGCTTTTTCTTGATCTTCGAGATGATGAACTCGAAAGACGCTTGCTTAGAGCGATTCACCGTCGATGGGAGGCCCAAATAGTGCTCTTAATTGCGCACCAATGTGACGTATTTGCAGCATGTTATCCAATTGTGTCCGGAGACGATGAGGAGTATTCCAAGAGAAGAACATTGCCGACTTCTCAAGGTTCACTCGAAGATCACTCAGAGCTTCAAAGGAGTTTAAAGTATTCCTTATCGCAACCATCGAGCGCTCATTTGCTTTGCCGAACAAAATAATGTCATCTGTGAAGAAGAGAGAAGTGGTCGGAGGTGCCAACCTACTCACTTTCACCCCGTGGAGGCGTTGTTGGTTGCTTTTTGTGTTTAACAGGAAGGTGAGGCCTTCCATACATAGAACAAAGAGCAGTGGTGATAGGGGATCGCCCTGTCGAAGTCCCCGACCAGGTTTGGAGTAGTCATATACCGAGCCATTGGAGAGGATGGAGAAGGAGGTAGTAGAGATGCATTTTATAATAAGTGCCAGGAAGTGTTCATGAAAGCCCATCTTCCTTGAGATGAACAAGAGGAACAACCATTCTTCCCGGTCGTAGGCTTTGCTCATGTCGAATTTGAGGGCCATCTCTTTGGTGGAGTTGGGTTGCTTGCTCTTCAAGTGGTGCATGATTTCATGCGCTTATCAGTATATTATCGAATATCAGTCGACCTTTAATGAACGCGCTTTGGTTAGGGCTGACGATCTTTGGCATGATACCTTGGAGACGATGCATCAAGATTTTGGAGAATATTTTGTAGAGGCAATTGCATAGGCTTATGGGTCTGACTTGAGACATGTCCTGCACATTTCGGCCTTTGGGGATAAGGGCCAGGATAGTATAGTTGAGGCCTTGGAGGAGACGACGGCTGCCAAAGAAGGAGACAATGGCCTCGAAGATATCCTAGCCAACAATATCCCAGTATGTTTGGAAGAATGCACCTGTAAAGCCATCTTCATTAGGGGCATTGTTGCCATTAATGGAGAATGTGGCATTCTTGACTTCATCTTTAGTTACAGGACGAGTAAGCCAGTGGTTCATTCGAGCTGATACAGTCTGAGGCATGCCTTCAAGGGGAATGGATGGGTCGGATGGGTCGGATGGGTCAGATGGGTTAGAAGAAGAAAAAAGCTCCTTATAAAAGTCGCTGGCCACACCCGCAACATTATTTGCCCCTTCAGTCCAGATTCCTTCATTATTTTTGATCAGGAGAATAGAGTTTGCACTTCTTCCGTCCTTCACACAGGCGTGGAAGTAGGTTGTATTCCTATCACCTTCTTGGAGCCATTTAATTCTCGATTTTTGCAGCTAGTATTGTTCTTCTCGTTTGAGCTCAGTTGCTAGATTAAGTTCCATTTCCTGGATCTGTTCATAGTGTGAGAACGAATTGTTGTTTGAGAGCTGTCTAATTTGTTGTTTGGGTATTGAAGTTGAAGTTCTCGTTCTGATGCCACTAGATAAGGTTCTTCCCGATATCTTTCAACTTAGATAGAACTTGATATTGTTTTGTGCCTTCTCTTTGAATAGACAATGTCTCTTGAATTATACGAGAGACCTCTTCATTTTTGAGCCAACATTTATCAAACTTGAATATCTTTTTGGATCTCGTCGAAAGAATAGAGTAAAATTGGTCTGTGGTCGCATCCCAGCACATCCAGATGAGAGACCATGCACTGAGGGAAGACGGCGTCCCAGACAGAGTTACATAAGAATCTATCCAGCACCTATTCGATGTTTGCATAGGATCTTCTTTTGTTATTCCATGTATACTTGTATCCCAAGCATGAGAATTCCGACAAACAAGCTTCATTAATGAGTGAGCAAAGAATATTTCCTAATTGCATTTGAAAATGTGAGCCGTCATTTTTTTCTTCAGGGTGCAGCACCTCATTGAAATCGCCTCCTATCAAGAGAGCTGAGCTTCTAGAGGAACAAATTCGGAGTAGCTCCTTACATTAGAGCCCTCTAGTGTTCCTGTTATAGTGCCAGTGGACTCCAATGAACTCCCAACACTTGGTTTGGTTTAGAGTTTGAATGGCAGCATGTATGAAGAAGGAGTTTAATGAAAGAATGTTCACTTCTATGGAGTTTTTCCAGGCAAAAATTAACACCACCACCACCCCTCGGCTAACAGGGTTAATATAGTAGAAATCAATGAAGCTGCATTGTTTAAGTTGCTTTGGGCCTTCCCGCTTTACTTCAGATAGGAACATAGAGTCAGGGGAGACTTTGGAGCAAAGCTCCTTAAGATAATGAACTGTCAAGGGGTTCCCCATCCCTTGGCAGTTCCAACATATTGTTTTCATTGGGGAAAGGGGGGGGGGGCATTCTGGGCTGGCTTCCTCCACCGCAATAGAAAGTGAGCTTTGGTTGTCTTCTCTTGCTTTCTTCCTGCTCGATTCGTCCCTGATATCGGCTTGCCTTTTCCTGCTAGCCTGAGTATGCGTGGGTGGAGGAGGGGGGAGGGGAGCTTCAGTTTTATCTTCAATTTTTCTTCCCTTCATTAAGGGTGATGCGGATGATTCTTTCAGGTGCATCGCCTCATGCTCGATGCGAGAGACTTGATCCAATGTTAATGGAGGATTATCAACCTTGTCGTGAGCTATTAGGCATTCCTTTTGGTATCCTTCTCGGTGTTCCACCTATTTAATTAGGCTGATGGGAAGGTGGGGTCATGGTGCTTTCGTTAGGGACAGCAGGCGGCACCACCACATGCTCCGTCGGGTCCTCAGGTTGAGGGCTCGCCACTGAGAGGGATGAAATCATATTTGTTACCTCCTGAGTTTTTAATCTCGGGCCCTCGCCTTTGTTTCCATACGATGATGGAGTATGGTTTGATGGGTCAGAGTCGAGACGCTTCCTGACTTGGTCGGCTTTCAACCATGGTCCACATTTCTTGTCTTTAGATGATCCTTCTTTTTCGTCTTTAATTAGCGCAACACAGTTGCGATCGTCATGGCCAATCATCCCACAATAATACCATAAAAGAGGTAGTTTTTCGAATTTAAAATCAGTCCAGAAGCTACCTTGAGAGCTAGAGGTGATATTTATACCTTTGCGAATAGGCTTAGATACATCTATGATAGTTTGAGCTTTGACGATGAATCCATGTACCTCCCTCACCGAGAATACACCAACGTCCGAGACCGAGCCAAGCCGTTCACAAAGTTTACGACCAACATGGGAGTTACGGATGTGGCCGGGTATTCCCCAGCATTGAACCCAAAACGGCACAAGGTGGAAGTCGTATTGCTGCATGGATTTACTTGGAACCCAAATCCAAAGCGAGAGGAGTTGATTTTTGTACAACCAGGGTTCGTTGAGCACCACCTTAAGCATTTTTAACCTTGCCGTCAAAGTAAAACTTATAGATTTTACGATCGATTTCTTCACATCGAAGGCCTGTCGGGTTGTTCCAAATGCCTTTGAGGACGACCAGCATGGTTGATTGTGATTGTGGACGTTCCGACCATAATTTGCCTATCAGACACATCGTCGGGGTGTTGTTTGCAGAGAGGAGGTCTTTGTCGTCAAAGTGAACACACAAATCTTCCTCTTCGACATTCTACATGTTGTCAAGGATGTTCGACTGAGAGTAACCCGCAGCATGGTTATGCACGTCCATGACTCAGGAGATCGAGTGGGTAATGGCTTCTTTAGAATGGGGAAGAGATTAGGAGGGAGGGTACATGATGTAAGGATGGGGGATATAGACCCACGAGGGGAAGATGATCAAAAAACCGATGAACTTCCGACGAGCAGAGAAGCTGCACACTTCGCACCTTTTCGCCCAAGAGCGGAAGCGACAAAGGTTAAGCTCAGAGGTTATGATATAATGTTCTCTTTAGTGATGATATTACAACAAAAGAAAAAACTAAGTTGAATGCATAACAAATGTTGAAAAAAAATTTCATTCATGTAATATATAATTAATATAGATAATTAATAAAATTTATTACTTTTTAAATTTGGGTTCTCATTAGTCAAATTCATAATCATAAATGAAATAAAATATTTTCAGCATTTTTCTTAAGTAATTGATGACCAAACTAATTATTAAATTATATATTGAATAATTTATCAACCGCAACTTAATATAATAAACACGCCATGCAAAAATATTTATGAATATTAGGATGGGAGTTTAGTGGTGAAAAATTAATGGAGAATGATTTGGTATGATTAGAAATCAATGGAGAAAAATTTGAACTTAGATTATATATATATAAGAATTTAATTTTTTTTTAAAATAATTTTATATTCGATCATTTAAAAAATGCATATAAAACACTAGAACTAAAATTAGAACCAAATACCTATAAGCAAAACATTCAAGCACTAACTCTATGCTATATGTGTGGTAATGGACTAAGTAAATGATGGTATGTATGAAATATTTTATATTTTCTTTAAAATATCATAATGAATTGTTTTTTTTATTTGTATCATAAAATTAAGAGCAATTAATTCTAGTATCAGAAAAGAAAAGAAAATGTTATTCCATTTAATTTAAAAGTTATTCGGGTTTAAATCAAACTTGGAAGAGTGAACTCCAATCTTGATAAATGGCTCAAAGCCTCAAATCTAAATATCCAAAGTCTCGTGCAAAGTATCCGGATTAATTGATAACTTGTTTCTTTTTCTTGCATTAAATTTGTTCACTTCAAATTAATTTTAGCTCAGCATGTTCAAGTCTAATTGAAGACCCGGAGAGAATGCAGTCGTCGTCATATTGTCAAAAGGCGGCTTATGAGGATTCTTTAATGCCAAGTGCGAACGCAAAGAAGCCGCCTCGATTACGCACTCGATTATTGCCACAATAAATTGGCCCACGTCTCCATCACGCATTCCTCACTAATCCAACTCCGCCACCAGCCCGCCACAGAGAGAGCACGGCGGCTAAAGCAGTGGCCGGCAAACCTAACCCGCCATTGCCTCGATCGGTTGACTTCGACTTCTCTCTCTCTTTCTCTCCACCGCTGCACCACTTCGTCTTCGTCTTCGCTTCCGCAAGAGGAGAGGAAGAGGGGTTCTCTTTTCTTTAATTTCACTCTGTTAGATATCGATCAGACCTAATCCCCATCGCAGGCTTGATTCCAGTGTTCGTCTTCGTCGACTCCAAACGGTCATGTACTCCATTAACTGCAGATTTCTTTCTTCCATCGTTTGATGAAGCGAATGCTCGTGTTATATATCTGTCTCTTTTGCTGCATCTTGTTTGCTTTGATGTTGGTTTACTGTCTTCAAAATTGTACTTTGATTCGCTAATTTTTCGATATTGGCGAAGCTACGAGATCTTCAAATGCTCCATAAACTGAGCATGCATGGTAGGTATGGATAAGTGGGTCAATTCCTGACAGAGGATTATGTCTCTTTAATTCCCTGCAGTGGCTGCTACTGTTTATCTTTATTACATATTGGGTTAATGCTGTGCATCAATAAATGTTGGTGTGTTCATTTGGTTTGTGTCAATCAGGGTGGTCTTTCCTTGCATCTTCCATTTGCACAGCTGAAAGAACAGAATGTTGATTAGGACAACATGATTTGACTGGGTCTAAAAAGACTTGCTTATTGTTGTGTCTTTGTAAAGGATTTTGACACTTTGGTGGAGTGGATTTGATTAGGAATAGCATCTTAGTTACTTACAACATAAGCAAGAGGTTATATATTTGTCACTAGTTGAGAACTGGGCATCAATGACAAAGTATATTGAATGTTAGTCGATAAAGTTAGTCAGTGGATTTTTTCTAAAACTTGGTCACCTAATACTTTTGTCAAAAATATAATTTAGTGGCATAATTTTTCTAATTAATAATGAAAATTTCGCTAATGTCACTTTATTTGTCACTAAACTATGACATGATGACCACATTTTTGTTGGTGTACTCATTTAACTTGGTGCATGTTACAACTTGCCGATATATACAACCACATATTGGGGTGTAAAATTTGGAAAAAGTCATATTCAGACTCGATTTTTTTAATGTTATTCAAAGTTCTTATTCATAATTTTTTTAATTTTTATATCAAATTAAGTTAGGCGCATAGAAGGCTGAGCTTGGTTATTTAGGTTTTTATATATACACATACACATTTAATCAAAGTTGAGGGGGCTAAGGTTTATCCAGATTTGAAATAAAAACCCAATTTTTAAATTATTTTTTATATTTTTTAATACCTTTTACTTGGAAACCAATGGCTCATTTGGTAAAAATTCGACCTGAATTTTGAAGGTGCTGTTTACAACTCTATCTCAATTATTCTTGACCAAGCTGCATTTTCCCAGTCATATATAATCTTCAACTAGTTCCATGCAAAAAAGTCATGAGTCTACCACAACTTTTCTTATTTTGGACCTTCAGTTCCAAATGATTTTGTTGATCAAATGGATTCTAATGCAAATAACATTAGTAAAACACCCTAATTTAGTCCGATTTTGAGAGTTTACGACAAGTTGGATTGAATGATTAGGTACAGTATTCACGAGCCTAGCTCTTGCCATTAATTTTACCTTAAGCATTTTAAGCCTATCATGTTAGTGTGCTAGTTATCCGATTAGACCAAGTTAGAAATAGATGTTAACAAAGCAAACATAGTCATAGGCTTGGTGAGGAATCCGACGTAGGATAGGGCTACTCAGGGATGAGTGCAGCTGCCAGCCTATTAGTGGCCGCATATGTTGCCCAGGATTGATTTTTGGCTATGCATAATGTCTAGATCTTGATGAGGATGTTAATTCTTAAGTTGGGGAGACTATGACACCCTAGTTTAGTCCCCACATTAGGAATTCTTGATAAATTAGATTGGTCAATATTAAGTAGGGTTTGATGAGTCTACTATCATTAACTTAATTAAGTTTAAGTATTTTGTGCTAATCGTTTCAACCTATCAAATTAATGGGTTAGGGTAGGTACTGATAATTAGTCTATAAAACTATTAGATGTACTTGTGCTTAAAGTACATAGTAGTTAATTGCCAGCTGTATGAATGAGATTACAAGCATTTTGATGAAACATAAGTAGTACTGTAGTAGAAGATACATTTTGCATATTGTAATTTGACATGGAAGAGATTAAGGCACAAAGTTTTCTCATTGAGATATATGTTTTTATTGCATAACCTCAACCAAAGCATGTCAATTTCCAGAATGCTTCAGTTTGTTAGCTTATAAAATTGTAGTTAAAATGTAACTATAAGTTGCACTATTCTTCTTTGCAGTTAATTTATATCCTTGGCTTTCACAAGGATCCTGGTAATTAACCTTAGCAAATATGATTTGGTGCTGCTTTGATACCAAGCCAGTGGTAGAAAAGGATCTTCTTAATTCTCAACAAAGCTCACTGAGTAAGTAACACTTAAAATAATGCTTATATATATGTATATAATGCTCATTTCTACTAGTGATCAGGTATTCAGGTTGAAGTTGCTTTTCAGTCAGTTTTAATAGGATTGACTTTGTAGTAAGCTTTAACATATTTTGTAGATTCTTGAAACTTTCAAAATTTTTAGAGTGGAACTGATATCCTATTTGTTGTCTCTCTCTTCAACAGCATTATCTTCTCTCAAGAATACTAACCTTTTCTCCTATAATGAACTCCGAACGGCAACGAATAATTTTCATGCAAGCAGGAAGCTTGGACAAGGTGGTTTTGGGGCAGTCTATAAGGTAGGCACATTACAAGAATTAATCGTGGCATTCGTACCTGCCATCGATTATCTCCGTAGGCACAAAAGATGTTTAATTTGAAATTGCTTGAGCTGCCATCATCAACATGTTCCTGAGCTATGAAATCAGTGATGATTCTTGCTACATATGAATGTTTGCTTCTAACCGATATTAATAAAGTTTTAATTGTTTTCTTTATCTACATTAGGGAACTCTCAGGAATGGAACATTACTTGCTGCAAAGGTGCTTTCAGCTGAGTCAGTGCAAGGGCTGAATCAATTTCTCACTGAAATTGATGTGATTGCAAATGTTAGACATCCAAACCTCATTAAGCTGATTGGTTGTTGTCTTGATGGAAGCAAAAAGATCTTGGTGTATGAGTACCTAAAGAACAATAGTCTTGATCATGCTCTAAGAGGTATATAAAAATCAAAGAATCATAACTCTATATGATGTGTATGGTATTGGCAGATTGAAGTGATTACTTTCTTGTTATAATGACAGGTTTGAAAAATGGAACTGTTAAGTTTAACTGGGACATGAGATCTTCAATCTGTCTTGGAACTGCTAGGGGTCTCAAATTTCTTCATGAAGATATCGAACCGCCTATTGTGCATAGAGATATTAAAGCAAGTAATATACTTCTTGACAGCAACTTCATGCCAAAAATTGGAGATTTTGGCTTGGCCAAGCTTTTCCCTGATAATATTACTCACATCAGCACGCGTGTAGCTGGAACTCTGTAAGTGATATTTAAATTATATGAACATATTTATTTAAATTGGCTATGTGCCCTTAACAATAATACTGGCAATATTTCACATGCAGAGGATATTTGGCACCAGAGTATGCAATGCAGGGACAATTGACCAAAAAGGCTGATATATACAGCTTTGGGGTAGTGGTTCTTGAAATAGTTAGTGGGAAGAGAGCATCCCAAATGCATTGGCTGGAAACAGACAAGTTTCTCATTGAATGGGTTGGCATTTTTTGAAAGATCAGTGAAATTAAATGTAATCAAGGGATTGAAAGCCTTTTTCTTATAAAAATTTATCAAAAAAATATTTTTTTTTACAGGCATGGCAACTTTACGAAGAAGATAGGTTAAGAGATTTGGTTGATCCAACTCTCAGAGAATACCCTGAGAAAGTAGTGCTGAGATACATCAAAGTTGCTCTTTTCTGCACCCAGGAGACGGCTGCCCGGAGACCTTCAATGACTCAAGTTGTGGAGATGTTGTCAAAGCCGGTGTTGCTGAACGAGAAGGAACTGATAGCACCAAAGTTCATCCAACACTCAGTCAAATCGCGTCAAAAGTTGAAAATGTTGTGGCCAACTAGCAGTGCTGCTGCTGAACAGGAACCTACTCATGCAATCTTCTCTGCATTGGTTCCCAGATGATCACTGAGGAAGCAGAAGAGTGGAATGTACCTCAAACAGTAGGCTTACTAATGATCAAATGTATAATTGTATCATTATGAAGTGAATTGGTGGAGTTTTGCTGAATTATATTAGCAAGTTTAGTAACTAAGAGTTACCTCAAAGTGTCATAAAAGGGTGTTATACACTATAGTTTTAGGTTGTCATGAAAAGTATTGACGAGTGATTTAAGATTTAGGGGAAAAATTAAATAAACCTACAGTAACATATTAAAGCACAACTTCAATAACATATTAAAGCACAATCTGAAGTACTCATGAACCTGCAGTAACATATTAAAGCACAACTTCAATAATTCTTTTAGTAGCTGTTTGTTCCTTGAAGCATTAATGAAGTGTTTGGAATCTCCACTTGATTTATTTGAGAAAGAAATGCCTAACATTTTTACAGAAAATAAACCAACACAAAACTCGACCAAACTAGCAATGTAGAAATTCTACAAGTTCAATCCATGAGACACCTAAATGTGTCAAAACATCATCTGCTGATGGCATAGATTACTTAAGCTAATCCAACCATCTTCTCACTGAGCTCCCACACCTTCCGAGCCTTCTCAGGATCACTAGCTTCTTCTGACAGCTGGTTCTCAAATGATGCTGAGTTTGCATTCCAACTCCAGTAAACTCCAGACTTCGTCAAGCTTGGATCACTCACCACCTGAAACCAGAATAAAGTTGACTTATCCGGTGTTCTAGAAACTGTCAAGAACAGCTAGTTTGAAATCAAACCAATTGCCCAATTGATATCCAAATCTGATTCAGGTTATAGACATTGGTTTATCTTAATGCTGATAGACTATAGTAATTAATCAGAAACTACTCAATCGATCATATATATATATATACCTTAGCAAGTCTTTTCCCAGCTTCATCTTCTGAGACAAAACCCTTGGTGATGTACTTTTGGAAGGGAGGGAAGAGAAGCCTGAACAAGGGGATGTGCTCCCTGAAGAGCCCGGTGGTGGCAATGCAGCCGGGGTAGAGAGAAGCAAATGTGATCCCGGTTTCCTCATGGAATCTCCGGTGGAATTCTTGCATTGTGAGCATGTTGCACACCTTACTGTCTTTATACGCCTTCGCCCCGTCGAACTCCCCTCCGTCGATCATCGTTGACCCGAGCCCATTGAGGCCGCCGGCAAGCCCCCGGAGGTCGCCCAAGTTCGCCTTCGGCGGCACGTTGCCGGCCAAAGTGTTTGTGTTCCCTGAAATCATGCCACAGTGACAAATTAGCAAGCTCGAACCACTTTGCTGAGATTGGTTTTTGATTAAATACTTGCCGGTTATGGAGCCGACGATGATGAGCCGCTTCGAGGGGTAATCCGATGCGTTCAAGTCCTCGAGGAGCTCCCGGGCGAGGAGGAAATGGCCGAGGTGGTTGACGCCGACGCTCATCTCGAACCCATCGGCGGTGTAGGTGGGCTCCTTGGCGGTCGGGAAGTAGACGGCGGCGTTGCAAACGAGCACGTCGAGCGGCATTTCGGATTGCCGGAAGCTCTTCACGAACTGGCGGACGCTGTCCAAGGAAGCGAGGTCGAGGTGCATGACGGCGTAGTTCTCCTTGGCCATGCCGGCGGACTTGGCGGCCTTCTCGGCCTTGAGGAAGTCGCGGCACGCCATGATGACGTTCCACTTGCCGGTCTCGGCCAGGGCCTTGGCGGTGGCGAGTCCCAGGCCGGAGGAGGCGCCGGTCACAATCACATTGCCTTTTCTCAGCGTCTTCTTGCCGTCTGCGGCGGCTTGTTTGATCGCCGGGGTTGTGACTGCTGCTTGCGCTCTCACTGCTCCAAGAGAAGCATTTGGTCTCTGCAAGATCCAAGGACAGCGAAATTAATGAAGGATATGAATGCAGCTGCATATGAAATCTAATTCAGCTATGAAGAAGCTACCTTGACGAACACTGAAGCGCTAATGTCGGATTTCTTATGGTCAGAGAAGGACAATCCAAAGAAAGCTGAGTCCTTCGCGCCGCCATTAGCCTTTCCCTGTAAAGGAACATTTAGTATGTTTCACTTCGGATACAATTCAGCTGACCTCAATGCAGAGAGAAAGCAGAGTGAAGACTGACCTCTCTGTGGGCTTTGGAGAGGGCTGCTGAGGGAAGGAAAGAAGCCTGAAGAGCCATTGGGGAATTGAATTGGTGTCCTCTGAAGGAGTAATAATCTAAGCTAAGAGGGAGAGTGGATGATGTATAAAAAGAGTCGAAGTGAAACTTGTGGCTGGATAAGGCGATAGAAATGGAGCCAATGGAGATTGTGGACTGGGCGCGGGTCGCCAATAAGATGTCTTGGTTAAGATATCACTCTTGAGTCAGATATTTTGTTCGTGGGGAATCTAGGAAGAGATTTGGTCACATGACATGATGCATGTATAGATTGGAGATTGGTCCATTTTTGGGATGGGCAAACGAATAGATCGCGTCAGCTACCGTCATTTGGTTGGCGGGTCTCATTTCTCCCGTCCACAGCCGTTTTTACTGTGTGTGAGCGAGTTCGATTATCTTATATTTTTCTATGATACTTAGAATTCTATTCCGTGTAAGACTAATTCCTAAGTTTTAGATTCTATCCGAAATATGTGATATAGTACATCATCTGAGTATGCTATTAGAATATGTTCATTTACAGATTCCAAGATACGAATTCTGAATACCTTGTTGGAACTTATTCATTTACAAGTTCTATGTATTTTGTTGGAACTTATTCATTTACAAGTTTCAAGTATACTGTTGAAACTTGCTCATTCTATAGGTTCTGGGGTACAAATTCTGGGTACATTATTGGAACTTGTTCATTTACAAGTTCCGGATACATTATTGGAATTTGTTTATTTACAAGTTCCGAATATACTATTCAAATCTATTCATTTACAAGTTTCAAGTATCTCGTTGGAACTTGTTCATTTTATAGGTTCCAGAGTACAAGTTTTGGGTACCCTGTTGGAACTTGTTTATTTATAGATTTTAAGATATATATTTCGGGTACCGATTTCGATTTTAATTCTGAATACCTGATGTGTTGGACTCGTAATCGATTTTAACTGATTCTTTAACTTTTGTCTCTAATCCTATTCGAATTTGATTCAAGTCTATTCGAAACTTATCCAATCAGATAAATTCGAAATGATTCCAAATTTATTGGATACTCATGGGCGCTCGTAGTTTTTACTTAAACCATTCCACCACCCCTTGCTACAAATATTCATTATTATTTTTTATTATTAAATGGATTAAAGGATAAGGGACAAGGACGCAAGTACATTCAGATTTTTTTACCTTCAGTGACTCTTACCACTTGAAAGTAGCCTTGGTAGGCTTAAATTTTTTCTCACTTTTTTCAGATTTTTTCTCTACCATTTAATCCGCTGTCATCGCAATACTCTCCAAATAAATATTTTATTCATACTCTAACTTTACACAATTTAACGCATTCATACTTTGATTTCAAAACTTCCATATTAATAAGATATGGATCCCAAAATCTTGTTGATCCATGTTATAATTTAAGAAAACTATAAATAAGATATTTATCCCAATAAATTTTCTTGACCGAGTCCCATCCCATTTCTAACAAGAAAGACCTTGTCAGAATCCTGACACTTATATTGGCTGAGACAGAGGAGCCCCAACCTTCAATTATAGGTACAGGAGAAGGAACAGATAGCGTTAGTCATTTGGACCTTTTAGCATCATTCCATCGCATCTAGAGACGAATTTGCTTCCATTTAACCGCCCTCATCATGTACATAAGAAATGTTTGCAACCTGGATGACTAAAAATAATGCAACCTGAGAAATGATATGAAGTATATACCATCTGAGTTTGTAGGCACCTTGTATTTAAATAAATGCAACTCAGGTTCATTGTAAACGTTAGATTCAACTATAACTTCACCATTAGAGGCAAGAACCCAATTTTTATATTTCCACCAAAATGAGTGTTAGAGAATTTGCACCAGAGATCTCCTGAACATATCCAGTGCTCTAATGACGGCTGTTAAGAGGAACAACTAAGAGGAGTTAAAAAGATGAACTTGTTTTGTAAATGCCTTTTAGAATTATATATATTTCATAAAGTAATTTTTTTTTAAAAAAATTATAAAATTATTATAAATTTTGAGCAGAGACTTCTAACACGTTAAAAACTTTTCTCCAAAATTTAAAATAATGTTATAATTTAAAAATAAAATTTAATTCATTATATATATATATATGATATAAAATATACGATAAGTCTATAAAAATATTTTGAAAAAAAAATATATTTTTTTAATTTAAATTTAATTTTAACTTTTGCCAAAAGTTTAAAATAATTTCATAATTCTGAAAAATTAATTTTAGTTTATGAAATATTTTTTTATAATTAAAAAAAATACAAGGATCTTAAAAAATATTTGATTACTTTTAAATTAAATTTAGCTTTATAAACTTTGTATAATAGTCTCTTATGCATGCATTAGAAAGTTTGGTCGAAAATACTTTTTTAGATTCTAATATTTTTTATCATAAAAACTTATTTTATAAATTAAATATTTTTTTAATAATTATAATTTTTTTAAAAAAATCAACAAAATCTCTAATACGTTAAAGAATTCATAGAAAGGTAAAATATAAATATTACGACTATTATGTTGCAGATTTCAAAATTTCCACGCCCTTTATTTAGATATGAAAATTTCCCTCCAAGGAAATCTGATATCGGAAAATTCCTGATGAAAATTTGGATAATGGATGAGTAGTAAAGTGTTGAAAGTTGAGTACTAAATTGAAGCTTAATACCAATTTCTGGAACCATACAGCAGGGTAAACATGTCCTACAATCTACAACTACGATATTTTCTTAGCAATATATGAAATTGTGGAAAACCAAAAATTTTCATAAGGTTGAAAAGCGTGCATAGTTATGCAGGAAGAACACAACCCCATGAGAGAAAAAACATCAAAATACAAACAAGAAAGTTAATAAAGACCAAATTTCAATTGTCCCCCTCTCCCTTCCACCCTATCTGTTGTTACGAACATGAAACCAATGCATAGCAGCCTCCATTACATCCCAAGTGCTAACATTGTTTATTCTTGAACTTATTTTATATTTGCATTGGCTTCTTGCTAACTTGAAATTGAACCTAAACTTCATTAAAATCAAAATTCACCACCCTCTTGAGCCTTATATCCAATTACAACTACAATATGTGAATAAATCAAGAAGGCTTGGGCCAACAACTTGCTCCACTCCTCCTCGATCTAATGGATATGTATTTGGACTCAAGGTACATGTGGGATGAGATTAAAATTTACAAGGGCAACATTACAAGGGGTAAACAGTACTATCGTAAAAATTAACCTTTCTTATTGTTGGATAATTCTCATGATCACAGGAGTAAATTTTACTACTTTTGGAGTGGATCTCCAAAGTGCAGTTCAAATTAATAGGTTGAATTTGATCAACCATGGTTTAAAATATTGGTACTGATGTCGATCTCGGTCTTTGATCGGTACTGGTATGCACCGGTACCATACCGACACACGGTACGGGTCGATACGAAAAATGCATACCGAACAGAAAAAATAATTTATTTTTTTTATTTTTGCGGTTAAAAATAACTCCAATAACACATAATTGATCAAGAAATACTTAAATTTAATATTCAAATGTCAAATACATGAACATAATATTTAAAATGCGGACAAATGACGTCCGTCGTACTCCTACATATCTTGGGGACATACACGACTAGGGTC
Organism: Canna indica; assembly: GCA_034359265.1. NCBI lineage: Eukaryota > Viridiplantae > Streptophyta > Magnoliopsida > Zingiberales > Cannaceae > Canna > Canna indica. Next base: position 18,409,309 of record CP136894.1, read on the forward strand.
GACACCGTAAGTCTCCAATGCTCATATCTAGAAATGATCTCATGCCATCATGCCTTGGTATCCATTATACCACATACCCATCAGTGTTTCTTTGTTGGCAGTCCAAGAACTAGTCCAGTATCTCGGATGGAGATTGCAAATGAATCTCTGAAATTACCAGTTGCATCTCGGAACCATTTTGATTCATTGAGAACTTGTGTCGCTTCTCGGTGGGATCCCGACATTTGTTGTATGACCTTGCGGAAGGGATATAACAAACTATCGACCATTCCAATATCATATTTGTATTGGTATGCGAGATTTAAATAATATCCTATAAAAAATTAAGCATAATGAATTAAATTTAAATAATTTTCGAATATTAAATAAAAAATACATGCGATGTGTATGTCACGGCCCATTTGATTATCTCATCTCCGGGAGAGAATTTTGATGAAGTGCTCATACTTGACGGGAGAAATCATAACCATCTTGATTTCTTCTTGTACTTGGTGGATGTAGTGGTAGAGATGACCCATTTGAGGCGTCTTTTCTATATCCACCTGTCGTAGAACATTGTACTAAGGTTCTACGGCGACAATCCCAGAAGCGCGTGTTGAGGATGTACTTCTATGTTTGTTTTCCATCGGTTTTTCCGACATAGCTTGATGAAGTCCATTCCTCACTTGTAAACATGGTTCTAAGGGTCGTCTTTTTTTGTTAGAGCCACCTTAATGCAACAAAGTTGGTTTCAAAATGAGTCGCCCCCGGTCGAAGAATTTTACCTAAAATATGAAATTATTATTAGTAATTATTTATGATAAACTAATTAATAAATAAATATTGTAAATTATTTAAAAATTAATAAATTACTTTGTGTAAATTTTTCATTTGGACATGTACCCATGTGTGGTTGTAGATGAAGCGGGTAATTTGTTGCGTCTTCTTTACCGTCGACTTCACCTTCGGTATATCATCGATATCTTTCATCATTAGGTCTACACAATGGGCTGCACATGGAGTCCAACATATGTGAGGATAATCTTGTTCAACTATCTCACCTGCCCTTTTGAAATTGGCTTCGTTGTCAGTTATAACTTGAACAACGTTCTGGGGTCCAATCTTCTCAATCACCTCCGTCATCAGCTTCGAGAAGTAGTAAGCGTCATGGATTTCATCGGACGAGTTCACCAACTTGTGATAAACAACCCTCCTGTTGCAATAGATGAGAAAATTAATGATGCTCATTCAGGTTGGCCCGGTCTAGCTATCGCACATCAAATTGCATCCGTACTCCCCCCTTTGTCGCTTGATTCTGTCGATCCATTACTTTATTTCATCGACCTCCGCTTCAATGTAAGGACTTGAAATTTTATAGGAAGTTGGAGGGGCAATACCTGGGCCCACCTTTTGGATGGTGGACACCATGATTCGATAGTATGGATTGTTTGCTGCATTTGCGGGAATCCGGATGAAGTAGAACCATTTGGAGATGGCTCTTCCCAACTCTCACTTCTTCGTCTTGCCCCAAGCATCGCCTATACGCGGTTGCTTTGCTGATGGAGGAGGAAATGCCCTGGGATCAAGATCAGAAACATCAACATTAGTATTCCTGCCACTTGCTCCGGAGTTTGTAAAGAATCCACGGATGCCTCCTCTACTACCTCCTCTGCTTTGAGGTACCCTTATGCTAGAACTCCAGCCAATATGAGGACCAAAGGGAATTGAACCACTTCGGTCCATTGATCCGGCAGCCGAAGTCGAGCCAGCGCTGCTTGTGAACCTGCTACCGCCGCCATACTCAAAATGAGATCTGGGATAGTACATCCAATCTCGTTCGAATGCAGCGTGCTCCAATGAAGCTCGGATGTCGGCTTCAAGTTCTGGATCCTCATCGTCATCGCCACCCCGAGCCTCGTAATGGCCACTACCGACTTCTTACGTAGCTCGTCGGTCGAACTCGGCTTGTTGAGCTGCATTCTTAAGACGCTGCTCCTTCTTGTTGATGAGCATATCTTTGAACATCTGTCGGACTTCCGGCGGTGCTTTGGTGCATTTGACGACGTCGTCGGATGTTCCGACCAAGTGTGCCTTCAATCAAGTGACAACTCTACCACGATAAATCATATTACAATGGATGCATTGCCAGTGGTTAGCCTTCTCCAACCTAACTCCGTGCTGCCATACGGGGTCGGCTTGAGATTTCGGCATCATTTTAGCAAAGTTTCGACGTGGAAATTAAGAAAAAAGAGATTAGAGAGAGAGAGAGAGAGTTTGAGAAAGATTAAGAGTTTAGAGAGTTTAGATGAGTAGAGAGGTGAGTGGAGGTGAAATATGTGTTTTGGGGGTTTATATAGACCCCAAAACAAGTCAAACCCCAAACGGCTATATAGCCGTTTGGGGCCTGTCGACACTGTAGCAAAGGCCGTTGCGTCATACCAGGTGGTATCGCCCGGTATGACATCAAATATCGCTCGGTATGGGCGGTATTTACCGAGATACTCGGTATCGTCCAATACCGAGTATCTCGTATACCGGGTTTTTTAAAAAACCAATAAATACCGACCGTACCGGGCGGTACAATATTTGAAACCATGGGTCAGCCTATATTGAGCCTAATTAGTTAGTTTCCAACAGCTTGTAAACTCTTCAAGAAGTCTAATATAGCTAAAAGTATCATCACTTCTCATCTCGTCCTACACTAATATCACTTCAGATCAAGAGTTTACAGTTTTATAGCTACCAGAAAATTTTCAACGGATATTATAAATCAATTTGAATGTATAAGAAACATACATTCTTCTTGGAAGTCCACTTCCAATCCTCTTCCACACTAATCCCTCCTATTTTATTCTTCTTGTCAAGAATCAAACCAAAGCATGGTAAATCGAGTAACATTAGATTGAACTTAAATACTATGGTAGCAGAAGACAAGACAAATCAGGTTTATTAAGCTCATAAATAAATTCTCATTGAAAATCCACTTCCAATCTTCTACTCTTCTCCCAGGCTTAATCTCTTTAAAAATGCCAGGAATTAATCCCACCTATTTTATTTTTATTTTCAAGAATCAAGACAAAGCAAGGTGACTGAAGTCACATGTGATGGAAATTAAATATTGTGGTAGCAAAAAACAGCATAAATCAGGTTATGATGAAGATCACTGTTAAGCTCATATATATTCTCATTGGAAATCCACCTACAAATATTCTCCCACACTAGTTACCATCTCTTAAAACTGCCAGGAACTAATTCCTCATATTTTATTTTATTTTCAAGAATGAAGGCATAGTGTAGTAAATCAAGTTACACAAAATGAAAATTAAATATTGTGGAAGCAGAAAGATAGATCTCATCACTACAGACATCAGTAAGATTGACAATAGTTTCAAAAGCATTTGAGGATATCAGCTTCGTCCATAATGCTCTAATTTCACTGGTGACAGCAATCAACATGATCAAGATTTGGACTATATTGCATCATAATGATAATTGAATAGTTACTTTGGATCCAATCCCTATGGACTACGTATATTACTTAAATCTTTCCAGAGGCATAGTATACTAGATACCATTCTATGAAATGCAAAAAAGCATAAGAAAACAAAACCTTTGGTCTTCCTCCTATGCACCTCTAGCACTTTTACTTTGGGCAAATTAACTTTCTTTTTTGAAAATAAAATAAAATAAAAATTGATCGAAATGAATCCCGGGCTTACTTTTCCAGTTATGCAGTTTTGTCTTACGCAATTTCCTCCAATATAATTTCAGGCTTTTTTTTTTTCCAGTTCTTGCAGCTTTGTCTTAAAGCTACAGGAACCTACTCTTCTTAGTTTTTACAGAACATAAGATATTATCCAGCAAGTATGCCACAATCTGGAGCCATAAACCTTATCAAATATTAATTGTTCTTCTTCAAACTTATTTGCACTTCACTTGATCTCTTGACTGAAATCAGCCACTTGAGCAGCATTACTTATTCAACATCATTTTGATTTATTAACTCTGCTAAACCCTAGTCATTATTCAGTATCAATAGATAATATGATGCATTAAGATCAATAGATACTGCTAGCAATAAAGATGTAGGGTGTATTGCATACTTGGAGAATCAAACAAGAAGTCATTTAGAGAAACCTTTAATTTGATGGGAGAGAATGGTTGTTTCAACATGTGTCTAGCGAAATCATATCCTCCTTAAGCTAATCCTCCTCTTCTTTTGGCTTATCGCAAAACGCCTAGACATGGCAACATTATAAAATCTCCTCATATGTTCTGATAGCTGATGGATGGCACTAAGATTCCCTATTTTTGATAGTCGCGACAAAATAGAATCAAAGCTAGGATATGACAATTTAATTTGACGTTCTATTATCTCCGCCAAAAGGAAACATGCATCATCTTCTCTGTCACAGTTAAAGAGCCCAAGAATCATTATACCATATGTATCTGGAACTCGTGCGCATCCTCTCCTCTCCATCTCTTGCCACATATAAACTGCCCTATCAGGTTCACCCATCTCAAAGTACATTGTTATTAACATGTTATACGTATGAACGCTAGGCTCACAGCCAGCTTCTATCATCTTTTCACAAAGCCTTATAGCTTCTCCAGCCTTCTTGAGGTTGCAGAGTACCTTAAGAAAGCAATTATAAGTTAGAATATCTGGCCTAAAACCTGTCTCAGCCATCATTTCCAATACCTTATAAGCTGCATCAACCTTTCCAGCCAAACACATCCCTTCAACTATTTCCTTATAGGTTGAAACATCAGGAAGGCAACCACTTACTCTCATAACAGCAAGGAGTTTAAAGCATTCATCCAATTGATCAGACTTTGCCAGTGCTATAATCATCAAAGAGTAAGTCTTGGCAGTAGGTGAAGATATTGTAGAACCTTCATTTCTCATAAACTCAAAAAGTTCTCTTGCTTCTGACACCATCCCAGAACTGCAAAAGGAATCAATTGCCGCATTATAGGTAAAATTCTCAGGGGTGTGACCCATCTTAATCATTTCCTCGAGCACCTTCATGGCTTTTTTCGGGTCTCTCACTCTACACCACCCAAAGAACATAATGTTATACGTCTCTGCATTTGGTGTGACCTTGCTCTTCAACCGGTGAAACATGTTTTCTGCCTCCTTGACCAGGCTACACTTGCAGAGAGCATCCACTAGCAAGTTAAATGCATCAGTCTCAGGTGGAGTCCTCATCTTTATTCTCTTCTTCTTTGCGAATTTCCTAAGATGGGTTAAGTGTTTCTCTGTATACGTCCTCAAGATTGTCACCAATGTGTTAACAGGCACTGAACTCTTGTTGTTCCTCTTCATATAATCCAAGATGTCACAAACAACACCAAACTGTTTAGCCTTGTAGTTTGTGCTTGATAACACATCAATCATGAAGTTGTAGGTATGAGGCTCATGGGAGTACCCATATTGGCGGCCTGCCCAGGTGAAGAACCGGAAAGCCAATTTCTCCTCGTAACGCAGCATTTGTAAAACATCATCTACCAGCTCAGTGGTCAGCTCGATGTCCAGCACATCGAGAGCATTCTCCAAGCTTTCGCCAGAGCCTGAGGCGGACAGTAAGGCTTCGTATACCTTGTTCGAAGCAGTGCCGAAGCGCCCATCTCCACTACCATCAATTGATGAACAACTATTTGGTGCACCCGGAACGAGTAGCTCAGAAGAAGATGAGTACAATTGGGGCTTGAATGATGAATACAAACCTGAAGCAGTTCTTGTTGGAATGGCAGTGTGGATAAGATTAGAACGGTAGGAATGAGAAACTACTCGGTGCTGCGATTTGGAGCAGATCGATCCTCCATTGAGATGATAATTATGATGAATCTGCGAGGAGAAAAATCGGGCAATGGCAATCCAATCTGAGGAAGTCATTCTCGAATTTGTAGGGAAACCCGACAATCGAATTGAAGCCGGAAAGAAGCGATACCATCTCATCGATGTCTACCGCTTTTACTGAAACCAAATCGAAGCTAGGGTTTATGCGAGTCTAAAGAAACGGCCGGTGCGGCCGCTATTAACCATCATTCAGTAACCATTTCGGACCATGACGTTTATAACGGCTTGGGCGTTCCATTTTTCAGTGGCAAGACGAAGAAAAAAAGCAGCATATAATATTTTTCTTTCGGTAATTTTCAAAATCGAATTACGGTGAAAGAAAATTCTCGAATCAGACATAAATTCTAAATTCTAGAATCAAATTTTTATAATATTAATTAAAATGCATAAATATACCCTTCCGAATATTAAAATAATATCATAAAAAATTAATTCATATCGTATTGAATCAATTATAATATTAAAAATAATTTTTTTCATCGTAAATATATTATTCTACTAAAATATCTAATTAATTAGATATTTTCATAAAAAATATATAATGTGAAGTAAAAAAAATTAAAATGCACACAGATATATATATCACTCCGAAAATTAGTTTAATGTTCTTAGAAATCAATTCACAACATATTAAATTAAATTCATAGTTAAAAATAAATTTTTTCATCGTAAATATGTAATTTACCAAAGTGTCTAATCGATTAGTGTCTAACGTGAAGTAGAAAAATTAAAATGCACAAATATATCATTCTAAATATTGGTTTAATGCCCCCTAAAAATTAATTCACATCATATTTAATTAATTTACGTGATAAAAATACTTTTTTCCATCATAAATATATTGTTCTACTAAAGTGTCTAATTAGTTAGACACTTTCGCAGAAAGTATAAAACGCGAAGTAAAAAATCAAAAGGTACAAACATGCCATTCCAAGTTTTGATTTAATGTTCATAAAAAATAATTCATATCATATTGAATCAATTTAAGTGCTAAAAATATTTTTTTCCATCGTAAACACTGTATGCGGAGGTGTATGATGCAAAATATAAATTCAAAATGCACAAATATACCACATCAAATATTGATTTAATATCCCTAGAGAGTAGAAATTAATTCACATCATATTGAACCAATTTCAATGTTAAAAGTAATATTTTTCATTGTAAATATACAATATTACACTTTTGCGGAGACAAGACATTAGGTACTTAGAGGTTAAGTTTTTTTTTCACCAAAAACAAAAATTAAATTATTGATAAGAACGACTTGGAGAGTCCGGGTACAGCAAAGAGGTGAGTTCTGCATGTCTAACTGAGGTTCAAACAGTGGACTCTTTTAGACAATATGCTCGATTTGTAGTCCAGTTGACCGTTTTATTACAATCACAATAACAAAAAGAAAAATTACAACCGGGAAACATTCCACTTAAGCATTGGATCCTACTTACAATAGAAGTTAATCTAGGGGGAACGTCGCATTGCTTCTGGATTGTTTGAGAGAGTAACTTGGAGCCAGTTTCAATGATCACTTTTGGGTAACTTTGAATAGAGGCAAATTGCACAACATGCAAATCGGCAAATGCTTCTTGGGTAACTTTGAAGAGAGGCAAATTGCACAACATGCAAATTGGCAAATGCTTTTGATAGAGCAGGAGAATGAATGTTCTCTAAGTAATTGCAAGCAATATATATACAGTAGCCCAGATTGTCCCAAACAATAAATCCAATTCCTACAAAAGAATTCTTTTGCACCATGAGCCATCATAATTAATTTTGATAGTATCTAACTCTGGGAGAATCCATTTATTGTGTGTTGTCATGAGGGTGTTACGGAAGCTTGGACCCTCAGGGTCATGGGTATTTGTAATTCTGTTTGAGAAAGCAAGAATTTTCATCATAAGGTTATTATGGGAATGTTGTTTGACGAGGTGAACATGTTCATTCCTAACGTGTCAGATGAACCAAAAGGTGATAACTATAAGGGACTGAATAGTGAGAGGCTCAGCCTGATCCTTAGGCAATTTTAACTAGCCACCATTAATCCAAAAATGAAGAAGGGACCAGATAGTGGAAATGAATGGGCATTCAATGAATAAATGGTTGATTATCTTAGGGGTATCTAGAAGCTGACATAAAGGGCAATTAGGTGAGCTAATAATACCAATGTGAAAGAGGTAGACTCAGGTAGGTAACCTGCTGTGTAAGAGTTTCTAGAGGAAGATAATGATTTTTAGTGATACTTTTAATTGCCATATGACAGACTAGGAGATAGTGGAGCTATTTACCTTAAGGTCACGGTTTCTTAAGAAGGAATAGACAGCACCAATGGTAATAGACCTATTTGCCTCTAAGTCCCACACCCATGAATAATCAATCGGGGGAGGAAGGCAACATGATATTTTTAATGGATTCCACATAGTAGGATTAAATTAAGCATTACCCAAAGAGTCATTCCAAACATTATTTGAGATAAGAGAACTAATAGTAGCATCACAGAGATTAACATGCACATTTATAAATGTGGGTTTACAGGTAAGGGGTATATCTATACACCAATAATCATTCATGATGCTAGTATTAGTACCCGAGTTAATTAACTTCTTAAAACCAAATCTAACTTCCAAGAATGCATATACAAAAAGTTTCCAAATTCCAACGGAATGTTTAGGCATTTCAACTGAAGTTTGAGAAATTAAGAGGTATTTACTTTTCACTAAATTAACCCAAATGGAATTGTCATTAGCTAGATAAAGATGTATTCTTTTTACTTGTAAAGCATGAACTTTAAGATGCAAGTCTTGCACACCAAGACCAACCAGATTTTTAGGGACAGTAATGATATCCCACTTAATTAAATGCATCCCCTTGTTATTGTCCTTGGAAAACCAAATGAAATATCTTAATTTGGAATTAATGACATCAATATATTTCTTGTTAGTCCAAGAGACAGAAAAAGAGTGCACATGAATGGAATTCAAACTATAATTAACAAGAACTAGTCTACCAGTTTGAGAAATAAAATTATTCGGCCAACTGCCAATTCTATTCTGAATATTATCCCAACACATAATCAAAAGCATTAGGAGGGGCCCTTCTAGGTGAAATTATTGAGCCAAGATACTTAAAGGGAAATTTTCCTTGTTTCATGTTAAGGGCATTATACACCTTTTGTTTAAGAATAAATTACACTGAGATCCCCTCTATTTATCCAGGTGACACTCACCTCCTCTGAAACTAACGGTGTTAAATGTAATATGTGATTTCTCCCTTGTGCCCATCGCAGAAAAATTATTAAAAGACATGTATAAAATAATTGAATAAATATTTTTAAAATAAAAATATGAGAAATGTTTTTATTATTTAATATTTTTCACGAAATTAATGCTAGTTGAATGTGAAAATTAAAATGTTAGGCACTCATGAGGTGAAAATATGAGAGAATGATGGTTAAATGACATAAGGGTATTTTTGTCATTAGTAAGCATGTGCAGTGCACATGACACATACTTCACTAATAATTTCTATCAGTATGGGAGGTTTATGTAATCTTTTACAAAACTCAAGGGAGTCACAAGACAAAATTATAAATAGATAAGAGGTCAGTGTAATTTCACTAAACCTCGAGGGAGGTCAGTATAATTTACCCTTTGTTTAATGTGTGAGGAAGTATGTTTAGGAAAGAAAATCTCAGACTTGTTATAATTGACAGCTTGTCCAATTAAGGCATCATAAGAGTCTAAGATTTTCTTAATAGATTTAAGCCATTTATCAATGACTTTATAACAAGTAAAACATCATCAGCATACATTATGTGAGAGAGTTGAAAAAAGTCCTTAATTTTGAAAGGAATAATGTGCTTAGAGGAGACTGCATTATTAAGAAGATTGGTTAAGGTTTGGGCAACCTGTATAGATAGGGGGAGAAAGGATCATATCTATAGTGAAGAAAAAAACCAAGTATCATTTAACAACTTCAACTTCACTAAATAACATGGATAGTAGAGATTCATTAAACTAAACATTGAGAAGCTATTAAACCAAGTATACTTTATAAATAAAAAATGAAATCAAATCTACATGCAAGCTATTAAACTAAATAGTGAAGAGAAAAACCAAGTATCATTTATCAACTTCAACTTCACTAAATAGCATGGATTCATTTTCAAAGAAATTATTCATGATAACAAAATGAATCAAGAGATCTCAAAATATAAAATTTTGAAACATAAGATCTCCAACCCTTCCTATTGGTTGAAAACTGAAAGACCACAATGTGCCTACGATTTAGAACCGCAATGTCGCTTAGGCCCATTACAGGCCACATGGGTCTCCGAAGAGACCGGAAAATCAAAAATCAAAAACATTTTTGAAATATATTAAGAGCGGGGAAAATCAATCAATTTTAAGCATGTATCATAACTCCAACTTAAATAAAGCAAAGGGATATAGGAGATGATACTGGAATAGTTTTGATGCCAACTTTACTTAAGGCATCAAGGTAGCTTGAAGTTGCAACCAATGAAGGATTCATCATTCAAGTCAATAGTCAACTCCAATACATCACTTCTCATTCATCCTTGTGTGGTAGCTCCCCCTACAAAAGAAGATGAGACTTTTGGTACCCAAATGGCTTTGGATCCTTGGGGGTGAGTTGGCCTAGGAATCCAAAGTATCTTAACTACACTTGAATTTTTCTTAAATGCACAATCAAAAATAGTATGACCAAAAATACCACAACAAAAATAATGTCCATTGAATTTTTATTTATTTATGCTATGTACATTAGATCTATCATTTGAATACTTGACATGTGAGGCATGATGAGTATGAGCATTCTTAAATGAAACATTCTTATTTTGAACATGAGGTTTAAATATGAAATGTCTAACATGAGAATGATTATGAACATTGACATTCTTTACATATGTATTTTTTATTCTAGTGTCCTTAGTGGATGATGTATTTTGAATTCATTTACTTTTTTATTCAATAAGATAACCTCACTTTTCAAATCATTCATTGATCTTTGAATAGCATGCAATTGAATTTTTAGCATGCTATTTTCATTCTTTAAATTTTTATTTTTATGTTTCAACTCATTAACTTCTAGAGTTAATGTATCATGGCAAGGATCAATATGCTAGTTTTTAATTTTTCATTTTCACTCTTCAACTCATGCACGTGATTGATAAGCTTCAAGTTTTCTTTCTTCAATTTTTTGTTCTCTTTATTCTTTTTCACAAGCAAGGCATACATTTTTTGATATTCCTCAACTAGTTCCTCATATGGCATGTCAAATGAACTAGAGGAGCTATGACTATCATTATCAATGAAATTTTTATCATAACAAGAGGTGGAGGGATTTACCTCATTTTTTAATCTCATGAGGCACAATTGAGAAGTAGCTCTATTGTCATGATGAGAGGATGCTTCGAGGGACTCGAAGGACGATGTAGAAGCATTTGACCTCTTCCTTGCTTTGTTTTTCAATAATGGGCAATTCTTCTTGATATGCCCCTTCTCTTTGCACAAATGGCAAATCACCTTCCTTTTCCGATTTCTTGTGCTCTTATAACTAGAGACACAATGGGCTTCAAAAACTATGTTAGTATTGGGTGGATGACAATTGTCATCACTCCCTTCATCAAATGTATTAAGCTCTTCGGTTTTTGCATAATTATAGAGCATATTTAAGGTAGCCCAAATATCGAAAGCAGAAGTGCAATGCATGATCTTTTCAAAAATCTTATCATCCAAGGAACAAAATATACAATTTGTAGCTTTAGCATTTAATTCAAACATATTAATTTGTTCTTGGGTCCATGCATTTATATTTTTCTTAGGTTCAACATATTGGATTTTTACCATCTTAAAAATACCTAAACCTTGGGTCTTTAGAAAGGTGTACATCCTAGATTTTCATAGACCAAAGTTCGAGGCATCGAACCTAGGAGGTGCGAAAACAACCGACTCTAGAGCCATTTCAAGATCGAGACAATGTGTAGAAGAGGTGGTGAAATCTCAAGCTACGAACCCGCTCTGATACCAATTGAAGACGAAATGACGACACTAGAGGGGGTGAATAGTGTCTTTACAAAATCTATTAGCCTAAATTAGATTTTAATCATTTACTTAATCGTTTAGGCAATTTGCAATTTTACGATTGGATGCAGAAGCTATAAATGATAAAGCAATAAAAGCAATCAAGAAACCAATGCAAACACAAGATTTATAGTGGTTCGGCTCCAATGCCTACTCCACTACCTAAGCACCTCGCTTAGAATTTTCAAACTAGTTTTACTAGATTAATTTACGTTTCCCTTACACACGAGGACTTTTCACCGAAGAGATGCACTCTCGACCTAAGACACTTCCACACCCGGAACTCACCGCCTTCTTATCGAGAGTCCTCTTCCACCTCAACCCTAAGGGATAACTAAACTAATCCTAGTAAACACTACATTTAATTACACAGGTGGCTTTACTCCTTCTACACCAAGGATACCACTTTCCATACACAAGACCAAACACTTGGTCTTCACACGCACAAATAAATACACAGTTTAAATAACAGATAAAAAACATAATCAAAAGAGCTAGAAATGTAAACCAATATTACAAGCTCTTTTTCAAGCCTTGGAACCTTCAACTCGCCAAGAGATAAACTTGAATTCAATCCCGAGTTGATGCAGTTGTGCTCTTCAAGAAGATGTCGCAGAAAGAACAGGGCGCAAGCAATTCCTCTTTTGGAAGGCTTAAATCTTCCTCTCAATTACTCAATGATCTCTATGGAAGTCAAGAAAAGATATTAAAAGAATCATATTAGGGTATATTTATACCCTGCTAAAGAAATGGTTGTTTCAATGGATAGAAAACTATCCATTACAGGCTGCTGGTCGAATGGTCGGTCGATCGACTGTTCGACCGCAGGTTCGAATGATTGCTCTTTATTCTGTGGTCGGTCGACCGACGGGTCGACCCGCCCAGACGCAAAACATTGATCCCGATCTTCGATCGATGCGATCTGCGTCTTCGGGTATCAGTAGGTCGGTCGATCGGCGAGTCGACCGCTAGAGCTACTGCCCATTTTGGGCTTCCATCGGTCGACCGCTCGGTCGACCGAAGTATCTCTGTTGCTTTTTACCTTCATTCGGTCGATCGCCCGGTCGACCGAACCTAGGCTGAAGTTTATTTCTTCGGTCTATTTCTTTCGCGCTTCGTTTCCGAGTTCTGGCTTTCAACGACCATCAACTTGGAGAGCTTTCAAGTGATCTTTGAGCCCGTCCAATATGTCTTTGGTGCACGCATCGCTCTTCGAGAAGTTTCCGCGACGAACCCGAGCGCGACGATCAATGTCCTTCCGATTTCTGATTTCTCCAATTTTTCTGATCGAGGATATCAAACGCTAATTGATATGGAACCTGAAAGATATTCTCAATGAAATCATTAGTCTCATGTTTGTTATCATCAAAACCATCAAAACTGAGATTAAGGCTATGGTTGAAAATCTAAAGCCAACACTACCATGCCTGAAGATAACGTCACCAACAAAAATGGTGCATCGGACCGAAGCCCTACCATGCCCGAAGGCAACATCACCAACAAAAAGGTGCATCAGACTGAAGCCCTACCATACCCGAAAGCAACATTACAAACAAAAAGGTGCATCAGGCCGAAGCCCTACCATGCTCGAAGGCAACATCACCAACAAAAAGGTGAATCAGGCCGAAGCCTTACCATGCCCGAAGGCAACATCACCAACAAAAAGGTGCATTATGCCGAAGCCCTACCATGCCTGAAGGCAACATCACCAATAGAAAGGTGCATCAGGCCGAAGTCTTACCATACCTGAAGGCAACATCACCAATAGAAAGGTGCATCAGGCCAAAGCCCTACCATGCCTGTAGTCAATCGCACGTACTAGGATAATCGGGAAGGGCCCTCTGAACTTATCTTACATGTTGGGAATTTGGCATCCAACCACCCGGGCGTAGCCCATAACCAGGCTCCTAATTGAGCCGCTCCGTCATTCCCAAGGATATGATGCATCAAGACCTAAGTCAAGATTCTCCTACGGTGTCCTAGGGGCGTCCTCATTATGAAGCGTCTCAACACTCCAAACCCGACCCTTATTCCTTAGACCCGCAATGTCATGAACCCGTGTGATTTATTTCATGAATACCTTATAAGTTGGTTTATAACAGATTATACTCACCCTTAACCCAATTTTAATTATATAATTAAAATTTAGATCATCTCAATTAGGATTTGGTTTTAGGGTTTTATTTTAGGTTACTGTTCTGCCCAGAACTGTTGTGTCTGACCCGAATCTAGTCTCCAGAGTGTATTCTATGTTTTCAAACTATGTTTTCTGGTCGAAACGATAGATTACACGACTATGTTCAGAGATCTAAGCACATAATAACAGAGAAATCATAAGTCAATCCAAATTCAATAAACAACATATAAATTTCAGAAAGCTGGAATTTCTAGCACCTCATGAAATAAAATCCGAATTTTACATAATTAAATCCCTAAATTTCCAACATCACATATTCATGTTATCATGCATACAATCTCATAATTTTCACTAAATAAAAGCTAGCATATATATCAAGAATTTGTAATCAAGAATCAAGGAGATTAATTAATCTATATATAGCATCAAGAACATCTAGAACTCCAAGATGAGGTTGTATCTATGATTCATAAGATTAAATTATAAAATCACATGTCTTCCATTAAACATATGCCCCATGATATGAGATCAAAATTTAAAATCTAAGCATGGCATAGAAACCAAGAAAAATCTCAAGAACACAAAAAAAACATCATCAAGATCAAGAATCTTAAAGGCGGCTTCAAGAAAATTCGAAGAAAATCCGAATAGGAGGGATAAAACCACAAACCTAAATAAGGAAGAGATTGGAGACGATAATCCAATCGACGGCCTCCGATTTCGACTTCGAAATCCGGCAGCTCAACCCCAAAGAAGAGAAAGCAAGGTGTCGGCTCACTCCAAGCCATCGGCTTGGAGAGAGGGAGAGAGGGGAAGAAGAGGGAGGCTCGGCTCCCCTTGTCTTGGCTCCAAAGGGAAAGAAGAAAGGAAGAGGGGAGGAAGCAGGCGGCTCGGCTCGGCTCCTCTCGACTCGGCTCCAAAGGGAAGGAAGGAAGAGAGGAAGAGGAAGAGAAAGCAAGCGGCTCGGCTCGGCTCTGGGTGGCAACGGCTCCAAGGAGGAAAGGGAAAGGGGGCTGGCGGTAGGGGTGATCATGGACCGGTTAACCGGTCCATTAACTTCGGTTTTTCAAAATCATTAACCGTAAACAGGTCCATTAACTTCGATTAACTGCTATTTCGGTTTCGATTTTTTCGGTTCGGTTAACCGATAATTTTCGGTTAACCAATAAAATTTTTTAACCTACAAACATAATAATATTATGCAAATTATAGAGAAAAATTTAAACAAATAACGAATTCTCATTAAGAAGAAAAAATGTCAAACTACTTGAACGAAGATGATGTTCTACTAAAACTAATATTTTAATTTTAATTTTTAAAAAAAATTTAATATATTTTTTTATAATTTTTAAAAAAATTTAAATATATTTTTTTATAATTTTTAAAAAAATTTATAATATTTTATATTTTTATATAATTTTTTATAATTTCTTTAAAAACATTATAATTTATAAATCATTATTTTATATATATATATATATATATATTATTAAAAATTAATAAATTATATCTAACCGGTCAGTTAACCGAAATCGATGGAATTTTTACCTCTTGGACCGAAACCGAAAACTAGTTTTTCAAAAAATAAAAATCGAAACCGTAAAAACCGGTTCGGTTTCGGACCGGTTTTTCAGTTAATCGAAAAACCGGTTTTTTTTTCTCACCCCTAGCTGGCGACTTGGCTTGGCTTGGTGGCTGGGTCCCTTTCTCAACTCTTTGGGTGGCTCTAAAATAGGAGCCACAAGCCATGAGGGGGAGTTTTATACACCTTCCTCAACCCTAACCCATTAAACTCTTAATTCACAACCCGCATCCACCTTAAGCCAAAATCAAAACCCGCTAACTCAATAGACTTAAATAATTTAATTAATCTCATTCTAATAAATCACAATTAATTAATTAAATACTCATATGAACATAATTAGCAATTATGCACACACAACACCAAATTAAATACTCTCAACTACCCAAGCCTAAAAATTCATAAATTTACATCCTACTTACCCGAGCTCGCAAGCTCGCTCCGAACCATGACTCGACTCGGCTCGACCATGAACTAGTCCGCTAGGGTGGCAAACACACGCAACAGAAGAAAATAAAAATAAAAAAATAAAAAAATCTAGGATATTACATTCTCTTGTTGCGATTTTTGGAAAACAACCATATCGGTAGGGTTAGATTTAATCCGTTGATAAAACGAGGGAGTTTCCGAGAGAGGACTATTCATACCTTTTAGAATTTGCGATCATGTCAGATTCTCTAGAGGAAGGTTGGAGATCCTAGTGGTACTCGGTGAAGAGGCGGAAGGCAATGTAGGAACATTTGGACTCAGACCCGGCAGAGGTGACCCAGAAGGGGTGGGTGTTGCCAACGATGGGGAGACACACGAAGCCGAGGAAGATCGCTGGGCCTGAGGCAAGGCCGGGGGGAGGGGGGGGGGAGTTCGCCCTAGGCAAACTAGAGCAAGAAGCCATAGCAAATATGAGGTTAAGTTTTGAAATTGGTTTATTAGTTTAAGAAAGGTGTGAACTTCAAGTGCCAATTAAGTACTTAACCCAAAATTAAGATGTCATTTAAGTGTCAAGTCGGCATAAATGTAAACTCGATTATTGGTTACCTTTCAAATTAGAATATGAAACTAAATGACAAATGGACAAACCCAATTATTCCACTTTCCCACTAGGTAAGCAATTTTATATTTATGTTGATGTGTGGCACTTACATGGCATCTTAATTTAAGATGGATCCATTATTCGATTTCCCCACTAGTCAAGCAAGTGTACATTTATGTCAGTGTGTGGCACTTATATGGCATCTTAATGTAAGATGCATCAATTACATTGTGAAATGACACTCTGCATTTGTTCACAAACATCCTCTCTATTGAGTACAACTATTATAGAACCCGAGTGAACTTAACACTTATAGTCTAGGTTCAATCTTAATAATGTTAGATATGCAATACACTTTTAATAATGTTAATTTTGCTCCTATCCTATGCAAAGTTCCAACATGGCTCCGTAGTAATTTTTCCCCTCTATTTACATATAAAGAATGCATAGAGAGAATATTTGTATCGAGGTAAGAGAAGAGGAATAGAATAAGATATAAGATAGAATAAAAAATGAAATGTGATTAAATATTTTTTATAAAAAATCTAATGTACACTAAATATAACATCAATTTTATTCTCATCTAATTTTATCTTCTTCTAATTTAGATATCAAACAAATAAAAAAATAAAATTTATTTCTTATATTATCTTCCTTTACGTTGTGAAACAAATATAGCCTAAAAATTAAGTATCAACATTTACGCGGATATCTACTACTACACAATTGAACACTAGGAAAATAGCTTCATCTAATCATATATCAATTCAAAGAGTACTAAAGGCATGTCCATCTCCTAGAAGCAAAAACAATTGCGCAGATAACTTTCAGATAAACACTAGATAAGCTCACGTATCCAAGCGAATTCATCACATCTTTCCTTCAGAAATTCTAGAGTACAATAGGCATGTCGAATAAATTGGTTCTAAAATGCAAAGTCATTACAAAATTTCATCTCCTGATCTTCCTTTTTCTCGGTTTATTTGCCATCAGGTAGATTCTTTTGGATGTCCAAAACCCCTTGTCTAGGAAAGGATATCCTGCCAATTAGAAAGAAAAGGTTGCTCCAATCCACTGTCAATATCTGGTGAATTTAGGTG
The DNA here is from genome assembly GCA_034359265.1 of Canna indica. Lineage (NCBI taxonomy): Eukaryota > Viridiplantae > Streptophyta > Magnoliopsida > Zingiberales > Cannaceae > Canna > Canna indica. The sequence goes on from CP136894.1 coordinate 18,427,101, forward strand.
TCTTGTTTCGTAATTTCAGAAATAGATGATGAGTCATCTTTGTCATCCTCCAAGCTAGAATCATCAACCATCTTCTTGACTGATTCAATGTCATCAGTTGCAGAAAGTGTGTGAATGCGAAGAGTGTCTGCGTCCTCACTATAAAGAGAGAAATAATATCAATTTTTATAGTAAATAAAAATAGAAGATATATATATATATATATATATATATATATATATATATATATATATACATATTAATGTTGGAAATAGTCATACTCTGTAACTCCAAATATTTCCTTAATGATAAGAGAGCTGTCTCTTGAGCAGAACTCGGGTAGCTGGATAAAAATGCAAGTTATAGGTAGCAACAAAGTTAGAATAGAATTTAAAAATTAGCAACCACATACACTAAAATTGTATAAAGAGGCATCCATGTTTGAACAACCAAATATGGGCCACGCGCCTCTCAGAAAACAAAGATATGATGAAAGATCATATACTATAAAGTGCCACATACAACAATTTCTTGGGTATTTATATGTAACATAATGATAAAATTATACAGGATTGAGATTTGCTTGAGTCTTACAAGTTTGAATTCTTGGATGCCTTTTATTACTATGGATAAGCAACTTACCTCAGACAGGTAGAATAACTTCCCAAATAATGCTTGAACAGCAAGCTTTCGCTTGAATCCCTTCTCGGTGAAACCTGACAGGTCCATGACCACTGGCCCTAGAAGGGATAAACATAGATAAAGAACCAAAATTTGAGTTAATTAATAAACATTCATCTGTCAGTGGTTAAATCGGCTTATATAAAAATGTGGGCTCCATTGATGCATTCTGCAATAATAAAATTATTAAATAGCCAGATATAAACGATTACGTAAAGCAAGGCAAGTAAGAAAGGTAGGCACTCAAGGTGATATTTGTTAAGAAATTAGTGGGTCTAACTCCACCCCAAAAGCTAGCTCATGAGGAGAGGATTGCCCAAACTATTTAAGACTATCTTGATCATATTTTTAACCAATGTGGGACTTTAACACACACCCCTCATGCACAAGATTGGACATCTGGAGCGTGGAGTTTTGCAAGACTGGACATCTGCGGGTGGCACAATATCAACCACAAGATTGTCTCTGATACCATGTTAAGAAATTAGTGGGCCTAACTCCACCGCAAAAGCTAGCTTATGAGGAGAGGATTGCCCAAACTATTTAAAGGCTATCTTGACCATATTTTTAACCAATGTAGGACTTTAACAATATTGTCTCTACTATCATCTTTACCTTAGGCATTTGCCTACAGAAGTATACAACACTCAGGTAAAAAATTATTGAGCATTTGAACTATATATTAACATAATCATACACTTAGAAATAGATAACACGCAAAATAATTATAATATTTTAAAATATATATATATATATATATATATCACTCAAGCTAAAAGATTACAAAAAACATTCATGGCCAAGTAATTGAAACCAAGAGCCAACATGACACTTTATATCCCTACCAGGCTTACCAGCTACCAGCTGGATTTTGGCATGACATGAACTATGAACAAGGAACAAACATTTCTGCTGTGCCATGTACTTTGGTATGAGTAGATGCCTCGATGGATATGATACCATTGCAAATGGCAAAGATTTTCTTTGCTACCACTTACTAGTAAATGTACACCAGCACAACTGGCACCATAACCTATACTTATAGCACTGGAAAAAAAAGATCTATCTTTTATTTGGACTTGAAAGAAAATGACTTCACAAATATATGCATAAACCACAGGTAATTATGGTGCAGTGACTTCTTCACTTATTAAGATTTAACAAGTCTCATAATAGATAGGGAGGAACCAATCAACAATCCAGCATAGTGGGAAAATGAAATTTTGGTTCCTAAGCAAATTAATAAAAAGTTTTAAGTGTTGACCACAATTTTAACTGAAATGACAACCAGGTCTGTTACTCTGTAGCAGATTATTTGTCATGTAGCAACATTCCACTTGCATAATTCAGAATGATAACAAGTCGACAACCTGCATATTTAGTCCATGTCCCCATATATGAAAATAAAAACCCATGTTACGCAGAAAATTAGCAAGTAAAAGAAATAAAGAAAGTGAACATAGTGAAAATTCCAGTAGACAAGCATCAATAGGAGATTAAATATTTGACAAAGAAGCATACTTGCAAGAGAAGCACTACTGACATATAAAAGTAGACTTAAACTAGTTAAGTAGTAACTCACCTTTCTCTTTAACAATTCGCCTCGAAACTTCATTTAAAATATCTGCAACTTGAGCATCTTCTAACATTGTTGATTTTCTAAGATGTATCAGATCCACAACCATGTCAGGATTGAAGGGCTTTTCATTCAGAGCATATCTAATGTACTTTCTTAAAATCTCCTCCATGCTGAAACCTGTCTGAAGACATGGAGTGAAGTTGCTTCTTATCTATAAATGATTGAAAGCTAAAACATTTTTCTTTGATAAACTATACTAGAGGAAAATAAGCTACTAAAGAAATGAGTATCAGATTTCTGTAATTGACAATCACATGAGCCACTATAAATCATCATATATTACAAAGTCTAGTTGCGTTTTTCAGGCTGAATTGTTAGGTTGTGTACTTTCTATATAATTTTAGTATATATGTGGTCCTATTTTATATATAGTCTTAACATAGTTCTAGTTTTTCTCCTTCTGATATATTAAAGTTCAAATGTTTCCCTAAAGGTCATGCAACTTAAATTAATTGCTTGACTTTTTTGGTGAAAAATGTAAGTGTCAATATCATGCATTCTAATATTGTGATAAAAGATAGAACTAGGAAAAAGATGTAGGGGCTCGCATAAGAGTGATTTTGTTAAGTGGAATATAATATAACTAGAAAAGATTATCCTACTCTTATGACCTGAAAACTAAGCTCACTAACCTTCTGTATCTAAAATCATGCAGAAACCAAACTGCTCTACAAAGCTTTTCATGGCTAAATTGAGGCTTTAAGCACATTCAATTAATTAGGTAGGCAATGATAACATCAACTTGAACACATTCTACTCTACGACTATACATTGAGTTTAGTCAAGTGGACAATTGAAGATCCACATATACTCCGGACAGCATATTACAAATTCAGCCATATATCATAACTCAGATATGAAACCTACTATCCAAACACTTATGTTCTTGTCAATTTTGCTTAGGGATAAAAGAAATCATATATTAATAACTTTTGGTGCATTTTTAACCATTAATTCCAACTATAAAAAATTGTCTTCACATCTGTTCTATAGTTACTCCTGATACTGAAGCAAGTCAAATTTTTAACCATTAAGTACAAAGACTCTTTTATTCTCATCTGTCGTATTAAACTTGTAATTGGGTGTTTTATGGTTATCTCAGTAAATTTCAGTATGGGACTTACCAACCAACCCAAATTGATTCAAGTTTTCCACTGCAAAAGATTATAATTTTCCAATTGGGTGAAAATATATTGCATCAAAAATTCCTTCCACAATATCATCTACTTAACTTCCATTTGGTTGATGTAGATAACTAATTTGTGTAAATAATTGTCAAGCATTATACACAAAGAGGCAAAAAAAAATAGCAAGTACCTTCTGCATAAGCTCCTTGAGAGTAGAGTTATTTACTTCATCCTTGCCCTTCTGAAAGAACTCATCTATCGATTTCAACAAGAAAGCATTCTTGTTGACCTGCAATAAAACATCCGACTGAAATTATGCAAGGGAAGAACAACCACAGGATACAATGTATCTCTTTCCGGGTCATCAAGGGAACAAACAAACAAAATACGGGGTGTAGGCAAACCAATCTCTTGCGTTGTCCTTTGGGCGAAGTAAACTTCTTCACGGCCCTCACAAAGCCAATTACGAAAGACAAGCTGACCCACGCCAAAGGTACCGCGAGAAGCCACGGCAGCTTGCCCCCTCCGACCCTAGGACCGGGGACGGCTTGGGTGACGGTCCCGGTGAACTCCACCAGGTCGAGCGCCTTCTCCTGGATCCACGGCAGGTCTTCCTCCACCTCCTCCTCATCTTCTGCAGGGGGAGCAGCGGCGATTGACTGAGTCGATTCTTTAGGGCTATTGGACTGCTGCGTGCCGGGGTTTCCCCTCCCGCTCGCCCTCGCGACGAGGACCGGAGGTTTACTGTGGCGAGGCGAGGAGAGGAAAGGAAAGAGGGAGAGGCGGCGCAAAGGGCGGCACGTCCGCGGAAGCGCGGTTGGTTGAAGGGTGGCGCCGGCGGAGACAGGCGGGAGAAGAGAGGAGGCCATCGGGGGAACTTTGTCGTGCTGCTAAATGCTAATGCGAACAAGGGCTTATCTAATATTTCATTAGTGAAAATTGCATAAATGTCCATGTAACTCATTAATTTTCATATGTAAGCCTATAAATTTAAATGCATATATAGGGGAAGGACTAATGATCCGCTTGACTAGATAAAATAAGATTGGATGATACAATAGAATAACAAATAAGGAAAAAATTAGTAGGATTGTTATTTGATATACACAGGATATAATATTAATTTTATATTTTTATAATCCTAATTTTTTCTAATCCAAACATCAAACTAGGGATGACAATGATATCTGTTTAAGCGGGTACCCGCAGATATTTACCCATTTATGACGAGTATAGGGATTAATATCCTATTCGCGGGGACATCATGGGTAAAAAAATTTACCAGTTTATTATATGGGATGGATACGAATATTATAGTACCCATTTTCGTGGGTATCCGTTATCCGCAAATATAAGTATAAATACAAAAATACCCATTGTATACATACACCAAAAAATCTCAAAATCCTTGAAAACCTTATGTTGTTGATAAATGCTTGAAGACCTTTTGTTGATAATGTGTTTATTTACTCTCTTTTTTATCTTAGAATTTATGTTATTGTAGATATTTATTTCATTATTGTGAGTTTGAATTTTAATAAAATATTGTAATTTATGTTTTTCAAAGTGTCATGAATACCCGTCAATATCCATGGGGATCCGTCCTCCACAGGGAATTAAACGGGTATTCATTTCTAATACCCGCGAAAAATTAAATGGGTATGGATATTATATATGTTTCGCAGGACGAGTAGCGAGTAGGCACCCCCGTATCCGTCCCACCGCCGTTGACATCCTTACACCAAATAATCAAGAGATTATAATTCATCTCTTATCTTATCCTCTTTTATCCTACGAAGCAAACTTGTTTTAACTTTGTTGCTCAAATTGGAGACCAAGGGAATTGTAATTAATTTATCCCACTTTAAATTTAGAAACTAACAAAGGATTTGATAAGTTTCATAGGAATGTTGTTCTACCTCAAGGATGAAGAAATACTGTGATCGTTATGATACCTAAGAAAGAAAGACCTACCAGAATCAATGACTTCAAGCTGATTGCATTATGCAATATTGTATACAAGATCCTTAACAAACTCTTTGCTAACAAGTTCATACATTCGCTTTGTGATGTGATAAACCTTCATTTGTTCCAAGAAGACAGATGCATGACACTATTCTAAACTTTAAATCTTTTTTATAGATCCAAAACAAGTAACCTTTATATAATCTTGAAATTAGATTTGGAGAAGTCTTCAAGGTTGTGTATTGGTGATGAAGCAAATGAATTCTCGGTGAGAATTCAAGGTATTTTAAGTTAAGAGTTTTTAGGGGATTAGACAAGGGTCCTTTGTCCCTTTATCTATTCATAATTATGAAGTTTATCCCTTTAGCTGATATCTTAAATAACTTCGTAGGATTAAAAAAGATCACTCTATTCAAAGTAAAGGAGTTAGGTTGTGTCATTTAGCTCTTACTGATTTTACTAATGATATAATTGGACTGGACTAGTACTTTGGGTCCAATCGGATCAAGGTCCAAAAACACTCACACTCATGAACCAAACTCAGATTGAGTCAATTACAACCTAGTCCTGGGGCTCCACTCGGCCATAAAAGGACACCCACATCCTTCATTAATTACTAGGGATACGATAGTAATGAGCTCAACTTCTCCGGGATAAATCTCGAACCATTCCGGACATATTTTTGCAAGATTCAGGAAGACATCATCGCCCGAGATATCCCTCACCCGCACTATAAACAGACACAACGTACATTAAGTATACTCTCGATTCCAATTCCATACCTACCATCTGAAATTCCTTCTTACTTGAGCATCAAATTGTCTTTACAGGTCCCTCCCCCCCCCCACCGGAGCAGCGCATGATTGAGAGACATGTGAACCCGCATCACCCCAACTTCAGGCAAGAACATTTGGCGACGATCATGGGGACAAGTAAATCTTAGCTGCCCAATCATGGTAGGCACCTGGAGTAAGGTGAACGTCACTGCACATATGTAGCAACCTAGCAGGAGCATTCCCCTCCTTCCTAGAGACGCTGACACGGTGAGGAGTGACGCTTCGATGCTCGCCCATCCAACACCAAAAGAGCTATGGCGCCTGATCGACGATCTCCAAGCTCATAACCAAAGGTTAACAGCCCAGGTCGAGACGTTGACCCAATCAAGAGAACAACACCAGGCCAAGCATGAGCATCGCCGCTCGGAGCACATCTCGAACCAAAAGAAGTTCAGAAGGATGGTGAGTTACTACACCTTCCTCAACGACCACCTCTACAGAAGGGAATGCTCTCGGCCGCTACTAAAGTGCATCAGCCAACCCCAAACAGACATCATAATAGCAGAAGTGCATGAAGGCATTTGCGGCAAACCACATCGGAGGGAAATCCTTAGCAGCTAATATCCTTCGGGTCGGATATTTTTGACAAACCATGAAGACAGACTGTGGCCTGTACGTCAAAAGGTGCGACAAGTGCTATAGATTCTCAGAAGTATCACAGAAACACCCCGAGCCATTGCATAACTAGAAAACCAATTGGTTGTTTCACAAGTGGGGAATCGACCTCTTCGGTTCCTTCCCTCCGGCCCTAGGACAAGTCAAATACTATGTACTAGTCATCGACTACTTCACCAAGGGGATAGAGGTCGAACCTTTAGCCTCGATTACAACCGAAAAGATTAAGAAGTTCGTGTGGAGAAGATCATTTGCAGATATGACATACCACGTGAACTCATCAGCGACAATGGAACACAGTTCACAGATAAATGATTTAGAGAATTTTGCTCGGATCTCAACATCCAACAGCTCTTCTCCTCAGTAGAGGCGACCAACAAAGTCATCCTGACGTGACTCAGAAAGAAACTCAATAAAGTCAAGGGGCACTGAGCTGAGGACTTGCCCGAAGTGATATGGGGTTACAATAGGACCGCCCAATCGTCCACCCAAGAAACTCCCTACAGGCTCGTCTATGGAGAAGAGGTCATGATCCCCGTCGAGATCGCAGAGCCCATCCTCCGTAGAGCAACCTTTGACGAACAAAGCAACTCAGAAGCCAGACAGGCCAAGCTGGACCCTAGATGAAGAACAAGAGCTCGCCATGGGAAACTCGGAATAGCTCAAAAATACGACAAACATGTCAAACCGAGGAATTTCAAAGAGGGAGATCTAGTACTAAGGACGATCGAACTCCAGAGTGCCAACCTGGAAGGGAAGCTCACCCAGAACTGGGAAGGCCCATACAGAATCACTATAGACATTAGAAATGGAGCTTTCAAAATCGTCGAACTCTCCGAACGAGAACTCCCACGGGCGTGAAACGTGGCCTCCCTGGGGGCCTACTACAGCTAAGCAATCCCCCCTCAAATTGGAAATGGTCAATATACTCTTTTTCCTTCATTGCGTTTTTCTCCACAAGGTTTTCCCTTTGATGGTTTTAACGAGGCACCACTATACGTGGGACAAGCCTCTCGTTCGGTGGGAATCGATGTACTATTATCTGATAAGTTATTCAATAACACCACTCTCCTTCTTTCACGTCTCTTTGTGTCCAGATTATTTACAACTATCTCATAGCGCACAACGAAGGAACTCTCATGATTTCGAGATAGGAACATTGCCCGGCAACGACAATAACTCTCATCCTGCCTAATGCATCTATCCTTCTCGACCCTAGCACTGTCCTCAGCCTCAATGCTACCATCTTCGGGTCCAACGCGCTCAATGACCCGAAGCACACTCCTCGAGAGCTCAATATTACACCAAGTCTGGTCCTTGGCCTCAGTGCTGCCACCTCCGGGGCCAGTGCCCTTAACGACCCAAAGCGCGATCCTCACGAACTCATTTTTAGATCGAGTCTGGTCCTCGGCCTCAACGTCACCACCTCCGAACCCAGCACCATCAACCACCTGAAGCGCACTCCTCGCGAGCTCGATTTTACACTAAGTCATGTCTGGTCCTCGACCTCAACGCGGCCACCTCCAGGCCCAACGCCCTCAACGACCTATAGTGTTCTCCTCGCGAACTCGGTTTTACACCGAGTCTAGTCCTCGGCCTCAACATTGCCACCTTCGGTCCCAGTGCCCTCCTCGCGAGTTCGATTTTACACCGAGTCTGGTCCTCAGCCTTAGCACTGCCACCTCCGAACCCAACACCCTCAATGGCCCGAAGCAGACTCCTCGCGAGCTCAGTTTAACACTGAGTCTGGTCCTCAGCTCTAACTGTGGCCTCCGGCTCTAAATGAGTGTGACCCTAAACGTGGTCCATGCTTACACTCCCCATGAGCTCGACTTGACCCCAAGCGTGGTCATCTACCCTAAATGCGGCCTTCGACTCTAAATGAGACAAACTTGCTCTAAATGAGCACAATGACCGAAGTGTGCTCCACGCGACCTCGATTTTACGCTCGGCCTTAGCGCCACCCCCGGCCTCAGCGCCACTGAAGACATCAACAACCCGAAGCGCGCTCCTCGCGAGCTGGGTTTTACACCGAGTTTGGTCCTCGACCTTAGCACCATTAAGACATCAACGACCCGAAGCGCGCTCCTTGTGAGCTCGGTTTTACACCGAGTCTAGTCCTCAACCTTAGTGCCACTAAACATCAACGACCGGAGCGTGCTCCTCTTGAGCTCGATTTTACACCGAGTCTAGTCCTTGGCCTCAGTGCCACTGAAGCCAGCAACGATCCGAAGCACGCTCCTTGCGAGCTCGGTTTAACACTGAGTTCGATCCTTGGCTCCAACGCCACTACTCGAGCGCCTCCACCTACAAACTCGAACTGTTATGCCCCACCTAAGTTTATCCCTGGATAAGGGACATCGCCTAGGAGAAGCACAACCAAGAACTAAACAAATCCTACACCAAGGTATATAAAAACCAATTGCAATTGAATCAACATAAAGTTCTAATCAAAGACTAAACTAGGTAACAACCGTTCTCAAGCTACAATTTAACAATCAAACTAACAATAAGAAGAAATTAAGCAGCGGACGATGTCTCCTCCTCTAGGACTCTATCTACCCAACCATATCGTCATCATACATGGGGATCTTAGGTAGAAACAACAACATCAGCGGAAAGCTAATTAAGTAGGAGTATCAGTATGTTTAACAATAAGGATGGATAAACATGATGTTGTGCTACCACTAAATGCAACATTATACAACTCTCCAATAAAATAAAACATGTCAACAAAATATGCATGTTTACCTATCACCTAATGCAACACATAACCAATCAAGAGCATAGTAGACAAACGGGTTTTCCCCTGCACTCTCGCACCTCGAGAGTGACACCTCAAGCTCGCTCAAGCAAGAGGCACGACTATCCAAAGGATAGCATGTCGACGTCTCACACCCTGACGCCGCACACTAGCACTCTGTGTGAAAAATATGTGATCATCGATGTCACCATCCATACACCTCAGACCAACAATATAATATCCATGGGCTCTCGCCCGATAATATAGATCAACATATGCAACATGTCAACTCAACCTCACCATATAAATAAGCCACAACTAGTCTACAATGCTAACAACAATAAGCGATACAACAAAATAACAACTGAATACAGATGCAACCAGAATAAATCATGATATCAACATAAAACTCATAACACTTGAATTCTACTGTTCTAAATAACATGCACTATGATTAGCATTAAAATTGAAAATTTCAATTTTAAAATAGCATATTCAGTGATTTTTAGAAAAATATAGAAAAATAATTTTTTTATCGCTTCTTAAAACTGCATCTTCATTGAAAAATGTAATTTGTTCCGTAAAAAATTCAAAAATATTCATGAAAAAATTGATTTATCATAGATTTTTGAAGTTCAATTTCATAACTTTAAAATATCATTTTCGTCTGGTACTTATTTTTCTAGTACTTTGCATTTTGGTCAAAATTTTGAATGAAAGTTCAAGTATCGTTTTCATTATTTGTTGAGAAAAATCACTTTTATAAATAATTTTGATATTTAGAACGATAAGTGAAAATATCGATACTTGAGAATGATACATGATGCTTAAACTTGAATCTTGAGCTCATCTACTATCTTTAATATCATGTATTCATTATGATCATCTCACCTTTGATATAAACTTATAAGTCATTGTTTTTGAATTCTTGAAAGATGATTCTTGATACCTTAAGGAGATTTAGAGATTCTTAAGAAATTTTTCGATTGAGATGAAAAAATGAACTTAGAGAACTTTTCGTTCAAACTTGACATACATACCTTCAATCATCATACATTGATATTGGAAAAGTTTCAAACAAAATTTGAAATTTGTAGAAAAAAAATTAAATTTATGAAAATATCCCTAGACTTTTAGAATTTTTATAAAATTACAAAAAATTGATCTTCTCTTGATTCTTGAACCTATAGATTTTATGAAAATTCTAGTTTATTCAATTAAAGTTTTAAAAAATTTAGTCAAGAATATGCTTTAATACAAATTTAAGAGTTTGGATTTTGTAGACTTGAAGTATCTTTTGATTTGCATAGTCAAAGTTTCGATAGTTAGGCTTATCTTCTATATTTTAAGAATGATTTTGATTAATTTAATTTTTAATTTAAATAGGTTAATTTTATGATCCAATTTTGAAATGTTTATTGGCTCAACTAATTAATTTGATCGGTGTTACTTGAGTTCGAAACACCTAAATCTGATTGGTGTTGTTAATTTATCATAAAATAAAATGCTGGCACGACTAATGGTGGCCATGACGGGGGACCTATTTGATTGACGTGGTATTTTTGCGCTTTTATCGAAATAGTTATGGTTTTGGGAAATAAAATGGTTTTTGTGATTAAAATTTCAAAGTTTAATATCATATTTAGCATTTTTCTTAATTATAATTAATTAAATAAAAATCTGCCGCGCTTCACCTACCACAGGGCAGCGTCGGCGTCGCCCTTCATACCTACCACTGTCCTCGAAAGGAAGAAAACCCCCCTCCGTTTCTGCTCGGTAGAACCTCCTTTGAGTTCGCTGCAGCAAAATCTATCCACCTTCCTCTTAAAGATCCTATTCTCTCTTCTCTTCCCAGCTGCGAGCAGCATGTCCTCCTCCTCGTCCAAATCCGCCGGCGTCATCACTTGCAGAGGTCCGTCATCAATGCCTTTGACTGCAACCTCGATCTCTCCTGCTTTGTTATCTGATTTGATTCCTCTTCTTTTGTTGTTTGGATATATCCTTGGATTATCAGCTGCGGTGGCATGGGGTCCGGGCCAGCCGCTGTTGTTGGAGGAGGTGGAGGTTGACCCGCCCTCTGCCATGGAGATCCGCATCAAGGTCGTCTGCACCTCCCTCTGCCGCAGCGACGTCACCCAGTGGCAGTCCCAGGTCGCTCAAGATTATTCTTTTTTATTAAATGAAGAGTAAAAGATCGATCATTGTTCATGTTTTTCTTTTGTGCCGATTTCAGGCGCAGCCGGATTTGTTTCCTCGAATCTTCGGCCACGAGGCATCTGGGTTTGCCCTCTCTCTCAATGTCATTAACTTTGTTCAGCAGCCATGGATTCGATTGGTAATGTTGGGTTGCGATCGTTGAGGTTTGACAGGATTGTTGAGAGTGTCGGAGAGGGCGTGACCGAGTTCCAGGCTGGCGACCATGTGCTGACGGTGTTTATCGGAGAATGCCAAAGCTGCAAGCACTGCGAGTCCGGGAAGAGCAACATGTGCCAGAAGCTGGGGTTGGAGAGGAGGGGCGTGATGCACAGCGATCAGAAGACTCGTTTTAGGGTAAAGGGGAAGCCTGTTTACCATTATTGCGCGGTGTCAAGCTTCAGCGAGTACACAGTGGTGCACTCCGGTTGTGCTGTTAAGATTAGTCCTGATGTGAGGATGGAGAGGGCGTGCCTTCTGAGTTGTGGAGTGGCTGCAGGTAGATTCAGGCATTCTATGTTGTTTCTTGTTTTATGTTCTCTGAGTCTTTTGTCTGCTATTTCTCGCTGCTAATATGAAATAAGAAAGCTTTAAATTTAGATTACTGAAAGATTTTGTTATAAGAATTTTGTCTCTTTGTTCTTTTCTGGACCATGTCATATTTTAGAAATTACTTGCAAGATTATGATCATGAAATTAGCACAATTTGTTCTATAATGGACCAGATAAGAAGGTGCCGGCTTCTGAGTTGGTAAAGGACTTTGTCGTTGATAGTAAATGTATTGGGGTTGACTTCTACCTTCACTACTTACCTTTTGCCGAAAAAAGGAAACTAGGGCAGAAAGATGAAAACTAAAGACCTAACATTAATCAGAATAAGACAACCATTCACATACCTAACATTTAGAATTATAAATATTGTATGACTTCTTCTAAGAATATACACTATAGTTTTACAGAATCTATCTAGATGTTGAGGAAATAGCTTTTGCTAATAGAAAACAACAAATAATAGATGGTTGTTTGGATTCTTTGCTAACTAGCAGATATATATTATGGCTGCATTGGCAAAAATATTCTTGTATTTGAAAGGCACATACTAAATAACTTTTCAAGCTTCATTTAGAGTTTCCACTTTGTATTTGAAAGGCACAGACTAAATAACTTTTCAAGCTTCATTTGGAGTTTCCACTTTACAGTCTATGCATATCTGAGCCATCTTCAGAGTTAAGCCCTTTCCTTCTTCATTCTCTTTTATTTGTTCATGTTCTTTTTTTTCCTTGTTTGTGCTTCTGATGCATTTTTCCATTCTGGCAGATGAACAATCATATGAACAAAGCTAACAAATAGCTCTATCTGACTGATATCTACTAGCTGATGTGTAATATTGACACAATTTTCCATACTCACTATATACTAAATAACTGAACATTTTGGTCAAAAGAGGTTGATGCAAGGGGCTCATTTTCTTCCATTTCAAAGTAAATCAAACTAAAATAACCAATGAAATGGAATAATCTAAAATGAAGCAACATTTTGAAGTAAATCTTAATCTAAATTCAACTAAATGTTTGCTTATTTTTGTGATTGAGTATGGCTAACAGTGTGCAGCTGCTTTATAACCTTTTGCTGCATAATCTATAGAATATGTGCAACAAGAGCAATTATCATTTCAAAGGTCAAAATTTGAGCTCTTATTTTTATACTTCTTATATTGTCAAGAAATAATATAGAAAAATCACTTTTATGTTCAATAGTCTATAACTTCATAAAAATAACCATGTTTATTTTGTTTTCTTGTTATTTCTGAATCTCCGCTTGCAGATACTAATTGCATACTGCCAATTAATATACTGTCACTTGAAATGTAATTATGTATTAGGCATAGGGGCTGCTTGGAAAGTTGCTGATATATCAAAAGGCTCAACTGTAGTAATCTTTGGTCTGGGTACTGTGGGCCTTTCAGTAAGCATCTTGACAACTTGATTTTGGTCTCTGGAGAAAACCATACTAATCTCTTATAAGTCACATGCCTTCCAATTCTAATACCATCCTGCATCAGGTAGCACAAGCTGCCAAATCAAGAGGGGCTTCTAGGATAATTGGAGTGGACATTAATCCAGAAAAATATGAAAAAGGTATTTTATTGCCTTTGGCTGTTATGCTATTTCTTATATAGTTGGTAAATGTCTTCTGTTCTTTATGCAGGAAAGGTTTTTGGAGTTACTGAATATATCAACCCAGAAGAGTGCAAAGAACCTGTTCAGCAGGTAATCAACCATAAGCAAGTTGAGGCAAAAAATAGCAAATTCACTACAGAATATAGTTTCATTATGTAGACATATAGCACATGTTTTCTTAATGTGAGACACAATTCATCTTTTTCCAAGAGTGCGGAAAAATTATTAAAACATGACTGCAATTCACGAAAAAGAAAAGACAAATATAGGAAGTTGTATGGTATGGAATCAATGAAATGAAGTAGTAAAGGAAATGAAAAAACCATATAAGCTTGTTGGAGCTGGGAAATGCAGTTATTGGTATTTCCTGGAATTTTTATCCTTGATTTTTTGCTTTAAGTAAGACATTGATATATTAGATCATTTCCCCCTTATTATTGGCTAAGGGGCTTTTGCATATAGAGGTAGGGTACACAAAAAAGAACATGTCCTAATTTTTTTTTTTAATATAACCTCAACCTCTAGATGCAACATGACATTCTTATTTGTGTTGAACTATCCAAATGGCATAGGTCCTGATGCTGATATCCATTTCTTTGAGGCTACCTAATGCTCTACTTAAAGCAACATTTGTACCATAATTCCAACATTTATTTTGCTTCTATTGCTTCTTTTTAACTTCATAATTAGATTTGTTCTTTGTAATTTAATCAAAATTCTGTTATATTTTACTTTTACAGGTTATTAAACAAATTACTGATGGAGGAGCAGATTATTCTTTTGAATGCATTGGTGATACTAACATAGTATCAACAGCCTTGCAGTCTTGTTGTGATGTAATTCTCATCCTTCATTTTTTTTAGATCATTTGTGCAATGTGAGGTACATATTTGACATATTTTTAAGCAAACTTACAGGGTTGGGGAATGACTGTGACCCTGGGTGTACCAAAAACAAAGACAGAAATTTCAACTCATTATGCTTTTCTTCTAACGGGAAGAACTTTAAAGGGTTCTCTATTTGGAGGATGGAGACCAAAGTCTGACCTACCATCTTTAGTTGAGAAATATTCAAAAGGCGTAAGTTTCTGATATTACTCAGTATATTGCATTATTTTCAAGCATCTGACATTTATTCATAACCAAGTTAATCTTTTTGAAGTTATTTGCCTTCTCGAATCTAAGCTTTATTTGGTTAATATGTTATTAAGAAACAAGACAAACAATCTACGAATTCAAACTTTTAATAGAATTTCCAGCACTAACCAACATTTGGGTCTATATTGGTGCTGATTAACATATGCCAACCAGCACAACCCCTAGTTTATTTCTTCAAAATGTCCTTAAATATATAAATTCTCTGCTATTGTATTCTGTTGCAACACATCTAGCAGGCAGTATTTGCCACAGCTAGATGTGTTTCAATTAATTGTTTATTTTAATTAATTGCTAAAACTTTTTACTATAGGAAATCCAATTGGATGAGCTTGTTACACATGATATTCCATTTGAAAGTATTAATGAGGCATTCAACCTGATGAAAGAAGGGAGTTGCTTGCGTTGCGTGATTCATATGCCAAAGTAATTCTCCGTGTGGAAGTGTGCTGGTATGTCTCAATCCTATATAAATATTTCATAACATCAATTTTCTTTTCCATGCATAGATTTTCCTGTCTTTGCAGGCCATTTTGCATGTGATGAGCCAAATATTTCCCAAGTCTTATTCTCACAACCTGCTATTCTCATTTGTAGATTGAGCATGCAGTCCCATGACTGATCACAGCAATAAGCAATTGCTGCCTTTTGCAGAATATATAACCAATTAGCAACTTTTTTTTGAGATTTTCTAATTCATGAACTTGTATTCATCAAGGCATTCCTTGTGAGCTTACTATTTTTTGTTCCAACAAGTGTGTGCTTATTGTTTTTTGCTGTTTGCTCTATTGATGACAATTACATCAAATACTGATAAAATATATTTCCACAATTTTATACTTGACTTATTTGCATTTCTGCTGACATGCTCTAGAGCATGGCTTTATCATCTTGAGATTGTGGCTACTTCCTAAATGAGACTGATGAATTTCCTTGCGGTTGTGTTTATTATATGCTACATGACAATTTGAAGTTTGAGTTACTGCAAGAAACCAAGTATAGAAAACATAAACACAAGGTTTAATGTGGTTTGGCATATGCCTACTCCATGGAAAGAAAAAGTAAACCATAAATCTTCAAAACCAAGATTACAATGTCTTACAAAAACAAGAATGGTTTTCAATTCTTCCCTAAACAATCGATCTATGCTCTCAATATATTCTCTCAAGGAAACCTAGAGTCACAAGAAGTCCTTGAAATCTTCCCTCTGAATAGATGCGAACTGAGATGAATATACAAGGGCTGAACCAAAAATTTTGTAAAAATTTAGTTTGGACCAAATCTTCCGATACCAATCAGTCAATCCATCAGCTGGTCCTGAACAAAAAGTTACTAGTTGATAGTTACTGGTTGATCTACTAATGGAAGATGGTTTATTATTTGGTCATGTTGCATGCTAACGTGAACCCATTATAAACTTATATTTTGGATAGTTATATTGGTGATAAAATTGCTCTATCACAACATAGAATATGGAAGGGACTAACTCTTTAGGGCAACACACTCATGAACACTCAGATCGAACCAACCACAATTTAGTTTGGGGTTTCACCCGATCAAACAAGAATATCAATATTTTTCATTTATCAACCGGGTCTCACAATAATGAGCCCGTATCTTAGGGATAACAATTGATCCATTCCGGACATATCCTCGCGAGAATTTGAAAGACATCACATTCACCACCCAAATCTACCTCATAAAACAAACACAACGCACAACAAGTATTCTCAATTCCAATTTCATACTCAACATCTGAGATTTCCTCTCACTTGAACATTGGAGTATCTTTGCAAAAACTTTTTATCATGAAAAATCTATATTTGCAGGATCATATTTGTGAGATCCCCCAATATATAAACCAAAACTTGTAGACCTACCTTAAGGGATCATATTTGTGAGATCCCCTAACATGTAGAAGTTCTTTTTTGTTTTTTTTTCAAAAGAAAAAAAAAATTGTTCACAAACAATATTGATCATAAGTTTGTAGTTGGTTTTGTATAGAAGGCGTTAAACTGAGTACAACAATATATTTGTAAATAAGCCCACATTCTGCTTTTCGTTTATGCTTAAATACATGATCAATAAGCCTTCACATAAGCCTAAGTTTGCTTATGATATTAGATATAAGCTTCATCTCAATTTATGTTGTGCTTCATAATAGCTTGACAGGCTTTTTAATCAACAAAGAGGAACTATTTTTTAGCTTAGTTGGAGCGAAGCTTGACAAGCCTTATTTGTATCAAGGAACTAATGGACATGTCAAATTTAAACACATTTGTCTCCATAGAAATTCTAAAAATTAAAAAGAGATAAGCTAAATTTGACTTCTTGATGCCAAAAATCATCTCATTACAACACTGTTAGGGAAATCGTCATGTCTGCATCACCACAAAGCAGACAAAAGATAGGGATGATATCCACTACCATTCAGGTTACAGCACTCATATTCAGTCCCACGTTCTATGATCACTAAGCTCATGAAATGTTTATCTAGAATACAAGAGGTGTAACCTCATGACCAATTAGCCATTTAACCCCATGAAGATAAAACATTTCACAGGGGAGGAAAATTAGCCGGAAACATTGAAGTGAAAATTTGAAATCTCTCACCGCATCATGGAATCTTTTACAAAAGATCTTCCTGCTGTTCTGTGAAGCAAAATAAGATGATACCGTATTAGCTCGCTCGCAATAAAGATATTATAATGCTCTAAGAAAAAATTGATTTTTCAAAACTCACGAGTATTCCAGTCGAATATTTAAAAATCTCTGATTCTCCTTGCTCTGAGACAATGTTACAGATCCTTCAATTTTCTGGTCTTGTTTCAACTCAATAGGATCAAACAAGTACAGAAGGGTCTGATAGAAAAGTTCAACAATGAGTCAGACAAAAAAGGTGATATAAAATCCTGAGAGAAGAAAAGATAAGCAGGGAAAATTGTGCTTTAATTCAGATGTGAGCAAGTAACATGATCTAGTACCTGTTGCCAGTGAGTTGGAGCATCTTCAGGTGCAGTAGAAAGCACAATACCTTCATCAGATTTCACCTTTTTCTTGCTTTGGCTAGAAGCTTCTGGTTGTTGGTCAGCCAGACTTCCCAAGGGAGCTTCTGGTTTTTGGTCAGTCAGACTTCCCAAGGGAGCTTCTGGTTGATTGGACGAGGAATTTGCAGGTCCATTGAAGACGACATCAAACCAAAATGCAAACCCATTCAACGGAGCTTTTGAAGAATAAAAAAGTGACTCAGTTAAAAATCATATGATGTGAAGAATTGGAACCTAAAGCAAAAAATTCTAGAAACAAGATCACTGCAGATTCATTTGGTTAACCATTCACAAGCAAATTAAGATTCAAAAGATCATCATTCCACAAAAGCATTTACTTAGTGCAGCAGTAATTGGCATGCAAATGTAGTATGATTGTCAAATACCTAGCATAATCACTTGAGGGCAGAACAACTCAATTTTTCCATTACCAATTATCTTATCTACAAACGTGAAGCTCAGGATACAAGCTTCAGGGAGAAGTTAAAAAAATTTTACCAGCAATAGATGACTAATATATTTAGACTTATCTTTTAGAAGGTCAATAAAAAATCAACTAGCAGGAGAAAATATTCAAGTTTCTTCATGCACACAAATTTCTCCATATCTAGTTAGTATTTTCCGCAGACCAACTTTTGGTCTCTGAATCTATCAACCTGTCAACTTAGTGATAAACATAAAATTTAGTAGTTGACAGTAAACTTTCAGATGCAAATGTTCGCTAAGTGCATTCCCACCTTAAATAATGTCTATATAGAATATCATGGAGTGGCCAGTTTTATCATCCATTCTAAATTGGGTCAATTACAGTCTTGGTACCTGTGTTGGTTCGTTTTCACTGTGTAGCAATACTTCTTCATATCGTATTAGACATGTTCTTTTTCTGTCACCAGATTGGGCACCCTTTGTTAAAAATTAATGTATACTTGTCAGGCGAAATACATTTGATCATATTTGTTTCATCCTTTTTCTTAGTTTTATGAAACCCAAAACCTCAAATACTGTCATAATCTAACAGCAATTTTAGATTTAGGGTTGAAAATCAAGAAAAATGATGAAAAATTTGTGATCACGTGCATTTTGAGTTAACAGCAATTCCTAATAATAGGTGCCCAATCTAATAACGACGAAAGCACAAATACTCAGTGATTAAAAAAAATAAACAAGACAAAGCGAAGATGACCCATACCACAGGTATAAAACAGTAATTAGAGCTTTAAAATTTATTTCAAAGGTTTTGTAACTTTGGTTTCAAACTCATCATCTTAGAGAGCACATGAAAGCTAGTTATTTTTGACAAACTCTGTCCAAATTAGGAGCTTCTTCTTAGTCTTCCATGTCCAACATGTTAACCAACTAGTAGAAAAATCAAGAGACCAGTTGCAGAACATTCATAGTTTAATAGCATGTTAAAATATTTGGTTTATCTTATTATTTAGCTTGTTGGTTTCCGTTTATTATTATGTTCCTTTGATATGTGGTACCTTTTTCTCCTCCTATAGATTGGAGGGTCTAACAATGAAATTGGGACTCTTTTTCCACTCATACATATATCAGCAATGATAGATATAAAGATCATGAAAGTGAACCAAAAGAGTTTACAAAAATGTAAACTTAAAGACAGGCTCACATAAGGATATGTTTACCAAATGAACCTAAACCACCAGCAATATAAGAAAGTCAAATGTCACAATAAAAGTTTCCAGAAAAGTAATACAAATAATTATCAAATTTAGTTGCATAAGTTTTTTTTTTAAAGAAGAAAACACCTCAGAGGACAGTCACTCCCTGCTCAATTGAGAGGGTAGAGGGAGCAGAGGTCAGAGTTGCATAAGTTACCTGTTAACATTGATGAAAAACTAAATTTTGCAGTAACAGTTTCAAGCTCTCGAGCAGTAATAGTGTAGCAATCCACTTCTTTAACCTGCTTATCAGATTCATAAAAAAATTTGCATGCAAGGAAGCAGCATATATAATTAGAGCATGTAGTCAGGAACTTTTTAACAACAGACAAAGCTAAAGAACAGGTAACAATTTATAATTTTTGCACTAAAAAAAATTATATGTAGAAATTATCCACCTTGTCCATGTAAATCAAATCAAGAAAAGAATCAATCACCATAAAAATGGGTAGTAATTGAACAAGTGAAAAACTTTGGCGTGTTTAAAATTGCTTTGCCAAAGTGCTTTTAAAGCTAAAAGAACTTTCTAGAAAAAATGATATCTGATAAATGCATGCTAAAAGTGCTTCTACATCAAAATTTACATTGTCGAAGTCAAAGTCACTTTTTCACCTTTTCAAAGCAGGTGACACAATTGCTAATTCCAAAGCAGTTTGCAAAAGCATTGCCAAAGGGAACCTTAAAGCTGAAGGAAAAAATACTCACAGGAGGTGAAAATTTTACCAACTAGTGAAGAAAATTTTAAACAAAGAAAAACCTGTCAAGTTTTACCAACTAGTGAAGAAAATTTTAAACAAAGAAAAACCCTCATAATATTAGTACAAAAGACAAGTATTGTGGTTGTTAATAGTTAATATTCTTAACTTCACTGATTTAGGTTTCTTAAATATAGAGCAATAATGTTGGTAATGATTGCAATATACAAGGAACACATACTAGTTGCCAAGGCAATGCTTAAAGATCTACATTCAAGATATGGCAAGGTAGCTATAGTTTCAAAATTTTGAGCCAAAAATGTTACTTGTGACTCACAAAACATGTGAGTTAAAGACGACTTGTCAAAATATTTTTTCCTTTGTTTATTTGATAATATATTCTTTAAGAAGAGAAGAGTGACAATACAAAAATAAGTAAAGGTATGAATTTTCTTGCAACTTGGCATCATGTAAAGTTGCCTAGTATGATAGTATCAACTAAACTGCCTAATAAACTTTCTCCCACTAAAATATTATTCATCACAAACAATTTATTTTCTTCATTATCCAAAATAGTTCACAAAAAAATCATTGTGTATACATTTTTAGACATTTACCACAATCATATATTGTATAATTATTTATTCAAAAAATAAATTAAATCAACAATTCAACTAATTCAAGCAATGGCACAACGAATTGAGGCTTCACCAAGTAAGTTATCTTTTCCTTTCTGTTCTAATAACTATACTCACCACTCAAATATTATTTTTCCACTAATATTTGCCCTTTTTATTTCAAGGAGAAAGTTTGTCTCTTGAATTGTCACTTAAGTCCCTAATAACTCTGTGTTTCTATAATTTTTCTCTGAAACAGTAAATAAAATAAAATATTTTTAGTAATAGACTGCATATATGCAAGCAGTGATCTAATCACATAACACATGCATATGCTTCTTAGAAACTCCAAAACTTACTTACTGACATCTATGTTGATAAATAAATTTATATATATATATATATATATATATGAGTTTAATTATTAACTGGACAACCACCCAAGTGATTGAGTCAACTAACTAATGTCACTACACAAGCTAAGTAAAACTCTCAGTGCATGTTTGCTTCATGGGATAAGGAGGATAGCATAAGGAATGAATTTTATTTGTTTGGTGCTTGATTAGATGAAATTAGGATTAGAAGAATATAAAATTGGTGTTATATCTAGTGTACACAAAAAAAAAAAAAAAAAAATCCTATTCAATTTTTTCTCTCATTTGTTATCCTATCTTATCTTATCATGAAGCAAACGAACCTCAGAAGTTTGGGGAAATAATTTACTAAATTTGGCAACCCCCATACTACCAATATATAATTATTCAATCTTGCATATAAGTACATAGAGAAATAATAGGATAAATAGCAAAAATCTCTCCTGAAGTATGACTCATTTGCAATTATCCTCCATGAACTTTGAAATTAGATAGAAAATGGATTAAACTTTATGAAACTAACAAAAATACTCCCTTTGTTAACTCAATGTTATTTATTTAGCATGATCTTGTTTAAAATGGCACGTTGCAACTTTTCATTAGTTCAAATATTAAAAGATAAATAAAAAAATTAATTGAAAAATTAATAAATTAGAAATTATGAAATATTAGTTGCTAGGGAAGTTTATTAGGAAATAAATTTATCATTAATATTTCTTAATTTCTAATTTATTAATTTATTAATTAATTTTTTATTTATCTTTTTATATTTGAACCTTACGTGTCATTTTTAAAAAAAATATGTTAAATAAATAACATTGAGTTAACAGATGAGATGTTTATGTTAGTTTCATAAAATTTAGTTCATTTTTTGTCTAATTTCAAAGTTCATGGGGGGTAATTGCAAATGGATCATAGTTCAAGAGAGATTTTTGCTATTTACCCGAAATAATATATACAATTAGGTACTTAACACTCCCTCTCAAGTTGGAGCAAATATGTCATGTAAGCCCAACTTGTTACAAATATAAAATAGAGTAAATACCCAAAAAACACGAACTTTGGACCTTTACCCATTTTTAGCATAAATTCTTTTCGCTAGCAAGGAAATACACAAACTTTCATTCTGTTACCACATTTAGCATGCACCGTCATTTTTGACGGTTTTTGGTGATTTATCACTTAACGGTGACAACGTGACAAATTTTTATTCTTGACTGAAGCCATGTAGAAAAAATAATGTCACGTACACTCTATTATTGACTAAAATATTGACCATCTTCCAAATTGTCTTCTCCACCACACACTCCCTCCTCACCTCCTCTCTCTAGTGGCCGCGGCACCCATTTCAAGCCTTGGGACTTCGCCGATCTCGCCAATCTCAGACGAGAGGTCGCGTAGACCTCTCCGCCAGAGAGGTCGTGCAGACCTCCTCTCCGGCGGAGAGGTTGCCGACCTCTCAAACACCTCTGTGCCAGAGAGGTCACGCAATCTCTCCGGAGGAGAGGTCTACATGGACCATGTCATTATTAATAATAATTTTTTAATAATAAAATTGATTAAAATAATAAAATAATAATCCACATAGGATAAAATTTGTCACGTTGTCACCGTTAAGTGGCACATCTACAAAAACCGTCAAAACGGTGGTGCGTGCTAAACGGAGTAACGGAATTTAAGTTGGTGTATTTCCTTGCTAAAGAAAAAAATTTATGCTAAAATTGGAAAAAGGTCTAAAGTTCGTGTTTTTTTGTATTTACTCTAAAATATTTTAGGACATCTTAAAGATTTAGTTAGTATATTGGCCAACTGCTCATTTGAACTTACAAATGATATAATTATTTCCTTAGATTGCACTTTCTACATGATAAAATGATAATCAATTTCTATGTGCTTTGTTCTTTCATGAAAAACTGGATTAGAGGCAATATGCAAAGCAGCCTAATTATCACAAAGCAGCTTCATTGGTTCTTTATGGATGATTCCGAGTTCTTCCATTAACTGCTTTAGTCATATCAATTCACAAGTCACAAGAGTCATAGCCTTACAAGAGATAACAGAAAGTTGATGGACAAAATAGGTACACCCAAACACACGTGGTGGAAGACTATATATAGGGTCATGTGGAAAGAGAACAGTGAAAGGAATTTAAGAGAATTTTGTGATGAACGGAGGAGGGCATCATGTTAATGAGGTAACAAATCCCAATACCTTAATGGTACATCCATATGGAATAGGAGGGTATGTGTCATTTCTACAAGATGACGATTTTTTCGTTCTGCAACATCATTCTGCTCTGGTGTATGAGGACATGAAGATTGATGGAGAAGACCATGAGTGGAAAAGAAAGATCGAAAAGCAATAGACAAATATTCTTTTGCATTATCACTTCGTAACATGCGAATAGAAACATAAAATTTAGTTTTTATTTCAGCATAGAATGTGGAGAAAATGTGAAAGAGCTCAGATCTATTCTTCATCAAGAATAACCAAGTCATACGAGAGTAGTCATCTATGAAAGTGAAAAATATCTTAACCCTAGTTTAGAAGAGACACGACTAGGACCCCAAACATCAAAATGAACAAGAGAAAAAGGTGATAAAGCACGTTTATTAACACTACTTGGAAAAGAAGACTGGGAATGTTTACCAAGTTGACACGACTCACATTAAAGACTCGAAAGTGAAGAAAGACTAGGACATATCTTTAGATTCTACAGGTGAGGATGGTGTTTACCAAGTTGACACGACTCACATTAAAGACTCGAAAGTGAAGAAAGACTAGGACATATCTTTAGATTCTACAGGTGAGGATGCCCCAATCGGCTATACATCTTAAGAGGAGACGAATCAACCACCAAGGCAGAGGATGGCATCACCAATTGGTACAAACCCCGAGACTCATGCCCTGTGTCAATCATCTTACCAGTCCGATAATCCTAAAATCCAATGTCACCGAGCAATGTAAATCTCGAGTGAGTTTACTAATAGAAAGTAAACTCAAGGGAAATTAAGGAATGTAAAAAATATTATTAAGTGGTAAGGATGGTGTAGGCGAGGCTAGACCAATACCCTTTACTAATGAGGTGGACCCATCAACAAGAGTGACACTAGTGGATGAGGCAAGGGTGACTAAACAGGAGAAAGCGAAAAAGTTACTACACATATGATCAAATGCGTCTGAGTCTAGAATCCAAAAGTGAGCACCAAAGTTATGAGTCAAACGCGCAATAAGAGTACCTCCATGAACAAAGGTAGAGACAACAGGTTGTGTCTAAGGCTGAGAGCTCTGAGTAGACTGGTACCGAATAAATTGAGAGTACTCATTTGGAAGAATATTGACTGTAGATCTAAGTGGTTGTGGCTGACTGCCCAGATTACCCCTTTTCTTTATACAATAAGCACACTTAGGGCATCCTCGACCAAGGCTATGACCGTGTCCACGTTCATCACTGCCTCCACTGCGCCCCCCTCTAAATCCATGTCGGGACTATACAGCAAGTGCGGACCATGAAGCATAATTATTTCCATTCATTTTTTCCATAGTGATAAGCATAAACCCTTTGATTCACAATTTGTCATAAATTTCCTTGAAGCCGCAACTTTGGATCTAAGCACGGATCTAGGGAGGAGCCTTTCCCAACTTTGGATCTCACTTCTAGATCTGAAGAGCAGAGGATGATCAGTGCGCGATGAACAATGTTGGATGAAAAGTGCGCATGATGAACAGTGAAAAGAGAAAAAATTAGAGATTTCTTGACTCTATCCCATGAGAAGTTTGGGGAAATAACTTACTAGATTTGGCAGCCCCATACTACCAATATATAATTATTCAGTATTGCATATAAGTACATAGAGAAATAATATATACAATTAGGTCCTTAACAGAACCATTTAATTATTAGTACACACTACTTGTCATTGCCTAAAAATTTCCTAACAAACAAAAAGTATTCCATGATTATGCTTACATCAAAATTATGATATGAGCATTTTCTTTTCTTATTACTTTGATGATAATATTCATCAAGTCCATTTAAAGCTGTTACCCATGGACTATAGCATTATTATAGTAGCTGATATTGGAAAGTAGCCTATAAACATATATTCTACCAGTCAATTATTGCCTTTTAGGCCTTTGGGAAATCATCTCTTTCTCATCAATTTACTTTAGCTTGAGCATAGCCTCATTTTTATGGAGTTCATGTTTGAATATCCATAAAATGTTACAAATTTTCCCAAGAGAATTGAAACTTTTGAGTTACAATGATGAGAACTATTAGCCCATTTGCAGATATACCATTGATATCAGAAACAAAAATTCATACCAATTTCTTGCAAAGAAAAACAAAACAACCATAACTGCAATTCAAGATTTAGCATAAAAGATGAATTATCATTTATGGCAGAACAAATCAGTAGTTTACACTTACAATTATAGGCCATGTCAAAACATTTTCTCCAGAAATAGTCTCAATGCACGGCTCTTCAAAAGAATACAGTCTGGCATGTGGGATCATAGAAGACACTGCAGACAACAATAGTCAATTGCAATATGAGGAAATTAAAAATATTCCTTCTGGCCCGCACAATAACATTTTTCTGGGATGAGCCAATAGTTTTTCCCCATTTAAGTCAGCGTACAATACAAATGGATGCCACAACTTACTGTTGATCCCATAAACATCACGCCAAAAATCAATGCTTTCACGATATCTATCAGAATTAGTAACAGGTGCCAAGAAGAGCTGCAAGATAAAAAAAATTTAAAACAAGTCTTTAAACTTTTTACCATGTTATTTTCAATAACAATGACCTCATCAAAGTGGGCTTAAATGAAATATCAGACAACTCAGACTTGATTAAGGTGGTTGTATATTCCAATATAGTTTGACATTATGTAAGACAACAATGATGAAGGAATATATTTCAGCAAACTACATTACATGAAGCATAGGAGGGTCATTAGTTAATAGGAGGGTCAGAGGAATATATTTCAGCAAACTACATTTCAATAGGAAATGACCAATTAGAATGTACAAATCATATCTATATATTCATTAGTTAATGATGTAATGACAATGGAGTTAATAATAATATTCATTATTAACCTAGATTAACTAGGGAGAATGCCCTCAATGGCCGACAAAATTCCATGTTAGTTTTCAGGTATACTATTATGTGATTAAGAAAGCATTACTATGATTGACAACTAAATTCATGCTTGCTTTTTGATATTCAAAATTCAACTGGTCTAGAAATTTGCCAACAGATGTAAGAAGCATGGAACATTACCGAAGCATGTGAGGGAAGAATAAACCCTCCTGGTTTAAGCCATTTATCCCTGGCAAATATGATACTAGGCAACATACTCTGAAGTCAAGAATAAAAAGTTATGGTAGAGGTATACAATAAGAATAGATAAATATTGGATTTTGCAGTAAGACACTGATAATGTACAAAGTTTATCATTTTCATGTGAAATCAATCTAAAAGATAAGATTTTGACAAATAACCAGAGTACCTCATATAGGAGCATGTAGCCCATCCATTCAGATACTATAACATCCACTTTTTCACCAATGCTGACATCCTTCATCATAATGAGTTGTTACATCAGTAACAGTACGTAAAAGTAGCCAAAAGGATGGGGAAATGTTGGGATTTAAATTGGAGCTAAAAGAATAAAGGCATAGTAAAAGAAGAAGCACAGTAGCAAGAAAGAATTAGCATAAAAAGAAGATAAAAAAGCACTTTCTTGCCAAAAATCAGATGTAGAAGGTGATTAGCAATAGCAATATATTGAAGCTTCTATCTTAAGCATCAATGCTTAAGATAGAAGCTTCAAAAGACAAGTACCACAAAGGTATAGTTGTAACTAACTACAAATATCTTACATTCATTTCAGTAGATGCTAGAAGGTGTTATCACTTCATAAAATAAGAAAAGACAAGTTAAAGATCTGAAATATACACACTTAGAAAAAGAAAATATAAGACTTAGAAAAGAATCCCCAGTGACCATAAAATAAAAGTTTAATAATAGGACAATATTCCTCAAGAGTTGTCCAAAAATACATAAAGAGCTGATTAGGCAATTAATGTTTGCAGCTATATTCTCAAGTAAAGAGATTGTCTTTACTCAAAGGTCAGCAAGCTATATTATTATCTCCCAGAGGAAACATTTGAATTACCAACCTATGTTTAAGAGAAACAGTTTGGTTTTTAAAAAAAAATGAAAAATGAAAGCTTGTGGTTCAGTTTTAATTTCAAGGCAGACAAAATCAAAAGATGGAACTGGCTTTATTTGGTATGTGTCACTAGAAGGATAAAACCTCAAAATCATTTTTTTATCATATTCATTTTATTTATCTACAAGTCAGATGTAATGTTCATAGCTATATTCGCAAATTATTTGCATAGTAACCAAATAACATCTTAACTTTCTATCACATAATCAAGGTGCAACCATAAACCACACTTTTTAAATACCATACAGTGTACCAATATGGTACAACCGGTATTTACTAGTTTTTGAAAAAACCAATGCTGGTACATCCTAGTACAACTCGGTACCAGAGTGATGTACCACCCAGTAAAGAGCTTGCACCATGTGGTACATGCCCAACAGCTAGTTTTTTAGTCGGCATGTTTTGTACCGGCCCCTAAACAGCATCCAATTGTTCTGTTGCTATTTACAGATTTATGTAGTTATTCAGAGCTCATTTAAAACACTGGTGTCAAGTCATCAAAATTGGATGTTATACAATTTAAAAAATGCAAAAAGAATATCGAATTACAAGAATGCCACTGACAGATTAATTAACAAGAGAGGTGTACCTCAACTCGTCCAAGTAGAACAGTCACCCTGTCAGATAGATTGTTGTCTTTGACAACTTCCCTAGCCTGCTTAGGTATTAAGCCACACCATTCTTACTGTTAACAGAAACTCACTAAATGATAAATTATTATTAAAATTCAAAATAGTATATAATCAAAATCAAATAGTAAATATAGCACAATGCAATAATCTGCAACCAATAGTCATTGCACAAAAGAGCCTAGAAAGTCCCTAGTAGACCATGAAGTAGCCAAAACCAAACTATTTGGAAGTGCCTACATTGTTCCATCTTGGATATGAACATTAATACTGGTACATGGAATGGTCATTGATGTAATTTAGAGAAAGGACAATAAAAAAATCATCTAAATTTAAGACTGATAAAGATTAGAATATCTAGATAATTTTATTTTAATATACAAGAAAATAATGACAAGCATTCAAATCAAAATAAAGAAAAATTAGTTCTCAATCTATTTCTTTTAATCATTTTCTTTTCTCTTTGTTTTTTGATCTTCCTTTATCTTTCCCTCTTTATCCTTTCAAAGTGTCAAAGGACAATGCAAACTTGTAAGATGATATTCAAGTCATATTTAGAGGATCTAATAGATAGGATTCTACATGTCACATAATTAAGAACTGCGGACTCACGGGATTTAGGAATGAAAGCACACTTTGTTTTTTCTCAATTTTCTTCATATCTCTTGCAATAGATTGCACACTCTTTTGGCATAAGGCTGCTAAATTGATGATTGGTGATAAATAATCTACAGAATGAAATCCATCTCTCCTTATATTCCCCTACTATCTTCTTCTCCCAACATCCATTTTTCTTCCTTTAATATTCTTATTCTTGATGAACATCTAAAGAATCAACACATTTATAAGTTAAGATTCTGAAGAAGTTGGATCAATAGCCCATACCTTCAACACATTTATATCTTCAAAATACCAACACAAAACTGTAGATAACTCAATTGCTGCTGTCCTATTACACAGTTGAGATCTTGTAACTTTCAACTCCAACAGGATCTTTATATGACCTAACAGGGACAACCCTAATGAGCATTGGTGGAGTTATATCCTAAGAGGCCCATGTCCAGTTTGGACTACTTTTGTTAATAATGCCCAAGTAAGAGAATTCCAGAACCAGCACGATGTTTATGTGTTACAAGGTTATCTGACCTTGTAGAACTTAACAAATGCATCATTCAAGTAGAGGATCTATCCTATTCAAATGATTTGTGCACATTGCTAGAGAATAAAAGCACAAACAGCTTCAGTGGCTTTCCAGTGACAAGCAGGCAGTAGTATGGCATATCTCTTAGGAGAACAATATGAACATGGGCAATGCAGCCAGGAATCTGACCATGCAGGTGAACATCAAGTTCAATTCTGGATTTCTAAGTTGGATTCATAACAAGTTGGAGGTAACTCAGGGGTCTGGTAGCTTGGTAATTGCAAATCACCAAAAATAAAAAAACAATGGCTGCACCAGTCTCATATTCTTCTGACTAAATGTAGTAATAAGTACAGTTATATAATACAAAAGTTTGATAAATCTACTTGTCAACAAAAACTTGCTTCAAATTGTGTAACAATCACTCTTATAAAAAATTGACTAGAAGAGGGGAAATTACCTGAACTGCAATTTCACTTGCATCTACCGCATAAACCTGACAAAGTGTTCAAGACTAATTTATAAAATCAAATTTTGAATTATTATATTAAATTGAAATTTTTAAGGGAAAAGTAAGAAAAAAGTATAGATAATTGTATCAATGTAACATTTCACAACTGATGCTGAAATCACAGACTTCGATCATTGTTTTTAGTCTATGTAATATTGCCAAGGATATTAAGGATGGTGAAGCATTCCCACTTAAAAATATAGTTCCAATAGTGGATTCAGATAACGATAGAATAGTAACACGAGTATTTTTCCCTCGTGTTTTGTGTTTGGAACTAATACTTGCTTTTGCTTAATCTATCACATGAACAAAATAACATAAGCTTGTGGCGATACAACAGGGGCCGACTGCTAGGAATCAGCCAATTATAGACCAGCCAGAATTGAAAGTTTACAAGAGATTTGAACATGGCAAATGGAGGAAGAATTAGAAGAATTAAAAGTCACCAGTTGGTCCAGTTCAGCAAAAACTTACTTCGTTTCTTTGTTACATTGTTTTCTTTCTTTACCCTTCTTTAACAAGAGTTGGGACCCCTTGTTAAATACAATAACAGGACTAGAGGGGTAAAATAGTCATTTTACGGCAAAATTGTTGAGTACTCAAGGTCAGGAACTGAAATGTAACAGGCAGTCTAAAAACTTGATTCATAATACAAATTTAGATTTATTTCTTTCCCTCTTCTTTCCCTCTTCTCTTTTCCTTTTTCTGGTTTTTCTGTTATACACCCGGCAGCAACCATAGGAAGGACGAAAGAATGGGACCTTCTCCAGCTACGTGCCGAGGAGGTATTCTACCCGGAGCTGGAGACCTCCGACATTGATTTTTGCTGCTCCAAACCTTGGACAAGGTCAAGGTTGGGGACTCTGACACGGACCTACATTAGGGCCAAGGGGGCACTAGCCCCTTGAAAATTTTCCAAAAAATTAAATGTTAAATAGAATTCGGTAATTTAAAAAAGATATATGATGAAAGTGAATAAATATTACTAAGTCCAACTTCTTTTACTAATCCATACATAGCTTAATTGTTAGATGCTTGAGTATTTTGTTTATAGATCTTAGGTTCAAATCTCATTTGTAGTCTTTTATATGCAATATTTATTTATTTTCACAATGGCTGAATATAAATCGACTTTAAAAAAAATCCAAATGCTTCTCTATTAATTTCTAAGTTTCTAACTTAAGTCCAAATTTTTCTCTATTAATTTTTTACCTCTAAAGCTCTCAGGTTGATTTCATTCCTAATACATCTTTAAAAAAATCCGACTTTAAAAAAAATCCAAATGCCTCTCTATTAATTTCTAACTTAAGTCCAAATTTTTCTTTATTAATTTTTTACCTCTAAAGCTCTCAGGTTGATTTCATTCCTAATACATCTTTGGAAGCAATCATCTATGCTCATATTATTAAGCAGTTGGACTTTTGTGGATGAGTTATTCAATAAGTGTGCTCATTAAGTACTCAAGGATAATTTTAAAAAATGAGCATAATAATATCTTATACTTCATTCATGAGAATTTTATTTAATTAAGAGCCGAAATCTGAAAATTAATGTATTTTATTAATCCTCTTTATTAATCATGTATTAACAAGTAATGTTAATGCACCAAAGAACAATTCTTTTTTGTATGTACTTGCAATATGTCAATCTCTTACTAGTTACTTAATTTTCTTCACATAGTATGCTTCATAAAATTGGCCCTCTAGGCAGACAAGGCGATGCCCACATCTCGTTAGAGCAATGAAAGAATTTTCTTTTAAGAGAACAAGAGCTTTAATTATTTTTATTTTGAAGATTTTACCAATATCTTCAAAATATGGAAATAGACAAAGAAATTTGTACTAGTTATAAGTTGTGATTTTAATTAAAAATTTGAAGATGAACGGTAATATTTATTTTATCTTCTAAAAAATGGTTAATAAATGGGCCTAATCAACTGAAAGTTTTCAAACTTCAAAGTATACCATGCACACATTTGAAAAAAAAAACACTCAGATAATGTATGTTGAATGTATTTGGTTATGGCAGAACTTGCCTCTGTTAGTTGAATACAAGAAAAAATAGCTAGGAAATTTAGAAAATACAAGGGTAACAATGTTCCAAACAATAAACATAGAATTTTCTACCCATCCTAATTTCATTTTGGAGCCTCTATTTGTTCAGATCTGCAATTACAATTTTCTTTCGTTGGCTATGCCAGCAAATGGTCGAGATAAGAAGGTAAATATACCTTATTAATAACATAAAACCAACACACTAACCATGGCATAGGCGAGTCACATAATGATTGATTCAGAAATTGTTATAATAAGCAAAACCTAGGATAGTATCCCTAATAGGTGAATGCAACTTGCTATAAGAAGCACGAATGCTAATCTATACTTAAGAACACAATAAAAGAAAAGAGAAAAAATCGCCAATAGACAACAGCGTAAAGAAAGTACTGACAAATGTAGTAAGGCAAATTTTGAAATGCAATTACCCGTTTGGCACCAGCAAAAGCACAAAAAATAGCAAGAATTCCAGTACCACAACCAACATCCAAAACAACCTGCAAACAATAATTTCTATGTAAGCATCAATGAGAAAATCCATATTTAGATTTTCTTGATGACATGAAAATTTGTTATGAAATATGAAAAGAAGATAAATGATAGAAATCTACCTTGCCAGAAATTAGGTGTTGATATCTCATGATAGCAGATTTATAAGTTTCAGTGCGTACACGGTCCTGAAAGATGACAAAAGAATTAGCATGTGAATCAAAGAAAATAATGATTCTTGTCCAAGGTACAAGCTAAATACTTGTGCATGTATAAGGATCATATGTTCATTTTATGCATCTATAGTTTTTTTACGCATGCCCATTTACTAGTTGCATTTATGGAAGGGGACTGCGAATTGCACAAAGAATCACTTACATTATGAAAAAGTAATTCAGACAAATTAGAACATTAACGGCTATGGGGAAATATTTGCATCTTCTGAGTAAAAAGGCAAAGGAACAAAAGTTGTCTCCTGGCCAATAGGTAAATACAAAACCTAAAATTTGTAGAGGAGCATATATGGACTTGCCCGTATCACATTTCAAAAGTTGTAAGACAAAAGTAGCTAAATCCATAAAAACTTGACGTTCACGGCGGTCAGATGGATCTGATGCAAAGTGGGGCTTCAAATGGGCTAAAGTACATTATACCAAATTAGCATAGAAACTAACAAAGTCAAAAATAAAAGTGATAGAAACGATATCAAAAGTTATTTTACGAGTAAGTTTTATCCTATCTTTAGTAGGGAAATTTATTATACTCCCAAGAAAACCTAGTTATTTTACAAGTAAGTTTTATCCTATGTTTAGTAGGACATTATCCGGAATCATGTATCATGGTCAGAGAAATAACACAAGCAGGGAGATATTTAGACACATTAATAATCATCGAGAGAACCTCGAATAATGTAGGGACAGAATAAAAATGTTTTTCCAGCTTTCACACGAAAACAAAAATGTTTCAAGTGCACGAGATCACATTCAAACCAAAGCGAAGAAGAACATCAAAGAAATGAGGAGGGAAGAGATAGGGGGGAGACTTTAATCATCTCTTCGTGGACTCCGATGTGGGAGTAGGCCCGGAAGTAAGCCATGTCGAACTCAGTGTACGGTGGGACAACCGGACTCCTATCATTCTGCTGCTGCTGCCGCTGATGTGGCTGCTGCTGCTGCTGCTGCTGCCGCCGCGGATGTGCCTGCGGCTGCCAGTAGCCATAACTTCCGCGGCTGCCCCTCGGCCTCCCTCTCCTCCGCCGTGACGTGGACGACGACGGCGACGAGTACCCGTTACCGAGCATCGTCCCGGCGGCACACACTGGGGGATTCCGGGGAGAGGGAATGGAAACGAAACCCTAATGAAAATGAGAGTCTCGTAGCCGTAGGGGAGAAGATTTTGAGAGTCGAGAGGGCCCGCGTGAGGAGGGTTTACCTTTCTCCCTTGGAGGACAGAACGAGAGAGGCCGTATAGGTGCGTGTTATAACGCACGGAGGACAACGACTCGAGCCGAACCCAGTTCCGATCTCCAAACCTAGGTTGCGTGCGCACAAGTGGGTCCTTCTTTGGTCGTCTTGACTCTTGTTTCTCGAATTAGTATTAGTACCCGTGCATAATTTATTTATGCTATAAAAATTATTTAAATAAAAATTAATTAACTAATTTATATATTTATAAATTTAATTGAAGAGCAAAAATAATTATATCTACTTTTTAAAAATAAAAATTATATTTACTAAAATAATATTGAATTAAATATTATTATTTATTGCGTACGTAGAGATTTAAAAATATAATTAATTATGAAAAATATATTTTGGGATGTAAAATTTGAATTTTAAAAAATAAATAAAGAAAAATAATTTTAAATGATTTTCTCTAACAATATTGAATTATATATCAACATATTAAGTACTAAATTATTTACGAAAAAAAATTGATATTTATTTTAGATTAAAATATAATAAAATATAAAATATAGACTATGAAAAAATTTCTTGTAAACTAACCTCTTAAAAAAAAAAAACAACTTATTTTTTATACATTATGAAAGACTTCATTGTAAACAACATTTGTAGTGCAATTTATTTCATTGTCATCGTTGTCTAGAGCTGACAATATATGGCTCGCCCCCCCATAGCTCGGCCCGATAGCTCGAATAAGTATCAGGTTCGAGCTGGTCCTTATCGTGCTCGGGTCGGGCTAGGCGTTGTAAGTCTGGTTCGATAAAAATTTTATTCATTATCAAAAATATCAAACTATCGGGCCCAAATCAGTCCGATAGACCGATTATAATGGCCCAATTCGGGTCTAATAGCACGATTCGAGCCCGATTTGGGCCCAATAAATGGTTTAGGCCCGATAAAGCCGATTTTCTTTTTCGCGTTATCGAGCCAAATGTGTCGGGCCATGTCAACCTGTTATTTTTTATGTCGGGCCAGACCAGGCACAATTTTTTCGAGTTGAGCCAGTCCGGCCCGATAACACCGACCCGTCACGAATTGCCACCTTATTGTTGTCGCATATAAGAATTTTCAAATCACGACAGATGGTTACTCTAGAAGTAGCAATATATAATTGATCATGAGAGAACACATGTTTCTCAAGATATACTCCAACGTGTTTAAAGCTTTGACCCTAGCTATTATTTATGATCATAGCAAAACAAACAGATATCAAAAAACTATCTTCGTTGAAATTTAAAAGAAAGTTTTATATTTGATTGTGTAATGTCAGTATTGGAATAAAAACACTATCACTTATATTGGTTCTTGATATTATTTTTTCTTCCAACACATGTTAACCAATTCGAATTATCTCAAGTTGAGTCTCATTGCATAGACCTGAAGCTTGATTTATATTTCTCAAAAGCATGACAGGAACATCAACTTTGAGATTCAATTCATGGTTTGGGAGACCAGAACATGAAATGACATTCAAAAATTCAAGCGTATGGATGTCATTAATTGAATCACTACCACCATCCGATGAACATGAGCTGTCAAAGATGAGATAAATCTTTATTTTCACTCAGAACCAAAAGGGAACATAAATTTATTCACCTTTTGAACGATTTCATTGGTAGATGCTAAGATAGCCCTGTGCTGCAAATAATTGGGATTGTCTATATTGTTTAGAAACGATGGATAAATGTCATTCACAATTGCATCAAGTAGATCACATGTTTCTTCCATGAGCAAATCATTAAGAATCTTTATACTGGCCTCCCTATCATTAGTATTACCAAAGGTCTCATTTCCAATGCTTAATATCAAATTGGAGAAATCTTTCGATTCTTGGACTTCAAATGATGAATTTCTTGTCTGCAATCTCATATTTCTTGTCAATGTTAGCATCTCACAGTATCTCCACAAATAAGATGAATTAATGATAGCATGCATGTACAATATCTTATCTTGACCCTTTGAGTACAAAGCAGAATCTGTCTAAAATTACTACTTTTTCCTCCAATTTGAGCAATTTCACTTTATGATTTGAGAGCTGCTGAAAGAGTTTTCCAAATGAATGTTTTCTCGGTACTACCAAATCTATATATAAAAAGGAATCCTCCATGATTTTCAGCGATTCTAAATATGACCTTATCGTATATATTTCTTTGCTCAACGATAAGATTGGACATAAGTTGGGCATGATTTGTAGCTAATGCTCGTTTATCATAGTTAAGCTTATCTTGAATAAGTCTATTTTCGCATTAAGGAAGGAATGAGATATCTGGAAATGATATTTCAAAAAAATCAGTCAAACTCATATTGTTACTCCTTAACATACTCTCATTCTCGACAAGAGCAAAGTTCTTCAACTGGTCTTCACCTAGCTCCAATGATGTATTCAGATTATGAGTAAAATCAATTTAGTATTTATCATTGATTAAAACTTGTTTAAAATAAAGAAAAATTTATAAAACAATATCATCAAAACAAAACAATCGTCTCTACCTATGAATAATATAATCACATCAATACTCTCGAGTGTTATTCCAAACAACCTCTGGTCTTCTATTTTGATTTGATTATAGTAGAGTTGCAAACATATTTCGCAAGAAGTTGGCAGAACCCCAATGACTTGCTTGTCTTATTCCCTCAATATATCATCTGCCATAGTCCAACAAACTCATTGCATAGCAAGCATCTTTGAATGTACGGTATATAACACCGTTAATTGTTCATATATATCTTCGTAAGATAGAGCCCTCTTGATCTTTTAAATAGGATCATCAAATAGTATAATTCACCGCTTTTGGGAGGAATAAAGTAGACACTGCCAATTGAAAATCCTTTTTTTCTAGACAACCAGTAACGTTTCGTATGTTTCTAAGAAAATATTGTAGGAAATTTTGTATATGTCAAGAATCTTGCTTCTGGATATTTCATGTTTGTTTCCATCAACTTTGTCTCATGGGTACTGGTTCTGTTAATAATTGACTCAATTGGATCATCATCACCAAAAAAAGAAGTTTACTGATCAGGCAAATGCAGAAGCAAACGTTCAATAGATGGATCTGTATAATAAATATCAAAAGCAAATAATCTCCTAGCTGCTTTACAGGAAGATAAGTACCTCCAATCTACATATATATTTACTTCATCTTCAAATTGTGGAGTTCCCTCATAAAAAGTTTCTGTCACACGGACATTATCTTTATTTACATATTTGAATAGATATTCTGGTTGCACCACTCAATATTTATGTGTGCATTAAATTTTATCAGCGAATGTCCATTGTAGGGGACATCAAATGTGTTATCAATTTCAATGTTTTTTTCTCCTTATGACTCTACCATTATTAGTCCTTTTGTAAACATGATATTCATCTTCACCAATATAATTTATGTTAATAAATCTTCTTAGAAAATGTTTCAAACACTTTCTATTTTCCATGCATGGAGGTTTTCTGTTAAGAACTCCACAGGGACCATGAATCATAAGAGATTGTACATGATTGTAAAGAAGATGATCCTCATGTTCATTAGTAATTTCAGTAAAAATTATATTGTCAATATGTTCTGTATTTAAATACTTATCCTCGGGAATCAAGAAAATAAGTATATGAGCACGTGGTAATTCTCTTTTTTAAAATTCAATTCTATATATCATTGCATAGTGACTTATAACTTTATATATCATTACATAGTGACAAAAATATAAGTGAAAAACTTATTTTCATACAATAATATATTTAGTTAAAGTTCTATGTAATTATAAGTTACCTAACTAAATATGAATAAGGTATCATACCAGATCTAACTCTTTCAAAAACATTTTCTTGTCCTATCTCCTTTATAAGTTGGTCAAATTTGATCTTGAACACCTTACAAATCAAATTCAGTCTATTATAAGCTTTCAAGTCTTTCATATTCAACACTCTAGAAATTTCTGGCTAGTTCTGGTTGCATGTGAAAGTGATGAACAATTAAGGATAACATGAAAATCTGCAAATAGCCACCACATCTTGAAAATTTTGGATCATATACCGTGTACATTCAGTGAAGGATGATGGTCATATAACACATTTCCTAGTTGCAGAAAATTTGGTTTCTCCTCTCAAGATTGCTTCTGATAGCCCCTTGTACATTTTAGCTCTCTAAGGGGGTGTTTGGTACATTACCACATAAGATTACTGAAAATCTAGATTATCACCCAAATAGATTACCATTTTTAAAATTACCGATAATGTTACATTATCATATTTGGTATGAACTGGTAATCTCGCTAGTAATCCACATTATCTTGTTTGGTATAAAAAAAAAGATTTACTAAGAAACTTATATCTTTAACTAAAATACCCTCAAATAAAAAATAAAAATAAACTAAAAAAGAATAAAATAAAATAAAATAAAAATAGAGAAATAGAATAAAAAATTATGGATTACCAATTTACTATGACAAATGAGATGAGACGAGGATTTTTTTATATGTCAACGGAGAGTATTTTAGTTGTGGGTATTTTTGTCAAAAATAAAAAATGACATTATCACCTTACTGGTAATCCACATAGCCACCCCCTCCCTTGGTAATGTGGATTACCACTTGAGTGATAATGTAGATTATCATGGGCATCCAGATTACGAGTAATCTATTTCAACCAAATGCGGTAATTTGATGGGGCCTAGATAATTTTAATTAAGATTATCAGTAATCCATTTAGATTACCTCATACCAAACTCCCCTAAGTATTTTTGATGTGTTCGTATGTTTAACAACATATACGATTCAACCATGTTGTATGCATCAACCAAGAATTACTGAAAAAGATGTCTCCCGTACAATATAAGTGACTGCTCATGCTCCCTTTCTTGGATTATAAAAAGCAAGGAATTCTCTAATATATAGACATTTTTCGTCTCTTATTGCTTCTACTTGTACTGACATTATGGACCGGTATATCATCTCTATATCCATGGGAACAACAACGGATATTGTAATAGGACATATGTAGTGCTTAATAGAGGTATCATTTTTGGTTTACCTCATTGTGTCTCCACAATTATGTTTCTATCGGGATCAACCTAATGAAAATCTCCAACACTAAGTGCAACGACTTCATCTATAGTAGGTAGGTTGTATGTTCTGCCATCAACATCCCTTTTGATTATGAGTCTCAACTTCGCATTTCCTAGATTTCTAGCTTCAAATCTATCTTTAATCATTATGTAATTTTTTTGCATATGAATTCTGTTCATCCAGCACACATTTAATGTCAGCAATAATTGCAACATGTAATGAGCTAGATCCCCTCTGCATTTTGTAAGAGCATTAAAAAATTATATTAATACTTGTAATGCAAATAAGCATGAATTTTTTTCTAAATAATAAGAATGATATTAAATTACCTGACATAATTTATCCTATTTGATACTTCGGTAATTCTGCGAGGATATTCCCTGAATAGGTCGATTATTATCCTAGCCTTGTGATCGCGGATGTATTACTATCGACCCTTGGCGATAAATGTAGGATGTTGATATTCTTGCTTGGCCGAATGGAGCCCCCAGGCTAAATAATAGTTGGTTCGATTTGGGTCAGGTTCATGAGTTGGGGTACTTTCGAGATTGGTTCGACCGGGCTCAAGGAGTCTGTCTAGTCCAATATATATAACTTTTACTTGTAGATTTAAATCTACACTTAATGAAGAACAAATTTTAAGATACAATTTTCAGAGTCATCTGTAATAAAAAAAATTCCATGTAAGAAGACATGACTATAAGGTTAATTTTAAGTTTTGTATGTTTATGAGCCATGATTGAACCTTATTCACATGTTGTTGTTACGATGGGTCAATTTATCATATTTGATATTTGGTGAATCTTGTTCTAATTAAATTCATACCTAATTTTGTTTATATATATATATATACTATGTTGTTTTTATTAATATGTTGGTGTGTACTGTATTGTGGTGTGAATGGTATAGAGAA
The DNA here is from genome assembly GCA_034359265.1 of Canna indica. Classification (NCBI taxonomy): domain Eukaryota; kingdom Viridiplantae; phylum Streptophyta; class Magnoliopsida; order Zingiberales; family Cannaceae; genus Canna; species Canna indica. The sequence continues at coordinate 18,467,132 of CP136894.1, forward strand.
TCTCAAGATATATAAAGAAATCAAGGTACATCTCTTGAATGCATTATTTTTCCATAAAAAGTAAATAATAACTTTGGATATGAAGATAAGAAATAACTATTTGGTACAGTCGTACGGAGTATGGATGATAATAATACCCATTTAGGCGGGTACCCGTGGGTATTTATTCATTTATGACAAGTACGGGGGTTAGTTTTCTACCTGCAGAGATTTCACGGGTAATTTTTTATACCCGTTTATTATATGGGGAGGGTACGAATATTATGGTACCCATACCCGCAGGTACTTGTTACCCGCAATAATTAATAAATTACCAAATTAGTCATTGTACATATATAAAAAAATCCTAACTTAACACCCCCACTACACGCTGCACATCGCCTTCCTCACTAGGGCTGCAATGGAGCAGATACGGTGCGGATACGGATTATCTATATCCGCACCGCACCCCATATCCGCCCATCCGTATCCGCACCCGCCACGGATGTGAATATGGATATCCATATCCGCACCGCTTCAAATACGGATATCCGCACCGCATCCGTATCCGCACCGTATTTAATAAAAAAATATTAAAATTATATATTTAATTTAAAAAATCAATAAAATACCAATTCATTGATCCAAAATAAATATATAATATACTTCAAAATTTATCTTGACATGAAATTACCATAGAACTCTTATATATATTAATAATTTATATGGACAAAATAGTAATTCAGAGACGCGGATAGGCGGTGCGGATACGGTGCGGATACGGTGCAGATACGGTGCGGATCCACAGCCATATCCGTATCCGCACCATATTCGCGCGGATATAAGTTTTCTAAATCCATATCCGTATCCATATCCATTTTTACTTGCGAATATGGATCAGATACAGTGCGGATGTGGTTTTTAGTTAGCGGATGCGGATAAAATTGCCACCCCTATTCCTCACTCCTCCCTCGTTAGATTCTACGCACGCCTCTCAGCCCTTCTCCTCATCGAGCGAAGCCGATGCCCTCCTCCCTCATCGATTCCTTCACAGCCACTGCCCTCCTCCAGTCCTCCCTCATCAAGTGATCGTTGGCGTCGGCTTCATCCGGCTTCACGAGTCTCCACCAATCCGTTTCCTACTTCACCGGTTTACTCCATCCGGCTTCACGGGCAGCCCGCAACCTGACCGTCTGTGAGTGTCAATGCATATGCCTCAAATTGAAAATGTTGGCCCTGCCCAATCTGTCGGCGCCCGACGAGGTGGAAATCTCGAAGCTCGTGGGGAAGTGGAAGGAGCTCAAGGAGCTGGAGATGGAGACGAAGTCATCTTCTTTCTCAAAGAAGTAGTTGCAGGAGATGTTCACGAGCAGCCGGCGGCGATTGATCGTTTGTGAGTGTCAATTCACATGCCCCAATATGAAAATGCTGGCCTTGCCCAATTTGTCGGCGACCAACGAGGCGGAGATCCTGAAGCTCGTGGGGAAGTGGAAGGAGCTCGAGGAGCTGGAGATGGAGATGAAGCCGTTTTCTTTCTTGGAGATGTTGTGGGAGATCAACTTGAACTGTGTAGGGTTCTCGAGCCTCAAGATGATGGGATCCATCAAGAAGGGAGATGTGGCAGCAATCGTTGGTTACCTTTCGGAGATCAAGCACATCTGCCTCGACAAGTCTTATTTTTCGGGGGAGCATTTGGTGGAATTGATCGGTGGATGCCGAGAGCTGGAGACGATGAGTGTTCATGATTGCGTTGGGTTTGAGCATTTCTTACTTATGTATATTTTCTCTACCGTCCAACGAAGTTCATATTTCCAAATGTCATTCTCTGTTGTTCTTAACGAAATGTGAAGTGCTTACTGTTGGTTAATGTTGTTTTTAACGAAATGTGAAGTGCTTACTATTGGTTAAATTTATTCTATTTCTTTTTCTTGCTGATGTTTTTTTTTTCGTATTCATTGTGCTAAGGATTAATTCGTTTATTTGTATTTCCAAATGTTTATACTATTTCACTGTGCTAAATATTCTATTCACTGATTGTTCTACTTGAATGTTGCATTTGTTTTTTTTTGTTAACTAAATGATTCAATCTACATACTGCATTTTTCATGTTGATAACATTAGTTTAATATTCCATGCATGTGAGTATGATCATACTTCATTAGCCTTAAAATGGGTACCCACCAATATCTGTGGGTATCCGTTCCCCCGTGGGTAATTAAATGAATATCCATTTTTGATACCCGCGGGGAATAAACGGGTAGCAAGTACTTGTATATTTCGCAGGACGGGTAGCGGGTAGGCACTTCTCGTACCCACCCCATTCACATCCCTAGTACGGAGAAAGAGAATTGACTTCTCATGCTCATTCACTTCACATGTTCCTCGCTCGGATATTTTATAAATGAAAATTTTGAAAAATTAATTTTTTATATGCTTAATTTTCAAAATTTTGAGTCCAATTATTCTTTTTGATTTTTTTTATAAATGAAACTTTTTTTTTTGTGATTTTTTGAAGATTTGAGGATACGTTTTCAAAAGGGAAAATCATACTTTTGGTCCCCACAGTTTGCTCCAATTTTGATTTTAGTCCCTCTAGTTTTAAAATTTTAATTTTAGTCCCCACACTTTTTTATTTATTTAGGATTTGATCCCTACCGTTACATGAGCCCCAAACGGTGCTGACGTAGATAACATGTGCTTACTGGACAATACTGACGTGGAACCCACAGGGACCAACTTTATAAACTATAGGGACTAAAATCAAAATTTTGTAAACTATGGGACTAAAGCCAAAATTTTATAAACTATATGGACTAAAATGAAAATTTAAGTAATTATTTTTTCTAATAAATATAAAAAAATTTAGGATATTTTTTAATTTATTTATAAATAACTATAAATATTTAAAAATATTAAAATTGAGCAAACTTTTTACCGATTAAGGTGATTTATTTTGAAAAGTGCGATGACATGTTTATATATTTAGAAGATTAGTTTAATATTTGCAAGATTAATTTATTTTCTATTTAAGACACAAATATTCGATTTTATATTTTTCCATTGAACACATTAATTGAACATGTAATATATTAATATTTTACAGTATGTTTTGTATATCTGAATATCCTTTAATAATGTCCACGAAGTTGTAGCAATAACTTTATATTATGATGTTGCCACTACAGCAAATGCATGAGAAATCGACATTTATTAGAGTGAAAATCAATATTTTTTTGACGTTCGAAATCTAATTTAAACCTCTTTGAATGCACCAAATTTAGGATCAAAATGAAGGTGAGTAGGTGATCAATGAAGAAATGAGAAGATCAGGAGAACAAAATTTTGAATTATGCAATCACTACGAAATTCACGCTAAATCAGGGTAATTAACGGATAAAAACTGACGCTTAATAATGGCGTCGATTTAAATACACCAAAATTAACGCAAATTACTGTAGTGTGCTCAAATTTAATATTTTTAAATATTATAATTATTTATAAATAAATTTAAAAAAAATGTGATTTTTTATATTTTTTAAGAAAATAATAGTAATTTTGATCCCTATAGTTTATTTGAATTTTGGTTTTAGTCCCTATAGTTTACAAAATTTTGGTTTTAATCCTCATAGTTTACAAAGCTGGTCCTTGCAGGTCCACGTTAGCAGTGTCCAGTTAGGATCTATTATCCACGTCAGCTCTGTTTAGGCATCATGTGACGGTAGAGATCAAATCCTAAATATAAATAAAGTGTGGGGACCAAAACTAAAATTTTGAAACTATGAGGACTTAAACCAAAATTAGAGCAAACTGTGGAGACCAAAAGTATGATTTCCCTTTTCAAAATAGTTTTTTAGTTTAGAATCCAAAATTTTTAAAACGTTAATATTTTCAAGATTTTCAGGTCAAATTTTTGTTTAGACCTATAAAATCTATTTTTACTATAAAAAATATATTTCAGATTTTCCAGATTTTTTTAAATTTTTTTTTGCAAAAGTCGGTAACGCATTACAAACTTTTGTAGAGTTTGTGATTATTTTACAGAGTTTGTGATTATTTGACAATGAAAATACATCATAAAATGCCAAAAATTCATGTTTGGATATTTTTTTTGTGAATGATTTTTTTTTTGTGATTTTTGAGAGATTTTAGGATAAAATTTCAAAATAGTTTTAAATTTAGGATCTGAATTTTCAAAACTTTAATATTTTCGAGATTTTTTGGGCCAATTTTTTTTAGATCCATAAAATCTATTTTTATTATAAATGTTGCCCTTAAATAAATGTTTCCTTTACATAAATGTTTCCTTTACATAAATGTTGTTGTTGTTCTTATAAGATTTGAAAATTTATTTTTTTTTATCTGTTTAAGTTTTAAATTTTGGAATCCAATTATTTTTTATTAAAAATTAAAAGAAACTTATTGTTTTTTTTAAAAAAGTTAAAAAACAATTTTCGTCAAAGTAAACAGTCATTTTTTTTCTACATATTATTTTTAATCTTTAAAATGTAATATTATTAGAAGGAAAATTAATAGTTTTCTTTAGAAAATTTATTTGTTATCACAAAAAATAATGAGTACATTTTTTAAAAAATAAATAAATAAAATGAATTATGACTTTTATAGTTTTCTTAAATAAAATTATATATTTTCTTTAATAGGAAAAAGAGAAACTTTATGAAAAAAATTAATGAGATTAATTTAATATTTTTTACCAAAAATAATATTTTAATAATTATTAAATTATGTGTAATAATGAAGTTGGATTGTGATTTGCCAAGGATAAAAAAATTCAAAATTCAAATTACTAAATTATGGCTACCATTAATTAGCTGCCATCTAAATTTAATTGACACACTATTTTAACCTTAAAAATGTAATATTATTAGTAGAGAAATTAATAGCTTTATTTATAAATTTTATTTGTTTAATAAAAAATATCCCCAAAATGAGGAGGAAATTGGCATTTCATATCCTAAAATGAGCGGAAAATTATTTCTCATTTTGCACAAAACTTTATTACTTTTATTATATAAAGATATACCAAGTTGCCATATAAAAATATTTGCATTCAAAATCTTAAAAAATATTAGGATTTTGAAAATTTTGAATCCTAAATTAAAAATGAATTTGAAAACATATTCTGAAATCTCCAAAAATAATAAACATATTCATTCATAAAAAAAATAAAAAATAATTTTTGTGAATTTTGGAGGATTTTAAAATATATTTTAGGATTTTATTTTGAAAATTTTAGATTCTAAATTAAAAAATTTTGGGCAAAAAATCTCAATAATATAAGAGTTTGAAAATTTCGGATCCTAAATTAAAAATAATTTTAGCTTGAATCCTACAATTCCAAAAAATCACATAAAATTTCATTCATAAAAAATTCAATTTTTTGTAATATTTGGGGGATGTAAAAAAATATTTTAGTATTTTTATTAACCAACATCAGTAATTAATTATTATTATGTTGATTTACCGAATTAAATTAATTTTACTATTGAGCATGTTCGGTTGTTGGTGGTGATTCTCCGTTGTTGATTACTGCAAATTTGTGCCTCTATCTGGTTGCTGCTTTGGCTGATGCAGACTGTTAATTATGTGTTGATATGAATTTTATTGGTTGCTGCAAATTCGTGCCTCTCTCTGGTTGCTGCCTTGGCTAATGCAAGTTGTTATTATGTATTGATATGAGTTTTGTTGGTTGCTGCAAATTCGTGCCTCTGGTTGCTGCCTTGGTTGATGCAAGCTGTTAATAATGTACAAATTTGTGCCTCTATCTGGTTGCTGCCTTGGCTGATGCAGGTTGTTAATTATGTACAAATTCGTCACTCTCTAGTTGCTGCCTTGGCTGATGCAGACTGTTAATTATGTATTGATATGAATTTTGTGAACTAATAGTAAACTTAAAAGAGTTGTGTATTGATTTGAATTTTGTGTATTGATATTCGACTTAAAGAGCATTGTATTAAAGAGCAGTGTATTATTGAAAATTTATATCAATTTTGTGTATTGATTATTTTCGGTTATTTGTCGCCAAGTGCAGAAAATATATTTCATTAAGTAACACTTATTCAATTACAATAATAAATTAAGATAACGATAACTTAGTCAATTTAAATGACGATAAGTATCAAACCACGATAATTTATTCTATATTAATTAGTTGATAACTTAGTCAAGTTATACTTCGTATCAAACAACGATAATGATGTCAATTTATACTTAGTAACAAACGACGATAACTTTGTCAATTTAATACTTAGTAGATAATTTATAATTTATACTTAGTGTCAATTTAAACGATGATAAGTATCAAAACACGATAATTTATACTTACTCAATATTAATTTTATAGTTAGTTCATACTTATAATTAGTTGATAACAATTAAAAATAATTATAAATAGATTATAACAATTATAAAAAATTTAATAATATTCTTAATTTAATAAATAATAATTACAAAATAATTTTAATTTTCAAAAATTAAAAAATATTAATAAAATATTTTTTTTTTAAATAGTATGTTCCATTTTTAATATAATAATATTTAATATAAAAATATTTACATTAACTAATAAAATATTATTAATAATAATATTTATTTATGAATTAACAAATTAAAATAATTAATAAATATTTTTTAAGTTTGAGTAAAAAATTGAAAACCAGATATTATGTTTGACAAACAAACACAGTTTCAATTTTCATCCTGAAAACAATCATCGAAAATAACACACAACAAACAAGTTTTCGCTATTTTCGTTTCACGAAACATGAAAATAAGCCATGTCAAACAAACATGTTTTTGCCTAACATCAAAACCGAAACTGAAAACCCGAAACTTGAAAATCCATTTCAATTTTCACGAAACGAAAAGTGCTTCTAAATTTTCGCATACAAACGCGCCCTTAGAGTTTTGAAAATTTCTGATCCTAAATTAAAAATGATTTTGAAAATGTATCCTAAAATTCCAAAAAAATCATTCATAGAAAATCCAAAAAAAAAATTATGAATGAACATTACATAAATGTCCATGAAATGATTTTACAAAAATTTCCACGAAAAGGAGGAAAAAATTGTTTTGTTCTCGTTAATATTTTACAGAAATATCAGGCATAAGAAATGAGCAAGAATAACCCTAAATGAGTGGGAAATAACTTTTTTTTTACACATTGGCTTTGTTACTTTTATTAGAGTTTTAAAATTTCAGTCATATTTATACACAAACTTTGTTACTTCTATTAGAGGTTTGAAAATTTCAGATCCTAAATTATAAATTATTTTGAAAACGTATCCTAAAATCCTAAAAAATCACAAAAATGATTCAATCATAAAAATAAATCAAAAAAGAATTTTTTTGAATGAACATTACATAAATGCCCATTTAATGATTTTATAAAAATGTCCATGGAATGAGCGGGAATAGCCCAAAATGAGCGAAAAAAACTACTTTTTTTATTAAATGAGCAAGAATGAAAAAAAAAGTGGGTAATTACTTCCTTATTTACTCTAGACTTTGTTACTTCTATTATGTAAAGATGACGTCTTGATTCTTGATGCGTATTTTAATTATTTCACTCGACTAAGTAATAGACCTCAACAAATTGAGTCGGTAACAAACCAAATGATTCTATATCCTACATTTTCTTAGATTAATTACATTATATATCCTAAATTTTAAAAGTTTTCTCTATTGTATTCTAATTTTTTATTTATATCAATAGAGTACTCCAATTTTTATTTTATTTATATTGTGTAAGGACTCTGAGATCGGAAGTAGTGGCGTGATGGCCAACGAGCCAGGTTGGTGAAAACTAAGTCCTGATCGCATAAGGGCTCTGAGATCGAAAGTAGCAACTCTAGGGGCCGAGGACCGCACTTGGGGGTTCAAGTCAAGCTCATCGTGGAGCGTAAGATAGGACCGCGCGCGAGGGGTCGTGTAAGGGCGTTGAGGCCGAAAGTAGTGGCGCGATAGCCAACGAGCCAGGTTGGTGAAAATCGAGTCATGGTCGTGTAAGGACTATAAGGCCGAAAGTTGTGGCTCTAGGGGCGAGGACCACGCTCGGGGGTTCAAGCAGAGCTCGTCGAGGAGCGTAAGGCAAGACCACGCTCGAGGGTTTATGTAAGGGCTCTGGGGCCGAAAGTTGCAGCGTTGGGGGCGAGGACCACACTCGGGGGTTCAAGCCGAGCTCATTGCGAAGCGTAAGGGAGGACCGCGCGCGAGGGGTCATGTAAGGTCTCCGAGGTCGGAATTAGTGGCGCGATGACTAACAAGCCAAGCTAGTGAAGATCGAGTCTTGGTTGTATAAGGGTTCTGAGGCCAAAAGTTGCGGCTCTCGGGCCAAGGACCGCGCTCGAGGGTTCAAGTCGAGCTTGCCGAGGAGAGTAAGATAGGACCGCACACAAGGGGTCATGTAAGGGCTCTGAGGCCGAAAGTAGTGGCGCGATGGCCAACGAGCTAGGCTGGTCGAAAAAGAGATTTGAGGCCGAAAGTTGTGGCGTTGGGGACCGAGGACCACGCTTGAGGGTTCAATCCGAGCTCGCCGAGGAGCGTAAGGCAAGATCGCGCGCAAGAGGTCGTGTAGGTTTCGAGCTGTGGGATATTCGCTGGAGCGGCAAGATGGTCGTAGAATTCCTGAGCACGCACAAAAAAAGTGAGAGATGTGATTTTTATTGAATATCAAAAGGAAATTGTACGTATAGGAAAGTGTTCTATTTGAGCTTTATTTGTGCCTGCTGGGGCAATTTGCACACGACTCGAGTTGTCATTTGGTTTTAAGCGTCAAGTCGGGGTCATTTTCGCGCATCTCGACCTGAGTCTTGTTGGTGAAATGGCCTACACTAGAGGGGGGTGAATAGTGTGTTGGCCTAAAGTTTTCTACCTCGGTCTTAATCTCGGTTTTGATGATAACAAATATGAAACTAATGATTTCATTGAGAAATACTTTCAGGTTCCAAGTCGGTTAGTGCTCGACGTCCCTGATCGAAAAAATCAGAGAAATCGGTAAGGACGCTCGTTGTCGCTCGGATTTCGTCGGGAAGATAGAGTTTAGGTTTAGGGTGTTTAGATAAATTATAAATCCTCGTGATGATGCATAAGAACCCAAAAACCAAACCCGAACCCCAAAATATGAAAAACCGGCAAATTAGAAAATGACCCTGAAATTCACCCTAGGGAGCTCCTTGGAGGGCTATATGACCTAGACATTTTATTGACACAAAAAATGGTGATAATTATTCCTTAGGTAAAAACTAGATAATGAAGTATTTTAAAAGAATTTTTGGAAGCCTTTAGCCTACCCATATTTGACTCGAAAGATTAGAAAATTTTTGTTTTTAAAAAATTTGTACTAGACCGCAAAAGTTAGATTCTGATTCTTAAGGATTTTGATTTTTAAGATATTTTTATTGAATCCAAATGGAGGGTAATCCTTATATAATATTTATGTTTTAAAGTTATTAACTTACATTTTTATTGATTGCCGGTCGATCGTCGGTCGACCGAGTGACCGCCGAACGACCGAAGGCTTACTGCCGCTTATGAAGTCGTCTAAGGATCTCTTGTAATTCTAACTCCGATCTCGTATAGTATGTAGGGGTGTAAGTGAGCCAAGCTACTCGTGAGCTACTCGAGATCGATTCGGTAAAAACTCAAACTCGACTCGAACTTATCGAGCTCGAGCCGAGCCGAGCCGAGCCGAGCCAGACATGCGAGCGAGCCGAGTTTGAGCTAACCTATACTCAGCTCGAGCGGTTCGCGAGCCTAATCGAGCCTTCTATATATATATTATATACCGGGTTTGATTTTTAAATTTTATGAACCCGTTACCCTCTAAAAAGAACCCAAGCTTAGTCGAGCTTGAGCTCGCGAACGAGCTCGGCTCGTGTGGCTCGACTCGTGCGGCTTGATTTTTTTCCCGAGCCGAGCTCGAGTGGCTTGAATGTAGCTCGAGCCAAGCTTGAGCCGATAGACCAAAACTCGGCTCGGCTCGGCTCGATTACACGCCTTATTAGTATGTTGTCGGATCTTGCCTAACTTTCACATTTTTCTTATTTTTCCTTGAACATTCATTAAACGATTACAAATATTCCCAAACACATTTTTCTCAATATGTATCACATCTATATTATGATGAATCAATAATGAACTTCAATATAGTAATTCCTAGTATACTTTTTTTTCACCAAATTATATGTTTGACCAAAGCATGTGATTCTATTATTTTGACCAAATATAATATTCGAAATCATGGAAACATGAGCAAAGATCTATTCACCGGATAATCTCGGAGGTGACATCTCTTTCTATTATGTCCTTCACGAATTTATCGTGATTCCTCTAATACTGATGATTAGCTAGAAGGAACCAACGATGACAATTAAATAAAGAAAATTTCCAAGTTTTCTCATAACTAAATGCTTTAGAGTGTTCTAAATAGTATAGACAAAAAGGCTTCCACGTGTACTTCAACCAAACAATATGTCATAAAGTCGAAAAGTCATTGATTGTTCATAAGAGCACTGCCCTTGATGTTAGATTTTGCTTCTAATGACAATCATAAGTGGTAGCTCCCCGATTCCACAAAGTTTTTAATTCATTAATTAAGGGATGAAGAAACACATCAATTTCTTTTAGCTGACCCCTATGACTAAGGATAATCATTGCAAATAGTTGTAGACTCCTAATAACAATGACCAAACTAAATACAGAGGGGAGCAATGACCATTTGGATTAAACCATCACACTACCAGAAAAATGGTCTTCTACGACGGCTCCAAAGGTTGCGCAACCATCGTAGAAGACCTTTTGTGACGTCAGAAGATCGTCACAAACTTCCATTGCAAAAGATCTCGTTGCAAATAATCCGCGATGGCCGATTTCGCTATCGCAGAAACCTGTGCACAGTGATCACGCGAGGCCTTCACAGAATGGTTTTGCGACGACGATTGCGAGAGTGGGTGCCACTGTACTGCGATGGCCTAGCTGCCGCAATGCCGTAGCAGATAGTAATTTTTTTTTAAAAAATTAAAATAAAGCTTGACTAATTTTAAGTCATGTGAAACTACAAATTATGTTATTGATCCTTTTTTCTTGCTACCCTCATGATGAACAAATTCGTAAGGTTCAAATACAAATGCATATCGAACAGATTCATAAGGTTCAGGAAGTTGATATTCTTGCTCAAAGGATTGAAAGTTTGGTTCATATGTAGCTTCAAGCAATTTATTGACACAAGCATCAATTGATAGGTGCTCCCCCATGGTAGGATTCACAGTGCTCTCAACTTCTTCTGGTTTCTTTGCACATCCACTAGGCTAACCCACACATGGAAGTCCATAATTTTTTGGTTCATCAGTTTACTTTGGGCTAGTATTTGTCTGTGTGACAGTATTAACTTAGCAGCATAAATCTACTCTAATTTAACAAACAAAAAAATGTACAAAATTAATCAAAAGTAAGAGAACAATTACCTCATTCACAATTCCATCCCCACCAACACATACGATTCCTAGGACATTTAAACAGTAAGCCCAGAAAATTTTAATAGTTTAGAGCAAATTTAAGCCAAATGACCTAGAGCAGCATACCATCAGGACAAGTGCTGAAATCAACTGATGAAGTAAGTTCTCTTGCACAACCTGCATATTTTGTTTTAACCACTTCCATTTTGAAACCTGCAAGCTGTCAACAGTTTTCTTGGAGAATAAGCAAATATAAGCGTCCACCTGATAAGGATACAACAATTTACTTCTATGACATATATTGTATTTCCATTATTCGTGTACAAAGATGTTTGAAGAGTGCTTACTGAAATTATTCTGTCTGTTAGCTGATATTCATCACAGGCATGCTACTAATATATTCATCATACTAATATTTAATTGAAGAAAAAAAACATAAGTTGCATATCCTTTAGGTCTAGCTCCATTCACAATGTATGAATTATTTATTGAAGAAGAAACAAGTTAGATTTCACAAAGGTAGTTGATAAGGCATGTCAATAATGGTGTCTAGCTTTATTAGTTTAGAGCAGCTTGCTTATGAAAGTAGGAAATGTAATAAGATTTCATGGGAAAAATTATCTTACAATCATTTACTTACCTTGATTTCTTTATTTATTTCCATTGCTTTAACTTGTTGGCCAGAAAGAGAAGCAACTTCATATGCTTTCTGAAATAATTAGCAAAGGAAGAACTCGTTAGAAAATTCACATTGAATATTGAGAACCCTATCTCATCAAGCAATACATTGTATAGGATTTGATATCCTACTCGATTTCTAAAATGGGATCTCAAGAACAGAACATAAAAGAGGAAAAATGGAAAAGAGGGAAAACTAGCTTTTGAATCTTATTACATCTAGTCGTAATAGGTTACAAGTGTTTGCCATTTATATGCTAAGTACAAAACAGAATAGGAAAAAACCCATAATGCCCTTTACATGCTAGCTTACTCCAGCTATGCTTATTGATTCATATCAGCTACATTAACCTACTAAACTAACTCATTAACTAGTAACTATACATCATGCTCCAGTTCTGCATATTACTCAATACTCTCCTGCAAGTTAGGAGTGGAGAATGGATTCTCCAATCCTAACTTGTGAGTTAACATCTGATGTTGTTCTTTCGACAGTGCCTTTGTTAAAATGTCAGCAGGTTGGTTTTGGTTGGATATATAAACTGGTTCCACAATTCCTTCCTGATACTTTTCCTTGACAAAGTAGCAATCAATCTTCAAATGCTTTGTTCTTTTATGGAACATGGTTTGCTATTATGTGCATAGCACTCATGTTATCACAGTATAAGGGCACTGGATTCTTCACCACAATACTGATTTCATTCAATAGTCTGGTTACCCAAATCAGTTCTGCAGTTGCTCCAGATAAAGCTCTTAATTCGCTTTCTGCACTAGACCTACTAATTGTCCTTTGTTTTTTGCATTTCTAGGTAACTAATGCACCACTAAACTTCACCAAATAACTAGATACTGATCCGTGAGTCATTCCACAGCTTCCCCAATCAGCATCACTATATCCTGTCATTGAAGAAGAGTTGTCTGCAGAGTAAAAGAGGCCTAAACCAGGCTCTTTTTTCAGGTATTTTAATATCCTCATTGCTGCCATAAAGTGTGTTCTTTTAGGCCTTTGAGTGAACTGACTCAGGGTCTGTACACTGTAAGATATATCTGACCTGGTTATTGTTAAGTTAAGAAGTTTTCCAATCAATTTTTTGTATGCACTGCAGTCATCAAACAAGGAATCTAACTCTAATATTTCATCATCAAACTTGCTTCCTACTTGCATAGGAGTATTCTTTGGTTTGCATTCTCTTAACTTCATTTCTTCTAGCAAGTCCAAAACATGCTTCCTCTAACTTATATGCATACCTTTGTTGGATCTTTGCATTTCCAGCCCTAGGAAATATTTTAATTCCCCTATGTCTTTTATTTTAAACTGAGTATCTAAGTACGTCTTTAGACTGCAAAGTTTCATTTCATCAGTCCCAATAAGTATGATATCATCCACATAAAGCAGCATTATGGCTATTGAATTTTCTTTTTTCTTTACAAACAAACATGCATCTGATGAGCATTGCTCAAATCCTTGAGAAATGATACTATTTGACAACTTGGAGAACCACTTCCTCCCTGCTTGTTTCAGTCCATATATAGACTTGATTAATTTGCAAACCTTATTATCATATGGTCTTCCATACCTTGGTGGCTTTAGCATGTAGACCTCTTCATCTAAATCCCCATGTAAATATGCATTATTCACATCCAATTGGTACAAGGGCCATTTGTAAGCTGCTGCAATAGCTATTAATACCCTAACAATTGCCATTTTTGAAACAGGGGCATACGTTTCTTGATAGTCTATGCCCTCTATCTGGGTGAACCCTATTGCTACCAATCTGGATTTGTGCTTCTCTATGCTCTCATCTAGTTTGAATTTTGTTCGAAACACCCACTTACAACTTATGGCTCTCTTGCCTTGGGGTAGTTTATATAGCTTCCAGGTATTTTTTGTTTCCAATGCCTTAAGCTCAGTTTTCATGGACTCTACCAAAATTGGATTTTGTACAACTGCTTCGTAGGTTTGTGGGTCTTTATGGGTGTCAATTGTGGCTAGAAAGGACATGTGAATTGGTGAAATGGCTGATAAGTTGCAATACTTATCTATAGGATATGGTGTGATTTTATTGATAGTTCTGGGAGTGATAATTTTGTTGGATGAATTGCACTTAAAGTCTTGGAATCTCACTGATTTTCTAGTGACTCTTTGACTTCTTCTAGGTTGTGGTATGCTTATGGAATTTTCTATTTCTGGGATTTCAACATACAACTCATCCCCTTCTTTGAACTCACATTCATCTAATGATGCATTTGATACATCATTCATTGTATCTTGTTCTTTGACCATAGTGGATTCTTCACAACAATTTGGGTTTTCATGAGCAACAAAATTGTCAACGATTTCAAGGTTTTCATCAACTGAACAATCTTGATTTGGAATTGAAATGGGAAAGATAGTTTGAGGAGTAGACTGAGTTTTGAATAGAAAGATTGTTTCAGTAAAGGTGACATTCCTTGAGACACTGATTAGTTGAGTTTTCAAATTATATACCTTATATCCTTTCTTCCCATGAGGGTACCCGAGGAACACATGCTTATTTTCCCTTGCATCAAACTTAGTCCTACCTTGCTTCAGGGTATTTACAAAACAAAGACATCCGAATACCCTTAGGTGGCTAATGTTTGGTTTTTTGTTGTACAACAACTCATATAGGCCGCGATTGTTTAGATTTGGACTAGGAAACCTATTGATAAGGTAAGTGGCAGTCAATATACACTCTCCCCGAAATTTCAAAGGGATTTTTGACTAATATTTCAACCCCTTTGCTACTTCTAATAGGTGCCCATGTTTTCTTTTTACTACTGAATTTTGTTGTGGAGTTTCCACACATGAGCTTTGGTGGGAGATACCCTCATTTGAAAGATAAGTGCATAAGGTTTGATTGAAAAACTCTCTGCCATTATCAGTTCTCAAGGTTTTTATGGTTTTTGAAAAATGAGTTTTTACCAGTTTGATGAAATTGATTAGGATATTTGGTACTTGGCTTTTGTAAGTGAATAAGTAAGTCCAACAGGCTCTACTGAAGTCATCCACTAAAGTCAGAAAATAAGAACAAACATCATGTGTAGCATCATAATGTAGCATCTCAAAACAACTAGTGCTTTTATTCATGCTCTTACGAAAGGGAAGTACATACTGTTTTGCCAATGGAAAGACATTACACAGGAGATTTGAAGCCTTATTTAATTAACTCAGGTATAATACCTGATAATAATTTTATTCTAACAAATGACATATGACCTAAGCGAAGATGCCAAATGTCTGTTGTATCTAATGAAGCTGACAAGACTTGTGTACTTTTTCTTTTGTTATTGGTGTGGGCTGCTACTCCAGAGATTAAGTACAATCCATCCTTTTCTTTACCACTCCCTATAAACCTTCTTCGTAGTAAGGTCGTGGATGATAAAATTTGTAGGGTTAAAGATCACATAACAATTCAATTCTTTTGTCAACCTACTTACTGACATAAGATTGAAATTGAACTCTGGTACATAAAGAGTGTTGGCAAGTTTCAGGTTTTTATTGATATAAGCTGTCCCTACATGAGAAAATCTGGTTGATGACCCATTTGGAAGGGATATCCTACTGTTTAAGGTTGGTTTTGAGGTGTTTTCAAGGATCATATGATGAGAAGAAATATGGTCAGTAGACCCACTATCTAAAATCCAATTATTGAGTATTGAACATGAAGCTGAGCATAAAGATACTTGGTTGCAAGATATACCTGCCATGTTGACTTGTGGTTGGTTAGAAGGCTTGTATTGGTTCAACAAGCTCAATAAGGCATTTATTTGCTCCTCAGATATCCCTTTTAAAGCACCATCTTGTTTAAGTTGAACCCCTGAATCTGATTTTTCATTTTTAGCTTCCTCAACTCTTGAACTTTGAGCATTAAAGCCAGGTTGCTCATACATTTTTTTTCCTTTGTGCAGATAATGTCCTGGGGGATAGCCATGGATTTTATAACACACTTCACGAGTATGTCCAGGTTTTTGATAGTGGTCGCTAAATTTCTTAAAGGTGCCTGAACTTTTCCCTTTAAACTTGCTGAACTTACCATGCTTGATTAATATTAGGCAATGGCTTCATCAGTAAAATTTGCCCTATGATGCTTACAAATGCATCATTAACTCCCATCAAAAACTGCATCATCCTATCCTTTTCAATATTACTCCTTCCAATTTCACATTTGCAGTAAGCTCTAGCATCCAACGCATCCAACTCATCCCACATTTCCTTTAGTTTTGTGAAATAATATGCAATTGTCAATGTTCCTTATTTGGTTGAACTAATCGCAGCTTTGATCTCGAATACCCTTGGAGCATTACTTCTTTCGAACCTATTTTCCAGGTCTCTCCACATTTTGCAAGCTGTCGTTGAATACATCACACTATTGCAGAGCTTCGGTGCTATGGATTGCAAAATCCATGAGCGCACTATATCATTGCATCTATTCCACTGTTTGAACTTGGGTGAAAATTCATCAGGGACCTCCACAGATCCATTTACAAACCCTAGTTTATTTGTTGTTGATAAAGATATAGTCATTGATTGCTTCCAGGAGAGATAGTTCTCATGTCTTGTGAGCTAAACTGAAACCAAAACCATACCCGGATTGTTGCTGGTCTGGAGCAAATACGAATTGTCCTTGACTTCAATGATGTTTGATGACGAGCTACTGTCAGGGTGACTATGTGAATCAGCCATCGTAGATCTGGCAGCCATTGCAGATCTAGCAGCCGTTGATCGCCTATTTCTTACCATCTCAATGGATTTGTCGCAAGCTTAGCTCCCGATCCGTCTTCGTCTCAGAATCCTGATGGTCGATTACTTCAACCCCGCTTTGATACCATATAGGATTTGATATCCTACTTGATTTCTGAAATGGGATCTCAAGAACAGAACATCAAGAGGAAAAATGGAAAAGAGGGAAAACTAGTTTTTAAATCTTATTACATCTCGTCATAACAGGTTACAAGTGTTTGCCATTTATATGCTAAGTACAAAATAGAATAGGAAAAACCCATAATGCCCTTTATATGCTTGCTTACTCCAGCTATGCTTATTGATTCATATCAGCTACATTAACCTACTAAACCAACTCATTAAGTAGTAACTGTACATCATGCATATTACTCAATACATTGTAATGGATCAGCCTTGAAGATCCCTTATATGTATAAAAAAATTGACCTGAGTACTTGAAGAATAGCATGCAGAACATTGATTGGTTCTATCTCATCAAGCAATACATTGTAATGGATCGACCTTGAAGATCCCTTATATGCATAGAAAAATTGACCTGAGTACTTGAAGAAGCATGCAGAACATTGCTCGAAGTTCTTCAATAGCTTAAAGAACACATTTCAGTTCATACTGTTACATCAAGAAAACCAAAAGCTAAGAAAATCACCGACACCACATAAGAGTATCCTCAAAATGAATAGGCTAAATAAAAGAAATACCATGTGGAACATTCACATTCTCACGAGCACCATCAAGAAAAAGCTCCGTATGATGGTTTTTTTGTGCCACAATGACAAGGAACTTAGGAAGTTCATCAACACCTAGATTCTCAATTACCTGGAAAAACAAATCTCAGTCACCGGCCCTCCTTTTTTGCAGTCATCGACCAAAACCCTAGCCATCGTCGGCTAGGGTTTTGGCAAGAGAGAGAGAGATGAGTTATTGTTTCAGTCGCAAAGCCATCGCAGATGTGGCGACTTTGTGACCGCTACGTTTGCCATCGCAAAATAGCCATCACAGATTGCTAAATTTTTAGTATTCAGTGATCAAGCCCACCCTAACATCTTTAGGATATCTAGCAAAATTAAGATAACACATGTCTAAATGTTTCTATGCTTTATTATCAGAGGGATGAGTTATGACTATATCATTGTGGCTTCTTGCATGCCAACTCATATTTTAGATAGTCTTCTTCGACACAAATAATTTTTGGAGCATCGGTGTAATTGGAAAATACCTTAGCACCTTAAATATAATACTTTTTTGTCGGGAGAATGTTTACTCCTTGTAATGAAGAAGTTGACAAATAGGGCATTGATTTAATTGCACATATTCTTTTTAGTATAATACACAATTATTTGTGCAAGCACGTATATTTTAGTATGAAAGACCTAATTTTTTCATTATTTTTTGCATCTCATAAAATGTTATTTGCAAGTACTGCTTGATGGAAAAAGCATGTAAGCTGTGTAAATATCCACACTAGAAGGAGGGGGGGGGGTTGAGTAGTGTGTACGATAAATTCTACGTTTGATTCGATTGTTTTCGGTTTAAGCAACCAATAAGACAATTATGAACTACTTGGTGTCATGTTACCGCAAAATGCGAGTATTATCGGTTTGAGCACAAGTATGAGTAAATAAGCAATAATTAAGCGATGCAAATAAGTTTGTGTATAGTGGTACGAGACCCTTGCCTACTTTTTTTTAAATATTAAATGCTCAAAGGAGCAAAAAATTACAATCCGACAAGATAATTCGTTCAAGCTCCGGCGGCCGAACTAATGTCCATATTTCAAACTCTTTTCGAACCTGGGCTCTATTTGCTGCCCAATGGGCAGCTTGATTTACAATTATGGGAATATACATGATATTCACATTACTAAACTTCTTCAGCACAATAAGAATTTTAGAAAGAATGCTCCTGATTTGCCAAGGCTCAGGACCACTGCCATTGATTGCATCCACAAGTATTTTACAATCCGATTCCAAGATGATATCATCAATGCATCTAGAATCTGTAAAATTTAAAGCCAACAATACGGTAGTACCTTCGCAATGAGAAATAGAGGGAGACACAAAATAAGAAGTAAAAACATACTCAACATGACCCGAAAAGGATCTAGCTATAATACCAACACATGCTTCACTATTAAGGAATGGACCATCACAATTGAATTTTATCCAGTTAATTGGTGGGGGAGACCATTTATGAATATTAAGGTGTTGGTTACTATTATCCTCAATAATGATATGTGAATTATATTCATTGGTAAAAGCCAAATTTCTATTCATGATATTAAGAATGGTTAGCTGCCGATCTTCTCCGTGCAAAATACCATTCCTAATATGCCAAAGAAATCAGGCGGCGTTAGCAATAATGGCTGTGAACTTCTTAGAACGAGAAGTTAACAACCAACTACCAGAACACCACCCATCCCTTTGAGAAAATTTCCCATAAAGTTTGGAACCAAGGGAAAGCCATAATTGAGATGCAAACTGACATTCAAAGAATAGATGGTTAATAGATTCAGGAGTAGTGTTACACATAACACAATTTGAGTTACTGGAAATACCAAGATGACAAAGCCTTGCTTTAGTTAAAAGTCTACCATGAACAAACTTCCACATAAAAACTTTCACATAAAAACTTTCACTTTCGGAGCAGTGGGAACTTTCCAGAGCTTGGTCCAAATCAAGGGATTAACTAAAGGGTTATTTCCTTGGATTTTTAAGAAAGTATAAGCTGAAGAAGAGGTAACACAACCATTCAAACTATTAGTCCAAGCATACCAGTCATAATTGGGATTAACTGACAGCTCAATATTCTTGATGGTATCCCACAAGTCATTATCAAACACAGTGTTACCAATAAAATCAAACCATACATGATTATGCATTAAGGAGTTAACATGTGTGAAATTCTGAAGAACATTAATATTCATATGTGTCACCTCAAGCCATGAGGACTCAGGTTGAGTTGAGTGAGGGAACTTAAGTCATGAGGGCATTTTTGTCAAAAAAGGGATTAAAACCCTCTCACCCCAAGCCGCTGTGAGGCTCAAAGCAAGAGAGAGCCGCACACAGCCCGAGGTGAAGGTTTTCTTGCGAGTGCTAGATCGAGGGTTTTCTCGCGAGTTCTTGTCGATTCGTGGTATTTTTCTTCGATCTCTTCGCTATTTTAAATTGTTGATGTATCAGATTTACTTTAGATGTCTGAATTTTGATGATCTAGGGGCCAACCGAGTAGAGGGAAAAGGGGAAAGGTCATGCCAAAATTTTCCCCAATTCCCTCGATTGATTTAAACCCCTTTAGATCGGTTTCAATTTAAAATCGCGTAGATTTAGGGTTCAATCGCTGAAGTTGATGATCAAGATCCTTTTTCTCTAAGCCTTGAGGGCTCGGCCGAGCAAGGGGGAGCCTTGTTCAAGGTCCGGCCGAGCGAAGAGGGAGGAACTTGATCAAGAATTCAACAATGGTAGATCACAAACCTAATTGTTAAGGTTCATGGTCAAAAACTCCCTCTCCTCCTACCCTTGTAGGCTCGGCCGAGCAAGGCATGCCTTGCTCAAGGTCCGATCGAGCAAAGAAGGAGGGGATGGTGATCGAAAGGAATTAACCTTCATACTTAGAAATATTAGAGACATTAGGAAACGAAGATCACCTAGATTGACGAGTAGAGCTACGATGAGAATTGGCAAGACACCAATTAAGGGAAACTATAACCTTGGCTCATATATTTAGCGACATTATGAGGTAGCGACTATTCCTAAATTTTACTTATCAAATTTAAGAAATTAGTTTAATTTTTACCATGTTAGATAATTTCTTTCCTTGCTGAGTTTATTTCCTTCAAGCGGAATTTAAATTCCTCTACTCTTGTATTCATTCAGTTTGATAGAGCATTTATTGCATTATCAGTTAAATTATAAATCGTATATAGTGATACATGATATACAGACACTCCTACATTTATGGCATGTAGATATACGTATTGAATGGAATTACAGAATACCTGTGTGTGTAATGTGATTGAGGTGGTCTAATGGGGAGTGTAAAGGGCCGACATAGCTTCTACTCGACTCAGCAGTGATTAGGGTCTTGAGATTGCACCAGCTGGCACGCTAGGTGTTATACCCGAGTGGCGGAGGGTCTTGAGATTCCGTCAGTGGGCCACGCTGACGGTAGACCCGAGTTGGGTGGGACTAGCTATCTCTAACCCGTTGGGTTCCGAAAACTAGACGACCACCCGAGTGGACGGGCCCGGTGTTTGACTCGCCATGTGCGAAACATGTGATGGTGAATACAAATTCTATAGCTATGAAGGCCGAGTATAGCCTAAACACATCTATTCATGCTTAGGCCGATAGTGGCCGGTTATCATAGTCTGTGTAGGGCCTTATACATGGCAGGATCCTTCACTACTATTAAGTTAGGCCGAACGGCCAAGAAATGTATTGGATTCTAGACATATTTACTGATGTAGTATCTAGTGTTTTATCTAATCATATATCGAGATTTAAGTGAAGGTTCGAAGAATCACTCACTGAGTTCCTCGCGAAATCATGTTTTTATGTGTTGTTGTTTTTCAGAGCCCAACCAGTGAGGTACGACTTGGTGGCATGGTGCGACTGGAGTGCAGTCGTTGGCGCGGATCTCGTAGCAGGCAGTCATGTGGTCGTAGTCATGTCGATTTGAGTTGTAAACATGCACTTAATAGTTGGCCTTTGAAAAATGTATTTGTTTAAAACCTTGAGTCTTGAATTGTTTCCTTCGAATTTGAAACTACCAAAACTGTTTTGGTTTTTGAATAAAGATTTGTGCCGTTGTCCTTTTTCTTATGTTGCCTGGATGTACAATATTTTCTTATATGTTGTTGTTTAGTGCATGTGGTAGGCTTCGGGTACTGACACATACCCTAGCCGGTCACGCACCCTGAGTTGGGGTGTGACAAAATTGGTATCAGAGCTTCTGGTTAGGTCTTGACTATGATTAGGAATTGGGTACCGTATGAGGCATATGCTAGCATGTCGACATACGGTATAGTCAAGCTACGAGATTAGGTGGCCACAACTGCACCTCAGAGTACCATGAGGTTAGTACTTTAAAATCCAGTTATAAGTTGTTGGTATTAATGATAAAAATTTTCTTTATGCTAGTGTGATGGAGACTCACAATGCTGCTTTGAGTGGTAGCGGTAGTAATTCCACCGAATGCCAGGGCTGAGGCCGAGGCCGTGGATGAGACCGAGGTCGGGGTAGGGGGTGGGGAAGGGAGCAGTCAGAGGAGGGGGTGCATGACCCCATAGTCGCTGAGCTACAGACTCAGGTGGCTCAATTAACAAAGGCGCTCCGCAGGGAGCAAGAGTTGAGGTAGGAACAACAACAGCCGCAATCAGTGCCCGTGGTACCCGTAGTGCCAGAAGTGACTGAGCCAGTAGCGCCGGTGGTCAGAGTTCCAGGGGCGCCCACCTACACAGACTTCGTTAAGTTGATGCCGCTGGTTTTCACCGGGACAAATAGGTCGGTAGAGGTCACAGATTTTCTGGGTGACTGCTACGAGCTGTGTGTGGAGCTTGGGTACTCATCCGAGTTAGCGGCTCGCATGGTAAGCCTACAGCTCAGGGGACTGGCAAAGAACTGGCTACACACATGGAGGGACCGCAGGACAGCAGATTCACCACCTCCTATGCCGAAGGAGTTCAGGGCGGCCATAGTGGAGCAGTACTTTACCATTGAGTGTCCGTGATAAGAGAGCAAGGGAGTTTGAGATGCTACGTCAGATGGGTGGTATGACCGTGTCAGACTACGAGATGGAGTTCACCAGGCTCTCTAAGTACCACCACACCCTAGTGGCTACGAAGACCGCCAGGGTTAAGAGGTTCGCTAGGGGGTTGAGACCCCAGATCAGCAGGCTCATCCATTATACCGAGGATACCACATTTGCTCGGGTAGTGGATGAGGCACTTAGGAAGGAAGCTTTGGTGCCGTTTGAGAAATTTGACGGACGCGCAAAGAAGAAGTTCCGACCTCAGGTGGCAGGGGGCCGGCCTTGGCACTTTGAGGGGACTGTTTCCACTGCAGACCACCAGCCGAGCCGAGGACACAGCAGTAGCCGGGGCCGGGGAGGCCCAGGGTCAGGGGCAGCGCGACAGGCAGAGTCCCGGGATGCCACTCAGAAGTCAGAAATGCCACAGTGTGGTAGCTGTAATAGAAAGCACTACGGACTTGCTATAGCTGCACTGATGCATGCTTTAGATGTGGGCAGGTTGGACATTTTAGGAAAGATTATGTGGGCAGGTTGGACATTTTAGGAAAGATTATCTGGACAGAGGTGGCAGAGAATTGAGCAGTCGAAAGGAAAAGCACGGATGTTAGTTGGGTTAGTAGCTCAAAAGGGTCCGATGCAGAGCAAGGGGCCGTAGGCTAGTCACTCTGAGAGATCGTCTGCCCGAGTTTATGCCATGAACCGCGATGGAGCAGTGGCATCTAAGGTAGTGGTGACATGTACTATTTTAGTCAGTTTATCTGCAGCTTATGTATTGTTGGATCGTGCCACACACTCGTTTGTATCTGCTAAGTTTGCTGCTAAGCTACCTGTAGCACCTTCTTTGCTTGATGTGTCATATGTCATGTCTACGCCTACGGGCGATACAATAATAGCCGAAATAATTTTCCACGACTGTGAGGTGCTCATATGAGGTCATGCATTAAGGGCAGAGTTGACACTTCTACCAATGCTTGAATTAGATGTCATACTTGACATGGATTGGTTGGCGGATCACTTTGCGTCAGTGGATTGTAGGGCTAAGACTGTTATTTTCAGTAAGCCCGGATTGCCGCAGTTCATCTTCCAAAGAGATGGAAGGGGTGAGCCTATGAGAGTCATTTCAGCCCTGAAGGCTCGTAAGTTACTCATGGGAGACTGTCAGTCCTTCTAGGCCTTCGTATTAGTGGCCGAGGATAATAGAAACCCAGCAGGGAACATCGAAGAAACACTACTAGTTCGCGAGTTCCCTGACGTCTTTCCCGAAGAGCTATCCGGTCTGTCGCCAAGAAGGGAAATAGAATTCTGCATTGATTTACAGCCCAGGGTGAAGCCGATCTCCATCCCACCCTATAGGATGGCGCCGGCCGAACTCAGGGAGTTAAAAACACAGTTGCAAGAGTTTTTGGACTTGGGCTTCATCCGGCCAATCGTATCACCGTGGGGTGCTCCGGTGCTATTCGTAAAGAAGAAGGACGGGTCCATGCGCATGTGTATCGACTATAGGCAACTTAACAAGGTGACAATCAAGAATCGTTACCCACTGCCAAGGATAGATGACTTGTCCGACCAACTACAGGGGGCACAATGGTTTTCAAAGATTGATTTGAGGTCCGGATACCATCAGCTGAGAATTCGGGACTACGATGTGCCTAAGACTGCATTCAGGACTCGGTATGGCCACTTCGAGTTCCTAGTGATGTCCTTTGGTCTGACCAATGCATATGCGGCCTTCATGGATCTGGTGAATCAGGTGTTCAAGGAGTACCTGGACAGTTTTGTGATTGTCTTCATTGACGATATCTTGGTATACTCCAAGAGTAAGGAGGAGCACTCCGAGCATTTGTGTCACGCCCCAACTCAGGGTCGTGTGACCGGTCAGGGTACGTGTCGGTACCCCGAAGCCTACCACATGCACTAAACCACTACACCAAAGAAAACACTGCACATCCAAGTATCATGAACAAAAGATAGCGGCACAAATCTTTATTTTTTTAAAAAAATGTCAAAATAGTTTTAGTAATTTCAAATTTGAAGGAAACAACTCAAGTTTCAAAGTCTAAAGCAGATACAAGTTTTTCAAAGATAAACTACTTAGTGCATGTCTACAACCCTATCGACACGACTACGATTACATGACTGCTTGCTACGAGATCTGCGTCAACGTCTGCTCTCCAGTCGCACCATGCCACCAAGCCGTACTTCACTAGTCGAGCTCTGTAAAAAAAGAAAAAAAGAAAAAAAGAAACCGTGAGTTCACAAGGAAATCAGTGAGCGGTGCTTCCGAACCTCCACATAAATCCCTGATATGATAACATATAAATATATACACAAGCACATAAATGAGGAGTCAATGCTAGTCATATCATGGTAACTGGCCAATTGGCCAACCTATCCGAATAAGTAATCTGGCCATATCAGCGCCTTCAGACTGAGTATCTTTTGGCCACTATGGCCTCATCCTGCATGAATGGTTCGACTATGTCTGACCTTCACCACAATACAGTACTTGGCCGCACCGGTCTATACAACATACAAGGAATGTCAATAACAATCACTGGGCATGTCGACAAGGATGGTCAACTAGTCTCAGGATCCCACCGGGTTAGGGATAGCTAGTCCCACCCTACTCGGGTCTACCGTCAGCGTGGGCCAGTGATGAAATCTCAAGACCCTCCGCCACTCGGGTCCAACACCTAGCGGGTTCGCTGGTGCAATCTCAAGACTCTAATCGCCGCTCAGTCGAGTAGAAGCTGTTCCGACTATCGATACTCCTCAGTAGACCATCTCAATCACAAAACACAATAAGAGTTTCTCAAAGAAATACTTCCATCTAAATCCCCGAGCATCAACCCGTACCTGACCCCTTCCTAGGGTCGCACTAGTCGAGTACCAATGTCCGCTATCCTTCCCTAGGTGTGAAACCTAGTCTATACATTATATTCCTTAAGGGTAACCACATTTCATAAGCATGAAAATGTCAACTTTCGGGTTCATCACAGCATATATAACATAGGAAATCCGTTCTACAATTATCCACATGAATAATCACATGATTTCCAAAAATAAGGAGATTAAATTCAACAATAAATTTCTAAATTCCGGTAAGGAAACAAGGAATATAACATGGCAATATTTGGGCATTTACATTAGAAAATAAATGAAACATTTCCATGATTCACATGCCATTCTAAATCCTAACTATATATGTGCATTCAAGAACATTTCCTTATAGCATGATAAACTCAATCTACCACTACTAACAGATCATACATAAGTGAGAAATCTATAGCATAAACGATGAAATAAAACTCTACAAGTAAGCATGAACCAAGTCGAGCCCCTTTCCCCTCCTCACACCCACTCGGCCGAACCTAACCTAGGTTACTTATGCTCGATCGAGATTGATCAGGGTGGAAGAAGAGGGTTTTTGGCCGTGATCAAGAATAATCGAGCCACAAATCATGAAAAGAACCCGATCCAAGAGGTTACGATAACTCTAGGAAATTGAGGAAAAATTCGGCATGACCTTTTCCCTTTTTTCCTTTATGCGGCCGACCCCTAAATCCGAGGAAAACTCTGTGAAACTTCATCGTTAAATAACATATACACAAGAGGATCAGATCTCGATAGAAATTTTGACGAGACGACAGAAATATAACAAGAAATCGATAAAATCTCCAATACCTTGGGACGGCTACCCGCCTACCCTATGGATCCCAGTTAGACCACTCACCTTGATCGAATGCAGGAGATGGACTAGATGAGGACGATCCCAATTTCTCCAATGATGACACGAGACCGGCGCCGTCCACAAGCTCCTCTCCCCTTCCCCCTTCCCTTGGGCTGCGTGCGGCTCCCTCTTGCCTTGAGCCGCACGACGGCTTGGGATGAGAGGGTTCTAATCCCCCCATTTTTTGACAAAGATGCCCTCATGACTTAAGTTCCCTCACTCAACTCAACCCGAGTCCGAATTTAGCCCCGACTCGACCTGCGAACCCAATTTCAACCCGACTTGAATCGATCTAGCACATAAATCATATAAACATAACTCATGAGTCAAACAAATTGAATTATACCTTCTATTCTCGTCGATTTTTGCGACTCAACCCTGCTATTCCACGATCTCGTGCGTTGCACCAAATAAAATTTTTATATTAGGAAACCTCAGGTATTACAACCTTCCCCCCTTAAGAAAAATTCGTCCTCGAATTTGGTAGAGTATAGGGACTCACCATATCCTCGAACAAGGAGGGGTAGCGCTCCCTCATGTCTTGCTCTACTTCCCAAGTAGCTTCCTGCCCGGTGTGATGCTCCCGCCTGACCTTTACCAAGGGAATTTTCTTGGACCTCAGCTTCCTGATCTGTCGGTCAAGCACCTCTACCGGCCTCTCCTCATATGAGACCGCCGTGTCCACCTCAATCGCAGTCGGCTCGATCACGTGGGACTCATGCATCACATATCTCCGGAGCATTGACACATGAAAAATTGTGTGAACTCCGCTCAGGCTAGGGGGCAAAGCTTGCTTGTAAGCCACAACACCCCTTCGCTTGAGAATAGGGAAAGACCCAATGAACCTAGGGCTCAACTTCCCCTTCCTCCCAAACCAGACTGCCCCTTTAATGGGGGAAACCTTCAGGAACACTAAGTCGCCTTTCAGCGAACTCCAACTCTCTGGCCTTCTTATCAGCATATATTTTCTAGCGACTCTGAGCCGTCAACAACAGCTTTTCTTTCATCAGCTTCACCTTCTTCACTGCCTCCTCAATCAAGTCAGGACTCACCATGAGAGTCTCTCCTGTCTCAAACCAGCCCACTGGTGATCTGCATCTCCGCCCGTACATGGCCTCGAACGGGGCCATACCTATGCTACTATGATAGCTATTATTGTAGGTAAATTCAATCAACGATTGTTATTTCTCCCAACTGCCAGCCATGTCGAGGACACATGCCCTCACCATATCCTCCAGGGTCTGGATGGTTCTCTATGACTGTCCGTCCGTCTATGGATGAAAAATTGTGCTGAATCACACCTGAGTACCCAAGGCCTCCTGAAAGGACTGTCAAGACCAGGCCGTGGACTGGGTACCTCGATCTGATATGATCATCACTGGGGTACCATGATATGCCACAATCCTGTCTAAAAATAGTTAGGCGTACTGCTCAGTAGAAAAAGTCATTTTGACTGGAATGAAGTGTGCGGTATTAGCTAATCGATCCACTACCACGCAAATGGAATCAAACCCTCCTCTTGACTTAGGCAGCCCGGTCACTAGGTCCATGGTGATCTTCTCCCACTTCCACTCAAGCATCTCGAGGTTCTGAAGCAGCCCTGCGGGTTTTAGGTGTTCGGCCTGCACTTGTCGGCAGACCAAACACTTGGATACAAACTCTACTACCTTGCTTTTCATACCCTTCCACCAGTAGTGCTCTCGGTACATTTTGGTGGCCCCCGAATGCATCGTATAAGTGGAACAGTGGCCCATTTCCAAAACCTGCCGGCGCACCTCTGCCATATAAGGCACCACGATCCGGTCTCTAAACCTTAGGACACCCTCTGAGTCGACCCTAAAACCGTCATCTGTGTTACCTCTCCGGACCAGATCC
The DNA here is from genome assembly GCA_034359265.1 of Canna indica. Classification (NCBI taxonomy): domain Eukaryota; kingdom Viridiplantae; phylum Streptophyta; class Magnoliopsida; order Zingiberales; family Cannaceae; genus Canna; species Canna indica. The sequence goes on from CP136894.1 coordinate 18,495,378, forward strand.
CTTGTTAGGGAACAAAATGCGTCCTCCTCCTGCGCGGCACGCAACATGTCCACCAAGGTGGACTGCACCTGTAGGTGTGCCACCAGGGTACCGAATCTGATATAGACAGGACTGCTCCCCCATCCAGGCACAATGCTAGTTCCCGAGCTAGTGGCCTTCTCCTGGTTGCCAAATGGGACAAGCTGCCCATGGACTTTCTGTTCAGAGCATCCGCCACTACATTGGATTTCCTCGGGTGGTACATAATAGTGCAGTCATAGTCCTTTAGGAGCTCCAGCCACCTCCTCTGCCTGAGGTTCAGCTCCTTTCGGGTAAGCAAGTACTGGAGGTTGTTGTGATCAGTATAAATCTCACAGGCCTCCCCGTACAGGTAGTGGCAGTAGAGCTTTAATGCAAGAACCACTACTGCCAGCTCTAGGTCATGCGTCGAGTAGTTCTTATCATGAACCTTTAGCTGGCGGGATGCATAGGCTATGACTCTGCCAAACTACATCAGAACACAACCCAGGCCAACACGAGAGGCATCATAGTAGACCACAAATCCTCTTGAGCATGAAGGTACGTCCAATATGGGTGCTGACGTCAAGCACTCTTTGAGCTTCTGAAAGCTCGCCTCGCACTTGTCATCCCATACAAATTTAACCTTTTTCTGAGTCAACTGAGTCAAAGGAGCTGCAATCCTAGAAAAGTTTTCCATAAGCTTTCGGTATTACCCGACCAACCCAAGGAAACTGCGGATCTCAGTCACATTGGTAGGCCGCCTCCATTTCTCCACAACCTCCACCTTTGTGGGATCCACTCTTATCCCCTCCTTGGACACTACATGACCTAGGAACCCTACACTCTCCAACCAAAATTTACACTTGGAGAATTTGGCGAACAACCGGTGCTCTATAAGGGTTTCCAGGACCATCCTCAAATGCTCGGAGTGCTCCTCCTTACTCTTGGAGTATACCAAGTTGTCGTCAATGAAGACGATCACAAAACTATCCAGGTACTCCTTGAACACCCTATTCACCAGAACCATAAAAGCCTCAGGTTCATTGGTCAGACCAAGGGACATCACTAGGAACTCAAAGTGGCCATAACGAGTCCTGAAGGCAGTCTTAGGCACATCGTAGTCCCGGATTCTTAGCTGATGATATTTGGACCTCAAATCAATATTTGAAAACCATTTTGCCCCCCGTAATTGGTCGAATATGTCATCTATCCTTGGCAGTGGGTAGCGATTCTTGATTGTCACCTTGTTAAGCTGCCAATAGTCGATACACATGCGCATGGACCCGTCCTTTTTCTTCACGAAGAGCACTGGAGCACCCCACGGTGATATGCTCAGCCGGATGAAGCCCAAGTCCAGTAACTCTTGCAACTGTGCTTTTAACTCTCTGAGTTCGGCTGACGCTATCCTATATGGTGGAATGGAGATCGGTGTCACCCTGGGCTGCAATTCAATGCAGAACTCTATCTCCGTTCTTGGCGGCAGACCTGGTAACTCCTTGGGAAAGACGTCAGAGAACTCACAAACCAACGATGTTCCTATCCTCCTCGGCCACTGATACTAAGACCAAGAAAGACTGACAGCCGCCCATTAGTAACTTACGAGCCTTCAGGGCTGAAATGACTCCCATAGGCTCACCTCTTTTATCTCCTTGGAAGATAAACTGTGGCAACCCGGGCTTACTGAAAATAACAATCTTAGCCCTACAATCCACTGAAGCAAGGTGATCCGCCAACCAATCCATACCGAGTATGACATCTAGTTCAAGCATTGGTAGAAGTGTCAACTCTGCCCTCAATGCATGCCTGCATATAAGCACCTCGCAGTCGCGAAAAATTGTTCCAGCTATTAATGTATCGTGTCGACACCACATACGACACATTAAGCAAAGAAGGCGCTATAGGTAACTTAGCAGCAAACTTAGCAGATACAAATGAGTGTGTGGCACCCGGATTCACCAAGGTGCTACAGGTAGGAGTGAGGGATCGCAGGACAACAGATTCACCACCTCCTACGTGGGAGGAGTTCAGGGCGACCGTAGTGGAGCAATACTTACCACTGAGTGTCCGCGATAAGTGGGCAAGGGAGTTTGAGATGCTACGTCAGATGAGTGGTATGACTGTGTCAGACTACGAGATGGAGTTGACCAGGCTCTCTAAGTACCACCCCACCCTAGTGGCTACTGAGACCGCCAGGGTCAAGAGGTTCGTCGGGGGGTTGAGACCCCAGATCAGTAGGCTCATCCATTATACCGAGGATACCACATTTTCTTGGGTAGTGGATGAGACACTCAGGAAGGAATCATTGGTGCTGTTAGAGAAATTTGACGGACCCGCAAAGAAGAAGTTCCGACCTCAGGGGCAGGGGGCCGACCTTGGCACTCTGAGAGGACTGTTGCCGCTGCAGACCACCAGCCGAGCCGGGGACACAACAATAATGCAAAGAGAAGAGTAGTGATTTACAAATTCCTTTAGAATATTATCCTCCTCAATAATAATCTCATTATTACAATTTATAATAGAAGAAATAAAATTTTTCCTTACACACATAGTTACAACTCTATGGAAGAAGGCCGTATTATGATCACCATCAATAACCCATTTCATTTCAGCTTAGATTTAGACCACCATTTCAAACAGATTTGCCTTCTCAAAGCAATAACTTTGTTATACAAGGACCCTTGCCTACTTCACTACCTTGGCTACCCACCAAAGATTTCTAACCTCAACCATTTATAGATTACTTGTTTTTCTAAAGAATACAATAAGAACTTATCCCTCACCCCTAGAGGAGGCCTCAACACATATTCTAAAGAGAAAACAATAATCTAAATTCACCTAGGTGTATCAACCACACCTTACAATCAACAATTAAGAATTCGAACAAAACAAGATTAAAAGAAGTAAAGAAGCTATAAAATGAAGTCAAATTTGAGTGAGCTTCTTCCAACAGCCTCCTTGTTAACCTAAATAAACAACCTAATTAAACAATAACTAAACCTAATAAAATAAAAAACCTAATAGCTACTGTTAGGTTTTGCCCCCCCCCCCCCCCCCAATTAATTAACACTAGAGGGAAATATAGGGAGGAAGAGAAGGGCAGAGTTGTTACTTGAAGGCCGGCGACAGGCGAAGAGAGAAGGGCAGCGACTGACAACCGCAACGATGATTGGCAGCAGTGGCAGAGAAGAAGCAGCGACAGTGCAGTAGGGAGGAAGAAGAAGGAAGAAAGAAGGGTCGTGGGCGTGAACGCAAATAAAGGAATCTTCACCGACAGCCGAAGAAGCCCTCGCTAAGTAGTTAATAATTCACTAACGGTCGACGTGACCCTCTCTAAGCCGTCATTGATTAGTTTTTTATTTTCACACCGGCTCTAGCAGCCATAAGGGAGCTATCACTACTGAGTTAATAAAGAAGCGACGACCCGAGTCCCTCTCTACGCTGTCACTGATTAGTGTTTCATTTTCAAGCCGTGTGCATGCCATCGGCTCATAAGCGGCGGCCCCTAGCGCCCATATGTGAGCCATCGTAGATGTTGTTATATCTGCCACGATTTGAGCGGCCGTAAGTAAGTCGTGGCTAGTACCGACGGGTCTGTCGGTCGTCGATGAAAGTTACAATTCTAGTAGTGTTTTGACTTGAAGGGCTTGAAGTGTGAAGGACAAGCTTGAGAGTTGAGAATCGGGGTTTTGGACTTTAGAATCACTCTTTTAAGCACAAACTCTTGTAGGATTGCTCAATGAGCAGTAATGACCTTCAACCACCTGAAAACAGGTATATTTATAATGGTGGTTGAGGTATGGGGTGAAAAATAGCTGTTCAACAGATATAAAAATATATGTTTGGCTTTTTGATCGACCATCGGTCGAATCTCGACCGAGCTTCGGCTGAAAAGCTACTGGAAATTCCAGTAGCATTTCGGTCTATCTTCGATCGAACATCGACCTATAACTTAGTATTAGGTTGATCACTGTTTTTTGCTAATTTTTCATTTGGAACTCGATTTCAGGTATCGTTTTGGGTTTTTATTTGGGAATCAATCGGGTTAGGGTTATTTGAGGTCCTAGGGGTATATTACATAATTTTCTACGTCTAGACCTAAGTTTTGACTCGATTGCCTCCGGAGCCACCGTGACTTGATTTCATGTGATTTTTTCGACAAACTTTGTAGACGTATCGTTCTACCAACTTGAACTCAAAACTTGGCAAATGAGTTAGTTTCATGTTTGTTATCATCAAAATAGAGAAATAGGCCTAGGTTGAACCATTGGGCCAACAAACCGATCATATGCAATCTCACTATTATTACAGTTCGACTTGATGTTTAGGAGTTGTATCATTATCGATAATCTACTATATTAACCACAATTTGTGTATGAAGGTTTATCGACAACTTTCATCAACTCAAAGTTCTGCGGCCTCTTTGCATGACAATTCAATTTCTATAGCAAGGTATTCTTATGTGATCCACTGCTTGAGTATATTCGACGCAGACGTCTTAGGAACCAAATCGATTTCATCATTCAAATTAAAATGACCATTAAGACTATCCAAAATCATGTTTCCATATAGATTAGACGAGGGAACTGTAAAGGATCTAGAAGATTCACCTTGACTATGAACTACAACATTACTTGACGATCGAACATCATATGACTCACCATCACAAATCCACAGGTTGTATCTTGGTGTGAATTCATTTTAATACAAATACATTATCACATGTCTCTTAAAAATCTTGAGTTGATGTAACATGACATAGACACCAGATCTTACAACCGCAAATAAAATTTGGGTTAAAATAGGCTAAATTTAAGAAATAAGTTACGTCTATTTGAAACCCATCCATTAAAGCTCCACGATCATGTTATCGGTACATCAAACTTCAATCATCTGGTATGATTTTGTCAAGCAATAATATCTTTCGTTATTTATATTTTTCGAGGTGGGATGATCCTACTGCATTCAAGAATCATGTTATTCATATTGCACTAAGAATTTCTTTTAGCATTAACTTTATTCAAAATTTTGACAACATCTCCCTATAATTCCTCAAATATGCATATCATCAGGGCACGTGTTGGAGAACAAACAATGCTAAGCTGAAATTTACGAATGAAAAGTGCCATAAGAAATTATTAGATATATATGCTTATATATTTAATATGTACATGAAAGTTATTTGGAAGTATATATGGAAAGGGTTGTTTTTATATAGTTGCAAATAAGTACAAGCAAGTGTTCTTCAATTTCTTAAAGTCTCTTTAAAATGTTAAGGCATTAATTATTAATATTCTTTTGTCTAGCGAAAGGTACATAGTTAAGCATAGTTGAATATCTTTGTATGATCAAGTACTTTGTGGTACGGAGTAATATGTGTATAATTTGAATTGAGAAATTGAATATCTACAATGCATCACCCAAGTGAACCGTGTTGCAAGTTGAATATTTAGAATTTAAAAGTTGCAGTTGTAAGTCTACTTGTGGGCAACCCTACGGTAAGCTACAAATTCTATTCATTGGTATTTATTTTTGCATGCAATTTTTTTTGCAATATTTGTACTTGTGTAATACTCATGTTCATATATGTTAATTTTGGTGTTTCATCCAGAAATCCGGGATGCACGCCGGAGTGAGTCGGGTGGATCGCCGGAGATCGCGATCGGAGGTATGACTTGTGCGCATGATAGATTAATTTTACTCGAGTAATTTATCTCTTGCTTGGTTGAGTCGGGTCCCGGGTTGAGTTGGTGCGGTGCGATCGAGCCATGAGCTTAGTTTGGATGCAGACTTAAGTGAGGGGCGTGATGATCTTTTGGACTTTAAGTGATGACTTATACATACCTAGACTTATGAGAGGGAGGGGGTTTGGACTTGTACACGTATCCCTAGGAGGAGGAATTGTTCTCGACTGGTAGTTCCAACAACGACGGGTCTCATCAAACGTCACGATCGGAGGGGCATTCGTGATCCGATCTTACCAAAATTTGGTCAGTGTGTAGTATACTTCTTGTTCTTCATTCTGATCAATGGAGATTGTCCATGGACAACAGGAACTGTAATTGTGACGGAAAAACCGAAGCCTTGTTCCTAGTATTTTTAGCAGATTCCAATAGCGACTAGTTCCATCCAATCGAGTGATAGGGAGACCATTCGGGATATGATCAGACTAATTTTTGGTGAGCATGTCCAACACTCCTTATTCCTTAATCTAAATGGTGGAGATCTCATTTGGAGGCACATTTTAGGAATACCTGAGGAGGAAAAAGGGACGACACCTTGAAAAATGGGATCCGACCGCGAGAGCTTATCAGAGATCGTCGTAGTTGCTGTTTAGGATCGAATCGGGGCTTCTGATCGAGGTGAGTGGCTTTGCTTATTAAGGGCTTGCTCCCTTTCGGGCAGCCCTAGTTGTTGTGCGAATGCTAGAACTGAAATCTTGCAAGTATGTTGTGTTTTGTGCGGTTTTGGATCGATTAATGGTGTGATTCTTTCTCTATAGTGTTCGGACATACTAGAGTGTTGTTGGGACACATTTTGGGGGCCGGGTATGCCTGCCAAGTGTTTGATGAAATGTCTCACCCACTTGTATATGTTAAAGTCTCATCCTTTTGATGGTGGAACTTCATGTTTTGATTTAGTCTATGCCCAGATGCCGAGAGTGGTCGAGTTAGGAGCCGAAATTTCATGTTTGGATTATTGTTTTAGTGGCCGGCCTTGAGGTCATGCACGGCTGCCCGGTTGTTTTATCATGATGTTTAGAGGCCAACACTAGTCATGTGTTTGGTTGTTTTATTGTGATGTTTAGAGGCCAACACTACAAGAAAAATGAGCATCAATGACGGAAATTTTATGACGTTTAAAATCCGTCATAAATTGTGACATATTTCTGATGGATTTGTGACGGCGTGAAATGAACTCTCTTTTTTACAAAACAATAACGGATTTGTGATGGAAAATCTGACACAAAATGGTTCTATCACAAATCAGTCACAAATTTTTTAATCAATTTGGCCTAGAATTTTTAATAAATAGCATTGGTGACAGAATAGTGACTGATTTCATTTTCGTCACTGAATTTTTTTCTTCCTATCCGTCACAGATCCGTTACTGCACCACCACATTATAGTGACAAATTAGTGACAAAAATAGAAATCTGACACAAAATTAAACTAAATGTTATTAAAACACATTTTATTATGTTTAGTCACACATGAGTTAAAAATATTTTTATACTTATTCGTAACAATTATAAATATAATTTTTATAATTAATATCATAATTAATGATGAAAAATTTATTTTCGATCGTCGACATTAGTGATGGATTTTGTGATAGAAATATTTCTGTCACAGAGTTTTGTGACGGACACATACAACACAAAAATGAAAATGCAGCATTAGCTACGAGACTTTCAGCGACGAACTTTGTGATGAAAATTTTCGTCACTGATACCCTTTATTGACAGATTTTCAAGCATCAGTGACATATTTTTTCGTCACTAATGCCTGTTTTTCTTGTGGTGCAAGTTTTCCCCGGATTCATGTAGAAACTTTGGATTAGTTATGAACTGTTATGGCCGGACATTGTGAGTTAATATGGTTGAAAGAAATCTAATTTTGAGGTTGTAATCATGCTGAAATTTGGATACTTGTACGGTTGAGTTTTCATGGTTTCCCATGCTAGTTTTGTACCTTCGGTTGTAGCAAGGATAGGAGGTCGTGTTGGCTAAGTTTCTGGAAGCTTAAATGTTGGAAATTCCTGGGGAGGGACTGTCGTGTGATATGCAGCTTGGTGAGGGTTGGATTGCCTGCCAAGTGTTTAGGGTTTAGGGTTCGATAAAATGCCCCAACCAAGGCAACGTGCTGAATTTTAGTGTTTACTCGCTGTTTTGACCTCCAATCAACGTAGTATTGTCGACTTGCCTTGTGTTTGATATAAGGCCTCAAGGGGTCTCATTTTATGAAGTTTATATGAATATCTCACATTATATGAGTTGCTACAATTTGTTAGGACAGAGAACATGTGGCATTAAACAACAGTCTGTCCCTTGAGCTCCCGTGTGTCTCCTAGGTACAGTTCTCCTCCGCTCGTCGGTCTTCTCCCCTTTGTGGTCTTCTTCCCTGCGTGGATCTCTTCGCTATGATGGAGCATAACTAGCCTATCCCTCATATTATATCCTCTTCCGCCCAGGATGATAATGAGGAACCAGTACAACTTGATGAAGAAGATGCTTCTCCAATCGATGTTTCCTTAAAATTCTTCATCATTAGTAAACTCTGGACGTGTAAGTCCCAGCCCCAACACACCCTACAATTTGTTCTTTCCAATATATGGAATCAGCCTAAAGTATTTAGAAGTGAGGAGATCGAGCCAAAAGTATATAAGTTCTACTTCGAAGATGAAATTGAGATGGAGAAAACCCTTCGTCTTCCACTACAAGAAAAACGAGCATTAGTGACAGAAATTTTGTGACGGCTAAAATCCATCACAAACTGTGATAGATTTGTGATGGATTTGTGACGACATGAAATGAACTTTCTTTTTTCCAAAATAGTGACGGATTTGTGATGAAAAATTCGATACAAGATGATTCCATCACAAATTAGTCACAGAATTTTTGATCAATTTGTCCTAGAATTTTTAATAAAAAGCATCCATGACAGAATAGTGACGGATTTCATTTCCGTCACTAATTTTCCGATACTAATTTTTCACTGAATTTTTTTCTTCATATCCGTCACAGATCCGTCACTGAGCCACCACATAACAGTGACAGATTAGTGACGGATAGAATTCCGACACAAAATTAAACTAAATATTAGTAAAATAAATTTTATCATGTTTAGTCCCACATGGGTTAAAAATGATTTTTACTTATTCTTAACCATTATAAATATAATTTTTTTAGTCCCATATGAATCAATTTTTTTCTCTCCTAATTTTTTAAAATTTTATAAATTGATATCTCATGAGACTAAAAAGTTTACTATCATGCTATCATTTATAAATTTAATAAAAATATTATAATATTATAAATAATAATATAATGTTATATCATTATTGATTATTATAATAATATAATATAATATAATAATATAATAATATAATATATTATTATATTATAATAATCTATAATATAATATAATTGATATATTTTTATTAATAAAAATTATAATTAATATCATAATTAGTGGTGAAAATATTTTTGGTCATCGACATCAATGATGGATTTTGTGACAAATTTTTTTTCATCATAGATTTTTATGACGGACACATCCGTCACATAAGAGTAAATAAAGCATTAGCCATGAGATTTTCAGCGACAGAATTTATGATAGAAATTTCCGTCACTGATACCTTTTAGTGATGGATTTTCAAGCATGTGACGGAAAAATCCGTCATTGATGCCTGTTTTTCTTGTGAATTCAACCATGAACATATAAAAATCAACTTCTAATTCTTAGGAGATGGTCCTCGAGTCTATCCATTGACCAATACGATTTCCACAAAGCTTCATTCTGGATTCAATGCTGGTGTGCCGAGACATCTTCGCAATACCAAAGTTGGGCATAAGATTTGTTTGAGTCTTGGAGATATAGAGCAAATAGATTTGTTCTTGGTTAATGATCCACAAGGATTCATCATCAAAGCCAAAGTCTGCCTTGATGTCGCCAAGCCGATTAAAAGAGGTATCTCATTGTCCTCTTCATTGCATGGAGATTTCTGGACTGATTTCCGTTATGAGCGCATGCCCATATTCTGCTATTATTGTGGCCTCATTGGCCACGATGAAAGAGGATGCAATAAAATGATTGAAGATGAACTTCGCAACTGTGTGAGAGATACCAAACTTGGTCCTTCGTTGAGAGCTTCCCACTTTGGTAGGAAAATTAAGGTCTTGAATCAGCAAAACAACGTCTGGTCTGGCTTCCTCAGGTCCCTCGGATGTCATCCAAACTCTCTCTTCCCTCAACATGTCATCTTCGTCTCCCATTGCACCTCCAGTCTCTAAGGTCTTGAATCCTCCTTAGGATAGTCCATCCCCCATGAGTGGACCTACTAGGAAATCACCATCTGTCAGAGTTGCTAAGACTACTGCCAGGCAACCTTCGACAAGGCACACACCTGTGACTCCAAAGGTTTCGACTGCAGGGAGTAGAAAAAGATCTGGTTCCAGAATTTAAACTCGGATGCTCGCATTAAAGCCCTCACATCTCAAATAGAATGTCTTCGATCTTTCAATCCCACTCGCTACTCTGCTGAAATCAAACACCTAGAAAACGAGTTGATGCATGCCATCCGTGATGAAGAAACATACTGGAAATAGAAGTCTCGAATCAGATGGCTTAAAGAAGGGGATAAAAAATACGACTTTTTTTCATGCTACCACCATAGACAGGAGGAACAAAAATGCTTTATGTAGCATAAAAATCTCTCATGGTGACTGGGTCTCTGGGAAATTTGCGGTAGCTGAGGTTGTTATCTCTTACTTTTAGGATCTATTTCAATCCTCCATTCTAGCACAAGAAGCTAATATTTTATGCAACTTACCTGTGAAAGTTTCTAGAAGAATGAACGGCTGGTTAACTCGGCCAATCTCTCCCGAGGAAGTTAAGTCGACTGCCTTCTCAATCAACCAAGACAGTGCACCCGGACTCGATGGTTTCACAGGTCAATTTATCAAGTAATATTTGAACATTATTGGTTCTGATATTTATGAAGCTACGGCTTCCTTTTTTAGGAACAAAAAACTCCTCAAAAGTTACAACCATACATTCATTGCTCTCATCCCCAAGTGCAGAAATGTTCAAGACATGTCAAAAATTCGTCCCATCAGCCTCTGCAATTGCATATATAAGATATGCTAAAAAATTCTTGTGCATTGACTTCAATCTATAATGGACGTTATCATATCTCCAAATCAAAGTGCCTTCATCAAGGCCGTCTGATTTCCGATAACATTCTTCTAGCGCATGAAGTAATGCATCATCTGAAGACCAAACCAATGAATTCTTCACAAGGCATGGCAATCAAAATAGACATGAGTAAAACTTATGATCGCATTGAGTGGAATTTCCTAGTCTCAATTATGAAGGCTCTGGGTTTTGCCTCTAAATTCATCAACATCATTATGTAGTGTGTCACTACGGTATCTTATTCCATTCAAATTGGAGGGAGTTCCTTTGGTTTTTTCAAACCACAACGAGGGCTTTGCTAAGGAGATCCCTTATCTCCTTTCTTGTTTGTCATCTGCATGGAAGGCCTCAACCATCTTATTCAATCTCAGTTGAATATGAACACAATTAAATAAACAATTTTTGATTAAATTAAGAGTAGTTATACTTATGCATACATGGAAAGCCTAATTAATTCTCATTACCAATTTTATCCTCACACAAATCAAATTAGATACATATATTTCATACATAAATGTATTTAAAAATAAGTTGGATTAAATATACTTTTGATTACTTTTGCTTCCTCCGGCAATATGCACATTTAATGAGATATTTAATTTTATTACAATAACAACAATTGTAATTGTAGTGTAAGAACAATTTATACAATGACTTGGGCGGGGTGCACCAAGCCTATACTATAGTGCAATGCACAGGCAACACGAGAGAGACCAATTAGAAAGCTACTATGATGGACTCTCCCCCTAAAAAAACAAATTTAATACATAGTGGACCAATGGTCCATGTATCAAATACTGATAAGAACAAATATCACACTTGATCTTAACCAAAAGTCCGAGAAAGGTATGAGTTTTTACATGGACATGCCTCTTCTTTTATATTACCTCTCTTACTTGGGGATGACTAAGCAGACAATGTGGGATTATTTGCTGAGGGCTCTCTTTGATCTCTTTCGGTCAAAATCTTTTGTATCGCTCCCCTTAGGAATTGCACACCATGTAAAGTTTTGTTATTACGTAAAGTTTTAACGAATAACGACACAGGTCTTGGGATTTATTGCACATAACAAATCAAACTCATTTCATTACCTAATGATTACACAACATATTTCTCTAGTTGTCAAGTCCTCTCTCCAAATAGCCTCTCCATAATTGAACTACAAAATGTTGAAGCTTCGAAAGTTTCTTCCATGTTCATGTGAGAGATCATTGGTCTTGTCTCTGATGGCAAATGGTGATATCATTGGGGAAGAGTCCATAAAGAACAAATATAAGAGTCATGGAGGAGAAATAGCATAGATGAAACAATATAAGTGTACAATTGTTGGTAATTACTAACTACTATTCCTATTGCAAAAAAGATTTATGCATATACTGCAATACTTTTTAGTGTTTCACTAATTATTGGCAATCCTGTCATCTTTCAAAAACTTCTCAAGAAAAAAGTAATATACTTTTGATTAATACATTTAAATTTATGTTTGGGATATTTATATGAAAATTCTTGTGAACATCGAAACCAATTTATTGGGCTATATTGAAGACAATTTAGTAAACATGCATCCTTCAAGTTTACCTAATATTATTATCAGACATTTTTTCGCATAAACCTAATAAGTAATTTATCGAATAAAATGTTGATGAAATAATGTGGAACTTTCTAAAAAGACCAATTTTTGTAAATAAACAAAATTAAATTGAAGCTACTATTTCTTATTTAGTATATTTTCACAGGAAGCATACAATATTTGGTACTTAATTATTATCATGTATGGTATAATAATATTTTGTCATGATCCATTATATATTAAGTACTTTGTAATTGATTTTCATCATGTATAAAACATTTCAAATGATTTGGGTGGGGTGCGCCAAGCCTGTGCTATAGTGCAACGCACAAGTGACACAAGAGAGACCAAGTAGCAAGCTACTGTGATGGACACTCCCCCTAAAAAAATAAATTTAATATCATAGTGTACCGATGGTCCACATATCAGATATTAAACTGATAAGAACAGATACTACACTTGATCTTAGCCAAAAGGCCGAGAAAGGTATGAGTTTTTACATGGACATGCCTCTTCTTTTGTACTGCATCTCTTACTTGGGGATGACTAAGCAGACGATGTGGGATTATTTGCTAAGGGCACTCTTTGATCTCTTCCTCACAAAAGCTTTTTTATGGCTCCCCTTAGGAATTGCACACCGTGTAAAGTTATGTTATTACATACGTAAAGTTTTAACGAATAACGACACAAGTCTTGGGATTTATTGCACATAACAAATCATGCTCATTTCATTACCTAATGATTACACAATATATTTCGCTAGTTGTGAAGTCTTCTCTCCAAATAGCCTCTACATACTTGAACTACAAAATGTTGAAGCTTCGAAAGTTTCTTCCATGTTCATGTGAGAGATCATTGATCTTGTCTTTGATGGAAAATGGTGATATCATTGGGGAAGAGACCATGAAGAACACATGCATGTAAGAATCATGGAGGAGAAATAGCATAGATGAAATAGTAGAAGTATAGAAATGTCACATTGAAATATTATATTCTTTGAGAGCATGTTGGTAATTACTGTTATACCCGAAAATCTTAATTTATCTTTTGTTTGATTTAGGGGGCCGATTCGGAGTCGCGTCGGGATGAGTCACGAGGTCGCCGCGATTAGAAGGTATGACCAGGTATTTAATAAATAGTAAAGCTCTAAATTTGTGCTTTCATAAATTAAATTGGATGTTGGGTTGATGTCCGTGAAGAACCGAGTTTGCGAGTTCAATCAAGGCTCGATTCAGATGCGGATTGAGTCGACTAGAGACTTTTAAGTGAGAGGGGTAAAATAGAAATTAAAAAAATAAAACCCTCACCACCCAGGCGCCGTACGGCTCAAGGAGAGCCGCACGCACAATGAGGAGGGCGAGAGGTGAGAGAGAGAAGGGGCGGTGCCGAAGCTAGGAGCTGTCACCGGAGTTCGGAGTCGTTTCATCTCATTTCCCTTCCCTTCCGATTAGAGGTGAGTGGTTGTATCTTGGTTGTAGGGCAAGACCTTGTGTTGGCCAAACCTATAGTTGGTAATCGGTGATGATTTGTTATAACAAAAAATGTGATTATATTATTTTATTTTGGTTTTCAGTAGGAGAATGTGGACTTAAGCTAAAAGCGGGTTAACATAATTTTTTGGGATAATTTCGGGTAAGTTCTTGACGTAGAAAAATTATGAAATATTCTATATTTAGATTTTCTGCAAATTGGCATGTTATTATGATAGTAGACTTCAAGTCGAGTCCAACGGTTCGATCGGAACTCGAATCAGACTTAAAATGGATTTATAACAGGTTTTACTAGTCAGGTTATAAGTGAGGGGTAAAACTGTAATTTGAGGTATCAATTAAACCCAAACTTATTTATACCTAGGTTGTACGGCAAGGGGGGCGCCGCATAGCACCCGAGGCAGCTTAGGAGGCGGCGGCTTGGGAGAGGGAGACGAGTTCGAGGCCGGACTTCGCGAGCCCGCCGGAGTTGATCGTCGAGGAACCTTGCAACCCTTCTTCCTCCTTGTTTCCTCAAGCCAGTGAGTGGTTTAAACGCTCCTTGTTTGTTCCTTGATTCATGCTGCCACCCCCTTTCCTAAAAAAATTGTCAAGGATTTTTATGTCATAATTTCGAGGTCCTTGGTAAATCTAGAAGCTATATTGTTGTCATATAAATATGATCTCTTGTTTGTCACTGTCTTCTTTCTCCTTGCCGCATGGGTGATGTCGAAATTGGGGTGTGCCGCCCCCCTCCATGATGGTTTTTCTTGTTGAGGATTTAATGATGCATTGTCTAGGCTCTTAAACCCAATCATCAAACCTTGCTTATTTATTGTTATTACCTCTTTAAAAGGGCTGCTCGGATAGAGGTGTGACTGCACGGTGTAGATTAATTTGGGGTGCTGGCCGCACCTCCCTATAGGTGCTTCTCGGGTTCTTTGATGATAGCATGGGTTGTAAACTAGGATCACATTGATTGAGATCTCCCTTATTTTTTTTGTAAAAGGAATGCTGCCCCCTCCCCCTTGTAATTTATCTTAGACATATTATGGGGTAAGGTTAAAGATAGGAAAAAACGAGGAACACTTGAACATAGGCTCACCTAGATATTCATTACACCCCTTAGTTTGAGCACCTAAGGTTAATAAACTATAGGGAAGAGAAAATTGGGCAAGGGCCGAATACTTCCATGGGGAAATTCCACACCTATGTGGCTGGCCCTAGGGATAGAAATTAGGATAGAAATCAAATATTTTCTTGCATGGAATTATGAATTATTTGGTATGTTTATTTGTTATGGCATATATGAGTTCTGTAAATAAGATTGATCTTGCTTTTTAAGGTTGAGCTTATGGAAGTAGTTAGTTTAACTCTTACTGGGAATTGTTCTTAATTGCATGCTACTTGTAACTTGGATCATGCGCCTGTTTATATGTGGTTATCAAGGGCCCTGGTGGTCCTAGAATGGTTTTACAAGCATGAGGATATTCTGTATTTTTTTTCGTTATCGTACATAAATTGTCGATTGAATTATAAATGCTTGGTGTGCTTGTGGTTGTGGACCGGGAAACTCATAAGCCGCCACACTGATGATCGACTTGGGCGGCGTGAGCGGGAGGTACGCTGACATAGAGCAGTGATTAACGCCCAACTCGTAGGACCGACGGGCCCCTGGATTATTGGACCGACGGATCCTTGGAGCGGGAAGCTCGTCAGCACCACCACACTGACGACCGACTCGGGTGGCTTATATGGATGGTTGAATGTGTTATTATGATGTTGTAATATCCTAGATATTTCTATTTATTTTTCCTTTATTGTTTGTGTTTGCCAGCCTAGCGGGCTAGTTCGAGATCGAGCCGAGTCGACTCATGGTCCGGTGCAAGCTTGCGAGCTCGGGTGAGTTGAATTATGATTTATAATTGATTTGATGATGTTACATGTGGATGTGCATATGTTTGATGGTTGTAATTAGCATGAGGTTAGTTGGGTCAGCGGGTTGCGGATCCGGGTTATTGAGAGTGCGGGTTTAGGGTGTGGATAGGTGGTTTTGGGAGGGGATTATAAAATCCCCCCTAGGGCTAGCGTCGCCCCAACCGATTGGTGAGAAGAGTGGAGCCAGCCGCCCAAGCCGCGGCCCCTCCCTTCTCCCTCTTGGAGGTGCCGAGCAAAGCCAGCCGCCCAAGCCGCCGCCTCCCCTTCTTCCCCTCTCCCTTCCTTGGAGCCAAGCAGAGAGGAGCCGCCCAGCCAAGCCGAGCCGCCCCTCTCCCTCTCCCCCTCTCTTGAAGCCGACGACTTGGAGAGGAGCCGCCGCCCCCTCTTCTCCCTTCTTTGAGCCGAGCCACCATCCTTTGGAGCCGGATTCAAAGACCGTCAATCGAAAATTCTTCTCAAATCTTTCTTCCTATTCATGTGAGTGGTTTTATCTCTCCTTTTCCTGGTTCTCTCGCAATCTTGAGCCAATTTGGGCATCTTCTTGATTCTTGTGATTTTTCGCCGAATAGTGGATTTTGATCGTCGTGTTCTTGTGTTGATTCATGGGAGGAGGGCCCAAGACTCTCCCTTTGTGGCTCAGCAGCCCTCGGTTTACCATAGGGGTGCTCGGCCAAGAGAGAAGCAAGAGTGCCCTCAAGGTATTCGATGAATGCCCAAGTGAGAGTTCTTGTTATCTTGGGGCTTATACCTTGTGTTGCTTGCTAATTTAGGTTCTTGAATTATTGTTGCATGCCTTGGAATAAATCTGTGATTTTTGGATGTGGAGCATGTTTTATAAAAATAATATTTGATCTTGAAGCCATGAGTGTTCTTGATATGAGATTCTTGATCATGTAATTTTAATTCTTGCTTGAAGATTTTCTTGATTCATGTTACTCTTGATTAAACAATCACGAGTTGATTCTTGAGAAGTTTTGCCTAAATGATATAATTCTGTTATGTTGATAATTAAGGAATTTATTTCTGTAATTTCGGATTTAATTACCTTGAGGTGTCGAAAATTCAATTATGCAGAAACTTCATGCTGATTTGATAAATCAGGGTTGATTTTGAAATCCTGTTTGTGATGTGCATAGTTTGCGGAATATAGTCGTGTAACCTATCGTTTTGACCAGAAAATATAGTTTGGAAATATAAGACACACTCTGTAGACTAGATTCGGATTAGATACATCAATTTTGAGTACAACAGTAAGCTAAAACAAAACCCTAAAATAAAACTCTAAAATAAAATCCTAATCTTGGTGATCTAAATTTTAATTGCATAATTAAAATTATGCAAAGGGTCATCATAACCTGTTATGGACCAACAAATAAAGTTATGCATGAAATAAAACCTCACGGTTTTATAACATTACATGTCTAGGAGTTGGGGTCGGGTACTGGAGTGTTGAGACGCTTCCCAATAAGGACACCCGTAAGATACCGTAGGAGATACTTGACTTAGGTCATGTTGCACCATCTCTTATCTAATGGCAGAGAGGCTCGGTTAGGAGCCGGATTGCAGGCTAGGCCCGGAAGGTTGGATGGCTAATTCCCAACGTGTGGAACAAGTTCGGATGGGTAAATCTCGATTGTTTCCAAGATTCTATATTTAAAGGAATATGTTCAGATGGGAGAATCCCGATTATTCCTACGTTATCTTTTTGGAATAAGTTCGGATGGGCAAATCCCGATTGTTCCGGTGTGGTCTCGTGGAATAAGTTCGGACGGGCAAATCCTAATTATTCCTGAGGTGCTTTTAAGGAATAAGTTCAAACGGGCAAATCCCGATTATTCCTGTGATATCCTAAAGGGGTAAGTTCGGATGGGCAAATCCCGATTATCCCTGCGATATCTTAAAGGGGCAAGTTCAGATGGGTGAATCCATATTGTCCCTTCGTATCTCATGGAGGAAGTTCGGATGGGCCAATCCCGATTGCTCCCGAGTTTCTTTATATTAGGATAAGTTCGGATGGGCCAATCCCGATTATCCTAGTATGTTTTGTTGCCTTAGGGCATGGTAGGCTTAGGCCTATTGATCTTCACCGTTTGGTGTTGGTTGCCTTCAGGCATGTGGTGGCCAGATGGCCTGATTGCTAGTCACACCTTCGTGACTTTATTCCTGTTGAGATAGGTGTTATGCTTATGCTTTATCTCGGTGTTGTTTTTTTTCCGTGGGTTTGGTAGAATCGCTCACTGAGTTATTTGAACTCACTCATTGTCGTTATTTTTGTTTTGCAGAGCTTGACCGGTGAGGTGGGTTGGAGCACTTGGCGCGGCTGGAGGGCAGAAGAGTTACATTGATCTCATAGCAGTCCTAGTTAGGGGTCGTAGTCGAGTTTTTAGTAGTTAGTCATGCACTTGTGTTCAGTATTTTGGAGTTATAGTCCCTTGGGGACATTCATGTCTTTATTTTAGATTTCATTATAATTGAACAATTGAACTTGATTTATTATTTCCGCACTTCATTATTTTGCTAAACTTATAATGAATTCTGATTTGGTTTTCCATTTGAAACAAAACTCGTTTATTTCTTTTCGCATGTGCATGGTTAAGGCTGCGGGGTATAAACATGTATACCCTAGCCGGTCACGTGATCCTGAGTTGGGGCGTGACAATGTGGTATTAGAGCATGTGGTTCGGTCTGACTATGACCTAGAGTTGTCACCTTATAGGGCATTGCTAGCGTGTCAATATATGGAAGAGGTATGTTATGAGATCAATGGGCTAAGTCTGCACCTCAGTGTGGCTCGTGGTTACGTTTGCAAAATGTTAGGGTGAATTTAATTATCTGATTATGATTTGTTTTTTTCTGTTGATTCCAGATTCATGGAGGCTTTTGATGCCGCAAGGAGCGGTAGTGACAACAACTCTACTGAGCACCGAGGCTAAGGCCAGGGTCCGGGTCGCTGGAGACCATCGCGGGCCCGAGAGGATGTGGGACAGGATCCCATGGTTGTGCAGTTGCAGGCTAGAGTGGCTGAGCTGACTGAAGCACTCCACAGGGAGTAGGACCTGAGGCAGCAGCCACAACCAGTACCGGTAGCACCTGCAGTACCAGAGGTGGTCCAGCCAGTAGCACCGGTGGTTAGAGCTCCCAGAGCACATTCATATGCAGATTTTATTGCATTCAGGCCACCGGAGTATACATGGACAGATCAGTGGATGGAGATCACTAGTTTCCTTTGAGACTGCTATGAGTTGTGCAGGGAGCATGGTTGTTCGTCTGAGGCGATCGCCCGACTAATCAGGTTACAGCTGAGAGGACCAACCAAGGATTGGCTGCACACTTGGAGGGACCGCGGAGCAGCAGATGCACCACCCCCTACCTGGGAGGAGTTTAGAGTTGCTATGGTGGAGAAGTACCTGCCGCTGAGCGTCCGGGACAGACGGGCTAAAGAGTTCGAGTTACTTCGACAGAGCGGCAGTATGTCAGTGATGGACTATGAGATGGAGTTCATACGACTCTCGAAGTACCATCCCACCTTGATAGCCACAGAGACCACTAGGGCCAAGAGGTTTGTCGATGGGTTGAGGCCGCAGATCGCCAGACTCATCCATTACACAGAGGACACTTCCTTTGCTCGGGTTGTAGATGAGGCACTCCGGAAAGAGGCACTGGTACCGACAGACATGCATAATGGACCCCAAAAGAAAAAGTTTTGGTCCCAGTATACGGGGGGTCGGCCAGTTCACTTTGAGGGTACTCTCAGGACCGCAGATCTGCAGTAAGGTGGAGGTCATAACAATTCCAGAGACCACAGGGGTTCAGGACCAGGGGTGTCATTTGGAGGTTTGCAGCGGAGGCCTGGCTGCAGCAGTGTAACCGATGACACATGAAGCACTGAGAAGCTTGCTGGGGACGTTCAGAGGTATGTTTCAGTTATGGGCGGACTGGGCATTACAAAAAGAATTATCCTAGCAAGGGCAGTCAGCAGCCTGATCAGACCAGAGGAAAGACATCGATGTTAGTGAGTTCCGTAGCTCAGAGGGGTCAGACTCAGGGAGGAGGCCAGCGAGCTGGTGGTTCAGAGAGGCCCGCTGCACGGGTGTTTGCTATGAACCAAGAGGGCGTTGAGGCATCCAGAGCAGTAGTGTCAGGTACCCTTGTTGTTGGTTCTGCTATTGCTTATATCCTGTTTAATCTGGGTACTACACACTCTTTTGTATCTGCTTTGTTTGCTGCTAAGTTGTCAGGGAAACCTTCTGTGCTTGATTTGTCTCTTTTGGTGTCTACGCTTATGGACGTTTATGTAATGGCAGAGACAGTCTTTCGGGGCCGTGAGGTTGTCATTTATGGGCACGTGCTGATGGCCGAATTGACACTCCTGTCGATCTTAGAGCTTGATGTAATTTTGGGCATGGACTGGTTGACGGACCATTTCGCCTCAGTGGATTACATGGCAAAGACTATTACCTTCAGTAAGCCCGAATTGCCCCAGTTTACCTTCCAGGATGAGGGAAGGGGAGATTCGCTGGTGTCGATTTCAGCTCTCAAGGCTCGGAAGCTACTTTTGGGCAGTTGCGAGTAGGGGTGGCAATTTTATCCGCATCCGCTAACTAAAAACCGCATCCGCACCGTATCCGATCCATATCCGCAAGTAAAAATGAATATGAATACAGATATGGATTTAGAAAACTTATATCCGCGCGGATATGGTGCGGATACGGATATGGCTGTGGATCCGCATCGTATCCGCACCGTATCCGCACCGCCTATCTGCGTCTCTGAATTACTATTTTGTCCATATAAATTATTAATATATATAAGAGTTCTATGGTAATTTCATGTCAAGATGAATTTTGAAGTATATTATATATTTATTTTGGATCAATGAATTGGTATTTTATTGATTTTTTTAATTAAATATATAATTTTAATATTTTTTTATTAAATACGGTGCGGATACGAATGCGGTGCGGATATCCGTATTTGAAGCGGTGCAGATATGGATATCCATATTCACATCTGTGGCGGATACGGTGCGGATACGGATGGGCGGATATGGGGTGCGGTGCGGATACGGATAATCCGTATTCGCACCGTATCCACTCCATTGCCAGCCCTAGTTGCGAGTCCTTCTTGGCCTTTATGTCTGTGGCAGAGGGAGACGAAGGTGCGACTAGGGACATCGGGGGGATGTTTGTGGTTTGCGTGTTCTCTGATGTGTTCCCAAAGGAGTTGTTAGGGTTGCCTCCAGAGAGGGAGATCGAATTCTGTATTGATTTGCAGCCAGGGGTGAAGCCGATCTCCATTCCGTCGTATCGGATGACACCAGCTGAGTTGAGGGAGTTGAAGTCCCAGTTGCAGGAGCTGCTTGAGTTGGACTTCATTCGCCCAAGTGTTTCGCCTTAGGGTGCTTCAGTGCTCTTTGTGAAAAAGAAAGATGGATCCATGCAGATGTGCATTGGTTACCAACAGCTTAACAAGGTAACAGTGAAGAATCGGTACCCGCTGCCCAGGATTGATGATTTATTTGATCAACTTCAGGTAGCTCTGTGGTTTTCCAAGATTGACCTGCGGTCAGGGTACCATCAGTTGAGGACCCACGATAGTGACGTCCCTAAGACTGCTTTCAGGTCGAGGTATGAGCATTTTGAGTTCCTAGTGATGTCCTTCAGGCTAACTAATGTACTTGCAGCATTTATGGATCTGATGAACTGAGTATTCAGGGAATACTTGGATAAATTTGTAATTGTGTTTATTGTTGACATCTTGATTTATTCCAGGAGTAGGGAGGAGCATGCTGAGCACTTGAGGGTAGTTCTGAAAACTCTCAAGGAGCATAGATTGTATGCCAAATTCTCCAAGTGCGAGTTTTGGCTGAAAAGTGTGGGATTCATTGGACATGTGGTGACTAGGGAAGGAATAAAAGTGGACCCTGCAAAGATAGAAGAAGTTCAGAATTGGAAGAGACCAACTAATGTCATTGAGATTCACAGTTTTCTGGGTTTGGCAGGTTATTACAAAAAAATTATGAAGAATTTCTCTAGGATTGCAGCGCCATTGACCCCCTGACTTAGAAGAAGGTCAAGTTCGATTGGGACAGTAAGTGCGAGGAGAGCTTTTTGAAGCTCGAGGATCGCTTGACGTCGGCACCAGTTCTAGTAGTACCCTCAGGCTCGGGAGGATTTATTGTTTATTGTGATGCCTCTCGGGTCGGGTTGGGTTGTGTGTTGATGCAGAATGACAGGGTGATAGCTTATGCCTCTCGGCAGCTGAAGGTCCACGAGAAGAATTATCCGACTCATGATCTTGAGCTAACAGTAGTGGTGTTCGCATTGAAGTTGTGGCGTCACTACCTTTATGGCGAGGCTTGTGAGATATTCACTGATCATAAGAGTCTCCAGTATTTGTTCACCCAGAAGGAGTTGAACCTAAGACAGAGAAGATGGCTTGAGCTTTTGAAGGACTATGACTGCACGATCATGTTCCATCCGAAAAAGGCTAACGTGGTAGCTGATGCTTTGAGCAGGAAGTCTATGGGCAGTCTGGCGCATTTGACAGTCAGGAGGAGTCCGTTGGCTCAGGATTTGGCCATGTGTTTGGATGGTGGGGCAGTCTTGTCAGTATCAGCTTCTAGTGCGCTGGTGGCTCACCTGAGGGTGCAATCCACGTTGGTAGACATGCTGCGGGCATCGCAGGAGGAGGATGCTTTTTGTGCACTCACTAAGTATTTGGCTAGGAGAGGTGATGCCGATAATGGTTTTGGTACTGACTTGGAGGGCGTTCTGAGGTTTAAGAACTTGATAGTGGTGCTAGATATGGCCGAGGTTCGCAGGCAGATGCTAGAGATGGCTCATCGATCCACATACACTATGCATCTGGGAGCCACAAAGATGTACTGAGATTTAAGGCAGAATTATTTGTGGAAAGGCATGAGAAAAGAGGTGGCCGAGTTCGTGTCTAAGTGCCTGGTGTGTCAGTAGGTGAAGGATGAGCATTTGAATCTGGCAGGGTTGCTCCACAACCTAGAAATACCAGAGTGGAAATGGGAGAAGATAACCATGGATTTTGTGACGGGGTTGCCAAAGTCTGGAAAGGGCAACAATTCTATTTGGGTAGTGGTGGATCGTGTAACCAAGACGTCACATTTTATACCAGTCAGGACGACCTTTTCAGCTGAGCAGTATGCGAGGTTGTTTTTAGATCAGATCGTCGCTTATTATGGTGTTCCTGTTATGATCATCTCAGATTGGGGTACTCAGTTCACAGCTCGATTGTGGCAGTCTTTCTAGGAGGCATTGGGCACTCAGGTTCGATTCAGTATTGTATTTCACCATCAGACAGATGGTCAGTCAGAGCAGACCATTCAGACGTTGGAGGATATGCTGGGAGCTTGTGTGCTAGATTTGGAGGGCAGTTGGGAGAGGCACTTATCCCTCATTGAGTTTGCTTACAATAACAGCTACCACAGCAGCATCGGGATGACCCCATTTGAGGCATTGTATGGGTGGAGATGCAGGTCGCCTATTAGTTGGTTTGAGGCAGGGGATTTTCTTATGATGGGACTTGACCTAGTGGAGGAGGCAGTAGAAAAGGTGAAGCTAATCAGAGAGAGGCTGTTGTCAGCTCAGAGTCGCCAGAAGATGTATGCTGATGGAAAGGCTAGGGAGGTAGAGTTTGCTGAGGGGGACATGGTGTTCCTCAAATTGTCCCCTATGAAAGGGGTGGTGAGATTTGGTAAGAAAAAAAAGCTAAGCCCTAGGTTCATTGGGTCGTTTTCTATTCTCAAGCGCAGGGGAGCTGTGGCCTTTGAGTTGGCTTACCTCCAAGTATGGATTGGGTGCATCCAGTGTTCCATATGTCTATGCTAAAGAAGTATGTTCGGGATGAGTCCCATGTGATTGAGCTTACCGCAGTAGAGGTGGATTCAGCAGTCTCCTATGAGGAGCGACCAGTTGAGGTGCTAGACTATCAGATTAGGAAATTGAGGTCAAAGGAGATTCCCTTGGTTAAGGTCAGGTGGGAGCACCATTCCGGGCAGGAGGCCACCTGGGAGGCCTTTTTCTTAAATTCATGGACGAATTTTCTTTAAGGAGGGAGGATTGGAATATCCTAGATATTTCTATTTATTTTTCCTTTATTGTTTGTGTTTGCCAGCCTAACGAGCTAGTTCGAGGTCAAGCCGAGTCGACTCATGGTCCGGTGCGAGCTTGCGAGCTCGGGTGAGTTGAATTATGATTTATAATTATATAGCTAATTGATTTGATTATGTTGCATGTGGATGCGCATATGTTTGATGCTTGTAATTAGCATGAGGTTAGTTGGGTCAGCGGGTTACGGATCCGGGTTGTTGAGAGTGCGGGTTTAGGGTGTGGATAGGTGGTTTTGGGAGGGGATTATAAAATCCCCCCTAGGGCTGGCGGCTCCCTATTGGAACCGCCCCAGCCGATTGGAGAGAAGAGAGGAGCCAATCGCCCAAGCCGCCGCCCCTCCCTTCTCCCTCTTGGAGCCATCGAGCAGAGCTAGCCGCCCAGCCAAGCCGAGCCGCCCTTCTCCCTTTCCCCCTCTCTTGAGGCCGACAACTTGGAGTGGAGCCCCCCCCTCTTCCCCCTTCTTTGAGCCGAGCCGCCATCCATTGGAGTCGGATTCGAAGGCCGTCGATCGAAAATCCTCCTCAAATCTTTCTTCCTATTCATGTGAGTGATTTTACCTCTCCTTTTCCGGACTCTCTCGCAATCTTGAGCCGATTTGGGCATCTTCTTGATTCTTGTGATTTTTCGCCGAATCATGGATTTTGATCACCGTGTTCTTGTGTTGATTAATGGGAGGAGGGCCCGAGACTCTCCCTTTGTGGCTCGGCAGCCCTAGGTTTACCCTAGGGGTGCTCAGCCAAGAGAGAAGCAAGGGTGCCCTCAAGGTATTCGATGAAATGCCCAAGTGAGAGTTCTTGTTATCTTGGGGCTTATACCTTGTGTTGCTTGCTAATTTAGGTTCTTGAATTGTTGTTGCATGCCTTGGAATAAATCTGTGATTTTTGGATGTGGAGCATATTTTATAAAAATAATATTTGATCTTGAAGCCATGAGTGTTCTTGATATGAGATTCTTGATCATGTAATTTTGATTCTTGCTTGAAGATTTTCTTGATTCATGCTACTCTTGGTTAAACAATCACGAGTTTATTCTTGAGAAGTTTTGCCTAAATGATATAATTTTGTTATGTTGATAATTAAGGAATTTATTTATGTAATTTCGGATTTAGTTACCTAGAGGTGCTGAAAACTCAATTATGCAGAAACTTCATGCTGATTTGATAAATTAGGGCTGATTTTGAAATCCTGTTTGTGATGTGCATAGTTTGCGGAATATAGTCATGTAACCAATCGTTTTGACTAGAAAATATAGTTTGGAAACATAGCATACACTCTATAGACCAAATTCGGGTTAGATACATCAGTTTTGAGCACAACAGTAAGCTAAAACAAAATCCTAAAACATAACCCTAATTTTGGTGATCTAAATTTTAATTGCATAATTAAAATTGAGCAAAGGGTCAGCATAACTTGTTATGGACCAACAAATAAAATTATGTATGAAATAAAACCTCATGGGTTTATGACATTACGGGTCTAGGAGTTGGGGTCGGGTTTTGGAGTGTTGAGACGTTTCCCTATAAGGACACTCCTAAGACACCGTAGGAGATACTTGACTTAGGTCATGTTGTACCATCTCTTATTTAATGGCGGAGAGGCTCGGTTAAGAGCCGGATTGCGGGCTAGGCCCGGAAGGTTGGATGGCTAGCTAATTCCCAACATGTGGAACAAGTTCAGATGGGGAAATCTCGATTGTTCCTGCGTATCTTGTGGAACAAGTTTGGATGGGCAAATCCCGATTATTCCCAAGATTCTATATTTAAAGGAATAAGTTCGGATGGACGTTTCCCGATTATTCCTATGTTATCTTTTTGGAACAAGTTCGGATGGGTAAATCGTGATTGTTCCGGTGTGGTCTCGTGGAATAAGTTCGGACGGGCAAATCTCGATTATTCCTGAGGTACTTTTAAGGAATAAGTTCTGACGGACAAATTTCGATTATTCCTATGACATCCTAAAGGGGTAAGTTCGGACGGGCAAATTATCCCGATTTATCCCTGCGATATCTTAATTAGGCAAGTTCGGATTGGCGAATCCCGATTGTCCCTTCGCGTCTCGTGGAGCAAGTTCGGACGGGCCAATCCCGATTGCTCCTGAGTTTCTTTATATTAGGATAAGTTCGGATGGGCCAATCCCAATTATCCTAGTATGTTTTGTTGCCTTAAGGCATGGTAGGTTTAGACTTGTTGATCTTCACCATTTGGTGTTGGTTGCCTTCGAGCATGTGGTGGCCAAATGGCCTGATAGCTAGTCACATATTCATGACTTTATTCCTGTTAAGATAGGTGTTATGCTTATGCTTTATATATCTGTGTTGTTTTTTTTCGTGGGGATTGGTAGAATCGCTCACTAAGTTCTTTGAACTCATCCATTGTCATTGTTTTTATTTTGCAGAGCCTGACCGATGAGGTGGGCTGGAGCACTTGGCGTTACTGGAGGGCAGAGGAGTTACATTGATCTCATAGTAGTCCTAGTTAGGGGTCGTAGTCGAGTTTTTGGTAGTTAGTCATGCACTTATGTTCAGTGTTTTGGAGTTGTAGTCCATTGGGGAGATTCATTTCTTTATTTCAGATTTCATTATAATTGAACAGTTGAACTTGATTTATTATTTTCGCACTTCATTATTTTGCTAAACTTACTTATAATGAATTCTGGTTTGGTTTTCCATTTGAAATAAAACTCGTTTATTTCTTTTCGCTTTGTTTTATTGTTGAGTTGGCATGTGCATGGTTTAGGCTGCGGGGAATAGACATGTATACCCTGGCCGATCTCGTGATCTTGAGTTGTGGCGTGACAATGTGGTATCAGAGCATGTGGTTCGATTTGACTACGACCTAGAGTTGTCACCTTATAAGGCATTGCTAGCGTGTCAGTATACGGTAGGGGTATGTTATGAGATCAGTGGGCTAAGTTTGCACCTCAACGCGACTCGTGGTTAAGTTAGCAAAATGTTAGGCTGAATGAAGGTGAATGGAGGTGAAAATTTTTTGTAAACATTCGTCCAAAATAAATTTACAAAAGTATCCTTATTATTTTAATACATATATAAGGTTTTATTAAATCCTAGTGGTCTCTTCTCATCTCTATTGAATACGAAAGTAAAAAAACCTCTTGTTCTCAATTTTCTCCCTTCATAGTATCTTTTGCCTAATCATAATATTTGTAGTCGGCCAAAAAATCCTAATATGTGTAGGATTGGAAATGACAAAAAAAGAAAACATATATATAACACAAAAATAAAAAAAGTATAATTGTCTATTAAATAAAAGATTTTCTCATTCCCCTTCTTTCCTCTTACAAAGTACATCCAAATAAGATTAATTTTTCCTCTTATTAAACTATATCCAAACAATGTTAATTTTCCCCCTCCTTTCTCCTCCCCTCCCCTCCCTTCCCTTCCCTTCCCTTCCCCTTAATGATCTATATCTAAACAGACCCTAAGTTCTAGTTGGACTTACTGTTTATATTGCTATCTTGCAGCACCTGAGTGTGATCAAATAGGTACTGGGATGCAGTAGCGCAGCTGGTGACGTCAGGGACAACAAATCTCGTGACACATTGTGGTTAGGGGATGTATACCTAAGTCTGTAGGGTCTTTTTGTTTTTCTTTAGTCATATGAGTCGGTGTTGGATTGTTTTCTGCATCTAAATGATAATTTCTATTCTTATTTAATTAGATTTGTTTTTAGGAGTCTTGGACATTTATTGGCTTTGCACTGTTATTGGAATTTTTGTTTAATTAAAATTAATGTTAGAAAGATGGTTTCTATTTTATGAAATTGTTTAGGATTTCCATATAGTTGTTTTCTTGGATGGGTTAGCTTCGGGGTACGAGTAGTACTTTGGCCGGTCATGTTCGGGTTGGGGTGTGACATGATTCTTTGTCGATTCTTGGTTGGATCTTGTAGATTCTTGCTCTTGATTCCCTCTCTTGTGAGAAATACAATGATGTTTGCATTTTTTTCATTGATGACATTAATATGATTAGATTCTATGTTGAGGTATCATTGATTTATATTTTAATTGAGGCAATTATGATGATTTGGTTGCATGTCGATGGCACCATAATGTTTATACTTTTTCATTGATGATATCATGATGAACATACCTTTTTTTTAAAACAAAGATAGAAAGTCACAATAGATAATCATACTAGGGTTTAAACCCTAGACCTCTAGGAAATATCCAAAATGTTGCCACCAACTGTGCTAGTCACAGTTGGCCATGATGAACATACCCTTATGCAGAGGCAATTATGATGTAGTCAATTTAGGGGATTTTAATCTACTTGTTGTTTGATTTCATGCTTGAAACCATACTCAAATTGATATCTACAACATTGGAGTAGATGCTGAAATTTTAGTTAATACGCTGAATTTATTTATTTAGTTGCAGAAATTACCTATTTAATTCCTATAAATTGTGTGATAAACACTGTAATTAGATTATCAATCCTCCTTAGGGATGACAACGGTTCGATTAACTGCATTTTTGAGGATTAACCGAAACCGAAATCGAACTAAACACCCGCTAACCAAAATCGAAACTGAAACCGGTCATGCAATTTCAAAAACTTATATCCGAAATCGAAACCGGCTCGAAGTCGGTTATCCGCGGATAACCGAAACCGATTAATTCGGTTCAAATTGAACTGGTTATCCGTTTACGGATAACCGATTAAACCATATCTACATTCATCCCAATTGTAATAATTGATTCATTGTACAATATTTTAAATTTTTAACCTGATATATAAAAGAAACTCCAAAAAGTAACATTATTTTTCTTATATAGCTTTAGAAACAATAACTGATCGGCTTCAGAAGTATCAACTACATTATATATATTCATAGCATATACAAACAGAAATTAATGTTAGCCCCTTTGCCTTGAATCTTAAGCATATGTGAGATAACATTTGATTCTTTATGTTATGTGGCAAATGGTTCTTTGCTACAAAACTCAGAAGCAGCCTGGATTGTATTCCTCTGTTGCATCAAATGATTGTCAGCAACAGAGACTAAATTATAGAAATTACCTTTAAAAACATGCTTTGTCATAACCAAATATCAAAGTGAATTGCCTCAAAAAACATCTATCAAATTGAATGTTAATAAAGAAAAACCTTCTGTAGAAAATTCAGAATGGTAGCACATCACATATTTAAGCAGCAAGCTTATTCTATATAAAATTATTGGACTAAGATGAAAAATTCAAATACAATTGCAAATTCCTGTAGTACAGAAGAGGAACAACTCTAGTTGAAGTTCAAGTTTAGTTTGAAGTAGGCCATTGAAATGTTTCTTGACCTACTCTTGAATAATGAATTAAGAATCAAGTTGATCTACTGACACTTGACCTGGAATAATTTTTTCTTCATGTTTTGAGTATTGAATTAATATTAGGAAAAAAACTCACCTTTGTACATTATTATCTCCGGTAGAAAGCATATTGTAAAGAGAGTCATTAAACACTTTCTTGTTGATTAGAAAGAGGAGCAATTAAACACTTACGAAGTTACGGGTGCATTGTGTACGTGCCATGTACTATAAGGTTTGTCATGTTTCCAATGAGGTATGCTGTCAATCCCAAATTAAACATCATCCATCCAGTGAACAGAAAAGAGAGTCACCTGAACCCAACAAAGAAGTTGAAGAAAATACATTTTCATCCTTCATCCACCATTTGTTATTGGGCACACTACAACAAAATACTAGAATACCGACTCTTTGTAATCGAGAAATCGACTCTTTTTTGAAGCCTAAACATAAATTCAAGCACAACAAAAAGAGTCGATTTGAGAGTCGAAAAATAAGGGTGAATAAATAACCAAACGAGCGCCCAAAGACGTCAATTTTTGAAAACCGGCGCCTGATACAAGGCGTCGGTTTTCACGCACTATTTGCATACTGACGCCTACAACAGGCGCCGGTATGTAAATATTTTTATTTTCTATTTTTTAAAATAATATATTATTAATTTTATTAAAATTATTAATTTATAAAATATATAACACATTATATTTAAATAAAATAAATGTTTGAATTTTAATATAATGTTTAGAATTATAATTGAAATTTTGTTAGTTGATAAAAATGTTTAAGTTCACCATTATATTTATAATGTTCAAGAAATAGTAAAAAAAAAGAAGATGATGTGGGACTAAAAATTTTGTATTTATAACAATAATTTTTTTTTTAAAAAAACTATTTTTTCAGATGTGGGACTAAATTTTTATTTTATTTTATTTTTTCTATATCGGGAGCCGGTTTTCATGACTAGGCGCCGAAGCGCCGAAAAAAATTGGCGCCAGATCAGGCTGGCGCCGAAAAAAACCGGCGCTAGATCAGGCTGGCGCCGGCATTTACTTGCGCCAGACTGTGAGGCGCAGGAAAAAACCGGCGCCTCACAGCCTGGCGCCAGTTTTTTTCGACGCCAGGGTGCCCATACATTGAAACCGGCGCCTGTGGCGCCGATTTCAGACCAGCGCCTGTGACGCCGATTTCAGACCAGCGCCAGTGGCGCCGATTTCAGACCAGTGCCTATGGCGTCAGTTTTAGACCAGCGCCTGTGGCGCCGATTTCAGACCAGCGTCTGTGGCGCCGGTTTCAGACCAGCGCCTGCCATATGCGTCAGATTTTTTATGCCAGTTTTCCAATACTTTCTTGTTGTGGCACAGAAAGGATGTAAAAGAAGAGATAAATTTTTTTACCAGAACAAAGCTTTGTGCATCGAGTCCGGAAGTAATTAAACCTGATATCCTTCTCAATCCTATTGAAAGAAAAGAATCAATGCAATTATCATCCATTTTCACAATCTCATTCAACTTTGAAGAAAAACATAAAATGCTGACCTTGAGAAGAGAGAACTGACCCGACAAAGCCGCCATAGTCGGAGCATATTGAGCACCTTAGAACCAAGGCCATTGCCACTTTTCTCAAAGAGAAGGCCGATTGGAGTCTCCCGTCGTCGAGTGGGAGTGGGAGTGGTAGTGTCGCTACTTTTCTTTTACATCCACAGGGAGTTGACGCCGAATGGAGAAACTTAGAATTTAGGGTTAGAAACTTAGGTTATAAGGTAAACAGGTATATGAGTAAGTGGTAATGGGTTTTAGATTATAATTTAATAGTTGATATTTATAAACGGTTTCGGGTACCGATTAACCACGACTAATCGGTAACCGAAACCAAAATTTATAACCGATTTCGGTTACTGGTTATCTGCGACCCGATAACCGAAATCGAACCGATTTAAAGCGGTTTTTGAGTTTGACTAACCGAAAATAAAACCGAACCGCAAAACCACTATCCAAAATCGGATTTTGCGGTTCGGTTAACCGATTCCAATTGCCACCCCTAATCCTCCTTATTATCGGAACGCTGTGAATTGAAGTATGATGGCATTAATTATCCACAAGGATGTTAAGAACTAGATATATGCCTACAATAACTATCATGTAGCAAAGATAGATAATTATTAGAGATTAGGTGATATGTTGAACATGAGATTTTGATATATCCCTACTCGTAGATGACAGTGGATGTTATAGATTATATACTTAACTACATCTGAGAGACATCACAAGTAGGGACACGAGACTTCCTACTACATTCGTGATAGTCACACCCTGCACCCATAAATGAAGGGTAGCATTTAGAGGTCTGACTGATGGAGCTTCGGGAGGGGCTGGGTACGGACGCATGCCTGGGTTGTTGAATGAGTAGGAAATCTATATACGTATTGTGTATTGTGTATTATGATTATATGGTCGGTCGAGGCCAAATATTGCGCATGTATACATGGCTAGTCGAGGTCGAGTAACGTGCATTTTTATACGACTGGTCGAGGCCGAGTATTACCCATGATCATACGGCTGGTCGAGGTCGAGTATTGATCATGTTTATGTGGCTGGTCGAGGCCGAGTGTTGTTCATGATGTACAGCTGGTCGAGACAGAATAGTGCTTATGCTATGCCTATTATTCTAGGCCAGGTATGGCCGAATATTCATATTCTTGCAGGTTGGCCGATTGGCTATGCTTTGTACCAAGTCCTTGAGAATTTGATTGTGTTATATAGATTATTCATGTATTGGGATTTTGGTGGAGGTTCGGTAGAACCACTCACTGAGTTCCTCAAGGACTCACGTTTGTTTGATTTTTGTTTTGCAAAGCCTGTCTAGGGAGGTATTGTCTAGTGGACATGGCGCAGGTGGAGGGGCAAATGACACCGTTGATCTCGTAGCAGCCTGGTTTAGGGAGTCGTAGTCGAGTCTTGATCATTTCTTTTCACGCATAGCGACATTTTTTTTTTGAGTTGTTGGAGTCTATACTCTCCTTTGATTAAACATTTACACTTAATTGAGCATTTGATCCATTTTATGACATTTTATCCTTCATCATTATGTCTGCATGGTTGTATGCATGAGTTAGGCTTCGGGGTATTTACACGTACCCTGGCCGGTCACGTGACCATGAGTTGGGGCGTGACAATTACTAATTACTATTCTTATTGCAAAAAATAATTTATGCATATATTGTAATAGTCTTTAGTGTTTCACTAATTATTGGCAATGTTGTAATCTTTCAAAAACTTCTCGAGAAAAAAGTAAAATACTTTTTGATTAATATATTTAGATTTATGTTTGGGATAGTTATATGAAAATACTTACAGACATCGGTAACGATTTATAGGGCTATATTGAAAACAATTTAGTAAACGTGCTTCCTTTAAGCCTACCTAACATTATTGTCAGACATTTTTACGCATAAACCTAATAAGTATTTTATCGAATAAAATGTTGATGAAATAATGTGGAACTTTCTAAAAAGGCAAGTTTTTGTGAATAAACAAAATTAAATTGAATATTCCATTTCGTATTTAGCATATTTTCGGACGAAGCATATAATATTTGGTACTTAACTTTTATCATGAATAGTATACTAATATTTTGTCATGAACCATAATATATTAAGTACTTTGTAATTGATTTTCGTCATGTATAAAACATTTCAAATGATTTGGGCGGTGTGCACCAGGCCTGTGCTATAGTGCAACGCACAAGCGACACAAGAGAGACCAAGTAGCAAGCTACTGTGATGGACACTCCCCCTAAAAAAATAAATTTAATATCATAGTGGGCTGATGGTCCATGTATCAGATATTAAATTGATAAGAACAAATACTACACTTGATCTTAGCCAAAAGGCCGAGAAAGATATGAGTTTTTACATGGACATGCCTCTTCTTTTATATTGCTTCTCTTGGGGATGACTATAAGCAGACGATGTGGGATTATTTGCTGAGGGCACTCTTTGATCTCTTCCTCACAAAAGCTTTTCTATCGCTCCCCTTAGGAATTGCACACAGTGTAAAGTTATGTTATTACGCAAAGGTTTAACGAATAATGACACAAGTCTTGGGATTTATTGCACATAACAAATCATGCTCATTTCATTACCTAATGATTACACAATATATTGTGAAGTCTTCTCTCCAAATAGCCTTTGCATACTTGAACTACAAAATGTTAAGTTTCAAAAGTTTCTTCCATGTTCATGTGAGAGATCATTGATCTTGTTTCTGATGGCAAATGGTCATATCATTGGGGAAGAGACCATGAAGAACACATGCATCTAAGAATCATGGAGGAGAAATAGCAGAGATGAAAAAGTACAGTGGGATTATTTGCTGAGGGCAGTCTTTGATCTTGTCACGCCCCGACTTAGGGTCACGTGACCGGCAAGGGTAAGTGTGAATACCCCGAAGCCTAACTCATGCATAGAACCATGCAGACTTAATGATAAATGATGAAAGTCATAAAATGGAGCGAGAGCTCAACTAAATGTAAATGTTTTAACCAAATGAAAGCATAGACTCCAACAATCACTACTAAACAACTCTATGCATGAAAGAAATAACCAACTCGACTACAACTCCCAAAACCAGTATGCAACAAGATCATCGGTGTCGTTTGCTCCTCTAGCCGCGCCACGTTCACTATCCATACCTCACTGGTCAAGCCCTACAAAACAAAGTCAAAACAACCATGAGTCCATAAGGAACTTAGTGAGCCGTTCTACTGAACCTCCACCAAAATCCCAACATATAATTAACATAACACATCATAAATATTATATTAGGGATTGGATACAAAACATGACCAATCAGCAAACCTACAAGAGCATGCATATTCGGCCATACCTGGCCTATCATAAAAATATAACATCCGACCTCCATGACCCCTAAGCAGTGCAAAATATCTAGGCCATAGTTAGCCTATACATCAAACATGACAATCGGCTTGCTGGCCCACCTGCATAAAATAGTATACTTGGCTAAAATTGGCTACATACATCACATAAATACAATTCTGCCTTGACCAGCCCTGCATCATAAATCATAAGCGACCTCGACCAGCTGGACCAATGTGATGAAATCTCAACCTCGACCAACCGAATGATCATGGGTTATTCTCGACCTCGACCAGTCAGATTCCCACACACATTATTCGACCTCGACCAGTCGTATGTGCAATAATCAGCCTCGACCAGCCGTGCAATCACAATACACATCACACATACATATTTCCTACTCATTTCAAACCTAGGCATGTGCATGCTCCTAGCTCCTTTCCGGGCTCTCTCGGTCACACCTTAAAGTGCCACCCTTCCTTATTGGGTGCAGATTAAGACTAATATATTTGTAGCACAAAATATCGTGTTCCTACTATGATGTCTCTAGGTCTGAAGTTAAGGATTTTATTTCTTCTATTCAGCGTCATCTACTAGTAGGGTATATTATGATGTTGTCCTATCCTACATGTCACATATGTCTTTATAATTTATTTCTCCTTGTATACAATAGAATATGACAATTATAGCAACCACATATCTAAGTTTTGCATTCACATGGATAATTACTGTATTTAACAATTAAATCACAACGTTATCGCATATAGGACAACTTAGCAATTAACTACAACATTTACATAATAAATTTCAGAAATCGAATACTTAAATCCTGCATTTAATCATTCAATTTCAGCATGCTAAATAAAATGCTAGCAACCAATTTAAATGATGTAGATACTACCTTAGACATATCCTTTAGCATGAAATCAATTTACAAATCTATGTAATATACTCCTTATAGCTAATCATATAATATATGTAGTGATACAATATAAATTAATGTCATGATGCAATTTCTTCAGTCATACATAGATCACTATACATCAACCATAAATAAATTAATAAACATCAAGACTAGTGAAAATAAATTAATCATCTCCTTTAATACTGAAACATACAAAAGACACATCATACGACCTCGGATCTAAAATCTAATACCACCATCGGGTTCAGAACGCGAAAACCTATAACTTTCATATTTACCTTGATCTCATCTGACGTCTCTAAGGTCAATTTCAAAAAAATACCCTAACAATTTATACATCCCCACTCATTTCTTACAATAAAGCTATCTTCTTTAAATATTTAATTAAAAATACATATCACCTGCTCGTCACCATCCCCGACCCGCTTTTCCCTGCCCCCTTCTCGGCTCCATAGTTGGGCGGCCACTTGGTCATCAGCGACCTTCCTTTGTTGGTCGCGCCGGCGCCACCCACAGCCCCCGGCGCCGGGTCATGGCTGGGAGGCCGCGGCGGCCTCCCTACCGCCCGCTGCTGCTATGCCAGCGGCAGCAGTCGATGAGTTCGACGTGGGCGTCGTACCCCATTCGGCCCTCCTCACTTTTAACCCTTTTCCTTTCGATCATCCTCCAACCATCTCCCGATCATTCCAACAAACAATCAGATTCTAATCTAAGCAAGAAATCTACATAATAACCATAGAGAAAAGAAACATTAGAACCACTCACCTCAAATTGGAAGAAAATGGAAACGAGACGTCGACGACTCCGATCACCGGCGACGACCCCAAGTTTCGGCACAGATCTCCTCCTTCTCTCTCCTCTCGACCAAGGTGCAAGCGTCCGGCCCCTTTCTTGAGCCGCACGGTTGGTTGGGGGTGGGTTAAATACTCCCCCCCAATCAACCTCCAAAAGACCTATTTGCCCCTCGGGGTTTGTGACTCTACCCGGCTCAATTCAAACCTGAATCGGACTCGGATCGAACCCACAAACTCGTCCTCCCCCAGCTTAAGTCCATGAACCAATTAATCATATTTAACACAATTTAATATCATTGTAATTAATTAAATATCCGGCGGTATCTTCTAATCACGATAAACTCGCGACTCATCCCAGCGCATCTCCGAATCGGTCCGCTAAATCAAACAAAAAAATTTAATTAGGATTTTAGGGTATTACAATTTCCCCCCCTTAAGGAAAATTCGTCCTCGAATTTGAGGTGAGCCATGAGTTCACCAATCTGTTGAACCCGAACGAGCGCAAGGTGCGCACATTGCACGACACCAAACCTTCGCCACTCTTGGCACCATAAATCGACCTCTGAAACCTTGGACAATCCTCTTTGTCCACTTTTCACTCATGGTCCCTAAACGATCCAAACACGCTGACCCGATATGCACAAGCTCAATAGCTCAACAACTAAAGGTACAAGCTTACTAACCACCATCTAACTCAGGTGGGTGTAGTCTCCCCTCAATCGCTCGGGTGGTTAGGGTACCTTGCCAATGACCTTGTGTGCGCACATGGGCGCCCCCCAACTCTCGGACCCTCCCACGGGACCTAATTCGCGGTTGTTTGCTTCACTAATTTGATCCACATATAAATGCGATAAAATAAATCAACAATTATTATTGAACTGATAATAAGCACGTGACGGTCTAATAATTCATCCTGTGCGCGTTGCGCACCCTTGGCCCAACTCGGCCCAAAATCATCACGTGCGCGATGCGCACTACTCATCCCGATATGGCCCAACAACCTCTCGTTCATCACAACAGTGTGGTCTAGATCTACCATAGCAACAAAGGTGCAATCATTGTACTAACTCTTTTCTTAAGTAACACTAGACTAGTTACCAACACTTAGCCAACAGTGCACAAATGTTAATAGTTTCAATTTTGTCACATACACCAATAGTGCATGGTTGAATTTTCCTTTCTCCCCCCTTCAAGAAGGCTCGGTCGAACATGTTACCCTTGCTTAGGGTTCGGCCGAGTGGAGAGGAGGGTGGATTCGATCAAATATGTTGATTACTTTTTTTAGGGACTATGTTCGTCGATTGAAATTGTAAATTAAGCAATTGATGAGTGGTTGTTGATATTAGTAGATGAATTTTAAAATTTTAGAAGGATATCTTCTTGAATCCACATATATGACTAAAATTATGTATGGTATATGATTTGTGAAATTTCCTTCATCGAATTACTAATGCTAGTATTGAAATTACCATGATAGATTAAATATTACATTGCTGGAATATATTGATAAAATGCAGAATTTAATTAGTTTATTGTTGCAATCATGAATTTTATTTATGGTAGTAGCTGTAGAATAATTTTTTTATAATTTATGTGCTGCGACATATTTGTTTTCGAATATTTCTACGCTTATGACATGTAGTTTACACTTAAGGAATGTGGCGAACGACGCTAGATGATTATAAGGAAATTATAGGGTGTTTAATTTGTTGGGAAAAAACTTGAATGTGGACAAGCTAGGTTTCACACCTAGGGAACAATCAGCGGGCACTAGTGTGCGACTGGTAGGGCCCGAAATGAGGGGGCCAGATACAAGTGAATGCCAGAGGTTTAGATAAGGAAACTGTAGAACACTCTGCTCGTGTATTGTGATTGAGATGGTCGGGCTGAGGAGAATTAATAGCCGGAACGACTAATATTCGACTCAGCGAGTGAATAGCCGGAACGATTTATATGGCAATATTGAAGACAATTTAGTAAATGCGCTTCCTTTAAGTCTACCTAATATTATTATCAGACATTTTTAGGCATAAACCAAATAAGTATTTGTCAAATAAAATGTTGATGAAATAATGTGGAACTTTCTAAAAAGGCAAGTTTTCATAAATAAGCAAAATTAAATTGAAGCTTCCATTTCGTATTTAGTATATTTTCACACGAAGCATAAAATATTTTGTACTAAACTTTTATCATACTAAAATTTTGTCATGAACCATAATATATCAAGTGCTTTTTAATTGATTTTCATCAAGTATAAAACATTTCAAATGATTTGGGCGGGGTGCGCCAGGCCTGTGCTATAGTGCAACGCACAAGCGACACAAGAGAGACCAAGTAGCAAGCTACTGTGATGGACGCTCCCCCTAAAAAAAATAAATTTAATATCATAGCGGACCGATGGTCCACGTATCAGATATTAAACTGATAGGAACAAAAACTACACTTGATCTTAGCCAAAAGGCTGAGAAAGGTATGAGTTTTTATATGGACATGCCTCTTCTTTTATATTGCCTCTCTTATTTGGGGGTGACTAAGCAGACGATGTGGGATTATTTGCTGACGACACTCTTAGATCTCTTCTTAACAAAAGCTTTTGTATTGCTCCCCTTAGGAATTGCACACAGTGTAAAGATATGTTATTACGTAAAGTTTTAATGAATAATGACACAAGTCTTGGGATTTATTGCACATAACAAATCATGCTTATTTCATTACCTATTGATTACACAATATATTTTTCTAGTTGTGAAGTCTTCTCTCCAAATAGCCTCTACATACTTGAACTATAAAATGTTGAAGCTTCAAAATTTTCTTCCATGTTCATGTGAGAGATCATTGATCTTGTCTCTGATGGCAAATGGTGATATCATTGGGAAAGAGACCATCAAGAACACATGCATGTAAGAATCATGGAGGAGAAATTAAAAGCAGAGATGGAATAGTAGAAGTATTGAAATGTCACATTGCAATATTATATTCTTGGAGAGCATGTTGGTAATTACTAATTACTATTCCCATTGGAAAAATGATTTATGCATATACTGTAATAGTCTTTAGTGTTTCACTAATTATTGACAATATTGTAATCTTTCAAAAACTTCTCGAGAAAAAAAAACTTTTTGATTAATATATTTAGATTTATGTTTGGGATATTTATATGAAAATATCTATGGACCTCAGAAACGATTTATAGGGCTATATTGAAGACAATTTAGTATACACGCTTCCTTTACGTCTACCTAACATTATTATCAGACATTTTTACGCATAAACCTAATAATTATTTTTTGAATAAAATGTTGATGAAATAATGTGGAACGTTCTAAAAAGGCAAGTTTTTGTAAATAAACAAAATTAAATTGAAGCTTCCATTTCGTATTTAGTATATTTTCACACGAAGCATACAATATTTGGCACTTAATGTAATATAAAATTTATTTGGTGCAGCGCACCGGATCGGGAGTTAGTTAGGTCGAGTCGCAAAATCACCGCGAGTAGAAGGTATAATTTATATTTTATAAATTAATGCTAAGTGTTCTCTTTCCTTCATGATCATGAGTGGTTTGAAATCGTGTTCGCGGGTCGAGTTGTGGCTCGAATCAGGTTTGGATTGAGTCGAGTAGGGGCTTAAGTGAGGAAGGGCTTTTTAGTAAAAAAATAAATAAAAATAAAATATAAAACCCATCACCTCAGTTGTCGTACTGATCAAGAAGGTGAGCCGCACGTAGCCCAAGGTGAAGGGAGAGAAGGGGATTCCGTGTGGTGGCGCAAGAAGTTGGTGTCGTCGCCTAGATCAGAGTCCTCTTTGACCAAAGTGAGTGGTCGAACCTAGTTTTGTAGGGTAGGCATGTGGCCGACCCATAGAGGTGTTGCAATCTTGGTTTTCTCGCGTCAAATCTTGTCGATATGAAGTTTCTCGAGATTTATGATTTCCTTATGCAATTTGTATCGTGTGATGAATGTTTCTGCATTATTTTCTTGATTTTAGGGGCCAACCAATTGAGGGAAAAAGGGGAAAGGTCATGCTGAAATTTTCCCCAAATCCCTCGAGTGGTTTAAACCCCTTGGAGTGATTCCTTTTCAGGTGTAGATAACTTGTGCAATTAAATCTTGCGATTGCATGGTCGAATTTTTCTTTCTCCCCCCTTCAAGAAGGCTTAGCCGAACATGTTACCCTTGCTTAGGGTTCGGCCGAGTGGAGAGGAGGTTGGATTTGATCAAATATGTTGATTACTTCTTTTAGGGACTATGTTCGTCGATTGAAATTGTAGATTAAGCGATTGATGAGTGGATTGTTGATATTAGTAGATGAATTTTAAAATTTTAGATGGATATCTTCTTGAATGCGCATATATGGCTAAAATTATGTATGGTATATTATTTGTGAAATTTCCTTCATCGAATTACTAATGCTAGTATTGAAATTACCATGATAGATTAAATATTACCTTGCTGGAATTTATTGATAAAATGCAGAATTTAATTAGTTTATTGTTGCAATCATGCAATTATTTATGGTAGTAGCTGTAGAATAATTTTCTTATAATTTATGTGATGTGACATATACGTATTCAGACATTTCTACGCTTATGACTTGTAGTTTACACTTAAGGAATGTGGCGAATGACGCTAGATGATTATAAGAAAATTATAGGGTGTTTAATTTGTCGAGAAAACTTGAATGTGGACAAGCTAGGTTTCACACCCAGGGAACAATCAGCGGGCACTAGTGTGCGGCTGGTAGGGTCCCAAATGAGGGGGCCAGATACGAGTGAATGCTCGGGGTTTAAAAAAGGAAACTATAGAATACTCTGCTCGTGTATTGTGATTGAGATGGTCGGGCTGAGGAGCATTGATAGTCGAAATGACTAATATTCGACTCAGCGGGTGATTAGGGTTTTGAGATACCAGTGGGACACGCTAGGTGTTAGACCCGAGTGATGGAGGGTCTTGAGATTCCGTGAGCTACGCTTACTGTAGACCCGAGTTGGGTGGGACTAGCTATCCATAACCTAGTGGGTTCGTGAGACTAGTTGACCATCCTAGTTGACGGGACCGGTGATTGAATCGCTATATGCGAATCTCCTTGTGTGACACATTTGGTATGTATTGGTTGATCTCATTTGGTTATAGGCTGTTTGGCCGAGTGTTACTACTTAGTATGAAGGCCGGTCATGGCCGAGAGTTACCCCTCGGAGTGGAGCCTTATGGCAGGATGGTAGCCGCAGGGTAAGGCCTAGGTTGGCCAAGACTGTGATTTACCAGGGTGCGACTGATCGACCAGCTATGTAGAAAATCAAATATTTAATTATGCATCTTATTGCTTCTAAATTGCACGTATACTGGGATTTAAGTGAAGGTTCGGAAGAATCACTCACCGAGTTCCTTGTGAACTCACGGTTTATTGTTTTTGTTTTGCAGAGACTGACCAGTGAGGTACAACTTGATGACCTGGTGCGGCTATAGGTCAGGTGGTGATGCGGATCTCATAGCAGACGATCTTATAGTCATAGTTGTGTTGAGTAGTGTCATTGTACGTGCACTGAGTTGATTTTGTAAAATATTGAGTTGTCGTTGTAAAAACTTTTAAATGTTTCTTTAAAACTTTGAGTGATTACTTTAACTCGGATATGTTAAACCCATTTTTAAACATCTAATGAAGTTTGGTTTTGGTTCTTTTGCTTATGACTTTATCTATTATTTCGGTTGTATTTTCATGTGTTGATGGTTAGTGCATGTGGTAGGCTTCGGGGTACTGACACATACCCTGGCCGGTCACGTGACCCTGAGTTGGGGCGTGACACGTAATTTTTATCATACTAATAGTTTGTCATGAACCATAATATATTAAGTACTTTGTAATTGATTTTCATCATGTATTAAACATTTCCAATGATTTGGGCGGGGTGCGCTAGGCCTGTGCTATAGTGCAATGCACAAGTGACACAAGAGAGACCAAGTAGCAAGCTGTTGTGATGGACGCTCCCCCTAAAAAAATAAATTTAATATCATGGAGGACTGAGGGTCCACGTATCAGGTATTAAACTGATAAGAACATATACTACACTTGATCTTAGCCAAAAGGCCGAGAAAGGTATGAGTTTTTA
Organism: Canna indica; assembly: GCA_034359265.1. Taxonomy (NCBI): domain Eukaryota; kingdom Viridiplantae; phylum Streptophyta; class Magnoliopsida; order Zingiberales; family Cannaceae; genus Canna; species Canna indica. The sequence goes on from CP136894.1 coordinate 18,537,428, forward strand.
CATGGACATACCTCTTCTTTTATATTGCCTCTCTTACTTGGGGATGATGTCACGAGCAACGCACGAGGGGCTGCACTTGAGAAAGCATGGGACGTAGATGATGCTAGTCTTGTTGAGGCAGAAGCAACAAAAGCAACCAATAGGATACATGCACGAGTTAGAAGGCAGCCACGTCTTTTAGACAATTACATACTGCATTAAATAAAGCTATTGTACATGTAATGGAATAGTATAAATAGAGTGCATGTAAATGAAGGGGTATTGATGAATAATATCAATTTGAAGGTTCTTCACGAGGCAGCTCTCGGCACGATGGAGACTCGAGGGCAGGCCATGTCGGAATCATTGAAGGTTCTTCACGAGGCCAGCTCTCGGCACGATTAGATCCTGGGAAGTTTACAAGCGAACCTAGAATCTCAACAACAAACTCTGGAGCTTCAACGCCAATCGATGGAATCGCAGCAGAAGCTTTTGCAAGGAGTAACCTCTCAGATCGCGCTCTGAAACTCTCAGCTGGTTCAGATGACTAAACCTAAGAGTGAGGCATCCGGATCTGGATCGAGAGGTGGTGGATGGGTGAATCGAGGAAAAGGACCTCGAGGGGAAGCCGAAGATGACGAGTTCACATTCCCTCCGAAACCACCACAAGTAGAGTTACCAATTTTTAATGGAAATGATGCGAAAGATTGGATCGCATCTGCAAAAGTTTTTTTTGAATTTTATACGATAGAGGATCAACACCGAGTGGTGATGGCTTCTTTTCGCATGGAAGGAATGGCAAAAAAATGGTTCCGTTGGATGCAACATCGCAAGCAACTCGCTGGTTGGAGACACCTGGTGGATGTGATCCGTAAGCGATTCGAACCTACTGATCTGGAGTCACCCAAGGGCCAACTCACGAAGCTAATGCAAATGACAACAATAGAAGAATATGAAGGCCGGTTCGAGGACATGGCTCTCTGCACTACACAGTTGTCAGAATCCTTCTTGATCAACTATTTCATCTCCAGTTTACGAGCTGACATCAAAACTGAGGTATTAACCCATCAACCTACTACAATGCATGAAGCTGTGACTATTGCAAAAAGGCAAGAAGCGAAATTACTGGCCATTAGATGATTTCAAGGAGCAAACATGCCTCCAAGAAGTGTTGGAATACTGCCAACGCCAACTCGAAGCATTTCCCCAATGGGAACTCTTGAAAAGGGGACCACGATGGCAGTGTACGGGGGTCGATCAATACCGAATGGCCAAGCGAAAGGAGTATGACCCAACATGCGATGGATCTCTTCGGCAGAGGCTCAAAAGAGAAAGAAGCAGGGGTTGTGCTTTTACTGCGATGACAAGTATACCTGGGAGCATAAATGTTAGTCACCCTAGCTATTCATGCTTGATGATGGGTTAAGCATTGATAACATCGAAGAAACGACGAAGCTGGAACCATCAGAGGAAGTCGGAGAGGCCGAATCGATAGAGCAGTCCCTGATATTGTTCAATGCATTGTCAGGATGCTTCCTGCCTATGACGCTGCGCTTCCGGGGTCTGGTTGAAGGACATGAAGTGCAAATTCTCCTAGATGGAGGAAGCACTCACAACTTCATTCAATCCAATGTAGCCAAGCATCTTGGACTTCCTATCGAGCCGCGCCAAACTTTGGAGTTATGGTGGGCAATGGTGCCCGAGTTCAATGTGAAGGAATTATTCGGAGATTGAAATTGCTGATACAAGAAACAATAGTTGAGGATGACTTCTATATTTTGCCTATCAAAGGGTCCGAAGTCGTACTAGGAGTGGTCTGGATGGCAACCCTTGGGCTTGTAATGATGGACTATGGACAGCTACGATTTGAATTCCAATTTCAAGGACACAAGTGTGTGTGGAAAGGGGAACAAAGTAGTTCGATCGAGCAGATACCATATCAGGCATTGCGGAGATTGTATGGAACGCAAGCAATAGCCGAGTTATACCATCTGGAAATGAGGCCAAACGAGCAGTCGATAGAAGGCGAGGAAGGAGTCGAAATGAACCAGTTACTGGCAAAGTATCCATAGGTGTCCATGAAACCTCAAGGTCTTCCCCCGGCAAGAGTTACGGATCACCAGATTCACTTACCCACGCAACAAGCTCCAATCAACGTGAGGCCTTACCGATACCCATACTATCAAAAAGCTGATATTGAACGTCAAGTGCGGCAGATGTTGACTGAGGGGATCATCCGCCATAGCAGCATCCCATTTTCCTCACCAGTGTTACTAGTTAAAAAGAAGAATTGCACTAATGCGGTAACGGTGAAGGATAGGTTTCCTATTCCCATTGCCGACAAATTTTTTGATGAGTTAGGGAAGGCAAAGGTGTTCTCCAAACTTGATTTGCTACCAGGATACCACTGGATAAGGGTCGCTTCTTCAGACGTGTCAAAGACGGCCTTTTGAACACATGAGGGATACTACGAGTTCTTAGTTATGCCTTTCGGGCTAACTAACGCTCCGTCAACATTTCAGGCCATGATGAATTGTATTTTCCAACCATATCTTCGTAAATTCATGCTGGTTTTCTTCGATGACATTCTCGTGTATAGTGGCACTTACAATGAACATCTTGTGCATATGGAAATGGTTCTGCAAACTCTTTAGCGACACAACTTGGTGGCCAATCGGAGCAAATGCTCCTTTGGATGCACAACAATAGAATACCTAGGCCATTTCTTATCCGCCAATGGGTTGCAAGTTGACCCCGGCAAGGTGGCTGCTATTCAAGCTTGGCCACTGCCGATGGATGTTCGAGGAGTGAGGGGCTTCCTCGGACTGGCTGGGTACTACCACCGCTTCATCAAAGGGTTCGTGAGTCTTGCAGCGCCCCTCTTCGACTTGTTGCGCAAAGGTGAGTTCAGTTGGACGGACAAGGCGCAAACATGCATTCAGACAGCTGAAGGAAGTGTTGAGTAAAGCTCCAATTTTGACACTGCCTGACTTTGACAAAAGTTTTGAAGTGGAAACGGATGCATCGGGGGTGGGAATTGGAGCGGTCTTGACTCAATGAGGTAAGACGATTGCTTATTTTAGCCAGAAGTTATCTCCTCGTCTCCAAGGATCATCCGCTTATCATCGCGAGATGTACGCGATTACACAAACTATCAGCAAATGGCGACTATACTTGCTCGGTCGAAGGTTCACTATCATAACTGATCAACAGGCGCTGAAAGAAATGACATCCCAAGTCATTCAGACACCAGAGCAACAGAGATGGTTGAGTAAGTTGCTTGGTTATGATTTTGAGGTGAAATATCGAGTAGGGAAATTGAATACAGTCGTTGATGCCTTATCACGACAGTTTGTTAGCTAGTGCATGGTGTTGATACAACATGTACATGGAGTGTTAGAAGATATCAAGCAAGCTATGCAAAAGGATCCTCAGTTACAGAAGCTGTGGGCAAACATTGAAAACAGAAGAGAGCTTAGTGGCCATTAGACTGTGTAGAATGGGATTATCATGTACAAGAGAAGGGTAATGGTGCCGGAGGACGAAGGCATACGTTCTGCCATTTTGAAGGAATACCATGATTCGGTGGTGGGTGGCCATTCAGGTCGGGAAAGAACATACCGACGAGTAGCCACCAACTTCCATTGGAAGGCTATGCACAGGGATGTGGAGAATTTTGTCAAAGAATGCCAAGTATGTCAGAGAATGAAGATCGAGCAATTGTCTCATGGGTATCCATGATGAGGTACAATACTCTACTTTTAGTCATGATAAAGATATAGCTTATGATATGAGGTACACTACTCTACTTTTAGTCATGATAAAGATGCTAGTCCTTCACACTCACTCAAAATGTCATATGAAGTATTAGTAGAAGAATGTCAAAATATGTGTGCCATGCTTTCGAAAAGAAGTAAAGAAATCAAGAAAATTAAAAAGGATAACTCTAGACTTACTAAGGATTTGCATGCTCTAGAGTTAGAAAATGAAATTTTAAAGGCAAATCTAAGCTCCTCAAGTATTGATTGCCATGATAGTATTAATAGTAATTCACAATTGATAATTAAAATTGAGGACTTAAAAAGTGAAAATATTGATTTGAAAAATGAAAATGATGATTTGAAAATAGAATTGAAAAATATCTCAAAAGTCGAGATTGAGAATTTGAAAGTAGAAAATATGAAAAATCAAAAATGAAAATAGTATGTTGAAATCTCAAATGCAAGCCTTACATAAATCAATTAAAGATTTAAAAAATGTGGTTGTTTTCTTGAGTAGGAAAACTAGTAGTTTATCACATGTTCCATCCTTTAGAAGTCTTAGGAAGAAAAATATTTCATCTAAGAATGCTCATACTCATCATGCTTCTCATGCTAAACATTCTAACATTAGACATCATGTTCATATGAATGGTAAAAAGAAAGAATTTCATGGACATTGCTTTTGTTGTGGCATATATGGGCATGCGATTTATGATTGTGCTTTCAAAATGAACCCTAGTGTTGTTAAAACACTTTGGGTACCTAAGCTCATTGACCCCCAAGGACCCAAAGCCATTTGGGTACCAAAAGCATCATGTTCTATTGTAGGGGGAGCTACCACACAAGGGTAAAGAGAAATGGAATATTGAAGTTGACATTGGATTCAAACGAAAAATCTCCAAGAGGTTGCAACTTCAAATCATCGTGATGCCTAAGGTATGAAAAATGACATTTTAAGTAATCCGGGTATGTTGCCTAGGTCTTGGGTTCAATCCCTAGTTGTAGCACTTTGTGCGCCTTTTCGACGTCTTTGTACGTCTTGTAATACGCTTTGTGCATATATTACTGTGTTTACTCTTTGTAGTGACTATGTTATAAAGCCACTTTTCAAAAAAAAAAAGTAATCCAGTATCATCTCATTACCTTGCTTTGTTTTATTTAAGTTGGAGTTATGATACATGTTTAATTTGAGTTGTTTTCCCCGCTATTGTTAAGAGTCCTTTGGAAAATTGTTTTGATTTTTGATTTCCGGTCTCTTCGGAGACCTATGTAGCCTATAACGGGCTCATGCGACCTTGCAGTTTTAAATCGTAAGCTCATTGTGGCCTTTCGGTTTTCAACCAAGAGGAAGGGTTGGAGATCTTATTTTTAAAATATTTTATATTTTGAGATCTCATAATTCAATTTGGATTCATGATAATCTATTTTGAAATGGAATTCAAACTATTTATGTCACACCCCAAACTCAGGGTCGCGTGACTGACCGGGGTAGGTGTTTGTACCCGAAGCCTACTCATGCATTTAACATCGCAAGGATATGAATGTAACAGAACTGACATGAAAGAAAAGAAAATCCACTAGATTATGAATGATAATTTTAAAATCAAAGTTTACAACTCCAAATAACATAGTACATGACTCAATGCATGAAAACAACTCTCCACACGACTACGACTCTCTAAACCGCCTGCTATGAGATCTGCGACACCACCTTCCCTCTAGCCGCGCCACGCCATCAAACCGTACCTCACTGGTCATGCTCTGCAAAATAAAAACAAATAAAACCATGAGTCCATGAGGAACTCAGTGAGTGGTTCTTTCGTACCTTCACTTAAATCCCCAGTATAATAGAAATGATAAGCATTATCTTATGCGAACTAAACATGCTGGCTTTTATCACACTACAGGCCAATCGGCCGCACCCTACTAAAGTGCTATCTCAGCCAATCATGGCTTTACCCTACAGGTAACACTCAGCCCATATGAGCCTTACCTTGTGATATAGTCTCAGCTGTACCCGACCCCTATAACATGGTAATAGTCGGCCAACCAGCCCACATGATCAAGTAATAACAACAACCACTACAGGTCATATTTCACATAAACTCGCATAGAGCGATTCAATCACCGGGTCCGTCAACTAGGATGGTTAGCTAGTTTCTGGAGCCCCCACAGGGTTAGAGATAGCTAGTCCCACCCCACACTCGGGTCTACCGTCAGCGTGGCCCATCGACAGAATCTCAAGACCCCCGCCAATCAGGTCTAACACCTAGCATGGCCCACTGGTATAATCTTAAGACCCTAAAACCACCCGTTGAGTCGGGTAATAGTCGCGCCGGCTAAAAGCACCCCTCAGCCCGACCATGTTATGCCCAAAAAACCTAAATAATATTTTATTCATAAGCATAGGACCTTGGACTTTAGTTAGCGATGATTAGCGGAAAGCTTCGGGATTAGACCCGGGTAAACATTTAATATAGAAAAAAATTAGGGAAATTTTATTTCCCATATCTCTGTGATTTAGCATGCTAGGATGATAGACACTATCAACACAATTTTTAGTGGTTTAATCGGAACTCGAATCGGAGTTAGAACGGGTTAGATATGGGCTGTTCAAGTCAGATAACTTAAGTAGGGGTATTTTGGTCATTTAGACCCCAACCGGGATCTATAAATTAGAGCCTGGGGCGTGCGGCTAGGGTTTTTAGCCGCACACCACTTGAGGCAATGGGGAGAGGAGAGAGAGGGCACCGTCGAGGAGGAGGAGGAGCCGCCGGAGTCGGAGTTCCACAAGTTCGTCGGCGTTGATTGAAGGAAGATCCGACGCGACTTCTTCCTTCTCGTCTTCTCCAAAGAGGTGAGTGGATTGCCCATTTCTCCCCAATTCTTTCATTCATGAAATTGTTTTGTGGTTTCACGAGATTTAATGCACCCATGCTTTTATTAAATTCAGATTTAAAAATGTTATTGCCGGATCTTGTGTTTTCCGTCAATTTTTTGGCGAATTGCTCGTAGTTCGAGCCGCCGGCGAGGAGACGATGACCGTACACGATCAGATCTATTATTTCGTTGTTGAATCGTGTCGTATCGTTGATTTATGTCGTCTTTATCACGCTCGAACTCGCCGCCGTCGGGTATAGTCCTGGCCAGCACTGCGCTGGACAGCTCCACTAGGATGCGGCACTGCGTGCGGCGGCATCCCGGTTGACACCGGCCGCATCGAGCAGTGGCGCCTGGTGAGGCACCACTGCCTCGTGCGCAAGGCGAGAAACCGACTCGGTTACCGCCTGCAAGGCCTCTGTGATAGCCGAGTGTGTAGGGCGGCGGCGCCGACTGTCGGCGGGTACATGGTCTAGTTGCTCGAATCAGGTGCAAGCGGCGGCGGCGGCTGGGAACCCTAGGTTTGGGTGAGGGAGATGAGGTGTTTTAGATGGAGGGCTGTGATTGCATTTTGATAGATGTAAGGCTATGATTGCATCATGTTAGATGGAAGGCTAGGATTGCATCAAGATAGATGTACGGTTGTGATTGCATCATGTTAGATGGAAGACTGAGATTACATCAAGTCAGATGGAGGGCTGTGATTGCATCATGTTAGATGTAAGGCTGTGATTGCATAATGTTAGATGGAAGGCTGAGATTGCATTAGGATAGATGTAAGGCTGTGATTGCATCATGTTAGATGGAAGACTGGGATTTTATCATGTTAGATGGAAGGCTGAGATTACATTAGGTTAGATGGAGGGCTGTGATTGCATCTTGATAGATTTAAGGCTATGATTGCATCATGTAGATGGAGAGTTGTGATTGCATCCTGATAGATGTAAGAATATGATTGCATCATGTAGATGGAGGGATGAGATTGCATCTTGATAGATGTAAGGCTATTATTGCATCATGTTAGATGGAAGGCTGAGATTATATCAGGTTAGATGGAGGGTTGTGATTGCATCATATTAGGTGGAAGGCTGAGATTGCATCAGGTTAGGTGGAAGGCTGTGATTGCATCATATTGGAAGATTGTGACTTGATCCTATTTAAATGAAGGGCATAGATTTCATTATTGATTTATTTGAATTGTAGCACCATTATATTCATTCGTAATAGTGATTTATTAAATAAATTTAAGGCATTCATTCTATTATTCTAAATAATTATTTGAGGCCTTAACGTTAGCAAAAATATTCATGTTACATATGAATTTTTATCTAATCGGCGTTCTGGATTCATTGGCGAGGTCTGTTTCACCATCAGTCCTTCACATTTTGAAAATAGTAGACGGGCGTCACCTCATTTTGCGTGTCGAGTTGAAAAAACATGTTTTACATGTTTTTATGATTCCAATATGAGTTAATTTGTTGTTTTAATAGTTGATAAAAAGAATATCATCCTAGATCAGTGTTACCATATGCCAAAATATTATCTTGTTGTTCCATTCCATTAATTTTACTGTTGAAATTCCTTTCGGCATTGTTTTCATGATATACTTGCTTCTTTTCTTATGATGTTGGACATGTTATATTCCTATTTCATGGTTGCTCATGTATGGTATGATGCATGAAGGAGATTAACTGAAATCTTATTTGAATAACTCTACTACTTACATGCTATGTATAGAATGGGACATGTGCTCCTTTACTTGTGGTTATCAAGGGCTCTGGTGGGCCCCAAGACGGTATACAGGCATGAAAGGCATTATGTATTTATTTTATTCATGTATTTATTTTATTCATGTATTTATTTATATACGGGCCACACTAGCGATCGACCCGAGTGGCAAGAGCACGAAGTACGCTGAGATAGAGTGATCAGCGCTTGACTCGTAGACCAACGGGTGTCTGGATTATTGGACCGACAAGTCCCTGAATTTTTGGACCGACGTGTCACGGGCCAATTATTTTTGTACGGAAGAACCCGTGCGGCACCCTTGCATCCCGTGCAAGAGATAAGCCTTAATCCCGAATCCGTCCCGAATTGGGCTTCCCGACTTAACATCGCGGAGCAGACGTTGGACCACGTGCCAACCTCGCATTCCATGTCCGCGCCCCCAAAAGACCATGTTGGTCGAATGGTTTTTGAAGGCATAAAGCAAAAACAACATTACAGGACTATGGACGCAAGAAAACATAAAACCGGGTGTAGGACGAGCTCCGCAATTGTCTTGGGCGAAGAATGACATGTCGCATGCCCATATGGGCCACTCGTTTGTCTCCGCCCAAGGCAACCGCTTTGTTTGCCAACGCTCTCCTACATTATACATGAGATCCCTAACCCCCAAGTGCCACCCCCAAGGTTCCCAAAAGCACGAGGAGCATGACAAAATCGTGGCCATCCGACATGGTGATTTTCCATGGCCACGGCCATGATGAATTCACACAAAGTGCTCCGCTAAGCCGTAACGCACGCACCAAGTGTCGAATGGACTCGAAATGCATCCAACTCGTACCATGGGTCCCCCGGGGATTGCACAAGAGGTTTTACAAGTATGAACTAGATATAAAGGCAAAATTACATGGACGCGAAAACATATTTACAAATATGTAGGGAACAATCCGTCATGATTCATCGTCGCTCGGGCACATCGAAAAGTCCCTAACATCCTCCCCCACTTCAAGCTTCGACGTCCTCGTTGAACTCGTCTCGGCCGCACCGCCTTTCTGGCATAGGCTACAATTGCTGAAGTGAATTCTTCAGAAGTAGTCGAAGGGAACACACCGCCTGAGTAACGACATGCCGCAGTGGGGCCGCAACATGTCAAGTTTTGCCGTGTGAAGTCCGCCACCAGGAAATGACTACTTGGAACACCTTTGAGTTTCATCATCTCCTCTGGTTGCGAGAAAGGGCTTTGAGATTCCCAAACTCGTTGCTGGGCAATGAAAGTCCCAGACTTGTGGAGCAACCGAGTGATGTTGAATAACTTTCGCTTGAAGGGGCACCAGCGTCGTTGAGCAACGCTCGCTTGAATGGACACCGAGAAGTAGCTACTGTGTTCACCAAGTCTCGATGTTGCTGGGCTATGAGGGTCCCAGGCTTGTGGAGCAAACGAGTGTCATTGAACAACATTTGCTTGAAGGGGAACCAACATCGTTGAGCAACGCTCGCTTGAATGGACACCGAGAAATGGCTACTGGGTTCGCCAAGTCTCGATGTTGCTGCGCTATGAGGGTCCCAGACTTTGTGGGGAACGCAAGCGCCGTTGAGCAACGCCCGCGTGAAGGAACCCGAGAAATGGTTACTCAATTCACCAAGTCCCATTTTTGCTGGGCAATGAAAAGTCCCAGACTTAAGGAGCATACGAGCAACGCTCATCTCAGATAACATCTGGGTGCCATTGTGCAACACCCAAGTGATGTGTAGTTCCGTGGCTGCACCACACTAGAGCCTTGCCTCCACCGCCGCTTTGAGCCGATCTCTGCTTGCTCACTTGCCCCCCGCAGGAGTCATGGCGCCCTCCTCCGAGCCTATCTCAACGAGCTTCAAGTCTTACGGATCACTGCTTGCTCACTCGCCCCCCGCAGAGGTCGTGGCGCCCTCTATCGAGCCCATCTCAACGAGCTTCAAGTCTTACGCTGCTCCTCGATCACGACTTGAGGGATTTTCTCCAACCGGGTCACAACGTCCGTGAACTCTCCGCACTAAGAGCATTGCTGCCACACCACAGCTGTTCTTCACTTGTGCTGGGTTCGGACGTTTCAATCTTGCGACTTAAGAGCCATCTGCTCTGCGCACAAATCTTACGTCTTAGCGGCCATCTGGCCATGCGCACCAACCTTGTGTCTTATAGGACATCTTGCCATGCGCACAAATCTTGCGTCTTAGAGGCCATCGGCCATGCGCACCAACCTTGCGACTCATGAGCAATCTACTATGCGCTGCGTCTTAGGGGACGTCACCCTGCGCACAAACTTTGGTGATTCACGAGCCATCATCTCTGCACTACGACTTAGGGGACAACGTCCTGCGCACCATCCTTGGCGACTCACAAGCCATCAGCTCTGCGCGGCGACTTACGGGACAACGCCCTGCGCACCATACTTGGCGACTCACGAGCCATCGGCTCGGTGCTGCGACTTAGGGGACAACGCCCTGCGCACAAACTTGGCGACTCACGAGCCATCGGCTCTGCGCTGCGACTTAGGGGACAACTCCTTGCGCACCATCTTCGCGTCTTATGAAACAGTCTGCTATGCGCACAATGTGCGTCTTACTAGAGATCTGCTCTGCGTGCAAATGACTTTGCGTCTTAGGGGACAACGCCCTGCGCAAATGTCATGATCTTCAGATCCATCAATGCAGGCTCTGATACCAACTGTCACGGGCCAATTATTTTTGTGCGGAAGAACCCGTGCGACACCCTTGCATCCCATGCAAGGGATAAGCCTTAATCCCGAATCCATCCCTAATTGGGCTTCCCGACTTAATATCGCGGGGCATACGTTGTACCACGTGCCAACCTCGCATTCCATGTCCGCGCCCCCAAAAGACCATGTTGGCCGAATGGTTTTTGAAGGCATAAAGCAAAAATAACATTACAGGACTATGGACGCAAGAAAATATAAAACCGGGTGTAGGACGAGCTCCGCAATTGTCTTGGGCGAAGAACGACATGTCGCATGCCCATATGGGCCACTCGTTCGTCTCTGCCCAAGGCAACCGCTTTGTTTGCCAATGCTCTCCTACATTATACATGAGACCCCTAATCCCCAAGTGCCACCCCCAAGGTTCCCAAAAGTACGAGGAGCATGACAAAATCGTGGCCATCCGACATGGTGATTTTCCATGGCCACGGCCATGACGAATTCACACAAAGTGCTCCGCTAAGCCGTAACGCACGCACCAAGTGTCGAATGGACTCGAAATGCATCCAACTCGTACCATGGGTCCCCCGGGGATTGCACAAGAGGTTTTACAAGTATGAACTAGATATAAAGGCAAAATTACATGGACGCGAAAACATATTTACAAATATGTAGGGAACAATCCGTCATGATTCATCGTCGCTCGGGCGCATCGAAAAGTCCCTAACAGACGGGTCCTTGGATCGAGAAGCTCGTCAGTATGCCACACTGACGATCGACCCGAGTGGCTGCTTGTTTGGATGGTTGGTTGTTTATATGATGTTTATATCTTGTTGGATTATTGGATATGCTCATTATGATTATTGTCTATATGGGTGGATGGTTATGCTTGGTGATATTTATATCTCATATAAATGATGATTACTGCTGATTATTCCTTTCATTGTTGCTTATATTGTATATATGCTATTTGTTGTTTATGCACGATGATTAAATTGGATGATTGAGGACCGATCTACTCACTAAGTCCTAGTTGGACTTACCCCTCATTTCTATTATTTTACAACACCTGAGTTAGTAGTGGTGAGCAACGATTCAGTTCGATTAATAACCGAACCAAAAATTCAGTTAACCGAACCGAACCAAAAAAAATCTTTTAACTGTTTATCGAGCCGAAAAATTTTGGTTAATTCGGTTCGATTAATCGAATTTTCGGTTCGATTAATCGAATTTTTGGTTCGGTTAACCGAATTTTTGGTTCGGTTCGATTAATTTACCAAATTAACCGAAAAGATAAATAAAATAACCAAATTTTTTTTTTAAAAAAAATAAATTTGCTAAGACTAGAACCTAGGCAACCCAACTCCAATTTTATACCTCTAATCATCTTAGCAAACTCCTTCATCAATTTATTTCTAACTAACACATATTATATATACAATCGAATATAACACTTGCACTAGGATTCGAACCAAGGCAATCAGGAGGCTTAAAACTATACTTAACCACCATGGCAAATAACAATATATGATATAAATTTTATTATTATTATAATATATATATATATATATATTCGGTTAATTTACCAAACCGAACCGAATACCAAAAATCCAAAATTTTCTTTAACCGAAAACCGAACCAAAATTAATTCGGTTCGGTTAAATCGGTTTCGGTTCGATTTCGGTGAATCAGGGAATTCTGCTCACCCCTATGAGTTAGATCAGGGAGGTACCGAGGTGCAATAGCGTGGCTGGTGGCGGCAGGACAAGGGGTCTCGTGACATGTCGTGATCGAGGAGGATACCAAGTCTAGTCATTTTTATTTTGTTGAGTCATGTAGACTCGGTTATTTCGTTTCTGCATTTTTCTTAGTTTGGGGTGTCATTGTTGGGACTTTAAAGTTTTGAAAATAAATTGAACCTTTAGCATTTTTTTTAAAATTAGTGGTCGGATTTCTTTTAGGATTTGATGTTTTCCTTTAAGTTTTAAATGTTATAAAATATTTAGGTTTATTACTTGTTTATGTATAGTTATTTTGGGGTTAGGCTTCGAGGTACGTGGCGTACACTGGCCGGTCATATCGGATTTGGAGTGTGACAGACCATCTCAAGCACAACACACATACAAGGTATTCTAGAATTTTTCTACTCACTTCTCGGGCTTCCGCCCTCATCCGGCCTCTATCCCGGGCATTGACAAACCATACTTTAGTGTTCAATTTCCCTAGGTGTAATACCTAGTGTTTCTACGTCCAAGGTCCATGTAATGGTTAGGCAACCTTGTTAAATTCTATTTATAAACTCCTATGGTATGTTTGCTTCATTGGATAGGATAAGATATGATTAGATAATAAATGAGGATGGATTAGATATAAATTTTTTAAATCCGGTATACACCGGATATAATATCAATTTTATACTCATTTTCTTCTAATTCATGCACTAAACAAACAAGGGATATTAATCCATCTTTTATCATATCCTTCCTTATCCTATGAAGCAAACATGCACCTAGTGTCTCTTACCACATACCTTAATGTAAATTAGCATGCCCTAGGCATGAGAATTGCTAGAAATAAAAAAATCACAGCGTATAAATCATAAGATAATTCTACAATAAATCTACCATAATTATCCACATGATTTTGAGCAATTAAATGAGTAATTTCTGCAATTAAACATGTAATTCCAGCATAATTAAAATAAATTTCAACCTCATTCAATCAATGTAGGAAGTCTCGAAGAAGATGTTCTATACAATAAATAATGCTACAATTAAGCATTCATGAGAATAATTCTCCTACAATTGAGGAATCATCGAAAAACTATACAAGTATTAATCATGTAAATCATCCATATGTCAAGCAACTAATTAAAGATCCCAATTTCTAGCTTGATTCCCCTCTTCTCCCCACTCAGCTGAACCCTACTCATGGGTTATCATGCTCGGCCGAGCCCTTAGAGGTGGGGAAGAGGGATTTCTACCAAGTTCTAAGAGCCCCTTTGATCGCCTCTCTACCTTCTCTCTCTCTCGCCCTTCTCGGTTTTCGTGCGGCTCTTCTTGAGTCGTACAACAACTGATGGGAGAGGGTTTTATTTTCCCATTTCTTTTAACGACTTAAGTTCTTTTACTCGACTCAATCTGAGCCCGAATTAAACCCTGACTCGACCCACGAACCCGATTCAAATCCGACTTGGGTCAATTCAACTTTTTAAATAGAAAATAATTTATTACGAATCCAAACAAATTAAATTATACCTTCTACTCGCGGCAATTTCGTGACTCGACCTGGCTAGTCCTCGATTTGGCTCGCTGAATCAAATAAAATCTTATGTTAGGAAATCTCGAGTATTACAATTTAGCAAAGTAGACTTTGATATCGATAATTGATTTTTTATTTGTTACTTAGTATGATAACTTGCTAGTAGTTACATTATCATTATGATACTAATGAAGATTACTTGCAAGTCATCAAAAATTGAATGGAAGGCTATTCTAAGGAAAATAGAACATGAAATGAAGTTTGGCTAAATTCCCATGGATGATGTATGTTTTTGGTTATTGCATATTTCTACTCTAATGCCTCAATTTTCATGTTTGATTGATGTCTCTATACTCATGATTGAAATAACATGAAAAATGATTGAAATCTCATGAGTAGAAAAATTCTTAGTACTTAGACAATTTTTCATCGAATGAAGTTGCCCTAGGTTAAAATTTGACATTAGAGACTTCTATTTTAACTTAATACACATGAAACATGTTAGATATACACATGACATGCTTCTAGGTGTTTAGAGTTGAAAATTCATGTGTAGATCAACAAAGTCAATTTAGATCATCTTAGGGGACTCAAAGTTGAAAAAGTTTGACCTAAGTCAACAAAGTGACTTAGAAATTTCATTTTGAGCCCAAACTTCACAAACATATTTAGATTTACTCATTTTAGGTGTCTATGTGTCTATCACTACTGGAATAATGGGCATTAGCAACGGCTGACGCCGTTGCTGAAAACCATCAACAACGGCTTGCAACGGCGCCAGCCGTTGCAACGGAGCCGTGGCAGAAAATCGCATCGTTGATAACTTAGCAACAGATCAGTAACGGCCGCTCGGGCCGTTGATAAAAATATTATCAGCAACGATTTTGCCACGGACACGGAGCCGTTGCTGATAACATTAATAGCAACGGCTAGTGAGCCCGTAGCAATGCCGTTAGAAAAAGACCGTTGCTAAGCCGTTGTTGTAGGTCATTAGCAGCGGCTTTCGATACACTTTTAGCAACGGCTTTCCCACAGACGACCGTGGGAAAACGGTTGCTGATGATGTAAATCTGAAAACGAAAAAAATTTAAAATTCCAAATTTTCATTGATACATATCAACATTATCTGATACATAACTCACACACCCATACACTCATACACACATTCATTCACACATCACAAATATACCAATATATACATCAAAACAATTATACTTATATTTATAATTATCCACAATAGTATAAAAACTATTCAAATACAAAATTGAAGTATCAATATCCAAACAAAAAAAATTAAACAAGTATAGTATCTAAGTAACAAAGTCAATATAAAAAAAATCTCACGATGACGATGGAGGATGGTCTGGATCATATGGCGGGGTCTGTAGTGCTTGAGTGTACACCAGCATGGACTGACTCGAGGATGATGGATCAGATGATGCCGAAGAGATGCCTGCTCCAGGATGACCTGACATGTTGTGTAGCATAGCATGCATCTCCGCCATCATCTGACTCTGGCGCTCCATCATCTCAGTCTGACGCGCGACTGTCTCATCTAGTGTCCTTATCCTGCTACTATGATCATAACTGAATCTGGAGGTGGACGGCCGGTCACCAGCGACTGAAGGGATCGGTGCCCCAAGTGGCCCTAGCATGGCTCGCGCATGACCACTATCTGCAAAGCCATATACGCGGCCATGGTCCCAGCCACCTGCGGCCTCGACCCACGCTGTTGCGTCAAAGTCCTCGGGGGTGCCCCCGCGCTACACCACCGTCTGGCTGTAGGTCTCCTACTCGAGTTTGATTTTTTGTTTAATATTTATCATAAAACTTAAATTATAAATATATAATGAATAATTTAAATAAATATATAGTTACCATAATGTATGCAGCGCGGTTATCGATGTACTCCCTCGTCCCATTTACTCGACGGTGGGTCCGCTCAAACACCGCCATCGGGGAGGGTCGTTGGACAGTCCCGTCATCCAACGCCGTCGTCTATGTTTACAAAATAAATACATTAATTAGTACACATAGTAACAAATAAAATATATAATTAAAAGGTATACTTATCATACGGTTTGTGTGCACTGCAAATGCAATAGAGCCGTCGGTGTGATGCACTGCTCCCCCCGATATGCGATTTCTAGCCGCATTCCTAGAAACCTCCTGCCATCGATCCGTTGACCATATTCCCACGAGCTATATCCAATCGGGGCCGTATCCCCGAGTCTCCGCGATGTTAGTAGTCCTAGCTCATGCCATCGCCTGGGACCGGGCCTGCCCCAGCTGCCCGTTGTACCTCGCCCGGAAAATAGCCTCCCAGGCAGCGTAAATGAAAGACCTCTGGTCCTCAGCCCATGTATAGCGAGCCTGCAAAATAATAATATCAGTACCAATATTAATCATCATGCATGTATAAAAAAAAATAATACGTGCCTGAAACTCGCGCCATAACATGTCGACGTGCTCACTAGGCACGTGAGACCACGTAGGCCATGCCCCATGCATGTATCGTCGAATGGTAGAAGAAATGCTCATCGGCACTTCTTCTTGCTCGAACCTGCACAATAAAAATAAAATTTAATATTATATTATGATATAATGAATTTGTAATGATTCATAATTCATGATACATTACCGCTCTCCAATCATGCTAATAAATCTACGTGACTCTGTGGCTGGTGGAGGCTGCCACCTGCTCGGCCCGCGTGGCCGCCTGTGTCTGGATGTACTAGCCTCAGCTGTATCATCGGTAGGAGGATCAACAACACGAGTAAATGTTGGAGTCTCACCGATCGGAGACTCTGAAGCTCTCCTGCGACGATAACCACGACCAAACATATCTGTCGAATAGACATATAATCAAATTATTGTATAAATAGTAGAGATATATTTAATAAAATATATACTTTACAATTATTCCTCATCATCTGAGTAATAGTTTTCGAATTCTTCCTCTTCTTCATCTTCAGATTCCTCAATTTCATGATCGTCATCATCAGCATATTCAACTTCTAATTGAATTGACGTTGTGTCTGCATCCTCGAGTATTGGAATAATACGATCTACAGCAGGAGGATCATCTTCTTGATAGAAACCATTTGTCATATCAGGTATCAACTCATTTTCTCCTGCCATCGGATCAATTTTTCCTCTACCTTTAGTCTTACAGACTACACACCAATCTACGCCAATCTTATAGAATTGACCCCCAAGACTATCAAGTATCATAGTTCTATAGCGATTAGATTGACTGGATGAAGAAGCACCAGTAGAGGAAGATTCACCATATGTCTGAACGATAGGATTGCTAGACGTCCCGACTTCACGTGACTCGCCGCGACAAGTCCATAGAAAATATCTTGGTGCAAATCCTTTGCTATATAGATGCAGAGTGACAGTCTCCCGATCCAAAAATCGTCGATTCAAACAAATGTGGCACAGACAACGGATTTTATCACCGACGCTAATGAATTTTCGATTCGAATAGGCAAAATTTAGGAAGTACGTTACGCCTAATCGAAACTCATTCGTTAAAGCTCCACGATCAAGACGTCGGTACATCCAACTTTGATCAGCCGATATGATTCTGTCAATCAATGACAATTTCTTTGGTTAATGCCTTTAGGTGAGATTGTCCTATTCCATTCGGGATTTATGTTATTCATATTGCACTAAATACTTCTTTTAACCGCTAACTTCATTCGAAATTTCGGCAGCATCTCCCTACAGTTCTCCGAATACGCATATCATCTGGGCGCGTATCGGAGAACAAGAGAGATGCTGCCGAAATTTAGAATAAGTTAACAGTTAAAAGAAAAAATGTAAGTGCAGTACAAATAACTATATTTCCAAATTATCCAATCAGGGACAATTCAATGATTGTACGTCGTATAAAAAATCATCTACTTCTTTTACACGAACATACAACCCCCGAACGGATCTAAAGTTTTGCTAAATCATATCCGACTCGTCGATGCGTACGTGAAACATATCAACTCGTCGGATGGATAATTATTTTCTAAATATTTCGAGTCAGTTCGAGTCCATATTGGACAATTCCGACACAAGTCCAAATTAGACGATTCCGGCGGGAGTCCAAAATGAACGATTTCGGCGTGCGTCCGAAGTGGACAATTCCGATGCGAGTCCACCGAGGACTAATTAATAATATTATAGCCGTTGCTGAAGACTCAATTTCTAGTAGTGTATGTTTGAAAACCATAAGTAAAGGATAAAAATTTATACTTAGCAATTTCATGTTAACATGATTGTTTTTGATTAAAATCATACTAAATCGAAACATTAGGTAAATGACATCATTTGCATCTCAAACTTGATAAACATGTTTTAAATGATCATATCTTGGTATTTTGAAAGTTTGAAAAAAATCTAAAAAAATCATAAAAAATTCTAGTTATTTACGAAAATACCACTAGAACTCAATGAATTTTAGAAATATGCAAAAAAATAATTTTTTTTTGTTGATTATTGAATCTGCATCTTCCTTGAAAAATCTAGTTTATGACATAATAATTTCAAAAATCTTGAGTATGAATGTGATTTGATTTAGATTTTTGAAGTTGAATTTTGAAATTTTAAAGTATCATTCTTCCCATACAGTCATTTTTCCGACACTTTGAATTTACATCAGATTTTCAAATAAGACTTCAAGTATGATGTTAGAATCATGTCAAAGTGCATAACAAAGCATTCCTAGATAGTTACAACACCTATAAGCCCCATCTTTTTTTCCATAACCATCAAGGTGAAGGATTTCCGGACCCTAACTCGACCAAACTGAGATCAAAATACCTCTTTCAGTATTGAAGAAATAAATCCGAACTTTTACACAAATCATTTTCCTTACTTTAATTCAATCGGCCATAAAGGATATAGCGTGCCCTTCCATGCTGCCGCACAGACATCAATTGCTCCTACAAGCCAAAGAAAAGTACATTTTGTAAAATATTTTATATTTATATTTATCTTATTAATGTTGAAAATATTTTTAGTGGGCTACAGTCAATTGCATATTCTGATTTTAATAAAAACCGGATTAATCCAAATGATCTAATTTTGAGATGTATATGAGCTTAATTAATTGTTCTGATCCATTTGTGTTAAGCTCAGAATATTTATATTAGTTTGGTGTGGTTAACTTAAGTGTAGGCCCAAATCAAATGACATGTGATGGATGAGCCCATATTATTTATTATTTAAAGGGGTTAGGTCCTCTCTTCACACTCACTGTTGCATTGCTCTCTCAGTGGTTCTTTCCATCAAGAGCTTGAGCCTAGAGGAAGACCAACTCTTCTGCTCAACAGAAATCCGATCCGGCGAATATTCAAATTTGTCTTCATCAAATAAGTTTACCTTCCGCTGTGCTAATTGTTTTAATATACATGTAATATCTCGATTTTATGCTTACATTTAGTATCAGAGCCTATTATATGAATATTAAAACATAATTATTTTGTATGTTTCACATTCTGTTTCATCTGCAAAATTAAATGATAAATGATACATGCTGTAATATTAGTCTATTAAAAGAATAGCATGTATGTAAAATATTTTTCCTGAGAATCTTGTTTGAAGATTATTTTTCTGCACCTTTTGTTTTGGTGGATCTCGGGCGACAGCTTCCTCTCCCCTAACACTGCATCTTGAGAGGTTGCTGCTAGCATATTTTCGAGTATCTTCGAGCGTGGCATTTATCCGCACCGAGTTCGGAGAGCCTCAAACGGGAGGAAAGATCGCCCGTAAGGTGCTTTTATAACAAAGATGTGCTTGCTTCCTGTACAAGCACAAGCATTTTGAGTGCTTCGGCACCAGCTCCAAGTACGCAGCGTTTATTGCTGCTTGCTTGCAAGCTGAAGCTGAAGCGTCGGTAGCATGCACCATGCGGTGCACGCAAATCCCATCGAAAGGCCAACAGGCACGTGGCGTTAACGTAACTTGGGCAGGCGCATCTTGCAAGGCGTAGCTCGCCGGCACGCGTTGCAAGGAGCGAGCAGCAGCCTTTGGCTTGTCGTTTTGGATGCGTGGCGTTCGATGGGTTAAAGTTATCTGCGCTGGCTCGCATCTAGAGTCGTAGCCCTCGCAGGTCAACTTTTGACCGATTTTTTAAATGTTTTCGGCCTGTAGACTTCGCATCGAGCCCTGTGCGCCGCTGTCGTGTGCAGCGTATCACGTGCACGGCACGCGATGCGATGCGTCAGGCTCTCTGCAGTGTGCCGCTCATCGCGTGCACCGCATGCGACGTGACGCGCTGCGCTTGGCGCGACGCGGACGCATCGTGCAAGCACGGCGCACTCGCGTCGGGACGCGTTGCGCGTCACGCGCTTGCTGGGCTGCTCTCCACGGGCCCTTGGCTTCGGGGCCTGCGGTTGGGATTTTAAAAATTGCTGAGTTGCTATTTTGAATTTTGAATTTAATTATTAAGACTTGTTTTAAATTAATTGTTTTTAATTTAATTGCTCATATATCATGTTGGAAGTACTACTGTTATGAGTCCAATAATATTAGTAGACTTGATATGCTAAGATTTTATACTTAGATTGCGCAATCACAAATTAATATTGTCATAATCAACCTAATATATAATCACATAACAATAAATAATTTTGAAATGTTTATGAATTTAAAATTCATAATTAGTAACGGTAATTTTATTATGTACCAAAATTTGCACTAAAATGTGATTTTAAAATTCATGACATGTGGGTAATAAATGATTCCTGAATGAGTTTTTTCATTCGAATAATACGAGTAGTCACCACCAAAGTGGGATTACTTATATTGATTGATGGAACTTCTAATTTAACGGGAATGCTTCAATTTAATTCATTCAATTGTTTTCTCAAAGAAGAACCATTGCATGTCTCAATTAGAAGCCTCTTTTATTTTTTGATGAAGTTATTGGGGAGTGCTTTAGTTTAGAAAATTTATTTGCCCAAAGGAGATAGATTCTCGAAAACTAAGGCATTCTCATTGATTAACTCATTGAGGTTCTACTTATTAATTACATGTTCCACCCAAAGGGGAATGTGTGATATTATGCTGGTCTCTCTTTTAAAATTATTAAATGCCCACTAAATTAATTTAATACATTCCATTTTTTCTTGAACAGTTACTTTTTCCATAAACAACTGCTCTGTTTCTATTGAAATGTTGACCGGGTCAAACTAAAAGAAGTGGAAGCAAGACTTAGAATTTTCTCTATGGATTGCTGATCTTGACTTAGCAATTCGTGAGGATAGACCTGAACTTTCTGAAATGGGAGGAATCCCTGAGCAAAAGGATTACTTGGCTAAGTGGGAGAGTTGCAATAGATTGAGCTTGATAGCAATCAAAAGAACCATATCTAAACACCTAATGAGTCGTTTACCTGAAACCAATAGTGCCAAAGAATTTCTGATACCAAGTACCTGATACTGCTGAGTCTGCACTTATGATGAAGGAACTGACGACTATATCCTATGATTATTCATGTGGTGTGAGAGACTTCATTTTAAAAATGGTTCATCTTCAATAGACTGAGATCCTTTAATGTTGACCTAACTGATTCCTTTATTGTTCCTCATGCCCTCAATTTCTTACCTGCTGAGTTCACTCAAATCAAAATTGCCTTCAACACCTTGAATGAAAAATGGACTGTGAATGACCTCATAACCAAATGTGTGGCCGAGCAATCCAAACTCAAGAAAGAAAAGAGTGATCAAACCCTTCTGTCTACTCATTCCAAACCCCATTCTGGCAAGGGTAACTTCAAACATAAGCGTTTCACACCTGCTGCTCCCAAGAAGGCTCGAGATTCTAAAGGGCCTATTCATGGTCAGAACAAAAATGTAGGAGGTCTGAAATCTGCTCCTTTTAAGAAAATAGTATGGTGCTTCTTTTGTAAGAAGAAGGGTCATAAAAGGAATGAGTGTTCGGGGTTCAAGACTTGATTAGAGAACAAGCAAAAATCTGGAGGTAACCCCTTAGCTCTTGTTTGTTTTGAGTCCAATTTAATAGATGTTCCCGTCAATTCCTGGTGGTTTGATAGTGGGTCTACGACTCATGTTGCTATTTCCTTGTAGGGTTTTTCAAACCTCAGGAAACCAAGTATGAGTCAAAGCAAACTGAAAGTAGAAAATGATCTTGAAGTGGCTGTGGAGTCATTCAGAAGGACCTTAGAGTTTGGTTTTGAACTTGTTTTAAAGGACCCTTTTTTTGTACCTTCATTCAGAAGGAATTTAATTTTAGTTTTTTGTTTGGACAAGGATGGATTTCATTTTAATTTTGGAAATGGTAAAATGAATGTAATGTTGAATTCTAAAATTGTTGGATGTGGAATCTTGATTGATGGTCTATATATGTTGAGTTTCATTATTGATTATCCATCTACCTCTCTTAAGATAGAAAATTCTGTGTCCAAGAGATCCAAAATTAAAGAGAAGTCTTCTCTCCTATGACATAAGCGTTTAGGTCATATTTCTAAAGAAAGGGTAGAAAAACTTGTTAAAGATGACATCCTACCTGTCTTGGATTTAATGACTTGGGTACTTGTGTTGATTGTATTAGAGGGAAATTGACAAAGATCAAGAAAAGTGGTGCAACTAGAAGTTCAAACCTTTTAGAGATTATCCATACTAACATTAGCGGACCTTATTCTCCTACCATTTGTGGTAATATATTTTTTGTCACTTTCATTGATGACTTTTTCCGATATGACTATATTTATTTGATTAAAGAAAAGTCTGATGCACTTCATAAATTTAAAGTATTTAAGACTGAAGTCGAAAAACAATTGGGAAAAGTTATCAAGATAGTGATATCTGACAATGGTGGTGAGTATTATGGTCGATATAATGTTGCTGGGCAGCACATGGGACAATTTGCTAAATACTTACAGGATTATGGAATTGTTCCACAATATACCATGCCCGGTACCCCTGAGCAAAATGGTGTGGCCGAAAGGCACAATCGTACTCTGAAAGACATGATGAGGAGCATGATGAACAGGTCAAACTTGCCAGAATTCCTATGGGGAGATGCCATCAAAACAGCCCTTTACATCCTTAACTGTGTCCCTAGTAAATCTGTCCCTAAAACTCTCTTTGAACTGTGGACCGGTAGAAAATCTAGTTTGAATCATTTTCGTGTTTGGGGTTGTCCAGCAGAAGTGAGAATCTATAACCCATCTGGGAAAAAGACTGATCCTAGAACTAGTCGTAGTTTCTTCATTAGTTATCCAGACCATGCAAAAGGATACCGTTTCTATTGTCCTGGCAAAGGCACAAGGATTGTGGAATCTATGACTGCTAAGTTTTTGGAGCTTCATATTGCTGACCCTAATCACCTTCGTGAAGAGAGTGATGCTGATTTAAGTAGAACTGTTTCTGTTCCTCTTCTGATCTTCAATGATTACAGCCCATGTGTGCCTATAGATCGAGCTGATGCTTTTGATGAGAACACTTCCAATGCTTTCGCTCCTCTTCTTGATCCTCCAGTTGTCAATGAACCTGAAACTGTTAACAATCCTCAATCTATTGAGTCTGAAGCTCCTATGCCAGTAAGGAGATCAACTAGAGAAAGGCGGTCTGCTATCCCTGATGATTTTTTGGTATATCTGAATGAAATTGGTTGTGACATATGAGATATGACTGATCCAAAGAATTATCAAGAAGCCATTTCTCATCCTCAGTCAGATAAGTGTGTTAATGCTATGAATGAAGAAATACTTTCCATGACTGATAATTATGTGTGGGATTTGGTTGAGCTGCCTAAAAATTGCAAACCAGTTAGTTGCAAGTGGATCTTTAAAACTAAGAAATATTCAAAGGGAAAAGTTGAGATATTTAAAGCCCGACTTGTTGCAAAGAGTTTCACTCAGAAAGAGGGAATTGATTATACTAAAATCTTCTCACCTGTTTCCTCTAAAGATGCTTTTAGAATCATTATGACTCTTGTGGCTCATAAAGATACTTCAATTTGGAACTGCACCAAATGGATGTCAAAATAGCTTATTTAAATGGTGAACTCAATGAAGAGGTGTACATGATGCAACCTGAGGGTTTTCATATTTCTGGCCGTGAGCACTTAGTGTGCAAACTAAGGAAGTCAATTTATGGCCTAAAGCAAGCTTCCAGACAATGGTATCTAATATTTGATGAGATTGTGACCTCCATGGGTTTTGAGGAGAATAAAGTTGATCAGTGCATTTATATCAAGGTTAGTGGGAGCAAGATGATTTTTCTAGTGTTATATGTGGATGACATTCTTTTGACTGCTAATGATCTTGAGCTCCTACACGAGTCAAAACGCATGTTGACAAAGTCTTTTCACATGAAAGATCTTGGTGAAACTTCTTATGTTTTGGGGATTGAAATTCATAGGGATAGATCCCGATGTTTACTCGGATTATCTCAAAAGACTTACATTAACCGTATTTTGGAAAGGTTTAAAATGTAAGATTGTAAACATGATGATGTACCTATCATCAAAGGTGACAAATTTAGCAAGGATCAATGTCCCAAAAATGACTTAGAGAATGAACAAATGAAGAACAAGCCTTTTGACAGTGCATTAGGGAGCTTGATGTATGCTCTAGTATGCACTAGACCTGACATTGCTTATATAGTTGGAGTCTTGGGCAGATATCAATCTAACCCTGGTAACGATAATTGGGTAGCTACTAAAAAGGTGATGAGATATCTGCAAAGAACTAAAGAATACATGCTTGGGTATATAAGGGTTGAGAATCTGGAGATTTTGAGGTATACTGACTCAGATCTTGCTAGGTGCCCTGATGACAGAAAGTCTACATCCGGATATATTTTTATGCTTGTTGGGGGTGCCATTTCATGGAAAAGCAAAAGAAACAAACCCTAGTTGCTTCTTCAACTATGCAAGCTGAATTTGTTGCTTTTTATGCTGCAGCCTCACAAGCTGTTTGGCTGAAGAACCTTGTTACAGGACTGCACATTATGGATTTTATTGCTAGACCTTTAACTATTTACTGTGATAATAGTGCAGATGTGTTCTTCACAAAGAATAATAAAACTTCTGGTGGTTCTAAATATTTGGAACTGAAATACTTAACTATAAGAGATCTTGTGAAGAAATGTGACATTGTAGTTGAACACATTGAAACAGATTTTATGTTAGCAGATCTCTTAACCAAGGGACTCAGACACATAGTCTTTAAAAGACATGTTGAGAATATGGGTATTTTGGGTTCTTTTGATGTACTGGGTTAGTGAGAGTCTTCTTTTTATTACAAATATGTATTTGTCATTAATTAAAACACTTGAATGTATGATTGTTATACTTGTTTTAATGACAAATTACTGTTGTATTTATGTTGTGAATTATTATATATATTGAACATTATTTTTTGGCTCGGTATCATACAAATTAGGATGTCCCTTGATTGATACCACGTTTGAGTCTAGGAACATGATGGTTATAAAATCATAAATTTTCTCTTGCTAAGAGCATGTACAGAAGAGAAAATATCAGGACTTGCGATGATAATAACATTATTATAATTGGATCATTTTGAATGCTAGGTTTCATGCTACACTCCACACCAATAACTATAGTCAATGACGTCAATGGTATTTGTGATTATGGATAAGTCATACATCAAAGGTGACGTGATGACTGTCTAATTCGATATCATCTTGGATCATGTTTTTTTAAAGGTGGCCACATTTCGAAATAAGTGATTAACCCGAGAATTATTTTTGTACAAAGAATTTTTAAAGAAAATTGTTCAATTGACTTTGTCCAAGTGGGAGAATGTAAAATATTTTATATTTATATATTTTATTAATGTTGAAAATATTTTTAGTGGGCTACAGTCAATTGCAGGTTCTGATTTTAATAAAAACTGGATTAATCCAAATGATCCAATTTCGAGATGTATATGAGCTTAATTAATTGTCCTGATCCATTTGTGTTAAGCTCAGAATACTTATATTAATTTGGTGTGGTTAACTTAAGTGTAGGCCCAAATCAAATGACATGTGATGGATGAGCCCATATTATTTATTATTTAAAGGGGCTAGGTCCCCTCTACACACTCACTGTTGCATTGCTCTCTCACTTGTTCTTTCCATCAAGAGCTTGAGCCTAGAGGAAGTGTTGTAGAGGAAGACCAACCCTTCTGCTCAACAGAAATCCGATATGGCGAATATTCAAACATGTCTTCATCAAGTAAGTTTACCTTCCGTTGTGCTTAGTGTTTTAATATCCATATAATATTTCGATTTTATGCTTACATATTTACTTAACCATTCTCAAAATTAATACATACCTCATTCTCAAGGATCGGCTGTGAGAGGGGAGAATAAATTAAGGTTTCAATTTCCAATTTTCCTTCTCACCCATACCACCATTCAATGCCTACCGTTATGACCCTACACAATTATATTTTCATTGACCGCTCATTCAAGTCAACAATCTTTTCCAATTCATGCCGCCACAGAGAAGAATAAAGCATATGACCACATGAATAAAATTTCCAATGCTAAACTCTCGTACTTTAAATCCCTAATCCTAGAAAGGAATCGGCACAAGGAACACGGCCCCAAATCTCGATTGAAGAAAGGATAAAAAAATTTCCAAGAAAAATCCCAGATTACTCATGGTGAGGGGTGACCAAGGAGAATAGGGAAAACAACAATTCTTGACAAGAAATAGCCACTGAAGTCAAGTACACAAAACTCAATTCAATTCTAAATCTCACCATCCCATAATTTTTCTACAAAAGATGTCATCTACAGGCATCGGTTGTGAGAGGGAGAAATCATACTTCCAAAGTTCTCTAGACCACTCACAGCACATGACATCAACATGTTGTAGGAATTAACCGGTTAGATGCAGCCTAAGGGTAGCCCCTAACCACGTCCTAAAAGATGCAATTCAATCGAGTATATGGAGAATATATCCCCCCCAACCCACCAAATATGACACTCAAAAAGGGGAGAATGAATAAGAAAATTGGGGAGGAAACCATTCAAGCAGCCCTCCCCGGCCCTCAACAAGGGTTCGGTCACTGTAGTCTAGCTAGGGGTTATTAATCTATAAATTTCGGAATCTAACCACTCATACTATATTGTCAATTGTCTATCAAGAAAATATACAATAATAAATAAAGCATCATCATGTGCCTCCATTTCTAATAGTAAGAAGCGCAACATTCAAGCAATTCAACATATATATAACGAAATTAACCACAAAATACGTACCGCCACTGGTGCGCAGGTTCAGCCGTTGTTCTCATAACTAAGACATACCATATGTAGACACACGAGCAATACCCCATACGATACCCAATATCCTATTGTCGTACCCGCTCTGATACCATATTGTCACACTCAAAATACAGTATGATCGGCCAGAGTATGCCACGCACCCCGAAGTCTAACACCAAAACAAACTATACATAAACAAGTAATGAACCTAAACATTTTATAACATTTAAAACTTAAATGAAAACATTAAATCCTAAAAAAAACTAAACCACTAATTTGATGAAAGCTAAATGTTCAATTTATTTTCAAAACTTTAAAGTTCCAACAAGGACACCCCAGACTAAACAAAATGCGGAAACAAAATAATCGTGTCTACAAGACTCAACAAAAATGAAAACGACTGGACTCGATATCCCCATTGATCACGACATGTCACGAGACCCGTTGCCCTGCCGCCACCTGCCGCCACTTGCCGCGCTACTACACCCCAACACCTCTCTGATCTAACGTAGGTACTACAAAATTATAGAAATGAGAAGTAAGTCCAACTAGGACTTAGTGAGTAGATCAGTCCTCAATCATCCAATTCATCATCAAGTAAACACCAAAACAACATAAACATGCATTTGAACATAGCAGGAATATGAGGATGAATATCATAAGTCTACCACCACTATGAGCATGATAAATAACCACCAACAGGCGAATAAATATAACACATGAATAAAGTAATGCCAATGCAATGCCTCAATCACATGAATGCACCTCCTCAGACCCGTCGGTCACATAGCCACGTAGGGTAGGTAGATGGGTGGCCACCGAACTACCACCCAGCTCAGTGCCGTCTCTTCGGGGCTTGCTCTCCCCTCACCGACACTGGCTCTTTCGATGTGTCTCTTTGGGGCATACGTTCCCCTTACCGGTTGGGTCTCTGGACTGTCTCTTTGGGGTATGATCTCCCCTTACCAGTCGGACTTCCGGAATAAGGCCAACGCTGTCTCTTTGGGGCATACCCTCCCCTCAACAATGAGGCTTCCGGGAAATGCAACAAGCACATCACAACATCACACACACGTATATAAACATAAAATAATGTGTGCTATCAACATGTGATAAAGGGTATGTCTAGGGCATACCTCAACGTCCACCTCCTCTTGTCATACATCATAATCACACACACACACACACACACACACACACACACACACACACACACACATATATATATATATATATATATATATATATATATATATATAAATAGTGCTCATAATTCATGATCTCACAACATAAATAAACAACCATGAAATAGGAATATAGCACATCCAACATTGTAAGAAGCAAGTATATCATGAAAATAATGCAAAAGGAAATTTAACAATAAAATTAATGGAATGGAACAACAAGATAATATTTCGACATTGGATAACACTAATCTAGGATAAGATTCACCTTATCAACTATTAAAACAACGAATCAACTCAGATTGGAACCATAAAAACGTATTAAATATGATTTTTTAACTCGGTACGCAAAACGAGGCATCGACCGCCTACTGCTTTCAAAATTCGGAGGTCTGACGGTGAAACAGACCTCGCCAATAAATCCAGAATGTCGATTAGTTAAAAATTCATATATAATATAATTATTACTAACTTTAAAGCCTCCATAAAAATTATTTAGAATAATAAAGAAATACCTTAAATTCCATCTAATAAATCACTATTACGAATGAATATAACAGTGTTACAACTCAACAATAAATCACTATTACGAATGATGCAATCTCAACTCTTCATCTAATAATGATGAAAGCTCAACCCTTCATCTAAACAATGATGCAATCCCAACCCTTCATCTAAACAATGATGCAATCCCAACCCTTCACCTAAACCATGATGATATCTCAACCCTTCATTTAAACATGATGAAATCTCAACCCTTCATCTAAACATGATAAAATCTCAACCCTTCATCTAAACATGATGAAATCTCAACCCTTCATTTTTATCATGGTCGTAGGGGGAGCTCGACGCCGATGACATGAAGTCGCTACCAAGTGGCGGTGGCATCCCATCCGCCACGCACGACTGCCCTCAACTAGCTGCCGCACCTGGCAGAGGTTGCTTGCGTGCGTGGCAGCGACACCTCGCCGGGCGTCGCTACTCGCCACGGTTGACTCCGACTGGGAACCAGCCATGATGTGGCTTAGCGGAAACATCCACAACAATGCCGGCCAGCACTATAGCCGACGGCCGCGAGTCCGAGCATGAGAAAGACGACACAAAACGACGATGAAACTACACAAATCGACAACGAAACTCTAAATTCGAAATTTTCAATAAGCAAGAATACACCATATCTCGTCAAATCTCAGAGGAACGACAAGAAATCTCAGATATATAAATCTACAAAATGTCTCGATAAAAATCTCATCCTAAAGCCAAGGTTGCCCTACACGAAAAGGAAAATGATGCAAACAACGAAAACCCCGTGACATAGGAGCGGCGGCATGAATGGCGGAATTGGGGAAAAGGGCTAAATCCACTCACTTCTTTGGAGAAGACGGGACTGAAGAAGTCATGTCGGATCTTCCTTCAATTGGCACCGACGAACTCGTGGAATTCCGGCTCCAGCGGCTCCTCCTCCTCCTAGGCGGTACCCTCTTTCTCCTCTCTCCTTTGCCTCGGGTGGCATGCGGCTAAAACCCCTGGCCGCACACCCCAGGCTCTAATTTATAGACACTGGTTGGGTGCAAATGACTAAAATGCCCCTAGCTAAGTTATCTGACTTAAACAGCCCATATCTAACATGTTCTAAGTCCGATTCGAGTTCCAATTGAACCTCTAAATTTATGTCGAGACCCTCTATCATTCTAGAATGATAAATAACATAAAAATGGAAAATAAAATTTTTCTAAATTTTTTTTCTTTGCATTAAATGCTTACCCGGGTCTAATCCCGAAGCTTTTCGCCAATCCGCGCTAACTCGGCCTATGGTCCCCTGCTCAAGAATAAAATATTATTATTAAAATTTTGGGCATTACAACATGCATGTAAGAATCATGGAGGAGAAATAGCAGAGATGAAACATTAGAAGTATAGAAATGTCACATTGAAATATTATATTCTTTTAGAGAACGTTGGTAATTACTAATTACTATTCCTATTGCAAAAAAGATTTATGCATATACTGTAATAGTCTTTAGTGTTTCACTAATTATTGGCAATATTGTAATCTTTCAAAAACTTCTCGACAAAAAAAGTAAAATACTTTTTGATTAATATATTTAGATTTACATTTGGGATATTTATATGAAAATACATACAAACATCGGAAATGATTTATAGGTCAATATTGAAGACAATTTAGTAAACGTGTTTCCTTTAAGTCTACCTAAACATTATTATCAGACATTTTTACGCACAAACCTAATAATTATTTTATCAAATAAAATGTTGATGAAATAATGTGGAACTTTCTAAAAAAGCAAGTTTTCGTAAATAAACAAAATTAAATTGAAGCTTCCATTTCATATTTAGTTTTTTTTGCACGAAGCATAGAATATTTGGTGCGTAATTTTTATCACACTAATATTTTGTCATGAACCATAATATATTAAGTACTTTGTAATTTATTTTCATCATGTATAAAACATTTCAAATGATTTAGGCAGGGTGCGCCAGGTCTGTGCTATAGTGCAACGCACAAGCAACACAAGAGAGACCAGGTAGCAAGCTACTGTGATGGATGCTCCCCCCCAAAAAATAAATTTAACATCATAGTGGAACGATGGTCTATGAACCATAATATATTAAGTACTTTGTAATTGATTTTCATCATGTATAAAACATTTCAAATGATTTAGGCAGGGTGCGCCAGGTCTGTGCTATAGTGCAACGCACAAGCAACACAAGAGAGACCAGGTAGCAAGCTACTGTGATGGATGCTCCCCCCCAAAAAATAAATTTAACATCATAGTGGAACGATGGTCTATGTATCAGATATTAAACTAATAAGAATAGATACTACACTTGATCTTAGCCAAAAGGCCGAGAAAGGTATGAGTTTTTACATGGACATGCCTCTTCTTTTATAATGCCTCTCTTACTTGTGGATGACTAAGCAGACAATGTGGGATTATTTGCTGAGGGCACTCTCTGATCTCTTCCTCACAAAAGTTTGTAAAGTTATGTTATTACGTAAAATTTTAATGAATAACGACACAAGTCTTGGGATTTATTGCACATAACAAATCATGCTCATTTCATTACCTAATGATTACACAATATATTTCTCTAATTGTGAAGTCTTCTCTCCAAATAGTCTCTGCATACTTGAACTACAAAATGTTGAAGCTTCGAAAGTTTCTTCCATGTTCATGTGAGAGATCATTGATCTTGTCGCTGATGGCAAATTGTGATATCATTGGGGAAGAGACCATGAAGAACACATGCATGTAAGAATCATGGAGGAGAAATAGCAGAGATGAAACAGTAGAAGTATTGAAATGTCACATTGAAATATTATACTCTTTGAGAGCATGTTGGTAATTACTAATTACTATTCCTATTGCAAAAAAGATTTATGCATATACTGTAATAGTCTTTAGTGTTTCATTAATTATTAGCAATATTGTAATCTTTCAAAAACTTCTCGAGAAAAAAGAAAAATACTTTTTGATTAATATGTTTAGATTTATGTTTGAGATATTTATATGAAAATACATACAGACATCGAAAACGATTTATAGGGCTACATTGAAGATAATTTAGTAAAGGTGCTTCCTTTACGTCTACCTAACATTATTATCAGATATTTTTACGCATAAACCTAATAATTATTTTATCGAATAAAATATTGATGAAATAATGTGGAACTTTCTTAAAAAGCAAGTTTTTATAAATAAACAAAATTAAATTGAAGATTCCATTTCGTATTAAGTATATTTTCGAACGAAGCATGCAATATTTGGCACATAATTTTTATCATACTAATATTTTTGTCATGAACCATAATATATTAAGTACTTTGTAATCGATTTTCATCATGTAATAAACATTTCAAAAGATTTGGGCAGGGTGCGCCAGGTCTATGTTATAGTGCAACGCACAAGAGACACAAGAGAGACAGCTACTGTGATGGAATGTCCCCCTAAAAAAATAAATTTAATATCATAGTAGACCGATGGTCCACGTATCAGATATTAAACTAGATATTAAACTGATAAGAACAGATATTACATTTGATCTTAGCTAAAAGGCCAAAAAAAGTATGAGTTTTTACATGGACATGCCTCTTCTTTTATATTTCCTCTCTTATTTGGGGATGACTAAGCAGATGATGTCGGATTATTTGCTGAGGGCACTCTTTGATCTCTTCTTAATTAACAAAAGCTTTTGTATCGCTCCTCTTAGTAATTGCACACTATGTAAAGTTACGTTATTACGTAAATTAAATTTGGATGTTGGATTCATGTTGGGGTAGAACCGAGTTCGTAGGTTCAATCAGGGCTCGATTCGGATGCGGGTTGAGTCGGGTAGAGGACTTAAGTGAGGAGGGCATTTTTGTTAAATAAAATAAAATAAAACTCTCACCCCCAGCCACCGTACGGCTCAACATGAGTCGCACGCTGATCGAGGTGGGCGAGAGGAGGGAGAAATAGAGAGGGCGGAGCCGGGGCTTGGTGTCGTCGCCGGAGATCGGAATCATCTTCATCTCATCCTTTTCCATTCAAATCAAAGGTGAGTAGTTAAACCTCAACGTGTAGGGTAAGGTCTTGGCTGAACCTTGTGGATGTGGTGAATCGAGATTTTTCCTTGTGGATTCTTGATGTTAGATGATGTTTCTTGGATTCTTGACTCGTGTTCTTCGTCAATGTCTTGATTCTTGTGTTCAGCATCGGATTTCTTGTGGTTTTGGGGGTTGGCCGATTGGTGAGGAAAGGGAAAAGATCATGCCAAAATTTTCTCCAATCCTCTTGTGCTTATATCCTTGTAGATCTATCCTTAAGCATACTTATGATCTTAAGGGAAATTGATAGAGGTCTTGATCGAGTAAATGGGTTTCCCCAAAACCCCCAGGGCCGGCCTTGTGATGGTTTTCCCCAATTGGAGGGATCGGCCGAGTGAGGGAAGAGGGAAGCTAGAATTAGAAAGACATAACTTCTAGTTGATTGACAATTAGATAAGAGGTATTCTAAAGTTGAAAAAAATAAAACAAAATTATGCTTGGGTAGTGAAGGGCCATGGCCGAACACCTTACTATTGGTTGTAGGTGCAAGGACCGGCCGAGCAAGAAAAATCTACATTTTATTATCGAGATCATAGTTTAGGGAACATAGATTTTGATGTTGTGCTAATTATGATTCTTATTATATTGTGTAGATTGTTTACTTGCCTCGAGATATGCTAGATAGTTTCCTACATAATTTTATGCTTGCTGGAATTCGTTCCTATAAGCTGTAATTAAATGTTTAATTGCTGGAATTTATTTCTATAAGTTGTAATTAAATATTTAATTGCTGGAATTATTGTCCATAGGCTGTCTTAAATTATTATTGCCGTGATTAATTAATTATTTAATGATGTGTTTATCTATGCGCATGCTGAAATAGTTTATTTGATGCTATATTTATCATGACCGAGCAGTTGATAAACACTAGATGCTATGTTTAGCGATACAAATATAAATAAG
Source organism: Canna indica (assembly GCA_034359265.1). Classification (NCBI taxonomy): domain Eukaryota; kingdom Viridiplantae; phylum Streptophyta; class Magnoliopsida; order Zingiberales; family Cannaceae; genus Canna; species Canna indica. The sequence goes on from CP136894.1 coordinate 18,571,673, forward strand.
TGTATGGCACGACACTTTTGGATGACGGACACGTGATATGAGTTAGGCATCATACTTTTTTCCATTGTAGTAGTTATGAAACTAGAAATACTAGAGACACTTATAAGGATGGAAAAGGGGGAAACCTTATTCTCATGATGAGAATGGATAAATTGTAGTAGATTGTCATACTATAGTCCCCATGAGGATGAGAAAAATTGAGAAAAAAATAACATCACAAGAAAAACAGGCATCAGTGACAGATTTTTAGTGACGGAAAAATCCGTCACTGATGCTTAAAAATCCGTCACTGAAGGGTATCAGTGACGGAAATTTACGTCACAAATTCCGTCATTGAAACTCTCGTGGCTAATGCTTCATTTGCTCTTTTGCGACGGGTGTGTCCATCAAAAAAATCTGTGACGAAAAAATTTTCGTCACAAAATCCGTTACTGATGTCGATGATCGAAAATAAATTTTCTGTCACTAATTATGATATTAATTATAATTTTTATTAATAAAAATATATCAACTATATTATATTATAGATTGTTATAATATAATAGTATATTATAATAATATAATAAAATATTATAATAATCAATAATGATATTACATTATATTATTATTTATACTTTTCTAATATTTTTAATAAATTTATAAAAGATAGCATGATAGTAAACTTTTTACTCATGAGGTGTCAATTTATAAAATTTAAGAAAATTAGGAGAGAAAAAAATTGATCCATATGGGACTAAAAAAATTATATTTATAATGGTTAAGAATAAGTAAAAAATTATTTTTAACCCATGTGGGACTAAATATGATAAAATTTGTTTTACTAATATTTAGTTTAATTTTGTGTCGGAATTCTATTTTCGTCACTGATCTATCACTGTTATGTGGTGGCTCAGTGACGGATCTGCGAGGGATATGAAGAAAAAAAATTCAGTGACAGATTAGTGTCGGAAAATTAGTGACGGAAATGAAATCCGTCACTATTCTGTCACTAATGCTATTTATTAAAAAAATTAGGCCAAATTGATAAAAAAAAAATATGTGACTAATTTGTGACGGAATCATCTTGTGTCGGATTTTCCGTCACTATTTTGGAAAAAAGAAAGTTCATTTCACGCCATGACAAATCTGTCACAGTTTGCGACGGATTTTAGCCGTCACAAAATTTCCGTCACTAATGCTCATTTTTCTTGTAGTGTAAATTAATGTATCCTGGGTAAGGCTAGATACGGGCGCAAGCCCGGTATAGTATTTTATTACTATGGAACATATGAGTGAATTATGTATTGTGCTTGTGATGGATGGGCTGAGAAGCATCTCTAGCTGATATGGCTATTGCCCGACTCAGCAAGTCGATGAGGGGCTTGAGATTGCACCGGTGAGCCAAGCTGGTGTTAGACCCGAGTGGCGGGGGTCTTGAGGTTGCGTCAATGGGCAACGCTGACGTTAGACCCGAGTTGTTTGGGTTGGATGAGATATTCCCAACCCGGTTGGGGCACTGGAAACTAGATGACCATCCTAGTTGAAGGGCCTGGGATTTGGTTCGCTATGTGCGGATGTGAACTTGACTTAATTATTCCTTATGTGGATGGATGTGTTTCATGGGCCGGTTAGAGCTAAGTGGACTTGTGATATGTGATTGGCCGGCTTGGGCCAATTGATGTTTTAAATCCCAAAGATTATAATTAGTTGAATTAATTCCTATTGTTATATATATTTATGCCTAGGATTTACGTGGAGGTTTGGTAGAACCATTCACTAAGTTCCTCATGGATTCACGATTTGTTTGATTTTATTTTGCAGAGCCTGACCAGTGAGGTATTGGCTAGTTGGACATGTCGCAGCTGGAGGGGCAAACGACACCGCTGATCTCGTAGCAGGCTGAGTTAGAGATTCGTTGTCGTGTTGAGTTTTTCTTTTCATGCATTGAGTCGTGTTGTTAGTGACATTTGGAGTTTGTAGTCCTTTGAACAAAGTATATATTTTATTTCAATGGATTTATTTGCTTTACATGTTGGTCTTATTGTTATACATTATCTGCGTGGTTTGATTGCATGAGTTAGACTTCAAGGTATAGTCACATATCCTTGCCGGTCACGTGACCCTGAGTTGGGGCGTGATAAAGTGGTATGAGAGCATCAAGTTAGGTCTTGACTACGACTTAGAGTCTGGGTACCATAGAAGGCATAGCTAGCATGTCGATATACGGTGTGGTTATGTTACGAGATTAGGCGGCCAAGTTTGCACCTCAACGCGTCATGTGGTTAGTAATTTAATAGTTTTATGAATAAATTACTTGATTTTGTTGATGTCTCTTTTCTTAAAATGCTACTGTGATGGAGACTTATAATGCTGCGTTGAGCGGCAGTGGCAGTAATTCCATGGAGCGTGAGGGCCGAGACCGAGGCCGAGCTCGTGAGAGAGAGCCGCAGGCATAGGAGGATGTGGGAAGGATCCCATAGTTGCGCAGTTGCAGGCCCAAGTGGTCGAGTTGACTGAGGTGCTCCACAGGGAGCAAGAGTTAAGGTAGCAGCAGCCGCAACCTGTACCGGTGGTACCGGAGGTGCTCAAGCTAGTTTTGTCGGCGGGCAAAGTTCCTAGGGCAGCCACATACACAAATTTTGTCAAATTGAAGGCATCGGAGTTCACTTGGACAAATCAGTACGTGGAGGTCACCAGTTTCCTTGGCGATTGCTATGAGCTTTGTGCAGAACTCAATTGCTCCTCTGAGGCGGCTGGTCGTAAGGTTGGACTACAGCTGAGATGATCGGCCAAGGAGTGGCTTCATAGCTTGAGAGATCATAGGGGTATGGGTGCACCACCCCCTAGTTTTTAGGAGTTCAAGGTCGCCATTGTGGAGCGGCACATGCCGAGGAGCGTCTGCGATAGGCGGGCGAAGGAGTTTGAGTTACTGCGCAGACTGGCGGCATGACAGTGCTAGATTATGAGATGGACTTTACTCGACTCTCGAAGTACCACCTTACTTTGGTGGCGACTGAGACCTCCAAGATCAAGAGATTCGTCGAGGGGCTCAGAGTGCATATCAGCAGGCTCATCCATTACACTGAGGACACTACTTTCGCTCAGGTGGTGGATAAGGCGCTCCGGAAGGAGGCATTGGTGTCATTCGAGAAACATGATGGGCCCCAAAGAAGAAGTTCTGGCCTCAAGGATCTAGAGGTCGGCCCTTGCATTCTGAGGGGACCGTGGCAGCGGCAGATCATCGGTCGAGTAGAGGGCACAATGGTTCCAAGGGCCGTGGAGGCCCAGGACCGGTGGCGTCTCGGTAGGCAGGGTTAGAGAGTGCACTACAGAAGACTGAGATGCTGCAGTGTGGTCGTTGTGGCAGGAGGCACTAGGGAGATAGCTATGGCTGCACAGATGCATGCTTCGAGTGTGGGTAGGTTGGGCACTTCAAGAAAGACTGTCCGGACAAAGGTGGTCAGAGATCTGAGCAGTTTAGGGGGAAAGCTTCGATGTTAGTTGGTTTTCTAGCTCAGAAGAGTCAGGCACAGAGCAGAGGACAATAGACTAGTCATCCTGAGAGGCCTTCTGCACGGGTGTATACTACGAACCGTGATGGCACTAAGGCAACAAGGGCAGTGGTGACAGGCAATCTTATTGTTTGTTCATCTGCTGCATTTGCGTTATTTGATCCGGGTGCCACGCACTCCTTCGTATATGTTATTTGTGCCTCTAAATTGCTGGGGGAAACCCTCCTTGCTTGATGTGCGCCTTATGTGGTGTCAACGCCTACGCGCGATGCTATTCTGGATGAGACGGTCTTTCGAGACTATGAAGTGTTCATCTGTGGACACGTCTGTGGACACATGTTGAAGGCGGAGTTGACACTTCTGCCGATGCTGGAGCTGGATGTGATACTTGGCATGGATTGATTGGCGAATCATTTCGCATCAGTAGATTGCATGACCAAGATTATTACCTTCAACAAACTCGGATTGCCACAGTTTACCTTCCAAGGAGACGGAAGGGGGGGACCCTATTGAGGTTATATCAACTCTGAAGGCTCGCAAGTTACTTGTGGGTGGCTATCAGTCCTTCCTAGCCTTTATTTCTGTGGCAGAGGAGGACAAGGGTACGACTGGATATGTTGGGGGAACACATGTGGTTTGTGAGTTCCCTAACATATTTCCCGAGGAGTTGCCGGGTTTGCCGCCAAAAAGAGAGATTGAATTTTGCATCGACTTGCAGCCTAGGTGAAGCCAATTCCTCCTTATCGGATGGCACCGACTGAGCTAAAAGAGTTGAAGTCACAGTTGTAGGAACTGCTAGATCTGGGCTTTATACGCTCGGGTGTTTCTTCATGGGGCGCTCCGGTGCTCTTCGTTTAGAAGAAAGATGGGTCTATGCGCATGTGCATTGATTATCAGTAGCTTAACAAGGTGACAGTTAAAAATCATTACCCGCTGCCTAGGATTGATGACCTGTTCGATCAGCTCCAAGGGGCACAGTGGTTTTCGAAGATTGATTTGAGATCTGAATATCACTAGTTGAGAATCCGGGATTGCGATGTGCCCAAGACCGCTTTCAGGACGAGATATGGCCACTTTGAGTTCTTGGTCATGTCCTTTGGGCTGACAAATGCACTGATAGCTTTCATGGATTTAATGAACCGAGTGTTCAAGGAGTACCCGGACAAATTTGTGATTGTCTTTAATGACGACATCTTAGTTTACTCCAGGAGCAGGGAAGAGCACTCTAAGCATCTGAGGATGGTTCTGGAGACCCTCAGGGAGCATAGGTTGTATGCCAAGTTCTCAAAGTGCGAATTCTGGTTGGAGAGTGTAGAGTTCCTGGGCCATGTAGTGTCTAGGGAAGGGGTGAAAGTAGACCCCGTAAAGGTGGAGGTAGTTCAGAATTAGAGGCGGCCAACTAGTATGACAGATATCCGTAGTTTCTTGGGATTGGCCGGTTATTATAGAATGTTTGTGGAAAATTTCTCTAAGATTGCGGCACCATTGACTCGTATGACCCAGAAGAAGGTCAAGTTTGAATAGGACGACAATTGTGAGGAGAGCTTTCAGAAGCTCAAGGACTCCTTGACGTCGGCGCTAGTGTTAGCTGTACCCTCAGGTTTAGGAGGGTTTGTAGTATACTGTGATGCCTCTTGGATCAGTTTGGGTTGCGTCTTGATGCAGTATGGTCGGGTGATAGCTTATGCATCCCGCCAGTTGAAAAATCATGAGAGGAATTACCCGACGCATGACCTGGAGCTAGCAACAGTGGTTTTTGCATTGAAGCTGTGGCACCATTACTTGTATGGCGAGGCCTGTGAGATTTACACTGATCACAAGAGTCTCTAGTACTTGCTTACCCAGAAGGAGTTGAACCTCTGGCAAAGGAGGTGGCTCAAGCTCTTGAATGACTATGATTGCACGATCATGTACCACCCTGGGAAGGCAACTACAGTGGCAGATGCCTTGAGCAGGAAATCCATGGGCAGTTTGGCACACTTGGCGGTCGGGAGGAGGCCGTTGGCTCGAGACTTGGCCATGTGTTCAGATGATGAGACTGTCCTAATCGTATCAGATTCTAAGGCTTTGGTGGCACACATGCGAGTGTAGTCCACTCTGGTAGACATGTTGCGAATGGCGCTGGGTGAGGATGCCTTTTATTCCTTGACTAAGGATCTGGTCAGGAGAGGTGACGCTGATGATGGTTACAGAGTCGACTCCGAGGATGTCCTGAGATTCAGGGATAGAATTGTGGTGCCTGATATGATGGAGGTTCGCAGACATGTACTAGAGATGGGCCACCATTCCACATACACGATGCATCGAGGGGCCACGAAGATGTACCGAGATCTGAGGCAACATTACTGGTAGAGGGGGATGAAGAGAGAGGTAATTGAGTTTGTGTCTAAGTGTTTGGTCTGCCAGCAGGTGAAGGTCGAGCACTTGACGCCGGTAGGGTTGCTTCAGAACTTGGAGGTACTTGAGTGGAAATGGGAGACGATAACCATGGATTTTGTGACCGGGCTGCCAAGGTCCAGAAAGGGCAACAACTCTATTTGGGTTGTAGTTGATCGGCTGACTAAGACCGCACACTTCATACCGATCAAGACAACCTTTTCGGTTGAGTAGTATGCCGAATTGTTTCTGGACCGAATTGTAGCATATCATGGACGACTTGAGAGCCAAGTAGTTCTACTCTTCTACCATTGTAATCTCTTCTCCACCGTTTCAATATATTTTCCTCCATCCTATTTCGAAAATATATTTCCACTTCTCATTTCGACTCAGTGTTCTTCGCAGCCCGTAGTCGAAATCGAGCGACGCGCGCAATTATCCGCATTTCCCATCTTGGTATCAGAGCCTTGTGCTCCTTATTTCTTCGTATGATCTTGGTAGTTCCACACAAATTCTTAATTTGCTAGTTGAGAGGCTGTTCATTTCGTTCGTTCTTCGTCGATCTTGAGAGCTTGAGATCGGAAGCTTGGGAGACGTGTACTCAGAGTAGGCGATAAAGTGAGGGAAAAAGTACTCAAGGGGAGGAAAAGTACCGTGACGTTCGTAATTCTGAGAAGGCACCCAAGTGAAAGATTAAAGAGTTCAATGAGTTCGATTGAAGAATTGACTGAGATTCGGCCTTGACTGCAAAAAGAAGAATTTCTTTGAAAGATCTAGAAGAGATTAAACCAGAGCGCGTCCATATCTACTTCGAAGTACATGGAAATTGAGAGGAAGGCAGAAGCAGCAGACGAACTCTCTACAAGTCTCGCATTGGATGATTTCTATGATGACCTCGACGAGGACATGCAGGTCATCTTGCAACTGGCCGCGATCGAGCCGGAGCCAGGTTGCTCTTACTCCCATGAAGACAGAAGATCTAGGAGGGACCATGCCCTCATGGCGGTATGTACCTGGGATGATGATTATGAGCTCAACGCTGAGGACGACCCAGGAGTCATCGGGAATATCATGACGCTCGGGATGACTCTCCGAGCCGAGCGCGAAGATCCACCTCCCCGGTGGGATGAATCCGACGACGAGGAAGAGATTAGATGGACTAATCTCTATTTTACAGAAGCTGGGGACTTAAATTTTAAAAATTTACGTCCAGATTCTGACCATCCCACGACCGCAGAAGACAACCGGGGCCAAAATTCTAAAAATTTATGTCCTGTTCCAACCAAGGACCGCCCCGAGGAAGACGAAGACATGCCGACGAGATAGCCCTCATGTCGGTAACTGTGGTAAATTGTTTCCGGCGGTTACCACTTCCGCTGCTGAAGCCGTTTAAATTTCAAATTAATCCGAGATGAGGAATCTCTGAGACGTTCATCGGCTTCATTCTTCATACGCAGATTCATCCTCCTAGGTCATATACAGTTCGTAGAATCTGCCTGGCTGGATATTTTCCCTTCCTCAGGAGTTCGGCGTCTAGCCAATTTTTCGGCTCTGGGATAGGATTTTTAAAGTTTTTCCCAGATTTCCCCTCACCTTCTTCGAAAGTTGAAAGTTCAGACGAAAATGAAGATGAAGACCTGGAGGTACTCAGACACCTCATATCACTTCAAGTCGAAGAAAATGATGACAAACCACCTAAGTGGGACACGTCAGAAGACTCTGACAATGACGATGAAGAAAATGGGTGGAAACTCAGACACCTCATATCACTTCAAGTCGAAGAAAATGATGACAAACCACCTAAGTGGGACACGTCAGAAGACTCTGACAATGACGATGAAGAAAATGGGTGGAACCCATTTTTCTTTGGGAGGGAAGGGGAGAATGATAAATCCCAAAACCTAACCCAATCTGAAATTGCTTATGCTGCAGAGATGGAATATCCTATGATCAAGAAGCTCATAGACAAAAGGACAGAAGCAGATCGGGGTACCCAGTTCACAGCTCGGTTTTGGTAGTCTTTTCAGGAGGCCCTGGGTACTCAGGTGTGGTTTAGCAATGCGTTTCATCCGCAGACCAATGGTCAGTCGGAGAGGACTATCCAGACATTGGAGGACATGTTGAGAGTCTGTGTGTCGGATCAAGATGATGGCTGGGAGAAGCACTTACCCCTGATTGAGTTTGCTTAAAATAACAGCTATCAGAGTAGTATTGGTATGGCTCCTTTCGAGGCCCTTTATGGGCAGAGGTGCAAGTCGCCAGTGGGATAGTTTGAGGGGAGGGGGGGGGGGAATCCCTCATGGTGGGTCCTGACTTAGTTGAGGAGGCGGTTGAGAAAGTGAAGCTGATCAAAGAAAGACTGTTGGCAGCTCAAAGTCGCCAGAAAATGTATGCGGATGGAAATGCCAGAGAGGTAGAGTTTGCTGAGGGTGACATGGTGTTCCTGAAGGTTTCCCTTATGAAATGGGTGGTGAGGTTTGGGAAAAAGGGGAAATTGAGCCCTAGGTTCATTGGGTCGTTCCATATTCTCAAACGGAGGGGCGCTTTGGCATATGAGTTGGCCTTACCGCCTAGCATGGACAAAGTTCATCCAGTTTTCCATGTGTCTATGCTGAAGAGGTATGTCTGAGATGAATCCCATATGATTGAGCCTACCGAAGTTGAGGTGGATACAACAGTCTTGTACGAGGAGAGACCTGTAGAGGGGCTTTACCAACATATTAGGAAACTGATATCCAAGGAGATTCCCTTGGTGAAGGTTAGGTGGGAGCACCATACTGGGCATGAGGCTACTTAGGAGGTGGAGCAGGACATGAGAGAGAGTTACCCCTCTTTATTTGAGAATGTGATAAGTCCTTATGCTTTGCTAAAATTCGAGGATGAATTTTTCTTATCGGGGGAAGATTGTAATATCCGAAAATTTCTAATTTGAATTTTGTTTTATTCAGTAAGCCGATTCGGGGACGCGCTGGGATCAGTCGTGAGATCGCCGCGATTAGAAGGTCTAGCCGTGTATTTAATTAAATGCAAGGCTCTAAATTTTGTGCTATTATAAATTAAACTTGTAAAAAAAGAAAACCACACCCCCAGCCACCATACGACTCAAGAGGAGCTGCACGGGGATCGAAGTTGGCGAGAGGAGGGAGAAATAGAGAGGGTAGCGCCGGGGCTTGGTGTCGTCGCCAGAGATCGAAATCGTCTTGATATCGTCCTTTTCCCTTCAAATCAAAGGTGAGTGGTTAAACCTCAAAGTGTAGGTAAGGCCTTGGCCGAACCTTATGGATGTGATGAATCGAGATTTTTCCTTGTGGATTCTTGATGTTAGATGATGTTTCTTGGATTCTTGACTCTTGTTCTTCGTCTCATCGATGTCTTGATTCTTGTGTTCGACATCGGATTTCTTGTGGTTTTAGGGGTTGGCCGATTGGTGAAGAAAGGGGAAAGGTCATGTCGAAATTTTTCCCAATCCTCGAGTGCTTATATCGTTGTAGATCTATCCTCAAGTATGCTTATGATCTAAAGGGAAATTGATAGAGGTCTGGATCGAGTAAATGGGTTTCCCCAAAACCCCCAGGGCCGGCCTTGTGATGGTTTTCCCCAATTGGAGGGGTCAGCCGAGTAAGGGAAGAGGGAAGCTAGAATTAGAAAGGCATAATTTCTAGTTGATTGACAATTAGATAAGAGGTATTTTAAAGTTGAAAAAATAATAAAACAAAACTATGCTTGGGTAAGGAAGGGCCATGGCCGAACACCCTACTAGTGGTTGTAGGTGTAAGGACCGGCCGAGCAAGAAAAATCTACATTTTATTGTCGAGATCATAGTTTAGGGAACATAGATTTTGATGTTGTGCTAATTATGATTCTTATGATGTTGTGTAGATTGTTTACTTGCCTCGAGATATGCCAGATAGTTTCCAACATACTTTTATGCTTGATGGAATTCATTTCTATAAGCTGTAATTAAATGTTTAATTGCTGGAGTTTATTTCTATAAGCTATAATTAAATATTTAATTACTAGAATTATTGTCCATAGGCTCTCATAAATTAATACTGTTGTGATTAATTATTTAATGTTGTGTTTATCTATGCGCATGCTGAAATAGTTTATTTGATGCTATATTTATCATGAACGAGCTGTAGGTAAACACTAGATGCAATGTTTAGCGATACAAGTATAAATAAGTACGTGTATGACACCACACTTGTGGATGACAGAAATGTGATATGAGTTAGGCATCATACTTTTTTCATTGTAGTAGTTATGAAACTATAAATACTAGAGCGGATGGAAAAAGGGGAAACCTTATTCTCATGATGAGAATGGATAAATTGTAGTAGAGATTGCCATACTGTAGTCCCCACGAGGATGAGAAAAATTGAGAAAAAAATAAATTGATGTAGCCCGGGTACGGCTGGATATAGGCGCAAGCCCGGAACAATATTTTATTACTGTGGAACAAATGAGTGCATTGTGTATTGCTTGTGATGGCTGGGCTAAGAAGTGTCTCTAGTCGGTACGGCTATTGCCCGACTCAGCAAGTTGATGAGGGGTCTTGAGATTGCAGTAGTGAGCCAAGCTGGTGTAAGACCCGAGTGGCGGGGGTCTTGAGATTGCGTCAGTGGGCAACACAGACGTTAGACCCAAGTTGTTTGGGTTGGATGAGATATTCCCAACCCGGTTGGGGCACCGGAAACTAGATAACCATCCTAATTGAAGGGCGGGGGATTTGGTTCGCTATGTGCGGATGTGAACTTGACTTATTTATTCCTTATGTGGATGGATGTATTTCATGGGCCGATTAGGGCAAAGTGGACTTGTGATATGTGATTGGCCGGCTTGGGCCAAGTGATGTTTTGAATCCCAAAGATTATAATTGTTTGAATTAATTCATATTGTTATATATATTTATGCCTAGGATTTATGTGGAGGTTCAGTAGAACCACTCACTGAGTTCCTCATGGACTCACAATTTGTTTGATTTTGTTTTGCAGAGCCTGACCAGTGAGGTATTGGCTAGTTGGACATGGCGCAGCTAGAGGGGCAAACGACTCGCTGATCTCATAGCAGGCTGAGTTAGAGAGTCATAGTCGTGTTGAGTTTTTCTTTTCATGCATTGAGTCGTGTTTTTAGTGACATTTGGAATTTGTAGTCCTTTGAACAGAGTATTTATCTTAATTATTTCAGTGGATTTATTTTCTTTACATGTTGGTCTTATTGCCATACATTATCTGTGTGGTTTGATTGCATGAGTTAGGTTTCAGGATATAGTCACATATCCTGGGCCGTCATGTGACCCTGAGTTGGGGCGTGATAAAGTGGTATCAAAGCATCAGGTTAGGTCTTGACTATGACTTAGAGTCTAGGAACCGTAGGAGGCATAGCTTGTATGTCGACATATGGTGTTGTTGTGTTATGAGATCAGGCGGCCAAGTTTGCACCTCAGCGCGTCATGTGGTTAGTAATTTAAAAAATTTATGAATAGATTACTTGATTTTCATGATGTCTCTTTTCTTAAAATGTCAGTGTGATGGAGACTTATAATGCTATGTTGAGCGGTTGTACCAGTAATTTCACGGAGCGTCAGGGCCGAGGCCGGGCCCGGGCCTGTGAGAGAGAGCCACAGGCACAGGAGGATGTGGGATAGGAATCCATAGTTGCGCAGATGCAGGCCCAAGTGGCCTTGTTGACTAAGATGAAATAGTAGAAGTATAGAAATGTCACACACAAATATCTTTGAGAACATTTTGGTAATTACAAATTATTATTCCTATTGCAAAGAAGATTTATGCTTATAATGTAATAGTCTTTAGTGTTTCACTAATTTTTGGCAATATTGTAATCTTTCGAACACTTCTCGAGAAAAAAGTAAAATATTTTTCCATTAATATATTTAGACTTATGTTTGAGATATTTATATGAAAATTCCTACAAACATCGGAAATGATTTATAGGGCTATATTGAAAACAATTTAGTAAACGTGCTTCCTTTAAGTCTACCTAACATTATTCTCAGACATTTTTATGCATAAACCTGATATGTATTTTATCGAAAAAAATGTTGATGAAATAATGTGGATCCTTCAAAAAAGGCAAGTTTATGTAAAAAAAACAAAATTAAATTGAAGCTTCCATTACGTATAGTTTCGCACGAAGCAAACAATATTTGGTACCTAATTGTTATCATGTATAATATACTAATATTTTGTCATGAACCATAATATATTAAGTACTTTGTAATTGATTTTCATCATGTATAAAACATTTCAAATGATTTGGACAGGGTGCGATAGGCCTGTGCTTTAGTACAACGCACAAGCGACACAAGAGAGACCAAGTAGCAAGCTACTGTGATGGACGCTCCCCCTAAAAAAGATAAATTTAATATCATAGTGGACCGATGGTCCACATATAAGATATCAAACTGATAAGAACAGATAGTACACTTGATCTTAGACAAAAGACCGAGAAAGGTATGAGTTTTTGCACGGACATGCCTCTTCTTTTATATTGCCTCTCTTACTTGTGGATGACTAAGCAGACAATGTGAGATTATTTGCTAAGGGCACTCTTTGATCTCCTCCTCACAAAAGCTTTTGTATCGCTCCCCTTAGGAATTGCACACCGTGTAAACTTATGTTATTACATAAAGTTTTAACGAATAACGACAAAAGTCTTGGGATTTATTGTACATAACAATTCATGCTTATTTATTACCCAATGATTACACAATATATTTCTCTAGTTGTGAAGTCTTCTCTCCAAATAGACTCTACATACTTGAACTACAAAATATTGAAGCTTCTAAAGATTAATAGCATAGATGAAATAGTAAAAGTATAGAAATGTCACATTGAAATATTATATTCTTTGAGAGCATGTTGGTAATTACTAATTACTATTCCTATTGCAAAAAAGATTCATGCATATACTCTAATAGACTTTAGTGTTACACTAATCATTGACAATATAGTCATCTTTCAAAAACTTCTCGAGAAAAAAGTGAAATACTTTTTTATTAACATATTTAGATTTATGTTTGGGATATTTATATGAAAATTCCTGCAGGCATCGAAAACAATTTATAGGGCTATAACAATTTAGTAAACACGCTTCCTTTAAGTCTACCTAACATTATTATCATACATTTTTATGCATAAACCTAATAAGTATTTTATTGAATAAAATATTGATGAAATAATGTGGAGCTATCTAAAAAGGCAAGTTTTTGTAAATAAACAAAATTTAATTGAAGCTTCCATTTCGTATTTAGTATATTTTCGCACCAAGCATACAATATTTGGTACTTAATTTTGATCATGTATAGTATACTAATGTTTTGTCATGAACTACAATATATTAAGTACTTTGTAATTGATTTTCATCATGTATAAAACAAAATGATTTGGGCGAGGTGCGCCAGGCATGTGCTATAGTGCAACGCACAAGCGACACAAGAGAGACCAAGTAGCAAGCTACTGTGATGGACGCTCCCCCTAAAAAAATAAATTTAATATCATAGTGGACCGATGGTCCACATATCAGATATTAAGCTGATAAGAACAAATACCACACTTGATCTTAGCCAAAAGGCCGAGAAAGGTATGAGTTTTTACATGGACATGCCTCTTCTTTTATATTGTCTCTTTTACTTGGGGATGACTAAGCAGACGATGTGGGATTATTTGCTGAGGGCGCTCTTTGATCTCTTCCCTACAAAAGCGTTTGTATCGCTCCTCTTAGGAATTGCAAATCGTGTAAAGTTATGTTATTACGTAAAGTTTTAACGAATAACGATACAAGTCTTGGGATTTATTGCACATAACAAATCAAGCTCATTTCATTACCTAATGATCACACAACATATTTCTCTAGTTGTGAAGTCTTCTCTCCAAATAGCCACTGCATACTTGAACTACAAAATGTTGATGCTTCGAAAGTTTCTTCCATGTTCATGTGAGAGATCATTGATCTTGTCTATGATGGCAAATGGTGATATCATTGGGGAAGAGACCATGAAGAACACATGTAAGAATCATGGAGGAGAAATAGTAGAGATGAAATATTCTTTGAGACCATGTTGGTAATTACTAATTACTATTCCTATTGCAAAAAAGATTTATGCATTACTAATTATTGGCACTCTTGTAATCTTTTAAAATCTTCTCGAGAAAAAAGTAAAATGCTTTTTGATTAATATATTTAAATTTATGTTTGGAATATTTAGATGAAATTTTTTGCAGACATCGGAAATGATTTATAGGGCTATGTTCATGCCTGAGGATCGGAGTAGCTCAGTCCATCTCAGTGTCTTTTCTTGTCAAGTGCAACTCCAGTAGGTGGGGCTGTAAAATACACTCCGACGCTCAAGTTAGTAGGACTCCAAGGAGAAGATAATAAAATTGTAACTTATGGTACCTGAGGAGTGTCGTGTATGTATTTATTGCAAGTGAAGGTGATGACGCCGCTTGGTAATCTCGCGGGGATGTTACTTAGAATAGGTCGAGGCTGATCCCGGAGATGGGGGGCTTGTAATGACGTATCCCTCGTGATAAGGAAGGACGTAGATGTCCATGAATAGTCGGGTGGAGCCCCCGGGCGAAACCATTTAGTCTGGCTCAAGTCTGGTTTAGGAGTTTGGCCGAGTGAAGCCCCCGGGTAGAGTCGTTGGGTTTGACTCAAGTTGGGTTGTGTGGTGATGTTGGGTCTAATCCGACCATGTCCAATAGTTCTAGTCTAGTCAAGGCTATATTGAAGACAATTTAGTAAACGCGCTTCCTTTAATTTTACCTAACATTATTATTAGACATTTTTTCGCATAAACCTAATAAGTATTTTATCGAACAAAATGTTGATGAAATAATGTGGAACTTTCTAAAAGGGCAAGGTTTTGTAAATAAACAAAATTGAATTGAAGCTTCCATTTCGTATTTAGTATATGTTTCTACTTGAGGATTAGAGTAATATGGTCCGGTTCGATTGTCTCTCCTAGTTAGGTTCAGACGGGGGGGGGGGGGGGGGGGGGAGGGGGGGAGTTAGTGGGACTCCAAGGTGGAGGTAATGGAATATGGAACTTCAATTATATCACACTGTCAGAATTGGGTTAACTGTCCCGTTAAAAAGCTGACGTGGCATCGATGACGTATCATTAGCTATTTATTTAATATTAAAAAATAAAAAGTAGCTGACGTGTCATCGGCTATTTATTTAATATAAAAAATAAAGACTAGCTGACGTGGCATCGATGATGTGTCATCAGTCATCGATGCCATGGCAGTTACTCTTTATTTTTTAAATTAAATAAATAGCTAATGACACGTCATCGATGCCACGTTAGCTTTTTAACGGGACAGTTAACCCAATTCTGACGGTGTGATATAATTGAAATGAATCAGGAGTTGATACTTGCATTTGAAACAAATGAAAAATCGTGATAGATTTCAAAATTTCGATAAAAATCGTGATATATTCATTAATTTACCCAAAATAAATTTAATATCATGATGGGCTGATGGCCCACATATTGATACGTATAAGATATATAGATATTATATTATATATAATATATAGTTATATCCGTATTAACTTATTGCACTTAATTATATATATAATCATGATTTTCTCTTATAATTATATGAGAGAAAAAAAGACTTCCCATATGTCCAATCTTTGATATAATTGGACATATGTCATGCATGTTAATTATATATAATTAGTAGTCCTTAAGAGATGTTAATTATATATATAATTATATCAATCAGTTCCAATCTTTAATATAATTAACTTAATTATATCAATCAGTTCATATGACTACAATAAATTGAACATATGGGGATGTCTTTTTTCTCTCTTAAGGACGCTCTTTTGTGTCGCTAATTAACTCGATGACGATATTTACAAGCGTATCAAATCATTATGTCCCAACAAATATTCCTTTGTGTTGGTGATTTCTAGTAGAGACGCATTTTAGTTGCGCCTCAAATACAACTCATGACACTTTTATTACATTTTTTAGTTGCGCCTAGGGATGAAACCAAGCAGAGGAGGTTTGAGCCTTGGCTCAATTTGGCTCAATTATATTTTACTCAGAGCTTGAGCCAAGCTGGGCCGTAACTTTATAAATCAAACCAAACCACCTGAATTTAATTAAATCAAAAAGCAACAAGTATTCATTGGTTCAACCTATTAGAACTAGCCAAGTTTGCATATTCTATATGCTTTGAGTTATGCATTTGCATGCATCCATATTTATAATCAAATAGTCAAGTTAGTTTTGAGAAGTTTCTAATGTGGGACTATTGTTGCATCAAATATAACCAAATGGTAAATTCTTTTTGAGAAGTTTCCAATGTTGGACTATTGTAGCATCAAATATAATTAAATTGAGACGCTATGAAAAAATGTGTCCCTAATTTTTTAGATGCTCATAATAAAGCGTCCATAATTGAAAAAAATGAGATGCCACGAGCAAATGCATCCCTAATTTTTGAGACGTTCATAATAAAGTGTCCCAAATTGGAAAAATTGAGACGCCGCAAAAAATGCATCCCTAATTTTTGAGACGCTCAAAATAAAACGTCCTAATTGAAAAAAATTGAGACATTATGAAAAAATATGTCCCTAATTGTAGCTGAGAAAAGGACACTTAAAGCGTCCTAAATTGTAATACCCGCAAATTTCCTAATTTTGTATAATTGTTTCAGCGAGAAAATTTGGACGCGCATTGGAGCGGGCCAAGTGAATCACCAGAGGGCATGATCATATAAAAAATTCAAGTAACCCATACATCAAAAGCCCAAGTACTATGCATGACTTTTTCAAATATTTCATTTGGCAAGGTACAATATATGTGTAATACCGGTGAAAAAATTTAACTTTGATTTATTGTGATTTCAACGGAGAAGTTTGGATGTGCGTCGGAGTGGGCCGAGTGAATCGTCGAAAAGCGCGATTTGAGGTACGACCCTTACGTGCAAGTGAAATTATTTTGTTTAAGTTGTTTGGATGTTAGATGTAGGCAGGACTCGCGACGAGTCCGGGGATCCGATCGGAACTCGAATTGGGTGAGTATAGACGCATATATGGCTCACTTAAGGATTAGGGGCATTGTTGTAATTTAAAAATAAAAATAAAATGGATGCCTAGGACCGTGAGATGGGGGAGCTACATGTTGGGGAAATGACCACACTAGAGGGGGGGTGAATAGTATGTTAACTAAACTTATCGCCTAAATTCGATTTTACACGTTTTCTTAAACTACTTAAGCAATTCACAATTTAGCGACTAAATTCGGAAGTGGTTAATGAAAAAACAATTAATACAAAATAATATATCAATACTAACATAATTATTTATAGTGGTTCGGCCTCAATGTCTACTCCACTACCTAAGCACTCCGCTTAGGATTTCCAAACTAGTTTAACTAGATTAATTAGTTTCCTTACAACGAGGACTTTACACCGGAAAGACTCCGCTCTCAAACCGAAGGCACTTTCACACTCGGAAATATTCCGGCTTCCTACCGAGAGCACTCTCCCACCTCAACCTAAGGACAACTCAACTAATCCTAGTAAACTAAGTTTACAACGGTGGATTTAAGCCTTAACACCAAGGGAACCACCAACTCAATCAAACCTAGCAACCTAGGTTTACACACTTGAAAATACAATGAAATAAATAATAAAATACAAAAGTAATGGAGCAAATAAACAACACAACTTATACTTAGCTCCAAAATCGAGTCCTAGTTCCTCTTGATGTCTCAATGATGAATCGTTCAAAGCTTGAAGACAAGATCAATGATGTATCATGGAAATTAGGGTTATCAAAGGGATGGCTCAAGAAAGTTTTGAGAATGATCGAGAATGGCTCAATAGAATCATGGGTCATCATGGAAGACACTCAAAGGCTTGTATTTATAAACCAAGAAGGTAGAGACCCAAAACAGCACTCAACGGCTCGAAATAGAGTCATTTTTCGCCGTCTGATCGCAGGCTGGTTGATCGTCGGTCGACCGACCGAGCGATCGAATGGCTTCTACCAATTTCGGGCACCATTTGGTCGATCGACCGGTCGACCGAAATTGGAAATAAATAGGGCAATTTTGCTAATTTTTCTGCTCATTTATTTGTTTCTAGGTTCGGTCTTCGCTAAGTCATCCAATATGACATTTATTAATTTTAAGTTAAAAACTTTAAAACATAAATATTATATAAGGATACCCCATATTTGGATTCAATAAAAATATCTAAAAAATTAAAATCCTTAAGAATCAAAATCTAACTTTTGGGGTCTAGTACAAATTTCCGAAAAATAAAAAATTTATAATCTCCCGGGTCAAATATGGGTATGCTAAAAGCTTTCAAAAATTCCTTTAAAATACCTTGTTATCTAGTTTTTATCCAAGGAACAATTATCGGCACTTTTGGTGCCAATAAAATGTCTAGATCATATAGCCCTCCAAGGAGCTCCCTAGGCTAGTGAATTTCAGGACAGTTTCTGAGTTTTCATGTTTTTGGGGTTCGGGTTTGGTTTTTGGGTTCTTTGCATCATGAAAGAGGAGTACAACCTATGCTAGACACCCTAAACCTAAATTCTAACTTCCCAAAGAATCCCGAGCGTCAATGAGCATCCTTGCTAATTTCTTCGACTTCTCCGATTTTTCCGATCGCGAATGTCGTGCGCTAACCAACATTGAACCTGAAAGTATTTCTCAATGAAACATTAGTTTCATGTTTGTTATCATCAAAACCAAGATTAAGACCAAGGCAGAAAACCTTAGACCAACACTACACGCATCCTAGGTTTGGGCGACGAGGGAAAGAGGACGAGGCGTGATCGGTGGTCTAACTTGCGGCTGCTGGAGATCGTCGGTGCAGGAACGCGGAGGAGCACCTTCCTCCTTGATCTTCTTTATCTCTTTGAGTGGCTTAGTTTTATCATATTGTTTCTTTACCCTGCTGTTATGTAAATCCTATGATAGATTTTGATCGGAGAAGAAGTGATAGGAAGAAGATGATGTGGGCCGGAAGGGAAGGTGCGGCGATCACACCAACCAAGCCTATTAGCGGCTGCTGCCGCACCATGGCTCTAAAAGAGTCACTTATAAGTTTGTGAAGGTAAAGGTGAATAAGAAGCTCCTTCACAGGAAGTGAGCTCTTTTGTCTACCAGTGGGAAAGAGATCCTTATCAAAGCCATTGGCACTGCCATCCCCCTTTACTCTCTTGGGTGTTTTAAACTCCCGGATTATTTATTAGAAGAGATTCAGAAATCTATGGTTAACTTTTAATTGGTGGGGTCAAAAAAACAATGAAAGGAGGATGCATTGAATTGGTTGGTCTACATTATGCAGGGATAAATCAAAAGGTGGGTTGGGATTTAAAGACCTTCGGGCTTTTAACTTAGTGATGCTAGGGAAGTAAGCTTGGAGGCTTCTCATAAGAGATCATTCACTGCTTCACAAAATCTTTCAATTCTTCCATCCTCCTATTCAGGAAGGATCTCCCATTTTGGCAAATAAAGATCTCTAGCATTCTGTTTGGGATATGAAATGTTCATCAAAAGTACAATTTTTTCTTTGGAAACTCGTACATGAGGGCATTCTTGTTCGTCATAAGTTGAAAGAGTGGTTTCCTCACATTGTTGATCAGTGCCCACATTGCAACACGATGGCCGAATCAATCTTGCATTGCTTTATTCAATGCCCTCATGTTTCTCATATTTGGCAGAGGCTTCCTTTTATTCACCGGGATTGGAATCTTCCTACTGATTTATTCTGGCAGTGGTGGATGGCGCTCCATAGCAAGGTGAAAATGGAGTCTACATGCTCTAAAAAACTCACTCTAGTTGCATTTATTATTTGGCGGATCTGGTTAGCTAGGAATGCAAAGATCTTTAAGGATAAGAATACAAGTCATCTTGATATTTGAAGTATGACTCATAATCTTGGAGATGAATCTGGGAGGCTTCACACAAACATGACATCTCTCTCTTAGAAACCTTTTGTATTATTTTATTCTTTTTGGGAAATCTCATTCTTTTGTTATGCTACTGATTCCTTTGGGATCTTATATTTTAACTTTTTTGGAGTTTCAATTATATATATCTACCTTTGGAGAAAAAAATAATAATTGTTTACTAACCAAATAGACAAGTTATAATTAAAAAGCCACTTCTATCTTCTAAATAATTAAAAAAAAATTACAAAAGAACAAAAAAGTTCTGAATAATAAGGAGAGTCTTGAAAAAAGAAGAAGAAGAAGATTTTGACATATAATCACACGAAGAACATGGTAACAACCAAATAAAAAAATAAATAATTAGGGCTAACCAATTATATGGCCTAACATTTAATTTTGGCCAATTTTTTAGAAATGTTGTTGTGGGCTACTAACCAATGGTAATTGCATTAATAGCCACTTTTTTAGACCGTTAAATTATTTGGCTTAAAATTATTTGGCTACGTATTCGTAGGACATAATGAGTTTAAAAACTCTGTAAAGTAAGAAGTCGTTAGTTGTAGTTAGTCAATTAATTATTTGATGACAAGTATTAATTTAGACGGCGACTCAATTTTTCATCAATTATTTTTGATGGCATATAATAAAGAAACTTGATCTAAATACTTAAGTTGTATAGGCACCCAATTAAAATAAAAAAATAAGGGACCAAAATAAAAAAAATGTATATATATTAAGACATTTGTACGTTGATTTTAATTTTTGATATACTTTGATCCCACTTTCTATCGAGTGATCTAAGAAGGATGATGAGGTCGAGATCCATTAGTGCATTCGAAGCACAAGATGGGATCGAGATCGATCCATTAGTAATCTAAGAAGGATGATTTTATTTAATTTAAATGATGTTCATAATTCATTGTACATTTTATTTATAAATATATTATCTCATGATGATAGTATTTAATTTAAATTTTGTGTATTTAAATACTATCAAATTGGAATTCTATATTCCTTGATTGTTTTTTTCAAAAGGGCCTTGGCTTAAATTTTTGATCATTCCTCATCCAAAACTTGGGCCGCCGAAGATGGAATAAACCACCCCTTTTCATTGCATAATACCTTCTCATATTACTTGTGGCTCTCATTGTCACAGAAGTGACATTTGTCACCCAAAAGAGGCCATTTTTAGTAGGGATATTTAATACCTTGTATTTGGACATCGGTTTCATGTCCCAAAACAGGAAGCTACCGAAACAAAATCCAAGGAAATGTATACTGAGTCTGGGAGTCCATCCCTTTTTCGAAAAATTGTGGTGGCTATTGAGGTTTTCCAGCATGCTGGCTACCAAAATATGCCAAGTCTCTTCTTTTGAGAGGAAAAACTCACGTTAACCTCACTTCTTTCCCTATATCTCGTCTGTTATTCATGTCAAGCGTTTTGAAACTGGCATTCTGGGTTATCATTTAAGATCATACTAAATTTGGTCGTCGAAGATTTGATAAATGCAAGCGGAAGTCTTTGTAGAGACACAGTTGTGAGGCACAATAGCTTCAGTGAAAGGATCATCCTTCTTGTTGCTCACCTCATTGAGAAGTAGGGCCTCAAGACCTTTTCCATCTCCTAAGCCAAGGTTAGAATTATTTTCTTCTCATTTTAGGCCTTGTTTTTCATTTTCTGTCAGATATAAGTTTTATATTTTTTTTCTGAACGCAATTTGTTTGTTGTTTTGGGTGAAAGAAGTGAGGAAAAAGGATCTTTCACTGCTACAAGCACTCCTAATCTTGGTTAGGTTTCTGTAAAGGGTAAAGATATCTTATTTCTATAAGCATTAGTGTAGGATGTGTGAGCAGAATCCAGTTGCTAGAGGCTTTCTCTTATTATTGAAGAAAAGAGACTCTCTTGTGTTTATGGGTGTTCTTGTTTTGTTTCTTCGGGGAAAAATAAGATGTCAGTTAGTGCAGTAAAAGAAAAAGGGTTATACATGTTTTTATATTATTAAGGAATACAGGTCTTGATACAATTCGTATAAGAACATATTCCTTCATTTCATTCTTGTTGTTGATTTGTTTTCTTCGTTAGATTGTTTGTTTGAAAGTAGCTAGAATTGAAAGGCAGAGCACTTTCTGCATCAATGGATGAGAAACAACTTTTATTCTTGACATTATTGATTATGAAAAGAAATTTAATCATTGAATAAAAGGGGACCTATATTTTGTTTATCAGTTTTCTAGTTTGGTTTTTGGGAAAAGAGAAGCCAGCAGTTATTGCAGTAAAAGAAAAAGTGTTTTACATGCTCTTATAATATTAAAGAATTAAGGTCCATCTACTTAAGCACAATTTATTCTCATCTACTTGATCACCTTGGGGTTCATCCACTGCACTTAGCAAAAGGAGTTCATGAGTAGATACTGCTTGATTCTGGTTTGGAACTGGTTCTTGTGGTCTAGCTGCCACTCTACACTTGCAGTCTTTGTGTCAAGTTATTTGGTCTCTTTCACATCCGGTAGTGGTGGATAGTTGTACTAATCTTCTTTAGTTCTAAATCCATGTTATTTCCCTACTCCCTTCTTCCTCTTTGTACTACTTGTATTGCTTTCGCAACTCTTGAAATGAATGCAAGTTTCTTATTTTTTAAAAAAAAATCATCAAAGAGCAAATTCATTCATTTCATTGATGGTGCTATTTTCATTTTTTTGTTTTGATTTGTTGTTTGAAAGTAGTAGTAGAAGATGAAAATTATTTGCATAAATGAATGAGAAAAAATATCTTTCTACATCATGATTCCTATCCCTCCATCAAATCCTTGTATCCTCTCCCAATGTCAACAAGCAAACCCTCAACTATTCCTCCAACTGAATTACATCATAGACCCACTAAAATCAGAAGAGCACAATATTGACAATATCCTCCTAATTCAATCAGACTTCAAAATGGCTTGCTGAGCGGATCCAAAAGACTGTAATTAAAGAGAGAGAAAATTGCACTTCAATATCCTGCTCTTGCCTTGAACATACATGCACCTTTTAAGGTTTCTCCACCGTGAACAGCAATCGCTATCTCTCATATTGCGCAATGCCTCCAAGGCTTTTTATAATTCCGGAAGGGCCATCGACCCTTGTAGTTACCATATCCATATAGGATTCAACTAAGCTTGATTACCACAATTGCTTAGTTGATCAATCAAGCAACTTATCAAATGACACCTTCCTTAAATAAATATTTCCAAAAATGTTAAACCCGAATAAGATTCAATTACTAGCTTCATATCCCCTTTAACTTCCATTTTAATTAAAGTATTTGCTAATGGAGATTCCTTATAGCCAATTTCAAAAAATCACCCCCTTCCAATGATGCAATATTTCCAAGGAAGGCCTTCTCATGCAAAACCAACCTTGATCTATAAAGAAATGGATGGTCTTAGTTCAACCCAACAAAAACAATTTGAAGGCAAGAAGAGATGGAAGCTGCAGAATGATCCCCTTAATTGGCATGTTTAACACTTCTTTCATTCGAGAGTCCCCATCTCCACATAATTTGGAATCTCAATTTGTGGAGCTTTATTTTGAAGCAGTCGTTTTGATGCTCCCAAGGGATGTAGTTGATAACTTGATATGCTTCCCAAGATATGAAGGAATTTCTTTCAGGCTCCCTTGGAGTAAATGAATTAAACAAAAATGTGTCTTGAGCTTTCAAGGTGAAGATTGCACAAGATGCACCTAGTATCTACATGGATTCCTCTTGAATTAAGATGCTACTTGGTGAGCAATTTTTTATGCACCACCGGCCAAGCGATCAGTATCTTCAGAGGACTTGTGGGTCTTCTCTGTATAGGGGTTGATTTTAGTTTGCTTTTTTCCTCTCCTTTCCTTTCTCTTACTTGTATTCTCTTCATTCCTCTTGAATTGAACAAGGTGCTTTACATTCAAAAAAAAAGAATTTCAATCTATGTTGATTTTATGTTTTTGGTGTCTGTCTCCAAAATTTTGGAGAGTTCTAGTTTTGAATTCCTTAGCTGATGTTAGTTTAGCAATTATTCTTGGTTAATTCTTCAATTGGTTATATGCCTTCTTGTTCAAATAGGGGAAAATGGATGGCAGTCATGAGGCAGAAGGTGCATCAAATTGGACCTGGGAGGAGAATAAAGCATTTGAGGTGGCCCTGGCAACTTACTACGACGATAAAAATAATCGGTGGCAGAAAATTGCTGCCTGTGTGCCTGGAAAGACAGTGGAGGAGATCATAGATCACTATGTTCTTTTGATTGAAGATATCAATAGCATTGAATCTGACCTAGTTCCTTTGCCCAATTATATTGACCCTGAGGGTCCAGCTGCTACTGCTGCTGCTGCTGATGATGATGATGATGATGACGATGATGATGATGATGATTTTATAATGGATGAACAACCTGGAGAGTCCAGTAAAAGAAGAAAGAAGTCAAAGGGGAAAAAGCATCGGAGGGGGCAACCTTGGACAGTGGATGAGCACAGGTGGATTCATTATGATCAACTTTATACTGAATATATGAACTTTAAATACTACAATATGCTGCTTTCTTATGGTGAATTTTAGTGCATTTTTTTTATGATAAAAGGTGGTTGATCATGATTAAATTTTGCGGTAACAGTATAAATTGTCTCTTGCTGAGCATATCTAACTTGAAGTGCTTACTGTCCACCTTCACATTTTCTTTATATTGTCAAGTTTAAATGGTTGTTAAATATAATATTTTCAGTAATGTACTGAATAAGATGTGTTCAACAATTTGTCAAATGAAGGTAGGCTTCTTATGGGTATTTAGAAATTTTATAACTATAGATACAAACCTGCCATGTTCTTTCCATATCTGAAATATGCTATATCTCATTAACATTTTTTATTTGAAAAAAACACAAAGATAGCTTTATAATGGACTAATTATGTGGTAGGATTTATCAAGTTATAATTTATTCATTATACTGTACCTTAATATGTGGCACATCTCCATAAAATTTGACTTGTAGCAGAAAATTAGTATATTGTAACCATCTTTTCCTGTTTTTAGTTACATTTTAAGTGCCAATGATGTCTAAATTCTCTCATATCTTCTGTTCTTTTCCTTTGGACTTCACAACTACTTGAATAGGAGCAATTTTCGTTTAATCAACATCAGATTCTTGTGGATATTGACCCTAGTTTTCCACATGTTTGAAAGTTAGCATTCTGTACCAGTACCAGCAAAACTAAATCCTTTGAACTTATGCTTTGTGACATACCATAGATGACAACTTTTTATCTTCCTGAACTGTGATTACTAGCATCAGATTGTAAAATCATGCACACCTCAAGAGGGTAGATTGCTATGTGATTGTGAATGAATTTGCTACCATGAAAATTTTCATCATTTCCAGAAACTAAGTATTGAACTCATGCACTCTATATATATGCTCTGCAAATTTATCTCTTGTATTAAGGTCCTTTCTTGTACTGCTAGGTAATACTAGAATTGTCTCAGTAAAAGATCTGCATATACTGCTAGGTGTTCCTTTATATATTTTCTGCACATTCTGTTAGCCTCTCTTGTCATTGGGGTTGGTAAGACAGTGCAACAAAACATGAAGGCATCAAGTGTAATACAATCCCAAGTCCATCTATGCTACAAATTTATATTAAATGCACATAAACACTATTCTTAACTTGTAGGTCATACTCATAAATACGAGTGCCTCGAAGAAATAATCATTACTCTTCTACTAGAATTTATACTCTTCTTCATTTCTTTGCTGAACATTCATGGCATACTATTAGGTGAAATGTTGTTCTGACTATATATGAATAGATTTAAATAGGAATTTAATGGTGTTACTATTAGAAGTGTCAGTCTTCTCTAATGTTCTTTATAGGCTTCTGTTTAAATAAATTGAAGTAATTGTAATCCTCTACTCATCTTCAAACTAAGTGAAAATTAACTTTTGATTACTACATCTTTTATCCTTATGGAAATAATTGCACTATGACATAATATAATTTGTGCAGCCTTTAGTTTGATAAATCATGACATACATACTCATTTGTTTTGCTATCTATGTCTTAATAAGATCTAGAGATAACTAACTTGGTAGGTCTTAGGTTATATTTGCAGAAGTCACCGCATTAACTTCTTTGCTTTGTTAACTAAGAAGCCTTTATGCTTGGTAGATCTCTTATACTTCTTTTATATGATGTTTAATTGATGAAACAGATTATTTCTTCTCGGACTCGAAAAGCTTGGAAAAGGAGATTGGCGAGGCATATCACGGAACTTTGTGTTATCTCGGACACCGACACAAGTCGCAAGCCATGCACAGAAGTACTTCATGAAACAAAACACAGTGAGTAAAAGACCGAGGCGAGCAAGCGTTCTAAATATAACCAATGTAGAAGAAGCCACAAGTGTGCTTGGCAGTCCTGTTGATCCTCGGGTTTCTGAACCAGAAGAAACGAGGAGTTCTGAGCTGGAAGGTTCAGTTCCAGAACCTAGAGTCCCTGCTGCTCCAAACAATCTCAATTGGATTGATTTGTCGAGCCCCATGCAGATGAATGCTGACTTATCAGATGTAGTTTGAACAGAAAGGGAAGCTGTCTTTAGTTCTTGGTTCCTTATATATTCCTGGAAAATTGATTGAGTTAAAGTGTCTATAACCATAAACAAAGCGATATTGCGCATGCAACATTGTTTTGCATAGCCTTGAAAAATTAGTGATTTTTCTTTCATGTTTTTAGTTAATTACATTTTGTTAAACTGGTTTAGATAGTTTTACAAGATTAATTTTGTTAATCATGTCAGGATAAGATAAAACAAAAATTCAACTGTGTTTGGACGTGAGATTTGGTTAAGGATATTTGATGTGATTTCTAAGTTCTTGAAAAATATCAAGAGACTTGATGAGGTTTCAAATATCTTATCAAATATTAAGGAGGCCTGTTTTAATATTTAAGATATCAGGAAGAAATATGATGGGAGGTCTGCTTATTTTAAGTAAAAGATAAATTGGAGGAAATACTTAAATGTTTTTCTTACAGCATGTTGTCTCTTGTCCTTGTGTTTTGCCATCATCTTATAGCATATATGATCAAATCAATTCAGTTCTCAGTATACAATCAGTGAATTCAATCCAATCACCTCAAATTGCCAAAACTATAATCTGTTGATTGGCTACTGCCATGGTTGCCGAAGCAGGTGCTTTAATGTCTCCTAAACATGGTTGATCGAGCTCAATAAGGGTGACTTGATAGTGATGATCCAACTACTCTTCTCCTTTTTATCAAACTTCTGACACAGACTTCTTCCTTCAGCTGCCATGGGTTGGCAAGTTGTCTCCAAATAATTTTGTTGAAGAAAGAGGACGAGATCATGAACATCTTGCCAATCCTTTCTATTTAATGATGCACCTCTGTGATCTTCTCTTATTAGTTTATATATATATATATATATATATATATATATATATATATATATATATATGAGCAATCCTTTCTATGCAGACTTTTTCATCAAGTTTAGAATTAAGTATATTAAGAGAGTGAAGATTATTTTCATTTGATGAGATAATTGATTCAGAATTAAGTATATCAAGTTTTTTAAGCCCATCGAAATATTACGAAATTCATCAACTATATCTTATAAACCAATGCAACTTATCTCTATGTTTCGAGGACGTGAGATTAAGGGCTTGTTTGTTAGGGCCTGTTTTGGGTTTTCATTTTCGATCGAAAACGAAAACGGTTTGAAATCTTGTTTGTTGACCGAAACAAGGTTGTTTTCATTTTTCGATTTTGCGAAAATTCATTTTCGCAAAACACGTAAATATACTGGATCAGGAAAACGACTTGGACATGTTTTCCTTGTTTTCACGAAATTTGCGAAATCGAGCGGTGGCATACTTGTAATATCCACTCGTTTCATCCGAAAATACAAACAAAATTGGATGTTTCGCCCGTTAGGGCTCACCCACTCCACCCCTCGCCTCCTCGACACCCTTCTTCGGCTGCTGCTGGCGACAGGCGAAAACTTATCGCCGTCTGTTGAAATTGATCGTTGCCGGTCCAAATCGATCCCCGACCTCTTGCTTTCTTCACCTTCGGCTACAACATCGCCGGTTTCTTGCTTTCCTTACCTTCAGGTTCGTGATTTCATCTAGGGTTTTCACATTCAATCAATCTTTTTCGATCTATGGTTGTCATGTTACCCGATCTAGGGTTGTGATATTACCCGATCTAGGGTTTTCGGTTTTCAGCTCTACGGTTTTAATGATAACTCGATCTAGGGTTTTGATTTTCGGATCTAGGGTTTTGATGTTAGATCTAGGGTTTTGAAGTTTGATCTGGGGTTTTGAATTTTTGTCTTTATTTTTTATTGTCTACCCGATATAGGGTTTTCACATTGATCGTTGCCGGTCTTTGATATTCTTCGATGCTATTTTTTCGATGTTTTATAATGTTTGATATTATTTTTCCAATCTATGTTGTATTGTTTCCCCGATCTATGGTTGTGATGATGCCGGTATTGTTTCCCCGATCTATGGTTGTGATGTTCGGGTTTTAATCTAGGGTTTTGTCCTAGGGTTTGTTTGAGCTGGTTTTGATGTTCTTCCGAGATGTGATGTTCAGGTTTTGATGCTAGGGTTTATTTGTATTTGCTTGTTTTCATGTGGTACTACCTTGGATTTTGATCTAGGGTTTGTTCGACCTAGGGTTTGTATTTGCTTATTCTTCCGAGTTCTTGAGTGTGAATATAGTTTACAGACACTTTGTATTTGCTTGTTCTTCTGAGTTCTTGAGTACGATAGAAGGAACTTATAATTGACTGTGAAAATGATTTCACGTTTTAATAGAAGGAACTTATATACATTTCTTGGTTATGCTATATTTTATATTAAAATTGACTGTGAAAATGATTGGTTGAATTGGAGTAAGGTTTCTGTGAAAAAGATTGCATTTTTATTATTTTTTAGATTTGGTCAAACAAATTTTTAGTTTGTTTTAATAAGAAGACTGGCTAGAGATAATTCAAATGCTAAAAGTGATTGATGTACATACTTTCGATAGCTTGTCAGCAATAATGATAGATGTAGAAAAGTCAAAATCACATATTAGTTCTTGTTCATGCTTCATATATGCTTCATGCTGTTTCATATAATAGTTTCAGTTCATGTGTATATATTCATGTTGCTTGTATTATAATGTTCAGTCTTGGCTCAGTCTGTTCAGTTTCTGTTCATGCTTCATGCTGGTTGTATTAGTCATGTTCATGCTTCATGTTCAGTCTTGTTCATGCCAAAATGCTGCTTGTTTTAGTCATGTTCAGTCATGTTGCTTGTATTATATTCATGTTGCTTGTTTTAGTCTGTTCAGTCTTGTTCATGCTTCATGCTTCTTGTTTCAGTCTGTTCAGTCTTGTTCGTGTTTCATGCTTCAAGCTGCTTGTATTATTAGTCTTGTTCTTATTCATGCTTCATGCTGCTTCATATAATAGTTTCAGTTCATGTGTATATATTCATGTTGCTTGTATTATAATGTTTAGTCTTGGCTCAGTCTGTTCAGTTTCTGTTCATGCTTCATGCTGGTTGTATTAGTCATGTTCATGCTTCATGTTGCACAGTCTATTCAGTCTTGTTCATGCTTCATGTTGCTTAGTATGTTCAGTCTTGTTCATGCTTCATGCTGCTTCTTTTAGTCATGTTAATGCTTCATGTTGATTATTACTTCTGTTCAGTCTTGTTCTAGCCAAAATGCTGCTTGTTTTAGTCAAGTTCAGTCATGTTGCTTGTTTTAGTCTGTTCAGTCTTGTTCATGCTTCATGCTTCAAGCTGCTTGTATTATTAGTCTTGTTCTTATTCATGCTTCATGCTTCATGCTGCTTCATATAATAGTTTTAGTTCATGTGTATATATTCATGTTGCTTGTATTATAATGTTCAGTCTTGGCTCAGTCTGTTCAGTTTCTGTTCATGCTTTATGCTGGTTGTATTAGTCATGTTCATGCTTCATGTTGCACAGTCTGTTCAGTCTTGTTCATGCTTCATGTTGCTCAGTCTGTTCAGTCTTGTTCATGTTTCATGTTGCTTCTTTTAGTCATGTTAATGCTTCATGCTGATTATTACTTCTGTTCAGTCTTGTTCTAGCCAAAATGCTGCTTGTTTTAGTCATGTTCGGTCATGTTGCTTGTATTATATTCATGTTGCAAAGTGGGATATGATCACGTGGTAGTAATTAGTCCAAAGTAAAAAAGGGTTGCAAAATAGTAAATAACATTGAAAACTCATTATATATGTATATATAGTTAAATTGCTTGTTAACTTATGGCATGTTGGGGCGCTAATTGATGGCCAAGGAAGCATGCATCTTTCAGAAGAAAAAAAAATTAAGGAAACAAATCAAAGAAAAATGTCTTGCCACCACTACAATAATGAATAGGATCATTGACGGTTAAATAGATTATTGAGCCTCAGTGATGTCCATCACCGACGTCTCAAATTACAAAGCTTCGTAGCCGAAGCAAGCGTCGCAAATACTTTGCAATGGCCACAATCACTACTAGAATTGTCATCATCACCGACGGCTAAATCCGTGGATGAATCGTCGATGATAACTATCACGGACGGCAAATGGCGTGGCAAAACGCCGTCACTGATGTGCGTGTCTCAAATAAGTTGTGACGGTCGAGCGCTTCCATCACACGTAATCATCAACGACAGCCATGTCGCTGCGTGCGATGTCGTTGATTTAAAAACATCAGTGATGACTCTAGGCGCTATCACTGATACCAACCCATCAGCCACGGCTCAGTCCCGTCGGTGATACTATTAGCAATCATGATATTTGGTGCTACCCAGGCCATCAACTATTTTATGATAAGCTTTTAGCCACGGCTTAGTGACGGTGAACCGTGGGTAAGCCGTGGCTAAAGGTGCATCCTGTCAGGGGCGAAGCCAGAAAATTATTTTAGGATGGGCCAAATATGAAATCATATCTTATGAGGGCAATTACATGGTAAAAAGATATTTTTAGAGGGGGCAAATATAATTAAATATTAATGTATATTATATATATGGTAGTATATATGTAATGGGGGGACCAATGTGAGGAGGGGGCAATTGCCCCCCCCCCCCCCCCTCCCCGCCAAAACATTGGCTCCGCCCTTGTATCCTGTAACTGAAAAAATTAAAAAATTTGTAATTTTTTGTATACAATGATATATAGACTACAACCTATTTTCAATCATATATTACAATCAGAAAATATCATACACATGCATTTGAAACCAAACATACAAGTTTTACATAAATATCATCAATCTAAGCCTCAAACCGGAGGCAAACAATTATCAAAATATCATATATATATATACAACCAAGTATCAAAATATAAACAAAATACAATAAATCAAAATCTCACGGCTGCGGTGGAGGCGGTGGAGTCGACAACGACTGGGTCGAGGAGGACGATGGCTGCGACATCATCGGTAGAAGGCCAGAGTGAGACACAATCTGAGTGATGAGTGTCTGCATGTTCTGGATGTTCTGGCCGCGACATCACGATGCCGTCCTCCACCACTCACATCTTACATTAGAAAACAAATACACTAATATCATTATACACAATATATAATTTAATTAAAAATAATTAAATTATACATTCCATACGACGCTCATGAACCGCAAAAGAGATGGAGCCACCAGTGTGGCGCGCGCCCGTACCGTCCCCCAGACATGCGATTTCTCGACGCAGTCCGAGAGACCTCCTGCCATTCAGGTGTGTCCCACCGCTCAACGAGCTGGTCCCACACAGGGCCAGGAATCCACTCGAGGGTGTGTCCCTGAGTTTGCCCTATTTGTGTTGCCCCCAATCATCTCATCACGGTCTGACGAGCCTGCTGAAGCAACTTGTTATAGCGAGCGCGGGCAACACGCTCGCATGTAGCCTCAACAAAAGTGGTCTGGTCCTCCGGCCAAGTATAATGAGCCTGCAAAATAAATTATTATTACCGATGAATATTTAACATTAACATTAATTTAATAAATATACTTACTATGAAATCTCGCCATGATAAATCCATATGCTCACGGGGCACGTGAGACCATGTAGGCCACGCCCCGTGAATAAACTTTTGAATCGTCCCCGCTATTGTGTGAGGGACGTCCTCCTGCTCAAATATGCACAAAATATAAATTCATAATATGATATTTTGAAATAAATAAATTATAAGAAATAATTGATGCATATACTTATCGTCTTCCACGCACACTAACTGCTCTGCGCAGTTCTCCCTCGGGTGGCGGATGGAGAATTCTGTTAGGCCTTCGTGGCCTACGTCTCGAAGACGACGATCTTGGATCTACAAAGGGTGGCGGAGGGATGGTAGCCTGAGGTGAGGGAATGGTGGCTAAATCAGGTGAGGGAACGGTGGACGGATCAGGTGGGGGGATGGTGGCTGGAGGTGGGGTGTGGTGGCCAAAGGTGGGGGGATAGTGGTGGAAGGCAACTAATATCTCAAACCATAGTTGTAAAAATTTAATATAATTAGATTATATATAATACATTAATAGATATATTTAATAATTGAATATATACTTCACATGTACAATTATTCATCATCGTCATTATCATCATTCGTGTAATACTCTTCTTCTTGTTTTTCTGTATCAGAATCTTGAAATTCTTCTTCGTCTCCCTCATCATCATTCTGTCCTTCCTCAACTTCATTATCGTCGTCATCAACGTATTCTATTTCCAATTGAACTAACTATGTGTTATCAACCTCGAGTATTGGACTAACTCGTTCCACTTCGGAAGGATCTTCTTCTTAATAGAAGTCATATGTTGGCTCATTCTCTCCAACTATCGGGTCAATTTTTTCTCTGGCTTTAGTCTTATAGACTACACGCCAATCTACCATATCTTTCTTTCGAGATGGATACTGCATATAATATACTTGTTCAACTTGAGATGCCAATATAAAAGGCTCATTTGAAACCAATTTTGATTTATAATTGACCTCGACCAGCTGTTTATACTTTGGATGAACTCTCATGCCCCTATCGCTTGTATCGAACCAATGACATTTAAAAAGGGCAACTGATTTATATCTAAAAAATTGCAATTCTATGACTTCTTCCAATAGATCGTAAAAGTCAACATCACATTCAGCATACGTTGTCCCTTTGACGCAGACCCCAGCATTCATAGTCTTTTTTGTAGATGAATATTCAAGTGTGTGAAATTTATATCCATTAACAAAATAACCATTATAACATTGTACAAGTCGTGCCGGTCCGCTAGCAAACTCAAAGATTTAGTTATCTATTTCGCCTCTGTGTTCTATGCTGTAAGCTTGAAACCAATTAGGGAACTCACAATTCCATAATATTTCTAATTCCTCATCGCTGTAAATTGAGTATTTTGTCACCATCTCAATGTCAAATATTTCAATGAACTTTTCAATCTCTGGACAATTTAGTAAAACGTACAAGTAGGCCAAATGGTACTCTTCATCGTTTAAGAATCGAGACGGACGAGAACCTAAAGCACGATTGGGGTAACCAAAGATATTTAAACAACCATCTGATGGTCGAGCTCCCCCGTCGTTATTCCGTGGAAGATGATTAAGTCTTGTCTTGATGGTTGAATCAAAATAAAATGAGCAGAATGTTAAAATTTCTTGAATTATATATGTTTCTGATATGGAACCTTCAACTGCGGCGGTGTTCTTTACTTTTTTCTTCAGATGATTCATGTATTTTTCAAATAAGTACATCCATCGGTATTGAATGGGGCCACCAACTTGTGCCTCGTATGCCAAGTGTATCGGTAGATGCTCCATCGAGTCAAAAAATACATGAGGGAAAAACTGCTCCAGCTTGCATATGATTTCAACAATATTATTTTCAAGTGTTGACATATCTTCAACTCGAAGTACATTTGCACAAATGTTTCTGAAAAACATACTTAATTCTGTCAACGGACCCCAAATCTTATCATGTAGATGATCTCGAAACGCAACCGGAAGCAATCTCTGCATGAATACATGACAATCGTGGCTCTTCATCCCCGATATTTTGCATTCATCGACGTTTACACATCGAGATAAGTTTGAGGCATATCTATCGGGTAATCTGAGTTCTTTGATCCATTGATACACATCTTTCATCTGTTATTTATTTAATACATACAACGCCTTTGGCTTATGAAGTCGTCTGTTGACCTCTTGCAACTCTAACTCAGGCCTCTTACAAAGTATTTTTACATCATGTCGAGCCTTCACATTATCTTTAGTTTTGCTGGAAATATTCATCATTGTGTTAAAAATATTATCAAACACATTTTTTTCAATGTGCATGACATCCAAATTATGTCGAATCAGTAATGAACTCCAATACGGCAATTCCCTAAAGATACTTTTTTTCACCCAGTTATATGTTTGACCAAAGCCTGAAATTCTTACATTCCGACCAAAAAGTGGTGGTGGCTCATCTGTTCACCAGGAAGCAATTGAACACGTGCTAACATCTGTTCACCAGACAACATCGACGGTGGCTCATCTCTTTTGACTCTACCCTTGGTAAATTTGTCACGATTCCTTCGATACTGATGGTTAGACGGTAGGAACCGACGATGACAATCAAAGAAGGAAATTTTCCGACTGTTCTCAAGACTAAAGGATTTTGAGTGTTTCATGCAATACAGGCAAGAGTCGCCCATTCGTGCTCCAACCAGACAATATACCATAGGTCGGGAAATCATTGATTGTCCACAATATAGCAGTTCATAAAGTGAAGTTTTACTTCCGATGACCATCATAAGTGACAACTCCCTCAATCCACAATGTTTTTAATTCATCAATTAGGGGACGGAGAAACACGTCAATTTCTTTGTGAGGAACCCTAGGACCCGGAATAATCATCGAAAGATAGATAAATCCATCTTTCATACACATTGAGGGCAAAAAATTATAAACTGTTAACAGCACTGGCCAACTGAATACGGAGTTGCCGAATTACCAAACCGATTAAAACCATCCATGCACAATCCCAACCTGATATTTCTAGTATCCCTATAAAATGAAGGATAACACCTATCCAAATGTTTCCATGCTTCACTGTCGGATGGATGAGTCATTACTGTATCTGGGCTTTCTTGCATGCCAACTCATATAGGGGGCAGTCTTTTCCGACATGAATAACCACTACAAGAAATCTGGGCTTTAGTGAGGGTCGCGACCCTCACTAAAACCCTATATGACCCTCACTAAAGGCTTTTAGTGAGGGTCACCCGACCCTCAGACATTGTCAGGAAAAATCTCGTCACTAAAATTATAGGTGAGGATCATAAGCTTTTGTGAGACAAAATTGACCCTCACTAATTCTAATATTTAGTGAGGGTCGCTGGTGACCCTCACTAATTCTTATATTTTGTGAGGGTCATTCTTGACCCTCACTAAAAGATAGATTCTATGAGGCCCAACTGACCCTCACTAATTCTTATATTTTGTGAGGGTCTTTCACGGCCCTCACTAAAAGATAGCTTTTGTGAGGCCCAACTGACCCTCACTAATTCTTATATTTTGTGAGGGTCATTCGAATGACTCTCACTAAAAGATAGCTTCTATGAGGCCCAACTGACCCTCACTAATTCTTATATTTTGTAAGGGTCGTTCACGATCCTCACTAAAAGATAGCTTTTGTGAGGCCCAACTAACCCTCACTAAATCTTTTCTTTCATATATTTATTTCTTTTTGTGAGGGTCTCATAACCCTCACTAAAAGTTATTATAACCTGCATATAAAACCTAATAATATTTATAATTACTTATATTTACATAAATCATAAATCTTAACAAGCATATATTAAGACAAAAAAAACACATTTCATCCTTTAACATATAACATATCCATTACTTAATTCATAAAGGATCACCACATAATTCATTACATAAACTTTCTACTTCAAAATAGAATTCATACATGTCCAAAACTACATTCATACATAAATCAAGATGCATTATCTTCACAATCTTTTTCCTTTCTTCCCACCTTTCATCTCCTCCAAGAAAGCAACTATCACATTCATTTTTCTTCTTCATCTTCAAATTATTCTTCTATCTTCTTTCTCTCCTCTTCCATCTTCCTTTCTTTTTTATTCTCTCTTTTCTTCCATCCTCTTTTAAATTTCCTCATCCAGCTTCTTTGTATGTTCCAATTCTTATCTTTGATTTCCCTCACTAAATATAGGATTTCATGAGGGTCACGAAGTCCTCATAAAATATACTTTTTAGTGAGGGTCATATTCAACTCTCGCAAAATGCAGAATTTCGTGAGGGTCACGATGTTGTCATCATAATATATACTTTTTAGTGAGGGTCATAATCGATCCTCACAAAATATTTTCTTTTACTGATAGGTTTTCATGAGGGTCATGGTGTCATTCTCACTATATATACTTTTTAGTGAGGGTCATATTCGACCTTCACAAAAGTGTTCTTTTACTGACAGGTTTTTGTGAGGGTCGACTAGCGACCCCCATAAATAGGTTGATTTAGTGACGGTTGATGCGCGACCCCCACCGATTCTCGTCACTAAAAATCCAATTTCTTGTAGTGAACCTTTGAAGCCTCGGTGTCAGTGGAAAATATCGAAGCACCTTAAAGGGGATATTTTTTTGTCGAACCGATTTCTTCTCCTTGTAACGAGGATGTTCACATACCGGGCATTGCTCTAACTGTGCATTTTCTTTATAATATAAAATGCAATTATTTAGGCACGCGTGTATCTTTTCGTACCCAAGCCCTAATTTCCTCATCAACTTTTTTGCCTTATAAAAGGTTGACTCAAACTTGTTATTTGGAGGTAGCATATATACCATTGATAAAACCTGCAATCCGATCAAACACAACCCTGCTGATATTACAATCGGACTTGATGTTCAAGAGTTGTGTCATTGTCGAAAATCTTGTATAATCAGGACAATTCGCATACAAATGTTCATCGACAGCTTTCAACATCTCGTAAAATTTTGCAGCCTCCTTATTCGGTAATTCAATCTGTATCGCAGGTTGTTCTACAGTGACTTCAACCGTCGTAGTATCTGGTGGCACTACAGTCTTAGTAACTGACTCAATATTATCATTTAAATGGAATTGTCCTCCAAGACTATCCAGAATCATTGTTCTATAAGGATTAGGTGGATTGGAAGAAAAAATACCAGTAGAAGAAGATTCACCATGAG
The DNA here is from genome assembly GCA_034359265.1 of Canna indica. Taxonomy (NCBI): domain Eukaryota; kingdom Viridiplantae; phylum Streptophyta; class Magnoliopsida; order Zingiberales; family Cannaceae; genus Canna; species Canna indica. The sequence continues at coordinate 18,608,743 of CP136894.1, forward strand.
TTTGGATAACAGGATTGCTCAACGTCCCGACTTGACGTGACTCCCCGTGACAATTTCATACAAAATATTTTGGTATGAATCCTTTTGTATACAGATGCATTTTGATAGTTTCTCAATCCAAAAATCTTATGTTCGAACATTTCCGGCACGGACATCGAATTTTACATCACCACTAAGGAATATTTCATTCGAGTAGGCGAAATTTAAGAAGTAAGTTACGCCTACTCAAAATTCGTCAGTTATAGCTCCACAATGAATTCGTCGGTACATCCAACTTCGATCGCCCGACATGTTCTATCAAAAAGTGGGCAATATCTTTAGGTAATGTCTTTAGGTGGGATGGTCCTATTCCATTCGGGATTCATGTTATTCATATTGCACTTAGTATTTATTTTAGTCATTAACTTTATTCTAAATTTCGACAGCATCTCCCTACAGTTCTCCGAATACACATATCATCTGGGCGCGTATCGGAGAACAAGGGAGATACAAGCCAAAATTTAAAAATGAATAATGACTAAAAGAAATAAACTAAGTGCAATATAAATAACTATATTCCCAAATTATCCAAATAGGGACAATTCAAGGATTGTACGTCGTATCAAAGATCATTTACTTCGTTTACACGAACATACAACCTCCGAACGGATCTAATATTTTGCAAAATTAAAACATGACTCGTTGATGCGCGTGTACGTGAAATGTATCAACTCGTCTTGATTTTTTTTCTAAATTTGTGAATGCCGGTGCGAGTCCACAGTGGACGATTCCGTGCGAGTCCACAGAGGACGATTTTGTGCGAGTCCAAAGTGGACGATTCCGGCATGAGTCCTCAGTGGATGATTCCGCGTAAGTCCAAAGTGGACGATTCCGGCACGAGTCCATCCATTGGGGACGATTTCGGCGCGAGTCCACAATGGACGATTTGGTCGCGAGTCCACAGTGGACGATTCCGACGCGAGTCCGAAGTGGACCATTCCGGCGCGAGTCCTCAGTGGACGATTCCATTAATACTAATTAATTAATATTAAACTAATTTCATTCAATAACCCTAACATTTATTCTAATTATAATTAATTAACCCTAACATTAAAACTAATTAATAGCAAAAAAACCTAACTTAATTAACAATTAATAATAATAATAATAATAAAACTAACAAATAATTACTAATTAACCTAAAATTAATAATTAATACTAAATTAAAAGAAAATTAACATATAATTAACAATACCCTATATATATACTATCGGCGATGGCATAAACCTAGGGCTAGGTTTCAACCCCAGCCAGCCGGAGAGGGGGAGGAAGAGGGCTCTTACGGACGAGGAGGGAGGGGAGAGGAAGGAGGGCAGTCATCAACGAGGAGATGAGCCGACGGCGATCGATTGGAGGCGCGCGGCGAGGAGGCGATCGATTGGAGGCACGTGGCAAGGAGGCAATCAACGTCGAAGGATCGGCGGCGCCCGGATAACCGGCGCTAACTCGAGGGCGACCCCGAGAACTGATGGTGAGGCGAGGAGACGACGTTGACGATGGCTACCGGCGGTGTTTCGACGAGGAACAACAGAGAGAAGAGGGAGCGGGAGAAAGAAGGGGGACAGGCACGAATGCAAATAAAAAGACTTTTCACCGATGGCCCGACGGCCGTCGATAAATCGTGAGTTATTAATTACGATATCAGCGATGGCCCGTTGTTAGCCATGGCTAATGACTTACGATATCAGCGACGGCCCGCTGTTAGCCCGCTAAGCCGTGGCTACTAACTTATTTTATTTCGCGCCCCGTGCGTGCCATCGTCTATGAGCAACGATTATAAGCGGTCGTATGCGAGATGTGGTTGATTTTATTACATCAGTCACGACCGCTGCGATCGTCGAAAAGCTATGGATATTTCTGACGGCGCAGTCTACCGTCGGTGAGGCCCGTAGCTAAAAACCATTATTCTAGTAGTGAATGGCTATTGCAACTAATAACATCACTAATGGTTCATGCAGTCGTTGCTAATATCTAATATGCAATGGTTAATGTGACTATGCATCGTAGATACGCTTAAACAAATCGACAATGACCTTTAAACGGTTCTCTGTAATATAGAATATTGTAGATTAATGTGTTTCAGCGACAATGATATGCCATATGCCTAACTGACTACCTAACCATCAACCACTTACGATATGTGGGTTGTATATTCATATAGAAGAAGTAGATGCACCTTTGATACATTGTACAACTTCTAATTTGTCCTTAATTAAATAGTTTGGGAATATAGTTATTTGTATTGTTCTTAGTTTTTTTTTTACATTTTCTTCATTCATAAATTCCGGCTTAGTAACCCCCTTGTTCTTCGATATGCGCCTAAATGATATGTCTTTTCAAATAACTATAGGGAGATGTTGCCAAAATTTGAATGAAGTTAAATTCTAAAAGAAACACCTAGTGCAACATGAATAACATGATTCCAGAAAGGAATATGAATATTCCACCTAAAGACATTAACAAAAGATATGATGGATTGACATAATCATGTTGGATTATCGAAGTTACCAATGATTAGCGGATGAGTTTCGAGTATGAGTAACTTATTTATTATTTTTTTTGCATATTCAAACATAAAATTATTAGCTGTGATAAGATTTCACCACAAGAAAAATGAGCATCAGTGAAGGAAAAATTTGTCACAGATGCCTGAAAATCTATCGCTGAAGGGTATCGGTGACGAAAACTTCCCTCACAACGTTCATCGCTGAAAACCTCCTCATTGATGCTTGATTCATTCTTCTGTGACGCACGTGTCCATCATAAGAATTTGTGACGGAAACAATTTCCATCATGAAATCTATCACATATATCTATGATTGGAAATAGATTCAATTGTGAATTGTGTCTGGTTAGTGACAGACAAAATAATAACATAGAGTCATTTTGTGGCAGATTTGTGACGGAATGGCGATGAACTATTTTGTGATAATTTTATAACATATCAATCACAAAATTTTCGGTCACTGATTTTTAATTGCTACACATCGAAAATCCATCAATTATAATATAACATTATAATATTATTTATACTTTTATAATATTTTATGAAATTTATGAAAGATAATATGACAGTGAACTTTTAGGTCTCATGAGGTATCAACTTATAAAATTAAAAAAATTAGAAAAAATAATAATCCATATGAGACTAAAAAAAGTTATATTTAGAATAAATAAAAAATAATTTTAACCCATGTGGGACTAAACAAAATAATAATAATTTTTCTATAAATTTTTCTTTAAGGTCTCGGGTCCGAACTTCTACATAGTCAAAATATTTTTATTTAGTTTAATTTTGTATCAGATTTTTACTTCTATCACTGATTATCAGTATTATGTGGCGGCTCAGTGACAAATCTATGACAAATATGGAGAAAAAATATCACTAACAGATTAGTATCGGAATATTAGTGACATAAACAACATTGGACACAATTCTGTTACTGATGCTATTTATTAAAAATTCTAGACTATATTAATCACAAATGTTGTGACGGATTTATGATGGAACCATTTTGTGTCAGATTTTCCATCACAAGTCTATCACCGTTTTGGAATGAAGAAAGTTCATTTCGCATCATCACAAATCTGTCACAGTTTATGACAAATTTTAGCCATCACAAAATTTTCATGACTGATACTCATTTTTCTTGTATTGCCCTAAGTGGATCTATTGTATTGCATAATCATGACTAACTCATCAATATATACCTACGTGACAGGTATCAACTCGCTCGTCATGATTAATTTTTAAATTTTAGTTAACACAGATACAATAATTCTACTTAAATTAAATCAATTGCATAACATAAAAATTCTAAAAAATAACAATCAATGATCAACATGATTAACAATCCATATTTCATAAATGCATAGTTAACATGAATGTTAACAAAACCTAATTAACTTTATATATAATTATACTAACTAATATATACTAACGTATATTCTTATATATATATATATATATATCGGATTATATATATGTGTGTGTTCTTGCTTGAAGTCAGAGTGATGCGATCCTGTACGTCTCCTAGTCTGGTGCGACTCCGGGGAGGTTGCAAAGATACTCTAACGCTCAAGTAAGAATTAAGGAATTCCAAATATGGGTATGGAATTGGAATCAGAAGTTGAATCCTTTAACTAGTGCTTGTTGTGCCTGTATATAATGCCTCCCGAAATCTCGTAGTGATCTCGGAGATGTCGGGTTCATAATTGACGAATCCCTTATAATTAATGAGGATGCAAGTGTCCTCGTATGGCCAGGTGGAGCCCCCTAGTTAGAAGTGTTTGACTTGACTTGAGTCTGGTTCATGAGTATGGGTGCTTTTGGGTCTAATCTAGCTGGGCCCAAAGTGTTAGTCCAGTCCACAGTCCCCGAGCTTGTTTAGAATCCGAGGACTTAGAACCGAGCTCTAGTAGTGTGTCGGCTTCTGACCTCGGTCTGGTACATGGACGTCGGTCAAGTTCTTTTCTTGGTTATGGTGCTAGAGTGGAGGAGCTCATTATTCCTTGGTTGCGCCGCCTTGTGACTCTTCAACTTCTAGAGTTAATGTGGTGGTTGCAAGGAGGAAAGGGCGCTTTTCATGTGTCTGCTGCCTATGCAGAGAGAAGGTAATTATGACCGGAGATCCGGCTATCAGTTTCAAAGGTACTTGAGTCTCCGTCGTTATTTGACGAATGTGGCCCCATTAATGGGGAACTGGTGGACAGTCGTTAGGGGGCCAGCCCCTTCCTAGGTTTATAAAAGACCTTGCCTTTTCCATCTTCTGAATGTATGAGTTTCAGCATAGAGTGGGAGGTATCAAAAGTTTATGTTCCTCCGGTGATCAGCCCTGGGCTAGTAGTGAGAGGATCAGAGATCGCTGGGGGTTTGCACCGCTGGGCTTAAAAGGAGGATATAGGGAGACTTGCAGCAAATTTTGGCACAGATTTGCGGGTACTTGTTGTAGTTGGACTGAGGTAGGTTCGCACCGCGGAGCTTATGCCGCTTCTTTCTGATAGTGTGTGAATCTTCTTCTTCTGTCTTCTTTGTTGGTCTCTCCTTCCTCTTCCGCCAACGACACTTCTTGTATTTTGTAGGAAGTTCAACCAAGTCTGGTGGCTAGGATCTCCATCTTGAAGTCCTCAACCTCCTACTTTCGGGAGGCATCAGATGCGCCTTCATTCGGAGAGGTCTTTGTTCTCGCCTCTTCCTCCCTTGATGGCGGCTCTTTGTTATTGTATTGTCAGAGTGTTTTCCTTCTAATAGTTATTTTTTACTTTCGTTGTCTGTTTCTCTGTTGTATACTTCCCCTTCATGGATCTATGAATGTATGTTTCTCCTTCATGGGGCTTTATGAATATAAAAGCATACTTTTGTCTTTGTGATGGCTTTTATTATGGCTTCTGTTTTTGCTGAGTTGTTCAGCCTTCTCTTGGCCTGTATGTCGAGTGATGTCGACTTTGTGTTGTCGATTGACTTTATCGAAGTTGAACATGGGTTCCTGCCAAAAATGGAGTTAAGGCTAGGGTTACCTATTTGGTACATAGTTGTCGGTTCCCTCCAAAGATGTTCGAATTCGGGAGTAAGAGGCGCAGAGGCCGGGAGTAGTGGTGCTAAGACCGGGGACTAGACTCGATAAAAATAGAGCGCACTTTGGGTCCTTGAAGGCGCGAGGCCCAAGTCTTCAAGGGTGCTGATGCCATGAGTTTGTGGTGCTAAAGCTGATGACCAGGCTCGGTGAAAACCGAGCTCGCGAGGATAGCACTTCGGGTCGTTGAGGGCGTGGGGCCCAAGTGTTCAATGGTGCTGAGGCCACAACTTTCTATCGTTGAGGCCGAGGACCAGAGTCGGTGAAAATCGAGCTCGTGAGGAGTGCGCTTTGGGTCATTAAGGGTGCGGGGCCCAAGTCTTCGAGGGCGCCGAGGCCGCAAGTTTGTGGCGCTGGGGCCAGGGACCAGACTCGGTGAAAACCGAGCTCGTGAGGAGCGCACTTCAGGTCATTGGGAGTCATAAGAGCTCGATTAGTGGCATTGATGGTCTGAGGACCATGCTCGGATTTTGTTCATTTAGAACGAGTCATACTCATAGGAGTCGGAGGTCGCATTTAGGGTCGAGGACCAGACTTAGTATTGAACTGAGCTCACGAGGAGCGTGCTTCGGGTCATTGAGAGTCATGGGAGCTCGATTAGTGACACTAATGGCCTAAGGACCACAGTTGAGTTTTGCTCATTTAGAGCGAGCCAGACTCATAGGATTCGGAGGCCGCATTTAGGGCCAATGAATAGACACAGTATTGAATTGAGCTCGTGAGGAGCGCTTCAAGTCGTTGAGAGTCGTGGGAGCTCGATTAGTGGCATTAATGGCCTGAGGACCACGCTCGGGTTGTGCTCATTTAGAGCGAGCCAGACTATAAGAGTCGGAGGCCGCATTTAGGGTCAACGACCAAACTCAGTATTGAACTGGGCTCATTAGGAGCACGCTTTGGGTCGTTGAGAGTCGTAAGAGCTCCATTAGTGGCACTAATGGCATGAGGATCACGCTCGAGGTTGAGAAGGATTGATATGCCGCGTTGGGTAGGAGTTATCATCGTTGTTTGGTGGTGCGCCTATTGCGAGATCGGGGAGGTTCCTTCGTTGCATGCTAGGAAATAGTTGGACCGAAAGAGATGTGCAGAGGAGGAGAGTAGTGTTATTAAATAACTGTCGAATAGTGATATATTGAGTGTTGGCCTAAGGTTTTCAACTTTGATGTTAATCTCGATTTTGCTGATAACAAACATGCAACTAATGTTTGAACAAAAAATATTTTTAGGTTCTATAATGGTTTGTGTGCGGCGTCCTTGATTGGAAAAATCAAAGAAATCGAAGAAATCGGCAAGGACGCTCGTCGACGCTTGGATTTCGTCGGGAAGATAATGTCTAGGTTTAAAGTGTCTATATTAAATGTAAAATCCTTATTGTGATGCAAAGAAACCCAAAAATCAAAACCCGAACCCCAAAATATGAAAACTAGGAAATTCAAAAAATAGCCTAGAAATTTTCAAAGTCTAGGGAGCTCTTCGGAAGGCTATATGATTTAGACATCTCCTTAGCACCAAAAGTCTCGCTAATTATTCCTTAGGTAGAAACAAGTTAAAGATCTATTTTTAAGGAATTCTTTGACACATTTAACCTATCCATATTTGACCCGGTTGATTTTAAAATTTCTAGTTTTTTGCAAATTAGTACTAGATCCCAAAATTTAGATTTTGATTTTTTAAATATTTGTATTGAATCCAAATAGGGGTATCATTATTTAACATTTATGTTCTAAAGTTAGTAACTTCGAGTTAAGAAATATAAATAAGGCTTGAAAGATCAAACCTTGTTGAAACTGCTTTTAGTGCAGTTTCGGTCGAAGGTCCGATGGACTGTTCAGTCGACTGACCTGCAATCGAACTCAATCAGATACCCACATTAAGCATTCGGTCGACGTCTAGCCGAATGTTCGGTCAACCAAACCTTCGACCGAAGGATCGATCGACGGAACCTCAACGACTATTTTTTGAGCTGTTGGGTGGATTTCGGTCGAGCTCTCTTCATGCTATGCTATAAATATGAGAGTCCAGCCTTCCTTACACCATCTTGATCACTATTATTATACTTGAGACATCCTTGATCAAATCCTAAGTTTTCACTGAGTCATTCCTTTGGTGAAACCCTAGTTTGAGCCTAGAATCCTTGATATTGACTTTGAGCTTGCTTTTATTCATCTTCAACGCATCAAGAGGAAGCTAGGATTCATTATTGGAGCTAAGTACTTGTTTCATTGTCTTTATAGCTCTATTTATTTGTATTTTAAGTTCGTTTTCATTGATTTGTACTTTTGTTTCTTTGTTCTTGAGTGTTAGGCTTTAGAATAGTAGTTGAGGTATCCTCTAGGGTTGAGGAATAAGTCCTCTTTGTATTTTCTAAATTTCACTCAAGTTTCAAACATTTGGTGGTTGCCTTGGTGTAGAAGCATAAGTCCACTAGTGTGATTGTAATCTAGGATTAGAGTGTCCTTTGGAGATAGTGAGGTGAGAGAGTGCTCTTTGTGTGTGAAGGCAGAGACTTTCGGGTGTGGAAGTGCCTTCAGTGTGAGAGTTGAGATTCTCCGGTGTAAAGTCATCATTGTAAGAAACTCTATATCTAGTGGATTGTGTGTGAAATCCTAAGCGGGGTTGCTTAGGTAGTGGAGTAGGCATTGAGGCCGAACCACTATAAACTATAGTGTTTGCATTGCTCTCTTGATTGTGTGATGAATTTCCATATTTAGTGCTTCTGCTATTTGCATGAAATTGTCATTTGCCTAAGTAATCAAGAAACGGTTAAAATAAAATTTAAGCTAAAGTTTTAGATAATACACTATTCACCCCCCCCTTCAGGTGTAGGCCATTCGACTTCAATTGAGTCCAACCGACTGATGTACACAGCCTACGCATGGTGGTTCCTCATTAAAACCTTTCAGTGGGAAAACCCTATGAGAGAAAACCGCAATGAAGGAAAAAGAATACATCAACCATTTGTAGTTTACGAGAGAATGCTTAGCTGTAGTAGCCCGTAGGGAGGCCGCATTCAACGTTCGTGGGAATTCTCGTCCAGAGATTTTGGCAATTTTGTAAGTGCCTTTCCCGACATCTTTAATGACTCTGTAGGGGCCTACCAAGTTCAGGGCGAGCTTCCCTTCTTTGGTTGGCTTTCTTTGGAGTTTGATCTTCCTTAGTAGCGGATCTCCCTCTTTGAAGTTTCTCGATCTGACGTGTTTGTCATATTTCCGAGCTATTCTGAGTTTCATGGCTTCTTTCCTGATTTTGGCGAGCTCTTGTTCTTCCTCAATGAGGTCGAGCTCGGCCTGCCAAATTGCTTTGCACTTTGAAGGTCATCCTGCAGAGGTTGGGCTCTGCGATCTCAACGAGGATCATGGCCTCTGCTCCATTGACGAGCCTGAAGGGAGTTTCCTAAATGGATGAATGGGCGATTGTGTTGTAGCCCCATAGCACCTCTGGTAGCTATGACATTGTTGGCTACTTCAGCCAGACCCTTCATTTGTGGGTGCTCTACTGAGGAGCTATTGGATATTGAGGTCCGAGCAAAATTCCCGAAACTGCTTATCCAGAAATTGTGTGTTGTTGTCGCTGATAAGGTCGCAAGGTATGCCATACCTGTAGATGATTTTTTTCCATACAAATTTCTTGACCTTCTCGATCGCAATTAAGGCTGGGTTAAGCCTCTATCCATTTGGTGAAGTAGTTTATTGCTACTACCAAATATTTGACTTGTCCTGGTGCTGAAGGGAAAGGGCTCATGAGGTTGATGCCCCACTTGTAAAATAGCCAATTGACTTTCGATCTGTGTAATGGCTCGGGATGTTTTTCTGAGACTTCAGAGAATCTTTGGCACTTCACTACTAGAAATGTTAGAATCACCGACAGCCATCACCCATGGCCGCCCAGGCCGTTGGAATAACCCACAGTGTTCCTACGGCCGCTCGGGTCATTGCAGATGTTCTATATCTGCAACGGCTTCCTTACGACCGTTGTGACCATTGCTTACAACTCGATGGTGCGAACGCGGCACGCAAATGAAATAACCTATCAGCAACAGTGTAGCGGAAGCCGCGTCGGCAATTGTTGATGATATTATTACATTAGCAACAGCTTACGCACAACTTGTATATTTGTTGCTCGTTAGTCGATGGCACTCTCACGACGTGAAAATGAAATACTTATCACCAATGGCTTAACGAAGGCCTCGTCGACCGTTGCTGATGATATTATTACATTAGCAATGGCGTACTTACGACTTGTGTATCCGTCGCTCGTTAGTCGATGGCGCGCTTGCGGCGAGAAAATAAAATATTTATCACCAACGGCTTAACAGAGGCCACGTGGCCATTGTTCATGATTTTATTTATCCGCAACGGCCCACCAATGGACAAGTGAGCCGTTGGTGATAAATATATGTAACTGTGCAATCGCGCTCACCCCATTTCTTCCCTGCCGACGCCATCGATGCCGATTGCCGCTGTTCGCCGACATCGACGCCGCCGTCGTGCTTGCCCACTCCTTCCACTGCTGTTGCATCTCCAGGTAGCCTCCTTTCTTCTCCATTCAATAAAAACTAGGGTCGACTGAAACCTTAGGGCTTTGGCCGGCCGCCAGACCCCTGCCCAGTGTTCGACATGGGACACTGGACGCCGGTGCTAGAGTCCACTAGACTCCGGCGCCGGAATGACGTGCTAACAGTGGGTGTCCACTGTTAGCCTAGGTTTTTTAGGGTTTGATTAAACCCTAATCAAATGTGATTAGGGTTTAATTTAACTCTAATCAAACTGTGAATAGGGTTCCCTAATCACATTTGATTAGGGTTTAGTCAAACCTTAATTTATTTATTTTTATTTTTGTTAATTATTTTTGTTAATTATTGTTAGTGTTAATTAGTGTTAATTATTTTGTGTTAATTAGTGTTAATTATTTAGTGTTAATTAGTGTTAATTATTTCTGTTAATTAGTGTTAGTGTTAATGTTAATCTCTTTATTCAGCTTAATTTCTTGTTATAATGTTAATTTGTTAATTAGGGTATAAATATTAATGTTAGTATTAATACTTGAGTCAATAAACTTAAACTAATGTGGACGCTGTTGCCGGCGTTGGGGTCGAAACCTAAGGACTCGCGCCGACGTTCACTGTGTACTCGTGCCACTGTGGACTCGCGACGTCATCCACAAACTTAGAAAATAACCATCCATCCGACGAGTTAATTAGTACAGTTCACGTACGCATCGACGAGTCGGATATGATTTTGCAAAAGCTTAGATACGTTCGAGGGTTGTATGTTCGTGTAAACGAAGTAGATGATCTTTTATATATCATACAACCCTTGAATTGTCCCTAATTGGATAATTAGGGAACATAGTTATTTGTATTGCACTTAGTTGTTTCTTTTAACCGATACTCATTCATAAATTTTGGCTACTGTATCTCCATTGTTCTCCGGTACCCGCCCAGATGATATGCGTATTCGGAGAACTATAGGGAGATGCTGCCGAAATTTAGAATCAAGTTAACGAATAAAAAAATACTTAGTGCAATATGAATAACATAAATCCTGAATGGAATAAGACCATCTCACCTAAAGACATTAACTGAAGATATTGTCATTGATTGACAAAATCATGTCGGGTGATCGAAGTTGGATGTACCGACATTTTGATCGTGGAGCTTTAACTAATGAGTTTCGATTAGGTGTAACTTACTTCCTAAATTTTGCCTATTCGAATTAGAAATTCGTTAGCGGTGATAAAATCCAATATTTGCACGATTTTTGGATCGAAAAACTATCACTATGCATCCGTATAGCAAAGGATTTGCACTAAGATATTTTATATGGTCTTGTCACGGGGAGTCACGCGAAGTCGAGACGTCGAGCAATCCTGTTGTTCAGACACATGGTGAATCTTCTTCTATTGGTGTTTCTTCATCCAGTCCATCTAATTCATATAGAAGTATGATACTTGATAATCTTGGCGGTTAATTTCACTTGAATGATAATTTCGAGCGCGCAGTTACTGAGGCGTCAGTGCCACCAGATACCACGGGTGTTGATGTCACAGAATTGGCACCAGAAGCACAACCTGTGATAGAGATTGAATTGCCGAATAAAGAAGCCGCAGAATTTTACGAGATCTTGAAAGCCGTCGATGAACCTTTGTATGAGAATTGTCCTAAATACACTAGGTTTTCAGCCATGATGCAACTCCTGAACATCAAGGCCGATTGTAATATCAGTGGGATTGCGTTTGATTAGATTGCGGGATTAATTAATGGAATACTACCTACAGATAACAAGTTTGAGCCAACTTTTTTTAAGACTAAAAAGTTGATGAGAAAAATAGGGCTTGGGTATAAAAAAATACACGTGTGCCCAAATAACTATATTTTATATTATAAATAAAATGCGTAGTTCGATAAATGCACAGTATGTGAACATCCTCATTATAAGGAGAAGAAATCGGTCCGACGAAAAAATATCTCGTTTAAGGTGCTTCGGTATTTTCCACTGACACCGAGGCTTCAAAGATTATTCATGTCGGAAAAGACTGCCCCCTACATGAGTTGGCATTCAAGAAGTCATGATGATACAGTTATGACTTATCCATCCGACAATGAAGCATAGAAACATTTGGATAGATGTTATTCTTCATTTACTAGGGATACTAGAAATATCATATTGAGATTGTGCACGGATAGTTTTAATTCATTTGGTCATTCAGCAACTCCTTATTCTTTTTGGTCAGTGCTGCTAACAATTTATAATTTTTCATCGTCAATGTGTTTGAATGATGAATTTATTTATCTTTTGATGATTATTCCCGGTCTTAAGGATCTGCGAAAAGAAATTGACGTGTTTCTCAGATCCCTAATAGATGAATTGAAAACATTGTGGACTGAGGGAGCTATCACTTATGATTGTCACCGGAAGCAAAATTTCAATTTAAAAGTTGTGATCTTGTGGACAATCAATGATTTTCGGGCCTACGACATGTTGTCTGGTTGGAGCACGCGCGGTCGACTCTCTTGTTCGTATTGTATGGAACACTCTAAATCATTCAGTCTTCAGAACGGATAGAAAATCTCAGTCTTTGATTGTCATCGTCGATTCCTACCGGCTAACCATCAATATCGAAGGAATTGTAATAAATTTACTAAGGGTAGAGTCGAAAGAGATGGACCACCACCGATGTTGTCTGGTGAATAGATGTTAGCACGTGTTTCATTGCTTCCAGAGATTACTTTTGGTCAAAGTGATAGAGTGTCGAGCTTTTGTCAAACACATAACTTGGTGAAAAAAAACATCTTTTGGGAATTGTCGTATTGGAGTTCATTACTGATTCGCATAATTTGGATGTCATGCACATTGAGAAAAATGTGTTTGATAATATTTTTAACACTTTGATGGATGTTTCCGGAAAAACTAAAGATAATGTCAAGGACCGACATAATCTGAAAATACTTTCTAAGAGGACGGAGTTGGAGTTACAAGAGGTCAACGAATGATATCTAAAGCCGAAGGCCCCATATGTGTTAAATAAACAATAGATGAAAGATGTTTGTCAATGGATCAAAGAACTCAAATTACTTGATGGATATGCCTCAAACTTATCTCAATGTGTGAACGTCGATGATTGCAAAATATCAAGGATGAAGAGTCACGATTGTCATGTATTCATGCAAAGATCGCTTCTGATCGCATTCCGAGATCTTCTACCTGATAATATTTGGGGTTCGTTGACTGAATTAAGTATGTTTTTTAGAAATATTTGTGCAAATGTCCTTCGAGTCGAAGATATGTCAGCACTTGAAAGTAATATTGTCGAAATTATATGCAAGCTGGAGCAGTTTTTCCTTCTTGCCTTTTTTGACTCGATGGAGCATCTACCGATACACTTGGCATACGAGGCACGAGTTGGTGACCCCGTTCAAATATGGTGGATGCACTTATTTGAAAGATACATGACTCGTTTAAAAAAATAAGTAAAGCACACCACAGCTGTTGAAGGATCAATATCTGAATCGTATATCATCCAAAAAAATTTAACATTCTGCTCATTTTACTTTGAATCGACCGTGCAGACAAGATTTGATCGTCTTCCACGTAACGACAATGGGGGAGTTAGACATTCAGATGAGCATTTAAATATATTCTGTCACTCTGGTCGTGTTTTTAGTTCTCGTCCCATTTCGACACTTAAACGACGAAGAGTACCATTTGGCACAATTGTACGTATTACTCAATTGTCCAGAGATTAAACAATTCATTGAAATATTTGACATTGAGATGATGCAAAAATACTCTATTCACAATGATCAAGAATTGGAGAGATTACGGAATCGTGATTTCCTTACTTGGATTCGGGCTTACAACAAAGATCACAGAGCTAAAATAGATGAGAGAATATTTGAGTCTGTTAGTGGACCATCGCGACTAGTGTTGTGTTATAGAGGATATTTTGTTAATGAGTATAAATTTCACACGGTTGAATATGTGTTTACGAAGAAGACTATGAATGTCGGGGTCTGCGTGGAAGGGACAATGTATGTTGAATGTGATATGAATTTTTATGGATTGTTGGAAGAAGTGATAGAATTGCACAACTTCGGCTTGAAATCAGTTATCCTATTTAGATGCCATTGGTTCAATACAACATATAGGGGCATGAAAGTTCATTCAAAATACAAACTTGTCGAGGTTAATTACAAATTGAAATTGGCTGCAAATGAACCTTTTATATTGGCATCACAAGCCGAACAAGTATATTATGCATGTGAAGTATCCGGCTCTAAATAAAGATAGAGTAGATTAGCATGTAGTCTGTAAGACTAAAGCTAGAGGAAGAATTGATCCAATAGCGGGAGAAAATAAGCCGATACCTGATGTGACATATGATTTATATCAAGAAGAGGATCCTCTTGTACTAGACCGTATCAGTAGTAGACCATATCAGTCCAATACTCGAGGATTCAGACACAGAGTTTGTTCAATTAAAAGTTGAATATGTTGATGATGACAATCATGAAGTTGAGGAATGTGGAGATGAAGAAGAAGAAGAAGAAGAAGACTATTACTCAAATGAGGAATAATTGTAAACTATATCTTCTATTAAATCTATCTCTACAATATATAATCTAATTATATGCTTATTCGACAGCTACGGTGGGTCGAGGTTATTACCGGATGAGAGTTTCAGAGTCTCCGATCGGTGAGACTGTAGATTCTGCCGCACTCACTCCTGCCGCTAATCCTCCCGCCACTGATCCTCCTATCTCCAAGGCTAGTTCATCCAAACGCAAGCAACCACGCGGGCCGAACATGATTCAGCCTCTGCTAGTCGTGGAATAATGTAGATATATTAGTGTGATCGAGGAGTGGTAATGTATTATGAATTATGAATTATATATAATATATTATATCATAATATAATATTGTACTTTATTTTTATTGTGCAGGTTCGAGCAAGAGGATGTCCGAGACTATATCAGGGATGATCCGATGGTACATGCATGGGGCATGGCCCACGTGGTCTCACGTGCCCCGTGAGCACATGGACATTCTCTAGCGCGAGTTTGAGGTACGTATTTAAAATTTTTATATACATGATGATTAATATTGGTATTAATATTATTGTTTTACAAACTTGCTATATGTGGACAGAGGACCAGAGGTCCTTCATTTACACTACGTGGGAGGCGATTTCCCGGCAAAGGTACAACGACTAGCTGGGGACCACAAACATCTGGAGACTCGAGGATATAGCCCCGATTCGATTACTCTGGATATCTGGGACTAGCCCATGGTGATATGGTCGACGGAGCAGTGGTAGGAGGTATCCCGGACTGCGGCTAGAAACTGCATGTTCGGGAAGGAGCACGTTACACTAGAGGGTCTATATCATTTGTAGTGCACGCGAGTCGTATGGTAAGTATTATACCTTAATTTCAATTATATATTGTATTTGTCACACTGTATACTAATTAATGTATTTGTTTCATAAATGTAGACGCAGGTGATGGCTGACATGAGTCTCTAGCGACCCACCCCAGTGGAGGTGTTCGAGTGGACACACCGTCGAGGACATGGGGTGGGAGAGTACATCGACCCTCGCGCTGCAATAATCATGGTACGTATATTTGTTTCAATTATGCAATATTTATTTATAATTAGGAAAATTATGAAGCAAAAATACAAAGTCGTGTAGGAGACCTACACTCAGACAGTGACGCAGTGCAGGGGCACCCCCGAGGACTTTGACGCACGAGTGTGGGTCCTTGCCGCTGGTGGCTGGGACCACGATCGCGTATATGGCTTTGCAGACAGTGTCCATGCGCGAGCCGTGATCGGGCCAATTGGGGCACCGACCTCTCCGATCGTTAGTGAGCGGCCCTCCACCTCCCGAACTCAAGATCAGAGCCGGATAGCTACATTGGAGGAGACGGTCGCACGTCTGACTCAGATGTTAGCGGATGTGCATGCCATGTTGAGACAGTTGACAGGTCAGTCTGGCAGTAGCATCCCACCGACAGATCCATCGTCCTCGACCCAGCCCACGCTAGTCTACACTCAGGCACTGCAAACCCAGCTACATGATCCCAACCATCCTCCACCACTGCAGTGAAACTTTATCTTGTTTATGACTTGACTTGACTTGTTATGACTTGGATATTTTGTTATGCATGACTTACGATAGTTTTGATACTATTGACTTACGATAGTTTTGGATGTTTTGAAATATACTTCACTTACGATAGTTTTGATCGTATCATGTTGATACGATAATTTTGATTCGTATCGTATTGACACGATAGTTTTGATTTTGTGTAGTTTTTATATGATTGTGGGATAATTATAATTATAAATATAATTGTTTTGATGTATATGTGGGTGTATCTATGATGTTGTGAATGTATGTGTATGTGAATGGATGGATGTGTGTATGGGTGTGTGAGTTATGTATCAGGTTAAATAAATGTATCAATAGAAATTTCTAATTTTCAAATTTTTCAATTAGAGGTTAACGACATCAACGACGGCTTCCCCACGGTCGTCTGTTTCAAAGCCATTGCTAAAAGTGTATCGTAATTCCTGGGCTGCAACCTCAAAGTCGTTATTGATGACCTACATCAACGGCTTAGCAACCGACTTTCAGCAATGGTGTTACTTTGAATGATGCCCCGTAGATGATATTAATATCCGCAACAGTAGAAGGGCTATTGCAGAGCCATGGCTGATAATGATATCAGCAACAGAAGTGCGCCACTGCTAAGTTGTGGCTGATAATGATATTAGCAATAGAAGTGGGCCACTGCTGAGCTGTGGCTGATACTATATTAGCAACGGCCGACGTGACTATTGATGAGACATTGCTAAATTATCAGCGATGCACTTTTCTGCCACGGCGTTGTTGTAACAGGCCCGACTGTCGCTCGCCGTTGGTGATGGTCTTCAACAACGGCTTACCAACGAAACTAGCCGTCGATGAAGATCGTTATTCCAGTAGTGCTTGTTACACCTTTTGACGTACAGGCCGTAGTTTATTTTCATAGTCGGCCAGAAGTATCTAGCCTGTAGGATCTTAGCTGCTAAGGATCTTTCTTTGATGTGGTTGTCGCAGATGCCTTCGTGCACTTCTGCTATTACTGTGTCTGTTTATGGTTGGCTGATGCATTTAAGCAATGGGCAGGAGTATCCTCTTTTATAGTTGGTCGCCGAGGAGAGTGTAGTAACTCGCCATCCTTCTGAATTTGTTTGGATTGGAGGTGTGCTCCGGTACCTCTCTTTCTCTGACGTAAATTATGTATGGGTTCTCCAGTAGATGGTTTGCTCAACTGCTTGGACTTCGACCGATGTGTCGACCGGTTGAATGCTCGGATGATCATGGACTTATTGTATGACCGACCTATTGTTTTGGGGCTTCCCAGTGCTTGCTAGCTTGGATAACATGTCAGCTCAGGTGTTTTCCTCCCGAGGTATGTGTTGGATCACCCAAAAATTAGTTATTAAAGAATGTACTAAGGACATATACCTTTCTGGCAAAGGGTCCCTTGCTTCGCAGTTGCCATTGACTTGTCCTACAACAAGCTATGAATCGCTTTTCACGATCACCTTCTGGGCTTTCACGTCACAGGAGAGCTTTAGTCCGGCGATCAGGGCTTTGTATTCTGCTTGGTTGTTGTTGGCTTTGAATTGGAATTGCAGGGACTGCTCTAGGGTGATTCCCTGGCCGTTCTAAAAGATGATGTCAACTGTGCTTCCTTTTCCATTGAAGGCGTCGTCCATGAACAACATCCAAGTAATTTTGACCTAGTTGGGGGTGCCTTCCTGGTATGTGAATCTAGCTACAAAGTTTGCCAATGCTTGGGCTTTGATTGGGCCTCTAGGTTGGTATTCGATGCTGAACTCTGTGAGCTCTACAAACCAAGATATCATTCGTCCAGTGAGCACAAGCTTGGTCAGGACCTGC
This sequence comes from Canna indica, assembly GCA_034359265.1. Taxonomy (NCBI): domain Eukaryota; kingdom Viridiplantae; phylum Streptophyta; class Magnoliopsida; order Zingiberales; family Cannaceae; genus Canna; species Canna indica. The sequence continues at coordinate 18,626,805 of CP136894.1, forward strand.
CTGATCGGTTGTTTTGTGCGCACCAAGATGTAGTGACTCCGAAAATATGGCCTTAATCTTCCGGCCGAGATGACTAGGGCGAAGGCGAGCTACTCTAGCCTCCAGTATTTGGTTTTAGGTTGCTGGAGGACCTTGCTAACAAAGTAGATCGATTTATGATCCTTCCCTTGTTCTTGTACTAATACCAAACTAAGGGCATTTTTTGTGATTGTGAGGTAGAGGAAGAGTGTTTCTCCCTTTTGGGATTTGTCCAGGACTGATGGACTACCGAGGAAACTTTTTAGCTCTGAATGTGTGTTCGCATTTCTTGTCTCACTGGACGTCCTATTTCTTTTTTAGGATTTTGAAGAAGGGTGCGGCTCTATCAGCCGACCTGGAGAGGAATCTTGACATGGTGGTCATTCTCCCTGTGAGTTGATGCACCTCCCTTATGTTGTGCGGGCTACACATCTCTTAGATGACCCAGCACTTCTCAGGATTAGCTTCGATCCCTCGATTCGTAAGCATGCATGAAACCGAGGAACTTGTCGCCGTGAACCCCAAAGGCACACTTTTCTGGGTTCAATCTCATATTGTAGCATCTAAGCTGGTTAAAGATCTCAGTGTGATCACTACAATGGTCTTCGATGGCCAGTGTTTTGGCGACCATGTCATCTACGTACACCTCCATGTTTCGGCCGGTTTGCTATTCAAGGACTTTGTTCATCATGCGCTAGTATGTAGCCCCTGCATTCTTGAGCCCGAAGGGCATCACTTTGTAGCAAAAGTTGGCATGCTCAATAATGAAGGTTGTCTTCCCCTCATCTTCCAAATTCATTCGGATATGATTGTAGCCTAAGTAGGCATCCATGAAACTCAGGTACTAGTATATCGAGGAGTCGTCGACAAGTTTGTCTATGCTTGGCAGAGGGTAGGAGTCTTTCGGGCAGGACTTGTTCAAGTCTGTGAAATCAAGACATCTGCCATTCCCCGAAGTGCTTCTTAACCATTTCCCTGAGTGCTTCTTAACCATAACGACATTTGCGAGCCATGTGGTGAATCTGATTTATTTGATAAAATTTGCTTTCAGTAATTTTTTGATCTATTTGAGAGAAGCTTGTTGGCGCTCGGCCCCAAATTTTCTTTTCTTATGTGCCACGGGCTTAACCCAAGTATCAATGGCGAACTTGTGACAATGGCCCTGAGATCTATCCATGGCATGTCGGCTGACGTCCATGCAAATAAGTTGGCGTTATCTTTGAGAAAAGTGTATAGTTGAGCTTTGAGCTCGACGAGGAGATTATCTCCCACGTAAGTCACTTGTACGGTGGAGGCCCCGACTTGTACAGGTTCCAGGTCGTCGGCGCGGTGGGGCCGCTCTTGGATGTCTCCTCTGGTGTCCAATTCAGAAATTTTAGGTTATTGTTTTGTGTGAAGAACTGAGTGTTGGCTGGGATGAGGTGCTTGGCATCTCTTCTGGCTCGGCCTGTCTCTGCTTTATGCATTCACTGAAGCATAGCTGAGCTTTCTTCTGGTCTGCGTGGACCACTCTCACTTTCATCTCTAAGACAGGGAATTTGATTGCTAGGTGGGTAGTCGATATAATAGCTCCCGAGCTGTACAGTGATGGTTGCCCTAGGATCATGCGATAGGGGCTGGGGTGTTTGACGACCAAGTATTGAATGTCTGTCGACTTGGTCTGCGGTGGAGAGTCAAACATTGTCGTCAGCCAGATGTAGCCTTCGACGTTGTCTCGTTCTCCTGAGAAATTGACGAGGTCCTAATGGTAAGGGCGGAGTGAAGTTTCATCAATGTGCATCTTCCTGAACGTTGAGTAGAACTGGATGTTAGCTGAGTTTCTCTGATCTACCAGGACTTTCCTGACAAGGAAATAGCCAGCAGTTACAAAAATGACGATGGTGTCATGTAAATTTTTATCAATCCCTTGGAAATCAAATTCATAAAATGATATTACCGGGGTTCAGGTGTGTGGCCCTAACGAGCGCATCGTGTCGTCGATTGTCATTATGGCTCAGAGTGACTGCCACCTGGCTAAGCTCATCTCGCCTCCTCCGGCGAATCCTCCAATGATGTGGTCAATGACCCCGCGGATCTCGATGTTTGGCTAACCAGTTATGTGATTCTCGTAGTCGTCTGCTACGCTCCTTGGTGATGGTGTCCTGCTCAGACTTCAGCTTCAGGAGCCATGATCTTGCCTATCTTGGCTGTTGTTTCGTCTGCGGTTGATGTAGCGGTCGACGTGGCCTTCTGTGATTAGGCGCTCAACTTGGTCCTTGAGCATTACACACTCTTCGGTGGTATGCCCACTGGTGCGATGGAACTCGCACTTCTTTCTCTTGTTGGCATTAGGCGGGGGTTTCAATCTGCCCAAGCTATTGGGAAGCTTGAGCAACTACAAGTGGTAGATTTCTCGAAGGATGGTTTCTCTCCTGGTATTTAGTGGGGGTGTACTCACTAATTCTAGGGCTACGTTGGAAAGGTGACCTTTCCCTTCTGCCATGATATCGGTCTTCGCCCTTTTTTCGGGCTTCTTGGACTTCTTATCCTCGGCGTTGTCTTTGGTGATTTGCTTATCGACCTTCCTGACCTCTCGAAGTTCTTCCATCTCCATGTAACATACGACCTTTTCTCAGAACTTGGCCATACTCCTCTATTTTGGTCAAGGCGGTCTAATCAACTAACTACCCGGGCTTTAGACCATGCTCAATGGAATATAGCTTGATGTGAGGGTCGATGTTTGGGATCTGCATGGCCACAGCATGGAACCTCTTCAGGTAATCTCTGAGCGACTCATATTGTCCTTGTTTGATATAATGGAGAGAGTCTTCTGTCATGGAGTAGATCCACAACGAGGAGAACTTGTTGATGAAGGCTCGGGAGAGCTCTTGGAAGGTGTGTATGGATCCCGACGGCAAGGTGGAAAACCAAAATAGTGTGGCCTTCTCCAAGAAGGTTGGAAAGGCTCGGTACATGGTTAAGTATATTGCATAGTTGAGGAGCATCATCGACCTAAACTGTTGGCCTAAGGTTTTCTACCTTGGTATTAATTTTGGTTTTAATGATAACAAATATGGAACTAATGTTTCATTGAGAAATACTTTCAGGTTCTAAGTCGGTTAGACCACGACGTCTGCGATTGGAAAAATCAAAGAAATCGGCAAGGACGTTCATCGACGCTCGAGATTCTTCGGGAAGATAGAGTTCAGGTTTAGGGTGTCTAGAATGTGTTGCAAATCCTCATGATGATGCAAAGAAACTCAAAAACTAAACCCAATTCCCAAAATACGAAAACCCAAAAAATTAGAAAAGACCCTGAAATTCACTAAGCCTAGTGAGCTCCTTGGAGGGCTATATAACCTAGATATTTTCTTGGCACCAAAAGTCTCAGTAATTATTCCTTAGGTAAAAACTAGTAAACAACATATTTTTAAGGATTTTATGAAAGCCTTTAACCTATGCATATTTGACACGAAAGAGTATAAAACTTCCATTTTTCGGAAATTTGTACTAGACCCCAAAAGTTAGATTTTGATTTTTAAGGATTTTGATTTTTAAGGATTTTGATTTTTTAGATTTTTTATTGAATCCAAATGGATGGTAATCTTATATAAGAGGACTTAGCGAAGACGGAACCCAGAAATAAATAAACGAGCAGAAAAATCAGCAAACTGAGCTAATCTTTCCAATTTTGGTCGATCGAATGATGCTTGAAATGGGCATAATGCCTTCGGTCGCTTGGCGGTCGCTCGGTCTATCGATTGACGATCGACCAGCAAGCGATCGGGCATCACTAACGGGCAGAAATCAGCCTGTTGGGAGAGCTATTTTGACTCTCTCTTCTTGGGGCTTATATATACTAGCCCTTGAGTGTCTTCCTCCATCATCTTAACCTTCATTGAGCCATCTTTGACCAATCTTAAAGCTTTCATTGAGAGATTCTTCTTAAACCCTAGCTTTGATTCTCAACTACTTGAGTGAACCCCCAAAGTTCATCAATTCATCACCTTGAGGAATCAAATGGACTAGGGAGTTTCTTTTGGAGCTAAGTACTTGTTATTTTGATTTATTGCTCTAATTGTTATTGTATTTTATTGTTTATTTTGATTGTATATCATTTGTGTAAACCTAGGTTGCTAGGTTTGATTGAATTGGTGGTTGCCTTGGTGTTAAGGCTTAAATCCGTCATTGTAAACCTAATTTACTAGGATTAGTTGAGTTGTCCTTAGGTTGAGGTGAGAGAGTGCTCTCGGCAGGAAGGTGGGATACTTTCGGGTGTGGAAGTGCCTTCGGTTTAAGAGCGGAGACTTTTCGTTGTAAAGTCCTCATTGTAAGGAAACTAATTAATCTAGTTAAACTAGTTTGGAAATCCTGAGCGGTGTGCTTATGTAATGGAGTAGGCATTGGGGCCGAACCAATATAAATTATTGTGTTTGTATTGCTTACTTTGCGTATCAATTACTTGACTTATTTTATTCGCTTCCACATTCATTTAGTAATGAAATAGTGCATTAACATAAGTAATGAAGAAAATGATTGAAATCAGAATTGAGTTTAAGATTAGCAAACACACTATTCACCCTCCCCTCTAGTGTGGCCATTTAACCAACATAAACATCGTCAGGTGAGTGGTCCATTCACTCGTACCGTCTTAGGGCTGAAGTGTGGTTGCCAGTTTGAAGTTGTGAGGGAGACAAACTACCATGATTTGCTCGGCGAAGGGTCCCGAGTCGACGATGGGGGAGGAACGGTCTTCGTGACCCTGGTTTCCTCCGTCTTCTCTCTAATGAGTCGTATGTGTGGGAGACCTCATCTCGGAAGGAAGAGGTCGACCTCCCAGATCTCTCCAGGTGGTTGTCTTCATCGTGCTCCGAGCGGTAATGGTCACGCTCGGTTGGGTGTTGTTCCCCTGGTTGCTTCAAAGCCGCGATCTTGGCTGTTGTCCTTTCATTGTGCGCCTGGAGGTCAACGACCATGCGACGCAGTTCTTCTGGTGTAAGGTCGGTGGGTATGGGAGCGTCACTCCTCATTGTGTTAGTATTTCTAGGTGGCTGGGGAACGATGCTGCTAGGATGTTGCCTATGTGCAGCGATGTTCATCTGACTCTTGGTACTAACCATGGTGGGTAGATAAGGTTTACTCGACCCAACAGTGGGCGCCAAATGTTCTTGTCTGAAGCCGGGGTGATATGGTCCAACGCGTCTCCTGGCCGGGGGGGCTGCAAAGACACTCTAACGCTCCTTTGTCTGGTGTACATCGTGCCTGTATATAATACAGGATAAGAGAAGTCTGGCGATAACGCCTCCCGAAATCTCGTAGGGATGTGCTCAGAATAGGTCGGGGCTCCCCAGTGATGTTGGGTTCATACAACTAATTGAGGAATCTCTTGTAATTAATGAGGACGCAAGTGTCCTTGTATGGCTGAGTGGAGCCCCCGAGCTAAGAAGTATCTAGCTTGACTTGAGTCTGGTTCCACTACAACAAAAGAATGAAATACCGACCCATTTTTGGACCTAGATATGAATTCAGACACATCAAAAAGGATCGATTTGGGGGTCGGTAATGAAGGATGAATAAATTATGGAACCGACGCCCAAAGGGGTCGATTTTTGTAAATTGGCGCCTATGAATAGTGTCATACTCCAAACCTGGTATGACTGACCAAGGTACGCATGTACCCCAGAGCCTAACCCCAATACAACTATACACCATCAAGTAATGAACCTAAATATTTTATAATATTTAAAACTTAAATGAAAACATCAAAATCCTAAAAGAAATTAAACCACTAATTAAATAAATGCTAAAGGTTTAATTTATTTTTAAAACTTTAAAGTCCCAACAAGGGCACCCCAAATTAAGGAAATTGCGGAAATGAAATAACCGAGTCTACATGACTCAATAAAAAGAAAACGATTGGACTTGGTATCATCCTCGATCACGACATGTCACGAGACCCGCTGCCCTGCCGCCACCAGCCGCGCTACTGCACCCAGGTACCTCTTTGATCTAACTCATGTGCTGTAAAATAACAGAAATGAGGGGTAAGTCCAACTAGGACTTGGAGAGCAGATCAGTCCTCAATCCACCAAATCAATCAACATGCATAAAAAAAATACAAATAGCAGATATATATTATAACAACAACGTCAAGAGAAATCGGCAATAATATATCCACTACTCTATGCATGAAACCAACATTCGTCAACAAGTATAAAATATCCTTAAAAGTGACAAAACAAGAATGAGAAACACATCCACCACTCTATTAATGATAACTGCATCCATCAATAAGTATAAGCATATCCACAGCAACAAAATAGGATGAATGCAACACCTCAATCATATGCATGCTCCCCGGACCCGTCGGTCCCACATAGACACAATGGGTAGGTAGACGGGTGGTCGCCTAACTACCACCCAGCTTAGTGTCGTCTCTTTAGGGCATTCCCTCCCCTCACCGCCACTGGCTTTTATGATCCATCTCTTTGGGGCATATGTTCCCCTCACCGGTCGGGTCTCCGAACTGTCTCTTTGGGGCATACGTACCCCTCATCGGTCGGGTCTCCAGACTGTCTCTTTGGGGTATGATCTTCCCTCACCAGTCGGACTTCCGAAATAAGGCCAACGCTGTCTCTTTGGGGCATACCCTCCCCTCACCAGCGAGGCTTTCAGAAAATGCAACAAGCACATCACAACACCACACACATAGGTATATAAGCATAAACAAGATGTGTTATCAATAGGTAATAAAGGGTATGTCCAGGGCATACCTCATCCTCCACCTCCTCCTGCCATACATCACAACCACATACAGATATATATCTAGAAATAGTGCTCATAAATCATGAATACTCAGCATAAATAAACAATCATGAACTAGAATTATAGCATGTCCAATCATTGTAAGAAAAGAAGCATATGTATCATGTAAGCAATTCAAAAGGAACTACAACTATAAAATTAATGGAATGGAACAATAGGATAAAATAACTCGACATAGGAATCACTGATCTAGGATAATATTCACCTCATTAACTATTATAACCATGAATCATCCCAGATTGAACCATAAAAACATATACAATATGATTATTCAACTTGGCACGCAAAATGAGTCATCGACCGTCTACTGTTTTCAAAATCCCGAGTTTTGATGGCGAAACAGACTTTGCCAGTGAATCCAGAACGTCGATTAGGTGAAATTTCATGTATAACATGAATATTTATGCTAACTTTAAGGCATCTAAATAATTATTTAGAATAATAGAAAAATTATCTTAAATTTATTTAATAAATCACTGTTACGAATGATGCCCTCTCAGCCCTTTATTTAACAATGATGAAATCTCATATCTTCATCTAACAATGAGGCGATCCCAACCCTTCATCTAACAGGATATAATCTCAACCCTTCATCTGACATGATAAACTCTCAACCCTTCATCTAACATGATGAAATCTCAACCCTTCATCTAACATGATGCAATCACTGCCCTCCATTTAACTTGATGCAATCTCAGCCTTCCATCTAATATGATGTAATCACAGCCTTCCATCTAATATGATGCAATCACAACCCTCTATCTAAATAGATATAATCACAACCCTCTATCTACATGATGCAATCACAGTCTTACATCTATCTAGATGCAATCTCAGTCCTCCACCTACATGATGCAACCACGGCCTCACATCTAACCAGATGCAATCACAACCCTCCATCTACATGATGCAATCATAACCTTACATTTATCAAGATGCAATCATAGCCCTCCATCTATAAGGTCCAATCATAGCCTTACATCTCCATCCAATCATAGCCCGAAGGAGAAGGCATTTTGGTTGACCGACCAATCGACCGAACGTTGCCCAAAAGCGGTAGATTGCCTTCGATCGTTCGGCGGTGCTCGGTCGGTCGACCGACGATCGATCGGCAATCGACCGAAAGGCGAAAAATAGCTAGTTTTCATGCCATTGAGCGGTGCTTCACCCGAGCCTTCTTCATGGCTCTATAAATACCTATGCCTCAGCCTTCCTTTGACACTTTTGATCACTCCTACACTTCATTGAGCCATCTTTGATCATTTTCAAGCTTTCATTGAGTCATTACTTGGAGAAATCCTAGTTTGATCTCTCATTCCTTGAGTTTGCCTTCAAGCTTGATTTTATTCATCATAAAGGCATCAAGAGGAGCTAGGATTCATTGTGTTGGAGCTAAGTATTTGTGTTGTTGTATTTTTGCTTCATTACTTGTATATTTTCTTGTTTATTTCATTGGATTCGAGTTATGAAGACCTAGGTTGTTAGGTCTTGAAATTGGGTGGTTGTCTTTGTGTTTGAGGTTTATTTCAACCGGTGTAAACTTAGTTTACTAGGATTGGTTGAGTTGTCCCTTAGGTTGAGGTGGAAGAGTGCTCTCTGTAAGAAGGCGGAGACTTCCGGGTGTGAAAGTGTCTTAGGTTGAGAGTGAGACTCTTCGGGTCAAAGTCCTCGTTGTAAGGGAAATAAGATTAATCTAGTAAAGTTTAGTTTGGAAATCCTAAGCGGGGTGCTTAGGTAGTGGAGTAGGCATTGAGGCCAAACCACTATAAATCATTGTGTTAGCATTGATATCATATTTGTATTAATTGCTTTATCATTTATCGCTTTTGCATTTATTCATTCAATCGTGAATTGCCTAAGTAATCCAAGAAACATTTAAAATCGAATTTAGGTGATAAAATTTAGTTAACATACTATTCACCCCCCTCTAGTGTAGTCATTTCACCAACAGTTTCATCTACTCATCTTCCTCCTCCCCTCCACCCCATTCTGTCGCCGCCGCCCTTCCCTGGCCGGTCGGGCCTCCAACAACGCTGGCGTCGATGCACCGGCACCACCACGCGGCGGTGGTGGCGCCTTGCACGACCGCCCTCAAGGCTGTCGTGCAACGCGGCTGCCCACGCATGGCAGCGACGCCACGTCGGGCGCGGCCGACGCCGACCAAGGTAGGCTGCACAGTAAGGAGAAAAATAAATAAAAGATTATTTTATTCCAAAAGGGGTAAACAACATGGTTCAATAAAAAAATGACAGATCCGACTTTCGATCTGATACGAGAAACGCGTTAAAAATATCAACAAAAAACCCCGAGACATGAGGACAACGACATGAATCAAGAATTGGAGAAAAGAATGTCTAAATCCACTCACCGAACAGAGAAAAAATAGAAGGAAAAGACGCACAAGATCTTCCCCAGATCGACACCGACGAACTCACAAAAATTCGACTCCGACGACTCCTCCTCCTCGGTGGCGCCCTCTCTCTCCTCTATCTCCTTTGCCTCAGGTGGCGCATGGCTAAAACCCCTGGATGCACACTCCAGGGTCTAATTTATAGACATTGCTTGGGTCTAAATGACCAAAATATTCTTACCTAAGCTATTCGACTTAAACAGCTCATAACTCACACGTTCTAACTTTGATTCCATATCCAATTGCACCGTTGAATTTGCCTCACCCTATATCATCCTAGCATGCTAAATCACATAGATAAGGCAAATAAAATTTTCATCAATTTTTTCTACATTAAATGCTTACCCGGGTCTAATACCAAAGCTTCCCGCCAATCTGCGCTAACTAGGGCCCATGATCCCCTGCTCAAGAATAAAATATTATTATTAAGATTTTAGGTATTACAAATAGGCGCCGATTTTCAGCCATAATTTCAATACCGGCGCCCAATATTTTTATTTTTTAAATAATTTTATTTATATTATTAATTTATAAAATATTTAATATATTATATTTTATTATATATAAATGAATAGATATATTTTATTATATTAGTATATAATATGTAAGATTATTATTAATTTTTTATTAGTTGATAAAGTTTCTTAAGTGTACCAATATATTTATAATGTTTAAAAGGAATAGAAAAAATTTAAATGATGTTAGACTTAAAATATGATATTTATAGTAATTAAGAATACTTTACAAATTTATTTTTATCAATGTGGGACTATGAAGTGAAATGAGCGCGAAACCTCCAGTGAGCTGTGGTGACGATGGGAACTGCGGGATCAAATCGCTGCCGATCTCTTCCTCCAAGCCGGGAAGACCGCCTGATCCAGGGATCCTGGATGCTAAGGCCTCGATTCAACAAGGTTATTCTGGAGCTAAAACTTTACCTGATCTCTCGTCTCGCCAAGGTATCAATCATGTTCATCCCAAGATTGGGAACTTTACTGCTTCTAGATTTACATTTCCTGTTGTTTCTTCTAGGAATGCTGAAATGATGGATCATCGAAAAGAAACTCTGAATCTGGTTCTCGCTTATCTGAATCTCCTGCTCTGTCGAAATTCGTCCCAATTCCAAATATGCAAAAAAAAATCGGGTTCCTGGGCAGCCCTCCTCAGAGAAGCTAACCTGCTTGATAATTTGAGTGACAGAAACAAGGTGAATGAAAAGATTAAATCAATTCAGATGAACACTTCAGATGTGATCAATATTGATGAAGAGTTAATTGGTGTAGCAAGATCCTTTTGGGTTAATAGCCTATACGGCAAGTTTTATGGGAGAACTTCACCCTTGAATTTTGTCCAAAAGATCATGCCCAAGATATGGAAATTGAAGTGTAGTATCCAAATCAAAGACATGGCTTCATGATACTTTTGCTTTAAATTTGCCAATAGAGATGATATGGATTCTGTTCTAGTAGGAGGACTCTGATTTTTGGGAGGTCTGGTGTTGCTGCTCACTCCTTAGAAAGAAAATTTTCAGCCTATGACTGAACATCTTGAATCCATTCCTATTTGGGTGCAATTCCCAGGGCTCCCCATAGAGTATATACAGAGGGAAATTCTCACTAACATGGCTTCATTCCTGGGCCACCCTATCAAAATTGATGAAGTTACACTAAAGGGTCAAAGAGCAAGGTTTGCTCGAGTCTGCGTGTTATGGAACCTGTCTAAAGTAGTCCCAAACGGATTCTGGATCAATTGTGCAGGGTTTAAATTCTGGCAGCCAATTGCATTTGCAAATGTGCCAAAACTTTGTTTCTCTTGTGGAAGGATGGGGCACTCCTCAGAACAATGTTCTTCTGCTCAAACAAATGAAAATGTGATAGTACTACCAGCCAAGCAAGCTAGCATTGATACAGGAGGAAATGTACCCTCTCAAGTTACTAATCGAAATGTCTCAGTTCTTGACATTTATGGTCCATGACAAGTAATTAACGGAAGGAAAAAATATGCAGGAAAGAAAAAAAGCAGTAGCAGATGTTAAGATAACAAATGGCTTTGATATTCTTGAATCTGCTATGGCATAAAACATAGAGACTCCTATTGGTGAGACTGACAGTGTTCTTTTTAATATAGAAAGCAATAGAAGACAATCTTTTGGCCAATCAAACCAGAATTCATTCAGAAAGAAAGGAAAAAGTATTATGGATAGTAGTCTTACTAATGAAATAGTAATGGCTAAGTTCGATACTAATGCTCCAAAGTCTATTGATGTGTCTATCAACTTTGAAAAGAAGGCTAATGAGTTCCACAAAAAACTCACTGATACATTCTCCATTACAGTGAATAAAGTGATCATGAACAAAGACATTGTCAATGAAGGAATTGATCAGGATCGGCAAGTAAATTCTACTGGTAGAGGAACAAAAATAAGGAAGTCCATAACTCAACGCATTCACCCTAACAGTTTCCCTCTCAACCTGAAACATAACAAAGCAAAAAAAGAAATTTTTAGGTGAATCAAATGCAATTGAATCTGATGGAGATCCAAAATCCTTTTTGGGCAGAGATAACTCAAAAATGGATCAAGGATGAAGTAGCTTAGCTGGAAAGATAAGAGGTGGCCTCAAAACTTCAGGCTGGGACTACCTCAAAATCCTTGAAAGAAAACATAATATGGACATGATTCTTCTACTGGAAACTCACTTAGATGAGAACAACTCTGGATTTTGTATCAGCAAATTCGACAAGAATTGGTCTGGCACTTTTGTTCCTGAAAAATGAGAGGGCTGGTGGCATAATTTTTGTTTGGAAAAAAGATATTTTTGAGGTAAAAAGTATCTACAGCTACAACCAAGCAATACACTTGTCTATTAATAAGAGAGGTCATAGCCCTTGGCTTTTCTTAGGAATCTATGCAAGTACCAAATCTGAAAATAGAAAAGTACTTTGGGACTTTTTGGGCAGCATGGATTTCATCAATACACCTTGGTTGTTAGTTAGAGATTTTAATTGTATTGACAGTTAAGTAGATAAATTGGGAGGCAAGCCTTTAATCTATGGTGATGCTTTCAAGGCTTTCAAAGATTTTTGTTCTTCTTCTGGTCTCATGGATCTCAAATTCAAAGGGACAAGATTTACATGATCTCCTGTTGGGGCTAAAAAAGTTTTAGCTAGGCTTGATAGAGCCTATGCTAATGTTAGCTAGCTATTTCTTTTCAGCAACACATTGGTATATCATCTTAGCAGATTAGCTTCTGATCATAAGCTCATTCTAATTAATACAAGACCTGGTAATTTCCCAACAAATTTCAATAAAAAGTTTACCTTTGAATTATACTGGCTAGAATATGGAGAAGTTCAGTCTTTAATTCAAGATACATGGGAAAACAACTCTGGCAGCAGCAGAACTATGGCTCATGTTGGAAAGAATCTGAAGAAACTAAGCAAGGAACTCATGCACTGGAGCTCATCAGAACTTGGCTCTCTGGAAAAAAGGCTTAAAACTGTCACACAAGAACTTGAAATACTTGAAGATATTGAGAGTCATGGTCAGCAATGAACAGGATGACCTAAAGCTTAGATGCTTATCCAATAAAGCTATGGTCTTGAACAAGCAAATTCATATCAAATGGTGGACTAAGGCTAGAATAACATGAATTGAGCAAAATGATAAGAACACTAAATATTTTCATAATTTAGTGAAATTCAAAAGAAAGAAAAATAGCATTTTGGAATTGACAATTAATAACACTTATTTGCATCATACAAAGGATATATATTGCTGAGGCTTTTGCTAGCTGGTACAGTGAACTGTGGAGCAGAGAAGAGGCCCCTATGGCTGATTGGAGAGGTTTTCCTAACCTTCGATGGAAGAAAATACCTAGTAATAAGCATGACAACTTAACTAAGTGCTTTTCTCTTCAGGAAATTAGAAATGCTATAAATAGTTTGGGTAGGGGTAAAGCCCCTGGCCCATATGGGTTCATTTTTGAATTTTATATCAGTTACTATGACTTAATCAATGAGCCTCTACTTGCGGCTTTAAATGAATTCTACCACAGCTCCTCCATTCCTGATTCTTGGGGTCAGACTTCATTGACTTTTATACCAAAAAAGGATAATCCTAAGGTCACCACTGACTTTAGGCCAATTGCCCTTTGTAATGTCTCATACAAAATCTTGTCAAAGGTATTAGTCAATAGAGCAAAGCTTTTTATAAAACATCTGATTTCTAATAAACATGCAGCTTTTGTGGAATCAAGGAAACTTCATGATAATGTTATTCTGGTTTCTGAGATTGTCAACATTATTAGTTCCTCTAAGAGGAAAAAGCCTTATTGCATCCTTAAATTGGATCTAGAAAAGACATTCGACAGGGTTTCTTGGGATGTTTTATATCTAATTCTAGAAAAAATTAATTTTCCCAGCTTATTCAGAAAATGGTTGATGGCTTGTCTTAGTTCTGCAACATACAAATGCAATATTAATGAAGTTTTACTCTTCAAGTTTCAAAGTTTTCAAGGGTGTAAGGCAACGAGACCCCCCTGTCTCCTTACCTTTTCATCATACTTCAAGAGCTTCTCTCCTTGCTAATAAAAAACTCAGTTGAGAAAAGACAAGTTATTGGTTTTAAATACAAAAGCATAAAGATTTCCCGTCTGTTTTTTTGCTGATGATATACTAATTATCATCAAGTGTTGCAAGAATTCATGCTCCAATATGCAGAAGATTCTAAACTTGTATTGTGATGCCACCAAACAAAAGATCAATAAAAGTAAATCAGAAATATTTTTTCCAAGGAACTGTCAGGAAAGCATTAAAAGAGATGTTTGCAAAGTTTTTGAAGTCAGAGAAGGAGCTTTTCCAATAAAGTATGTTGGAGCATTCATTGACAAGTAGAGGGTTTCAAACAATTATCAAAATTAGCTAGTTGAGAAGGCACTGAATAGATTGGATACTTTGGCTAGTAAGACAATTTCTTAAGTTGGAAGAGTCACACTTATTAACTCTGTGATGAACTCTATCCCTACTCATACTCTTGCTACTACCAATGTGAATGACAAAGTGATTGAAAAGTACAAAAGTGTTGCTAAAAAGTTCTTATGGGTGCTCAAATAGCAAGAAGAATGGTATTCATTTAGTTAAATTAAAAAGGGTTACACTAAGCAAACTCAATGGAGGTCTAGGGATAAGAGATCTATCTATCATTAAATCTTCTGTTCATGCTAGCAGAGTGTTGGCACTCCTAAACAAAGAAGAATTGCCTTGGTCCAGACTTCTATTAGCAAGATACCCTGATTTGCATCTCTGGAAAGGTAGCAATCAAAAGAAAAAGTCTTGGACCTTCAGAAGCTTGCAATCCTATGTGAAAAAGCTCAAATTTGGGTTACTGAAAAATGTGGGTGATGGTAAAAAAGACTGATATAATGTGGGATCCATGGATTGATAATATTCTCTTGCCAAATGGCCTACTTTCCTTAATACCCAGAAGTTCCAAAGTCTTAATTTTGTTGACGAACTTATATATCTATGATGGAAAGTGGTCAATCAACACATTGACCGGTTGCTTTGGTGACTCTTTGAAGGATAGAATCCAAAATATCTATCTGTCAATTCAAGTTAGGAAAGATAAATGGATATGGAGTCATAACGACAAAGGATGCTTGAGTTCAAAAATAGCTTACAACTTCCTAAAGGAAAAGGAAAATTTTCAAACTTCATGTACACACAAATGGGAGAAAGTATGGAATGCCACTGTAACACCTAAAGCAAAGATCTTTGCCTGGAAACTCCTACTGGGTAGGTTACCTACTACTTGCTACTTATCCAACTTCACAAAAATTGACAACAGTCATTATTTTGTATGTAAATACCATATTGATAGTTGGGATCACATCTTTTACAAATGTGAGACTGCTAAAGAGTTTTGGAATGATCTTGAAACCAGAATCAATTTCAAGTTTCAGCTTCGAAATTCATGGACTAATTGTAGCTGGCTGGAAGAGGGCAATCATCTAGATAAATCAATAAGGAATGCTCTAATTGGGTTCATCATTGCTGGTCATTAGCATATTTGGAAAACCACGAATGATCACTGTTTTAAAGGCAAAGGTACTTGCTGCAAAATTCTCTTTTGGAGAGCAATGTCAGAAATCAGTCATCCTAAGCTACTGCCTGATAGTTATATCTCTGACTGTAACCAGTTACCCCAAGTTTTTGATAGTTCAACCTCTAGTAATCACCAAAACTGTTTCAACATATACTGTGATGCTTCCTGGCAGGATGATGATATGGCCACTGGAACTGGTTTTCTCATCCATGACTGCAACCAGCAAGTATTAATGAAGGGACTTTACTTTGGTTATGCAAAATTCCCCCTTAATTGTAGCTGAAACATGGGCCATCTGGGTGAGTATATTGAATGCGAAATTACTTGGTATCAAACACATCAAGGTCTTCTCACATTGCTTAAGGCTTATTAACATCCTGAAGGACAAGTTCAATCCTCCTTGGTATCTTGAAGACTTAATATCTGATATTAGACTGATTGCAAATGAGCTCATAATTCAGGACTGCATTCATATTAATAGGGAATGTAACACTTCTGCTCACATCCTAGCAAAAAAGGCTTTATCTGGTGGCAGGAATGAATCAATTGCTAAGGGAGATGTTCATATTTGGATATTAGATCAAACTTCCTACAAGCAGAATTCTTCTTTTTGTTTTGATAACTTTGTTGGTTTTAAGCATTCCTCATTCTCTTATTCCTCCATTCTCATAGCATGTAAAGACAATGTAAATTTTGAAGTTCTTAATAAATTGATCAATCCTGGTAAGTATCAGGGCTCTGGCCGGTATGTTAGCCAGACCTTGATCTCACTCAGGCGTTTTCTTTTCTTTTTTTAAATGTGGGACTATAAATTTGACATTATAAAATAATTAAAAATTAATTAATTAATATAAAAAATTGATTTTTTATTGAAAATTTGGGAAACTGGCACCTCTACAGGTGCTGATTATTCGGAACGGGCTCTTGCCCGGGGCAAGCGCTCGTTTATATGGGCGCTTGCCCGATATGGCGCTCGTTTATATGGGCACCAGTTCGGTTGGCGCCGGTATAAATCGGCACCCGCCCAAGCCAAGCGCCCGTATAAATGGGTGCATGCCTAACTGGCGTCGGTTTATACCGGTGCCAGTTCGGCTGGCGACGGTTTTTAGCCAGCGCCTGGCATTGCCGCCGGAAAATTTCTACCCTTTTTGGTAATATTTGTTGTAGTGTTCATGAGTGTGGGCACTTGTGGGCCTAATTAATTCGGGTCGGACCCAAAATGTTAGTCCAGTCAAATACATATATATATATAAGAAATGTAAAAAAATTATATAACTATATATATTATGTAATTAATTATATATAGTATATATCATTATTGTTATTTATAATTAAATAATTAATCAACTTAATACATGGATAAATAAAAAATAATTAAAAATTAAAAAATATTCGGGACATATTGCCAGTCTGAGATTCCTCGACTAGCATTTACCTAGAGATGACGGGCAGAGAGGAGAAGCCTGGATGGTTTGGAATCGTCGAACAACGAAAGTTGCAGCGACGTTCAGTAAGAAGAAAGGGGAATTTGGTGTAGGTGCGACGTGATAAATGAAATTGCTTATCACCAACGGCTTAGCTCGACCGTAGCAAAGCCGTCGATGATAATTTAGTATAAGCAAATGCGTGGAATGACTATATGTGGCCATCAATAATAGTGTGTGTGGCCATCGCTAAGTCGTTCACCTTAGCAACTATAGGGAAATGCACAGTAGGAAACAAGAGAAAAGAGATCAATTACATCATATTTTACTTGAAACAACTGAAATGAATATTATCTAGTGAATAAGATATATAGGACATGTTGATGTATGAGTTAATTATTGGAATGGTCAAAAATGTTACTTGTTAATTTGTAATAGTATTATAAAAAGGAAAAAACCAATCTATGTATAACAGTGTTGGTATATTTTCCCTACAATAATGAAAAAAAATGTAGCCTCCTGCATCAAGCTTTCGGAAACTGAGGAAGTGATAGGAGTGATTAATTAATTCATGCAACATCATATATATGTATATATATAAAGAGAGTGATAACTATACTGAAGCAAAAAATATATATAAAAAAGAACTGGATCAGTGGAAGTTTAACTCAAGGATTCCACACATTAACAATTGTTCATTACAAAGATATATACATTATTCCACGCATGCATTAATTAATACTAATTAATCGTATATATATATGCAGGCTCACTATATCTACATATTTATGTAGATGCGCAGTGATCATTATATCACATGCATTTTACACATTAATTGCATTGGCACCATACAATATAATTAACTACCCTCTTAGATTACTGACAACAAATAAGTCATAATCTCAGGAAGCTGAATACATGAAGAGCCCAAAATATCAACAGCACAGCTCCCTCTCTCTTATAACTCTCATGCCTGCAACACATCTACCAGCAGCTCTCTGCGCTCTCAGAATAGATATATCGAGAAGATGATCAATACTAATTTCTCGTATACTGCATAAAATGAAGAATAATTATATGTGACTTTTCTCATATAAAATAATTATTAATTAAAGTAGATCGAATTGAAGATAATGAAATTAGAGAGAGAGTAGTAACTGCATGAATTAAGACTACTACTGATCAAGGCTCTCCAAGAAGCGACGCTGCTCTGACTCCTGCCGCTGTAGTCTCAAATGATCGTGGTGATTCTTGATGAACGTCTCCACGCGTTGAAATAGCTCATCTTGCCCTACCACCAGCTTCTCCCTTCCTCTCCACCCGACCTGATCCTCCGGCGATCTCTTCTTCCTCGTCTTCGCCGCCGAATTCCTCAACAACACTACTGTATCCGACCTCCTCAGCGCTGCCGCCCGTCTCGCCACCGCCCTCTCCGCGTCCGCCTCGGCGCTGCCACGCCCCTCCCACGTCTCGCTCTTGGTCAACACCCGCCTCCCCGCCCCATCGCTCCTCTCCATGATCGCCTCCCACGTGTCGTCCATGGAGCACTCTTCTTGCACGCCCGCAGTGACCGCCGCCTCCTTCTTGACCTCGCACGGCGGATCGGGTGCGGAGGAGAACCAGTTCTCCGGCGAGTCTGCGGCGGGAGGGAGGTCGAGATCGAGCTCCAGATAATGATGTGGGCTGATGTCGTTGACGTCTTTGAGACCGGAGAACTTCCAGATGATGAGGACGATGAGCTGGGAGGCGATCCAAAGGCGGAGCAGAGAGGACATGCGGAGGTCGACGAGGCTCGCGAGGAGAGCGGCAGAGGCAACGCCGAGGAGAACAAACGCGATCTTGCCGAAGCTCGTGATCTTGTCCTTGGGCTCCGACATCATGAATTAATCAACTTAGATTGAAGGAGTAGTAACGGAAATCATAGAGATGATAAGGAGAGTGAGAGAAGAGAGTCTCAATGTAATATTCAAAGTTGAAACCAGAACTAGTGCGCTTTTCTATACGCATTATCGAAGCATTTGAGATATGATATTACTGGAATGTTCCGCGAGTCAACATGAACAATAAGTGAGTAAATATAATCCATTCAGTGTACCCTTCATATTATTATAGACTTATATACAGCTCATTGTCCAAGTTGACTCACTCATCGCCCATGTTAGCTCTCTCATCATTTCCTAGCATTTAACTATCACTTTATAAGAAATATTGGATAAAAAAATTTAAATTCAGTTGCATAGAATATAATATTTATTTTATTTTATTTTAATTTTATTTTATTCTAATTCATCCACTAAATAAACAACGAATATAAATTCATATATCTTATCATATCTCCTTTATCCTATGAAACAAATATTATCATGCCCCAAACCCTAGGTCGTGTGATAGTCCGAGAATACTACTCGTACCCTCGAAGTCTACCATATACGTGCACAAAATAGAAGAGGTAATGCACTTTATATAACACAAGTATACCAAACTACATGAGTACTCAACAATAGTACGAAAGGTGAAGTGAACCCTCGTGGAGTTTATACATAATATAACACTACATACACGACACCTCTACGACTATGACACAGGAATAGCTTGGCGAGCTTGCACCTCCAGCCGGAAACCTCAGGTACCCGCGTACCTCTACTGATAAGAGCCTACAAACACACAAAAGTGAGACATGAGTTCTCAAAACTTAGTGAGTGACTCGTACCAACACCCAGTAAGCAAATAAGCATAGCATAAACCGTACAAGTAAGTATGCAAAGTAAATAATTCAAATAACAACTCGGTCACGCACGCCAAATCAGTAATCGATCACAAACAACCCACTACAAGAAAAGAGTCTTTTAAGGACACAATTATGGGGACGTTTTTATTAGTGTTACCGAGTTTTTTAAAACTCACATTATTTGGGACGCTTTAAAAAGTGTCAATTTCTCAGCTACAATTAGAGTTTGGGACATATTTTTTCATAGCGTCTCAATTTTTTTTCAATAGGGACATTTTATTTTGAACGTCTCAAAAATTAGGGAAGCATTTTTTCCAATTATAGACACTTTATTATGTACGTCTCACAAATTAAGGACACATTTTTCTATTGCGTCTCAATTTTCCCAATTAGGGATTCTTTATTATGAGCATTTCAAAAATTAGGAAAGCATTTTTTCATAGCGTCTTAATTTGATTATATGGGATGCAATAATAGTCCCACATTAGAAACTTCTGAAAACAGACTTGACCTTTTCATTATAAATATGGATGCAAATCTAGTTGGTTCTAGTAAATTGAACCAATGATACTTTTTGCTTTTTGATTTAATTAAATTAAATTGATTTGGTTTGATTTACAAAGTTAAGGCCCAACTCGGCTCAGGCTCTGAGTAAAATATAATTGAGCCGAGCTAAGCCAATTAAGGCCCAACTCAGGCTCGGGTCCTCTGCTTGATTTCACCCTTACGCGTAACTAAAAAGTATTTTCGCCAAAATTCACCAATGCCATTAATAAAAGCGTTGAGACACTTGTAAATGACGTCGGTGAGTTAAATGGCGATACAAAAAGAGGTGTCCAATTTGTTGTAGTGACTATAATATACATCAAGCAATCAACATACGAGTCGATCACTATGATGTCCCTCTAGCGAGCTTCCCATCCCGAGCCTCACGAGCTAGGATTAGGGCTGGCAATTTTATCCGCATCCGCCAACTAAAAACCGCATCCGTACTGTATCCGATCCGTATCCGCAAGTAAAAACAAATATGGATCTGAAAATTTCATATCCGCGCGGATACGGTGCGGATATGGATTTGTCTGTGTATCCGCACCGTATTCGCACCGTATCCGCACCGCCTATCCGCCTCATTTTAATTATTATTTTACCTATATAAGTTATTAATATATATAAGGACTTTATAATAATTTCATGTCCAGATGAATTTTGAAGTATATTATATATTTGTTTTGGATCAATGGATTGATAATTTATTGATTTTTTAATAAAATATATTATTTTTAATATTTTTTTATTAAAAACGGTGCGGATACGGATACGGTGCGGATATCCGCATTTGAAGCGGTGCGGATATGGATATCCATATTCATATCCGTGGCGGATACGGTGCGGATACGGATGAGCAGATATGGGATGCGATGCGGATACGGATAATCTGTATCCGCACCATATCCGCACCATTGCCAGCCCTAGCTAGGATGCCCCTCTAGTCTATCTCGTCGCCCAAACTTAGTTGGGAATGTTCCTCTAACCAATGTCACTCAAGGTCGATCGTCAATGTGGCTCTCTGACTTGCTTCCCGGCCCAAAAGTCATATATAGATACCGAGTCGGGCATTGGTATAGTCCCCTAACGCGCTTCCCGGCCCAAAGCCATCAATCACATCACAATCTATGCCAACAAAATGTACATCAAGCATGCATGTTCACATTTACTTAACCTCATGTGGATGCGACATTTTGCCAAACACCTCGGGTGCATTTAAATACACCCCCAACCCCCTCCTTCCTCGGGCACAAAATCAATCGACCACATACCAAACTGCATCATACTAAGCATATTTAATTTCATATTCAAATGTTTCACCAAATTTAGCAACTAATACGATATTTCAGCATGTTTGTCTTGTTGGGGCATTTCATCGAACTTGGTGGGTTGTCCAAACCGCGCCCAACAAAGGCCCCATGGCAGCACCTAAGAGGGTACGATTCAGCCCACAACGTCGGATTATAATCGACCACTCGCGGCCCACTTCCAGCACAAGACTAAGGAGAACAATTATGCACATAAAACTCTGAAATTCCAGCCACAAGGTTGCACAACTTGTCCATGGAAGTCCCACCATTGGTCGAATATTTTAGCAAACAACTCATCAAGTAACTCGACCACAGGTACCTCAAATCAAATGCAAGGCGAACAACAAGATATCAAAATCATATCAATAATATACAACATCAAAGTTCAGCTACAACAATACACATTTCAACCCAAAAATTTCAACATGACCTTGCTGAAAATACGCGGAATAAAGCCATGTGAAATCAGAAACCAACTGCCCATCCAATATGGGGAGATCCGACCACAATAGCCCCAAAACAGTCTCACTAGATCTCAACAACACAGTCCAAAAATCGGAGACTAAACCCACGAGCAATTCACGAGAAAACAATTTAACAAAAACCATATTCCACACCATCAAAATGGAGGTACAACCGGCCCTAAAACAACCCTATTTCTGCCCTACATGGCCGAACATCAAGGGAGGCACGCCCTCTAAAACAAACTTCAAATTTCGAATCCAATGTTCATCAAGAGCAAGAAAACCCATAAAATTTCAGATTCAATCCCCCTAACAAATTTGGCCAGCCCTATGGTGGCAAGCCACCAAGGTGTCGGCCCAAGCCACTCACCTTGAGTCAGAGACAATTTGTAGAGAAGACTCTAACGATCGAACGTGACGACGAATCCTTGCGACGAACCCCGATCCCTCGACCTTCCCTTGGAAAGCGTGTGGCCTCCTCCCTCTTCTTGGTTTGTGTGCGCCTCCTCTTCCTTGGGAGGCATGCACTGGTCTCTCCTCTTTTTATTATTTTTTTACTTAAGGTCAAAATGACCATATTGCCCATAGTTTGAGTCTATATCCAAGTTGACCCATGGACTTGACCAAACCGCACCCAAGGTGATCTTCGGACTTGACTCAAACCCAAATTTGAATTTCCTACTTGATTAAAGTTAATTTTCACGTGCAAGAGTTGTACCTCCGATCGCATTTTTCGGTGATTCGCTCAACTCGCTCTGGCGCGCATCTCGGGCTTCTCGCTGAAACACCAAAATCAAATTACAATGAGCACGAGTATTACTATAAAAGTGTTTCACTCCATTAATCCTACTCTCAATATTCAATTAAATAGATAAACATCCAAGATCACTTTCACAAATGGAAGGATGAACAAATCAACAATACCAAATAAATTAAAAAATACATATTTAAGCAACTAAGTTGAAATTTAAACCCCAGATCAACTGAGTGGTAAAGGATTTTACTACCACTTGCGCTACAAGTGAGTTCACTGTGCTATTCTCTTTTCTTTTTTTTCAAAAATAAAATGATATATTAGGCCATTAGGCCAGAAAGATTACAATCCTGAATCAGACAGAGGAATTCTTATTCACTCTTGCTACATTTGCTGCCCAGTGGGTAGCTTGGTTTGCACTTCTAGGAATAAAATTACATACAATGTTATTACACTTTTCATACAAATCAATGGTATTAAGAAACAGATTTTTGCGTTGCCAATGAGCCTGGGCCTTATTTCTGATAAGATCTATCAATACTTTACAATCAGATTCCACGATGATATGGCTCAAGTTGTTTGAGATTGTAAAAATCAAAGTTCTAAATAAAACTAGTAGTTCAGTTAAAAAAGTCGAATGGGCTTGAAAATAAAAACTTTCCACATGAATGCAATACTCATTATGGTCTCTTACAATAAAAGCCGCTCCTCCTTTCCTATTTTTTCACTGTGCTATTCTCTTTTCTAATTTAGGAACTAGGACTAATCTCTTCTCCTTGTTCCAAAGTGTTAATTTAGAAGCTCTAATTCAGTCAACATCTCTTAAGGAATTTAATTTTTGATAGAATTATTAATATATTTAATGATTATAATATTAAATAAAATATGAACCTGATCTCCTCAAATCTCCTTTGAAACACAATTAACTTAGACATGAACTTGATTGATTTATTAAGTGGGTTAAAAAATAAAATATGAGCCTAATTTATTAAACAAGTAGTATAAACATTTGAGAGAGTTTTTTAAATATTTTTTATATACTGGGGCTAGTACTTGGTATATTTTTAATTAATTACGTATTGGTACCAACAAAAGACGCCGATTTTTCACAATTTGCTGATGTATGATATAACATGTATACTAAATAAATTATTTAACAAATCAAATTTATTTATATATTACATATTGGATAAATGTGTTACATGGGTCAAAACAGGTTAGACGAGTCAACCTATTCATCACACGTTATTTTTGGTGAGTCATAACGGGTTGATCTATTTAGACACAAAACTGAAATAAATTTTACAAGATATCATAAATATTTTTGAAATTTTAAAAAAATAAGAGTAATAATAACTACAGAAGTTTAATTAATTTTAAAATATATTTGTATAGTTACATAAATATGCAAGTTAGCTTTTGAATCAGCTTCAAATACAAACATTAACAATAATTTCACATTTTACTCTTTAAATAAAAAATAAATAAATTTTACAATATCTAATGGATTCTACCAGGGAGCAGTCCTACATGCAGAATCCGAACACTTGCCTAGTAAATCAATTACTTACTGTGAAACTTTCGCAGTCTTAAAAGCTCTTCAATATACAGCTTCCCATCATCTTCCTCACGTAATCATTGAATTGGACGATAGATCCTTGTTTGAACAGTTGAATAACTCCTCAACAATTCAATCCATTGCGAAATCTACTCCGACGAATTCAAGGAGTTCTTTTTCAATTCATCTTTAGAGAATGTAATATTGCCGCCAATTGGGCAATAAACTAATTAGATAGAGCCACTAGAGTCACTATTGTTTGGACTCCACCATATATTGTACAGTAGGATCCAAAAAAAAACAGATTAATCCAAATTTAACTCAAATATATTTTTCTTAGAAATTATTGCCCTAAGAATTTTAATTGCATTGGATAATTGACAGGATTTTATGCTACAAACAAAGAGATGATGTGGTAGTATATTATTTTATAATTAGATATGTTCTTTTGGTGGCGCGCCGACTCCCCCACTTGTAATCAATTACTAAGCAACATAGAGAAAAAAAAGCAAACAATTAATCCACATTAATTAATTAATTATGTGCTCCATTTACTCAAAATCATCACCTAGGTTTATAGCTCTGCCCAATAATGCATCAAAAATATTTGTAATCGATCATCTAAATATATGACAAATGCCGACACCAAGAGTCCAAGAGTTGTTATATATATTCATTGTATACGTTCCACCATTAAAAAGATGCATCAAAGTGCTGCAATTTCTCTGTAGCCTTATCCTTTTGATTCAAAAGGTATAAATTCAATTAATTATGAACTAGGCATGACTGTGGATCAAAAGTTACTTTAATTGGTTAGGAATCCATCAAATTATCAAATTAAATATGAACTTATTGTAGGAATATTCACTTAATTTGATTGGATTATATATTACTTAATGTTACATTTATTACCTATTAATTAGAACTAGTCAAATTCAATTAGATTGCATTGACCTTTTATATATCAGTAATTTGAAACATGTTAAGGTGATGATGACTTGATGAGGAGGACAAGGTTAGGTTGCAAGACAAGCACCATGCAATGGGACCCAACGCCCGTATCTAATGATAGCTTGACTTGGTCATTCCAATTAACTTTTCATAGTGCCAACTTCTTTAATATCAAGCCAACATTTATTCACAAAATAATGAAGGAAACAGGGTTTTCCATTTAATCCTACCAATTCTTTTATATAAAAGGTACGAATAAATCTATCAAATGGTAGGAGATTTAATTAATTAATCTAAATATAATTATCAAATTTTTCTTAGTATCTTATTGTGAGTAAAAGAATTCAATTTTCTTTGTTATTATTGTCTCCTAATTTTTACTAAATTTAGGAAATGCGTGATACAATGTAAATTTTTTAAAAAACAATAAAATGATACTATATATATATAATTTCAGCTTGGGTAATGAATATTCAAATTCAATTTGAGCAACCAAGTAGGCATGAGTGTTCATTGTTCAATGCCATACTACTCTAGGGATGATAAATTGATAATGGTTCAGATAATCATAATTTTTGGATAGTTAAAATCGAAATCGTTTATAAAATAACTATTCAAAATTAAAATCGAAACTAATCGGATTTTAATATTGCTATTCAAAATCGAAACCGTTTAACTATCACATATATGATGATTAACTGAATCGACTTAATTAAACGATTTGGTTAGGTATGATTAATCGATTATTAAATAATTAATCGATTACTAATTAAATAGATAATCATTACAAAAAAAATATTTTGAATTATATATGTATGTTATATAGTAAATCTATAACCAGTTTAGATTATCGATTATCCGCTAATCGATAATCGAAACTGAATAATCGATAACTAAAATCGAACAAAATTAAATCAATTTTTTGAATTCATTAATCAAAATTGAAAACGAACGGCATAATCACTATCTACGATTAATTGAATTTTGTGATTAGATTAATCAGTTAACCTTGTTAATTTCCAATTGCCATCCCTGTCCTACTCCTCAGGTATAATCAACTTTTCAAACTCATAGAAAGGTTTGACCTTATTTGACACAAATATTGATCCGATATGATAAGATGATAATTATTTTGGTGTATATTTTATTATTTATATAATTGATTGCTATATATAGAACTGCATAGGTTTGCAATCCCATTTGTAGTAGGACGGCCAATTGTGACGTCAGCTATCATCTGTTACAGCAATTTGGGCTGGAATTTTGCTGTTGGTTTGAATTTATTTATCCATAATAATCAATGTAATAGGCTATAAGATTTATTTTTTGTCGAGCTAAATAATGATTATTATTTGTCACTTTAATTAGGCTGGCCTAACCTTATCTAATTTTTTTAGGTTGCTGGATTTGGTGCATTTGATTTGACTTCAACACGAATTTTGTTGTTGGAGCTTTTTTTAATACGATCTTTTTCGGATAAATATTTTAAGAAGTGATCATCCTTATAAGTTTAATAAAATCTAAGTCAAAAGAATAATTTATTGAACAAAATTATCCCCATTGATACCCGACTCATACGATGAAATGTGTGTATGTTTCAACAACCCACCCAGGTGTTGACAACACGTGCATACAATCCGTCCATATGCCAACAAACAAAGATAATATATCATGTCTTGGATGTCAACAACCTAAGATAACCCGGGAACACCTCGTCCATATGCCAACAATAAGGGACAAAGACAACACATCTCACCCTGAATGTTGACAACCCAGGACAACTCGGAACAACCCGTCAAGGGTGTCGACAACTCGGGACAACCCGTCGACGGAATCAACAACACGGGACAAAGACAAAACACTCTGCACTCATATCTTTGTTGCTTGTGTGATTTCTGTTTGTGTTGTAAATGACTTACAAGGAAGAGATTGCAGGATAACAAAGATGAGTCGACGAAATCGCGACGCAGGGCTGCACGTTGGCCACGTTCTAGCCACGTAAGGTTGGCTAGGTGGCGGCCACTGGCTCGGTCTCTAGTCGCGGTAGCCCACTGTCGACTGCAGCGTTGCTGCAGCCACTCTAGTTGGTCACGTTGGGCAGCATTGTGGGGCAGCAATCCCAGCCCCAATCGACCGATCGTGGGCTCAGGTGGAGCCGGCGGTGAGAGGAGGGGGTGGGGGAATGGTGAGGGGTGACCATCGATGGTGGATTCGACGAGGAGAGGGAGAACAAGGGAGGGGGACGGAATGGGAAGATGAGATAAGGATGAAAGGTATTTTTGTCCATTCATATAAAACTTGACCAAAAGTTATATGGAGGGTCAGTTTTTAAATTGCTTTTTTAAAAGTGTCAGTCCACGTAATTTCCTTGTACGGTGATGTAAATTACAAACTCCAATGCATTTAGCAGCAAATTCACTCTGAATTGGGCTTTGATCATAATCAATCAACCAGATAATTAAGACATACATGATCACCAACATAATAATTTTCTTAAGTGGGATTTATAATGCATCAAATTAATCAGGCTCAAGTCAATCATCAGGATAAATAAATGTGAAGTTGGAGACTTTAGGAAGGGAGACTGAATCAGTTCATGATCCTGCTTCCTAGAAAGCTAAATTAAAGATGACATTGGCTGTGCAATTACAGGATTCAAACATCCCACCAGCTCTAAAAAATAAGTCAGATGCTACATTTGTGTCCTCCTTTTGCATTTGTTAATTGTTTCTTCCCTAAACTAAACCTTCTTTAGCAACACAGCAGCTAAAGTTGTATGAAGAAGTCTACATTGTGGGACACTGAGGTAATCATTCTATGAAATCATTTGAATCTCCAACTAACCACTAATTTTTAAGATAATAATTATGATGACAGAGCCTCATTATCCTCACTCCACCAAAGTTTTAAAATTCAAACTAGTTTTGAATTCAGCTGTGTACCTTTAAATCTGCAAGTGTACCTATAATAAACAAAATATCAGACATATATAGTATTTCTTATACACTAGAAGGAATACATTTTTTTATTACACATCAATTATCAGTTTGGAATCAGATTCAATTATGATGTTTCCATAATCCATCTCCTTGGCATGGGTAAGAGTTATTTTAATGGCAGAGGCTTCATTGAAAAGAATTAATCAGTGTTTGTTGAAAGAGCCACTTGCATATGCACATTCTCCTAATTCATTCCTGCAAATAAAAACATAGGATCTAAAATTAGATTTTTCATCAAATGCTCTATTAGAAGAGGCTTCCAGATATATCCATGTTTTATGGTAATTTGATTCCCCTCATACTTAGATTTTTGGAAAAATAATAGGTCTTGCTAAATGCTAATTTGAAGACAAATTGATTTTGAGCATGACAAAAAGAGTAGAGTGTATTAAGACATAGTGCATATGTAATCCACATTGAGATATCATTTTTAAGTAATACCAAACAAATCATTTATTAAAATATCATTTTAGCATCCATTTTTAATGAGATATACCACGTTGAGATTCAGATTTGTCAAGTAAAATTAACATAAGTGTGCTTAATGCTTAAAGGAACATCAAAAATCCAAAGATCTAAATAAAGATTAGTGTTTCTAACAAAACATATCAATTTTTTGAAACCACATATTAGTCCCAGAGTAGAAGAACACAATAATTTCCAACGACGACTACTATTACTATAAGCATTATCAAACCACAATTCCAAGCTCCCATATTTGGCCACAACAATAGACCATCATAAAGAGCAATTCTTTTAGCGGATAGAGCATGTCTTATAATAGAAAGATCTCTAATACCTAAACCTCCAAAAGATTTGGGTTTAATGACATCATTCTATACAATTAAATGTAACCCCTTCCTAGATTTATCAAAGCTCTATAACGAATTACGAACTATAGAATTAATTTTATTGATAAAGCTATAAGAAATCTAAGTAACACAAAGATAGTGTAAAGGCACATAGTTCGATACTGAATTGATCAAGACTATTTCACCAGCTTGAGAAAGGTTTCTCCTATTCCAGTTATTAAGTTTACCATGAATTTTATCAATAATATAATTAAGAGTTTGAGAAGACATTTCCCTAATAAAAATAGAAGTTCCAAGATATTTAGTGGGAAAAGAGCCACACTTCATTCCAAAGCTTTTGTTTCGTAACATGACGAAACCTTATTGGGAGAACAAGATAACATTATCAATCTAAAGCTACTCGTTCCTGCGCTTGAGTTGATGACTGAGCTAAAATTGAACTACTCAAAGACGGCAATCGTCCACTTGTTGGACGACATGAATGCGACCCAAGAAGCGGCTAGCTTGTTTGGTTGCAAAGCGGAGAAATTTCCAATAAAATACCTTGGTTTGTCGTTGAGAAATAGTAGGGTACAACGTGATGATTGGAATCTAGTTGTGTCATCTTTGGACAAGAAACCAACTTCATGGAAAGGCCGGATGCTTTTAAGAGGTGGGGCTGTTGACTCTAATCAATAGTGTACTCAGTAGCTTATCTGGGTACTTCCTTTTAATTTTCAAAGCACCAAAATGTAGGGGTGAGCAAAAAAAACCGGTTTTTCGGTTAACCGGAAAACCGGTCCGAAACCGAACCGGTTTTTCCGGTTAACCGAATCGGTTTTTCCGGTTAACCGAATCGGTTTTTTCGGTTTCGGTTTTTTTTTTTGAAAAATCGGTTTTCGGTTTCGGTTTCGATCCGAGAGGTAAAAAGTCCACCGGTTTCGGTTAACCGACCAGTTGGATATAATTTATTAATTTATTAATTATATATATATATATAATAATAATAATAATAATAATAATAATAATAATTTATAAATTATGAAAAATTATAAAAAATTACAGAAAATTATAAAAAAATTATAAAAAATTATAAAAAAATTTAAAAAAATATTAAAAAATATTAAATATATTAAAAAAAATATATTAAATATATTAAAAAAATCAAAAAATATTTTAAAAAATAACAATAAAAATATTAGTTTTTGTAAAACATTATCGTTCAATGGTTTCACTTTTTTTTTCTTTTTTCTCAATGAGAATTTGCTATTTATTTAGATTTTTCTCCATGATTTGCATAATATTATTATGTTTGTAGGTTAAAAAAATTTATTGGTTAACCGAAAATTATCGGTTAACCGAACCGAAAAAACCGAAACCGAAATAGCGGTTAACCGAAGTTAATGGACCGGTTTACGGTTAATGATTTTGAAAAACCAAAATTAATGGACCGGTTTTTTTTTTTTGCTAATGGACCGGTTAACCGGTCCATGCTCACCCCTACCAAAATGGGTGTTAAAATAGCTTGCCCGCCGAAGGAGGAATTTTCTATGGAATGGGTGCATGGACAATGAATCGTCGTCCCCTTTGGTTCATTGGGATGATATCACTAACCTCCAAAGGAATGGGGGCATGGGGATCATCAACCTAGAGGGACACAACATTGCTCGTCTTGGGAGATGGTGGTGGTGCTTTGTTATGCAAAAAGATCTCATGTGGGTGAAAATCATAAGATCAAAGTACTTCCACCGAAAAAAATGGTTTGAACAACACAACACTACCACGTTGTGTAGTTTTGGAAAGGGATCTATGCAGCAAATGAGCTTTTCGCTATAGGCATTGAAGTGCATTTAGGCAATGGCACTACCACTAGGTTTTGGAATGAGAGATGGCAACTATGGATGTTCATGGGTCAAACCCGACCCAATGAACTCGAGAAACCGACCCGGCCCGAATTAATCGGACCGGGTCAGGTCGGATCGGGTTCAATTTATTCAAACTCGACTATAATTGGGTCAGCTCTCGGGTTTCAAGTTTTGGAACCCGATTACCCTGAGACCCGACCTAATTACCCGATTAGTTACATTTGTTGTTATTATTATTTTTTAAAAAAATATTGAGACGCGGGCCCCGTCGGGCCGCGTCTTCCCGAGAAGAGACGTGTTGGGAAGATGCGTCTTCCCGCGTCGTGTGAAGCATTTTTTTAAAATATACTTTTATATTTTATTTTAATGGGTAACCCGATTACCCGATCCGATCCGATTTCGAGCGAGTCGGATCGGGTTCAAAAAATTTTACTTCCAAATTCGACACGACCCAACCCAGATGCTTGTCGGTCGGGTCGGGCCAATTTTTTCTCCAAACTCGACCCGACCCGACCCGTGAACAGCCCTAATGGCAACCCAAATCCAAATTGTCAACTCTTTTCCCTGACCTATATAGAGCTTGCTATAACCGAAGGATAATGGTGGCAGAGGCTTTCAACCTATCGGGTGGTGTTCGGAGTTTGGTGTGGAGAAGGACTCTAAGCGAGAGCTCGGTGGTGGATTTGAGCAACTTCTTGGGGTTGCCAAATTTAACCAATGATAGGACAAGAAAAGATGGCGTTGGAATTCGTCGGGTACCTTTACGATTGCCTCAATGTACAAAGTATACTAAGAGAGAGGAATTCGAAATGACTTCTAAGCAAAATTGTAAAGGGGCAGAGGCCCCTTGAAGTTGAAGATTCACATGTAGATTACTCTCAGGGTAGGCTTCCAACAAAGGACATGATCCTAAAGCATGGTAAGTAGTTGGATAACAATGATTGCGTGTTTGCAATACGGAACTAGAAATACATAAGCATATGCACGAGGACTACCCCATAATTATTGAAGGTTGGCGGGATTTTGCTTGCCTCCGTAATGATATGCGTGCATTCCCAATTCCTAGCTCGGAATAAGCGCATGTTATTTGGGGAGCGACACAATGACTTATATCGATGATTTAGTGTTGGCAACCATGGAAGACTAGAAATACTAGTCTAGACTGCAAGCTCTTCAGGCCTTGGAGAGTTTCTTCTTGTCTCTGTTGTGTTGGTAATTCTTTGTATCTTTGTATTATGGGGTATTTCAAGCCTTTTGAAATGAAATGATCTGTGGGGCCTTTGGTCTCATTATTCCTTAAAAAAAATTCTTATCATATGAACAACAATATAAGAAAATAATTAATGTTAAAATATCTTGAACCTCGGAACAATTAAGCTAATTAATCAAAAAGTATATAATTAATCATGTGAAGGTTATCAAAAGTATCATTTTTAACTAATCAATTCCAAAATATAGTGATCTTCTTTTTCTTATTAATTGTTTATCGAACATTTTGATGAGCGAACAATGTAGCTGCAAGATGATGATTTCAACTGAATCATAAGAAGCAAACAAGTAGCTGCAAATTCTATAAAAATTAAAAATAATTAAGAAAAAAATAAGAATAGGGATTGAACTGGGCGTGAATCGAACACGCAAAGTTCTGATCAAAAGTTAGAAGCGCAACCATTGCAATAAAGAATCTTTTAATATTTATGAGAAACCAACGTTAAATATTAACTCTATCTCGTTTAAACATTTCATCCGCCGAATATGATATTATGTAGATGTCCTTCCAATAGTGTCACTATACCTTGTCTGCAAGTGTTGCTTGATTCTTATGTAACTGCAAATTCTGTAAATATAAAGAAAAAAACAAGAAATGGAGTCAGACGCGCTACCATTGCACCACAGATCCATTTTATTCTTTGATGAAACGAAAAGCTTATTCGCCCAATTATGTAAAAATAAAAAATAATTAAGAAAAAAATGAAAAATCGGGATTGAAGCCGACGTGAATCGAACACAAAACCTTCTAATCTAAAGTCAGACACACTATCATTACGCCACAAATCCTTTTGTTTCTTAAATGATATTAAACATTTCATCCGTTCGTCAGCAAATATAAAATACTGTTTGGTTGAATGAAGAACATATCATGATATTTTTTCGTTTAAAAAATTAGGGAATAAATTTGAAGCGAATTTCCCAAGAGGACAACACGAGTTCACAACTTCTCCAAACAGAATGAAAAATGCATAATAGCTATTTTCCTTTCGAACAATAATATAATATTTAAAAAATATTATTTTTTATTATATAATATTAAGAATTTTATTGCTTTTTCAATTATATAAAATTCTTTCATGTAACATAAATTTTTTATTGATTAAAAAATTACTCTTAAAATAGATTTTTAAATAAAAGACTGAATGATTTCGCTAACTGTGGATAATACAGTTGGTGGTAATATGTTGAACGTTGTTTACAGATCTAGCATTTGAATTCTAGTATGATCACTTATTGTGACTTTCTATCTTTGTTAAAAAAATAAAGATTAGTCATTTTAGATCAATTGTGGGTAACATATTTGGTGGCAACATGTTAAACGTTGTTTAGAGATTTAGGATTTGAATCCTAGTATGATCATCTATTGTGATTTTTTATTTTTTATTTTTTTTAAAAAAAGACTGAATGATTTCACCTAAACATTAAAATTTTACAATTTTGTACTTATTTTAACATGAAAATTTTCAGTTACATATGAATATTTTCTTGTAAAATAAAATTATTTTACTTATTAAGTTTTTGAGGACTTAAAAGACTTTAGGATAAAAAATCTCCAAACCTATAAAATATGTACTTTTTAATTAATTACAGTCAACACTAAAACTAATAGATCTTCTGGAAAACTCTTTAAAACACTTAAAAACCTTTTCCAAAAATCTTTAAGAGCCTCCAAAATTTATTTTAAGAATTCAACAATTCAAATAATTTTATGTTACAAGAAAATAGTGATACTTAATTAAAAATTAATTTCATGCTATAGTAAGTATGAAAACTACACAACTTTTAGGGTTCGTTTGGTACATTGTATAGTACTAACTTGTATAATACTAGTCTATATTGACTAACTTGTATCGTACTAGCATGTATTGTATTATTATTATACAGTATTTAGTGCACACATGTACTAGCCTGTATTGTACTAGTATGTATTGATTAATATGTATAATATAATATAATATATACTATAACATTATATTATATGTAATATATTATAATAATATAATATAATATACACTATAATATTATATTATGTGTAATATATTATAATAATATTATATAATATAATATTATATTATATTATATTATATTATATTATATTATATTATATTATATTATATTATATTATATTATATTATATTATATTATATTATATAATGTAATACAATATAATATAATATAATATACACTATATTATTATATTATATTATATATAATAATATAATATAATATAAAAAATTATATAATATAATATAAAAAATTATATAATATATTTTATCATTAATATTTCATAAATTAAAATTATTTTTTAATATTTTTAAATTTTTAGCCGGAGATAAAATGAGTATCTAAAATATTAAAAGTTATAGTGCAGACTAATGAAGAGCTTTGAGAGTGTATTATTAATACACTTTATGACAACTTATGGGATATTATTTTTAGTACATGTATTAATTAATATCATTCCCAAATATTATATAGTATTATCCTAATACTATACGAGAGACTTATACAAGGTACGGACCCCTAGTGTTAAAGACTTTAGAGGAAAAAATTTAGACCACTTAAAAGATTTTTTCCAACAAAAATTAAGAGTCTCAAAAATATAATTTTTAATAAATAAAATAATTTTATATTTAAGGAAGTTATACGTTGAAAAAATAATTTCACTTTATAACTATGAGCACAAAAATTTTAGTACTACAAACTTTCAATCAAAAAATTTTGAAACGGCTTAAAGATCTTCCTACAGACTTTTGATTGAAAGTCCTCAGAAGTCTCAAAAAAATAATTCAAAATGTAATTTTTAATAAATAAAATAGTTTCATATTATAAGAAGATGGTTGTATATGATTGGAAAATTAATTACCAATTATAATAAGCACATAGTACAGAATGCTTAGTGTTAGACTTCGTTTGTTTTATCGAATTAAGAAGGTGGATTAGATTTTATAATTTAATCCATTGTTTACTACAGCAATAGATAAGAATCGAATCGAAAATTAGATGAATTTATTTTGATCAAAATTCACCACTCGACCGATTTAGATCAAACTTGAAGAGGGGATAAGTTTAGGATCCAAATTCACAAGGTATGAATTTCATATCTTATTCATATTTTTTATCATATGTCAAAATAAACACATGATAAGATTATAAAAATTCTCTTAAATTTTTATCCCACATTTATATATATTAAAATTTATCTCATCCAAATTATATCCTGCAAAGCAAATATGATATTATAGATTTCCAAACTTAAAGACTTTGTCTAGAAGCATAAGAAAGTTATTTAAAATAAAAATAAATTCTAATAACAATTAAAATTTCACAATTAATTTTTAACATATTACTTATAATTATTTAATTTATATTATCTTTATATATAATCACATAATGCATGCACCCAAATAACTAATTAGGTTATAATTGTAATTGATTATGTGCAAGATCAAACATTTACTTCAGTATTTTAATTAACGTTGATTGTTCTAAGCGCCTTTGACTCAAAATTAATTTACCTTAGATAAATAAATAAATGTATTCATAATTAATAAGCAGTCTAATTAAAATAAATTTGTACCTGTTTGCAAATAAACGACGTCTAATCTTTAATTCGGTTAGGAATTTAATTGATTATGTATGATACATCTCGAATATGCATTACTATTTTATTATTTTAATTAACCATGATTAATTGCTTTAGAGCGCCCTCGATTGTTAATTATCATTGCGTTGGCAGAATGGCAGTCATTAATGCATGAATGAGTTTATTTATCTTTTAAAATAACGAAATTTAACGCAGAGTACTGAAAAAGTAAAATATATAATAAACATAAAAAATGCGGTGAGCGTGGATCGAACACGCGACCTTCAGATCTTCAGTCTGACGCTCTCCCAACTGAGCTATCCCCTCCTCATGCAACCGACATACTAATAAACTTATATTAATAAATAATAAAATATTAATGTTTTCCTTTTTTTCAGAAATGAGAAAATTGAAAAAATAAAATTTGCAGTGAGCGTGGATCAAACACGCGACCTTCAGATCTTCAGTCTGACGCTCTCCCATCTGAGCTATCCCCGCCTGATGCAATACCGACATACTAATAAACTTATATTAATAAATAATAAAATATTAATGTTTTCCTTTTTTTCAGAAATGAGAAAATTAAAAAAACAAAATTTGCGGTGAGCGTGGATCGAACACGCGACCTTCAGATCTTCAGTCTGACGCTCTCCCAACTGAGCTATCCCCGCCTAATGCAGTGGAGATGTACTAATAAGAAATTCATAAACGATAAAATATTAAATTTTTTTCCTTTTTTTCAGAAATGAGAAAATCAAGAAAACAAAATTTGCGATGAGCGTGAATTGAACACTTGACCTTCAGATCTTCAGTCTGACACTCTCCCAACTGAGCTATCCCAGCCTTAACATACGCTTGTTTATAGATGTTTATCGTAACCGTTAATTTTGTGCAGACTTAAATCGCATAGGTTGACTATTTGCAGTTTTAGATATTTCAAATTTTTTAAGTCAAAATTAGGAAATACTTTTATTTTTTTGAAATAGTTTTTTTTCATATAAGAAGCCGTGGCTTTATTAGCTTCAATCAGCAATTAATAGAGCTTCAACAAATGTGGAAGGTTCTCCAAATCAAGTAGCAGAGTCAGTCCTCAAAGCATAAGCAGCAAGGGCATCAGCCACCTTGTTGCAATGCCTAGGAACAAAGGAACATTTGATAATGCTATCTCTCTAATTTCCTAAGAGCCCGTTATAGGACAAGTCTTCGGAGTCGGCATCTATGCATTGATATGGTCATGACAAATTGAACCTCAGCCGAATAAGCATCAACTCTTCGGCGGAGACACGATGCTACACTATGAATTGGCCCTTCCAATCCCGAACAACTCCAATGCCATAAACGTCAACCTGTTCCATATTTGCTGCATCAACGTTTACTTTAACTCAGTTCATTTTCGATTTTAAATAAATTTTTGAAATCTATTCCAAGATACCAAGTTTCAGAAATTAAAATAAAATATATATTTTTTTGAAAAATAAAGACCCAATATGAAGAAACTTCGCATCGCCTGGTGAATCAGGAATCCAACTGCAGAAGCTGGGTTGATATATTGTATTGGGCAATGGCTCTTAAGTTCCAGACAAGAGTTGATATATTAATTTATTTTATTTTTTAGATATATATTTTAAAAAATGACATACAAGCAGATATCTCTTCACCCATAATTATTCTAGAATTAAAATAATATTTAATTCTAATACATTTCATACCCAATTTTTAAGAAAACAATATTAATATCTGCTCACAAGAATGAGTATACAACTAACTTAAATCTTAAGGCAAAATACAATCAGATAAGATCAATTGAATGCAGAAACTGACTCAAAAAACATTTTTATTGAGTCATTACTATATCCATCATAAACTCAGGATCTTTAACACCAATGGAGCGAGACATGCAACAATCGGATCACAAACTGCCTAATAGCTGCTGAACACCTTCAAAATCGTACCATCTAATGAGGAAGATTACGGAGGATTACAAAAGCAATGAGTGATTATAGAATGCTATTTAAATTAGGAATATGTATACATCGGGCAATGATAGGGCTTTAGGTGCCTTATCAAAATTGTACATGCAAAGTAGGTAATGATGTATATGATTTACAACGTTGAAGAACATGGATTCAATTTCCCTATCCTTTTTTACAAATAGCCTTGCAAAGGGTACATAAAATAAAAGTTCACATCCAGCATTTTTTTTCCTCGGATGGGCTCTTGCTCTTCTAACATACAAGACTGTCAGTATGTAGTACCGTCCTTCAAACATCAACATAAATTGCAAGCTTCAAGACCATTGTGAGGATTATTCACATGAATCTGCAATTCAACTTCAAATCCAATAGTTAGTGCACGTGTCTCGATACATGCATATAAGAGATAAATTTCAACTAATATACAATCAAAGTCGTGTTAGAAAAGCGTTATTGCTCTAATGCTCTTTACAAATTTGTCAAGAATATAGACAGCAAGAATTTAGTAGCCAGGAAATAATAATTAGCCAAGATCCAATAATTGCAACTAAGTAGCAATCTTGGCCCAAACCAGACAAATAGAAAATATGCTCTATACCATGGGCCTTTGGTCAATGAGTTTACATGAAATACTTGGACTTCAGTTATTTGGATTATCATTTAAGTAGTGCATGCAAATTATAAAATACAAGTAAAATTTGTCAGACTAATTGGACCACATTTGGAACAATGGTAGGTTTTTTCTGACTAAAAAGATTAATCAGAGGAAAAAAAAGAACATGTACCATATTATGAGAAAACAAATACTACTTACCAGTTTGGAACTTGATGGACAGCATTGCAGATGAGATCTTGCATCGGCTGCCTAAGTCACCAAAGAACAAAGAATGATTGTACAGTTGCAACTATCATTACTTACCATATAGAATTAGTTTTGAATGTGATAAGGACTATTGTAACCATGCCAGAACCAACAAAAAATATCCTGCTCTGGCTGATCAATCTTTTTAGTCAAGTAGCATTTGCGCGGTTAGGAATTGAAGGTCCCAAACCAAGGTTGTGTGATGGCTTAAGCTTCATTTGATCTCTCAAGATATGAAGAGGCATACAATCAGCCAACATAGGTTGCCTCTCATGAAGAATACCATGATTACCATGTCTCAACCTACCAAACTGAATGCTGAGTATATCTGCTTCAGATGTCATTCTTTCCAAAAATTTTGGTGAGCCTTGCTGCATCCCAGGTAAAAAATTGGTTTTTGAATCATGATAGATAGTCCCAGTAGAATAGATATCATTCGTCGATTTTGACGAGCAAGTGAAACCATCATGTTCCCGAGGCCCCTGCTTCAATTGGCTGAACGGAACAGCACCATTGCCACCAGTTAGGGGAGTTGATGCACCTGAGGTGGCTCTAGGACTAGAAATGGGAGATGGGGACATCCTTCCGCTCATATTATGTGGAGACCTGGAAGTCAAATGAGGGCTTCCAATTGGAGAAACAGGACAAGATATGTACCTCGTGCGGACATCACTACAGAAGAAAGAAGATCTATCAGGAATTCATTTACAAACATACTTGATAACAAACAACAAAAATGTAAGTTAAACTGGCATAAATATCTCAGTTTTAGCAGCAATGTTCCAACAGAACATGACTAACTGGACACCTGTGCTGAATAGGACTCTTAGAATGGAAAGTTAAACTGGAAAAACAGAATGGCCCCAGCATTTCCGCATCTGTACATGCTTTTCTCTAATCTTTTGCATGTGCTACTCAAATTTAGAATATGTAAGAAAATTTCAAAATAGAGCCCTTATCTGTATATAAAAGCTAAAGTTTATCTTGTATTTGTGTGAAAGGATATCAATGTCAACTGCAGTGTTGTACTGTTGTCAAAGATAAAATTAACCACAAAAGCATATTTGGGATTTTTAAAATTTTAATGGGGCATTTATATATAAACCTAAAATTAGATTAGCAAATATGAAAATCAATAGGCTTGGGAGGATATATATATATATATATATATGAAAATATTAAAATTTTGAGTGTGTTCCAGACTAGACTACATTTAATGTGAAAAAGAGAAGTTGAGCAAAAAGTAAGGCATACGGAAACCATTTTTCATTGCAATTTTAGACCACCAAAAATCTATCTAAAATATATTCCCTTATTATTAAACATACTGAAGTCTCACAAATTTATCATGGACCTAAAAACTAAGCACAGAATATAAGAGCAGTTATTAGACTCAGTCTACCATATATGGCTTAGTTTTATCTACACCTGAACTGTAACCTAGACTATATGGTCTTGTGACTCAAGAGAAAGGAAACTAAATATCCCAAAAGCAATGTGCCCAATGGCATTAATTGGCTTCCTTTTTCATCGCAATATGTTAATCGTGTCAATACACTGATTGGTTTCAGTTGCTTCACAACTAAACATGATGTTACTTTAGAGGATTGAAGGAAATAAAATTGTTACGATCCACTTGATGAGATAACTAGTCCATGGACTTCATTAGTCCGAACCACTCGTCTAATGCTTCAGCTTAAGTTCATCTTTCCCACTTGAGTCTTTGTTATTACCATCAAGACCCAAATTGAATCAACACATCGCAAAAAAAAAACACACCTTAGTCAATGACATATAAGGCCTTAATTTAGCCTAGCCCGAACAACTATTTCTCACATTAGCTCCCTCGCCAAGTGAAGGGTTAAGCCTGCTATTATAGCAACTATCATTTATTGGTTTCATAGGCCCTAATTGGTGCCTAAATTTGATTGGGCAGAATTCAAACTTAAGACCTCTGTGTTAAATTTGATTGGGCAACCACATTTTCAAGAGTTGCTTAAGCTATTAAGAAGAGCTCAATCTATTTATTTTATATTTTTAACAAAATGTGATTATCCCAAGGATCAACAACAAAGATAATAATAAAGCATGTCATCTCCTTTTCAGTCAAGCAAAACTTTCTCAATTGAAGTACCAAGGATTCAAGGTATTAACTTACAAAAGAAAGAGAAGTTATTTTTCGTATTAAAACATACAAAGGATGTTTTACAGATTGCAATGAACTTTGAGTTTACTGTTCACATCTTAATTTCTATCTGGAAGATCACATAGAAGCAGAAGAAAAGAATGGACAGAGACATAACTTTTAGGTCAATAAAGTAGTCGAAGATATCTAAAACAAGGAGAAATAAGTAATTTACATTGTTGCTATAGAAGACATTCCACTTCTTATATGGTTGATTGTTGTTCCTTCCATGTCCAGAGAAGACAGATTTCTCACATGGCCAACGGTCTGGAATTTAAAAAATAGCAAGATGTAAGTTCATTCAGTAATGATAGAACCAAAGCAGTTAGAGAAAGCTTACCAACTTTTACAAAAGAAATATACTACTATCTAAGTGGATACAGAAAGGGAGAAAGAGCAGAAAGTATGAATTAAACATGGAATTATTATAAATCTTAAATCCCAAACATTTGGCTTGAACCATTCCTTAAGTAGAATCCATTAAATATAATATACTAATTATGTCTGAAGCCTACTCAAGTTAAGCCCCCTTCTGGAAATGAAACTTACATAATATATGCCTCTTTCAGAAGAGCAGGATTAGTATAATAGACACAAGAAGCTTGCAATTGTAAAGTACAGACACTCTAAAAGAATATTAAATGACTATCTCTGGACTTCTGGAGAAGAATGAGGTTGATATACTTTAATAAATTAAGTAATTCTGTCTTTACAGTAAATATAAAATAAAAATATATAAAGACATCATTTTACATGGATAGAAATTTGACAAATGAAATTAGGTAGTAAGCTTCTTCACTTACACA
This sequence comes from Canna indica, assembly GCA_034359265.1. NCBI lineage: Eukaryota > Viridiplantae > Streptophyta > Magnoliopsida > Zingiberales > Cannaceae > Canna > Canna indica. The sequence continues at coordinate 18,668,214 of CP136894.1, forward strand.
TAGTTACCTATACTATATGGTCCATATAGAAAAGTTCATATCTATTATCATAGTCAAAATAAGTCGCATGAATGGACATGATAATAGGATTGATGAAACACATATCAATGGGTATGATTCAGCAATGTGACAAAGATGAGATACCAGTTACCACATGATATTTATAAGTGGCTATAAAATATTTATTTATAATGCAATCAGTATTCAACAAATTAGAAAATATGTACAGACTACAGAATGCTAGAACCATGCTAGCTAGTAAATAAAATTCTTTTTCCCAATAACATCTCAGTAGTAGATTGTGTTAGGAATGTCCAGCAATTAGAATATTTGCCATTGAAAAACTACAGTTCAAATGAAAGAGGAACTAAATAACTTATGCAACTACAGAGACATACATATATAGCCATCATATCCTAACATAGACTTTATTAAAAATAACGGAGACCAATAAGAGCAATATATATTCATACTTTAATTGCTGCACCCGAAACACCAGTTGGCCATTCTGAAGCCTCTGAACCAATTACAGATTTCTCCATTGATGCTGCATTTTTCACAAATGGATGCTGTAAAAGCTCAACTGCTGTAGGACGGTTAGATGGATCACGCTGAAGACAACGCCTTATAAAATCCTTTCCCTCATCAGAGAGGTGATCAGGGATCTTTGGCAGCTCCTTACTATTTCCAATTTTGAACATTGCTGCAATCTAGAGCAAAATCAGCGACAAGTAAGTAACTCAAAGAAAATTAGTCTATTGGACGGAATAGAAGCACTGACATGGCAATGCTCTATAAACATAGAGTTTCTTCCTTTGAAGTACAATAGGTAGGTAGATTATGGCAAGTTTAAGCCCATTTTTCCTTTCTTTAAAAGTGGTTCACAATTTTTCGTAAAAAATAAGCCAAATTCATCTCATCAAAGTCAAATGAAAGATCATGCTATGGGCTGCTGCATTGAGTGAGAAGTACCATCAATGATAACATGTTGAGTAAATAACTATTTCCTAGACAAAGTTCTGGAAAACAAACTAATATTATAACTCTTGACAGACAACAGTTAACATTGTACATTGAGCATCAAAATGGCATGTAAAAGGTATCTGGTCATTTTACCATCAAAACTTTCTGAAGTTAATGTACTGATAGAGCAAGAGAGATGACCTTAGTTCAGTGTGGTGATATGCTCAAAGCCTATTTTTGAAAAGATATATTATATACAGAAACTTGACTAAAAAATGATAGTAGAAGTTGCTAATCCTATCCTAATGTCACAAAAGTGCAGTTATCCCTTTAGCTTACTAACTTAAGCTCCAAAGTTCATGTACCAACCCCTTCATATTGACTCCATGGTGGCTTTGATGTAGCCATCTCCAGGACAGTACACCCTAGGCTCCAAATATCCACAGCAAGATTACAGCCATTGGAATTCTTTATAACCTAATAGTACATTGCAATTAAGGAATCAACTTTAGATGTATATGATTGCCAAATCAACTGGGGAAGGTAAAAGGAACACTTCTGGACAAAATGATACCTCAGGAGCCATCCAATAAGGACTTCCTTTGAACGATAAGGGACATGATTGTCCAGTAATCTGAGAAGTAAAACATGATAAGTGTTATTTACAAAGTAGGTATAAAGCATATGATAGCTACTTATTCAGATTGACAATCTTAGAATTTCAACATAAATTCAGTATAAAATAGCTTCTGAACTATGTCTTTTAATAAAAGAGCACTAGTCATAAACTCTTAGCACAATCTCTTCCTTTCAGCAGATGATGGCAAGAAAATATAATGTTCATAACAAATAGAAAATTATAGTTAACGATGTTCCTAATATTTGAATGTGATGGTGACTTGAGTTAAAATATGTCATGAATCAAGTACAACAGAAAAAACTCTGCTGCTGCTGCTGCTGCTAATACTGAAACAAACATGTAGCTTGACGGTTTTTGCATTATTTTCAATGAGAGACATCACAATCAAGGATCATTTCAGTAAAAACTCCCAGAATTTAGTATGAAAAATCATTCACATCAAACTAAGTTGCATCGTATAGTTAGTGGAATTGCATAATTTACTATTTTTAACACTAAAAAACAGACAACTCAAATTTCTTAAGGAGTACTGGATCTCCAACTTGAAGTAAATGTGCTGCATAATTTTTCACAATAAAAGCATAAGTGAGATAGGCATGGTAATATTTCAGCGATACATACATTTTTCAAGCATAGATAGATATATTACCATGACATGAAAAGGATAATAATTGATAAAACAGTGCTTCAATTTAATAAAGCCAAAAAATTTACATGTTTTGCCATCCCAAAATCTGCCAGCTTAACACGACCATAGGGGTCTACCAATATATTTGCACCTTTAATGTCCCTGAACAATGTTAGGATTATATTAGATGCATTAAACAAATATAAGTGCAATAACACTTTGTTAGATGAAGACCAATAACTCAAGAAAACAGGAACAGTTATTTTTTAAGCGTACCTGTGGACAGTATTCTTAGCGTGCAAATATGCAAGCCCTGAGAGAATTTGCTGGGTATAGCTCCGAATTGCTGGCTCGCCAAATTGACCATACTCCTGAAGTAGTCTATGTATAGAACCACCAGATACATATTCCAGATAAATATAAAGCTTATCATCAATCTGTTAAAAAAAGGATGCTGAATCAAACCACAGAAACAAAGAATGAAGATATAGATATTAGATACTAGCACTTAGTATCTATTGTTTTATGTCATTTTCAAGGTCAGTTAGAACTTAGAAGCCAAGAGATTGGATAAGAATACCAATCCTAGCAGGTATCTTTAATAACTGTTCTACCAGACCTTTGTTGAAAACATATAGTACAATGGATCTTTACCAACTCCCACCCTTATGGATCTCTATCTAAAAAAGCTAACGTCAGTAAAGGATTCCCAGATAAATAGTGCTAGCTATAAATAGTGCATATGAAGAAGATCACTGCAGCACAGTCCTATGATTAAATACTTTTATGCACAAATTAGAATTCATCATTCAAAAGGGTAGTGGATCAACACTTTTATGCACAGAAGCATACAAATTCCACTCTTCCTTGTAAAGCTATGAAGATCTCATGAATATGCTTATCTTCAATCAGAAACAGCAGAAAACACTGGAAACACAAGAGACGTGGACCAAGACTAGCCTACTGATCAGACACTCATGAAGGTACAGCTCAAATAAAATACAATTGAGATTTCACTTCTCTTTGATGTCAGAATATTTCCAAATTGTATGTTTTTATTTGACTGGAATAAGCTGCAAAGGGGGGTTAGATAACAAATCTTTATATGGTTCTAGAGGATTAAAAATATATGATGCTTAAGTTTAAAATGATGATTCAAGGTGACGCCAAAGAACAAATATTTCACTCATAAATCATGATTGAATATCTCATTCCATAGCAATTTCCATAGAAACACTTGAAATAGAGGTCAATCTTTTACTGGAAAATTAAATTTAATTATAAAACATTACAGTTGTAGTAAGCTGTGGGTGCAATTGAAAACAAATATGTTAACTACATGTCTATGCATTGATCTTTGTAAGTCCATGTTACACATGCATGCATGAAGAAAGAACATTAAATTAAACATTATAAGGAGAACATAAAAGATAAACATCACAGATTAAGAAGCAATGGTGACTAGCATGCGCATCTTGAATGTGCCGGTAAGTATTGTTAAATTTGATTGGATAACCAACTTTCCCAAAACTTAAGTTATTAGGAAAGAGATCAATCTATGCATTTATCTTCTCAAAATTCCCCCTCACTTATGGGCGGGTAAACTTTAGGAGAGACTACCACAAGCCCAACAAGTTGATCGACTTAATTGAAGTGACAATATTTTTTAAAAAAATATTGTTGCTAGGAGGCTTCAAACTCAGGACCCCTCCTTTGATACCAAGTTAATGATTAGATAACTAACTTCTCCAAAAACTTAAGCTATTAGAAAAGAGATCAATCGATGCGTTTATCTTCTTAACAAGTATCATTACATAGCTTCTCATAACTTGTCTCAGTGGGCATTGATAGAGATAGTTGTACACGGCTTCAATGGGCATTACTACTAACAACCAGTACGTAATGCACCTTTCCAACAATCCCCAGTTTAAAATAGATATAGTTCAATGCATTTGCATAATATGGTATCATTTATAATTGATAGATTATGGAAAAGCATTAAGATCAAAAGAATGATTTGTGATGATGAACCAAGAAAAGTCAGGATATCAGCAGATTCAGAATGCGAGAAAGTAATACCATCTCGCTACCATAATACTGCACTATATTTGGATGCCGCAATCGACTCAAAAGAGATATTTCCTGTCAATAGAGGACAAGAGTAAAAATATTGTTTAAAAAATAATATTCAACATAATGTAAAGTGCAGTGCCTCTTATGTAGTTTCCCTTAGGATAAATGTACTCACTTGTCCCAAGTGCTTTGCACTTTCCTTTGACTTAGCATCATCCATGAACAGTGTAACCTCCTTCATTGCACACATTTCACCACTCTCGCTACAAACAGTGAAATAAACAAAATGAAATATGTGTGAAATAAGTAGCAAGATTATTAAAAACAAAGTAAATACAAAGATAGTGGACCAAAAAAAACATGAAAATGTTTGATAGAGTGATATGATTCTAAAGATACTTTTTCCCCAAAAGAATAATAGCTAATTCCATGAGTTTCAATTTGATCTATATACCATTAGCTTTCATACAAGGCCACATCATTAGACAAGTGGTTGCTAGTTCATCTATGATCACAACCAACTATTAAGTCTAGAGGAATTGAATTCATGTTTTTGACCTAGTCCATTTCTGTAACATCCACCTTAAAATAGTAATTTACTTGATAAAGCAATTAGTCATAGAAATCCAATTGTCGCTGAAAACAAAGTTGACTAGTCAGCAAGAATTTTTAAACATCACCTTGGCAGAACCTGTTTACACTAGGAAATATAGCTAGTTAAGACGCATAATGTTTTTTTGCAAGGTGTTATGTATGCTCATCCTACTCTTAATTCTGTTATTCTTCCTCAGCTAGATGGATAATCCTCGGTACTGCATTAGTAAGGACATGGATCATGAGAACCAGACTTGCATGCACAAGGATATGCTTGGTTTAAGGTGATACGGAAAACATAAATATTAAGAGAACTGTACAAGACATTAATGTTGGCATACGTGCGACAGAGAAGATAAGTTGATAAGTGCCAACCAAACATTGTATATTTTTGCATATATCTCAAAACTCAAATCGTCATAAAGATCCTTCTTAGATCTATAATCATAGTTGATGTTTCATATTGTCAAATGGGTAAATTTAGGCTGAAATTCATTGCAGCAAAAGCAATTAATTTGGTCCAAATGTTTATTATATGTGTATTTCAAAATAAGATCCAACAAGGAACTACCTTTAATAAGAATAGCTTCTAGGGTAACAATATGGGAGGGTAAGGCTGCATAGATCTTACTTGACCACCTACAAATTCATATGATGCCCCGCCTATCATCGTATATCAATCTTGAAAACATATTAATGAAATCTAAAATAACTTCATTGATTTCAATTGTTATTTTAATAGTATTAACTAAAATTCCTCTATTTAATTTTATTGGATGACAACTTTCTCAAAAGCTTAAGTTGATAGGAAAGGGATCAATCTATATATTTATATTCTTAACACTCCCCCTCACGGCCTCACTTGTGGATGGATAAACTTTGAAGAGACTGATCCAATCCCAACAAGTGGATCCACTTAATTGAGGTGGGAGGTAATTTTTTTTAAATACACCCTAGGAGGATTCCAACTGAGGACTTCCTACTTTGATACCATGTTAATTTGATTGGATAACCAACTTTCCCAAAAGCATTTATATTCTTAACATCCTCCATGGTTCTCATTCTAAATAAAAATAAAAGTATGCTTCATACTATTGGACAGTGCTTGTTATTGAAAAAGAAGATTGTTTTGATAGAGTCGTCAAGTGCAAACTTGTTGAAGTTATCTAGTTCAGTGATATATAACATAATTGTCAATCCACTACATATTTTGGAAGAAGAAAAAAAAGACATTTTACAAGGGTAAGGTTGTGGACATAGATCCTTCCTATGACCCTGAATTGACTGGAGTGCAATACACCTATTTGATCATAGATATAGGCAGATACATAAGCAACACGTAATCACACAAAAAAAATCATCTTGATAATCATCTATCTACTAAATAACTTCTACTAGAAAATAATCTAACCTTTTGATCAACCTATTCATGGATATTTGCAAATCCAACAGGAACTTAGTCTTAAAATGCAAATTTATGGAGGCATAATAAGTCAGGACATGTACATTATTTGATAGTAAGATATTTACCTGTTAAAACCAACATAAACATGTCCAAATGTCCCACGACCAATTAATTTTCCCTTCTTCCACTGTGAACCAGGGCTTAATGGATTGTCAGTTCGTCCCGGACTACGAGATATAGGAGTAGATGTTGTTGAATTATTTGGAGAGAAAGGAGAACTGCGAGAAACATTTATTGGTGGTAGAGGCAATCTATGGCTTTGTTTCTTCCCTTCGTCATGCCGACTTGTAGGTGACTCTGGTGTTGTTCCTCCTGCCCGTGGATGCAGTGGAGAGACAGTTCCACTATGAATTCTGGAACTAGGACCAGGACTTGTCATTCTTGGGCTAGGTATTGGAGAACATTCTGGGCTACCTCTACTATGCTGCCAAAACTGACCCAGCATTTCTCCACCCATTGAGTTATGCCCAGAAGTCTGTCCTGAACCTGGACTGGAGCACTGGCCAGATCCAACAAAAGTGACATCATTATGAGTCTTTGATACCCAACAAGATGAAGGTGGAATCTGCTCAGTGCATAGAACCCTGATAGGACTTCTTGAAGGGCTTGACAAAGAACTATCTGGGGCACTTGCAAAAGCACCATTCCTAGATGTTTGCATGTTAGATCGATAAGTATTTGGAACACCCCACTTTGGTGATACAGATGTAATTTGATTTCCGAAGAACAAATTTGTTGTCTTTGTCATCTCCCTTGGGCTCCTTTGAGTAGAAAAAGGATCCTTATGCATTGCACTTTAAAGAAAAGAAAACATGAGGTTGCTCATTGAAATCCAAATAACAATGAGCTCAAATAGAAAAACCAGCATGCAGATAGCATTCATCAAACCATATGTTACGTACCTGAATTGATTATCTAGAACAGTTCTGTTGCCATTCTCAAATTCATTGCCCACTGGGCTGTGAAGTTGGGAATCACCTCGTTCATCACTATCTATTGAGCAATTACTTGAAACAGAAGCAGTAGCCAGTTCGCCATCAAGATCAGAAGCATTTGGTCCTTTAAAATTGTGATGAGGCTTTGGAAGTGGCAAATGAAGTGGTGGTTTTCCACGTTTTTCCAAGATTGGTTTTGAAATACCAACTTCAGAGGGTGTGCGAGTGACACTTGAGGGTATATCAGGAAGCGGAAGTGGCTGGGCATTTGGCCTACCAGCAAAACTTTGACAACGAGACACTTGCTTAGAGGGTGATGTTGATCGTGATTCTGCTCTTGATCTGTATCCCTTATCTGAAGTTATGTCGCTGCTAAGCCTTTGAATCCTTCTTGATTTCGAGCTCCCTTTCTGTTCAGTAGGACTTATGAATCGATGCAATGTATCAATGAAATTTTCCTTCACAGTTTTCTTCTTCACATCTTTAGATGAAGATTTTCCCCACAATGTAGGCATTTCGATAGAAATATTTCAGTTATTTCAGGGTTATCGATTACTAGCAATCATGAGAGATAGTTCTACATGCCAAAAATGAAACTTGACTTCCTTCAAGTAATAGCCCCAATCCCAAGTACTAGCATTCAGCAGCGATAGGCTTCAAATTAAGAAGTCTGGAAAAAAAATAATAAGCTCACAGATTAGTACTTCTTTCAAGCTGAAAACAAATGCATAATAAAATAAAAAGATTAGTTCTACAAGTGGCTAATATGGGCTTTTCTTCTCATCATTATGTGTGATTTTCAGTAATGCATCATCAAGGTCCAAAAACAAGTACGTCATTTTGAAATGATTCTATCATGATTGAATAGTAAAGGGACAAAGCTGAAAGATAGTCTTAATAGAAAAATACAACAATAAACCATTCATAATGCATATATTTGAAATCAGTCAGAACAAGAGAAATTAGAAGAAGATGAGAAACTTTAGGAATAATGGAAGCGTACATCTATATTATTATTTGATCTGGACTTGCAAACATAGTCCGGCATCATAGTTTCCTCCCAATACTACCCCACCAAAGTGCTTCTTTTGCATAACTTAATGCTCATGGCTGACAAAAACCCTAAAGAGCATCCCGAAGAATTACATAAACCATAGGCAATTAATTGTAAAGAGGTTGCTTGCTCCTTAAGCAACCGCCAAATTAAAAGACATGACCATAGAAAATACCAAGAACTGAAAATAACATAAAAAATGTCAACCCAAAGGAACATCAACGTCAAAAACTCCATCAACCCATTAAAACCCAAGATAATTGAGTTGCAAAGATTCAACACATAGCCACGTTCATTATCAGGCAAAAAAGGACAAGAATTTTTTTGGTACAATCAGTATCTCATTCGTGCAATAAATCCTAGATTTATCTTCTCATACATTTCAGAATCGACAAGTCAGGTAGATTCAATTTAAAGAACCCAACCATTTTCGGGCATTTTTATGAACCAAAAAACAATTTTGCACCATCTCTCCGTCATAGATCTAAAAGCTCAGCTGACCCACTGAAATCAAAAAAGAAAAGAAAAAGGACTAAGAAAATGCCTTGCATACTCACCAAAGGCAAGAACACCCTTCGCTCGGACGGGTGAACGTAGCCATTGCACGACACAACTGCCAGCTCCAACGAGATTCTCCGGAGATTCGGGGATCACAATCGTCACAAATCCCTAGGGGGCAAGCTGCTCAACTAGAAAACTCATCCATGCGACACGCTCCGGGAGCGATTTACCCCTTCTCTCGCGGAGCCCTGCTGCGGATTTGCCACTCGATTCGCCCTCGATCTCACTCCCCGAGCTGGAGCTCACCCCGTAAGATAGCTAAAATGGAGATAAAACCTCCAAGCGGAGCTGAAATCGCACGGATCGCAAGGAGAATAGCACCCGAATGAGATGAATTTCGACGGCGCGAGCGGACGGGGAAGAGGAATCGAGAACGCAAAGCTAAGCGATGCGAAAAGGAGAAGAAAAAGGGTTCGCAGTAGTAACACACTCTCTCTCTCCTCTCTTGCTTTCGCATACAAGTTACCCGAGAATTCACCTGCGTGGTCCTACTCCATCATCCAGTTACAATAAGGGTAATTTATAGGTATCTAAATTAAGCCAAGAAGCATATCGAAAACCTCTGCTCGCGCTACTAATATAAGAGCGACGTAGAGATCCCTTTCGTGAACTCGTGGAACATACTTGATATGACGTGCGACAATATTACCGGGCATATAAACCTGGGACCCGCCATGAAACATGGGCCGTAATTTGGTGAGTAGGAAATGGGAGTGGTGATAGTGATCCCTGTTGGGCGATAAATAAGGTATAAATAAAATTAGTGGGGTTGGTCCGAGTGCTTTGCTTAATCAACGCATTTTGTTGCGTACTTTTTTTAATTAATTAATCGATTAATTGATTGATGTGAGAGGTTAATTTATTCTTAAGAACTCTCTTGTGTTTTTTTGTTATCTATTCTGGTCCTTCGGGAATTTTGGGGATTGATTAGGATAAAGTATTCTAAAGAGGGACCTTTTTGTTATATTTAGTTCTTCCTACATCAATAGGAATGATTTTTCAATATTAACTAGTGAAATGTCGCAATGCTGCGGACAAATAAATTCATAAGCAAATTAAGATATAAATTATTACTTTAAATATTCTAATAATTAAATCAAATTAGGAAACTCAAATTATGAAATATATAATAAATAATAGATACAAATAAAATATAAAATTAAAAAAGAAAAAGATAAGTAATACAATAAAATATACATGTGATATAGGGCCCGTTTGGTTTGCTAAAAAACGGGGGACTGGACTGGACATCCGCCCATGTCCCCCGTTTGGTTTGCAAAAGAAGCTTCGGGACAAGGACTTTTCCTTGTCCGGGACAAGATTTCCACCCATTTTGGTGTACCGAGAAATTTCTAGGTACACCGAAATCGGGTGGAGGACAAGGGCTACAATTGTCAAAATTACCCTTTCCTTTGATCGTAGAATCATCGGATCGAGTCGGGGTGAATACCAAAGTTGTAAATTTTCAAGTGCTGAACGCGATGGTGGTGTCAGATTTCATATTGGAAATCGTTTGGTATGATTTTTATATTTTTCGGTATTATCCTATTATTATACTTTTAGGTTAATTGAAAATTAGTTGAACACTTATTAATTAAACTAAAACTTCTTATTGTATTAAAGTATTTGATACTATATATTAATATTTTTTTACATATTAATTAATTTTAAGACTAATTTACAAGCGTATTTTAGTCATTTGTCATATATAATACTTTGTTATAGCGAAACAAACGCAGGACAGAACGGAATATCGTGTCCTGTTCTTGACGAAACAAACACGGTATAGCTATTGTTCTAGGACATCTGATGTCCTGTCCTTGTCCATGTCTGGTGTCCTGTGATAAGTAATTTGCGAACCAAATGGGCCCATAGTGTATAAAAAGAGAAAAAAAGAAAGAAAGTTGAAACAAGGAAAAGAGATAAAAGATATATAATATAAGAAAAACTAAAAGTAAAAGAGAATACAGGTGGATAGCTATAGTAGAAACATTAATATATAAAAGAAGTATATATATTTTGATATGTTGAAATTTGACCCAAACGATGTTCTAAAAAGGTAATTAACATTTTTTTTACTGCAGAAAATTAATGTTTTCATTTAATATTACAAAACGCTGTTTTAAGGGTTCATATAGCAAACCTGATGTTCTTTCTAAAGCTAACAAGGGATGAACATTGGGTAATTTGGGTTTGAGTATACTCAAAATTAATTGGATGTGGCGTGGGATTAAATTAATCCCAAAACTAGAAATCGGCACCAATAAAAATCAGCGTCGGGGCTGTGAAATCGGGGTCGATTTCATGATGAAGCAAAATGATACTTTTGCTCAGTGGTTGATGATGGGTATGATATCCACCGTATACAATGTAATAGTGAGACTCATAAGAGATCGAAGTGTAATCTTATAGGTTAAAAGTGTTTCTTAAAAATATAAAATCAATGCCAGCTATAATAAAAATGTTGAAAAAATAGATAAAGAAAGCTTCTTTGGGTTTCTTGTGGAGTCTTTTGGGCTTCTAGACCTTGGTGGCGTGCTCGTCCTTCCTTGGAAACGTCTCCGTCACGCGTGCGTGGCAGTAGACGATATCCCAAGGCAGATTGGGTTGGTTTGTGTTAAGTGCCTTTCTCTCGACGCTTTCTTTGTTACTAGGGTTTCTTTCTTTGCTTCTGCTGCCTTGAGTGCTCCATCCGCCGCTAGGGTTTCCCCTCTCGGAGTTGTCCGAGATGGGAAGCCCTAAGGTAAATATGAAGCCAGTGTTGGTGGTTGAGCGTGGATCAACAGGTATGAATGCTATTACTCTGTCCTTTTTTTCCCCTAATCTTTCGACCCCGGCAGGATCTGTTCGTAGTCAGTTGGCTCTCCAACTTGGAGACGAGAATAGCTCAAAGAGGCTAGGCTTGAAGGCTGCTTTGCAGACTACTAATGGTAACAGTCCTTTGGATCAAGGTCAAGCTACACTAAACCCTAGATCTCCTGCGCTTACTGTCCGTAAGCAGGATCTTTTGGTAAATTCTAATACTTCTCAAAATGCTTCTTGGGCTTCGCTGCTTAAAGCTAATGCTTCTGATGTTCGTTCTTTTTCGTCATTTGAGCTTCTGTCTTCGATTAAATCTTCTTCGTCGAATTTTGTTGAATTTAATGAGTCTGAGCTTCAAGATCTTCGTCAACCTTTGTTTTCTTCTTTGATCAATCAATTTTTACGTAGATCTCCTCCACATTTTCAAGTCTGTGATTGGGCTATGACTATTTGGTCTATGTATAATATTGTGAATGTTATAGATCTTGAGAATGACTTTTTTCTATTTTCGTTTTTCCTCCGAGGAGACCGCGATTAAAGTTCTTACTAATGGTCCGTGGGCCTTTAGGGGTGACTTGATCAATCTTCGGTCGTGAAAGCCTAACTTTAAGGCTTTAACTGAAGAGCTCTCGTCGACCCCTGTTTAGATTCAACTCCCTGATTTACCTATGGAGTATTGGCGTAATTTTAGTCTTTTTAAGATTGCTTCTATTATTGGTAAGCCTATCAAAGTGGATGATAACTCTTTTAACTGGCAGCGTGGTATATTTGTGTGTGTGATCTGTGTTGAATTAGATTTTAATAAGCCTTTGAAGCAGGGTATTTGAATTGGTAGACCTGGAATTGGTTTATTTCAAGATATTAGTTATGAAAGATTACATGTGTTTTGTTTTAAATGTGGTATTATTGGTCATCATGTTAAAGACTGTATTGTTAAACATGTTTTTATTTTTGGTTTGCAGAAGAATGATAGAATTAATGTTTCTGTTGAGCATGCTAGTTCTGGTGAAAATGTTAAATTAGTTGATAACCCTCTTGCTAGAACTAGTTCTATTGATTCTAACATTTATGGGCCTTGGATTAGGGTTGGTAGGAAGGATAGGATTCTGAATAAACCTAGGTTCGTTGATCCTGATGATAGATCTGCTTCCCCTATTCCTCCAATTCTAGATTATGGTAGGAATAGTTCTGCCATGTCCAACTTTAGTTTTGATGGGGAGAATGAGAACACCTCTCATGACCCCATCGGCAAGGCTAAGGATAACCTACAGAACCCTAGTGAGAATTAATGTATTAGCCATAATAGAGATTTCTCTAAATCTTTAGGTAATAGCCTTGTTGATGTGCCTATTAAGGTTGCTAATACTAAGGACCTGCACCTAAAAAGTTTGGATAAATCTTCTAGGTTAGAGGCTACTAATACCCTTTTGACTGATCCTGACAGATCCAAGGCCTCCTCTTCATTTGTTGGTTTGGTTAATCAGGTTTCTATCAATTTGATGGGTGTTAGTAGTCCTATCATTGAACAACCTGTTAGTAGTCTTCCCTTAGAAGGCTCAAAGAAATTCAAAATGCAGCCTAGGAAGAGTAGGTTTGCTAAGGCTGAGATTTTCAAAAACTTAGCTAAGTTGGATAACATCATGCAAACTAAAAAGAAGAAGAAAGTTAGAAAAAATAACATCCAATTAAAATCTGAGCTTGACTTGCTTGTCAATGCAATTCCTGTCAATTTTAATGTATTTTCTTCTAAAGATAGTTCTCATCTTGTGCATCATGTTGCTTTTGAGATTGATAATAATGTTGTTCATATGCATGCTGCAGATTTTGATTTGAATAGTAATAATAACCATATTAATGATCATGAAAATTCTTGCTTAGAATTGTAGGGGCCTAAGAAGGAGACCTGTAAAGGATTTTATTAGGTCTCAGATTAGATCAGGTGATGTTAGTTGTTTTTTCTTACAATAAACTCACCTTCAGGAGAATATTGCACTAGATTTTGTCTCTTCCTTGAGTAACAATTGGCATGGTTCTGTTGTTAGTTCTCTTGGGGCTTCTTGGGGTTTATTGTTGGCCCGGAAGTCCTCTTTTATTAATGTTCAGATTATTTCTAAATTAAAAATTTTGATAAATGTTGTTATGCAAAGCTGTGATGATAAACCTTGGTTATTTTCTGGCCTCTGTGCTGATACTAATCCTGTGAATAGAAATTCTTTATGGAACTGCTTGAGTGAACTTGACTTTGCTAATATTCTTTGGCTTCTTGCTGGTGACTTTAATTATATTATCAATGCCTCTGATAAATATGGTGGTTCCCCTTTTCATGAAAATAATAATGTTCTTTGTCTTACAAAATATATTAATGATCATGATCTAACTGATTTAGGGTTTATTGATACTAAATACACTTGGTGTAATAATAAAAAGAATGGTCAAAGAATTCTAGCTAGATTAGATAGGACATTTGCTAATTCTGTTTGGCTGAATCTTTTTAATAATTCTTCTGTTATTCATTTAAATAGATCTGTGTCTGATCATTGTCCTGTTTGTTTGAATATTATGAATTCTAATTTTAAAGGCTCCTTTAAGTTTCAGTTTCAAAATTTTTGGACTCATTATCCTCAAGTGGCTGATATTATTTAGGAAAATTGGAATAAAAATAGTGATAATGTTTCTTCTCTGGTTTATATTCCTAAGGCTTTAGCTATGCTTAGAAGAAAAATTTCTTTTTGGAATAAGTATCATCTAGTTGATTTGGAGCTTAGTTTAAGTAAGATCAATGCCCATATAGATGAAATTGAATCTAGAGACTCTTCTTTTTCTCTTTCTAATTTTGAAATTAATTTTTTGACCGGTAATTAAAGCTCTTAGGAGACAAATAAATTTGAAGTGATGGGCCATGTCTAAAGAAAAATTGTTTAAGAATGGAGACCTAACACAAAATTTTATCATAGAAATGTCATTAAAAACAAAATGAAAAATTGGATTTCTTTCATTAATTCTAATAATGTTTGTGTTACGGATTTCTTTGAAATTTGTAATCACTTTGCAGCTTATTACATGCAGCTTTGGTGTTATGTTGATAATAACTCTCTCGGCTCATTTACTATTCCTGATATGAACATAATTAATTCAGATGATCATGATGCTTTAATTAAACCTTTTTTGCTTGATGAAATTACAACTGCTGTTAATTCTTTAGGACAAGGTAAAAGCCCTGGCCCAGATGATTATACTTTGGAATTTTATAAGGCTTATTGGAGTATTATGTCTAATTCTTTTATGTATGCTTTTAATGAGTTTCATGAAGATTCTAGCTTGCCTAATGGTTGGAATAATACTGATTTGATCTTTATCCCAAAATCGGACTCTCTTTCTTATGTGAAAGATTATAGGTATTCTCTCTTTGTAATGTTAATTATAGGATTTTATCTAAAGTTTTGGCCAATAGAATGAATCCTTTTTTGAATGATATTATTTTCATGAATCAATCAGCTTTTGTGTGTAATAGATCTATTCATGATAATATTATTGTTGCTCAAGAGATTTTACATTCATTCTACAATTCCAAAGGAAAAAATCCTTATATTGTGATGAAACTAAACATTAAAAAGGCATATGATAAGATTTCTTGGAGTTCTATTTTTGGCATGCTTGGTTATCTTAATTTTCTTGTTAAGTTCATAAACTGGATAAAATGATGTATAAACTCTACTTCTTTTCAATGTTGTTTAAATAATTGCAACTCTAAAACCTTTCATGGTCAGTGTGGTATTAGACAAGAGGATCCCATATCCCCTTACCTTTATATTGTTGTCACTAATCTACTTTCCTCTCTTTTAAATGAAGCTATGCATGATGGTAGAATTACTCCTGTTAATATTAATAAATTATTTAAAATTTGTCATTTGATGTATGCCAATGATATTTTGCTTTTCTTTAGAGCTAATGATAGGTCTATTAGGAATGTTAAGAAAATTTTTGACATCTATGGTAGGATTACCAATCAATTGATCAATGCGAATAAATTTGAAATATATTTTTGTCATCTCACTAATCTTGCTGTTAAACATAAAATTGAGAAAAAATTTAGAATGAAGATCGGTACTTTTCCTATGAAATACTTAGGTGTCCATATTTCACCTAGGCTTCACAAACTTAGAGATTGTAACTATATTATTGATAAGATTTCTAACAGACTTAACAATTGGAATAGGGGTAATATTTCTCAAGCTGACAGAATTATTTTAATAAATTATGTGTTAAACTCTATTCCTTTACACACTTTATGTGTCACTTGGTTGCCTGAAATTTTTTTGTATAAAATCATTTCTATCATTAGGAACTTTTTGTGGACCTCTAAAGAAGATAATAAAGGACTACATCTAATTCCTTTGGATGAGATCATTAAACCTAAGTACCTGGGTGGTCTTGGCATAAAGGATCTAAGGATTATGAGTTCTTCTTTGAATGCAAAAGAGTTGCTCAGTTGCTTCATAACTCTGATTCTGGTTTTACTAATATTGTTAAAGCAAAATATTGTTTTGTTTCTCCCTAGAGCTAGAAGTATAATTCTAGTTGTAGTAATGCTTGGAGACTTATTAAGTCTGCAATTATTTCTCTTCGATCTGGCTTTAAAAAAGTTATTGGTAATGGTAGAAGTACTCATGTCTTTTTTGACCGTCGGCTGTTTGATGTTCCTTTATACTTAAAACCTTCATTTATTAATGTGTCTCTGTATGATTTGAATTGTACTGTTGACTGTTTGATTGATGTTAATACCTGGAATTTGGAGCTTTTGAATGAGTACTTTGGTAAAAGTGTTGTGGAGGTTATATTCGGCTTGACCCTTCCCTATCAGCCCAATGAGGATAAATGGGTTTGGTGGCCAGACAAACATGGTATTATTAGTTCTAAATCAGTCTATAAATTTATTTTTAATAATAAACATCCCAACCTTCATAGCCTTCATCAGTGGAAAGAATTGTGGAATTGTCGGGTTGCGCCTAGGGTTAAAATTTTTATTTGAAAATCTTTACACAATAAACTTTCCACCGTTGATAGGCTATTTAGGTTTGGGATAGTCGATTCCCATTGTTGTGCCATTTGTGGCGGCTATCAAGAATCCATTTTGCATGTATTCTTTGATTGTGAGGTAACTAGGGCCCTCTGAAAATTGAGTGAGGGATGATTTGTCGGTATTAAAGCGGTTCTGAGAAATCTTGGGTTTAGCACCATACCGAGTACTGGGACGATTAAGTTTCACCCTACTACTCTGACGCTATGTCTAAATACCTTGTATTCTCTTTGGTTGGCTAGAAATAAGGCTATTTTTAGTAATATTAATTTCTGCTTGGATCGATTATTCGCTAATACTCTGGCCATGACCGTACACTATGCTGATACTTCCGGATCTGAGGGCACTACTAATAATACTCATAAAGGGATGAGTCAAGTTGGAATCTGCCTCCACCTAATTGGACAAAATTTAATATTGACAGTGCTTGCCGTTCTTCCTCAAATTCTGATTCTTTTGCTTTTATTGGTAGAAATAATAATGGCTCATGTTTAGTTGCAGCTGGCATCTTTCATCATAATAATTCTATTCTTGAAAATGAAGCTTTGGCTATTAAACATGCTTTAATTTTTGCGATAAACGATAAACTTGATTACATCATTATAGAAAGTGACTCAAGTATTAAAGATAAAATGAAATGTTATTAGAATATTCAACATATAATTTCTGATATTAAATTCCTTGCAGGATAATTTAAGAATATCAAATTCAACTTTGTTAAAAAAAAGACAATAGAGTTGCAGATTGGCTCGCAAAGCATGCAAAACTCATGGAGCAAAGTTTTGTCTGGAATAAAGATTGACCACCTGATCTAATTAGTTTGATGTAATTTTTTTCTTTTTTCTCCTATTCTTTTGAACTTTTAGTTGTAAAAAAAAATGTTTCCTAAAAATTACACATAATATTTGTTAATAATTTAGATTAGTAATGTACGTTGTCTTGGAAATTTTATTGTTTAGTTATATTAATTCAAAGTTGAAGAATTTTGGGGTTTTTAAATTAATTTGGGTTGTCCTTGAAATTTGATTTTTTTTTTATAAAATCAGCAAATCAAAATTTAACCCATTTAAGACATCTAATTAAATAATCTTATAAAATTAATCATGTTAATAAGTCCATACCCATTTAAGACATCTAATTAAATAATATTTCCACCGAATTCAACCTAGTAGTTGAGGAAGTTACAAGTCAAACCATTTGTAGTTGGATCTTAATGTAAAATTTTCTACATAGTTGACTTGTTAGCATATCAAGGTCAGCTATTTACAGATTGTAACGTTTTCAACCAAGTTACATGAAAATTGCTTACTCACAACAAATGCCAATCAAATTTAAAAGATTTTAAAATGCATTTAATTGAAGCTTATTTTAATTAATTTTAAATAATTTATTTTTTAATTATTGATATAATTTAAGAGAATTAAAAGGTGCAATAGATAATCTAATATGAGGAACTTAATAAGAAAATTATATAGTTCAAGTATGAATTATATAATCAAATTTTATATGCCCAATAAGAGGTATATGAACTATGAAGAGATGCATTCATGTTGTTTGTGAAAATTAGGTTTTAGTCCCACATGGGAAGATATGCTAATTTTATATTAGTCAATAAGCATTAGTGTGTATACTTAATTACTTGTGTTGACAAAGTGGAAGGTCAAGAGGCGATATTAGTGCGGTGCACCGCACAGCGCGGGCACGTTGCAAAGTCAAATTGGCGCTTTTATGCGCGCACTTTGCACGTGCGCATCCTTGCCCAAGCCAACTTTATCGAGTCTAGCCATTCAATTTTTGACAGTTGAAATTCAACAGTTACATGAATCAGGACACTAAATATTTGGTTAATTAGAGAGTTATTTCGAAATATTTTGCTCATTAATCAAATTCACTATTATTAATTCTTAATAATGAGTATTAATTTTGAAATTAACTATGGATTAATCTATATATTTACAATCTCGAAATCTCTATGATCTATTTGAAATTTCTCTCTTTCTTCTCATCTTTCTCTGCTTACTGTAACATCTCAAGAGTGTTTGATCAATCCCGGAGGTGTATTGCTACGGGACAATAGAGATCTTAAGGACAAAAATAATCTGTCAACCTCTTGATCTTCTTTGATTCCACTTTATTAAATCTAACAAGACTACGTATTGCGGGAGGGGAATGACGTAAAAAGATGCATATTCGTTGCATTAATTTTCAGTAAATTATGCAAATATATATTAATATATATATATATATATATATATATATATATATATATATATAAATAAGTAAGTGTGATTTTGTTTTAATTAATGGTATTTTATTTTAAAAATTTGTAGACACAATAAAAAAGAGTGTGGAAATTAATTTAAAACAAATACTATTTATCTTCAATTACTAACCCAATGCAATAAATTAGAAAAATAATATTCTTGATAAAAATTTATCAATTAATATTTTCACACAATATTGTCCACAGTCATAATTGAGTGTCCAATTGATACCACTAAATAGGTAAAATAATTAATTTATATTTATACTTAAAATATGTAACATAATTAATTAATTAATTAATTAATTTTTATTTATAGTTAGGGTAAATAAATTAAGTTTAATTGAGATACTTAAATTAATTTTGTTAATTAAATTAAACTACATCTATTAATTCTAATTAAATTAAATTACACCAATTAATTGTAATTAAATTATGTTATAAATTAAATTACTTATTTTTTTAATGATGACGTAACACAATAAAACTTGTGATAATTTTAGTTATATTAAATTTCTTAGATTATTTAAATTAAATTAAATTGCCTTTGGTTTGATTAAAAAAATTTTATGTTAATTTTAATTAAATTACTTACGTTATTTATTATTTATTATCATAGCACCTAGATTTCTTTAAAATAATTTAAATTAGGATGAATGTTCAAATTTGCCCTTCTACTATTGCAAAAAGCATAATATTGCCCCTCTACTTCATTTGGATGCAATGTTATCCTTAAACTTATCAAATTGATGCATGTTACTTCTCAACTTATTAAACTGGAGCAATCTTGCCCTCACGTTAACCTATTATTATAATTGATCTGTTTTAGTTGTTTGACTCGAACACATGACATCTCAGTCATAAAATATTGATACGTCATACCTTACATGATATAATTGAATAATAAAAATACCTAAACTAATTCTTAAACTCATATTAAATAGAATCCTAATTGAGCAATATTGCATCAATCGATCTCTTCCACGATGAGGATAAAAAGTTGGGAGAACATGTCTTCAAGGAGAATAAATTTTGAATTTTAATTGGAAGAAAGCACAAACATATGCAACAAAAGGGGAATTTTCTTATGATGATACTTTATTGGGTGGTTGTTATAGTATTTGTTTGCTGGAGATTTTATAATTTTTATGATTAAAGAGATTTTGGATGTGTGGCGTAGGCATATTTTAGGTGGTAACTTATTATTATTTTTTTGGTGCCCCTATAATATTTTTTGTGATTTAGTAAGTCTACATTAAAGAGATAAAGTCTACATTAAATAGATAGATGGATGTAATATTGCTCAATTAGAATTTTATTTAATATGAGTTTAAGAGTTAGTTTATGTAATTTTATTATTTAATTATGGAGTACGAAATAACATAAAAACAGACTAATTCTAAAAAAAGATGTGGACCTTTTGTTCAAATTGTCCCCTTTTGTTTGGATTGGACAAGGAGAGGTAGGAAATATTGGAATATGATTCTATTTCATTTCAATTTCGTAGTATACCAATGAATGGAACTATTATTATTTCATCTAAGTTGAATAACCAAGGACTTTATTTTACTGTGATGTGTCAATATTTTATGACTAGGATGTTATGTGTTCGGATCAAATGATTGACACATATCAATTATAAGGGTGAGTTAACATGAGACAAAATTGCTCCAGTTTGGTAAGTTGAGGGGTAACATTGCACCCAAATGAAATAAACGGGCAACATTGCTCTTTTTTGCAATAGTAAATGGGCAAATTTGCATCTCCAACCTTTAAATTACTTAAGTTAATCTAAATAAGCTAATTTTTAATAATTTCATAATAAAGTTTTTTTTGCAAATAAAAATAACTTATATTACTCTAAGATAATCAGGACCATCACGATTCCTTACAAAAATTTGTTCTAATTCAGGTGGTTGAACAAGTGACCAAACCTGAGAAGAACCACAACATCTAGCATAGTTTGCAGCCCAATGGGTTGCTTTGTTACACTCGCGATAAAAAAACTTAAATTTTACAAAATTACAAGCATATAACATATCAAAAAATATCCTGAACAGGGGCTTGAATTCTCCAATCCAGGTAGATGTGTTTATCCAAACCATCCATTAAGATTTTAGAGTCAGATTCAATAATTACATCTTTGTAATTCATCTGCAAAACAAAGAGAAAGCTTCTTTTATAACTAAAGATTCAGTATATAAAACATCCAGGTGGAGTTATCAAGAAGGGTAGACTTAAGATATCTTTGGAGGAGATTAAAAATAGTAGTGGGATAATTACAGTTGCAGAAAAGGTGTTCAAGAGTTTCAGGATGAATCCCACAAAAAATACAATTATTGTTAGGAGAAAGGCCAATAGAGAACAATCTTGCTTTGGTAAGAAGTATATCATTAACAATCTTCCAAAGAAAAAACTTAATTTTATTAGGAATGTCAAGCTTCCAAATAACATCCCAATTGAAAAAGAATTATCTACATGTAAATTGAGGTTGATAAGGAAGGAGTAGGTTGCAACAGTAGTAATATTTTTCCTAGTACTTTCCCTCCATACCCAAATATCATCACTGGATTTTCGAGGCAAGTCAAGTGTAATAATCTGCACCCATAAGTTCTTATCAAACCCAGTTAAACCAACAGAATGATTCCAATGTTGATTAATAATTAGATGACTAATAGAAGTATTTAAGTTAAGCACATTGCAGTTAAAGAAAGTAGGCTTTAAGCGAACGGGGGTCTCTAAACACCAACTATCCAGGTATCTAAACTCGTAAAAGATAATAATTATAAAGCAATTGTTTATGTTTTTTATTTATTATCAAATATTTTATTTTGAATTAGTAAAAAATTTGATGTGTATTTTAATATAATTTAATAATTTTTTATTTAATATGAATAAAAGTAAATTTTACTATAAATACTATCTATGATATATAATATATAAAGTTGCATTTTATGCACATATTATAATATGCATCTAAGAATATTTGCCAAATTTCAATTCGCAACTGGCATGTCTTTTACTAATTCATTTTATATATAACGAGAATTTTAAAGTATCGAAGAAAGAACATTTGTTCTTTAGATTAAAAATAACAATCTACGGAATAAAACAATTTTTTAGGGAATAGTACAAGTACAGTTTGATGAAATAATTATATTTTTGGAATGTATATATAGGCACACCACTATATAGGAGTAAGTAAATATCTTTTCCTTGCATTCTATGGCATCGTTTGGTTGACACAACTGATCGCACAAAATTATACTTTTCAGAAAGCAGTTAAAAGAACTCTTGTTTGGTTGATATACTTTCTGCATTTTGCATGAAGTACAACTTTCTCAGTAAGTGCAACTTTCTGTAAAATGCAGGAGTAACTTACCTAGGGGGTTCTAGGTAAGTTACACTTTCTGCATTATATTTGAAAGAAAAAAAATCAATGTTAGTCTCACATTTGCATTTAACGCAAAATTTATAATTTATGTTATATATATTACAATATTAATTTACAAATAAAATTTATTTTTTCATATATACTAATACATATAAATAATAATAATAATTTATAAAAAAAGTATATTGATCATTTCATATGTACTTCATATAAAGTACTCATATCAACCAAACATATTGTAGGTGAGAAGTTATACTTCATATGAATTAATTTATTGTCAACCAAATACTTTTTAGGTACTTCCCAGGAAATACAAGGGAAAATTAATTCATGAGAATTATAATTTTCTACAGAAAATTACTTTCCATGTCAACCAAACGAGACCTATGTAGATGATATTTTGCTTGCAAATAATGATCTTTGCTTTAATATGATTGTGAACATGAAAGAAGTAACATTCACTATAAAAATTTAAATTTAATTAAAATTCCGCATCACATTTAGTTAAAAATCGACACTAAATTTATGCATGAATATAAATTTAGACGCTTTTGAAAGTGTCTAAATAGGTGCAAAAAATAGGGTGAATAATTTAATGCTACTAGGCCTATAATGGTGTCAGAATTTGGATATCTAGAGGCGTCGATTTCCATAATTTTATCTTGAAAAAAAAATAATTAATTTGAGGAGTAGATAAATATTGAAAGCTTCGTTCTCATCCAAATGAGTCTCCTCCAATATTACTATATCAACATTTTTTGCAATTGAACTAAAGTCCACAAGTTGTCATTCGCTTCCTTCTTTTTTTTCCTCTTATGTTTCAAGAAATAAATTATAATTTTTTCTTCCTTCTTACCGCACGGGATACTCGAATCTCCCTCATCCCCCGAAGATTTGGTATCCTTTGAGTATCTTCTTTTTTCATTTTTACATTTCTGTGACCTATTAGAACATTAATCAAATTTATACAATTTTTGAGAAATTTCTTTGTTTTTGAGCTATTCCCCCTCTAAAACTCTTGAAATCTTTGGTTCTATTCCTTCTTCTAGAAAATCATCCTTTACAAACTCATTATTTAGTATTTTCGAAAAGGGTGAACTTAATTTTGCTGTTTGTTCTATGATAATCTTTGCTTCACAAATAATATTCTTCAAATTCTTATTCCTCTCTATCACCTCTATCTTCATCTCGTCATCCCTACTTAGCTCCTTGTCCATTTCTCTATATCCATTTCTAATTTCCTTTCCTTTTTTTTTCTTCTAATATTTCATTAATGGCCTTACCCTTTTTTCTTGTTAAGATGGCTCATAGTGTTCTCTTCTCCTTTACTAATCCTGCTATTGTCATTAATCACTTCTCTTTCCTTTTTATCATTACCTTCTTCAAATGTAGGATGGTCTAACACCATAAATGTGTTTTTACTATGCCCTTCATTTCTAATGGTTCCCTTTACATAATTTTTTTTTCACTTTTAAACCTAAATTCATGTAATGCTTAAAATTTTAATAATAATATTTTATTCTTGAGTGGGGGACCGTAGGCCCGAGTTAGCGCGAATTGACGAAAAGCTTCAATTCGAGATTAAACCAGGGTAAGTATTTAATATTAAAAAATTAGAGAAATTTTGTTTGTCACATCTCCGTGATTTAGTATACTAGGATGATAGAGGGTCTCAAGACAAATTTAGCGGTTCAATCAGAACTCGAATTGGAGTTAGAACGGATTAGATATGAGCTGTTTAAGTTGGATAATTTAAGTAGGAGTATTTTGATAATTTGAACCCAAACGGGGTCTATAAATTAGAGCCTGGGGGCGTGTGGCCAGGGGTTTTAGCCGCACGCTATCCGAGGCAAGGGGGAGAGGAGAGAGAGGGCACCGCCGAGGAGTCGGAGGAGTCGGAGCCAGAACTCTGCTAGTTCGTCGGCGTTGATTGAAGGAAGATCCTACGCGTCTTCTTCCCTTCCATCTTCTCCAAAGAGGTGAGTGGATTGGCCCCTTTTCCCTTATTCTTTCATTATGATATTGATTTTAGGATGAGATTTCGCATAAATATTCTGTCGATTTGTGGATATGAAATTGTTTTGTGGTTCTCCGAGATTCAATGTGTTCTTGCTTCTACTAAATTTAGAATTTTTAATATTATTGTCGGATCTTGTGTTTTTCGTCGATCTTTTCGGCAAATTGCTCGTAGTCCAACCCGGGGCGAGACGATGCCGCAAGGCGGTTCTACCTGCATGGTAGAGTTGCTCGCATAACGACCATGGGCTGCCGCTGCCAAGCGCGATTGGCCTGTAGGGGATAAGGTGGGTGGCTCCTAGCGAGGCGTCGCTGCCACGCGCGGCGGCCATCGCCGCCAGGCGCTGCAGCCTGTGGAGGGCTATCGTGCCTGGCGGATGGAATGTCGCCGCCGTGGCAAGGACGATGCGTTGTCGGTGGTGGGTCCCCCCCTCCCCCCTTGGTGGGGTTTGGGGTGGAGAAACCCTAGATTGGGTGAGGGGGAGGAGGTGTTAGATGAAGGGCTAGGATCGCATCGTGCATAGATGAAGGGCTGTGATTGCATCATGTTAGATGGAAGGCTGAGATTTCATCACGTTAGATGGAAGGGTGAGATTTCATCATGTTAGATGAAAGTCTGAGAGTGCATCAGAATAGATGTAGGACTGTGATTGATCATGTTAGATGAAAGGCTGAGATTTCGTCATGTTAGATGGAAGGCTGAGATTGCATCATGATAGATGTAAGGATATGATTGCATCATGTAGATGGAGGGATGAGATTACATCTTGATATATATAAGGCTGTGATTGCATCATGTTAGATGGAAGACTGAGATTACGTCAGGATAGATGGAGGGAGGTGATTGCATCATGTTAGATGAAAGGTTGAGATTACATCAGGTTAGATGGAGGGTTGTGATTGCATCATATTAGATGGAAGGCTGTGATTTGATCATGTTTAGATGAAGGGCTGAGATTTTATTATTGATTTATTTGAATTATAGCACCGTTATATTTATTCGTAACAGTGATTTATTAGATAAATTTAAGGCATTTCTTCTATTATTCTAAATAATTATTTTGAGACCTTAAAATTAGCAAAAATATTCATGTTATATATGAATTTTTACCTAATCGACGTTCTGGATTCATTTACAATGTCTGTTTTGCCATCAGACCTTTGGATTTTGAAAAGCAGTAGGCGGACGTCGCCTCATTTTGCGTGCTGAGTTGAAAGATCATGTTTTATATATTTTTATGATTTCAATCTGAGATGATTCGTGGTTATAATATTTGATGAGGTGAATCTTACCCTAGATCAGTGTTATTCTATGTGAAAACATTATCTTGTTGTTCCACTCCATTAATTTTATAATTGAAATTCCTTTTGTGTTGTTTTTCATGATATACTTGCTTCCTGTTCTTACGATGTTGGACATGCTATATTCCTATTTCATGGTTGTTATGAATGCTGTGAGATTTAAATTTGTGAGCACTATTTCTAGGGGATGCCCTAGACATACCCTTGTTACCTATTATGCACTTCTTGTTATGCTTATATATATATATATATATATATATATATATATATATATATATACCTGCGTGTTGTGATGTACGTGTTGCATTTCTCGGAAGCCTTGCTGGTGTGGGGAAGAGCCCTAAGGAGACAACGTTGGCCTTATTCCGGAAGTCCGGTTGGTGCGGCGAGATCATACCCCAATGAGACAGTTCGAGGACCTGAGCAGGTGAGGAAAACGTATGCCCCAACAAGCTAGCTCAAAAGAGCCAGTGTCGATGAGGGGAGGGCATACCCCCAACAGGCTGACACTAAGCTAGGTGGTAGTGCGGCGGCCACTCGTCTACCTACCCCATGTGACTATGTGGGACCGATGGGTCGAGAGGTGATTCATGTGGATGATTGCATTGAGCATATTATATGCTGTAGTATTTTCTTGCAGGTTGCTATATGGTTGACGAGGATCATTGCACTGCTAAAATAATTGCTTAAAATAAAATTATGCTTTATGTTCTTAGGCTTACATGTATGCTTTTAATTATGTATGATGATGATGTTGTGATGAAACTGAGGGCTGATCTACTCACTAAGTCCTAGTTGGACTTACCCCTCTTTCTGTTATTTTGCAGCACCTGAGTTAGATTAGAGAGGTACTAGGGCGCAGTAGAACGGCTGGTGGCGGCAGGGCAACGAGTCTCGTGTCCTGTCGTGATCGAGGAGGATACCGAGTCCAATCGTTTTTATTTTGTTGAGTCATGTAGACTTGGTTATTTCATTTTTGTATTTTCCTTAGTTTGGGGTGCCCTTGTTGGGACTTTAAAGTTTTGAAAATAAATTGAACATTTAGCATTTTTCTAATTAATGGTTGGGTTTCTTTTAGGATTTGATGTTTTCCTTTAAGTTTTAAATGTTATAAAATATTTAGGTTCATTACTTGTTTATGTATAATTTGTTTTAGGGTTAGGCTTCGGAGTACATGACGTACCCTGACCGATCATACGGGTTTGGTGTGTGACAATCCAAGGGCCTATAAGTCCTTCCACTTTTCCTTATAACGTACCATCCTTATTCTCCTCCTTTCTATAATTTTCTAATTCTTGATTATTTAGAATACAAATTGTTTCCTTGTGCCCTATTTTGTTACATTTTAAATAAAGGTTTGATAGATTTTCATATGTTATTGATTGTGAAAAGCTTCCATTTTTTTATACCAGTCAAAATTCCTTGCTCTAAAGGCTTCCTTATATCTAGTAACACAAATTCTAACAAACTTAGCCCTCTCCTTGAGAAAGTGTAGTCATCCATTTTTATTAGTCTACCAATTATAGCGGCTGTTTGGGGTAGAATTCTATTGTGTACATATTCATACGGCAGTTCTGGCATTTGTATCCACACAAGAACAAGCAAAAATGGTCTCTCTCAAAGGTTGAAAATTATCTTTCCATGTAATCAAAGAAAGTTGTCCCCTAAACAAAACACTGCCCAATAGTCTTCTTCATTCATAAACTTGAAAACAAAAAATCCTGCACACAAATCAACAATTTCACAATTTGATTTCAACTTCCAGGTCTTTGGCAAGATACTTTCTAAGTTGTTCTAAATTTGGAGTTCTACCAAAGAATTTGCCATATAGAATATGTTCTTGCCTAAAGTCAAGGTGATGCGGGTCTCTGTGTCTCCTTGTCTGGCACGGCTCCGGGGGCGACCTACAAAGACACTATGGCGTTTAAGTAAGAAGGAATCCCCGATGGTGAGTATGGAATTAGAATTAAGAGTATACATGATGAGCGTCCTGTCTATTTTATGAGGTAGGTCAGCGATGTTTTGACGATGATATCTCCCAGGATCTCGCAAGGATATGCCCGAAATGAGTCGAAGTATTTAATGAAGGATGTCGATATCCTTGTTTGGTTGGGTGGAGCCCCCAAGCTAAGTTATGGTTGGCTCGATCTAAGTTTGGTTCATGAGTGTGGACGCATCCGGGCCTAGTTCGGCCAAGCCTAAAAAGCTACTCCAGTCTACATTCCCCAAGCTTAGTCGAAGTCTGAGGACTTCGTGTCGACCTCTAGTAGTGTGCCGACTTTTGTTCATTTGCCGAGTTTTCTACATGTTTCGAGTGTCTAACCTTGGTCGGACTTTGGTAAGCGAGCATGTGTTGAGTTCTTCCCTTAATTGAATTATCGAGATAGGTGAGATCAACGTATGTTGATCTCGTCATTTTGTGACTTTTTGGTTTCTATGCCCAGTTTGGTGGTTACGTGAAGAGGAAATGTTCTTTTCCATGTATCGACCTCCAGTTGATGCATGCTCTTTTTGGCATTTAATTCTGGTAGGGGATAATCATGGCGTAGAGATCTGGTCGTTCATGCTTTGAGGCCTTTAAGTATTCGCCGCTAATGAGACGATCGACTAGGATTCATTCTGCTGTCAGAGCACGATTGTCAATTGTCCAACGAGGAGGTTGTCGCTTCCTGGTCTTTAAAGCCCTCTCATCTCCTTCATTTTGAGTTTTCTTGTGTCCCAAGTTCTTGCCCACTCCTTGTTCGTGCTCTCGAGGTCTTCATCGGCGATGTTGCCGCTCCGTTCATCGCCTTTGTCTGCTATTATTCATTCTCAGTAAGTCTTCCTGACTCAACCTTAGGTTGGTAGACTGTACTAACTTGTCCATTGTTCATTAGGGTTTTTAGTCTTCGTCGGGTTGATGGGGAAGAAGTTAGCCTTGAGTTGGTAGTAGGTAAGTCAGGCAAGACCGCGGACACTTACTCGTGGGTTCACGACGAGGTAAGGCAATATAGCTCGACGATGACCAACTCTAGCGGTATTGAGACTTTCCACAAAGGTGTGTCACTCTATCATTCTAGTAATGAGGATGCCTTCGAGATTCTTTCATGTTCTCTGGAGGATAGGGTCTTTCATTCCAAGAAGGATCCTAAGTTTTTCTTTGTATACTAGACCATGTTTGAGTATCTTGGTGTTTGGTTGCCTTTGATTGATTTTGAGTGCGAGGTACTGATTCAAGTGAACATCGCCCTGACACAGCTTTACCCAAACAATAAGGCATTTGTCAGTTGTTTCAAAATTTTGATGGAGTTTCTCAGTGTCAAGTCGAGCTTCAATGTATTTTTTTCATTCTTTCAAGATAAGGGGACACAGAAGGGCATGTGGGTGCCTTCATTAGCACACCGAGGAGGAAACTATTTGATTTGTTTAGGAGTTCTTACAAGAACATCAAGATGCATTTCTTCAAAGTGAGGTCGAGGTCGATTGACTCGCGGTTCTTTCTAGATAGAGTGTTGACCATAGAGAAGTTTCCACTATTTTGGAGGCGGAGCTCGACCACCATTCTGACCTTGGAGGAGGGGGGCATTATGCCTGAGGATAGGCTCGTGATTTGGTATTTAAACAAGTCCAAAGTCACAGGACATATAAGTAAGCCCAAGGTCGTAGGGTATCTATTTTGCTACCTTAGCCATTTTGAATGTGCTAATTCAGGACTCTTCTTTGCGGGCGAGATAGCCTTAAGGTTGAACCAAATGTCCCTCCGGCCCAGATTGGAGGAATTGAAATGGAAGGCTCAACGGCTGACAAAGGGAAGGGTCAGTGACCGATGTCTCTCCTAGTTTGCCTCCACTGAAACCGATAAAGATTTCAAAGCCCTCGGCTGAGGGGTCGGACAAATTGTGGGTCCCCTCACCTTCACCTTCTCTTTCCCCTCCTCCCGGCCCCTCAAGCGAAGGAAGAGCACCAGGGCTTCGGACGTTGTGTTTTTGGAGAAGAAGGGCCTACCCCTTCAGGAAGTTGTTTTTCTGGAGGAGGTCGTGGCTATGACGACAGCAATGGTGGACTCTCAAGCGGGGTAGTGCCCTGGTATGATTATTCTTCCTCAGGCTCGACGGGCACTGTATGCTCGAAATGCCGTGGTAGGGTCTAACTCCTCGTGGTCCGAGGGGTTCTCTCCTAATGATCAGCACCTCTCAGGGAGGCGGGCTCGGTAGAGATGACCAAGTACATTGAAGTTCAAAGCCTCCTATTGGCTGGTCTGGTAAAGAAGCTAGAGAAAGATATGTTATATGTGCTAGAGACGATCGAGGTCCGGGCTCAGGAGATCGAATCTCTCAAAGCCAAGCTGAAGGAGGGGGAGAAAACTCTTAAGGCGAGGGATGACAAAGTCCTGAATCTTAATGGGGCTCACATCGACGTCGCAGCTAGGGCGAGGGAGCCCTAGGAGAAGACCGACATCCTCAGCGAGAAAGTCAGAAGCTTGGACTGCCTCAGATCTTGAGATTAGTGTTGCGGCAGAGGTGGAGGCTAAATTGAAGGGTTGAGTTTGAGAATCTCAAGTGGGAAGTACAAATACTTGAGCACGAGGTCGGCGACTATCAGGAAGAGGCCGCTCTGCAGTACGTTGCGGGCTTTGATAAAGCGATGGAGCAACCAAATTTCGCGGTCAGGGAGTGGACTTCTCATAGGCTGGGTACTTTAAGGAGGTCATGAATTGTGCCCTGATTAACACACTTGCCGTGGAGGAGGGATACTTTTGCGCCGGTTGAGGAAGAGCCTCTGGTGATATCTTTTGAGTCGACGTCCTCTCCGATGGTGGCGACCAACGTCTCTAAGGGTGATGCCCTTATGTGGGCACAGATGCTCCTTCATCATTGTTTCGGTAAGTTTATAACTTGAACCATTGGGCTCTTGTATATAAGTTCTTCCAAATATGCACACAAATAAATAATTTACTTAACAATTAATGAATTCTAAATGTGGCAGTTCAACATATTGGCCAATATGATTAGATGATTGGCCTAGGTCTATATGATCTAGCTGATTTCAATGTTTATCAGCAGTCAAATCAAGACAGTTCACTAATTCTGGTGGACATCTACTATTTTGAGTGGATGACTTTCATAAGACAGTGACCGGTTGCATCAAGCAGTAAACTGGAAATTCTTGGTTTAATATAAGAAAAGGCACGAGAAGTAGGAGACAAATATCATACTCAGTGAACTGTAAATAATGGAAAGAGAAATACATGTCTAGTTCCATTAAAAACAAGGATCAACTTTCTCCATAAGAAAGACATTTGCAACAACTACAAGCCAGTTTTTGCATTGCCAAATCTAATAACCAAGCTAAATAAGATGGTGTCACCCACTTAAAATTCTTACAAATGCAGATGGAAGATTTTAGGCTAGATGAGGTAGCCTTTCTAAGTATGATTAATGCATGTAGTCTTGCTGGGCTGGTAGAAGAGGGGAAACATTTCTTCATGTCCATGGTAGAGCTGCATGACATAAAACCTTGGATGGAACACTACGAAAGCATGATGGATTTATTGTGTAGAGCAGGGTTGTTGAATGAGGCATTTGGCCTTGTAATGAGCATGCACTTGAAACCTGACATTATTATCTGGCACACATTAATTGGAGCATGCAGAGACCAAGGAAGCATTAGTTTAGCAAGACAAATTTTGGATTACATAATTGAGTTAGAACCTGAGGATAGTGGAAATTATATTTTGAAATCAAATTTGCATGCTATGTTGGGGAATTGGGACAATGTTGAGAACCTGAGGAGTTCTATAAGATGCAAGGGAGTAATCAAGACACAACTAGCTCTTAGCTATATTGAACCTACAGCTTCGCAAACATTGATTTAGATATATGGGACATTCAACATGAACTCTGTTATACATATTTTTCTTGTATCGAAGTTTCATTTAGTAAACTTGGTTAATATTTGCTATAAATTCGATGTTATACATGCTAATGTAGATTTATTAAAAACAGAGCATTTGGATTCTTATTTCAGTGTGGCTAGGACATTCCTATCTCACGAGAAAGGGTATATAAACAATGAATGGTATTAAAAAACATAGAACATGAATGACATTCCTATCTTTACCTATAGTTGTTTACTTATTTTGTTTTCTAATTTTGATTCGTTATAGGGCATGAAGCTACAACCAACGGATCGAAAGAGCTTAAATTTAAAGCATGGCAAACCTTCAACTAGATTTTTAACTAACATTTCAATCATGCTTTGAACATTCACATGCCCAAGTCGTTTGTGCCACAAACAAATATCAGACTCAGTTGAATTCTCAGCTTTCAAAGCAAAGTTCATGCTATTCAATCGAAATAAATTGTTTCTGCTCATGCTTATTGAACAAACTACTTTACCAGTTTGTGAGTTAGAATATACCTGACATAGATTGCCAGTTGGGCAATATTGCATCATTCCAGGAATTAATGAAGTGAGCATTTGTTGATTCTGATATCACCTATTTTGTTGAATGGTAACCTTGATAGTTCCATGTGAAAGCTAGATATTGTTAACCATTTATTTGAATTAGAGTTTAAATTTTGGTCATGAATTTAGTTAGTGCCATGAATTAATGAAGCTCTTACATAATTGTTAATCTTTTTTTTAAAAAAAATATCTTTTGAATTTTCAAATTCAATACGAGTGTGAGCAATAGCTAGTGATAATTTTTCAGGCGAATGAGAAAGAGCATTGAAAGACGTTGAGAACAACTACCAGCAGCTAGCTAACTACATCACTGCTGAGTACTCAAGGCACTGCCATGCTCAAAGGATCCAAGTTGGCCAAGTCCACCATCTCTGGTTTGCATATGTGCTTAATTCTTATCAATTAATATGAGGGTTTTGGTTTACATATTTAGATTGATCTAGAAATTAAGTTAAAAAATAAAAGTATAAAATGAAAACATTCAGCATGCTAAGATTGAATTCTCAGTATGCTGAACATAGCATGCTGAGAGTATTCTCAGTATGTTCATCATGCTGACTTGCTGAGAATGAATTCTCAGCATGCTTCTATCAAAATTTTCAGGTAATTGTTCCTCATCTAAAGTTATATAGGATGTCTCAATAATACCATTTGTAAGACCTTTTTCTGAATGATGCTGAGTTTCATTGAATTCATTGATAATTTGATTTTTCCAACCTTCATCAAGGTTACTACTTGAATTTGATGTCTGCTTTAGCATCTTCCACTAACCCTTTTGTGGGTCAAGGAATAAATCTGTAGTTGAAATCATTTCAGATGATTTGGATCTTGGGAACCTAGAAGAAAGATAACTCTAGAGATATGCCTCATATGGTGATCCCCAATAATAAGGGTTAAGAGCTATATCTGGAGGACACTTCTGTAAGGAACTAACTTCATCAATTCTATTAGTCTTGGTAGAATCAAGTCCTACAGCATTTACTTCAGATCTTCTGCTACTACTTTCTGCAGATGATCTGAAGTTATTATCTTCCGTATTCTTACCCAATTTATTGCTTACGACATATGACATAATTATATTTGACATGGTGGCACAAGGGAATTGGGAAAAAGGGCAAGGAGCTTTAGGATTTGTTCTCCACTAAGGTAAATGGGTAATGCTTGTTGTGGCCTTAATTGATGATTGACCTTTCAGAATGAATTCTTTTGTGACCCTTGCTTGTAAATGTAATTCTCTATGGCTTGAGAGAAAGGAAACTATTTTATTTGTTTGATAATCTTAGATGTTTCCCTTCTTAAAGTAGCAAAACCTTATATTGGATTGTGGTTATTGTATACCTTATTTTTCCTTTTTATCATAAAATAGTCATTACCTTAAATAGTGTTAGTCTCACAGTAAATTTACTTTTTTGATAGCGTTAGTCTCACATCAAATTTACTTTTTTGATAAGGTTCACAACAACTGATCCTGGCACTTTTCATGCTTCATTTACTAGCTGCTTAAGTTCACAGAGCCTATTGGTTTCCATCTTTGTGTGGTTTCAAATGTTTGGTGCATGAACTAGAATAACCTGATATGTACATTTTTGGCATTATTTGGATTTAAATTTGCCTAGTCATAGCAAAGAAATACTAGTTGGAAATATTTTTTTTTCTTGCTATAATTCATCACTATAGTTCATGTAAAAGGAACAAAAGAATTGGCAAACATAATCACATTCGGAGCATTGCCATCAATTAATTATATGGTTATTTAATTGGATGATAGGACACTGGAACTAGTGCTAGGCATTGTGAAGTGTGTCCTTATGCTCTAAGCTCAAAATGTTTTAGTGTGCTAGTAGGAACTTTATTTAGGCTTCTCCATGTGAGTTGTCCATTCTAGGCTTAAGTTCCACTAGGACAGGCCAAAAGAGAAAAGTAGCAAACATGAATTAAGAGACTTGCCTTGGTTGATTGCTAGAAACTATTAGATACTTGCTTGTAGTCTCCTCCAAAAAAGTAATGGTCTAGAGGCTTGGCTATAGTCTCCTCCAAAAAAGTAGTTGCTTGCTTCCCTTTGTAACTTTAACTCTTATTAGTTGACACAAAGTAACTAGGAGTAGGAATAACTACAAATTGTACTTAAGAATAACTACAATATATGCAATTTTTCGTGATTACTACCATATTCTTCTTTGATGAGATAAATGAACAAAGGAAAATGGTAAACATATATATTTCAGCAATAACAGAAATTTCAGCATGATTATTTCTAAATCAAAAATCAGTTTATTATCCTGTTTCAAGTGATAACATTGGGGATAAGAGATAATGCCACACTTATTGTCTTCACTTGGTATATTGAAGTTTGGGTGAAAGTCTAGGTGGGTAAACCTAGGTAGTAAATGTAAATTATTTTAACCTTGCTCCCATTTTGTTAATTTGCTTAATATATGCCTTAATGTGTGATTTATCACATTAGTTGCTTGCACAAATCACATTAGTTGTTTTAGGAGAGTGTGAAGTATGATGCAATATCCATTTTCTACTTATGTTGATTGTTAGGGTTTAAGATCTATTGTTTATCGCAATATCCCCAAGCTAGTTAAATAGATTTATGAGTTATAATTTATCATCATGTAGCAATCCAAATGTCTCGTATAGTTGAGGATTTTATCTTTTGATTTTATTCATATTTTTTTTATTTTTACATGCAGGTATAAAGAGGATGAAGTGGAAGGGTCTACTTTTTGGAAAAGACTATCACTAATATGTATTTTTGAAATAATCTTAATGTATTTGAAACTCCGAAACAATGTATTTACTTGACTAGCAAAATATATTTTGACTAGCACAATTTTAATGTATACAATGGTTTCCTTAAGTTATTTATGGTTGTGTGTGAATTTTTGTGTGTGTGAATTTAGAAATATAATGGTTCATATGTGGTTTGAAATTTTATTTTATGGTTTCGTGTAAATGTGATATGTTTTAGGTGTTCAGAATTAATTTAGGTATTAGTCAATAAAATATATTATCGACGGACATATTTTGTTGGTATTACCAACAGAAATATATCCGTTGGTATTACCAACGGAATTACCAGCGGAAACACTTCCATTGGTATTACCAACGAAAATAATTCTGTTGGTAATACCAACAGAATAATTACCAACGGAAATACTTTCGTTGTTATTAACAACGAAAAAACATATGTGTTGATAATACCAACAAACGAAAAAATCTGTTGGTAATACCGACGGATTTTACCAAATCTGTCGGTATTACCGAGTAGGCTTTTACCGACGGATTTTAGCAACGGAGTGTCCGTCGGTAATAGTATTACCGACGAATTTTGGAGTATCACCGACAAATTTCGTCCGTTAGTGATATTCTATTTTCTTGTAGTGCTTCTCCTTTATCAAGCAAATCTTTGTAAGATGATCCTTCATCTAATTTTTGACCGTCAAGAAAAAATGCATTCTGATGCACCATTGATTCAGAGTCATTTGAATTCCAAAAATCACCAGGGATTTGCCCTTCTTCAAATTCTTTATCACTGTCTGATTCTAGTAATGAATTTAACAAGTTCTTAAATGGCTGGTTTGACGTTAAATTGTTTGAGGAAGAATCCAATAGCTTTTGCTGTTTGTTTTGACAAGAACGTTATATCAAGGGATATAACGTTCTTAGACGATATAGAGATAACCCACCATGCCGGGATGGGGCCATTGTCAAGCATTAGATTCAGCCTCTGATGATTTTTCATTAATGCATTCACCTTCTGCATCATACTTGCTAACTTGGTGGGTAAATCATATCAAAGAAGCAAGCATGATCTAGAAGGTGAATCAGCTGAGAAGATAATAATAGACAAGACCTCATATACGAGCTCTCGATTATCAATCTAATAAGTCTATGTTTTAGAAGTTATTAGATTCCTCTAAATTCAACTGAGGGGTTTATTAATAATCTAGTCATTTGTACTACAAAGTATTTGTCTTCTAAATTTCGATAACGATAATTACTTGATTTTGAGCTAAGTTGAGACATATTATGTCACTAAGACATCATAAAGTATATTCATGATTTAAAAGAGCATTTCAATAATACCATTGGATGCCATAATATCACATACTATATATTAATTTGTGCTTTATTTCTTTAATCATTGTAGCTCTTTGACTTTTTCCCATAGGTTATCTTCTTTTTCCATTTGAAACTTTTGTAAATATTTTTTATTTTAATAATATATTTTCCTTGGTGGAAGTGTTCTCCTCCATTTTCCTAAAATGAAAATAATAGAATTTTCCTACAAACTAGATTGTGTATTTTTTTTTACTTGCTACGCTCTCGTCAAAATTTAAATTTTCCTTAACACTAGGAGTAGAACACCCTTTTCCACATAAAGCGTCGTGCTTGCCTAGTATGGAGAATGATTAAGTAGATGATTTGCCCGAGTACAATCTAATAATCTAGAATGATGAATTACTGCAAATTGTTTTGCTTTTATGAGTGATTAAAAATTATGGTGCTCTTAAATTTATTGATTTTCACAAAATAGAATTATTTATTGCTCTCGATAGAATGATGGATTGTCTTCATTAATCGAGGACTTATTTCTTATCCATATGATAAAATACATGCCCCTCTTTTCTTCAGTTCTAGCTAACCCTAACCGCTCTAATTACAAAGTAGTTCTTGATGTTTTGCCTCTTATTTCACTATTACTAATATTTTTCATATTCCATTAGTATCCTAACTATGATTAGTTGAATATGAAAATTTTAAACTATTCATCTGGTTTTTTATTGTAGGGATATCATAAGATATGAAAACATCATCCAGATTAATCGTTGGTCATTGTTATCCAACAAAAGTCTCAAACTTTTTTGCACAAACAATAGTAGTAAGTGAAACACAAGAGGTTCTCCTCCAACTAACTCATTTTCATTATTACACAAGAATCCCATAAATTAGTCTTGACTCGTTTTTATTAGATTACTTGATTCACAATGGGATAGGAAAACTAATGTTTTTGACATAAAAGAAAAAAGATTTCATTTACAGTGGAGGGGATATCATTAATAATGGGATTAAAATATTATGGCGATGTGGTTAATTTTCAAAACATAAAAGGAAAAAATGACTTTCAAGTTCAGATTTTTGGTGGTAAGCCAATTACAAGAAATTTACTAAATATGATGTTAGTAAATCTCCAAAGCATTGATGATGAGACCACAACAAGACTGTTTGTTAGATTAGTTATTTTGTATATGTTTAGCATCCTTTTTTGCAGAAAAAAAATATTAGGTGCCAGAAGGCCTTGTGAAGTACATAGAAAACTTATTGTAGGCTTAAATTTAAGGCATTGAGATCACAATAGGAGGATTCTTCATCATCTTAAATTTAAGTTTTAAACTTCAATAGTTATATATGTTTGTTGCATTTAATCTTTATCACATTATTTATTTTTGAATACAGGTTTGTTCTTTGAGCATATCAAAGGTCATTACGAAACTCTTAATGATGTTGACTTAAATTCACCACGATTATTTCACTTGATGAAAGCATCTTTTAAACAAAACGTCACTCATGTAAGAGTTGTGGATAATTTGAAGTCGACCGAGGTGATTTTGAATTGAAATTTTATTTGGATGATACCTATACAGTAAATTGTTACATTGAATTTTTAATATCCTTTAAATGATTATATTATTTATAATTCATAATTTTAAATAATTGAAGTGCTTCACTCAACTGCTCACGAGGCCCATCTCATTAAAGAAGCACATCCATGAGAAAACTACTTGCAAGTATAATATTATTGCTTTGGAATTAATTCATTTAAGGTCATTTACTTTAATCATGCACTAATAGATTATGGTATATTTGAATATTCTTTAGGACCATAATTGTCGGATAGAAAAAGTTGAAACTGAATTAGTTGAGATGCGAGCAAAAATAACTTGTTTAGAGAAATCAGTTCATCACTTAACAATTGAAAATCAACGATTACATGATATGTTAAGAAGTCATGGAAGTTAGGACCTTGTTTGCCATGCCCAACAACAAAATGATGGCTCCAGCACTACTCCAATATTTTAGCCTCAACATAGTCCAATGCAAGTGAGCCCTAGTAGTAGTCCAAAAGTTCGGCAGCATCATCAATCCAGTAACATAGGAGCACCCATTGTCCAACATTGCATTCCTAGCCAAATAGAAGAAATGAACAATATCCCCTTGTCGAGTTTGGTTAGGAATATAAGAAATAGACATCAATCGAAGGGAAAATTCCTATGGAGCCCATTCACAAAATGGAAGGCATAAAAAAGAGAGAAATATTCAAAGGATATCGTTGATGTTAGCGACCTTCCTTTAAAGGCTAACACGGTAATAATGAATAATAATCTACTTTTATCTCATCTTGAATAAATGTGATAAATAACAATCAATTTTATGTTATAGGCGAAAACAATTGATATAATTGATTACTGTGGCCAGCCGACATTAACCAATGACCAAAGAGAATAGATTGATACCTTTTTATGACTCCCATGACAGAGTATATTGGTATCATAGTTACTTTGTTGTCAATTGTTTATTATTTACTTTTGAATTACTATCTTTTTAAAAAAAATATAGTGATAAAAAAGTTCATGAGAACAATATTAAATGTCAAATACATCAATTATTATTTGGACTAGTCATCCAAGATGATGTGAGTATTGGTTGAGTTTATTTCTTATAATTTTCATTTAAGTAATTGAATTTTATGTCGATAAGGTGATAGATACTTATGCCATACTCCTTTTGAAAAAAGCCACGAAGTGTTTATTATACTAGTCATTCATTTATGTTTCTCCACTTTATATTGTAAGTATAGTAAATAAAAGTTTTTTGAATTCTATATATGGTAAGTATTAGTTGAATATGTATATATATTAATTGTATTATAATGTAGGATTTTATAAGGTTGGTGCATCGAGAGCTTCTTATGAATGCATTAAGCATGTAACTGCCCAAAGTTTAAAAATGTTAAGCTACTACTATGTCCCATCAAGATCATTGGTTTTTGGTAACAGTTGACTTGAAAAAGCAAATCATTCAATGCTACAACTCCGTTAGTACAATGCGGTTGCCTAAAAAATTATATGTCTAAGAATTTGTAAGTTTTTTAATTATAAATATGTTAAATTCAGTTATCTCTATTTGATATTTATATAAATATGTTATATTTTGGATTAGATAATGTTTTGAGGCTGCTGTATCAGTAATATAAGTGGAATTGACATCATAGCAATGTAATTCTTCATGATGTATTTTGAGATGAAGTGTCTACAACAAATTGCAATGTAATTCTTCATGATGTATTTTCACAATGAAATGGATGAATATTTATTATACTTTTTGACATGCAGTGTGGATTGTGCCGTCTTTGTAATGAAATATATGGAATGCATTTCACAGCAATGCAAGATGGACTTGAGTCAATCTGCCATGAATTATTTTCGTGGCCTAATTGCATTTCAAATTTTAGAAGGAAAGATATTTTTGTAATCATGTACTTTTTCTCTCAAGCATGATACTCTTAACTCATGCATGAGATTTTATAAACATGTACTCTTTTTCTCTCAAGATGATGTGATGAAGTATGTGGAATTAATGAATGCTATGGGAACGACGTGAACTACTACCAAGAATCATGCATTACTCGTGCGTAACTTCTTGAGGTAAATTATAACAAAATTAGGTGATTGAAATTTATTTTCTTTTATTTTGGAGGACGTTCACATCTTAATAGAACTATAATATTTTATTTTCACAGGTTTGCATTGTTCACTTCGATCAAGTGCAACATGATACTCCTTCCTGCAAGAGTATCCAAAATTCTTTCCTTTTATTAGGTAAATGCATTTTTCTTTAGATAATATGTTACAAGTAGACTTACTTTTTCTTTTTGCAGGTTGGCAAACATACACAATAGGCTGCATATTGAAAAGCACATGGATAGTTGTGGCTGCATATTGTTTGTAGTCATTGAATGAAGTTTAACTGTGATATACATGTAATTTAGATACTAATAGATGATTGCACTGAGTATAGATTTTGTCAATACTTATATTTGGATTCAAATGTAAATTTATAAAGGAATGAGTTGCTCGAAATTTTGTCACTTTGACCTCTTAATGTTATGAAAATTAATCACATCGCCATAACATTTTAATCATGTTATTAATGATACACCCTCTGTTGGCTTAAAGTTTTCAATTTTGGTCTTAATCTCAGTTTTGATGATAACAAATATGGAACTAATATTTCATTGAGAAATACTTTCAGGTTCCATATCGGTTAGCGCACGACGTTTGCGATCGGAAAAATCAAAGAAATTGAAGAAATCGGCAAGGACGCTCGTCATCGCTCGAGATTCTTTGGGAAGTTAGAGTTTAGGTTTAGGGTGTCTAGTTTGTATTGTAAATCCTCATGATGATGCATAAGAACCCAAAAATCAAACCCGAACCCCAAAATATGAAAACCCGAAAACCGCCCTGAAATTCACTAAGCGTAGGGAGCTCCTTGGAGGGCTATATGACCTAGACATTCTTGACACAAAAAATGACGGCAATTATTCCTTGGGTTAAAACTAGATAACAAGGTATTTTAAAGAATTTTTTGGAAGCCTTTAGCCTACTTATACTTGACTTGGGAGATTAAAAAAATTCTATTTTTCTAAAATTTGTACTAGACCCCAAAAGTTAGATTTTGATTCATAAGAGTTTTGATTTTTTAGATATTTTTATTGAGTCCAAATGGGGGTAATCTTTATATAACATTTATGTTTTAAAGTTATTAACTTTACGTTAAGAAATGTTATATAAGTAGACTTAGCAAAATTGGAATCTAGAAACGAGCAAACGAATAGAAAAATCAATAAACTGGGCTAATTTCTCCAATTTTGGTAGACAGATCGATCGACCGAATAGGGTCAAAAATTGGTAGTAGCCAATTCGGTCGACCGATCGATCGATCGAAGTTTGCCAGAAAGCAACAGTAAGCCTTCGGTCGATCGACTGACGATCGATCGGACCTGCGATCGGACAACGAAAACGGCTAGTTTTCCACCCGTTGAGGTGGTTGTTTCATTCCATCTTCTCAAGGCTTATAAATAGAAGCCTTAGCAAGCCTTCCACCATTCATCCAAGCTCCCATTGAGCCATATTTGATCATCTTTAAATGATTTCTTGAGCCATCTCTTTGCAATCCCTAGTTTCCATGATAAAATCTTGATCTAGCCTTTGAACCTTCAAGATTCATCTTCTCAAGGCATCAAGAGGACTAGGTAGTTTCTTTTGGAGATAAGCATAGTTTGATGTGTTTATTGCTCCAATTATTATTATATTTTCTTGGTTATTTTCATTGTATACCATTTGTGTAAACCTAGGTTGCTAGGTTTGATTGAGTTGGTGGTTGCCTTGGTGTTAAGGCTTAAACCCACTATTGTAAACGTAGTTTACTAGGATTAGTTGAGTTGTCCTTAGGTTGAGGTGGGAGAGTGCTCTCGGTAGGAAGGCGGGATACTTCCGGGTGTGGAAGTGCATTCGATTTGAGAGCAAAGACTTTTCGGTGTAAAGTCCCCATTGTAAGGAAACTAATTAATCTAGTTAAACTAGTTTGAAAATCCTAAGCGGGGTTCTTAGGTAGTGGAGTAGGCATTGGGGCCGAACTACTATAAATCATTTTGTTAGCATTGATATCTTTGTGTGTGCTAAATTGCTTTATTATTGCTTCCGCATTTAGTTGATAAATTGCAACTTGCCTAAGTAATCAAGTAAACGATTAAAATCGGAATTAGGCGAAAGATTTAGATAACACACTATTCACCCCCCCTCTAGTATGGCCATTTCACCAATAATTGGTATCAGAGTGGGTCCGTAGTTTGAGATTTTACCATCTCTTCTACACCTTATCTTGATCCGAGAATGACACTAGAGTTGGTAGCATCTTCACCTCCTAAGTTCGATGACTCGAACTTTGGTCTTTGAAAATATAGGATGTACACATATTTAAAGACTAAAAGTTTTGGTGTCTTTAACATGTTACATTTAGAATTTATTGAACCTAAGATTGACATGGATGCTTGGAGTGATTTGGATAAGAAAACGTTTAAGTATAATGGAGATGCCATGAATTGTACACTTTGCACATTACCAAATGACATCCTAAATAAAGTCATGCATTGTTCTTCGGCTTATGATTTTTGGGTCACTTTAAATGTTTTATATGATTATGCCAAAACCGAAGAAATTGACACTTTTGATAAAGGTGGTAAAGACAATGGTCACTCACCTACTACTAATCTCGGTTTTGATGCCCGTAATGCTTCTAGTCAAAGGAGTAACTTTAAGAGCCGAAAGCGAAAGGTGATTTATCATGCTTGCAAGGAAAAGGGGCATGTGAAGAAAAATTGCCCTACCATGATGAACAAAGC
Organism: Canna indica; assembly: GCA_034359265.1. Taxonomy (NCBI): domain Eukaryota; kingdom Viridiplantae; phylum Streptophyta; class Magnoliopsida; order Zingiberales; family Cannaceae; genus Canna; species Canna indica. The sequence continues at coordinate 18,710,899 of CP136894.1, forward strand.
AAGGAAGAGGCCAAGTGCTTTCACCTCCACATCTCACTCAATTGAAGCACCCTCTAGCCATGACTATGAAGGCACTTCCAAAGTTTGCCTCATTGTTGCAAATAATGAGGTACTTTCTTCTTCATCTAGTCATGATAATGTTAATGACAGTACTAACTCTTCTAGTTCACATGATATGCAATATGATGAGTTAGTAAGCGAATATAACAAAGTGTACATCTTGCTTGTTAAAAAGGATAAAGAAAACAAAAAATTGAAGAAAGAAAACTTAAGCCTTAACTCTCAATTACATGATGTAAAATTAGAAAATGAGAAACTAAAAATTAGTGTCTTTAATCCATGCCATGATACCTTAAGTATTGACACTAAGGATTTGAAAACAAAAAATGACATCTTAAAGAATGAAAATAGCATGTTGAAAACTCAATTGCATGTTATTCATAGATCCATGAACGATTTGAAAAATGACGTTCTGTTTTTGAATAAGAAAGTAAATGAATCCAAAAATGTTTCTTCTCCTAAGAACACAAGAATGAAAAATGCTTATGTAAAGAATACCAATGTCCATCATGTTCAAAATGCTAAGCATTCTACCATTAAACCTCATGTTCAAAAGAAGAATGTTTTCTTTAAGAATGCTCATGTTCATCATAGCTCACATGTCAAGCATTCTAGTGATAAATCACATGTCCATAGCGAAAATAAAAAATTTCATGGATATTATTTTTTGTGTGGTACATATGGCCATGCAATCTATGATTGTGCATTTAAGAAGAATCCAAGTGTTGCTAAGACACTTTAGATACCTTGACCAACTAACTCCTAAGGACCAAAGCCATTTGGGTACCAAAGGTCTCATGCTTTTTTGTAGGGGGAGCAACCACACAAGGGTAAAGGAAATTGAAGAATTGAAATTGACGATGGAGTTCAATGAAGAATCCATCTTTGGTTGCAACTTCAAGCCATCATGATGCCGTAGGTATGAAATTTGGCATATAGGTATGTTTAGTATCACCTCCTTTATATTACTTGTCATCTTAAAGTTGGAATTACGATACTAGTTAAATATGAGTTGGTTTTGCCTGCTCATGATATGACTTGAAAAATGATTTTTGTTTTTGATTTTCCGATCTTTTCGGAGACCTATGTAGCCTATAACGGGCTAATGCGGCCTTGCGGTTCTAAATCATATGCTCATTATGGCATTTCGGTTTTCAACTATTAGGAAGGGTTGGAGATCTTACTTTTCAAATTTTCATATTTTGATATCTCTCGATTTATTTTGGTATCACTTGATTTCATTTAAAACGAATTTCAAACTATCTAGCAAAGATGCATCTTGAAAATGATATTTGAATCTCTCTTTTCTATTTGGTTTGGTTAGCTTGCTAGTAGCCTTAATTTCATTATCTACTAATGAAGTCTACTTGCAAGTTGAAAATGTTAAATGAAAGGCTATGATATCATAAAGAAAATGGAAAAGGAAATGAAAAATTTGGAAAATTCCAAGAATGAGATATGAGTTCGTTCTTGCAAAAATCTTAATATAATACTTGAATATTCATGCTTTAATAATGTCTCTATATACTCATGATTGATTTTGCAGATAAATATTTGAATTTTCATGAGTAGAAAAAATCATGATCACTAGGCAATGTCATGATATTGATATTGAATGAAATTGGACTAGGTTGAAATTCCTTATTAGAGATCTCATTTTGAGTAAACACCTAATAAACATGTTTAGATACACACATGATATGATTCTAGGTGTTTAAACATGAAAATTCATATGTAGATGAACAATGTGATAACTAGATCACTTTAAGGGACTTAAGCTTGGAAAAGTTTGACCCAAGTCAACAAATCGACTTGGACACTTTATTTTAAGTCCAAACTTCATAAACATGTTTAGGAATAAGTATGAAATGTTTCCATGCACTTAGAATAAAAAATTCATATGGATATAGATAAAATGACATAGAGGTCATTTCATGATAATCTCTTTTGAACCAAGTTGACCCAAGTCAACAAATTGACTTAGATGTCTCATTTTTAATTCATATTTGAGAAACATGTTTAGATTTACTCATGTTAGGTGTCCATAGGTTTAAACTTAAAAAACTATGAGTAAATGATAAGATTGACACTTAGCAAGTTTCATGATAATTAGCTTAGTTTTGAATGAAACCATACTAGGTTGATATCTTGACCTAAGAACACAATTTTCATTCCAAATTTGACATACACTCTTTACATGATCATTATGTGGTGTCATAAAAGTTTGAATAAAAACTAAGCACGTTTGGAAAAATAACTAAAAATTACGGAAATGCCATTGAAAATTCAGCATTTTCAGTTATTTCTAGAAAAATATAAAAAAAATTATTTTTAACTGATTCTTAAAACTGCATCTTCACTGAAAAATCTAGTTTCTTCAGTAAAACTTTCAAAAAGTTTCATCAAGAATCTAATTTATAGTGGAATTTTAAAATTGGATTTCAAAAATGCAAAGTATCATCCTCTTGAAATATCAATCTTTCCGATATTTTAATTTTTCGTCGAAAACTTCAAATGAAACTTTGTGCAAAATATTTTGATTCCATTTCTAATATCGTTCTCATTATTCTTTGAGTGAAATTATTTCTAAAAATGATTTTGATATCTTGAGCGATATCCTAAAAATGAGTTTTTGGTTGAAATCAAGATATGATGAAAAATAAACTTAGAAATTCCTTTTAAGCCCAAACTTGATCAATATACTTAGATTCACTCATGTTAGATATTAAGGTACCTAAATTTGAGAATACATGAGTAGATAGCAAAATTTGATACTTAGCCATTTTCATGCTTTCATGCCTACTTTGAATGAAATCGTGCTAAGTTCATATTTTGATCAAATAATATTATTTTCACTTCAAACTTGATATACATATTTTACATGACCATATTTTTGTATTTTGAAAGTTTGAATAATTTCTAGAAATGTCATAAAAATCTCATTTATTTACTAAAATGCCATTAAAGTATCACTCTTCTCAAGTTGCTCATTTTTTCGATACTTTAAATTTTCATTAGATTTTCAAATGAGACTTGAAGTATGATATTTTAAATTCACTTATGGTATCATTCTACTCATTTGATGAGAAAACTTATTTCTAAAATTATTTTTGACTATTTGATCGATACTTGAAAATATTGATACTTAAGTTATTACATGATTCTTGATTTTGAATTTCATTTATCATTTCACGATATTATGTATGACTTAGTCTCTTATTCGATGTTTGGCTTTCATCCTTTGAGTTGAGACTTTTGCATTTTTGAAAAACCTTTCAGAGTTTCAACTTTGACTTTTGATTGATTTTTCTTGCCGTTTTTGAATGATGTCAAAAGGGAGAGAAAAATATAGGTAAAAAAGGGAAGAAAATATAGGTTAACCATGCATATAGATAGGGGAGTTCTATTATATAGATATGCATATTGATAGGGGGAGAAATCCCTTAGTTGATATCTTTTGTGCCTTAATATATTTATTTTCTTAAGGATGTTTGTCATCATCAAAAAGAGAGAGATTGTTGGCTTAAAACATAAATGTTAGATAATGTTATATAAGGATTACCCCCATTTGAATTCAATAAAAATATCTAAAAAATTAAAATCCATAAGAATCAAAATCTAACTTTTGGGGTCTAGTATAAATTTTAGAAAAATGAGCAAACGAGCGAAGTCGGAACCCAGAAACAAGCGATTTTTAGCTAAGTCTTAGATAATGTTATATAAGGATTTCGCTAAGTCTACTTAAAGTTAAGAAATTTTATATAAGTAGACTTAGCGAAGTCGGAACCCAGAAACGAGCAAACGAGTAAAAAAATCAACAAACTGGGCTGATTTTTCCAATTTTGGTCGACCGATCGGTCGATCGAATAGGATCAAAAATTGGCAGTAGCCAATTCGATCGACTGAATATGGCAGAAAATTGGCAGTAGCCAATTCGGTGGACCGAAGTTTGCTAGAAAGCGGCAGTAAGCCTTCGGTCGCTCGGTCGATCGATCGACGATCGATCGGATCTGCGATCGGACGACGGAAACGACTAGTTTTCCGCCCGTTGAGGTGGTTATTTCATGCCCTCTCCTCAAGGCTTATAAATAGAAGCCTTAGCAAGCCTTCCACCATTCTTCCAAGCTTCCATTGAGCCATATTTGATCATCTCTAAAGGATTTCTTGAGCCATCTCTTTGCAATCCCTAGTTTCCATGATAAAACCTTAATCTAACCTTTCAACCTTCAAGATTCATCTTCTCAAGGCATCAAGAGGACTAGGGAGTTCCTTTTAGAGCTAAATATAGTTTGATTTGTTTATTGCTCCAATTGTTATTGTATTTTCTTGGTTATTTTCAATGTATACCATTTGTGTAAACCTAGGTTGCTAGGTTTGATTGAGTTGGTGGTTGCCTTGGTTTTAAGGCTTAAACCCACCATTGTAAACGTAGTTTACTAGGATTAGTTGAGTTGTCCTTAGGTTGAGGTGGAAGAGTGCTCTCAGTAAGAAGGTGTGATACTTCCAAGTGTGGAAGTGCTTTCGGTTTGAGAGCGGAGACTTTTCGGTGTAAAGTATTAGTTTTCCTATCCCATTATGTCAAAAGCATTAGTTTTCCTATCCCATTTTCGAATCAAGTATGTCGACCCCTTTTAGGAGCCCTAGGGTGGTCGGCCAATTAGGGGCAAAATTTAGGAAAATAAAAATAGGTTTTTCCACCTAAGGAACATACTTTATGGTACATTGATCTAGTTCTAAACATTAGGAAATTGTAGAGACATTCAAATAGAGAAGTAGGGACACCTATAGACGCTAGAATCCTAGGACGAAACTCAGGAGGGCCGACCCTTAGGGAACCCAAAGGGGCTGAATCCTCTATGCTCCTAGAGCACTCGGGTAGAGGAGGTAGGCTGGCCCTGGGGTGCACGATTAGGGCTGCTAAGACGGGCTTAACTGCGTAGGGTAACTAAGAGATGTTGTATTATTTTATGCTATACATGCTTGCTTTTCTTACGATGATTGAATGTGCTATACCTTATTTTCATGATTGTTGTATATGCTGTGAAATCATGATTTTTAGCACTATTTTCATATATATATATATTTGTGTGTGGTTGTGATAGATGGTGGGAGGAGGCGGAGGTGGAGGTATGCCATTGACATACCATTTTACTTACATATTGATAGCACATTTATTTTTTGTTATATACCTGTGTGTGCGATGTTGTGATGTGCTTGTTGCATTTCCCAAAAGCCTCGCTGGTGAGGAAAGAGTATGCCCCAAAGAGAAAGCGTTGACCTTATTCCGGAAGTCCGACTGGTGATGGGAGATCATACCCCAAAGAGGTAGTCCGGAGACCTGACTGGTGAGGGGAACGTATGCCCCAAAGAGATGGATCGGAAGAGCCGTGTTAGTGAGGGGAGAGCATACTCCAAAGAGACGACATTGGCTGAAGGGAGAGCATGTTGATTGTTGTATTGAGCATGTTTATATGTTGTGGCATATTTCTTGCAGGTTGCTACATGATGACGTGGATGATTGCTCTGCTAAAAATTAATGCTCCTAAAATCATGCTTTATATTTCTTATGCTTAATTATATGATATTTGATTTGCATGATGATTATATGTGGGGAAATTGAGGATTGATCTACTCGCTAAGTCCTAGTTGGACTTACCCTTCATTCTGTTATTTTGCAGCACTTGAGTTAAATTAGAGAGGTACCAAGATGCAGTAGCGCGGATGATGGCGGTAGGGCAGCAGGTCTCGTGACATGTCGTGGTCGAGGGAGATACCGAGTCATTTTTTTCTCTTTCTTGAGTTGTTGAGTAATGTCGACTCTGTTTATTATGTTTCCGCACTTTTATTATTTTGAGGTGTCTTTGTTAGTAATTAAGCTTTGAAATCGATTTGAACATTTAGTTATTGATTGAGTTGGTGTTTTGGGATTTTTCTTGAAAATAAATGTCTTTTAAAAATCCTTGAGATGTTATCAAATGTTCGGGTCTGATTTGTTATATATGTGGTTTGGTTTGGGTTAGACTTCGGAGTACGTGGCGTACCCTGGTTGGTCATACCGAATTTGGGGTGTGACATCACCTAAATAGATTATCACTTTTAAAATTATTCGTAATGTTACATTACCATATTTGTCATGGACCGGTAATCTCGCCAGTAATTCATATTACCTTGTTTGGTATAAAAAAATATTACTGTGAAACTTATATATTTAACTAAAATACCCTCAAATTAATAAAATTAGATAATTCTCATTGCATAAAATATCTATGAAATATATAATCCATGAATTTTAAGAATCCATGAAAAGCCATCTTTGCAAAGCTTGCACAGGAGGTGAGGATCAAATATCACCTTGCATGTTGCACAAGAGATGAGGAGGGTCCGGGAGGAGGTAGTAGTGCGTGCAAATGAGATGAGGAGATAGCTTTTTTCTATGTTAATAGGGGGCATTTTAGTGGGGGGTATTTTTGTCAAAATATAAAAAAAATATTATCACTTTACTAGTAATCCATATAGCAACCCCTTGCCTTAGTAATGTGGATTACCACTTGAGTGGTAATGTAGATTACCATGGTCATCTAGATTACTAATAATATGTTTCAACCAAACGCGGTAGGTGGGCTCAGATAATTTTAATTCAGATTATTGGTAATCCATCAGGATTATCTCATACCAAACCCCCCCTTAGTTTTTTTCACATGACACTTCTCATTCTCCTACCGTGGCTGTGTTTGGCAATAAAATACGACCTCCATATGTTTTCCCTCATCACCTCCCACCACACATGTAGCATTAAGGAGGTTCGACATCGACAATGCGCAACTAAGGAGGTCGTAGCGGCTACGATGCAGCCAGGGATCAACAACATCATCACTATGGCCTCCCGGGCCAAGTGCTGTCGGTGCCGCAGTCTCCTGGTTGCAAAGCATTGACGTTGCGGCCTCCTTGGCCACACGACATTGATGTCGCAATCTCTTGGTGGCGTCACGTTGACATTGTGGCCTCCCTACCCACGTGTCATCAACGTCACGATCCCTAGTTGTAACGAAACATATTAATTATACTATTTAATTATTATGTTAATTAAAATAAATATTTAATAATAATAATAATAATAATAATATATTATTATTATTATTATTATTATTATTATTATTATTATTATTATATTGTCCAATATGTTTTGTACGATGAAACAGATAAGAAATTATACAAATAGTATTTTCGTCAAATTATCTTATCTTGTGTTGTGATGATGCCAAACAAATATAGGATATCACTACATTTGATGCCTAGTGTCGTGCAAAGCGAACATGAGATTATTCCTTGTACTGTTTTATACAATTTTATATTGTATTGATCATTCTTATACTATATTAGACAGATTACGAAACGAACGAATCTTAGAGGTGACAATGGGCAGGACCCGCCTATGGATCGGGTCATGCTTGGCCTGATCCGACCACTCTATGGGATTGGGTTGCACAACTCCTTTGGGACACATGAGCTATTATTTTTTAAAAAAGTTTTTAATTTAAATTGTTTAAAATACTTAAATAAATATATATTTCGTTTTCATTATATTACTATTTATTTAATGATATTTTATATTTTAAATATATTTCAATTACTTATTTTTTAAATAAAATTCTCTGGCCAACTCAGAACCCAACTTGCCCTTGAGTGTTTGGGCCACATTGGGCCAATCCTAAAAATAACATATATAATAGGGCAGATTGGATATGTATATTAGGGAACATTACTATGTACTTTATTTTTTTTTGTTTGTGTAGTCATCTTGGTTTCCAACTTCATTTACAATGGAGAAAAACATTTTACCTCAAAATTTTGAATTTTGAAAAGATTATTTCTTTTTGATGAAAAGTCCACGACACAAAAGAAGACAATGATCATTAGCAATTTTGTACTGGTGTTTAATCGAGGCGTTCACGAAGAAATATGATCATGCAGGATGAGCAAATACACAACCAAGTCCGATAAGAATTTTATTATGCCAACGTAATTTATTGCACCATGTGAAGGGAGTAGTAGAGAAGCTTAAATCTATTATATCACATATAACCCACCGCAAACTCGTGAAAAGTCAAAACAGAAATAGAAACAAAAAAAAGAAAGAACCCAATTTTTTTCTTGATAATACAATTAAAGCAGAAATAGAAAAAAAGAAGAAGAAAGAGTCCATTTTTTAAAAGCAAAGATAGTGTATATTAAAATTTGAACCTCATATCTCTAAAAAATATTTTAATAAATTGTATTATTCATAATTGACAAGAGCTTATTTTTTAATAATACAATTAAAATATGTAGTATGTTATCGAGAATAAAAAGAAAAATCAAAACTTACAAATGAGTCAATAAAGCATTAATATATGATCATGCTATAGGGCTATGCCACCACTATAAAGTGCATTTTTAATATATAGTAGCATCTTAGGTATTAAGAATATAATAATTTTTCAAATTCAAATTTTGGGAAGGTGAAATTTTTAAAATTGAATTTGAAAATTTAAAATTTTAAAAATTGAAATTCAGTGGATCAGAAACCCATTTTATTTCTGGGCCAAAGTCTCTCACCAATTAAAGACTTTGATTAAAAATAAAAAAAAAACATAAAAAAATAAGTAAATAATTATTAATTTTTTTGAATTATAAAATTATTATAGACTTTGGACATAGACTTTTGCCCAAAGCCTATAAAACTAATTTTTAATGTGAAATAATTTTTGTCCAAAATATTTTGATAGACTCTAGCACATCTTTTATATCGCATATATATTTTTTGTGAATTAAATTTTATATTTTATAATTATAAAATTATTATAAACAAAAGTCTCTAGCTTAGTAGAGACTTTTGTGCAAAGTTTATACTATATTCATAATTTAAAAAAAATATTTTACATCAAAATATTTCATAATTTTTAATTTTAATTTTAATTTTAATTTTAATTTATAGACTTTGTGCAAAAAAATATCTGATTAGAGAGTTTGAAAAATATATTTTTTATTCTCTAATATATATTTTTTATTATAAAAAATATTTTATAATTTTAAATCATTTTTTAATATTTGTATATATATATATATATTAATTTTTGACTAGGTTAGAGACTTTGGCCAGGGGTAAAATGGGTATCCAATCCACTCAATTTCGGTTTGGGAAATTTTGAAATTTCAAATCCAATTTTGGGAATTTTCTCTTCCCAAAATCCGGATCTAAGAAATTACTGTTAATAATATAAAAATGCAAAAATTATTGAACCATTATTGCCCTCTTAAACTTTTTTTTTTAAAAAAAAACATGAGTAACATTGTGATTGTTTAATAGAAGTTTGCATTAGCCATTGAAAACACCAAATTCTCGGTGTACACTATAACTTGATGTCCCTAAATGATAAAAAGAGAAAAAAATATTTTGTCCATAAGACATTCTTTTTTGAAATAAGAGCATAGTTGTATTTATCGTGAGGGTTGAAAATGCAAGTTAAAGATAGATTCTAGAACCCCACACAGTGAAAGAGCAGAAAAAACATCTAGACTAACAAATCAATCGTAGAAAATTGGCTGCCTCAATTGCTAGCTCAATGTGTGAGTGTTCAACGGTCTCAAAACAATGCCCATTGACATTCTAACCAAATTTTTCAATGCCAAACCATGACGGCTATAAAACGAATGAGTTTGACCTTTCTCGAACGTCTTGCCTCCGAGATCCATGGGACATAGTTCAAATGAAAATATTTGAGGCGAGTGTTAGAAAAATAGCCTTGGACCTAACTCCACCTCAAAAGCTAGCTCATAAAAGTCCCACATTGGTTGATGTTGTGATCTAGATAGCCTTTAAATAGATTTGACAATCCTCCCCCTAAGAGCTAGCTTTTGGGGTGGAGTTAGGTCCAAGGTTGATTTTCTAACAACGAGTTAAATTGAGAAATCGCCTCCAACCTTGCCGAGTGAAGGAGCACTCCTCAAAGATATGCACGTGAGTTTCCGGGACCGATTTACATAAAGAACAAATGGGACCATGTTGTGAGCAATCAAACGATCTTTGATATGTAGTTGTTTTCGAAAACTGAACTAGTTAAAAATAGAGATGTTCTTCGGACATTCCATGTGCCAAACATAAGTCGCTCTAAAGTTAGTGATACCCCGAAAGTTGAGTAGATTATACAATGGTTTTGTGCTAAATATTCCAAAGAATTTCATTTCCATAGATCCTCAGCCAGAGCCAACACATCCGCTAAAGGAACAAAATTCAAAAAATTCAGATTCCACCATGTCACATTCCCTGCGGTATCTAGCTGCTTAGCATCCACTATTCGAGAGTTCAGTCTAGAGGCCAGCTCAAAAAATTGTGCATATTTATCTCGCAAGGATATTGTATCATCCAATCAATTGTCATGCCAAAGCCGAATCAAATGCTCGGAGCCGATAGTCATTTTCGAAGAAAACTTGAACACCTCCAGTAAAGAACAAATACCTTTCCAGATTTGTGATATTTGAACTCGATCTATACTTCCCGGACCCAAAGTGTCAAGGTAAAGAGCCAAATTAAGGCTGGCCACTGTAAGTCCTCGTTTTGCCATAATTTCCAAAGCCAACTTTTCAATCTGGCCATGTTGTGAACATGAATGTCTAATAGTCCAATGTCCCCAGCCAACATGTTTGCTAATAGAAAATCCCATCTAACCAGACTTTTACCTCTGCCAATAGAGTCACTAGATTTGTGCCATAAAAAGCGCCCAGTCTCAATTCAAGCTGATTAACCATCCATTTTGGCGCCGAGAAAATAGAGAACATATATGATGTCTGACTTGTGAGCGAACTATTGATCAATGAAAGTCTCACTGCTCTTGACAAACATAAACATTGCTAAGAGGCCAATAATCTATCAAATTTTGTAATGAGCCGCAACCAATCTTCTTTCAACAAGCCATCATTCATGAGTGGTAGACCGAGATAGCTGATGGGGAAGTCTCCAGCAGTGCACCCTAAAATATCAGCCATCCTACTAGCAATCGAAGAGTTTCCCCCAATATGGATAACCTTGGTCTTGTTAACGTTAATTCTGAGTCTAGATGTCAGCTCAAAGCATCTAAACAGAAGACGAATGTTCTCAAAACTATATTCATATGTTTTACAAAACATAATAAGGTCATTAGCATAAAACACATGAGAGATACCATCCAGGATCAGGTCTCCTAGAGCCCCCCGAAAAAAAAACCATTATGAGCAGCATTTTTTAGCAATATGGAAAGAGTGTCGGCCACCAGGTTGAAAATAAGAGGTGATAAAAGGCTGCCCTGACGAAGCCCTCTTTTGTGCTGGAAATGAGACCCTGGAGCTTCGTTAATAATAAGCGAGGATGACGACGATCTGAGCAAATGAGAGATATAAGAAATCCAAGCCGTTAGAAAGCCGCGAGCCAGAAACAACTGATCAATGAAATCCCAATTCACATAGTCAAAAGCCCTTTCATAATCAACCTTAATCACACAAGTCTCGCGATCACAGCTATTGCAGGCCCAAACAGTCTCAACCACTGTTATAAAGTGGTCCAGAGTACTACAACCCTTAGTGAAAGCCCCCTGTGAATTATCAATCAGTTCTACATGATGGGGGCCAGCCGATTGGCCAAAAGTTTGGAGAAGATCTTGACTATACTATTTTTCAAACTAATGGGTCTGAAATCTCTAGTAGTGTTCTGGGAATTAGTAATGGGAATCAAGGTAATCAATGCCGAATTTATCTGATGCAGATTTGAGGGTTGCATAGGTATGCCATTAAAAATACACACCAGACAGGGGCCCAACAACTCCCAATTCAATTTGAAAAACTTCATCGATAGGTCGTTTGAGCCCGGTGATTTGTAGTTTTTTAACCCTCTGATAACAATATTGACCTCATTCTCAGTAAACAAATCTATTAGATTTTTGAGAAGATTAGGGCAAGGAAGTATGATGGAAGACCAGTTGATTTGGAGTAGAGGGGGTTGCGAGGTACCTAGAATGTCCAAATAAAAACTTTTGAAAGTCTCCGCAATTTCTAAGTGCTCCTTGACAGGCTCGCTATTCGAAAGTAAGCAGTCAATTCAGTTCACTTTTCTTTTATAAGAGGCCCATTAGTGAAAGTATCGAGTGTTATGGTCGATCACCTTCCTTGATCCATCTTCTCTTCGCTCTGTCTCCATAGGTGTCTTCAATCTAATAGAGTTTGTCCAGTGCCTCTTTGGTAGATTTAAGGGAGGTCACATCATCATTTTGGGAAATGCCAGATTCAATCTTATTGCTCATTTCCTGAATTTTCCCCTCGGGAAGTTTCCTATTAGAACTCCAATTCTTTCGCTTTAATTGTGTCCAATCCTTAAGAATTCATTCGAGTTGCTTCCAAAATTTAATCCAACATTGTACTGTCAACCTGTGCTGATCAATTTAGCAAGCAGATAATAGGTTCAGAAGTCCTTAACTCTTTGATGAAAAGGCAGAAGTCTTGAGTTGTGAGCCAACAAATCTCTAGTCTGAAAAGTTTAGCTTGTTGTATCCCCCAATTCTTGGAGCTAATGAAAAGGGAAGTATGATCAGATAGCCTCCTCGAAACTCCTAAAACCTTCAAATTGGGCATCGAGCACATAAACAAAGGGCTAACTAAGATATGGTCTAGCTTTGCAAGGGTTGGAGGTACTTGATTATTAGTCTAGGTGAATGAGATTCCCGACATCGGGATATCAATGAGGCCACTATCCACAATGAATTTTGAGAAGATTCAAGAGCCCTAGATAGTGCCATGACAGCTAATTCTTTCCCTGTCATTTTTGGTGAGGTTAAAATCCCCGCCAATCATACATGAATCCGGAATCCCGGCAAGCAACAACTGATATAACTCCCGAATGAAACAGCCACACATAGCATAATTGGGTGGCTATAAACCACCACAAAATTAATGCACCTACCAGAGGTAGAAGATTCAAGAATGTCAGAAATATAAAAATCCCCCGTAGAAGCAGATATGCATTTCCAAAATGAAGGCTGCCAAATCATAAGGAAGCCACCAGAGAGCCTCGAAGCATATTTGGCAACAAAGTGATCATCAGTCCTTCCATGAAAATCAGATAATTGTTTAACCATACATTTATAAACATCAGATAACTTAGTCTCACACGGAAAAATCAAGTTACAATATTCATATCTAATAAGATGTTTGACCATGTACCACTTGGAAAGTCGGTTTACGCTGCGAACGTTCCAAAATATAACATTTAAATTGAAGGCAAGCATAGATAACTAAAATAATCCCAACACTTCCCAAAAGATGCATATAAGAAGACAAGTTACCATCAGACCGCGATTCCAGAGATCGCCTTGACAATATCTAAAGGGTCACCTGGATATGAGAAGCCCATATCCACAATAGCTGAGAGAACCCCACTATTCATGCAGGTGACCATATCCGAGTTAAATGAGTCGTAATTCCCCGAAATAGTCAGATCCAAAGGTACCAGAGAGGACATTCCGATCATGCGAGCCGCTTTCCGAACCTCTGTATGTTTGGATGAGCGAATACCTGATTTAGCGAGTAGCTGAGAGCTTCTACGGATTTGCATAGGTGTTCACTACTAAAAATTAGATCTTCAGCAATGGCTATCAGCAACGGCCTCTCAAGTCGTTGCTATTTGCAACGGCATTCTTACGGCCACTCAAGTTGTTGCAGATATTCAACATCTGCAATGGCGTTCTAACGGACATGTGAGACGTTGCAGATATTAATTACCTTAGCAACGGATTTCTAATGGACAAGTGAGCCGTTGCTAATGAAAATATTGTGGACTAAGGGAGCTGTCACTTATGATTGTCATCAGAAGCAAAACTTCAATTTAAAGGCCGCGATCTTGTAGACAATAAATGATTTTCTAGCATACGGCATGTTGTCTGGTTGGAGCACTCACGGTCGACTCTCTTGTCCATATTGTATGGGACACTCTAAATCAATCAGTCTTTAGAACGGACAAAAAATCTCATTCTTTGATTGTCATCGTCGATTCCTACCGACTAACCATCAATATCGAAGGAATTATAATAAATTTACTAATGGCAGAGTCGAAAGAGATGGGCCACCACCGATGTTGTCTGGTGAACAAATATTAGCACGTGTTTCAGCACTTCTAGAGATAGTATTTGGTCGGAATGAGAAAGTGTCAGGCTTTGGTCAAACACATAACTGAAAGAAAAAATGTATCTTTTGGGAATTGCCCTATTGGAATTCATTACTGATTCGACATAATTTAGATGTCATGCACATTGAAAAAAATGTGTTTGATAATATTTTCAACACTTTGATGGATGTTTCCGAAAAAACTAAAGATAATGTCAAAGTCCGACATGATCTGAAAATACTTTGTAAGAGACCAGAGTTGGAGTTACAAGAGGTCAACAAATGATATCTGAAATCGAAGGCCCCGTATGTGTTAAATAAGTAATAGATCAAAGATGTTTGTTAATGGATAAAAGAACTCAGATTACCCGATGGATATGATTCAAATTTATTTCGATGTGTGAACGTCGATGATTGCAAAATATCAGGGATGAAGAGCCATGTATTCATGTAGAGATTGCTTTCGATCGCATTCTGAGATCTTCTACCTGATAATATTTGGGGTCCGTTGACTGAATTAGGTATGTCTTTTAGAAATATTTATGAAAATGTCCTTCAAGTCGAAGATATGTCAACACTTGAAAGTAATATTGTTGAAATCATATGTAAGCTGGAGCAATTTTTCCCTCCTGCATTTTTTGACTTGATGGAGCATCTACCGATACACTTGGCATACGAGGCACGAATTTGAAATATACATGAATCGTCTGAAGAAAAAAGTAAAGAACACCGCAGCTGTTGAAGGATCAATATCTGAATCATATATCATCCAAGAAATTTCAACATTTTGCTCATTTTACTTTGAATCGATAGTACAGACAAGATTTGATCGTCTTCCACGTAACGACGACGGGGGAGTTCGACATTTAGATGGACGTTTAAATATATTTTATCACTCTAATTGTGCTTTTGGTTCTCGTCCATCTCGACACTTAAGCGAGGAAGAGTATCATTTGACACACTTGTATGTATTACTCAATTGTCCAGAGATTGAACAATTTATTGAAATATTTGACATTAAGATGGTGCAAAAATACTCTATTCACAACGATCAAGAATTGGAGAGATTACGGAATCGTGATTTCCCTACATGGATTCAAGCTTCCAGCAAAGATCACCGAGCTGAAATAGATGAAAGAATATTTGAGTTTGTTAGTGGACCGTCGCGACTAGTGTCCTGTTATAGCGGATATTTTGTTAATGGATACAAATTTCACACGGTGGAATATGCATTTACAAAGAAGACGATGAATGCCGGGGTCTGCGTGAAAGGGACAACCTATGTTGAATGTGATATGGATTTTTATGGACTGGTGGAAGAAGTGATAGAGTTGCACTACTTCGTCTTTAAATCAGTGATCCTATTTAGATGTTATTGGTTCGATACAACAGAAAGGGGCATGAAAGTTCATCCAAAATATAAATTTGTTGAGGTTAATTATAAATCCCAATTGGCAGCAAATAAGCCTTTTATATTGGTATCACAAGCCGAACAAGTATATTACGCGAAGTATTCGACTCGAAATAAAGATAGAGCAGATTGGCGTGTAGTCTTTAAGACTAAAGATAGAGGAAAAATTGATTCGATAGTGGGAGAAAATGAGCCAATACCTGATGTGACAGATGGTTTCTATCAAGAAGAAGATCCTCCTGCTGATAGATCGTATTGTTCTAATACTCGAGGATGCAGACACAACGTCAATTCAATTAGAAGTTGAATATGCTGATGATGACGATCATGAAATTGAGGAAGCTGTAGATGAAGAAGATGAAGAATTCGAAGACTATTACTCAGATGATGAGGAATAATTGTAAAGTATATCTTATATTAAATATATCTTTACTATATATATAATAATCTAATTATATGCCTATTTGATAGATATGTCTGGTCGTGGTTATCGTCGCAGGAGAGCTTCAGAGTCTCCAATCGATGAGACTCCAGCACTCACTGGGCACTTTAATCCTCCTGCTGATGATACTGCTGAGGCAAGTACATCCAGTCGCAGGCTGCCATGCGGGCCGAACAGGTGGCAGCCTCCACCAGCCGTAGAGTCACGCAAATTCATTAGTGTGATTGGGTAGCGGTAATATATCATGAATTATGAATCATTAAAATTTATTATATCATAATATAATATTAAAATTTATTTTTGTTGTGCAGGTTTGAGCAAGAAGAAGTGCCAATGAGCATTTCTTCTACCATTCGACGATATATGCACGGGGCATGGCCCACATGGTCTCACGTGCCCAGTGAGCACGTCGATATGCTATGGCGCGAGTTTGAGGCACGTATTTTTTTTTTTATACATGCATGATGATTAATATTGGTACTGATATTATTATTTTGCAGGCTCGCTATACATGGGTCGAGAACAAGAGGCCCTTCATTTACGCTGCATGGGAGGCTATTTCCCGGGCGAGGTACAACGTGCAGCTAGGGCAGGCCCGATCCCAGGCGATAGTCCGAGCTGGGACCACTAACATCGCGGAGACTCGGGGATACGACCCCGATTGGATTACTCCGGATATATGGGACCAGCTCGTGGCATTATGGTTGACGGATCGATGGCAGGAGGTTTCTAGGACTGCGGTTAGAAATCGCATGTCGGGGGGAGGAGCGCGTCACACTAGCGGCTCTGTTGCATTTGCTGTGCACGCGAACCGTATGGTAAGTATACCTTAATTTTAATTTTATATTTTATTTGTTACTCTGTGTACTAATTAATATATTTGTTTTGTAAATATAGACGACGGTAGCGGACGACGGGACTGTCAAGCGACCCTCTCCGATGGCGGTGTTTAAGCGGACACACCGTCGAGTGCATGGGACGGGGGAGTACGTCGACAACCGCTTTACATTTATTATGGTAAGTACGTATATTTGTTTAAATTATTCATTATATATTTATAATTTAAGTTTTATGAAAAATATTAAACAAAAAATTAAACTCGAGTAGGAGACCTACAGTCAGACGGTGATACAGCGCGGAGGCACCCCCGAGGACTTTGACGCAGCAGCGTGGGTCGATGCTGCAGGTGGCTGGGACCACAGCCGCGTGTATGGTTTTGCAAATAGTGGTCATGTGCGAGCTGTGCTAGGGCCACTTGGGGCACTGACCCCTCCGCATGCTGGTGAGCGGCTGTCGACCTCCAGGTCCAGAGATAATCATAGTAGCAGGATAAGGACACTGGAGGAGACGGTCGCGCGTCAGACTGAGTTGATGGAGCGTCTGAGTCAGATGATGGCAGATATGCAAGTTATGCTACGCAACTTGTCAAGTCATTCCGGAGCAGCATCATCTGACCCATCGTCCTCGAGTCAGTCCACGCTGGTGTACACCCAGGCACTCCAGACTCCGCTATATGATCCAAACCATCCTCCATCATTATCGTGAGATTTATTGTTTTTTTGTTATATTGACTTTGTTACTTCATTACTATATATATTTCAATTTTGTTTTGTTTGAATATTGATACTTAAATTTTGCATTTGAATAATTTTTATTTGATCGTGGATAATTATAAATATATATATATATAATTATTTTGATATATCTGAGTGTATTTGTGATGTGTGAATGGATGTGTGTATATGTGTATGAGTGTGTGAGTTATGTATTAGATAATGTATCAATATATTAATAAAAATTTGGAATTTTAAAGTTTTTTCGGTTTCAGTATGTAGTAATCAGCAACGGCTTTCCCACGACCGTCCGTAGAAAAGTCGTTACTAAAAGTATATCGAAAGCCGTTGCTGAAGACCTACAACAACGACTTAGCAACGGTCTTTCACTAACGGCGTTGCTACGGACACGCGGACCGTTGCTAATAATTGTTATCAACAACGAAACCGAGTTCGTGACAAAACCGTTGCTGATAGTATTATTAGCAATGGCCCGAGCGGCCATTGCTTATTCGTTGCTAAGTTATCATCAACGCGTGTTTCTGCCACGGCTCCGTTGCAACGGGTGGAGCCGTTGCACACCATTGCTGACGGCTTAGCAACGGCTAGAGCTGTTGTTGATGCCCATTATTCCAGTAGTGGTTGAAGGCCCAAAACGGCCCATGGGCCCAGGATTAGCCGACTCAGGTTCGGTCTCGATTGGGGGGAGCAAGCTGAGGGGCAACTAAGCTCAAAGGAGGCCCAGGCTGAGAGAGGCCCGGTGTCATCAGCATGCGCGGAAGGAGTGGAAACTGCATCAGATATTGAATACGTACTCCGAAAGAGGCTCCGCATCCGATACACGCAATGAACCGCTCCAACATGGAAAAAAGGCATTTGACATGCACAGGAGAAAAAGATTAAAAGGAGGGGGTAAGGACGCAACATGCAGCGTTTGGAAGCTGAAGATGTCTTCCCAGAAGTGGCAATCGCTCATATGGTAAGTAATGGAGCACGGGCCAGACGATCAAAGCCCAGAAGCAACAGCGTTAGACCCGCAAAGACCAGCTGGAGGTAACCCAAAGGGGAAAGAAACAGACAACTTTAGCACGAAATCAGACATCAATGGTAAAACAGGCAATGGAGCAAAAGCTTGCGCATGTACCAGAGAAGTCTGGTGATGTTGATCGACGGAGGGCGAAGAGACCATTCTCCGCCGCCCAAAGCAATGAGTCTCCGGGAAGGCAATAGCAACAACACCCAAACAGTTGTCTTCAACAACATCTAGAGAGCCAAACTGAACATGAAG
The DNA here is from genome assembly GCA_034359265.1 of Canna indica. Lineage (NCBI taxonomy): Eukaryota > Viridiplantae > Streptophyta > Magnoliopsida > Zingiberales > Cannaceae > Canna > Canna indica. The sequence continues at coordinate 18,729,816 of CP136894.1, forward strand.
ACGTTCACGTTGATAACCCATCTGGTCCTGCTGCGCACCGACAAAGACGTGTGTGAACATCATATTGCTCCTCCACAGGGTCCTCTTCGATTGGATCGAAGTCAAGGTCATCCTCCTCGCGTGCACGTACCATTGATATCATCATTGTTAGGCGGAGGATGGCCGGCATCGATCTTGATCTGGGACAAAATGGTTATGCTGCCAAGCTAGACGAATCTCCACGGTGAAGCTACAATCTTTAGTGCCAGCAAGAATGATCGTCGGGATATCCTCCATCTCTCGGACTCGGACTTGGACCCGGCAGGCGGCAAGGCGGCAAGGTTCGACCACTACAGGGAGTCAGCGTCAATGGCCTCATAAGTAGCAAAGGGGCTAACCATCACAGATACAAAATCAATATTCCATAAAATGATGGGCAAGCCTCGCAGCTCGAGGCCTACCCGAAGGCCCGTCGGTTGCACAGAGTAGAAGGCATCATCTCGGCCCGTAACCAAAAATCTTCCCTTTGGGAGACGGCGCTAACGCCAAAGACATGCTGCCGAACGTTTTTGAACTGTGAGGCCAGAAAACCAACTAGATTAGTGGCAGGATGAATCAGACCACGAACCAACACCACTATGCATCACATTGAGAGATACCGAGCGCGATTAGCAATAGATGCAGAGTTTGGAAGTTGAACACGAATGCGCCGGCCAGCCAAAGGAGCATGATCGAGATCCCTGAGAGGTGAGGTTGGAGGTATCCATGGCAACAATAGAGGAACCAACATTATGAAAGGACGAGTATGTCGGGAAGCAAGTGGTAGATGATGTAGTGCCACCACCACCAACATCGATGGAGGAGGACTGAGAAGAAGTAGCACGAGAGCGCGAAGAAGCGGTGCAATTTCTCCAATGATGAGAGGGACGAAGGCAAAGAAAGCACATAGGGCGAGACGAGCCTGAGAAGCGTGGTGACCGGGTTTAAAGCAAGAAAAACATTTGTTGTTGGACCGAAGGTGCTGCACGGTCAGAAGTGGAAAAAGACAAAGGAGGTCGAGAAGAGGAAGAGGAGGGACGAGTGAGAGAAGAGCTGGTGGGATGCGGCGAGGGTGTACCTAGCTGCATGACATCAACTAAAGAGATCCCAGAGTTCACCCATGCATAAAGAGATCCTCTTGGACATCGTCGAGTGACAGTCGTCCAACTGGAGGAGGTAGCAAGAGCAGATAGAGGAGTGGAAAGATCAGGTAACCGAGGAGTGGAGGAGGGAGGGCGGAGGAAGAGAAGCCATCCCTCTAAGACAAATTTTACTAATAGAAAAGAACATTATCAAATAGTTTGAAATAATACTTGAAGTTCAAACAAATCTCATATTTGTGTTTATTTATCTTAAATTATTTACTTAAAAAGCTTGCATCTCAAAGCTAGCAATGTAGCATGATCATGACAAATTAACTTCATTTTTTAGTGATTAGACAAAATCAAGAGTACACTTAAATATATGGTACATTAATAATTTTATCGAATATGATACGATATATAAGGTAGGAGAAAAAATGATAGAAGACTTTTTTTTTCAAAAAAAAAGAAAATTTATTGATTAGCCCTGAGGCAAATTGATACAGTCGGTATAGAGTGTTTAATTTAGAAGGCCAATTTGAAATACAAAGAAAATTTGCTTTCTGAATTCTAACTTTGTTTGCTGCTAGTAAAAAGCTTTGTTTGCTTGCTCATGGGTGTACTAAAATTTGAAATCAATCTTCCCATAATGATGCTTTCCAGACTGTGAATCGAACAAGATATATTCCAAGGTGGATCAGATATTTTGTTAATCGCATCAATGACTATCTTTGAGTCTGACTTGAAAATAACTTGTGAAAAATTATGTAAAAGAGCAAATGAGTAGCCTCTATTATGGCAGACAATTCAGAGTGAATGACATAGTCTGAATTAAAATACTTAGCTTAAACACATAAACAATTTCCAGAATGGGTTCGAACTACAATGCCAGCTCCACCATCTATGGAGGATAAAAGAACCATCGCAATTTATTTTTACCCAATCGATAGGAGGGGGATATCATTTTGGAATAGTTGAATTATTTTGCATAGAACTCTCAGACCCTACTGTGGGCATATATTGCTTTGAGAAAATAATAATTCTATTAATCAGAGATGAAATAGGAGACCGCCGGTCACCATGCAAAATAACATTTCTAATATACCAAACGTACCAGATGGTGTTAGCAACAATGACTTTTGCCTCCTTAGATAGGATATTTGACATGGCTAAAAGTCAGCTACCCGTACACCAATCCGTCCTGATGGATAAATTTGATTTAAGAACTTGCTCTAAAGAAGACCAAATAGAACAAACTCAATTGCAATTAAAATATAGGTGATCAATGGATTCACAAGTAGTATCACAAAGAACACAATTTTGGTTTTGAATAAGCTTCATTTGAAAAAGACGAGATCTGGTCAACAATCGACCATGAAAAAACTTCCAAATGAACAATTTTACTTTAAGAGGAATGGCAAACTTCCATAGCAAGTTCCAAATACTAGAAATATCCTCTAGGTTTTCATTTTAGTTTTAAAGAAAGGTGTATGCGGAGGATGAGGTAACCAACTCATTTCTTTCATTTTTCCAAATAAAATGATCCTCGTAGGGAAGCAAAGGTAAATCAACATTTCGAATGGTATCCCACAGATCAGAGTCACACAGTCTTTCACCAACAATATGCAACCAATGTTGATTAAAGATAAGTTCATTCACATTTATATCGAGATTGATGATTTCATTCATATTAATGAAAGTTGTCTTAAGAGCAATGGGAATATCAAAAGCCCAACTATCATATAGAAATGAAGTATTCAAGCCATCACCAATCAAGTTAATAAAACCAAATTTCAGAGCATTAAAAGACTTCAAAAATAGTTTTCAAGATCATCTGCAATTGTAAGGAACATCATTAGAAATATGATTAACATGCCTATATTTAGCGGTAACTACTTGGAACTATAAAGAGTTATCTCTATTCAGGTATCTCTCAACTCTTTTAGCTTGGAGAGAGATACTCTTTGCAAGAATGTCGTGGATGCCTAAACCACCCAAAGCCTTAGGGAGGGTGACAGTATCCTAGCCCACAAGATGAATCTTTCTATTGTTAACATCATGGTTCCAAAGAAAATCTTTAATTTTACTTTCAATTTTATTTGCAAGATCATGACTCATCCAGGAAACAACAAGGGAATGTGTTGGGATAGCATTTAGAACAGCTTTAACAAGGACCAATTTACCAGCTTGAGAAAGAAGATTTTGTTGTCAATTACCAAGTTTGGAAACAATTTTATCTAAAAGCTAATTTTGATCATGGGAAGAAATTCTTCTAGGAGCAATAATGGATCCTAAATATTTAAAGGGGAAAGAATCACATCTCATTTGAAGGGTATTATAGATATTATTCTTAATTGAATTAGGTTTGGTTTGGGTGGCCTCATTTAATAAGTTTGTGAGGGTTTGGGAAACCATGATGTAAAGAAAGGGGGAAAGTAGATTCCCCTGCCTAGGACCTCTAGAAGAGCTAAAAAAATCAAAAAAATTTGAATTAATCAGACAAGCAAAAGATGGTGAAGTAATACAAGTTTCAATCCATTTCACAAATTTTAGAGGAAAATTACAACTTTTCAGAATATGAATAACAACATCCCAATGCAAAGTATCAAAAGCCTTTTCGAGATCAACCTTAATAATTATATATGGAGTTTTGATTTTCGAACTATAGAAAGAATGTGCAATCTCTTGGACCAGCAGAATATTATCATGAATGCTTCTATATTTTAAAAAATAGATTGTTCAATGGAAACAATATAAGGAAGCACAACTTTCAATCTATTAGCAAGAGCGTAGAAAGAATTCTATAAGAGAGTTAACTTTGGGAATAAAAATAAACATAGTTTTATTCCAATTAATAGGCAAGATATTATCAACATGAAAAGTATTCAGACAAGTAACAAAATTCACATCAATGATATTCTAGTATGATTTAAAAAATTATGCAGTAAAATCATCATGTCCAGGGCTTTTGCCATTGCCCATGGACTTCACAATATTAAGGATTTCATCATAACTAAAAGGAGCAACTACACCATCAAACATATTTTCAAGAATTTTTAGAAAAGAAGGCCAACAAGAAACATTATTGTTACTTCTTAAAGGACAAGCCCATAATTTTTTGTAAAAAGAAGCAAACTCTTGAATAATAAGAGTTTCATAAGTGATAACAGTATTAAGAGAAGACACAATAGAATGAATAAAGTTAACTCTCATTCTCCTAGTAACCACTCTATGGTAATAGACAGTGTTTCTATCACCTTCCTCAACCCAAATTTGTTTGAACTTAGCCCACCATTTCAAACAAATCTGTCTTTGTAAAGCTAAAGCTTTATTATGAAGACTACGAAGCTTAGGTTCAATGCTACTTTGAGAAACAGTATCATACTCTAAAGACTCAAGAAGGGAAATATTGATGTTTGTTTCCTTAAGATGTTCCTCTAACCTACCAAGGCTATGTTTATTCCAGTAAGAGAGAGCTTGTCTAGTACAGGCCATTTTTTTTATCAAGCAGAACATCACAAACTGCTAGAAGGAAAAGAAGAGTTCCAAGCATTTGCAACCACTTCCTTACAATCCATGTGCTCAATCCAAAAATATATTTTGAAATTTAAACAACTTATTTCTATTTTGAGTTTTGTTAGGAATATGATGTAAAATAGGTCTGTGATCAGAAGTCACTCGATTTAAATGTCTAATAGAAGCCAAGCCAAAAAAGTGCAACCAGGCAGCGTTCGCAAACATACGATCTAATCTAACTAAAATTTTAGCTAAATCAGATCGATTATTTATCCAAGTAAATTTACAACCAGAATATCCTAAGTCTAACATATCACAATTATTAATGAAAGACTTAGGTGTTGTTTGGTTAGCGAAAACTATTTTCTGGTTTGGTTTCAGTGAAACTGAAAACTTGATTTCGAAAACTTGCTTTTGGTTAATAGTTTTCAATTTTTTGAAAACGCGTTTGGTTAATGAAAATAACATAAGTTTTAGTTAGTTGAAACCAGTGAATATTTATTTGACTATAAAAAGTAAAATTAATTTTTCTTGAATATTTTTAGTAGTAATTAATGTTTAGTTAGTTTACAAAATTAAATATTTGCTAATATAGTTATAAAATATTTGTAATATTTAATTAATTAAGTTATTGGTAGTTTGAGATTTTTTTGTTCAATTAGATATAAAAATTAATTAATAGTTATTATAATATTTCAAAAAAAAATCTAGTGGTCTAAAATTAGTTTTGATTAATTATAAATAGATTAATTTTAAGAAAATTGAGTTATTTTAAAATTTGAGTTTGAGTCAATTAGATATAAATTGGTTTAATTAATTTGTAAATTTAAGATAATAGTTTGAGTTGAAAATGATGATTTTTATTTTTATTTTTAAAAATTAATATAGTTTGATTTATTTTTAAATTAATTAATTTTATAAAAAAATATTTATAATTACAAAGTTGTCACTCCATTTTGATAACGAAATCGACAGTCTCAAAATCACAGAAAACAATATTCTGGTGTTTCATTTTTATTAAGAAAATTGGTTTCATTTTTATTCTGATTTCGATTCAGTTTTATGAAAACGTTGAATCAAACACGTTTTGGTTACAGTGAAACTGAAACCATGAAAATAGATTTGATTTCTCTAACCAACACTACTAGAATATACCACATCAGCCACGGGAATCACTGACGACCGCCTCGGCCGTCAGTATAAGTCACGGCTTTTCGACGGCCGTAGCGGCCATGGCTGATGTAACCGAATCAGCCGCGGCTTGCATACGACCGCTTAGAGCCGTCGCTCATAGTTGATGGCGCGCTCGGGGCACGAAATAAAATAAGTTATTAGCCACGGCTTAGCGGGGGCGTGAGAGCCTTTGGTGATATGAATAAGTCATTAGCTACAACTAGAAGCGGTCGTCGCTTATTAATTAATGGCGCGAACGCAGCACGAAAATTAAAACACTTTAAACCAACGCTTCGAGAGGGCCAGCCGTCGGTGATATTAAAATTATGAATCCATGGTTTTTCGACTGCTGGCGAGCCGTGGGTGAAAATACTTTTTATTTGTGTTCGTACTCGACCCTTCCTCTTTTCTCCAATCTCTTCTCTCTCCATCGTTGTCAATGATTTGTCGCCGCTGATCGTCACTGCGTCGCACCCTCGCCGTGCCGCCTACTCCTTCGCCCTCACCGCGTCGCCTCCCTGACCCTCTCCCCCTCTCTCTCGCCCAGACCGCCGCCCCTCTCCCCCTCGATCTCCATCGCACGCGTGCGCCGCCGATCCTTCTCCCCTCTCCGCCACCACCAAGTGAGTTCATCCCCCCTCCCCTCTCCGGTCCGACGCCGATCGAAACCCAAGTGTTTCGGCTGGCGCCGACCAATATATATATAAATATAATATATTAATTTAATTAATTAGTGTTAATTATTGCTATTAGTGATTAATTATATTTATTTACTATTAATTACTGTTATTAGAGATTAATTAGGGTTAATTTTAGATTTAATTAGTAAATTAGTGTTAATTTTTTTAAAACTTGGATTAATTAGTTTTCAATTAGATTTAATTAGGGTACAATAAATGTTAGGATCAATTTTAGTTGGGTGTAATTATAATTATGAAATCATCCATTTTGGACTCGCGCACTACGGAATTGTCCACTTTGGACTCGCGCTGGAATCATCCACTTTAGACTTGTGGTCAAATCGTCCACGGTGGACTCGCACCGAAATCAAGACGAGTTGATATATATGTTTCACGTACGCATCGACGAGTCAAGTTTTAATTTTGCAAAACCTTAGATCCGTTCGGGGGTTGTATGTTCGTGTAAACGAAGTAATTGATCTTTTATACAACATACAACCCTTGAATTGTCCCTAATTGGATAATTTGAAAACATAGTTATTTATATTGTACTTAGTTTTTTTTATATAGTCATTATTCATTTTTAAATTTTGGCTTGTATCTCACTTGTTCTCCGATACGCGACCAGATGATATGCGTATTCGGAGAACTATAGGGAGATGCTGCCGAAATTTAGAATGAAGTTAATGACTAAAAGAAATACTAAGTGCAATATGAATAATATGAATTCCGAATGGAATAGGACCATCCCACCTAAAGATATTACCTAAAGATATTGCAAACTTTTTGACAGAACACGTCGGGTGATCGAAGTTGGATGTACCGACGAATTCATCGTGGAGCTATAACAGACAAATTTCGAGTAGGCATAACTTACTTCTTAAATTTCGCCTACTCGAATGAAAAATTCCTTAGTGGTGATAAATCCGATGTCCGTGCCGAAAATGTTCGAACATAGATTTTTGGACCGAGAAACTGTCACATTGCATCTGTATACAAAAGGATTCACACCAAGATATTTTGTATGGAATTGTCACAGGGAGTCCCGTCAAGTCGGGACGTCGAGCAATCCTGTTGTCCAAACTCATGGTGAATCTTCTTCTGCTGGTGTTTCTTCTTTCAATCCACCAAATCCTTATAGAACAATGATTCTGGATAGTTTTGGAGGACAATTCCATTTAAATGATAATATTGAGTCAGTTACTGAGACGGTAGTGCCGCCAGATACTACGACAGTTGAAGTCACTAAAGAACAACCTACGATACAGATTGAATTGCTGAATAAGGAGGCTGTAGAATTTTACGAGATGTTGAAAGCTGCCGATGAACCATTGTATGAGAATTGTTCTAATTATACAAGATTTTCGGCAATAACACAACTCCTGAACATCAAGTCTGATTGTAATGTCAACAAGGTTGCATTTGATCGGATTGCAGGCTTTATCAATGGTATGCTACCTCCAAATAATAAGTTTGAACCAACCTTTTATAAGACAAAAAAATTGATAAGGAAATTAGGGTTTGGGTACGAAAAGATACACGCGTGCCCAAATAACTGCATTTTATATTATAAAGAAAATGCATAGTTAGAGCAATGCCCGGTATGCGAACGTCCTCGTTATAAGGAGAAGAAATCAGTCTGACAAAAAAATATCCCCTTTAAGGTGCTTCGGTATTTTCCACTGACACCGAGGCTTCAAAGGTTATTCATGTCGGAAAAGATTGCCCCCTATATCAGTTGGCATGCAAGAAGTCGTGATGATACAATAATGACTCATCCATCCGACAATGAAGCATAGAAATATTTGGATAGGTGTTATCCTTCATTTGCTAGGGAGACTAGAAATATCAGGTTGGGATTGTGCACAGATGGTTTTAATCCATTTGGTAATTCGGTAACTCCGTATTTAGTATGACCAGTGTTGTTAACAGTTTATAATTTGCCGCCCTCAATGTGTATGAAAGATGAATTTATCTATCTTTTGATGATTATTCCGGGTCCTAGGGGTCCTCGCAAAGAAATTGACATGTTTCTTCGTCCCCTAATTGATGAACTCAAAATATTATGGGTTGGGGGAGTTGTCACTTATGATTGTCATCGGAAGCAAAACTTCACTTTGCGAGCTGCTATATTATGGCATGTTGTCTGGTTGGAGCACGCATGGGAAACTCTCTTGCCCGTATTGCATGGAACTCTCAAAATCTTCAGTCTTGAGAATGGTCGAAAAATTTTCTTCTTTGATTGTCATCGCTGGTTCCTACCGTCTAGCCATCAGTATCGAAGGAATCGAGACAAATTTATCAAGGGTAGAGTAGAAAGAGATGAGCCACCACCGATGTTGTCTGGTGAACAGATGTTAGCACGTGTTCAATTGCTTCCAGAGATTACTTTTGGTCGGAATGTAAGAATTTCAGACTTTGGTCAAACATATAACTGGGTGAAAATAATATCTTTTTGGAATTATCGTATTAGAGTTTATTACTGATTCGGCATAATTTGGACGTCATGCACATTGAAAAAAATGTGTTTGATAATATTTTTAACACAGTTATGGATATTTTCGGCAAAACAAAAGATAATATGAAGGTCCGACATGATGTAAAAATACTTTGTAAGAAACCTGAGTTAGAGTTGCAAGAGGTCAATGAACGACTTCATAATCCAAAGGCACCTTATGTGTTAAATAAACAACAGATGAAAGATGTGTATCAATGGATCAAAGAACTCAAATTACCCAATGGATATGCCTCAAACTTATCTCGGTGTGTAAATGTCGATGAATGCAAAATATCAGGGATGAAGAGCCACGATTGTCATGTATTCATGCAGAGATTGCTTCAGGTCGCGTTTCGAGATTATCTACATAATAAGATTTGGGGTCCGTTGACAGAATTAAGTATATTTTTCAAAGACATTTGTGTAAATGTACTTCGAGTCGAAGATATGTCAGCACTTGAAAATAATATTGTTGAAATTATATGCAAGCTAGAGCAGTTTTTCCCTCCTGCATTTTTTGACTCGATGGAGCATCTACCGATACACTTGGCATACGAGGTACGAGTTGGTGGCTCCGTTCAATACCGGTGGATGTACTTATTTGAAAGATACATGAATCGTTAGAAAAAAAAAGAGTAAAGAACACCACCGTAGTTGAAGGTTCTATATCAGAAGCATATATAATTCAAGAAAATTCAACATTCTGCTCATTTTATTTTGAATCAACCATCAAGACAAGACTTAATCGTCTTCCATGGAACGACGATGGTGGAGCTCGACCATCAGATGATTGTTTAACTATCTTTGGTTACCCCGGTCGTGCTTTGGGTTCTCGTCCGTCTCGATTCATAAATGATGAAGAGTACCATTTGGCCTTGTTGTATGTTTTGCTAAACTGTCCAGAGATTGAGAAGTTCATTGAAATATTTGACATTGAGATGGTGACAAAATACTCAATTTACAGCGATGAGGAATTAGAAAGATTACGGAATCGTGAGTTTCCTAATTACTTTCAAGCTTACAGAACAGAACACAGAGGCGAAATAGATAACCAAATATTTGAGCTTGCTAGTGGACCGGCATGACTTGTACGGTGTTATAATGGTTATTTTGTTAATGGATATAAATTTCACACACTTGAATATTCATCTACAAAAAAGACTTTGAATGCTGGGGTCTGCGTCTAAGGGATAACGTATGCTGAATGTGATGTTGACTTTTACGGACTATTGGAAGAAGTCATTGAATTGTAATTTTTTGGATGTAAATCAATTGCCTTTTCTAAATGTCATTGGTTCGATACAAGCGATAGGGGCATGAGAGTTCATCCAAAGTATAAACAGTTGGTCGATGTCAATTACAAATCAAAATTGGCTTCAAATGAGCCATTTATATTGGTATCTCAAGCTGAACAAGTATATTATATGCAGTATCCATCTCGAAAGAAAGATATGATAGATTGACATGTAGTCTGTAAGTCTAAAGCTAGAGGAAAAATTGCCCTGATAGTTGGAGAGAATGAGCCAGTAGATAACTTCTATCAAGAAGAAGATCCTTTCGAAGTGGAACGAGTTAGTCCAATACTCGAGGATGATGACATAGAGTTAGTTCAATTGGAAATAGAATACGTTGATGACGACGATAATGAAGTTGAGGAAGGACAGAATGATGATAAGGGAGACGAAGAAGAATTTCAAGATTCCGATACAAAAGAACAAGAAGAAGAGTATTACACGGATGATGATAATGACGATGATGAATAATTGTAAATGTGAAGTATATATTCAATTATTAAATATATCTATTAATCTATTATATATAATCTAATTATATTAAATTTTTACAGCTATGGTACGAGATATCAGTTCTCGAGGAGGCATTCCTCGTAGGACCCCTCGACGATTACCACTCGCCTCACCTGTACCCACTGACCCTTCGCCTCCCACCACCATCCCCCCACCTCCGGCCACCATCCCCCCACCTGATCCGACCACCATTCCCCCACCTGATCTAGCCACCATTCCCCCACCTGATCTGGACACCATCCTCCCACCTCCAGCCACCATCCCTTCAGCCGATCCAGGCCCATCGACATTGAGACGTAGGCCACGAGGGCCTAACAGAATTCTCCCTTCGCCACCCGAGGGAGAATTGCACAAAGCAGTTAGTGTGCACGGAAGAAGGTATATGCATTAATTATTTCTTATAATTTATTTATAATTCAAAATATCATAATATGAATTTATATTTGGTGCAGATTTGAGCAGGAGGACGTCCCCCGCACGATAGCGGGGATGATCTGAAAGTTTATGCACAAGGCGTGGCCTACATGGTCTCACGTGCCCTGTGAGCATATAGATTTATTGTGCTGAGAGTTCATGGTAAGTATATTTATTAAATTAATGTTAAATATTCATCAGTAATAATAAAATTTTTTTTGCAGGGTCATTATACATGACCGGAGGACCAGACCACTTCTATGGAGGCTGCATGGGAGCGTGTTGCCCGCGCTCGCTATAACGGGCTGCTTCAATAGGCCCTTTAGACCGTGATGAGACGACTGGGGGCCACATAGATAGGGTAGACTTGGAGACACGCCTCCGAGTGGATTCCTGGCCCTGTGTGGGATCAACTCCTTGAGCGGTGGGACACACCTGAGTGGCAGGAGGTCTCCCTGACTGCGCGAGAAACCGCATGTCCGGGGGGGACGGCACGGGCGCGCGCCACATAGGTGGTTTAATCTCTTTTCCGGTTCATGAGTGTCGTATGATATGTATAATTTAATTATTTTTAATTAAATTATATATTGTGTATAATGATACTAATGTATTTTTTTTCTAATGTAAGAGGCGCGTGACGGAGGGCGGCACCGTCCAACGCCCATCGATGATGGAGGTGTTTGAGCGCACCCACCATCGTCGACGAGGAGCGGGGGACTACGTTGATAGATAGCCTCATATATAATGGTATGTATTTATATATTGTCTATTTGATTTACATAATTTTTTTTATAGTTTATATATTTTTAAAATATAAACATGTGTAGGAAAGTTATACGAGGACTGTGATTGAGCGTGAAGGGACATCGGAGGAGTTCGACGCAGGAGCTTGGGTGGAGGCCGCAGGTGGCTGGGAGCACGATCGTGTTTATGGCTTTGCAGACAGTGGCCATGCATGTGTCGTGCCCGGGTCACTTGGGGCACCGAACCCTTCGATTGTGGGTGAGCGGCCCTCGACATCCCGAGCGCAGGACTAGAGCCGGATAGCGGCCATGGAGTCGGAGGTCACCTAGTAGAGATTGAAGATACAGGAGCAAAGGCGGGCGAATGACGAGTTGAGACAGACAATCTAGAACATGCAGACACTCCTCACTCAGATTGTATCTCACGTTGGGCTTCTACCGATGATATCGCAGTCATAGTCCTCCTCGACCCAGTCGACGCTCCCGACCCAATCGTTGTCGACGCTCCCGACCCAGTCGTTGTCGACTCCACCACCTCCACCGCAGTCGTGAGATTTTAATTAATTGTATTTTATTTATATTTTGATACTTGGTTGTATATAGATGATATTTTGATAATTGTTTGCCTCCAGTTTGAGGTTGATATTGATGATATTTATGTAAAACTTGTATATTTGGTTTCAAATGCATGTGTATGATATTTTCTGATTGTAATATATGATTGAAAATAGTTTGTAGTCGATATATCATTGTCTATAGGAATTTATAAAATTTTTAGTTTTTTCAGTTACAGGATACACCTTTAGCCACGGCTTACCCACGGTTCACCGTCACTAAGCCGTGACTGAAAGCTTATCATAAATGGCGGATGGTCTCGGCAGCACCAAATATCACGGTTACTAATAGTATCACTGACGGGACTGGGCCGTGGCTGATGGTTGGTATTAGTGACAGCCGCCTAAAGCCGTCACTGATGGTTTTTATTCAGCGACAGCGCACGCGACTGTCGCTGATGATTACTTGTGACGATCGAGTGCGGCTATCACAACTTATCTGAGACGCGCGCATCAGTGATGGCGGTTTGCCATGATTGACACCGTCCGTGATATCTATCACCGACGGTTCAGCCACGGTCTAAGCCGTCGGTGATGACGAAAATTCTAGTAGTACAAACAGGCCCTTAAAGTCTAAAACAGGTTTGGTTAAGGTAAAAGGGAATCCCCCAAACTTATCATCAAAATAAAGGATACAGTTAAAATCATCAAAAATTATCCAAGGATAATAAGATAAATCCAAACATTCTAAAGACTGCCACGGGGATCTTCTAATATTAGGATCAGTATGAGCATATAAGGTGGATAATAAAAATGGAGTAAAATCCTCAATTTGGACAACAATATGAATAATTTAGGGGGAAATAGACAAAATAACAGTGTTAACAACAGTTTTATTCCAAGCAAGAATAATGCCCCTCGAGGAGTCAGAGCTAGAATGAAATACACCATCCCAATTCTTGCCAAAAGATTTAATAATCTTACGAGATTTAAAATCATTTATATGAGTTTCTTGCAAAGCAATAATTTCAAAGGAGTATTGCTTAAGAAGAATAGAAAGATGTTCTCTGACAGGCCTCCTCCAGACCCCCCTCACATTCCAGCTTAAAACATTCATTTGGAAACAATATATGTTGTGTTGCTTATGTCAGTAGACATAGAATTAGGCAAATTCTCATCTAGGTTACTATCCTAGAATCAGGCAAAGACTAGAAGAGGAAAACACAAATCTAAGTCTTTTTAGATCAATACTATCCTGAGAGAGATCAGGATTGAAAGTAGGGTGTTTTGGTGGCTTGGGGGGTTTGTTTTTCCTACTTTTAGTAACCCTAGAAGAGGAAGTAAGAGTCTCAGTTGAAGAAGTATTAAAAATAAATTTTATTTCCTCAGCAAATTGCTGAAGAGATTTAGAGTAAGCCTTATTAATGTTGCTTGGTTCTTTAGGGTCCTTCTGAGAAAAAGAGTTTCCTCTAGCTTTTAAATTTTTGTTTGAAAGGTTTAGGGCATGTTTGTTTGCAGCGATTTCGGGTTTTCGTTTCGTTTGAAACGAAAACCCGACCCAAAAACCTGTTTGTTGAAGAAAATGGGTCCTAATTTCAAATCAATTTTGCGAAACGAAGTTTCGCAAAATCTATACTTGTACATGAACCAGAATTCTACTCGGAGTAGAATTCTGGTTTTCGCGAAAAATACCCTAAATGAGCGGTGGCAAACTTGTAAATAAAACAAGTTTTTCGTCCGTTTCGCCAAAATGAACAAAACCTGACTCATCTGCCCTATTCTTCTATCTCTCGCGACACCCTGACCCCGAGCTCTGCGGCGACAAGAGGCGATTTCTTCAAAAACCCCATTTCCTTCCTAATTTCTTCATCAAATGTATGATTTCTCGCCTCCAGAACCTGATCTTCGTATAGATCTCCTTGTTTTCTTCATAAAATGTTCGGTTTTTGGATCTAGGGTTTTTGGAACTTCTGTTTTTGGATGTTTTTTGCCTCTAGAACTTGATCGAGGCGTTTGTGTGTTGACCTCGTTCTTCCGACTGGTGTTTATTTATTCGATTTGTTCATACCGACCCTTCGACTAGATCTATAATAGGGTTTATTTCTTGGCCAAACCTAGGGGTTTATGGTTGATCTATGGATTTCTTGTTCCGACTGCTTTTATTATGAATGTGTTCAATATGCATTTTATTCTTAGCCAAATCTAGGGTTTGGCTGGTGTTCGGCTCTAGGGTTTTCTATTCTTCAACATTTTCAATGTGTTGAATGTGTTATCTATGTTGTTAGGCTCTAGGGTTTGGCTGGTTAATATGCTTTCCTTCTTGGCCAAATCTAGAGTTTGGCTGGTGTTCGGCTCTAGGGTTTTCTATTCTTCAACATTTTCAATTTATGACATCTACTGTTATCTATGTTCAATGTGTTATCTATGTTGTTCGGCTCTAGGGTTTGGCTGATATGCTTTCATTCTTGGCCAAATCTAGCGTTTGGTGTACTTGTACTGTTCTGTTATCAATTATCTTTGAGTTCATGTACTTGTTTGTTAATGAGTTCATCTACTGTTAATATGAGTTCATCTATTTATTTGTTAACGAGTTCATCTACTGTTAATATGAGTTCACATATTTGTTTGTTAATGAGTTCATCTACTGTTCTGTTATCAGTTATCTATATATCATATCTGTATATATCATATTTGTATATTCTATGTTCAATCATGTATCATATTTATTTGTTAATGAGTTCATCTACTGTTAACATGAGTTCATCTATTTGTTTGTTAATGAGTTCGTCTACTGTTGCTTTGATGTTCAATCAGCATAGTAGACAAGCTATATCAGTTATTTGCTAATTATATCATTTCAGTTATCTTTTCATCTATTTCATGTGTTACTTTGAGTTCATCTAATCCATAGTTGTTATCAGTTCCATAGCTGTTCATGTATTTTTTTGTATTGTTCATCTATTCCATAGCTATTTTCATCCTGTTCGATTATCAATTATTTGCTAGCTATATCATCATTTTACTGTTTCATGTGTTACTTTGAGTTCATCTATTCCATAGTTGTAATCAGTTCCATAGTTGTTCATGCATTTTTCTTTATTGTTCATCAATTCCATAGTTGTTTTCATCTTGTTCTGTTATCAATTATTTGTTAGCTATATCATCTTGTTACTGTTTCATGTGTTACTTTGAGTTCATCTATTCCATAGCTGTTATCAGTTCCATAGTTGTTCATGTATTTTTCTGTATTGTTCATCTATTCCATAGCTATTTTCATCCTGATCTGTTATCAATTATTTGCTAGCTATATCATCATATTACTGTTTTATGTGTTACTTTGAGTTCATCTATTCCATAGCTGTTATCAGTTTCATAGTTGTTCATGCATTTTTTTGTATTGTTCATCTATTCCATAGCTATTTTCATCTTGTTCTGTTATCAATTATTTTCTAGCTATATCATCATGTTACTGTTTCATGTGTTACTTTGAGTTCATCTATTCCACAGCTGTTATCAGTTTCATAGTTGTTCATGCATTTTTCTGTATTTTTCATCTATTCCATAGTTGTTTTCATCCTGTTCTGTTATCAATTATTTGCTAGCTATATCATCATGTTACTTTTCATGTGTTACTTTGAGTTCATCTATTTATTTGTTAATGAGTTCATCTATTTGTTTGTTAATGAGTTCATCTACTGTTACTTTGATGTCCAATTAGCATAGTAGACAAGCTGTATCAGTTATTTGCTAGCTATATCATTTCAGTTATCTTTTCATCTATTTCATGTGTTACTTTGAGTTCAACTATTCCATAGTTGTTATCAGTTCCATAGTTGTTCATCTATTTTTCTGTATTGTTCATCTATTCCATAATTGTTTTCATCATGTTCTTTATCAATTATTTGCTAGATATATCATCCTGTTACTATTTCATGTGTTACTTTGAGTTCATCTATTCCATAGCTGTTATCAGTTCCATAGTTGTTCATGTATTTTTCTGTATTATTCATTCATTTCATAGATGTTTTTATCTTGTTCTGTTATCAATTACTTGCTAGTTATATCATTTTGTTACTGTTTCATGTGTTACTTTGAGTTCATTTATTCCATAGTTGTTATCAGTTCCATAGTTGTTCATGCATTTTTTTGTATTATTCATCTATTCCATAGCTGTTTTCATCATGTTCTGTTATCAATTATTTGCTAGTTATATCATCCTGTTACTATTTCATGTGTTACTTTGAGTTCATCTATTCCATAGTTATCAGTTCCATAGTTGTTCATGCATTTTTTTGTATTGTTCATCTATTTCATAGCTGTTTTCATCCTGTTATGTTATCAATTATTTGCCAGCTATATCATCATGTTACTGTTTCATGTGTTACTTTGAGTTCATCTATTTGTTTGTTAATGAGTTCATCTATTTATTTGTTAATGAGTTCATCTACTGTTACTTTGATGTCCAATCCGCATAGTAGATAAGCTGTATCAGTTATTTGCTAGCTATATCATTTCAGTTATCTTTTCATCTATTTCATGTGTTACTTTGAGTTCATCTATTCCATAGATGTTATCAGTTCCATAGTTGTTCATGTATTTTTCGATATTGTTCATCTATTCCATAGCGGTTTTCATCATGTTTTGTTATCAATTATTTGCTAGCTTTATCATCATGTTACTGTTTCATGTGTTACTTTGAGTTCATCTATTCCGTAGCTGTTATTAGTTCCATAGTTGTTCATGCATTTTTTTGTATTGTTCATCTATTACATAGTTGTTTTCATCCTATTCTGTTATCAATTATTTGCTAGCTATATCATCATTTTACTGTTTCATGTGTTACTTTGAGTTCATCTATTCCATAGCTGTTATCAATTCCATAGTTGTTCATGCATTTTTTTGTATTGTTCATCTATTCCATAGCTGTTTTCTTCCTGTTTTGTTATCAATTATTTGCTAGTTATATCATCTTGTTACTGTTTCATGTGTTACTTTGAGTTCATCTATTCCATAGCTGTTATCAGTTCCATAGTTGTTCATGCATTTTTCTACATTGTTCATCTATTTCATAGCTATTATCAGTTCCATAGCTGTTTCATGTGTTACTTTGAGTTCATCTATTCCATTATTGTTAATATCTGCTACTAATCTTTTTATTCATATATTCTTCTTACTATTTATGAGTTCATATGTTTGTTTGTTAATTCATTTTATGAGTTCATATGGTTGCATGCCTTCGGTTATTGCTTGACTTCGGTATTTATATCAATTTTTTAGTAGATATAATAAGTTGAACATATGGGTGGCCATCGAAATCCGAGGAAAAATTCGGAGTTCTGGCCAAAGAATGTCACAGAAGAATTTTTGTACCTCTTGCATAATAGACAAGCTGAATTAGGCAATCTCAATTTTGATAAGACTGTATGGGAAGATATTAGTAAAAAATTGGAGGAGAAGTGTGGGACTAATTACGGGGTGGAGAAATGTAAGTCCAAAAAAACACGGCTTCTTCGTTTATATAAGCATTTCCAAGAGTTGATTAACCACACTAGGGTCACATGGAATCCTGACACGGGGAAGATTGATGCCGATGAAACAATGTGGAACTCATCGGTATGTTGTTTTATATTTAATCAATGGGGTTAAGTTAGTTAGTTTTAGAAGAAAAAAATCGTGTGCGGAAAGGAACGGCAAAAAGTTATTTCAAATTCTTTAAGAACGGGTCACCACCACACTATATTTTGATGGAATTGATATTTCAAAATTAATCCGCAACTGGTGGGATGACCCGATGATCAACACAACCCCCAATGAATTCGAATGAAGAGCGTATGTTAGAGAATGAATATTTGAATCCTGATGTACGTGGGAAGGAGCCCTTAGTGGAGGAAGATAATGATAGTGTTGAGGAGGTAGATAGACGTCCATCTATTTCCTCACGCGGCAATAAAAGAGGTAAATCATATGTGAGATCAACTGTAGAACAAGAGAAAAAAAGGTTGTATGAACTTTTTTCAAATCACTATGCAGCCCGTCGAAGTGATGCAGCTTCAGTGTACACATCACCCTCGGATCTATATAGCGTCCCAAATTGTGTTGGACGCATTACTAGTGTGGAAGGGCTACCTGAAGCTCACTTGTTTAATACAATGACTTACTTGGTTGAGCACCCAGATGCTCGAACATTTGTTATGTCATTGAATGACAAACAGCTCAAGAAATGGATGCAAAGTTTACATGGGTGACACTTGTTTATTTTTTATGATGTTGGATTGAACAATACTTTAATATGTGACACTTGTTCAAATGGATGCACAATGTGTGTAACAATACTTTATTTTATTATTTTCATGCTTTGGTTATGAAACAATTTATTTCTAGTTTGTTTACTTTCATGCATTATGTTTTCATGCATTATGTTTTACTTATTTTTTAATTATTGTAGAATGAGTCATCAACCTCCACATATATTTTATAGCGATGAAGAAATTTTCGATGACTTGGTATTATTACTCATGTTGGATATATTGGATAAGTTGGATGAATTAAAAACCCAACCCCAAGAAGAGGAGTGCGCACTTCAATTTTGAGAGGTGCGGAGTATGTGCAGGAGTTAATACATAGTCATGTACGATGCTACGAGAACTTGCGTATGGAGCCAAGTCTATTCCTTAGATTATGCACCGATCTTTGGAGACTTGGCTTAGAAGACCAAAATATATTTGTGGATGAAGCAATTGTAATGTTCTTATATACACTTTGTCATAATGAACAAGTGAGAGTGGTTACGAAGCGCTATCAACACTCCACTCAAACGTGCCACAAGTGATTCAAGTTGACACTTACAGCGGTTCTTAGGTTGGGGACAAAAATTATCAAACCTCGAGAACCTCGAACTGTTCAACCTGAAATTGAAGGGCATCCTAGGTGGTTCTCTTATTTTAAGGTAAAATCCTTTTCTAGTCCTTATGTATAATTCCATAGGGTTTGTCTAACATTTGATCAATCAGTTTGTAGAATTGCATAGGGGCGATAGACGGGACACATATATCGGCATTCGTTCCCGCAAATAAGGCATCTTTATATCGGGGCCATAAATGAACCATTACACAAAATGTAATGGCAGCATGCACTCACAACATGTTATTCACCTACGTAAAGAGTGGTTGGGAGGGAAGCGCGAATGATGCGCGTATTTTCAGCCACACTATTTATTCTCCCAACTCAAATTTTCCCATGCCAATAGGAGGTAAATTTAACTCAACGTAATCACTTCCTTAGTGTTGATTTGATTTTAATAGAAATTTTTCTTAGCTTTTGTTAGATGAATTCTACGTGGTTGATGCGGGATATTCGAACGTATTTGGATTTTTTGCACCTTATCGTGGTAAAAGATACCATAGATCCGATTATCGTAGGCGAGGCCCCTCAACAAAAAGAGAATTGTTCAATCAACGACATTCCTCTGTTCGGAACGTAATCGAACGATGCTTTGGACTATTGAAAGCATGTTTTCCGATATTAAAGATGATGCCGAATTACCCGCTAGCAAGACAAAATAATATCGTATTGGCGTGTTGTACAATTTATAACTTCATTATTAAATATCGTAATTCGAATGAATTAATCGATATTTGGAACAATGAAGAAGTTATTATTGATGATCAAGAACAATCTTCACCCCTATTGAATCATCAGTAGGTGAATCTTCTTCAACTCAAAATGTTATGCATGACATTCAGGAAGGGATTGCAAATCAGCTTTGGGCACATCGACGCTGATTGCCCTTCCATATTTTAATTAGGTTTAAACATATAAATAGAATTATATGTCTTGGACTTGTAATAGACTTAATTGCTACTTAGATTTATTTTTGATAGTGTATGTTACCAACAATATACTAATTTTAGTTTCATTTAATAGTATGGCAGCTTCTTCATCCCGAATAAGCGAAATGTATTTGAGATATCAAAACAATGAATGTTTTTGCAATTTGCGAGCCGTGGTACGAATAAGTGAAAGTAAGAAAAATCCCGGTCGATTATATGCGGCTTACATAAATAGAGGCAAAATTGACATTCCCAGTTGTCAATTCTTTCGATCGATCACTCCCATTGCAACGACAATACGCGATGAGGAAGAAGAAGTAAACCAAAGAAGTAGGGACCTCTTTTTACTTGGGGCAAAAATGGTCAAGCTCCTTGACATGGGTTGCAAGGGGTTGATAGTACTTGTTTTCATTGCAATAATTTTTTTGTTTAAATATGTTAGATAACAATAATGATGTAAACCTAAATACTTTATTGGACTACTAATGTAATTTGACTACTTTATCTTATTATTTGATTAACTTTAGTTTTATATCGGCGGGGAATTGGAGGCGATAACCAATCAATGGTTATACGCACTTTCCTCCTAAGGTCGTAAAGTAATGTTGCCCATTATCAGTTATGGTTTTATATAAATGCGTGGTTGTGCTTATATTTCATTGTTTGGTTGCGCTTATATAAATGTGTGGTTGTGTTTATATTTCATTGTTTGGTTGTTCTTATATAAATGTGTGGTTGTTTCATTATTTAGTTGTGCTTATATAAATGCGTTGTTGATTTTATACTTTGGTTGTTTTAAGATAATGGGCAAACTTTATTTTGGTGGACTATGAATTGGAGGCGATCACCAATTAATGGTGATACGCATTTTTCTTCATTGTCCTACATTTTTACCATCATAATTGATGTCGTGAGGATTGTTGATGGACAAGATTAAAAAATAAAAAATAGTTGATTTTTTCATCCTATTCCATCAACGATCGTCACTGACAATAATATTGTTGATGGTGCTTGGCTGCTGGGTTGTAACTATTATGCAATGCTTATCGGTGAGTGTATAAAAAAAAAGAAACGTAGCAATGCTTGATGCCGGCCGACGTTTTCCGATTGACAACTTTCATTGGCTCATCGACCTCCATGACATGTCCTTGGTTCCGCAGGCGAATGCAGTAACATATGTCATTGTCTTTGATACTTAATAAAATATATGTCATTGTCTTTGATACTTAAAAAACCTTATCATTTGTATCGCGCTATTCATAGCAGTTTTGCTCTCCTTTTAGATGTAGATACTAACTTCATTTACTTATTGTGTGAATTGATACTTCATTTGTGTGAATGGATCAATACCATTGTGTGTGAATTGATACTTCATTTACTTTGATGCCATGGATCAGTGCTCAATTATGTGCAATTATTAACTATGTGTAAAGTGAGGTTAAGTAAAATTTTGTGCTTTTAAAGTCATCACTTAAAACCATCACTTAAAGTCATTTAATAGGGCTCATCATCCTTAAACAAAGCTAAGTAAAATTTTAATTTTAAAGTATCACTTAAAACCCTCAACTAATTAAAGCCATTTGAGATGACACATCCTTAAAACAAAATGGTAAGAGGGAGAGCAAAAGAGACCACGTAATGGTAAGAGGGAGAGTACAAGAGACCATGTAATGATAAGAGGGAGAGCAAAAGAGACCACGTAACGTGGACATCTTGCACACCAGTGCTTGTGCGCGGTGGTTAATGCGAAACTTCAAATAAATAAAGGAGAGGAGAGCTTGTGGATGCCAACAGAGGATCTCTTGGGAAGACTTGTCCTACGGATGATCGAGAGATGTGCTTATGTTTATTAACTAATTAATATTATTTACAAATATTTTTTAAAATTATTTATAAATTAAAAAATATAATAAAATATATTTTAATGATTTTTATACCCTAATTAAATAATATTCATAATATTTTTATTAACTAATAATTATTATTCATATATTTTTTAAATTTCAGTTAATGATATCAAATTAAATAAATTATAATAAAATAATATAACTAAATAAACTGAAACTAAAATTATGTTTGATAAACAAACACAGTTTCAATTTTCGTCCTGAAAACTGTCAACGAAATTAACACAAAACAAATAAGTTTTCGCTGGTTTCATTTCGCGAAAAATGAAATTTAGACATGCCAAACAAACGCGTTTTCGCCAAATAAAAAAATCGAAACCAAAATTCCGAAATTTTAAAATCCATTTCGGTTTTCACGAAATGAAAAGTCAAAAAAATATTTTCGCAAACAAACGCGCCCTTAGTATTCTGGACAACACATTGAGTAGAGATTTTATTTTCTTTAGAATTCTGGGTGTTGATTCTAATTTTGTTTAGATTAGGAGGTGGGAGGTTAAGATTCATTTTATTGACTAAAGGAAGCCTAGAGGAGGAGTCAAGAGGAAGGTCTCTAGAAAAACCAATAGGAGCATGAGAGAGGCATACCTCAGCTTGGGGACTTCGCTCTTTTTCAGGTTGTAGATCAAACTCGACACCTATGCTCAGGTCCCACTACTAGAAATTAGGTCTTCAGCAACGGCTATCAACAACGGCCGCTCAAGCCGTTCCTATTTGCAACGGCATTCTTACGGCCGCCCGAGCCGTTACAGATATTTGTATCTGCAACGGCGTTCTAACGGAAACCCGAGCCGTTGCGGATTATTTTAATTATCAGCAACGGCTTTCTGACGGAAAGGCGAGCCGTTGCTGATATTTTAATTATCAGCAACGGCTTGCTAACGGATAAGTGAGCCGTTGCTGATGAAAACTTATCAGCAACGGCTTTCTAACGGGCGAGTGAGCCGTTGTTGATAAGTTTATATAGGGCACGCTCTCGCGCCCGACCCTTCTTCCTCCCGCTGCTGCCGCCGCCGCTCCTGCCGACTCCTCTCGCCGCTGCGGCCGACGACGCCGACGACGCCTCTTCCTCCTCCCGCTGCTGCCGACTTGTTCAGGTATGTTGATCGGCCTGCCGTCTCTTCCCTGCGGCCGGCGGGAATCAATCCGACTGAAACCCTATTTCTAGGGTTTCGGTCGGCGGCGGTCGGCCGATGGCCGCCGCCAGACCTTCTACAGTGGCCGGACACACTGTCCGGCCACTGTACGCCGGCGCCGGAGGGTGGACTCCGGCGCCGGAATTTATAATTATATATATATTTTATATTGTTTGATAATTGTTAATTAATTGTTTTATAATTGTTAATTAATTGTTTAGATTAATTATTTAATTTGTTAGATTAATTATTAGGGTTTAGATTAATTTTGGACGCGCGCCGGAATCGTCCAATTCGGACTCGCGCCGGAATCGTCCACTTCGGACGCGCGCCGGAATCGTCCACTTCGGACGCGCGCCGGAATCGTCCAATTCGGACGCGCGCCGAAATCGTCCAATATGGACTCGAACTGTCTCGAAACATTGAGAAAATAATCATCCATCCGACGAGTTGATATGTTTCACGTACGCATTGACGAATCGGATATGATTTAGCAAAACCTTAGATCCGTTCGGGAATTGTATGTTCATGTAAAAGAAGTAGATGATCTTTTATACGACGTACAATTCTTGAATTGTCCCTGATTGGACAATTTGGGAATATAGTTATTTGTACTGCACTTACGTTTTTATTTTAACTGTTAACTAATTATTCTAAAATTCGGCAACATCTCTCTTGTTCTCCGATACGCGCCCAGATGATATGCGTATTCGGAGAACTGTAGGGAGATGCTGTCGAAATTTAGAATAATTAGTTAACAGTTAAAATAAAAACGTAAGTGTAGTACGAATAACATAAATTCCGAATGGAATAGGACAATCTCACCTAAAGACATTAACCAAAGAAATTGTCATTGATTGACAGAATCATGTCGGCTGATCGAAGTTGGATGTACCGACGTCTTAATCGTGGAGCTTTAACGAATGAGTTTCGATTAGGCGTAACGTACTTCCTAAATTTCGCCTATTCGAATCGGAATTTCGTTAGCATGGGTAATCAAATCCGATGTCCGTGCCGCATTTGTTCAAATGGACGATTTTTGGATCGGGAGACTGTCACTCTGCATCTATATAGCAAAGGATTTGCACCAAGATATTTTCTATGGACTTGTCACGGGGAGTCACGCGAAGTCGGGACGTCGAGCAATCCTGTCGTTCAGACATATGGTGAATCTTCCTCTGCTGGTGCTTCTTCATCCGGTCAATGTAATCCCTATAGAACTATGATACTTGATAGTCTTGGGGGTCAATTCCGCCTGAATGATAATGTTGATCGGCCAGTTCTTCAGACATCAGTCCCACCAAATACTACAGTGGTTGATATCACAGAAGTAGGGGCTGCGGTAGAGATTGAATTACCGAATAAAGAAGCTGCAGAATTTTACGAGATGTTGAAAGCTGCCGATGAACCTTTGTATGAGAATTGTCCTAAATACACTAGGTTTTCAGCAATGACACAGCTCTTAAACATCAAGGCCGATTGTAATATCAGCGGAGTTGCGTATGATCGGATTGCTGGATTGATTAATGGAATGCTGCCTACTGATAACAAGTTTGAGCCTACTTTTTATAAGACTAAAAAGCTAATGAGAAAATTGGGGCTTGGGTACGAAAAAATACACGCGTGCCAAAATAACTGCATTTTATATTATAAAGAAAATATGCAGTTGGATAAATGCCCTGTATGTCAACACCCTCGTTACAAGGAGAAGAAATCGGTCCGACAGAAAAATATCCCGTTTAAGGTGCTTCGGTATTTTCCACTAACACCGAGGCTTCAAAGATTATTCATGTCGGAAAAGATAGCCCCCTACATGAGTTGGCATGCAAGAAGTCGTGATGATACAGTAATGACTCATCCATCTGACAGTGAAGCATGGAAACATTTGGATACATGTTATCCTTCATTTGCTAGGGATACTAGAAATATCATATTGGGATTGTGCACAGATGGTTTTAATCCGTTTGGACATTCTGCAACTCCTTATTCAGTTTGGCCAGTGCTGCTGACAGATTATAATTTGCCACCGTCAATGTGCATGAAAGATGAATTTATTTATCTTTCGATGATTATTCCGGGTCCTAAGGGTCCGCGAAAAGAAATTGACATATTTCTCAGACCCTTGATAGATGAATTGAAAACATTGTGGACTGAGGGAGCTGTCACTTATGATTGTCATCGGAAGCAAAACTTCAATTTAAAGGCCGCGGTCTTGTGGACAATCAATGATTTCCCGGCGTACGGCATGTTGTCGGGTTGGAGCACTCACGGCCAACTCTCTTGCCCGTATTGTATGGAACACTCTAAATCAATCAGTCTTCAGAACGGACGAAAAATCTCATTCTTTGATTGTCATCGTCGATTCCTATCGGTTAATCACCAGTATCGAAGGAATCGTAATAAATTTACTAAGGGCAGAGTCGAAAGAGATGGGCCACCACCGATGTTGTCTGGTGAACAAATGTTAGCACGTGTTTCAGCACTTCCAGATATAGTATTTGGTCGCAATGAAAGAGTGTCAGGTTTTGGCCAAACACACAACTGGGTGAAAAAAAGTATCTTTTAGGAATTGCCCTATTGGAGTTCATTATTGATTCGACATAATTTAGATGTCATGCACATTGAAAAAAATGTGTTTGATAATATTTTCAACACTTTGATGGATATTTCTGGAAAAACTAAAGATAATGTCAAAGCCCGACATGATCTGAAAATACTTTGTAAAAGACCAGAGTTGGAGTTACAAGAGGTCAACGGACGATATCTGAAACCGAAGGCCCTATATGTGTTAAATAAACAACAGATCAAAGATGTTTGTCAATGGGTAAAAGAACTCCTGTGGATCCGAGTATAGAACTTCCTCATCGTTATGAACCGGAGAGTTGGGACGATCACTGAACGGGCGCCTTCAACGAGGATTTCGGCGTTGCACTCTAATCCACGGACAGCAAGCCGACTCCGGAAGATCAGTATCAACCTTTAAAGAAGCATTGTTAGCTAATGAATCCGAAGGGACTCGGGGGTTATCCGAATGAGAAAAATACATCGAAGAGATGTCCTTAGCATCAGAAATATCATAAGATTTTTCACGCAGCAAAGAGCAAGAGCTTTCATTGTGACCATAAAACCGCATTGAAAACAAACTTCAGGGAGGTTTTCATAAATGATTGGTTGAAAGAAATCATTTCCAGGTTCACCAACCGAGATGCCTTGCCGAAGAGGACAAGCAAGATCAATTTGAACACACACCCGAATGTATCTTCCTCGTTTAATAAGGGTAAAATGATTGTCAATATGAAGAACTGTGTCAATGCAGGTAGCAATAGAAGAGATCGAATCAACGTTCTAGAATTCAAGCGAAAGCGACTAAAGCCAGATCCAAACTAGAGCAAACGAAAAAGATTCCTCCCAAGGTTTGAAAAAAGGTTTCCAGTAAACCAACCTAATGATATCTTCACGAAAAGAACAAGGTCCTCCAATGAGGACCAAATTCGCTTGCTCAGTCGAAATAAAACGAAACACAAAAGAGTTTCCGTCCAAGTCAAGAACCGATTGAAAATCATAGCATGACCACAATCGAGAAGCCCAAGCTTTAATGGCAACTAAAGAATGCAATTTATTTAAAAATTTCACAATCAAGGCAGCTTCCCAAGGTTGCCGCCAAGAACTAATTTGTTTTTGAGAAAAACAAACACGGTCTGTAGTAGAAGCTTGAATCCGACAAAAAGTCAATGAAAAAGATGACTAAAGGGAGTTTAGAGCTGAAGCTTTAAGGATTTGCGCCCAAGATCGAGGCGGAGCCCGATCTTGAGCAAAGTCCTTAAGATCAGAAGGGATTACCTGAGGAGACGAAGAAACCTTTGCAGAAACAGAACGTTGGCTCCGAAGGAAGAACGTTTGAGACTGTTGGAGATCAATGAAGGAAGAACGTTTTTCTTTACCAGAGATCGGCGCCGAAGTGATAGCTTGAGCCTATTGGCTCGAACCAGTACTAAAAGAACCATCAACATGTGAACCAAGGACAGTAGGCACCGACTCCAAGAGCTGATCTCCAACCGGAGGACGCTGAGGCGGCGGCTTCTGTGATGAAGGGAACGGAAGCGAAAAAGGGGAGACAGCGCTCCGGGTGTGCATGCTGCGTTAGGGCATCAATAAATCCCTTAAAAGGGCAATCCAAGCCCTAACGCGTGTGTTGCACGTAGAGCACGCACCCCAAACTGGCTGAAACAAGACGCCTTTGGAGTCTTGATTTCAAACAGCGATTCGGAGTCTTGAATCGCCTCAATTTTTTAATTTAAGTTTGACTATCACAAAAAATGACAGAAGACTAAATAATTTTTTTTAGTATATTGAATATAATATCAATATTATCTCTTTCCACTTCAAACACCAAACAAGTAGGAATTAAAATTCACACCATATTCCATTATCATTTATGTTGTGAAACAAATAGGTCTAGGATCATTAATTTTGAATGTTAATTTTAAAAGCTCTATAATTTGAATTTTGGTACTGAAAATAAAAACCAAGTTGTTTTGTTTAGTAAATCATTTTGTTTAAGTTTCTGAAAATGTATGTTGGAGAGCCCACATAATATATTAATATAGCAACTTTGTTCCATCTAAATAGTCAAAGTATGCCAAAATTAGATTATTCTCCTCATTTATATGTTCACTACAACTTTTCCATACCGACTCCACAAACCAATATGAAATAATAAAAATCCAGAGCATCATCTTGTGCATCAACAAAATGTCATAAATGAATTGACCCAGATGATATCACAGCAACCAACCTTCAGCTAGCACTTCAAACCATGCATCAAAATTTGGAAATAAGTTTGAAGAACCATTTCCAAACACAAAATCCAACACCAGTACTGGATCCTAAATTTAATTTGTGAGAAATCAACACTCAGGTTGGCCATGTTAATTTTCACCTGATTCAGTCGGATATTATATACAAATCAACTAATTAAACTCCAAACCCAATCTAATCAAATCGTGAATGATCCATGATACATCAGCAAAGAGATTATACTTTATTAATTAGGTTTTGGTACATCTTGAGTGCTCTGTGCTCATAGGAATAGTTTATGGTTTTCTTTTTAAGCTTATAATTATTGAGCACCAACATGTGGACAAACTAATGAGTTCTCTTTAAATTAATAACATTTGGTTTGTGGCTTGGAGGACATCTACGTCCTACAGATAACTAAACAAAATAATTGAGCAATTTTTAACGCATATAATAATTAGGATGCTTGGACTTATCAAAAGATCAATAGCAAATATAATTATTTTATTTTTCTTCAACATGAAATCACAAGATGTACACCTCTGAGAGTACTAGTATATATTTTCAAGATCATACACCCTTCTTATCAATGTAAATAAAAGACCAGAAACGCCTCAACTACAGGCATGTACGTAAGCAAGTAGTAGGGCAGCCCTTTTCCCTGAAACAAATGAGGACTTCAACTCAAATATGACCCTTATAATACGAATAAAACTTGTATGAGCGCCTGCTCATACAAGTTTATATGAGCAGGCCGCTCATCTTCCGCCACCTCATCCATTACGCATCTTGAAATACGGCCTTCAGTTTAACTGCCGTAGACACTGGCATCAACTTTAGCACTCTGGAGTGAGAGAGTGATCTCTGCTGTAGTCCTGACAATAGTTGTAGACCATGTGGTTCCTCTGCGCCCACTGCATTGCGGCGTACTGCCGCGGGCTGAGGCCGCGGCCCGTAGGCGAGGAGGGCACCGGCCGACAGCTCGACGGCGCGAACGGCGAGCACCCGCCGATCTTGAAGTTAGTGAACCTAGCAATGAATGGTTGGTACATGTAGTCAGCCTTGTATTTGCCGTTCTCCGTGGCCCAGGAAGATGCATCCCAGATCGAGCCATACATCCACATTGGTCGAACTGGGAACGTCGATTCGAACTTTCTTGCATATCTTCTTATTGGGATGTCATCAACAAAGAATCTGCAGGAATGATGTTCATTTTCTTGTTAACTTGAATTTTATATTGTCTAATCATGTTGTAGAAATATTAGTAAACCTATCTTTTGGACTTTGAAAAAAACATTTAATAGTAAACCTATCGTCACTCATATTGACTTAAAAAAGTACATTCCATCATTGGGGTGTATCATCATGTGTCTGCCACTCTGAACCTTCCATATCCTGTTAACCTTACCATCCATAAGCCATTTCTACTTTAGTTTGATAGAGAAAGGTACATTAAAACTAATAATTAATATACATGAAATTAATTAACAAATAAAACCCATGGAAAAGTGATGTGAGCGCGCATGCAGTGACTCCTCAGCCATGTCCTTTTCTTTAATGATCATAACTCATCATCGATCAACAAATGCAAGGAATTCCCTGGCCTATCACAGGCATACACTAGATATGCATGATAACATCCTATCTTAATCTTATATATTCAAGATGCATGGCTGTACTGAGCTGCTATTTTTTTAGTCTCAAAAAGAACACAAGCACTTACATGATCTCATCAGGGTTCCAGAGAATGGCATAATGGTGGTAGCTTGCAGTCGGGTCGAACCAGAGGTGGAACCTCATCTCCCGGCCGATGATCCGGCCGTCGCCGCTCCCCCGGATGTACACGTTTGTTTGCAGAGTGTACGGCTTCCCGGGAGTCGTCCCGAGAAACTCGATGTCCACCTCGTCGTGGAACCCAGGATGAGCTTGATTGTTAGACAACTACAGGTACAAGTACAACGTCCAATATGCATAAGAATTAATTATTGTATGAAAAGTTCATGATTGATCGAGTTAGATGAAAGACTAGTGAAGGATTATCCAATGCATGCATGCACGTACATAGAAAGCAGTGTTCACTCCGGCAGTGTAGCCACTTTGGAGCTTGATGGAAGCTCCAAAGTAGCCATTGCGGTATGGCCGGTTGGACTTGAATCCGCTTCCTGCATTGACCACCGTAGCTAGCTCTCAGGTGAAGAGAAAGAGAGAAGAAGAGATCAACAGGAAGAAGAAAGAGGAAGTGGAAGCACCTGAGTTCCGGTCAAGCCAGATTGTCACCGAGGATTGATCTTGGGAGACGGATTGGTGCTGCGGGCCCCAGAGGTTATTGTAGCCTCTGGAGAAGCTCAATGACCTAACCCTAGAGCTTGGGTAGAAGCCCGGAGAGGGCTGGGCATTGATGGAGTGGAAGAAGAGCAGGACAAGGAGTTGGATGAGAAGAGCCATATTGAGAGGAACAAATCTCAATCCAAGAATTAAGGAAAGGAGAAATGGCATATGGTTTGTGATGGAGTGGATGCTAGTAGCTAGTACACTTGGTCTATATATAGGGACGTTGTTCGTAGCCCACCCCCTATAATTAATAGGGGGGAGTGTTTAATTAGGAGGTTGTTGGGTGTGACTTCCGAATTTGATCGGATTACATATCAAGAGCAATTTAATTATGGCTATACGTACGTATCATTAATCTAGGTTAATTAAGAGAAAGCAACGTAGATTCTTTGACAATGCTTTTAAATCTAGTTGGAGATTCGAATTAGATGAGTCATCTGGTTGTGTTGGTTCTTGATATTGGATTTGAATGACTCTTCAACAGTTCCATCTTGAACCAAAATTCAATTGATTTGCAGTCAAACTGGCCAGTTAAGTATCTTCCAAGAAGAAAAATAATGTTTGAACACTAGTTTTTTTGTTCTTGCTCGAAGTCGGAGGTGAGCCTCCTCGTCTACCGATTCAGCGCAGCTCCAGTGGTGATCTGCAAAGACACTATGACGCTCGAGAATTCCATGTGGTGTGAATGAAATTAGAACAATGAGTACGGATTGGACTAGCACTTAGGATCCAACACTACTAGAAATTGATCGAGTCTTCAGCAACGGCTATCAGCAACGGCTATCAGCAACGGCCGCTCAAGCCGTTGCAGATATGTTGTATCTACAACGGCTTTCTAACGGACACGCGAGCCGTTGCTGATGAATTTAATTATCAGCAACGGCTTTCTAATGGACAAGTGAGCCGTTGCTGATGATAACTTATTAGGAACGGCTTTCTAACGGGCGAGTGAGTCGTTGCTGATAAGTTTATATAAGTCGCAAATCGCGCCCGACCCTTCTTCCTCCCGCTGCTGCCGCCGCCGCCTCCTCCTCCCGCCTCTCGCCGCCGCTGCCGACGCCGAGCTGCCGCTGCCGACGCTGCCGTCCGTCCTCGACCGCCGATTTCAGGTATTCATCGTCATCCGGCCGTCTCTTCCCGTTGCGGCCGACGGGAAATTCGACCGAAACCCTATTTTTAGGGTTTCGGTCGGCGGCGGTCGGCCGATGGCCGCCGTCGGAGCTTTTACAGTGTCCGGACACTCTGTCCGGACACTCTGTCCGGACACTGTATGCCGGCGCCGGATTCCATCGGACTCCGGCGCCAGAAATAGCAGATTTATTTATTTTTTATTTTTTTTATATGTTAATTAATTATTTAGATTAATTGTTTAATTTGTTAGATTAATTTTTAGTGTTTAGATTAATTTCGAAATTGTCCACTTCGGCAATGTGCCGGGATCGTCCACTTCGGACGCGCGCCTCCTGTTGCTGATCCTCCTGTTGCTGATCCTCATGCCGATGATACTACCGAGGCTAGTACATCCAGACGCAGGCGGCCACGTGGGTCGAACAGGTGGCAGCCTCCACCAGCCACAGAGTCACGTAGATTGATTAGCGTGATTGGGGAGCGGTAATATATCATGAATTATGAATCATTACAAATTCATTATATCATAATATAATATTAAAATTTATTTTTGTTGTGCAGGTTCGAGCAAGAAGAAGTGCCGAGGAGCATTTCTTCTACTATTTGACGATACATGCATGGGGCATGGCCTACGTGGTCTCACGTTCCTAGCGAGCACGTCGACATGTTATGGCGCGAGTTTGAGGCGCGTATTATTATTTTTTTTACATGCATGAAGATTAATATTGGTACTGATATTATTATTTTGTAGGCTCGCTATACATGGGCCGAGGACCAAAGGCCTTTCATTTACGCTGCCTGGGAGGCTATTTCCTGGGCAAGGTACAACGGGCAGCTAGGGCAGGCTCGATCCCAGGCGATGGCTCGAGCTGGGACCACTAACATCGCGGAGACTCGGGGATACGGCCCCGATTGGATTACTCCGGATATATGGGACCAGCTCGTGGGAATATGGTCGACGGATCGATGGCAGGAGGTTTCTCGGAATGCGGCTAGAAATCGCATGTCGGGGGGAGCAGCGCGTCACACCGGCGGCTCTATTGCATTTGCAGTGCACGCGAACCGTATGATAAGTATATCTTGTAATTATATATTTTATTTGTTACTATGTGTACTAATTAATGTATTTGTTTTGTAAATGTAGACGACGGTGTCGGATGACGGGACTGTCCAGCGACCCTCCCCGATGGCGGTGTTTGAGCGGACTCACCGTCGAGCACATGGGACGGGGAAGTACATCGACAACCGCGCTGCATACATTATGGTAACTATATATTTGTTTAAATTATTCATTATATATTTATAATTTAAGTTTTATGATAAATATTAAACAAAAAATCAAACTCGAGTAGGAGACCTACAGCCAGACGGTGGTGCAGCGCGGGGGTACCCTCGAGGACTTTGACGCAGCAACGTGGGTCGAGGACGCAGGTGGCTGGGACCATGGCCGCGTATATGGCTTCACAGATAGTGGTCATGCGCGAGCCGTACTAGGGCCACTTGGGACACCGACCCCTCCGGTCGCTGGTGAGCGGCCGTCCACCTCTAGATCCAGTTATGATCATAGTAGCAGAATAAGGACTCTAGAGGACACGATCGCGCGTCAGACTGAGATAATGGAGCGCCAGAGTCAGATGATGGCGGATATACAAGCTATGCTACGCAACATGTCAGGTCATCCCGAAGCAGGCATCTCTTCGGCATCATCTAATCCATCGTCCTCGAGTCAGTCCACGCCGGTGTACACTCAAGCACTCCAGACCCCGCCATATGATCCAGACCATCCTCCATCGTCATCTTGAGATTTTTTTTATATTGATTTTGTTACTGAGATATTGGACTTGTTTAATTTATTTTGTTTGGATATTGATACTTCAATTTTGCATTTGAATAGTTTTTATACTATTGTGGATAATTATCAATATAAATATAATTGTTTTGATGTATATCTTGGTGTATTTGTGATGTGTGAATGAATGTGTGTATGAGTGTATGGGTGTGTGAGTTATGTATCAGATAATGTATCAATGGAAATTTTAAATTTTAAATTTTAAATTTTTTCGTTACCAGGTTCACATCATCAGCAACGACTTTCCCACGGTCGTCCATGGGAAAGCCGTTGCTAAAAGTGTATCGAAAGCCGTTGCTGATGACCTACAGCAACGGCTTAGCGACGGGATTTTACTAACGGAGTTGCTACGGACTCAGCAGCCGTTGCTATTAATGTTATCCACAATGGCTCCGGGTCCGTGGTAAAACCATTGCTGATAATATTTTTAGCAACGGCCCGAGCGGCCGTTGCTGATCCGTTGCTAAGTTATCAGCAACGCGATTTTCTGCCACGGCTCCATTGCAACGGCTCGGCCATTGCTGATGCCCATTTTTCTAGTAGTGCAACCGGATCAGGCCCATGAAGCGCCCACACTCATGAACCAGACTCAAGTCGGGCTAGACGACTTAGCCCGGGGGCTCCACCCGGCCATACAAGGACACTCACGTCCTCATTAATTACGAGAAATTCGATAATTACGAACCCGACATCTCCATGATCAGCCTCGACCCATTCTAAGCAACATCTCTATGAGATTAACGGATAACATCATCATCAGACATCCCTCATCCCACACTGTATACAGACATGACGCACCCCGGGTACATGCACCATATTTGAATTTCTATTACCTCCACCTAGAACTCATTCTTACTTGAGCGTCAGAGTGTCTTTTGCGGGTCCGGTGGTGACCTACAAAGACACTCCGATGCTCAAGTTAGAGAGAATTCCATGTGGTGTGTATGAAACTAGAACAAAGAGTATACATGTTGTACGTCGTGTCTGTTTTATGAGGCATGTCTGGGTATTCGATGAGGATATCTTATGGAATTCTGGGAATGCGCCTCAAATAGGTTGATTGTTATCCCCTAGATTGCGAATTTATTACTATCGAATTCTTAGTGATAAATGCACAATGTTAATATCCTTGTATGGCTGGATGGAACCCCCAGACCAAGTCTTAACTCATTCGTTCTAGGTTTGGTTCATGACCTGGGTTGTTTCTGGGTCAGAGAGCCGGTCCAGTCCAGTTTTCACTTGTTCAAGGCCACATCGATCCCGGGAAATAAAGATATCTTCCTGTCTTCGATTGGTCAGACAGTGACCTTGCTTTGAGTATTGAGTTCTTAAAGATAGAGTTGGAGTTTGATATTGTAACTTGGCTCAAGACAATATCTTAAGTACTCTGTTGAAGCATCATTCATGAAATGGGCGAACAAGCTGATATATACAAAGGATATTATAGTTTGATTAATGCAACCTTTCATTATTATTAAAAGTCTACCCAAACGTACTACATTTGATGATCAAGTCGCAAATGGTGCCAAAATCGCGAGTGTACATGC
Source organism: Canna indica (assembly GCA_034359265.1). NCBI lineage: Eukaryota > Viridiplantae > Streptophyta > Magnoliopsida > Zingiberales > Cannaceae > Canna > Canna indica. Next base: position 18,764,819 of record CP136894.1, read on the forward strand.
ATGTTCGATCAACATCATCAGCCAGGCCTCAGTTTTGATTGTTTCTTATGGCTAATAAGTGCTTGAACATGGAGTCGAAAGCCAGATATATGAAGCTACTTAATTAGCTTTTCTGGCACCAGTTTCGATCTGCTCTCCCAACTGGATGCAATCACCTGAACATAAATGGCAAATTAATGGCTGCAGAAGTCCCCAAGTATAATACTATTTGCTCCCTGATTGAATGAGTTGGCAATCTTGCATCCATAACTGCGAATTGTACTCTCCATTTGAGTCTTTCAGACACTTTTACAGACAGTTGGTGTGCGCCTCCATGAGAATTTGTAAGCATAATAATTGATTTCTTGGCTTCTTTCTCCCAATCCAACTGTGAGTAATCATGCATGATTGTTTTCTTCGTGTTAGAGTGAGGATGTATAATCACTCTCAACTACAAAGCAAATAATTCATAGACTGTATCTCAACTACGAAGCAAATACATAGCAACATTCAATTAAGGTTAATCCAATTCTTCTTTAGTACTTATATTGATTATCTAGCTAGAAGATCCCAAAATTACACACCAAAATTTGGTTTTGGTCTCTACCTTATCGTCAAATTATGTCAAACTCCACCATCCATTGATGACGATATAATAGTTAACCAAAAATAATATGCATATCAATCAACTATAATTTGACAAGTGGCATATTATACTTAGCAATGCACATCAACAATTTTTATATGTTTCATATTTAGAATTAGGATCATTTTCACTAATTATAAGTGGACTGGACTATTACTTTGGGCTCAATCGAATCAAGATCCGATTACGCCCACACTCATGAACCAGACTCAAGTCAAGCTAATTTCAACTTAGCTCGGGGGAGAAGCCCCCGGCCATACAAGGATACACATGTCCTTCATTAATTATCAGGGATTCAACAGTAATGAACCCGACATCTCCGGGATAAACCTTAACTCATTCCGGGTCCATCCTCGTGAGATTTAGGGAGACATCATCACCCAGAGACATTCCTAACTAGCACTATAAACAGACACAACACACATCAGGTATACTTTCGATTCCAATTCTATACCTACTATTTGGAATTCCTTCTTACTTGAGCGTCGAAATATCTTTGTAGGTCTCCCCATCGGAGCAGCGCCAGACCAGGAGACATATGGACCCGCATCACCCCGACTTCAGACAAGAACATTTGGCGTCCACCATGGGACCGAGTAAATCTTATCTGCCCCATCATGGCAGGCACCCGGAGTTAGGCAAACGTCGTTGCATATAGGCAGCAACCTAGCAACAACATTCCCCTGCTGCCTAGAGACGCTAACATGACGAGGAGTGACGCTCTGTTGCCCGCCAACCCAACAATAGAAGAGCTACGACACTTGATCGACTACCTCAGGCGCAGCACTTAACCAAGCACGAGCATCGCCGCTTGGAACATGATGAAGACAGTCATCTCGAAAAAATGGGAGGTCGACCTCTGCAATTCGACACGAGGTCTCCTACATGCACCACCAAAGAGAAGAAGAAGGAACTAGGGCCATAGAGGTCGTTGCTCCCCCGTCGTCGACTCAGAACCTCTCGTTGAGCACATCATGACAATCTGTCTCCCCAACTTCAAACTGCCAACCACTCTTTAACCTTACAACAACACGAGTGATCCGACCACCCACCTGACGATGTTTAGGTTGATGATGCTCCTCAACGATGCAACCTGAGTCGAGCTTTCCCTATCTTTTTGGAAAAGGACGCACTACTATGGTTCTCCACCCTCCCACCTGGGTCCATTCACACCTTCTAGGAGCTCGCTAGAACCTTCACCAACCAGTTCTCATCATCTTGGATATACTCCAAGACCAAGGGCTCTCTTCACTACATCAAGCAATCCTCACCTTTTTTGGAAAAGGTTGCACTATTATGGTTCTCCACCCTCCCGCCAGGGTCAGTTCACACCTTCCAGCAGCTCTAGAATGCCTTCACCAACCAATTCTCCTCATCTCAGATCTACTCTAAGACTGAGGACTCTCTTTACTACAACAAGCAAGGACAACATGAGCCGCTAAGGCCTTTTCAAAAAGAACATGAGTCGCTAAGGGAGTACTTGAAAAGATTCCAACGATCTCGCGATAGGTATACCGCCCGAAGACGACAATTACTCTTACCCTGCACAAGACATCAATCCTTTTCAACCCCGAGCATGGTCCCTACCACAGCACCACTATTCATCGGCCACATACGCCACAATGTAGCCCAGCACCCTCAACGACCCCAAGCGTGATCCTTCCTTACCCACGAGCTTGGCTTGACCCCAAGCGTGGTCCTCTGTCTCAATCGTTGCCATCTTCGAGCCCAGAGCCCTCAACGACCCAAACTACGCTCCTCGCGAGTTTGGATCAACACCGAGTCTGGTCCTCGGCCCTAAATGCGGCCTCCAACTCTAAATGAGACTAGCTTGCTCTAAATGATCACGACCCCAAGCTTGGTCTTGTCTTACGCTCCCTGTGAGCTCGGCTTGACCCCCGACGTGGTCCTCGTCCCTAAATGTGGCCTTCGACTCTAAATGAGACTGACACACTCTAAATGAGCACAATGACCCAGAGTGTACTTCTCGCGAGCTCGGTTTAACATCGAGTCTGGTCCTTGGCCTCAAACGCCGTCAACCCTGGGCCCAGCGCCCTCAACGACCCAAAGCGCGTTCCTCGCGAACTCAATTTAACACTGAGTAAGGTCGACAGTCATCACCACTTCTGGGCCTCGCGCCCTCAACGACCCGAAGGGCGCTCTCCACGAGCTTAGTTCACACCGACTCTAGTCCTTGGCCCTAGGGCCACCACTCTTGGCCCTAGCGCCTCCACTCCCAAACTCGAACAAACTTCGAGGAAGATCGACAAACACCATAAAGGTAACCTCGGTCGTAACTCTACTTTTGACAGGGATCTAATCTAGACCCAAAAGTTTGTCCGCAACCTCGACGGCTGCCGACCAGTCAATATTGGCAAAATAGCCAACACGACGACACCAAACTCAAACAAAGAACGGGCCGATCTACGTACCTGGACAAAGTCGGTCGGCCATACAACATCGGCATCGCCCGACATACAGGCCAAAGGAAGGCCAAACATCACAATGAGAGTGCAAAAGCTACAAGAAAGAGTCATAACATAAATAAATATGCAATATATATATATATATATATATATATATATATATATATATATATATATATATATATATATATATATATATATATATATATATTCACAAAATCCGTAAAGGGTAGACATACATCCACAGATCTACATAAAGGAGATGTACAACCGAGAAACAAGTTACTGAAATATACAACAAGTTCAATCATATCTAATGCCACCGGTAGGAGGTAGAGGAGTTCAAACTCCAACAATGGCCCTAGTCACCTGTGATGGCTGGTCAAACTAGCCAGGAAATGTCGATGATAGAATGGGGGAGGCCAATGTAGAGAAAGAATGTGAACAATTGCGTAACTCCCGGAAGCTAGACAAGCGCTCAGGCACACTCTCTGAAACTCGAGGAAAGAGCTAGCAGAGTAAGACCCGCGGCACGAACCTACTAGTCCAACTACAGTAGGCCCCCACAAGACGCTCTCGATCACTCCCAACCAACCTCCCTTCACCTCCCTCATGAGCTCAGCGGTGCGAACCAACAAAATCCTCTAATCTACTCACTACTAGCCCAAGGTTGATTCCTGGAGAAACGAAAACTCGCAGCATCTCCCACTCCATGACAAGTCTTGCGTACGCAGAAAAAGAAGAAGCATGAGCTTAATTTTATAGACCCGAGAAAGGTCATCCCCCTAACGGCCATCAACCACTACCCCACTAACGGAGCCATATCCGTTAACCGACGGCATGCACTCAAGTACCTTGGAAACCGTCGGCCATATCTCCAAAATCATAATTACCCCATGTCAGAATTAAAAGCTAAACAGGCGGTGGGCAAACAAAAAGACACCCTCTCCTTCTCACAAATCGCCACATTAACTACAGAAATCGAAGAGTCGCGAGATGACGAAACCGATGCATATGAGGTTTCCTACGTACTCTAGCAAATTAGCCAAAGGAGTAACACAACGAATATTCATATGTCAACCCGAGGTCAGGAGCCAGCGCACTACTAGAGATTGACATGAAGTCCTCGGACTCCGACCAACACTACTAGAAATGTGTTAATCAGCAACAGCCGCTCAAGCCATTGCAATCACTAACTGTGTTCTTACGATCACTCGATCCATTGCAGATATGATATATCTGTAACGGCTTACTTACTACCACTCGGGCCATTTCTACCAAGTGGATGGCGCAGACATGGCGCACAAATGTTATAACTTATCAAACGACTTTACAAGGGCCGTTCCATCGTTGCTAATGAAATTATCATATTAGCAACGGCTTAATTACGGGTTCTCTATCTGTTGCTCTTTTGTCGATGGCGCGCTCGTGGCGTGAAAATAACATACTTATCAGCAAAGGTCGTGCGGCCGTTGCTGATGATATGTATTTATCTGCAATGGCTGTGCAAAGGCTGCGTAGCCGTTGCTGATGATATTATTTATCAGCAACGGCCTTCTAACGGATAAGTGAGTCATTGTTGATAAGTTTATTTAACTCAATAGCGATCGCGCCCGCCCCCCTTTCCTTGCTTCTGCTTCCATCTCTCTCGACGCCGCCGCCGACTCTTCTTCTCGCCGCCCGCCGACGCTGCTTCCCTACTTCCAAACTAGGTAAGCATACATCTTTCTCCTATTCTAGGGTCGATCGAAACCCTAGGTTTAGGGTTTCGATCGGCCGTCGGCCGCCGGACCATAATCCAGTGTCCAATGTCATGCCAAAACAGTACCATTTAGGGTTAAACCCTTTTTTTTTCTTTTATTAAATGTTTAGATTAATTAAATATTTTTATAGTTAATTTAGATGTTTAGATTGATTAAATGTTTAGGTAATTAATTTAGATGTTTAGATTAGATTAGATTAATTTAGATTAATTTAGATAAATGTTTAGATTAGATTAATTTAGATTATATTAATTTAGATTAATTTTATTGTTAATCTTTAGATTTAGATTAATTAGAATTGTCCACATTGGACTCGCGTCGGAATCGTCCACTTTGGACTCGGGTCGGAATCGTCCACTGTAGACTCGAACCAGCATCAAAAAATAATATAATATAATCATTCATCGGACGAGTTGATACATTTCACGTACGTATCAACGAGTCGGATATGATTTAGCAATACCTTAGATCCGTTCAGAGGTTATATGTTCGTGTAAAAGAAGTAGATGATTTTTTATATGACGTACAACCCTTGAATTGTCCCTAATTGGATAATTTGGGAACATAGTTATTTGTATTGCAGTTAGTTTTTTCTTTTAACCGTTAACTCATTATTAAATTTCGGGTATTGTATCTCACTTGTTATCCGATACACGCCCAAATGATATGTGTGTTTGTAACGTCGACATGCTATGGCGCGAGTTTGAGGCACGTATTAAAAAAAAATTATACATGATGATTAATATTAGTACTGATATTATTGTTTTGTAGGCTTGCTATACATGGGCTGAGGACCAGAGATCCTTCATTTACACTGCTTGGGAGGCTATTTCCTGGCAGAGGTACAACGGCCAGCTGGGGCAAGCTCGGTTCCAAGCGATGGCCCGAGCTAGGGCCACAAACATCGCAGATACTCAGGGATACGGCCCCGATTGGATTACTCCGGATATATGGGATCAGCTCGTGGTGTTATGGTCGACAAATCGATGGCAGGAGATTTTTAGAACTGCGGCTAGAAACTGCATGTCCGGGGGAGGAGCGCGTCACACTGGTGGCTCAATATCATTTGTAGTGCACGCTCGTCGTATGGTAAGTATTATAACTTAAATTCAATTATATATTTTATTTGTTACTCTGTGTAATAAATAATATATATTTTTTGTAAATGTAGAGGACGGTGATGGATGATGGGACTATCCAGCGACCCTCCCCGATGGAGGTGTTTGAGCGGACTCACCGTCGAGGACATGGGGCGAGGGAGTACATCGACACACGCGCTACAATCATTATGGTAAGTATATTTGTTTAAATTATTCATTATTTATTTATAATTTAAGTTTTAGGAAAAATATAAAATAAAAAATCAAACTCGAGTAGGAGACCTACACTCAAACGGTGACGCGGCGCGGGGGCACCCCCGAGGACTTTGACGCGGGAGAGCGGGTCGAGGCTACAGGTGGCTGGGATCATGATCGCGTATATGGCTTTGCAGATAATTGTCATGCGCGAGCCATGCTAGGGCCACTTGGGGCACCGACCCCTCCGGTCACTAATGAGCGGCCGTCCACCTCCAAGACTAATTATGATTAAAGCAACAGTATAAGGACACTGGAGGAGACGATCGCACGTCAAAGTGAGATGATGGAATGTCAGAGTCAGGCGATGGCAGAGATGCATGCTATGCTACGCAACATCTCAGCTCATACTGGAGTAGGCATCCCTTCAGCATCACCAGATCCATCGTCCTCGAGCCAGTCCACGCCGGTGTACACCCAAGCACTCCAAACCCCGCCATATTATGATCCAGACCTTCCTCCATCATCGTCATGAGGTTTATTATTTTGTTTAGATATTGACTTTGTTATTTGGATACTACATGATTGACTTAATTTGTTAGAATATTGATACGATTGTTTTGTATTTGAATAATTTTTATATGATTGTGGATAATTATAAATATAAGTATAATTATTTTGATGTATATCTGGGTGTATCTGTGATGCGTATGCGAATGGATGTATGTATGGGTGTGTGAGTTATGTATCAGGTTAAATGTATTAATGTATTAATAGAAATTAAAAAATTTAAAACTTTTCAGTTACAAGTCAACATCATCAGTAACGGCTTTCCCACGGTTGTCCGTGGGAAAGTCGTTACTGAAAGTGTATAGTATTTTCTGGGCCGCAACCTCAAAGCTGTTGTGTCCGTGGGAAAGCCGTTATTGAAAGTGTATCGTATTTTCTAGGCCGCAACCTCAAAGCCGTTGCTGATGACCTACAACAACGGCTTAGCAACGAGCTTTCACTAACGGCCTTGCCACGACAACCTAGCTGTTGCTGATGTATACATCTACAACGGCCCTGCAGCTGTGCTAGAACCGTTACGAATACTATATCAGCAATAGTTGTGCGTCGTTGTAGAGCCGTTGTTGATAAGGATAGCAACAACGGCACTAACTCGTAGCAGAACCGTTGGTGATAATATTATTAGCAACGGCCGCTCCGGTCGTTGCTGATCCATGGCTAAGTTATTAGCAACACGATTTTCTACCACAACTGTGTTGCAACGAGTCGGGTCGTTGCACACCGTTGTTGATGGCTTTCAGCAACGGCTCGGCAACAGTTGGAGCCGTTGCTGATGCTTGTTATTCCAGTAGTGCAAGCTCGAGGGCGATGGATTATACTAGCACTTTGGGCCTGACCAGATTAGGCCCAGAAGCGCCCACACTCATGAACCAAACTCAAGCTAAGTCGAACATTACTTAGCCCGGGGACTCCCCCGGGCCATACAAGGAGACCCATATCCTTCATTTATTACCACGGATATGACAGTAGTGAGCCCGACATCTCCAAGATAAACCTCGACCCTTTGTCGACTTATCTCCACGAGATTCAGGGAGACATCATGGCCCCAGTTCCTATCTTGCAATATAAACAGACACGATGCACATCAGGTATACTCTCGATTTTCAATTTCATACCCACCACCTGAAATTCCTTCTGACATGAGCGTCAGAGTGTCTTTGCAGGTCCCCCTATTGGAGTCACACCGGATCAAGAGACGCGCACGACAGCATCATCCCGACTCCGGGCAAGAACATATAGTCATTTTATCGAATATGATATGTTATAAAGGTAGGACAAAAAATAATAGAAGATTAAATAACTTTTATTAATATATCGAATATAATATTAATTTTATCTCCTTCCACTTCATCCACCAAATAAATAGGAATTAAAATTCACTCCTTATTCGATTATCATTTATCTTGTGAAACAAATAGGTCTAAGATCATTAATTTTGAATGTTAATTTCAAAAGCTCTATAATTTGAATTTTGGTACCGGAGAAAAAAAAAACAATTGTTTAAGTTTCTGAAAATGTATATCTTTAAGATATATATTAACATAATGTTGTAGAGCCCACAAAATATGGTTATACCAAATTGTTCCATATAAAATAGTAAAAGTATGATAAAATTAGATTCTTATCTCCCTCATATATATATATTACAACTTTTCCATACCGACTCCACAACAAACCAATATGAAATAATAAAAAACCAGAGCATGATCTTGTGCTTAATTAACAAAATGTCAAAAATGATTTGAACCAGAAAATGATATCACAGCAACCAACCTTCCGCTAGCACTTCAAATCATGCATCAAATTTGGAAATAAGTTTGAAGAACCATTTCCAAACACAAAATCCAACACCAGTACTGGATCCTAAATCTTGTGAGAAATCAACACTCAGGTTGGCCATGTTAATTTTCACCTGATTCAGTCGGATATTACGAATCAACCTAAACTCCAAACCCCATCTAATCGAATCGTTAATGATCCATGATACATCAGCAAAGAGATTACACTTTATTAGGTTTTTGGTACATCTTGAGTGTTCTGTGCTCATAGGAATTGTTTGTTCGACTAGCTAGATATGGTTTTCTTTTTAAGCTTATTAATTATTGAGCACCAACATGTGGACAAACTAATGAGTTTTCTTTTATTTAGTAACAGTTGTGTTTGTGGCTTGGAGGACATCTACGTCCTACAGATAACTAAACAAAATAATTGAGCCATTTTTAACGCATGAAATAATTAGGATGCTTGGACTTATCAAACAAATTTGTTCCATAGATCAATAACAAAATATGATTATTTTATTTTCATCAACAATATTAATACTAGATGTACACCTCTAATTAATTATAAGCATTTTAATTTGCAATACGACTCTATACATGGCAAGTGTTTGCTCCCAGAGACAAGAACAGAAGAATAATCTGTAGTTGTAGTTAGCTTGTTGTAATTAAAGGGTTAATTAACATGGGGCATACATAGATATTTATATAACAAGTGACAGTACAAAAGAACATCTGATTATATAGGAAAACATGGAGGGAAGGTGCATGACATTTTCCAGGGTACGTTCTTGCCCATGTGCTATCTTCTTGTCTCTTCAACTCTTAATTTGATTCTCTTAATCTATTTCCAAATTCTACTTTGGACTCTTGTCCCTTGTCTTCTCCCTCGAGCACTGACATCCCAACACCCGAGTACTGAAGCTGCACCTCACAACTGCTCCCCTTAATTCATCTGATTGAATACATTTATAATTGTTGCTGCCTATTAATTAAAGTCGTCCTGTACTATTAATCTGTGTAGAATTAAATTATGTGTATGAATAGCCTTGCCGACAAATAATTCTGTACATCCAAGGCTGTGATGGCCCATGATTTGGACGACCAAGTTGAACTTGTTTGGATGTGAATGCGGTTGCACATGAAGAGCCGCAAATTGTAGTGTTGTTCTTCATGCACATGTGAGGAGTCAGGGTTGGATTTTGGGAGGATTGACCTAAGGATGCATGCATTGCCAAAGTATATATATATATATATATATGAGAAAATGACACATTTTCTTTATCAATTTCTAGCTCACATGTGTCTGAAAAAAGTTGAAAATTAATAATAAGAAAGATATAAATGGATGAGTTCTGAAATGGAAGGATATTAACTAGTTTTAAATTTAGTGTCGGTCTCGACCATACTGTGGATATGGAGTGCTGGTGTATAAAAAATCAAATTATTATTTTACTATTTGTGTATATATGATTATCTAATCATGACACCTGATAATTTTATTAGGATCATTTCTAGATGTGCATGGACTTACTTTATTATACAATGAAAAAGAAACTAACACATGCAAATTTACAAAAGCTTTACTTATTTCCGTTCATGGTTATGAGCATTTGTAATGTTGTCTTCATTTCTAGACAAGGACAAACTAATTTCCATTTTGATATGAATTATGATGGTTTTATTCTAAAGCAACCAAGCGATCATTTGGACAAGGGGTGGGAAAGAACCACTATGACTGACCCGAATTAATAACAAAATTAATAAAAGATAAATGAGTATATATGTTCAATTGAGTGCAATGATAAAGTAATTGATTAGTACATTTCAATAAGTGTAGGGCGAAGGAAATGATGGATGTCTTGGCATATAAGTGGCAGGCTTCGTTGGCTATCACGCTTTTCTGTTTTCTCCACCTCCCTTGAGAACTTTTTCTAGTGATGGGCACCTTTTTTTCTAATCAGTTGTCAGTTCTTAACCCCATACGTAGGACTATCAACTAGCTCAGTGATTGGGAATAATTTGAATTTGAGAGATTTATAAAGTCAACTACATCAAGCCAAATTCAAAAAGAAATGTAATATATACAAAAAAAACACAAGCAATTGTAAAATATAAATTATTTATTGGTTCGGACATCGACATATACAAACTACAACCACGAAATCATGGTTTGATGCATTTAGTCACTAGAAAAGAAGACGAACTCGCTCACATCCACATGAAGAAATCATTCAACAGGACTCATCACAACCCTTAATGACTCGTTGATCCAATCAGCTCTGCTTTTTTCAGGTGCTGCTGGCAAAACTATGAGTGACCGAATTTAAACATCTCGAAATGTTAAGTCCAGTCCTTAGCAGATCACATGCAATTAGACAGTAATGAAACAATATTTGTGAGCTTGGCTAGACGGAGATCCTGCCGATCGTTGTAAAGCCCAACCTCTCATTATAGCTTTGAATCAAAAATATTTTGATTGTTTGATGACGCCAATCAAAGTAACTCTGTAACTGTAGCAGAACTTACCAGGTGAAGATATGAACAAGATTACTCCATGATGCTTGAAATCACTATTTCAATCAATCATTGGCCAGCCCTTCTTTTGAAAATATTGAATCATAGCTCCAGACAAATCAAGTCGGGTTGGCTCATCGAGTGCCTCTCTCAGCCTTAATGGAAGCAATTACGGAATCAGCAGAAGGTCCCAAACCTCTTCTACCAATTAGCTTTACACCAAGTTTCTCAGTTAGGTGATACAGCCTCATATCATCGCCTCCTCTCACCTCTCTCAGCTCTAGAGCCTGTTGTCGAGTCAATAATGTGTAAACATGAAGCTGTTGTTGCTGATTGTAATGGGATTGTAGTTGCTGAAAAAGTAACTTGTTTGAATGCTGTTGGTCTGCCCTGGAGACCTCATTTGTGTTCTTTTTCCGTGGACCACCTAGTGATACTCGAAGAATTGCTGGTGACTTTAGATCAGATGTTTTCCAGCCAAATATAACAGAAAAACTTCCAAATTCCAAGTCAGGATCTCTAAATAAATCTGCCAGAAGAGCAGCACAAGTCTGAGTATTCTTAGATGAGCTTCTTTCCACTTTTATTTGTAAAGCTCGAGCATTAGCATGGTGAGCCATATTGGCAGCCTCCCTTAGACCACTAATAAAAGCACCATGCATGGTGGCAGGGTAGCGCCTTGTTGTAGCCTCACCGGCAAAGAACAGTCGCCCATCTCCAACACTTTCTGCCATGATATCATAGTCGTCCCCAGATGCTCCAACAGCAACATTTGAATACGAACCTAAGCTGAATGAGTCAGTACCCCATCTGGTGCAAACACTTTGAAGAGGATCTGGAACTTCAATTCCTTGTGGCTCAAAGATGCCTATGCACAAAAGTCCATAAGTAGATGCTAAATTGTTTAAAATTATGATGGAGAAACATCATAAAGTTCAGTAAATTATAATACATCACCAGAAGTGGCGTTTAACAATATAGGTATGTTTGTGATGACCAAAATTATGTGCAATAAAACAAGTTATGTTATGTAATATTCCTATCAATTATATAATATTTTACACAGCCAAAGTCCCATAAATCCACTTGTGATCAAATTTTGGAATCTGACGCACCAAAATCTCACAGAATATATACTACACAGAAAAATCATTCCAAACGTCAGCACAAGAACAAATAATACATAACCCAAAGTGGCTAGAACTATATTGAAGAACCAGCCTGGCTGTGGGCAAGGTTTATTTGATTCTTTACAGGAGATGTCAGGCTGGTGGAGCTTCCCAAGTTCTAGATCTTGCCTTGTAAGAACGCCAGTTTTGACTTTTTCTTCTAACTAAACCATGATAGCATATAGATGATTTTGGACAGCTTGCTCAATAATATCCAAAGCCAACAAGGGTTAGCAAATGAAAGATCTTGTCAAGGTTTAGGGATCAGTTATGAAGAAAGATATCATTTTTCCAAACTGATCAGGTTACTAAATGGTATATGGACTGCTGCTACAGCCGATAGATTTGTCAACTAGTTATTTCCATCAAGATAATCTGAAAGATGATGTCTAAATATACAAGTTTATTTGATGGAAATTGAGGTATATACGTTATATTCCACAAAAGTTTAATTTGGACACAAACTTAAATAGAATAACTTAAGTTTCCATACTATATAGCTGGAGTTTTGTAATATTTTTCATGGCACTGCAAAGTTAAAGCTTTAGATACAGTATGACAAGGGGCTGGTTAAGGAGTCTAGCCCCTATCATCCCTATGTATCATCTAAAAAGTTTATCTAAATCAATCCTGTAAACACTCAGATTTAGCTCAAGGAAGTAATCTGAAGGAAAAAATGAATGATTGCTTCAGAAATTAAATTAGAGAAAGAACTATCCTACTAATATGAGAAGAAAAACAGAAATAATATGTACCTAAATTTTCTTTATTAAATAAATATTCCTAGGATGCTTGCTTCTCTTGTTCTATGCATCAACTATATATTGCACCTACTAAGGGCATAGAAAAAGGAGGCACCATCCTACTTAAGGTGCCACTTTTGTTCCATTTTATATTCTAGTCTCCACTTAGACTGAGTCTTACTTTCATTTTGTCTTGTGAGGATTTTCCAAGTCTCAACAATTTCAAACAATAAAACATGAACGTGAGTAATAGTATATTAGTATTCATTGCTTCATTATCCTTTTTCAGCTTGCATCCTAAAATATGGCAACCCAAGTTTATCAAAGTTGTATGCAAAAGCAGAGACAAAACTCCTCTAGTTATATGCCTATCATTATGAAATATTTTCAAAGCCTAGTTAAGCATAAGCAGGCATAAATGTCGCATTTCAAGCACAAATTCTTCTGTGACCATATGAGTTCAACATCTTGAAACATATCGTATGTCATCTCAAATCAAATAAAGCACTTATTGCTGAAAGGATGCTGGAAATTTAAAACCATGTAGGCATTCTACTATAAAATATGAAATATGATATGCAAATTTTTGGGACACTAATTTTTACTATTTTGTCACTTTCATTGATGACCACACTAGAGTCAATTCACAACCAAACTAGAGTCATTTCACTCTTTCTATTAAAGTATAGGTCTGAAGTTCTTAATATATTCAAAATATTTTACCAAGAAATTTTATGCTTCTATGAAGGAGTAAACAAAGCAAATACATCGAAGCACCGGAGTAACTAAAGGAAGGAGAGGTTTCGTGATTATAAGAGTGAGAATGGGGTAATACCTTCAGTAATAGGAGCGGGAATCTAGTTAATGAGGAAGCAAGTAGTGAAACTACATTTTCCAATATTGGCAAGTAAAATACATCTAAAACTTCAAAGTACGAGCAATCCCAAGCAAATAATTCTTGCACTGAACAACCCTATCTTGCTGAGATAGGTATGCACAAGTGTATTGATTAATAATATGATAGGAGGTACAAAAAGATTGAAAAGTAGATTGCATGTACTTAAGAGCATCATTATTGTGCAAAATTTTGATAGAAGCATAGTTGTAAATGGCGCAAGGCGCACAAAGGCGCAAAGGGCTCTGGGAGCCATGGCGCAAGGCGCAAGGTTACGGCGCGCGCCATAACGAGACGAGGCGCAAAAATAAAATAATATTATAAAATGTATTTTGTACATAAAAATATATATTTCCATATATATATTTCTATATATATACACATGGTTTAAAATACTGGTACCGGTACCGTACCTTACCGACAAATGGTATGGGCCGGTACGAAAAAAGCACCGCCCATTTTTTTTTTTGCTGTTAAAAATAATTCCAATAACACATAATTGATTAAGAAATACTTAAATTTAAGATTCAAATGTCAAATACATTAATAAAATATTTTAAATCCGGCCCCAAACGGCTATATGTCACTGTAGCAATGGCTTTTTTTAAGAGCCGTTACGTCATACATGTTGGGATGTGTGGCGACTGATTTGCCCTAACCCTCTTATGTTGCGCTACGCAGAGTCTTCGGCGGTCCCTTTGGGCTGTGGGCTTGTGTCGCCCTATATAAACTCCAATGTAATGATTCTCTTGTATCTGTAAAAAAACCCTAATACAGAAGAACTTCTAGTGCGGCCGTGGAGTAGGCATTTTTCGCCGAACCACGTAAATTTTGTGTTCTTGTGTGTGTTTCGTTTTTTCTTGTTTCTCGTCTATTACGTCAGATCTATTCCCAACAATACCAAGCAATACCGCCCGGTATGGGCGGTATTTGATAAATACCGCTCATACCGGGAGGTATTTACCGAGATACCCGGTATCGCCCAATATCGAGTATCTCATATACCGATTTTCCAAAAAATTTGGGTGCCTTAAGTTAACTTAGGGCACCCGGCGCCACACATGAGTGTGGCGCATATGGCGCGCGCCTTGCGCCTGGGCTGAGGCTCGTGCCAAGGCCCTCGAGGCGCTAGGTTAGCGCCTCGGGGGAAAAATGGCGCGCGGGCCTGCGCCTGTGTGCGCCCCGCGCCATTTCAAACTATGGTGGCACCAGTAGCGTCGACTCATCTTCGGCTGGGGGAGCAATAAACCGAAGTGGTTCAATTCCCTCTGGTCCTCATATTGGTCGAAGTTCTAGCATAAGGGCACCTTCAAGTTCAACCTAGAGCAGAGGCGGAGGGCATCCGAGGCTTCTTCACTTCCCTCGGACAAAGCGATAGGAAATTTTCGGTTATTATAACTGGCCTTGATCCAACGGCTTATCCTTCTCAAGCATCGAAGCAACCGCGTATCGACGATGCTTGGAGCAAGACCAAGAAGTGGGAGTTGGGGAGAGCGATCTCCAAATGGTTCCACTTCAGCCGAATTCCACCTAATGCAGCCAATAATCCCTACTACCAAACTACGGTATCAACAATCCAAAAAATCGGCCCAGGTATTGCCCCTTTAACTCCTTATGAAATTTCAAGTCCTTATTTTGATGCAGAGGTGGACGAGATTCGACAGTGGATAGATAGTTTCAAGAGACACTGGGAGGATTACGGTTGCAAATTGATGTGTGATAGCTGGATCGAGCCAACTCGAATGAGCATCATCTTCCTAAACTATTGCAATAGGAAGGTGGTGTATCACAAGATGAATGCCATGATGCAATCTGCATTTCAAAGTTGATGAAAGACATGATCGAGGAGACCGTTCCGCAAAACATCGTGCAAGTTGTAACGGACAACGACACAAACTTCAAAAGGGCGGGTGAGATAATTGAAGAAGATTATTCTCACATATTTTAGCCTCCATGAGCAACACATTGTATAGATCTTATAATGAAGGATATTTGGTGATCTGCCCTTGGTGAAGTCGACGGTTAAAAAAACATAATAGATCACCCGATTTATTTATAATCACACATGAGTCCATGCCCTTATGAAGCAATTTACAAAAAACCATAACAGATCACCCGATTTATTTATAATCACACATGAGTCCATGCCCTTATGAAGCAATTTACAAAAGGTAAGTTCTTTTAAAAAATTGCTAAAAAAATATTTAGTTCATCATAATTAATTACTAATAATTATTAAATTATAATTCGTTTTTAGGTGAAATTCTTCGACCAAGAGCAACTCTGTTTGCAACAAATTCCTTGCATTAAGGTCGCTCCAACAAAGAAAGGTTGGTTTGAGAATTATATTTACAAGCCAAAATAGTCATCATCCAAATATGCGACGAGATCGGATGAAAAAGAAATTAAGAAGAATGTGCTCAAACAGCGTTTTTGGGATTGCATCGTCGTAGAACCATTGTGCAAGGTTCTACGAAAAATGGACATGGAAAATGAGCTATGAATGGACAATGTTTACCACTACATTTATCATGTAGAAAGAAAAAATCAAGAGGCTCTTGATTGCTCCAAATAAATATAATCCCTTCGTTGATACTATCTCCAAAATATGGGATACTCAAATGGGCCACGATATACATCGAGCAGGTAATGATTTTTATTTATTTAATTTATCTTAAATATTTAATTTAAACTCATTATCCTAATTCCAAAAATTTGGATTTTTGATAGGTTATTATTTAAATCATGCACACCAGTATAAATACCAACTTGGAACGAAGGATGAGATTGTGTATGTTAGCAACGAAATTAGAAGGTGCAGAAGCTCTTTCGGTATCAAGAATTTTTCGAGATGCATGTGGCAACTTCAATGATACATTTGCAATTGACTATCGGTAAACAACGAATCCAAGTAGAATAGATTTAAATTTTTTTCTTTTTCAAGTTACTTAAAATGGGATTGAAACTTAGTTGTGTTGTTGTTGTTACAAGTTATTTATTAGTTATAAAATCTCATTTCTAGTATTCAACGTGCATTGCAGTTGAATAGTAGTTGCAATTTGGATCCAATGCTCCAAATCTTTGGAGGATTGTCATACGAATCCTCTTGCAAACAACAAGTGAATGTGGGAGGAATTGATCAATCTTCTTGCTCATACATACGAAACCGTGCAACTGCCTTTCATACGCCCGATTAGAAAAGCTGGTGTATGTTCATTACAATTTGTGCTCGATTAGAGGGGAATGAGCATTTCTCCCTCTCAACGAACGCGCTCAATTGAGATGTCGATCCGAGTCCAAGTGCTCGACTTCCCAATGACAATCAGAGTCTCAAAGAAGAAGAAGAAAAAGAGGCCTCCGTCCAAAACAATAGTTGCACACAAAATGGAGGAGACGATGATGATGGAGCGAATGGAGGAGAAACCGAAGTACCATCAACACCAACACTTGTCAATCTTTGGACAAAAGAGGGTCAAAGATCGACATCAACCAAACCAAGAGGGGGATCAACAGTCTTGCAAGATTACCATCACATGACTATGCAAGAGATTTCATACTCAACTTACTCTAGTTCCTACTCACATGACTATGTGGATGGAGGAACTAGTGCTTGGGCTCCCACTAAAGAAAGTCCGGTGTCAATGTAGTATTATGGATACCAAAACATGACTTGGGAGAATTTCCAGATGTGGGAATTGGAGACCTACAAAATCGACCTTAGTCATGTTGGTCCCGTCGAGATGACTAATTTCTACGACAGGCGTCATTCTTCTACGTTTTTTAAAATGTATTTCACTATTTCTATTCTTCTTATTAAAATTTGAAGTTGAAAATTTGAAGAAAATGTATGTATTGAATAATATTTGAGAAATTTATCGATGTTTTTTATCATTTCTTGGTATACTATTGTGTTTTATAGCTTTAAACTCTATTTTGAAGTTCAAAACTATGTTTCCACCATGAAAAATAAAAAAATTATACTGAGACACTCGGTATGGGCCTATTTGTACCGGCTTGTACCAAGTGTCGGTACGATATGTTACCAGGCCACTTAAATTGGTAGCGGTATTTTAAACCATGGATCATGCTCCAAAGTAAAAGAGGTCGATAACAAAAATATACTAAATGTTAAACAAAAGATTCAATAATGTCTAAAGGAAAAGTAAAAGGCCAAACGTGTCAAACATCAATGTATATAATAAGGTTCCAACACTAGAACTAGTACTTGAGCAACTCAATTAACTCTAGCTAATTAATACGCTAAATCCAAACGTGTCACACCTATGAATATGAGGTAAAAACAAAGGGAGTATTCAACATCAATATGACCAACACAAAGGTAATAACACAAAATGTCATGAACTCCCATTTATGTCAAATACATCTCTAAAATTAACTCTAATAGCTTTATATGCATCAATGCAATCTTACGTGCATTATGTCAATAAATCAAGAGGGGTGTGAACAAAAGCTTCATGAGTTTTCTCCCTGCATTCTCGCACATGAGAGTGGTGTCAATAAATCAAGAGGGGTGTGAACAAAAGCTTCATGAGTTTTCTCCCTGCATTCTCGCACATGAGAGTGGTCAACCCGTACGCTCATACAAAGAGAATGACTACCCAAAGATAACCCGTGGGCACAGCGCAATACCCCTACGCCGAAACGTATCAACTAAACACTGGTGTTTTTAGCCGTGGAATTCTTCATGTCTATTAGGATGTAATACGTTCCCGCCCAAAGCACGAGACTAACGAGTCGCAGATTGATCATCGTGATGTATTTACATATCACTAACACCTTTAATTATCACTAAATATGTAATCATGAATTAAAATAATTATGCATTGTATAAATGTGTAGCATAAATTGTTATTAGTATACGAAAATAATACATTACATGATCATTATAATTATGTAACGAAATGCTAAAATAAGCATATGAGTAATAAGTTATAGCACTACATGTCATGTGTCAATAAAAGCATGTAGCGATTTCCACTAATAACAGTAGAAGCAAAGTTCAATAAATAAGAGTCTAATGTCACTTAGTGTAGGGTTCACAGGAATCTAGGCGAGGATGTTTTCTTCCTGATAACTCCTTAGCTTTAAATAATACAAAACAAATCTAAAACACTATTTACAATAAACACGAAAACTAAAGCACCATGTTTGAGCATTGTCCCAACAATTCAAGTCTTAGTTTTCAGGTCTCATTTGTGAAAACCGACTTCACCAATGGATTCAAAGCATCATTTACATAAAGATACATATAACTAGTAATTATTCGATTTACGAAAGCCCTCAAAATAATTTTTTTTAATATTACTTCTTTAAAATTATTTTATAAGTGTTAAATAAAAACGAATATAATGTTGTTATATGCATAGTTTAAAATATTGGTACCGGTATGTACCGCATACCGTACTGACACACGATACGGGCCAATACGAAAAAGGCATATCGGCCAGAATTTTTTTTTTTGCTGCTAAAAATAACTCCAATAACACATAATTGATCAAGAAATACTTAAATTTAGGATTCAAATATCAAATACATGAATACAATGTTTAAAATGCTGACGAATGACGTCTGTCGTACTCGTACATATCTTGGGGACATACACGACTAAGGTCGACATCATAAGTCTCTAATGCCCATATTTGGAAATGATCTCATGTCATCCTGCCTTGGTATCCATTATACCACATACCCATCAGTGTTTCTTTGTTGGCAATCCAAGAACTAATCCTTGTATCATCAGTTGAGTGGGTACTTGATACAGAGTAGGTTGATTCAGAAATCTCTTGCAAGCTAGAGTTTGAACCTTATTGGATACATTGATGTTTGAGACCCCTCAACTTCTACTTTTCCTTTAGACATTAGTGGATCTTTTGGTTAACATTTAGTTTATTTTTACTTTGTAGCATGAACCTTGCTTATTGTTCTATATTGTCGAGCTTTACATTTCGCTACATTTATTTATCTATTTATGATATTTACCTAGTCCTCTTGTTGTATCATATTCCCTCATTATGCTTTCTTTGAGGCAATGTCGGCCTCACGAGGGGTGACCCTAAGAGGGGCATAACATGTCATGTTTTTTAGATGTTTACATATTTTTCACCATCCACTACATCTAACTTACCACATGTGTCATTTGGGGCCATCACTCCTCCCTATCATCCCACCACTACAAGTTTACCACCGGCAACCTCGGCGACTTACCCACCAATGTCTACTTTGCATCAATCTTGATTAAGGTTCCTCCACGACATCTTACCACGACACCAAAGCCCTTTTCATCTGGGCTTGAGTGCTTGACTTGCCTACTGCTCTTTGCAAGGGTAAACGTAAGTATATTGAGCATCCTCTTCTTGCACATCTTTGTTTTGATAACTTATCTCCTAGCTACCACTGATTTACCTTGACTCGTTCTTCTCTCAGTATGCCCCGGTCCCCGGACATACTAGAATGCTCTTTGTGATGATGTCTGCTCTTGTTTCTCGTCATACTTGGGATTTGATTTCACCCCCTCTACGAGTACAGCCAGTTGCATTGTTGGGTTTTCAAGTAAATTCAATTCAAATGGCATTGCGGATCTCTACAAAGCTCATCTTATTGCTAAAGGCTACAGAATATAAGTAGACTATTTTGAGACATTTTCACCAATTGCTCATCTTAATTCTATTAGGATTCTCTTTTTGTTATGGTATTTCAGTGCTAGTTGATGTTTTCTTGTATGGTGATTTGTCCAAAGTTGTTTATATAGAGAAAGTTCCAAGGTATGTTGCTTGGGTGATACTTGGGTGTGCAAGCTTTGGAAGACAATTTATAGCCTAAAGCAAAACCCTCATGCTAAGTTTGAAATTTTCGACAATTGGCTTCAGAAGTTGGTCTTATTGATAGCAAATCAGGTGACTCAAAATTTTTGAGGAACTCCACTTCTAGTATTGTTATTCTAGCAATGTATGTTGAAGATATTCTAGTGACTCATAGTGATAAAGATGAGACTATTCAAGTAAAGTATCATCTCAAGAGAAAGTTTATTATCAAAGTATGCCAAAGATTTACTTGAAGAAACTTGTCTTCCACATTGTAAGCCTATAGATACTTCTATCGGTTCTCATTCCATTTCTAGGAGATTCTTTTGAGGTTGTTATTTGACGTTGTTGTCTTATTGAGAAATTAATCTATTTTAACAGTGACAAGACCTCATAATTCCTTTGTTGTTGGAATAGTTAGTCAATACATACAAAATTATAAGCAGTGTCATTGGGATGTTATAATGAGAATTCTTCACTATATCAACTATATCAAGAAGGCTTCAGAAAAAATAATTCTATATAAAAAGGGTAACAATCTTGATATTGAGGCATTCGCTCATGCAAAGTATGCTAAGTATAGAATATCTAATTTTGACTTCTATATTTTTTATTGGTGGAAATTTAATGACTAGGAAGACTAATAAACAAAATATGGTGGCTAGTTCAAGTGTTGAGGCCGAATATAGAACTTGACTCACTTTGCTTGTGAGATGACAAGGGTTAAGACCATTCTCAAAAAAATTGGGATTTCTACTTCTTTTTATATGGTGATGCATTGTGATAATAAGGTTGCCATCTATATTGTGAGCAACTCGATTTTCCATTAGCATATTAAACATATTGAAATGGGTTGTCATTTTATCATAAATCATAAATAGAGTATAAATAGAGTGTCGTCTGAGAAAATTGTGATAGCGCACATACCCTCTAAGCATCAACTTGGAGATTTTTTCGCAAAAGCCTTGGGATCGATCTTCTAACAAAGTGAGCATGATTTATATCTATGCTCTAACTTAAAAGAGTCATGTGGTGATGCATTGTGACAATAAGGTTGTCATCTATATTGTGAGCAACTTGATTTTTCATTAACAAATATATTGAAGTGGATTATCATATTACCATAGCTAGTATGCTATCCGAGAAAATTATGACTCCGCAAGTACCCTCTAAGAATCAACCTAGATATTTTTACAAAAGCCTTGGGATCAATCTTCTCAATTATGTGACAAATTGGGCCTGATTGATGTCTAAGCTCCAGCTTAGAGGAGAGTGTTAGAATATATTTTTTTAATTTATTTCTTGTTTGTTGTTTTTCTATATATTTAGGTAATTTTCCTATTTATTAGGGGTTTTTTTCCTAGGTTTTTTCCTAGAATTAGAGGGGGCAAAAGATTTATTATGATGATAGCAACAACTAGAGTGACTCCGTCCTATTCTCATCATACTCTCTTATTATATATAGACTATAGAGGGTGTAGTTCTCAAATAAGATTTAATTTTTTTGAGGTTTTTCCTCAACAACCATAAATATAAAGCTGTAGCAACATAAGATGAACTGATGAAGTCAAGGTTTATCGTCTTTTCTCAAAATTAAAGAAGGAAACTACTGCAACTTACTGCTAAGCACATTTCAGCGAAACAAAAGTGAGAAGAAAATTATTTCAGTTATTCCAATTATCACACCACTGACAGCAGCAACTACTTTAGATAATAATTCTACTAATC
The DNA here is from genome assembly GCA_034359265.1 of Canna indica. NCBI lineage: Eukaryota > Viridiplantae > Streptophyta > Magnoliopsida > Zingiberales > Cannaceae > Canna > Canna indica. The sequence goes on from CP136894.1 coordinate 18,787,149, forward strand.
ACTAATACTGTAATATAGAAAATAATTCTAACAGTAGACAGATACTAACTTACCTCTAAGAATCTGAAGAACTAGTGTCACAGCATCTGTGGGAGGCATGGTTTCAAATTTATGTGCCGCCTCGCCTGCAACTAATGCAATCAAGAGCGGCCCACCAGCTACAGTTGCATAACTATAGAACAAAAAGAACTCCCCTCGACGACTTGGATCATCTGATAGATGCCCAAAGGTATCAATTTCTGTGTTCCAAAATACATGCGGGAACAACATTGCAACCTTATTCAACAAGCCAAAACCCAACCTCTTAATCCCATCAAGCTTTCTTTGTGGTAGCTCCGGAACAAACTTTATGCTCCCATTCTTCAAGACACCAAGTGGAACTGTGCACAGTGCCATGTCCCCCTCATAAACATGTGACCCTGAAATAACTTGCACTCCATCCCCACCATAACGGATTGTATGCACAGTCTTCTCATAAATAATGGGAACATTCTCAGCTAAAGCCTGAACCAACCTCCCGTTTCCACCTGGTAAGAAACAATGATCGCCTCCCATGTCATATGGATCATCCTGATCCCAAAAAGCAAGTGAGAGCTTTGAAAGTAGGCCAGCATTAGCATACTCCAGATTTGCCAAGTGCCAATTGAACATATTCATTTCCTCCTCGGTCACAGCATCTCCGTACACCTGCCTAAAAGTTTCCAATGCAGCCCCAAGTGAAACATCCATTGAGACCTCTCCCATGCATTGCCTTAGCTGGCTAGCCTTATCGAGAAGCTTGTTGAAAGCATTCTCCACCTTAGTATCCAAATCAGGATCCACTGGCTTCCCATCTGTCCTGTACAAGGGGCATTTGTCTCTGACCTTGTGAAGGGTTGAGCCCAACTGCTTAGCAATGATCCCAAGCGGGTTACCCAAGGTGCCCGTCAACACACTCCCACCCAGATCAGCTGCCGCAAACTTGTTTGGCCCCTCCATCCTCTTTGTGTAAACCCTACCCCCACACCTCTTCCTTCCTTCCAAGACCACAACTTTGAACCCAAAAGACATCAGTTGCCTTGCTGCAGCCAGTCCTGCGAGGCCAGCGCCCACAATGATCACATTCACCTTTGTTGGCTCCGCGGGAATCTTCTCCTTGATTGCCGGTGCGACCCCGAAGTTTATATACCCATGCGAAACCATGAAATTGTACGCCGAGTTCAGCAGACGCTCGTAATGCAGCGGGATCATCGGGATGAAAACCTCCTTGGAGAGCCAATTGGAGACGTTCTCCCGCCATCTAGAGAGGATATGGTTGCGAATGATAATGTAGTTCACCTGCTCGATACCGCCGATGGAGGAGACAACGCCAGCCTCGATCTCCTCCTCGGTGAGCGAGTCGGCGGGGAAGCCGGCGGTGAGGGCAGTGAGGGCTTCGGTGGTGGCCTCCTTGTTGATGACGATGATCTCCTCGGAGATGTCGGGATCAGGGTGATGGGGAACCGAAGGGTCCGTTAGAGGGGTGGAGGAAGAAGAGGACGACAGGGGCGGGGCAGGGAGAGAGGAAGGATGCGGGGGGAGGGAGACAGAGGGCGGAGGAGCAGCGGCGCGGCGGCGGACGCCGGTACGCTTGCGCTTGCCCTGGAAAGGGACTTGGAGGTGGAAGTTGGGGTTGAGGTTGAGGCAGGAATTAGGAGTAGGATTAGGGTTATGAGGGACGAAAGGGGCGGGGAAGGGAGAAGTGACGACGAAAGGGGGAGGAGGGTTTTGGTCCGCCATTTCACCTTGATCGCCTTCTTCGATCTCGTTCGGAATTAAAGAAAATTTTGCATAAAAGTCCCTTGAAAGTTGGAGATTTTGTAAGAACGCTTGAACTTTTTCAGCAACTGCATATTTTTGTACGAAAAATTAGTTGAGAACTTTTAAGTGAAAAAAAATAGAGAAAATGATCAAATTTATTTCCGAAGTATTAAAAAATATACAAATTTACTCCTCTAAAATTACCCTCGACGTTACATAATTAGATCATTTTTGCCCTTATCGTTAATGAAAATTCACGTCAGCAAATGGAATCCCACGTGACAAGTGTAGTTCGACCACATAAGATGTTACGATGAAAAATGATACATTATAATTATGTACTAACAATGTCAATTTTGGTCCAAAATTATATTTAAGAGGTAAATTTGTATATTTTTTAATATTTTAGAGGAAAATTTGCATCATTTTTAATATTTTTAAGGGAGAATTTAATTATTTTTCTTTTATATATTATTATAATTAATGTTGTTTAATTAACACTATAAGAATGATGTTAATATCATCTTTACCAAAATCAAAAAAATATAAGCTTGACAATTATACTGTGTTATATCTGAATTATTTACTCAAAAATATAATTTATCAACTTTAGTCACTTGTCATTGTAATAAGAAACCAACCAACATACACTATTAGAAATTGGTTCTTCAGCAACGGCCGCTCAAGCTGTTGCAGATATGTTGTATCTGCAACGGCGTTCTAACGGACACGTGAGCTGTTGCAAATATTAATTACCTCAGCAACTGCGTTCTAATGGACAAGTGAGCCGTTGCTGATGATAAACTTATCAGCAACGGCTTTCTAACGGCTAAGTGAGCCGTTGCTGATAAGTTTATATATGGCACGCGATCGCGCCCGCCTCCTTCTTCCTCTTCCTCTACCCGTCGTCGTTGCTCTCTTCCGACGCCACTACCGACGCCACCGCCTCGACCTCCGGTTCCGACCTCCGCCTCCCGTTCGATTCGAGGTATTTCTAGCCGCCTCTGACCCCCTATTTGTTAGAGCCACACAAAACCCTTAAAATAGGGTTTCGCCCGGCAACTGGTGGTTTATGTAGTGTCCAGACATAGTGTCCGGACACTGGACTCCGGCGCCAGAAATGCTTATATAATATTATTTATATATATATTTAATTTTTAATTAATTGTTTGAGTAAATTATTTAATTAATTGTTTAATTTGTTAAATTTTAAGGATAATTACCTGGATATATCCTGAACTATGGACATTGTCTCAAATCTATTCTAAACTTTGACTTCTCCAAATTGTATCTTCAACTATCACATTTGTATCAATTGCATCCCTCCGTTAAAATTCTGTCGGCTGTCCCGTTAATCCTGTGACGTGGCATGTACACGTGTATTAAAAAACTATTTTTTTATTTAAAATTAATTAAAATTTTATGTTTTTTCAAAATCTTTCTAATATCCACGTGTGTTACACACGTGGATTAAAAAATTATTTTTTAAAAAATAAAAAATAAAAAATTATTTTAAAAGAAATTATTCTGACTTGTCTACGTGTGAATAATTTTTTTTATTTCTTATTTTTTAAAAAAATAATAATATTTTTTATTTTTTAAAAAAATAATAATATTTTTTATTTTTTATTTTTTATTTTTTTAATCCACGTGTGCAACACACGTGGATATTAGAAAGATTTTTTTTAAAAAATAAATTTTTAATTAATTTTGAATACAAAATAGTTTTTTAATACACATGTACATGCCACGTCACATGGTTAACGGGGCATCTGACAGAATTTTAACGGATGGATGCAATTGATACAAATGTGATAATTGATGATGCAATTTAGAGAAGTTAAAGTTCATGATAGATTTGAGATAAAGTCCATAGTTCATGATATATTCAAGTAATTACCCATTAATTTTTAGGATTTAGATTAATTGTTATGATTTTTAGATTAATTGTTAGAGTTTAGAGTAATTTTTAGATTAATTTAGTTAGATTAATATTATGTTTTAGATTAATAATTGTAGGTTAATTATTTAAATTTGTTAAAATATTGTAGATTAATATTAATTAATTAGTTAAAATGTTAATTAGTCAGGAGTAGTCCTTAGTGGACTCGCGCCGGAATCGTCCACTTCAGACTTGCGGTGGAATCGTCAATTTCGAACTCATGCCAGAATCGTCCACTTTGGACTCGCGCCGGAATCGTCAATTTCGGACTTCCGTCGGAATCGTCCAATTTTGACTCGTGTCGGAATTGTCCACTATGGACTCGAACTGACTTGAAACATTTAGAAAATAATCATCCATCCGATGAGTTGATACGTTTCACGTACGCATCGACGAGTCAGATATGATTTAGCAAAACCTTAGATCTGTTTGGGGGTTATATGTTCATGTAAAAGAAGTAGATGATCTTTTTTACGGGGTATAACCCTTGAATTGCCCCTGATTGGATAATTTGATAATATAATTATTTATATTGCACTTACGTTTTTCTTTTAACCGTTAACTTATTCTAAATTTCGGCAGTATCTCTCTTGTTCTCCGATACGCGCCCAGATGATATGCGTATTCGGAGAACTGTAGGGAGATGCTGCCGAAATTTAGAATAAAGTTAGCGATTAAAAGAAAATACTTAGTGCAATATAAATAATATAAATCCCGAATGGAATAGGATCATCTCACGTAAAGGCATTAACCTAAGAAATTGTCGTTGATTGACAGAATCATGTCGGTTGATCGAAGTTGGATGTACCGACGTCTTGATCGTAGAGCTTTAACGAACGAGTTTCGATTAGGCGTAACTTACTTCCTAAATTTCGCATATTCAAATCTGAAATTCGTTAGCGTTGGTGATAAAATTCGATATCCCTGCCGCATTTACTTGAATGGACGATTTTTGGATCCGGAAACTGTCACTCTGCATCTATATAGCAAAGGATTTGACCAAGATATTTTATATGGACTTGTCACGGGGAGTCACGTGAAGTCGGGACATCGAGCAATCCTGTCATTCAAACACATGGTGAATCTTCCTCTGCTAGTGTTTCTTCATCCAGTCAATCTAATCCATATAGAACTATGATACTTGATAGTCTTGGGGGTCAATTCCACCTAAATGATAATGTTGATCGACCAGTTACTAAGACGTCAGTCCCACCAGATACTACAGTGATTGATATCACAGAAGTACAAACTGCGGTAGAGATTGAATTGCCGAATAAAGAAGCTACAGAATTTTACGAGATGTTGAAAGTTATCGATGAACCTTTGTATGAGAATTGTCCTAAATACACTAGGTTTTTAGAAATGACGCAGCTCCTAAACATCAAGGCCGACTATAATATCAGCGTGGTTGCGTATGATCGGATTGCAGGATTGATTAATGAAATGCTGCATACTTACAACAAGTTTGAGCCAACTTTTTATAAAACTAAAAAACTGATGAGAAAATTGGGGCTGGGGTACGAAAAAATACACGCGTGCCAAAATAATTGCATTTTATATTATAAAGAAAATGTGCAGTTGGATAAATGCCATGCATATCAACATCATCGTTACAATGAGAAGAAATCCGTCCGACAGAAAAATATCTCGTTTAAGGTGCTTCAGTATTTTCCACTAACACCGAGGCTTCAAAGCTTATTCATGTCGGAAAAGGCGGCCCCCTACATGAGTTGGCATGCAAGAAGTCATGATGATACAGTAATGACTCATCCATCTGACAGTGAAGCATGGAAACATTTGGATACATGTTATCATTCATTTGTTATGGATACTAGAAATATTAGATTGGGATTGTGCACAGATGGTTTTAATCCGTTTGGACATTCTGCAACTCCTTATTCAATTTGGCCAATGCTGCTGATAGTTTATAATTTGCCACCGTCAATGTGTATGAAAGATGAATTTATTTATTTTTCGATGATTGTTCCAGGTCCTAAGGGTCCGCAAAAAAAAATTGACGTGTTTCTCAGACCCTTGATAGATGAATTGAAAACATTGTGGACTGAGGGAGCTGTCACTTATGAACGTCATCGGAAGCAAAACTTCAATTTAAATGCCGCGATCTTGTGGACAATCAATGATTTCTCGGCATACGGCATGTTGTCTGGTTGGAGCACTCACGGCCGACTCTCTTGTCTGTATTGTATGGAACACTCTAAATCAATCAGTCTTCAGAACGGACGAAAAATCTCATTCTTTGATTATCATTGTCGATTCCTACCGACTAACCATCAGTATCGAAGGAATCATAATAAATTTACTAAGGACAGAGTCGAAAAAGATGGGCCACCACCGATGTTGTCTGGTGAACAAATGTTATCACGTGTTTCAACACTTCCAAAGAGTATTTGGTCGGAATGAAATAGTGTCAGGCTTTGGTCAAACACATAACTGGGTGAAAAAAAAGTATCTTTTGGGAATTGCCCTATTGGAGTTCATTACTGATTCGACATAATTTAGATGTCATGCACATTGAAAAAAAATGTGTTAGATAATATTTTCAACACTTTGATGGATGTTTCCGAAAAAACTAAAGATAATGTCAAAGCCCGACATGATCTGAAAATACTTTGTAAGAGACCAGAGTTGGAGTTACAAGAGGTCAACAGACGATATCTGAAACCGAAGGCCCCGTATGTGTTAAATAAACAACAGATCAAAAATGTTTGTCAATGTATAAAAGAACTCAGATTACCCGATGGATATGCTTCAAACTTATCTCGATGTGTGAAGATCGATGATTGCAAAATATCAGGGATGAAGAGCCATGATTGTCATGTATTCATGCAGAGATTGCTTTCGATCGCATTCTGAGATCTTCTACCTAATAATATTTGGGGTGCGTTGACTGAATTAAGTATGTTTTTTAGAAACATTATGCAAATGTCCTTCGAGTCGAAGATATGTCAACACTTGAAAGTAATATTGTTGAAATCATATGCAAGATGGAGCAGTTTTTTTCTCCTGCATTTTTTAACTCGATGGAGCATCTACCGATACACTTGGCATACAAGGCACAAGTTGGTGGCCTCGTTCAATATCGGTGGATGTACTTATTTGAAAGATACATGAATCGTCTGAAGAAAAAAGTAAAGAACATCGCAGCTGTTGAAGGATCAATATCTGAATCGTATATCATCCAAGAAATTTCAACATTCTGCTCATTTTACTTTGAATCGACAGTACATACAAGATTTGATCGTCTTCCACGTAACGACGACGGGGGAGTTCGGCATTCAGATGGACGTTTAAATATATTTTGTCACTCTGGTCGTGCTTTTGGTTCTCGTCCATCTCAACACTTAAGCAAGGAAGAGTATCATTTGGCACACTTGTATGTATTACTCAATTGTCAAGAGATTGAACAATTCATTGAAATATTTGACATTGAGATGGTGCAAAAATACTCTATTCACAACGATCAAGAATTGGAGAGATTACGAAATCGTGATTTCCCTACATGGATTCAAGCTTACAGCAAATATCACCGAGCTGAAATAGATGAAAGAATATTTGAGTTTGTTAGTGGACCGTCGCGACTAATGTCCTGTTATAACTGATATTTTGTTAATGGATACAAATTTCACACGGTGGAATATGCATTTACAAAGAAGCCGATGAATGTCGGGGTCTGCGTGAAAGGGACAACATATGTTGAATGTGATATGGATTTTTATAGACTGGTGGAAGAAGTGATAGAGTTGCACTACTTCGTCTTAAAATCAGTGATCTTATTTAGATGTTATTGGTTCGATACAACAGAAAGGGGCATGATAGTTCATCCAAAATACAAGCCGAACAAATGAGCCTTTTATATTGGCATCACAAGCCAAACAAGTATATTACGCGATGTATCCGGCTCGAAATAAAGATAGAGCAGATTGGCGTGTAGTCTGTAAGACTAAAGGTAGAGAAAAAATTGATCCGATAGCAAGATAAAATGAGTCGATACCTGATGTGACAGATGGTTTCTATCAAGAAGATGATCCTTCTGCTGTAGCTCGTATTATTCTAATACTCGACGATGCAGACACAGCGTCAATTCAATTAGAAGTTGAATATGCTGATGATGACGATCATGAAATTGGGGAAGTTGGAGATGAAGAAGATGAAGAAGAGGAAGAATTCGAAGACTATTACTCAGATGATGAGGAATAATTGTAAAATATATCTTATATTAAATATATCTCTACTATATATATAATAATCTAATTATATGTCTAGTCGACAGATATGTTTGGTCGTGGTTATCGTCGCAGGAAAGCTTCAGAGTCTTCGATCGGTGAGACTCCAGCACTTACTCATGCTGCTGATTCTCCTATTGTTGATCCTCCTGCCAATGATACTACTGAGGCTAGTACATCCAGACGCAGGCAGCCACGTGGGCCGAACAGGTGGCAGCCTCCACCAACCGCAGAGTCATGCAAATTCATTAGCGTGATCGGGGAGTGGTAATATATCATGAATTATGAATTATTAAAAATTCATTATATCATAATATAATATTAAATTTTATTTTTGTTGTGCAGGTTTGAGCAAGAAGAAGTGCCAAGGAGCATTTCTTCTACCATTCGACGATATATGCACGGGGCATGGCCCACGTGGTCTCACGTGCCCAGTGAGCACGTCGATATGCTATGGCGCGAGTTTGAGGCACGTATTAATTTTTTATTTATACATGCATGATGATTAATATTGGTACTGATATTATTATTTTGCAGGCTCGCTATACATGGGCCGAGGACCAGAGGCCCTTCATTTACGTTGCCTAGGAGGCTATTTCCCGGGCGAGGTACAACGGGCAGCTGGGGCAAACCCGGTCTCAAGCGATGGTCCGAGTTGGGACCACTAACATCACAGAGACTCGGGGATATGACCCCAATTGGATTACTCCGGATATATAGGACCAGCTCGTGGCATTATGGTCGATGGATCGATGGCAGGAGGTTTCTAGGACTGCGGCTAGAAACCGCATGTCGGGGGAAGGAGCGTGTCACACTAGCGGCTCTGTTGCATTTGCTGTGCACGCGAACCGTATGGTAAGTATACCTTAATTTTAATTATATATTTTATTTGTTACTCTGTGTACTAATTAATGTATTTGTTTTTTAAATATAGACGACGGTGTTGGACGACGGGACTATCCAGCGACCCTCTCCGATGGCGGTGTTTGAGCGGACTCACCGTCGAGTGCATGGGGAGTACGTCGACAACCGCGCTGCATACATTATGGTAAGTATATTTGTTTAAATTATTCATTATTTATTTATAATTTAAGTTTTATGAAAAATATTAAATAAAAAGTTAAACTCGAGTAGGAGACCTACAGTCAGACGGTGAAACAGCGCGGAGGCACCCCCGAGGACTTTGACGCAGGAGCGTGGGTCGAGGCTGCGGGTGGCTGGGACCACGGTCGCGTGTATGGTTTTGCAGATAGTGGTCATACGCGAGCCGTGCTAGGCCCGCTTAGGGCACCGACTCCTCTGCATGCTGGTGAGCGGCCGTCCACCTCCAGGTCCAGTTTTGATCATAGTACTAGGATAATGACACTAGAGGAGACGGTCGCGCATCATAGTCAGATGATGGCGGAGATGCATGCTATGCTATGCAACATCTCAGCTCATACTGGAGCAGGCATACCCTCGGCATCATCTGATCCATCGTCCTTGAGTCAGTCTACGCCGGTGTACACCCAAGAACTCCAGACCTCGCCATATGATCCAGACCATCCTCCATCATCATCATGAGATTTATTATTTTTTTCTTATATTGACTTTGTTACTTAGATACTATACTTGATTAATTTATTTTGTTTGGATATTGATATTTCAAATTTACATTTGAATAATTTTTATACGATTGTGGATAATTATAAATATAAGTATAATTATTTTGATGTATATTTGGGTGTATTTGTGATGTGTGAATGAATGTATGTATAGGTGTATGGGTGTGTGAGTTATGTATCAGATAATGTATCAATGTATTAAATGGAAATTTGGAATTTTAAATTTTTTCGATTATAGGTTGTAGTCATTAGCAACGGCTTTCCCATGGTCGTCCGTGGGAAAGTCGTTACTAAAACTATCGTAAGTCGTTGCTGATGTCATACAACAACGGCTTAGCAATGGTCTTTCACTAACGGCGTTGCTACGAACACGCGGGCCGTTGCTAATAATTGTTATCAGCAACGAAACCGGGTCTGTGGCAAACCCGTTGCTGATAATATTATTAGCAACGGCACGAGCGGCCGTTGCTGATCTGTTGCTAAATTATCAGCAACATGTCTTTTTGCGACGACTCTGTTGCAACGGTTGGGGCCGTTGCAAGCCGTTGCTGATGTCCATTATTCCAGTAGTGATAGTAGGGGTGAGTTTGGGTCGGGATGGGTCGAGATTTGGTATGTCCCGATCTTGTCCAAATTTTGAGTCGGGATGCAAATATGTATCCTAGTTTCAGTCCCGAATATGAAGCATCACGATTTTGTCTCGGTCTCGTCCCAATTTTGAATTGGGACGCGATTATCCCCGAACTTTCGGGTTGGGCCGGACCCATTACTAATAATTAAATTTAATCAAGTTTTTTATTTTAGTAATCAAGATATATCTTTTTGAATATTATTTTTTTTCATCTTTAAAATTTATATTTCTCAAGAAATTCACTAAAGTATTTGTTTAAATTCTAATTTAGAAGCCAAACTTGCAAAAATCGTGCAATGGACATAAAATATATTATCTGGGCACCATATAGATTTTATTCAAGAGAAAAGGATTAAATTTGCCCCTGAAGTATTGAAAAATATGCAAATTTGCCCCTAAAGTATTGAAAAATATGCAAATTTGCCTCTTAAATATGTTTTGAGCCAAAATTATCCTTGTTAGTACATAATTATCACATATCATTTTTCATCGAAGCATCTTATGTGGCCGAGCTACACTTGCCACATGGGATTCCGTTTGCTGAGGTAGACTTCCGTTAACGAGAAAAGCAAAAATGATTCAATTATGTAACGTCGAGGGTAATTTTGGTCAAAAAATATAGTTGATGGGCAAATTTGCACATTTTTCAATACTTCGAGGATAAATTTGGCCATTTTCCCAAAAAAATATATGATCATATATAATAAAAGAATAAGAAATTTTAAGTGAAAAATATGATATTAGAGCACTTGCTTTTATTTTATTTTTATCACGAGAGTTCCTCGAATTAAATATTTTTTTATCATACATTTGTTTTCGATTTTAAATAAAAAATTATGAGTTCAATTTTATTCTTTTCGCTTTTAAGCACTTAATAACCTAACTTGATTTTCTTGAAGTGGATGCAATTGATAGTGAGCAAAGCACAATTATATAATGTATAGTGATTCGGACAATCTCGTATACTCAACTATCTTGGTTCCTCATCAAAAATTTCTAACCTTAACACTTCATAGATATATTATTTTCCTAAGAATACAATGGGAACTTATCCATCAATGCTTGAGAAGAGCCTCAACATCTATTCTCTAGCAAAACAACAATCTACAACACACCAATGTGTTTACAAGCACACCTTGCAAGCTACACTTAAGGATTTGAATAAAAACAATATGAAAACAAGTTTAAATGAGCTAATAATTAAATGCAAACTTGAAGAACTCCTTTCACCCGCCTTCTAGCCTTCCAACACCTCAAGATGATGAAGAGAGTTGCCTTGAGAGGGTTGAAGAAAGAAGACCACCATTTGATAGATTGTATGAGAGAGTTAGGGCTTTTGGATCACACTTTAAAGCTCAAATTATTAGGAATTAACTCAACAAACAGTGGAAGAAGTTAAGAGGCTGAATTGAGGCTTCTATTTATAAGGTATGAAGATATGGGGCTGTAACAGCCCGTTGCAACGGATAGAAAACTATATGTTGCGTCCACCAATCGCACCTTCGATCGATGGTTCAATCGATCGAACATTCGATCGAACGTTGACCGAACGACCTCTGTAACTTTCAGATGAAAATCGGTCGCTCGTCGATCAACTGAACCTTCGACCGATACTCAGTTATCAATATATTGATACTAATTTTTGCTTATTTTTACAGTCGATTTTTGTTTTTGGGTCTTGTCTTGGATTTTGACTTGGGAAATGACTGAGATGGGTTTGGTTGATGTCCTAGGGGCATATTATAATAATTTCTAATCATAAACCTAGGTTTTGACTTGATTGCCTTTGGAGCCGTTTCAACTTGATTTTTTGCAATTTTTTGGATGAACTTCGTAGACGTATCATTCTATCAACCTGAACTCAAACCTCAACAAATGAATTAGTTTCATATTTATTATGATCAAAATAGAGAATGAGGTCTAGGTTGAACCTTGTGCCAATATTCATTTCCACTAAAAACAATGTCATTTTGTTTTTCTTAATCCAATTTTTGTTTTTAGGAATCATCACAAAAAAAAAATTTACACTCAAATCAAATATAAGAATAACCAATCATATATTAAAGATATTATTAAACAAATAAACTAATATTTGTCACCATATTCATAACCAAAGAGACAATAACAAGTGATTTACTTTTAAAAAATAAAATAATTAATAATTGTATATGTTGTCGATGCACATCGACTATAAACCAAAAGTCCATTTGAGAAGGGAAGAAAAAAATTAAAAACTTACTGTACTGATTTTGTTCCACATGCATCCCAATTTTGGTTATTTTTCTTATTTATTTCTGATTTTTTTTTCCAGGTAAATCTTGAGCGCCCACGACCATGAAATTGTTGTTAGGGGCAGATGTATTAGCACTACAACACAAATGACCTATTGAGACTATGTCATAAGTCATCTAAAAGCTTTAGAGTGAGATCAATTAAATGACTTCGTTGCTGTTGTTTATAGATATTTAGATGCTAATTTGGAATAAATTTTGTGCCTATTAATTTTTAAATTTGTAGATGTAGAAACAAAAATCTAATGTGTCTCTAATTTTATGTCTCTATAGATCTATTGTGTTGTAGTATAGGATAGGATCGAACTGACATCAAAAGCTCTCCTAATCCATGGATCTCTTCCATGGTTTTCATTTATAAAAAGAACCTCTCAACTACTCAAATTCAAAGTAACTCTCCAACTCAAAGCTAAAATTGATCTGTTGAACACAAAATGTTCGCTTAACTTCATATGAATGCTTCGGGCAGATGAAGAAGAGCATGCTCACAAATAGGTGCTGGTACTCCACTTCGTAGTGGCCAAATCTGAAACCCATCCCGTCCTAACAGTACCCCGACATCTGGTCAATATTGGCGAATCATAGAGCCGTCACGGATTCCAACTCTGGGTTTCTTCCTTGCTCCTCCATTGCCCGACGGTATGTCAAGCTCATCATCGGAAGCCTCAAGGAAGTACCCAAGCTTCGACCAGGGCAAGGCAAGCGGCGCGAGGGCGATCGCTTGCTCCAAGCTTCTTATCACGGTGGTGAAGTCATCAGAGGTGCGAAAGGGTGGCCTCCTCCACCCGCATTGGCTCCTTTATCATCATTGTCGTCGACAATTTCGAGGATTACTTCGGCGTGAAGGTGCTCGGTGTCGGGCTGCGAAGAGTCGGACAATTCCTTTGTCTCCCACCTTCGATTGTTCTTTGGTTTTCTTCAACCTCAAAAATGGGTTCAATGTTGACTACGTGGGTGGGGGCGACGCCCTTACGATGGATGGATTGTTATTATTATCGCCTCAACGTCACTACTTGCACCCGCGAGGCCATCGACGATTTGAGAAGGCAATATAGAGGACGCATCAGCCATTCTAAAGTAGAGGAGGGGAGGATGCAAGTGTTTAGTTCTGGTGCGAGTGTGCAGGTGGAGAACGGAGGAGGCCTAGGAGATATGTATAGCATGAAGGAAAGTGATGCATCACTTGGCGAAGCGAGAACGACGATTGCCAAAAAGAAGAAAAACTTACATGCATGGTTTCAAATACCGTACCGTATCGGGCGGTACGACTGGTATTTATCAATTTTTGAAAAACCGATATACGAGATACTCGGTATTGGACGGTATCGGGTATCTCGGTAAATACCGCCCATATCGGGCGGTATTTCCTATCATGCCGGGCGATACCGCCCGGTATGACCCAATGACTCTTTTTAAGAGTCGTTGGATTACTGTGGCAACGGCTCTAAACGGCTATATAGCCGTTTGGGGCTGGTTTTGGCTGGTTTTGGGGGCTATATAAAGTTTCCAAAATACCTCTTTTACTCACACTCACCTCTCTACTCATCTAAACTCTCTAAACTATTAATCTCTCTCAATCTTTCTCAAACTCTCTCTCTCTAATCTCTACTTTCTTAATTTCCATGTCGAAACTCTGCTGAAATGGCACCGTAATCTCAAGCCGACCCCGCATGGCAGCACGGTGTTCGGTTGGAGAAGGCTAACCACTGGCAATGCATCCACTGTAATATGATTTATTGTGGTGGAGGCGTCACTCGATTGTAAGCACACTTGGCCGGAACATTCGGCGACGTCGTCTAATGCACCAAAGCAGCATCGGAAGTCCTACAAATGTTCAAAGATATGCTCACCAACAAGAAGGAACGTCTTAAGAATGCAACTCAACAAGTCGAGTTCGACCGACGAGCTACCCAAGAAGTCGGTGGTGGCCATTACGAGGCTCGGGGTGGCGGTGACGACGAGGACCCGGAACTTGAAGCCGGCATCCGAGCTTCATTGGAGCACACTGCATTCGAACGAGATCGGATGTACTACCCCAGATCTCATTTTGAGTATGGAGGCGGCAGTGGCAGCAGTGGCACAAGCAGTGTTGGCTCGACTTCGGCTGCCGGATCAATGGACCGAAGTGGTTCAATTCTCTCCGATCCTCAAATTAGCCGAAGTTCTAGCATGAGGGTACCTCAAAGCAGAGGAGGCATTCGTAGATTCTTCACAAACCACGGAGCAAGTGGTAGGAAAACTAATGTTGATGTTTTTGATCTTAATCTCAGGGCATTTTCTCCTCCATCAGCAAAGAAACCGCGCATAGACGATGCTTGGGGCAAGACGAAGAAGTGGGAGTTGGGGAGAGCCATCTCCAAATGGTTCCACTTCAGCCGGATTCCCGCAAATGCAGCCAACAATCCATACTATCGAACCATGGTGTCTACCATCCAAAAGGTAGGCCCAGGTATTGCCCCTTCAACTCCCTATGAAATTTCAGGTCCTTACATTGAAGCGGAGGTCAATGAAATAAAGCAATGGATCGATGAAATCAAGCGGCAATGGGGGGAGTACGGATGTAGTTTGATGTGCGATAGCTGGACCGGGCCAACTCGAATGAGCATCATCAACTTCCTCATCTATTGCAACATGAGGGTTGTTTATCACAAGTCAGTGAAATCGTCCGATGAGATCCATGACACTTACTACATCTCGAAGCTGATGACGGAGGTGATTGATGAGATTGGACCCCAAAACATTGTTCAAGTTATAACCGACAATGGAGCCAATTTCAAAAGGGCAGGTGAGGTAATTGAACAGGATTATCCTCACATATGTTGGACTCCATGTGCAGACCTAATGATGAAAGATATCGGTGATATACCGATGGTGAAGTCGACAGTAAAGAAGGCGCAATAAATTACCTGCTTCATCTACAACCACACATGGGTACATGCCCTAATGAAAAAAATTACAGAAGGTAATTTATTAATTTTTAAATAATTTATAATATTTATTTATTAATTAGTTTATCATAAACAATTACTAATAATAATTCTATATTTTAGGTAAAATTCTTCAATCGGGAGCGACTCGTTTTGCAACTAACTTCATCGCATTAAGGTTGCTCCAACAAAAAAAGGCGACCCTTAGAACCATGTTTACAAGTGAGGAATGGACTTCATCAAGATATGCCGAAAAAATCGATGGAAAACAAACAAAGAAGTACATCCTCAACACACGCTTCTGGGATTGCATCGCAAAAATAATCGTCGTCGTAGAACCTTTGTACAAGGTTCTACGACATGTGGATATGGAAAAGACGCCTCAAATGAGTCATCTCTATCACTACATCCACCAAGCACAAGAAGAAATCAAGAGGGTTATGATTTCTCCAGCCAAGTATGAGCACTTCATCGAAATTATCTCCCGGAGATGGGATAATCAAATGGGCAATGTCATACACATTGCATGCATTTTTTTATTTAATATTCAGAAATTATTTAAATTTAATTCATTATGCTTAATTTTTTATAGGATATTATATAAATCCTGCATACCAATACAAATATAATCTTGGAACGGTCGATAGTTTGTTATATCCCCTCTACAAGGTCATACAATGAATGTCGGGATCCAACCAAGAAGTGGCACAAGCTCTCAATGAATTAAAATTGTTCCGAGATGCAACTGACAATTTCGGAGATTCATTTGCAATCTACATCCAAGATACTATGGATCTAGGTAGATAGGATTTTTATGCCAATTTATTTATCAAAGATAAAATCCTGTTACTAATATTAATTTAAAATTTGTTGCAGTCGAATGGTGGTTGCAATTTGGAATCGAAACTCCAACTCTTCAAAATATTGCAACACACATCCTCTCGCAAACCACATCATCAAGTGGATGCGAGAGGAATTGGTCGACCTTCGCCTTGATTCATACGAAGCTGCGTAACCGCTTTTCGTACGCCCGATTAGAGAAGCTCGTATATGTTTATTACAACATGCGACTTCGAATGTGGGTGTTACAGAACGAAGATATAGATATTCTATATGTAGATCCGTTCGATGTCGAGTTCGTCCAAGGCGATGTGAAAGGCGGATTGGTGGAGTGCAACGGAGATTGACATGCCTCTTCTTGATGAACCAGGCGAACCACCTCGGCCTTCACCAATTATATTTGATGCTGTTAAGTTTGAGAGCCAACCAGAAGACATGGACAGTCAAGCTCTTGAGAGGGACATGACCTTTGCTCCCTTGGACTCTCAACGAGTTCGATAAGTAAGACGACGATCCATATCCGACTCTCCATCTTCACAATCAAAGGGAAAGAAGAAGGCAACACCTTCACCTTCAAAGGCAAAAGGCAAAGGCAAAGGCAAAGAGAAACGACCAATTGATCCTTTGGACGCGATTGCAGAAGCGAAAGATGACGAAGAAGACGAGCCCTCGATTCATATCAGTAGTAGCACAAAAGACAGAGGAGATAATGATGATGATAGAGCTGGGAGAGAAGACACCGTCGTACCATCAACACTGGCACCTACCAGTCTGTGGACGAATGAGCAATACTTAGACCACTCCACCCAAGATCAGGATCACGGTGCTAGAATCGGAGGAAAAACTCGGGTGTACGAGAAGAGAGGCCGACGTCGAGGAGGTGGACCAACAGCTTTGCAAGATTACTACCACGATATGAAGAGTAGCTTGCAAGAAATTTCTGAATCAACCTACTCTGTATAAGTACCTACTCAACTGATGATACATGGACTAGTTCTTGGACTGCCAACAAAGAAACACTGATGGGTATGTGGTATAATGGATATCAAGGCATGATGACATTGGATTATTTTTAGATATGAGCATTGGAGACTTACGGTGTTAACCTTAGTCGTGTATGTCCCCAAGATATGTACGAGTACGACACACGTCATTTGTCCGTATTTTAAATATTATATTCATGTATTTGACATTTGAATATTAAATTTAAGTATTTCTTGATCAATTATGTGTTATTGAAGTTATTTTTAGCAGCAAAATTTTTAAAAAAACTGTCTGATATGCATTTTTTGTACTGGACGTATCGTGTGTCGGTATGGTATGCTACTGGTACATATCGGTACCAATCAAAGATCGAGATCGGTACTGGTATCGATATTTTAAATTATGCTTACATGTGATAGTGAGAGAAAGAGAGGGTGTTAATTGAAAGAGAGAGGAGAAAGAGAGATAGGACATCGGCAATGAGAGACCACGTTAATTAAAAATTAAATCACATTTATTATTAGAAGAAGAGATGATGTTAATTAAAAATCAAATCATATTTATTAACGGAAGGACAGAGAAGACAGAGAGGACGTTGAGAGAGATAAATATATCACTTTTAATTAAAAGAGAGTGAGGATATTTAAATAAAAGAGAGAGAAAGAGAGAAGGGGTACATGCTCCAATTGAGAGAGAGAGAAAGAGATGTTGAACAACATTTAAAATAAATAAATTTGAGATTTGTTTTTAAAAATTATCATATCAGCCAAACTTCATTGTGAATGTATCATATGACAATTTTGAATATTGTTTTGGATTGAACTAGTTCTTTGGACTTGGTTAGACCAGGCCAGAAGTGGCAATATTCATGAACCAAACTCAGATCGAGTCAATCACTACTTAGTGCGAGGGCTCTATTCGGCCAAACAAGGATATCAACATTCTTCATTTATTACCAGGGGTTTGACAGTAATGAGCATGTCATCTTCGGGATAAAATATCGACCCATTCAGGGCATATCCCTACGAGATTTCGGGAGACATCGTCGTCGAACACCTCAACCTACCTCATAAAATATACATGACGACGCACATCAGGTATACTCTTGATTCTAATTTGCATACCCATGATATGGAATTCTCTCTCACTTGAGCATTAGAGTATCTTTGCAGGTCACCACCGGAGCCGCATTGGACTAGGAGATGCGGAGGTATGCATCATTTCGACTTCAGGCGAGAACATTTGGCGCCCACCTAGGGGTCAAGTAAATCTTACCTATCCCATCATGGTAGACACTCGGAGTCAAGCGAATGCTGCCGCCAACAGGCAGCAACCTAGCAGCAGCATTCCTCCCCTACCCAGAGACTCAACTTTAGAAGAGCTCCGACGTCTAATCGTCGATCTCCAAGCGCAAAACCAAAGGTTGATAGCCCAGGTTAACACGCTAACACAGTCTAAAGAACAACATCCAGCCGAGTGTGAGCCCTGCCGCTCGAAGCATGAAGAGGATAACCACCACAAGAGAACAAGTAGACCAACCTCAGTCTTTAGAGACGAGATCTCTAACACGCAACACCAGAGAGAAGGAACTAGGGCTATAGAGACCATTCCTCCCTCCGTCGTTGATTCAGGACAGTTCGTGAAGCACATCATGGCAATCCCTCTCCTCAACAACTTCAAACTATTGACTACTCTCCAACCTTATGACGACACGGGCAATCCGACCACCCATCTGACGATGTTCAGATCGATGATGTTATTCAACGTCGCTACCCACTTAATTTTGTGTCGAGCCTTCCCCACCTTCCTGGAAAAGTCGCACTGTTGTGGTTCTCCACCCTCCCCGTTAGGATTCATACACACCTTCCAAGAGCTCTCCAGGGCGTTCATCAACCAATTCTCTGTTGGCTTAAGGGTTCCCCTTAAGCTTCGATCTTTATTTTGATGCTAATAAATAAGTATTTAATCTATGTGTGAAGTTTTGAGTTCAGGTTGAGGTTGCAATAAGCATGCGAACTTATGCGAACTTCGCTCGGAGAAATGAAAGAAAAGAATGTCAAGAAAGGCTCGGGTGTAGGTTGAATAGATATCTTGTAATATACCCCTAGGATCTCATCCCAAGCCTAGTTGTAAAGTTATCCAAGTTAAAACTTGGTAACTAAACCTACGAAAAATCATGTAACAAAGATAAAAAAAAAATCAGCCTCAGCCTAAGTTCAGTCGACTCGTCGGTCGACCGAACAAGGCAGAAAAATGGCAGTAGCCACTTCGGTCGACCGGTTGGTCGACCGAATAGATGCAAAAATCGACAGTGGCTACTTTGGTCAATTGGGCGGTCGACCAAACAAGGCCAAAAAATGGCAGTAGCTACTTCGGTCGATCGAGCGGTCGACCGACTGAGGCCAAAATCTGGTAGTGCCTGCTTCGGTTGACCGAGCGGTCGATCGAATAGCAGAGAGGTGGAATCACGACTCATTTAGTCGACCCTCCAGTCGATTGAACAGAGCTGTAGAAGCACAAAAAGCCAGTGGTCGCTGGGCGGTCGACCGACGATTAACTGACAAGCGATCGAACGGCGTCCAATGGGCGAAAAAATGCCCGTTGAAGAGCCATTCGGTTGAGGGGTTATAAATACCCCTCACCTAACTCCTTTAATACATCTTAACAACTGAATTAAGCATTCAAGAGAGAGATTTGTGCCTTCTAAAGATCAATTACTTGCGGTTGCTTCTCCGATCAACGTTTTCTCAAGTGCTCATTCTTCCTCAACCCGGGCTTCGATTCAAGCTCAACGACTTGGCGAGTTGAAGGCTTGAAGGCTTGGAAAAGAGCATTGGTTCTTGGTTTTATTTCTTAGCTCTTTTCATTGTAATTTTAATTATTGTTTAAACTTGTTTTAATTGGGTTAGCTTGCTAGGTGTGCTAGTGTAAACACTTAGAGTTTACTTTGTAGAATTATGTTTTGCCTAGGTGAATAGGTTTGAGGAGTTCTCAAAGAGGTGAGAATCAAGTCCTCGGTTGTATTCAAAGTTAAACACAAGTTCTATAAAGTAGTTGGTTAGAAATCCTTGGTGAGGAGCCAAGGTAGTGGAGTAGGCAGTTGGCCTAACCACTATATTTCCTTGCGTTAGCATTGCTTTGTTTATTTGTTTATTGTTGCGCTTTATATTTGATCACGAACATTATTTAGTTGCACTTGCATTTGGTTGAAGTTAACATTGGGCAAAAAGAACACACACTATTCAACCCCCCTTCTAGTGTGGAATTTTGCTTAACAATTGGTATCAGAGCTAGGTTGCAGGATTAGATTTAATCATTTTCCCTACAAGTTAAAATGACTAGTGAAATCCAACTAGCTCAAGAGTCCTCTACTTATACTCCACCATTGTTTGATGGTAATAACTATGCCTACTGGAAGATTCGTATGAATGACTTTCTTCAATCACTAGGCATGGATGTATGGAGAATGATACAAGTAGAGTATAAGCAACTAACTAAGGATATAGATGAGTGGGACCAAGAAGAGATTAAACTTTTTAATGCAAATGCAAAGGCCGTCAATGCATTATATTGTGGCCTATCAATTAATGAGTTCAATAGGATTCTACTTGAAAGTGAGCCTTCATCAAGTGAAGAAGACTCCAAGAGTAAAAAAGGCAAATCTTTGCTTGATGACAAATGACAATGAGGTAAGATTTACATTTGGTGAACTTTCATTTACACAAGAAGAACTTGAAAATAAATTTGATCAAATGCATGATGAATTTAACGCTATTAGGAAAAAGTTTAAAGAGCTTAAAAAGGACAACAAATCTTTAGAGCTTGAAAATGATAACTTGTTACTCTCATGCAATGCATTAAGGAAAGAAGTAGATACCCTTAAGGAAGAAAAACATGTCCTAGATGATGCTAAGAAAAACTTAGAAAATGAAAACAAAAATTGGAAGATGAAAATAATTACTTAAGTGATCAAGTAGAGCACTTGAATGATAGCATGCTAAGTTTAAAAAAGGAACTATGCATGGTAAATAAAAAAATGACAACCTTACCAAATGTCATCCCTAAGGTTGTCCATACTAGAAAGTCATCACACTTCCATACTTACACTCACAATCGAAGAAAGTTTAATGGAAGTTGCTTTTCATGCGGTATATTTGGCCATATGGCTAGATATTGTGCACTAAGGAGGAACCCACATGCTAGATTCACTTGGGTTCTTAAGATGACTAACACTCAAGGACCCAAGAAAATTTGGGTACCTAAAATAATTTCTTCTCCTTTTATAGATGGTGAAGCACCCTCAAACAAGTAGAAGCACATAGATATTGGATAGTGGTTGCTCAAAACACATGACGGGTGATATCAACCTTTTTGCAACCCTATCAAACAAAGATGGTGGACATGTGACATTTGGAGACAATGCCAAAGGTAAGATTGTTGGCATTGGTGATATAGGTATACTCCCTTACCCATGCATTAAAAATATTTTACTAATTATGTGACAATGAATATGTAATTATTTTTGAAGCATCTAAATGTATCATTAGGAGTGCACCATCTAATGGTATTATGTTCATTGGAAATAGACAAGAAAATATTTACACATTAGTTTTAAATGTCTTGCCTAATCCCCATGTTAGATGCTTGGTTGCCATGGAAAATGATTCTTGGTTGTGGCATAGAAGGCTAGGACATGCTAGCATGAGCCTCATCTAAGAAATATCTAAGAAGGAACTAGTTAAAGGATTACCCAAGATAAAATTTGAAAAAGATAAACTTTGTGATGCATGTCAACTAAGCAAGTAAGTTAAATCCTTATTTCATAGCATTAATCAAGTAAGCTCATCTAGAACGCTTAAACTTGTGCACATGGATCTTTTTGGTCCATGTGATGTTGCTAGTCTAGGTGGAAAACTGTATTGCTATGTGCTAGTTGATGATTTCTCGAGATTTACATGAGTTTTCTTTTTAGCTAAGAAAAATGAAACCTTTGATTTTTTCAAAAAATTTACTAAGAGAGTTACAAATGAGAAAGGAGTTTCAATGTTGAAAATTAGAAGTGATAATGGAGGAGAATTCAAAAATGAATTTTTTTTCGAATTTTGTGATGAATTAGGTATTGAACATACATTTTCTTCCCCTAGGACCCCTTAACAAAATGAGGTGGTTGAGAGGAAAAATAGAACCTTACAAGAGATGGCTAGGACCATGCTTTGCGAAAATAATTTGCCTAAGTATTTTTGGGCCGAAGCAATAAATACGTCTTGTTATGTGCTTAATCACGTTTTATTGAGACCTAAAATTAAGAAAATACTTTTTGAGCTTTGGAATGATAAAATCCCAAGTGTGAGATATTTTCATGTTTTTGAATGTAAATGATTTATCTTAAACACTAAGGAGCATTTAGGAAAATTTGATTCTAAATTCGATGAAGGCATTTTCCTAGGTTACTCTAATAATTCTAAGGTATATATAGTATATAATCGTAGAACCATGATTGTTGAAGAATCTATGTATGTCACATTTGATGAAACTAATGATTCTTCTATAAATGTTAAGATTGTGAATGTAGGTGAGAAACTTGAAGAGCTCACTTTTCATGACAAAGAGGTGGAGGATGAAGACAATGATGAAACTCAACATGAAGAACCATCATCCTTAACTCTACCTCAAGATGAAGACGAAGAAGAGGAAGCTCTACCACCTCTCCCCAAAGGATATCGGTTGATAAGGGATCATTCAATGGATCAAGTCATTGGATAACTATCAACGGGATTGGTAACACGCTCTAAACTTAAGAACATTTGTCAATATGTAGCATTTATATCTTAAGTAGAGCCTAAGAACATTAAGGAAGCAATAGAAGATGAATTTTAGATAATAGCTATGCAAGAAGAACTCAACCAATTTGTTAGAAATGAAGTATGAGATTTAGTACTTAGACCTAGCGGACAAATCATGATTGGGATTAAATGGGTGTTTGATAACAAGTTAGATGAAGGAGGTTTAGTCATTAGAAACAAAGCTAGTTTAGTGGCCCAAGGGTACAATCAAGAAGAATGATTAGAAGCAATTCGAATACTTTTGGCTTATGCTAGTTTTAAAGACTTTAAACTCTTTCAAATGAATGTCAAAAGTGCATTTTTAAATGGCTTTGTTAATGAAGAAGTATATGTTGAACAACCCCTTGGATTTGAAAGTTTTGAGTTTCCAAACAATGTTTTCAAACTTAAAAAGGCTTTATATAGTTTAAAACTAGCCCCTAGGGTTTGGTATGGAAGGCTTTCCACTTTTTTGATTGATCAAGGCTTTACCATTGGAAAAGCCGATGTCTCCCTTTTTATAAAACACAATGAAAATGATATTTTACTTGTGCAAATTTATGTTGATGACATAATTTTTTGTGCTACTAATGAAACCCTTTGTGAATGGTTTGCTAAGTGTATGCAAGATGAATTTGAGATGAGCATGATGGGAGAGCTCTCCTTCATGCTTGGTCTCCAAATCAAGCAAACCAACAAAGAAATTTTCATCAATCAAGCCAAGTACACAAAGGAGCTCATCAAAAGGTTTGGGATGAATGAAGCCAAAATAGCTTCTACACCAATGAGCATATCCATCAAGCTTGACAAAGATGAAGATGGTGTCAAAGTAGACAAAAAACGATATCGAGGTATGATTGGTAGTTTTCTTTACTTAACCGCAAGTAGACCCGATATCATGTTTAGTGTTTGTGCATGTGCTAGGTTTCAATCTTGTCCTGAAATGTCTCACTTAAGTGCGGTCAAACACATATTGAGATATTTGAAGGGCATAGTTGACTTAGGACTTTGGTATCCATGTAATGCATCTTTTGAATTAATCAATTTTTCGGACGCGGATTTTGCCAGGTGTAAAGTAGATAGAAAAAGCACTAGTGGGTGTTGTCAATTCCTAGGAGTGAGTCTTGTCTCTTGGTTTTCAAAAAAACAAAACTCAGTTGCACTTTCAACTACCGAAGCAGAATACATCGCTGCAGCTAGTTGTTGTGCACAAGTCCTATGGATGAAACAAACCCTTTTGAATTATAGACTTAAGTACTCTAGCATACCTATACATTGTGATAACACTAGTGCAATCAATTTAACAAAAAATCCTATTTTACACTCTAGGACTAAGCATATTGATCTAAGACACCATTTTCTTAGGGATAATGTACTCAAGGAAAATATATTGGTGGAATTTGTATCCACGTTCAAACAACTTGCCGATATATTTACAAAACCCTTGAGTGAGGAAAACTTTACAAATTTAAGAATGCAATTAGGAATTTGTGTTTTTCCAAGTGGTTAAAAGTTTCAAATCATACATGTTTTTTAAAATTGCATTTTACAAGGTATCATCACACTTATGTATTGCCTTGTAATGAGGCTTTGCAACTTATTGATGTTTGCCTTCTATAGGCTTACATGGATAGGAAGGACTATATTGTTAGATGATATTTGGTTTTATGACATTCTTAGTTTTCATGATGAAACTCATTAATTGTACCTTAGCTCTTGCTTTTTTGATTGATGTCAAAAGGGGGAGAAAAAGTAAGGTTACATTTATTTTTGATGCATATAGATAGGGGGAGTTACAAGCATGTTATGCACATTGATATGGGGAGAATATGTTAAGTTATGTATTATGTATGCCTGAACTCAAACTCACAAAGAATACTTATCGTTTTCTTCAAATTCCATGTTATGTTTGTCATCATCAAAAAGGGAGAGATTGTTGGCTTAAGGGTTCCCCTTAAGATTTGATCTTCATTTTATGATAACAAACAAGTATTTAATATATTTGTGAAGTTTTGAGTTCAGGTTGAGGTTGCGATAAGCAAGCGAACTTAGGCAAACTTCGCTCGGAGAAACGAAAGAAAAGAATGTCAAGAAAGGCTCGGGTGTAGGTTGAGTAGATATCTTGTAATATACTCCTAGGATCTCATCCCAAGCCTAGTTGTAAAGTTATCCAAGTTAAAACTTAGTAACTAAACCTATGAAAAAGCATGTAACAAAGATAAAGAAAAAATCAGCCTCACCCTAAGTTCGATCGATCGGTCGGTCAACCGAACAAGGCAGAAAAATGGCAGTAGCCACTTCGGTAGACCGAACAGATGAAAAACTCGATAGTGGCTACTTCGGTCGATCGGGCGGTCGACCGAACAAGGCCAGAAAATGGCAGTAGCTACTTCGGTCGACCGAGCAAGCGACCGACCGAGGCCAAAATCTAGCGGTGCATGCTTCGGTCGACCGAGCGGTCGACCGGATAGCAGAGATGCGAAATTGTGACTCATTCGGTCGACCCTCTAATCGACCGAACAGAGCTGTAGAAGCACAAAAAGCTAGCGGTCGTTGGGCGGTGGATAGGTCGGTCGACCGATGATCGACCGACAAGCGATCGAACGGTATCCAACGGGCGAAAAAACGCCCGTTGAAGAGTCGTTCGGTTGAGGGGTTATAAATACCCCTCACCTAACTCCTTTAATATATCTTAACAATTGAATTAAGCATTCAAGAGAGAGATTTGTGCCTTCTAGAGATAAATTGCTTGTGCTCGCTTCTCCGATCAACGTTTTCTCAAGCGCTCATTCTTCCTCAACCCGGGCTTCGATTCGAGCTCAACGACTTGGCGAGTTGAAGGCTTGAAGGCTTGGAAAAGAGCATTAGTTCTTGGTTTTATTTCTTAGCTCTTTTCATTGTAATTTTAATTGTTGTTTAAACTTAGGTGAATAGTATAAACACTAAGGGTTTACTTTGTAGAATTGTGTTTTGCTTAGGTGAATAAGTTTGAGGAGTTCTCAAAGAGGTGAGAATCGAGTCCTCGGTTGTATTCAAAGGGAAACACAAGTTCTATAAAGTAGTTGGTTAGAAATCCTTGGTGAGGAGCCAAGGTAGTGGAGTAGGTAGTTGGCCGAACCACTATATTTCCTCATGTTAGCATTGTCTTGCTTATTTGTTTATTGCTGTGCTTTATATTTGATAATGAATATTATTTAGTTGCACTTGCATTTGGTTGAAGTTAAAATTGGGCAAAAAGAATACACACTATTCAACCTCCCCCCTTTTAATGTGGAATTTTGCTTAACATTCTCCTCGTCCCGGATCTATTCCAAGACCAAGGACTCCCTCCACTACATCAAGTAGGGACAGAATGAACTACTAAGGGAATGCCTGAAAAGATTCAGCGTCGTGGCCATGGAGATCCCAAACTGATTCTCATGTCGACCTGTATTCTATCAAGCACAATCTGAAACCCGAACAGTTAGCAGACCTAATAGCTCTACCCAAGCCTAAAATTATGGCCGAGTTTCGGGAACGAGCAGTATGCTACATGGAGATGGAAGAGCTAAGATAGGCCAGAAAAGAGGGATAGGAAAACTAACAAAGATAGTGTCGAGGACAAGAAAGCAAAGAAGGCGATAAAACGGGAGAAGAACGAGATCGCTGCAAGCGAGACAACAACAAAAGAGGGAGGTCGCCCTCCCGATCTAGCTCCAAATATGACGAATACACCCCACTAAAGACCAAGAGGGAGACCATCCTCTGGGAAATTTATAATTTAGAGCTACTCAAGTACCCCAACAATGCGAGAAGTAGAAGATCCCTCCCAACGCCGAGAGAAGTAAGATGTGTGAGTTTCATCGCACCTACGGACACACTACCGAGGAGTGTGTGGTACTCAAAGACCAGATCGAGCGCCTCATACGGGAAGGTTGTCTCGACCGCTACATTGGCTGTAGGAGAAGTCGCAACTGAGACCGGTAGGACTACGACTCCCAATACCGAAGCCAGAGCAAAACTAGCCCCTGAGGAATGCTAGGGGCGATCGAAATAGCGGTAGAACTGACCAACTGAGCAGTGAGATCCACGAAGTCATCAACCAAATACCTGGAGGATTAGGGGGAGGAGGCGAGACGAGCTCGACCAGACAAAGGTCACTCTGAGCCATCATGACAATTGACGACACGACCTGCCCACATAGGCCTCCCAACAGAATCCCGAAAATATCATTATATGAATCTGATTTCAAGGGAATTGATAAAAATATGCATGACCCCGTCGTCATTTTTTTAATTGTTGGTGACTCCATTGTAAGAAAAGTCCTAGTATACCATGGAAGCTCAACCAACATCCTGTTCTACTCAACGTTCAGAAAGATGTAGCTGACTGAAGCCTCACTAGCTTCATCCCTACAAACAGAGATCTGGTCGGGTTATCGGGAGAACGAGTCGACGTTCGAGGCTATATGTGGTTGAGGACGACGTTTGGCTTCCCGTCGAAGACTAAATCAACAGATGTGCAGTATCTTGTCATAGACTGCCCCAGTCCTTACCACATGATTCTAGCGCGACACTCCTTAAATAACTTGGGAGCCATTGTATCGACTCCCCACCTGGCGCTCAAATTCCTGATTTCGAAAATAGAAGCAGGAGTGGTCTACGCCGACTAGAAAGAAGCCCCCCTGTACTACAATGAATGCTTAAAGCAAAAAACATCCAAGAAAGAGGCGCTGAGTACTTCATCCCAACCAGTTCACTCGGTGTTCCATATAGAACTATAGCCAAATATATCTAAATTGGACCCAATAGGAGATGTCCAAGAGTGGCCCTGACCTTTCGACAACTTAGAACCTATACAAATCATAGCATCGCCGAGCAGGGTGACATTCATCGAAGTTTGTCTACTGGTCGAGCTCAAAACTCAACTCGACACTCTGCTCAGAAACAACACCGACCTATTTTCATGGGCGCCTACTGACATGCTAGGGATAGACTCTAAAGTCATCTGCCACAAGCTCACCATCGACCATCGGGTCAAACTTGTGGCGCAAAAGAAGAGAAAGCTCGGAGCCGAGCGTCAGTAAGCATCTCTAAAAAAGACCAAGAACCTGCTAAAAACAAATTTTATTAGAGAAATCAGATTTACCATATTGCTTGCAAACGTCGTGATGGTTAGGAAAAGTTCTGGGAAATGACGGATGTGTGTAGACTTCACCGACCTGAACAAAGCTTGCCAAAAGGACTCCTATCTACTCCCAAGCATAGAAAAATTTGTCAACGCTTCCTCAGGGTACCAGTACTTGTGTTTCATGGATACATACTCAGGCTACAACTAGATCTGGATGCATCCTAAAGACGAGGAAAAAAACAGCCTTCATCACAGAGCACACTAACTTCTATTATATATAAAGTGACGCCTGTCGAGCTGAAGAATGCAGGTGCCACATACAAGGGCTTGATGAATAAAATTTTCGAACAACAAATTGGTCGGAACCTATAAGTATATGTGGACGACATGATCGTAAAAACACCAACGATCGAAAACCACTACAACGACCTCACTGAAATTTTTAGTTATCTCAAACGCTACAACATGAGACTAAATCGAGAAAAGTGCGCTTTCGGAGTCCATGACGACAAGTTCCTCTGATTCATGCTTACGGATCGAGGAATCGAGGCAAACCCTAAAAATGTCGGACAATATAAGAAATGCATAGCCCACAAAATATAAACGAGGTGCAGCAACTCACGGGAAGAATGGTCACGCTATCGAGGTTCCTCTCCATGTCGGCAAATAGAGCTGCCCCCTTCTTCAAAATCCTAAGGAAGAAACAAAACTTCTAATGGTATGAAGAATGTGAACAAGCGCTCGAAGAACTCAAAAGATTCCTCGCTAGTCCACCAGTTTTGGACAAACTCCAATAGGGGGAAATACTTTCCCTCTACCTCACTGTCATAGAAAATACCCTCAGCTCGGTACTAGTCCGAGAACAAGGGAAGGATCAAAGGTCGGTCTACTTTGTGAGTAAAGTCCTCTAAGGACCAGAAGCAAGATACCAGATGTTAGCTAGAGAAGCTCGCCTTCGCCCTGGTTATCTCGGCCAGAAGGCTAAGACCATATTTCCAAAGTCACCACATCGTGGTACACACCATGCAGTCGATCAGATAGGTCTTAGCCAACATAGAGTAGAACTCTTTGAATTCAACATAGAGTACCAGCCAAGGGGCCCCATCGAGGCTCATGCACTGGCAGACTTCATCGTAGAGCTCATATACCAGGAAGGCAACGCCGACCAAGTCGAAATATGGATGTTGTTTGTGGAAGATGCCTCGGACGAAAGAGGAAGTGTAGCTGACATCATCTTGGAGAATGACCAAGGAGTTGCCTTGGAGCAATCCCTTCAATTCTAATTTAAAGCAAGTAATAATCAGGTGGAATATGAAGCCCTGGTCGCAGGACTAAAGCTCATCTGCGACGTGGGAGCTTTGAAAGTGATCATAAAAAGCAACTCACAACTTGTCGTAGGACAAGTCAACAACAACTGGCAAGCAAGGGACCCCCCCTTAGAAAGGTACATGTCCCTAGTTCATTCCTTAATAACTAACCTTAATGATTGTGTGATCTAGCACATACCTCGAGAGGAGAACACTCGAGCCGACCTATTATCTAAGCTCATCAACACCAAAATGCCTCAAAATAAAAGGTCGATCATCCAATAAGTCCTCGACCAGCCGAGCATTCAATCGACCGACACCCTGATCGAGGTCCAAGCAGTTAAGTAGAAAACTGACTCGAGGACACCCTACATAGCCTATCTCAACCAGGGAGAGATGTCAAAGCATATCTCGAACCAAAAGAATTTTCGAAGGAGGGCGAGTTATTACAGCCTCCTTGAAGACCAACTCTATAAAAGGGGATACTCCCAGCCACTACTTAAGTGCATCGGCCAACCCCAAACAATCACCGTGATAGCAAAAGTGCATGAAGGCATATGCGGCAATCACATCGGGGGAAGATCCCTAGCGGTCAAAATTCTTCGGGCCAGGTACTTCTGGCCAACCATCAAGACAAACTGCGATCTGTACATCAAAAGGTGCGACAAGTGCTAGAGGTTCTTGGAAGCCTCACAGAAACACCCCGAGTCGTTACATAACTCATAAATCAGCCGGCCGTTCCACAAATGGAGGATCGACCTCCTCGGTTATTTCCCTCCGGCCCCATTACAAGTCAAATACTTGGTAGTAGTCATCGACTACTTCACCAAGTGGATAGTGGCTGAACCGCTGGCCTCAATTGCAACCAAAAAGATCAAAAAAATTATATGGAAGAAGATCATTTGTAGATATGGCATACCACGCGAACTCGTCAACAACAATGACACGCAATTCAAAGATAAATGATTCAGGGAATTCTGCTCGGATCTCAATATTTAACAATTTTTCTCCTCATTGGAGCACCCACAAACCAATAGCTTAGCCGAGGTGGTCAACAAAGTCATCCTAACATGACTCAAAAAGAAGCTTGATAAAGTCAAGGGGCACTGGGCCGAAGAGCTGCTTGAGGTGCTATGGGGTTACAATACAACCTCTCGGTCATCTAATCAGGAAACTCCTTACAGACTTGCTTTCAGAGCAGAGGCCATGATCCCAGTCGAGATCGCAGAGTGTAGCCTTCGGAGAACAACTTTCGATGAGCAAGGCAACTCAGAAGCCCGACAAGCCGAGCTCGATCTCGTCGAGGAAGAACAAGAGCTCGCTAGGGTCAGAGAAGAAGTCATGAAACTCAGAATAGCTTGGAAATACGACAAACATGTCAGGCTGAGGAATTTCAAGGAGGGAGATTTGGTACTGAGAAAGATCGAACTCCAGAGGAAGCTAATTGTGGAAGGAAAACTCGCCTCAAACCGGGAAGGTCAATACACACAAAAGACAGGAAAGTAGCTATTAGCTAAAGGGTTCTTCCTTCATGCTTTATTCTCCTCATGATTATTTTGATGATAACACCCATTTAACAAGTGTTTGAAGTATGAAAATTATAGGATCGATGAAAGATATGTCAAGCCTATCGTCTCTCGATCAATCCTCAAAACAGATCAATGCGTGCATCCAAAATGTGGTGGATAGCATGGAGAATCCTACAAAGCTAAAACATGTTGAAGAACGAAGCCAAAAATCCAAGCGCAAAATGAGGAATCAAAGATAAAATTTTCCAGCTTTGATTCGGTCGACCGAATGGTAGTATGCATTGGCAACAGCCAATTCGGTCCACCAAATGTCGTTGAAAAGTGGTAGTAGCCATTCGATAGACTAGTCGGTCGACCGATGCAGGTGAAAAAATTTGGCTAACGCTGCGTTGGTCGACCGATCGATGCCAAATATTTGCAGAATGCTCATCGGTCGACTGGATGGCAAAACGTGAATAGCGGATCTCTGAGCCGGTCGACCGCGCCAAATCCCGCGATAATCGGTCGACCCGTCGGTCGACCGAATGGCGTATAAAAGCTGGCTTCGATTGACCGACTGGTCGACCAGATTGGAAGTAGACATTTTTCGTCAATCGGTCGACCCGTCGATCGACCGATCAAGGGAAAAACCTTACAATAAACCAGTGGATGATTGGTCGATCGACCGACGATTCGATCGGACCATCGACCGAGCATCTGTAATGGTCGAAAATAATCCCGATGACGCTCTGTTTCAGTTGGGTTTATAAATACTCCCTTCTAATATTTTTTATGAATCTTCTCTCTCAGAGTTTTGATGATAAAAGTTTCAAAGAGTGATTCAATTCCATCATCCAAACCTTCAAAGCGCTAAACGTTCATCAGTTGAGTCTTGATCCCTTGCTGCCAAAGGAGTTTTATTTCAAAGGGTTGATCAAGCTGGTTAAGCGCGAGAAGAAGAGGCGATTAAGCGTGATAAGCTACTATTCCTCTTCTTGTAACAAGTTTTTATTTAATTTGTTTTTCAACTCTTCTATTTGATTTGTAGGAAGACCTAGATTGTTAGGTCTTGTGTGCGGAAGTGGTTTCCTTGTTGTGAGGGAGTAAAGCCACTTGTGTAAACTTAGTTTACTAGGATTAGTTAAGTTGTCCCTTAGGGTTGAGGTGGAAGACTGCTCCCGATAAGAAGGCGGAGACTTCCGGGTGTGGAAGTGCCTTAGGTCGAGAGTGCGACTCATCGAGTCAAAGTCCTCATTGTAAGGGAGACTCGAATTAATCTAGTTAACTTAGTTTGGAAATCCTAAGCGGGGTGCTTAGGTAGTGGAGTAGGCATTGGGGTCGAACCACTATAAATCAGTGTGTTTGTGTTGATTTACCGATTGTATTAATTGTGTTATTATTTATCGCTTCCGCATCAAAATCACTCAATCGTAAATTGCCTAAACAATCTAAGTAAACGATTAAAATAGAATTAGGCAAACAACATTAGAAAATACACTATTCACCCCCCATCTAGTGTGTCGTTTCATACAATAATTGGTATCAAAGCGGGTCCGTAGCTTGAGATTTCACCATCTCTTCTACACCTTATCTCGATCCGAAAATGGCACTAGAGAGTATAGCATCTTCACCTCCTAGGTTTGATGAGTCTAACTTTGGTCTTTGGAAGAGTAGAATGTATACTTTTCTAAAGACTCAAGGTTTAGGTGTATTTAACATGGTAAAAATAAAATATATTGAACCTCGCTAAGGAAAATATGGATTCGTGGACCCAAGAACAAATTAAAATGTTTGAGTTAAATGCTAAAGCTACAAATTGCATACTTTGTTATTTGGAAAATAATGTACTTGAGAAGATCATGCATTGTACTTCTGCATATGATATCTGGAATACTTTGAACATGCATTATGATTATGCTAAAACTGAAGAACTCGTTACTCTAAATGAAGGAGACGATGATAATTGTCATGCTCCTATATCTAATGAAGTTCTTGAAGCTTTTAGTGTTTCTAGCCAAAGAAGTACAAAGAGTCAGAAGAGAAATGTGATATATCACCTATGCAATGAGAATGGGCACGTGAGAAAGAATTGCCCTAGGATGAAGAACAAGGCAAAATGGAGGTCAAATACTTCCACTCACTCACTTGCATCAAGTGAGGCATCCTCAAACCATGATCACGAAGTCAACATCATGAACGTTGATGAGGAGGTATGTTCTTCCTCTAGTCATGATAACAAAAATGGTAGTATTAATTCATCTAGTTCTCATGATTTTCTTTATGATGAATTAATGGATGAATATAAAAAAATATATGCCTTGCTTGTTAGAAAAGATAAAGAGAATAAAAAATTGAAGAAAGAAAACTTAAATCTTAGTTCTCAATTGCATGATGTAAAAGTAGAAAATGAGAAGTTAAAAACTAGTGTCTGAAATTCATGCCATGACACCTTAAGTGTTGACACTCAAGATTTAAAGACAAAAAATGACATTTTAAAGAAGGAAAACAACATGTTGGAAACTCAATTGCATGCTTTACATAACTCCATGATTGCATTGAAAAATGAGGTTCTAAACCTAAACAAGAAAGTGAATGAAGTGAAAAATATTTCATCATTTAAGAATTTTAGTAGAAATAACTTTTCGAAAAAGAATGTTCATGCCAATGTTAAATCTCTTGGTAGACATTCTACTCTTAGACCTCATGATCATAAGAAGAAAAATAATGTGTTTAAGAATTCTTATACTCATCATGTTTCACATGTCAAGCATTCTAATGATAAATCACATGTCCATAGCAAAAATAAAAAATTTAATGGGCATTATTTTTATTGCGGTGTATATGGGCATGTTATATATGATTGTGCATTCAAGATGAACCCAAGTGGAGTTAAAACACTTTGGGTAGCTAAGCCCTCTAACACTCAAGGACCAAAAGCCATTTGGGTACTAAATATCTCATGCTTTTTTGTAGGGGGAGCAACCACACAAGGGTAAAGGAAAATGAAGAATTAAAGTTGACCATGGACATCAATAAAGAATCCATCTTTGGTTGCAACTTCAAGTCATGAAGATGCCATAGATATGAAAATTGGCATCTAGGTATCTTTGGTATCATCTCCTATACTTACCTGCTTAAATTATAGTTGGAGTTTTGATACATGCTTAATGTTAGTAGATTTTTCAATCTTGATAAGTTTTATCAAAATGATTTTTGATTTCTGGTCTCTTCGGAGACCTATGTGGCATGTAATGGGCCTAAGCGACCTTGAGGTTTTGAATCGCAGGCTCACTGTAGCCTTTCGGTTTTCAACCAATAGGAAGAGTTGGAGATCATGTTTTCGTTAATATTATATTAATGATCTCTTAAAAAATTCATTTTTGGATTCATGATAACTTATTTTGAAACAGATTTCAAACTATTTAGCAAAGTAATTTTGCAATCGATACTTGATTTTCTCTTTGCTATCTAGTTCGATAACTTCTTAGTAGTCACATTTCCATTATGTTACTAATGAATATTGCTTGCAAGTTATCAAAAATACTCGTATAATAATTGATTATTCATGATTAATGAAGTCTCTATGATCATGATTATCTTTGCTTGATAAATATATAAAAATTCATGAGTAAGTAAATCTTTGATAACTTAGGCAATTTCATATCTTGATTGGATAAAATTTGCTCTAGGTTAGAATTTTCATTAGAGACCTCATTCTCTATGGATTGGCAAACATGTTTTAAATACACACATCACATGAGTCTAGGTTGTTACACTTTGTATCACATGAAAACTCATAACTAGATAAACAATGTGATCACTAGATTAGTTCATCAGACTCAAATTGGAAATAATTGACCTAAGTCAACAATCCGACTTAGAAATCTCCTTTTGAGTTTAAATTTTCACAAACATGTTTACATTTACTCATGTTAGATGTCCAAGTGCCCAAGTTAGAGAAAACATGAGTAGATAGCCAAATTTGATTCTTAGCACTTTCATGGTTTCAAGCATACTTTGATGAAAATCGTGCTAAGCTCATTTCTTGATTAAACGACATTAATTTCACTTCAAACTTGATAAACAAGTGTTAAATAATCATATCTTGATATCTAGAAAATTTGAGCAAAATCTGAAATCGGTGGATAAATAATTCATATTTACAAAAATGCCACTGAAATCTTGTAGAATTTTTAGAAAATTATAGAGATATCCTTTTTGAGTGATTATTGATTCTTTGGAATCCTCATATTGTCTAATTTGTGTAAAAAAAAATTCACAAAAATTGAATGATCACACCCTCTCAAAAATAATTTTTTCTTAAGAAATAAAAACCAAGACAGATCGAGCGGTCGATCGGCATTCAACCGCCTGATCGATTGGTGGGTGAAAAATAACGCAGACCGCCTGTTTCTTCGGCCAGATTTAATCCTAGCCGTTCAAACTGCTTGCTTAAGCCCGAAACTAAGGCTTCCTTGCCCATTCGACCAGCTGCCTCATTCTAAGACCTCTCCTCTCTTCTTCTAGGGTTCTACCTTCTCTCAAAGACCCATTTTCAAGGTAAAATATCTTTCTTCATCCATCATTCATGAAGTTGTTCTCAAAAACATAATTTCTTCACTTTTACTTTCTCAATGTGTCTTGATTCATACACAAAAATGTCATTCATGCTTATTTTACTTGGATGATAATTTTTCTTTAGCATGTTTACTTCAAAAACAAGTTTTCTTTCAACAAAAATCAAATAACTCATGATTTTCTTAAAATGATTCATCATTTACTTCTTAATAGAATTTTATTTTGATAAAAAATTATTAGTCAAAAACTCCCTTATTTTCTTTCATGAGTTTTTCTTAACTTTAATTTTAGCCTTCTTAAAAAATTTTGTTTTGGTCAAAAGAAAAATGTTTCTTATTCTTCTATAGTCAAAACATTTTTTTTATCTCTTTATTTGTGGATCGTCTTGTTTAATCCTTCCTCTTTTATTTTATTTTTTTGTTATTTATTATCTATCTTGAAATTTAATGAGTAAATCTTTTTGTTCTTGCATGAGTCTATGCCGATCTTTAAACTTTTTGCTCTCTTTCCTTTGCGTTAAAAGCATGCATCTTTCAGTTAAAACTAATCATCTACATCATCTTGGTAATTGTCTTGCAGAATTGCACCCAAAACTAAGCTCCCATCCTTACCTGATAACCTTTTGACCCAATTAGGCAAGAAATAAGCTGCTAAGTTTGTTGATTGAGCCATCCTGCAAACGCGGCCAGTTAATTTAGATGACCTAGAACAATTTGATATCGGAAGGAAACTTGTTAGTATGGGATGGGTAGAATTTCTAGGAAAACAAGTACCGGTATGCCCTATCCTAGTAAAAGTCTTTTTCTCTAACCTAGTGATAGAAAAGGCAAGGCTTGGTGATGAATTAGTTCTTAGGTCTGAAATTTTTTTCCTCTAGTGGCAAGACAAATTTTCAAGATGTCCACACACCGATTTCATGAGGATTTTCCTCCTCATGAAGTTGTGTCAGCCATATGCCCTGAGGATTATGAGGGAGTGATCCCTACCCAAAGCATAAAACTCTCACCCATTGCTAGGATTGTGCATCTCATCGTGTCATATAATATTCTTTCTAGAGCATGTCACTATGATGAGGTCACCACTATGAGTGCTAGGGTTCTCTTCTTTGCCATGTCTTGCATTCCTATAGATGTCCCTGACCTCATGCTTAGGTATATAGCTGAAGTCCATTCCTCCAAAAAACAAGGTCTACCATATGCCTCAGTGATCTCTCATTTCATATATAAAGCCGGGGTAAATAGATCTAGGTTTGAAATAGAGCCTATTCCTAGAGCCATAGATTCTTCCTCCCTTAGCCGCATGAAGAACCTTGAACATCAGCACGGCAAAAGAACGCGAGGAGATCCTGTGGAACAGGCTGAGCATGACACAGAGATGGAGGAGGACGAAGCTGGTGGAGGCTCCTCATCTGGCCCTTCCTGTACGAGTCTAAGTGATCTGGAGCATCGATTTGCTCAGTTTCAGATTGGTTAGATGGAATATAACAGAAAATCATCAGAGCACATGGACGCGTTCAGCCGTCAGATGGACGAGTTTGGTACCATGATCGGTGACCATGTCTGGCGCCTATAGGAGATGTATGGGAGAGTGGATGAGATGTGGCAATACTATCGGTCGCATCTACCACCTCCTCCACCACCTGAGGACGAGTAATCCTCCTTGATGTTCTGATGTATTGATAAATTGATGTATTGACATTATTGTTGTGATGTATTGATATTTTTCATCCTATGATATGCTTGCTATGTTTAATTTTTTTTTAATGGATGACAAAAGGGGGAGAATATAGGGATGTATGCTTATCGATAGGGGGAGTACAAAATAAAACATTCATTTCAAGTATCATACATAATGATAAAGAAAAATTTAAAAAATATATGCATATAGATAGGGGGAGCTCAAATTGAATACATTGCTTCATCTCCTTGATGCTTCCTTATATGTTGATATTTATCATCAATGGTTTGTCATCATCAAAAAGGGGAAGATTGTTAGCTAAAGGGTTCTTCCTTCATGCTTTATTCTCCTCATAATTATTTTGATGATAACAAACCCATTTAACAAGTGTTTGAAATATGAAAATTGTAGGATCGATGAAAGATATGTCAAGCCTATCGTCTCTCCATCAATCATCAAAACAGATCAAAGCGTGCATCCAAAATGTGGTGGATAGCATGGAGAATCCTTCAAAGCTAAAACACGCTGAAGAACGAAGCCGAAAATCCAAGCGCGAAATGAGGAATCAAAGACAAAAAATTTCACCTGCTTCGGTCGACCATATTGAAGGATTCCTCATTTTGTGCTTGGATTTCCGGCTTCGTTCTTCAGCGTATTTTAGCTTTGAAGGATTCTCCATGCTATCCACCATATTTTGGATGCACACATTGATCTGTTTTGAGGATTGATCGAGAGACGATAGGCTTGACATATCTTTCATCGATCCTACAATTTTCATACTTCAAACACTTGTTAAATGGGTTTGTTATCATCAAAATAATCATGAGGAGAATAAAGCATGAAGGAAGAACCCTTCAGCTAACAATCTCCCCCTTTCTGATGATGACAAACCATTGATGATAAATATCAACATATAAGGAAGCATCAAGGAGATGAAGCAATGTATTCAATTTGAGCTCCCCCTATCTATATGCATATATTTTCTAAATTTTTAGTTATCATTATGTGTGATACTTGAAATGAATGTTTCATTTTGGCTAACGCTGCGTCGGTCGACCGGTCGATCGACCGACCGATGCCAAATATTGGCAGAATGCTCATCGGTCGACTAATCGATCGACCGGATGGCAAAACATGAATCGTGGATCTCTGAGCTGATTGACCGATTGGTCGACCGCGCCAAATCCCGCGATAATCGGTCGACCGAATGGCGTATAAAAGCTGGCTTCGATCGATCGACTAGTCGACCGTATTGGAAGTAGACATTTTTCGTCAACTGGTCGACCCGTCGGTCGACCGATCAAGGGAAAAACCTTACAGTAAGCCAGCGGTCGATTGGTTGATCGACCGATGATTCGACCGAACCATCGACCGGGCGTCTGTAACGGTCAAAAATAATCCCGTTGACGCCCTATTTCGGCTAGGTTTATAAATACTCCCTTCTAATCTTTTTTATGAATCTTCTCTCTCAGATTTTTGATGATAAAAGTTTCAAAGAGTGATTCAATTCCATCATCCAAACCTTCAAAGCGCTAAACGTTCATCAGCTGAGTCTTGATCCCTTGCTGCCAAAGGAGTTTTATTTCAAAGGGTTGATCAAGCTGGTTAAGCACAAGAAGAAGAGGCGATTAAGCGTGATAAGCTACTATTCCTCTTCTTGTAACAAGTTTTTATTTAATTTGTTTTTCAACTCTTCTATTTGATTTGTAGGAAGACCTAGATTGTTAGGTCTTGTGTGTGGAAGTAGTTTCCTTGTTGTGAGGGAGTAAAGCCACTTGTGTAAACTTAATTTACTAGGATTAGTTAAGTTGTCCCTTAGGGTTGAGGGGGAAGACTGCTCCCGATAAGAAGGCGGAGACTTCCGGGTGTGGAAGTGCCTTAGGTCGAGAGTGCGACTCTTTGAGTCAAAGTCTTCATTGTAAGGGAGACTCGAATTAATCTAGTTAACTTAGTTTGGAAATCCTAAGCGGGGTGCTTAGGTAGTGGAGTATGCATTGGGGCCGAACCACTATAAATCAGTGTGTTTGCGTTGATTTACCGATTGTATTAATTGCGTTATTATTTATCGCTTCCGCATCAAAATCACTCAATCGTAAATTGCCTAAACAATCTAAGTAAACGATTAAAATCGAATTAGGCAAATAACATTAGAAAACACACTATTCATCCCCCCTCTAGTGTGCCGTTTCATACAACAGTAGCTTCAAGGACGAGAACTTCCACGAATATGGAACGCGGCCTCCCTATGGGCCTACTATAGCTAAGCAATCCCCTTAAACTACAAATGGTTGGTGCACTCTTTTTCCTTCATTGCGGTTTTTCCCATAGGATTTTCTCTTTGAAGATTTTAACGAGGCATAACCATGCGTAGGCCGAGCACCCTACTTGGTGGGACTTGATATACTATCATTTGACAATTACTCAATAATATTATTCTCCCCTTTTCATGTCTCTTTGTGTCTAGATTGTTCGCAACTATATCATAGCACACGACGAAGAAATTCTCACGATCTTGTGATAAGAACACTGCCCTATGACAATAACAACCTCCATCCTGGGCGGCACATCCATCCTTCTCGACACTAGGTGCAATCCTGCCCTCCCCTCCCCGCGAGCTCGGCTTGACCCCAATTGTGGACGTTGGCTTTAGCGCCACTGCTTGCGTCCTCATCGCCCTTGAAGACTTCCTCAACCCCAACATTCTTAGAATTCTCCTCGGCTCTAAATGAGATCGGCTTGCTCTAAATGAGTGTGACCCTAGGTGTGATCCTGTGTTATGGTCCCCGGGAGCTCGGCTTGACCCTAGGCGCGATCCTCGGCCCTAAATGCGACCTAAATGTGTCTGGCTCGCTCTAAATGTGCACGATCACAGGTGCAGTCATGTCTTACACTCCCACTACTAAAAACATGCTCTGCTCCGACGAACACGACTATCGTAGAGCGGTCGCTATAGGTCTTCTGCGATGACTACATCCGATCGCAAGGTTCCGTAGCAAAAAATATGTCTCATATATATTCTGCGACCGCCAACAAGCGTTGCAAAATGTGGTCGCAGGCCAACTACGATGAAACAAGGCCGTCACATAGTTTCACTCTGCGACGTCATTGCGACCCCCCGCCGCCGTCGCAATGTCGTAGCATTGTAAACAACATTAGTAACCTTCTCCTTAATCCTAATTGGTAGTCCTCCTTTCATCCTCAAAGTCAGGGAAAGAACATGCTCTGGCCCTCCCCTTAGTAAACCCTAAACATAGTAATCCACATAAGGGAGGGTTGTGGCCCTCCCCTTTAATCCTGACCGAAACCCTAGTTGATAGCTAGGGTTTCGGCTAGAGAGAGAGAGAGAGAGACAGCCCTAAGTGCCACACTTAGCTCTACAAGAGTTGGCCGACCAAATAACATCGGTATCTTCCAAACACTCGGCTCACAGCGAGCAAAATATCATGAAGAGCATGCAAAGGCATCAAACAGAAGCATCATGGAAAAATGAATATACATTCACAAGCCCGCAAGGGCGGACATACACAAGCCAACAAGGTATAATTATTCGAAAGAAGATATTTCGTCATTACAACATCATTTCTCTAGCCCTACCACTTCTGATGCCACTAAGAACAAGGGGTTGAAGCTCAACCACCACTAGGGTTACTTTCTCCCCCTTACATTGTTGTACCTGGCTGAGCTGATCATGAACTATGGTTGACAAAAGGGGGAGGATCAAAATATTGAACCATAAGAAGATGTCGATATAACCACCGGAGCGGAGCAAACCCCAAGGTTTAGACTTCCGAAAGCAAGGCAAGCACCCAACACCCTCCTCACGGTTGGGATGAGTATGACGCCCCTTGGCCACAGAACTTCGCAGGGCTCTCTTAGTCACCTATTGCTGACCTCGTCCGCTTCATCTTCTTCATAAGCCCCGTGGTGAGAATCCACAACATGCCATGATCTACTTACTGTCAACTCAAAGCTGACGTCCTTCTTCCCCATCAAACCAACGTTGCGAGGAACCTAGACAGATGAAGGATGAGTCTACACCTGCTCGAGGCTGACTTCAACCAAAAACAAGGTCAAAAAAACTCACCAAGGATGGTGGGGGCTGATAGGATGATGAACGAAACAACGAGATCGTCGGCAAAGGTCTCTGGAGCGGGAGCCGGAGGTATAAAAATTCACAACACTCCTCATTCCATGCTAGAACTTAAGATGCAAGGGAAAGAGGAAGGGTCGAGGGATTTTTAAAGACCCATGGAGAAGCAACCCCCCCCCCCCCCCCCCCTCCCATCTAATGGTCGTTGGCCACACTCTATTGACAGGGCAAAGTCTGCCAAATTGCAGCATGCACTCAAATGCCTAAAAAATGAGCAAATCTCCATGTCATAATTACCCTATGTTAGAATTAAATACTGGGCATGGGTTGAACGGCGGCGGGCATATGAAAAAAGCATCCCTCCCCCCCCCCCTCCGCAACTGCCACATTGAGCACAGAAATCGAAGAGTTGCAAAGCGACGAAATCGAAGTCCAACCGAGGTCAAATATTTTGAACACACAAAGAGCCTCGACAAACAAACAAAAGTTGGCACACTATTAGAGCTGGACACGAAGTTCTCAGACTCTGACGAAGCTCGGGAGTTGTGGATTGGACTAGTTCTTTAGGGCCGGATAAACCATGGCCGAAAGTTCCCATATTAATGAACCAAATTCAGATCGAGCAAATCACTACTTAGCCCAAGGGCTCTACCTATATCAACATCCTTCATTTATTACCAAGGATTCGACAATAATGAGCCTGTCATCTTCGGGATATTCATCGACTCATTCTGGGCATATCCTTACGAGATTCTAAGAGACATCATCGTTGAATACCTCGACCCGCCTCATAAAACAAACACAACACATACACATCGGGTATACTCTTGATTCCACTTTTCCTACCCATCATATGAGATCGCCTCTCACTTGAGCATCAAAGTATCTTTGCAAGTCACCACTGAAGCCGTGCTGGACCAGAAGACACGAATTCTTGCATCATCCGATTTCAAACGAGAACAAACATCATCGTCTTGTTGGTGTACAAATCCAAACCCAAGGTGAATATTATTTGATCTTCATATGCATCTTTATTAGATATTTCATTACAATTTCTCATCAAGCAATTAAAGTAATTCTATTTTGCAATGTCAGGTCTGGATTTTGATTTGAAAAATATGCTATAAAAAAATATCTGAATTGTCTCAGTTTATCATAGCTCATTTTTAAAAAGAAAAACTAAATTATTGCTTGATATTTGCATAAAAATATGAACAGTAGGAAAGAAGAATTCCTATAAACACTGTTCCAATATACACAACTTTATCGTCCAAAAAAAAGGCCCCAAAAAGTGAATTTAACTATGTAAATTGATTTGAGGAAATATGTACAGGTTGCCTGTCTGCAACGCGATCAACTTTTTTCAATTGCATGTCTTTCTTCTGAAACCCTGTCAATCTACTCCCTCTAAAAGACGTTTGATCTCTAATTCTTCGTCTTTTACTTAGCCTATATTCCAGGTTTAACGAGGAGGTGGAATTAGTAAGTTGTATAAAACTGGAAGAGAAACAAAATGAGTTTGATTATTAGAAATATTGTGGTTAATTTGGCTAGTTCATGGGAAAAAAAGGTACCGCTGTGTAAAAGTTCCACCCACCTCATCCATCTACTATGAGCACATTATTGGTTATTCCACCAATGGTAATAATCTGCCGCCAAGAGTCAATTTTCCAGTGACCATCAACAATGAACTTTATCTGAAGAAGAAACCAAGAGAATTGAGTACACTTGTCAAAGAAAATTAAGTGGGCTTTCTAAAGTTAATGCAAATATCTGTTTTACTTGTGACTGAGAATAGACATTAATATCATATTCAAGGTATAGTCTTTTTACTTGTGACTGAGATTACCAGTCTGCAAAGAGGTCCCAGCACTGAGCTTGAAACCTTGAGAATGATATTCAAATAACTAATTTAGCAGAAATCTTTCCAACTGCACAAAACGTGTAGTGATAACAAGATGCAGAACTCAGCAAGAAACCTATTTCAAGATTGGCCCTTTCCTCCAAGAACTTGGTTGATATTTAATTAACTGGATAATTTTTTTGACTGGATAATTATCCAGATGCAGAACTGGATAATTCTGTCTTAATTAACGGTTTCATATATTGTTAGTAACATGAAGTACAAGCTACTTTCAGAAAATACAAACTATCAGATAATTAACTAGGGACTTGTAAATTTTTTACTAATGTGTAATCAGTCAAAACAGATAATAAATTACAAGATAGTGATGGAAAGTTGGAAACCAATGAGATTCTTTTGAAAATTATGAAAATAGTACTCTACTGATTTAGTACAAGTTTAGTGTTGGAATTCATATACACAAATATCAGTTTGCAATGTATGAACTATGAAGCACCAGTTCTGCAATGTTTTGCATACAGCATACCTCATAAACTCCAGGGTAAAGCCACAACACTGTTGACCATAGCAATTGGTCCCTGTAGAATTGCAACAATAGACTAGAAAATTAATGAACACTTAAGAAAAGTAAAGGAAATTAAGGAAAAGAATAAAGAAAGGATACTGATGATGGTTTTGTTATATATATATATATTTCATTTCATTTCTGATATTTACAACTCCATTCTGGCATATAGCTCCATAACTCAGTTTACTGATTGAAGTGGATGAGTCACGACTCACAAGTTTATGGATCCAGCAACAATTTTATTTTCTTATAGAAAATTCACTAAGCAAAAAAATTGAAATTAAAAATTGACTTATATAAATATAAATGTTTCCACAAAATAAGTTACAGAAGTAACCAGACATGTTTGCTTTGTTCTTGCCTAGTTTTTACCAGAAATTATAGATGCTTCAGGTGAAAAAGAATAATAAATTGGCTGGGCTTTCCACAAAGGTGAAAAACAGAGAATTTTGTGAGATAATTTTCATATTTACTAGATAGATATTTTCTGTCATGACCAGATTAACTGACCTGATTTAACTGGATTTCGTGGAAGAGGTAACATGCTAAATTTTCATGTATGAAAAATTAATAAAGAAAGGGGGAGTGCCAATTTTTACGATACCCCATTTCAATAAGATAACTATCCCATCAACTTCATAAGTCTAACCACTAGCCAAATTAAAATGCTTAAGCTGAAATTATTGGGATTAAATCAGGATATTACGCTCACTATACTTACCTTCTGCCTATAGCAACAGGAAATAGCCACCAGTAGCACTGGTACTAGTGACCAGCTTGTATAGCTCCTTCTCCAAGCCTTAGCATGGGATGGTGCCAATATCAATTGTGTTTGAACTTGGATAGTTGAAAGATTACAGTTGATGTCTCATGTCTGAAAGGGGTTGTTCATGAGTTGAAAGGATTAAGAGTGTCATCATAAGTTTGTAGTCATATTGTTTTAACTTGAACCTGAGGCCCATTCGAGTAAGAGAG
This sequence comes from Canna indica, assembly GCA_034359265.1. Lineage (NCBI taxonomy): Eukaryota > Viridiplantae > Streptophyta > Magnoliopsida > Zingiberales > Cannaceae > Canna > Canna indica. Next base: position 18,831,889 of record CP136894.1, read on the forward strand.
AAAAAAAGATCCAACCAACAGGGCAGGTTGAGTTTAGGATCAAAACATGATTGAAATCTAATAAATAGGTTGGCTTGTGTTAGTTTGAGGTTAATTTTACTTTCTGACTGGGTCGTGAGTCTTGATACCAAAAACAATGTTTTTGGTTAGGTCAGATATGAGGAAAAAAAATGAACCCAAGTCAAGGTCAAGGTCCAATTCTCAAAACTAGAAAGCCTAACCCGAACAAATTCCTAAGAAATTATGAATTTTCAGGTCATTTTGAGTAGGGCAGGGCAGGCTTTCGGATAATTAAGTTTTTGAACACCCATATTGTTGTTGTTTTTGGTCCCTTGTTACTAGCCATGAACGAGTGCTTTTCCTATTCTCAATTTACAATTTTATAATAAATATGCAAGATGTGAAGAGGATATTGCACATAGTATTTTATGCCATGAACACCCATATTGCTGTTGTTTAACAGTGTATCTCTGGTGCCGGTCAACATCAACCATTTCGCAAGGTCAATATTTTGAATGGCCAACTATGAACTATCTAGGTGTCTTTGGATCATATCTAAATGTCAACTACCCAACCAGAGTATAAACAAAAATGTAAGGCCAGATCACAGATAAGGTGATGCACACTTGTGTCTAAGAACCTTGTTTTTGAAATTATCAAATAAATCAAACTGTCAAATCAAAATGGAGGATCACATATCAAAGTCCCAAGACTATGATATCTATGTATGTGTAGGCTTAACTCTCATCAGACATAACAAGCAATAGACTTTAAAAGTTAACTGCGAATATATTATAGATTGAAAGCACAATATATGATAACTAGAGACCTGGATACAGGTGGTTCCATGTCTCCTGATGAAGGATGCAAATCCAATTTTACTTTATCCTGCCAGCCATTGAAACTACCAGCAACTTCAACAATTTGACCATTTGCCCAGTAATCAATATGAACCTATGACAAACAAACCATGTATAATGTTAGAGTTAATAACGACCCTAAGTTCTAAAAAAAATTCAATAATAGCATACACAGTATGGATATTTGCGGTAGCATGAAGCAGTAAAAATATTGGAACTAGATTTCCATGTTTTTTGATATGGTTCATTACTTCATTTATGACTTTGATGAATGCGATATCAATAATAGCATGCACTTGCATTCCAAAATTTAAATGTGATCTTATCTAGCACATGCAAGATCTTTATGTGTTTAAAGGAACAAACCAGGTCTTCAAATGATATATTGGTCATTTCCAATGGACAAACAAGATACAAGATTACATTAGAGGATAATGCAATACCTCTTTTAGTCCATTTAAGTATTCCTCAGCGGCATGGATTTCCACATCTTTCTCTCTTATAATTTTTTGAATATCATCAAGCTCAGCTGTGGCCCTTGCTTGCAGATTACTTAATGCAAGCTTAGGCAAAAAGAGAATAGTTATAATTTCTTTTACCATATTTTCAAATTTCAGAACAAGAAATAAAAGTTCATTGCAAATAAACACCAATATTGAAGCACTCAAATTGACCTTTTAGAAACAACTAATTGATTACAATGAAAAGGCAAATCGAAAACTGAAGAATTAATTCTACATTTGAAAAAGAATAGCTATTGTAATACTTTTACCTTAGTAATTTACTAACAGTACCATGATTAGACATTATGAGTAACACTACAAGTCAGATAACTCAAGTGGTCATACTACCTAGCATGGTTAAACTTTAAAATACCGGTACCGGTACCGACTTCGGTCGCCGGCCGGTACCTGTATATACCAGTACTGTACCGTACCGACACTCGGTACGGGACGGTATGAAAATCTATACCAAGTGGATTTTGGATATTTTTTTTGCTGTTAAAAATAACTCAAATGACACATAATTGATCAAGAAATGCTTAAATTTAATATTTAAATGTCAAATACATGAATACAATGTTTAAAATGCGGACGAATGACGTCCGTCGTACTCGTACATCTCTTGGGGACATACACGACTAAGGTCGACACCATAGGTCTGCAATGCCCATATCTGAAAATTTTCCCATGGCATAATGCCTTGGTATCTAGTATACCACATTGACATTAGTGTTTCTTTGCCAGTGATGAGCCTTCTCCAACTGATGACTATTCTTCCATGCGGGGTCAGCTTGAGATTCGGCGACGCCATTCAACAAAATTTCGTTGTGGAAATTAAGAAAATAGAGATTAGAGAGAGAGAGTTTGAGTTAGATTGAGATAGATTTGAGAGTTAGGAGAGTAGAGGGGTGAGTGAGGGTAAAAGAGAGGTTTTGGGGGGTTTATATAGCCCCCAAAACCACCTAAAACCGGCTCCAAACGGCTATATAGCCGTTTAGAGCTGTTGAGCTACAGTAGCCAATGGCTCCAAAAAGAGCCGTTGGGTCATACCGAGCGGTATCGCCTGGCATGACAATAAATACCGCCCGTACCGGGCGGTATTTATCGATACACCCGGTACCAACCTGTATCGGGTGTATCATATTTCGGTTTTTTAAAAAACTAGTAAATACCGGCCATACCGAGCGGTACGGTACGGTATTTTAAACCATGCTACCTAGTGAAATTTGCAAAACCTTCTTAGAAGAAAGTCTTCTGCATCTTTTGATGAAATATAATACTTCTTAGGTCCTGGTTATAGTCCTAGCAAGTTTATAAGGCTAGAAGTCAATAAGTTGCATAGAAGTTGATTGAGCTAATTTTTTGGCATAGCTGCACAACATATAATCCATAAGAACAAAACATGCTAGGCAAATTGGTACTTGATTTTAGTCACCTTTTCCAAATGGTGACTTGTTATGATGGTTCTAGTCCTTGTGAGTAAAAGACCAAAAGTCAAGAAGTAGCCTTTCTAGAAGCTAATACTAATATTTGACCATACCTAAATAACATAAAACAAATATGATAGGCCTAGTTCTAAATGGACAAATTTTACAAATGTGAGTAATGTGGAGAAACTTAAGGAACTTTTAGAGTGAAATATCTTCAAAACATATTGCATGGTTCTTCTGAATATACTTCAGTTACTAAACAGCTAGTATTAAAATACTATATTACCTTCTCATCTTCAATATCTTGCTTCATTTTGGAAAGTTCCATCTCCTTTTGATGCTAAGAGAATTCACCAAAAAGTTATGATAATGAAATGACATAAATTTTGAGCTGGGAAAAGGGATAAGATTTTACCACCGAGCTTTTTAAATGATAAATTTCATTCTGATCATGTTCTTCAAGACCCTAAAGGATACAATAGAAACAATTACACAACTGGAACAAGAATAACTGTATTAAAATATATTTTAGATAAATAATGTAACAGTCATCCCGACCGTAGAAGCCATATCTTGATGTAACTCACTATCTTCCAAATCCTGATGTAACTCACAATCTTCACCTGGTGACTCATTTAACAAATAAAAACATGAGGATTTACATTAAATTAGTAAGCAAAAACAACAGGCCAATACATTCAGCTTTTACACATGGCACACATAACCACAATATTTCACATTACCTACCTAATATGGATTCTGACTAAGATAACACTTGTGTATGAAATATTCAACATGTAACTGTGCTTATCACATATACAAAACATCAGTCATACACCAGAATAAGAACCTAATTAACCATCATAAACAATTCCCTAGCTTTTAGATGTAATGGCAAATTAGGCCTAAGATGGCTAGATTATTCCCACAGTGCATAGCAAATTAAAAGTCTGGACTTTGTTTGAGGCTCTGTGCTAGTATATAAGGTTAAATTAATCTATTAATAATAATTTGAGCTTAAATTTTGGGTCAATCGCTATTGGCCCTATACAGAAGCTACTAAAACAGTGAACAATGAAATGATTTTAATTTAATAGGCATGCCATGTAGGCTAGCATGTGTTAAGATGGGAATTACCTCATGCACACCAACATTGAAATTCCTTGACTTAGACCCACATCAGGAAACTAGACATAAATTTGTGCTATATATTAGGCCTTGATGGGGAAGATTATGATACTGTTATGTGTCTGTGGGGTGGCTCGGAGGCAGCTGACGACACATCATCAAACTGCTGGGCCCAGCAATACACAAGAAGAAGGAACAAACAAGAAAGGAACCTTGCAGGGTAAACTCTAGGGGTGTGCAGATGCTGTTGGAGATGTGCAAGTGTTTGTAGTGTTTATCACTTTATTTTGTTAGTAGTGTTTATCTTAAAACATGTAAATGGATTCATGTCTTAGTGGTAATAGTTTAACACTTCAAAGGATTTTTGTATAAATTAATTTTCATTGAAAAGAAGTTCTGCATCTGAAGGTACATCTCTCCCTCTGAGTTTTTCTCTCTACTATCCTCTCTTTCGTCTCATTCCCTACTCTGTTTCTGTATGAAGGCTGAAATCCTTTATCCACCAATATAGGTAGAAGGAAGAAGCTTCCCATGCCTGTAGCCTGCCCGCCGCTCCAGGGACTCTTCTCACCCATGGACCAGGTCCTGCACATAAGCCGTAGCAGATATTCCAAGTCCCACACTAAAAGTAGATAGTAGGTTTTGTTGGTTATATAGAGTTAGGTGATTTACTAATAAGCTAATAACTATTAGGCTAAAGAAATTTGGACTAGATGCTCTAAATCCACTGTATCCAAGTTATTAAAATAGTAATTCTATCTGGTTGAGTTATGAGTTATGACAAACACCAATAAATTCTATTGATATAACTATTACGTTTGCAATCAAGACTATGGCCAACCGAAAAATCGCTCATTATTTAAGAATAGATCATAATTCTCATATTTCCTTATATGTGAGAGTCAACCAGAGGAAATGGATTATGCAGCTCAGTAGGTCTCTTGAATTCCCGGTCAAACAGTAACTCTAAAGAAGATGTAATTATTTTTTTAGTGCTAACTCCAAAAGATGAAGCTTAGACCAGCTCCTCCTGGAATCATTTTTTTGGATATACCTGATCAATTCATAATCACAGCTAGACCACGCTAAATATAAAGATCATATAATATATTAAATCACCAAGCATTTTGGAAAGAAGGGCAACATTGGCTTCTTTTGAGATTGCAAAAGCACACACAATTCCAGACACATGCAGCTTTGCAACTACAGTGTGTAAACTCAACATTGGTGTGCATGATTCATTTTAGAAAAAAGAAAGAGAGGAATTATTGAAACATAATAGAACATCATACAAACAACCTAGTGATCATGGGTGTGCTTGATTCACTTGAGAAAAAGAGAAAAGAAATAAAACAAATTGACAGATTGAACTACAGTTCATTAATTACAAAAAAAGATGAAGAAATGAATACATGTTCCTGCGACTATTTTTGCCTCTATCAATAGCTACTAGCTACATACGTATTTATATAATGATGCATCCATCATCTTCTATTGACAACAAATTAATGGAAAAACATTTCAAATCACATGAAATTTTCAAATAAAAAATAGCAAGAAATGAACAAAGAACACAACGAAAAAGAATTACCTTTCATAATTACCTTCTATTGTATCTAATTCTCCAGTTTGTATAAACTTCATTGCCTTTAGACGTAATGAATCTACTGAAGTTGAAGTTTCACATACTTCAGCATCATTCTCCATTGGTAATTCACCATTCGATTTAACTATGTGCTCCATTGAGTAGATGCTTGATGATGAGGTACAATCAGGATACCCATTTATGTTCCTCTCTTGACCTCCTAAGATTACAACCTTCAATGAATAACATTAGTAGCACTAAGGAGTGAAAAAACAATATAGATTCTGGTAACACTTTCAAACCTGCAGCTTCATATGAACCAGCAGTTAGAGGATCCTGATTTCTTTGTGAAGTTTTAATGGAATGGCGTTCTTCATTTGAATTTAAGAGAAGTTCTGTGATTGCCTTGTATCCTCTCCGCCTCACAATATTTGCAAGATCTTTCCTGTGGGAATTGCAAGAAAGACATTTACAAGGCAAGAAGTACCTTCAAGTGAAACTACTTTGTTTGTGCAGCAATCTAAAATATAAAGTGAACATGATGGTATCGAACTCTGCATTGTAATATTTTTAAAGTGGCAAAGAATTTCAAGTTATGAGTCAGTGTTATTAATAGCGGATGGCAGCTCATGGCGGAAAGCTAAAAATCCGCCATACAAATATGGCGGATGGCGTTGCGGCCGATGGCGGAAGCATGGCGGCTGAAAATATTATATTATATTATATATATATATATAACAATTAAGCAGTAAGCATTAATAAGTAATAACATATATCAGGAACAATAAAATTAGAAACATTATAGGAAATAAAATTCACCAAATGTAACATAATTAAAGTAAATAAAATTCAATAATATACTACAGAACAAATGAAAAGTAAAATAAAAAAGAAAGAAACATAAAAAAAATATGACTAGAACTGTCGGTTGAAATTAAAAAAAAAAGAATAGAACAAAACACAACTACAAGCAAAACACAAGTAAAATAAAAAAAGAAATAGAAAAAATATGAGGGGTTGTCGGCTGAAATAAAAAAAGAATAGAACAGAAAACAAGTAAAAAAAGAAAGAAACTGAAAAAATTCCTTTGTTGAGTGTGTAAATCCCTAAAAAAACAAGAAAACTTAAATGAAGTGAAGGAGAGAATTGAATGGGAGAGAAATACATAAAAGAAACGACAAAAACTGCTATCTTTTATGTTCTTTAGCTCTCTTGAGTCGCTGGAGTTCATTGCCGGAGTGGAGCAGCCGCAGGTAGGAGGGTTCTATGTTTGGAGTCCAGAGGCAGCCGCCAACCTTTAGGCCTTAAGGATTAGGGTTTTTTATCCTTAACCCTTTTCAGAAAATTACAAAAACACCCTTTCTTTAAGAAAAAAACATGTAAAAGGCGCCATTTCCGCCATTGACGCCATTTCTGCCATGGCGCCATGGTGGATTGCGGGCGCCATAAAACGCCACGCAAAAACCATGGCGTTGCGGTTTCTGCGTGGCGGTTTCTCTAAAATCCGCCACGCCATGGCGCCATGGCGGGGCCATGGCGGAAATTTGACCACTGGTTATGACAAGAAGTAGTTTTAGGCTTTTAGCATTTCACTAAAACTTCCACTAATTCTATTTACTTGTTTAATAATTTAGGCTAGTGGCTACTATGAATACATTGGGGCATTTCATTACTTTGGTGTACATATGTACTGGTGTCATGAAAGATCAATACCATGGAGAATGGCCTATATCTAGCAATACCTAGATTTTATGCCGGTTCGGACTGAAAGTGGTAGTAGTATTCATACCCATATTTCTTTTGTTTTTGGAGAGATAACTGATATTGATAGCTTGGATCATGAGCATTATTTTTGTGACATTAAAAATGAGAAATACTAACACTGAGTTCATTATTCTCCTGTAAACTTGAAAACAACTGAATGAATCATTCACAACCCATGCCAATTCATCTTATAACCATGAATTTAGGACGAAATCATATAAGAAAGTTAATTTTTCCATGATATGTAAGTAGTAATCATTTGTTTGAACTTTAGTAGCCATTATGAGAAGAGATGCAGCTGAACTTGTAATGGACAGAGAACATAAGCAAATTTAGTGCTCAGTGCAATCCACACGTATCAGTAATGTGAACAATTGCCCACCTCTTAGAAAGGAATGTAAAAGTGTAACAGCATTAGCTAACAAGCACCTTGTTGTCATTCCATTGAAGGAATCAAACGAAGGGGGGAAAATTGCAGTTTTTAAAGAATAAAAGGACGAAGAGGAAGAAAGGACGAGGATAAGCCAAACGAACCTCCCATTTTCGCAAAGCTCATTCATGGAAGGCAAGCGGCTTTCAGGAAGCCCCGTGGCCGATATGAACTCCCTGAGTTCATGGCACAGTTCCTCGTCGGTCTTCGATGCCCTGCCCTTCCTGCCACACCGGGAAGAAGGGAACAGCGATCAAAAAATAACCTTTGATCGATACAACACAGTGTCGAACAGCAAGATAAAAAATACCTGGACTTCATTCCGGAGCAGCAGAGGCTTCTGCGAGATAAATGCGGATTACTGCTCCAAAGGTAGTGGAGGTCTTGAGATCTTCGAGAGGGAAGGAGTGAGAAGGAGAAGGGCAAAGTGGCGATCGCCATGGCGGAGCTCGAAGCATTGGGGCCTGCGGAAGCGCTGTGTTTTGTGAGGGAAGTGGAAACTGGAAAGTGGTGGTATTGGTTTATTTGGCCGCGTCTCGGAAATGGACGGAGGTGGTAGAAAGGCGCCCGGCTTTTCAACAGGTGGGCCCTTCTCAATATGATAAGATTTTAAATTTTATTATCATTTTTCAATATTTTTTTTCCTTTCAATGATACTATGCGAGAACTAGGAATGTCAACGGGACGAAGCGGGTACGGAGGTCTCTACCCGCTACCCGTCCAGCGAAATATATGGGTGTTCGCTACCTGTTTATGTTATACCCGCTAAAATAATATTATTATTTTTTGTGTTGATTACAGCGGGTTGAGCGTGACGCGATTTGGCGCGTGCGGGATGGTTTGGTAGTGCCTATTTTGAGGTGAGACCCTTATGTTTTGGAATTTCCCTTAATTATGGGTTTATGTGTGTATAAAAATCTAATTGGGCTCAAGCCGAGTTGGCGCGATCGAAGCTCGAATCTGACTCGTTTTAAACGATTTGGTTCAACTTAAGTGGAGATGGGCAAAATGGTCTTTTGGGTTTTAAAAATAAATAAATAAAAGTGGGGCGTTGTACGGCTGTTACAGCTGCACGGAACCCGAGACGCAAGAAAGAGAGGGCGACGAGCAGGCTTGGTGAGGAGGAGATCGGACGCCGAAATTCGCGAGGATCTCGTCTTCCTTATGTTCCTCCTTCTTCTTGTGAGTAGATTTCCCCTCCCCTCCCCTCCCCTCCCCCCTCTTTCTTCCTCTCTTGTGACGCCCCCTTCCATGGGGATTTTTGATGATTGAACGAAAGCTTGTCGGAATTGCTTGGTTTTGATTGATCGTGGTTGTTGGGTTAGCGAAGAAGGGAAGCCTAGGACCCCTTGCAATGTACGGCATCCCTAGGTGGGGATGTTTTTGATGAAGGATTTTTATGGGCTGAGATTACTTGAGATTTTTACTAGATCATATGCTGAAAATTGATGCATGGGTGTTGATTTTATACATTGATAATGTGTAGTACAATTACTTATTTTTAGTTGCTAAAATTTTATATGTTTAGATGCTGAAATTTCATATGGTTGAATGCTGAAATTTTCTATGTAATGATGCTGAAATTACCTAGTGTATGATGCTGGAATTATCTAGAAGTAATGATGCTGAAATTACCTAGTGTATGATGCTGAAATTGATATGTAAATGTGCAAAAATGTCAGTAGAGGTAAGTTGAAATTTCATTAAATCTAAATGTTGAAGATAGTTTCTATGTGTGCTGAAATTTCACGCTGAGTTGTTGAAAAATTGTAAATTTATGATGAGCTTGATTCTGTTGTAGTGTCGCGAGTCTGATGTATAATATATCGATGTAACCTATCGATCTTCGTGTAAACTATAGTTTGGAAACATAGAGAATAGTTTGGTAACCTGAACAGTAGTGTACAGATAGAAAATGGTTGCTTACAGTAGGCTGAAATTGTCATGTGTGTGTTAAGCGAGCCGGGTTGCAGGCTCGGTACGACGTTCCTGATTCGTTGTAAATACTTGAAATCAGTAGTAAAGTGGGCTTTTGTGTGTTGATATGAGAGTATAGCCCTCGAGTGGATATATGGGAAGTTAGACGTATAAGGTCTGAGGTTCGAAAGCGGACCGATGATCTGCAAGATATGGGAAAGCAAGCGGGAAAAGGAGTTTGGTAGTCCTCTAAGTGGAAAGAATGGGCCTCATTGGGCCGAGTGGTGCGCATGGCGCACGAGATATTATTGGGCCTCATTGGGCCAAGTGGTGCGTATGGCGCACAAGATATTATTGGGCCTCATTAGGGCAAGTAGTGTGCATGGCGCACACGATATTATTGAGCCTCATTGGGCCGAGTGGTGCGCATGGCGCACGAGATATTATTGGGCCTCATTGGGCAGAGTGGTGCCCATGACGCACGAGATAATATTGGGTCAGATAGGCCGAGTGGTGTGCTACGCGCACGAGGTGATGTTGGGCCGCATATTGGGCCGAGTTGTACACCTAGCGTACAAGTGATCATGGGTCGGAGGGTATTCCCGATCGAGTTCTGGGCACTAATACTAGAGAGCCTTCCTAGGTTAGTGAGCCCGAGTTGGGAGACTAGCTAGGGGTGATAAGCCTGGTGAATTCTCCATAAATAAGGGTTGGACATTTAGAGGACAAACTCCTATAGAGTCGAAGTAGGATATGTTACTTATTTATTTAATCTAGCATTCGAACTCACTTAATATATTACATTATTGATTTAACTGGCTTCTACTTGGTGAAGCTTGGGCGACCATTCATCGAGTTTTTGACTCACTTTTGTTATTGTGTTTATTTTGCAGAGTGTGATTATGAGGTACAACGCAACTGATGGCGGTGGACTCTGGTAGCAATCTCGTGAGCTGGTTGATGCAGTCGAGTCGTGTTGAGTCGAGTCAATGTTTAAAACTGAGTTGTTATGACATTTGGTGTGTTTTAAAAATTGTAGACTCTTGTTTAAGATTTATTGTTGGAGTATCTATCTAGAGGAACATGATACTGAGATGTTATCACTTGTTTCATATTTATGTCATAATACTTTGCTTTCAAGCATGTTTAAAAATGCATGTGTGTATTGGTTTAGGCTTTGGGGTGGTTGGCTGCACTCTGGCCGATCATATGACCCAATTTTGGGGCGTGGCAATTTAATTCCCCGCGGGTATAAACAATAGTACATATTTAATTGCCCGCGGAGGGACGGATATCCACATATATTGACGGGTACCCATGACACTTTAAAAAATATAAATTACAATATTTTGATAACAACTTCAAATATAAACATACTATACAATGTTATAAACACAAGATCTTGAAATATAAACTATAAATATTTCTCAACATCATCATAAGATTTTAAAACATAAGATCTTCAAATATAAATTACAAATATTTCTCAACATCAATATAAGATTTTAAAACATAAAATTTTCAACATAAGGTTAATTTACTTATTTTCGCAGGTAACGGGTACCCGCGGGTACTGATACTATAATATTCGTACCCGTCCCATATAATAAAATAGGTAAGAAAAATTACCCGCGAAATCCCCGCGGGTAGAAAACTAACCCCCATACCTATCATAAATGGGGTAAATATCCGCTAGTATCGTCTAAATGGGTACTATTGACATCCCTAGCGAGAACTAGCTACTTTGTTAATTAGGAGGGCAATTTACCTTCAAGGATAATGTGGTAGGAAATTAAAATTTTAGATACAATATATATATACAAAAATCAACCCCACTAAGAGATCAGATTCTATACAAAAGCCAAGTAAAGGGGGGCGCTGAGTAAGAGGCTCAAATTTACATACTTTTAAGTGGTAAAGAGCAAAAAACTTTTCCTGAATTATGATAATTATTCTCATGAACTTTGAAATTAGACTTAAAAAGAGACTAAATTTTATGAAACTAACACAAACATCCCCTATATTAACTAACCGTTATCTATTTAACGAAATCTGATTAAATGAGATGTGATAGTCTTTTATTGGTCCAAATATTAAAAAAAATAAAAAAAGGTAATTAAATAATTAATAAATTAAAATTAGGAAATATTAATTACAAATTAAAAAAATGTGAAATCCGAATGCATTTTTTATAGAACATATTAATCGAAATAATTTTTTTTATAAATTAGAAATTAGGAAATCTTAATTGCAATAATAAAATCTCTCATGGATTAAATTAACTTAGAATCTAATTTTTCCATTCTCAATTATATTTGGTCTCACCAAATAATTTATTTGGGATAGAAAATAATTTCTTAACTTCTAAAATACCCTTAGGGGGCGTTTGGTACATTACCGCTTAAGATTATTGAGGATCTAGATTGCCACCCAAATAGATTATCACTTTTAAAATTATCGGTAATGTTACATTATCATGTTTGACAAGGACTTGTAATATCGCTAGTAATCCATATTGCCTTGTTTGGTATTAAAAAGATTACTGTGAAACTTATATCTTTAACTAAAATACCCTCGAATAAACTTGGATAACTCTCATTACATAACCAAGTGATACTTATGTAGGTGAGGATCAAAGATCACCTTGCAGGTTGTACGAGAGATGAGGACGGCGACAACAGGTGAGGAGGGCACGGGAGGAGGTAGCAGCGCACACGAGTAAGATGAGGCGAGGGTTTTTTTCTATGTTAATAGGGGGTATTCTAGTAGGGGCACTTTTGTCAAAAAAATAATATTATCACTTTACTGGTAATCCATATAGCCACCCCATCCCTTGATAATATGGATTACTAGTTGAGTGGTAATATAGATTACCATGGTCATCCAGATTATTGATAATCTATTCTAACCAAACACGATAATCTAGTGGGCCCAAGTAATTTTAATTCAGATTACCGATAATCCATTTGGATTACCTTATACCAAACACCCCTTGTTGGCCTAAGGTTTTCAACCTCGATTTTGATGATAACAAACATGGAACTAATGTTTGGGCAAGAAATATTTTTAGGTTTAATATCGGTTTGAGCACGACGTCCTTGATCGGAGAAATCGAAGAAATTGAGGAAATCGGCAAGGATGCTCGTCGATGCTCGGGATTCATCGAGAAGTTTGAGTCTAGGTCTAGAGTGTCTAGATTATATGTATATTATCTATTTGATGCATAAGAACTCAAAAATTGTAACCTGAATCCTGAAAACTTAAAAACTAGAAAACTTAAAAACTAGAAAACTTAGAAAACTGCCCAGAAACTTTCTAAGTCTAGGGAGCTCATTTAAGGGCTATATGATTTAGACATTTTCTTGGCACCAAAAGTCCCAGAAATTGTCCCTTAGGTAGAAACAAGTTGAGATATATTTTAAAGAAATTTTTGGAAGCATTTAACATATCCATATTTGACCCGGGAGATGTTAAAATTTTTGATTTTCGCAAATTAATACTAGATCCCAAAATTTAGATTTTGATTCTTAAGGATTTTGATTCGGATTTTGATTTTTTAGATATTTTTATTGAATCCAAATGGGGGGTATTCATTATTTAATACTTATGTTTTAAAGTTTTTTTATCTTAAAGTTAAGAAATGTAAATAAGGCTTGTGAAGAATTAATAAATTAGAAAAATTAGCAACCTGCCAAAACTGCAGGTTATCGATCGAATCTTGTTCGATCCTCGATCGACTGACGGTTGCTCGAGGATCGACCAAAAAGGTTCTGGAAAGTTTCCAAACCCTGTTCGACTGACCCTCGGCCGAATGTCGGCCGCCTGAGGGTCGATCGAAAATCCCATTTAGATCCATTGAACGACGCTTTTTGAGCCCATGCATTTGGAATCTTTATATAGAGACCCCAAACCTGCCTTCCTATGTTTCTAATGTTTCATTGAGTCAGTCCTTCATATTTTCTAAACCTTCTCGAGTTATTCTTTAAGCAAACCCTAGTTTTAGTAGAGACCTTGATTCAAGCCTTTGATCTTCATCGATTCATCATCCAAAGACATCAAGAGGACTAGGGAACTTGTATTGGAGCTAAGTATACTTGGTTTTCTTTATTGCTCTATTTGTTATTGTATTTTTATATTTATTTCATTGATTACTCAAGTGTTTAAAGATTTAGTGTGTAGATCTTGAGTTTGGTGGTTGCCTTGTTGTGGAGATCTAAATCCACCGGTGTAAACTTAGGTTGCTAGGATTAGTTGTGTTGTCCTTAGGAGAAGAGGTGTTGGAGGTACTCTCGAGTGTGAGAGTAACCCTCGATTATGAGGGTCGGTGCCTTAGATTATAAATCCTCTTGTATGGTACACTTAATTTAGTAAACTAGAGTTTGAAATCTTAAGTGGGGTGCTTAGATAGTGGAGTTAGCATTGGAGCCGAACCACTATAAATTCATTGTGTTAGCATTGCTCTTGTGCGTGTTTGATTACTTGTTATTTATCTTGCTTCTGCTTAATACTAAATTATGATTTGCCTAAAGTAATCAAAAAATGGTTAAAATCGAATTTAAGGTAAAGTTTTAGTTAACACACTATTCAACCCCCCCTATTGTGACCATTCGACTTACATTTGGTATCCGAGTAAAATTGTGAATTGAGATTTCACCATTTCATCTACATCTAGCCTCAACCACTAGAATGACGCTAGAGTCGGTAGGTACTACACCTCCGAGATTTGATTGAATAAACTTTGGTCTTTAAAAATCTAGGATGTACACCTTTTTGAAGACCTAAGGTTTATGGGTTTATGAAATGTTGAAAACCCAATATATCAAACTTAAGGTAGAAAATATATTTGCATAGACCCAAGAACAAAATGATATGTTTCACTTAAATGGTGAAACCATGAATTGCATATATTGTTCTTTGAAAAATGACATTTTCAAAAAGGTCATGCATTGCAAATCGGCTTTTGATGTTTGGGCCACTTCGAATGTTTTATATGATTATGTCAAAATCGAAGACCTTACTACATTTGATGATGGTAGTAATGACAATTGTCATCCTTCCAACACTAATACGGTTTTTGAAGCGCATAACGCCTCTAGTCATAGGAGCACTAAAAGTCGGAAAAGGAAAGTGATTTGTCATGTATGCAAAAAAAAAGGGCATGTGAAAAAATATTGTCATACCATGAAGAACAAGGCAAAGAAGAAATCAAATGCTTCTACATCATCCTCGGATTCTCTCGAAGCATCCTCTCATCATGACAATTGAGCCACTTCAAAAGTTTGCCTCATGGTATCAACAATGAGGTACTCTCCTCCTCTTCTAGTCATTTAAAGATTATGATAGTAGTAGTGATAATAGTTCTTCATGTTCTCTTAAACTGTCATATGAAGAATTATTAGAAGAAAGTAAAAAATTACATGTCCTGCTTTTGAAAAAGGATAAGGAAAATAAGAAGATTAGAAGGAGAATTCTAGACTTAGTTCACATATGCATGCTCTATAATTAGAAAATGAGAAATTGAATTCTAGCTCATTTGATTCTTGTCATGATACGTTAAAATTTGAGCTTAAGGACTTAAAATTGAAAATGAAAAGTTGAAAAATTGTTTCAAAATTGAGAATGAGATTTTGAAAAATGAAAACTCAAAAACCAAAAAGGAAAATTATATGTTGAAATCATAAATGCATGCTTTATATAAATCCATGAATGACTTGAACAATGAGGTTTTAGTTTTGAGTAAAAATGTTAATGAATTTACAAAAGCTTCATCTTTTACGACTTCTACAAAGAGAAATGATACATTGAATACTCAGCTTCTCATACTTCTCATGCTAAGGATTCAACCTCTAGACGTCAGGTTCACAAGAATGATAAAAATAAAAAGTTTCATGGAAATTGTTTTTGTTGTGGTATATATGGTTATGCTATTCATGATTGTGCTTTGAAGAAAAATCCAAGTGTTGTTAAAACACTTTGGATTTCTATGCCAACTCATCCCCAAGGACCCAAAGCAATTTGTGTACCAAAAGTCTCATCTTCGTTTGTATGGAGAGCTACCACACAAGGGTGAAAGATTGATGAAGTATTGAAGTTGACCAAAGTCTTCATTGATGAATTCTCACTTGGTTGCAACTTCAAGTTATCATCAAGATGCCTATGGTAATGAAAGTTGACATCTAAAAGTTTTTGGTATCATCTCTGTACTTCAATTGATTCATTAATAGTTATAGTTCATGATACTTACTTGAGTTGAGTTATTTTTCCCGCTCATGATATAATTTCAAAAATGAATTTTGATTTTTGATTTCCGATCTATTCGGAGACCTATGTAGCCTATAACGACCTCATGCGACCATGCGATTCTAAATCATAGGCTAATTGTGGCCTTTCAATTTTCAACCAATGAGAAGGGTTGGAGATCTTAATTTTTAAATATTTCATATTTTGATATCTCTTGATTCATTTTGATATAATGTTGACTTCTTTTAAATGAATCCCTGCTACTTAACAAAGTAGGTCATTGAAAATGATATTTGATCATCATCTTTGCTATTTAGTACGATAACTTGCTAGTAGATATGGTTTTATTACTATCAATGAAGTATACTTGCAAGTTATTAAAAATGAAAAGTTATTTTGATGAAAAGTTGAAAAGTAAATGAAAATTCTCAAGAAATGAGGTATGAGTTTCACTTTAGCAAAATTCTTGCATAACATCTCAATATTCTTGATGAAATGATTTCTCTACGCTCATGATTGGTTATGCATGATAAATGATTGAAGTATCTTGAGTAGATAAAATTTTGATACTTAGGCAATTTTATGTCATCTTGATTGAATGAAATATGCACTAGGTTGAAACTCATCCTAAAGATTTCATTTTAAGTTGAAACTTGATGAACATGTTTAGGTTTGTTCATGTTTTGTCTCCATGTGGTTAAAAGTTTAAAATTGAAAAATCATGTGTAAATAGATAAATTGATAACAAGTTCACTTTGGGATACTTAAAGTTGAGTAGAGTTGACCTAAGTCAACAAATTGACTTAATTAGAGACTTCATTTTAGGTCCAAACTTCATGAACATGTTTAGATTTACTCCTGTTAGGTGTCTATGTGTCTTAGTTTGAAAAACCTTGAGTAATCTAGTAGGCTCGTGTAATTTTAATTCAGATTACCGATAATTCATTTGGATTACCTCATACCAAACGCCTCTTAGTTAATTTAAACATTTCAAATTTTACTCTCCAATACAATGGGAGTTATTTCATCTTATGTGTGTAACCCAATAGGTTCACTACAAGCTAATGGTAAAAACATGACCTTTTGTAGACTTGGTGCAACCAATAAACTACTTTGACAAAAAAAATATAGAATTAATCTTCATTAATTCAAAATTCCTACATACCGTGGTTAATGTGAAAATCTAGTTAGGGTGAATGAGCAAATGAACCTTCTAATTAGAATTGCATTGCAATAGAATTATTCTATCAAATAATGTTTAGATCAAACTATGGATTTGGACAAGTCACATTACAAGAAAATAGACTTTCACCGACGAATTTATTATCGACAAATTTATTTTGTTGTTATTATCGACCAAATTACCAACAGATAATTAATCATTTGGTAATTTAGCCGACCAACACATGAAACCCTTATTTTTTCTTTTCCCTCCCACTTTTATTATCAACAATTTATTTTGTTGTTATTATCAACAAAATTACCGACGGATAGTTAATCCGTTGGTAATCATATTATATTATTTCTACTTTAATTTATTTTATTCATTTTTCTTCCATTTTTTTCTTTTAGCCGACCAAATATTCTCTCCCTCTCATTTTTTTGGCTCTCGCAGAATACCTTCAAATCCCCGTGCCAAAAAATTCGACAAAATCCTAGATGAAAACCCCGACCCCATTAATCCCTTCCCCTTTTACCAACGGAATACCCATCGGTAATAGTACTATCGACGAATTTTGAACTATTACCAACGAATTTAATCTGTTGGTGATGCCTTATTTTTTTATAATGTCAAGCCCAAATTGTTCAAAAATTATGTACCATATTCGTAAATTCATGACTTAATAGTAGAATTAGAAAAACCTTTTTTTGAAAATCT
This sequence comes from Canna indica, assembly GCA_034359265.1. Lineage (NCBI taxonomy): Eukaryota > Viridiplantae > Streptophyta > Magnoliopsida > Zingiberales > Cannaceae > Canna > Canna indica. The sequence goes on from CP136894.1 coordinate 18,849,625, forward strand.
ATGTTGTTTTAGCCAAGAACTCCTTAAATCATGAATGAACTGTTGGAATACATAGAACATTTCCTCCTTTTCAAGGAGTGATACGTTTTTCTACGCCTAACTAGTAGAGCTACACATAAAAATACATAGAACATCTTCTCCTTCTTTCTTTTTCTCCCCTACCTCTCTTTTTCTCCCTCTCTTCTCCATCTTCCCCCTTAACTTACACCATCATTGCCTAACTGCACTTCTAGACTTTCATAATTGAACCACTATTGTACAATATGTATCAATTGAGTTTTTTTTAAAAAGAACTTACTTCCAAAACTTTTATGCTCAGTTAGCTCGGTGATGAAACTAACAAAGGAGATTGAAACTTCCATCATTTTAAGCAAATAAAGATAAACGTTTCAATGTAAAGTACAATCAAAGATTATTAGATATCATATACATATCGATAGTTGTCGAATTAGGTTTAACCCCTAAACCCTATTTTGTTAGTGAAATCAATCTTGTTTTCGTAATTCCTACGTTTAAACTAAAACAACTTGCAAAAATATATTTGATTTGGTACTTTCATGAAATCAAACTTAAATCAAATGAATGAAATTAGTTTTCTTCAAAATAATAAAAATTATGACGCGAGGGGATTGTTTTTTGTGGTTTCAATTAAGAACGTCTTTTTGAAATATAAAAAACATGACGGCAAACTTTTAATTAAAATTTGAAAATACATTTTTATCCCTTGAACAAAAACTTGACTGCTGTTCATTTTGTACTAGGATCCATGGAAGATGACAATTATATGTTTTTGTTGGATTTTGTGAGAACTTGGTTCATTTATCTTGTTACTTATCATGGTTGCCCACTTGTTTTGTTCACACGATTATTTATTATATATAATTGAAACCAATATCCTTGGAAAAAAAATATTAACCCTATTCAAATAATAAAAATAAAATCATTCATGCACTAGACTAGTATATATTAATAATTGTGTTCCTTACTAAAAATAGGCGGAAAAGACAAATAAATTAAAGTAGAAATAATATAATAGGATATCTATGTTGAGGATATGCACTAGTATATATAGGGGAAAAAGACAAATAAATTAAAGTAGAAATAATATAATAGGATATCTATGTTGAGGACATGCACCAGTATATATAGTATATATTTATATTTTATGGAAAATATCAGTTTTACAATATGATATATCTATTATTTGACTATTAGATCAAAAGAACGTAATGTCAAGAAAGCTTCAAATACCATGTACGAAGAAAATCGTTGGAGTAAGATGAAATACTCAATCACCAACTAAAATGAATATTTTTAAATTATTTTATTGATTGGCCAAATAATAATTAGTAGCATGAATTATGATTTGATAAGTAAAAAAAATCATGCTTATAGATTATTCAATAATACTATAGATTTACAAAAATATTATATAGTCTTCGCTTACCAAATAAGCGTTCAATATTTTTGTACAATAAAAACCAATCACTACAAAATATTTAGATTTAGTTAACAAATCACCTCCAAATTGATGCCTAAAATAAATAAAAAATTGATGCTTTATTATGTAAATGAATTGAGATAAAAACTAGCTAGATAATGAATTAATGTCAGAACGGTCTTTAAGAAAATATTTTGTTGAGAGTCAATTGCACATGAGTTGCAATTGATATTAGAACTACTTAAAACAGAGAGAGTAGCAAATATAAAATTAGCACAAAATTATCCAAACACACAAGAACTTATTACGCAGTTCAATGATAATCTTGTCACCTAATCTGCGGGGCTCTCAACGATCAGATGATCAATTCACTATCAACAAAGTATAATACAAATCTCAGGATTTCACACACTGAAATGCTACTATTAGTACTAAAGTGAATTGAAAATAACAAAAATACTTTTTGTTATTGCAAATACTAACCACTTGCTACTTATTTGACAAAACACAAGCTGTCATCGGATAATCAACAAGACTAATTGTCAATAATCAAAATAATATCTCAGACACAAATAAAATCCTAAAGCATCACAGTCACAACAAGACAACCAGACAAATAAGTCATAAGAGTTAGTACCATCACAATACAGATGCAACTGAATAATCAACAAACATCACATAGTTGCATCAATTCAACCATCTCCCCCTTTTGACAATTAAGCCAAAGAAGGTAAGAACCGTATTAATCTAAAGAAGAAGAAGAACCAAAGGAACTACCTGAAGAAGAGGACAAATTTCAAGCATGAGCAGAGGAAGATGTAAAATGATCGAGAACTCTCTGTTCCAAAGAAACAAGCTGCTCGAGAGAGATGGAAACAGACTCTTTGGGTCTTGAGATCTCTTTTAAAATACTTTGCTCATTAGCAGAAGCACTAGCAGAGGGCTTTTTAGAAGAACTTGAAAGGTGGTGAGTAGGAGTTTTGGTAGGACTTCCAACTTTCTTCAATAATTTTTGATGCACTTTCAGAGAAGATCCAAGATGTTCCAAAACCTCCTCATCAGAACATTTGAATCCCTATTTCTCAAGAATACCATAAATCATATTAGGAAAAATCAGAAACAGTCTTGATTTTATAGAAAGCTGAGAACGAAGAGCAATAATCTGATCAAAAATCAGATTTCCCAAATTGAAACGAATCCCATTTGTGAATTTGTAGAGCAGAATTACTATCTCTTTGCTCAAAAAAGTGATATGAGTAGTTGAAATTCAATGGAACCTGAGTGTAGTTTGCTTGTGACAGTTTTCTTTGTTGATTTTGTAGGCTTCTTCTTGGAGGCAAAAATCTTTTCTTCTTTGTTGATTCTTGTTTCTCCTTTGGGGCTTCAACAATGGGTTTGTTCCTCTTTGTTCTTCTTAGCACTGCCGCTCGCTCCAATAGAGTTTCATTTTTAGAGTCACTGTCAATGTTGACAGTTAACTAATCTCTCTTCTTAGAGCTTCCAGTTTGCTTCCTTTTAACAGACTTTTTCTTATCAGAAGTCCTAGTGAATTTCTTTTTCTATTTTGCAGCAACATCAGATGTCTGGGGCTCAATTTTTCGAGCACTTGTAACTGGTTGAGTATCATGTTCAACAATAGCTACTGTATTTGGTGCAGGGACAATATTGTAACAGGTGGGGTTACAATAGAAGGATTTGGTGACGAATCCCTTGTATATGTCACTTGAGCAGGAATATGATATGTTTGTTGATCCTCATGAGCAGAACCTAAAGCAGTTTTATAGGGGGCAGTGTTCACTAGAATCGATTCAAGAACTACATCAGGTATAGAGTCAATTTCACCATGCAATGGACCAGTGTTCACTAGAGTGGAAATAGGAACAGTGACAGAAAATGAAGCAGTTTCAACTGAGTCATATTGAAAAGAAATGCCGGAATAGGGTATGATTATCATACAAATCTCTCCCTCAACATGAAAACTCTCCCCATCAGGAATAGAAACCCTAGGTTGAGAATCAGATATGATAGATGGCATACCTCGGCTCTTTCGTGGAGGATGGTCAGTAGGACGACGACCGTGCTTGACTCTCATTGGGTAATCACTAGTTGGAGGAGGAGAGGCTTCTTCAACTGGCTTCGAATTGGGGGGCGATTTAGCGGCGATTTAGTCCTTTCATCTTACTTAGAAGTAGACATACCCTTTGTAGATTTTGAGTACACCTTCCGCAGAAAACCTTTTCGTCGTTTACCCGAGGCAGACTTGGCTTGCTCCATTGTAGCAAGAAGGAAGCAGTCGAGGAGGCAAGAAGAGGAGAAGTGGGGTAGTAGTTACAACTTCAAATATTCGAAAAGGGTTTACTGCTCCGAGACTTGAAGAATGAGGGTTACACCATCGGGTCTTCAATAAAAAGTCCACGCGTGCTGGTCTTCGATAAAAGGCTTGATTAAGTGAAATAAATGATCCGAGCCTTTCAATCCCGACTTGATTAACTCAACTAAATGCTCCGAGCCTTGATTGAAGGAGTACTTCATTAGCCTTGAATAAAAAGTAAGTTGAGAGAGTAAATAAAGGTAAGCAATAGTAACTTAAAAACCTTTTTGATTCCCCCTTTTTTATGTATAATTGTGTCATACAACACACAATCCCAAAGCAGATCTCAACTGCTCAAATCTCCCTCCATCCAAGACTTTTGTGAAAATGTCTACCACTTGTTGATCTGTACGAATATACTCTAGTTATAACTCTTTTCTTTCAACCAGTTCTCTGATGAAGTGAAACCGAATATCAATATGTTTTGTCCGAGAATTCATAACAAGATTCTTTGAGATATTTATGGAAGATGTATTATTACAGTATAAGACCATCTCATCCTATTTGAAGCCATAGTCCAACATCATATTTTTCATCCAAATCAATTGTGTACTACAACTACCTGCTGCCAAGTATTCAGCATCTGCAGAAGAAAGATAGATAGAATTTTGCATTTTGCTTAACCATGCCACCAGATTTGATCCAATATAGAAACATCCACATGTTATGCTCTTTCTGTCATCTATATTTCCAGCCCAATCTGCATCAGTAAATCCTACAAGACATGGATTAGACTCCGCAGAATATCATAATCCAAAATCTACAATACCTTTAACATATTTCAGGATCCTTTTGACCACCTGAAGATGTGATTCCTTTAGATTTGTCTGATGTCTAGTACATAATCCTACATTGAAACTTAAATCAGGTCTGCTAGTTGTTAGATATAACGGACTGCCAATGATGCTTTTGTAGAGACTATGATTAACATTTTTGGCTTCTTCATTTTTGCTCAATGTTTCATGAGTTGAGATGAGAGTTCTAACTGGCTTAGAACTGTCCATTTCAAACTTGTGAATCAAGTTTTTAGCATATTTGCTCTAAGAGATGAATAACCTTCATTAGTTTGCTTGACTTCGAGACTAAGGAAATAACTAATTTTTCCAACCATGCTCATCTCGAACTCAATTTTCATATCTTCAACAAATTATTTCACATAAGCTTCTGAGGTTGAACCAAAAATAATGTCATCTACATATATCTAAGCAATGACTAATTTTGACTTCTTTCTTTTGAAGAATAATGATTGGTCAGCACTTCCTCTTTTTTATCCTTTCAAAAGAAGAAACTGAGAGAGTCTTTCATACCCGACCCTAGGTGCTTGTTTAAGCCCATAAAGAGTTTTCTTCAGTCTGTATACATGATTAGGATGTGCAGAATCTTCAAAACCCTTGGGTTGTTCAACATATACTTCTTCATTGAGGAACCCATTCAAAAAGGCTGTTTTAACATCCATCTGGAACAACTTAAACTTAATGCTGCAGGATATGGCTAGAAGCAGTCTGATAGATTCCAGTCGAGCAACTGGAGCAAATGTTTCATCATAATCCAGCCCTTCAATCTGATTAAAGCCCTGAGCAACAAGTCTGGCTTTGTTTCTAGTTATGTTACCTACTTCATCGGTTTTGTTCTTGAAAATTCACTTGGTTATAATAACATTTACACTTTCTGGTCTTGGCACAAGCTCCCATACATCATTCCTTCTGAACTGTTGTAACTCCTTTTGCATGACAGAAATCCAATATTCATCTTTCAAGGCTCCCTTCACATTTTTTTGTTCAAATTTGGAAGTATAACTAATCATATCCTAATGATTCTTCCTTGATTGATTCCTGGTCTTGACTCCATCACTTACATTTCCAATAACATTCTGCAGGGGATGACTTTTGAGAATTTTTGAAGGCTATTCTGTTCCACTTCCTTCATCTTGTTCAGCATCAGTCACAGTGTCAGTTCCATCTTCAGTTTCAACTACTTGATTAGTGACCTTGGTAGTGTTCTCACCAATTTTGAGCTCAGTTGTAACTCTCTTCTCACGAGTAGTTAGGTCATGGCTGCTTTATGAATCATAAACCTTCACATTTACAGACTCCATTATAGTTTTTGTTCTTTTGTTGTAAACACGGTAGGCCTCTATTTGTAGAATAACCCAGAAATATGGCTTTATCACTCTTGCTCTGCATCTTGCCAAGGTACTCTCGATCATTAAGAACATAGCACTTGCTTTCAAAATATGAAAATATGTGATATTATGATTTTTTTTCTTTCCACAACTCATATGGAGTTTGAACTGTTCCTGGTCTGAGGTAAACTCGATTTATAGTGTAGCATGCCATGTTGATAGCTTCAACCCAGAACCTCTCAGAAATATGTTTGGAGTTGAGCATCACCCTGACCATCTCCTGGATTCTGTTGCGGTTCTTTCTTTCAACCATACCATTCTGCTGTGGGGTCTTTGGAGCTGAGAATTCATGTAGAATTCCATTCTCATCACAGAAATCAGAGAATGAAAATATTTTCAAATTCCCTTCAATGATCACTCCTTATACTGATCACCTTCATAATTGGAAGCTCATTTTCATTTTGAAGCCTCAAGCATAGAGTTTTAAAATTACTGAAAGCACTTTACTTCTCGATCTCTTAAAAACTCTGTCTAGGTAAAACGTGAGTAATAATCAACATATACAAGAACATATTTTTTTACCTTCAAGGCTTTTAACCTGCATAGGTCCAACTAGATCTAGATGTAGAAGCTCTAGAGGTCTTGAAGTTACAATCAGTTGTAACTGATGATGTGACTGTCTTTTTTGCTTGCCTTCTTGACATGGGCCACAAACCGCTTCTAGTTCTCCTGAGAGTTTTGGAATTCCTTTGACTGCTTCGTCATTTACAATTTTCTTAAGCTCTCTGTAATTTACATGACCTAGCCATCGAAGCCACAGGTTATATAATATCATAGGAGGTAGCTGAAAGACACACTGAGGAATATGCTATTTTGTAGCAGTTATCATTAGATATGTCCCCTTCAAGGATGCAGTCTGATAAATTGAACATTTAAATTTTGATTACAAAGTTGACTGGTACTTACAAGGTTTGCTTATAGACCTACTACCAGGAGAACATCCTTCAGACTTGGAATTCCAGGACCATTAAGAGTACCAATTCCAACAACATTTCGTGTCCATCATCTCCAAAAGTAACAGTTGCATTTTCTTACTCTTGAATATCCTTCAGGTTGTTTGGACTACCAGTCATGTGCTATGTGAAGACGAAATGGCGACACTAGAGGGGGGGTGAATAGCATGTGTACTAAAGAATTCACCTAAATTTAATTTTAATCGTTTACTTAGATCGATTAGGCGATTTGTGATTCGATGAATGAATGCGGAAGCGATAAATATTTAAGTAATTAAAACAAGCAATCAATCAATGCAAACACATGTATTAATTTATAGTGGTTCGGCCCCAATGCCTACTCCACTATCTAAGCACCCCGCTTAGGATTTCCAAACTTAGTCTTTACTAGATTATATCGAGTTTCCCTTACAACGAGGACTTTACACCGGAAAGTCTCTGCTCTCCAACCGAAGGTACTTCCACACCCGGAAGTATCCCGCCTTCCTACCGAGAGCACTTTCCCACCTCTACCTAAGGGACAACTAAAACTAATCCTAGTAATCTCTAAGCTTACATAAGTGGCTTTACTCCTACACCAAGGATACCACTTCACACAAGACCTAACACAAGGTCTTCACAAACCCAAATCAAATAAACAGTTAGAATAACAAGTAAAATACAATCAAAAGAGCTAAGTAATAAAACCAATGTTTGCAAGCTCCTTTTACAGCCTTGGAACCTCCAACTCGTAAAGTCGTGGTGCTCGAATTAATTCCTGAGTTGAGGAATCAGTTGGCGCTTGAAGAATGATGTTCGCGGAAGAAGCAGAGCGTGCGCGATTGATCATTTGGAAGGCTTTAAATCCCTCTTTAAATGCTCAATAATTTCTGTAACATGAAGGGAAGTAGGTCAAATGAATCATACATGGGTGTATTTATACCCAGGTGAAGAAATGATGTTCAACGGATATAAAACTATTAGTTACAGGCCGCCGATCGAAGCGCCGGCCGAAGCATCGATCGACCGATCATTCGACCGCTTGCAGGTCGGTCGATCGATTGGTCGACCGCCAGCCTCGGCCTGATTCTTTCACCATTCGGTCGACCCATCGGTCGACCGACGTGATCTTGCATCGTGGGAATGAGCAGGTCGGTCAATCGACGGGTCGACCGCCCGAGCTATTGCCCGTTTTGGGCTTCCATCGGTCGACCGCTTGGTCGACCGAAGTAGCTCTGCTACTTTCTTTACCTTCGGTCGGTCGACCGAACCTAGGCTGAATGTTATTTCTTCCGCTTATTTCTTCCGCGCTTCGATTTCAGGTTCCGGCATTCAACGACGGTCAACTTGGAGAGCTTTCATGTGATCTTTGAGCTCGTCCAATATGTCTTTGGTGCACTTGTCGATCTTCGGGAAACTTCACGACGAACCCGAGTGTGATGATCAATGTCCTTCCGATTTATCATTTTCTTCGATTTTTCTGATCGAGGACATCGAACGCTAGTCGATATGGAACCTAAAAGATATTCTCAATGAAATCATTAGTTCCATGTTTGTTATCATCAAAACCATCAAGATCGAGATTAAGGCTAAGGTTGAAAACCTAAAGCCAACACTATGAGCATCCATTGTCGAAGTACCAAGAACCTAAAAGAAATAGTTTTTGACATAAATGCAACTTGACAGTTTAGGTGAACCTTTCTTACCCAAATTTGCTTCATTTTTTGCCTTGTTGGTTTCACATGATATCTTCTTCTCCGATTGTTTGAAAGTTTGAAGCAGTTAGCTATTATATGCCCTTTGCATTTGCAATAATAGCATATGAGCACTCTCTGATTTCTTCTAGCAGTAGACTATTGTTGACTTGAAGAACGCCTATGGATATACCTCAGTTGAACTAGTAGTTATGACTGAGGTTTAACTGGGAAGGTTCAAAGTATCCCAGTCCATTGTGATTTAGAGGATATTTTCCCACACTTAAAGTCTTATTAAGGGTACCACTAGAATTCACCATTGTAACATCCATTTTTACCTTCTCAAGTTCTTCAATCAGCTTGGATTCTTTATCTTCTTTTTCAGCAATCTGAGCTTGTAGATGGTGAATCATTTGCTCAAGATTTCTCTTCTCTTCAGTCAATAACTTATTTTGATCATTGAGGGATTTGTTCATCTTTGCAACTTCAACCCATGTTCTGATCACTGAGGGATTTGTTCATCTTTGCAACTTCAACCCATTTGTCAAACATCACTTAGTAGGCTTTTTCAAGGCTTTCGGCACATTAAACTGTACTGTTGTCATCTTTTGCATCTGAACTATTTGAAGTTCTGCCCGAGCCACCGATGCTTGCAGTGAAAGCTATAAAATTATCGGACTATTTTTCATATTCTTTTGAGTCATCTTCCTCTTCCTCTTCATCATCACTCCATGTCACAGTAAAGGACTTCTCATCCTTCATATTCGAAGCATTTTATACCTTTGTATTTCTGTTTTGAATCACGTTTGAGTGCAAACGATTGACCTATTTTATTTTCTTCCACTGTGAATTTTGATTTTGAACTGTTGAAACCACTCGGTTGAAATCGGGATTGATATTACGGTTGAAACTGTGAATTTTGATTTTGCTTGTTTTTGGTTTTTAGAAACTTTTGAAATTCTTCGTCATAAGGGCATCTCATCTTCTGAATAGTCTTTTGACTTAACTTCATCTTCAGTCACACTGGAAGCAAGGTTTTTCTTTTTCTCTTTGTATGAGTATTTTTTTGACAGTTCTAACTCATACGTTTCAAGTTTTCCCATTAAAGTATCTAGAGTCTTAACTGATGGATCATGTACCTCACTAATAGTTGCTACTTTGGTATCAAATTTTGAAGGCAGAGATCCGAAGCCTTTTCTCACAACTTTTCTTCAGGGAAGGATTCTCCAAGGTTGGTTGCATTGTTCATAAAATCTTTGACACGCCCATGGAAGTCTTGAATACTCTAATCTTCTCCCATTTTTAGGTTCTCAAACCTAGTGTTCACGATTTCAACTTTGGAGTTTCGAAGCATCAAGGATCCTTCATGATTTGTTTCTAGAATTTCCCAAGCTTGCTTTGCTAGAGTACATGCTGAAATTAGTTTGAACTGAGAGGGATCAATTCCACCGAAGATAGCATTGAGAGCACTATTGTCAAAATTTGCGGCAATGATTTTTGCTTCAGTGTACTCGTTCTTAGGCTTGCGCTCAGTTCTATCGGTCTTTATGAGAGGGGTATATCCAATCTCAATAGTATCCCAGCAATGGTCGTCCAGAGACTTGATGAAAGCTCTCATCTGAGCCTTCCAATATGCATAATTTGTTCCAATTAGCAAAGGTGGAACATTGACCGAGTTTCCCATAGGCATTCCGTCATTATAATGATGAAAAGAAGAACACTCCACGGATCTATGCTGGTAGAGGTTAGCACAACTGCTCTAATACCAATTGTTATGATATTTTTTAAGGGAACTTTCTGCTGGGAGTTAGTTGCACATAAGTTGCAACTGATATTGGAACTAAACAGAGTGAGTAGCAGATATAAAATTAACACAAAATTACGCAAACACACAAGGATTGGTTTACACAGTTCAGTGACAATCTTGTCACCTAATCCGCGGAACCCTCAGCGGACAGATGCCCAATTCACTATCAACAAAGTACAATACAAGTCTCAGGATTTCACACACCGAAATCCTACTATTACAAGTACTAATTATTTGCCTCTCTATGACAACTCAATCATAAAGTTCTGTCCTCCACACATTCTTTATGTTGTAATGAGTTCAACAACCCGAATCCACCATGATATGTAGTTGATTGTAGAAACTTGTTGCCATTGATCCACACACTCTCAATGGTGTACTCTCCTCATAATTTAGGCAACTATGTTTATGCGCATAGGAGTGGAAACTTTCCATATCTTCTATTTCTTCATATGTAGAGAAAACAAACCATCAACCATAAAAGCCACTAAGATCAATTCCATAACTTCATCAGCTCAGCAACTCAAAAGACAACCATAAACCCATAGAAAAACGCCTAGCCCATCATAATGAGGATCACTTCATATTCAACATAAATGACCAAGCCTTCAATGATAATTAAAGATAAATACATATATCTATAATAAATACCATAGAGATATCATATGTATGAATCAATAATCATAACAACATAAAATCATCATTGCAGCAGCATAAACTCCACAACAACAAGAGCGGTTACAATTGACAAAATAACTGAAGTACTTTTTGCCAAATATAGCCAACACAGAATAAGTCAAACATCAACAATGAATAAATTAGGAAGCCAACGTCGCTAGCAACAAAGCACTGGTATACCAATTTGCAAATGATTAAAATATATTTAAGATCAATTTTATTCTATCAGGTCCATCAAATCCATTTTAATATCCAATTAATCTCATTATGTTGATTAAGAAATCATAAAATATTCATTATGGGCGTTTGATTGTCAGCAAGTGCAAATGTTGTAACTCTACCTGCAGCAAATAGACCAAAAAATTATTTGGTTGGCTACAAAAATTTCTTGCAACATTTAGTATTTACAAGTTGTGTTGTAATATCATTTGCACGCTGCAAAAGAAATTGCAGCCTATCACGCCTCGACTCAGGGTATGTGTCGGTACCCAGAAGCCTACACTATGCACTGACCAACAACTCATAAAAACACAACCAGACTGACAGTGAAATCGTAAATAAAGCAATAGTACCAAACTGTATTAGCTATTTGAAAATAGTTTAACCAAACTAAGTTCGAAACACCACAAGTTTTAAAATAAACATCTAAAGGTTTTTCTAAGAACATCTCAATATTTTACAAAACAACACAGTGCATACACACGACTCTACTGAGACACGACTATCATTAATAACTGCCGGCTACGAGATCTGCACCCACGTCCGCCGTCCAATCGCACCATGCCACCAAGCCGTACCTCACTAGTCGGGCTTTACAAAACAACAATAATGAAATGGTGAGTTCACGAGGAACTCAGTGAGCGGTTCTTTCGAACCTCCACTTAAAACCTCGGCAAGATAACATATATAAGATATGACATAAATAGATAATTTAAATAAGATCACACCACAGAAGTTAATCAGTTTGCCAAGATAGAAGAATGGATGAACCGGCCTCTCGGGCCCTTGTCCATTTCACTAGCTCGGCCACTAATGGCCTAAAAATATATATAGAAGGTTCGGTTCTTTCCTCTACGTAACTAGGCCGGTCGGTCTACCCAAAACCAGCCCATAAAGGCATCTCAAATATGAACTTTCATGATTCGGATCCGTCGACTAGGATGGCCACTAGCCTCAGGATCCTCCGGGTTAGGGATAGTTAGTCTCATCCAACTCGGGTCTATCGTCAGCGTGGCCCACTGACGGAATCTCAAGACCCTCCGCCACTCGGGTCTAACACCTAGCGGGTCTGCTGGTGCAATCTCAAGACCCTATAAACCGCTGAGTCGTGTGGTAGCCGTTCGGCTAATATCACTCCTCAGTAGACCATCTCAACCACAACCACGACCAGGTTATGCAAGTTTTCCTGTGTTTTGCTTTTCGAGCATTGCCCATGTTCGACCATTCCCTTCGGGTCACACTACGAGGATATTGATATCCGTTAACCATCCCTAGGTGTAAAACCTAGTAAGTGTACTTGTCTCTAAGTTAAATGTCACAACTAGATATCAAAACCATTCTCTATAAAATTGTTAGAACTTACCGACTATTGATAAGTACTCAGCTTACCATTGTCAACGACACTTGCCAAAAATAATCATGAGCAACAATCATCATGTGAAAGCCGAATAAAAGAGGTTAAATTCAATTAACTAAACCGATAAGAAACATGCAATAAACATAGCAATAATTAAACATAATATCTGAAAATTTATGAAACCTTTCCTTTGATTCAGGTACCATAACCATCCTATCCATGTATGCATTAGCAAGAACATTTCCATAACCATGAGAATATAGATCTAAAGTTGCTATCAATTTCTAAGATGAACAACAATCACATAATAAAATTTGAATCTAACACTAAGCATGTAAGTAGGAATCAAGACGACATAACATGAAATCCAGCGTATAGATCCGAACAGTCCCGAATTTTCCACCCCTTTCCATTGCTCGGCCGACTCAAGCAGGGTAACACCCTACTCGGCCGAGCCCTCTAAGGAAGATGGACATGTTTGCGACAATAACACAAGCATCAATCCAAGATCTAAAATATAACGAACATAAAGCGATTCATGAGTTGGAAGACGAGCGAGGAAATTGGAGAAAATTTTGGCATGACCTTTCCTCTTTTTCCTCCACTCGGCCAGCCCACAAAATGAAAAATAAATATGTTTTAAAACATAGTATCATAGGTATACACATCGATTAAAGTTCTAACACGAGGAAACGCGTCGATCGACAAGAAACTCGCGAAAGAATCCCAATTTCAAAACTGCTAGGGTCGGCCACCCGCCTCCCTTCGTAAACACACTAACCACTCACCTTGATCGGATCCCAAGGTGACATCGATGAAGATGAGCTCTGATTTCCTCAAGCGTCGACGCAAACTTGGCGCTGACAAGATCCCTCTCGCTCCCCCTTCCTCTTGGGCTGCGTGCGACTCTTCTATTGAGCCGCACGGCTGGCTTGGGTGAGGAGTTTTATTCCCATCATCCAATGACTCATTTACCCCCGATCACTTACTTACCTCCTCATTCGACTCCACCTAACCTGGATCGAGTCCCGACTCGATCCGCGAACTAAAACTCAAACCAAACTTGAGTCAACCAATATGCTCATCCACACAATCACCAACATTTAGTTGTGATTTAAATTAATTTTACCTGCTATTCGAGGCGATCACGCAACTCGACCCGGCTAGCTCCCGACTCGATGGGTTGCACCATGAAAATTTTTATATTAGGAAACCTCGAGTATTACACAGCCTAAAAAGCTTGTAATATAAGATTGTGGGATGCAAATGCAATAATTAATTTATGTATTATAAAATAATTAGTTTGGGTGGCTTAGAGTCATCGGATGGAGACAAGATAAATATCAAAGTTGTAGATTTCTGCACGCTGAACGTGATGGTAGTGTCAAATTTTAGAGCTGATGTCGTTTGGTAAAATTTTTATATTTTTTAATATTATACAATAATTAAACATTATTAATTTATTTTAATAAATAATTAAATAATATAAAATAATATTTTACTAAACTAAATGGTGATTTCGAGTATAAAATAATATTATTCTAGATCGAATTGATTATGTTGTAGTCGATGAATTATTATTGAGGGTAAAATGATAGATTTACCCTTTTGCCTCTATTTGCTTGTTATTGCTTCTAAATTCCGTTAAACTCCTATTGTATATTATTGTTGGATTGATTTGGGTGATTTTTTTGACCTTTTTTTTTGTCTAGATCACAGGTTTTTTCGGTGCTCATCGGTCCTTGATTGCTCCTTCGGTGATTCGTGCATGGATCGATTTTTTGCTCAAAATGGATTATGGATCACACCTTTCAAACATCTATGCAAGCGACCGTCACTACAAAAAAAATAAGAATTTGTGGCAAAATTTTAGAGTTGCCAATAACAATTGACCACAAAAGATGTAATCTGCGACGAAATTTGCGGCAAAATTATTTTTGTGGTTAAAAGTACAAGTTCGAACAATTTACGATAATTTTTTAAAATTTGCCATTATGTTTGCCACTAATAATTGAGTCAAGGTTCAAAAGTTATAGTACTTTAAATTTATGACAACATGTTTTGCCACTGATTTAAAATATTCTATCATGGCAAGCGTTTGTGACAAAACTTTTGCCATAAGTTTGTCACGATATTCTGTGATAATTATTTGCGACAATATATTTGCCATAGACATGGAATTATTTATCGTGGTAAATTACGTATGCCATAGATAGTAAAATAATAATAATAAAAAAAAATTGGCATTCCCTCTTCGTTTTCATCGGACAAAAAAAATCCCTCCTTTTTAAACTCTCCCGACCAAAAAACCCTCCACTTATAATACCTTCTCCTTGTTCTCTGCTCAAACCCTAAGACCCTTTTCACCCAAACCCTCGACCCTTGTTCTTTGCTCGCCTTCGTAGTCCTGCGACCTCCTCGATGAGTCGATGACTCGACACGTCGACGCCAAACACCCAGTGCTCGATGAGTCTTCCTCACCGACGCCCAGTCCTCAACGAGTGTTCCTCACCGATGCCTAGTTGTCGACGAGTTCTCAACGAGCCCAAACGTCAGTCCTTCCTCATCAACGCCACCGTCACTACTTCGATACTCCCTAACCAAAAAATGTCCTCCTTCGTCAGCTCCTCCCCAAACCCTAGTCTAGTACATCTTCTAACCCTCATCATCTGTTGTCGAGTTAGGGTTGTTCTGCGGCTGCTGCCCTCCTTCGTCGCCCCTCCTTCTTGCTACTGTTATGATCTAGCAGGCAGCAGCCACCTAGTCAGTCTGCCCGCCACTCCCTGCCGACGCTACCACTCCCTTTTCACGACGAATCTAGGTAATTGCATTATGATGACAAGTAACACCATCTTCTATATCATTTTGCAGTGAAATTGTTAATTAGTTAACTATGATGAAAATTGAGTACAATTATGTAAGATGTGTGCACTGCTGACTCCCTATATTAATTTATTTTCAAACTGTTAATTGAGTACAATTACTTTCTCATGGTTATCTTAATCTATGTTCAGTTTTGAAAGGGATAGAATCATATTATCCTCAGTAGATTATTATTTGTTTATGATGTGTGCACTACTGACTCTTGTTTACAAATATTACATATGAGTTTATATAGGGCGACACCCAAAAATTCTCTGGGGGCTCCGCCCCCACACCCCTGGCAAGGGGCGCTGCCCCCTTGACCCCTGTCTGCTAATTGTCGAAAACTATGCGTAGTGCAACATAAAAGGATGTTGCATAAAAGATATTTGAACTAGAGTATATTACCTGTGTAAGATGGATGTTGCAAAGTACAATTATGTCAGTTTTATTTATTCTTCTATTACCAATGCTTTTTATTTTGCAACCCAATTATGTCTCTATACGATTCTCCATTCACCTGTTTATAGCAAACCATTAATCAGTTAACATCCATATTGAAATGACTAATATATTATTTTAGCTTGACTAATCAACAAACCATTCCCCATTCACCTGATTATAGCTTGACTAATATATTATTTTAGCTTCAGTGAGAATTTTAGCATCATATTGAAATTGTACTGTTTCTATGTTTGTCTTTAACTAGTTAAATCCATTAGTATTTTACATCAATTGTCTAACACTGTTGTTGGCTTTTGTTAAAGAGTAAAACTTGGAGTTTTTTGGGAACACAATGCAGGTTCAGATTGTTAACTTTGTTATGCTTTTGTCTTTTTTATTTGGTTAGTTCAAGTTCTTAACCATGGTTGAAGAAAAGTAGCGCTCTTCCATTTCGAACAATCTTTTTAGTGGGCTTTCCTTTTTTCTAATCCTATGGCTTTTTTGCTTCAGAAATTAATTGTTGAGACGTTGTGTGATTTGCACTTAGTCATATCGGGCAATTTAGAATGCTAGTTATTGTAAACTATATTTTTGATGCAACCCTGATGGTTCCTAAATGATATTGTATGAGGAGAGAAAGAGTTCTACCATGAGCAGCCTACTGTCTTTTCTAATATAGTATTGTTTGGTTCATGTGATATTTCTTCTTTTTGATTGGCAATGAACTAACCGTTTCATACGAGGGTCCTAATTTTTTTGTTCTCATTTTAAGAATGGAAATAATATGTGATTCCTATTCCTCGATCCTTGAAAGTTCGATGAGAATTTGTAGTTGCATTGTTGCTTGCTTGACTTATGGATTTCTTCCCCTCTTTTTGACAGGCAATGAACTAACTAAGGGAACCCTGGATGTTTTCTACGAAATAATTAAGAAGGTAATAAGTATCTATTTAGTAGTGACACTTTATCTTTCTTGCTAAGTATGCTAAATTATTTGTTGTCAGTGAGTTGTCTATTTTTTCTTGTCATCTGACGTGGAAATATCACAGAAAGGATTTGTTAGATTGTGGAGGGGTACTAATGCGAGTCTAGTGTTGGCTGTACCAACCGTGAGTTTCTTTGTTTTATTCAGAATAACTGCATTCTTTTACTTTTCTTTGTTAAATCATATCTTTTGCTCATGGTGCTTTAGCTTCAGTAGATTAATGATATTTTGTTTATAGTAAACATATGGAGCTACAAGTCACAATCAAGACAATTTAGGTAAGTAGAAATAAAGTTGAATACCTAAAATATAAATTGAGAAATCCTAAGGAAAGAGTTCTGGAGGTAGTCAATATGAATGCACATGACATTTGGAAAAGTAAGAATTCTCCAGCATGGTGCCACACCACTACTGGAACATGAATCCAACAAGATTAACATCCATGCCACTCTGAACTGTTCTTATAAGCATAAGGTATGCTAGGTAGCTATACCATTAAGTCATTTTTGAGAAATGATACACCGTAAAGTGTACAAGTTAAATTTGGAACATATTAACCCAACATTGTCTTTCTAAGTTCAGGTTTCTAGTACATACTTGTTGCCTCTCTGTTAGAGACTTTATTTTACTAAAAGCTGGTTCATGGGGTGCAACTGCTAGCTCCTACAATTAATGACTTTTGTCAGTTGATGAATTTTCTGACTAGATAAGATTTTGGTATCTCATGTTGATGAATTATTTCAGCAGAATAATCATCTGGAAAACCTTTTTTCTTATTTTAGATTCTCCATCTGCATGCCCATTCACCATATTCTGAATCATTAGAACACATTATTTGCCATGCGATTTTGAATTGATTAGTTGTGTTTTCTTTCACAGATTGCTGATTAATATACCTTGGCTGTTATTAGTTCAGTTAATTCATAAGTGATAGATGGTTGATGAACTATCCCTTGCTGATCGTGAACCAACTCATTTTCTGATGGTGGCTTAATTACTTTGAAAGAATCAGTTGGCTGACAATCTGTCTTAGGTTGATTGCAGAGCAAATCTTTATCAGATTCCAGTGTGCTAATCTTGCGTTCAAGGCTGTAGAATAACAACAATAACAATAAAAGCTTGCCAGGGAGTCATCTCGAAGAGAAAATACACAACTCAATAATATAAGGTGTGTATTTGCTCCATTTCAATTTCTACCTTTTAACGTGTTCTGATAAATCTTCATTTGTTGAACCAAGTAAAGTTTGCTGCCTTAGAACTTTGTTTTTAGACTCGAGGACAGACAAGTTTGTTTCAAGTCTGCATGATTAAATAAATAGTTAGCTGAAACTTATTCTTCAATGAAGTTACGTTTAGACATATCACCACATTACTTTTGTATCATGTCTTGTAGTTCACTAATTTTTTAGTTGGATTCTTCTGTGCCTTTTTGTAATTCTTCCACCTGTTTTTGAACCTTAATATCTCTTTCCTCAAATTCTTCAGCCTTTGACTTGAATTTACTTAATTCATCCTGTAAAGAATCTAAATACTTATTCAAAACAGTAAAACATGTCATTGTGGTACACATATGCATATAATTTCCTTCATCTTGGTGTGTTCTTGGGCTTGAAAAGCCATTAATGTAGAAGTTCGGTAGATATATCTAATTTAGGTTGTTGAGCAGAATTACAGGAACTCTATATTTTCTTTTACCTCTAGCTCTTTATTGCGAGTTGTCAACAACTCTAGCATGGAGTTCTCCTCCACTGAAACCTCTTTAGTGATTGGTGGTGCTTGTTCAATTTCTATTTTAGCACCTTCTATTTCTTTGGTCATTGCTTCATGGGCTTCATCAAGCTTCTCTTGCATTTCCTGTAGTGCACTTTGTAGCTTTGCAATTTCTTGCCCTTTAGCTTCTTCAAGGTCAATCTAAATGCATAATGATAGACAAACTCTCCTTATTTTTGGATTATAACAGTATCATGTGGATATTGTCTATTTCAAATGATGACATACCCTCATACGCTTTTCAACTTCTAATCTCCAAGTGAGTTCTTCAACCTTTTTTTCTAGCTTGTCTTTGGCCTCTTTGAGTGCTCCTGTCTCTCTAGCAGCCTACAAACAATTTTTGACAGTGTTTTTTTTTAACTTCTATTTCTCTTTGACTATAAATCCATAGTTAAGCATCTTCCTATTTGACTATATGTGGATCTAGTCGGTTTCTCTTTTAGTAAATGCATAACTAATCATATCTAATTGCCAATTGAAATCATCATGAGATAACTATTATCTAAGAACAATTCATACCATTCTTAATTTTCGAAGTTCCTTTCTCCCAAGACGTCCTCTCCAGAGGCTCTGTAGTACCACAGTTGCCTTCTTCTGCTGCTTATAAGAAGAACGTTCTTTATATAGACACCACTGAGTCTGCAAGACAAAATGAAAGGTAATATGATTAGACTTCAAATCAGTTACTTAATGTTTGTAAACGACTATTCAACATATTCTCCCTGTAGCCAATCCTCATACTTGTATGAGTGTAACAGCCTTGCTTCTCCTTATGTGTCTGTACGCATTAGGAGCAACCATTGCTCTAAGTCCTGTTTGTATAATTCTTCCAGATAACCACAATTTTGTATAAGATTTTCTAGCAATATAAGAACATGTTTTTTTTCTGATTACGAATTGCAGCATTCTCTCTCCTCATGCTTTGATATAGCTTTTGTGCAAGATATGCTGCAGTAGTAAATAATAATAATCAAATTATATGCATAGAGAAATTTGCCATCCTATAAAGACAGTTGTAGAAAAGAACCTCTCCATATCTTTTGGATTCGAACTAAGGCTTTGCGCTGTGTGGTGAATTTCTTTCGAGCAAGATGAGTATGTATTTACCTCAGGATAAGTTTTGCAGCATTAGATAAGACTTCCGTTCGCCGAGCATCTAGCTCAGCCATCTGGCCAGCTCTGAGGAACACCTTTGTCTTTCCTATCTGATAGCAAGATAGGCTACTAGTTTTTAGGATATAAGATTCAGAATACTATAAAGGTAGCCTCGATATATATTATAGTTCTTAGTTTCTTGTTTATTTATTGAATTCACTTGATAGCCTTTAAGGCCCATTCTGTCACATATGGCTGCACATACTGCTTTTTCGTCAGAGCTGCATATCAGCAAGTAATCAGTAAATTTAGTGATGATATCCATGATTTTGATGCACTATTAAAAATTAGGATGCTGAGTTTCTCATGGATAACTTTAGTACCCATTCATAAAATTTGGCGCAAGAATTTTTCCAAAACGATCCACAAATTCTAGGAATGTCCTCTTTGTTGGATAGCCAACACAACTAATTCTAATTGCCTCTAACACACCCTAGAGGAGAGAAGGTGAGACATCAATAGATGATATGTAAATCAATTTAGTGCATTAATGGTACTCACCCCACATGTCAGTTGGCTTAGGACGTTGAAATTTTCAAAGATGTCTGGTTGTAGCATTGTGTTGGATTTCACACATCTGATTAAATAAAAGTTTTATAATATAAATTAGACGCCCTTGGTAACTAGAGATTTGGCCCTATGCAGCGTTGAGTTGCAGGAAAAAATCCATGTAGTCAACCTCATAGGTGGGACTTTGAGTTGTTATTATTGTTGTTGTTGCAGTAAACCAATAATGTTTGGATGATTGTCTGCATTGACGACATGAACCTAACTAGTATGGGCACTATTTATAAACAAGCATGATTATTATTATAAGAAGAGTTAACCTAGAGTTAGAAACAAGCATGATTATTATTATGTTAACATAGAGGTATATGTGCACATAGACAGCTAGTGGTGATTTGTAGGGAGCTGCCTCAATAACCAGTTAACTAGAAGTATGAGTTCTCTGAATAGTTTTTACTCATTCTATATTCTGAAGCAACTTATCATGTGAATGTGTCGCTTTCTTTAACACATGTTAACTATGATTGCTTGCTCGCTTTATTTTATAAAAATGAATACTTTGGTGAAGTTTCAATTTTATATATTTTATACTTTTAAAACCATAAGGATCCATTTCGATTGAGCATATATATATGTATGTATCCAAATGCTCTTAATATTTTTCGTTAGCTAATTAGGATGCTAAGATGCTCTTAATATACTTTTTGTGACTGTTTCTCTTAATTTGGAAATAGTATATTTATTTGGAAATAGTATATTAATATAGTAGATGACTCCTCTATTGTGATTGCTTTTAAAAATGTTGGAACTAGTCCTAGTAGCGTTGTGTTATGAAGGTTCTGCCATGTCATTTGATTGATAGTAAATAACTTGGTTTAATAGTTATATTGTATGCTCAGTTCTAGTATGTTAATACAAGTTTTTCATCTCATATTTTTTGGAAAATGCTATCATTAACTTGGTCACATATGCTGAACAGGTATCTTTTCCAATTATGGTTTGGTTTTGACCAATTGTTTATATCTTTGCTTAGTTAACGGGTATCTTTTCCATGAAAAACATGAAAGCATGAGTATGAATGGATGCAATTTGCTTTAACTCAATGGAAAGTGTTAGTTTGCAAAAGAAGACCTTTTAGGTATCAACGAAATCAAACTTCCACAAAATAAATTATATAATAAAATCCCTTATTTTGTGGAGCAGAAAAGAAAAGTATGGCTATCAATCATATGTAGAACATGCATTTACTCGGGGTATAAGACAAAGTTATGATACAAATAAGAATTTGCATCAACAATTATTTGGAGTTTAAACTTTTTAAGAAAACCAGAATTCCATAAATAAGTCAACAATGTAATATCCATTCTGATGTGGAATAAGCTAACAATAGCGGTCATCTTCTCAATGCATGCCATCTTGCATCAACTTGTAGCAAAATGACCAAATTTTCATGAATCACGATTGTACTTAAATCAGGATATCGTAATTGCTTCTTTCAACTCATACATGCTAGGAAACCACATTATCACGTCTCCCTATATATGTGTTTTTTTCTTCATTCAGACAGCTAAACTAACTTGTATGGCTCACATTGCCTATAGGTACCTTGTACTATTTTTTTCATTCAGACAGCTAAACTAAATTGTATGGTTACTAAAGGAAATATCTATTCACTGTTTAATCATAATTAGTATTACTTAGTAACATAAACTATTATCTTTAAAACCTGGTCTAACAGTCACAAACTTTCAATATGATTCTAGGAACATCAAGTTTACATCTAGCAAGAAACAATTTTATTAGGAAGTCCTTGAAGGTCTGCATGTGAAAAAATAATTTTCATTCACTTTTAGCTTTATCAGCTTTAAATCATGCATGTGAAAAAATAATAAATCTATCAAATGATTTCTTCTGGAGATCTGATACAAAATAATGAATCTATCAATGAAATTCTCATTCCTATTAGGAATTAGAATGACAAGTGGGTCTTGACTTTGAGTCATGATGGTAATCTAGGGGCTAAGCATGCTTACTCCTTTCTCAGTATGAGACAAATTCAGCATAGAAATGAAATCTATTTATATATTTGGAAGCATAGAAATGAAATATATTTCAATGATAAGGCCAAAGGTATCGGGTTCTATATTCAAGCCATTTTGGTTGAAACTAATTCTTATGATAAGGAAGTTTCTCCTCAAATGAAAGCTAACGCCAGCAGCATTTTTGAGCTGCAAAACATTTTTGTCCATATTGATTCAAATATATGTTTCTGTGATGGTTCTTGATTTGAGACAAGTTCAAAAACTGGTGCAGGTTTTGTGATTGTCAATGCGGCCACTAACAAGGTGTTAATTGTAGGAATGGAGTTTTTTCTTTGCAATGAAGCTCTCTTAGCTGAAACTGAGGCTATCAGAATAGCGCAAATAACTCTCTTAGCTTGTTTTTTACTCTCTTTAGAGGCAAATATTTCTTTAAACATCTTATATCCTTCTTTGTATGATAATAAGGAAATGTATGATGTAATTTCTTTATTAGACAGTGTATGTTTGATTCATGAGTAATGATTGACGTTTTTTTTATTTAAAGAGTACATTGATGTTCCTTGTGCATTAAGATGTCATTTCTAAATTAGTTTGATTATTTGATATAATAGTTTTGACTTGTGTTCTTATTTCCCTCCTTTTGCAGGAGAAAAAGAAGAAGAAATGAGGCGTATCTAGCGGACCTACTAGAACTTCTTTTTATTGGAGCAGTGTTTTTTTTTGCGTACGAATTATCTTGTGTACCTTTTGGCGTATGAACTATCTTGTGTATCTACTTTAACTTTTTAATGGATATTAGATACCTTGGAGTATCTTGTGCTGGTGAACAATATTATTTTTGATATATTTGAATTAATGTTAAACTTATTTTGGATCGTCGATAGTAGGATTTGTAGGTGGTTGTATACTTGCTAAGTTGTATATTTTATAATTAGCAGGTGGATTATTATTTTAAAGAATGATTAATTATTAAATTTTATGTGTTTGTGGCAAATGTATTTATTATAAACTCTCAAAGTTGTGGCAAAGTCATCATATATTGTGGCAAAATCATCACTAATATTGTGACAATAATCCAAATTTGAAATCGTGTTAGTGGCAAAATCATCACTGATATTGTGGCAATAATCCAAATAAGAAATCGTGTTAGTGGCAAATTCATTTTAACTTTTAATGATAAAAGATCAAACATGTAGTGGCAAAAAAATTTGTAGCAAATTTGATATATAATGACAAAATGTAACATGATATTAGCGACAAATTTCATATATTTTTGCCACGAAAAGAGTTCTAGAAAGAGTATAATAATGACAAACATTTATTAATAAGTGGCAAAGATTTTTTGCCATTAAAGATATGTGACGTCAGCAAGCTCCGTTTGCCACAATAGAGTGGAGGTAGTTTGACTTTTTCGTTTGCCACTAAAGAAATTGTAATTCGTGGCAATCCGCTAAATCTCGCCACGGAAGCCAAAAATGACTTTTAGCGGCGGACCTAACGTGACAAACGGGTGGTGAGCACTTTTTTGTCACTGAATCATCTTTTTGCCACTATATATCACTATTGTGGCAAAAATAGTTTGTTACTAATTCTAATTTTTTTTGTAGTGCGTCACCACTTGAAGCGGGAAATCTAGGCTCCTCTACCGCGTCAGGTATTAATTTCGGGTGTCGTTAATTCTTAGGGTGGCTCATCCTATGATGTCCTGCCTCGACCCGATAAAAATTTGGGCCTAAGAACTTGGGCTCAACACGACACGAAAACAAAATGGGTCATCACGGCCCAGCCCACTAGCATAATTAAGAAAAACTAAATCGACCACCCCTTTCTTGACTCTGGTTATCAGGCTATCAAGCCGGGCTTTGCCTACATCCCTTGGCCCGGTACGATAACGGGTAGCCCGAGCATGATTTTATCATTTTGAGCTGTCACGCCCCAAGTTCAGGGTCACGTGACCGGCCAGGGTATACGTGCCCAAGTGCGGAAATAAATAATCTAAGAGCAACAATGCTTTAACAAATAAAAGTTTGAATAAAATATGAATGTCCCCACGGGACTACAACTCCAAATATCAAAATAAAAGTGCATGACAAACTACTACAGACTCGACTACGACCTCTAACTAGAACTGCTATGAGATCATGTGGCTCCTCTGCCCTCCAGCTCCGCCAAATGCTCCAGCCCACCTCATCGGTCAGGTACTGCAAAACAACACAATGATAATGGGTGAGTTCAAAGAACTCAGTGAGCGGTTCTACCAACCCCCACAATAAAATAACACAGAGATAAGCAATAGCATAACATATATCCCTATAGGAATAAAGTCACGAATGTGTGACTAACTATTAGTCCACCACCTGCCCGAAGGCAGCCAACACCCAAACGGTGAAGATCAACAGGCCTAAGCCTAGCATGCCCTATGGCATTAACACATACTAGGATAATCGGGAAGGCCCTCCGAACTTATCCTAGTATAAGAAACTCATGAGCAATCGAGAATGCCCTCCGAACTTGCTCCACGAGACACGTAAGGACAATCAGAATTCGCCCATCCGAACTTGCCCCTTTAAGATATCACAGGAGTAATCGGGTAGGCCCTTTGAACTTACTCCTCTATGATATCTCAGGAATAATCGGGTAGGCCCTCCGAACTTATTCCTTACAACCACCTCAGGGATAATCGGGTAGACCCTCCGAACTTATCCCACGAGGCCAAATCAGAACAATCAGGAAAGACCCTCCGAACTTATTTCACAGGTTGGGAATTTGTCATCCAACCTCCCGGGCCTAACCCGCAATTCGGCTCCTCAACGAGCCTCTTCACCATTCATAAAGATATGACACACCATGACCCAAGTCATGACTCTCCTACGGCGTGTTAGGGGTGTTCCTATTAGAAGGCGTCTCAACACTCCAATACCCGACCCGACCTCATCTCCTAGACTCGTAATGTCATAAACTCATGTGGTTTTATTTTATGCATTAATTTTACATGTTGGTTCATAATAGATTATGTTGACCCTTTTGCCAAATTTAATTTTGTTTTAAAATTTAGTTCACCAAAATTAATGTTTTGTTTTAGCTTACTGTTCTGCCTGAAACCGATGTATCTAATCCGAATCTGGTCTCTAGAGTGTGTCCTATGTTTCCAAAAACTATATTTTCTGATTGAAACGATAGGTTACATGACTATGTTCAGATAAATACACACATCACAGTAAATAATTTAAAAACAGCACAGATTCATCATTTCAGCGTGCTATTTTAGCAACATCAAATTTTCAGCATAGTATAAAAATAAATTCAAAATTCTCAGAAATTAAGCCCTTAATTATCATTTAAATAGAATATAAATCTTGAGATAAATTTCTCAATTTCCATGCTTAACAACAAGGCTAACAAGTACTAACAACATCATGAACAAGAACAAGCATCATGATCAAGAACCCCTCTTTCAATAACCCTCATGGCATCAACATGATTTATTAAACATGATTTATCTAAAAATCACATATTAAACACAAGGCTTTCTTGAACATATAGGAACTCGATTTCATAAGCAATACAAAACACGGATCTCAAGAACACCGAAAACTTTTGCTTAAGCATTTCATCGAACACCGTGAGGGCACCCTTGATTCACCCTTGGCCGAGCACCCCTAGGGTAAACCTAGGGCTGCCGAGCCATAAAGGGAGAGTCCGAGCCCTCCTCCCACGATTCGGTACAACAAATTGGCACTCAAAATCCATGATTTGTCGAGCAAACATAAGAATCAAGAATAAGCCCAAATCGGCTCAAAACCAAGAAAGAACCCGGAAAAGGAGACTTAAAACCACTCACCTAAATAGGAAGGATGAATAAAGGTGAAATCTCGGATGACGGCCCTTGAATCCGGCTTCAAAAGATGGCGGCTCGACTCAAATGAGGGGACAAGAGGGGCGGCGGCTCACCTCAAGCCGTCGGCTAGAAGAGAGGGAAAGGGGAAGAGAGAGGGGCTGGCTTGGCTCCTTTCAGCTCGGCTCCAAAGGAAAGGAAAAAGGAGAGGAAGGAGAAGGGGAAGAAGCCTTGGGCGGCTCAGCTCTAGAGGGCGGCGGCGGCTCCAAGGGGAAGAGGAGAGGGGTTGGTGGCTTTGGCAGCTGGTGTTGGCCTAGGGTTTTCTACCTTGGTCTTAATCTCGGTTTTGATGATAACAAATATGGAACTAATGATTTCATTAAGAAATATTTTTAGGTTCCATATCGATTAGCGCTCGATGTCCTCATTCGGAAATATTAAAGAAATCGGAAAATCAGAAGGACATTGATCGTCGCGTTCGGGTTCATCGTGGAAATCTCTCGAAGTTCGACGTGTGCACCAAAGACGACTTGGATGAGTCTAAAGAACACATGGAAAGCTCTCTAAGTTGACGCACGTTGAAAGCCGGAACACGGAAATGAAGCACGCTAGAAGAAGGCTGAAAAAATCAAATTCAGCCTAGGTTCGGTCAACCGGTCGACCGGCCGAATGTAGTTAAAAAATGGCAGTAGTCATTTCGGTCGATTGGTCGATCGACCAAACAGAGCCAAAAATTGGCATTGGCAACTTCGACCGACCGAGGCCAAAAACTAGTAGTGCTTACTTCGATCGACCGATCGGTCGATCGGATAGCACGAGGAGCTTAAACGCGATATAGTCGGTCGACCCTCCGGTCGACCGAACAAAGTGGCAGAATCAAGAATTGCCAGCTGTCGCTGGGCAGTCGATCGGTCGGTTGACCGATGATTGATCGACAAGCGATCGAACGACGTCCAATGGGTGAAAAAATGCCCGTTGAGGAGCCGTTCGGCTGAGGGGTTATAAATACCTCTCACCCAACTTCTAGAGCTTAATTGGCTTGCGCTCGCTTCCCCGATCAATAACTTCTCAAGCGCTCATCTTTCCTCAACTCGGGCTTCGATTTGAGCTCAACCTCTTGGCAAGTTGGAGGCTTTGAAGACTTGGAAAATAGCATTTGGTCTTGGTTTATTCTTTAAGCTCTTTTCATTGTAATTTTAATTGTTATTTGAACTCGTTTTCATTGGATTTGAGTTTGTGAAGACCTAGGTTGTTAGGTCTTGAAATCTGATGGTTGCCTTTGTGTTTGAGGCCTAATTCCACTGGTGTAAATTTAGTTTACTAGGATTAGTTGAGTTGTCCCTTAGGGTTGAGGTGGAAGAGTGCTCTCGGTAAGAAGGCAGAGACTTCCGGGTGTGGAAGTGCCTTAGGTTGAGAGTGAGTCTCTTCGAGTCAAAGTCCTCTGTGTGAGGGAAACGATTTAATCTAGTAAACTTAGTTTGGAAATCCTAAGCGGGGTGCTTAGATTGTGGAGTAGGCATTGGGGTCGAACCACTATAAATACTTGTGTCTGCATTGATATCTTGTGTGTATTTATTGCTTTATCATTTATCGCTTCCACATTTAGTTATTGAATTGTAAATTGCCTAAGTAATCAAAGAAATAATTAAAATCAAAATTAGGCAAATAGATTTAGTTAACACACTATTCACCCCCCTCTAGTGTAGGGCATTTCACCCAATAATTGGTATCAGATGAGTCAAACTTAGGTTTGATGACACTTTGCTACACTTTGCTACGTTCTGGAAAATGGCACTAGAGTGTGTAGCGTCCGTACCACCTAGGTTTGATGAGTCAAACTTTGGTCTTTGGAAAGAAAGAATGTATACATTCTTAAAGACTCAAGGTATATATGTGTTTAATATGGTAAAGTCAAAATACGTAGAACCTAAGGAAAACATGGATGCATGGACCCAAGAACAAATTAGCAGATTTGAGTTAAATGCTAAGGCAACAAATTGCATATATTGTTCTTTGGAAAATAATATTTTTGAAAAAGTCATGCATTGTACTTCTGCATATGATATTTGGGCTACTTTTAACATGCTTTATGATTATGCTAAAACTGAAGAACTTGTTACTCTAAATGAAGGAGACGATGACAATTGTCATATTCCTATATCTAATGAAGTTCTTGAAGCTATTAGTGTATCTAGCCAAAGAAGTACAAAGAGTCGGAAGAGAAAGATGATATGTCACCTATACAATGAGAAAGGGCACGTGAAGAAGAATTGCGTTAGTATGAAGAACAAGGTAAAACGGAGGTCAAATGCTTCCACTCACTCATGTGCATCAAGTGAAGCATCCTCACACCATGATCACGAAGCTAACATCATGAACGTTGATGAGGAGGTATGCTCTTCTTCTAGTCATGACAATCATAATCATAGATCTAATTCATCTAGTTCCTCGGATCTTCTTTATGATGAATTATTAGACGAATACAAGATCATGTATGCCTTGATGGTTAAAAAGGATAAAAAAAACAAAAATTTAAAGAAAGAAAATTTGACTCAGCTCTCATTTACATGATGCTAAACTAGAAATTGAGAAGCTAAAAATTAGTGTCTCTAATCCATGCCATGATGTTTTAAGTATCGACACTAACAATTTAAAAAACAAAAATGACATGTTAAAGAATGAAAATAACATGTTGAAAACTCAATTGCAAGCTTTACATAACTCCATGATTGATTTGAAAAATGAGGTTCTAAACCTAAACAAGAAAGTGAATGAAATGAAAAATATTTCCTCGTTTAAGAATTTTAGTAGAAATGATTTTTCAAAAAAGAATGTACATGCTAATGTTAAATCTCATGTTAGACATTCTACTTTTAAGCCTCATATTCAAAAGACAAATGAAAATAAAAAGTTCAATGGAAATTGTTTTTGGTGTGGTATATATGGTCATGCTATCCATGATTGTGCTTTTAAAAGAAATCCAAGTGTTGCTAGGACACTTTGGATTCCTAGGCCAACTCACCCACAAGGACCCAAAGCTATTTGGGTACCAAAAGTGTCTTGTTCTTTTGTAGGGGGAACTACCACACAAGTATGAATGGGAAATGAAGCATTGAAGTTGACCTTGGATTCAAATGAAAAATCTCTATTTTGTTGCAACTTCAAACCATTATGATGCCATAGGTATGGATATTGACATCTAAGTAAACTTGGTATCATCACCCTTACTTTATTTGAATTCACTTAAGTTGGAGTTTTATGATACTCGGTTGATTTGAGTTGATCTTATCCGCTCTTAATACAATTTTATTAAAATGATTTTTGATTTTTGATTCCCGATCACTTTGGAGACCTATGTGGCCTGTAATGGGCCTAAGCGACATTGCGGTTCTAAATCGTATGCTCATTATGGCCTTTCGATTTTCAACTAATATGAAGGGTTGGAGATCAATTTTTCATTAATATTACATTTGTGATCTCTTAAAATTCGTTTCGGATTGATGATAACATATTTTGAAACGGATTTCAAACTATTTAGCAAAGTGGATTTTGAAAATGATATTTGATTTTTCTCTTTGCTATTTGGTTTGGGTTGCTTGCTAGTAGCTTTAGTTTCATTAAATCTACTAATAAAGTCTACTTGCAAGTTGAGAATATTAATGGAAGGCTATGCTATCATGAAGAAAACTGAAAAGTAAAAAGACAAGTTTGACAAAATTTCTAAGAATAAAGTATGAGTTTAATTTTGCAAAAATCTTAATATAATACTTGAATATTCATGCTTTAATAATGTCTCTATATACTCATGATTGATTTTGCATGACAAATCCATGAAATTTCATGAGTATGTAAAATTTTGATAACTTAGGAAATTTCATGATATCTTGATTGAATGAAATTTGCTATATGTTGAAATTCATATTAGAAACCTCATTTTGAGTTAGTGGTTCGCAAACATGTTTACATACACATATCATATGATTCTAGGCATTTAAACTTGAAAATTCTTGTGTAAATGAACAAGGTGATAACTAGTTCACTTTAGGGGACTTAAACCTGAAAAGTTTGACCCAAGTCAACAAATCGACTTGGACACTTCATTTTAAGTCCAAAACTTCATAAACATGTTTCCATGCACTTAGAATGAAAAATTCATATGGATATGGATAAAATAACATAGATGTCATTTCATGATAACATGCATCTTTTGAACCAAGTTGACCCAAGTCAATAAATTCACTTAGAGATCTCATTTTCAATCCATATTTGGGAAACATGTTTAGATTTACTCATGTTAGGTGTCCATAGGTTTAAATTTGAAAAACCATTAATAAATGATAAGATTGACACTTAGCAAGTTTCATGATAACTAGTTTAGTTTTGAATGAAATCATGCTATGTTGATATCTTGACTTAAAGATATAATTTTCATTCAAAATTGACATACACTCTTTACATGACCATTATGTGGTGTCATAAAAGTTTGAATGAAAATTGAGCATTTTTTTTAAAATAACTGAAAATTACGAAAATGTCATTGAAAATTGAGCATTTTCAGTTATTTCTAGGAAAATGTAGAAAAATTCTTTTTAACTGATTCTTAAACTGCACCTTCATTGAAAAATCTAGTTTATTTAGTAAAAATTTCAGAAATTTTCATCAAGAATTGGATTTATAATGAAAATTTGAAGTTGAATTTCAAAAATGCAAAGTATCATCCTCTTGAAATATCAATCTTTCTGATACTTTGATTTTTCGTCGAAAACTTTAAATGAAACTCTGTGTATACTATTTTGATTTTATTTCTAATATCGTTCTCACTATTTTCTGAGTAAAATTATTTCTAAAAATGATTTTTATAACTTGAGCGATATCTTGAAAAAAAAATGAGCTTTTTGTGGAAATCGAGATCGATTGAAAAATAGATTTTGAAATTTCATTTTAAGTTCAAACTTGACATATGCATTTCAAATGATCATGCAGCGATGTCCGAAAAGTTTGAAGCAAAATTGATAACTTTTGAAAAAAAAAGAACCTAAAATTTATGAAAATGCCCCTGGAACTTCAGGAATTTTGTGAATTTATAGAAAACTGATTTTTGACTAATTCTTGAACCTGTAGATTCCTTGAAAAATCTAATTTATCTAGTTAAAGTTTCAAAAAAATTCATCAAAAATATAATTTTGTATGAATTTAAAAGTTTAATTTTTGTAAACGTGAAGTATACTTTGACCTAAGTCAACAAAGTGATTTAGAAATTTTATTTTAAGCCCAAACTTGACTTATATACTTAGATTCACTCATGTTTGATGTCTAGATTGCCTAAGTTAGAGAAAACATGAGTAGATAGTAAAATTTAATACTTAGCCATTTTCATTTTTTCATGCTTATTTCGAATGAAACCGTGCTAAGGTAAAATTTTGACCAAATGACATTATTTTCATTTCAAACTTGATAAAAAAGTTTTAAGTGATTATATCTTGGTATTTTAAAAGTTTGAATGAAATCTAAAAATATCATGAAAAAGATATGATATTCACAAAAATATCCATACTTGAGTCTATACATGCATGTATAGACTCAAGTATAGATATTTTAAAAGGCTAGGACATGCTAGCATGAGCCTCATTCAAGAAATATTTAAAAATGACTTAGTAAAAAGAATACCTAAGATAAATTTTGAAAAAGATAAACTTTGTGATGCATGTCATAGCCAAGAATCATTTTCCATGACAACCAAGCATCTAACATGAGGATTAGACAAAATATTTAAAACTAATGTGTAAATATTTTCTTGCCTATTTTCAATGAACACAATATCATTAGATGGTGCATTTCTAATTATGCATTTAGATGCTTCAAAAATGATTACATTTCCATTGAGATATGCTAATCAAATTATGCTTTAACCCATCAACTAGTAAGACATTTTTAATGCATGAGTAGGAGAGTATACCTATATCACCAATGCCAACAATCTTACCTTTGGCATTGTCTCCAAATGTCACATGTCCACCATCTTTGCTTGATAGGATTGCGAAAGATTGATATCACTCGTCATATGTTTTGAGCAACCACTATCCAATATACATGTGCTTCTACTTTGCTTGAGGATGCTTCTCCATCTACAAAAGGAGAAGAGACAATTTTAGGTACCCAAAACTTCTTGGGTCCTTGAGTGTTAGTCATCTTAGGAACCTAGTGAATCTAGCATTAGTGTTAGTCATGATTTATAGACTTGGAATGTATTTATCATCTAATGCTATCATGTATGATTTAGTCTCTTATTAGATATTTGATTTTTCATCCCTTTAGTTGAGATTTTCTTGTTTCATGGAAAATAGCTTTAGAGTCTCAACTTTGATTAGATTGATTTTTCTTGCCCTTTTTAAGTGATGTCAAAAGAGAGAGAAAAATATAGGTAAAGGGGAAGAAAATATAGAAAAATCATGCATATAGATAGGGGGAGTTCTATTACATAAATATGCATGTTGATAGGGGAGAAACCTCATGTTTGATATCCTTTGTGCTTTAAATATATATATTTTCTTATGAATGTTTGTAATCATCAAAAAGGGAGAGATTGTGGGCCTAAGGTTTTCTACCTTGGTCTTGATCTCAGTTTTGATGATAACAAACATGGAAATAATGATTTCATTAAGAAATATTTTCAGGTTCCATATCGGTTAGTGCTCGATGTCCTCAATCGAAAATATTGAAGAAATTGGAAAATCATAAGGACATTGATCATCGCATTCGGGTTCGTCGTGAAAATCTCTCGAAGTTCGACATGTGCACCAAAGACGGCTTGGACGAGTCTAAAGAACACATGGAAAGCTCTCCAAGTTGATGCACGTTGAAAGCCGGAACCCAGAAACGAAGTGCGCTAGAAGAAGGTTGAAAAAATCAAGTTCAGCCTAGGTTCGGTCGACCGGTCGATCGACCGAATGTAGTTAAAAAATGGCAGTAGCCATTTCGGTCCACCGGTCGATCGATCGAGCAGTGCCAAAAATTGGCAGTGGCAACTTCGATCGACCGGTCGGTCGATCGACCGGTCGGTCGACCGACCGAGGTCAAAAATTGGCAGTGCTTACTTCAGTCGACCGATCGGTCGACTGGATAGCAGAGGAGCTTAAACGTGATATAGTCGATAGACCCTCCGGTCGATCAGACAGAGTGGCAGAAATAAGAATTGCCAGCGGTCGCTGGGCGGTCGATCGGTCGTTCGATCAACGATCGACCAGCAAGCGATCGAACGGCGTCCAACGGGCAAAAAAATGCCCGTTGAGGAGCCGTTCGGCTAAGGGGTTATAAATACCCCTCACCCAATTAACTTCTTTAATCTCTCTTTACAACTAACATAAGCATTCAAAAGAGAGATTGGTGCCTTCTAGAGCTTAATTAGCTTGCGCTCGCTTCCCCGATCAACAACTTCTCAAGCGCTCATCTTTCTTCAACTCGGGCTTCGATTCGAGCTCAACCTCTTGGCGAGTTGAAGGGTTTGAAGGCTTGGAAAAGAGCATTTGGTCTTGGTTTATTCTTTAAGCTCTTTTCATTGTAATTTTAATTGTTATTTGAACTTGTTTTCATTGGATTTGAGCTTGTGAAGATCTAGGTTGTTAGGTCTTGAAATTGGGTGGTTGCCTTTGTGTTTGAGGCTTAATTCCACCGGTGTAAACTTAGTTTACTAGGATTAGTTGAGTTATCCCTTAAGGTTGAGGTGGAAGAGTGCTCTCGGTAAGAAGGCGAAGACTTCCGGGTGTGGAAGTGCCTTAGGTTAAGAGTGAGTCTCTTCGAGTCAAAGTCCTTTGTGTAAGGGAAACTATTTAATCTAGTAAACTTAATTTGAAAATCCTAAGCGAGATGCTTAGGTAGTGGAGTAGGCATTGGGGTCGAACCACTATAAATCCTTGTGTCTGCATTGATATCCTGTGTGTATTTAATGCTTTATCATTTATCGCATTCACATTTAGTCATTGAATATTAAATTGCCTAAGTAATCAAAGAAGCGATTAAAATCGAAATTAGACAAATAGATTTAGTTAACACACTATTCACCCCCCTCTAGTGTAGGTTATTTCACCCAACAGCTGGCTTCTATTCTCAAAGGTCTTGTGCAGCTCCAATAGGCCAACCACAAGCCAAGGGGAGGAGGTTTTATACTCCCTCCTCAACCCTAACTCCTACAAATCCTTTATCCAACCCGCATTCGCCTCAAGCCGAACCCGAACCTGCTAACTTAATTAATTTAATTAATTCTATTCTCCACATAACCATATGCACACCCACATGTGACATATTTTAAACAATCATGAAAACACAACAAAAATTAAATAAATTAATATACATAAGCAAAAATTACATAACTCATATTTTTACTTACCCGAGCTCGCACTGGACCATGAGTCGACTTGGCTCGACCTCGAACTAGTCCGCTAGGCTGACAAACACAACCATAAAGAAAAAGAATATAATTAAAATATCTAGGATATTACACGGGCTATTGGACCGTGCCAAAATTGTCAGACCTAGATATGATGATGCGAATTGCAACTGTAATTATAACTTTCATTTGCGGCCAACCAAACGCTTGCAAATAGAAGTTGCAACTCTACTTGCGGCCAACCAAATAATAAGTTGCAAATTTTATTCATGGGCATAATTTGCTTTTGCAGCGATTGTACTTGCGGGCAACCAAACATCCCTTATGTCAATTAGGAAATTCTAAAATATTCATAATCATTCATGGCCATTACTCCTGAAGGGTCAAACATCAATTTATATATAAGTAAAAATTATGTTTTGGTGTGGATTAAATTTTTTTCTCAAAATCGATGAATCGATGCCACCGGCCAATTGGCACTCTACTAATTTCAATTTGAAATCAGCACCAAATTGTGATGCTTGGCACTCGTTGGCGTTGGTTTCCAAATTGAAATTGGCACCTAGCGTTCACAACAACAAAAAATTTAAAAGCTTGCATGAAAATTTAGGCGTCTCGCACATGCGCCGGTTTGAAACCGACACTTGAAACTAGCAGGCACCGGTATTTGACAAACTGATGCCTCTCAAGCGACGGTACATGAGAAATTAACCAGCGCCATATAGGCGCCGGTTCTCTCTGATTTAGGCGCCAGCTTGTGATAGCGTCGGATCATGGAAAATCGACGCCCGTACATGCACTGATTTCAAGATATTTTTATTTGATTTAATTTTAAAAAAAATATTAAAAAATGAAAAAAAAAAATAGTCCCACGTTGATAAAAAAATACTTATTTAAGTATTTTCTAGTTATTATAAATACAATATTTATAGTCTCGCATAATTTAATTTTTTTTCTATTACCTTTAAATATTGTAAATATCTTGTTAAACTTAAAATTTTTCATCAACTAATAAAATACCAAAAATAATCTTAAATATTATATTAATATAATAAAATAGAAATATTTATTTATTTATTAAAAATATAGTATATTATATATTTTATAAATTAAAAATATAAATAAGTTAATATATATTATTAATTAATTTTTTTTAAAAAAAATAAAAAATAATTTGAATACCGGTGCCTATTTTAGGTGCCGATATTCAAAAAAATTGGCGCGATTTAAGGCTGCCGATTATTTGAATACCGACACATTTTCGAGCGCTAATTCCGTATTAATTTTAATTTCTTTCCCGAACACTATTTACCCTCAAACCAATCCTTTTAAGTGCGTCTGAACTCATATTTCGACCCCCAAGGAAAGTTAGTTTTTTCTATTAAAATGGGTCGGTATTCCATTATTTTGTTGTAGTGGTTGAAAACTGATGCTTGGCGTCTATGCACCTAGCACTAGTTGGCATTGATTCTATCTATTTCATTTGGACGCCTATCGTGGCTGGCTCCAATTTCAGACTCTCCCTAATATATAGGGTATTTTGTTATAACGAAGATTGTTTTCTATAAACTTTTACTAGTTTCAACTAATACTATTTTATGAACCAAATGATGTTTCTAAAAAAATAAACATCAAAAATAATTTTTCTAAAACAAAATTTCATTGTTATTGTAATTAACCAACAAACAATTTTTTGCTAATTAACAAACACGCATATGACATGGATGGAGAAATTTAATCATGCTAGCTTAATTATATAAGTGATATGATGCCCTAATGGAGTCAATGACGTAAGTCTTCTGCAAGTGGTGACAAGAACAGCAGCATGCAACTGATGATTGCCCTAATATATATAACACAAAAGTCCAACAAGAATCAAACTCAATCGCTCTTCCACACTGTCAAGCTCTTAAATAAATACTGATGCAGGACCGACATGATCGACACCTCCAGCTTGCATCCATCTTACATTTCTTATTAATATTTTCTGCAAGTTTGAAATCAATGAGATAATTATATCATCATCGTTAATGATCTATTTGCCACTTTTCTTTTCAAAACAAGTTGACTTAATTAATCATGGACCCTAGGAAAACTATAGACTTAATTAATCAGCATCAACCCCAGGTAAATTGTATATAATGATGATCGAACAAAATCAAAGTTGAAGAGTACTAATGTACATATATAGTTTTCCATTAATACTTCTCATCAAAAGATAGACTTAATCATGCATCAGTTGTATACTGAGTCATCAAGATAGAGATATATCGTTAATGCTGCCGCTGTAGTTAGATATGAGAAGCTGCTTGATTTCCTCATAGTTATACTCTACTCCTCCAGGAAACATTAACTTGTTCTCTTCAATAGCGCTGCTGCTGCTGCCAAAGCTCATCGTATTCTCAGTAGTGTCCTTGAGCTGATACTGCTCATAGTATGAAAGTTGCAAGAGACTGCAAGAAGGTGCGGAGGTAGTCGAGAGAGAGGTATTGTTTAGCATATAATTATCTCCTGGGATCATGGGAAGGACTTGAGAGCTTGTAGGGAGTTGTGTTGGAGTAGTGGCGTGGTTTGTTGCTTGCAATGGCGGGGATATTGGTGAAGGGAAGAAGTGCTTTTGTTGATGTACAGGTTTCCTTTGGGAAGGAGCGTTAGTAATTCCAAGGAGTTTTTTCTTGAGCTTTGTGTTCCAGTAGTTCTTGATGTCATTGTCGGTTCTTCCCGGAAGCTGGGAAGCGATGATGGACCACCTGCATGTAAATTAAGAGGTAACAATCTGTTAGCTTCTCAAGAGGGTGCATATGAATCCTTTCTTCACTCGAAGAAGTATTTTTCAAAAATCATGCATGCATGAATGCAAGCAAGCAGTAAAGTCTTTATATCTATCTTTCCTCCCACTTCCAATGATAGCTTTTCTTCCTCTTCCTCGATCAGTTTTCTTTTTGTTTCTAAGAACTAAGGGGGGGGGGGGAGGGGGGGAGAGAGAGTCACCTGCTTCCAATGGTGGCAAAGAGGCTGCAAATGATTCTATCTTCTTCTTCAGAGAAATCTCCATGTTTTATATCTGGCCTCAAATAATTCAGCCATCGTAGCCTGCAACTCTTCCCACATCTCTTCAGACCTGCCAAACACCAAACACTCACAGTAATCAAGTTCATTATACGTATATCTACATATATCTTCATGATCAAGTACATATATATAAAAAATAGTTGATGAGGGAGGAATTAATTAAAACTAATTGGAAAGGCCAATTAATAATCAATCATCATCATCATCATCATATATATATATATATATATATACCAGCTTTGTGAGGAAGAGCAATCCAATTGCCACCAGTTCCATGCTTCTCTATGAACTCCTTGAGCTTGGCATCCTCCTCAGGCGACCAGGGACCCTTCTTCACATTAGCCTTGTCACAGCACGGAGACCTCCCCATCTCTCAAAATAATCCAACTTGCTCTTCTTCCTTTGTTTAATTTGTTGCCTTCAATTGACACTATATATACATAAAACATAGAGAGCAATAATATTTAAGAATCAACCACAGGGCAGCTGAAAGATACGACGGAAATGTTTAAGAAAAAGTCAAAGGTTTCGCCTGCAGGCTGTTAATTTCCATCACTTCCGACTTCCTGTACGTGCTGGTTTCAGTCACTGCGCCACATAAACTTACCATCCTTCATAGCAAGGCCATACTTGTACCATCGATCATATCCATCTCTCTCTCTCTGGGTGTTTCTTGTTTCCTTTTCCCAGGATCAAAAGTCTAACTAGAATAGAAGTAGAGCAAGGACAGGTGAAAGGGACAGCTCTTTTAAATTTAAACCTCATGCCCAGGTCTTCAAATTAGTGTCTGAATTCTAATGTTTTTATCGATGAAGTATTGAATCAGTTGACTATGATACATCAATTTGATGAATATAATTCAATATTAATAGTTTGAAAGGAAGGGGTATAGTGAAGACAAAATTAGAGTGAGAGCCCCCCCCCCCCCCCCCCCCCCCCGGTCCCAAGTGTAGGGTTTAGGGAGCAGAGGGCTCAGTGACGGAGACTCAACCTCCACAGCTGCAAGTGGGCATGTGAACCATGTACTGCGTCTGAATTTGTTTCGTCAATTTATGACATTCATGTACTTTCAAGTCCCTAGCTCTTGATTTGATCTTACTATTAGTTTCTTTAAGCTCGGAGTTGGTTTGTCGTAGCATTTATTTAGGTAAATGTTGAAGGCCACGCTTGGCATCAGACTTCCATGCCTTCCGCTTTAATTATTCCTTGAAAGTTCTGAATGCATATTCTTGAATCATACTGCATATATACAATAATTTCATACACCAATTTGTTTTATTTATTTATTATTTACTCGCAGGATTTTTTCTCCCCACATTTTATCATTATAGTACATATTATGTATCTCTAAAGAACTTTATTCCTTTGCTTGTCTGGATTCGATAGGATCGGATAATCTTGAAAAATACGTAGAATTGAATAAAATTTCTAAATCTAATATTTATTGAATACAAAATTAATTATATATTTTTTAATATCATTTTCTTTTAATTCATGCATTAAATAAATAATGATAAAAATTCATATCTTATCAAATCTTACTCTATCCTATAAAGCAAAAATACCCTTACATTGGATAAAAATTAATTATTGATTATTTGTTAATTATCATGGTTGAATTTTAAAATTATTGTGGATTAATTAGATTATGTTGATTATTGTAAAACTATAATTATATGATTAAATTAGAAGTTAATAATTATGTAATTAAATTAATTAGGTTAATGTAAATTGTTTATATATAAGTTATATAATTAAGTTTATATAAATCTAATTATAATTATATAAAATAGTATATAGTTTTATGATTAATAAATTTAATTTAATAATTATATAATTTATTTATAGTTTTGAAAGTGTATATACTCAATGTGTTTGGATGAAAGCTTTAAAGTGTGAAATTTAACGCAAGAAAAAGAATATTCTAACCATACACAATATTAGTTGTGCAAAATTATTAACATCGTATGTTTGCTTTATTGGATAAGATATGATTGGATTGAATAATAAATGAAAGATGATTAGTTATAAATTTTTTAAATCCGATGTACATCGATCAGATATAATATCAATTTTATATTCTTCTATTCTCATTTTCTTCTAATTCATGCACTAAAATAAATAATATATATTAATCCACCCCTTGTCATATCCTTCCTTATCCTATAAAGCAAACATGCCCTAAAAGTTGAACTTGTGGAAAATCATGACTTATGCGAGCGTGTCCTCCAAAGCTGAGAGCACTAACTCAACGTCTATCACCGTCGACTTGCCTTGTTCTCAAAGGTCCCCTCTGGCTCCTCCTCATGGCGTTCCTCTCTCGACTTCACTCTCTCATCTCCCCCTCCCCCTCCCGCGAATGGTGGGATACTGAGATTAGCGGCCAAGCTCCAACTTCATTTGCAGCGCTAGGATAGGGGGCAAAACCCTACATCCATCCCTAATATGGCACGATCTCCCTTATGAAATCATCACATGCTCAAGTTATGAGGGGCGTCCACCCCTCCCTACAAGTTGACCCCCCCCCCCCCCCCCCCCGCAAAAAAAATACTATAAGAAATATGATATTTCCCTAGGGCCAAGACCCCCACTAAAAGCCTTCTTGGCCCCCAGTAATTCTTTTTAGCGAGGGCCATCCACCCCCAGATGTCCCTAGAAAAATTATTTGAAGGTCAACTAGCGACCCTCGAAAAAAAATAGATATCCCGGGGGCCGAGACCCCCAGGAAATAGGAGTATTCCCGAGGGCCGAGACCCCTAGGAAATAGGAGTTTTCTCGGGAGCTGAGACCCCAGGTAATAGTAGTTTTTTTGGATCCAAACACTAGGAAATAGGAGTTTTCCTAGGGGCCAAGACCCCAGGAAATGGATCTATTTCCGAGAGCCGAGACCCCCAATAAATGGATCTATTTCTTGGGGGCCGAGACCCCCAGGAAATGGATATATTTCTGGGGGTCGAGACCCCCAGGAAATGGATATATTTCTGGGGCCGAGACCCCCAGAAAATTGATATATTTCCTTGTAAATCCAAAACCAATACAGCTAATTTCATAGCTAATAATAGCTATTTCGAAAACCAATGCAAGTATAATTTTCTAATTCAAAAATCAATATAGTTAATTACACTGCAACCAAAAATCTCATTCCATAGAATGAGTAAACTTAATTCTACAAATTATAAAAGAGTATTTGCATAGAAGAGTGTACATTGATATTCAAACCAACATCTCAATACATTGAAACATTAGTTACTACAAACTATAGATTAAGAGTATAAATTATCCTTACATCATTCATAGAATAAGAGTCTTTATCCTTACATCAAACAAGTCATTTTTCATTTCAATTGTTCATTCTCTGATTCATTTCCTCCATGAAAGAAAGTAGTATGTCCATCTTCATTCGATTCTCCTCTATCTTTTCCTCTGTTTTCTTCCTTTCCATTTCCATCCTCTCCCCAGCTCCATTCTTTCTTTCATCAACTTCTCCTCCATCTTCCTCCTATCATCATCTATTTTCTTCTTCAATTCATATATCTTTGTTTTTAGCTCAGTGCTCTGAGTGTTAGCAATTCGAAGTTGGGAGGCAACTCAATGCATCTAGGAGTAGTCCCAAAGTCAATGGTTGGAGTTCGACCTAAGCAATAACCACAAGTACGTCCATGCCTCTCAGGTCCGACAACCTTGTGATCGATAGATTTCATCTTCCACCATAAGAAAAACAGGCATTAGTGACGGAAAAAATTGTCACTGATGCTTGAAAATCCATCATTGAAGGGTATCCTATCAGTGACGGAAATTTCTGTCACAAATTTCGTCGCTGAAAGTCTCATGACTAATGCTTCATTTGCTCTTCTGTGACGGATATGTCCATCACAAAAATATGTGATGAAAAAATTTTTGTCACAAAATCGGTCACTGTGTCGATGATCGAAAATAAATTTTCTGTCACTAATTATGATATTAATTATAATTTTTATTAATAAAAATATATCAACTATATTATATTATAGATTTTTATAATATAATGGTATAATATAATATAATAATATATTATTATAATATATTATAATATTAGATTATAATATATTATAATAATCAATAATGATATTACATTATATTATTATTTATACTTTTATAATATTTTAAATAAATTTATAAAAGATAGCATGATAGTAAACTTTTTGGTCTCATGAGGTGTCAATTTATAAAATTTAAGAAAATTAGGAGAGAGAAAAATTAATCCATATGAG
Organism: Canna indica; assembly: GCA_034359265.1. NCBI lineage: Eukaryota > Viridiplantae > Streptophyta > Magnoliopsida > Zingiberales > Cannaceae > Canna > Canna indica. Next base: position 18,891,611 of record CP136894.1, read on the forward strand.
ACTAAAAACTTTATATTTATAATGATTAAGAATAAGTAAAAAACCATTTTTAACCCATGTGGAACTAAACATGATAAAATTTGTTTTACTAATATTTAGTTTAATTTTGTGTCGAAATTCTATTTCTGTCACTGATGTAAGACCCGAAATTTTTTTTTCCTAATATAAAAATCTATTTTGGTGCAGCGCGTCGGACCCGGGGTTAGTCGAGTCGAGCCTCAGGATCGCCTCGAGTAGAAGGTATGACTCGACTAATGATGTATGCAATTAAATTGGGTGAATGACTCTTTCCTTTTATGCATTGATGTTTTAGTTAAGTTAAGATCGACTCGTGTTGCGGTTAGAGTCCGAACCCAAGTCGGACTCGGACTGAGTCGAGTCAAGGTTAAGTCGTGTAAGTGGGGCATTTAAGTCATTATTGATGAGGGAATAAAATCCCTCATCATTGAGCCGTGCGGCTCATCTAGGAGCCGCACAAAGCCCGAGCAAGGGAGAAAGGAGAGAGGGGAAAAGAGATCTTGGTCGGCCGGAGATCGCGTCGTCGCCGGAGGATTCGAGATCGCCAGCGTCCGGTCCTTCTTTTTCATCAAGCAAATGTGAGTGGTTAGAGTTTTATGAGGGGAGGCTGGTAGCCGACCCTAGCAGTTTTGAATCAGATTCTTTTCGCGAGTTTCTTGCCGATCTACGCGTCTTCTCGTGTTAGAACCTTAATAGATATGTATACCTATGATTTGATGGTTTAAATCGAATTTATTTCGTTTCTTTGTGGGCTGGCCGAGTGGAGGAAAAAGGGGAAAGGTCATGCCAAAATTCTCCCAAATTTCCTAGCTCGTCTAGCGACTCGTGGATCATTTTGTGTTCGATATGTTTTAGACTTTTGGATTGATGCTCGTATTGTTACTGCAACCATGTTTACCACCCCTAGAGGACTCGACCGAGCTGGTTATTACTCTGCTTAAGTCGGCCAAGCAGTGGATATGGGAGGGAAATTGGGGCTGTTCAGATCGATACGCTGGATCTCATGTTATGTTGTCTTAATTCCCGCTTTCATGCTTAATGTTAGGTTCAAATTATAATACGTACATGATTACTTTTCATCTTAGTAATTGATAGCAAATGTTAATCTACATTCTCATGAATATAGAAATATTCTTGCTAATGCTCACATGGACATGATGGTTATGGTACATGCATCAAATGAAAGGTTTCATTAAAATTCAAATATCATGTTTAATTATTGCTATGTTTATTGCATGTTACATATTGGTGTAATCAATAGAGTATTTACCTCTTTAATTCGGCTTCCTCATGATATTTGTTGCTCATGATTAAATTTGGTAAGTGTCGTTGGGATATTTTTACCATGCTAGATAGTATATTCATTGTGGGAATTATTTGATATTTTACCATGCTAGATACGATGTTCCATATTGAAATAAATTCTATATGCAGTATATAAATTTTTATCGTTGAATCTCGTAGTTATGCATGGTAGTTATTGTGAATTATAATTACATTTCTTTTATATATATATGCTGTCCGAAAATGTTAATGGGTGAAATTCCAAGTCTGATACACGTAATTCTTCACCCAAGATAGCGTATGACGCTAGATAACATGTAGGACTTTGCAAGGTACATATTAGATATGGAAACATAACTAGGGAATGACTCAACTTCTAAGACTTCTTGTATTCATTTTTGGAAATCTAGAATTATTAGGTGTACACATTTTTCGGAAGGGTGACATTGAATTGTTGACCCTATAGGCCGAGTGAGGGCCGGATGCAGGCAACTGCCCACGGTGTATATAAGGAAATCCTAGGATATTTTGATTGTGTGATGTGCTTGCGATGGTCTGCTGAGAAGCATGGGCAGTCAGAAATGACCAATGCTTGATTCGGCCAGTGATTGGGTCTTGAGATGCACCAGCGAGCCCGCTAGGTGTCAGACCCCAGTTGAGAGGGACTAGCTATCCCTACCAGGCCCAGACGGTGTCCGAAGACTAGTGGATCATCCTAGTCGATGGCCCGGGATTTCTTGACTTCATCTTGATATGATGTGGTCGAGCGGCCAGTGTGATTCTGTTGGCTTAAGGGTCTCTCTTAAGCCTCGATCTTTATTTTGATGATAACAAATATGTATTTAATCCAAGTGTGTAGTTTTGAGTTCAGGTTGAGGTTGCGATACGCATGCCAAATCCGTTCAAACAGGACAACAAAAAAGATCGTCGAAAGAACGGAAGAAGAAATCATTGAAGAAAGGCTTCAGATTAAGTCAAGAAGATTTAATGTAATATATATGTCCCTAGAATAGTTTATCCCAAGCCTAAAATATAATGTTATCCAAGTTGAAACTTGATAACCAAACCCTTAGAATTGGCATGTAAAAATACAAGGAATTAATCATCCTCAGCTTGGGATCGGTCGACCGTTCGGTTGACCGATCAAGGCATAAAAGCACGATGCAGCCCAGTCGGTCGACCGAATCTGGCGAAGGGCAAATAAGTCGGGCTACGTCCTAAAGATGACAAAAATTTGGCAGAAAGGTGGCGGTCGACCAATCGGTCGACCGACCTAAAGATGGCCTTTATCGCGCGATTCGCTGTAGCAATTCGGTCGACCGAATGTCGGAAGAATTGTTGGCAATTGACCCGTCGATCGATCGACCTCTCTCAGCTGTAAGCGGTCGCGTTGGCGGTCGATCCGTCGGTCGACCGACAGATCGACCGGCCGTGACCAAACGGGCTCAACGGTCAACTTTTCGCTCGTTGAACGGTCTGTTCGGGTAAGGGGTTATAAATACCCCTCACCAAACTTCATTAAACACTTTTTGTGATCCTACTTGTGCATTAAAAGAGTTCATAAAAGCCTTCAAAGAACTTCACCTGTGCGTGCGCTCTTTGCTCCCAATCTCGACATCTTCCAGGCGCTACTTCTCTCTGCTTTAACTGTGCTGCATTCATTGAAGTCATCATCCCGTTGCAAGTTGAAGAAAAGAAGGCGGTGGAAAGAAGCTTGGTTCAATTTTTCTTTCTTTAGTTCTTTCCTTGTATTTGTACTTTGTTGAATCTTATTTTCAAGTTGATAGCTTGCTAGGTGTGCTACGAAACACTTAGGATCATCTTTGTAGAATTATGTTTTGCCTAGGTGAAAAGGATTGAGGTGTTCTCTAAGTGTGAGAGAATGGTGTCCTCAAGTGTATTCAAAGGGAAATATAATTTCTATAAAGTAGTCTTTAGAAATCATTGGTAATGAACCAAGGTAGTGGAGTAGGCGGTTGGCCGAACCACTTTAAATAGTCTTGTTTGCATTGCTTGTTTACTTGCTTTATCATTGCTATTGAATTGTGATCATATCAATTATTAAAGAATACTTGCATTAAGTTATGATAAAATTGAGTTTTAAAAAAAAATTAAAAAGGGGCTTGATACTATTCAACCCCTCTTCTAGTATTAAGATCTATCCAACATATTCTACCTTGTATGGTAGGGCCGGTTATAGCCGGGATTCTTATACCATAAGTAGGCCCTAAGAGCCGGATGTCATGTGGCTCAATTAGACCATTATGGCAGGTATTTTTCATATATGATTTATACAGAATGACCCATGGGGTCAGTAGTCATATTAAAAAGTAGCTTACCTCCCTAAATATATATACTATGTTGCCTTATATGATATGCATGACTAATTGAGGATTATGTGGAGGTTCGGAAGAACCACTCACTGAGTCCCAAGTGGACTCACAGTTTGTTTCCTTTATTTTTGCAGAGCATGATCAGTGATAGAGGCTTGTCGTCATGGTGCAACTGGAGGGCAGGTGGTGGTACCATATCTCGTAGCGGCGTCCCTTGGTCATAGTCCAGTGTCATGTAGTAGTTTCTTTTATTTTTCTACACTGACAATTAGTGTTTTGAAAACATTGTATTAAACTTTGATGTTTGAGATGTTCTAGTTTGTGACGATGTTGATTTTTCTACTTTGGTTTAAAAAATATATAATTGTGAACTTTGAAAAAAATTTAAATAAAGATTGCATTGTGGTTTTCTTTTTTCTCGATATGTTCTGGTTTTCTTGATGGTCAGTGAGACAGTAGGCTACAGGGTAGGATGTAGACCCTGGCCGGTCACACTATCCTTAGTTGGGGTGTGATAATTTGTCACTGTTATGTGGTGGCTCAGTGACGATCTGTGACGGATATGAAGAAAAAAAATCAGTGACGGATTAGTGTCGAAAAATTAGTGACGAAAATGAAATTCGTCACTATTCTGTCACTGGTGCTATTTATTAAAAATTCTAGACTAAATTGATAAAAAATTATGTGACTGATTTGTGACGGAATCGTCTTGTGTCAAATTTTTTGTCATAAATCCGTCACTGTTTTAGAAAAAAGAAAGTTCATTTCACACCATGACAAATCCATCACAAATCTATCACAGTTTGTGATGGATTTTAGCCATCACAAAATTTTCGTCACCGATGCTCATTTTTTTTGTAGTGTTCGGTAGTAGGTGTAGAAGAATCTGACTATTGAGCTAGAGCCTTGACCTTATCCTGCAAAAAAGTTCAAGTTTATTATATTTATCCCATAAAACTAAATAAATATAAAAAATAACATCAGTGGTTACCACAATCTCTTGTGCAGTAGTAAAATTCAAACTAGCATCACTCTTTATATGAGCAATACAAAATATTTTTCAACTTGAGGGTTCTCGATGCTCTGGATCCATTTCAGTCTGTACTAGTACAAAAATTAATCATCATTTTAATTGTTTCCCTTAAATAAGATAATTTAAAATATAATAATAAATATGCTTAGTTACGCTTGTTCTACTCGAATCACATCATAGTTTTTTGAGCCCGTACAATGAGGGAGTATTTGCAATAAGGAATCTGTGTCAATGGACATCATAACACCATATATAGTAGTACTATACTAGATGCAGGCAACCAAGCATGCCCCATGCCAAAATTTGCTGAGAACATGACCAATTTAGTTTGTATTATGTGTCACATGAATATTCCAACCAGCATGGTATGAGAACATCCTATACCATAAATATAGTGGAATTTCCCCTTTGCACAAACTAGTGATGTTAGATTGACATCATAGTAACTGAGAGCTTCTTAAGCAGCACTTAATAGTATCCAACCAAATTATTTTTTCACAATAGAATGTGATAAAGAACAAATTAGTGCGGGATGAATGTTATTTAATGAAGTAAGCCACTCTAAATGGTATTACATGCAGATATGATGATTTTCTCAATATTACACGACAAAAGAGATGAAGCCATGAGTTGAAATATTAAAGCCTATTATCCAAAGGAGAATAAAGGCAAACTCTTTCTAACAATGCTGTTTACATTGAACTTTAATTATATGAACCTTAAAATGGACAAGTTGGAATATCATGTGGTATAGAAAGTAAGTCTGCAGTACAATTACATGAACATAGACACCAAAACAACATAACTTTGAATATAATGTTCCCCTCGAAATAAAAATAAGCACGATAGAGTTGAGGTGTCAAATTGTCCAATACATTAAGGTGTTGTTTGGTTAGCGAAAATTATTTTCTGATTTGGTTTCAGTGAAATTGAAAATTTGGTTTTGATTTCTAGTTTTTCGAAAACACATTTGGTTAATGAAAATAATACCAGTTTTAGTTGGTTGAAACCAGTGAATATTTATTTGGTTATAAAAAATAATATTAATTTTTAAAAATAGTTTTAGTAGTAATTTGATTTTTGATTAAATAATAAATTAGGTAGATATAAAATTAATTAATAGTTATTATAAAATTTAAAAAAAATAAGTTCAATGGTCTAAAATTAGTTGTGATTAAATTATAAATAGATAGACTTTAAGAAAATTGAGTTATTCTAAAATTAGATTTGAGTCGATTAGATATAAATTGGTTTAATTAATTTATCAATTTAAGATAATGATTTGAGTTGAAAATAATATTTTTTATTTTTATTTTTATAAATTAGATATAGTTTGGTTTATTTTTAAATTAATTAATTTTATAAAAATATTTTTAATTACAAAGTTGTCATTGCATTTTGATAACGAAATCGACAGTCTCAAAACCACAGAAAACAACTTTCTGGTGTTTTCATTTTTATTAAGAAAAACTGGTTTTGTTGAAACCTATTTTCATTCTGGTTTCGATTCAGTTTCATGAAAATACTAAACCAAACATGTTTTCGTAAGTAGTTTTGATTTCAGTGAAATCGAAACCATGAAAATAGACTTTGATTTCGCTAACCAAACAGGCTCTAAAATTCTAAAATCAATTATTCAAAACCAAAGGTAAAGTTACTAGGAAAATTTGAGAGTTAAGCAACTATTATGTCAAATACCAAAAAACAAGTAATAAATTTTGAGTCCAAAAGAAGTAAAAAGGGCATATCCCTGTGCACAAGACTCCCACCAGTGTTGATCTACATGGATCAATATATGCAATCTTCCCCTTAAGGCTGATTCTACGACTTGAGCCGTGGTCTCCCATGGAGCAATGAAACAAGCATGAACTAGAAACTAAAATAATTGATTGAAAAGATAACTACAAATCATTGAGGCAATGTAATCGGATTGTATTAGGCAATCTAACAATATCAAAATAAATGAAAAATAATTTCACAAGTTAATGATAGAACAAAGTCGGCTAAAGAGAAGACACTAGACTTACAAGCCAGTATTTCGTTCAAGCTAGGTGTTGAATAGATAATATAGACGAGAGATACTCCATTTAAGATCTTTGAATGATGGAAAAGATATATTCAATTGAAGAGGTATAGACTTGTTTGTACATGTAGACAAACAAGCAAACAGCAAGGTACTCCCACACTATGCAGCGTAAAAATTGCTACCAATGCTAGTTGAATAGAATTTGATTGTACCAATCTGGACAAGTAGAATGATACACATTGTGGAAGTATTTTCATTTGAAATGCCTGCAAAATAATTAGAGAAAAAAATCATGATAAGGAGGATGGATGTAAAAAGGAATAGTAACATATTTCTGATAAGAATTGTTCAGTAGATGGTTGGAAACTATAGTAATGGCCCTCCTCGAAGTAAACTACTAATTGGAACAATCATTAGTGAGCTAAGCATTGAGCATTTATGGACTTCCTTTGGTTTTGATCCGTTCTTGATGTCGAGGAATGATTTTTCCATCTTTAGATTTTTTTAACAACGAACAAGCCACCACGAGACTCACCAACGGCAAGTGGCGGTGCTAGACATAAAAAATATATAATAAAATTTATCTTAGCACTCCAATATCAAGTTTTCAATTAAAACCAGGGTTAATTACATAGTATATCCTCAACTTTGGGTGTTTTCCCAATTATGATACAACTTTTTATTTGAATCAATTATATACTTTAATTTTGTTTCAATTTTTATCCCGACGTTAACCATATGTTAATTTCACCGTTTTAGTGCTGACACGACAGTGCTGATCTATATCAAAAACAATAAAAAATACCTTATATGCCACGCCAGCACTACTTATTAGTTTATATGGTTAATTATTATATTCAAGTGCCACGCCAGCGCTTGCAGTCAAAAGCTTGAGATCTCATGGCTTCTTCCTCCCCTCGTGCGGAGCTTTGCTCTGGTGGTGAAGCACTTATTGTCAAAGACGGTTCTTTGCTGCACACAAGAGTGGCTTGGTGTCGAGTTCGGAGATGGCCGTCATGGGGCGGACGACCACTGAGCTAGCAGTACGCCTCGAAGACCACAACCATTTCATCAATGCCGGCGGGAGGACTCCATCATGTTGATCACAGTGGGGATCTTGCGGCTACCATGGAAGCGGGCCATGACGATGGGGTGGTAACATTGATCCTTGGGCACCACGACGCCCACCACGAAGGCGCCGAAGAGGGCGTGTATGCCGATGGTGTCGGTGACGAAGCCGATGCCAAGCACAATGGCGAGCATGGCAGAGACATAGGACTCCTTCACCGGCTCACCTTCGGGGGAGCAGGGAGCCATCCAGGTGAGGATGGGGCGGATGCAGATGGTGACAAACATGAACAAGGCGATGCAGGTGAGGAGAATCCAAAGAGAGAAGTAGGGAGGATGTGGGCGAGTACAGGGCAGTGATGGCGAGGGCAACACCCATGAACACAAGGAAGGGGGCTTGGCAGGTGCCTTTTACAATGGTGGACCCGAGGACGAGGGAGGTGCCAACGTCGGTGCGGCGGATGGCTTTGAGGTCAAGCTCGAGCCCGACAAGGAATAGGAAGAAGAGGAGGCCGGTGTTAGCGAGGGTGTCGAGCACTGTCATGCCCTGCTTAGAAAACCTTCATAAATATACCTTGAATCACATGCCTAAATTAGAAGCTTGTCACTATGCATTGTTTAGCAAAGAAAAAGTATATTATTTTCAACATTTGGTCATAAAGCCGCGGCGGAGGCTCGTGAAGTTGGATGTTAAGCCGTCCTTGGCACTGGAGTCGATCAGCGCAAGCACGACCTTGTTCAAGTTCACCTTTGACGAGATCAAGAAGACCACCGACAATTTCTCAAGGGACAACATCATCATCAGATTTGGAGGCTATGACAATGCCAACAACGGCGTGCTGGCGGACGGGACAAAGGTCGCGCTGAAGAGATTCAAGAATTGCTCAGCCGCAAGGGACGCGAGCTTCACCCATGAGGTGAAGGTGATTGCGAGCGTCCGCCAAGCGAACCTTCTTGCTTAAGATGGTACTTATTTCTTCTCTCTGCCAACGCCACCTCTGCCCTGCCCCCCTCCGATCGCAGCTCCAGAAGTTGGATCTACGGCATTGCCGCCGTCTACTTGGTGATCCTCTTTGCTGCCCTCGTTGCTGGTTCAGACGATATAGAGAGCGGCGACGAAGGCTCGCGAAGTCAGACGTCAAGCCATCCCTGGCGCTGGAGTCAATCAGCGCGAGCACGACCTTGACTACATGGGCTGATGTGGATTATTTTTTTAATCCACGCCAGCACTTGAATGTATTATAAATTAATAAGTAATGGATGACGTGGTATAAAGTTAATTTTTATTGTTTTCGATACTTGTCAGTAATGTCATGTCATCGCTTAAATGGTAAAATAAACAGATGATTAACAATGGGATATAAATTAAAATAAAATTAAAGTTAAAGTATATAATTGATTCAAATAAAAAGTTGGGTCATAATTGAGAAATCACCCAAAGCTGAGGATATACCATGTAATTAACCCTTAAAACTACAACGTACAATCATTACAAAAAATTTCTTCTTTTTTTATATTTTGAAAAGGTTGTATAATAATTTCATTTTCAATACTAGTAAATACATCTCTTTTAATGTAAGTTATCAAACAATAATTCAAAAGCTCATCTCCCATTTGATTATGTAAAGGACTCTTGATAAACTTCATTGCTTAAAATATTGTTTCCACATTAAAAATAGCAATCAACAAAATCAATGCCAACTTGATTCGCAAACACACAATGTAAAAATAGTATATTTTCTTGTAGGCGCCATTTTTCTCCAAGTCCTTTGATTCTTACCACACCAAAAAATTTGTTATCCATTATCACATCATAAATGAGGTTTTCAAGTTGACTGCCAAATTCAACAAGAGCAATTGAAGAAAATTCTAATGGATAGAATTTTGTAAGTTGGACTAATTTATTCTTATCATATGCTAAAAATGAATCTCTAGGGTCAAGACATGTTATACACATAAGAAATTCAGTATTCACTTCATCAAAATGATTATTGAGCTCTTGTAATTGCAAGTCAATCACTAAATAAAATAACTCAACTTGATAGTGATGAAGATTAGTGATGAATAAAATAACTCAACTTGATAGTGATGAAGATTAGTCATTTCTTCACTTCTGCATCGTGACATACTTGCAAATGTTTAGCACATAATGTAAAAACGTCACATAGTAAAAAATTTCAACCATCATCTTTCATTACTTGCAAATGCATTTTTGAGACTTTGACAAGATTCATAGCATGTACATTATTTTGATCATTCCTCTATAAAACTTGTGAAAGTCCATGTGTGATTCAAAAATTTGTCTCATAAAAGTAGCACAAACACAAATTCAAATCGAACAACAATATCAAGCAAATCAATTGCTTCAGTTCTTTGTGGGTCATCACTATCATTTTCTCCAATATAATCAAGAGCATCAATCATCGAAGAAAACAAATGCATTAAGTTCACAAGCGTACCATAGTGAGAACTCCAACATGTATCTCCTCGTCATTTCAATGACATTTCTTCATTTAAACCTTTTCTTATCATGATTTCACCATTTATTTTCAATAACTTTCTCTAGTTGCTTCTCCCGTAACATATCTTTGTGTTTACAAGAATCTCCAACAATATTGCATAAATGTGTGATGGAATCAAAAAATAAGCTATACTTGTATGCTTTTTAACAACGATAACAAGTTTGAGTTGAAGCTGATGAGCAACCATAAGTAGAAAGTAAAAAAATCAATACATTCTCAAAGTGATGTTGAACTTGTATCACGAACATGTATGGCCTCTAAAAGTCAAACCTTTACACCATAAGGTATCAAATGCAAACCATTGATGTTTTGCAAAAGAAAAGTCAATATGTTGAGATTGGTTTAATTAAGCTTCACAAGACAATCTACATTTCTTATGATTATTATTGAGATCTCCAACATGATTACTTAATCTTTCCTTTTCTCGTCATGTGTTGAAGCCTTCATATACAAAAGCATCATGACCTCTTTCACTACATCCTACTGAGAAGCAATGCAGTACAAATAATATGCAACATCGATCTTTGGCTATATAGTCCAACCAACTCGAAAGTTCATCAAACCACGAGACAATAAATTATATCTTTTCGACCACCATCTTCTCTTTGAGGAAACTTATGTCAACTTGGTTGACATGAATCCTTTAACAAATAAGCTCTACAAACTTGATCATTCACATTAGGTGAATAACTATTGATATTAGATCACAGTCCTAGATCGGAATGAAGGTTTAATTTCTATATCAACCTTCATATTTAACTTTGGTTGCTTGGAAATGAAAGATGACTTAACAACTAATGATGATGGTTCTTATTGTTAGGAAATTACCTACTAATTCCCTACCCAAGAATCGACAAAAACCAAACCTGGCTGGTGATGCAAACCAAAAGAAATCCGAATTCAATGAGTAAAATAATGAACACACGAAACTAACATGGTTGAGAGGTGATGATGAGTTGTTCCTACATCTATGGGGAGAAGGAGGATTATAAGCTTTTATTAATTCTAGAAATAGGTTACAACAAGAAATGATTACAAAACCTATTTCAAGATAAAGAATCCACTGTCTCCAATATCTCAGCAAGAATAGAGCATGTAGGTCTACTGAAATCTTTCTGCTTTTTTACTTGAAGAAAATTGTTGAATTTGTTTACAAGTAGAAGGCCGCACTTGCAATCTGATCTAGTTGAGAGGGAAGAGTTGCTCACTATTTGTAGCTAAAAGCCATGAAAAAAAAAAATTAATATGTAATTAATTTTAGGGAAAATTAATGAATTTAACACAAACTATAGTGAAATTAACAAATCTAACTCATCTTTTAATTTGCATCAATTCTAATATGAAATTTTGAATTAAAACTAATTATATATCGTTGTCAAGTTGCTGTTAATGAAACTATTAGTTGTTGATGTAGCATCCTAGTCAACGACTAATATATTAATTTTTAATACTCATATACATAAGTTAGCAGATAATTTTTTTAAAAAAAATACACACACAAAATCCTAACCTGACATTCATCCCCACCTGAACTCTTATACTACATGCTTAGTAATATGACTTAACAAGTCACTATAGTTGCTGACTGAGACGTCACATCATATGGTCAAGTCATATTAGTAAGCACGTAGTAGGGGAGTTCGGGTGGGATGAACATAGAGTTACAAATTTGTGTGTTTTTATTTAAATTTTCGACAACTAACTGGTGTATATGAGTATTAAAAATTAATATATTAGTTGGTAACTGGGATGCCACATCAACAACTAATGATTTCATCAACAACAACTTGATAGTAGGATATACTTGGTGTTAATTCGAAACTTCAGGTTAGATTTGATGCAAATTAAAAGTTGGGTTAGATTCATTAATTTTGCCATAGCTTGGGTTAGATTCATTAACTTGTCCTTAATTTTATGTCTTTGCCGAAAAAATAATTTATTGAAATAACAAGAATATTATTTGCGTCCATGTATATTATCATTTGATCTACCAAAGAATGAATAATTTGTTGTTATTTTATCAAATTTGGACCCTCATATTTGAAGTAATTTGCCAAGATTCTAGGCTTTCATTCATGTCGAGTCTTCTTGTTAATGGCTGAAAATTTGACCATAATTATAGCGAAAAACTTATTGTGAATAAAGAACAAAACTTGCCAATACTTCAATTATTAATTATAATTTCCCAAAATTTCTTTCTTGAAATTTATGCAGATATCTTCTCTTTTAAATGCTGATTGAATCTTGCCAAAAGTTTAAGAGAAAACCAGTTTAGGTAATTTCTGGTCTAGTTCAATAGTGGATAATAGTGGGCCCAGTGCAGTAGCTGGTTTTAATCAGATTCAGTTTAGTGGCTTGGTTCAATTAGGAAATCTGGTTCAACCATAACTTGATCAAATCAACTTCGATTTAGGTCCAGTGAGGCTCGTTGGATTCGATTCAAACCCAATTTGAATTAACTCTCAACAATCTGCTCATTTGATGAAAATTGGGGTTGATGTAGTCCTCTAAAATTATCATTCTCTCCCAAAAGGCCCGTATGGGGCCTACGTCAAATCGGTGATCAAGTGGGCCAAGTCTGATCTCTACTTAGACTTAGGCACTCACTCACATTGTGCATCTTCGAGAAGGATTTACCTTGTAAGCATAATTCATACCAAAGGGGCACTTGGTATCCAAATCTATTATGTTATGCCATGGAATCTGGACTGTTTCACAAAAGATGGATCCATCCATATTGTACAAATTATTCGATGTCCTAAGAGCATTCAATACCGTTAAGGCTCCGTTGTGTACTTCTAAGACTCCTGCAGATGATGTCGTATAACCCCTAGTGTCAAGGACTTTAAAAGACACTACATTCCTCCCTAGCTTTAGAATGTGGCGAACATATGCTAGGATCTTTACTGAGTCATCATGCAACTTTAACTTCACTCTTCCATATCCGATAACTTTGCATAGAATGTTATTGCCGACACGAACTACTCCACCATTTGTACGTCGATAATCCACAAGGGCTAGATGCTCGGTGTGGAGTCATATGAAAGGAACACCCAGAATCCAAGAACCACTAGTCGGTGGTTGGCATGTTCGCCTGTTGACCTATATTACACTTTGCATAATCAAAATTATCAAAAGAAGAGGAAGAGAAATCTTGACTTGATATATGTTGTCACTACCAAGACTGCCATTGCCCACAACGTGTCTTGGTAGAGCATGTGTCATATGTCACAACCAATACCTATGTTTCTTCAAATCTACAACACAAGTCCATGCTGCTCAAATAAATCATCAATCCTGGGCAGTGGATACCAATTCTTCATCGTTACCTTGTTAAGCTGCCGATAATCAATGCACATCCGCATGGACCCATCTTTTTTTCATAAAGAGCACTGGAGCACCCCAAGGCACACTTGGGCGAATGAAGCCTAACTCAAGCAGCTCCTGCAACTGGGACTTCAACTCCCTCAACTCAGTTGGTGTCATCTGATACGACGGAATGGAGATCGGCTTCACCCTTGGCTGCAAATCAATACAGAATTCGACCTCCCTCTCTGGAGGCAACCCTGACAACTCCTCTGGGAACACATTAGTGAACCCGCAAACCACAGGCGTCCCTCCGATGTCCCTAGCCGCACCTCCGTCTCCCTATGCCACAGACACAAATGCCAAGAAGGATTGATAATCGCCCAGAAGTAGCTTCCGAGCCTTGAGAGCTGAAATCGACACCAGCGAATCTCCCATTCCCTCACCCTCGAAGGTAAACTGGGGCAATCCAAGCTTACTGAAGGTCACAGTCTTAGCCCTGCAATCCATTGAGGCAAAATGGTCCTCTAACCAATCCATGCCTAAAATTACATCAAGCTCTAACATCAACAGGAGTGTCAATTCAGCCATCAGCACGTGCCCACAAATGACAACCTCGTAGCTCCGAAATACTATCTATGCCATCACAGAAACGCCCATAGGCGTAGACACCACAAGAGGCAAATCAAGCACAGAAGGTTTTCCTGACAACTTAGCAGCAAACAAAGCAGATACAAAAGAGTGCGTAGCACCCAGATCAAACAGGACATATGCAATAGCAGAACCAACAACAAGGTTACTTGACACTACTGCTTTGGACGCCTCATCGCCCTCTTGGTTCATAGCAAACACCTGTGCAGCGGGACTCTCTAAACCACCAGCTCGCTGACCTCCTCCCTGAGTCTAACCCTTCTAAGCTACGGAACCCACTAACATCGGTGCCTTTCCTCTGGTCTGATCAGGTTGTTGACTGCCCTTGCTAGGATAATCCTTTTTGTAATGCCCAGTCTGCCCATAGCTGAAACATACCTCTGAACATCCCCAGCAAGCTCCCAATGCTTCATATGACATCGGTTACACTACTGCGGCCCACGCCTCCACTGCGAACCTCCAGATGACGCCCCTGGTCTTGAACCTCTGTGGTCTCTGGAACTATTATGACCTCAGCTGTGCTGCGGATCGGGATCCATGGTCCTGAGAGTACCCTTAGAGTGAGATGGTTGATCCCCTGGATGCTGGGGCCGAAACTTTTTCTTCGGGGGTCCATCATGCCTATCTGTCGGTACTAGTGCCTCTTTCTGGAGCGCCTCATCTACAACACGAGCAAAGAAAATGTCCTTTGTGTAATGGATGAGTCTTGCGATCTGCGGCCTCAACCCATCGATAAACCTCTTGACCTTGGTGGTCTCTGTGGCTATCAAGGTGGGATGGTACTTCGAGATTCGTGTGAACTCCATCTCATAGTCCATCACTGGCATACTACCAGTCTGTCGAAGTAACTCGAACTCTTTCGCCCATCAGTGGCAGGTACTTCTCCACCATAGCAGCTCTAAACTCCTCCTAGGTAGGGGGTAGTTCATCTGCTGCTATGGGATCCCTCCAAGTGTGGAGTCAATCCTAGGCTGGTCCTCTTAGCTGTAACCCGATCAGTCGGACGATCGCCTTAGACGAACAACCAAGCTCCCTGCACAGCTCATAATAGTCTCCTAGGAAACTGGTGACCTCCACCCACTGATTTGTCCCTGTATACTCCAGTGGCCTGAATGCAATAAAATCTGCATATGAAGGTGCTTTGGGGGCTCTCACCACCGGTGCTATTGGCTGTACCACCTCTGGTACTGCGGGTGATGCCGGTAATGGTTGTGGCTGCTGCCTCAGCTCCTGCTCCATGCGGAGTGTCTCAGTCAGCTCAGTCGCTCTAGCCTACAACTGCATAACCATGGGATACTGTCTCATATCCTCTCGGGCCCGTAATGGTCTCCCGCGACCCCGGCCCTGGCCTCGGCGCTTAGTAGAGTTGCTGTCACTATCGCTCCTGGCGGCATCAAAGGCCTCCATAAATCTGGAATCACCAGAAAAAAACAAATCATAATCAGGCAATTAAATTCACCATAACATTTTGCAAACAAAACCACGAGTCGCGCTGAGGTGTAGACTTAGCCCATTGATCTCATAACATACCCCTACCATCACTGACACGCTAGCAATGCCCTATACGATGACAACTCTAGGCCGTATTCAGACCGAACCACATGCTCTGATACCACATTGTAACACCCCAACTCAGGGTCACGTGACCGGCCAGGGTATACATGCCTATACCCCGCAGCCTACACCATGTGCATGCCAACTCAATAATAAAACATAGCGGAAAGAAATAAATGAGTTTTATTTCAAATGGAAAATCAAACCATAATTCATTATAAGTAAGTTTAGCAAAATAATGAAGTGCGGAAATAATAAATCAAGTTCAACTGTTCAATTATAATAAAATCTGAAATAACGACATGAATGTCCTCAAGGGACTACAACTCCAAAACACTGAAACACAAGTGCATGACTAACTACCAAAAACTCAACTACGACCCCTAACTAGGATTGCTATGAGATCAATGTAACTCATCTGCCCTCCAGCCGCGCCAAGTGCTCCAGCCCACCTCATCGGTCCAGCTCTGTAAAACAAAAACAACGACAACAGGTGAGTTCAAAGAACTCAGTGAGCGGTTCAACCAACACGGGTGAGTTCAAAGAACTAAGTGAGCGATTCTATCAACCCCCATGAAAAAAAAATAACACGGAGATAAAACATAAGCATAACACCTATCTCGACAAGAATAAAGTCACGAATGTGTGACTAGCTATCAGGCCATCTGGCCACCACATGCCCGAAGGCAACCAACTCCAAACGGTGAAGATCAATAGGCCTAAGCCTACCATGCCCTAAGGCAACAAAACATACTAGGTCAATCGAGATTGGTCCATCCGAACTTATCCTAATATAAAGAAACTTGAGAGCAATCGGGATTAGCCCATCCAAACTCCATGAGACGCGAAGGGGCAATCGGGATTCGCCCATCCGAACTTGCCCCTTTAAGATATCGCAGGGATAATCGAGATTTGCCCATCCGACCTTACCCCTTTAGGATATCACAGGAATAATCAGAATTTGCCCGCCCGAACTTATTCCTTAAAAGCACATAGAGAATAATCGGGATTTGCCCGTCTGAACTTATTCCACGAGATCACACCGAAACAATCGGGATTTGTCCATCCGAACTTGTTCCAAAAAGATAACGTAGGAATAATCGAGATTCGCCCGTCCGACCTTATTCATTTAAATATAGAATCTTGGGAACAATCGAGATTTATCCATCCGAACTTGTTCCACAAGATACATAGGAATAATCGGGATTTGCCCATCCGAACTTATTTCACATGTTGGGAATTAGCTATCCAACCTTCCGAGTCTAGCCCGCAATTCGGCTCCTAATCGAGCCTCTTCGTCATTAAATAAGAGATGCCGCAACATGACCTAAGTCAAGTGTCTCCTACAATGTCTTAGGGATGTCTATATTGGGTAAACTCCACAATACCCAATGCCCGATCCCAACTTCTTGACTTGTAATGTCATAAACCCATGAGATTTTATTTCATGTATAATATTTATTTGTTGGTTCATAATAGATTATGTTGTCCCTTGTATTTTAATTATGCAATTAAAATTTATCATCACCAAAATTAGGATTTTATTTTAGGGTTTTATTCTCAGTTTACTATTGAGCCCCAAACTGGTGTATCTAACTCGAATCTGGTCTCCATAGTGTATCCTATATTTCCAAACTATGTTTTCCGGTCAAAACGATAGGTTACACGACTATATTCCGTAAACTATGCACATCACAAATAGGATTTCAAAATCAGCCCTGATTTATCAAATCAGCATAAAGTTTCAGCATAATTGAGTTTTCAGCACCTCAAGGTAATTAAATCTGAAATTACAAAAATAAATTCCTTAATTATCAACATAACAAAATTATATCATTTAGGCAAAACTTCTCAAGAATCAAGTCATGATTGTTAAACCAAGAGTAGCATGAATCAAGAAAATCTTCAAGCAAGAATCAAATTTTATGATCAAGAATCTCATATCAAGAACACTTATGGTTTCAAGATCAAATATTATTTTTATAAAACATGCTCCACATCCAAAAATCACAGTTTTATTCCAAGGCATGCAACAACAATTCAAGAACCTAAATTAGCAAGCAAAACAAGGTATAAGCCCCAAGATAACAAGAACTCTCACTTGGGCATTTCATCGAATACCTTGAGGGCACCCTTGCTTCTCTCTTGGCCGAGCACCCCTAGGGTAAACCTAGAGCTGCCGAGCCACAAAGGGAGAGTCTCGGGGCCTCCTCCCATGAATCAACACAAGAACACGACGATCAAAATCCACGATTCGAAGAAAAATCACAAGAATCAAGAAGATGCCCAAATCGGCTCAAGATTACGAGAAAACCCGAAAAAGGAGAGGTAAAATCACTCACATGAATAAGAAGAAAGATTTGAGGAGGATTCCTGATCGACGACCTTCGAATCCGACTCCAAAGGATGGTGGCTGGGCTCAAAGAAGGGGGAAGAGGGGGCAATGGCTCCACTCCAAACCGCCGACTTCAAGAGAGGGGAAGAGGGAGAGGGGCGGCTCGACTTGGCTAAGCGGCTCCACTTTGCTCGGCTCCAAGGAAGGGAGAGGGGAAGAAGGGGAGGCGGCGGCTGGCTCTGCTCGGCGGCTCCAAGAGGGAGAAGGGAGGGGCGTCGGCTTGGGCGGTTGGCTCCTCTCTTCTCTCCAATCGGCTGGGGCGGCTTCAATAGGGAGCCGCCAGCCCTAGGGGAGGGGATTTTATAATTTCCTCCCAAAACCACCTATCCACACCCTAAACTCGTACTCCAACAACCCGGATCCGCAATCCACTAACCCAACTAACCTCATGCTAATTACAAGCACCAAACATATACACATCCACATGCAACATAATCAAATCAATTAGCAATATAATTATAAATCATAATTCAACTCATCCGAGCTCGCAAGCTCGCACCGAATCATGAGTCGACTCGGCTAGACCTCGAACTAGTTCGTTAGGATGACAAACACAAATTAAAAAAGAAGAAGAAGAAATATCTAAGATATTACGGTCCTCCAACATTTTGATTAAAATTGATCTTGAAAATGCTTAAGATACCTTATACTAGGATGTTATTTTGAATGCCTTTATGTTGCTTGCTCAATTTATTGAATGGGTTAGATGTTGTTGTATCACTTATGCTACTTCTGTTGTGTCTGTTAATGGCATTGTTTCTAATTTTTTAAAGTGGCATTAGGTACGAAGTCCACGTCTCCTTTTTAACAAATCTCATATGCTCAATGTCTGTCCAGTGTGATTAACAATGCTATCAATGGTAAGCATATTACTCCTTCAAAATTAAGAACGTCACGTGTGTTATCCACATCACGTAGGTTGATGAGATCTTATTGTCCATTAGGGAAAACAAAAAAAATCCTTTCAAATATCAAATTAATGTTGAACCAGTATGAGTCTCTCACTGGCCATAAAGTGAACGTCCTCAAGTCAAATATATCACTATAAAAAAATATAGGTTTTCCTCCCTTCTTCAGCCGATCAAAATTTTTCCTCCTGCTAACTCATCAAAATATTACTTCAGCGCCATATTTTTTCCAACCCTAATATCTTTTCGCGACCCAACAAATTCATCCGCAGCCGACAAACTCCCTACGTCTCTCTCCCCTAACAAATACATCCGACGGCGACACCTCCCTGCTGTGATTCTCTCCCTCGACACCTTCCCACGCCACCTCCCCCGCCGGTGGATTTCTCGCTGCAATCCTCTCTCCCCGCGCCTCTCCATACGACACCTCCCCGCGACACCTCTTTCCCTTTCTTCGCTGTGATTCTCTCTCCCTCGACACCTTCCTACGCCACCTCCCTCGCCGATGCATTTCCCCTCTTCTTTTCTTCGCTGCAATCCTCTCTCCCCACATTACCTCCCTGTGCCACCTCCCCCGTCGGTGCTCTCCCCGTGCCACCTCCTGCAACACCTCCCCCTATGCCACCTCTCGACACCTCCAATCCCTAAATCCTTCATTGCGCCATCTCCATCGCCGGTGCAAGGAGATCAAATGCTGGATGAGGTAGAGGTCAAGGCCCCGGTGGTAGTATTGTTACTGTTGTTCCCGGTGCTCGCTGCAGACTGGCAATATCACTGGTACGATTCCTTTTCTCTTAATCTTGTTTCTTAATCTTGTTTCTTGTTGTTATAACAGACAGTCGATCTCTGATTGATAACATCACTCCATGGGCATTTACATCGTCAAAAATCTCTTATTGATAACATCGTCGCTGCACGTCTGCTGCAATATCTTGCTCCCTCGGTTTGTTTCTTGTGCATTTTCAAATCTCTGTTTCAGTAGATTCTAGTGTTTAAGAGTCTAGTAGAAAGTATAAATTGATCTGATTGATTGATCTATTCAGTCAGAATCTGCTGCAATATCCATTGACTGTACAACCGATCAAATTGCATCTAAGGACTCAAAAGGTACCATCTTTTCACTGAACATATGCTTTAAATTAAATTATCTATATCATGGTATGCATCTTAATGATGTTTAATTAATATGAATGGAAATGATAGAGCAAATATATGTTAATATGATGTTATGTAGTACATGAAATTTTGCCCCACTAATCCGTATCTGCCACTGCTCCTAGCATGTCTTTACATTTTGATGGTGTTGGGTCTTGTCAATTCTAATTCTTAAATGAAAGCTCTTTTAAGATTTTTTTTTGAGAGAATTAAATGCCACAAGTATCTTCGTTAAAAGAGAAGTTGACAAAGAAACTGGAAATTGTAAAATTAGTGCATGACAAATACATTGCACAACTGTGTCAATAATTGGAAGCTTGACAAAGCTAAAAAGAAGAAACAACAAAGATTAAGGGCACTGCGTGCATTCCAAGCATCGTTGTCATAAACAAATCAATCAATTCATCGACAAATGTCATCTTCATCCACAGCTGCAAGGATCTCCACGGTTACTTCCATGACAACCGATAGATTTTTGCAATTGACTAGTTTGCATTACTCCAAGACAGGACCCTGTAGTGTCCATCTTTCCCACAAATCAAAACTATGACTTGCAAATACAAATTCCATTCTTCTATTGATCTGCAAGAGTTTTCCACCAGCAGCTAAAGACCGTAAACCAAGGACGTCCTTGCTTCTAGTGGAAACAAGGAATTGTGCACTAGGATCCTTTTTGATACATCTGACAATGTATCAAGGAACCAACCACCTCCAGGAATTCTTTGTCTAGTCACATGATATCCTAGACAATCTCTTGAGCGTAGGGCTATGATGAAACCATCTTTCAGCAGTTCACTAAGATTTCTATTAAGTTCTGCATTTACTGCTGCTTGTTTTGCTAACAAATCTAATGTTGGTTCAAAAGTACACATTTGTTTATTTCTAGGATCCTTAGGAGAAGCAAACCTAGAACTGAAACTTAGAACTTTATCCCTTCCACTCATTGCAGTATCATCATCTTGACCTGAGGTGTAGCTACTACCGCTTTTTGCCGCTGAATAATCATCTGACTTCTGGTGAGATCTACGGTGAGCAAGTCGCTTCTTACCCTTTTTAACTGATCTACTATGCTCTCCTTCAATTCTAGAGCCAATAGTTTGGGATATAACTGAAATCTGAGACTTCTTCAATTGATTGCTACCCTTTGTGTTACTATATCCTGAATTTAAATGTCTTTCATCTATCTGCTGACCAAACCTGCTGAGATTTTTTACATGCTTCTTTCCCTGCTCATCTTCATATGGACTTTCACTTATCAGTTCATCTTCATCAGAGACGGCAAAATCTGGCACAATTCCATCAAGGAAAAAAGACTGCAATATTGTGCTTGCCTTTTCTCTTATTTCCATCCATACTTCTTCACTATAATCAGCACTATGAGGAAGAATTAACACATTTGGCATTTCTCTTACCCATGCTTCCATCCATTATAACTTATAACTTATCACTATAATCACTGGATGGACATTGATTTTTATCCACTCAAATGCATTTGTCAACATGGCCTACAACTTGTGGCTTTGGCCCGTCAGACCATTTACTTCATTGTTGGTAAGGTCATTAGTGAAACTATGAGTGATTTTCAATCATCTGGTATGGTTCCTAGTCAAGTTTCTAGTCTTCCTTCGTCTCTAGTCACATCTTCAGTCATATTTGTTTCATATGCCAGTGCATCTGTACTCTCTTGGACTGCTCATCTGTACTCCCTTGTACTCCCTTGGATTGCTAATCTGGTATGCATTTGTATTTTGTGCAAAAACAAAATTTAGGAAAAGATGGAGGTGTTGTGACATAGCAATCATAGCAATTTGTATTTTGGAGTTACAATCATAGCAATTTCATTGCAGTCTTTTTTTTCTTTATTGTCTATTTGAAATTGTTACAATCCATATTACTTTAAGAACCTAAATTTAGGAAAAGATGGAGGTGACGTGGAAGTCTAAGACTTGACAGAGACATAGAACATTTCTTCTATGCATGTTCATGAATTTCATTTATAGGTTTATGAATTTCATTTAACATTTGATACTTGCCTTGATATGTCATGCAAATTGTACTAACTTGATCTAATATATAAGTCTCATTTATTATATTTTACCTATACCCTGCATCCCTTCTACATTGATTTAATATATTATGTTATCTTTTTAATACATGCATATCTATCTTTGCATTATTTGATATATCTCTGAACTAGTTTTCAAAACCTCAAGTTATTATTTTATACTATTTTATACTATTCTCCATCTAAATATTAACAACTAAACCTCTTTGTCTCCAAGTAACATAGGGAAAATTCTTTCAACATTAAGCATTAGAACAGCATTTAAGCATCACGATCTAGTATTTCTGCACATTGCAATGCTAAACACAGGCATACATCACTCTTTACATTATTCTAACTCATAGCAGAAGTGATCAAAATTTAACAATGGATACTGTTATAATTGTATTGAAGCAAACCTGCTTATCTTCTTTTCTCTCATAGAAATTAAAGTGTTCTAGTATCATCCCCAATGCAGATAGCTTTCTCAGAGTTCAAACAGAAGTTGGCAACCATTTACCCTTAGTTAATATCTATACATGCTGATTAGAACTATAAAAATGTTTTCATTGTTGCACCTAAGGTTTAAAATACCGCCCGAAACGGTATATACCGGCCGGTATATACCGGTTTTTGAGTTTCCCGGTATTCGATATACCCGGTTTTGAAAAAAACCGGGTATACTGTGTATACCGGGCGGTATATAGCGGTATGATGCGATATACCGCCCGGTATGGGCGGTATATGCTCATACCGCCCGGTATGGGCGATACCGGGCGGTATGTCACCGCAATGCCGTTGGCGTTGCCAACGGCTCTGTGGCCGACAGCCCGACAGGGCTGTCGGCCACATGGGGAATCATACCACCCGGTTTGGGCGGTATATATCAAATACCGCCCGATATCGGGCGGTATATATCAAATACCGCCCGATATCGGGCGGTATTACATACATACTGGGCGGTATACCGCCCGGTATGATCAATAGTGATCCCAAACGGTATAGAGCCGTTTGGGATACATTTGGGTTGTTTTGGGGCTATATAAAGCCCCCAAAACACCCTTCTTTCATCCTCACTCACCCCTCTAAACTCTCAATCTCTCTCTTTATTAATATCTACGTCGAAATTCTATCGAAATGGCGCCGAAATCTCAACCCGACCCCGCATGGCAACACGGTACTCGGTTGGAGAAGGCTCATCACTGGCAATGCCAGCACTGTAATATGATTTCACGTGGTGGAGGCATCACTTGATTGAAGCAACACTTGGCCGGAGGATATCCCGACGTCGTCAATTGCGCCAAAGTACCGCCCGAAGTCCGGAAGGTGTTCAAAGCGCAACTCAACAACAAGAAGGAGGAACGTCTTAAGACTGCAGCTCAACAAGCCGAGTTCGACCGACGAGCTACCCAAGATGTCAGCGGTGGCCATTATGAGGCTCGAGGTGGCGATAACGACGAGGATCCGGAACTTGAAGCCGGCATCCGAGCTTCATTGGAGCATGCAGAATTCGAACGAGAACGGATGTATTATCCCGGATCTCAATTCGAATATGGCGGCGGCAGTGGCAGCGGTGGGATAAGCAGCGTCGGCTCAACTTCGGCTGCCGGAGCAATGGACCGAAGCGGTCCAATTCCCTCCGGTCTTTATATTGGTCGGAGTTCTAGCATGAGAGCACCTCAAACTCAGAGCAGAGGAAGCAGCAGAGGAAGCAGCAGAGGAGGCCTTCGTGGATTCTTCACAAACCTCGGAGCAAGTGGTAGGAGAACTAATGTTGATATTTCTGATCTTGATCCCAGGGCATTTCCTCCTTCATCGGCAAAGCAACAACGCATAGACGATATGTACAGCAAGTCGAAGAAGTGGGAGTTGGGAAAAGCCATCTCCAAATGGTTCCACTTCAGCCGGATTCCCGCAAATGCAGCCAACAACCCGTACTACCGAACTATGATGTCTACCATCCAAAAGGTAGGCCCAGGTATTACCCCTCCAACTCCGTATGAAATTTCAGGACCTTTCCTTGAAGAAGAGGTCAAGGAAATAAATCAATGGATCGACAGAATCAAGCGGCAATGGGGGGATTACGGATGCACTTTGATGTGCGATAGTTGGACCGGTCCAACCCGAATGAGCATCATCAACTTCCTCATCTATTGCAATAGGAGGGTTATCTATCACAAGTCGGTGAACGCATCCGATGAAGTCCATAGTTCTCTCTACATCTCGAAGCTGATGAAGGAGGTGATCGAGGAGAATGGACCCGAGAACTTTGTTCAAATTATAACCGACAACGGAGCTAATTTCAAAAGGGCTGGTGAGATAATTGAACTGGATTATTCTCACATATATTGGACTCCATGTGCAGCGCATTGTGTAGACATAATGATGAAAGATATCGGTGATATATCGATGGTCAATAAGACGGTAAAAATGGGGCAACAAATTACGCGCTTCATATACAACCACACATGGGTACACGCCCTTATGAGAAAATTTACAGAAGGTATTTTTTAAAAATAATTTATAGTATTTATTTATTAATTAGTTTAGGTGATAATTACTAATAATAATTTCACATTTTAGGTGAAATTCTTCGACCGGGAGCGACTCGTTTTGCAACCAATTTCATCGCATTAAGGTCGCTCCAACAACGTAAGGTGGGCCTTCGATCAATGTTTACAAGTGATGAATGGTCTACATCAAGATATGTCAGAACTAATGATGGAAAGCAAACCGAGAAGAACGTCCTCAACACGCGGTTCTGGGATCGCATTGCGGAGATAGTCGTCGCCGTAGAACCATTGTACAAGGTTCTACAACAGGTGGAGATGGAAAAGACGCCTCAAATGGGTCATCTCTACTACTACATCCATCAAGCACAAGAAGAAATCAAGAAGATGTTGATTTCGGAGACCAAGTATAAACCCTTCATCGACATTATCTCCCAGAGGTGGGAGGATCAAATGGGTCGTGGCATACACATCGCGGGTAATTTTTTATTTAATTTTCTAAAATTTATTTAATTTTAATTCATTATGTTAAATTATTTATTAAATTGATAATTTTTTGTAGCGTATTGTTTAAATCCCGCATACCAGTATCGATATGATCTTGGAACGACGGATAGTTTCTTATATCCGCTTCGCAAGGTCATACAACGAATGTCGGCAACAACCAGAGAAGCGGCGCAAGCTCTAAATGAATCAAAATATTTTCGAGATTCAAGTGGCAATTTCGGAGATCCATTTGCAATATCGTGCCGAGATTCTATGGATCCAGGTAGATATAATTTTTTTCAATTTATTTATTAATTATAAAATTGGTAATCTCGTTACTAAAATCAATTTTAAATCTATTGCAGTTGAATGGTGGTTGCAATTTGGAATCGAAGCTCCAACTCTTCGGAAGATTGCAACACGTATCCTCTCGCAAACCACATCAGCAAGTGGATGCGAGAGAAATTGGTCGACCTTCTCTTAATTCATACCAAGCCGCGCAATCGGCTTTCATATGCCCGATTAGAGAAGCTAGTATATGTTCATTACAACATGCGGCTTCGAATGCGGACATTACAAAACGAAGATATTCGACATGTAGATCCGTTCGATGTTGAGTTCGTCCAAGACGATACGGACCCGATAATTGATTGGTGGAGTGCAATGGAGAGCGACCAGCCTCTTCTTGATGAACCAGGCGAACCACCTCAGCCTTCACCAATTATATCTGATGCACTTGAGTCTGAGAGCCAACCAGAAGACATAGGCATTACTCCCTTGGACTCTCAACGAATTCGGCAAGCAAGACGCCGATCCAAATCAGACTCTCCATCTTCCCGATCAAAGGGAAAACAGAAGGCAACACCTTCAACGGCAAAAGGCAAAGCCAAAGGTAAACGACCAATTGATCCTTTGGAAGCGATTGCAGAAGCAGAAGAGGACGAAGAAGACGAACCCTCCATTCATAGCAGTAGCAGCACAAAAGACGGAGGAGATGATGATGATGATGGAGCTGGTGGAGAAGACACCGTCGTGCCATCAACATTGCCATATGATGATCCATGGACAAATGAGCAATACTTCGATCACGCCAGCCAATATGATGACCGTGGTGCTAGTACCGGACAAACAACTCAGGTGTACAAGAAGAGAGGCTCGCGTCGAAGAGGTGGACCGACAGCTTTGCAAGATTACCATCACGATATGATGAGTAGTTTGCAAGAGGTTTCTGAATCCACCTACTCTGTATCCAGTACCTACTCAACTGATGATACAGGGTCTAGTTCTTGGAAACCCAACAAAGAAACGCTAATGTCAATGTGGTATAATGGATACCAAAGCATTATGCCGTGGGAAAATTTCCAAATATGGGCATTAGAGAACTATAGTGTTGACCTTAGCCGTGTATGTCCCGAAGCCGAAGATATGTATGGGTACGACGGACGTCATTCGTCCGCATTTTAAAAATTGTATTCTTGTATTTGACATTTGAATATTAATTTTAAGCATTTCTTCATCAGTTATGTGTTATTCGAGTTAGTTCTTAAAAAAATAAAAAAAAATAAAAAAAATAAAAATAAAAAAAAAAAACCAACCGGCCGGTATGCATTATCCATACCGGACCGTACCGTGTGTCGGTACGGTATGGTACCGGTACCGGCCGGTGACCGAAACCGGTACCGGTACCGAGATTTTAAACCTTGGTTGCACCTTCCTTCTAGTTCCAGCATGAATTATGTTAATGATCTATCTTTATTGTTTAACCAAAACTTTTGTATGTTAATGATCTATTTATTGCTTAAACATGATGCACCTTCCTTCTAATTCCAGCATCACTTGGGACTCATAGCTGCAAGTATGTATGTTAATGATCTGTCTTTATTGCTTAATCAATATTTCTAATACAGCAAAAGTACTATAAAAGTGTTTTCTTTAAGTGATGCACATGAAATACCATGAAATTGAGTTTCCTCTGTTGTCTTTGGAGCATTTAATCAATTTCTCGAGCTTATGATGTGTTCTTCATAATTTAAATCCTAAAAACTAAATCATCCAAAGCTTGGAGTTGATGCAGATTGAATCAAAACATTAAAGTTTGTCAAATATTCCATGCTTTATGAAAGTTTAAATTTGTGTTCTTGACTAATTTAAGTTGGTAATTCACATCCTTTGCTCATCTTAATCTTGTAGCTGGAACAGTGTTATCATCTCGTCGATATCTCGTCGAGATATCGACGAGATATCGTTGTCTCGGCCAGAAATCCTATCTCGTCTGGACGAGATGAATATTCTCGAGATTTCTTCCATCTCGTCGAGATCTCGTCCATGGATGGACGAGATATGGACGATATGGACGAGATATCGACGAGATATGGAGAAAACCCTAACTTCAAAAAAAAAAAACCCAACTCCCTTTCCAGATTCGCAGATTTCTTTATTTTCTTCTTCTTTTCTTTCTTTTCTTTCTTTTCTTCTTCTTTTCTTTCTTCTTTTTTTCTTTTTCTTTTCTTCTTCATTTTCTGTTGTGGTCTTCTTCTTCATTTTGTGCTTAGTAGTTTTTCTTCCTCCAAAGAGTGGTGACTGGTGACTGGTACAAGTAATACTTAAATATTCATTAGCTTTGCTTTTCAATTCATGTCGTTTAACTGGGTGAAACATTAGTTTGTTGCCTTGTTCAATTGATTTATGGAGACATTTTATATTGTTTTAAATTATTTTCATTTTTAAAACATGTCTTATATTATAAGGTGTTTGCTAATTGCTCTGCTATGTCCCTCCTAAACTATTTTACTTAATTAGTTATTAGCCATTTGATTTCTATTGTTTCAAGCAAATGCCCCTGTTAAATGATTTATGTTTGCTATTATATATATATATATATATATATAATTTTATAATATATATTATATTGTCGATATGTCGCGAAGTGGACGATATATCGGTTGCGAAACGATAATATCGATATCAAGGTTCGCTACCGTGAAATTTTTTTGGTCACGATAATAAGCTTGAGCTGGAATAATATGTAATATTTAAGGGATGGTTGTGTTTGGTCAAACTTAATTTGTTTTTCATGTAGCTGAATTTCTTGTACCTTTGAAATCCATACATCATACACTTGTATTTTGTTGACTATGGAGTGCATTGTTGGAGTGAGGAAGGAAAATCTCACGTATGCATTTGAACTTCTCTTTGATTCATTACCACGTTTGTACAAGGCATAGACAATAAGCATGAAATAAGGAAATGGGATCAATGACAGAAAATAAGATCAGCTTACATTCAAAATTATCATTTTGGCACAAATTCTATGTGATATCTTGTAGTGCAAAATCTTGAAGTTAAATTGCAATATAAAGTTGTTGGCAATCAAATTTCATTTTTCATTTCTTTACAAACATACACCGGTTCCCAGAGCATGTAGCACTCAGATTGTAACCCCCACCCCCCCCTCCCCACCCAAGCGGCCAAGCCTCTTTTTCCTTTTTTTTTTTTCCGTTGTATACAAACTATAAGAATTGATGTAATTATCTCCAGTGTTTTGATGAACAAAAGACCACTCCAGCTGATACTATAGAACCTTTATAGGTCCGGGTGTAAAACTCAGAACAATAGAAGTATTAGCTGAGTGTGCATTCAAGAGCCATTTGCATCTACACTTGTCATTGGCTTGAGAATTTCCGAAATATTTCTCAAATTTGCAATATCTGGAATTTGATTCTGATATGATGAGGGGCTTTCATTTTTATATTATTTGTGAAGTACATCAACTATTTCAATGTATGTTTCCTTGTGGCTGGATGAGTCTATTTACTTGCAGCATGTACTAGATTTCATGTTTCTTCCCGTGTTGTAACAGTCATATGTAACCTTCTATGCTTTACATGTTAAGAATGCAAGAGGTGTTGTAAGGTCAAGGAAAAATTGGTTTTATTTTTCACCTAACATCAATTATACTGAAATTTCAATTATAATTGGTAATACTTATTATTATAATGAAATTTTAGCTTCTAAGTTGCTATCATACCTAAGATCTTTTATTCACATTTGTTTTGTTTTTTACATGGAGGTAAAAAGATTGAAGTGCAAGGATTTTTTTTTTTAAAAAACTATCTTATATGTATTTTTGAAACAATATTCTTAATACATAGAAACTTTGAAACAATGTAATGTTTGATTAGCACAATGTATTTTGAAATCAGTTGTATACAATGGTTTCCTTAAATTTATGTGTGGATTTAGAAATGCAATGGTTCATGTGTGGTTTCAAAAATTAATTTTATAATTTCGTGTGAATTATAATGGTTTTTTGATTGATTCAGGTGCATAATCTATTACTGACGAATAGATTTTGTTGATAATGCCGATGGACATACCAACAGAGGTCTATTTGTTGGCAATATCAACAAAAGTATCACCGATAAATGTATCTGTTACTAATACTAACGAAAATTATCTGTTGGTAATACCAACGGTAGTGGACACTGTTGATATTACCAACAGAAATATATCCGTTGGTAATACCAACGGATTAATATCTGTTGGTATTACTAACGGACATATATATTTGTTGGTAATACCAACAAAAGGAAAATTCTGTCGGTATTATCGACAGACTAATCAAAATTCGTTGGTATTACCGAGGAGGCATTTACCGACCTGAGTCTTTTGAACACTTATTTTCTCAATGTGACTTTGCTACACAAGTTTGGTTTCTTTTGTGATAGCAGCTTCATTAGAAATTTTTTTCTTAGGGACAATTGGGTACTTGGCTAGCGGCTTTCTTCCAATTGTAATTCCTTGTTGATTGTTCCTTTAGATCCATTGTCATTTTTACTCTATGGTTCATCTGGTACGCTAGGAATGGTATCATGCATAAGGTTAGACAACACCCTTTGGTAATCTAGTCAACCACATTCATGTCTTTTTCGAACCACTGATGAAGGATAACTCTCATAGTGGAACGACTATATCAAATATCAATTTAACATGGTCCCTCTCCCAATCTAGTTGACTAAAGATGAGCTGTGATTGATCTTAGTGTTGTTCTGAGAAACCACACTGGACACTTATTATATACTGAAGTTGTGTTTCTTTAAGCAAGAAATTGGATTCATTACGAATAATGATCATCTATAATGCCATTAGTTTCTTGTTTCAAAGCAGAATTGACAAAGCTCTAGTGGATACTAACTCTGAGGTCTTAGTCAAGCCTATAAATGAAAACACTAAAGCCCAGAGATCGCTAACTTTGTGATTTGAAATTTTTTGCTTGTGTCCTGTCATGATGTTCATATTATTTTTGCCCTCGGACTCGTAACAAAGCATTTATTATGTTTGAAATGTCATGAATGTATGTGGATGTCTAGGGAGTGTATGCGGATGTGTATTTGAATGAATTTTGATCTTATAATAAGGGATAAATTGATGAATATGCCGGTTTTGAATATCTAAACTTCTTTGTAAAAAAATATAGCACACTACGACAACTTTCCAATAGTTGACCATTGGAGATAGTGTTCAATGACGGTTCTAGCTGTTACATAAACCTTATCGAAAATATATATAAGTCTGGAAGACTGTCGATGATTATTCTTCGACTATCTTGCCACCATGGCTAATGCTAGGGGTGAACATCTGTCGATTCGATTAAATTAATCTAACCAAAATAAAAATTATCTACTAATAGTTTACCGAACAAAAAAAAATTGATTAATTTATTGAATTCATCGAAAAATAATTATATTTAACAACTATAGTTGTGACCTTCATCGATGGCCATCTCCGTTTGTAAGTTGTTGGTGAAGACCTTCACCAACGGCGACCAACAGCTTGCACTGTTGTAAGTATGTTGTAAATAAAGGTGTTGCTAATAACTTAGTGACAACTAACGCGATCGTTGTTTATATATCAGCAACGGCCTTGTCGGTTGTTACTCATATAGTTATCAATCGCACATCACAGGGCCCGTTGCTGATGTATAAAAAACAATGGTCGCATCGGCTCTTGCTAGTATAGCTATTAGCGACAGCTTGCGGGCTGAGGTAAAGTCGTTGTTGAAGGCCTGTTGCTGAACCGTTGCTATAGGTCATCAGCAATAGTCTTATGGATGCGGCCTAGGTATTATGATACACTTTCATCGACGGCTTCGGACGGATAACTATTGGTAAGTCGTCGCTGGTGTTGTTAACTTGAAATTGAAAATTTTAAAAATTAAAAATTTCTATTGATACATTTATAAACCCTGATACGTAGCCTATCAATCTCGGCCCTTGTTTTTTTCCTGGGGCATCCTATGTTCAAAGTGTTGAGAAAGCATTTGCTCTTCGTAGTGCTCTCACTCATCAGTCTCTTCTGACATTCATTTTATTTTGCTTTTCCTTGTTACTTGATTGAACTATGCAGCGGGTGGAGTGCCCTGGCTTGAAAGCCTCTTCTTTCTTCCTCTCTTGGCGGTGAGATTCGAACCCCTTTATGCGATGATGACAACTGTAGGCTCCCATACGAGAACTTGGCTGAGTTATGAATTAAAAAGAGCACCCGATCAGTTAGAAACAAAAAGAAATAGGAACATAGCTCCAATAAAGGGAACCCAAGGATCATATTCTTCTCCAATCTGCTCTTTCTTCAACTCTCGGTCTAGCAAGAGTACACATCCATACACATTATAGATAGACAAATGCACATCAAAACAATATATCTACTAGACTCGACTAGAACTATTGGGTCCAGCCGGATTAGACCCCGCAGTGCCCCACAACCCAATTTGGACCAAATCAGATGGCTCCACTCAGGGGCTCCACCCGGTCATACGTAGACGTCCACGTCCTTCCTTGTCTCGAGGGATACACCATTACAAGCATGCTATCTTTGGGATCAGCCTTGACCCATTCTGAGCAATATCCTTGCAAGATTATCGGGCGGCGTCATCACCTCCACCTGCAATAAATATAGACACGACATGTCTCAAGTAACCTAAGTTTCATATTCTATTGCCTCCATCTTGGAGTCCCACTGACTTGAGCGTCAGAATATCTTTTGCAGCCCCCCCAACCGCGTCGGTGTTGTACTTGACCAAGAGAGACACCGAGTCAGACCAGACTACTTCGATCCTCAGGCAGGAATATTTGGCGCCTACCGTGGGGCCGACAAAGCTTTTCTCCCCCACAATGGTTGGAACCTAGAGCCAAGCGACAGTCGCCACACGCCAACGGCAACGACCCAACGGCGACGATCGACTACAACCTAGTGGCGCTAAAATGGCGAGGAGCGACGCTCCGACACCAGCCCATCCTCCCCATAAAGAGCCTCACGTCGGATAAACGATTTGAAAGCAAAGAACCAACGGTTAGCAGCCCAAATCGAGATGATGACACGATCCCAAGAATAATTCCCGGTTGACCATGAACGCCGCCACTCATAGCACGAGGAAAGCAATCACTTAGAAAGGATGTGATCGGTTTCCATCCTTCGCGACGAGGTCTCCAGTACCCTTCGTTCAGAAAAGGAGGAAGATCTCAAAGCCATGAAGGTTGGGACTGCCCTTCCCATTGACGCAGGACCTTTTGTCGAACACTTAATGGTAACCCGCCTCCCGTCGAAGAATAAGTTACCAAACACCTTGACACCCTACGATGGTACGGGCAATTCTATGATGCACTTGTCGACGTTCAGGACCATGATGCTCTACTACAGAGCAACTGTGTCACGCCCCAAACTCAGGGTCACGTGATCGGTCAAAGTATACGTGCCTATATCCCGTAGCCTAACTCATGCACATCCCAACTCATAAAAGATAGCGAAAAGAAACAACAGTTTTTATTATAAAGAGAACAAAAACAAATTTCATAAAAAAATAAAGTTTATAGTAAAAAGTTCAAGTGCAAAAATAATAAATCAAGTCCAATAAACAACCAATAATGAAATCCGAAATAAATGACATAAACATCCCTAAGTGACTACAACTCCGAAATGCCAAATCACAGTATATGACAAACTACTACAAACTCGATTACGATCCCTAACTAGGACTGCTATGAGATTAATGTAGCTCATCTGTCCTCCAGCCGCGTCAAGTGCTCCAGCCCACCTCACTGGTCAAGCTCTGCAAAACAAAAACAAACGACAATGTGTAAGTTCGAAAGAACTTAGTGAGCGGTTCAATCAACCCCCACGAAAAACCAAACACAGATATGATGCATAAAGCAAAACTCCTAACTGAACCAGGAGAGGTCACAAGGGAGTGACCAGCTAACAGACCATCTGGCCACTACCTGCCCAAAGCCATCGAACACCCAAACGGTGAAGATCAACATGCCTAAGCCTATATGTGGAATTAGTCATCCAATCTTTCGGGCCTTGCCCGCAATCCGGCTCCTCAACGAGTCTCTCCGCCATTCTAAACGTATGACGCAACATGACTTAAGTCAAGAATCTCTTACGGTATCTTAGGGGTGTCAACCTTATTGGGAAGCGTCTCAACACTCCAATACCCAACCCCAACACCTAGACCTGTAATGTCATAAATCCGTGAGATTTTATTTCATGCATAACTTTATTTGTTGGTTCACAATAGATTATGCTGACCCATTGCTCAATTTTAACTATGCAATTAAAATTTACATCACCAAGATTAGGGTTTTGTTTTAGCTTACTGTTGTGCCCGATACTGATGTATTTAATCCGAATCTGATTTCCAGAGTATGTCCTATGTTTTCAAACTATATTTTCTGGTCGAAACGATAGGTTACATGATTATTTTTAGCAAATTACAAACACCACAACAAGCATTTCAAAAACAGTACAGATTCATCATCTCAGCATGAAATTCCAGCAACATTAAATTTTCAGTATAGCATGAAAATAAATTCGAAATTAACAAAAATTAGATCTTTAATTACCATTAGTACATAATACTAATCTTGAGATAAATTTCTCAAATTTTATGCTTATTAAACAAGACTAACAAGTATCAACAACACCTTAATCAAGAAACAAGCATCATGATCAAGAATCCTTTCTTCAAGAATCTTCATCAAGATCTTAATTTTATAAACATGATTTCATCCAAAAATCACAGATTAATTACAATGCATGCTTGAACAGGTAGGAACTCAATTTAATAAGCAATTTTAAGGCATATATCTCAGGAACACAAAAATCCTCACTTAGGTATTTCACCGAACACCTTAAGGACACCCTCGTCTCCACCTTGGCCGAGCACCCTTAGGGTCATCTTAGGGTTGCCGAACCCCATAGGGGAGGGTTTAGGGCCTCAAACACGACAATCAAAAAGAACGGTGAAAACTCGAGAGATCGACGGAAAACAAATCAAAACATCATAGCCTTCAAGAACATCTTCAAGAAATTGAAGAAACCCAAAAAGGAGGGTAAAACCACTCACTTGATTATGAAGAAGAAATTGGGGATATTCCGAATCGGCGTCCTTCGAATCCAACCTCAAAGGTGGTGGCGGCGGCTCGGCTCCACAAAGAGGAAGGGGGCGGCGGCTCCTCCTCAAGCCGTCGGCTCCAAAAAGAAGACAAGGATGGGCGGTGGCTCCTCTTCAAGCCAACAGCTTAGCTTCCGAGAGAGAGAGAGAGAGAGAGAGAGAGAGAGAGAGAGGGCTTGGCTCGGCGGCTGCAAGAGAGAGGAAGGGGGGCGGCTGGCGGCTCCTCTCTTTCCCTCAATGGCTTGTGCGGCTCCAATAGGGAGCCGCAAGCCCTAGTGGGAGAATTTATAACCCTTTCCACTATTTTAACCCGCATTCGCCTCAACCCGGATTTATACCCACTAACTTCTCGACCCGCTAATCCACTAAGCTTAAATAAACCCAAATTAATCCTATGCTCTACATGAACATCCAATACATGCATACCCATATGCAACATAATTAAATAATCATGCATACACAATATAAAATTAAATAAATTTATCTACGCAAGCAAAATTTACATAACTCATATTCCTACTTACCCAAGCTCGCAAGCTCGCACCGGACCATGAGTCGACTCGGCTCGACCTAGAACTAGCCCGCTAGGCCTGCAACCACAACTGAAAAAGGGAAAAATAATTAAAATATTTAGGATATTACAATCCTCCCTCCTTAAAGAAAATTCATCCTCGAATTTCGGAAAGAAGATTAAGGACTCACCAGATCATCGAACAATGAAGGATATCGGTCCCTCATATCCTGCAACACCTCCCAGGTGGCCTCCTGCCCGGAGTGGTGCTCCCACCTAACCTTAACCAATGGAATTTCCTTGGACCTCAATTTTTTGATCTGCCGATCTAGCACCTCCACTAGTCGCTCCTCATATGACACTGCTGGAATCCACCTCCACTGCGGTAGGCTCGATCACATGGGACTCATCCCGAATGTACTTCTTCAGCATAGACACATGGAACACTGGATGCACTCAGTCTATACTGGGAGATAAGGCCAACTCATAGGACATAGCTCCCCTGCGCCTGAGAATAGAAAACAACTCAATAAACCTAGGGCTTAGTTTTTCTTTCTTACCAAGTCTCACCACCCCTTTCATAGGGGACACTTTGAGGAACACCATGTCCCCCTCAGCAAACTCTACCTCCCTGGCTTTTCCATCGGCGTACATCTTATGGTGACTCTGAGTTGCCAACAGCCTCACTCTGATTATCTTCACCTTTTCTACTGCCTCCTCCACCAGGTCAGGTCCCATCATAAGGGAATCCCCTGCCTTAAACCAACCCACAGGCGACCTGCATCTCCGCCCATACAATGCCTCAAATGGGGCCATCTCGATGTTGATGTGATAACTGTTATTATAGGCAAATTCAATCAGGGGTAAGTGTCTCTCCCAATTGTCCCCCAGATCTAGGACACATGCTCTCAACATATCCTCCAGTATCTGAATAGTCCGCTCTGATTGACCATTTGTCTGAGGGTGAAATGCGGTACTAAACTGAACTTGAGTCCCCAATGCCTCCTGGAAAGACTGCTAAAATTGAGCTGTAAACTGAGAACCCCAATCTGAGATGATCATAATAAGAACACCATGGTAAGCGACGACCTGATCCAAGAATAACCTCGCATAGTGCTCGGCTGAAAAGGTCGTCCTGACTAGTATAAAATGCGACGTCTTGGTTAGGTGATCCACCACTACCCAGATAGAATTATTGCCCTTCCCAGACTTTGACAACCCTGTCACAAAATCCATGATTATTTTCTCCCATTTCTACTCTGGTACTTCTAGGTTCTGGAGCAACCCTGCCGGCTTCAAATGCTCAACCTTAACCTGCTAACACAACAGACACTTAGACACGAACTCGACCACTTCTCTTTTCATGCCTTTCCACCAATAATTCTACCTTAGATCACGGTACATATTTGTGGCTCCCGGATGCAGTGTATGTGGACTGATGAGCCATCTCTAGCACCTGCCGGCAAACCTCGGCCATATTTGGCACCACTATCCTATTCTTGAACCTCAGAACACCCTCCAAGTCAATACCGAAATC
The DNA here is from genome assembly GCA_034359265.1 of Canna indica. Taxonomy (NCBI): domain Eukaryota; kingdom Viridiplantae; phylum Streptophyta; class Magnoliopsida; order Zingiberales; family Cannaceae; genus Canna; species Canna indica. The sequence goes on from CP136894.1 coordinate 18,928,403, forward strand.
ATTATCGGCATCACCTCTCCTGGCCAGATCCTTAATGAGAACACATAAAGCATCCTCCTCCTGTGCTGCTCGCAACATATTAACGAATGTGGATTGCACCCTCAGATGAGCCACCAGTGCTCCAGAAGCTGACCCTGACAAAACTGCCCCGCCATCCAAACACATGGCTAAATCCTGAGCCAACGGCCTTCTCCAGATTGCTAAATGTGCCAGACTGTCCATAGACTTTCTGCTCAAAACATCAGTTACCGCATTAGTCTTCCCCAGATGATACATGATCGTGTAGTCGTAGTCCTTTAATAGCTCAAGCCATCTTCTCTGCCTTAGGTTCAACTCCTTCTGAGTGAGCAAATACTGGAGGCTCTTATGATCAGTGTATATCTCACAAGTCTCGCCATAAAGGTAGTGACGTCACAACTTCAATGCAAACACCACTGCTGTCAGCTCAAGATCATGAGTTGGGTAATTCTTCTTGTGAACCTTCAACTGCCTAGAGGCATAAGCTATCACTCTGCCATTCTACATCAACACACAATCCAAGCCGACCCGGGAGGCATCACAGTAAACAACAAATCCTCCCAAGCCCGAGGGTACTACTAGAACTGGTGCCGACGTCAAGCGGTCCTTGAGCTTCAGAAAGCTCTCCTCGCACTTACTGTCCCATTCGAACTTGACCTTCTTCTAAGTCAGGCGGGTCAATGGCGTGCCAACCCCAGGAAATTGCGGATCTCAGTGATATTAGTCGACCTCTTTCAATTCTGAACTGTTTCTATCTTTGCGGGGTCCACTTTTACCCTTCTTTGGACACCACATGGCCAAGGAACCCCACACTCTTCAACCAGAACTCGCACTTGGAGAATTTGGCATTCAAGTGGTGCTCCCGGAGAGTCTCTAGAACTATCTGCAAGTGCTCATCATGCTCATCTCTGCTCCTGGAATATATCAAGATATCATCAATGAACGCTATCATAAATTCATTCAAGTATTCCCTGAACACTTGGTTCATCAGGTCCATAAATATTGCAGGTGTATTAATCAGCCCGAAGGACATCACCAGGAACTCAAAGTGCACATACCTCGACCTGAAAGTAGTCTTAGGAACGTCACTGTCCTGGATCCTCAACTGATGGCACCCTGATCGTAGGTCAATCTTAGAAAACTACAGAGCCCCCTGAAGCTGATCAAATAAATCATCAATCATGGGCAGCGAGTACCGATTCTTCACCATTACCTTGTTAAGCTGTCGGTAATCAATGCACATCAGCATAGACCAATCTTTCTTTTTCACAAAGAGCACTGGAGCACCCTAGGGCGAAACACTTGGGTGAATGAAGCCCAACTCAAGCAGCTCATGCAATTGAGATTTCAACTCCCTCAACTCAGTTGGTGCCATCCGATATGTTGGAATGGAGATTGATTTCACCCCTGGCTGCAAATCAATACAGAATTCGATCTCCCTCCATAGAGGTAGCCCGGGCAACTCCTCTAGGAACACATCAGAGAACCCGCATATCATAGGCGTCCCCCTGATGTCCCTAGCAGCACCTCCATCTTCCTCTACCACAGACACAAAGGCCAAGAAAGACTGGCAACCACCCAAAAGTAGCTTCCGAGCCCTCAGAGCTAAAATTTCCATCAACGGCTCACCCCTGGAAGGTACACTGGGGCAATTCGGGCTTACTGAAGGTCACAGTCTTAGCCCTGCAATCCATTAAGGCGAAATGATCTATCAACCAGTCCATACCCAAAATTACATCAAGCTCTAACATCGGCAGGAGTGTCAATTTGGCTAACAACACATGCCCACATATGACAACCTCGCAGCCCTGAAAGACTGTCTCTGTCATCACATAAACACCCGTAAGCGTAGACACCACAAGAGGCAAATCAAGCACAGAAGGTTTCCCTAATAACTTAGCAGCAAACAAAGCAGACACAAAAGAGTGCGTAGCACCCGGATCAAATAAGACATATACAATAGCGAAACCAACAATAAGGTAACCCGACACTACTGCCCTAGACGCCTTAGCGCCCTCTTAGTTCATAGCAAACACCCGAGTAGCGGGCCTCTCTGAACCACCAGCTCGCTAGCCTCCTCCCTGAGTCTGACCCATCTGAGCTACGGAACCCACTAACATCGGCGTCTTTCCTCTGGTCTGATCAGGCTGCTGATTGCCCTTGCTAGGAAAATCTTTTTTGTAATGCCCAGTCTGCCCACAACTGAAACATACATCTGAATGTCCCCAGCATGCCCCCTAGTGCTTCCTGTGACATCGATTACACTACTACGACCCAGACCTCCACTACGAACCTCCAGACGACGCCCCTGGTCCTGGACCCCTGGAATTGATATATAACCTCCGCCCTGCTGTGGATATGCTGTCCTAAAAGTCCCCTATAAGTGAGCTAGCCGACCCCCCAAAGGCTGGGGCCGAAACTTTTTCTTCTAAGGACCATCATGCCTATCTGTCGGTACTAGTGCCTCCTTTCGGAGCGCCTCATCTACAACCCGAGCAAAGGACGTGTCCTTTGTGTAATGGATGAGTTTGGCGATCTGCGGCCTCAGCCCCTCGACAAACCTCTTGACCCTGACGATCTTTGTGACTACCAAGGTGGGATAGTACTCCGAGAGTCGAGTGAACTCCATCTCATAATCTGTCACCGACATACTGCCCGTCTGACGCAGTAGCTCGAACTCTTTCGCCTGCCTATCTCGGACGCTAATCGGTAGGTACTTCTCAACCATAGTAGCTCTAAACTCCTCTCAGGTAGGGGGTGGTGCATCTACTATTATGCGGTCCCTCCAAGTGTAAAGCTAATCCTTGGTTGGACCTCTCAGCTGTAATCCGATCAGTCGAGCAGTCGTCTCAGAAGAACAACCAAGCTCCTTGCACAACTCATAGCAATCTCTCAGGAAACTGATGACCTCCACCCGCTAATCTGTCCCTGTATACTCCGGTGGCCTGAATGCAACAAAATATGCATATGAAGATGCTCTGGGGGCTCTAACCACTGGTGCCACTGGCTGGAACACCTCTGGTGCCGCGGGTACTACCGGTACTGGTTGTGGCTGCTGCCTCAGCTCCTGCTCTCTACGGAGCGCCTCAGTCAGCTTAGTCACTCGTGCTTGCAACTGAACAACCATGAGATCTTGTCCCACATCCTCTCGGGCCTACGGTGGTCTCCGACGACCCCGACCTTCACCCTAAGTTGTTAAGTAATTAAACCACAAGTCGTGCTGAGGTGCAGACTTAGCCCATTGATCTCATAACATACACCTAACATATACTAACACGCTAGCAATGCCCTATACAGTGACAACTCTAGATCGTAGTCAGACTGAACCAAATGCTCTGATACCACATTATCATGCCCCAAACTCAAGGTTACGTGACCGGCCAAGATATACGTGCCTATACCCCGCAGCCTAACTCACGCACATGTCAACTCATAAAAGATAGCAGAAAGAAACAACAGTTTTTATTTAAAGAGAACAAAATCAGATTTCATAAAAAAATAAAGTTTATAGTATAAAGTTCAAGTGCGAAAATAATAAATCAAGTACAATAGACCACTAATAATGAAATTCGAAATAAATGACATAAACGTCCCCAAGGGACTACAACTCCGAAATGTCAAAATACAGTACATGACAAACTACTACAGACTCGACTACGACCCCTAACTAGGACTGTTTTGAGATCAATATTGTTCCTATGCCCTCTACCCGCGCCAAGTGCTCCAGCCCACCTCACCGGTCAGACTCTGTAAAATTAAAACAAATGACAACAAGTGAGTTCGAAAGAACCCAGTGAGCGGTTCTACCAACCCCCACGAAAAATCAAACACAGATATGATACATAAAGCAAAACTCTTGACTCAAGAATGAGAGGTCACAAGGGAGTGACCAGCTAACAGGCCGTCTGGCCACTACTTGCCCGAAGGCAACCAACACCCAAACGGTGAAGATCAACAAGCCTAAATCTATCAAGCCCTAAGGCAACAAAACATACTAGGATAATCGGGAAGGCCCTCCGAACTTATCATAATATAAAGAGACTCGGAGCAATCGGGAAGACCCTTCGAACTTGCTCCACGAGACGCGAAAGAACAATCGGGATTGCCTATCTGAACTTGCCCCTTTAAGATAACACAGGAATGAAGTAGGCCCTCCGAACTTATTTCTTAAAATCACCTCGGGAATAATCGGGTAGGCCCTCCGAGCTTATTCCACGAGGCTAATCGGAACAAATTAGAAATTGCCCATCCGAACTTGTTCCACAGGTTGGGAATTAGCCATCCAACCTTTCGGGCCTAGCCCACAATCCAGCTCCTCAACGAGCCTCTCCGCCATTCATAAAGGTATGACGCAATATGACCTAAGTCAAGAGTCTCTCCTACGGTGTCTTAGGGGTGTCAACCTTATTGGTAGGGCTGTAAACGAGCCGAGCCGAGCCGAGTACTGGCTTGTTCGAACTCGGCTCGTTTATTTTAAGTCATGTTCGAACTCGGCTCGAACTCGATTCGAGTATTTTAACTTATGTTCGAACTCGGTTCGTTTGATTTTAAAATTGTTCGAGCTCGACTCGAACTCGATTCGTTAAAGATAAATGAACAGATAGACGAGTACATAAACGAACAGTAAACGAACCACTAAACGAGCCACTAAACGCACGGAAACGAGCATATAAACGAACAGATAATCGAGTTGTAAGTGAATACATAAATGAACCACAAACAAACAAACAAACTTTAAATGAACAGATCCGACGAGATGATCCAGCGAGGGCACGAGCAGATCCGACGAGCAGATGCGAGATGAGAGGATCCGTGTGGGTGGGGAGGTCGTCGAGATGCTCCGGCAAGAGGAGTCACGTGGCTGAGAGCAGATCCGTCGAGAGTAGATCTGACGACGCACGAGCAGATGCGAGATGAGAGGATTCACGTGGGTGGGGAGGTCGTTGAGATGCTCCGGCGAGAGGAGTCGCGTGGTTGAGAGCAGATTCGGCGAGAGTCGACTATGCACGAGCATATCCGACGAGCACGATGAGAGGACCCGCATGGGTGGGGAGGTCGTCGAGATGCTCCGGCGAGAGGAGCGGCGTGGCCGGCGTGGATGGGGAGGTCAGATGGCTGGGAGTTGGGATGGGTGAGGAGGGAGTCGGCCAGTCGAGATCTCGTCGTGTGGGTGTGTGCTATGAAGGCAGTCGGCAGCAGAGAGCCAGAGAGAGTGGGTGAGTGGGTGAGTCACGTGAAGAGGGTGAGTGGGTGAGTCACGTGAGTGGGTGAAGTGTGAGAGGTTTGACTTTTAATGTTTATTGGTTTAATAAATAGGTAATGAGTTTGGGTAATATTAAAATTTAATATTATATTAATTAATCAAGTAATCTATTAATTTATAATTTATAATTTATAAAAGTTACAAATAGTTAAATAAGTATTTAAATAATTTGTTCGCAAACAATAAACAGGTATTTAAACGAGTATGTTCACGAACAATAAATGAGCATGTTCGTGAACATAAACGAGTCGAGCTTGTTTATGTTTGAACTCGGCTCGTTTATTAAACGAGCTTACAAATTTGGTTCATACTTGTTTATTTAATAAATAATCGAACATAAACGAGCCCTAAACGAGTATGTTCACGAGTTATTAACGAGTGTATTGGTTCATTTACAGCCCTACTTATTGGGAAGCGTCTCAACACTCCAATACCCGACCCCAACACCTAGATCCGTAATGTCATAAACCCATGAGATTTCATTTCATGCATAACTTTATTTGTTGGTTCATAACAGATTATGCTGACCCATTGTTCAATTTTAATTATGCAATTAAAATTTAGATCACCAAGATTAGGGTTTTATTTTAAGATTTTGTTATAGCTTAATGTTGTGCCCGATACTGATGTATCTAACCCGAATCTTGTTTTCAGAGTGTGTCCTATGTTTCCAAATTATATTTTCTGATCAAAACGATAGGTTACACGACTATGTTTAGAAAATTACAAACATCACAACAAGCATTTCAAAAATAGCACAGATTCATCATCTCAGCATGAAATTCCAGCAACATTAAATTTTCAGCATAGTATGAAAATAAATCCGAAATTAATAGAAATTAGATTCTTAATTACCATTAATATAGAATACTAATCTTGAGATAAATTTCTCAAATTTTATGCTTATTAAACAAGACTAACAAGTATCAACAACACCTTAATCAAGAAATAAGCATCATGATCAAGAACCCTTCTTCAATAACCCTCATGGCATCAATATCAAGATCTTAATTTTATAAACATGATTTCATCCAAAAATCACATATTAATTACATGGCATGCTTGAACTTGTAGGAACTCAATTTAATAAGCAACTTTAAGGCATGTATCTCAAGAACACTAAAAATCCTCACTTAGGCATTTCATCGAACAACTTGACGGCACCCCCGTCTCCACATTGGCCGAGCACCCCTAGGGTCATCCCAGGGCTGTCGAACCCCATAGGGGAGGGTTTAGGGCCTCCTCAAATATGGCAATAAAAAAGAACGGTGAAAACTCGAGAGATCGACGGAAAACAAATGAAAACATCCTAGCCTTCAAGAACATCTTTAAGAAATCAAAGAAACCCAAAACGAAGGAGGGTAAAACCACTCACTTGATTAGGAAGAAGAAATCAAGGAAATTCCCAATCGGCGGCCTTCGAATCCGGCCTCAAAGGTGGCGGCGGCGGCTCGGTTCAATAAGGAGGAAGGAGTCGGCAGCTCCTCCTCAAGTCGTCAGCTCCAAGAAGAAGACAAGGAGGGGCGACTCCTCCTCCTCAAGCCAATAGCTTGGCTTCCAAGAGAGAGAGAGAGAGAGAGAGAGAGAGAGAGAGAGAGAAGGGGCTTGGCTCGACGACTGCAAGAGAGAGGAAGGGGGGCTGGCGGCTCCTCTCTTTCCCTTAATGGCTTGTGCAGCTCCAATAGGGAGTCGTAAGCCCTAGGAGGAGAATTTGTAACCCTTCCCACTACTTTAACCCACATTCGCCTCAACCCGGATTCATACCCACTAACTTCTCAACCCGCTAACCCACTAAGCTGAAATAAACCCAAATTAATCTCATGCTCCACATCAACTTCTAATACATGCACACTCATATGCGACATAATTAAACAATCATGCATACACAACATAAAATTAAATAAATTTATCTACGCAAGTAAAATTTACATAACTCATATTCCTATTTACCCGAGCTCGCAAGCTCGCACCGGACCATGAGTCAACTCGGCTCGACCTCGAACTAGCCCGCTAGGCTGGCAACCACAACAGAAAAAGGGGAAAATAATTAAAATATCTAGGATATTACAAACTGACCCTGCACTCTGCAGAGCTTTTCCGACATTCAGGACCATGATGCTTTACCACAGAGCATTTTTCTTGGAAAAAACCGCTTTGATATGGTTTGCCTCCCTCCCACTAGGGTCTATTCATTCCTTCAAAGACCTCTCCCACATCTTCCTCGACCGGTTCACCACATCACGGGTTTACCACAAAACGGAGAACGCCTTCCACTATGTTAGGCAGGACCAACATGAGTCCCTGAGGAAATACATATGTAGGTTCCAAGCCATAGCGGCTGAAATTCCCAACCTCAACCCTCGAGTCGGATTCTACTCCATCAAACTCGGGCTAAAGCTCGGATACTTTGCCGACCAGATCATCCTAACAGAGCCCAAGGACATAGTCGAGTTCTGAGAGCTAAAAAGTTGCTAGCTTCATAAAGATGAAAGAACTCAGAGAAGCTAAATAAGTCGACAAACAAACTCTTAAAGTCGTTGTCGAAGATAAGAAATCTAAAAAGGTGGACAGAAAAAGCGAAGACCGCAACCGCTACGCACAGAATAATGGCAAAGGGCCAAGGTCACTGTTGGGATGTGGAGAGGAAAACGTTGTGGAAATAGCGAATTAAAAAATTGAAACATCCCGAAAATAGCGACCTACTTTAGGGATACTATGGAATTTAACATGAAAGGAAAGAGCATAAGTTATACCTTTACCCGTAGGCCAAAGGGGGTGCTCCGATCCCAAATCAAAGATGCACACGTGCACGCCCTCCAACGCAAGTCCACACCAAGCACCTCGTAACAATAGGGGCAGCGACCTCTCGGGCTCGTTATAGCTCAACAGACAATGTTTCTCAACTCTTGTTTGCTCGTATGAAGGTTTGACCCTTCCACCAAGAACCGAGCAGCGAGGCACGAGAGAAACGTGATGAGAAACCTCTAGAACGAATTCACAAGGATAGGGATACCTTACTGTGATTTTTTGGGCACCTCCAAAGAATCGGACCGGCGGCGATTTGAGGCGAGGAAACAATCCAGCGGAGCTTCACCAAGCTAGTGAACGGAGGAGAGGGACAACTCCAATGGGCAACTTCTCAATTGGAGAGGAAGAACAAATTTTTGCTGATTAAAATCATCAAAAGGGCCAGAGCCCTTACAACGACGCAATGGGCAGCTTCTCAATTGGGGATACCTTATTTCTCGATTTTCACCAGTTTGGCTCGTCGACTGTAATATCCTAGATATTTCTTTTTATTTTTCCTTTATTGTTTGTGTTTGCCAGCCTAGCGGGCTAGTTCGAGGTTGAGCCGAGTCGACTCATGGTCCGGTACGAGCTTGCGAGCTCGGGTGAGTTGAATTATGATTTATAATTATATAGCTAATTGATTTGATTATGTTGCATGTGGATGTGCATAAGTTTGATGCTTGTAATTAGTATGAGGTTAGTTGGGTTAGCGGGTTGCGGATCTGGATTGTTGTGAGCGCGGATTTAGGGTGTGGATAGGTGGTTTTGGGAGGGGATTATAAAATCCCCCCTAGGGCCGGCGGCTCCCTATTGGAGCCGCACCAGGCGATTGGAGAGAAGAGAGGAGCCAGCCGCCCCTCCCTTCTCCCTCTTGGAGCCGCCGAGCAGAGCCAGCCCCCAAGTCGCCGCCTCCCCTTCTTCCCCTCTCCCTTCCTTGGAGCAGAGCAGAGAGGAGCTGCCCAGCCAAGCCAAGCCGAGCCGCCCCTCTCCCTCTCTCTCTTGAAGACGACGACTTGGAGTGGAGCCGTCGCCCCCTCTTCCCCCTTCTTTGAGCCGAGCCGCCATCCTTTGGAGCCGGATTCGAAGGTTGTCGATCAAAAATCCTCCTCAAATCTTTCTACCTATTCATGTGAGTGGTTTTACCTCTCCTTTTTCGGGTTCTCTCGTAATCTTGAGTCGATTTGGGCATCTTCTTGATTCTTGTAATTTTTCATCGAATCGTGGATTTTGATCGTCATGTTCTTGTGTTGATTCATGGGAGGAGGGCCCAAGACTCTCCATTTATGGCTCGCCAGTCCTAGGTTTACCCTAGGGGTGCTCGGCCAAGAGAGAAGCAAGGGTGTCCTCAAGGTATTCGATGAAATGACCACCAAGTGAGAGTTCTTGTTATCTTGGGGCTTATACGTTGTGTTGCTTGCTAATTTAGGTTCTTGAATTGTTTTTGCATGCCTTGGAATAAATCTGTGATTTTTGGATGTGGAGCATGTTTTATAAAAATAATATTTGATCTTGAAGCCATGAGTGTTCTTGATATGAGATTCTTGATCATGTAATTTGATTCTTGCTTGAAGATTTTTTTGATTCATGGTACTCTTGGTTAAACAATTATGACTTGATTCTTGAGAAGTTTTGCCTAAATGATATAATTCTATTATGTTGATAATTAAGGAATTTGTTTCTGTAATTTCGGATTTAATTACCTTGAGGTGCTGAAAATTGAATTATGCTGAAACTTTATGCTGATTTGATAAATCAGGACTGATTTTTAAATTTTATTTGTGATATGCATAGTTAGTTTGCGGAATATAGTCGTGTAACCTATCGTTTTGACCAAAAGATATAGTTTGAAAACATAGGAGATACTCTGGAGACCAGATTCCGGTTAGATACATCAGTTTAGAGCACAACAGTAAACTAAAATAAAACTCTAATCTTGGTGATCTAAATTTTAATTGCATAATTAAAATTGAGCAAATGGTCAACATAATCTGTTATGGACCAACAAATAAAATTATGCATGAAATAAAACATCACGGATTTATGACATTACGAGTCTAGGAGTTGGGATCGGGTATTGGAATGTTAAGACGCTTCCCAATAAGGACACCCTTAAGACACCGTAGGAGACACTTGACTTAGGTCATGTTGCGAAATCTCTTATTTAATGGCGGAGAGGCTCGATTAGGAGCCGAATTGCGGGCTAGGCACGGAAGGTTGGATGGCTAATTTCTAACTTGTGGAACAAGTTCGGATGGGCAAATCTTGATTGATCCTATGTATCTTGTGGAACAAGTTCGGATGGGCAAATCCCTATTGTTTCCAAGATTCTATATTTAAAGGAATAAGTTCGGATGGCTGAATCCCGATTATTCCAACGTTATCTTTTTGGAATAAGTTTGGATGGGCAAATCCCGATTGTTTCGGGGTGGTCTCGTAGAATAAGTTCGGACGAGCAAATCTCAATTATTCCTGTGATATCCTAAAGGGGTAAGTTTGGACGGGTAAATCCCGATTATCCCTGTGATATCTTAAAGGGGCAAGTTCAGATGGGCGAATCCCGATTGTCCCTTCGCGTCTCATGGAGAAAGTTCGAACAGGCAAATCTCGATTGCTCTCGAGTTTCTTTATATTAGGATAAGTTCATATGGGTCAATCTCAATTATCCTAGTATATTTTGTTGCCTTAGGGCATGATAGGCTTAGGCCAGTTGATCTTCACCGTTTGGTGTTGGTTGCCTTCGGGTATGTGGTGGCCAGATGGCCTGATAGCTAGTCACACATTCATGAATTTATTCCTGTTGAGATAGGTGTTATGCTTATGCTTTATCTCTATGTTGTTTTTTTCGTGGGGGTTGGTAGAACCGCTCAATGAGTTCTTTGAACTCACTCGTTGTCATTTTTTTTTGCAGAGCGTGACCAATGAGGTGGGCTGGAGCACTTGGCGCGGCTGGAGGACAGAAGAGTTACATTGATCTCATAGCAGTCCTAGTTAGGGTCGTAGTCGAGTTTTTGGTAGTTAGTCATGCACTTGTGTTTCAGTATTTTGGAGTTGTAGTCCCTTTGGGACATTCATGCATTTATTTCAGATTTCATTATAATTGAATAATTGAACTTGATTTATTATTTTTGCACTTCATTATTTTGCTAAACTTACTTATAATGAATTCTGGTTTGGTTTTCCATTTGAAATAAAACTCGTTTATTTCTTTCCACTATGTTTTATTGTTGAATTGGCATGTGCATGGTTTAGGCTGCGGGGTATAGACATATATACCTTGGCCGGTCACGTGACCCTGAGTTGGGGCGTGACATCGGCCTCAACACCATTACTTCCAGCCTCGGAGCCCTTACATCGACCTGAAGTGCAATCTTCGTGAGCTCGGTTTTCACCGAGTCTGGTCCTCGACCTTAGCGTCATTACTTCCGGCTCTGAGCCCTTACAATGACTCGAAGTGCATTCCTTGTGAGCTTGGTTTTCACGAAGTCTGGTCCTTGGACTCAACGTCATTACTTCCGGCCTCAAAACCTTTACAATGATCCAAAGAGCACTTCTCACGAGCATGGGTTTCAACAAGTCTGGTCCTCGGCCTTAGCGTCATTACTTACGGCCTCAGAGCCCTTATAACGACTCGAAGCATGCTCCTCGCGAGCTTACTTTTCACTGAGTCTGGTCCTCGATGTTAATGTCACAACTCCCGGCCTCAATGCCCCTACTCCTAGATTCGAAAATCCACAAAGGGAGTCTACAATTAACGAGCAGGTAACCTTAGCCTCGATTTTGTTTCTTTTAGCAGGAATGCACAGACAACTACCATCAACAAACACAAAGTCGACGTTGTTCGACATATTGGTCGAAAAATGGACAAACAACTCAGCAGAAACCAAAGAACAATTAGAAAAGAAAACAGAAAGACATTCTTTTTATTCATAGAAGCCCCATAAAGGGGAGATATACACTTACAAATTTGCGAAGGGTGACTTAAAAACAAAGAAACAAGCAACCAAAGTATACTAAGATGCCGACATACACAGTTACTGGATGAAAAACATTTCAATGCAGCTGTTGAAGACAAGAGGGAAAAGGAAAAGGAAAAGGAAGTACTCTTCTCCACAGCTACATCGATGTTGGACCATAAGCAAATGTCGACGCTACTCACGAACTACAAAAAACAACAACCCAACGCCTTTGCCGCCAAGGCCAACCTCGTGCCCCCCACCTTCCTCTTAAGCCCAGCAGTGTGAACCTACGACAATCTCTGATTTACTCACTACCAACCCAAGGTTAGCATTCGGAGGGATGGTAATTTCTGATACCTCCCACTCCATGGCAAACTCACACATGCATAACGCAAAGGTACATGGGGCTTTTATAAGTCCGGACAAAACTATCACCATAACAGCAGATCGCCATCTTCCTACTAACAGGGTCACGTTCGTTAGTCTAACATGCATCCAAAGAACCTTGGAAACTGCCGATATGATCTTTAATCATAATTCTTACTTGTCAGAAATAAATGCACAGGCAGAGACACATAAAAATACATTTCATAATCGTCACGTTTACTCGAGAAACTCTAATTCTCGCCGAGTTTTTCTAATCAACACAAACCAACATCCGTGTATCAGACTAGAGGTCGACACACTACTTAGAGTTCGGCATGAAGTCCTTGGACTCCGACCAAGTTCGGTGGTCTATATACTGGACTAGCACCTTCGGGCCTGCCCGGATTAGACCCAAAAGCATCCACATTCATGAATCATACTCAAGTCAAGGTAAACGGCTCAAGCCGGCCATACAAGGATACTTACATTCTCATTAACTATGAGACATTCAACAATTACGAGCCCGACATTATTCAGGATCAGCCTCGACCTATTCTGAGCAACATCCCTTCGAAATTATCGGACAACATCTTCGCAAGACATCCATCATCCTACACATACAAATATACAACGCTCCTCAAGTACCTAGATTTCAATTTCTATTATCTTCACTTCGAAAACATTTTTACTTAGCATCAGAGTATCTTTTGTAGCCCCCCCACCCCACCGGAGTTGCACTTGACCAGGAGACGCATCAAACAACATCACTCCGGCTTCAAGCAAGAACAATATATATTTAATATTTTTATATATTATAGTAGACAAGCTTAATTTAGTTTTAAAATTCAAAAATATAAATCTTAATATTTTTACATATTATTTATCTTTTAAAAAAGTTAAACTATTTTGTATTAATTAACTTTTTAACTTATATATATCATAATATATTTTGGAAGGTTTGAAATAAAGAAGTAATAGAACACATGAAGTTATCCGGTTTTAATAGGTTCTAAAATCATTTTAATTGAAAAAAAAATGAACACTATTTATTTTAGTTAAAGAGTGTCAATGCCCCCCCCCCCCCAAACCAAATCTCTCTCCAATGATTTGTCAAAAAAGGAAAGCCCAACTCCAACTAAGAATTTGAATATTTTCTTCACATGAAAAATCTCTAGGGGTGACAATCTGTGTCGTGTCTAAACGTGTCTCATATTGTAAAAGATCAAATCCGAACTCGGCCTATTTATTAAATGTATCCGAATATGCAAATCCGAACTCGATCCTTTTATTTCCGGATTGACACGACACGACACACTTAACCCATTTAAGTAAACGTGTACACCTACACGATATAACACGATAAACATAATTTCAATAGTGAACAAAATGAAAGCTACATGAAATTACAAATTAAACATAGCAGAAAGACTATTAATAACAAGACATACCAAACATTCATAAGTTTTTACTTTTTATTATATATATATCTTTATAAACGGGTAAATAGATTAAATAGGTTCAGTAACACGATTAAACATATCTAGTTAAATAAGTTTAATCGTGTTTATACGGGTTCAACCCGGATTAACACGATTATTTAATCGTGTTAATCCAGGTTGAACCCGTTTAATCAAAACACACGTTTAACCAAACCTGAATCCGCGTAACTCAGTGTCGTGTCGGATTATCGTGTTGTGTTAGAAATTGTCAGCTCTAAAAACATATATGAATAGGGATTTCTACTTCTGTATTCCCTTTTATTTAAAAAATACATTAATAACTAATTAATTCACCATTTTGAAAAAAAAACAAAGCAAATATATGATTCAGGTTATAACTGCAACCAAATTTTTTTCCTTATGTTTTAAATTAAATCTAAATATAATTTAATACTATTATTATATAACTATAAGTGGATGACATATTAATTATTTAAATGCACTTCATAAGCCAAATAAGATATAAGAAATTGACTTTTGGAAAATTGCAATTCAATCAAATAAGCTTTTATAATTTTTCAAATAACAGTTCAAAATTTTCTTCGGTTCCTAAAAGTTGTGACTTGTAGTTTAAAAGAAAATTCAGTTCCTAAAAGTTCAGAAGAAAATTGTTGATGATAGTATTTTATGTATTTATTTTCATGTTTATATACGCATTGTAATGACTATAAAAATTACTTATTTACGTAGAAAAATAATAAACTGTGCTCTTACCTATATATTTAGCAATATAATTGTTTTATTTAATTAATCATAATGTAACTTGGTCACATCAATCTAACGAAGGTGTTAGCCAGGCTACCTCTATTCGCATTATGATCATTCCTCCCACTACCCGCGTAAAATACCCCGTTTCGCAAACTACGATGTTTATCTTCCTACACATCCACGACCACCCAAATTTCTACCAGCGTATTCCTTGCAGCAGGAACGTGGGCCCGATGCCACATCTTTGCAAATGACCGTGCGTACAGAGGCGCGTGAGCGTCGGTTAATCATTTTGTAAGTAATCACGGCAACTGGCTCCGTAATTTGCACGTTCACAACCGGCCCCGCTCATGTCGGCGCATTTCAAGGGCATTATAGTCATCTGAAAAATTTCACATACGCAGCCGGCAGCCCATCGTTTGAACTTTGAATTGAAATGGCCTCCGTCCTAAACACTAATAACGTGGGTTACGTGAGTAACGTGACTCGCTTGCTAAATTCCGTATCGTTACATCGTTATTCCCAAATAATTAGCGGACTTGTGCCGTTAAAAACGTTTGCTACGACATCGTCTGCGGTAATAATCACGACATACGCCACAAGAGAGGGCGTACCAGTGTCAACAGTCGAGATGACCTGTAAGCCACGTGCGCGCGCTGCACTCGTCAAAGCCCGACGGCGGTCTCCTGTGTGAGTGCATCAAATTGATCCACTACCATGCATGTATCTTTATGATGATGCATGCATGCGGAACCACAGAGACGGATCACAAAATAAACCACAATTGATAACAGCTGGGATCCGAATCCGAATCCGATATCCGTTCTCTTCTCTGAGAAATCTGACTTCTGACCGTCCACAGTCTATTTATTTGATGCTACCCGGCCAATTCTCCTCTTCTCATTCCAAGGAGAGAAGACATAATACCAAGTGAGAGAGCAGAGAGGAAGAGCAATGGGTGAGGTGAGAGACTGCTTCTGCCATTGCTTCTAGTCTAGCAGCGTGCATCGATCTCTCTTTCTATGTGTGGATTTGTTTGCTTATTAATTTGGTTTGTTCTGTGATATGTAATGGCAGGAGAAGGAGAAAGAGAAGAAGGAGAAGAAGGGTGATGGAGAGAAGAAGGGGGACGGCGGGAAGAAGGAGAAGGGAGGAGAAGGCGAGAAGGAGGAAGGACCGAGCCCCCTTGAGTTAAAGCTCGATATGCACTGCGAGGGCTGCGCCCTCAAGGTCCGCAAGCTCGTCAAGGGCTTCGATGGTACTACGTTCTTCTCCCTTTCTCACCTTGCTGGGAGATGCGATTCCATTATTCCTTAATTTCTCCACAAATATGATGTCAAAATCGTTTTTTATATTGTATTCTTTTGGAAGAATCTTCCAATTTTTATTGTCAAACCTCGGAATCAAACCTAGAATTGATTAAAGAGACGAGAACTAACTTCGATTTGATCGTCGATGTCGGCGTGCAGGGGTGGAAGGGGCGAGCGTGGATTCGGCGCACAACAAGCTGAAGGTAATCGGCAAGGTGGATCCCTGGAAGCTCAAGGAGTTCCTGGAGGCGAAGACCAAGAAGAAGGTCGAGTTCATCTCCCCCAAAGACCCTCCCAAGAAACCCAAGGACGACGGCGGCGGCGACGCCAAAAAGAAAGATGAACCCAAGAAAGATGACAAGGAGAAGGAGAAGGAGAAGCCAAAACCAGTAAGTAATAAATCTTACACAGAAAAAAAAGTAGAACAACAGCAATAGATTTCATTTATCAATTTTTTTCTTCTCACTCTAATTTCGAATCATCACCAGCCGGCGGTCTCGACGGTGGTGCTCAAGATCCGCCTCCACTGCGACGGTTGCATCCAGAGAATCAAGCGAAACATCTACAAAATCAAAGGTAGAATTAGATGATCCTTGTTCGTCTTCTTGCTTACATTCGATGATCCTCGATCCGGTCTCACCGATGGAGACTAGTTACTCGCTCTGATCACCGACTTTTTCTGCGGTTGAACAAAATATTATAGTTTATTTTTTGTATTGCGAATTGACGAAGCTACCCTCAGGTGTGGATGAGGTGACTGTGGACGCGGCGAAGGATTTGGTCACCGTCAAGGGCACCATGAACGTGAAGACCCTTCCGGACGTGCTCAAGGAGAAGCTCAAGCGCGGCGTCGAGGTCGTCGCGCCCAAGAAGGAGGAAGGCGGCGGAGGCGAGAAGAAGGAGGAGAAGAAGGGCGGCGAGAAGAAAGAGAAGGACGGCGGAGGCGAGAAGAAGGACAAGGACGGAAGTAAGAAAGCGGAGGCATCTCCCGGGGCGGCTGCCACGACGACGACGACGACGACGGTGGCAGCCGAGGCAAACAAGTTGGACTACTACGGCGGGCCGTACGCCGGGTACGTGGCGCCACCTCCCTACGCCGGGTACATGGCGCCACCGCCCTACGCCGGGTACGCGGCGGCGGCGGCTGCGCCGCCTCCCTACGGCGGATATGCTTACCGCATCGAGAACGTCCACCCTCCGCAGATGTTCAGCGACGAGAACCCCAACGCCTGCTCCATAATGTGACCGACAAAAACGGCGGTCATCTCACCGCGGTGGATCGAAGCGCTTGTGTAAACGAGAAATGTAAATAAAGAAAAAGATGTAGGAAAAATAGATTTTGTCCTACCGTTGTTTTAATTTTAATTTAATGTATGTTATTTTGGCGGTGTAAAATGTTGTTCTGGTATTATTTTTAATTTAGATGGGTTTATATATTTATATATATAATAATATGATGCGAAATATTTCCTACCTCGATATGAAATCGATGGTAGTGGAATTGGCGAACAAGGAAGAAGTAATGGTTAGTGGGGTAGGCTAATATTTATATGAATTATGGTGACATGTCAACCAATCTCTTTTATTTTTGAGCAATTTTCTAAACTCGAATTTTAGAAAGATTTTTTAAAAAAAAATTGGATTTAAAAATTAAAAATTCTCAAAATCAAAATTAAATAAAGAATACTCATTTTACCATTGGTCAAATGAAAACATATAATTTCCTTTAGAAACTTTTGCATTAGAAAAGATATACCCATAAAATAATTTTAATTTATACCCATTTTACTTTTTGCATTAGAAATTTTTCCCTAAAATCTATAATAATTTTATAATTAATATTTTTTAAAAAATATAAAATATTATTGTGGTTCAAAAAAAATATTTTTTATTAAAAATATTTCATAATTTTTAATTTTAATTTAGATTTATAGACTTTGTGCAAAATTCTCTAATTATTTAGAGAATTTGAAAATATATTTTTTTAGACTCTAACAACTCATTTTTATTATAAATATTTTTTATAAATTAAAATTATATATATATATATATAAATTTTTAATTAAAGTCTTTAATTGATTAGAGATGAGGTAAAATAAGTATTTCATCCACTCAATTTTAATTTTAAAAATTTCTAATCTTTAAATTTAGTTTTGGAAGTTTTTTCTTCTTGAAATTCGAATACTAGAAATTGCTGTTTATTTTTTTTGGTGTAAAAGCAAGAAAAGAAAATGAGGCAGGGGATTTCTCCAGATTGAAGAATAATTGGATCTTCAAATTTGAACGATTGCTATTTTTGTAGTCATGTCATTGTAAGCAAATTAGCATTGTTCTTCTTTTTTCCAACAATAAACTAAATTTCAAAGTAGAAGGTTCTTGAAAGATCTTGAAAATATTATTTATTTATTTATTATGGAAAATTAGAAATTGAAATGTTATTGATGTGGCGAGCAGTGAAAGATATTGTTTAGGTCATTAGGTGTAGTGTAGTCTTCAAATCTAAATTATTATTTCACCTTCCATTATCTAATTTTGACCTACCCATACAATTTGCATTTACTTTTTTCATCCTGACGCATGCTGCGATCGTGCAGAGGCTGCCAAAATTAATTGAGTAGATTAAAAAACATCATTTAATTGTCCCCATACAATGCATGCATTTAACTGGAAATTTATCGTTAATGAATAATTTACCAAAATCCTATTAAGAAATAAAATGATGTCCTAAATTCAATATATCAAGTACCAAGTTAATCCAATTAGGTTAGTTAACCCAATTAACCTATAATTGAACTCGACCAAGGGAATTAAAAAATACTAAATTTCTCTAATAACATCTAAACAAAAAGTTGATTATTTTTTAAAATAAAAGTAATATTTACTCCTCAAAATATTAACTTTATAATATAAATTGGATATTAATAATCAAAAAATGAGAAATGCTGCTTGCCTACGTGAAAAAAGAATAATAAATTTCATGCGTGAAATAGAAGAAATATACTAATGCCAACCTAAGTTAATTAATTAATGGGGTGCTGATGTTAACTTAATCACCTCTAATTTAATGTTGCCGTCGTGATTAAAAATAGTAGGAGTAGTAATAAAAACAAGTCCTATGACGAAGAATTCAATGGCTCTTCCAAATTAGAAAAGTCGAGATTATGCTACAAGCATTTGGAAATTGGAATTCAATTATCAACGAGTTTGAAGTTTGATTTTTTTTAAAAAAGGATTCTATTGGCCGGGCCCTCATCATAGTTCTTGACTCTGGTAGATACCCTAATAAATAAATTACATCGTGGATCGAGCCAATAAAAGTCGAGGAAAAGGGTGGAAATTTGGCATCCATCATTACCGGATGGTCCGGATTCACTTTTACTGAAATAAAATTAAAATTAAAATAATCTTTTTCTCTCTTTTAGCATGTCTTGTTTTTTCCTCTTTATTCTTTATTTCTTTTCTTTTACGCCTTTTCATGTTGCATCTCGCTCAACTTTTCACAACTCCTCGTGCTTTGATCATGATGAGATGATCCATTTAATTACTTTACCTCCAATTCTATTGCAAATAATGATAAGCAATTTTTCAGATCAGAAGTTTGAGAATGAGAAATTCGAGGAAATTTTTTAAATAAGAATTGAGTGCAATAAATATTTATTTTGCCCTTGATCAATTAAAAACTTTGTTTAAAAATTTAAAAAATATATTATAAAATATTATAAAATAATTTTAATTTATAAAATACTTTTTATGATAAAAATAAGATATTAGATAATAAAAAATATATTTTTTAAATTCTCTAATGTATTAAAGATTTTTGTCCAAAGTCTACAATATCAAAAATATTTTATAATTTTTAATTTAAGTTTGGATTTATAGACTTTGTGCAAATTTTTTTAATGATTTAGAGGGTTTGAAAATATATTTTTTAAACTCTAACACCTAATTTCTATATCATTAGAGAGTTTGAAAATATATTTTTTAAAATCTAACATCTCATTTCTATTATACCTTCTTTTTTTTATAAATTAAAAATTATTTTTTATATTTTTTTATATATATTTTTAAACTTTTTAACTAATGTCTCTGACTCGTCAAAGAGTTTGAAAACGTATTTTTTTCGAATCTAACACCTCATTTCTATATCATTAGATAGTTTAAAAAATTATTTTTTAGAATCTAACATCTCATTTCTATTATACCTTCTTTTTTTATAAATTAAAATTATTTTTTATATTTTTTTAAAACTTTATAACTAATATCTCTAACGGGTTAGAGAGTTTGAAAATATATATTTTTAGAATCTAACACCTCATTTCTATATCATTAGATAGTTTAAAAAAATATTTTTTAGAATCTAACATCTCATTTATATTATACCTCATTATTTTTTAAACTAAAATTATTTTTTATATTTTTTAATATATATTTTAAACTTTTTAACTAATGTCTTTAACTGGTTAGAGAGTTTAAAAATGTATTTTTTTAGAATCTAACATCTCATTTCTATATCATTAGAGAGTTTGAAAATGTATTTTTTAGAATCCAACATCTCATTTCTATCATACCACCTTTTTTTATAAATTAAAATTATTATTTTTATATATTTTTAAAAATTTTTTAACTAATGTCTCTAACTGGTTAGAGAGTTTGAAAATTTATTTTTTTAGAATCTAACACATCATTTCTATATCATTAGAGAGTTTGAAAATGTATTTTTTAAAATCTAACATCTCATTTTTATTATACCTCCTTTTTTTTATAAACTAAAATTATTTTTTATATATTTTAAAAAAAATTAACTAATGTCTCTAACTGGTTAAAGAGTTTGAAAATATTTTTTTTTGAAATCTAACACCTCATTTCTATTATACCTATTTTTTATATAAATTAAAAATTTTAAATAATTTTTTAAATAATTTTTTAAATAATTTTTAAATAATTTTTTAAATAATTTTTTAAATAAATTTTTTAAAATTTTAACCAAACTCTCTAACTAATTGGATACTTTGGTAAGGAGTAAAATATGTATTTATTCCACTCAATTCCTATTTTGGTAAATCCCCAATGTTAGATTCGGATTTGGGAATTTCTCATTCCCATAATCCGGATATGGGAAATTGCTCAATAATGTTTAATAGAATTAGGTTAGGTGGTTACGGGTAATATCACCAATATATTGGTAATATCATATTATAACACTTGGTACGCGTAAATAATTTTACTAATTATTTATATTATTATATTTGGTACAGTAATAAAATTATTTAAAAAATAATATTTTTTTATTAAAATATCTTCCAAATAAAATTACGTAACTATAACCCTACGGTATTTGATACCCAATCTTATCAACAATAATTGGCAACACCCCGCGATCAACGACCACTGATACCCCATCGCCGATGATTGATAACACCCCATCGTCGATGATATCCAATCTGATTTGTCAATTAATATACTTATGGATATAAAAAAGTAAGAAAAAAATTAAAAAGATAAGATGAGATTACTATAGAAAAAAAAACTAAGGCAGATGAGACGAGAGGTATTTTTGTTAAAAAAAAAAAAAATTCTCACTAGGGTGATAACCTACTTAGAGTGTTAGACATTTTTCAGGTAAATTATCTATGTTGCTAGCTAGTTTGATGGTAATATAGATTACCAACATAATGTGATTTGTTAGTAATTTAATTAGTCCAACCAAATAGATTAATGTAGTGAGCCCTGATAATTTAAAATAAAATTTTCGATAACCTGAATAAATTATTTTGTACCAAATGCCTCCTAACTTCAAGGATTAATTTTTAAACAATTTTGTACGTCTCTTTTCTATACATACATATATAAAATTAATTATTTTAATTAAAAGGGATATATAATAAGTAAATTTCCCTATTTTTAATAAAAGCAGCCAACACATCAACACCTTTTTTATGTGCATATATTATGTTAATAGAATCAATCCTCCACATGGGTGTATATGCACCAATCTTTTTATGGGTTTATTCCACCTACTTACCACATTGTCACCATGCATGGATGCATGCAACATATATATTTTGTATTAATCAATTCATCATTTTATATACTGAGCTGCTCACTTGTACAGATGATGAATGGAAGGAAGTGGAGTGGGATGGATCACACTACATAATTGTTTTAATTAATTAATTAATTAATTAATTATTAGGGAGAAGGATGAGATGATATCATGCAAATGTAGGAGAGATAGGATAAATTATAATGTTTCCATGTGGATTCCATCTAGTTTTCAATTCACTTGTATTTATTCTCATACTTCTATTCCTTCCAAGATTATTTGCAATTAATTATATTAGTTAATCAAAGAGTTAGGCAGCATGTCAACCAATCTCATGATTGCATGTATATATGTATATGTTTATTAATTTAGTGATATATAAATATATCATGCTATATATATATATATATATACAGTGATGAAGACAAGATGTAATTGTCTCTTGTTGCATCAAAACAAGCTGGCTTTGATCATGGCATATATACTTACCACCTTCCTCTTAATAATTAGCTCATGTCCTTGGTGGGGCCAATAATTCAACATTAATGGAGGAATTGAGGATCTCCTTCCTACCACACTCATGGAGAAAGAAGACAAGCATGTGGATGGAGAAGGGAAGGCAAATTAAATTGCTAACCTAATCAATTCATTCATTCTCACAATTAATTGGACCTAATGATCAACTAATTTAAGTTGGAGGTAATTTGGTTAATTTTCATAAGCTTAGGGTTTGCTTAATTATAAGATCTTGTGCCTCATAAAGCCATTAGTGAATAATATACAATGATTTCATAGGTCAATTTACTAGGCTAATTTGACCTTCATTTTTTTTTTTAAAAAAGATATCAATTGGATTTTTTTAAATTTTGATTATTTTTCTTCTCCTTTAAAATACTAACAACATAAAGATTTTATAATTTCTAAGCGCTAGTAGTTGTCGAATCAATTCATTTTATCGGTCTCCACCGCCTTATCGTTTAAAATTCTTTTATTTTACTTTTGATTCAATTGGTAGTATTTGTGAACAAACATAAATATTACTTATTTCTACATCTAACCTACTAAGTATATGTCACACGTAATCGAGAAACACATTATTATAAGTAGTGTAGGAAGAAGGATAATTACCTGAATATATTTTGAATTATGCATTTTTTTTCCAATTGTGATCAATTTCAAAGCATCTACAAATTTCATCACAAATTTTGACATTTGTCTCAATTACATCTTCTCGTCAACTCTCCGTCAGCAGCCCTGTTAAGATGATGACATGACGTTCCCTCATGAAATAAAATATAATTTTAAATAAAGAATAAAAAATAATATTATTTTTATCCACTCTCTTCGACCGTGGATGCCCTAGATCCCTCAAGCTCTACATACTTCACCTCCTCGAGCTCACCGAGCGCTCCTCCCTTTCCTCAATCCTCTCAAATCGAAACTTTGTTACAAACTTTGAAGACCATATTGATACGTAGTTCGGGGATCAAATTAACAAAATTTGCAAATATCTTGGACCAATTCACCCATAATTAATTTGATGAGATAATATTAATTGCGGAGTTTTTATTCCTTCAATATTGTCCCATCATCTACCTAGTCGATCTTAATGGCACTTGTATTTTAATTAAACAAAAGACAACAAATAATAGAGTTCCTTCCAAGAACGCATCTTTGACTTTTGAGAGACATTATTCTTGACCATTCCATTTGTCTTTTATGATTTTATCCCATCTAACATTTAATCCACGCATGCAATCCTAAATTGTGAGAACGATATATAACAAAATGAGCAACACATCCGCATCAAAAATCAATTTCAACAATGCTATCTATAGCTAATTAACTTCTCAATCGTCCAAAAGAAAACCCTTAAAGTCAACATAGAATTTGTTTTCACCTAAATTATTTCTATTTAAATTTGTGACAATTTTTTTTAATGAATTATAAAATTTGTGATTGGTAATTTGATTGAATTAATTATTAGGATCAATAAAATTTAAAAATACGAGCCAACGGTACGTAGCACAGTTGATGACAATATATTGTATGTTGCCTAAAAATTTAGAATTCGAATTTCAGTAGGATCATCTATTATAATTTTTTTACGTTTGTTAAAAAAATAACAATAAAATTAAAATTAAAAAATATGTTCTTGTACAGTATACACGTGGTGGTCCTTGAGATTGACAATTTGTATGGCCCCCTCATGACATGTCACACTGTAAAGTAAATGAGAGATATCATACTTTCCATCTGAGGATACTTCCTAGAAGTTTGCCTCAAACAATCAATCATACATGTGAATCAATCAATTAGAGAAAGATAATAATAATGATAATAAAATTAAAGAGGGCAAATAATTAAAAAGAACCACAATCTTCTTTTTCTTACTCTCCTTAAAGCTGTTGTTGGATTAGGCAGAGTGCTCAAAAGTTTTTATTATATTATGCCCATATAATGTACAAAAAAGTTGAAACATGAAAAGGTTCCTTTAGCTTTAAAATGCACAATATCTCAAGAAGGGGCCATCATTGCATGTCATATTCAACTCAAAGGTTGGTGCAAGTGATGATAAATTTTGGTGCAAAAAGTTGGAGGGGGGAATTTGCTTTATGCATACACCAACACGTGTGAATCACTACATATTCATTTTGGTTAATTTGTTTGGATGTTAATTAATTCACCTAAAGTACTAAGATAATTGTATATATGGTTGATGAAGTTAATTAATTATTGTGCTTAATCGGAACCTTTCATCACAACTTATCGCCCCATCAAACTCGATAAACCTAGCTTTGATCACACCTTCACTTGTTACACCATGGTCGAGTCAATCCAAGTCTAGAGTTTTCAACTTGAGCTAAATGAATTATATAGGTTAGATATAATATAAAATATTTTAATAACAATAACAAAAGTGTTATTTTAAAGATTGTTGATGCATCACCTTAATAATATTTTATAATTAATTATCATATACATGCTAGTTGTATTACATTTTATGAGAAATTTGTTTTACCAAGGAAAAGTTTAAATTTTAGCATAAAGACACTCATATAATTTGGTACTTCATGGGAAGATCAATTTTGCCACCTTTGGATTTGTGGACTGAGTTTCAACAGTAGTGGTGGGTTGAGCGCATTGCTCTTGGTGGAGATGACATCACTTGGGACGTACGTGTTTAAGAATGTCTTCAATGATAATCGGTATTAACCTAATACCTATAAATGAAAGAAGCAGCACGAGTTCTAACACACTACAAGATAATCGACCCATAGAGATACACAATTAAAGATAAATTATATTTTTATTTTTAAATCTTCATATTTAGATATTAACAATCGGACTTGACACAACACAAATAGTAAACGGGCCGGCCCGGCCTGGCCCAGCCCGTTAGCACGATAGCGAAAATTCACAATCAGATCCAAATCGGGCTAATTCGAGCCCGATAGTCGATATTCCAATAATGAATACAAAATCTTATCGTGCTACCGGACTGCATGTCCCTACATCGTCAGCCTGATCCAATATTTGTTCGGACCTTATTGGGCTGGCCCGATAACGACCCGAGCACGATAAGAACCAACACAAGCTCGATTTTATCGTGATGGGCCGGGCCGAAAATTGCCAGGTCTAATGTGTAGGAGGGTTATTGTGTGTTGGGAAGGAGAAGTGGTTAGTGTTGGGGGACCGCGACCATTGCCCAATAGCACAATGCTAAGTCACACAATTTTTGTGTGCTTGTCGACTAGAAATGTTGCACTGGGTCGCGTAGTCGCACTCGATTGAGGTGAGGTTGCCAGTCAGTGGTACTATATTGGGTTACATAGTCATGCTCGACAAGGTGCGAGCACTCTAATCGTGGGCGTGTGAGCACCGCTATTAGTAGTGGCTGTTGGTGCACAAGCACTACCATGGGCTTGGATGGTAGCGGCTTGTGAGGAAGGAGGCAACACTAGGTGTGCACGAAGGTGAATAAAGGAAAGAAAAGAGAAGATAAAGGAAAAAAGGAAAGGAAATAAAGAGAAGAAAGATGAGAAAGGAAAGAAGAAGAAAGAAAGAAGATGGAGAAATGAAAAAAAATGGAAAAAGAAAAGAAAAGAGATTTTAGTATTTAAACGATATTAAATTATTTATCCAGGTGCGCTGATTATTCACTTATTTATTATTTGGAGTTTTAATCCGGATGGAGCCATTTGTAAATTTTATGATTTTGGAGTTGTTATCTTTTCCTTTATTCTTTGAAATATAAACATATCAATATTGATTACGATTGCATGTATCGTAATGTGTGATCGACATTACAGTTGTGTTAATTTCTATTACGTTAAAAAATATGATTTTGATATGAGTTGTGAATGCATGTGTTATAGAATGATGCGAGAATGAGTTATGATTGCATGTGTCATAATTAATTAAAAATGCATGTGCTATATGTAGAAATTGATGAATTTGTTGCACGTAGATTGTTAGTGCTTCATACTTTTTAAGTTGTTTATAATAAACATGTGTTATTACTTGATTAAGTATTAATATGACATGGTGTCACTATGAACATAATACATGAATTACATAGATAGAGTTCTAATATACAAACAACCTTTAACCTTTGGGCTAATAGCAGGAACACGTTACAATCCATTGGATCTTAGGGAGTTCTGAAGTAGGATACTAATTAATTAATAACACATGTGTGCAGTACCTATCGGCTATCTTTGATAGTCGTTCTATTTGATTGAACGAGTAAAAAGAATCACTCTCGATTGTTCAAGAGTGCAGGGTAAAGCCCTAAGAGCCATTGACCAAACTCTGCTCTTGATTGGTATGAAGTGTTATATACTTCATGATGTAGAGTTATTATAACTTGGTATTATTCTTTGATGCATTGAGTGGATCGCATTATAGTGATAGTATTTATGGATTAGTTTTTAGTATTTGGCGTGCATCAATCATGAGTAGTCGACATCCATTTCATTTTGTGCTATTATGTTAGTGTTTATAATATTTGTATAAATCCTACTCAGCCTTTCGCTGGATTTCTTTGTGTTTCTTAAGGTTGTAATTATGAGTTAGTAGTTGAGGATGACTAATTATAGCAAAGGATGCACATTTTGATGTCATTTTCTTTTTAGTTCGAGTTTCATATGTCTTTTTTGATGTTTCATGTGAATATTGACTAATATTATTTACACATGGATATTTGCTTCTTATTACCTAATTGTTTTATAGGCTATTTGGTTGCCCGCAAATAAGCTTTCAACATTTATATTTGTAGCAATTGATCAATTAAGTTATTAGCTTAGTTGCAACTAAGTTAATTGCAACATTAGACTTTTATATGTTGCAATTGCTGATTGATAATTGAATTGCAGCTCAATAAGCTTGCAAGTCCTATTCGTAGCCTGCAAATGATAGAGTTTTTTTTTTTCTCTTGCTCAGGACAATCTCCCTCTCTGCTCAATACTCTCGCGACAACCTCCTCCCGCTTGCGACAATCTCCTTCTTTCTCTTGCTCGCAAAAGCCTATTTCAATATTATGATATTAGTATATCGATCTTAATGTTGTTAGTCTGAATTCATATAGTTTATTTTTTTAAAAAATAAAATAAAATAATGCTAAAGTATTCAATTTTATAAAATAGAAAACATTTTAATAACTTTAGATATTAAGTAATATTTTGAATATTATATTAAAATTACATTTAACTATTCAGTATTATAGAATATAAAATATCTTATTATATTAAGTTATTAGGATAATATTTTTATATTACATAAAAACAAAAATATTCACTATAATAAATACTTAAATTAATTAAATTTCACATGTTTAGTATATTACATATCTATAAACTAATTGAAATTGTTTTATATATTTTATATTGTTAAAATTATGTTGACAAGTATATCATATAACTTCTTGTCTCTCATAAATGATTTTCTTTATAGATGAATTAATTTTTTTCTAAATTTTCACTGATTTTCTATATTAGTAAAAAAAGTGTATCATAATTTTTTTAAAAATATGCTAGCAAGTAAATTTTTGATGGCGCCAATTGTGGGTAGCACAGTTGGTGGCAACATGTTGAATGTTGTCTAGAGATCTAGAATTCGAAGCACAGTGGGTAGCACTTATCGTGACTTTCTATCTTTATTTTTTTTTTAAATAAATTTTTGATGACATAAGCAATTGTCATTAAATGCCAATTAGACTCCTTTTTTTTTTCCAAAGATGAATAACTTCATTTCAAGTTTTAATAAAGGCACTTTGATTCGGCGAGATAATATGCTTCATTAGCGACAGCATGTGATACATTAGAACCTTCAAAATTATCTTATACAGGCAATTACATAAACTTATGGGTCTCACATGCGACATATCTCGGATCCTTCTTCCTTTAGGAATAAGAGCCAGTGAGGTATGATTGATCTCATGAAGAATACGACGACTTTTGAAAAAAATCTGATACGACAGCAAAGATATCCTTACCAACGATATGCCAATATATAGTGTTGGTAGAATATGTTGTTGAAGCCATCTTCCCCCGGAGAGCTATCTCCCATAATTGAAAATGCAGCCCTCTTCACTTCCTCCTCAGTTACATAACGCAACAACCATTTGTTCATCCTCGCCGATATCTTTTAGGGGATATTTTGCATATCTTGGCCAACATTTGAAGTAAACGTGGAAGTGAAGAGATGTTTATAAAAAGTCGCTGCAACCTCAGCCACCTTCTGGGGACCCTCCTGCCAACACCCGTTAGTATCTCGAATATGTGGGAACTTACGCTGGCATGGAAGAATGCTATGTTGCGATCACTCTCATGCAGCCATTGGATCCTAACTTTTTTGCTTCCAAAAAGTCTCTTCCTTTTTAATTTCCATCGCCAGCAGTCGTTCTAGATTTCTGATCTCCCCAAACTGATTTGGTGAAGGACTATTTGTAGTGGAAATAATTTGTTGTTTGAGCTTATTGATTTCCATCTGCGAGTTATCATGGTTATGTTTTTTCCATTGCGAGATGGCTTTCCGAACCAGCTTCAGTTTTGACACAACTTGAAACTGCTTTGTGCCAATGACATGGGTATTTCGTGAAGCTTCCACTAGATGGGTAAAATCCTCATTCTTAGTCCAGCGTTTATCGAACTTAAAGGCCTTGTTTGGTCTTAGTGCAGGAATTGTTTCCAAGAGAAGAGGTCTATGATCACTTCCCAGAACATTGAGGTGAGTTACTTGGCAGTTCGGATACATCTTAAACCATGCTTCATTCGCAAGAAATTGGTCCAAAACTTGTTCAATAAGCTAAGCTGAGCATCTTCTATTACTCCGTGCAAAAGGATGGCCAACAATTGGGAATTCCAGAAGTCTGCAAGAGGAGATAATGTGGGAAAGATTAGAGCCAATAGGTGAGCTGAATTTTACTCCTCCTTGCTTCTCCTCATCTCGGAGGATTTTGTTGAAATCGTCTGCAATCACCAAAGCCATATGATGGTGCATTAAGGATGAAGATAGTTTAGTAACTTATTTGGTTCGAATGGTACGATTATAGTGGAGGTGCACTCTAGTAAAAAGCCATTCTCTATTCAAAGTAGGGTTGATCATCTTTGCCTGAATAGAAAATGAATTTGAACCTATTATAATAACTTGAATAGAGTCTCTCCATGCCAGAATGAGTCCGCCAGCTCTACCCACTGGTTCTACACTGAAGAAATCTGAGAAGCCACATTTTTTAGTAAATTGAAGAACTTGGACCCTTTGTTTTTTTACTTCTGAAATGAATAGGTCGTCCGGGGAACTTTTAGAGCAAAGCGCTCTCAGGTGATGGGCTGTCAGGGAGTTATACCCCAACCCCTGATAGTTCTACATCAGTGTCTTCATTGGGAGGATTGTGAAAAAAATAGTGTCATTGAGCCAATCATATGTTGATGTGTAGAGAACTATTTTTGATTAATGAATAATATGAGACAATTTTTCATCATATGCTGCATCTATATTTTGTATATTAGATTGTGATGAATCCCATAAACCTGAACAATTGATTTCAAGGCCATGATGAGACCATGCCAGTGAGACTTGGAATTTAGATGTCCCTGCTCTAAATGTTCCCAGCCGTAGGATCACCAATTAGGGGATTGATGATTTCAGATAGACTGGGGTGCTTATACGATAAGGGATAACTGATCTCATAATTACCTATGAGCCGTCATTAATGTACAAGTGCAGGTGCTCATTGAGCAATGAGTTCACTGAAGAACCTGCACGAGGAACATAGATAGAATTGAATCCTTATATGAGGGTCAATAGGATATTCCTCGGGTGATAGTATATGCAAGCAATCCTTGGACCTGGGTTGTCATGGTTACCTAGTGTCACACCCCAACTGAGGGTAGTGTGATCGGTCAGGGCCTACATCCTACCCTGTAGCCTACTGTCTACAATGACATAAGAAACCAGAACATGTTGACAAAAGAAATCTCAACACAAACTTTATTAAAAAATTTCAAAGTTCACAATTTTATGTTTTCAAACCAAAGAAGAAAACCAGCATCAGAACAACTGAACGTCTCAAGAATCAAAGTTTTACAAACTTTTTCTAAAATTAACTGTCAGTGCAGAAAATAAAACAACTACTAGAAACATTGGACTATGACTCATGGACGCCGCTACGAGATATAGCACCACCTCCCGCCCACCAGCTGCACCAGGTCGACATGTCACAATCACTACTCATGCTCTGCAAAAATAAAGAAACAAACTGTGAGTCCACTTGGGACTCAGTGAGCGGTTCTAGCGAACCTCCACATGATCCTCAGTTATTCATGCATGATATATAAGGCAACATAATGTATATTCAGGGGGGTAAGCTACTTTTAATGTGACTACTACCACCATCGGTTATTCTGTATAAATCGAATATGTGAAAATCTGCCATCTCGGCCAATCAAGCCTTCGGCATCCGGCCCTTGGGCCTACTTATGGTAATAAACATCCCGGCTACAATCGGCCCTACCATACAAGGTAGAATCATACTGGCCGTTGACCACGTCATATCAAGATGTAAACAAGCAATCCCGGGCCATCGACTAGGATAGCTTGTCTCCGGACACCGTCTGGGGTAAGGATAGCTAGTCCCACCCAACTGGGGTCTGGCACCTAGCGGGCCCGCTGGCGCACCTCAAGACCCAAACACTGGCTGAGCTAAGCATTGGTCATTTTCGACCTCTACGCTCCTCGGCAGACCATCTCAAACACATCACACAATCAATGTCCGAGGGTTTCCTTATATACCTTTCGGGCCATTGCCCGCATCTGGCCATAATCCGAGCTACATGGTCAACAAATTAATGATGCCCTTCAAAATGTGTACGCCTAAGAGTTCTAGGTTTCCAAAATATTTACTAGAAGTCCTAGAAGTTATATCATCTCCTAGCTAAGTTTCCATATATGTTGAGCATCTCACAACGTCCCACATGTTATCTAACATTACACACTACCTTGGGTGAGGAATTCCATGTACCGACCTTGGAATTCCGCCCATGAACATTTTAGGACAGCATGTGTAATCTAAAGAAAAGTAAGCATACTTTACAACATCTACTATATATAGCCACAATATTCATACATAACAACTATACACTACCTTTAGAATTAAGCTCAATAAGAAACAATTTATCTAGCATGGCAATGTAGCAATAAAGTCAATAATGCATGAGATACTAAGCATGGTAAACTAATACATCATTTCAAAATTTAAGGATTGAATGAGCTAAGGATGGTCATTAAACTAGCATTCCTACAATCTCATAAATCAATAAATTTACTTACTGTGGTTGGTGTTCTTCCTAAGTATCATCATGCCTCTATAGTTTTAACATTCTAACCATAGAAGTTTCCATCTAAAGCTCACCGTTTCCCTCCCCCTAGGCTTGACCGAGCCTTGAGCAAGGTGAACCTTGCTCGACCATGCCTCTTAGGGTAGAAAAGGGAAAGAAGAATTTTGCTACGACCCTAACTCTTCGTCTCTGATATATCTTAAATTTATATGGACTGATTTACCCCTTCCACTACCCCTGGCCGAACCCTTCTTATGAGGTTTAGGATTCATTCGGCCACACCTAGGGGTTCTAGGGAAGACAAACTGTTTAACACATGAAATCGACGACGGAGAATGCTCTAATGATAGATTTATGATCATCTAAGGGCTCTACTTTCGTCAAGGGGATTGGAGAAAATTTTGACATGACCTATCCCCTTTCCCCATGATCTGGCAGCCCTAGATTGGAGAAAACGACGAGAAAACAAAATGATCCGGCAAGTATTGATACAAGAATCATGTATATACAACTACAGAAACTCAATTCGTTAGAAAATTGCGAGAAAACACGATCCTATCACCACTAAGGGTTTGGCTACCCGCCTCCTCCATTTCTTCAAATCCAAACACTCACCTTGATCGAGGAGGATGAAAGATCGGATGACGACAACTTGAATCTGGCGACGGCGCGAAATCCCGGATCGACCAAAATCCCCCTCCTCCTTGCTTTTTCTCCCCTCTCTCCTAAGCGCTGCCTTGTGTGACTCAAAGATGAGTCGCACGACACATGGATGAGGGGTTTTAATCCCTCATCAAACCTTCCTTAATGGCCCAAGACTCTTAATCATGACTCGACTAAACCTGAGCTCGACTTGGGTTCCGACTCTTCCTGCAACACTAGTCGACTTAAACTCGATTAAAGTATAAATGCATAAAAGGAAAGAGTCATTTGCCCAATTTAATTGCATACATCGTTAGTCGAGTCATACCTTTTCACTCGAGGCAATCCTGAGGCTCGACTTGACTATCCTCGGGTCCGGTGCGCTGCACCAAAAAAGATTTTTATAATAGAAATTTTTTTCTCTTGTCTTACAACCTTCCCCTCTTAAGGGAAATTCGTCCTCGAATTTTCTTGAATAACAAGGATTTACCGGCTCTCCAAACAAGGAAGGGTAACGCTCTTTCATGTCCTGCTCTACCTCCCAAGTGGCCTCTTGCCCGTAATGGTGCTCCCATCTGACCTTTACCAGGGGAATTTCTTTGGATCTTAGATTTCTGATTTGGCGGTCAAGGATCTCTACCGGCCTTTCCTCGAACCAAATGGTCGAATCTACCTCAATAGAAGAGGGCCCGATCACATGCGAATCATCTTTTACATATTTCCGCAACATGGATACATGGAAGACCGGGTGTACTCTGCTCAGGCTAGGAGGTAATGCCAGCTCATAGGCTACCTCGCCCCTCCGCTTGAGAATGGGAAAAGACCCAATGTACCTAGGGCTCAGCTTTCCTTTCTTCCCAAATCGGACCACCCCTTTCATAGGAGAGATCTTCAGAAAAACTAAATCACCCTCGGCGAATTCCAATTGCCTGGCCTTCTTGTCGGCATATATTTTCTGTTGACTCTGGGCCGCCAACAATCTTTCTTTTATGGCCTTCACTTTCTCTACCGCTTCCTCAACCAGATCAGGGCCCACCATGAGTGATTCCTCGGCCTCAAACCAGCCCACCGGAGACCTACACCGCCGCCCATACAAGGCATCAAAAGGAACCATGCCAATGCTAATGTGATAGCTATTGTTGTAAGCGAACTCTATCAGCGGTAGGTTCCTTTTCTAGCCGTCGGCCATATCTAGGGCTCATGCTCTCAGCATGTCCTCCAAAGTTTGGATGGTTCTCCCTGACTGCCCGTCAGTCTGCGGATGGAACGCTGTGCTGAAATGCACCTAGGTACCCAAGGCTTCCTGGAAGGACTGCCAAAATCGGACTGTGAACCAGGTACCGTGGTCGGATATAATCACCACTGAGGTACCATGGTATGCCACAATCCTATCCAAGAATAGTTGGGCGTACTATTCCGTAGAGAATGTAGTCTTCACTGGTATGAAGTGTGCGATTTTGGTTAATCGGTCCACTACCACCCAAATGGAATCAAAACCGCCTTTTGACTTAGGCAACCAAGTCACTAGATCCATGGTGATTTTCTCCCACTTCCACTCGGACACCTCGAGGTTTTGCAGTCGTCTAGCAGGCTTAAGGTGTTCGGCCTTCACCTGTTGACATACCAAACATTTGGAGATAAACTCTGCTACCTCTCTTTTCATACCCTTCCACCAGTAATGCTGCCTTAAATTTCGGTACATCTTGGTGGCCCCCGGATGCATCGTATAGGTGGAACGATGACCCAGTACCAGGACTTGCCTGCGCACTTCAGCCATATCTGGTACTACGATCCGGTCTTTGAACCTCAGTACACCCTATGAGTCCAACCTGAAACTGTTCTCTGCATCGCCTCTTTGCACTAGATCCTTGGTCAACGCACAAAAGGCATCCTCCCCCTGCGCTGCACGCAGCATGTCCACCAGCGTGGACTGTACCCGTAGGTGTGCCACCAGGGCACCTGAAGCTGACACTGATAAGGTTGTACCCCCATCTAGGCACAACGCCAACTCTCGAGCTAGAGGCCTCCTCTTAACTTCCAAATGAGCCAAACTGCCCATGGACTTTCTGCTCAGAGCATCTGCTACCATATTTGCTTTTCCCGGATGATACATAATGGTGCAATCATAATCCTTTAGGAGTTGTAGCCACCTCCACTGCTTGAGGTTCAGCTCCTTTTGGGTAAGCAAATACTGGAGGCTCTTGTGATCCGTGTAGATCTCGCAAGTCTCCCCATACAAGTAGTGCCGCTAGAGCTTCAGTGCAAAGACCACTGTCGCTAGTTCTAGGTCGTTCGTCAGATAGTTCTTCTCATGAACTTTCAGCTGGCGGGATGTATAAGCTATGACTCTGCCAAACTGCATCAGGACACAGCCCAGGCCAACTCGAGAGGCATCACAGAAGACTACAAACTCTCCTAAGCTGGAAGGTACAGCCAACACGGGTGCAGATGTCAAACATGTCTTGAGCTTCTGAAAGCTCGCCTCACATTTGTCATCCCAAAAGAACCTAACCTTTTTCTGGGTCAGCCGAGTCAAATGGGCTGCAATTCTGGAGAAGTTCTCCACAAACTTCCGATAGTACTCGGCCAAACCAAGAAAATTGCGGATCTCAGTCACGTTGGTCGGTCGTTTCCAGTTCTGCACCACTTCTATCTTGGCTGGATCTACCCTTATCCCTTCCTTGGACACTACATGGCCCAAGAATCCTACACTTTCCAACCAAAATTCACACTTGAAAATTTTTGCAAATAAGCGGTGCTCTCTGAGGGTTTCCAAGACCATTCTCAGGTGCTTATAGTGCTCTTCCTCACGCTTGGAGTAAATCAGAATGCCGTCAATGAAGACGATCACAAAGTTGTCCATGTACTCCTTAAATACCTTGTTCATTAGGTCCATGAAGGTAGCAGGTGCATTGGTTAGACAAAAGGACATCACTAGGAACTCATAGTGACCGTAGCGAGTCTAAAGGTCGTCTTAGGCACATCGCAGTCCCAAATTCTCAGCTGATGGTACTCGGACCTTAGATCTATCTTTGAAAACCATTGTGCCCCTTGCAGCTGGTCAAACAAATCGTCTATCCTCGGCAGTGGGTAGCGATTCTTGACGGTCACCTTGTTCAACTGCCTATAGTCGATGCACATGCGCATCGACCCATCCTTCTTCTTCACGAAGAGAACCGGGGCACCCCAGGGTGACACGCTCGGCCGGATGAAACCCAGGTCTAGCATTTCCTGCAATTGCACCTTTAACTCCCTGAGTTCGGCCGGTGCCATCCTATAAGGTGGAATGGAAATTGGTTTCACCCCATACTGCAGGTCAATGTAAAAATCAACTTCACTTCTGGGCGGCAATCCCGGTAATTCCTCGGGAAACACATCAGGGAATTCACAGATCACTGGGGTTCCGCTGACATTCCTTGCCTCGCCCCTTTCCTCCTCAGCCACAGATACGAAGGCCAAGAAGGATTGACAGCCGCCCCGAAGTAGCTTACAAACCTTTAGGGCTGAGATGACCCCTATCGGCTTGCTACCTCCCTCCCCTTGGAAGGTGAACTACGACAGCTCAGGCTTATTAAACATCACTGTTTTAGCTCTACAATCCAACATCGCAAAGTGCTCTGCCAACCAGTCCATGCCAAGGATGACATCAAGCTCAAGAGTGGGTAGGAGTGCCAAATTTGCACTCAGCACATGGTCGCAGATGAGCACTTCACAGCCTTGGTATATTGAATTTGCTAGGATTGCATCGCCCGTAGGCATTGATACTATCAATGGCCCGTTGAGCATGGAGGGTGACATTGGCAATTTCACAGCAAATATGGCAGACACAAACGAGTGCGTGGCACCCGGATCGAATAAAACATATGCAGCAGATGAACATACTAAAATAGTACCTGCCACCACTACTTTGGACGCCTCTGCCCCATCACGGTTCATAGCATATAACCGCGCAGGTGGGCTCTCTGAATGATTGATCTACGGCCCCTTATTCTGTGTATGTCCCCTTTGAACTACTGACCCCATGGACATAGGTGCCTTTCCCCTAGACTGCTCAGGCTTCTGCCCAGTTCCCTCAGGACAGTCCTTCTTAACGTATCCGACTCGGTCGCACTTGAAGCAAGCGTTCGTGCGGCTAAGGTAGGATCCCCAGTGCCTCTGACTGCAACTGCCACACTGCGGTGCCTCAGATCTCTGAGAACCACCTCCTGACACTGTCGGCCTCACCAATCTGATCCCTGGGCCCCAACGGCCCCGATTGCCATTCTGCCCTCGGCTTTGCTGATGGTCTGCCGCGGTGATTGCCCGCTCAGAGTGCCAAGGTCGACCGCCAGAACCCTACGATCGAAACTTCTTCTTAGCTAGCCCATCATTACTCTTAAATGGCACCAAGGCTTCTTTCCGCAGGGCTTCATCCACTACCTGAGCCAGAGTAGAATCCTCAGTTAAGTGGATAAGCCTGCCAATCTGTGGCCTCAGACCTGCCACAAACCTCTTGACCCTGGCGGTCTCAAACGCCACTAGGGTTGGATGGTACTTTGAGAGACGGTTGCACTCCATCTCATATTCTAATACTGACATGCCTCCAGACTAGCGCAGCATCTTGAAATCACGGGCGCGCTGGTCGCGAATATTCATGGGTAGGTACTGCTCTTCTATAGCCGCCCTGAATTCCTCCCGCGTGGGAGGTGGTGCGCCAGCTGTCCTACGAGCCCTCCAAGTGTGCAGTCAGACCTTTGCCAGTTCACTCATCTGAAGACCGACCATACGAGTAGCTGCCTCTAACGAACACCCCAGCTCCATGCATAACTCGTAGCAATCCCCCAAGAATTCAGTCACTTCCACCTGACGATCTATTCTGGTGAACTCCGATGGATTCAGTGTGCTGAAATTGGCATAGGTTAGGGCCCCTGGAGACCTGACTACGGGTGTTGTCGCCTCTACCACTTCTGGTACCACTGAAACTATGGGCACTGGCTGTGGCGGAGGCTGCTGCTGCTGCATCTACTGCCTCAGTTCCTGCTCCCTAAGGAGCTCCTCACTTAACTGATTCACCTGAGCCTGCAGTTGAGCAACCACTGACTCTTGCCCCTAACCCTCAGATGGCTCCCTATCTCTGCCCTGGGCACAGCCTCGGCCTCGGCCTCGCCCCCGGCATCGACGTTCAGTCGAGTTACTGCCACTGTCACTCAAAGTAGCTTTTGGAGCCTCCATTACACTATCATAGAAAGAAAAAGAGGTTGTCTGTCACATAATAAATTCTTAAATAAAACTCTTTAAACTTACTAACCGCGTGATGCGCTGAGTGCAGGAGTGGTCGCCCAATCTCGCCCAAGCTAGCATATGTCTCATACGGTACCCAACACTGAGTCATAGACAAGACCTAACCTAGTGCTCTGATACCAATTTTGTCACACCCCAACTGAGGGTACTGTGACCGGCCAGGGCCTACATCCTACCCTGTAACCTACTGTCTACACTGATATAAGAAACCAAAACATGTCGACAAAAGAAATCTCAACACAAACTTTATTAAAAGTTTTCAAAGTTCATAATTTTATGTTTTCAAACCAAAGAAGAAAACCAACATCAGCACAACTGAACGTCTCAAGAATTAAAGTTTTACAAACTTTTTCCAAAATACAACTGTCAGTGCAGAAAAGAAAACAACTACTAGAAACACTAGACTATGACTCATGGACGCCGCTACGAGATATGACACCACCTCCCGCCCACCAGCTGCACCATGTCGACAAGTCACAATCACTGCAGCAAGCTCTACAAAAACAAACAAACAAACTGTGAGTCCACTTGGGACTCAGTGAGCGATTCTAGCGAACCTCCCCATAATCCTCAGTTATTCATGCATGACATATAAGGCAACATAATATATATAATTAGGGAGGTAAGCTACTTTTAATGTGACTACTAACCCCATGGGTAATTCTGTACAAATTGAATATGTGAAAATATGTCATCTCGGCCTATCAAGCCTCCGACATCCGGCCCTTGGGCCTACTTATGGTAATAAAAATCCCGGCTACACCCGGCCCTACCATACAAGGTAGAATCATACTGGTCGTCGGCCACATCATGTCAAGATGTAAACAAGCAATCCCAGGCCATCGACTAGGATGGTCTACTAGTATCTGGACACCGTCTGGGGTAAGGATAACTAGTCCCACCCAACTGGGGTCTGGCACCTAGCGGGCCCGCTGGCGCACCTCAAGACCCAAACACTGGCTGAGCTAAGCATTGGTCATTTTCGACCTCTACGCTCCTCGGCAGACCATCTTAAACACATCACACAATTAATGTCCTAGGATTTCCTTATATACCTTTCGGGTCATTACCCGCATCTGGCCCTAACCCGAGCTACAGGGTCAACAAATTAATGATGCCCTTCAAAATGTGTACGCCTAAGAGTTCTAGGTTTCCAAAATATTTACTAGAGGTCCTAGAAGTTATATCATCTTCTAGCTAAGTTTCCATATATGCTGAGCATCTCGCAACGTCCCACATGTAATCTAACATTACACACTACCTTGGGTGAGGAATTCCATGTACCGACCTTGGAATTCCGCCCATGAATATTTTAGGACAGCATGTGTAATCTAAAGAAAAGTAAGCATACTTTACAACATCTATTATATATAGCCACAATATTCATACATAACAACTATACACTACCTTTAGAATTAAGCTCAATAAGAAATAATTTATCTAGCATTGCAAGGTAGCAATGAATTCAATAATGCATGAGATACTAAGTATGATAAATTAATACATCATTTCAAAATTTAAGGATTGAATGAGCTAAGGATGTTCATTAAGCTAGCAATCCTACAATCTCATAAATCAATAAATTTATTTACTATGGTTGGTGTTCTTCCTAACTATCATCATGCCTCTTTAGTTTTAACATTCTAACCATGGAAGTTTCCATTTAAAGCTCACCCTTTCCCTCCCCCTAGGCTTGACCGAGCCTTGAGCAAGGTGAACCTTGCTCGGCCATGCCTCTTAGGGTAGAAAAAGGTAAGAAGAATTTAGCTACGACCCTAACTCTTCGTCTATGATATATCTTAAATTCATGTGGACTGATTTACCCCTTCTCCTACCCCTGGCCGAACCCTTCTCATGAGGTTTAGGGTTCATTCGGCCACACCTAGGCGTTCTAGGGAAGACAAACTATTTAACATGTGAAATCGACGACGGAGAATGCTCTAATGATATATTTATGATCATCTAAGGGCTCTACTTCCGTCAAGGGGATTGGAAATTTTTTTGGCATGACCTATCCCCTTTCCCCATGATTCGGAAACCCTAGATTGGAGAAAACGACGAGAAAACAAAATGATCCAGCAAGTATTGATACAAGAATCATGTATATACAACTACGAAAACTCGAATCGTTGGAAAATCATGAGAAAACACGATCCTATCACCACTAAGGGTTCGGCTACCCTCCTCCCCCATTTTTTCAAATCCAACCACTCACCTTGATTGAGGAGGATGAAATATCGAATGGCGACAACTTGAATTTTTTCGGCGACGGTGCGAAATCCCGGATCAACCAAAATCCCCCTCCTCCTTGCTTCTTCTCGCCTCTCTCCTAGGCGCTGCCTTGTGCGACTCAAAGATGAGTCGCACGGCACATGGATGAGGGGTTTTAATCCCTCATCAAACCTTCCTTAATGGCCCTAGACTCTTAATCATGACTCAACTAAACCTTAGCTCGACTTGGGTTCCGACTCTTCCCGCGACACGAGTCGACTTAAACTAGATTAAAGTATAAATGCATAAAAGGAAAGAGTCACTTGCCCAATTTAATTGCATACATCATTAGTCGAGTCATACCTTTTCACTCGAGGCGATCCTGAGGCTCGACTCGACTATCCCCGGGTCCGGCGCGTTGCACCAAAACATATTTTTACATTAGGAAAAAAATTCCCGGGTCTTACACCTAGTGAGTGACGATCCATTGCTTTTGGTTCTATCCCTACATGGTTCTCAGCGTCATGTGCCGGGTATCACTGGGCATGTGGAAACATTCATGGAGGTACGTGAGCAACCAATATGGAATCAGTTACTCATAGTGAGAGGAGATAGTGTCCTATGTGTCCTTGCAAGTGTTGATTCGAGTATCTCTGGCCATAGTAGACATGAAAGTCAGAAAGATGTTTCTGACGTTTCATTATTGGGATGACATTTTGGCGGGTGGAATACATATGAATCGGTATTAGAGTTTGACACTTCTTCCATACCCTATCAGACTCCGGGACGTTGCAATCGAGTGACTTAGTGGCTTGGTAACTAATCACCGAAGGGTGTTCGATCCCTGTAGATTGAACCTCACACTATCTGGGTAGTCATGGCACATTGCTAGACGTCAATCTTGACTTGTGAGTGGAGTCTCTCTCGACCACACTGAAGGGGTTTAGTGGTGGCTCGTAAGATTCGAATAGAAGTCGTTCTATCGGATCCGACTCTCCATTATGCACAACTCACTACTGGCTTAGTGTGGGGCCCAATGGGTCACACACACAACAGGCTAACCTCGTAATGGACCTTATGAGATAAAGTCTGAATGCGGTACTATATGTCTACTAGCATGGATATGCTGCAACACGATCACGGATCTTATTTACGAATATGATATGAAAGATGTTTTCTACAGGAATGAATACGCGATGAAGGAGTTCATCGATAATCCTAATTTGTAGGGCATCCCTAAATTATAGGGATTAACACATGATAAATCATAATCATTAAGAATTTAATTTATAGAGATAAATTAAAGTTTATATTTAGTTGGATTTAATTAATTTTGAATTAATTATAAATCCATTAAATATAAATTATTATTTTGGAGGCAAACCCCGAAATTTTAAATTTTGGGGATAGGATTTAATAGGGGGGCGGGTCCACCATGGGGGCCACCTACTCCCCTTATTAATAGATGGTCTAACCTCCTTTGAGAGGGGTTAAACAAATTGGTTGGAGATCTTGGAGAGGAGAATGGCTTGGATTCTTGAGAAGCTTCTTGAATAGCAAGACTCTAAAGAGCTCCTCTTGATCTCCATGGGTGGCCAATCATCAAGCTCCTCCTTCCCGGGTTTGTGAAGCCGATTTGGAGGTCTCTTCCTCTTGGGTGTGTCATCTCTTTCATCTTCTTCG
The DNA here is from genome assembly GCA_034359265.1 of Canna indica. Classification (NCBI taxonomy): domain Eukaryota; kingdom Viridiplantae; phylum Streptophyta; class Magnoliopsida; order Zingiberales; family Cannaceae; genus Canna; species Canna indica. The sequence continues at coordinate 18,970,011 of CP136894.1, forward strand.
AGGAGTCCAAGGAGGACAGCGAGGTATTCCTTCATCTTCCTCCTCGTTCCGTGGTTTTCTCATCCTCTCTTCCTTCCTTTTGGTGATCGTTCTTGGTGGAAGAGTTGGCTTCACCTTGGTGAGTTTTGGGGTTGAGTTTCCCTCTCCGTTGAGCCACAACAAATCTTGGTGTTCGCTGTGTTGGTGAAATGGTCACACTAGAGTGGGGGTGAATAGTGTGTTAACTGAATCTATTTGTCTAAATTCAATTTAAACATTTTCTTAAACTACTTAGGAAATTCGCAATTGAACGACTAAATGCGAAAGCAATAATAAAATAATTTAAACACAAACAAGGATATCAATGCTAACATAATTCTTTATAGTGGTTCATCCCCAATGCCTACTCCAGTACCCAATGCTTAGGATTTCCAAACTAGCTTTACTAGATTATATCGTTTCCCTTACAAAGAGGACTTTACACCGGAAAGTCTCCGCTTTCAAACCGAAGGCACTTCCACACCCGGAAGCATCACGTCTTCCTGCCGAGAGCACTCTCTCACCTCAACCTTAGGGACAACTCAACTAATCCTAGTAAATTAAGTTTACAATAGTGGATTTAAGCCTTAACACCAAGGCAACCATCCAACTCAATCAAACCTAGCAACCTAGGTTTACACAAGCTTTAATACAATGAAATAAATACCAAAATACAACAACTAATGGACCAATAAATCAAACAACAAATACTTAGATCCAAAAGAAACTCCCTAGTCCTCTTGATGCCTTAAGATGATGATTCGGTGAAGCTTGAAGGCTAAATCAAGGAGTGGAGATCAAAACTAGGGTTCTTGCAAAGATGGCTCAAAGAAATTTTTTGAAATGATCAAGAATGACTCAATGAAGGTCAAGAAGATGGAGGAAGGCACTCAAAGGCTAGTATATATAAGCCCCAAGAAGAGAGAGCCAAAACTGCTCTTCCTACGGGCTGATTTCTGCCCGTTAGCAACGCCTGATCGCTTGCCGGTTGATCGACCGAGCGATCGAAGGCATTCTGCCTATTCTGGGCATCATTCGGTCGATCGAAATGCCTTGATCGTCTGTCGATCGATCGAACCTGGGCAAACTGCTTGGTTTGGCTGATTTTGGGGTCAATAACTTTAAACATAAATGTTATATAAGGATTACCTCCCATTTGGATTCAATAAAAATATCTAAAAAATCAAAATCCTTAAGAATCAAAATCTAACTTTTGGGGTCTAGTACAAATTTTCCAAAAATAGAAATTTTATAATCACCTGGGTCAAATATGGGTATGCTAAAGGCTTCCAAAGATTCCTTAAAAATACATCGTTATCTAATTTTTACCTAAGGAATAATTATCGGCACTTTTGGTGTCAAGAAAATGTCTAGATTATATAGCCCTCGAAGAAGCTCCCTAGGCTTAGTGAATTTCAGGACATTTTCTAATTTTTTGGGTTTTCATGTTTTGGGGTTTGGATTTGGTTTTTGGGTTCTTATGCATCATCATGAGTATTACAACATAAGCTAGACACCCTAGACCTAAACTTTAACTTCCCGAAGAATTTCGAGCGTCGACGAGCGTCCTTGCCGATTTCTCTGATTTCTTCGATTTTTTCGATCGCGGATGTCATTCGTTAATCGACTTGGAACCTGAAAGTATTTCGCAATGAAACATTAGTCCCATATTTGTTATCATCAAAATCGAGATTAAGACCAAGGTAGAAAACCTTAGGCCAACACGTTGTCCCTTGGTTGCGAGGCGCTTGGTGTGGACCTTCCTTGGAGGGTACGCTTGGACGTCTTGAAACGAGGATAGGAGCAGTCTTACCATCCGCTGTATAAGGTATATCTTCTCATTTTACTCGTAGATTGAATTCCTTAAAGATTGCTAAAGTTGATCGCTGATTTTGGGATGATTTATATTTTTTAAAAATCATTTTTTCTACTGTGCTTCTTCTTCCCATCCCAACAGGTTGGGGCCATTTAGGGCTGGCCACCTCCACCGCAACAAAAAGGGAATTTGGACTCATTGGTTTTTTCTTTTTGGTAGATGAAGCTTCCAAATGTATTCCTTCACGTTTCCTTTTGGGAGAGGAGTATGTTTCCTTTGGGAGAGGTCTCTTTTCCCGAGCAATTATTTTTACACGTCGAAGAAACAAAGGAAGGTTCTCCGTTGTCTCGACCTAGAGATCCTTGTCACTTCGGTTCTCAGTATTCGAACCTGGAAGTTCAAAAGAACTACGAGAATGCATGGTGTTGAGAGAAGGAGATGTAGGCTTGAGACCAGTACTATTGAAGCTCCTTCCAAGAGAAGCGATCTCCTTCTCGACAGAATTTGGACCAACTCTAGTTGTTTTCGCCATTGAGAGGAAAAATAGTAAGTTATGACATTTGTAGGATGGTTCTTCACTGAAAAATCGCCATGTCTCATCGAGGAAACATCCAAATGTTGCCTTGAGCCATGGACCCATCTTCTTATCTTTTACCGACCCCATTGAGTTCATATTTGATAAAAACTTCACAACAATTAGGCTCCCTTACACTAGCATTTATGTCCTACTTTTATTTATGATTAGTTCATCAGTGACATCATGAACTAAAAAGACAAATATTATGGCACTAGAAACATCTAACTGAAATATATTTATGTCCAATTTCTAGGAAAATTTATTTAGTAATATTAATTTTTACCTCAACAAAAAGTAAAAATTGATGGGTGAATATTTTATCATATGTTTTTTTATTTCTTAACTTGATATGATTAGATGGATTACCAAAATACACAGTGTGCTTGCGTCACATTGCACGGACAGATGTTGACCGCATGGATACTTCTGGATGCGAAGTCATCTTGGAAAATGACTTTGTGATCGCATCAAATTAATTGTCCAAACTACGTATGTTTATTCTTTTTATTTATTTGTACAATTGTCTTGGTGCTAAAATTCAAAATGACTTTGGCACCCTTCATAAAATATTACCTAGGTAAATTAGGGTTAATTAATAAATATATCACGACTTTTATCAAAATTCTCAAATCTATCATGATTTTTCATTTGTTTCAAATGCAAGCTTCAAATCTCGATTCGTTTCAATTGTATCACATCTCAGACTTGAGTTAAATTTTTCGTTAAACTGCTGACCTGACATCGATGACGTGTCAATCCAAGTCCAGTCAGCCATTAATTAAATATAAAAAATTAGTAAATTGACGTGTATTAGTAAGTACAATATATATTTTAATTACCTATTAAATTACTGTACTTACTAATACACGTCTTCTTATCTATTTTTTATATATTAAATTAATAACTGACTGGACTTAGGTTGGCACATCATCGATGTCGGGCCAGCAGTTTAACGAAAAATTTAACCCGATTCTGACGGTGTGATATAATTGAAACGAATCGAGAATTGAAATATGCATTTAAAATAAATGAAAAATCGTGATAGATTTGAAAATTTCGATAAAAATCATGATATATTCATTAATTAATCCTATAAATTAATGCTTTCATATATATATATATATGCACGTGGATATAGAACCACAAAACATTGTATATATATTTTGGATTATATTAAAAATATATAAATTTTAGCTAAAGATATTTGAAGAAAATTTTATGCTCGTAATTCTTTTTACCGCGCAATATTAATTATCAAACATGTTCTACGATTTATTATTTATATAGGACAAGTGTTGACTGATGTTTCACTCTCGTGCTCGGATATTCAATTCTGATGTTAACAAACAATGATCTAATAATATTTTTTAGTGTGATACTTCATGTTTCACTCAATGATCAAAACACACAATTGATACAAAACAAAAACTTTCAAACTATTATGGTACTCGATGTAATTGCCCAAGAACATTTCATTTTATTATATATTTTTATTTCATAGACTTATTTATATCATTCGTATGGGTTTTTAGGGTGTATGCACTTAGAAATTGACAAAAAATGATACCCAAAATTGTTATAACATGAAAAAAAGAGGGACTTGGTTGTAAATAATTATTTTGAAGGGGTTTTTTCGCAAAATACCTAATAACCTAACTTAAGCCCTAATCTCCTCCCCAATCTCATTTCAATCGCTACAGCGGTTGAGGAGCGATCAGAGACGTGAGACGTGCCACGACAAGAGCATTTTGAGGCAGGATACCTTCTCCATTTTCTTTCTATTGGTTTCCCGACAACTTCATCGGTAACAAAGGTAATAGGAATTGGGGGAGGAGGGCAGGAGGAGCGCTGCGACTGGCGTTCTCCTTTTTCTTTCTATTGGTTTCTCGACAACTTCATCGGTAACAAAGGTAATAGGAATTGGGGGAGGAGGGCAGGAGGAGCGCTGTGACTGGCGTGGCAGCCACGTCGGTGCCTGCGTCGCTGGGCAACTTGGTGGCTACCACGCTTGGTAGTCGTAGTGTTGTTCGTGTTGTCGAGACGCACAGCAACTGTCGGGCTGCTCGATGGCTGCCAGTCGTGGCCGACATTCCATCGGCATCAAAGGCCACGAGAGGGGGCCGACGGGCCGGTCACCGACGGCCTGGGGGTCGTCCGACACTGACTCGATAGGTGCAAAGGAGACGAGCTCAAGGAAGAGTTGATACATAGGTGTTGTTTTATGTATTTTATAAATTAATTAATAATTAGGAGAGTTGTATCATTAAAAATAGTCTATTTTAGATGAATTATAGTATCATTTATGAAATCGACTTTTTAGACTTGGAACTGAAAGCGAATTGTTTGAGGGGCTTAGAGACAACAATTGAGGTTGAGGTGAATAACAAAGTTTTTGGTTTTTGCGTTTCAAACGCGATGGAGGTGTCGATTTTTTGATATGGGGTCATTTGGTAGGTCTTTTGTAATTATAGTCTTACTTAGCAATTAAAAATTATTAATTTAGTTTGATAAATAGTTAAATAATGTAGAATAATGGTGTATTAGACTAAATAATGATTTAGAGCAAAAATAGTTGTGTTGGGTTGTGGTGTGATTCTTGCTGTAGCTGATGAATATTGAATGGGTAAAATGATGGTTTTACCTCTTGCCTCTACTTGTTTGTTTTGCTTCTGAAATTGGTTGATTTTTTGTTACATTATTTTGTTGGACATGACATGTTAATAATTGTATATGTTTAATTAGTTGTCATTTATTAATACTTATTTGATAATAATATGGTGTATGTTGTAGAATTATCGTTGTGAGGAGTTGCATGTTGCTATCATGATTTATTCTGATTGCATTTGTATCCCATTACTGTTGTGGTTGCATTACTGTTGTGGTTGTCGTATATGTGCATTTTATATGTTAGTATCATTGTCGGTGGTATTTTTATACATGTTGTTATAGTGGTGAGATCTAGTTGATATATTGCATATTTAATCTTTTCTCGAGCGAAAGCCCCTGGACACTTATATTGTTGGACCAAGGTGTATGAGAGGTGATACTGGTGATCACGATAATTTTTACACAATATGCTAGTTGCGACGTCAGCGTGATACAATGCTGACATGACAAGTACAATCGCTTCGGCGACCACAAAACCATCACAAAAGACCTATTGCGACATCATTGATCGATCACAAAAGTCCAATGCAAAATATGTCATCGCAGATACTCTACGACGGTGGACGCTCCGATTGCAGAATCCATCGAAACTGCAATCGACGTAGCGACGCCTATGTAGCATAGCACAATTAGTCGCAGAACAACAACGACGACCACTCGACTGGCAACTGACTTTTATCTTTGCGACGCACAATGACGTTGTTGGCCGTTGCAGAGCAGTATGCGATGAGTGATATGAGGGTACGTGATTGCTAATACCTTAGTTTAATAACCGTCGCAATGCTGTTGTAGAACTTAATTTTGGTTTTTATAATTTAAAAATTAAAACATCTCGCTTGCAACTACTTTTAAATTAAAAAATAAAATATCTCGCTTGCATCTACTTTTAAATAAAAAATAAAATATTAGACAACTAAACAACACATGAAGCATCAAATAACAGTCCAACATATACATTGAAACTTTGTATCAACGTCAAATGTATCGAAATAATATCCACAATAATCAAATGTACACATACATGAATGTATCAAAAAAATCTAACCGTCAAATAAATACAAACTAAATATACAAAACTATAGTGCGGGATCAAGCAATGGTTGCAACGAGCCGAGGCAAGAGACTGTGTAAGGAGCGTAACACTTGGCGTCGACGAAGATGATGATTTTGATGCAAATGCCGTCGCACCAAATGATGGAGGGAGTGGAGCACCGGGCCACAACGATGCAAGATATCCTAAATACTGGATCACTTGTGTCATCTGATCTCGAAGAGCTGAGATGTCGGAGATGACGCGTGCTTGATTGGTCTCGGCATCTGTTAATTGGTCCTCTATCCGCTCAAACGCAGATGATGTTGATATATGGACTAGCAGTGGAGAAGGTGGAGACAGACAACACTACATTGAATGGCTGCAGCAACGCCTGTGCATGGGTTGTTGTGTCAATGTTATAAACACGATCATGATCAACACCAGCCGCCTATATCCATGGTCAACACGATCTTGCCAATCTATTATGTTATTTTAAATAAAATAAAATATTAAAGTATGTTATAGTAAAAACATTCTAATATATCATAATAGTAATATATATATATATATATATATATATATATATATATATATATATATATATATATATATATATATATATATATATATATATATATATATATATATATTATAAATACAGTTTTATGGGCAATGACTAGAGTGAGGGCAGATGTGAATGAGGACATATACTCAAATAAATTTGGTAAAGGTGGTAAGTCAATTTATTTGAAAACCAAATTTATTACTCCCATTGGTCATCAAGAGTAATGGTTGGTTGGTAATCCATATTTGAAAACGCAATAAAAGAATGAGAATTTGGATTTTTATGCGCAAAATATTAAATTATTTTGCAAAACTATTATATACATAAGGCGTCCAAACAATATTACATCTATATATAGATTATAGACACACGATATACGAAATTGAATAATTAATTACAACTCACTTGATCCAATAATTAGTTTATCAACCCGAATTAAAATGTCTAAATTAAAGTTAATAACAATATATTCATTAACTTAAGTTTTAATGATCATGAACTTAATTTCAACGTGAGACTAAATTGAAAGTGATATAATATATTAGAGAAATAATTAATAATTTTATATTTTTAATAAGATTTAGTTGACCAGATGATTCAACAGAGAAATCATAAAATTAGAGAAACAGATATTGATACAAGAATTGATGGGATGGTCCCTTGTAGGACAAGAAAGTAACTATAATAAATGCATCAATCTTTCAATCCTTAATTCCTACTTTGAGAAGCTACCCACCCCTATTGGAAGATACTTTTTTAAACGTATCCTCAAGTTAACTTAGCGGGGTGAGCAAAATCCGAATCGATCCGAATAATTTTGAAAAAATTGATCCAAAAATTTAATTTGGATCAGGTTATTCGAGTATGTTGGGTCAGGTTGGATCTGAATTTTGGGAATTTCATACTCTTTATTCGGGTTGGTTCGGGTGAAAACATTGATATTCGATCTGACCAGAAACACTACTAGAAATTGGTTCTTCAGCAACGGTCATTAGCAACGGCTGCTCAAACCGTTGCTATTTGCAACGACGTTCTTACGGCTGCTCAAGCCGTTGCAGATATGCTATATCTGCAACGACATTGTAACAGACACGTGAGCCGTTGCTGATGATTAAATTATCAGCAACGGCGTTCAAACGGACAAGTGAGCCGTTGCTGATGATTAACCTATCAGCAACGGATTTCTAACGGCTAAGTGAGCTATTGCTGGAAAGTTTATATAGGGCACGCGATCGCGCCCGCCCCCTTCTTCCTCTTCCTCTTCCTCTGCCCGCCGCCGCTGCTCTCTTCCGACGCCACCGCCGAGTTGCTGCCGCCGCCCCATCCTCAACCTCTGATTCCGACCTTCACCTCCCGTTCGATTCGAGGTATTTCTCGCCGCCTCTCGTTCGACCTCCGCCCCTTGTTAGAGCCGGCCCAAACCCTTAAAATATGGTTTCGACAGACGGCCGACGGCCACCGGCCACCGGTCGGTGGTTTATGCAGTGTCCGGACACTGGATGCCGGCGCCGGAGTCCACCAGACTATGGCGTCAGAAATGCTTATATTATATTATTTATATTTTTTTAAATTTTTAATTAATTGTTTGAATTAATTAATTGTTTAATTTGTTAGATTAATTTTTAGGGTTTAGATTAATTGTTATGATTTTTAGATTAATTGTTAGAGTTCAGAGTAATTTTTAGATTAATTTAGTTAGATTAATATTATGTTTTAGATTAATAATTGTATGTTAATTATTTAAATTAGTTAAAATATTATATATTAATATTAATTAATTAGTTAAAATATTAATTAGTTCGGAGTAGTCCTCAGTGGACTCGCGCCAGAATCGCCCACTTCGAACTTGCGCCGAAATCGTCCACTTCGGACTCGCGTTGGAATCGTCAAATTCGGACTCCCGCCGGAATCGTCTAATTTGGACTCGTGTCAGAATTATCCACTATGGACTCGAACTGACTCGAAACATTTAGAAAATAATCATCCATCCGACGAGTTGATTTGTTACACGTACGCATCGACGAGACGAATATGATTTAGCAAATACTTAGATCCGTTCGGGGGTTGTATGTTCGTGTAAAAGAAGTAGATGATCTTTTATACGATGTACAATCCTTGAATTGTCCCTGATTGGACAATTTGGGAATATAATTATTTGTATTGCATATACGTTTTTCTTTTAATCGTTAACATATTCTAAATTTCGGCAGCATCTCTCTTGTTCTCTGATACGCGCCCAGATGATATGCGTATTCGGAGAACTGTAGGGAGATGTTGCCGAAATTTAGAATGATGTTAGCGGTTAAAAGAAGTACTTAGTGCAATATGAATAACATAAATCCCGAATGGAATAGGACAATCTCACCTAAAGGCATTAACCAAAGAAATTGTCATTGATTGACAGAATCATGTCGGCTGATCGAAGTTGGATGTACCGACGTCTTGATCGTGGAGCTTTAACGAATGAGTTTCAATTAGGCGTAACGTACTTCCTAAATTTCGCCTATTGGAATCGGAAATTCGTTAGCGTCGGTGATAAAATCCGATGTCCATGCCGCATTTGCTTGAATGGACGATTTTTGGATCGGGAGACTGTCACTCTGCATCTATATAGCAAAGGATTTGCACCAAGATATTTTCTATGGACTTGTCACGGGGAGTCACGTGAAGTCGGGACGTCGAGCAATCCTGTCGTTCAGACATATGATGAATCTTCCTCTGCTGGTGCTTCTTCATCTAGTCAATCTAATCCCTATAGAACTATGATATTTGATAGTCTTGGGGGTCAATTCCACCTGAATGATAATGTTGATCGGCCAGTTACTCAGACATCAGTCCCACCAGATACTACAACGGTTAATATCACAGAAGTACAAACTGCGATAGAGATTGAATTGCCAAATAAAGAAGCTGCAGAATTTTACGAGATGTTGAAAGCTGCCGATGAACCTTTGTATGAGAATTATCCTAAATACACTAGGTTTTCAGCAATGACATAACTCCTAAACATCAAGGCCGATTGTAATATCAGCGGGGTTGTGTGTGATCGGATTGCAGGATTGATTAATGGAATGTTGCCTACTAATAACAAGTTTGAGCCAACTTTTTATAAAACTAAAAAGCTGATGAGAAAATTGGGGCTTGGGTACGAAAAAATACACGCGTGCCAAAATAACTGCATTTTATATTATAAAAAAATGTGCAGTTGGATAAATGCCCTATATGTCAACATCCTCGTTACAAGGAGAAGAAATCGGTCCGACAGAAAAATATCCCGTTTAAGGTGCTTCGATATTTTCCACTAACACCGATGCTTCAAAGATTATTCATGTCGGAAAAGACGGCCCCCTACATGAGTTAGCATGCAAGAAGTCGTGATGATACAGTAATGACTCATCCATCCGACAGTGAAGCATGGAAACATTTGGATACATGTTATCCTCCATTTACTAGGGATACTAGAAATATCAGATCGGGATTGTGCACCGATGGTTTTAATCCGTTTGGATATTCTGCAACTCCGTATTCAGTTTGGCCAGTGCTGCTGACAGTTTATAATTTGCCACCGTCGATGTGTATGAAAGATGAATTTATTTATCTTTCAATGATTATTCCGGGTCCTAAGGGTCCGCGAAAAGAAATTGACGTGTTTCTCAGACCCTTGATAGATGAATTGAAAATATTGTGGACTGAGGGAGCTGTCACTTATGATTGTCATCAAAAGCACAACTTCAATTTAAAGGCCGCGGTCTTGTGGACAATCAATGATTTCCCGGCGTACGACATGTTGTCTTGTTGGAGCACTCACGGTCGACTATCTTGTCCGTATTGTATGCAACACTCTAAATCAATCTGTCTTCAGAACGGACGAAAAATCACATTCTTTGATTGTCATCGATTCCTACAGGCTAACCATCAGTATCTTTTGGGAATTGCCCTATTGGAGTTCATTACTGATTCGACATAATTTAAATGTCATGCACATTGAAAAAATGTATTTGATAATATTTTCAACACTTTGATGGATGTTTCCAGAAAAACTAAAGATAATGTCAAAGCCCAACATGATATGAAAATACTTTGTAAAAGACCAGAGTTGGAGTTACAAGAGGTCAATGGACGATATCTGAAATCGAAGACCCCGTATGTGTTAAATAAACAACAGATCAAAGATGTTTGTCAATGGGTAAAAGAACTCAGATTACCCGATGGATATGCCTCTAACTTATCTTGATGTGTGAACGTCGATGATTGCAAAATATTATGGATGAAGAGCTATGATTGTCATGTATTCATGCAAAGATTGTTTCTGATCGCATTTCAAGATCTTCTACCTGATAATATTTGGGGTCCGTTGACTGAATTAAGTATATTTTTTAGAAACATCTATGCAAATGTCCTTCGAGTCGAAGATATGTCAACACTTGAAAGTAATATTGTTGAAATCATATGCAAGTTGGAGCAGTTTTTCCCTCTTGCATTTTTTGACTCGATGGAGCATCTATCGATACACTTGGCATACGAGGCACGAGTTGGTGGCCCCGTTCAATATTGGTGGATGTACTTATTTGAAAGATACATGAATCGTCTGAAGAAAAAAGTAAAGAACACCGCAGCTGTTGAAGGATCAATATCTGAATCGTATATCATCAACATTCGCCTCATTTTACTTTGAATCGACAGTACAGACAAGATTTGATCATCTTCCACGTAACGACGACGGGGGTGTTCGACATTCAGATGGACGTTTAAATATATTTTGTCACTCTGGTCGTGCCTTTGGTTCTCGTCCATCTCGACACTTAAGCGAGGAAGAGTACCATTTGGCACACTTGTATGTATTACTCAATTGTCCAGAGATTGAACAATTCATTGAAATATTTGACATTGAGATGGTGCAAAAATACTCTATTCACAACGATGAAGAATTGGAGAGATTACGGAATCGTGATTTCCTTACTTGGATTCTGACTTACAGCAAAGATCACATAGCTGAAATAGATGAAAGAATATTTGAGTTTGTTAGTGGACCGTCGCGACTAGTGTCTTGCTATAGCGGATATTTTGTTAATGAGTACAAATTTCACACGGTGGAATATGCTTTTACAAAGAAGATGATGAATGTCGGGGTCTGCGTGAAAGGGACAACCTATGTTGAATGTGATATGGATTTTTATGGACTGGTGGAAGAAGTGATAGAGTTGCACTACTTCGGCTTGAAATCAGTTATCCTATTTAGATGTCATTGGTTCGATACAACAGAAAGGGGCATGAAAGTTCATCCAAAATACAAACTTATTGAGGTTAATTATAAATTTAAATTGGCAGCAAATGAGCCTTTTATATTGGCATCACAAGCCGAACAAGTATATTATGCGAAGTATCCGGCTCGAAATAAAGATAAAGTAGATTGGCGTGTAGTCTGTAAGACTAAAGGTAGAGGAAAAATTGATCTGATGGCAGGAGAAAATGAGCTGATACCTGATATGGCAGATGATTTCTATCAAGAAGATGATCCTCCGCTGTAGATCGTATTATTCCAATACTCGAGGATGCAGACACAATGTCAATTCAATTAGAAGTTGAATATGCTGATGATGACGATCATGAAATTGAGGAAGCTGGAGATGAAGAAGATAAAGAAGAGGAAGAAGAGGAAGAGTTCGAAGACTATTACTCAGATGATGAGGAATAATTGTAAAGTATATATATTTTATTAAATATATCTCTTCTATTTATACAATAATCTGATTATATGTCTATTCGACAAATATGTCTAGTCGTGGTTATCGTCGTAGGAGATCTTCGGAGTCTCCGATTGGTGAGACTCCAGCACTTACCCGTGCTGCTGATCCTCCTACCGATGATACTGCTGAGGCTAGTACATCCAGACACAGGCGGCCACGCGGGCCGAATAGGTGGCAGCCTCCACCAGCCACAGAGTCACGTAGATTTATTAGCGTGATTGGGGAGCGATAATATATCATGAATTATGAATCATTACAAATTCATTATATCATAATATAATATTAAATTTTATTTTTGTTGTGCAGATTCGAGCAAGAAGAAGTGTCGAGGAGCATTTCTTCTACCATTCGACGATACATTCACGGGGCATGGCCTACGTGGTCTCACGTGCCTAGTGAGCACGTCGACATGTTATGGCGCGAGTTTGAGGCACGTATTATTTTTTTTATACATGCATGATGATTAATATTGGTACTGATATTATTATTTTGCAGGCTCGCTATACATGGGCTGAGGACCAGAGGTCCTTCATTTACGCTTCCTGGGAGGCTATTTCCCGGGCGAGGTACAACGGGCAGCTGGGGCAGGCCCGGTCCCAGGAGATGGCACGAGCTGGGACTACTAACATCGTAGAAACTCGGGGATACGGCCCCGATTGGATTACTCCGGATATATGGGACCAGCTCGTGGGAATATGGTCGACGGATCAATGGCAGGAGGTTTCTAGGAATGCGGCTAGAAATCGCATGTCGGGGGGGAGCAGCGCGTCACACCAACGGCTCTATTGCATTTGTAGTGCACGCGAACCGTATGGTAAGTATACATTTTAATTATATATTTTATTTGTTACTATGTGTACTAATTAATGTATTTGTTTTGTAAATGTAGACGACGGTGTCGGATGACGGGACTGTCCAGCGACCCTCCCCGATGGCGGTGTTTGAGCGGACCCACCGTCGAGTACATGGGACGGGAGAGTACATCGACAACCGCGCTGCATACATTATGGTAATTATATATTTGTTTAAATTATTTATTATATATTTATAATTTAAGTTTTATGATAAATATTAAATAAAAAATCAAACTCGAGTAGGAGACCTACAGCCAGACGGTGGTGCAGCACGGGGGCACCCCCGAGAACTTTGACGCAGCAACGTGGGTCGAGACCGCAGGTGGCTTGGACCATGGCCGCGTATATGGCTTTGCAGATAGTGGTCATGCGCGAGCCGTGCTAGGGCCACTTGGGGCACCGACCCCTCCGATCGCTGGTGAGCGGTCGTCTACCTCCATATCCAGTTATGATCATAGTAGCAGGATAAGGACACTAGAGGAGACAGTCGCGCGTCAGACTGAGATGATGGAACACCAGAGTCAGATGATGGCGGAGATGCATGCTATGCTACGCAACATGTCAAGTCATCCCGGAGTAGGCATCTCTTCGGCATCATCTGATCTATCGCCCTCGAGTCAGTCCATGCCGGTGTACACTCAAGCACTCCAAACCCCGCCATATGATCCAGACCATCCTCCATCATCATCGTGAGATTTTTTTTATATTGACTTTGTTATTTAGATACTATACTTGTTTAATTTATTTTGTTTGGATATTGATACTTTAATTTTATATTTGAATAGTTTTTATACTATTGTGCATAATTATAAATATAAGTATAATTGTTTTGATGTATATCTTGATGTATTTATGATGTGTTAATGAATGTGTGTATGAGTGTATGAGTGTGTGAGTTATGTATCAGATAATGTATCAATATATCAATGGAAATTTGGAATTTGAAAATTTTTTCGTTTTGAGGTTTACATCATCAGCAACGGCTTTCCCACGGCTGTCCGTGGGAAAGCCGTTGCTAAAAGTGTATCGAAAGTCGTTGTTGATGACCTACAGCAACGGTCTTTTACTAACAGCGTTGCTACTGACTCACTAGTCATTGCTATTAATGTTATCAGCAACGGCTTCATGTCCGTGGCAAAACCGTTGCGGATAATATTTTTAGCAATGGCCCGAGCGGCCGTTGCTGATCCGTTGCTAAGTTATCAGCGACGCAATTTTCTGTCTCAGCTCCGTTGCAATGGCTGGCGCCGTTGCTGATGGTTTTCATCAACGGCTCAGCAACGGCGTCAGTCGTTGCTGATGCCCATTATTCCAGTAGTGAAATATATGTTACATATACATATTATGTATATTATAGTTATAAAAAATATTGTTGGCTTGATAGTTAGAAGGTTCTTAATGGAAATTAAGATGTCTTAAGTTCAACTCCTATTGGAATTATATTTCTAGTATCATTTTTACCTATTCTTTCATAATTTTTTGAATTCTTGCCTTTTATATTTTATATTTTTGATTTTTAAAAAAAAGGAAATTTGAATTATTCGGGTTGGGGCCCCGAAATCTTATTCGAGTACGGTCGGGTGGTGTAGGAGCCTCCTTATAGTAGACATAAAATCTATTTGTTTAAATTATTTATTATATATTTATAATTTAAGTTTTATGATAAATATTAAATAAAAAATCAAACTCGAGTAGGAGACCTATAGCCAGACGGTGGTGCAGCACGGGGGCACCCCCGAGAACTTTGACGCAGCAACGTGGGTCGAGACCGCAGGTGGCTTGGACCATGGCCGCGTATATGGCTTTGCAGATAGTGGTCATGCGCGAGCCGTGCTAGGGCCACTTGGGGCACCGACCCCTCCGATCGCTGGTGAGCGGTCGTCTACCTCCATATCCAGTTATGATCATAGTAGCAGGATAAGGACACTAGAGGAGACAGTCGCGCGTCAGACTGAGATGATGGAACACCAGAGTCAGATGATGGCGGAGATGCATGCTATGCTACGCAACATCTCAAGTCATCCCGGAGTAGGCATCTCTTCGGCATCATCTGATCTATCGCCCTCGAGTCAGTCCATGCCGGTGTACACTCAAGCACTCCAAACCCCGCCATATGATCCAGACCATCCTCCATCATCATCGTGAGATTTTTTTTATATTGACTTTGTTATTTAGATACTATACTTGTTTAATTTATTTTGTTTGGATATTGATACTTTAATTTTGTATTTGAATAGTTTTTATACTATTGTGGATAATTATAAATATAAGTATAATTGTTTTGATGTATATCTTGATGTATTTATGATGTGTTAATGAATGTGTGTATGAGTGTATGGGTGTGTGAGTTATGTATCAGATAATGTATCAATATATCAATGGAAATTTGAAATTTGAAATTTTTTTCGTTTTGAGGTTTACATCATCAGCAACGGCTTTCCCACGGCTGTCCGTGGGAAAGCCGTTGCTAAAAGTGTATCGAAAGTCGTTGTTGATGACCTACAGCAACGGTCTTTTACTAACAGCGTTGCTACTGACTCACTAGTCATTGCTATTAATGTTATCAGCAACGGCTTCATGTCCGTGGCAAAACCGTTGCGGATAATATTTTTAGCAATGGCCCGAGCGGCCGTTGCTGATCCGTTGCTAAGTTATCAGCGACGCAATTTTCTGTCTCAGCTCCGTTGCAATGGCTGGCGCCGTTGCTGATGGTTTTCATCAACGGCTCAGCAACGGCGTCAGTCGTTGCTGATGCCCATTATTCCAGTAGTGAAATATATGTTACATATACATATTATGTATATTATAGTTATAAAAAATATTGTTGGCTTGATAGTTAGAAGGTTCTTAATGGAAATTAAGATGTCTTAAGTTCAACTCCTATTGGAATTATATTTCTAGTATCATTTTTACCTATTCTTTCATAATTTTTTGAATTCTTGCCGTTTATATTTTATATTTTTGATTTTTTTAAAAAAGGAAATTTGAATTATTCGGGTTGGGGCCCCGAAATCTTATTCGAGTACGGTCGGGTGGTGTAGGAGCCTCCTTATAGTAGACATAAAATCTATTTGTTTAAATTATTTATTATATATTTATAATTTAAGTTTTATGATAAATATTAAATAAAAAATCAAACTCGAGTAGGAGACCTACAGCCAGACGGTGGTGCAGCACGGGGGCACCCCCGAGAACTTTGACGCAGCAACGTGGGTCGAGACCGCAGGTGGCTTGGACCATGGCCGCGTATATGGCTTTGCAGATAGTGGTCATGCGCGAGCCGTGCTAGGGCCACTTGGGGCACCGACCCCTCCGATCGCTGGTGAGCGGTCGTCTACCTCCATATCCAGTTATGATCATAGTAGCAGGATAAGGACACTAGAGGAGACAGTCGCGCGTCAGACTGAGATGATGGAACACCAGAGTCAGATGATGGCGGAGATGCATGCTATGCTACGCAACATGTCAAGTCATCCCGGAGTAGGCATCTCTTCGGCATCATCTGATCTATCGCCCTCGAGTCAGTCCATGCCGGTGTACACTCAAGCACTCCAAACCCCGCCATATGATCCAGACCATCCTCCATCATCATCGTGAGATTTTTTTTATATTGACTTTGTTATTTAGATACTATACTTGTTTAATTTATTTTGTTTGGATATTGATACTTTAATTTTATATTTGAATAGTTTTTATACTATTGTGCATAATTATAAATATAAGTATAATTGTTTTGATGTATATCTTGATGTATTTATGATGTGTTAATGAATGTGTGTATGAGTGTATGAGTGTGTGAGTTATGTATCAGATAATGTATCAATATATCAATGGAAATTTGGAATTTGAAAATTTTTTCGTTTTGAGGTTTACATCATCAGCAACGGCTTTCCCACGGCTGTCCGTGGGAAAGCCGTTGCTAAAAGTGTATCGAAAGTCGTTGTTGATGACCTACAGCAACGGTCTTTTACTAACAGCGTTGCTACTGACTCACTAGTCATTGCTATTAATGTTATCAGCAACGGCTTCATGTCCGTGGCAAAACCGTTGCGGATAATATTTTTAGCAATGGCCCGAGCGGCCGTTGCTGATCCGTTGCTAAGTTATCAGCGACGCAATTTTCTGTCTCAGCTCCGTTGCAATGGCTGGCGCCGTTGCTGATGGTTTTCATCAACGGCTCAGCAACGGCGTCAGTCGTTGCTGATGCCCATTATTCCAGTAGTGAAATATATGTTACATATACATATTATGTATATTATAGTTATAAAAAATATTGTTGGCTTGATAGTTAGAAGGTTCTTAATGGAAATTAAGATGTCTTAAGTTCAACTCCTATTGGAATTATATTTCTAGTATCATTTTTACCTATTCTTTCATAATTTTTTGAATTCTTGCCTTTTATATTTTATATTTTTGATTTTTTAAAAAAAGGAAATTTGAATTATTCGGGTTGGGGCCCCGAAATCTTATTCGAGTACGGTCGGGTGGTGTAGGAGCCTCCTTATAGTAGACATAAAATCTATTTGTTTAAATTATTTATTATATATTTATAATTTAAGTTTTATGATAAATATTAAATAAAAAATCAAACTCGAGTAGGAGACCTACAGCCAGACGGTGGTGCAGCACGGGGGCACCCCCGAGAACTTTGACGCAGCAACGTGGGTCGAGACCGCAGGTGGCTGGGACCATGGCCGCGTATATGGCTTTGCAGATAGTGGTCATGCGCGAGCCGTGCTAGGGCCACTTGGGGCACCGACCCCTCCGATCGCTGGTGAGCGGTCGTCTACCTCCATATCCAGTTATGATCATAGTAGCAGGATAAGGACACTAGAGGAGACAGTCGCGCGTCAGACTGAGATGATGGAACACCAGAGTCAGATGATGGCGGAGATGCATGCTATGCTACGCAACATGTCAAGTCATCCCGGAGTAGGCATCTCTTCGGCATCATCTAATCTATCGCCCTCGAGTCAGTCCATGCCGGTGTACACTCAAGCACTCCAAACCCCGCCATATGATCCAGACCATCCTCCATCATCATCGTGAGATTTTTTTTATATTGACTTTGTTATTTAGATACTATACTTGTTTAATTTATTTTGTTTGGATATTGATACTTTAATTTTGTATTTGAATAGTTTTTATACTATTGTGGATAATTATAAATATAAGTATAATTGTTTTGATGTATATCTTGATGTATTTATGATGTGTTAATGAATGTGTGTATGAGTGTATGGGTGTGTGAGTTATGTATCAGATAATGTATCAATATATCAATGGAAATTTGAAATTTGAATTTTTTTTCGTTTTGAGGTTTACATCATCAGCAACGGCTTTCCCACGGCTGTCCGTGGGAAAGCCGTTGCTAAAAGTGTATCGAAAGTCGTTGTTGATGACCTACAGCAACGGCCTTTTACTAACAGCGTTGCTACTGACTCACTAGTCATTGCTATTAATGTTATCAGCAACGGCTTCATGTCCGTGGCAAAACCGTTGCGCATAATATTTTTAGCAATGGCCCGAGCGGCCGTTGCTGATCCGTTGCTAAGTTATCAGCGACGCAATTTTCTGTCTCAGCTCCGTTGCAATGGCTGGCGCCGTTGTTGATGGTTTTCATCAACGGCTCAGCAACGGCGTCAGTCGTTGCTGATGCCCATTATTCCAGTAGTGAAATATATGTTACATATACATATTATGTATATTATAGTTATAAAAAATATTGTTGGCTTGATAGTTAGAAGGTTCTTAATGGAAATTAAGATGTCTTAAGTTCAACTCCTATTGGAATTATATTTCTAGTATCATTTTTACCTATTCTTTCATAATTTTTTGAATTCTTGCCTTTTATATTTTATATTTTTGATTTTTTAAAAAAAGGAAATTTGAATTATTCGGGTTGGGGCCCCGAAATCTTATTCGAGTACGGTCGGGTGGTGTAGGAGCCTCCTTATACGGGTTCGGGTTCGGCTTACCCGACCCGACCGATGCTCATCTCTACTTATAGTAGACATAAAATCTAATGTTGAAATGCCAAACTTCTACAATTTATTTTTTCTTGGAAGTTGGCAATTTAAATTTCTATAGAAATAATTTTACACCAGAAGAAGTTAACAAATTTTATACATTTTTTCAAAAAAAATCAAATGATTTAAAGGGTTTGGCTCACGATCGAGAAATAAGTAGACTGAGCGGTAACATCATCCCTAGTGTCATTCATCTAAATATAGGTATCATCATTGGGGATTAAGGACAACTCTAGCGTATTAATGAATTCTTATAAAGCATGACTTAAAAAATTCAAACATACGGTTTGATTCCAACACCAATTTTGCGCAAAATAATTAAGACAAACCATAGAGTTAACAATAATAATGTTCAAATAAATTGGTTTGATAACAAAAGGTAAATCTAACACCCAATGATTAAGTTGTATAGTTGTAGTTGTACCTGAACCAACTAACTTAATAAAACTAGGTGATAATTCATTAAATACTAGAGTAAATAGTTTCCGAGAGCATGAGCTTTTGGGAGGAATGCGACATTCATATATTGCAATTTTATTTAATTTAAAAAATTACCTAAATATATTATATACTTTGAAGTTTTTCTCATCTCAATATTATGCTAATACATTTGTCTCAACTGTATCATATCGTCCATTTTTTATTAGTAGTCCTGTTAAGATGACGATGTGGCATGCTAACATGGAACAAATAATAATTTTTTAATATTAAAATTTTATTGGGATCGAACTGCTCTCTCTCTCTCAATTAAGGGTGCAAAGCTAGAAGATCTATGTGTGATGAGCGATGCTATCATGACCGCGGGATCAAAGTGACGTCGAACATGATATGCCAGTCGTAGAGCGGGGGATTGGCGAAGATGTAGTTGGAGAGGTAGCCGAGGAGGATGTCGAGGCTGATGAAAATCTCCAATAAGGAGCTAAGGAAGCTAGACGAGGACGAGAAGAGCCAAGTCAAAAGTTCTTTATTCGGTTCTCCAATCCATAATTCCTACTTGAGAGGAAGAGCTAAGTTAATCTCAACACAAACTCGGATATATCGACCACTATTAATGATAAAATAATGATCATAGATGGCAAACAACTCTGCACAATGTGCGAGACCCTTCTAATTTTCACTTGGTTCTCCGGTTCTCTTGTTCTCTTATTTTGATGAATGCAATTTTAAATCCGCAATTTTACTTTTTTTTTGTGTGATCCTAGTTGCGCTCAAACTCAATATTTTCCTTTGGTGGGTTGATTAGTGCTGTCCTAATTGGGCCCCTCGTTGTTTATATAATTTGATTATATGTATATAATATTTGTAATTTTTAATTAACAATATATGCCCGCGCGCTTAAATAAATCCAACATTTTTATCTCCATCTATATATTTTGGTTAAAAAAAAGAAAAAGGTTGAGCTAGTAGCCAACAGAGAACTGCATGTTTCTGACCAAATCCATGGAATAATGCAGCATGCAGCAGCCATCTATATGGACCATATATATATATATATCATTCTCCTGAGGCAGCACATGAAAAATTAAAGTGGGCCTCAATTGGTCAACTCCTCCGACTTCTCTCGATCCCTAATCAATATATAATTCCTCTTCCGGATAAGCATTAAAGCATTTGCATGTGAAGAGAGTTGTACAAGCATCAACAAACTCCACAATTACATGCACATCTTATATTTTTATTTCTAGAGAAAGGAAGCTTCACAAGCAACAACATGCAACGCAACACATCTCATTCAAACCACTTTAATTTCCACATATGATCTATTCTCAATCCAAAATATGTTTTCCCCACTCAATTTATTTATTTATAAACTCTACAACAAATATAAATGAAATTATTAATCTAATTAATAATTACTCAGAATACAAATTAATTAATGATGCATCATGATTAGCATTTTGTCACAGTATGAAAACAAATAATAATGTGGAGACAACAAACTTTAAGATATATATATATATATAATCGAAGCAATAGTACTTTTTGGACTTGACCTTTGAATTGAATTCTTGTTCACTGTTGTCGCAGGTCAACGATGATGAGCTACGCATTTGGCCCACCCACCGCTGTATATTTTCCACTTAAATCCTATTCATATCCTTATTGGCTTTATTTTCCACCCATTACTTAATTGTGCCCCTTATATTTTAAGCCTATTCATCCTTAATTATTGGCTTTTTTGTTTTAAAATTAATTTTAGTAAAGGGTAGAAACCTATATGGCAAAATTGATACAGTTTCTAGAATTAAATATGATTTGATGACATTACTTAATTTCTCCTTCAGCGCTAGTTGTATTTGATGTGTATACGGAATACTTGACAGGCCACGTTTATTTGACCGTGATATTAGCGGGTTCGGATCCGAATTTTGTAAATTATGGGTTCGTCGGTCCGACCCGCAAGAGCAAGTATTGATGCATTACGCATGGATGGTATGGTATGTGGATGGTGAAGTCATGTGTCATCATACACATCATGCATCCAATAATTAACTAACGTTGACGGTCGGTTGATGGAATCTTATGTCACTTGGTATATCGGATGTTTATTATGATATTTATAATTCCTTGTGACAGTCATAACGAACCGGTATATATATGTATATAGCACGAAATTTTTTTACCCTTACATCGACGACGACAATAACAACCATTTAATAATTACAGAAATTTCAAGAATATAATTATCATATTTTCCTTTTTATTTTACAGGAGAATTTTTCTTTCAATTTTTTCCCATAAAAGATTCTGCAACTACTCTTAATATTAAATATATTATTGTGTAATAACTTTATTTAAATTTATTGAGCTCACAATAAACATTACTAATTGATGGTTGTATGTGTAAAATAACATTTTAAATATTATAAAAATATTATTATTAAAAGATGTATTTTTGTTAATTATATTTATTATTTAAGCATAAAATAAAAAATGAAATCATTATTTAAAAATTTAACTTCATAAAATTACTAATATTAATATTATTGATGATAAATTAAATGTATTGAATTGTATAAATAATCAAAGTATAATGTAAAAAATAATTTATAGGTAAATATCTAAAATAAGATATTAATTTAACCATAAAATATAAGACAATTAATTCACACTATAAACATGCAACATGCCTATGATTTTTTGTAAATTTGTTGACAAGAATAGAAATGGTAATTTGATCAGCTTTGAACGGAATCTGTTCCCATTCAATTACACGTGCACACGTGCCGTTGACTTTAATACGTTGAAGTTGAACGAAGAATTTTGAATTATGGACGTATATAAATTTCCAATGTAAAATTAATTAATAGTTAAATTCAAATTGGTAAGTTCTACTTCAATTAGGTCAAAAAGAATGAAAAATGAGAAATCTACCTAATTAACAAGGAAACTAAGGTGCTCGAAAACTATTTTTTTGATTTGGTGTAAACTTGTTTGGTTAATAAAAACAATATCAATTTTAGTCGGTTGAAATCAGTAAATATTTATTTAGTTATAAAAAATAATATTAATTTTTTTAAATAATTTTAGTAGTAATTAAATATTTAGTTAGTTTACAAAATTGAATGTTTGCTCGTTATAAAATATTTGTAAGATTTAATTAATTAAGTTATTAATAATTTTAAAAAAAATTATTCAATTAGATATAAAAAATAATTAATATTTATTATAAAAAAAATTAAAAAAAGTTCAATGGTCTAAAATTAGTTTTGATTAAATTATAAATAGATTAACTTTTAAAAAATTGAGTTATTTTAAAATTTGGGTTCGAGTCAATTAAATATAAATTGGTTTAATTAATTTGTAAATTTAAAATAATAGTTTGAGTTGAAAATGATGGTTTTTGTTTTTTATTTTTAAAAATTAGATATAGTTTGATTTATTTTTAAATTAATTAATTTTATATAAAAAATAGGGAGAAGTGCAGATTTGGTCCTATAAATTTCATCTTGGTATTTTTGATCTTATAAGTTTGCTCCATAGTATAGATTTGGTCATATCCGTTACGGTCCATTAACTCTCCGTCAATGTGGACTAACACCGTTCATACACATTGATATATTTGGTCCTATGAGTTTCATTTTAAAATTTTCAGTCATATATGTTTGCCTCATAGCACAGATTTGGTCATATATATTTGCCCCGTAGCACAAATTTGGTCCAATATATTTGCCTCATAGCACAAATTTAATTATACCTGTGATGGTCTGTTAACTCTCCGTCCACGAAAAAATAAATGGCTTAATGTCCATATTGACAGAGTTAACAGGCCATCATGAATATGACCAAATCTATGTTACGAAGCAAACTTATAGATTTGGTCATATCCACGACGGTCTATTAACTCCGTCAACATGGACATAACGTTGTTTATTTTTTCATGAACGAAGAATTAATGGACCGTCGCGGATATGACCAAATTTGTGCTACATGACAAATATATATGATCAAATATGTGCTACGGGGCAAATATATAGGACTGAATGAAACTTGTATGAACGGCGTTAGTCCACATTGACAGAGAGTTAACAGACCATCACAAATAGGATCAAATCTATGCTACGAAGCAAACTTATATGACCGAAAATACCAAAATGAAACTTATGGGACCAAAGTTCAAAAAATTAAAAACTTATAGGACCAAATCTGCACTTTCCCTTAAAAAATATTTATAATTATAAAATTGCCACTGCATTTTGATAACGAAACCGATAGTCTTGAAATCACAAAAAATAATATTATGGTATTTTCATTTTTATTAAGAAAACTAATTTCGTTTTCATTCTTGTTCCGATTCAATTTTATGAAAACGCTGAGCCAAACACATTTTCGTAAGCAGTTTTGATTTTAGTAAAACCGAAATCATAAAAACGAATTTGATTTCGCTAACAAAACCGACCCTACTCTAAACCTTGTTTGAAGAGCACTTGATTTTCTAAGTAATTCAGTGAGACCAAATTTTGTACAAATTTATAATTCCGCGAGGTCAAATTTATAAGGTGCATCAATGCATAAGAATGTCATTATGAAATTAATCTTAATTAAATATATATAATGACCTTTTTTATTAGTATGTTATGGCTGAACTTAGCCTATTGCTGTGTTATGCGTTCTTTTTAATTTGGCTTAGGATTTTCAATGTTTTAATTATATTAATAAATATTTACTAATAATTGTATTGAGAATACATTTTATGTTTGTAAACAATAAGCTTAGAAAGTTTAGAATCAAAAATGAAAAATGACATATTGTGACTTGAAGCAATGACGTATAAAATTTGTACTTAGGATTTAGAATTTGTAACATTTAGAAGCCATCAGGTAATGATTCAAAATGTTTCTCAAACTTAAAAACTCTAGTTTGAACCCAAAATGAATGAGATAGATAAACTTTTATTTTGGTTCAAAAAAACCCTAATAGGCTTGTGGTCGAAGTACATGTACCAAAGTTCCACTCAACTTCGACTAACTATATATGTAATGACTCATTCTCTAGTTGTTACAACGTTGCCTATTTGGGTTTTTACCAACCTTTACACCCATAATTTCTCCTGTTTTCTTTTCTTTTTTTTATAAAATCTACATTTTCATAAGTACCATTTTTTAAAATATTCTTAAAATCTTAATCAAATTTGTACACAAAATATAATCATTTCAAACATGTATATGAATTTTGACAAAAAAAAAATATATTTCTAAATTAAATTTAATGACAATGCGGTTTCAATCAAAATAAGCATGCATCATAAAATTGCCAATTATCGATTTTGCATTTTGCCAAAAAATTTAAATCTTTAGCACTTAAATGCATATCGTGAGCATGAATAATGTGGCATTTTATACCTAGTATTTGTGAAAATGAAACTCATACCTCCATCTTGACATTTTTGCTAATATTTTTTTATTTTTCTCAAATTTCGTCCTTCATAAAACTAATCTTATCTTGCAATTGAGCTTTATTAGTACCATAATGAAATTATGGTTACAAGAAAATAACCTAATTAGATAGCAGAGAAGATTTCAAATATCTTAATTAAATTATTACTTAATTTTCTAAATAATTTAAAATTCATATCAAAATGATACTAAGAGATACCAAAACGAACTAAAAATATCTCATATAAGATTCGCTGGGAACAAGATCGGTACAATCCTTCTTGTTGGTTGAAAACCAAAAGGGCAATGCTAGCCAATGGTTTAAAATATATTGTAAGGTTGTATAGATCTATTATAGATCTCTAAGGTCTTTGAAGACACTAAAAAAATAAAAAATAAAAATTAATTGGGTAAATTACACTGACCTCCCCTGAGGTTTAGTGAAATTACACTGATCCCCCCTCTATTTGTCCAGGTTACAATCACCTCCCCTGAGTAATCTTTAAGTAATTATTTTAGGGGAGGTCTGTGTAATAATTTACAAAACTCAGAGGAGGTTAGTGTAATCTTATTTCGTAATAGGGGAGGTTTGTGTAATCTTTTACAAAACTCGGGGAGGTTATAAGATAAAGTTACAAATAGAGAGGAGGTCAATGTAATTTCACTAAATCTCAGAGGAGGTCAGTGTAATTTACCCAAGTTAATTTGAAAGAGTATCAAGAGCACGAAGATTCAACTAAAATCAAACATGTATCGTAAACTCTAATTATAAGAAAAATAAGTCAATCAAAGAAATGATACCAAATTATTTTAGATGTCAATTATTTTTACCCTTAGCATCTCGATGATTACGAAGTTACACTCATGTAAAATTTCTTATTTGAAACTTTAATCAACCATAAACTATTGAACCTAGCGTAATAGTTCCTCCTACAATAAATTAATGTTGTAAATTATGTATAATTTTGGATCATATTTTTCCATAAGTTCGATTTCACAGCTTAAATTTTCTGTAATGTTATTTTGATTAGCTGATCCATTAGTTTAAAAATTGTGTAAAAATAAATAAATAAAAATAAAATTGATTATGGAGCATATCTTGGAGGCAATTGAGAGATCACTTCACTATTTGGTTCCACTCGATTTAGCAACAATGAATGAAGACTGCAACCGATTCCAATATCTGCATGCTACTTTTCAGTCCTAATACATTACGCATTAAAAGTTTCCAACAACGAATATACCTCGCACGACACAAGTGAAGATCGATCAGTGCGATGCTCATCAATTATTTCTGCTCCACATCTTTTTACATGCATGCATATATAAATACAATTCTTCACGTACAAACTGCACACCTTTTGACATGCATGGTGGCACTGCTATGTCACGGACCTAACTAATAAGCCATTGAGTGGGTGTATAT
Source organism: Canna indica (assembly GCA_034359265.1). NCBI lineage: Eukaryota > Viridiplantae > Streptophyta > Magnoliopsida > Zingiberales > Cannaceae > Canna > Canna indica. Next base: position 18,996,619 of record CP136894.1, read on the forward strand.
TATATATACACGCAATCTGCACCGCATCTCCAGACGAAAATCCAACTTTCGATCATCATGAACATGGTGATCATGGCGCAGCAGCTAGGAAAGAACAGGGGCTTGCTCCCAGCCTCCCATCCCCTAAAGCTAAAGCCATACTTCATGCTGGGGATGGTAATGGCAGTAGCAAGCAATGGGGGTACAGTCGCGTACATGCCGTGCATGGTGCGTGGACAAGTGCATGCACGTGACAAGCCACGACAGAGAGGTCACTGACACGGGACACCCATCTTTTTTCCCGGACTCCAGTACTCTGCAGGAGAGGGGAAAATATAGAGAGTGCACGGTGCACCACCACCCATCCCCACCACTTTGCCCACCCGTGATCGGTGGGGCCGCTCTTCATGTACGCCGCAGATCCGGCGCAACAGGGATTATGCGGGGGAAAGTAATCGAAGCCAAAACCAAGTACTGCACTTGGTTCTGTTCAAATAACACAATCTTTCACTCATTTTTGTTTGTTAGCAGGAAAAAGGTATGCAGTTATTTTTTAATATTTAGGGTTTTGATAAATGATGAGGAATTTTTTCGATGGGACGTTTCACGTAGTTATAACAAGCTCCTGGCTCCTACTACAGGAATGGAGTAGCTTTTTGTAAAAACAAAAAGTAAAGTGATCTTGGCAGCCAATAGAAGGATTTCAACACTGCATCACAGGCTTATTTTATTCAGTTAAAGTTTCTATTGAACAGTAGTCAATTTCACATGAATTCATCTCATACATGAACAAAACAAATTCAAAAATCACAACAAAATATTTCACAAAAATTACAAGTATCATACTACAAATGACACGTTGGCGAATGCCTACTACAGCAGCTACACATGACACTTTCGTAACTTTCAACTGTCCAATATTATCCTTGATGGACTTCCAACTCACAATCATTCAGTCTTGAATGAACTGCCGCGATATAAACAGGAAGAAAAATAATATTTCCAGCCTGAAAACTTGCATATACATTCGCTGATAAAAAGAAAAAAAGAGAGGATATTCTAGTTTTGCAATATTTTGGCTCGAATTACAGATTGCTGAAGAGAAGATATCACTAAATTCAAAGGGCTTGATTCTATTAGATGTTTAACTTGCACAATTTTGGCATATAAAATTTCAGAAAAACGCAGACCCAGTGGGGCTTCACAATATCGGCATATGTTTAACTGGCATGGCCAACTATATAATCATCAGAAACCTTGTACGCCATCAACAAAGAATGGAGCAGCATCTGCAAAAATCCTCATAAAGATATTAGTTTTGAGCAACATCTGCACAAAACCTTGTGCGTGATGGTCAGTTCTTTCACGCATACATGAATAAACCTAGGGATGTAGATTTATGCTTCTGCAAATTAAAAGACTATCATAATGCATGAACAAAACTATGGATATGGATTTATGCTTCTGCTAATTAACAGACATATCATAACTGATAACATCTGTGCACATAAGAAAGAAGTTGCTCTGACCATAAAATATACCATCTGATTACAGACCTATACAGATTAGGAATAACACATGTCTATATAAACTAGGGACTATTTTCGTAAGAAAACCACCATAACTCCATAAGATCCAACATTACAATTGTGATATTGCACAAAACTCCAACTAATGGAACTTCCTGAGTGTCATAAATAGATTTAGAGACCATGTAAATATCAACCATGACAGGACCAGTGGACCACCAATTTAAAATTATAATAATTATTGCTCTTGTTTTATCTTTTCGTCTGATTGTTTAAATAGATTTAGATACCATGCAAATGTAAGCCATAACAAGACCACCTATTTCAGAAGTACTATATATATTAATTTTTGCTCTTGTTTTTATCTCTTTGGCCTGCACATCCTAGTGCTGGAACACCAGATGTCTAGACAACACTAAAAACCAGTATAAATCACCTAAAATATATTTGAAGAATATTGCCAGTACCTAACCAACATACATAAAAGATATAGATTAATCCCCTTGGCCCCAGCATATAACAGGTGACTTATGGATACAAAACTATGTAAGGACATTGTGAAACACCTTTTGGTATACTGGACATGCAAAACAAGACAATGGAAAATTGAGCATTGGTGACAAAATAGAATCTGCAATCTAGTGCATATGCATATGTGCACAAGGGGATTACACGAATTAAGCGAATTTACCATCAAATCAAAAAATTTATTCTCAAGAAAAGGATGGTTTACTCTTTACTGATTTGTTTAAAGATGCACATATGCAAAGCCTATTTAATGAGACAAAGATTTATCGCCATGATATTTTGATTATCAATACTAACAGATATAGATGCTTAAGAAACAAGCTGATAAGCCATAAAATCTAAAACAAAGATTTATGCATGAAATTGCATCCAGTTCAAAATGTGATGACAAAAACTATTCAGTTTCTAGAAGGAAAGCAATTAAAAAAACACCAACTTCAGAAGCTGCGAGAAATTACCTGAATACAATTTTACAACGTAGTGCTGACCTCAAGTTATTTACGTCATTCAACAACAAACATTTCTTCTGACAACCTTCTATGAAGTGGTTAGCAAGTATTTTCACACGGTCTTCATCCTACTTTTGTCCCATATTTCTCTTCCAAGAATTCATCAAGAAGACCATAATTTGGCACACTTTCTTTGCTTGAGTTGTCAGAAGGCAACTTGCGGATACAACCAAGAATATGCTGAACATCACGGCAGAGTCTAAATTTCGAAAAATGATCAAAAACATGAACCAATGTTAGTTTAAAGCACATACAGTCAGTAAAGAGAAAATGATAGTGCTGACCTATTCTTAGCTTGGGGAGTGCTAAGCTCCAATTTTGAAAATGCCTCTGAAATATGGGAATGAAAAATATGAACCACTTGCCTGCAAACAAAAACATAATATAAATCACAACTTTTTCCAATATTGGAGAATGGAAGTTTCAAGATGTTAGTCGGGACCAGTCCTGGACCTAGGGTGAATCATACCATAGAGTATTGGACGTAGGCAAAGTATACCATACTGATAAAATGTGAGAGAAGGAAAAACAAGAAAAAATCAAAATTAATTTTTTTAAAAAAAAGATACATAACAAAGCTACTGCAAATTTGAAATTAAACTATTAAAATCGTTTCACATATTTAAAACTGTTAAGAACTTAGTCGGCCTAACTCCACCCTGAAAGCTAGCTCAAAGGGGACCGCCCAAAATATTTCAAAGGTTATCTTGACCATATCTTTAAGCAATGTGTGATTTTAACAGCCAACTGTGGTAGCACAGTTGGTGGCAACATATTGTATGTTGCCTAGAGATCTAGGGTTTGATCCCTAGTATGGTCACCTATTGTGACTTTCTATCTTTGTTAAAAAAAATATGTGTGACTTTAACGCACCCCCTCACGCCCAGGATTTGACATCTGGAGTTTGCAGGACTGCAAGATTGAACATATGCGGGTGACACAATATCAACCATATCCTTAAAGGCTATCTATTTTAAGCTAGCTCAAAGAGGAGGACTGCCCAAACTATTTTAAAGGCTATCTTGACCATATCCTTAAACAATGTCGGCCTTTAACAAAAACGATAGTGTACATTTAAACTGGTTCACCATACACAATACAAGGAGTATTGCCTGGTTCAGTGTCTCATGCCAAAAGAAAGCAGTAGAAAATTATTGCTTTCTTCCCTCTTAATATGAAGATTTTACCTGAAGATAGATTGAACATCAGCTTCAAGAAGAATTTGAGATAGGATACGATGAAGATAAGTAACTTCCTGAGGAAAACAGATAGATGTTGGATTTACAATCAAATGAAGGCCTAAAAAGCATTAACCGATAATAACTATCAGTCAAGCTTGAAATTTCATCTGACATATCAACACAGCACTTTTGGATCACTAAATTTTTTTAAAAAAATATTGCATGTAATAGTAAAATGAAATATGTGCAGTTGTTGGAGAAATCAAACAAATGAGTGTCGGAGAAGATGGGATTGGTTTGGTAAGTGTTGTCTATGTCAAAAGCTGTACAATTTTTTCATTATATTTTTTGGAGAACAAGTACAACAAACAATACTTTTTTCCATTATATTTTTTAATTATAAATACAAAGAGTCCAGAGCAACCACATGCAGGTAATAAAGAAGACCGAAGTATCCCAATAACACCTCCAGATTTACAGCAGCAAAAAATAACCCACTGAACAAGAGGAAAGCATATAGGTCAGAAATCATGTTCGACAATCTACCTCTATGGGCATCAATATGATTTATGAAACATGAAGTAATGATATGGTATCCAATTATGAAAAATATGTCCTGGATCATTGTTTAAGCATTGACCTGAAGGAAACCGTGTTAAAGAATAACTGCAACAAGAAAGTCAATAATGATCACAAGCGTTAACCAAAATATTTCCCCTTCAAATATCCAGTGTTAGTGCTATCAACCCAGTGTTTAAATGGATCAAGCATTGTAATATTGGTTGGCTGATTTTAATCAGTACAGTTAAGATGAGATCTGTAACTAACAATTATTACCCAAATAACTGGCATTAACTGCTCTGCAAACTTACCTCCCTTTTATATGAGTAAATCATCTAAAACTTTATTGCTATACAGAAATACCAAGAAAATATAAAATGATAAACTACATAGTTGACAACAATTATGATATACAGCAACTAACAAGACAAGCTCGTTATGAAGCAATGTCATGAGCATGAACACAGACACAACAAGGACATGACACGATGCAACTTTGCATGGACATGGCAGTAATGCTATAGTTTTACTTTTTAATAAAATGGCAAATTTTGCAGAATCTCGACAATCCAAAATCAATATTTAATAGTACATGAGAAAATTAGCAAACATAAGAATAAGCATTCAGAATAGTACTATAAAAGCAATCAGAAACACTGTGGAACATTGCCAGTACAAGATGCATACAAAAATAGCATATAATAGGAAGTATAAATGAATACACTCATCATTTGTCTTAAGTTTCTGTTAAGAGAAACAAAATATAAAACTGCAAGGACTGCAAAAATAATTAGCCATGTTGCCAGAATAGGGTTGCATTTTCATGGCTTGGTAACTAAGGTTCAAGACACAAAAGCAATATCTTTGCTTCAGGAAGCATTTAAAGTACCAGCCCAGACCTGGGTAGTATGAAGGGTATTGTACTGGTCCATAGTGAACCAAGTACTGATTTGTTGTACCAACCAGTACACGATTTTTTTTGTTTTTTATGTGTAAATACCAAATATAATATATTTGCCTTGGTTCTTTTAAAACAATTTTATATCTTAGGTAACTAGCTCAACTGTTTCTTTTTACCAGTATGGGCAATTTGGTTCAGTATGGTACGCTTCCCAAACCGGTCTGCTTGGGATCTGAGACCAATAGTTGGTCTTAATTCTTAAAAACGGAGACTTTGAACATTGCTTCTATACAGCTCCAGCAGGAGCCTTGTGCACTATGACCGTCATTTTCTACTGTTGTCTCAAATGACCAAAACATATATCTGTGCACCTTAGCAATACTTCAGCAGGACCCACCCTAACATCAAATAAGGATTTGTCCAAGGGCTAAGAAGAATTAGCACCTTGCATAGATTGATGCAATGCATGAAAATAGTTACAAGTGTATACCTGTGTGCACTAACCCTTGCCTTGGTTTGGCAAGAGCCTCGTACACTAGATTATCAGTTATGCAAACTGATATTCTAAACGGTACTTCCATATAGTATTTAGTATTAATTATTGATATTATTTATAATAACATGCTCGTTCTGTTTATCTTATAAGACCTTTTTTTTACCTCCGGTGTTGTCAGGATTAGGCTTGTTTAGAAGGGTAACTTCACCCTTGAAGATATGTTGACCAACCAAAAATTTTGATCCACCTAAGTGCTTCCTTAAGCATGTTAACTAAAATTATTTAATCACAATAGTGAAAAGAAAATCTGAAATATATGATAACGCTTAATACCTAACATGCTTAAATTATTTTAGTTCTTTTTGCTCTTTCCATTGAGCAAAAAAAAAGTGATATGGTATAGAACCACAGAGCAAGTTTAAAAGCTAAGGACCTTTGTGATGGAACGAGCAAATTGACTTGGTTGTAAGTCAGTATCCTCAGGTGCATTCCAACTCTCAGCAATTTGAGGCAGCTTGCGGAGATTTGCCAACAGCCTTTCCCTCATTATCTGAATCAGCTTCATATGAATTTCATCCCGATGAACCTTGTAATCCTATGTTACAGCAGAGTATTTAACAAAGGAACAGATAATAAATAAACGATAAAATATAAATTTTGAATGGTTGTAGTACTTGGCAGACATGGACATCAGAATTTTGCACTCATTTGAAGGTTCAGAAGTTGTCAGTGATGCCCATATAAACAATTATGATCTATGAGGCACAGATGAAGACATGGGACATAGACAGCCTAAATTTCAGAGAAACACATGGGTAATCTTAACAAATCAGAACAAGAACTGGCATGGGCGCACTACTATATATAATTATGTTGTTTAACAATACTGATAACTTTGTATATTTTAAGATGTTTTGGATGATTACAATTTATGTAATTAGAAAAAGACTAACAATCATTTATGAAATGCAATTTGATACATGAAGCATCATTGAATTATGGTAAATTTTGAGAATCAAGGCATAGAGTGTTTTTCATACTTGTTAAAGTTGATAGTGCAACCAACTTTAACAGCTTAAGCTATAAGAAAGGGACCCAGTTTATTCATTCATATTCTTAACACTCGTGTGGGCAGACAATCTGGAATAAATTGCCTCAAGCCCAACAAGTGCAATGACTGAACTTAATTGCTATATCATTTTAAATTTGATTGAGTGATCAGCTTTCCAAGCTTAAGCTATTAGGAATGGGCCCAATCTATTGATCTATATTCTTAGCAATACTCTGTATAGAAATCATATGTGGATGATTAAGTGTCTCACAATAATAGAATATGTTGACATTTAGTAGATGCAGAATGAAGATGATGTACCTATCCTAATATTTCTCAAACATCTCAGGAAGCATCCCATATTGCACACAATAATATAATATGTTGACATTACTAGACACAGAATGAAGATGATGTACCTATCCTAATATTTCTGAAGCATTTCATGAAGCATCCCATATTGCATAAGTGTTGGTGTCCAATATACAAGCATTTTGGTGTGTCTATGTTTGTGCTACAAAGGCTAGAAAATCTTGGATTTAGATATATGAAAAAGATGATAATAACTAGAGAATGAAGTCCCAAATATTTGGGATCACCTATAAAGATCTTTTTCCACCACCAAGCTATGTGTAAGGCCAGATCTTTAGTATACCTGGTACATTTAAATCATTCCTACTGCTTTATCATCCAAGGCCCTCCTGCACCCTTCATTGTTTCAATTTGCTCACACAAAATAGGATTTTTCAAAAATATATCAAATACAAAAATAAATAATTTCAAATTATAAGTAAAGAAATATATACATATCTGTACACTTTAATAGATTAAGGTGGTATTTGGTTGGATCATAGTTGTCAATAGCGCAAATAGTGCGCTATAGCGCATAAAGCACCATGTGCACTTCGCTGCGCTATGCGCAGTAGACTTCAGCATAGTGCGCGCTATGTGGCGGTATTTGCGCTATAGCGCAACACAGCAAAAAGCACACTACACTGAAGTACACTAAAGGCATTTTGTTTCTTGAGCTTCAGCCTATTTCTTTGGAAGGACAAGGGAATTTTTGGAAGGCAAGTTGATAGAAATTCCAAAATTGATGAAGAGGAAGAATTTAGAGCCAACCAAACTGATACGGAGGAGGAAGAGGAAAGGACACGGAAGGCTATAGCTCTCATGGTCTTGATGTGGACGATGAAATTAACCTTGAGGATGAAAATCTTGACGATGATGAATAAAGTTGGGGTCTTGGGGAAATTTCGGAGCTTGAAATCTGAATTCTAGATTTTAAAACTTTGTTTTACTAACTTTTAGACTTATCTCTTATGGCTGATTTACAATGTTTTGCTTGGTTTATCTTATCTTATCAACATGGTTTCTTTTTATACATTTGGTCTTCATCATTTTTGAATATTTAGTTGTTATTCTTTATGGTAGTTAGAATCTATTGGTAGTTTTGGTGTATACATGAAATATATACCTATGTTTTTATTTTGCGCTTTATTTCAATAAAGCGTGTGCTTCGCGCTGCGCTATAGCTCTAAGGGACCTTTGCGCGTCAGTGCGCTTTTCGCCCCTAACAACTATGGGTTGGATGGAATAGATGGGGAGTGAAATACTATTCCGCATAAGAATTAAGAATATAAAAATTAAATTATTAATTAATTTTAATAGTTACATATATTAAATAGATATTCATTATTTTATTATTAAAAATATTCAATTACTTTTTATGAAAATAAAATAAATAATAATTTTATTATTTTAAATTAATAAAATATTTTACATTAATGCATATTTTAATTATGTTGTTAATGATTAGAATAATTATAATACAATTTATTATATTTTTAGAAGGGTACTTTAGTCATTTTCTTCTTAATTCATTGTCTATTCCTTATGTCAACCAAACAAAGTAGTAACATTATTCCTTGTTTATTTCATTCCATGTGTTATTATTCCTTGTCTATTTCTATTCCTTATGATTTCATTCCATCCAACCAAACACACCCGAAGTGATAACCTAAAGAAGCATAAATGCAACTAATTGAGACTGTTATCATTCTCGCATTCTATAATGAGAAAATTATATTCTAGTATAATTAAAAGCAATAAAGAATAAACATTAAACCCACATACGATGAAATGTTTGATGGATATACAATTAGGTGGACAGTGACATGGCCATACGTACAACTAAAAAAACACATAAAAGCAGTTACAGTGTATATTCAAGTCATATTGGTATACCTTGATGTGACCATATATGCATAAGAAGCTGGATTTTCTACATCAAAGATGAAGGAGAACAAAATATCTAGGGTACCAAAGGTCTTAAATGGCAATACTGTTACTCATGTCAACGTATTACTGAATTGCTAACTATCAACTGTACTGTACATTTCACCACATACCACAAAAATATTAATTGTTGTAATGACCGATATAATTTGGCATGTGTATGTTAGTAGAACATTTGGATTGTTAAGATTTAGCAGTGGACTAACATATGTGAAAACAGTTTTAATGTGCGCATGAACACCAAAGAAATCCAGACATCAAATGTATGATTCATGCTGAAGACAACTCCATGGTTTGGCATAGACTAATGCAATACCTAGTTTGTTGTATTTTAAAAAGTGTACAAACCCAAATTTGATCAGTATACCAATGTAATTCAGTTTTGAACAGATAAATAATGTCAAGCTAGGACCTTTTCACCAAACAGAGAGTTCCTTTCCTCAAAATAAATGTATGACAATTGAAATCACTAGCAATTAAGATTGCAATCTATAATTAGTTAAGGTTAACAAAAACATCAGGTAGTCTACCTCTTATTGCTTAGATGTTTAGAACATTCGGGCATGTTGCCTTTGTTCAAAAGTTAGATCTCTAGTTTGTAGACTGGTATTATCTTTTGTACATGTGACTCATGCATTACTTGTAATGTGATGGTTTAAAAAAAAGTTAACTTTTAAAATATAATTAAAAAAGTAAAATGTCAAGTACAGCTGTACAAAGTTATCATACCTGTGCCACTCTATCTATTTCTACTGTCAGCAATGCTTTACGGGCCTCAGGTACTCTTAGGAAAAGAACTCGCTGGATGTCTTTAATCCATGCATGAAACAATGTGTAAAATTCATTATAAGAAAATAATACCACGATTCATAACCAAGCAAATGAACCAAAGATAAAGGTTCATCAATCAAGAAAAGAACTAATTGATTCTAAATTTGCAAATAGTAACCTTTTCAGCTTGTTATGTAGTTGGTTCTCGAGTGAATAATGCATTCAACCTTGACACTTTACAAGTAAATGATAAACATTATCTAGGGAACATAAACTAAAACAATATCAGGACATCAAACCCACAGCATTCCAATGAACTCCAAGTATTTAAGACTAACAAATGTCAAGAAAATGATACAGCAGAAAGAAAAGTTCGTGATTCACGTAGAAACAGGCCTTTAAAAAATATCAGTTTGCAGCTTACCGAGAGTCTGAAAATATACAATTGGATAACCTGTATGTTGGCCTTGAAGTACAGACCAACTGGTCCAATAGGCAACAGGGCACTTTTATCAGTATTACATTAGTATATTAAACATTACTTCAGGTTTCAGAAAAGTAGAACTGCAGAAGCCAATATTTTCACAAATATAATAGCTACTAGAATAAAATGCTGGAACAAAGAGGTCAATTTCTGCCAAGGAATTTAGGTTGGAAACTTGGAATAGTAATGATGGTAGAAAAATTATCTGTGATGCTAGCAGTAGTACAATATTATTATTTTTTAAATTTTTAAATTTTTGTTGTCAACTCAACTTACTTAATGTAAAGCGAAAAAGAGGTCAAGAATTCTAAGAAGATATCCAAGAGAGGCTCCATCTTTGATGATAGAATGGTTTTATTTCAGGTATAAGTTGTAAATAAAGAATAATCCTTTCCACACATCTTGGAGTGAGTATAAGTGTGTCCGCAAAAACTAAAGATTGATACCTTTGCAAGGATAAAAAAAAGTAGAAATTGCAAGCTTGGATATGGAAAAAACAGCAAGATTGAGAAAAAGTAATATATATATATATATGCATATATATAGTCATGCACTCAAAAAGTCAAACATAAACGGCACAATGTCTTGGACAATAAAAATAAGCCAAGATCTCAGAAAAATTCATAAAGAGAGCAAAGGGCTTGAAAGGATAATAGGTTGAGCTCGAATAAAGAATGTCGCCCAAGAAGCACACAAACAATGAATAAAGGAAACATAAAAAGAACACACCATAAAGAACAAGTAACCAATAAAGAGAGAAACAAATTTTGGTCTTACTTCATCCACAAATATGCCTCCGGATCATATGTTTTAATTTCTTTCCAGCTGAAAAATTTCAGCCTATAAAAATTTTGTTCCAGTTGGTTTTCTGAATAAATAGATCTTTTACTCCTCCATAAGAAAAAGAGCCCAAATGAATAAAAGGTTCTATTCCTCTGATGAAGAAATAATTTGAAGGAATTGCATCTTTCAACACTTTAGTATCCAAAACCAATGGAACTACAACATTGAAATTTAAGGATCATGTATCATCCAAAATTTCCAACAGAAAAAAATATATATTTTCATATTTGATATCATATTATCAAATTATATGATGAACAAGCTTGTCTCAGCATTGGATTAATTATAAAACCTACATGATGCCATATATCTGATTAATTATCAAATTATATTTTAAGGAACAGTAGTGAAAAATAAGTTTACCTGGTATGATAGTATAGACAAAACTGATAATCTGGCTTGCCAGAGCTAAATGCTTAGAAGTTATGGACTTCAAACCTGATACCTGAAAGACATTAAACAAGCCTATAATCAGGTAATTTGACATTGACAGTATAGTAGCAGCAAAGATATCTAATAGCAATATGGATGAAAATGATACAAAAAACACTAGACAAATTGAGGATCAAATCAGTTCCAGATAACAGGTTAGTCCACAATGTTAAATGATACATTATATTAGGGTTTTCTTATGTTGCTATAGGGTAACATATTGTACACCTCATACACAACTTACCTTCTACACATCGTATATGTACTTGAGATAAAATGAATAGAACTACTTTTTTTTTGGCTCAACATCAACATGGTATCAGAGCTCTTGGATTTCCTCCTCCTTCATAGGGTTCCGACGGGCTACTCCCTTTGTTCGCCTGCCTGGCAGACATCCTCCATTGTCCGCCGACCAAGCAACCAGATCGCCAAGTCTGCCAGATCTGACAGACAGATTTCCAAGTCCACCAGATCCAACAGACTTCTCCTACAGTTTGCCAGCCAGGCAGACTGCCTTCTTGATGCGCCCCCAAGTCCACTAGATCCGGCGGACTCCTCGAGCAGTCTGCCAGCCAGGCAGATTGCCCTCTTGATCCGCCCGATCAAGTGGACGTCTCTTCAAGTAGTGTTTGGTGGGCACCCCTTCCAGCCCGCCTTCTCCAGCCGCCCCTTTTAGGGGTTGTTTCATGCTCTTCTCTACTGCCTAAGGGTAGTAGGTTCTGAAGATCTTCCACCTCCTCAAGGTGGACCTTCCGGCTGCATCAAACCGCTACCTTTAGACAGTAGATTCTCATCACTCCCCACTCCAAGTGAGCTGCCCTTTTAAGGGTCTTTCTCAAAAACGCAGTGGTGAAGACTGTCTTCCCCCTCTACTTAGGATTTCAACCTAAATCCACTATTCAATTTAAGGTTCCTACAATGAGAGATTTTACACCGAGAGCTCTCCGCCTTCTCCCCAAAGGCAACTTCCCAACTCACTCTACTAGGACACCCTATATCTAGTGTACAAGAGTGGACTTATGCCTCTACAACAAGGCAACCACTCAACCCTTGACCTAGACACCCTAGGTCAATTACAACACTTAAATAATAACAATAAATCACAAAACGCACAAGTAAATGAGAGCAAATAACAAACAATAATTTCATTCTCAAATGAAGATCCTAGCTCCTCTTGATGCCTTGACGATGAATCGAATCAAGTTCAAAGGCTAGATCAAGAAAGTAAGCATACAAAGGTAGGGTTTTCAAAGAATTGGCTCAATTAAAGCTTACAATGGATCATATGATGGCTCAATAGGTTGTAGAGGGTCAAAGGAATGCAAGGAAGGCCAATATATAGGCAGACAATCCAAGGAAGCTCGGGCTCAATGGGTTGAAAAGGCTTGAAAAAGAGTCGTTGGGCCCGTCGATCGAACTCCAATCGACCGACGGTCGACCGAGCTTCGATCAAGTTCTACTAGAAATTTCCAGTAGACTTCGACTGAAGATTGGCCGAAACTCAACTTGAGAGTTTCAAGCTGAGTTTCTGAATTTCGAGTTTCAGGTCTCGGTTTCGGATTTTTGGGGTTAGGTTTTCATCATCATTATTCATTTTAGAGGATTATAAAATCATTCTAAAACACTCTAAACCTAGATTCAACATCTTCATGCTTCCAAGCACCGATCAACGTCCTTCGAAAAATTCTCCGAAATCGCGCTGATCTACCGATCGCGACGCCGCGTTCTATATCCGGCATGAAACCTGAAATTATTTCTCATCCAAACATTAGTTCCGAGTTTGTTATCATCAAAACCAAAAATAAGATTGAAAACCTTAGGCCAACATAAAGTACTTGGCACTGACTTTTTTGTCTGTAATGGTACATGGGTGGTTCTTTCATAAAGAAAATATGTTATGGATCTTCTCAATGAAGTAGGCATGTTGGGTTGTAAACCAATTGCAATACCCATTGATTCTAATATCACTTCTGAATCTAAAGGGTACACGATACAGTGACTTTGAGGACCTTAGTAGGTTTCGATGATCCACCTCATGGTTACTCAACGAGATATTTCTTATGTCGTTGGGGTTATTGGTCAGTTCATGCATCAACCCAAAAATTCTCACTAGAATGCCCTTCTTAAAATCCTACACTATGTCAAGATTTCACCAGGGAAAGGATTGTGATTCAAGAGAAATGGACACATAAGGATAGAAGGATACTTCGGTGCTGACTATGCTGTGTCAAGTTGCAATAGAAGATACTTGTGTAGGAGGAAATCTAGTAGTAACCGAGAGAAGCAAGAATCAAAATGTGGTAGCTCATTCCTGCGGCCCACACCACATGTGAATTAATGTGGATAAAAAGTCTACTCCGCGAACTTGGTTTCTCTTCTGATGAGCCTATGGTTATTCACTGCGACAATCAATTTGCTATTCATATTGCAAACCCTATCTTCCACGAAAGGATCAAGCATATTGAAATTGATTGTCATTTCGTTCGAGATACCGTCCTCTCAAAGACGATCAAAACTCCTCATATATCTTCTCAAGAACAAACAACAAACATCTTCACTAAATCTCTTAGTCTACTTGTCTTAAATTCCTTTGTGACAAGCTAGGCATGATTGACATCTATACCAGCTTGAGGGGGGAGTGTTAAATGATACATTATATTAGGATTTTCTTATGTTGGTATAGGGTAACTTATTGTACCCTCATATACAACTTACCTTGAACCACGATTTAAAGTACCAGGCGGTACGTACCGGTTTCTGAAGAAATCGATATTCGGTGCACCCGGTACCAGTTGGTACCGATTGTACCAACAAATACCGAGCGTACCGCCCGATATTTAATATGTACCGCCCTTATCGAGCGGTAACATACCCCATACCGGGCGATACCGCCCGATATGGGCACACCATACCGATATGGTGCAGACCGCCCTTATCAGGCGGTACCATACCCCATACCGAGCGATACCGCCCGGTATGGGCACACCATATCGGTATGGTGCAGTACGGCACCATACCAGACCCAGGTATGGTGCAGCAACTATTGCGCCATATACCGGTACCAAATGGTACTGGATCCCAAGGTATTAAATATCGTACCGCCCGATACGAGCGGTACGTACCGGAAATTTAGATTTCCGGTATTCGATATACCCGGTACCTTGTATCGATAAATACCGGGCATACCACCCGTTATTTTATAATACCGCCTAGTATGGTCTACATATGGTGTTGTGTGCTCTGCACCATATTGGTGCAGTGCTCTCTGCACCGTGCAGTATGTGCAGTATGGTCTGCACCAGTATGGTGCTCTACCACATGGTTTAAAATACCGATACCGGTCATCATCTCGGTGGATGACCGGTACCGGTACGTACCGATACCGTACCGTACCGACACACGGTACGGTCCGGTACGAAAATTGCATACCGAGCTTTTCTTTTTTCTTTTTTTTGATTTTACTGCTAAAAATAACTCTCGTGTGCTAAATAGCTCTTACCGCCCGGTATTTAGCAAATACCGGGCGGTATTTATCGGTATTTATCGGTATACCGGGCGGTATTTATCGGTATTTATCGGTATTTATCGGTATTTATCGGTATTTATCGGTATTTATCGGTATTCCTAAAGTATACAAATTTTGCTACAGTGCAAAATATCATACCGGGCGGTATAGCCCGGTATGATAGCAAATACCGCCCAGTATTTCATAAATACCGGACATACCGGGCGGTATTTACCGAGATGCCCGGTATTTACCCATACCGGGCATCTCGTATACCGGTTTTTTCAAAAACCGGTAAATACCGAGCTTACCGCCCGGTATACCGCGAGATTTGAAACCATGCTCTACCATACTGTGAGCACCATACCAGTATGTCGGTACCATATTTGGTACCGGACCGTGTCGGTACTATCCGTTACCGGTACCGAAATTTTGAACCTTGCTGGATCGTACCGTATGTCGGTATGATCCGGTACCATTATTTAAAAATCTGCCTTGTACACATCAACATCAACACACAATGCTAACCACTAAACTTGAACTGGCATCATGGTCAAAGGACATAGTTGTAGACAAAATGCAGCAACCAGCTGATTATAACCTCAAAAATGTGGAAGAATTCAATCCTTATAATAAAAACACAGGGTTATAGTTAAGTGATCTAATATCAAATTGATTAACTAAAAGGAATTATATATATAGAAATGCAAGTCTGCATTAACTGCAAATACGTAAACTAAAAGGCAGAATTGATAAACTACAGAAATGCTAAAAATTGTCCAATGAAAACCTACACCGTGAAGAATTGTACTGGTTGATTTTGTCAAGTACCAGATATAGGATTAGGTTGATAACCATTAATTAGCATTCAACGCTACCAACTAGCAGTATCCTGACAAATTTGGTGGGAAAAAGATTAAGAAGAAAGAGAGAACCAAAGCTGACCAGTTAATTCACAGGAAACTAGAGATGGAATGAATGTTGAGAGGATAGAGAAAGGAAAAAAATTTATGGCGAGAGGACAGTTTACATGGCGATTCACCCGGAACTGAACCGACCCGTTAGTAAACGGTTTGGGTTCAAGGAAGCACAATTTTATGTAGGATTTATGCTTACTAACTGATCTTTGTGGGTATTTGGTGTAACTGTTGGTTCAATTTGATAGGTTTTGGATTCATTTCATGCTTTTGGTGTATTGGTCAATTCTGAGTAGAGATTAATGCTAATACTTATCTGTTAAACACAAGAGATTTAGATTCCAAATATGAGCTAATTATGCAATATTTACGTATTCAATATGTAAACTCTTAATTAAGAAAAGATTATCTTGTATGCTACCCATTCAGCCGGTTAACTAAAGCGAACCAAACTGATCCCCCACATTTTGGGGTCGGGTTCAGTTTTTAAGACCTTCAAAAAAAAATACAAATAACAAAAACAGCCTCCAAAGTGCTAATACCTCAATAGGAAAGAGAAAGCAAATTATGATAATTTCGATACATAGTTCACCAATGTAAGCAGATGTAACCTATGAGTACAATACCATAGTCACAGTTGTTGAGCTAAAGGTTAAAGCAGAAAATAAAATCTTGTCGATCTCCATGAGAACACTCTGAAAACAACAGGTGTAACATGGTACTGGACCAAGGAGAGCTGAGGTCTGGGGTGCTACATACCATGTCAAGCAAGTGGGGTGAGCTTGCTCGATATAAGGCTAAGGTGGCCCATGCACATTGGCTAGCATGGGCATTGACCGGCATGGCATGGGCCAATTCTAACCAGTAAAGAACTTGCAGATTGCCCCAAACACCTTCAGCCTTCCCTGTAGATGGACCCAACAAATAACCTTCTCTGGTCCCCCTCATCAAGAACACCAACCAGCCACCGCAATCATCACCTCCCCCTAGTTCTTCTCACAGATTTCCCACCTTACCTATCCCAAATCGCTCTCCTCCTCTTCCATACCTTCATTTTCTATCCTGTTCCTCACCCCCACCCAAAGATGGGACATAGAAGATGGGTTGTGAATGGTAGCAATTTTTTTCTTCTCCATGTTAAACAATAACAAGCTAATGTTTCTAGTTTCTACTTTTTTAAAAAAGATAAAGTAAATAGACTGTAGCCTGTGCTAGGACACCAGATACTAGAATTTTCAACATCGCACGCCATTGTCTGGGCTTAAATGTAGATCCAGCCTACAACAAACTCACAGAACGATGACTCAGCCCCATGCCTAAGCAAGGTCAACAACGCAAAGCCTAAAATTCTTCAAGATACAGTAGTTAAAGAATTTATAAAAGCACAAGATTAATCAACACCAGAAGATGTAAAAGAAGTACAAAACAATACAAATTGGAAACCTTTGTCCACCATCATAGATAAAATATAGGTGGGATAAACAAAATCAAGAAGCATACAAGAACAGTACAAGAGAAGAATACTTCCAGGGCTCACGGAGTATAGTTCATGACTAAAGCATCATTCATACATGTCTGTCAATATGCCAATCATCCGTGGATAGCCCTAAATGTTGAGAATTAATGCAACAACATGCAAGTCCACAATCACACATGACCATGAAATAGCATGGTAGGGCTTGATATCATACTTAGGCCTCGTTTGGTTGACATGGGAAGTAACTTTCTGTGTAAAGTTGTAATTCTCATGAATTAACTTTCCATGTATGTTTTTCGGGAAGTACCAACAATGTGTTTGGTTGACAAGAAATTAATTGGTAGGAAATGTAACTTACCACTGAAAACATGTTTGATTAACATGGGTACTTTCTAGAAACGCATACATCAAATGACCAATATACCCTTCTTATAGATTAATATTTTAATTTTTAGGGTAAATTACATGGTATATCCCGAACTTTAAGAGTTTTTCAAATTATATCGCAATATTTTATTTGTAACAATTGTATACTCAAACTTTTATTTTTGTATCAATTATATCCCGACGTCAACTACAGTTAACTTTGCCGTTAGAACGCTGACGTGTATCAGCAAATAAAATAATATTAATGTCACGTCATCAATTTGGTTGATTATATGATATATCCCAAACTTTAGGGTTTTCCTAATTGTATCCCAACTTTTTTATATACTCAAACTTTTATTTTGTATAAATTATATCTCAACATCAACCAATAGTTAACTTTGCTATTAGAACGCTAATGTGGAATTGTTGACGTGTAAAAAGTTCGTTAACATCACGTCATTAATTTTATATTATAATCAAGTGCTGATGTGAATTAATAAAAGGATCCACATCAACACTTAATAAGTCGAGTTATTATCCTCTAATAATTAACCCGACACAACCTGACCGGCACTTAAGAAACTCGACTTCTTAACTGCTGATGTGGACCCTTTTATTAATTCACATCAGCACTTAGACTTCTTAAGTGCTGAGATTTGGGTTATGTGAGGTTATTATGGGATAATAACTCGACTTCTTAAGTGATGATGTGAATCATTTTATTAATCTACATCAATACTTGATTATAATATAAAATTGATGATGTGGAATTAATAAATTTTTTATATTTGTTTATACACGTTAGCAACACCATGTCATAGCTCTAATTGACAAAGGTAACTATTGGTTGACGTCAGAATATAATTGATACAAAATAAAAATTTGAGTATACAATTGATACAAATAAAAAATTAGGATATAATTGGGAAAACCTCCAAAGTTTGGGATATACAATGTAATTAATCAAATTGATGATGTGGCATTAATAGTTTTTTATTTTTATTGATACACGTCAACAATGCCACGTCAGCGCTCTAAAGGCAAAGTTAATTGTTGGTTGACGTAAGGATATAATTGATACAAAATAAAAGTTTGAGTATACAATTGGTAACAAAAAGTTGGAATACAATTGAGAAAACACCTAAAGTTCGGGATATAACATGTAATTAATCCTAATTTTTATATATATGGAAAAATTAAATTTTATTTGTAAATTAATATTTTAACATATATATTAAAATATAGTATAATTTTTCATATATATCTAATATAATATGTAATTTATTATATAGGAAAAATAATTTTTATTTGGAGTTATAATATAAAAAAATTACATATGTTGCTCAAAAATAAATTAAAAGAAAATAAATAAGTCAATAATTTATGGATTAACTAATCTCATAATGTTGATAACATAAATTATAAATTTAGCATTAAATGCAAACGCAATCGCAATCGCAATCGCAATCGCAAGAAGTGCAACTTACCTAGATCCCCTAGATAAGTTACTTCTATTTTCCAAAAATTTACACTCCCTGAGAATTCTGTGCGGATAGTTGTACTTCATGCAAAATGTGTAGAAAATATGTCAACCAACAAGATCAAAAAACACAACTTCCTAGGAAGTATAACTTCATGCAAGAAGTTGAGTTGTGTAAACCAAACGACACCTTAGTCAACAGATAAATAACATTGGGTGACTACTTCTCAAAATCTAACCTATTAGGACTCGTGTGGAAGATACTCAATCTTTCTATTTATTTTCTTAACACTCCCCTCCCTTGTATGCAGGCAAACTAAACTTGATGGGCCCAAAGCCAAAATGAGAACCGACTTAACTAGGGGCATTCTTTTAATTATCAACATAGATAGAATTGGAACTCATAACCTCCTCTTGCAAAGTTGCAATAGTACAATGTTAAATTTGACTGTGATAACTTTTCCAAAAGCTTAAGCTATTAGGAAGCTTAAGCTATTAGGAAGAGACCCAATCTATTAATTTATATTCTAAATATCAACCAAACCCAAAATGGGCTGAGCATGAGCTTCATATTGCAATCTTAGCATAGAGAATTTCAACAGTACATGAATGAGTGCATTGAACCTAGTGCTGCAGCAAACAACCCTGATACTGAAATAAAACTTCAGTACAGAAATTAACCATAGAATACCTGCATTGCACCAGCACCAAGGACAAGCTGACAAGACCTCACATTAAATAGCTTCAATATTTCCACTACACGATGAACCACTTCGGATGACAATACCGGCAAAGATTTACTAATATCAACATACTCGGACAACATCTTTAACAATATTAAACCACTGCAAATGATCATTTCAAGTCAAATTAGTTGGATGAAGAAAAGAACAAAATCATTTAATATTTATCAATCAGCGAGCGACGGCTTTGTAATGGATGCTTGTGAACAAACTTATTATCCTAATTGTATGGATAACTAACCAGTTTACCATGTGATAACCAACACCTTTATAGACGAGTTTTTGAGAAGCTGATCTTCCATGTGCATTTGTATTAGCATCACTATTCCGCTTAGATGTAGAATCTGCATTGGAATCTTTGTTTGACCCAGCTGCGGGCAGGGGTTTGATTTGCTTATCACTATCTGCAGTTTGGTCAGAATCATTCTGACTAACATGCTCTTGGCTAGCAGAAAAATTTGATTCAACAATCACAGAATCAGCATTTTCTGGCACTAGCTCACTACCGCTTAATGATGCATCACCAGAAGATAATGAGAAAACTATGGCCTGGAACTCATCAGGGATATCCACTGCAACCCAAGTTTCTTGATCAAGGACTGCCTTAATTTTTGTCATCTACACACCAAAGCAGCTCCTCAAGGTTAATTGCAGCTTAGAAAATAAACAAGCTTTTGCATTTCAACAACATGAATAACATTAAATGAATATGAAATATGCAGTTTATTCTAGAAATTTTTTTTTTTCTATTAGTGGTCATGTGACTCACTCGTGAGTCATGTTGGTAATCAACAAATGCCTTTGACTGTGATTGAAGAGTTCCACGAATGCTATAGCCCAATCTTCCACCAATCTACCAAAAGTAAGTTAGCTTACGAAAAGCATGTAAGGGTTAATCATATAAAAAGCAGAGAAAAAATTTGAAAGGTACCTTCTCTGTGGCTGCTATAAATTCCTGAGTTATGTCATAAATACTTAAGAACTCTTGAAGTCTTAATTTGGGATGAAGAAGTGCGCGTACACCAAGGAGTTTGGCCCATCTTCCATGTGCAGCATCACAAGCAGCAAATACAGCTTCTGTGTTCTCCCTCAGTACATCAGCACTGAAATTAATTACCATCATCAGAATTACCAATAAAAATTTAATTGCATATTATTACAACATAACTGGACTATGGAAAAATTGAGAAACTGCAGTATTTTTCTATTTACGAAGAATCATAGAAAAGGACAAAGAAAATTTTAATAAGCTAACTACAAAAGTCCAAATACTGTTCTAGAGTAAATAAGACTAAACTGTCTAAACACATACAGAAAATAACCTAATAAAGACAAGGTGAGACTGGGCAAAAATAATGTTTTAGAAGTTGCACCAGAGTGTAAGGCAATAGATGATGACCTGATTTTTTAGTGAAAGTAAATCTGTGGTCTGATACAATATCAATAATTTAAATGACTAGAAGTTCCTAGACTACAAAGGGAGGGACAGGGATAATAGCGATAAGAATAACACAGTGGATGCAGGATGAAGTACCTAGACCAGTTTTGATTGTTTTCCCTTGATTTTGTAGGATTCATGCAATTGATAACATAAATCTTACCTAAATATTGTAAGGTGCTAATTTTCTTATGTCATGAGAAGAAAATATTAAAAAATATCCTTATGGGTCAAATATTTCAGGAAGCATCAATAAACACAAAGAATAAAGTCAAAGATCATTTAGAATTTATTGAGACAAAAATCTACAAGATCTCACCGGAAATTTTTTGATGTGCTAGGACTTGAAGCATCATTTGCCTTCCCTTGGATCATTGAGATTTTGGGCGGATTCCTATGAAGCGGATTAGATGTGTGTGAAATAACATGACCATTACTCTCTTGGGAACCTTCTGCAGCAGCAGCAATTGCTGCACCATGTGCAACTGCAGCAGCAACTGATTCAGCAGCATAACATCCATCAAGATTTCCCATAATCCATTCAATAACCCTTTTAACTTCTGCAGCCCGCATCAAATGTGCCTGTATTCACTAAAAGATAATAGATCATATTCAAGCGACCATAAATGACACTTGCAGAACCTACCAGATAAACTAAAATAGATGCAGCAATAGAGCTAGCATTTCCATCAACTTCAGAATATCATGGTACTAAATTGCATCGTCATAGAAAATGAAGATTACTTGGGTTGGTTGACATAATTACCAGCAAGGTTAACATAATTAAGAATTATTGGAAAACAGAAAAATGATCCAATACCACAAACTCTACAAGTTCCTAAAATCTAGGGAGAGAAGCAGGTGTTGAGCAGTTTCCTAATGAATAACCAACACATTAAGAAGATAAATTCTTCCCACCCACTTTTTCAAACACCTATTCAGAACAAAATAGGTAAGATGATCATTTAAAGCTAAAACTGTAAGATAGTGATCAAAAGTCAATTTGTCCAGATCAAAGGGGTTGAGTAGTGCTGAAGAAGTCCTCTAACAAATGATGAAATTTTGAATTTTTGAACAGGTGTTACTGAAAAACACTTCTTCCCTCAGAACTCCGAGCAGAGAATTAAAGATGAGATAGATGATCACTTAAACAACAGTAAGTAATGGTTCTTTAGAAGAGTAGCTAGACATGACAAGTCACAGATTCATCCTACCCAGTTCACAAGTTTGGCTTGGAAGAGGACTGCTGAGCTTAGAATCTGTCATTTCTTGAAGAGTAGGAGTTTCTATAAAGTGCGGTATAGCATATCTATTTTTTCTGAAAAAGGAGGTTACAGCTATAGCAGAGCCTAGAATCTGTCATTTATAATAATTGTATCTAAACAGCTAAATAACATAAGATAATAACTTTGGACATGGTAACTAACTATACAGCTATGCAAGTTTTAGATTGACATTTCTAGATGGAAATATGGAAGCACTACAAATTGT
Organism: Canna indica; assembly: GCA_034359265.1. Lineage (NCBI taxonomy): Eukaryota > Viridiplantae > Streptophyta > Magnoliopsida > Zingiberales > Cannaceae > Canna > Canna indica. The sequence goes on from CP136894.1 coordinate 19,019,602, forward strand.
TTTACCTGTACAACTTTGAGAATAGCATTGAGAAGATGAACAAAGCTTTCAGAGGATAGACTCCGCAACTTACTTGCTAGTGACAAACCACCACCTGACTCATAATGCAAGATACAAAATAAATGCAAGAACAATATGTTTAATGGATCTTCAGGTTAGCAAATAAAGAGAATGGTCCAACCATCTGAATCACTAACTCGATCCCCGCTAATTATATCTGAATCTGAAGCTCGGGCTAACAGAACTGGAAGCAATGCTGCAACTGTAGCTTTTATTGACGCTTTCATTTCAGTAATAAGAGTATCACGGTACAACCTTAAAACAGCAGGAAGTTTCGCCTAAAAGAGAAAGAACACAAATTTCCTTCTTACACAGAAAGCAGTACAAGTATTTAAAAATTTAAAATAAACATAAACTGAACCAACAAGACAAAATTGGCCATAACGTCTTCCAAAAACTATTCAAGAACAAAAAGTTTTTTAATTAATTGGCTAACATGGATACATGAATGCAAATTTAAAGGTGTAGGAAAGAAAGCATAATTTCTAAAATAATTTTAAAAGTGTACCTGGGTTGCTTAGTGAAAAGATCTTAGAACAGAAGTATACATGGGCAGAATTGATGGAAGTAAATGATGAGATCTGAATATAGAAAAGATATTGAACAGAGAGGATCCATGCACCATGCAACTACTAGCAAGTCGCCACTAGTGGGCCCATGTTCAAGTTAGGATGTTACGTAATTTTCATAATTTTTAATTCCAAATTTTAGTTTTTAGCTTCGAATATGTGGAGACCTTGTTTTTCTCCTAGTTTCCAACTTAGTTGGTTGCTTATTCTTTTCCTTTTTCCCTCCTTAATTGATGGTAACTTTTTCTTGTAAATACCTCTTGGCCTCTTCTATACAAAGGCCTAGGAAATGTTGGAATAAGATTCTGCTTTCTTCCTCTGCATTTTCCCCAAAAACCAAAGTTTCCTCCGCCTAAAACTGCTGCAGGTGATCCCTAATTGGGCCAGGCGACTGCTCCCCTATTTTATATTAGCTGCAGCAGAAAAAATTCCAGCCACTGGCCTACTTCAGACCAGTAACTGGCTGGCAGCAGAATAGCAGCATAATTTCAGCCACCAGCCTGATTTCAGCCCAGCGTCAGGCCGACTACTGCTCAGCCTAATTCGCTGCTGCCGGCTCCATTCTTTTCAGCCCTGTTTCAGATCAACCTGCTGATTGCAGCAACAAAGATTCGAGGAGACCAAGTAGCTGAACCCTATCTCTCTATCTAGGATTCAATTGGAGCAAATCTCAAAGTTGCCACTTGTCCAGCCAATCTCCAATTAAAAGAAAACATTCTTGTGGAACTCCAGGAGTCCCAGGGCCATACAGATCAGACATTAATTACTAAAACTATATGTATGCAAGAAATATAATGGACGATACAGAAAGTGAGCTCATTGTGGTCCAGAATCCAGATCAAAGCCACTATGACTAATAAGGCTGCATATGTCCATTCATTCAATTATATGAGAGAATCTGACACCAAGTTGACAGTGGACGAAGTAAAAGCACCATATGACCATATGACCATAACAACTTGTATCATTGTATCTATATTTAAATATCCATAAATATACAAGTGCATTAGCATAACAGTGGCTCATCTTTGGTAATAATATAAAATGAGGAAGCAAGCAAAAACTGACTGTTCTTAGTAGACCAATGATGAGAGGGAGAAGACGATCTTGGAGATTAGAGCTTTCATCATCCCTTAATTTCACCTGCAGATAAATGTAGCACAACTAACTAACCTTACGAGGACAAAATTTACCATCACCGTAATACAAGCAAATTAAAATGTTCATATTTAGGTCAAATGATTAAAATCTTTACAAGCAACCTCTGTACTTGAGCTGGTAAATAAAATAAATAAAATAGCTACCATTTGGTTTTGACTTTTGAGTGAAAAAAAAAAAAGTGGCAATTAAAAGGCACCCAAACCAATAGAAGCATACAAGTAGTCAAAGTAACAAAGCACTCAGGTAACAGATTTGGAAGACAGTTTGCCTAATTAGTACAGTACTATAGTGTAATTTTCTAACAATTGGCAACATTGTTAGTTAGGATAATACCAAGATTTAATATTGTTATGATTAGAAATTACATTCAATTAATAGAGAATTTTCCAGTTAGCTATATTCAACTTACAATCAGGGGAACTCAGCATTTGGTTTTCTCCCACTTCCTTACCTTTAGTAACCCATTTTTTTTATCTGTTTGTTTAATACCCTTTACCCTTAGAGCATGTTTGCTTCGTAGGATAAAGGAGGATATGATAAAGGATGGAGTAATATCCATTGTTTGTTTAGTGCATGGATTAGAAGAAAATGAGAATAGAAGAATATAAAATTAATATTATATCTAATGTACACCGGATTAAAAAAATTTATATCCAATCCTCCATCATTTATTATCCAATCCTATCCTATTTAATGAAGCGAACATACAATTAAAGTTTCTCTTTAGAGATTGAAGGTCAAAAGGGTTTGTTTAGTCAACACATATCAGATTATCTGAAATTGCTCCAACTATACATTAAAGAAGCTATATAATTTAGGTATATACACCCATCAGAGAGCTGTAAGTTCTACATAATGTACCTTGAGTTCATATCTTCATGCATAACAGTCATCATAAAGTTACAGTAAAAAACTATCACATCACACATGTAAAAGCACAAGAATAGTAGGTACATTACATATAAAGTGAGGTAGCTTTGAAGGCACATGCAAAAAGCCTACGGTTTAAGTGTATAATGAGTTGACACTATAAATCGAACTATACTTTCAGTTTTTCATGTCAGGGTCAAAGTTTCTTTGTCAATCTTCCATTCGGATGGAATGAGGTGAATGAAACAATCTAAATACAAGAAAAGTTTTCTGGTACTTGTTTAAAACACCAAATTAGTTCATAAGGACACAAGACCAAATAAAAGTACAACAGTTAGTCCTAATCATGCCATAAGATTCAAAACCATCATGTTTATTGGAAATCAAACTCATATCGTCATTAAATGACTAATTATTGGCAAAAGATAAGAGAACTACTAAATCCACGAAATGCAACGAGCAAAATTCCCCAGTTCCATTTGTGGACCACATATATTCATATTGACAACTGATATGCAGTGTAAGGTCAATATTAAATAGGAAAGAAAGCAGCTTTAAGCACAAAGATGAAACTCATTAGAGCCAAGAACTAACATCATCCTCTGCCCCATTCATGAAATCAGTACTCCTCATTCTTAACTTCAATAAAACCATGGAGTCAATAACCTTAGCATCACGTATGGCTGCACGCATGAATTCTGCTGAAAGAATGCTACAAAAAATGAATATGGCATGTCAAACACCAAGGCCAAAAATATGTTTAATGAGATAATAGATATACGTGACAAGAGAAGGACAGTATGACAGATTCACCACGATGAAGGAATAAAACTTCAATATGAATAGAGATAAGACAAGTTATTTAACTTGCTGAGGAAAGAAGTGGAAGTCTATCTACATGATGCTTTAATTACTACTATATCTAGAAATGGCAATAGTTCTATGACTAATCTATATATATATATATATATAAAAAAACAAGCAACATATCAATACCGCCTAAATTCCTCCCCCCCCCCTAAATTTTTTCCACCTAAAATTTCCTCATTCAAAATTTTCCCACCTAAAGTTTTCCCTCCCAAAATTTTCTCTTTCATCTTCCACTTATACCCTTGCCGTTTTAATTTTATTTCTTATTTTTGCCTCACTTAAATTCCTAATCTAGCCCGCTCAAATTTTTACCCCACTTAAATTCGTAACAAAAATTTTACTAGGGTTTGAAACTCAAATTAATCTACCGTACTCTCTCTCTCTCTCTCTCTCTCTCTCTTTAAAAAAAAGCAAATTTTTATCAGGGATAACTTTTGCACGGGTACTGGAACTAGTACAAATCAAAAAAGAATGTTCTAGCATGGATTGAAAAACCGTACCATAGCGGGCGTACTGATTTTTTGGCTTTACGGTATTTGGTACACCCGGTACCGGGCGATACTGGGTGTACCAGTATTTACCTAATGCCACCCATATCGGGCGGTATTTTCGTGATACTGGGCGGTACATATCACCCAACGGCTATAAAAAATAGCTATTGGTTACTGTTCACCACCAATCCCAAACGGCTATATAGTTGTTTCGGAACAATTTTGGGGGCTTTTGGGGGCAATATAAACGCTCCAAAACCCTCATTTCATACCAACTCATCCCCTAATTTCTCTCAAACTCTCTCAACCTCTCTCAAAGTCTCTTCTTCATCTCCACACCGAAACGATGTTGAAATGGTGCCGAAATCTCGATCCAACGTCACATGGCAGCACGCCCGTTGGTTGGAGAAGAAGCATCACCAATATGAGGGTCGGCGCCGAATTGCTCGAACACAAACGAGAGCAGCGAAGAGCTACCGAACAAAGATAAGAGTTCGATTGAAGAGCTACCGAAGACGTCCGCCAATACGAGGGTCGTCAATATGATGGTCGTGGTGGCGATGCCGATGAGGATCCAGAGCTTGAAGCCGTCATCCGTGCTTTATTGGAGCAACAAGCCTTCGATCGAGATTGGAGGTATTATCCCATATCTCAATTTGAGTATGGTTGCGGCAGTGGCAACGGTAGCACCAGTGTCGACTCAACTTTGGTTGCAGGAGCAATGAACCAAAGTGGTTCAATTCCCTCCGGTCCTCAGATTGGCCGGAGTTCCAGCGTGAGGGTAACTTCTCAAACCCAAGGCAGCAAAGGAGGAGGCATGCGGGGCTTCTTCTCAAACCTCGGACAAACTAGCAGTAGGAAATCTTCTGTTGATTTAACTAACCTTGATCCCATGGCATTTCCTTCTCAATCATCCAAGCAACCGCGCATTGGCGATGCTTGGAGCAAGACCAAGAAGTGGGAGTTGGGGAGAGCAATCTTCAAATGATTCCACTTCAACTGGATTCCAACAAATGCAGCTGATAATCCATAGTACCGTTTATGGTCTCTATAATCCAAAAGGTCGGCCCAGGTATTGCCCCTCTAACTCCCTACGAAATTTCTGGATATTTTCTTGAAGCAGAGGTCGACAAGATAAAACAATGGATCGATGGATTCAAAAGACAATGGGAGGATTACGACTGCACTTTGATGTGCGATAGTTGGACCAGGCCAACCCGGATCAGCATCATTAACTTCCTCATTTATTGCATTAGGAATGTGGTATATCACAAATCAGTGAACACTTCGAAGCACCATAACGCAATCTACATCTCCAAGTTGTAACTGACAATGGGGCAAACAAAAGGGCAGGTGAGAGAATTAAACAAGATTATCTTCACATTTGTTGGACTCCATGTGCAGCACATTATATAGATCTCATAATGAAAGATATCGGTGATCTGTCGTTGGTGAAGTCGACGATTAAAAAGGCGCAACAAATCACGGGATTCATTTACAATCACACATGGATACATGCCCATATGAAGCCATTTACATAAAGTAATTTTAAAAAAAAATATTTAGTATTTAGTATTTACTAATTAATTCATCATAAATAATTACTAATGATTAATTCGTTTTTAGGTGAAATTCAACTAGGAGCGACTCGTTTTGCAACAAATTTTATCGCATTAAGGTCGCTCCAACAAAGAAAGGTTGGCTTAAGGACAATGTTTACAAGCCTCTTTGTTTTTTCTTGTGCTTGGTGAATGTAATGGTAGATATGGCCCTTTTTTTCATATCCATCTGTCGTAGAACCTTGTACAATGGTTCTACGACGACGATGATTTTCGCGAGGCAATCTTAGAAGCGCGGATTATTATTTAAATGTCGCATACCAGTATAAATACGCCCTTGGAACAAAAAATACATTGTTATTTGCCCTCCGCAAGGTGATACAGCGTATGTCGGCAACAAACTCAGAAGCTACACAAGTTAATTCGGAATCAACATTCTTCCGAGATGAAAGTGGTAACTTCAGTGATCCATTTGGAATTTTTTGCCGAGACAAGATGGATCCAGGCAGATAAAAAACAATTTTTTCCAAGTTATTTATTAAAGACAATATCTCATTTCTAATATTCAATTTCAATGTATTGCAGTTGAATAGTGGCTACAATTTGCATGTGATGCTCCAAATCTTCGAAGGATCACCGTACAAATTCTCTCACAAACAACATCATCAAGTGGATGCGAGAGGAATTAGTTAACCTTCTTGCTCGTACATACGAAGCCGCACAACTGCCTCCCATGCGCCCGATTAGAGAAGCTGGTGTATGTTCATTACAACATGCGACTTTAAATGCGAGCGATACAAAATGAAGAAAGAGACGATGGTGCACATATAGATCCTTTCGATGCTGAGTTCGTCTAAAGTGATTCATATGATTAACTCAAATTTGATCATCAAAGCGATTCATAAGATTAATTCAAATTTGATCATCAAAGTGATGATCAAATTTGAAGTCTAAAACCTTGTTTAAAACTAGAAAACACCATACTTGTGTCCAAAGCGATTCATATGATCAATTCAAAACATCATACAAGATTAATTCATATGAAGTGTTCGGTATCAAGGTTCAAACTACTGGTCTACAACCACGGAGAAACTATATGAGCATTATAACATCCTGACTTGCCCATATTGTCAACAAAAGAAAAAGAGGAGAATCATTTATCTTTAAAGTAAAATTGTTTAAAGAAGAGAATGTGTTGCACATGAAGTCCAAAAAATGTGTTGCACATGAAGAATATCGGTGATTTGCCATTGGGCTTCTTCTCCAACCAACGGGTGTCTTGCCATGCAACATCAGATTGAGATTTTGGCACCATTTCTGCAGCGTTTCGGTGTGGATATGAATAAAAAAGAGAGTTTGACAGGGTTTGAGAGAGTTTGACAGTTGAGAGAGTTTGAGGATGTGTGGGGTGAAATGGAGGGTTTGGAGTGTTTATAGCCCCAAAATCGGGTCCAAACGGCAATCTAGCCGTTTGGAATCGTTGGGCCGTTGGGTGATACCGTGTGTACCACCTGGTATGTATTGGTTACACCCAGTACCAACTGGCATCGAGTGTACCGGATATAGGTTTTTGAAAAAACTAGTACGTACGTACGAATTTTAAAACTATGATTGAGACAACAATGGTCAATCGCAGAAAAAATTCATTTTAATTGAAGCAAATCATAAATAATCATATGGGATTAATCATATTTCATTCTAGGGTTTTATTAGTTAAGAAAAACTAAAGAGAGCATAAAATTTAAAAAAAAACATTAATTAGAAAATAGAACCACCAAAAGGGTGGCTTTGGTGTAACCATAAAGTTACCCACTTGTGACTTGGAGATCATGGGTTCGAGCCATAAAGGCAACCTCTGAGCCATACACCAACCCTCCCCAAAGCCCACAAAAGTGGGATTGCTTCATGCACTTGGTCACCTTTCTTTTAGAAAATAGAATCACCATCTCTAACTCATTTGCATGATAAGATTCGCATTCATAAGCTAGGGGGTAAACGAAGTTTTGAGAGAAAACGAGAGAAAAGCTCAATGTTATTAGTTTGAGTGTGAGTGTAACATTTTACTTTGCTACTTTTGTCAAATTCTTGAAAATGAAATTTTGGAAAAAAAAATATAGGGTCGCCTCTATCATCAGCTATATTATCTAAGTTGAGAGTGAGTGTAACATTTTACTTTGCTATTTTTGTCAAACTATTGCACATTAAGGTTTGTACAAGCAGTATAGCATTGAGGGGACATTTTGTTGCCCGTAATTAGAAATGCATGCAAGCTGCACTTGCAATTAAGTTGGGACATTAAGTTGGGACTCCCTAATTTCATCTAAAAAATAGAGATAATTAATTTCATCTAAGTTGGGACTCCCTAATTTCACCTAAAAAATAAAGATATACCATTATGGTTGCAAACACAAGTGTATCACCCTAATTTCATCTAAAAAGTAGAGATAATTAATGCTAAATATGAGTTTTAAAAATTACATAAATTCCCATTTTGTTTAACCCATTTTTATAATTTTTATTATTTGTAGGCTGCAACATTTTGTTGAATGCTATGCCAAAGATCCCTGCCTCAATGCCACCCAGGGGTTCCAAACTTCCAAGTGTTAACATGGAATTCAATTGCCATAAAACTAGGGGAGTCTAGGGGTGAGCAAAAAAATCGATTTTTGGTTAACCGGAAAACCGGTCCGAAACCGACCCGGTTATCCGGTTAACCGAGCAGTTTTTTCGATTTCAGTTTATATTTTTAGAAAAATCGGTTTTCAGTTTCGGTCCGAGATATAAAAAGTCCACCGGTTTCGATTAACCGACCGGTTCGATATAATTTATTATTTTAATAATGTCTATATTTTAAAAAAAATGATTTATAAATTATAAAAAAAAATTAAAAAGTAACCAAATGATTTATAAATTATAAAAAAATTACAAAAAATTATAAAAAATATTATAAAAATATAAAAAATAAAAATATTAGTTTTTGCAGCACATTATCTTGATTCAAGTGGTTTCACTTTTTTTTTCTTTTTTCTCAATGCGAATTCGGTATTTGTTTGGATTTTTCTCCATATGTGATTTGCATAATATTATTATGTTTGTAGGTTAAAAAATTTTATTGGTTAACCGGAAATTATCGGTTAACCGAACTGAAAAAATCGAAACCGAAATAACAATTAACCGAAGTTAATGGATCGGTTTACGGTTAATGGTTTTGAAAAACCGAAGTTAATGAACCGTTTAATAAATTTGCTAATGGACCGGTTAACCGGTCCATGCTCACCCCTACATAAAACGAAGTCGTTCAGAGAACCATGCCACTAAGCTATGAAATGCCCTGCACCATGCGAGCAACAAATCCTAAACGACACCAACAGAACAAACCGGATACCCCAAAGGCACAAGAGGAAGACCCTACACGTACAAAAGGATAATTACAGACTCAAAATATGAACAAAAGGTGAGGAACCGTCTTGGACAACATTCATGACAAGACTAATAGAGGATCTCTACTGGCAACCAGGGAAGGGAAAAAGGAATTAATTTCTTGTCACACCCCTACTAGACATAAGTTAGAAAGGATCACCTTGAACCTACCCTCTCTTGTTCTCATACCCAATTAAATGAGATCTATACCATCAGATCCAATCCATTGGAAGCCCTAACAAAATACTTTACAATGCATTTATCATAACAGACCATAGCAGTTTCCATGAAACATACTTGTAAAAATTTGACGTGCAAATAATATATATAAGATTCCATGAAGAGATAACACAAAATATCATGATATGGAAGTAACCTAAAAACCTAAAATTAATTTGGATGATCTTTATTTAAATAAAATGCAATACGATTGTAGTATTATCAACCAATTCTATCAGTAGGACGCATATACTCTTATTTCAAATAAAAGCATACAAAGATCATAATTTTGAGGCAGACCGCAGACCTATTTATTGAATCCAAGGAACCTGACAATTGATCGCGAAGATGGCGAAAACAATGAAGACCAACAAGCTCATCAGTATCCTGTTATGTAGATAAATTACAGATCAGTGGAACACTGAGAACATAAACGAAATCAAGATAGTTATGCAAAGATCTAGTACATGATTTTGTAGACTCGATGCTTCACAAAGAATAAAAAGGTTCAGTAGTTTTACAAAGTCAAAATACTTAACCGCTTCCATGAGTTAACCCAATGAATTAAGGTATCAGCTGAATCCTATAATATACATGTTAGCATGAAACAGCACAAGCCATGGGTAAATGCTGCAAGCTGTGCCCCCATACAGAATTGAAATTTTCTCCAATGATATGAACAAGGCACTATGCACAAGACTAAGATACCATAGTAGAAAACCACACTTACATGGGCCTAGAAAATTGCACAGTTGTTATTAGTTGCCATAATGATCTACTAATAATTTTTATATGCAATTATAGCAAACAAATTACAAGCATTCTTTATGTACTAAGTACTAACAACATAATTGTCAGAAAATCACTACACATATTGCAACAAGTCATTGTTCGAGAAGAGAGAATCTAAGAGTACTTACTTATTTAAGATAAAAGGTTAGAAAGATCAATTTTTTCTTAGATTTCGAAAATACAACTTTGGAAGAAAGGTAACATTTGCAAAAATTTTGGCTTTGGTAGCATTCTTTTGAAGGGTTTACAAGAGAATTTAAGAAAACCCTCTTGAGAGTTCTTGACTTCCTTATAAATTCTCTAGAAAGAACTTCCAGCAGAATACCCTTTCATCTGAATTAAGGTTCAAAGTATTGGTGTTGCAACCTGTTTTGGACCCTGAGTGGACCATTAAGGGTACCATAGCTCATCTCGATAATAAAAAACAAAAACAGATATTTGAACCGATTATATATTTCTAGAATATTTAAAACTATTTAAAGAGAACCAACGCAAATATGTTGTAGGTGATGTTTACTATAGTTCTACACATAAAAACATCAAAAAAGTGAATATGTACCAGTCCGACAGTGAACCAGGTAATAAGCAGTACGGTACACTCCATACCCACCCAGTATAGTACTTCAAACAGTTACCTCAACCCAACATAATCATAGCTGCAACTAGGACCACCAATTATCATGCAGTGCTTTTGCTCTTGTCTCCAGACTGCCTAGTCATACTACCAAGTACCAAGGCCAAGCATACTGCAAATTGGTGCAAACTATGGGATAATCAACCAAGGCCAAGTCTCCAAATGCCGAAAGGAAGTGAAAGAAGACAAAAGAAAGAGTAAAATGAAAAGGGGAAGAAAGAAAGAAGAGATGATCAGTCATCATCTCATAATTCAATTCAAAAAACAAGGGGAAATCCGATAAAAGTTGAATAGTAGATGTAATTCACTGTTGCAACAACAACTAAGCCTTAATCCCATACTAGATGGGGTGGGCTATATGGAGAACTCTGTCTTCACATCCCTATGTCCAAGGGTAGATCCGCCTCAATTCACTATTGCACATGATTAAATTCAGAAATTAACTTTCATATATTTCAAAACAAGGAGAAATCAAAAAAAGATAGATGTAATTCACTACTACGCATTAAGAGAAGTAACAAGAGCCTACTATGGGCATTTTAGAGGGAACTCCAACGAATAATTGCTAGTTTGCTACATTAAATGAATTGCTCATATGACAAATTTATGGCCCTGGAGTGTCAGATTATTTAGTAATGATTGATATCAAATGCCCACACTGACACATATCCTGGCATATACACTAGAAGTCAAAGCATTGAAATGGAATTTGAGTATCCTGAAATTGATATGTTACTTTATTGACTTGTTTATGTGCAGTTAATAAAAAGTACAATTAAGGAAAACCACATATCATTTGTACCTTATTCGCAAACTTTACTTTAATCCATAAAAACTGAAAAAAAAAAACAATTGTACTAGCAAGTTCGGACATACCAGCAATTGCTGCAAATCGTCTATTACATCTAATGCACCGGCACAATCTGCTGCTGCAACAAGCTGCACATGGCTAGTTAGATTGAATCATATTGTTTTAATAAGAAGACAATTGAATTATGATACCAGAAAAAGGTTTCTGAATCCATTTCCTAGACAAGTAAGTATTGAAAGGACTAGGTGTACGATAGCCAGCTATGATATAAATTTGTTTACTTCTAAAAAGTATATTCTAAGAACCACAAAATTGAAAGCAAAATAAGTTAGAAGTTATCCACACATTAGAGATGATTTCTGAGAATAATACTTTGTACAGGAAAGATCATTAAAATATAATTGATCAATTTAGTATCACCTTAAAGTCTTAAACTAACTTAAGTGGTACCATGAATCAGCACATGTAACAGTACACTGTCCTTAATGTAGCCTAAGCAGTGCCAAAAACTATAGTTAAAGTATATTGCTAGATCAGAATGAAGAACGCATCCTTCAGAATATCTAGGACTGATATTTGACTCTAGTTTCATGAGATTGAGAATAATGTAATAAATGACAACAAAAGAATTTTAATAAGATTTAAATAAAGTTAAGCAGCATGTCATCAGGGTTAGGATATTGAGGCACAACACATGTCCAGCAACACATTCTATTATACTCATTAGGACTAGTACTACATAAACTTTCTTTTATCTGATCGAACATCCATCTAGTGTTGTCTTTCCTGGTCAACCATTACTCAATGTCTCAACCTTTCTAAGGAGTTTTTTTCTATTTCCTCTATCAAACCTTCTTGCAGCACTAACACAGCTTAGAATACATGTGTCAAAATTAAATAGTTAAGTTTACTCCTAGAGTTAAACTCAGCTTATTTCAGTTAATAACCATGAGGAAGTCAAAAAGTAGTAATCACACTCAATTATTTAAATATTGATGTAAGAACAAGTTTGGTAGACTAGTGATATGGTACCAACTTGTACAACTTGGTATCTCTGAAAAAAGTAATTTGAATAATAATAAAAGCTTTACGCACACTAGTTGAAACAAACTATGTAGTCTCTTATGGTAATTGGAGCTACCAATAAAAACTGATAGATACATACTGGGAGTGATTATAGGCTTAGTCTGACTTGGAAGTTGAAAATGATTATAGGCACAAAAGTTACGTTTATCAAATTGACAACCCTGGTGTACTAACCCAAAAGAAAAATGATATAATGTGTGCATCAAGTGTCCCATTAAACATGGATACATATCTTATGTTACTAATTGTCGGGCACTTCAAATAGCATTAAGGCATATAACACTCGAGATGCTTATACCCTCAGCTAAAGGCTTCTGGACATGTAAATAGGTAAGATTTATATATCTGGACTTTGATTTACAATGTGAATAATCTTCTCAGTAATTTAAAAAAACAAAAATCCATGTAACAACAGTGCTCGACTTACCAGTTTCAACGCCCCTAGTGCTTGGCTCACATAAAGTATGACAGTAAGCTTCTGCTGCAGTGCTACAAGGTTTCCCCGCGTGGCATTCAGCTCTTGTACTTTCCTTGCTGAGCCCACAAGATCTCCGGTCAGGATCCGGATAGTATCCTTGAGCTCCCGTATCCGCAGGCATGCCTCCACGATTTGCCCATTCAGGCCCTGAAGCTGCCCCTGCGCCTCATAGAACGAATCTGACCGCAGCGAGATCTCCCTCACCAGATGCATCTCCACCACGTCCAGGTAATGCGTCAGCCTCTCCTGGAGCACCGTGTTCTCTTCTGCCAACGGTGAGAAAGGGCACGCAGCCTTGAACGTGGGCCCCTCCTCCAACGCGAAATCCTCCTTGAAGAACAGGGACGGCACCTCCCGAAGGCACGCCACAAGCGCCTCCCCCTGTCCTCGGACCTCTCCATCGCCGCCAGCATCAGCGGCCGCGGCAGCGCTCTCCTTAGATCTGTGGCTCATGATGTCCTCGAATCGGGAATAGGCGTCCGATATAGAGGCAAGGTAGGGAAGGAAGTCCGCTCGGGAGACATCGGGGAAAGAAACGGAGGGGGCAAGGGGCGCGGCGAGGTCTGGAGCAGCGGCGGATGCGGAGGGCCACCAGAGGGTCCAAGAAACCTCGGAGCGACCGGCATGCGGGTTATTGAGGATGGACGAGAGGCTGTGGGTGACAGCACTGCCGCCGGCGGGGGAGGAGACGGAGAAAGAGGGGGAATCGAGATCGTGAGGAGATCGGCCTGAGATGGAGCTGGAGCGTCCGACGGAGGACATATCTTGGAGCCTGGACGGCCGCGACGCTTCCATCTCGGCGGCGGTAGAGATCAAGGGCGGAGGGGCATGAGAAACCAGAAACCCTGTGAATTGGCGCGATTGGAGTAAAGGGGAACGAGATGAGATCACGAACACAGAGAAGTGAAAGAGATCAGATCTAGAAAGAGAGGGAGACGGAAGAGAGTTCTTTACTTGTTACTTGCTATTATTATTATTATTTATTATTATTTATTTATTTTTGTTTTATTTATTTATCACTATTATGGATATAGATACCGAACCATTACGGGGAAGAAGAGGGGTCATAACTGATAATCAAGGAAAATGTATTAAAATATACTTTACATTTTCACCAGATACTAAAATAGTAAAATGTCTTATAATTTATTTGGAGCTAAAATACTTATAAAATTATTGAAAATAATACAAAAATGACACTGAAGCTAACTATTGTTAATTGAGACTTAAAGAAGATAACGTGGATACTGACTGAAATGTTGATTTTACACGTGGTGCACATGCAAAAAATAACTTATCACGCAAGTGACACGTAAGATGCAACGTAAGTCTGGGTTTTTTTTGGGAAAAAAGTACTAAAATATCCTAACGTTTTCACTAGGGTATTAAATGCTCATATCAATGCTTTAAAGCTAAAATTTCTCTGAGATTATTGAAAATGGTACAAAAATGACACATAAACTAATTTCTATTAACTGATACTTAACATAAATAATGTGGATGTCGACTAAGATATTGACTTTACATGTGCGCACATGCAGAGAACGAGTGATATATAGGTAGCGAGAGAGATAAGAATTTTTTCAACAAATATTTAGGAATGAGTATGATATAAATAGTGAAAGAGAGGAGATGTAAGAACCTAATCGCCTTAAATGTTCACTACAAACTCATTTTCCCAGAGCATTGGTTCAAGCAATCGAAGAAGTGGGCAAATTGCTTCAGAGCAGCTACAATATGCTTGGCAACGACTTCTAGCAAACAAGCGCATTTTGTCCACTTCTGCATCAAGGGGCATTTTAGTACTCTGGTGAAAACTTCAAGGGTATTTTAGTACCTTTCCCCAAAAAAATTAATATTAGTGGTGGGACCCAAGCTTACGTGACAACTTACGTGTAGCTTGTGTGGTAAATTGTTATCTGCATGTACGCCACGTGTAAAGTCAGCATCCCAATTAGTATCCACATCATCTTCGTTAAGTCTCAATTAAAAAAGTCTCAGCCAGCATCCACATCCATGTGTAAAGTCAACATCCCAGTTAGCATCACATCATCCCTCAATGTAGTTTAGGGATGTCAACGGGGCGGGGCGGGTATTGGGGGGTGTCTACCCGCTAACCCCCTTGCGAAATAAATGGGTACCCGCTACCCGTTTATTCCCCGCGGGTATCAAAAATGGATACTCATTTAATTACCCGCGGGGGGACGGATACCCATGAGTATTGGCAGGTACCCATGACACTTTAAAAATATATAAATTATAATATTTTAATAACACTTTAACTCTTCAAGTATTTTGATACCAACTTCAAGTATAATAACTTTATTTTGATAAATACACAACATTTTGATAACAACATTATCATAAGGTTTTCAAAACATAAAGTATATGGGTATTGAATTAAGTTAGGTTTTTTTAGTATATGTACCGAGGGTAATATTGTAATTTACTAATTTTCGCAAGTAACGGGTACCCGCGGGTACAAGTACTATAATACCCGTACCCACCCAATATAATAAACGGATAAAAAAAATTACCCATGAAATCCCCGCGGGTAGGAAACTACCCCCCATACCCGTCATAAACGGGTAAATACCCGCGGGTACCCTCCTAAATGGGTAATATTGCCATCCCTAGTGTAGTTTCGATCGAAGGTCCGATCGAATGGTCGGTCTATCTACCTACGACCAACGAGCGACCGACTTAAGGCAGAAACCCATTGTAGACATTCGGTCGACGTCCGGTTGAATGTTCGATCGATCGAACCATCGATCGAATATGCGACCGGTGGACGCAATCGATAATTTTCTATCCGTTGCAACGAGTGTTTCAACCCTCATACCTTCACTCCTTATAAATAGAAGCCTGAAACTAGCATCATAACACTTCTAACACTTCATTGAGTCATTCTAACATCTTTTGCAAGCTTTTTTTGAATTATCTCTTTGCAAACCCTAGTTTCTATAATAAAACATTGATCTTGCATTTGAACCTTCAAGATTCATCTTATCAAGGCATCAAGATGACTAAGGAATTCGTTTTGGAGCTAAGTATATTTTAATTTATTTATTGCTCCATTTATATTGTATTTTTGTATTTATTTCATTGTATTTCAAGTTTGTAAATCTAGGGTACTATCACTGCAACATAATTAGTCTATGGAGACACATAATTAGAGATTAATTAGAGTTTTTGTTTCTAATTCTTCACATTAGAAACTAATAGAGAATATGTCTCATTAGTTAATTTTATTTGTCTCTAATTCTTCACTTTTAGATGCTAATTGTTAATTAGTCCCTATATGATATTTATTATTTGCCATATAAATATATTTCTTATTTTTAGATTTAAATTTAACATTATAATATTTAACTTAAATGATAAATTTATCATTACAATAAATTTAACATAATATTTCACATAATTTTAATTTTAATTTTTAAATGATAAATTTAACTTAAATAATAAATTTATCATTCTTACCTTAACTTTAAAGGAGCACCACACACCATAATCTTACCCTAATTTTATTTCCATTACATATTAATAGTGGCAAGTATCAATCTTACTCTAACTTTATTACCCTAACTTTACACATGGCAAGTGTCAATCTCCAATTTGTAATCAATTTTATTTTATTATTGTTAGGTTCACTTTATTACATTTTGCCCCACTACCATTTTGCCCGACCTTTCCTTTGCGACAGCAATGGCGGCAGTCGCTGGATACTTGCAGCTGGCCTCCTCATCCTCCCTTTTCTATTCTACCTCTTTGTCGTTGTCGGGCGCGCGCACATCTCCTCCCACTTCGATGTTCCCCACCCCAAGGGTTTCCGCCTCGACATTGACGTCGACCCCGCCATGTCGCGGATCCACGTCTTCGAGTTCCTCAACGAGGAGCGGATCCCCTTCAACCAAAAAATTCAGTTCTGGTTGAGGTTTGTTCATGGGAGTGTTTGATTTCATTATGGTTCGGAAAATGCAAGAAAAAAGTTGGGTCATTAGGGCGGGATCGAGTCAGGTTGACCCTATTGGGCAACCCAAGCTGTCAATTATATGGTTCATTTTTCCCCTTTTGCAATTGGGTTTGCTTTTCATTCGAGAAATTGAAATTTTCATTTGTTATTATTAAAAAAACTTATAAGTTATGATGCATTTTGCACAAATAAAATAATCTTTTTTGCCTTTTTGTGCAATAATGCAATCAGTTCCTAGATCTTTGATGTATAAAGTTTCCTTATAGTGTAAGTTTTTAATCAAATTTTTTTGATGTAGGCAAGCAGAATTATTGCCTAGTTGCTTGTTGCGGGTTCTGCAATTATAGGAAGGGCTTTTGTCTAAGGATATCGAAAAACACTTGAAAGTAAGTTTGCTGACATGTTGATCATACAAATTATAGATGTTTTCACTGCTCACTGGTTTATACTTGAGAAGAATTCTAGATTCTATGGCATGATCTAATTTTATGATTATATTATAGATGCTTATTCGTGGAAGTTAGTGTCAAAGTCACAGGTTTTAAATAAATTATAGTTTGCTTTAATATATCTCTATTCCATACGAATGTTGGAGTGTGTTATCTTTGGATAATTGTTGCATTTATTTATTTATTTGTGCTTTTTCATCTTCTGGTCTTTATTTTCTTGCAAGATAGCACATAATTTTAATTATGCCTACAGAAGTCTGGTGGTCTCAAAATATGTGGATAGGCTGAATATGTAGTTCTATTGTGTTGTGCACTTGTGCTGATTTCAAATTATCATTATGGCATTAACAATAGGGATTAACCTTTAAGATTGAGAAATAGTTGAACTCATAAAGTAGAAAATGAAACAATCATATTTTCTTCTTGCAAATCCTTTTCTCGTATTTGTTGGTAAAGACTTGTTGTATCTTGCTTATTTCCAAAAGATTGCAGCCACCGACTAACTATTAAGCAATCATCTCTGTATCCCATCTTTTGTTCGTCCATCCCTATTGATGTTTATAACTTTATTCTTTTTGCATTTCTCTTTTTTTCTCTTTTTTTTCTGCTTTTCTTTTTCTCGTACTTTTTACTAAGTGACCAACTAGCACCATACCCATGGTGTTGTGTATGCATGTTGAAATGTGGACCAAATTTACATGCAATATGCAGTGGGAATATACATTGGCTATGCAATTCCTTTTTAGTCTCTTTCCCATCTTTCTTGTCATGCTGCACATTTTTAATAGTTTTATGTTACTTAAGCATGATTATTTTCTTTTGGTTTATAATAATTTACATATTGATAATTTTTATTTATTGTTAGATGGTTCTTGATTTGAATAATACTATTACTATATTGATTAAATTTATTTTGAATAAGATCTAAGTTCATGAATTTTTTAAAAAAATTCCAACTCAGCATTTTTGAAACTTGCAAGATACTTTATGCACAATGTGAATTTTTAAGTGTGCGCATCAGGATGCACAGTGCAAATTCAACAACTTTAAACTTAGGTGATCACATGGACCACATTTGTATGCTTATATGGGCATACAGGAGCACATTTTGTGAATAAGCTTATTGAGTAACTTATTTCTTTGATGGGTTTGGCAGATGCAAGTAAAATTGGTGGATGTTCTTAGATTGAGGGAGGATGTTCTTTTGATACTCTTGGTGGCTCCTGTTTTGAGAAGAATTACTACTGGAAGTAAGGAAAGTTCATTTACTCTTGCACATACATTAGTGTACCAATGATAATAAACCAATGCTACTGAAGTATCTCTCATACACAAGGCACAATAACAAAGTTTCTGATTTTCTATGAACCAGGACATTAGAATCCTAGTAGTATACTTCTACTATGTATTCCCAATCTCTTTTTTACCTTATGATTTAAAATGCTATTGATAGTGTATATATATGTTTGTCTCAGGACTTAAGTCATGTGTGGACAACATGTGCAAGTTCTGATGTGTGAACAACATGTGCAAGTTCTGATAAAAGTCTGAAATACCAGGCTAATATGGTATTTCAAATGATGTGTGGACGGTTCAAATGATGGAATACAAGGGAAGATAGAGAGAGAGAGCAATCCTTCAAACCACAGTGCAAAAGGGCCAATGATGACGGCGGCAACAACATTTGAATTATTATCTTGTTCACTGCTATCAAAGGTATGAGGTTGTGTCTCAAACAGTACCAAGTTGTTCTTGTACTGCCATTAGAAAATAGTACAATTTTCATGATTTATTCCTTTCAAAAATTAAGTTTATTCCAATTAAGCTTTATATGTAGCTAATCTTTCAAATCCTAATCACCGAAAGAAATCTCACCTGGTTGTTTCTTTCTTTGATATATTTTTCTGTGTACTTTTTAATTATGCTTTTACTAAATAACCTATCCATGTCCAAAATTTTTATTTTAGTTTTAGGGACTACAGCTAACCCTTTACTTAGTGCATTATAGGAGGCATAATGGGTTGTACTTAGTGCTTTGGGGTAAAGAAAGAGATCAAGTAGGGGATGTAAGACCTAAAGATTCTTCTTCTGCAGATAATGATAAGGGAAAAGAAGAAAGCCAGGAACCCTTCAAGAATAGTGATAACAAAGCATATAACCAAAAGGGATGTGCAGAGGTTTAAAAATCCGTACATTTCCTCTTTCGGGATTGTTGAATAATATAGTATTTTAAGTATTTTGTGTATTGTATAATATGTTAACTTATGTTATACCTCATGTGCTAGTTACCTATGTAAATACTTTTATACCTTGTTATTGAATGAATACGATGAGATTTTGGACTTTACATGGTACCAGAGCATGTAAAATCCTAGATCATCTCTCCCGATTTCTTCTTCTCTCTTTCCCTGCTACTCTCTGTGTCTCTCATCTCATGCGATTTATACCTCCTTCGTGATTCGGGAATCGAAGCACTCGATCAATCGATCGTGCGCCTACTTCTGCCGAGCGACGCAAGAAGTCGGGAATCGCCTGGTCCATCGATTGACTGCAATCAAAGTCACTCGTTGCAATCAATCGATTGAGTGCAATCATCGGCGGATAATGTGATCTGGCATCCTCATGCGATCAGAGTGCTCACGCGGAAGCAGACACGGCGCCCCTCTTCCATATTTGATTGTGCCTTCTGTTTGTTCTAGAACCGGGCCTCATTCTCCAAGCGGCTCTCACCAGGATTGTTCGGTAGTCTTCTCCAAGTGCTATACCTTATACAGCAGCTTCTCAATCCAAGTGTCGCACCACGTGGCATGGTGTTTCTTCTCAATCCAAGTTCACCAAACCTTTTACTGAAATCAGAAGAATCCATTTAACACATGTATGATTACCACTTGAATTTCCCTCAGACATGGGTTTTTTAAAGTAGCTGACAGTGAAGGATAATTTTTTACTTGCCATGCAATGGGGGGGGAGGTTGCCTAGTCTCATGCAGTCGTTTGTTCCTAGCATGTCAGATGAACCAGCACGTGTTCAAGATAGGCATGGTAGAGACTTGGTTTGCTAGGTATCAAGGAACCTAATTAACCATGCTCCCGACTCTCAATTTAGTCAATGTGAGAAGTCAAACTCAGATTTTATGCCTAAGCTAGACCAAACTAGGTTTGAAAAAGGACATCTGAAGAAGAGGAGATCAAAGGACTCTGAGGCCTGGGAACAAACAACACAAGTGTTATTGCCCGAAATACCTAGATTTCGTAAGTATAGTCTAGTAGGAAGTCTACAGTGGATCGGTTTCCAACCAAACAATTTAGCCTTACGTGCAGAATAAACTCTCCACAAAGCAGAACAAAATACCCATCGACTGTTGGCGTGTAGGCCCAGCGGGCCGAGTCATCAATCGCCTCGTGGCGTGTAGGCCTGGCGGGCCGAGTCACACTCGAACGCCGAGGGCACTCGGGTCTACTACGGTATAAGGTGAAGGTGAGCCCTTCCCTCACACCAATTGGTTTGGGGGTCGTTGGTTAGCACCGGAGTCCTGGGAGCTGGTATCAGAGCTGGGTCTCAGGTTCGGGTCTCAGCTGACGATTTCTGTGGGGGAGATTGTTGGAGTGTAGGCCTGGCAGGCCGAGTCATCAATCGCCTCGTGGCATGTAGGCCTGGCGGGCCGAGTCACACTCGAACGCCGAGGGCGCTCGGGTCTGCTACGGTATAAGGTGAAGGTGCGCCCTTCCCTTACACCAATTGATTTGGGGGTCGTTGGTTAGAATCGGAGTCCTGGGAGCAAAGATTGTTGGCTTTAGATTTTTAACCTTGATCTTAATCTCTTAATCTCGATTTTGATGATAACAAATATGGAACTAATATTTCGCCGAGAAATCTTTCAGGTTTCATATCAATTAGCGTTCGATGTCCTCAATCGGAAAAATCGAAAGAAATCGGAAAATCGGAAGGACATTGATCATCGTGCTCGGGTTCGTCGCAGAAATTTCTCGAAGATCGACCTGGGCACCAAAGTCGCATTGGACGAGTCCAAAGATCAAATGAAAAGCTCTCCAAGTTGATGCTCGTTGAAAGCCGAAACCCGAAAATGAAGCGCGGAAGAAGAAGGCCGAAGAAAATAAATTCAGCCTAGGTTCGATCGATCGGGCGGTCGACCGAATGTAGGTAAAAAGTGGCAGTAGCCATCGTAAAGGCTACTTCAGTCGACCGGTCGATCGATCGACTGAAGGTATAAAGCAACAGAAGCTACTTCGATCGACCGGGCGATCGACCGACCGAAGCCCAAAATGGGCAGTAGCTCCGTCGGTCGACTGATCTACGGATCGCCTAAAGCGTAACCTGCGTCAGTCGACCGCGATGGGTCGACCGAATGACGGATCGCAAGACTTGCGTTTGGGCGGTCGACCCGTCGGTCGACCACACAGAGAGAAGATGCAGTGGTCGCTGTGAGCGGTCGATCGATCGATCAACCGACCAATCGACTGAGTGACTGCAACAGATAGTTTTCTATCCGTTGAGCTGCTGTTTCTTCATGAGGGTATAAATATACCTCATCTAACTCCTTTTAATCTTCTTCCTTGATGATTACAAATTTTATTGAACAATTAAAAGAAAGATTTGAGCCTTCTAGAGATTGATTAAGCGCGCTCTGCTCTTTTCGCGAACATTCTCTCAAGCGCCAGCTGCTGCCTCAACTCGGGAATTGAATCGAGCTCTATGACTCAACGAGTTGGAGGTTCTGAAGGATTGAAAAGAGCATTTATTCTTGATTTTATTCTAAGCTCTTTTCATTGTAATTTTTATCTGTTATTTGAACTATTTTTCTTTGATTTGGGTGTGTACGAAGACCGAGTGTTAGGTCTTCTTGTGAGAAAGTGGTTATCTTATTGTGAAGGTGTAAAGCCACTTGTACTTGTGTAAACGTAGTGTTACTAGGATTAGTCGAGTTGTCCCTTAGGGTTGAGGTGGAAGAGTGCTCTAGATAAGAAGACGGAGACTTCCGAGTGTGGAAGTACCTTAGGTCGAGAGTGAGACTCTTCGGGTCAAAGTCCTCTGTGTAAGGGAAACGAGAATTAATCTAGAAAAATTAGTTTGAAAATCCTAAGCGGGGTGCTTAGGTAGTGGAGTAGGCATTGAGGTCGAACCACTATAAATCTTGTGTGTTTGCATTGATATATTATTGTGCATTTTGCCTAAACAATTTAAGAAAACGATTAAATTCGAATTTAGGCTAATTAATGTAGTAAACACACTATTCATCCCCCCTCTAGTGTTGTCATTTTGTCTTCACCGACTTTCCACTTGACCCGTTCGAATTGAATAACGAATCAATCCAAATATTGATAACCCCGGTAATATAGAAGATTAATTAAACTTGAACAAACCATTTAAATCTATCCAACAATAATTTTTATTATTTTTTTGACTTCAATGATTCACATCTTTCACTTTTATCCTTTCAGAAATTGAGCATATATAACTTATAAAAACGGAATTACATTTAAAGGTGATCCTAATCTAAAACTTAATCGATTCTTGCTTGAATGTTAATTAGGCTATTTGGTAATCCAACTTAAATGTAATTCTTGACAACAAACTTTAGCTAATAAATAAGTGTTGGATTGCATGTATCGTTTTTTCTAACAAAAGTAAATTTTAATTTATCTACGTATTCATCAAAAGTGTGAAGAGTAAAATAATATAACTTTGTCACCAGCAAAATGCAATATACAAATAATCTCACCGTTCCTTCCTAAGGACCAGAGCAATTTGATCCAATTCAATGCGTCTCCTGTCCAGGTGCAACTCGAGACACTCCGACGCTCAAGTCAGTAAAAGATCGAGGTGGAGATAATAGAAATTGAATCTTAGATTATCTGAGGTATGTTGTGATTGTATTTATTGCAGGCGGAGGTAATGACATCGGACTAGTAATGATGTATCCCTCATAATTAAGAAGGACGTGGATATCCTCGTACGACTGGGTGGAGCCCTCGGGTGGAACCATTTGATCTGGCTTGAATCGAGTTCAAAAGTGCGGGCACTGTTGGGCCGAATCTGACCAAACCCAATAGTACCAGTCCAGTCCACAGCCCCCGAGCTCGATTGGAGTCTGGAGGATTGCGTGCCGAGCTCTAAGTAATGCTGGTTTATGACATCGACTATCTTGCGATTCGAGGGATCTTTAGGAGTATTTTGCCGAGTTGTAACAAGTTACCGTAGAAGCCAAGCTCGGCCTACAAGTTGGTGTGCGACGACTTTGTTTTGGGGCAGATCAGATCGACATATCTTTTTCGTGTCGTTTCGCATCTCCTCGGCTTCCGTGCCTAGTATGACGGCTTGGTAATGATGATTTTTCTCTTTCGTGGCGGTACCTAATTAGCGCTTGTCTTTTCGTTTTAAAAAGTAATCATGAAGGATAAAGTGTTTGCACGTGCTTGGCTGTTTTCTAGGAAATCGTCATTTGGCGGGCTGACTGGCTGGGATTTGTTTGTGGCGTGATTGCTGGCCGTTCGATGAGGGGTTTATCGCCTGTGTGCTTATAAAGTGATTTCCTCATTTTTGTTTTCGAACTTTTTTTGCGCTTTTGGTGCTCGGTGCTTTGGAGGTCTTCTTCGGCGACAACTTCGTTGATTGTTTGTTCAACTGTCATTGTCCTCTTTTTTCTCCGGTGAATTTTCTTGTGCCTTACTTCAACTTTTATAGGTCCAGCCTTAGGTTAGTAGGTTTACTAACTTGTCCCCATTTTGGAGTTTTTGCTATCCTTGTTGGGCCGATGGCAAGGATGCCGAGGAGAGGCGTTGATGTAAAGTCAGAGTTTCGTTGGGGAAGGACTCGGATTCCTATTCATGGATTCAAGAGGAGATAAAGTTGCTAGGTTCGGTAATGATCGACCTGAACAACATCTTATCTTTTCAGGAGGATGTGTCCATTGCTCGTGAGGGTGTTGAGGAGGACTACGAATGCCTTATGTGCTCGTCATCAGATCAAGTGTATCACCGAACTGTGTCTTCCTTTTACTAATTTTGAGCACATCGTTCTGAACTTGTTTTAAAATTATGATGGAGTGTTATAACCAAAGATTTGATTATATTTATTTGGTTTTATAGTAAGAAGAGAGGACTTAAATTAAGTGAGTTACCAGAGTTTCGGGGCAAAATTTGGTAAGTTTTAACTTAGGAAAAATTAAAAAAAAAATTATATTTATTATTTCTATAATTTGACATATCATGGTGAGAGTAGACCCTGAGATGAACTCAACGGTTCTATCGAAACGCGAATCGAATTTAAAATGGATTTATAACAAATTTTCTAGTCGAATTATAAGTGGGAGGGCGAAATTGTAAATTGAGGTAAGAAAATCTGCCCCAACTTATATATATGGGCTGTACGGCAGGGGGCGCCGCACAGCACCGACAGTAAAGAGGCGGCGGCTCTTGGACAAGGAGTCGAGTTCGAGGCCGGATTTCGCGAGTCTGTCGGAGTTGATTGTTGAGGAATCCTTGCAACCCTTCTTCCTCCTTGTTTCCTCAAGCCGGTGAGTGGTTTAAACACCTCTTTCCCTTATTCATGAATTCATGCCGCCGCCCCTCCTTTGAGATTGTCGTCAAGGATTTTTACGTTGTAGATTCTAGATTCTTGATAAATTAGGAATTTATAAGTTTTATAAATATCCTTAATGATCTTCATGTATGCTACTCGACTTTCACCGTCTTTGAATGATGCGCCGTCCCTCCCTTTAATGAATTTTCTTGACTTGATTTATAACATGAATCACTAGGCTTTGGCTTGGATTATAGATTTTTATTTGTCATAATTAATGTAATATTGGGGCTGTCCGATTTTGGGAAAGGAAGGCTGCACGGCCTTGATGAATTCGGGTGCTTGCCGCCCCTTCCTAAGAACCTCCTTAAGTTTCTTGATGAATTGGATTGATGCATGGATTAGGTTCTCATTGTTAGGGTACCCAAATTTCATCTTTAGAGTCATGTCGCCCCTTTATAATTAATATGGATTTGATTTAGGAAATTATTTAGGTAGGGAAAAGGGTTAGAGACACTTGATCACAGACTTACCTAATTATTCATCTCATTACTTAGTTTGAACACCTAAGATTACTTAACTGTAGGAGAGGAAAGTTGAGCAAGGGCCGAAATCCTACATGAGGGAAATTCCACATTTATGTGGCCGGTCCTATGAGTAGGAATTAAAATATAATTTTATATTTTTCTTGCTTCGAGTTATGAGGTAGTTGGTATGTTATTGTTATGACATGATTTAATTTTTGTAAAAAGATTGGTCTTGTTTATTTATGATTTAGCTCATTGAACTGGTTAATTTAACTTTTACTGGGAGTAATTCTTGTTTATTTATGATATCAAGGGCCCTAGCGGTCCTGAGATGGTTTTACAGGCATAAGGATGTTATACACTTTTTCTTTATCACTGCTTAGTTGTTGATTTAATTATAAATGCTTGGATGTGTTTGTGGTTGTGGATCGGGAAGCTCGTCAGTCGCCACATCGACGACCGACTCGGGTGGCATGAGCGGGAATTACGCTGAGACAGAGCAGATCAGCGCCCGACTCGTAGGACCGACAGGTCCTTGGATATTGGATTGACTGGTCCCTGGACCGAGAAGCTCGTCAGCCCGCCACACCGACAACCAAATCGGGTGGCTTGTATGGGTGTTGGATGATTTTGTATGATGTTTATGTCTTGCTGGCTTTATGAATATATTATTCATGTTAATTACTGCTTATGAGGATGGATAGAGGTAATTGATGATATTTATTTCTTGACATATTTTACTCTTGTATATGAGGTATAATTGATTCATAAACTTGTTTACTTCTTGGCTTGAATTAATGGATATGAATGTAGGGGGATTATGCCACTCACTAAATCCTGGTTGGACTTACTATTTTATATTGTTATCTTGTAGCACATGAGCGTGATCAGATAGGTACTGAGATGCAGTAGTGTGATTGGTGACGCCAGGGACATCGGATCTCATGACACGTCGTGGTCGGGGGATGTATACCCAAGTTTATATAGTCTTTATGTTTTCCTTTAGTTATGGGTTAGTGTTCGATTTGTTTCCGCATTTTAAATGACAAAAACCTTATTCTTGTTTATTTGGATTTATTTAAAGGAGTCTTGGACCTTTATTGACTTGTTGCTACTATTTGGATTTTTGTTGATTATAATTAATGCTAGAAAGTCGGTTTATATATATATATATAATTGTTCAAAAAATTTGTTGTGTTATTCTCTTTGTTGGGTTAGGCTTCGGGGGTACGTGGAGTACTCTATCCGGTCATACCCAAGTTTTGGGGTGTGACAATGTGGTATCGGAGCGGGTACGATAATAGGACTTTAGATATCGTATGGGGGTCTTGCTAGCGTGTCTATAATGATATGTCCTAGTCACGAGATCGACGACTGAACCTGCGCACCAGTGGCGGTACGTATTTATGATTAATTGTTTGGTTGATTGTATATTAAATTGTGTGGATATTGTTTTATTTACTGATAGATATGGAGGCACATGATGATGTCGTGTTGAGCGGTAGCGGGAGTAATTCCGCTGGTAGGCGAGGCCGAGGTAGAGGCCGAGACCGAGGATGGGCTCGGGGCAGCGGTCAGGCTAGTCAGGAGGAGGCCGTGCAGGACCCTAGAGTAGGATTGTTACTGGCATAAGCGACGGAGCTAATTGAGGAGCTCTGCAGAGAGCGGGACGAGTTCTGCAAGGAGCAGGAGGAGTTCCGTAGGTAGCGGGAGGCGAGGCAGCCGTAGGCCCCACTTGCCCCACTAGTAGGACCCACAGAGCTGGATCCAACGGAGCCGGTTCAGTCCGAGAGCAGGGAGGGAGATCGTCGGGAGCCAGCGACTGGCAGTACTCTGTACATGAACTTCGTGAAGCTGAGGCCACCAGTGTACACAAGTACGAACCCACAGGTGGAGGTGACAGCGTTCCGGAATGACTGTACAGAGCTATGCGAGGTGTTGGAATGTTCTTGTGAGGCTATGGCACACATGGTTGGGCTACAGTTGAGGGGCCCGACAAAAGAATGACACCATACATGGAGGGCCCGCAACCATGTTCTTGTGGGGCTACCTAGGAGGAATTTCGAAATGCCATCGTGAAGAAGTACCTTCCCAGGAACATTTGTGAGAGGCGGGCGAGGGAGTTTGAGCAGCTTCGCCATACGTGCAGCATGACGGTGATAGAGTATGAGGTGGAGTTCACACGGTTGTCCCGTTATCACCCAACCTTAGTGGTGACGGAGGCGGATCGGGTGAGGCGGTTCATGGAGGGTCTGAGGGTTCAGAAAGGCAGATTGATCCATTACACCGAGGATACCACTTTTGTACAAGTGGTGGACGAGGCGATACGGAAAGAAGCCATGGTACCTACAGATCGACATGATGGGCCAGCAAAGAAGAGGTTCAGACCTCATGGAGTAGGGGACCGGCAATTTCATTCGGAAGCTAGCGGTTTTGGGGCAGCTCGTCCGCAGGGCCGAGGGCAGGGCAGTTTCAGAGGCCGAGTAGGCTTAGGGCAGATGACTACTCAGAGTGCTACAGTGTTTGGGGGACAGAGAGGCGAGTCCCAGATTCCGCAGTGTGGGCAGTGTGGGAGGAGGTGTTAGGATGGAAGAACAAGCACAGCGGAAAAAGCGATTTTAAAAAAAATACAAACCATCCCAAAACCAGCGATCAACTTTAGCAATCTTTAAGAAATTCAATCTACGAGTAAAAAGAGATGATATACCTTATACCGCGGATGGCAAGGCTGCTCCTATCCTCGTTTCAAGACGTCCAAGCGCACGTCCTCCAAGGAAGGTCCACACCAAATGCCTCGCAACCAAGGAACATCGAACACTAAAACCCGTTGTGGCTCAACGGAGAGGGAAACTCAACCCCAAAACGCACCTAGGTGAAGCTGACCCTTCCACCAAGAACCGAGCATCGAAAGGGAGGAAGAGGTGATGAGAAAACCACGAAACGAGGAGGAAGATGAAAGAATACCTAGTATAGTTCTGCCTTAGGTCTTGGTACATCTTCGTGGCTCCTGAATGCATAGTATAGGTGGATCGATGCATCTCCAGCACCTACCTGCGAACCTCGGCCATATCTGGTACCATAACCTGGTTCTTAAACCTCAGGACACCCTCCGAGTCCACATTGAACCCATTATCTGCATCTCCTCTCCTGACCAGATCCTTAGTGAGTGCACAAAAGACATCCTCCTCCTGCGCTCCCCGCAGCATGTCAATCAATATGGATTACACTCTCAAGTGAGCCACTAGCGTACTCGAATTTGATACCGACAAGACTGCTCCGCCATCCAAACATAGAGCCAAATCCTGAGCCAACGGCCTCCTCCTGACTGCCAAATACGTCGCACTGCCAATAGACTTCCTGCTCAGAGCATCAGCTACCACATTACCCTTTCCTGGATGGTACATGATCATGCAGTCATAGTCCTTCAATAACTCAAGCCATCTTCTCTTCCATTCTGCATCAGCACACAACCCAAGCCAACTCGGGAGGCATCACAATAAACAACAAAACCTCTTGAACCCGAGGGTACTGCTAGAATTGGCGTCGACGTCAAGCGGTCTTTGAGCTTCAAAAAGCTCTCCTCACACATACTGTCACATTCGAACTTGACATTCTTTTGGATCAGGCGGGTCAATGGCGCTGCAATCCTGGAGAAATTCTCCATAAACTTTCTATAGTAACCTGCCAACCCCAAAAAATTGCGAATCTCTGAGACATTGGTCGACCTCTTCTAGTTCTGAACTACCTCTATCTTAGCAGGGTTCACCTTTATTCCTTCCTTGGACACCACATGACCAAGAAACCCTACGCTCTCCAGCCAGAACTCGTACTTGGAGAATTTGGCATACAACATGTGCTCCATGAGAGTTTCCAGAACTACCCTCAAGTGCTCAGCATGCTCCTCCCTGCTCCTGGAATAAATCAAAATGTCATCAATGAACACAATTAAAAACTTATCCAAGTATTCCTTGAACACTCGGTTCATCAAGTCCATAAATGCTACAGGTGCATTAGTCAGCCCAAATGACATCACCAAAAACTCAAAATATCCATATCATGACCTGAAAGCAGTCTTAGGGACGTCACTATCCCGAATCCTCAACTGATGATACCCTGACCGCAGGTCAATCTTAGAAAACCACTACGCTCCCTGAAGCTGATCAAACAAATCATCAATCCTGGGCAACGGGTACCGATTCTTCACTGTTACCTTGTTAAGCTGTCGGTAATCAATGCATATTCGCATGGACTCATCCTTCTTCTTTACAAAGAGCACTAGAGCACCCCAAGACGAAACACTGGGGCGAATGAAACCTAGATCAAGCAGCTCCTGCAACTGGGACTTCAACTCCCTCAACTCAGATGGTGTCATCCAATACGGAGGAATGGAGTTCAGCTTCACCCTCAACTGTAAATTGATATAGAATTCAATCTCTTTCTCTGGAGGTAATCCTGGCAACTCCTCCGAAAAAACATCAGAGAACCCGTATACTACAAGCGTCCTCCCGATGTCTCTGGCTGCATCTCCACCTTCCTCTGCCACCGACACAAAGGCCAAAAAAATGACTGACACCTGCCGAACAATAACTTCCGGGCCTTAAGAGTTGATATCGTCATCAACGACTCACCTATTCCTTCACCCTGGAAGGTAAACTAGGGCATCCCGGGCTTACTGAAGGTCACTATCTTAGCCCTGCAATCAACTAAGGCGAAATGGTCCGCCAACCAGTCCATGCCCAATATCACATTAAGCTCCAACATCGGAAGGAGTATCAAATCGGCCATCAGCACATGCCCACAAATGACAACCTTGCAGCCTCGAATGACTGTCTCTGCCATCACAGAAACGCCCGTAGGTGTAGACACCACAAGGGGCAATTCAAGCACAGAAGATATCCCTAACAACTTAGCAACAACCAAGGCAGACACAAAAGAGTGCATAGCACCTAGACCGAATAAGACATATGCAATAGCTGAACCTACAACAAGGTTACTTAATACTACTGCCCTGGATGCCTCATCGCCCTCTTGGTTCATAGCGAACACCCGTGCAACGGGCCTCTCTGAACCACCAGCTCGCTGGCCTCCTCCCTAAGTCTGGCCCCTCTTAGCTACGAAACCCACTGACATCGGTGTCTTTTCTCTGGTCCGATCAGGCTACTAGCTACCTCTTCCAAGACAATCCCTCCTAAAGTGCCCAACCTGTCCGCACCCAAAACATGCCTCAGAACGAAACCGCTCTTTGGTCGCACATAACCATGGCCCTTAAGCATAAGGTCGCTCTACACCCACAATTTATATTTCCTGAAATCTAAGATAATGATCCTCCAATCAATCCAAAATTTCATCTACAGGGGAAATTTACTCTCATCCAACCCCTGCAGATCCCTTATGCAGAACTCTATCAATCGACCCCCCTAGGATCTCTAGGGTTACCCTAACCATACTGCACCATAAATATTTAACTATATGACGAGACCCAATGAATCATTCAAGATACTAAACAATCATTGCAAAAATTCAGGCATCCAAACAAAGGTAGCCCCCCCAAATGGTGCACTCTCTAGCACAGGGCCATTGACGGCCTCAAGTTGTGCTACCCTGGGACTGTCCCAGTTCCTCCTCCCTACAGAGTGCCTCAGTCAGCTCAGCCACTCGGGCCTGTAGCTGCACAACCATGGGATCTGGTCCCACCTCCTCCCGGGCCTGCGGTGGTCTCCCTCGATCGTGGCCTCGGCGCTCAGTGGAGTTGCTATCACTACCGCTCCGTGCGGCATCAAAGGCCTCCATTGATCTGGAAACATCAGAAAAGAAATAATTCAAGATTAAGCAACTGAATTCACCCACTATTTTACAAACTAAACCACAGGTTGCGCTGAGGTGCAGACTTAGCCCATTGATCTCATAGCATACCCCTACCGTATACTGACACACTAGCAATGCCATATACGGTGAATTCACCCACTATTTTACAAACTAAACCACAGGTCGCGCTGAGGTGCAGACTTAGCCCATTGATCTCATAACTCTAGGTCGTAGTCAGACTGAACCACATGCTCTCATACCATTTTATTACGCCCCAACTCAGGGTCACGTGACCGGCTAGGGTATACGTGCCTATACCTCAAAGCCTAACTCATGCACATGCCAACATCATAAACAACAAGTAAATAACAGCTTTTAATAATAAAAGAACAAAAACAGATTTTCATTTCAAAACAACAAGGTTTTAAATACATATCCCAAGTGTGGAAATAAATTGAAGAGCAATAGTTCTTTTAATAAATAAAATTGAATAAAACGTGAATGTCCCCACGGGACTACAACTCCAAATATCAAAATAAAAGTGCATGACAACCTACTACAGACTCGACTACAACCCCTAACTAGGACTGCTATAAGATCATGTGGCTCCTCTGCCCTCCAGCTGCGCCAAGTGCTCCAGCCCACCTCACCGGTCAGGCTCTGCAAAATAAAACAAAACAACGACAACGGGTGAGTTCAAAGAACCTAGTGAGCAGTTTTACCAACCATCACAAATCAACATCACAGAGATAACAAGAATATATCTATCTGTATAGAGGCAATGTCACAAAGGTGTGACTAGCTACCAGACCAACATGCCACCCATGCCCACGACATTTAGTTCTTCAAAGAGGTGCATCGGACCGAAGCCCTACCATGACCGAAGACAACGTCACCTAAAAATGTGCATCAGGTCGAGCCCTACCATGCCCAAAGGCAATATCACCATCACAAAGGTGCATCGGGTCAAAGCCCTACCATGCCCAAAGGCAACATCACCATCAATGAGATACATCGGGTCGAATCCCTACCATACCTAGAGGCAACATCACCGTCAAGAGGTGCATCAGGTCGAATTCCAGATTCTTCTTCCTCTTCCTCTTCCTCTCTTCCTTCTTTCTCTTTGGAGCCGAGCCGAGAGGAGCCGAGCCGAGCCGCCTGCTTCCTCTCCCTCTCTTCTTTCCCCTTGGAGCTATTTTTTTGGGTTGAGTCGTCGGCCTTTTGAAGCCGGGTTCGAGGCCGTCGTCCGGGATTTCTTTCCTAATATTTTTCCAAATTAAGGTGAGTAGTTTACCCTCTCTCTTCAGGATTTTAATCGAATTTTTTGAAGCCGTTCGTGACGGCTCAGTATTTATGCCTTGTTCTTGGATTTTCTTCGAGTTCTTGCCATGTTTCTTGATGTGCAAATCATGATTTATTTCCCCAATTTGGTTTCTTGATTTGTGGATTCCATGCTTAGGATTAAATATGTGATTTTGGTAGAAATCATGTGGTAGGATTAAGATCTTGATAATGACTAATTAAGAGTTCTTGATCTTAATGCTTGATTAAGGAATTCTTGTTATATGTGCTATTTTTTGTTTAGTAAAAATTATGAGATTGTATGCATGATTGACACGATGACTTGAATCTGTGATGTTAGAAATTTAGAAATTTAATTCTGCAAAATTTGAATTTTATTTCATGTTGTGCTGGAAATTTTAACTTTCTGAAATTTATGTGATGTTTATTGAATCTGGGCTGATTTTTTATTTCTCTGTTATTATGTGATTTGATCTCTGATTATAGTCGTGTAACCTATCGTTTTGACCAGAAATCATAGTTTGAAAACATAAGATACGCTTTGAAGAGTAGATTCGGGGTATACAAAACACTTCTGTGCAAAACAAAATCCTAGAATAAAACTCTAAAATAAAACCTTAATACAAAACCTTAAAACAAAACTCTAAAACAAAGCCCTAATTGAGATGATCTAGATTTTAATTATATAATTAAAATTGGGTCTAAGGGTGAGCATAATCTGTTATGAACCAACTTACAATGTATGCATGAAATAAAATCACACGGGTTCATGACGTTGCGGGTCTAAGGGGTAAGGGTTGGGTTTGAAGTGTTGAGACGCTTCATAGTGAGGACACCGTAGGAGAATCTTGACTTAGGTCTTGATGCGTCATATCCTTGGAAATGGCGGGGCGGCTCATTTAGGAGCTGAGTTACGGGCTACGCCAGTGTGGTTGGATGTCAATTCCCAACCTACAGGATAAGTTCGGAGGGTCTTTCCCGATTATCCTGATATATGCGCGGTTACCTTTAGGCATGGTAGGGATTCGACCCAATGCACCTCTTGATGGTTATGTTGCCTCTAGGTATGGTAGGGATTCGACCTAATGCACCTCATTGATGGTGATGTTGCCTTTGGGCATGGTAGGACTTTGACCCGATGCACCTCTGCGATGGTGATGTTGCCTTTGGGCATGGTAGGGCTCAACCTGATGCACCTCTTTAAAGAACTAGATGCAGTGGGCATGGGTGGCCTGTTGGCCTGGTAGCTAGTCACACCTTTGTGACATTGCCTCTGTAGAGATAGATATATTCTTGTTATATCTGTTATGTTGATTTGTGAGGGTTGGTAAAATTGCTCACTGAATTCTTTGAACTCACCCGTTGTCGTTGTTTTATTTTGTTTTGCAGAGCCTGACCGGTGAGGTGGGCTGGAGCCCTTAGTGCAGCTGGAGGGTAGAGGAGCCACATGATCTCATAGCAGTCCTAGTTAGGGGTCGTAGTCGAGTCTATAGTAGGTTGTCATGCACTTTTATTTTGGTATTTGGAGTTATAGTCCCGTGGGGACATTCACGTTTTATTCAGTTTTATTTATTAAAAGAACTGTTGCTCTTCGATTTATTTCCGCACTTGTTGTTTTGAAATGAAAATCTATTTTGATTCTTTTATTATTAAAAGCTGTTATTTACTTGTTGTTTATGATGTTGGCATGTGCATGAGTTAGTCTTCGGGGTATAGGCACGTATACCCTGGCCGGCCACGTGACCCTGAGTTGGGGCGTGACATTAATCAAATCTCAACCATTCATTTTATTTCTCTCCTTACGAAAACCACTTCTTCTTCATGTAGCGGTTCCAAAGGAACCCTAACATCCTTACCATGCATCCGCCACATCCGTTGTCTTCCTCATCTCCATAGCCAGCCTCTTTAGTCGCCGACAGTCTTGATGCGCCGGCGACGACTGCACCGACACTGGTGGGGGGTGGGGGGTGGGGGAGGAGGCTGAAATAGAGAGGGGAGATCTCAGGAAGGAGATCCACAGGAAACATCGTCGTCGGTCCTCATACATCGGCGACGATAACGTCAATGACGGGGCATCGATGAGGAGACAAGCGAGGAGCAGGGAAGGAAACTTCAAGCCGGACAACAAGAGAGACATGCAACGAATGATGAGGCTAGAGTTAATGTCGGCGACAACAACTTCATGTCGGTCAAAGAAAAGAGCCGACGGCTCCTCCGATGACAACGACCTCGACCAGGTCAGAGCCGGGACAGATGCACCCGACAAACATAAAATAGCGCACGTAGATCCGAGAGAAATCAGACAATAATTGAGAAAGCAGCAAATATAAATTTTCGATCAAAATAGAGAGTGCATATTTTCGGGTAATAAAATGATTCATCCAGAATTAATATGATGATCTAGATTAAGATTTAGAACAAATAGACGAAAACAATTAGTTTTGATAAATAAACATGATAAAGAAAAGATCACCAAATAAACATCACGTTCATCTACAACATCAATAAATCACCACACTATTCGAATATGACTTCAATCATCATCATATTAAATAAAAAGAAATTAGATTCTTAATTCATGTAAAATGGCTCTGATACTAATTGTAAAAAAAAAAATTAATGCCATAAGAAATATTACATGAATTAAGAATACCAAAATATAAAGAAGTACAACAGAAGTAATTTTCTGAGTCTCCAGGAATAACTAGATCTTCCTCTACATCACTTTCTCAAAAGGCTTTGCTTTGATGGGGAAAGCAACAATGAGCTAGGGTTTCTAATCTTTGATTCTGTCATGTTTGTAGAGGGGACCTAGCCTCTATTTATAATTGATTAAATGAGTCCTCTCCATCACGTGCTTCATTAATCAGGCCTACACTTGACTAATCACACCAATTATGATTAAGTGTTTCGAGCTCAAGTCACATGGATCAAATTAAATGAGCCAATATGCATCTCAAATAGGATCATAAGATTAACCCGTTTAAATCAAAAATCACAATTGATCGTAGCCCACAAAAAATATATTTAAAGAATAAAGAAATATATATTTTAATTAAAAAATATTCTGACATAACAAAGTGAACAATCAATACAATTTAACATTTAAGCGAGATAATTTTAAGACAACAAGCAAGGAAAATACAATTTAAGCAATGCTTATACATGATATTTATAGTGATTTGACTCAACCCAAACCTACATCCAACAAATTTACAAATATAAGTCTTTCCTCTAAGTGTAATCACACAGAAAATTTCTCTCTCGTTCCACAAGGCCAAAGATACCTCTCACCTTAAGCTATAAGGAAATCCAATGCACACTAACTACCAAATATACAAGTGAAATTATACTTCTACACTAAGGTCATCACTCAACAATAAAATCTTTATTCATAGATCTCAAAGGTAAAGAAAATTACACAAAGTTACGGGAAAGAACCTTGTAATTGAATGAACTTTGTAATGGAATAAAATTAGCCAATTAATAGAATGGAATACTCATTCCACTTGTCATATTTAACTTACTCGTGGAATCAACGGAATGAAAAAATTAATTGCAGTTATGAACAAAATCAAAACATGTCAAAAATTTCAAAATATATATATCCCTAGTTTAGGAAAATATTAAAGATAATATTATTATACTAATATTTTTATATTAGTGTTATATTATATAATTAATATTATGTTATATTCTGTTATGATATTATATTATTATATTAATATAAAAAATTATATGACAAAAATAAAAAATCATAATAAGTGATCATATTATGGTTCAAACATTAGATCTTTAGATAGTATACAAGATATTATCATCAACTATGTTATCCACTGTAAAACTGAGATTTGATCAAGTGGCAAAGCGAAGAGCATTAATACTGTCACAAGGTTCTCTTGTCCTTAAAAGTTATTATGAAATATTGTTGTGACAATAATTATGATTGTTGAAGAGGTCTTGCGGTGATGCTATAAGAAAACAAAAGACTGAGGTGGGTATTGAATTTTTAGATGTGTACTTCATACTAGTATATATATGCAACGTAGCCTCTAGAATAAAAGCAGCTGAGTTAAAATGCAAAATTGACTAACACCAACTATCATGGACACATGGACACAAGCAATAGGGCAAGATAGGAATAGTAGAAAGCTTCTTAGAACCTAGAAAATTTTGTGTGGGAGTAAGCAACATGTCTTCTCCAATTAAGTGCAGCTAATGAGTCGGTTATATATTGGACTCTGTAAAGGACTTATTGAGCTGAAAATTTGGTTAAAAGGGTAATACCGTAGTTCAATTAGGTTTTGAACTTCTTCTTTTTTTTTCATCTTGCAGTGCTCTTACTCTAGTAAGCCTCAAGGTATGTACGCTATATCCTTTCAAATCTTTTAAAAAGAAAGGATGAATGAGTGAGACCTTTTCCAAAAAAATAAAAAGTTCAACAATAGAGAAGAAAGATACTGTTCAGAGTAAATGTCATCAATTTGCTGTTAAATTTAGTGGTTCTATTAGATTTTGATTTTGTTATAAATAGAGAAAGGTTGATACACCTTCATATATTGTGCCTCGTTTGATATTGATTTTGACCCAAAATGAAGGAATAACATAATAGGATTTTCATTCAAAAGGTACCATAAGGTAGATTGCCATTTGTAACTTTTTTTATAGAATCCTTAGTAAGCTTATTGCCAATAGGTTTAAAATTTTCTTTCCTTATCTCATATTTTCGGAACAATCTATCTCTATTAAGGGCAAAAACATTCATGATAATATTTTTATCACTCGGAAGATTGTTCATTCCATCTACTTAACTAGAAGCAAATACCCCTATATTATCTTGAAACTTGATGTAGTTAAAGCTTTTGACAATCTCTAGAGAAGTTAAAATCAATCTTCTCATTGATAAATTGCCAAATAGAGAGAGG
This sequence comes from Canna indica, assembly GCA_034359265.1. Taxonomy (NCBI): domain Eukaryota; kingdom Viridiplantae; phylum Streptophyta; class Magnoliopsida; order Zingiberales; family Cannaceae; genus Canna; species Canna indica. Next base: position 19,057,145 of record CP136894.1, read on the forward strand.
CTTAGGGCGCGTTTGTTTTCGAAAATATTTTTTGACTTTTCGTTTCGTAAAAATCGAAATGGATTTTCGAGTTTCGAAATTTTGGTTTTGATTTTTTTGTTTGACGAAAACGCGTTTGTTTGACATGTTCAAATTTCATATTTTGCGAAATGAAATCAACGAAAACTTATTTATTTTGTGTTAATTTCGATGACAGCTTTCGAGATGAAAACTAAAACTGTGTTTGTTTATCAAATATAGTTTCAGTTTCAGTTTCAATTTATCAATTTAAATTATTTTATTTATAATAATTTATTTAATTTATATATTAACTCAAAATTAAAAAATATATGAATAATATTAATTAGTTAATAAAAAATATTATGAATATTATTTAATTAGTTAATAAAAAATCGTTAAAAATTATCAAAAATATATTTTATTATATTTTTTAATTTATAAATAATTCAAAATAAAATATTTGTAAATAATATTAATTAGTTAATAAAAATATCAGCTAAGTATGAATATCATCTTGAACTAATTATGAATTAAATATCAACTAAGTATGAGTTACGTATCAACTAAGTATGAACTCATTTTTTCTTTACTTTTTTACCTAATCCAACTTAATAATGGTTGAAATTATTAATTTTTTACCTAACTCAATTTTATTTAAATTATCTTACAAATATATTTTTCTTTTTCGTTTTGTGCTATGTGAAAGATTGTAAAGTAAAAACACTTATTCAATACAATAGATATGCACACACAAAAATAATCTTTATTGATGAAGTGTGTATGAAATTATTGATGTTTCTTACATAGATATGCTATATATTTTTTGCTTCTCGAACATGTTATCTAATAAGTATAAATATGTATGTTATCTAATAAGTACGGTTCATACTATTACGTATAAATATGTTTGTTATCTAATAAGTATGGTTCATGGAATTGGGATTAAAAACACTACAACTTAATTAAGGACATAATAAATGAGTATACTACTAACAAGTGGCATTAAAAAAATTAAGAAGATAATATACTAACACCATAAATTATACAAGCACATCATTTATAAATTTACTCCATAAATTATTCAACAGTATACTAACAACTTATTTAAGAAGATACAAAGTAAATTTATACTAATACATTAAACATATTCTTCAATTCTTCAGTAGCTATACTAATACATTAGCTATTATACTAATAGTAGCTTCAGTAGTTCAATTCAACCCAGCAACATCAACTCTTCAATTCAACACAGCAGCATCAATCCAATATTACAGTAGCTATATTATAGTAGCATTAATCTAATAGAACAGAACATGTTCTTCAATATTACAGCACCATCAATTAATATTACAGCAGCCAAGAAAAGGCAGTATTACAGCACCATCAATTAATATTACAGCAGCCAAGGTAAGGCAATATTACAACACCATCAATCAAATTACAACAGCCAAGGTAAGAAATATTACAACACCATCAATCAAATTACAACAACCATTAGTTGGTGATCGCATTATCTTAAAACAACCAAAGTATAAAATCAACCACACATTTATATAAGTACTACCAAATAATAAAATATAAAAGCACAACCACGCATTTATATAAAAACATAACTGATAATGGGCACCATTACTTTTCGACCTTAGAAAGAAAGTGTGCATAATCACTGATTGGTTATCGCCTCCAATTCCCCACCGATATAAAACTAAGTTAATCCAATAATAAGATAAAGAATTCCAATTACATTAGTTGTCAAACACGTATTTAGGTTTACATCATTAAAGTTATCTAATCTATTTAAACAAAAAAATAATTGCAATGAAAATAAGTACTATCAACCTTTTGCAACTCATGTCAAGGAGCTTGTCCATTTTTGCCTCAAGTGAAAAGAGGTCCCTACTTCTTTGGTTCACTTCTTCTTCCTCATCGTGTATCGTCGTTGCAATGGGAGTGATCCATCGGAAGAATTGACAACCGAGAATGTCAAATTTGCCTCTATTTATGCAAGCCGCATAAAATCGGCCGGGATTTTTCTCACTTTCACTTATCCTTACTGCGGCTCGCAAATCGCAAAAACATTCTCTGTTTTGATATCTCAAATACGTTTCACTTATTCATGATGAAGAAGCTGTCATATATTTAATGAAATCAAAATTAGTATATTGTTGGTCCCATACACTATCAAAAATAAATCTAAATAACAATTAAGTCTATTACTAAGTCCAAGGCATAGAATTCTATTACATATTTAAACCTAATTAAAATATGGAAGGGCAATCAACATCGATGTGCCCAAAGCTGATTTGCAATCCCCTCCTGAATGTCATGCATGACATTCTGAGTTGAAGAAGATTCACCTACTGCTGATTCAATAGGGGGTGAAGATTGATCTTCATCATCAATAATAACTTCTTCATTGTTTCAAATATCAATTAATTCATCCGAATTACGATATTTAATAATGAAGTTATGAATTGTACAACACGCCAATACGATATTGTTTTGTCTTGCAAGCGGGTAATTCAACATCATCTTTTATATCGGAAAACGTGCTTTCAATAGTCCAAAGCATCGTTCGATGACGTTCCGAATAGATGAATGTCGTTGGTTGAACAATTCCCTTTTTTGTTGAGGGGCCTCGCCTACGATAATATGATCTATGATACATTTCACCACGATAAGGTGCTAAAATTCCAGATACGTTCGGATATCCTGCATCAATCACGTAGAATTCATCTACCAATCCGAAAGAAAAATTTCTATTAAAACCAAATCAAAACTAAAGAAGTGATTACGTTGAGTTAAATTTACCTCCTATTGGCATAGGAAAATCTGAGTTGGGAGAATAAATAGTGTGGCTGAAAATACGCACGTCATTCGCGCTTCCCTCCCAACCAGTCTTTACGTAGGTGAATAGCATGTTTTGAGCGCATGCTGCCATTACATTTTGTGTAATGGTTTCCTTACGGCCCCGATATAAAGATGTCTTATTTGCGAGAACGAATGACGATACATGTGTCCCGTCAATTGCCCCTATACAATTCTAGAAAAGGATTGTTCAAATGTTAGACAACCCAAGGTCGTAATTATACATAAGGACAATGAATGGATTTTACCTTAAAATAAGGGAACCACCTAGGATGCCCTTTAATTTCCGATTGAACGGTCTGAGGTTCTTGGGGCTTTATAATTTCTGTCCCCAACCTTAAAACCGTGACAAGAGTCATCTTGAATCATTTGTGGCATGTTTGAGTTGAGTGTTGATAGCGATCCACAACCACTCGAACTCGTTCATTATGACAAAGTGTATATAAGAACATTGCAACTGCTTCCTCCACATATACGTTTTTGTCTTCTGAGCCAAGTCTCCTAAGATCGGTGCATAATCTAAGGAATAGATTTGGCTCCGTGCGCAAGTTCTCATAGCATCGTACAAGACTATGTATTAACTCATGCACATAGTCTGCACCTCTCAAAATTTAAGTACGAACTGCTCTTCTTAGGGGTGGGTTTTCTATTTCATCGAACTTATCCACCATATCCAACATGAGTAATAATACCAAGTCATCGACAATTTCTTCAAGGCTATCTATTGTACGTGGAGGTTGATGACTCATTCTAGGACAATTATAAAATAATTAATGCATATTTCTAAACATAGTCAATAAACTAAAAATAGAACCACGCATGAAAGTAAACAAACTAAAAATACATTGTACTGTTACAAAGCATGAAAGAGCATGAAAGTACTGTTACACACATAGTTCAATGATAAATAATAAGTTCTAACCGGCATCATAAAAAATAAAATAATGTTTAACCCATGTAAACTTTCCATCCATTTCTTGAGATGTTCGTCATTCAATGATATAACAAGTGGTCGAGCATCTGGATGGTCAACCAAGTAAGTCATTGTCTTAAACAAGTGTGCTTCGGATAGCCCTTCCACACTAGTAATGCGGCCAACACAATTTGGGATGCTATATGGATCCAGGGGTGATGTGTACACTGAAGTTGCATCACTTCGACGGGCTGCATAGTTATTTGAAATAAGTTCATACAACTTTTTCTTCTCCTTATCTAGAGTTGATCTCACCGAGGATTTACCTCTTTTCTTGCCGCGTGATGAAATAGATGGACGTCTATCTACCTCCTCAACATTATCAGCATCGTCATTTTCCTCCACTAAGGGCTCCTTCCCACGTACATTCGGATCCAAATATTCCTTCTCTAGCATACGCTCTTCCTCTGAATTCAAAGAGGGTTGTGTTGATGATCGGGTCATCCCACCAGTTGCGGAATGATTTTGAAATATCAATTCCATCAAATTATAGAATGGTGGTGGTACGTTCTTAAAGGGTTTGAAATAACTTTTTGTCATTCCTTTCTAAACACGAATTTTTTTTTTCTAAAACCAACTTAACCCCATTGATTAAATACAAAAAGACATACCGATGAGTTCCGGCCACACTATTTCATCGTCATCAATCTTCCCCGTGTCAGGATTATAATGTGACCCTAGTGTGGTTAATCAACTCTTGGAAATGCTTATATAAACGAATAAGACGAGTCTTTTTGGACTTACATTTTTTCACCCCGTAATTAATCACACACTTCTCCTCCAATTTTTTACTAATATATTCCCATACAGTCTTATCAAACTTGAGATTGTCTAATTCAACTTGTTTATTATGCAAGAGGTACAAAAATTCTTCTGTGACATTCTTTGGTCAAAACTCCGACTTCTCCCTCGGATTATGATGGCCACCCCTATTTTCAACTTATTATATCTACTAAGAAAATTTATTTTTGAGTTACTGATAACAGTCTGAACAACAATATAACATCAATAATAAGCATATACTAGCATCAAGTATACAAGCAACACCTCAGTCTATTAACATATCAAATAACTCATTATCAAGAATATCTGGGAATTAAAATTAATTACTAACATCAAGTATACTAACCAACAACATAAGCATATACTAACCAACACAGAACCAACAACATAAGCATACACTAACCAACACAGAACCAACAGTAATAGAAATAACATCAAGTATATATACCAGCAACAACATAACACAGAACCAACAACATAATAATTTTACTAACCATAAGAAACAACAATATAGCTGAAATGATAGTATATCATAAGCATATACTAACCATAAGCAGCAACAACCGTACATATTCACCAACACAGAACCAACATATACTAACCATAAGCGGCAACAATATATACAAATCAACACAAAACCATATAAGCATACACTAACCACATAACAGTGACAGCTATGAGAAATAACAATAACAATGAACTATGAGCTATGAGAAATAATGAACAATGAACAATGAACAATGAGAAATAACAATAACAATGAAATATTTTAGGAACAATTTGAAAAATAACAGTGAACAATAACAGTGCCCACAAAATGATACATGATGCATTGAACATATAACACATTGAATATAACATAGATATGCTGAGAACATTGGACATAGCATAACATAGATTATTAAAAACATTGAACATATAATACATTGAACATCTTAAAAACGTTGAAGAATAGAAAACCCTAGATCCGAACACCAACCAAACCCTAGATTTGGCCAAGAATGAAAGCATATTGAACACCAGCCAAACCCTAGAGCCGAATATTGAAAACTGATTTAACTTTAAATACATATTGAACACACTGATAATGAAAGCAGTCGAAAGAAGAAATCCATAGATCGAACCCTAAAACCCTAAATTTGGCCAAGAAATAAAGGTAAGAAGAAATCGAAAAAATAAACACCAGAATGTATAGTCGGAAGAACGAGGTCAACACACAAACGCCTCGATCAAGTTCTAGAGGCGAAAAACATCCAAAAATCGAAGTTCCAAAAACCCTAGATCCAAAAATTAAAGATTGAAGAAGAAAACAAGGAGATCTATACAAAGATCAAGTTTTGGAGGCGAGAAATCACACATTTTATGAAGAAATCGGGAAGGAAATGAGGTTTTTGAAGAAATCGTCTCTTGTCGCCGCTCTGCTCAGGGTCGGGGTATCACGAGAGATAGAAGCCCTAACGGGATTGGGGTCAGGTTTTGTTCGTTTTTGCGAAACGGGCGGAGAACTTATTTTATTTACAAGTTTGCCACCGCCCGTTTTGGGTATTTTTCGCGAAAACTAGAATTCTACTCCGAGTAGAATTATGGTTCATGTACAAATATGGGTTTCGCGAAATCAATTTGAAATTAGTACCTGTTTTCATCAACAAATGGGCTTTTGGGTCGAGTTCTGGTTTCAAACGAAACGAAAACACGAAAACCCTGCAAACAAACATGCCTTTAACAACTTAGGTATCTCTAATACCACCCTCTGTGTTCTTTGTAACTCTGAACCTGAACCTGCCCAACACTTATTCCTACATTGTAGATATGCCTCCTCTATTTGGTCCCTTCTTTCTTCTAAGCTAAAAACCAATCTCTCTACTCGAGACACTTGGCATTCTTGATCTTGGCTCTTCTCCAATTATCCTATAAAAAAATATGCCCCTCACATTGCAATAGCCTTATGGTTCAGCTAACACGCTAGAAATGAACTTATGCACCTTGATAGGCAGCTTCACCCTACTACTCTCGTGAACTGAATTCTAGCTTTTATTGCTACTTACAATACATACCCTCAAGCACTTGAAGGTTCATCTGTTAGTAATATAATTCTTCTTGGATCCCACTTGCTCCAAATAGAGTTAAGCTTAATATTGCCACTTGTTCCAATGGCTTGAAGATCGGCTCTGGTTTGGTGATCAGAAACAACTCTGGCAAATGTATTTATGCTAAAGCAATTCACTTGGTGAACTCCTCTCCTAACTTGGTTGAACTCACGACTATCAAAAAAGGAGTTCAGGTTCTATTGAATCTTGACTCCTTTACATCTGTTGATATTCATATGAGCTCGCACTCCATCCACCGAACTAGAAGGCTTCTTTCCCTATTTCATTCTTTGGATATTTGTAAAGTTATTCATGCATGTAATAAAGTTGCCTCTTAGGCAACTAGGTATGCTGTAAATAGTCAATCTTCGAGTGTTTGAGAATCACAATTTCCCATTTTTCTGGATAACAATTTTGCAACTGACCTCACTGGTCATAGTTTTCTTAATACAGTTTAAGGGCTAAGCCATCTTTTAGTAAAAAAACATAATAGGGTTTTTAATCAATTCAGTTCTAAAAGTTGCTTTTGGAAAAAACAGTTTAATGAAAATGTTGATTTGGATAAAAGTGTTTTCACTTTAAAATTACTAATTCTTCTCAAAATATTTTAGGCCTTGTTTATTTCATGATAATGTATGATTTTACATGATATGATATTGTTCAATTTCTTATTTAAGAAGACTTTCAAATAATGATAATCTCATGATTTGAAAACCATAAATTTTGACCAAAATTTTAAATCATGAATTTGATGATTTCTCATGATTTGATAAAAAATATTTCTAAAATACCTTCAATTAAAATTTATAATTCCTCTTATGTCATTTATTTACCCATATCATATTAAACTTTTACTTATTCTTAATCAACTTAGTCAAAACTTCGTTCTTCTCTGAACTGCAATCATTTAATCGTACCATACCATACTATCTTTTCAAACAGGATAAGAATAATTATAGTACCATACTATACATTAGTAAACCATGTTACACCTGATCCAAACAAGACCTTAAGGACTCGAGCACACAGCAAAAGCAATGCCAACGGTTAAAAAGCATGCTTATGATTCATAACATAGCCAATTTTGCATGATAATATATTATGGCATACTAATAGCACAAAGCCAGATAGCATTATATTTCAGCATACACTACTAATTGTCAAGATAATTTTATATAAATAACATTTAAAAAATATAAAATAATAATTTTGAGTTTAAACACACGCACATCAGCATACACTACTAATTATCAAAGCAAACTAAATCGAAAAGACAAATGACTGGCTCGAGAGTATTTAAGAATCTGCTTACTTTCCAGAAGAAAAAAAAACTTCATGCACCTAGTAACAAAATAAAGGTGAATATGAAGTATCACTAGTTATGGATGTAATAGGGTTAACGTCAATTTTTCATGCAGAACTATTATTACATTTCAAAAGCAACACTAGATATCTTTCATGGAAAAGACTGCCTTATTCAACTTTTTCCACCAACTGGATAGATTCTTTATCTAAGAAAGGCCAGTGAAAGATTATACAAAAGCTTATAAATAAAGATCAAGTATCAACAAAGAAAGCGTAATGATATGCTCAGCGACTCCACCACCACATGCGTCTTGGAGGAGGAGGTGGTATCAGGAGTTCAAGCATAGTCTGCTTCTCCTTGGGGGTCAAGGTAACACCTCTTACAAGATTTAAAGCCATTACGTGCACATTAGTCCTCTGCCTGTGTTTCCTATATGCCCATACACCAGCTGCAACCCCGCAAACAATAACCTGTTCATGATTCCACATGATTACTGCCAACAAAATGTTCCTCATAGTAATGCAAGGTCTATGCAAAGTAGTCTGATTTAGTTGACTTGTCATTGGTCCTTTCAGGCCTCATTAAACTTCACAAATTAGCAGGAATGGAATCAATGGGCACATCATAAAAATGTGACAACCATATATCGTATGAGGTGCAGGTTTCAATTAATTTAGAAATTTAGCATGACTAAACATCAACCTTCATGTGATATCCAACGGAAATTAACATAAAGATGATATTGTAATCAACTGACCGGTGATAACCATATGCCAGCAGTTTGTAGGTCAAAACGAGGGGCATAGAGTACACTTTCGCCGAAGTCCTCCTGTAGCTTGTTATATATTTGGTCATTGGTTTTACCAGCTTGGATCTCATCACGGATCAGCTGCAAGATGTTAAGAAAATTCATAACTATTGCGAGGAAAAAGACTATTGTGTCCTACGTTGAAAGATAAGAAAGAAAACAAATGAAGATGACTAGCAATCATGAGTTCCATGTAAGTCTCAAACATAGCATTCACTTGACCTCAGGGAAAAAGAAGCATGAGCTCAATGTCTCAAGTGTTAGCCGAGATACAGTTGAGATAAATGAGAGTGAATAAGGTTGTGGAAAAATAACTAGCTAGCAAAATCATCTAAGGGCTAAAAAGCCAGCATCTTGAAAATGATGCATTGTAGCCTCTTACTTAAGAAAAGATCCGAAGACTTCAAGTAGAAGGGTTAAAATTTTTGACCCGCAACCGCAACAGGTCAGGGTGAAAAAAGAGAAGAAAAATCTGCCAAGGAAAATGAAGTTCAACCTTCATACTGTAATATACAAATAAAAAAGAAGTTACTCTAAAAAGGAGATCAATAAGTAGGAAAAGTTCAAGACTGAAGTACAAGAGGCATGAATGAACCAAGGACAACTTTTCGGGAATTTTCATGTCAAGAATATAATAAATAGATTGGATAACTTAAGCTTTTGGAAAGTTTAGTCATTCGTCAAATTTAACAATCACCAAGGTTTTATCATTTATGAACATTATGCAATAGTTGAATGTTTTCTATATTCTTCTAGAAAAATTAAAAGGTTTACCATCTATAAACCAACATAGAATGAACTGGCGAACAAAATAAAAAATAATATGCTAATAAGCCATTGAACTTTGCTAAGTTTATTAAAAATTATCACAGGTGGGGAAAGAGCTCCATGTGGTCATGTACATGACAATACACTTTTCTTCTGAGAAGTTCAAACTTCATAGTCAAATAACTGTGGAAGTTTTTGATTTTATATTTAGAGAAACCCTAAAAAAATGATGGGCACCAGGGACTATTTTTTAAGCATCTGTTACAAAGTTATGAACTGTCACATTAACATCCTCAAATTGAGGCAAGTAACAAAGATGAGCAGACTAGACTTTTAAGAAACTTAGTTTACCTTTCTGAGTAAAATAGCAACATCTGCTTGTGAGTCCTCAATTGATTGGCTGCCACATTCAGTACACCTAACATTACGGCTGATTTCCCTTGCGCGAGCATCAGCAAGCCGAGCCTTCTTCAACTTCGATTCCCCATCAGTTTCCATTAAAGAACCTGCAAACCTCACTTAGCGGTGAATCAGTATATTCACTGTTACTATCATTAAAACAGAAAAAGCAGCAAATAACAATCATTCTATAACAATATCAACTATACAATAACATCTGCCATGTGATGAAATAAAGCATTCTCTTAGACATTCCACCAAATAACTATTATGCAAATTTAGGGCTGTAAATGAAACGAGCCGAGCCAAGTATTGACTTGTCCAAACTCAGCTCATTTTTCAATCATGTTCGAGCGGGCTGGAACTCAATTCGAGCTGTCCAACTTTTGTTCAAACTCGGCTCATTTGTTTTCAAGGATGTTTGAGCTCAATTCAAACTTGGCTTGTCAAAGTTAATGAGTTTTTGAATGAACCTTAAACAAATTTTAAACGAACACTTGAACGAGCTCTTAAACGAGCACGTCAATGAGCCTTTAAATGAACACGTAAACGAGCCTTTAAACCAACAAGCAAACGAGCTTCTAAACAAACTCATAAAAGAGCTTTTAAACTAACATAAATGAACTTTTAAACGAACATAAACAGGCCTTTAAACAAACAAACAAACACACATACATACAAACAAACAAATAAACAAGCTTTTTATCCATCACAATTGCAACCAAAAATATAAATTAAAATAACAATTTGTAAGCTTCTAAATAAGATTCTAAATAACAACTACGAATAAAGTTGAGAAAGTACACACGATATAATTTAAAACTTCAACTGAATAATATCAAAATTACAAGTCTAATGCAACAATTGAAATTTAAAGATTATCATTCAAAGCTTTGTTTTTTGGAAAATGGAAATGTTTCAACTGATATTCTCCTTCATCAATCCATGTATAATTATCATCATACACCAGACAACCAAACGAATTAAAATATTAAAAACTATAATTTCTCCAAATGTAACATATGTAATGTAAACATAATGCATTCTATCAAATCAGATGAGCAAAAAAAAACATAACAAAATTACTTCATCCTTTGACATAACTTATCTTGATATCAGAACCAATGAAACAAAACTCCATCATATTCCTTTTCAAACATCAATCCTCAAATAAGATTCTTGATTAGAGAAACAAAATCACAAGCTTCGGATTGACAAAAGTCACAAAATAGTACGATAAACAAGAAGATATATTATGATGATAAATTAAGAGTCGTCCAAGTGGGGAATGATTGGGATTAACAGAAAATGACAATAAGAAATATATGTGAGAATGAAGTGTACACAAGAAGAAATCTATGTGAGAGTAGAACTGTTCAAGAGTCCTACAACAATATGCATCATGCCAACCTTGCTGTAGTTTTAATCTGGTACAATGTTTCTTCAAGACACTTTGATGCCTGCTTAAACATGTGAGTCCTAAACAGTGAGCATCAAACAAGAGCAAACTGCAAAAGATAACTAAATCATTCAAGGAGGCTACTACTTCATTTAATTAGTAATCACCTTAACGAAATCTTGCCACAGTAATAAAAAACACAAGATGAAGAGGGAAAACATTTGATTTCTACTAGCATTGAAGCTCTTATTTAACATGGTAATAATAAGAAAAAAGATTGAGCAAACTTTTTTGAAAAGGTAAAATAACTGATCTTGGTATTCTATGAGAAATTGTACACATGTAGAAAGAATTTCCCCCCTTTAATCGAATAGTGGAATAACCATGGATTTATAGAAACCTTCTTTCCTAATTAACACTTGATCTTAGTGTTACCTTCATGATACATAGTATCTTATCTTGATGTATTTGCGATCATTTTCAACCTAACAATTATAAAAAAAATTGATCATTTTTTATTTTTATAAACAATGTCATAAATAAATTGCAGAAGTATAAAAATAATGAAAACTATAAACATAACTAACTGTTTTATTTGGATTTTTTGAAAGCTAAATCTAAGAAAACTTTTAAATGAAAATATCAACTAAACAATTTTTTTTGATATTGCTACTCTCAGTAGCCAATGTTTTTGTTTCTTTTGTTTTCCCAATAACTCATCCAGTTTGTCTTCTTTAATGGACAACTAATCCGCTAAAGTGCTTGAGTTATCTGTGCTTAAACCAAAAGATCAGTGAATCCAGTTAATACCTCCATTTCAGTTTTTGGATGAAATTTGACATATTTTCCCTTTCAAATGTTTGGAAATTTGAAGAGTAGTTTTAAAATCCTTCTTGGAACTTTGTTCATTGACTAATGTCAGCTCTTGTGATTTGCTCAACTCACCAAGCAGCAAAGCAAAAGAACAAGTTATTTGTCTCTTTGCTCCGCGGTATACTAAATTAGTAAGTAAATTTCACAAACACATAATAATTCCAATCCAACAAGGCAAGAAAGATAAACAAAATTCTTTATAAATGAAACAACTGGACGAGAACATACCGGGCGATTGCAGAAACCGTGGGTGTGAGGGAGGAGAGTCGGATCCGCGCGGTGCGAGAGGGGAGCGCCGGAGCCGCTGGTGCAAGGGAGGAACGTCGTAGCCGTGATGTGTGGGAAAAGCACCAGATCCGCGCGCTGTGAGGGGGGAGCGCCGGATATGAGCACGCGCCGGATGCTGCAGGGAAGAATGTCAGATCTGCAGCGCTTCGTTGTGGGGTTGGAGCGACGCGCGGTGCGGGATGCGGGTGTGGCGGGACGACCGGAGGAGCGCGAGGTGTCGCCGGTAGGGTGTTGGAGAGGCGGAGTTCGGGGTTCGGGTGTGGGGAAGGGAGGTAGTAACTGAGAATTAGGGTTTTAACGAAATTACAATAATAGGCCTAACATAAGAAAATTAGACCTAGTTGGTTGACCCGATTTCTTTTTAAAAAATTATACTTTCTAGAAAAATAGCCAAAGGACCACTTATTTGTTCGTTGATACACGTTTGAAAGTACAACTTAGTAAGTATAAATTTTTATAAAATACGAGAATTAATTTACCTAACAGCCCCAGTAAATTGCACTTTGTATATTGCATTTTTTTAAAAAAATTAACATAGACCTCCTATTTATATTTAATATAAAATTTATAATTTATAATTTATATTGTTAATATTATAATATTTTATAATTCTTGAATTCTTAGCATATTTATTTTTAATTTTTTTTAATAAACTATATAATTATTCATATTAATTACAAATAAAAATTATTTATATTATATTAATTATATATACAAAAAAATATTATATTTTAGATATATATGTTACAATATTAATTTAAAAAAAAATCCATATAAATTAATACATATAAATTAAAATAATAATTTATAAAAGAAGAGTATATTAATTATTTCATATCTACTTTCTAGAAAATACTAATGTCAACCAAACATGTTGTAGGTAGAAAAATATACTTCCTACGAATCAACTTCTTATAAACCAAACATTTTTTGGGTACTTTCCGAAAAATACACATGAGTAATTAATTCATAGGAATTATAATTTTCTGCAGAAAATTATTTCTCATATCAATCAAACGAGACCTTAATGTATCTCAAACTTTCTGACAAATCTAACATAATCTTTGAAATTGACAATAATTATATCCTTACGTCGGATGTCCGCTAATACGATCGTTAAGTGTTGATGTGTCATCCGAGTCAGCAAATAAAAAATATTTTTTTATTATCATATGTGTCATGTCAATATGTAATTAAAAATATTATAATATTATATATTTTAAATAGAGAAAGATAATATATCTATCTCAACATTTAATTTCTTTCTAATCTATTCTAGATTTTAGGATTAACAATAATTATATTTATTTAGTTTAGTTTAACTGTTTTTTGATGTTAATCAATCTGAAATTTAACCAAATTTTATTTAATTCATTTTTTTACAAACATTAGTTAGAAAAAAACAATAAATGATTTCAGCATTACAATTTTTTTCCAACTTTTTAATATACAATTTTCAATATACAATTTTTCACGTCATATATTATATATTTTTTTACTAACTACTTTTACTCTTATTTTCTTTTCTATATTATTGTTGTTTTCGTCATCATCCATTGTTTTTAATATAGTTTTGATTTAATTTTTGTTTCGGTAGTATTAGTTCATATGATATTTTAGTATACATTTTTATTTTTATTTTATTTTTATTTTTTTTTGTTTGATTAATTTTTTTTATTTTTTTATTGAGTTTAGTTATGAATTTTAGCAAAAATTTAATACTTCAAATTGTACCAATATCTTTTGATTATATTATTAATTAAATATTCAATTTTTCCTTAATTTTGGTTTAGTTATAAATTTTTTTCATTAAAGTTTCTTTTTGGTTCTATATTTTAGAGGTGGCAATAGGTCGGGCCCGGCCTGATTCTGGGCCGTGCTTGACCCGGCCCGAAGAATTTCTGACCGGGCCGGGCATGACTCGACTGTGCTCAAGGGGCAGGCTGGGCTCGCCCCCTTGGGCACGTGGTGTCGTGCTCGGCACGGCCCGAAAGTGGACCGTGTCGAGCCCGGCACGGCACGGGCCTAGCCAGGCTCGACTGGGCCTGGCCTTGCGTCCACAGGCTAGGCCTGGTGCCACCTAGGCCTAGTCTGGTCTGCACCCAAGTCTGGCTTGGTTTTTTATGCTAGGCTCGAGCATAATATATTATACTTACTAAAATTACATAAGAACAAATAATTAATCTTGGTGTGGTGGTTAGTTCTTTAAAAAAAATAGTGAAGGTTGGTGATTTGAGTCTCACCGCCGACCTTCATAATTATTTTTTTTAATAATTCGGGCTAGCCCGAGCCCATCCCTTTGAGTAGTCGAGCCGTGCCTGGCACGATCCTAGTATGGCCCAGAGGTGGTCGGGCTTGCCCGAGCACGACCGATTGCCACCTCTACTATATTTTGCATTTTCTAAGAAAAAAATTAAATTCTTGAACAAATATAATTGAGTTGATCCGAATACATAGGTTTATATAGTAGGTTATTAGACAAAAATGACATCAACTTTCAAGAATTTCTCAATTTTGGTCAATCATTTGATTGGGTCCCAATTGTATATAAGAACTTTCGAATTAGTTTCAATAATGGCCTCCCGTGTACGAATCGTGAGTATGACCGTTAGTTCGCTGACGTGATGATCCATCGGGTCCCAATTTTAAAAATCTCTATTTACCATGTCAGCTATTTTAATATCCATCGGTCCTCTCTCTCTCCTGTTAACATACACAGCTCATCACCCATTACCTTGCCAAGAAAGTCACCGATGTCGGATTCCAAGACGTTGAGTTCTGCGATCGCCAAGCTTAAGTTTCGCCGCTGCCGCTGGTGTATGCATTATCGCCATCGTAAGTTCCACCGCCGCCACTACTGTAGGCAGAGGAGGTGGTGGTGCTCCTGCGCCATAGTTTATACGATCTGTTACGACATAACCAAAGTGTTTCCATGTACAGTGAAGAGAACGGATTAAAGGGGCTTGGATTCGGTCGTCCTTGCCATAGAGTGTCGGGTAGCGATTCAGGCAGCGGTCCTTGATTTTGGAGAGAGCGATCACAAGGGGACTTGTCCCGCAATTTCATCAAAAAGCAAGCTCCTAATCTCCATGACTACATGCTCCAATGGACCAATAAGGCTCGGTCTTCGTCCCTTGATCTCCTCAACAATCCATTTTAGATCTCCCAAGTACACCACAACCCCTCTTCCCTCCCAGCAGCTGATCCTCATCAGAACTTCCCTGAGCTCGGCAATCTTCTCCGCCACCTCCTCCCTTGACATGTGCTTGAACGAGAAGAGAGTGAGGGTGATGAACGCTGCATTGATTAGAACCTCGGGGACTTGTCCGTTCTCCACCCTCTCTGTCACACCTCTTACAATGGTGTCCATGGCGTTTAAACTCTCTCCCACTATCATGAGCGTGCTCCTCCGCTCCTCGCTCACTAAAGCCTTTATAACAGCCGCTTCGTCGTCGTTGTCGTCGATCTTGGCTTGAACTGAAGGCTTCGTTTTGATTGGTTTGGAGTTGATGGTGGAATCCAAATTGGGAGCCTTCTCCACGTTGCTCTTCACTTGAGTGCTGCAAAAGCCGACCTCTCTCATGACCCGGCTCACGCTCAGGTCATCAAGAATGGAGACGACGAGGTGTTCAACCTCGATCTTGAGGGCGAGCAGCTGTAGCGACTGCTGTTGGGCGGAGATCTCGGCGGGGGATCCCCGGCGCTAGGTCGCTTGGGCCCGCTTGAAGGCGGCTACAAGGGCGTTGGAGAGGGAGGGGAGGCGGTGGGGGTGGTAGGCCGGTGGTGGGACCAACAGCGCATATGCGCATGAAGCGGCGACAGAGGGGAGGCGATTGAGGCGACCTTGAAGCAGAGCTCGAGGGCCTTGCACTAGAGAGGATGGGAGTGGGAGCGGAGGCAAGCGGCACAGAGGAGGCCAGCGGAGGAGCTGAGCGTGACGTTGGCGACGTGGAGGGGAGTCACGTGCGCGTGGCCTCACCGGCGAGCGAGGGCTACGGGTTGCTCGATGATGCTTGCGGCCTCCGGTATTAGGTCGTTCTGCACAATATAAGTTCATGTGGGACTCGATGGATATTAAAAGAGCTGACATGATAAGTGGGGGTTTTTAAATCATTTATGGATTGCCACATCAGTGAACTAACGGCCAAACTCACGTACGGTTCACAGACAGGAGGCCATTATTGAAGCTAATTCGAAAGTTCTTATATACAATTGAGATCAATCAAATGATTGGACAAAATTAAAAAATTCGCGAAAGTTGAGGTCATCTTGCTCCAAGTAGGGATGATGCGGTCTGGTGTGTCTCCTGGTCTGGTGCAGCTCCAATAAGGGGGGGATGCAAAGAAACTTCGGTGCTCAAGTAAGAAGGAATTGCAGATGTGGGTATATGAAATTGGATTTTGGATGTATCTGATGTGTGTCATGTTTGTATATAGTGCATGATTAAGGAATGTCTGACAATAATACCTCTTCCGGTGGTGGTTCTACACTATTGCACTGTCGGAATGTTTTTCTTTCAAGGGTTAATTAATGAATATATTACGATTTTTACCAAAATTTTCAAATCTATCACAACTTTTCATTTGTTTCAAATGCAAGCTTCAACTCTCGATTCATTTCAATTGTAGCACACCGTCATACTATGGTTAAGTTTCCCGTTAAACTACTGATCTGACAACGATAACGTGTCTTAATAAGTCCAATCAACCATTAAATAGACGTGTATTAGTAAGTACAATCAGCATTTTTTTTTTTAAATAATTTATTTATATTAATTTAATAGCTAACTGGACTTATTAAGACACGTCATCGTTGCTAGGTCAGCAGTTTAACGAAAAATTTAACCAGAGTCTGATGATATGCTACAATTGAAACGAATCGAGTGTTGAAGCTTGCATTTGAAACAAATAAAAATTCGTGATAAATTCATTAATTAACCCTTCCTTCAATAGTAGTTTTGTACTACATATCTCAGTAACTTATTTTTCTATTTGTGTACTACCCTTTTGTGGGTCTGTAAATATATGTTTCCATGTCGCATGGCTTTATAAATAAAAGCATATTTCTTCCTTCGTAATAACTGCATTCTTTATGTATGTTGTAGGGATGTCCATTCGGTTCAACCCGAACCGAATCGAAATATACAAAATCAAAATTTTTTCTTCTTTGAAATTTTAACCCGAACCAAATTCAACAAAAACCGAATAGACCCGAACCGGTTTATTTTGGTTCGGTTCGGTTCGTTTTCCTAATAGAAAACCAAACTTCTAATAACAATACTGAAATTTGAAATTTGAAGAGATAAAACACATTGACATTATTGGGAAATAAACCCTAACTTACCCGAACACACACATCAATACAAAAATAAATTATTATTATTTTATTATTTGGTTTTTGGCTTGGGCCGGTTCCCAAATTCAGGGAACCGAATCCGAACCGAATACCATGTTCGGGTTCGCTTCGGGTCAAGAACCGAACCTGACATTGTTGAAACCGAACTGAACCGAATAATTCAATTCGGTTTTTCAATTCGGTTCAGTGTAACCCGAATAGTGGACAACCCTAGTATGTTGGACTGTTTGGCCTTCTCTCGACCTATATATTGGACGTCGTCGATGTTGAGTAGTTGACTGATTTCGTTAGAGTCGAGCACGGAATCATGCCAAAAATAGAGTTAATGCTAGGGTTACCTGTTCGAATTTGGGGAAGAGGTGCAAAGGTCGAGATTAGTGGCATTGGGGCCAAAGACCACACTCGGTAAAAAAGACCTTGCGATGAGCATGCATTGGGTCTTTAAGGGTGCGGGGCCAAAGTCTTTGATGGCGTTGAGACTGAGGACCAGACTCGGTGAAAACCGAGCTCGCGAGGAGCACGCTTCAGTTCGTTGAGGGCGTAGGGCCCAAGTCTTCGATGACGCTTAGGTCGAGAACCAAACACGATGAAAATCGAGCTTGTGAGGAGCGCTCTTTGGGTCGTTGAGGGCGCATGGCTCAAGTCTTCAATGACGCTAAGGCCGAAGACCAGGCTCGGTGAAAACCGAGCTCGCGAGGAGCGCGCTTCGGGTCATTGAGACCGTGGGAGCTCATTTGGAGCGAACCGGGCTCATAGGAGCCAGAGGCCGCATTTAGGGCCGAGGATCGCGCTTTGGGACAAGCCGAGCTCGAAGGGAGTGTAAGGTTGGACCACACCTAGGGTCGCACTCATTTAGAGCGAGCCAGACTCATAGAAGCCGAAAGCTGCATTTAGGGCCGAGGACTGCGCTTGACGTCTCGTCGAGCTCGCAGGGAGCACAAGGCAAGACCACACTGGGGTCTTTAGGGGCGCTGGGCCGGGAGAGATGGCGACCGAGGCCAAGGACGAGACTTGGTGAAAACTAAGCTCGTGGGGAGTGCACTTCGGGTCATTGAGGGTGCAAGGCCCAAGTCTTCGATGATGCTAGGGCCTAGGACGAGACTTGAGGTCACGGAGGATCGATGTGCCACATAGGACGAGAGTTATCTTCGTTATTTGGTAGTGTGCTTGTTGTGGGACCGTGGAGGTTCCTCCGTTGTGTGCTAAGGGATAGCTGTAGATAATTCTGAACATAAAGAGATATGCAGAGAAAGAGAGCCGTATAATTAATAATTGTCAAACAATTACATATTGAGTCCCACTGAGTGGTGTACTCAACATACGTGTGGTGGTGCATTAATTACATTAATTAGTACACATAATAACAAATAAAATATATAATTAAAAGATATACTTACCATACGGTTTGCGTGCACTGCAAATGCAACAGAGCCGCCGGTGTGACGCGCTGCTCCCCCCGACATGCGATTTCTAGCCGCATTCCGAGAAACCTCCTGTCATCGATCCGTCGACCATATCCCGGCTGGTCCCATATATCCGGAGTAATCCAACCGGGGCCGTATCCCCGAGTCTCCGCGATGTTAGTGGTCCCAGCTCGGGCCATCGCTTGGGACCGAGCCTGCCCCAGCTGCCCGTTGTACCTTGCCCGGGAAATAGCCTCCCAGGCAGCGTAAATGAAGGGCCTCTGGTCCTCGGCCCATGTATAGCGAGCCTGCAAACTAATAATATCAGTACCAATATTAATATATCATCATGCATGTAAATAATAATAATAATACGTGCCTCAAACTCGCGCCATAACATGTCGACGTGCTCGCTAGGCACGTGAGACCACGTAGGCCATGCCCCGTGCATGTATCGTCGAATAGTAGAAGAAATACTCCTCGACACTTCTTCTTGCTCGAACCTGCACAACAAAAATAAATTTTAATATTATATTATGATATAATGAATTTGTAATGATTCATAATTCATGATATATTACCGCTCCCCAATCACGCTAATCAATCTACGTGACTCTGTGGCTGGTGGAGGCTTCCACCTGTTCGGCCCGCGTGGCCGCCTACGTCTGGATGTACTAGCCTCGGCAGTATCATCCTCATGAGGATCAGCAACAGGAGGATCAGCAGCATGAGTAAGTGCTGGAGTCTCACCGATCGGAGACTCCGAAGCTCTCCTGCGTCGATAACCACGACCAGACATATCTGTCGAACAGACATATAATCAGATTATTGTATAAATAGTAGAGATATATTTAATAAAATATATACTTTACAATTATTCCTCATCATCTGAATAATAGTCTTCGAATTCTTCTTCTTCTTCCTCTTCTTCCTCTTCTTCATCTTCTTCATCTCCAGCTTCCTCAATTTCATGATCGTCATCATCAGCATATTCAACTTCTAATTGAATTGACGTTGTGTCTGCATCCTCGAGTACTGGAATAATACGATCCACAGCAGGAAGATCATCTTCTTGATAGAAACCAGGAGGATCATTTTCTCCTACTATCGGATCAATTTTTCCTCTACCTTTTGTCTTACAGACTACACGCCAATCTGCTCTATCTTTATTTCGAGCCGGATACTTCGCGTAATATACTTGTTCGGCTTGTGATGCCAATATAAAAGGCTCATTTGCTGCCAATTTCGATTTGTAATTAACCTCAACAAGTTTGTATTTTGCATGAACTTTCATGCCCCTTTCTGTTGTATCGAACCAATGACATCTAAATAGGATCACTGATTTCAAGCCGAAGTAGTGCAACTCTATCACTTCTTCCACCAGTCCATAAAAATCCATATCACATTCAACATAGGTTGTCCCTTTCACGCAGACCCCAGCATTCATCGTCTTCTTTGTAAATGAATATTCAACCGTGTGAAATTTATACCCGTTAACAAAATATCCGCTATAGCACGACACAAGTCGCGACGGTCCACTAACAAACTCAAATATTCTTTCATCTATTTCAGCTCTGTGATCTTTGCTGTAAGTCTGAATCCAAGTAGGGAAATCACGATTCCGTAATCTCTCCAATTCTTCATCGTTGTGAATAGAGTATTTTTGCACCATCTCAATGTCAAATATTTCAATGAATTGTTCAATCTCTGGACAATTGAGTAATACATACAAGTGTGCCAAATGATACTCTTCATCGCTTAAGTGTCGAGATGGACGAGAACCAAAAGCACGACCAGAGTGACAAAATATATTTAAACGTCCATCTGAATGTCGAACACCCCCGTCGTCGTTACGTGGAAGACGATCAAATCTTGTCTGTACTGTCGATTCAAAGTAAAATGAGCAGAATGTTGAAATTTCTTGGATGATATACGATTCAGATATTGATCCTTCAATAGCTGCAGTGTTCTTTACTTTTTTCTTCAGACGATTCATGTATCTTTCAAATAAGTACATCCAACGATATTGAACGGGGCCACCAACTCGTGCCTCGTATGCCAAGTGTATCGGTAGATGCTCCATCGAGTCAAAAAATGCAGGAGGGAAAAACTGCTCCAGCTTGCATATGATTTCAACAATATTATTTTCAAGTGTTGACATATCTTCGACTCGAAGGTCATTTGCACAGATGCTTCTAAAAAACATACTTAATTCAGTCAACGGACCCCAAATATTATCAGGTAGAAAATCTCAAAATGCGATCGGAAGTAAACTCTGCATGAATACATGACAATCATGGCTCTTCATCCCTGATATTTTGTAATCATCGACGTTCACACATCGAGATAAGTTTGAAGCATATCCATCGGGTAATCTGAGTTCTTTTACCCATTGACAAACATCTTTGATCTGTTGTTTATTTAACACATATAGGGCCTTCGGTTTCAGATATCGTCCGTTGACCTCTTGTAACTCCAACTCTGGTCTTTTACAAAGTATTTTCAGATCATGTCGGGCTTTGACATTATCTTTAGTTTTTCCAGAAATATCCATCAAAGTGTTGAAAATATTATCAAACACATTTTTTTCAATTTGCATGACATCTAAATTATGTCGAATCAATAATGAACTCCAATAGGGTAATTCCCAAAAGATACTTTTTTTCACCTAGTTGTGTGTTTGGCCAGAACCTGACACTCTTTCATTGCGACCAAATACTATATCTGGAAGTGCTGAAACATGTGCTAATATTTGTTCACCAGACAACATCGGTGGTGGCCCATCTCTTTCGACTCTGCCCTTAGTAAATTTATTACGATTCCTTCGATACTGGTGATTAACCGGTAGGAATCGACGATGACAATCAAAGAATGAGATTTTTCGTCTGTTCTGAAGACTGATTGATTTAGAGTGTTCCATACAATACGGGCAAGAGAGTCGACCGTGAGTGCTCCAACCCGACAACATGCCGTACGCGGGGAAATCATTGATTGTCCACAAGACCGCGGTCTTTAAATTGAAGTTTTGCTTCCAATGACAATCATAAGTGACAGCTCCCTCGGTCCACAATGTTTTCAATTCATCTATCAAGGGTCTGAGAAATATGTCAATTTCTTTTCGCGGACCCTTAGGACCTGGAATAATCATCGAAAGATAAATAAATTCATCTTTCATGCACATTGACGGTGGCAAATTATAAACTGTTAGCAGCACTGGCCAAACTGAATAAGGAGTTGCAGAATGTCCAAACGGATTAAAACCATCTGTGCACAATCCCAATCTGATATTTCTAGTATCCCTAGCAAATGAAGGATAACATGTATCCAAATGTTTCCATGCTTCACTGTCAGATGGATGAGTCATTACTGTATCATCACGACTTCTTGCATGCCAACTCATGTAGGGGGCTGTCTTTTCCGACATAAATAATCTTTGAAGCCTCGGTGTTAGTGGAAAATACCGAAGCACCTTAAACGGGATATTTTTCTGTCGGACCTATTTCTTCTCCTTGTAACGAGGGTGTTGACATACAGGGCATTTATCCAACTGCACATTTTCTTTATAATATAAAATGCAGTTATTTTGGCACGCGTGTATTTTTTCGTACCCAAGCCCCAATTTTCTCATTAGCTTTTTAGTCTTATAAAAAGTAGGCTCAAACTTGTTATCAGTAGGCAGCATTCCATTAATCAATCCAGCAATCCGATCATACGCAACTCCGCTGATATTACAATCGGCCTTGATGTTTAAGAGCTGTGTCATTGCTGAAAACCTAGTGTATTTAGGACAATTCTCATACAAAGGTTCATCGGCAGCTTTCAACATCTCGTAAAATTCTGCAGCTTCTTTATTCGGTAATTCAATCTCTACCGCAGCCCCTACTTCTGTGATATCAACCGCTGTAGTATCTGGTGGGACTGATGTCTGAAGAACTGGCCGATCAACATTATCATTTAGGCGGAATTGACCCCCAAGACTATCAAGTATCATACTTCTATAGGGATTACATTGACCGGATGAAGAAGCACCAGCAGAGGAAGATTCACCATATGTCTGAACGACAGGATTGCTCGACGTCCCGACTTCGCGTGACTCCCCGTGACAAGTCCATAGAAAATATCTTTGTGCAAATCCTTTGCTATATAGATGCAGAGTGACAGTCTCCCGATCCAAAAATCGTCCATTTGAACAAATGCGGCACGGACATCGGATTTGATCACCCATGCTAACGAAATTCCGATTCGAATAGGCGAAATTTAGGAAGTACGTTACGCCAAATCGAAACTCATTCGTTAAAGCTCCACGATCAAGACGTCGGTACATCCAACTTCGATCAGCCGACATGATTCTGTCAATCAATGATAATTTCTTTGGTTAATATCTTTAGGTGAGATTGTCCTATTCCATTCGGGATTTATGTTATTCGTACTGCACTTACGTTTTTATTTTAACTGTTAACTAATTATTCTAAATTTCGACAGCATCTCCCTACAGTTCTCCGAATACGCATATCATCTGGGCGCGTATCGGAGAACAAGAGAGATATTGCTGAATTTTAGAATAATTAGTTAACAGTTAAAATAAAAATGTAAGTGCAGTACAAATAACTATATTCCCAAATTGTCCAATCAGGGACAATTCAAGAATTGTACGTCGTATAAAAGATCATCTACTTCTTTTACACGAACATATAATTCCCGAACGGATCTAAGGTTTTGCTAAATCAAATCCGATTCGTCGATGCGTACGTGAAACATATCAACTCGTCGGATGGATGATTATTTTCTAAATGTTTCGAGACAGTTCGAGTCCATATTGGACGATTTCGGCGCGCGTCCGAAGTGGACGATTCCGGCGCGAGTCCGAATTGGACGATTCCGGCGCGTGTCCGAAGTGGACGATTCCGGCGCGCGTCTGAAATTAATCTAAACCCTAATAATTAATCTAACAAATTAAACAATTAATATAAATAATTAATCTAAACAATTAATTAACAATTATAAAACAATTAATTAACAATTATAAAACAATATAAAATATATATATAATTATAAATTCCGGCGCCGGAGTCCACCCACCGACGCCGGCGTACAGTGGTCGGACACACTGTCCGGCCACTGTACAAGGTCCGGCGGCGGCCATCGGCCGACCGCCGCCGGCCGAAACCCTAGAAATAGGGTTTCGGTCGGATTGATTCCCGCCGGCCGCAACGGGAAGAGACGGCCGGCCGGCGAGGCATACCTGAACAAGTCGGCAGCAGCGGGAGGAGGAAGAGGTGTCGTCGGCGTCGGCAGTAGCGGCAGCGGCGGCGAGAGGCGAGAGCAGCGGCGGCAGCAGCGGGAGGAAGAAGGGTCGGGCGCGACTGGTGCCCTATATAAACTTATCAGCAATAGCTCACTCGCCCGTTAGAAAGCCGTTGCTGATAAGTTATCATCAGCAACGGCCCACTTATCCGTTAGCAAGCCGTTGCTGATAATTAAAATATCAGCAACGGCTCGCCTTTCCGTCAGAAAGCCGTTGCTGATAATTAAAATAATCCGCAACGGCTCGGGTGTCCGTTAGAACGCCGTTGCAGATACAAATATCTGCAACGGCTCGGGCGGCCGTAAGAATGCCGTTGCAAATAGCAACGGCTTGAGCGGCCGTTGTTGATAGCCGTTGCTGAAGACCAAGTTTCTAGTAGTGTTGTGATTTCATTTTCGGTCGACCGACGCAAGCTTCGTCTGCAGCTAGCCTTAGTCCGATAGACTGCTAGGGCTACTTCCCATTTCTTACCCTATTCGATCGACCGAACTTAGGCTGAGTTTATTTTTCAGCCGATTTCTTCTGAGCTTCGTTTTCGGGTTCCGGCTTTCAATGTGCATCATCTTGGAGAGCTCTCATGTGAACTTTGAGCCCATCCAATGTGACTTTGGCGCACACGTCGATCTTGGAGAAAGTTTCGCGATGAACCCGAGCGCGACGATCAATGTCCTTTCGATTTTCGATTTCTTCCGATATTTTTGATCGAGGACATCGAACGCTAATTGATATGGAACCTGAAACATATTCTCAATAAAATTATTAGTCTCATGTTTGTTATCATCAAAACCATCAAAACCGAGATTAATGCTAAGGTTAAAAATCTAAAGCCAACATAGGTGATATTTATGTGCATGAATTGTTAGTGGCCGATGTGCCAGATGACATGCTGGGGTATGACAAGGCTTTACTTATGTCGCTACTTATCTGTTATGTTGTTTACATATGTACTCATTTATGTGACATTATTATGATGGTTGATTTGGTTGGAGGGATATTCCTAACCATTCATGACAGCGACTAGCGTCGGCTAGAGGGGCCATGAGACGGCGGCTAGCGACGACTAGAGAGGCTGTGAGTGTGATATGATAGTGGCTAGCATCGACTAGAGGGGCTATGTGATAGCGTCTAGCGACGACTAGAGAGATACGAGATTAGTGTGATAGAGGCTAGTGTCAACTAAAGGGGCTACGTAGTAGTGGCTAGTGATGACTAGAGGGGCTATAAGGATGGTGTGACAGTGGCTAGTGTACGAACCCAAGTAGTTCGGGCCGTAACTCGAGGGGCTGCATAATAGAGACAATCAATACGAGCAGCTACTAGAGGGGCTACTTTCATACTTTGCATATAGTGATGATTATGATTATGCATTTTTACATTATGTGGTTGACTGATGAGATGTTGTATAGTTATGTCATGAATATTGACTAGTTTTCATATACTGTTGCTATTACTATGCATGATGATTTTGAGAGGGGTTAATGGCCACTTACTGAGTTATATACACATGCCCTCATACCTTTGTGTGCAGGTTCACGTTGAGGTACGTGGTGCCTTTGGTGCAGTTGACGACACAAGTTCAGCGAGGAGATTTCCCACAGTCGCAGTCTAGTGACTCTAGTGTGTCTTGAGTCATGTTTAGTCTTTCAAAACTATTGATGCATCTTGTGGTCTCTCTTGAGTACATTTCACATATTTGAACCGAGTCTTGTCATATACTTGCATAGTGTTGAAGCCAAATGAGCAATTGTTATTTGTGGATTTCATTGTTATTGGCATGTTGTGGTTTGTTGGTTAGGCTTGGGGTATGTATGGTATTTTCGGCTGATCACGTGAACCTGAAATTGGGGCATGAAATTTTTAAAAAATCTTGAACCAGCTCCTACAAGAATTCTCCAAACTGAGTTAAAATTTGGAAGTTGATCGCTACCCCGGAGGTAAAGTTGTTTTTATGAAAAAAAATTCATGGAAATTTGTTGACTCGAGCTCGATTATTTTGCTTGGGTATTTCATATTCTCGAAGTTGTGTTTTATGTAACTCAAGTCTTGTAACTCAAGTCTTGAAACAAGTCAACATTTGTTTTTCAAATGTATTTTTTGCTTCGAAATAATGGTATGTGTTGGATCAAAAACCTAGTTTAAATTTTTCAAGTAGAAGATTGTGGTGTTCTGGTAGCTAGTTATGGTTGGATTTTGTTCTACATCTAGATAAGGATACTAGAGCCACTATTTCTAACACTATTTGGTTTATATGATATTTTTGTAATAGTGTATTGCATGATGAAAGTAAACCCATAATTACAATTGCTATTATGTGTATTTTGGCTTTCTCTCAATAGTATTCAAATATTCTAAATCGAGAGAGCAATCTACATTTGTTAACCAATGTATCTCATTGGTTGGAAATAAATTATGATGACTCTTCTCTAGCTACAGACGGTGATTCTGGTATAATTATGAGGAAGTATAATTGTGAAACATTATGCTTCTTCATATTTTGAATCTAACTCAGTTTTACATTATGAAGGTATAACTCTTTTTTGTGTTCTATCTACTGTAGCTTCTAGGAATATGAACCATATTATGGTGGAATCGGACTGCAAAATGTTGGTGCATTGCATTAGTAAGCGCTCTCCAACCCGTGGCAATTGCATATATATATATATATATAGTTTGCAAGGAATTCATTATTTGGACTTCTATTCGCCCCCTTAACTGGATGTAATTCTTATCGATGATTGTACTTTATTTGACTTAATTACCTAATAATAATTTTATTTTTTTAAAAAAAATATCATTAAAAATTGGGGGAAAAAGATTAAGAAATTTTGTGATCATGATATTTAGTTTCTATGCCAAAAACTTTCATATTTATATATTGCCCCATCTTATAAGTATTGTTCATTCAACCACATAAGAAAAGAAGAGATGATCTTGTCTACCTTCAGTTTTAACAAAGATATCTCGACTACCAAATCTACCTTCAGCTTTGCTTGTTTGCTTTAGTACAATTCAAATAAGCTAATGATTTAGCTTTAAGTATAATTCTTTTTTACAATAGTTATTGTTGGAGCATTTGTGGTCACAAACAGTAAGATGGGGGATAATTGCCCCCACCTCAATTTTGAAAAGTCTTTACTTATATGGTGAATGACGATTTTACCCCCCCCCCCGCCCTCCTCTTTTCGTAAAATTGCCCTCATGTCCCTAATATTTATCTTTTTTTACCCTCGTAAATTTAAAAAATCCTCTCTATATCTCAATTTTTTATCATCTTTTGCCTTCCACAAATTTCAAAATTTCTCCTCTATCAGTAAATTATATCTTTTTCCCTCTTCTTTCCCTTATCTCCTAATCCTTCCCTTCCGTTGTCGCCAGTCTCACCCCACGCTGGCTTGTCGCCTCTCAATCTCCCTGCGCCAGTGCACCGTCGCCGTGGTCATGCCCACGTCACTGCGTGCTCCACCCAGCGGCCAACAACAAATCGATCCGCCTGCTACTGGTAGCCCATCGGCTTGCCCCCTCTCAATTTGATTTCTGGCTCCGCCACTGATAACAAGGGCACGTAGCGTGCACGGCTCGAAGAACTTCAATAGAAAATTACGAGGTAAGAGCAATTGTTTTGACACCAATTAAGAACAACAAAAGGGGAGAAATTGAGGTTAAAGTTACAAGGGAAGGAGAGCACGTTGGAGTTAATCATAAGATGACAATAGAAGTGAAACATAATGACTAATAAAAGAAAGGATTAATTGATGTATCAAGTTTAAACTATAATATTTTTATAAATTTAGTTCATTCTTTAATTTGTATCAATTATCTCCCGAACTATCGAATTGATATCAATTTTAGCCCGACCTCATATGCCCGTCAATTCCACCGTTAGGTGCTGACGTGGCATCTAACTCGGCATATTAAAAAATAAATTTTTAATGATTGACGTGATAATGGGGTAAATAAAAAATAATTTTTTAACTCCCCTTGTCTGCCTTCCCCTCCTCGGAGCCCGACACCAGCAGGCGTCGTCAAGTTCCCGCCCAACTCCAACCGGCGTTCAACGCCGCCGTCGTCCACCTTCGCCCCCCTCTTACAAGGCCGTGCTGTCGGACGGGTCGATGCTCACCGTGAAGCGGCTCCATTCCTATCCTTTGCCGGAGAAGTAGTTCCGTACGAAGATGGGGTGAATCGGGCAGCTCCGCCACCCTAATCTGGTTCCTCTCCTGGGCTTCTGCATCGTGGAAGATGAGCGACTTATTGTGTGCGTCGACGAGGTGCCGGTCTTCTCGACGAAGATGGTTCGAGGTGGCAGCTGGAAGAGACGAATGCACATAATTCCTTGCATTTACTAGCTCAAGCTGGAAGAGACGAATGCATGCTCTCTGCAAGCTCAACATTGCAATGTATTCGGCATGCTCCGAGGAGAGAACCCCAAACAGTAGGACTAGGCTCAATTCGCATTCCTTCTATCAATTTTATTGCTTCATCAAGTTGGCCTGCACAGCCAAGTAGATCGACCATGCAAGCATAGTGTTCAAATCGAGGTGAGATGCCATGTTCACGGTACATCGAGTTGAACAATCTCTTCCCCTCTTGGACGAGTCCAGCATGACTGCAAGCTCCCAATAGAGTCACAAATGTAATAGAGCTTGGTGTTACTCGAGCGCCTATCATCTTCCCAGAAACTTGAATTACCTCATCTGCAAATCCATGAAGACTATAGGCTGAAATCATGGAGTTCCACGTTACAACATCCCTCCTATTTCTTGTGCTATCAAAGATTTGACGACCCTTCTCCAAACTTTCGCATTTTGCATACGTCATCATAGCCTTGAAGAGCTCAAGCACATCAAAGGGTCTCTCGTTCTTCGCATAGCAAGTGATCATGGCGCTCTAGGACACCACACTAGGGGTCAACTTGGGGCGGGAAGAGGAGGCGATGCATGCGTTGAGCGTGTGGGAGTAGGTGAAACTGCCCATGGGCAAGCCAATCCGGCCTATCTCACGGAACCGAGCAAGGGCCTCCTCCGCCTGGTCGGCTAGGGCGAGGGCCTTTAGGAGTGCGTTCCAGACGAAGATGGTCTTCTCGAGCGTTCTGTCGAACACATAGTGGGCGTTGTTGAGGCGGTCAAGGTGGGCGTACATGTCGATGAGCCATGGTCAATGAGATGGCGGTGGACGGAGGCAGTGTGGGAGGCGGCGTTGTGGCGGGCGCAAGCGAGGATGAGGGCCTCGTAAGTGCGCTAGTTGGGGTGGTGCTCGTGAGGGAGACCGGCCGCCACCTCACCGAGCTCGCCCATTCCCTCTGCATGCCATTCGAGTTTCACGCTGCCACTATCGACCGGCTCAAGGACCTCTACCCCAGCATGGAGGGTGGTGAGAGGGGGGCGAAGGTGGACGACGGCAACGTCGAACGTCGGTTGGAGGTGGGCGGGAAACTTGACGGTGCCGCTAGTGTCGGGATCCAAAGAGGGGAAGGCAGGCAAGAGGAGTTAAAAAATTATTTTTTACTTACCCATTACCACGTCAGTCATTAAAAAATTATTTTTTAATATGATGAGTCAAATATCATGTCAACACATAATGGGACATTGACAGACATCTGACGTCGGACTAAAATTGATATCAATTCGATAATTTGGGATGTAATTAATACAAATTAAAAAATGAGTTAAATTTGTGAAAATAATCATAGTTTGAGTTAGATACATCAATTAACCCTAAAAGAAATCATAGAGTGGCTTAATGATAAATAAAAATTATATAGGTGAAGAAAATACAAAAATGGTTAATCATGTTAAGGTAAAATGACATTTACACTTTGAGGAAAGATTTAGTTTGTTAATATGACAATTATTATATAAAATATCATCATTTTCATTCATGAATTCACAGCTTGAGATAAGGAACTGCCATAAGGATTGTTAATTCCCTCGTCAAAATAAATAAATAAATAAAATTATAAAAAGCAAGACTAAGATTTGTTTAAAAAACAGTCTGCCACGGAGAGCGGCAAATTATTTTAAATAATGATACTTTAGTGCGAAAAAAATCTATATAATAATTAGGAATGAGCATATCCGAGCACCCTATATTTTTTTTAAGATACCCGAACTCTACCTTGTATAAGACTAATTTCTAGATTTTAAAATCGAACCCTACATTATTAAAACTTAAAACCGAACTATATCCAGAACCACAAGTTTTTATTCCAAGTACCCTATTGAAACATTTTCATTTACATATTCTAGGATATAAGTTCTCGGTACCCGGTTGAAACTTGTACATTTGCATGTTTCAGGGTAAAGGTTCCAATATAATACCCAGTTGAAACTTATTTTTTGAAATATGTAAATGAAAAAATTCCAAGGTACAAGTTCCGAGTACCGATTCCAATTTCAAATACCTGATATGTTGGACTAGGAATCGATATCAATTTTAACTAATTTCTTAACTTTTTGTCCCCAATCTTACCCGAATAACAATATCTAATACTTTTATTTCTTAAAATTCGAGTCTTTCAGATAACCCTGCACACCCCTAATAACAATATAAGAAAATCTTAACATACTCCACCAAGATGTTATTTTCTAATTGATCGATGATTTAAAACAATCATATTTTTATCATACAAAATAATTTTCTCTAGAGGCTATCTTATAAATTAAAACAAAAAACACATAATGATGGCATAAGAGACCCATTCCTCACAGCAATGTCTAAGAGACCCATTTCTAGAAAATTCAAAATATCTAAACCCCCCATAAAATCCTGGAAATTAATAGAATTCTACCACAGACTAAACTATCACATCTAATGAACCCACGCTATTCCTATAATCAATAATCAGTAAATGGCCCAAGAAATTATCTCAAAGTAACATTAGTATAACTTAACTGCAAATTACAAAATAGCAAGGAATGTTATTAGGTTGCCACTTCTGAGGATAGGAAGATTTTCATGCTAAATGATCGCCAAATGCCCGTACTAAGTTTCATGGTTCTGACAATAGTACCCGTTCTCTGGCCATTGCCCTAGTTCATTTTCAGAGTGAATGAGATGCATGACAAAATGAAGTTACAAAAAATAATAGCGAGCCATCTCAGAGAGGCAAATACGTAGTTAGTGAGCACACTGGTTTCAATAAGATAGTAATCTACTTCTGCACCATAAATTCCAGCTTTTATGGAAATCAAGAAAATTCACAATTTGCCTAATCAAGCACGTGCGTGATGCTAACAAGTAAATGTACATTGAAACGGGAGACCCGCACTACAAAATTCCTTGAAAGAAATACATTAAATTTGCTCAAAGAGTGCGCTGCTCGGTACCTTTGGAACAAGCTGCCACTGAACAGTATGCCACGGCTGGCTCTTTAGACTGCCTGTTATGATGAGCTCTTGCACCAGGAAGAGACTGCTGATAGAATATAAGCTCTTAGAGTTGATACAAGAAAAAAAGCTAACTAAATTCAAGAGTTAAAATGAACGACAAACCAAAAACACAATAATAAATGTTAAAAGAAAATTATAAAGATTATCTATGAAACCATAATATAATATCACTTTGAAAACATTGAAAAATAGACAAAACTCAACTTATAATATAATATACTTGGATTCTGCTCGAATACAAACTTTAACCTACTTTTGTAGCAGGTTGCTAAGAAAAGGAATGGAATGATAATTATTAGCTTCCAGTCCTTCAGAAACGTTGCTACTATGTTTTATTGCATTTGCATCCAGGTCCCCAAGAATCAACTCTAGGATAAGAAATCACCATTGAAAGATTTACAGTCGAGCAGAAAAACTAGTCACTATCAGGCCAAGCAGGTATTTATCATAAAAAGCAAGATACCTTGACCACAGGGTGAACAGTTCTAGATGCTGCACTACTACCAAGCAGGGGTTCCAGTTCTAGATGCAGCTGTACTGGCAAAACCAATCTTTTTCTTTTCTGATGCTGCTGGCTTCAAAATTTGGAAAGAACACATCAAGGTCTCATCCACACTCATCATAGCACCAGCATTGTCAAATTCACCACAGTAGTTTGGAGCAGAAAAAATTGTTACTAGTTGCCTTTCTGCAAAGAATTCATATCCATCCTCGACCACCTAGTATCAATTTAAAGAGACTTGAACTGAACATAGTGGCACTATTTATTGATGTAATGAAAGAAATTGAATGCATCTGTGTGAGAGAGAGAGAGGGTAACTCCTAACCTGGTGAGCACGGCAAATTAGGTCCAGATCATGTTTCTGAAGAAAGTCCATGACCCTATCAGGACCAAAAGTATATGAAACTCCCCTATCATTCATTCCCCATCCTTGGATCTCTTTACTGGGGTCAGACCACAAAAGATCACAGAGCAATCCATTGTCTGGCACATCAGTAGGCCGTGTTAAGTTACGGATTTGGTCTAAATTATGCAAGTCAGGAGAAAGACCTCCATGCATGCATAGAATCTTTTCATCAATAAGAGCTGCCACAGGAAGGCAGTTAAAACAATCAGTAAAAACCTTCCAGAGCCTCACGTTGAATCTGCGCTTACACTCGTCATAGAACCCATAGATGCGGTTTATAGATGCACATTCATGATTTCCCCGCAAAAGAAAGAAGTTCTCTGGATACTTAATTTTGTAGGCTAAGAGAAGGCAGATGGTTTCGAGGCTTTGTTTCCCTCGGTCCACATAATCCCCCAAGAACAAGTAATTGGCTTGAGGTGGCAATCCACCATATTCAAAAAGCCTCAATAGGTCAGAATACTGACCATGAATATCACCTATTTAAAACAGGAAATATGGTGTCAGCTATTCAAGAAAGAATTAAGCCAATTCACTAAAACAATCTATATAGCATTTAAATAACAATCTATAAAGTTGCAGCATTGGTCAATTTTGTGGTCGTTCTTTTTAAAAAATAAATAAATAAATTGCACATACACCCCCTTCTACTTAGACATAATTCCATGTGCACCAAACCAGATTAGGAAGGATACATGCTTCAGTTTGCAGTAATACTCACCTGTAAGTTTCTCCGTTAACAGCACCAATACCCTGATCTATTTTCTTCAATGGAACTTAAAGTAAGAAATGCTAAGGGGTCATATTATGAATTTGGATTGTTCATCCAATTCCAAATGCATCTTTATTCTAAGAAGGAAGAAATGCACCCATTTAAACGGGAAAATTAACATATCTAAATTGTACAATCCAACTTGTAAGATATCTATTGTATATTATTATACGTGGATGCTTCACTTAAAAGAAAATCATGTTAGCAAGATCAAGTGTCAGTTATGTTATCAAGATTAGGAACATTTTTTATATAATACACATAGGTGCTTATAGCCTAGATCCTCTAAGCAGCAAGCCAAACAGGATAAGAAGCAAATAGAAACAAAAGACAGGAATGAAAAAAAGAAGGGGAGCATGAAAAATTGAATAGGAATGACAGCAAAAGAGGATTGATGGGAAGCAAACCAAAGAAAGTGGTGATAGAGAGGGAAAAAGCAAAGAGCAAAAAACAAAAGGGAGATGTATCAAGCAAAACAACCAACAATGTGGTATATGTCCTTTCCCCTTCTTGATAAAACCTCTCTAAAAATAAAACTTTGACACCTAGCTTAAATATTTATATAAAAAGAGTTTCACTTTATAGACTGATGCTTAGTACAAAAAGCTTATTATAATTACAATTTGCCATTGGAGTATATAGAGTTACCCCAGGAGCACTGAAAAAATGATCTTTGCTTTTGAATGGAAAAAATGTGCAACATAACAAATCACTTCAGGTCTCCTTGTATTCTTGAACGCACAGACAGCAAGAGAAAGATGCTAATAGAAACGGATCAATCTTTTGTTGTTTAGTCATACTAGAAAAGAATAATTAACCCTCCTCTAAAAGAAGAGAAGGGGTCACAATGCCACATTACAATACGCCTAATTACACAAATTATAGCAGGCATGAGTCCCCTTCCATCATCTAAATTTAGATCTCAGCATCAGCCCCTAATTGCACATTCAATGTTGGAATGAAATAGTCTGTTCTCCAAATTTAACAGTGTGATTGACAAGTTATTTTGAGGTGCAGCCTTGGAGTGAATTAGTGAAAGGCTACAAGATTCCTCCACAGTCTACATCATTTACTGACTTAATAACGATAATGACAATAAAAAAAAAGAGAATACTATGATTACTATCATTTGAATTTAAGTGAGGTAATAATCTAGATTTTGTTATAAATGACTAGTTAATCAACACATAATAGTTTGTCTCTTAATTATGTTGATTAAGTCTTTAACAGCTATCTAGATCAGCTCCTGCATACTGCATATACTCTATGAGCTGGTGTAACAACACTACAACAGTCAGACTGCATGCATTTTACTAAAGCTTTGTAAGATTGGTAACTTTTAAATCTTAATATAATTGTTATGGCTGATATTAAAAGGAAAGGTTAGAGGGAAAAAAAACATCAATAGTTGGACACCCTAGTGAAACAACATACCAAAATAGCACTTATCTCTATAAGATTATTTATTTTAGATGACAATTCCCTAATTAATCACTTCATTTATGCAACCTTTTTACCAAGAATTCTCAGACCTATTGGTATTATGGGAGTATTCAATTAAATACTAAATCTCAAATAATGAAACCCAATTTAGAATCATGAAAATAAAGGCTTATTTAAAATAACCTAAATAAATTTAGGGCTGATCATTACTTACAAGTCATAACTCACAAACAGATTAACAGACTCAAGGTGATCTAAATAAAAACAGAAATAACATTGATGCTCACCAGAATCAGAAGAAGAATATCTCGGTGCTACTTCATAGTATAAAATTTTAGGCGCCACTGTAAGTTTACACTCAACAGCTAAAAGTCATATGGAGACATGATGTTATTAATCTAATGGTTGAAAAATGTTCGAACCACAAACACTTCCAACAAGTCGGATTGGCAGATTGCTGCCACCAAATATATTTGTCAGAGAGAAATATGATCACCAATCAAAGTCCAAAACATTTACAAATACATGCAGGGGCGGAGCTACTTTATGAAGAGCCTTTTTTTCATGCTTTTCCCGGAGGTCTGGAGAAAGCAGCAATCAATAGGATTTCCCTAATCCTCCCTTCCCGAAAGGAAGAACGTAAAATTCTTTTTCCTTTCCGCATGGACAAGGAGATTGGATCTAGCCATAACATAAGAAGAATGCTTGGTATAAATAACTCACTTTATGAAGAGCCTTTTTTTCACGCTTTTCCCGGAGGTCTGGAGAAAGCAGCAATCAATAGGATTTCCCTAATCCTCCCTTCCCAAAAGGAAGAATGTGAAATTCTTTTTCCTTTCCGCATGGACAAGGAGATTGGATCTAGCCATAACATAAGAAGAATGCTTGGTATAAATAACTCACTTCTTGGTCTTCGACCCCCTCAGTCACTACGAGCGCCCACCCCCCCCCCCCTCCCACCCACCCCCGCATGGACAAGGAGATTGGATCTAGCCATAACATAAGTTAATGCTTGATATTAACTTAGAATTCTTTTGAAATTTTAACAAATTGAAATGAATCAAATTTCAAATACCAAACTGAGTGAAATTAATCAATTTTTTTTTACAATTCTCTAAACTATAGAACTCAATCCTTAATTTTATCTTTATTTCTTATTCCCTTTCTCATTTTCCCGATAATGTTGCTCGAGTTGTCTTATCTCCGCACCCACGCCGTAATGTCTTGTCATCCTCACAATCATGAAAACTCATACCCAACCCCTCCCCCCTCCCCCCTCCCCCCGCGCCAATTCTCGTCGAGATCGTGCTAACTCCAAGCGCTCCAATAACATGCATAACTCTTAACGTCTCGACCCCAAATGCAACCCTAAGCTCCTGGGTGCAGTCTTTAGTTATTGTGTTTTGACCAAGCTTATTATCGCGACCAAAAAAATTTCGCGGTAGCGAACCTTGACATCGATATATCGTTTCGCGATCGATATATCGTCCATTTCGCGACATATCGACAATATAATATATTATAAATATATACAATATCAAACATAAATCCAATTAAATTCACATAGCCATGAACCATAAAATATAGATGTAAGATGAGCAATCAATTAAAATGGACATGGAAATCAATTTAAAAAATGGACACTACAGCACACTACCACAACAATAATAGGCAATCAATTAAAATATAGATGAGCAATCAATTTAAACTTTAAAATATAGACCACACCAGCATAAAAACACCACTAATTATATGTTATTTACATTAAACCTACAGCTGTAGAGAGTTTAAAATTTAAAACCACTGTGCACAATTTAAATTTACATTACATATAACTAATTATAAATTTAAAACCTATAGCAATCAAAAAAGACCACTGTGCGAAGAAGAAAAAAAAGAAGAAAAGAAAAGAAGACCAGTGAACTAGAAGAAAGAAAAGAAAGAAAAGAAAGAAAAGAAGAAAGAAGAAGTGAAGAAATGAAGAAGCTGTAGTGAGTCAGCGAGTGTTGGCGTCTTGGCGAGCAGCGATCGAGCGGCGTCTTGGCGAGCAGCGAGCGGCGAGCGGCGTCTTGGCGAGCAGCGAGCGGCGTCTTGGCGAGCAGCGAGCGGCATCTTGGCAAGCGGCGAGCTTCGAGCGCAATGGTGGATTTCGAGCGATGGGAAGAAAAGAAAGAAAAGAAAGAAGAAGAAGTGAAGAACCTGTAGCGAGTGTTGGCGTCTTGGCGAGCAGCGATCGAGCGGCGTCTTGGCGAGCAGCGAGCTTCGAGCGCAATGGTGGGTTTTGAGCGATGAGCAGCGAGCGCGATTGGCGTTTTCTTGTACGTTGAGTTGCAACAGTCGAGTGTTTTTTTGCATCTCTGAGGCGTTTTTTTAAAGTTAGGTTTTCTCCTAACTTCCCGACGAGATTCCCGACCATCTCGTCCGGATCTCGTCCATCCATGGACGAGATCCCGACGAGATGGCAGATATCTCGCTACAAGTCATCTCGTCCAGACGCTATGAGATTTCTAAGCGAGATGACGCTATCTCGTCGCTATCTCGACGAGATAGCGACGAGATGATAACACTAGTTTTGACCCTTTGTTCTATGTGAACTTTGACACGCCAACAAATTTAACGGCTTCTATCTACTTTTTAAGTAACATGCTTCAATATAAATTATCTAAGATGAGTAATACCTTGACGTAATAATTCCGAGGGTCTAAATAAATATCTAAAAGGGTTTTCCAACAAATTAATCAGCCCATAGGTCTCCTACACAAGATAACAAGCTGCTAAAAGAAGGCAATATGTTTGATGTTCAACAGAACCAAAGGTAGTTCCAAAATGCATAGCACTGGTCTACAAGACGCTCCAAAATCCATAGCATTCATTCAAATCGCAATCTCCAAATCACAAGGCTACTTTCACAATATGTTGAGGACTCCAAAAAAGAGAACAGAATGACCCATAGAAATTAAACATTTTCCATCCTAAATACATAACTTGCGCAAAGACGACAGCAACCAAAAAGAATAAGCCAAGTTATTACCACAAATCTTAATGGGCGCCTCGAGCTCCAGGAGGTTGGGCTGCTGGAGAAAGATGTCCTTCGACACGAGACAAAGCTGCCGGATCTCCGCCTCCAATAGTTGGACCTGTTTCCCCGGCCGGCTTCCCTTCACTTCCAGAAGCCGTTGGATGATGCCATCCAGCACCTTGGGATCCATGAAGAAGCCTTCTCCTCTCTACCAAATCACCACAAGACAACACGAAAGAAACCGTAAAAGCCCCCGCCTTTCTCTCCTCTCCACCACCCAAAGCACCGAAGTGTGAGATTGTCCTAGATTCCGACACCCGGAGGCGGAACAACAAGACTGTCCTTAGATTTCGCCCCCTATGGTAATTCCCTTGCCGAAACAAGCGCGTCCGATCGCTGCTTCGACTGACCTCTGGATGAAAGGAAAGATTGGGCGATCGATTAGGGTTTCTTGAGACTCCTTCAGGTTTGCGGTGGGGAAAGATACAGAAACGAGGGTTCCGCCCGCCCTCTCTCTCTCTATCTCTCTCTCTCTCTCCACTGAGAGCGGGCGAGGAGAGAAAAAAAATAATAATAAATTTCGCGACCCAATTTGGTTTCAAGCGAGCTAGACGAGGCGCTTTTTTTTTATATTTCCAAAAGAGGCGTTGGGACGGGACCCGGCAAATACTTTGTTTCTTGGCCTTGTTAGCCCATCTTTCCATATACTCAGTTTTCTACCCTTCTTATCATTCGATCAAACCTCTGCCGACTTGCCAAATTGCAAGACAGGTGTATACGAAAAGGTAAACATTTCAAGCTATGATTCGGTGAACGATCATCTCGGGATAGACGTTTGGAGTGGTATTTACCGTATTAGATATATCCGGGTTTCAATTTACCAAGTCATCTACAACCCAACAACAGCGCAAGGCATTATTCTACGGTGCATATCCGTGTGGCGTCCACGAGAGTTACCCAATGCTATTCGTGGGTGACATGTAGCAGGTCGAGTTTAGCCCCTCCTCGTATGATACTGTGGAGTGTTGACATGTATACTTGGAGTCCATCAAAGCTTACCCCAAAAGCACATACGACTAACTCGATATACAGTACCCATTTTCTCATCCCTCGTTTAATTCATTCTCATCACGGGCCCCAGGTGGGTTCACGTGTGACTCATCTTGCCCCCAGTCACAAGACAGGTAGACGTAGGGTGAGCCGTTCTTTTTATTATACAATTCTCTCCATACTTGCACATGTTGTACCCTCCTCATCGACCTTCCTGGCTGTGGGGCTTCTTTTTCTCAAACCCCAACAGATGTAGGTCTATAATGAAATTTGCTTTTATATGATATTAGTATACAGGAAAAAGATCAATTTTGCTCCTAAACTATTGAAAAAGATGCAATTTTTTCTCTTAAATATATTTTGAATCAAAATTATTTTTATCGTTACAAAATTGGATCAATTTTATCCTTCTTTCTAATAGAAGTCCGCGTCAGCAAACGGTGGTTGACATGGCAAGTGAAACTCGTACACATCATATGCCACGGTGGAAAATACATGACAGTTATGTACGGACAAGGGCAATATTGGTCCAAATAAATATTTCATAGGTAAATTTGCATATTTTTTAATACTTCAGGGGTAAATTTGTATTTTTTTCAATATCTTAGGGGTAAATTTACAATATTTTCAATATTTTAAGGGTAAATTTGTATTTTTTTTAATACTTCAATGATAAATTTGACTCATTTTAGTTAAAGAAATTATATTTAAGATAATTTAAACTTTAATTAATATTTTTTGCTAATTAATATGACGTTGGACATGTAATATATATTTTTCCAAATTAATTTATATTTTGTTTGCCACTAGCTAGTAGCTTGTTAGTTAGACGTATAGGCAAATTATATTGCCTAATAATGATGAGTTTGATTTTTTAGTTGTAGCACTCTATAGGGCGAGTAGGTCAGTTCAATAAAAATGAATATTAATACTAATATCTTTTCAAATTATAGGTCAGTTGTAGCATTTTATGGGGAGAAAGAGATGATAATATAGTATAGAAAATACAAAAAGCTTATCTTTTCAAATTATATATCCCAAAATATAATGCATTTGAACTTACATCTTCAGTTAAATTCTGATACTTTACATACAAAAAAATATTAATTAAAGTTTAAATTATCTTAAATATAATTTTTTTAACGAAAATGAGTTAAATTTATCCTTAAAGTATTAAAAAGGTACAAATTTACTCCTAAGGTATTGAAAATAGTACAAATTTACCCCCAAGGTATTGAAAAATATACAAATTTATTCTTAAAGTATTGAAAAATATACAAATTTACCCTTGAAGTATTTTTTGGGCTAATATTATCCTTGAACGTACATAATATAACATATGATGTGCATGAGTTTCACTTGTCACATCAGTCATCGTTTGCTGACGTGGACTTTTATTAAAAAGAATGGTAAAATTGATTCAATTTTGTAACGATAAGAGTAATTTTCATCCAAAATATATTTAAGGGGTAAAATGGTATAATTTTTAATATTTCTAAGGATAAAATTATTCTTTTTCCCTGGTATACATGACTCGTGTTGGAAGACGTGAGAATATAAAACTTTATTATTTTCAACTAATATTGAAAGGATTAGATATGATGGAGACTTCACAGGATCTGTATTTTATGATTGCGGCAGATAGTGACAAAGTGACTTTGACTAATATTTCTAGAGCAAGTTTCATAATGCCTCGTGGTCGGTGCCACATGCCAATATGCAACATGGTCATAATTTTGACTTGCAGTCTTTTTGCAAATATAGAATATATATTATTGAAATCAGAAAATTACGAAACTTGGTGGAAACTGTTTGGATAATAGAATCTACGAAAGATTAGGCACAATTAAAAAAATTTAAGTTATAGTGTGATTGACTTGGGAAGATAATTCTCACTGATTAACTTTCTAATATGCTTATCAAAAAGTACCAAAAATATATTTAATTGACAATAAATTAATTGGTATGAAGTATAATTTTCTACCGGAACACGTTTAGTTGACATGAATACTTTCTACAAAGAACACGTCAAATGACAAATATGTTCTTCTTCTTATAAATTAATATTTTAGTATTGGATTAAACTAAAATCATGGCAGCGGGTCGAATTAGACCCAGCAACGCCCAATTGTTCATTCTAGGCCGAATCAAGCGGCTCCATCCAGAGGGCTCCGCCCAACTACACCCATGAATCAGACACGAGCCAAACCAAGCGCCTCTACCTCGGGACCCCACCCGGTTGTACAAGGATATTCGCATCCTATCTTATTAGGAGAGATACACTATTATGAGCCTGCCATCTCTGGGATCAACCTCGATCCATTTTAGACAATATCACCACGAGATTTTCGAGCGGCCTCCTCTCGAGCCACTTGGCTGGTAACACAACCTCTACCTCGGCTGCGACCCCGGCCTCGACCTCGGCCTCGCCTATCAACAGAGTTACTTCTGCTTTCACTCATCACGACATCATCATATGCCTCCATTGCTATTAAATAAGAAGGAAGTATCACACAATTTCAATATATAAACAACAACTTAAATAAATAAAAAATATGTACCGCCGCTAATGCGCATGTTCAATTGTCGATTTCGTGACTAGGACAATTCCATATGTGAACACGCTAGCAATGCCCCCATACGATACCTACTATCCTATTATCGTACCTGCTCTGATACCAATTTTATCGCACCCCAATTTCGGTATGACCGCCCAGGGCACGCCACGTACCCCAAAGCCTAAACCAAATCAAACCAAACCACATAAACAACAATACCAGAAGGTCTAAACATTCAATAACTTTTCAAGAATTTATAAAATACATTTATTTTCAAGAAAATTGTAGACCACCAACTCAATAAATAGCAAATGTTCAAATCGATTTCAAAAAAGTTTAATTACTAAACACAAGACACCTCAAGTAATAAAAGTGCGAAAATAAATAAACCGAGTCGACATGACTCAATGACTTAAAAGAAATAAAAACGACTCGAGTATCCCCCTCGACCACGACATGTCACGAGACTCGCTGTCCTACCGCCACTAGCCGCGCTACTGCACTCCAGTGCCTCTCTGATCTAGCTCAGGTACTACAAACAACAAATGTGAGGGGTAAGTCCAACTAGGACTTAGTGAGTAGATCAGTCCTTAGTTTCACCACAACATCATCATCATGCATAATCAAAAGCATATAAGTAAGCATAAGAATATAAAGCATATTTTTTATTTTGAGCATTTATTTTAGCAGCGCAATCATCCTCGTCAACATGTAGCAACCTGTAAGAAAAATGCCA
Organism: Canna indica; assembly: GCA_034359265.1. Classification (NCBI taxonomy): domain Eukaryota; kingdom Viridiplantae; phylum Streptophyta; class Magnoliopsida; order Zingiberales; family Cannaceae; genus Canna; species Canna indica. The sequence goes on from CP136894.1 coordinate 19,099,634, forward strand.
CAACATATAATATACTCAATGCAAACATCCACATGCTCAACCGGACCCGTCGGTCCTCATCGCCATGGAGGGTAGGTAGTCGACATGGCCCCGATCTACCACCCAACCAGTGTCGTCTCTTTGGGGTATGCTCTCCCCTCACCGACACGGTTCTTTCGATCCGTCTCGTTGGGGCATATGTTCCTCTCACCGATTGGATCTCCAGATTGTCTCTTTGGGGTATGATCTCCCCTTACTAGTCGGACTTTCGGGATAAGGCCAGCGTTGTCTCTTTGGGGAATACCCTCCCCTCACCAGCGAGGCTTTCAAGAAATGCAACAAGCACATCACATCATCACACACACACTTATATCTACATAAATATAATGTACTATTGACAAGTAAATAAGGGTATGTTAAGACATACCTCATCCTCCACCTTTTCAAGTCATAATTCACAACCACACATGTATATATAAGCATATGACAAGAAATGTACAACAAAGAATAAATATACAACACATCTAAAGCGTAGTATAAAAAGAAGGAAAAACACATATAGGAAGCCCTAAAAAGATAGGGTATCATCACCTAACAATCCTATACAACGTAACCCTCTCTTGAAGACCCTAACCGAATACCCTAGTGTCCCAAGGGCTAGGAGGGTTCAGCCCCCTTAGGTGTTCTTAAGATCGGCCCTTCCGATAATTAAGTTTAGGTCCTAGCGTCTCGAGGTGTCCCTAGAGTTCCAAATCTCTAAGTATAGGTTCCTACAATGATCAAACTATTAGGAATCCATCCAACATACCCTAAAGTATATCTCCTAGGTGTGAAAATATGTCTAGATTCCTAAAAATATCATCTTGGGGATGGTCGATCACCCTAGGGTTCTTAAGGACCCTCCTAAAGGGGGCGGCATACCCTAATTCCACGTACCATATCTCCCTCCTTTCCTCAAGATCTCAAGCAAACACTAAAAAACCCCAACAACCATCAAGAATCCTCAAGAAATCATCAAGAAAACAAGGGGAAAGAGGGGCGGCGCAACAAGGAAAAGGGGCGGCCAATGACCCAAAAATTAATCTGATAGAACCGTTGCGTTCACGATAGAATTCTCAATACGAATATCCAATCTGATTCATGAAAGATCCAATAAAAATGATGAAATCCTCATGACATAGGGGCGGGAGCATGTATGAGAAAATTGGGGGGAAAGAAGGCTGGAACCACTCACCTTTTTGGAGAAACCAGGAAGGAAGAAGAAGCGGGGGATCTTCCTACGTTGAACGCTGACAAACTCGCGAAATCCCGGCTCCGACGGCTCCTCCTCCTCCTCCTCTCTCTCTCTCTCTCTCTCTCTCTCTCTCTCTCTCTCTCTCTCTCTCTCTCTCTCTCGGGTGGCGTGCGGCTGGAAACAATAGCCGTGCGCCCCCCTTTGGGAATTTATGGGCCATAGCTGGCCAAAATTACCAAAACATCATCACTTAAGTTAAATGACTTAAACAATCAATTTCTAACCCGTTCTAACTCTGATTCGAGTTCCGATTGAACCGCTAAATTCGTCTCGAGACCGTCTATCATCCTAGCATGTTAAATCACAGGAATAAATAAATATATTTTCCCTAAATTTTTTTCATATATAAAGCTTACCTGAATTAAATTCCGCGACTCTACGCCAATTTGTGCTAACTCGGGCCCACGATCCCCTATTAAGGAATAAAATATTATTTTAGACTTTTTGGGCATAACAGGAGTTCCTTTTTGCTTCCTTCATTTTAGACTTCTGATCGAGATTTTGGCATCTATGCAGGCACAACAGCCCCCAGAATGAACCTAGCCATCCTTCAGGCAAAGCTGGGACAAGTGAAGGGGAAGGCAGTGGTGACTGAGGATACTCCTCCTTGGAGCCATCTCCCTCCAAAGCTAATAAGGATGGGTTAGCAAAGAGCTGTAGTCGAAATGGCAATATTAGAGGGGGGTGAATAGTGTGTTTACTAATTCAATTAGCCTAAATTCAATTTTGATTTGTTTCTCAAATCGTTTAGGCAAGTTGCAATTGTGCGATTAAATGCGAAAGCAAGATCAAACAATTAAGCACAACCAAATATAACAATGCAAACACAAGATTTATAGTGGTTCGGCCCCAATGCCTACTCCACTACCTAAGCACTCCGCTTAGGATTTTCAAACTAAGTTTTACTAGATTAATTAGTTTCCCTTACACATAGGACTTTGACTCGAAGAGTCGCACTCTCAACCTAAGGCACTTCCACACCCAGAAGTCTCCACCTTCTTACGGAGAGCACTCTTCCACCTCAATCCTAAGGGATACCTCAACTAACCCTAGTAAAAACTAAGTTTACACAAGTGGCTTTACACCTTCACAGCAAGGTAACCACTTACACAACAAGACCTAACAGCCTAGGTCTTCTTACAAACTCAAATCAAAGGAAATAAATTCAAATAACAGTTAAAATATAATCAAGAGAGCTAAAAGAGTAAACCAAGATTAAAAGCTCTTTTCCAAGCCTTGGAACCTCCAACTCGCCGAGTCATAGAGCTCGATTCAATTCCCGAGTTGAGGCAACAGCTGGCGCTTGAGAAAAATATTCGCGGAAAGAGCAGAGCGCACTTAATCAATCTCTAGAAGCCTCAAATCTTCCTTTTAATTGCTCAATAAAATTTATAATCATCAAGGAAGATGATTAGAGATGTTAGATTAATGATATTTATAGCCTCTCAAAGAAATGACAGCTCAACGGATAGAAAACTATCTGTTAAAGACGCTCGATCGATTGGTCGGTCGACCGACCGATTGATCGCTCGATCGACTGCCAAGTGCAAAACCTATGATCCTCAATTTGGTCGACCCATTGATCGACCAGCGCAGGCTTGCGGCTTCAGCGGACGCAGTTCGGTCGATCGACGAAGCTACTGCCAATATTTGGCCTCGGTCGATCGACCGCCCGGTCGATCAAAGTAGCTACTGCCACTTTGTGGCATCCTTCGGTCGACCGACCGGTCGACCGAGATGGCTACTTTCATTTTACAAACCCTATTCGGTCGATCGCCCGGCCAGTCGACCGAACCTAACCTGAATTTGATTTCTTCAGCCTTCTTCTTCCGCGCTTCGTTTCTGAGTTCCGGCTTTCAACGAGCATCAACTTGGAGAGCTTTTCATTTGATCTTTGGACTCGTCCAATGCGACTTTGGTGCACTCGTCGATCTTTGAGAAATTTTTGCGACGAACCTGAGTGCGACTATCAATGTCATTCCGATTTTTCCGATCAAAGTCATCGAACATTAATCGATATGGAACCTGAAAGATTTCTCGATGAAATATTAGTTCCATGCTTGTTATCATCAAAATCGAGATTAAGAAATTAAGACCAAGGTTGAAAACCTAAAGCCAAGAATCTCCCCCTTTTTGATGATAACAAACATCCTTAAGAAAATATTTTCATTAAAGCATATAGGATATCAACTAAGGGATTTCTTCCCCTATCAACATGCATATCTATGAAAATAAACTCCCCCTATCTATATGCATGGATCTCTTATATTTTCCTCCCATTTACCTATAATTTTCTCCCCCTTTATCCTATACTTTTCTCCCCCTTTTGACATCAATCAAAAAGGGCAAGAAAGGTCAATCTAGTTAAAGGGATGAAAAACAAATATATATATAATGTAGTTGAGACTCTAAATAATATTTTTCATGACACATGAAAATCTCAACAAAAGGGATGGAAAACAAATATTTAATATGAAACTTAAATCATACATGATATGTTCAAAACTAAATATTTGAATTCAAAATTAAATCATGTATGTTCTCATATCTTTTTCATGACATTTTTAGATTTCATTCAAACTTTAAAAATATTAGGATATGGTCATTTAAATCATGTATATCAAGTTTGAAGTGAAACTAATGTCATTTGACCCAAATATGAACTTAGCACATTTTCATTTGAAATAAGCATGAAAATATGAAAATGCTAAGTATCAAATTTTTGCTATCTACTCATGTTTTCTCAAACTTAGACATCTAGACATCAAACATGAGAGAATGTAAGTCTATGAATCAAGTTTGGGCTTAAGATGAAATTTTTAAGTTACTTTGTTGACTTAGGTCAACCTATACTTCAAGATTTGAAATATCAATTGTTGGATGAAATTTTTTGATACCAATTATTGAATAGTCATTTGAAATGCATGTATCAAATTTGAACTCAACATGAATTTTCGAAGTTCATTTTTCATCCTATATTGATTTTAATAAACAAATAGTCATATGAATGATTTTACTCAAGTAATGGTGTGAATGATATTTGAAATGCAATTAAAATGGTATACATGAGTTTTCATTTGAAGTTTTTGAAGAGAAATCAAAGTATCGGAAGGATGAGTGTTTCAAGTAAATGATACTTTGTGTTTTCGAAATTCAACTTCAAAATTCCATTATAAATCAGATTCTTGATGATTTTTTTTTGAAATTTTTACATAACAACCTAGATTTTTCAATGAAAGTGCAGCTTCAAGAATCATCTCAAAATCAGTTTTTTATTTTTATTTTTTAAATTCATTGAGTAAACTATTTTAAGATTGAAATGCAATTTTCAGTTATTTTTCAAAACATGTTCAATTTTTATTCAAACTTTCATGACACCACATAATGGTCATGTAAAGAGTATATGTCAAGTTTGGAATGAAATTATGTCCTTAAGTCAATATATCAACCTAGTATGGTTTCATTCAACATTAAACTAGTTTTCATGAAACTTGCTAAGTTTCAATCTTATCATTTACTTATGATTTTTCAAACTTAAATCTATGGATACCTAACATGAGTAAATTTAAACATGTTTATTAAATATGGATTGAAAATGAGACCTTTAAGTCAACTTGTTGACTTGGGTCAAACTTTCCCAAGTTAAGTCCCCTAAAGTGATATAGTTATCACATTGTTCATCTAGATATGAATTTTCAAGTTTAACAACCTAGACTCATGTGATATGTGTATCTAAACATGTTCATTTGGTGTTTACTCAAAATGAGGTCTCTAATAAGAAATTTCAAACTAGTCCAATTTCATTCAATATTAATATCATGAAATTGCCTAGTTATCATAAAATTGCCTACTCATGAAAATTCAATATTTATCATGCAAAAACAATCATGAGTATATAAAGACATCATTAAAGCATGAATATTCAAGTTTTATACAAAGATTTTTGCAAAATTAAATCCATACCTTAGTCTTTAGAAATTTTGCCAAACTTATCATTTACTTTTCAAATTCTTCATAATAGAATAGCCTTCAATGTTTTTATCACTTTCTTAACTTGCAAGTAGGCTTCATTAGTATTATAATAAAATAGTATGCCAACTAGCAAGCTATTTTACTAAATGACACAAGTTTAATGCAAAGTTTCATAAAGAGAATTCAACCTATGCTAGATAGTAAAGATTTATTTTACGGAGGTTAACATAATATCAAAATGAATCTAAGGGATCTTAAGATGTGAAGCATTTGAGAAATAAGATCCCTAATCATGTTTAACTAGTTTGGACTTAAGGGAATGTCTCTAATAGTAAGTATCAATCTAGAGCAAGTTTCATTCAATGAAATTTGTCTATGTACTAAGATTTTACCTACTCATGAAAATTCAAGGATTTTACATGCAATGTTAATCATGAGTATTGAGACATTAGTTAAGCTTAAACATTGAGGTATAACACTAAGATTTTGATTTTATCGAAGTTATACCTTATTCATGATAATTTGCCAACCTAATCATTTTCATTCTAGCTATTAGCCTTCCATTTTCAATAACTTGCAAGTATACTTCATTAATGTTAATCAAATCTTATCTACTAGCAAGTTATCATACTAAGTAGCAAGGTGAAATAGAAATCTTCATTTGGGTATTTCAACCTAGGCTAGATAGTGAATAAATTCGTTTTAAGTAAAATCGTCATGAAACAAAAACTAATCGAGAGATCTCAAAATGTAAAATTTTGAAACATAGATCTCCAACCCTTCCTGTTGGTTGAAAATCGAAAGTCACAATTAGCCTACGATTTAAAACCGCAAGGTCGCGTAGGCCCATTACAGGCCACAAAGGTCTCCGAGGAGACCGGGAAATCAAAATCAAAAACTTTTTTGAAACTTATCAAGAAAGGAAAATATACTAATATTAAGCACATATCAAACTCCAACTCTAATTTAAACAAGTAGGCATAGGAGATGATACCAATGAGTTTGATGCCAATAATTTCATTACCCAAGGCATCATGATGACTTAAAGTTGCAACTTTGAAATGATACAATCTTTGAATCCACAAGCAACTTCAATCAACCAACTTCATCTCATCCTTATGTGGTAGCTCCCCCTACAATAGAGCATGAAACTTTTGGTACCCAAATAGCTTAGTGTCCTTGGTAGGGATGACAATATTACCCGTACCCGCGGATATTTACCCGACACGGGTCGGGTATGGTAAACATATTATACCCACGGGTATGGGAATAAATTTTTACCCATTTAATAAACGGGTACGGGTATGGATACTATACTATCCACACTCGCAGATATCCGCTACCCGCCAATATATATGAAAAATTAAATTTATAATTTTATATATTAATATTTAATGGACAATTTTGAAATAAATCTTAATATAATTTTTTTTTAGGGATATCAATTTCCAATTTTAATTGAAAGTACCTTGATTTTAAATTTAATTTTGGTTTTAAACTTAATGTTGCATAAATGGTTATTGTTATTTCTTAAGATAATTTTATGATTTAGAATTTATTTGTTACGTAGTTTATTTTATGGATTAATGTTTCTCAATAAAGTTATTAATAGTGGTGAAATGAGAATCATTGGTGGTATACTATTATAATAAAATAAAAATTCTTGTCATATATTAAATGAGTATCCGTGGATATCCGTGGGTATCAATTACCCGTGAGGGTGCGGGTGACGGATACCCATCGCGGGTGCGGGTACGAGAGACGGGTTTAGTAAACGGGTGCGGGTGCGGGTGCGGGTGCGGGTGTGGCACTATCCGCCCCGAACCCGCCCCGTTGACATCCCTAGTCCTTGGGGGTTAGATGGCCTAGGAATCCAAAGTGTCTTAGCAACACTTGGATTTCTTTTGAATGCACAATCATAAATAACATGGCTATAAACACCACAACAAAAGCAATGACCATGAAATTTTTTATTTTCATTTTTCTTAACATAAGGTTTAAGTGTGGAATGCCTAACATTAACTCTTGAGATATGAGGTTTATGGTTAGCATGAGCATTCTTGAAAGAAACACTCTTCTTTTCAAATTTCCTAGAAGAATAAGCATCTTTAATTTCATTTACTCTTTTATTTAAAACTACAACCTCATTTTTAAAGGTATCAATGGATTTATGCAAAGCACACACTTGAAATTTCAACAAGCAATTTTCATTTCTCAAAATATCATGCTCAAATTTGAAATCACTTGTACAATCCTTACCATTGAGATTCACATTATTTTTTGTGTTTTCATTTTCATTTCTAATTTTTGAAATCTTAGTTAACAACTCATCATTCTCATTTTCTAATTCTCCATTTCTATGTTTCAAGTCCTTAATTTCAAATTTTAAGGCATCTTGGCAAGAATCAAAATGGCGAGTATTCACTTTTTCATTTTCTAATTCATGCACATGAGAGCTAAACCTTAAATTTTCCTTCTTTAATTTTCTATTTTCCTTATTCTTTTTCATGAGCAAGTTATACATCTTTTTGCATTCTTCTAGTAGTTCTTCATACGACATATCAAGAGATTTTGAGCTACTAGAATCATTATCATTAACATTTTGAACATGACTAGAAGATGGAGATTGTACCTCATCTCGAAGACCCATGAGGCAATAGTTTGATGTAGCTTCATCGTCATGTCTAGAAGTGGCTTCACTTGATTTGGATGTGGATGATGAAGCACAATTCTTCTTTTTGGATTTCTTCTTCAAGAGTGGGCAATTCTTCTTCTTGTGTCCCTTCTCTTGGCAAAGGAAGTACCTAAGTTTTCTTTTCCGATTTTTGCTCGTGCTTCTTTGGATAGAAGTGCTTTGAGCATCAAAACCGAGGTTAGTACTGGGGGGATGACCATTGTCATTACTACCCTCAACAAAAGTATTAAGCTCTTCGGTTTTAGAATCATATAACATATTTAATGTTGCCCAGATATCAAAAGCGGAAGAACAATGCATAACCTTTTCAAGTATTTCATTTGAAAATGAGCAATATCGGAGATGCGTTGTTTTAGCATTCAATTCAAATAATCTAACTTGTTCTTGAGTCCAATCATTTATGTCAATGGTGGGCTCAACATACTCATTCTTTAGCATGCACAATAGATCTAAACTTTGTGTTTTAAGAAAGGTATACATCCTACTCTTCCAAACACCAAAGTTTTCTTCATCAAACCTAGGTAGTGCAAATGTTATACTCTCTAGAGCCATTTTTCGGATCGAGGCAAGATGTAGACAAGATGGTGAAATCTCAATCCACGACCTGCTCTGATACCAAATGTAGTCGAAATGACAACACTAGAGGGGGGATGAATAGTGTGTTTACTAATTCAATTAGCCTAAATTCAATTTTGATTTGTTTCTCAAATCGTTTAGGCAAGTTGTAATTGTACGATTAAATGCGGAAGCAAGATCAAACAATTAAGCACAACCAAATATAATAATGCAAACACAAGATTTATAGTGGTTCGGCCCAAATGCCTACTCCACTACCTAAGCACCTCACTTAGGATTTCCAAACTAAGTTTTACTAGATTAATTAGTTTCCCTTATATAGAGGACTTTGACTCGAAGAGTCGCACTCTCAACCTAAGACACTTCCACACCCGGAAGTCTCCGCCTTCTTACGGAGAGCACTCTTCCACCTCAACCCTAAGGGATACCTCAACTAATATTAGTAAAAACTAAGTTTACACAAGTGGCTTTACACCTTCACAATAAGGTAACCACTTACACAACAAGACCTAACATTCTAGGTCTTCTTACAAACTCAAATCAAAGGAAACAAATTCAAATAACAGTTAAAATACAATCAAAAGAGCTAAAAGAGTAAACCAAGATTAAAAGCTCTTTTCTAAGCCTTAGAACCTCCAACTCGCCGAGTCGTAGAGCTCGATTCAATTCCTGAGTTGAGGCAGCAGTTGGCGCTTGAGAAAATATTCACGGAAAGAGCAGAGCGCACTTAATCAATCTCTAGAAGGCTCAAATCTTCCTTTTAATTGCTCAATAAAATTTATAATCATCAAGGAAGATGATTAGAGAGGTTAGATGAATGATATTTATAGCCTCTCAAAGAAACGACAGCTCAACGGATAAAAAACTATCCATTACATTCCTCTCTATGTAATAGAAAACTATCCATTACAGCTCTACGGATAGAAACCGACCGATCGACTGCTCGAACGACCACTGCATTCCTCTCTATGTGCGGTCAACCGATGGGTCGATCGCCAAACGCAAAACCTGCGATCCTCAATTCGGTCGACCGACGCAGGCTTGCGGCTTCAGCGAACGCAGTTCGATCGACCAACGAAGCTACTGCCAATATTTGGCCTCGGTCGGTCGACCGCACGATCGACCGAAGTAGCTACTACCGCTTTGCAGCATCCTTCGGTCGACCGAGATGGCTACTGCCATTTTATAATCCCTATTCGGTCGACCACCCGATCGACCGAACCTAGGCTGAATTTGATTTTCTTCAGCCTTCTTCTTCCGCACTTTATTTTCGAGTTTCGACTTTCAAAGAGAATCAACTTGGAGAGCTTTTCATTTGATCTTTGGACTCGTCCAATGCGACTTTGGTGCACTCGTCGATCTTCGAGAAATTTTTACGACGAACCCGAGCACGACGATCAATGTCCTTCCGATTTTCTGATTTCTTTTGATTTTTTTGATCAAGGACATCGAACGCTAATCGACATGGAACCTGAAAGATTTCTCGACGAAATATTAGTTCCATGTTTGTTATCATCAAAACCGAGATTAAAAAATTAAGACCAATGTTGAAAACCTAAAGCCAACAAGAGCAACCTCTTCAGAGAAGAAAATCTATTCAAAGTCCAAGAGACCTCCGTTGACTTCGTCTCTAGCTCCTTCCCTAGGTCCTTCGAAGAAGCGAAAGGAGAGGGACGAGCCCTGACTGTTGTGGAGGCGAGCCCTCCTCCCACGAGGACCACAGAGAAGGGGACCCACTCTCGTGCCCCCGAGCACACGAGGATGACGGATCCTATTCGGGCCTAACTTTGACTTCATGGCTTCCATAGCTCGGCTAGTGCAGACTCTCTATGGTCCAATAACTTCCCTTTCCACCTCTTTTGCAATGAGCACCTTTAGTCGGACAAGGACGTCGTCGATCTGCCAAAGAGGGCGGGGTTTGCTGGAATGATGAGATACCTAGAGGTCCAGGGGATTCGCTTGGCCAGGATGGCGCTGGTTGCTGAGAAAAGTTTTGCACCATTGTAGGAGACAACAACAGGTTCTATTTCTTGAGATGGAGAGGTTGAAGCTTAACCATCGATTGGAGCTGAAAGAAGAGGCAAGGATCTCTGATCTCAAGGAGACTCGTGCCGAGGCCGGCGAGGAGGTGGCGTTGCTGTGGGCGAAGCTAGTTGGTTCCCGAGACAAGGCCAATTGCACTATGAAGAAAGCCGAGGAATGGGGCAAAGAGCTAGAGGCCACTCACAAAGAGTTGGTAACAACTCGGCTTATGTTTGACAGCACGGTGAGATCGAATGCTAGGTTGGAGGTCGAGAATACCCGGTTACATGACGAGGTAAGCCGGCTCGAGGGGGAAGTCCTCAGACTCGAGGACAGGATTGGCGGCTATCAAGACAAGGCTGCTATGCAATATGCTGCGGTTTTGATAAGGCACTGGAGCAGGCCAAGTTCCTTAAACTGAGAGTCGACTTCTAAGAGGTTGGATACTTCAAGGAGATTAGAGATGACGCCTTGGTCGACCCACTGATCGTGGGGGAGGAGGAGGTTTCTACGTTGGCGAAGGAAGCCGATGAAGAGCCCTTGGGGCTTTCTTTTGACCCGACCTCTCCTCTGATCTTTGCAATGACGACCGATGTCTCTAGGGTTGATGTCCCTTATGCGGTTGTTGATGTTCCTACAACCTCGCCTCAGTAAGCTTGAAATTTAAACCATTCAGCCATTGCATTGTAACGACGTATTGTCTGGCTTTGGATTGCTGCACTTCTGGGCTTTTAACATTCGCCCTTCATGAGCATCTGACATTGTTGCCCCTCGTGAGCTTGTAGATATATTTCTGGATGGTCTAACTTCTTGCCATATTTTTCTTGTATTATTTTCGTTATCTTTGCTCGTTGCAAGCTAAGTGTTTGGTAGGTATCGACGCCCTTTGGTCGACCAAATGGTACTTGGTCGACACTATCTGGGTGGTAATCGTTGGGGCTGAAGAGCGTTCTGGCTCTTCTTTAGCCGATGTCAACTAATCGGTAGCTGCCTCTTAAGTTAGCAGACTGCCCTTAGGTCTTCAGGTTGAGACCAAATTCTCGTTAAATGTAGATTTAAGACGAAGGTTACATGCTCGGTAGATGCTCATAGGGCTGTCAGCCCTTCAGATTCGACATTCGTTGAAGTTGTTCGCGTCCGGGGCTGGAAGTTGTCCCTGAGGCTAGGAGCCGCATTTGGAGTTTTAGAGGGCGTTGAGGGCGCCACAGTTGATATTGCTTGGAGTTGGAGGCTGCGTTTTGGGTTGAGGAAGACATTTAAGGTGTCGAGGTCTTCAAGGGCACTAAGGTCGTAATTAATGGTGCTGAGGTCGAGGACCATGCTCGGGGTCAACCGAGCTCGCAGGGGAGCGTTAGGCAGGACCACACCTGGGGGTGTGATCATTTATAGCGGGGTCGCAATCCAATCCAGGTCTTCAAGGGCGTTGAGGCTGCAAGTAGTGGTGCTGAGGTCGAGGACCACGTTTGGGATCAAGCCGAGCTTGCAGGGAGTGTAAGGTAGGACCACGCTTGGGGTCGTGCTCATTTAGAGATGATATGTCAATAATATTTGAAAACCTTATCATGAAGTCATTAGGGTTCATTAATAAATGTATCATGACTTTTAGGGGTTTTCCAAATCTATCTCAATATTCTATCTTCTATCTGTACAGTTAGATACTCTAATTTTCAATATGTTTTAATTATATCTCATTGTCGATGAAGTGTTTATTTTGTCATTTGTGTTAGGGCTGAGCAAAATTCGATCCGACCCGAAAAAACTTAAAAAATCGACCCGAAAATTCATTTCGGGTATATCGGGTCGGGTCTTATTTTTGAAAATTTTGTCTACTATTTCGGGTTGGGTCGGGTTTGAGTGAAAATCCTATTTAACTCGACCCGATCCGACCCAATTTTAAATTAAATACATACGTATATTATATATATTGATAAAAGATGGTGTTGGCTTTGTGCTTAGAAGAGCGAAGATAAAGTTTAGGAGGTCTTGAGTTCAAGTCATACTTAAGTTATAATTTTAATATAATTGTTCACCTTTTTTTGTCATCATTTTCAAGATGAATTTTATTTTATTTTACTTTTCTAAATCGAATTCGGATTATTTGGGTTAATCGGGTCAGGCCCCGATTTTTTCGGGTTATTCGGGTCGGGCCCGGATTAAAAGATCGGGTCGGGTATAATTTTTTTGCAAATTCCGAGTATAATTTTTTTTAAAATTTTGGATTAATACTTGATCGGGTCGGATCGGGTATTGACTTGACCCGTCCGATGCTCAGTCCTAGTTTGTGTGTTGAAGTGGCATTGTTGACGTTAATTAGTAATGTCACATCAACACTCTTAAATAAATTAAAAAATTAAAAAATGCCATACCTTTTTTAATAGGGTAAATGGTTAACTACCTAATATATATTTTTTTTAAAATTTTCTTAAATTTTTTATTTCTAAATTTTTTTTTCGTACTTTTAATTTATTTTAATTATATTCTACCGTTAATCTAGTGTAGAAAATGCCACGTAAATTACAGACATCAACCTTACATGCATGAATATTTAATTAATAGGGATAAAATAATCAAAATATACTTTTAATGAAAAAATTAATCTTCCATTAGGAAAATCAAACCCTTCCTTAGAAATGCAAAATTTTTGAATGATTTTTCTACTTTTTAGGAATACAAGAGAGGAACTAATCGTCAAATTAAACATTATTAAATTATTATTATTATTTTTAAAAAATCACAAGGCTAAAAATACAATCCATATGCCAAACTTAAAAATTGCCCAAACAAAAATCACCGACTTAAAATTCCTACAATGCAAAGCAGTGTAAGTGGACCCCCTTGCTTCCTCTTGGATCTTTGACCTTCGCCTGCCACGAGCCCACGACGCAGCGCCGCTGACACCACGACGCTGAGAAAAAGAATCCCATTGACTACGACATCAGTCGACCATATGCGCGGTCAGTTTCGGCTCCTCGGATCTTTGACCAATTTGGAGCTTCTCCCATAAACAAATGTCTTGTCTCTTTCATTCTCTCTATCTTCCCTTTCTAAGCTTCCTTCCCATGTCTCCTGGAAATAACTATCATGGAGCCGGCTCCATAAATTTTCGAATCGCAAAGCAACAAAAGTTGCTTTGCGATTCGTGCTGAGTTCGGAGCTCGGCTCCGAGCCGGGCTCCATTGAAGTTGCTTCCATGTCTCCTTCCCCTTCTCGATAATCACATGCCCCCTCAATTCCTCAACCTCTCCATCCCCGCTCCCTTCTATATCTTTAGCTTCAGGATTCTTCTTCTTCTTCTTCTTCTTGCATTACTGATATGATGGATCTAATGCCGCCGCCGCCGCCGCCTCCTTCCTCTTCCACCACTTCTCCCAGCACCTTCCCCATCTTAGCCATCACCACCCTGGGCATCCTCACCACCGCCATTCTCCTCCTCAGCTATTACATCCTCGTCATCAAGTGCTGCCTTAACTTCTCCAGCAGCGGCGGCCTACTCCACCGCCTCCTCTCCTACCCCCGCCACCGCAGCGGCCGCCACATGCCTCCCGTCACCCACACTGTCGCCGCCGAGTTACGCGGGCTCGAGCCGGCGGCCATCCGGTCCATCCCCATCGTCAAGTTCACGAAAGCCGCCGGCGCCGGCGCTGAGAGGAGGGCGCTTTTCCACGAGTGTGCCGTGTGCTTGAGCGAGTTCGAAGAGGAGGAGCGGATCAAGCTCCTGCCCAACTGTTCTCATCCCTTCCATATCGACTGCATCGATACATGGCTTCAGTTCAACTCCAAGTGTCCTTTGTGCCGGTCGGAGGTCGCGAGCGTAACCGATCACATCCTCGTTCTCGTTCCTCGACAAGAGCAGGGCGAAAGCGCGGTGGCAGAAGGGAGGGATGATGTCGGTAACGCGACACCGAGAGCAGCAGCGCCTAGTCCGCTGAGGAAGAAGGGAAGGAAGCTTCTTCTCAAAGTGGGTAGTGTGGGGGATGAATGCATTGACGTGAGTGTGGGAAAGGATGATCATGGTGATGAGCTCCGTGTTCAGCCGATGAGGAGGTCGATCTCCATGGATTCATCGAATGACCGGCAGCTGTACCTCTCGGTTCAGGAGTTCTTGAGGCAAAACCAACACCAAACCGGAAGCAGCGGTGAAGGAAGCAGCACGAGCGGCAGCGGCGGTGCCGGAAGAGCAGCTCGGCGGCCGTTCTTCTCCTTCAGTTGGAGCGCAAGAAGTCCAATACTGCCAATATAGATCGTTGTGTGAATGATATGATGAATCTTCTCATAATTTTTGTTCTTCTTGTTCGATTTAGTTGTTGATATAGGTTGCTGAATTAGGATACATATATTTTTGGTGTAGAATCTAGTGAGTGTAAGTAAATGAGATCCAGGTTTTGGTAAAATGTTCTTCATTTAAATTTATCTTTCACTAAGATGGCAAAAGTTCTTAATGCACAAAATACATGTGAATCATGACATAATCTTAGTCAGCTTTATGGTTCAAGTCAGATACCCTTTTTCAAAGAAAAGGAATACAAGTAATCAAAGACATCAGAGTTAGTGAAGCAGCTCCAGAAACAAGATCTGGATTATAGTTCATCAGTCATATATAAAGAATAGTCATTAGCATTTAATAATTACTGGATCTGCTTTTCAGCAAACAATTGTTATAGTAGTGTTAATTATGAGGTATTGGGAACAGCGTTGACAGCCAGAGGCTGCAGACAAGCAACAGAGCAAGCATATGAGAGGCTTTGAGTTTCAGGAATCAGGATACAAGGAAGATGAGTTCTTGCCGCATCTACTTCAAGGCACATATGGCAGGGGGAGGCAACTCACTTTAATTTGTATCACCTGCATGTTGTTGCTTCTGAAACAGAATCATTTTCTTAGTTTCTACATATGACTGGGGATATGCAAGAATTAAACTCAGGCTTAACTGGGAAGCCTAATTCTTTATTGTACTTTTAGCTGATGTCCATAAATAAAAAATAAATTTATTTTGTGCTTTAGAACCGAGCTGCTGCATTGCAGCCCCAAAAGCTGCTTTGTTGCTCGGAAAATTAATTAGAAGTTTGTTTGGGGATCAAAAGATGGACATATAGAATTGGGCTTCTAAAGTCTCATTTGCTATTGGGTAAAGTTATTTCATCTCATGAGATATTGGTGGAATGATTAGTTCTCAAGTTGGGTAGCTTAGAACTTGTACCATAAGACATCATCCCAGTAAAGCCAATTTTTAAAAATTTCACTGCAGAAAATAATTTTCTCCGGCACCAAAATAAGGAGGGATTAACTAAGGGGGCATTTGGTTGCCCGCAATTGCAAATGCTGCAAAATTTATTTGCATGCAAAAGCAAATGTCCGCAAATAGATTTTGCAGCCTACCGTTTAGTTGCCCACAAGTAGAGTTGCAACTTCTATTTGCAAGCGTTTGGTTGATCGCAAATGGAAGTTGCAATTACACTTGCAACTTGCATCTTACGAATTTTTTCGGGCCTGATCAGACATGAATTTTTTTGGGCTGAGTTGAGCACGAATTTTTTCGGTTCAGGCTGAGTCGGGCCAGACACAAATTTTTTCGGGTCGGGCCGGGCCGAGCTGGGCACAAATTTTTTCGAGTCAGGCCGGGCCAGGCTAGGACGGGTCGTGCACGAATTTTTCCGGGCTGGGCCGAGCCTGGCTGTGCACGAATTTTTCGAACAGGGCTGGGCCGGGCACGAACTTTTTCGGGCCGGCCCGCACATGATATTTTTCGATTCGGGCTAGGCACGAATGTTTTCGAGTCGGGTCGGGATGGACATGAACTTTTTCGGGTCGGGCCGAGCAGGGCTGGGCACGAATATTTTCGGGTCGGTTCGAGTCGGGTCGAGCCGTGCACGAATTTTTTCATGTCGGGCTGAGTCGGAGCGGGACACGAATTTTTTCGGGCCGTGTTGGCCACGAATGTTTTTCGGGTCGGGCCGGGCACGAATTTTTTCGAGCTGAGCCGAACACGAATTTTTTCGGGCCGGGCCTAAAACTTAGGCCCGACACGAATTAATAATTTTTAATTTTTGTATAATACTAAAAAAATATATATAAAAATCTATCCAACAATATCAGATCTAAAATATGACACTACTATCACGTTCAGCGGGCGAAAACCTAAAATTTTGATATTTATCATGTCTCAATCCGACGACTCTAAATCGTCAAAATTAATTATTTTTTAATACTTAAATTATTACATTTGCAGCCCGCAATCTTGTATTGCGGGACTTTTTGAGCGCAATTCCATTTGCGGCCCGCAAATGATTTTAAAAATACAAGTTGTAATTAGTAAATGCTGTAAAATATTTTTGCAGTCAACCAAATAAATTTGTTACCTAAATGCTGCAACTAGAGTTGCATCATTTGCATTTGCGGACAACCAAACGCCACCTAATAATATCCCTAGTAATGTGATGGTATGACCATAATTACCAAGACTTTTATCATTACCCATTGATTTAATATAGCTTGAACTAACTCATGCATTTCAAATTGTTTACATAAGGCATCATGTATGAAGGAATTAATACACTTCGAAGCACGCTAATTTTACATGAAATTACTAGGATCAAAAATATTATTCCACAAATTGGTATAAAATAAATAAATTCCTTTGTAAAATCATAATATTATGTAATGTAATTAAAATAATCCTTTTGAATGTAGTTAATAAGATTACACTTAGCTCGCATTGAAACTAAGGCATGGTAATATTTAGTGTTATTATCTCCATCCTAAATTCAATAACATTTAGCCTTAGCCCATTATTTAAGACGATTTTGGTTACGTAAAGCCTTAGATAAATTTATAAGAATAGAAAGATGATTTTCTTAGATATCCAAAAGACTAATAGAATCTCCCATCTTTTCAAGTATACATATCCCATTTTGAATGTTGCTCAATGTAACCAGGGAATGGCTCGTGACTTTAGGAGAGAGGGTGAAAAGAGAGAGGTTTTGTCGTCTTCTTCGTGGATTTCCCTAATCCCGAAGAAGTCGCTTGATCCTGGTAAACCAAAGAATTCAAACTTGTGCGGGGTAAAGGAGAGGATGAATATGCAAACAATGGATAAAGGGAGTAGAAGATCTCAGGTGTGGAGGCTTTGAAGATGGTTAGGGAGGATGAAGAAGGCAAAATCAGATCTGGAGTGTTGACTTGGGCAGGTTTATTTCAGCGAACGAGGAATGAAGAGGATTGGAGATTTTCAGATGAGCTGAATGGAAAGATCAAGAAGATTGAGGAAAATGCTAAAGGAAGGGGTCAGAATAGCGGATGAAGATTTAGAAAAGGCAAGGATCAACTGTAAGATGACATTTTATGGGAAATTATTTGGGAGGACACCGCCGTTGGAGCTGGTAAGAAATCTTATGCCAAAAATATGGAAATTGAAATCAAATTGCCAGATTGTTGATTTGTCGGTAGGTTTCTTTATTTTTAAATTCGAGAATAAGGAAGATTATTGGAATACTTTAGGGGGAGGTCCCTGATTTCTCAAGGGCTAGGCTTTATCTTTGCTCCATTGGAAATATAATTTTCAACCCTTAAGGAAACTATTTCAGCAACTCCAATGTGGATGCAATTTCTAGGGTCACCCTATGAGTTCTTAAACTAGAGTATATTGCCGCAGATAGCAGCTGTTATGGGAAGGCCAATAAAAATTGATGAATATACACAGTTGAGTGAGAGGAGAAAGTTTGCAAGAATCTGTATTTTGTTGGATATTTAAAAGCCTGTAGAATAGGGTATTTGGATTGATTCCAAGGATTGTAGCTTCTTCTAAATTGTTGCTTATGAAAACATACCACTTGTGTTACATGTGTGGTAACGTGGGATATCAAGAAAATGTATGTAGTTTCAAAAAAGAGAGAAATGGAAAAGAAAAAGAAACATAAATGGGAGAGAAAAAGAGAAATGGAAAAGAAAAAGAAACATAAATGGAAGAGAAAGTGGTGAAGGAAACTTCATATGAACAAATGTTTGGCCTTAGGGTACAAGTGCAAAGAAGAAACAGAAGAGTGGGTAAAGAAATTATCAGAAAGGAAGGGTTATATAAGAGAGTTTTAGAAAAAGCATTGGTGGAGGTAACAAGCTGCATGATACTGTGAAAGTGAATAATGCAGAGAAATTGGTATTTGAGGGTATGAGTAATGATACTGGAAGGAAGGTGAGTGTTGTGAAGGGGCGAGAAGGTAAGGGGAAAGGAAAGGAGAAATCAGTGCTGAAGGAAAGAAATCAAGATAATATTGAACTAGAGTTCATATCAAAGGAGAAAGATATCAGTAATATTTGTTGATGAAATGGTCACACTAGAGGGGGGAGGAGGGGTGAATAGTGTGTTTACTAATCTTTTTGTCTAAATTCAATTTTAATCGTTTCTTTGATTACTTAGGCAAATTACAAGATGAGTAGTAAGCGGAAGCAAAGTAAATGCGATAATGAAATAAAAACAAGTAGAATCAATGCAGACATAATTATTTATAGTGGTTCGGCCCCAATGCCTACTCCACTACCTAAGCACCCCGCTTAGGATTTTCAAACTAAACTTTACTAGATTAATCTTGTTTCCCTTACATCGAGGACTTTGACCCGAAGTATCTCGCTCTCAACCTAAGACACTTCCACACCCAGAAGTCTCCGCCTTCTTACCGAGAGCACTCTTCCACCTCAACCTAAGGGACAACTCAAACATAAAAACAACCACCCAATTTCAAGACCTAACAACCTAGGTCTTTACAAGCTCAAATACAAAGAAATAAATATTCTGTCCATTATGGGCAATGTTCGGTTGATCGGTCGGTCGATCGAAATGCTGCCGGTTGACTATTCGGTCGACCGAACTTGGGCAGGGCAGACTACTTGTTTGCTCGTTTCTGGTTCCGTCTTCGCTAAGTTAATAACTTTAAAATATAAATATTATATAAGGATTACCCCCATTTAGATTCATTAAAAATATCTAAAAAATCAAAATACTTAAGAATCAAAATCTAGTTTTTGGGGTTTAGTACAAATTTTTGGAAAATAAAAATTTTCTAATCTCCCGGGTCAAATATGGGTATGCTAAAGACTTCCAAAAATTCCTTAAAAATATCTCGTTATATAGTTTTTACCCAAGGAACAATTACCGTCATTTTTTGTGTCAAGAAAATATCTAGGTCGTATAGCCCTCCAAGGAGCTCCCTAGGCTTAATGAATTTCAGGGCGATTACCGGGTTTTCATATTTTGGGTTCGGGTTTGGTTTTTGGATTCTTTGCATCATAAATATGATTTACAACATAAACTAGACACCTTAGACCTAAACTTTAACTTTCCGAAGAATCGCAAGAGTCGACGAGCGTCCTTGCTGATTTCTCCGATTTTTCTGATCGCGGACATCGTGCGCTAACCGACTTGGAACCTGAATGAATTTCTCAATGAAACATTAGTTCCATGTTTGTTATAATCAAAACCGAGATTAAGACCAAGGTAGAAAACCTTAGGCCAACAATCTCTCCCTTTTTGATGATGACAAACATCCTTAAGAAAATATTTACAATTAAGCATATAGGATATCAAACATGAGATTTCTCCCCCTATCAACATGCATATATATGGAAATAAACTCCCTCTATCTATATACATGGTTTCCTATATTTTCTTTCCTTTTTTACCTAGATTTTTCTTCCCCTTTTGACATTACTCAAAAAGGGCAAGAAAAGTCAATCAAAAGTCAAAGTTAAAACTCTAAAATATTTTTCAAAATAACGAAAGTCTCAACTCAAGGGATGAAAGCCAAACATCGAATAAGAGACTATGTCATACTTGATATCGTGAAATGATAAATGAAATCCAAAACCAAGAATCATGTAGTAACTTAAGTATTGATATTTTCAAGTATCGGTCAAATAGTCAAAAATTACTTTAGAAATGATTTTTCTCATCAAATGAGTAGAACGATACCATAAGTGAATTTAAAATATCATACTTCAAGTCTCATTTAAAAATTTCAACGAAAATCCAACATATTAAAAAAAAATGAGTAAGTTGAGAAGAGTGATACTTTAGTGACATTTTTGTAAATAAGTGAGTCTTTCATGAAATTTCTATATTTCATTCAAACTTTCAAAATACCAATTTATGATCATGTAAAGCATGTATATTAAGTTTGAAGTAAAAATAATAATGTCGTTTGATCAAGATATGAACTTAGCACGATTTCATTCAAAGTGGGCATGAAATCATGAAAATGAAAGTATCAAATTTTGCTATCTACTCATGTATTCTCAAATTTAGGTAACTAGATATCTAACATGAGTGAATATAAGTATATTGATCAAGTTTGGGCTTAAAAGGAAATTTCTAAGTTCAATTTTCATCATATCTTGATTTCAACCAAAAACTCATTTTTAGGATATCGCTCAAGATATCAAAATCATTTTTAGAAATGATTTCACTCAAAGAATAATGAGAACGATATTAGAAATGGAATCAAAATAGTATGCATAAAGTTTCATTTGAAGTTTTTGACAAAAAATCAAAGTATCGGAAAGATTGATATTTCAAGAGGATGATACTTTGCATTTTTGAAATCCAACTTCAAAATTCCACTATAAATCAGATTCTTGATGAAACTTTTCAAAAATTTTACTGAAAAAACTAGATTTTTTAGTGACGGTGCAATTTTAAGAATCAGTTAAAAAATATTTTTCTATATTTCTCTAGAAATAACTGAAAATGCTAGGGCGCGTTTGTTTGCCAAAATTTAGAAACAAGTTTCGTTTCATGAAAACTGAAATGGGTTTTTGAGTTTCGGATTTTCAGTTCCGGTTTCGATGTTTGGCGAAAACGTGTTTGTTTGGCATGTCCTATTTTCATGATTCGCGAAACGAAAACAGCGAAAACTTATTTGTTGTGTGTTATTTTTAGTGATTGTTTTCAGGACGAAAACTGAAACTGTGTTTGTTTATCAAACATAATATCTGTTTTTAATTTTTTACTCAAACTTAAAAAATATTAATTAATTAATTTAATTTTTTAATTCGTAAATAAATATTATTATTAATAATATTTTATTAGTTAATGTAAATATAATTATATTAAATTATTATTTATATTAAAAATTAAACAGACTATTTAAAAAAGTATATTTTATAATTGTTATTTATAAATGAAGCCATTCTGGTACTTTTGGTCTGTGTGTGCGAAGAAGTACCATTCTCTCTTCGCAAACAATGCCATCTCTAATCGCATAAAAATAGAGGTAAACTTTAGGATTAGAGGAAGATCCATTCTCTCTTCCCGAGACAGATGTTTATTAAAGATAGCATTAGAGGAAGATCCTTTCAGCAGGCTGGGTCAATGTGACAATGTCACTGGGAGTGAGACTAAACTTAATATAGATGTAAGCATGTACCTACTGAGCCCGAGTGGGAAGAGGATGACATCTATATCACTTGTAGGAAAGATGCAATGAAGATTATGAGGTATACTCCCTTTACACTGTTCACTTTTCTTTTCTTGTTTTGACATTCTAATTTTATAAGGAGGTACATATAGTAGTGGATACATGAGCACGAACAATTATGCTGCCTTCTTCATATTCTCAATCCCTTCTAATAAAAAAAAATGCTTGAAGTAGTTGAGATATTATTTGGTTTTCTAAATTTTCTTCTGAAGTAAATTTATGAAACAAGTCTACGACAAAGCATTCAAGGGCTGCTAGTAATGCTTATTATAAGGGCGAACATATTTGTGCACACTAGCTTTCCATGAGGGCTAAAGAGGAGAGAATGGTGGCTGATAATCTGAATGATAAGGCAACAAAAGAAATTTTCCTGA
The DNA here is from genome assembly GCA_034359265.1 of Canna indica. Lineage (NCBI taxonomy): Eukaryota > Viridiplantae > Streptophyta > Magnoliopsida > Zingiberales > Cannaceae > Canna > Canna indica. The sequence goes on from CP136894.1 coordinate 19,122,008, forward strand.
ATAGAAATAGCATGTCACTTCATTATCTGAAGTTGCATTTAACTTCATTATTTGAGACCAATTTAATAAGTTGAACAAAATATGTACAAGCCGAAAATGCTGCTGGATCTGATCCATTCAAATTTGCATAAACATTGTTTACTATAGATGATTTATAGATAATCTTCGAAAAATAAATCCTATCGTCATAAGTCACTAAACAAAATAATAATCTACCACCAATAGGAATGGTTTTATAACAATACCTCTTGGTGTTACATAATTTTTTTTCTTAATAAATAGAAAGAAATAAATGAATTAATGAAACATATACTACCGGAATTATAAAATCAACTCTTGCATCAACACAACTCTTGCATCAGCCAATTAACAACAACCAATTAAGATTAAGTACTAAATAGTCTGCTTCAGCCAAGGCAGCAACCAATTTACAGCAACCAACACCAAAGAATCACCACCAGCAACAGAACATACTCAATAGATAAGTCACAAATTTTGATTTCAAATTACAGCGCCTAAGGTTATATTTGACATCAGAATTATATGAATGTATTATGAAGGAAAATGCGTATTACCATTAATTGGTGACTGCCTCCAATTCATAGTCCACCAAAAATAGGTTTGCTCATTATTTAATAACTACACAATTATAAAATCAACATAACCACGCAATGATAAAATCAGCACAACCACGCAATGATAAAATCAGCACAACTACGCAATGTAAATTCTCACCAAAACTACGCAATAACATCAAAACCCTAGATCGGAAAACAAATAACAAATTGATAACAACAATACATATAAATATATTATAATGAGCAATATTATTTTACGACGTTAGAAGGAAAGTGCGCATAATAATTAATTGGTTATCGCCTCCAATTCCTCGCCGATGAAAAAAATTAAAAAAATATAAAATAACAGCACAACAGCCTATAATTACGGCATCACAACAACAATATATTCAAAAAATAACATCATCACAACATATATACAGCAGTAGTATATCCAAAAATACCATCAAAATAACATCATACTTACACAAAAATACAATAACAATAAAAATAAGTACTAGTAACCCCTTGATCCGATATTAAGGAGTTTGTCAATTTTGGCTTCTATTTGATGAAACGGTTGATGGAAGGTTTGGTTCACTTCTTCTTCCCCATCATATTTGATTGATGCAATGAGAGTGACCCATTGAAAGAATCCACAACCTTTGGGACTTGATGAAAGAATTCACATAAGATATGATAGAAAAATATATATTAACTTCAAGACCAACATACATTTATTATTTCTATCATCACAGAACAGTATATACACATAGATGCCAAATGAATAAAATGAATATAGAACAACATACATTAACTTCAAGACCCACATAAGATATGACACAATAGTATATATTAAAATAGAACAGTGTATATTAGAACAACATACAAATGAATAAACAGAATAGTATACATTAACTTCAAGACCCATATAAGATATGATAGAACAATATATATTAACTTCAAGACCAACATATATTTATTATTTCTGTCATCACATAACAGTATATACACATAGATGCCAAATGAATAAAATGAATATATAACAACATACATTAACTTCAAGACCCATATAAGATATGACACAACAGTATATATTAAAATAGAACAGTGTATATTAGAACAACATACAAATGAATAAACAGAATAGTATACATTAACTTTAAGACCCACATAAGATATGACAGAACAGTATATATTAATTTCAAGACCAACATATATTTATTATTTCTATCATCACAGAACAATATATACACATAGATGCCAAATGAATAAAATGAATATAGAACAACATACATTAACTTCAAGACTTCAAGACCCACATAAGATATGACACAACCGTATATATTAAAATAGAAAAGTATATATTAGAACAACATACAAATGAATAAACAGAACAATATACATTAACTTCAAGACCAACATACATTTATTATTTCTATATCATCACAGAACAGTATATACACATAGATGCCAAATGAATAAAATGAATATAGAACAACATACATTAACTTCAAGACCCACATAAGATATGACACAACAGTATATATTAAAATAGAATAGTATATATTAACTTCAAAACCCTAGTTCGGGTAACAATCAAAATAGAAGATCAAATAATCAAAACCCTAGATCAACTACACATCAAACCCCTAGTTCGGGTAACAATCAAAATATAAGAGGCAATCAGCTACACATCAAAACCCTAGTTCGGGTAACAATCAAAACAGAACAGTTGTTTGCTTGTTTTTTTTTGCTTGTTTGCTCATTTTTGATCCCGTCTTTGCTAAGTCTACTTATATAACATTTCTTAACTTTAAGTTAATAACTTTAATAACTTTAAAACATAAATATTATATAAGGATTACCCCCCATTTGGATTCATTAAAAATATCTAAAAAAATCAAAATCCTTAAGAATCAAAATCTAGTTTTTGGGGTTTAGTATAAATTTCTGGAAAACAGAAATTTTCTAATCTCCCGGGTCAAATATAGGTATGCTAAAGGCTTCCAAAAATTCTTTAAAAATACATCGTTATCTAATTTTTACCCAAGGAACAATTACCATAATTTTTTATGTCAATAAAATGTCTAGGTCGTATAGCCCTCCAAGGAACTCCCTAGGCTTAGTGAATTTCAGAGCGATTACCGGGTTTTCATATTTTGGGGTTCGGGTTTGGTTTTTGGATTCTTTACATCATAAAGAGGATTTACAATATAAACTAGACACCCTAGACCTAAACTTTAACTTCTCGAAGAATCCCGAGCGTCGACGAGCGTCCTTGTTGATTTCTTCAATTTTTTCGATCGCGGACGTCGTTCCGAACATATCGCTTAAGCATGGAGACATGGAAAGCAGGATGCACTCAATCCATGCAAGGCAGTAGAGCCAACTCATAAGCAACCGCTCCTTTGCACCGCAAGATAGGGAAAGACCCGATGAATTTGGCTCTCAGTTTTCCCCTCCTCCCAAAGCGCACAACCCCCTTTATAAGGGACACCTTCAGGAAGACCGAATCCCCTTCCTAAAACTCCACTCGTGGGTTTTACCATCGGCATACATCTTCTGACGACTCTGAGCTACTAGAAGTCGCTCCTTGATCAGCTTCACTTTCTCAACGACGTTATGAACCAAGTCCGGCCCTAGCATCTGGGACTCGCCGGCCTCAAACCAGCCTATCGGAGACCTACACTGGCGCTCGTACAAAGCCTCAAACGGGGCCATATTGATGCTGCTATGGTGATTGTTATTATAGGCGAACTCTACTAAAGATAGATACCTCTCCCAGCTACCCTCTAGGTCCATCACACACACCCTCAACATATCCTCAAGTGTCTGTATGATCCTCTCTAATTGTTCGTCTATTTGAGGATGAAAAGCGGTACTAAACTACACATGTGTACCCAAAGCCTCCTGAAACGACTGCCAGAATCGAGCGGTGAACTGGGTGCCTCGTTCGGATATGATCATCACCGGTTCTAGCCTTCTTTCCCCCCAATTTCATCATATATGTTTCTGCCCCTATGTCATGGGGATTGTGTCATTTTCATCGGGTTTTTCATAAATTAAATTGGATAATCGTATCAAGTTTTCTATCGTGAACGCAACGGTTCTACCAGATTGATTTTTGGGCGATTGGACACCCCTTTTCCTTGTTGTGCCGCCCCTCTCCCCCTTGGTTTTCTTGATGATTTATTGTGAAATCTTGATGGTTATTGGGATTTCTTGGTGCTAGTTTGGGTTCTTGAAGGAAGAAAGAAGATAAGGTGGGATTAGGGTGTGCCGCCCCCTTTAGGAGGGTCCTTAAGAACCCTAGGGTGGCCGGCCACCCCAAAGATGAATTTTTTATAAATTTAGACACAATTTCACACTTAGAAAATATATTTTGGGGTATGTTAGATGAATTCCTAAGAGTATAATTTTTATAGGAACCTATACTTAGAGATCGAATTGAAACCCTAGGGACACCTAGAGACGCTAGGGCCTAAACTTAGCTATTGGAAGGGCCAACCTTAAGAATACCCATGGGGGGCCAAACCTAACCCCTAGGGCACTCGGGTGGGGAAGGTAGGTTGGCCTAGGGTGATCGGATAGGGTTTTCAAGGGGAGGGTTACGCTGTATAGGAATGCTAGGTGGTTATACCCTATCTTTTAGGGCTTCGTACATGTGTTTTCTCTTCCTTTTTATTCTATGCTTTAGATGTGTTGCATATTAATTCCTTGTTATCCCTTCCTTGTCATATGCTTATATTTACATGCGTGGTTGTGAATTATGACTTGTGAAGGTGGAGGATGAGGTATGTTTTAACATACCCTTATTTACGTGTTGATAGCACAATATAACTATGTTGTTATAACTGCGTGTGTGATGATGTGATGTGCTTATTGTATTTCCCGAAAGCCTCGCTGGTGAGGGGAGGGTATGGCCCAAAGAGATAGTGTTGGCCTTATTTCGAAAGTTCGGCTGGTGAGGGGAGGTCATACCCCAAAGAGACAGTCCGGAGACCCGACCGGTGAGGGGAACGTATGCCCCAAAGAGACGGATCAGAAGAGCTGTGTCGGTGAGGGGAGAGCATACCCAAAAGAGACGACACTAACTGAGTGGTAGATCGGAGGCCGCACCGACTATCTACCCTATTGGCGATGAGGACCGATGGGTCCAATTGAGCATGTGGATGGTTGCATTGTGGATAATATATATGGTGACATTTTTCTGGCAGGTTGCTATATATTGACGAGGATGATTGCATTGCTAAAATAAATGTTCAAAAAATGAAATTATGCTTTATATTCGTATGCTTACTTGTATGCTTTTGATTATGCATGATGATGATGTTGTGGTGAAACTGAGGGCTGATCTACTCACTAAGTCCCAATTGGACTTATCTCTCATTTTGTTATTTTGCAGCACCTGAGTTAGATCATAGAGGTACCGAGGTGCAATAGCGCAGCTGATGGCGGTAGAGCAACGAGTCTCGTGACATGTCGTGATCGAGGGGGATACCCGAGTCATTTTATTTCTATTGAGTCGTTGAGTCATGTCGAATCAATTTATTTATTTCCGCAGATTTATATTATTTGAGTGTCTTGTTATTTTTTAGACTTTTAAAGCCGATTTGAACGGTTGTTATTTATTGAGTTGGTGATGTAGGGGTTTCAAAAATAAATATTTCTTTTAAAATCATTGAGATATTATTAAATTTTCAGGTCTGGTTTATGTGTTCATGTGGTTTGGTTCAGATTACGCTTCAAGGTACATGGCATACCCTGGCCGGTCATACCAGATTTGGGATGTGACAAGGGTAGGATGATAGATTTGGAAAGATATGGAGAGTAGAAGTCTGATGAGCTGAAAGCTATAATTGGTTACTCATTGTGGTGAATATGGAAGAACAGGAACAAGATAAAATTTAAAGGGAGGGGATGGGGTTTTGCAGCATTTACAATAAAGTATTGGCAGATGTTGCAAATTTTCAAAAAGGAAAAGGAGTATGGGAATGAAGCAGACAGATGTGCAGTTCTGTGATGAGGAATCAAATATCAGGGATGAGGAGTTTGTACTGTATTGTGATGCAACATGGATACAAAATATGAAGGCAGATTGTGGTTTCAGTATTCTAAGGAATGGAATTGGTTGGGTTAGAGGAGGAACAAATGTTAGTGCAGGAAATGTCATGCAAGCAGAAGCAAAAGCAAGATGGCATGGGCTAGATAATGCTAGAAGGGAAGGAGTAAAGAAGTTGATAGTTAAATCTGATTGCAAGAAGGTAGAAGATGTGTTGAAAGGAATTTTTGAAGCTCCATGAAATATTATAAACTTAATTAGGAGAATCAAGAGGATGGTATGTGAATATGAAGTTGTCAAGTGGAAACATGTGAGGTGAGATAGCAACAAGGAAGCAAATATAATTGCTAAAGAGATTCTAGAAGGAACCTTCACTGGGACTGGGAATGAGGAAGAATATGATGTTAGAAGTGTTGAGGAGGTACATAGTTGTGAAAGGAATGTGGCAGAAGGAAGAGGTTTTGTAAGATAAGGATATACATGTGTTCAGTCAGGTATCAGAGATGTTATTTCAGAGGAGGATAATAGTAATCTGAAGCTGACAGGACCTATGGAAGGACTGCATAAGAATATGCTGTTGAGGTAAGCCGATTTCAATTCTATTGTAGTTTCAAATATTGTAAGTAATTGTAGAGAAAAAAACGATGTTACAAAATCTGTAAGTGGAGAAAATTTGGAGATTATAAATAAAGCAGTTGATGCTCAAGGGGGAAAATATTCCAATTTTTTTGAAGACGAAGAATACATGACCAAGGGTCCTACCCTCTTCCCTTCAATTAAACAAAGAGGGACCTTTATTTGAGTTTTTTTTATTTTTTATAAATGTTATTCAATATAGGTGTTCAAGTATACCTAATGAATTTATATTCGATTTTGAAAGCTCCCCCCTTAATCAGAACTCGAGAAAATGGGGACGTGCCAAAATATATTAAAACCAATGCTTATTCCAAATATTAGAAATAATACTACGAGTTTCACCGCTTACTACTAACATTATGATTAACAAGAGAAATAACTCTGTAAATGTGTAGTCCTAGTACTACCAAACAAGGGTAGCCATTTAAAGTTAGCAAAAACATAACCTAAACAAGCAAAGGTATGAAATCTGCCTATTCTATTATTACACAAAGCAAAAGAAGGACCACCAAAAGCTCAAATCTTCAACAGCCAAATTTGAAATGAAATTTCAAAATTTTTCAATTGAAGTATTGACATGGAATCATTACATTTTTTCTTTTACCATGATGGTTTAAAATATAACTAAAACTACCAAGTATAAGCCACTGTAAAACCAAAAGTTCCCAAAGACATACTTAAATTAGAAAATAGTTTGTTTCACCCAACATCATTAGTAGTTTAGTACTCACATATAAATCATAAATAATCCAATGTCTAGATCTATTGACATATATGGCTGCATGAATAAATTGATCTCAGATTGAAATTAGGGGTGAGCGGGTCCGAATACCATGTATTTCTCATGATACCCAAACCCTATACTATATAGGACCGGTTTCAAGGTTTTGAACCTAGACCCTACATTGTTGGAACTTTGAACTAGACTCTACCGAGAACCTGTGGGTTCGAGGGTACAAGTTTCGGGTAACTTGTTCATTTACAGGTACCTTATTGGAATCTATTCATTTACAAGTTCTAGGTACATTGTTGGAACCAGTTGGGTACCTTCTTGGAACCTGTTCATTTACAGATTCCAAGATATAGGTTCCCGGTACCGATTCCAGATATCAGTTTTGGTTCTAGTTTCGGTTCTAGGTACACGATTGTTGGACGCAGAATAGATATTAACAGGTTCCTTAATTTTTGTCCCGTGACTCTACCTGAATTTAATTCGGGTCTACCTGAAACCTGCTCGATCAGGTAGGTTCCAACCGACCGATTCGGCTCTACTCGATACCCATATAGTTACACCCATTGGACTGCCGCATCGACCTTCCACACCAACCCAATCAACAAATTCAGAAGACCAAGAGGCAAGATGGAAGCATAAGTATCAACGCAAAAAAAAGACAACAACCAATTAGTGATCTTAATTGGGATTAAGTAAGAAATAATGTAATTTTATTAAGATTTGAATTACTACTTTAGAATTTATGTATTTTCATTAACATATAAGTTACTACTTTAGAAATAATGTCTTTTTATTAATATTTTAGTTACTACTTTGTAATCTCTATTTAAAGAGAAGAAAAGAAGGAATACAAATATCAAATTTGTGAGACTCCAATCAATCTCTCTATCTCTCTCTCTCTCTCTCTCTCTCCCTGTTAGACATACCAGTAAAAACCAAAGATTGGTGAGGACAACAGTCTCCATCGTACGATAACATGGGCCTACGCCAAGGCTCGCATCAAAGTGGTATCAGAGCCACCAATGGGCGACTCATTTCAAGAACAAGTCTTGGAATTCATGAGGGAGGTCAAGGCTTCACAAGCACAAGATCACACCGAACGAAAACGAGAACATGAGGACAGGGAACTCATCAAAACCCAATTAGCATCCCTTTCCAAGGAAGTTGAAGCGTTGCGTGTGCATCCCTTGGTGGAAGAAGGTAGTTCTTCTACCCATACTAGACGTGAGCAGCCCCCAATTCCTCGAGTAGCACCTCCACCTCCAGCCATTGACGGAGGTGGAATCCTCGGGCACGCTCCATGATGTCAACCACAAATTCAGGCTCCCAACCCGCATGATGATACATGAGTGTTACCCTTCCAACGCACTCCGCGTTTTGAGTTCCCATGCTACGACGGGGCCGTCGATCCGCTGCCATGGCTCGCTCGATGCGACCAATATTTTTTATTCCGCCGAATCCATGACGAATCAAAAGTGGCAATAGCAGCTTATCACACGACCGAAGATGCCCAATTATGGGTACTTAAGTTGATGACGGATATACTGTTGGTATGTAGGCCTAGCGGGCCGAGTCATCAATCGCCTCGTGGCGTGTAGGCCTGGCGGGTCAAGTCACAATCGAACTCCAAGGGCGCTCGAGCCCTATACGGTATAAGATGAAGGTGCGCCCTTCCCTTTGAGCAATTGATTTGGGGGTCGTTGGGTAGCGCCGGATTCTGGGAGCAGGTATCAGAGCCTAGGTCTCGGGTTCGAGTCTCGGCTGGCGATTGCTGAGGGGAAGATTGTTAGCGTGTAGGCTTGGCAGGCTAAGTCATCAATCACCTCGTGGCGTGTAGGCCTGGCTGGCCGAGTCACACTCGAATGCCGAGGGCGCTCGGGCCCTATACGGTATAAGATGAAGGTGCACCCTTCCCTTTCACCAATTGGTTTGGGGGTCGTTGGTTAGCGCCAAATTCTGGGAGCAATAATTGTTGGCTTTAGGTTTTCAACCTTAGTCTTAATCTCTTAATGTCGATTTTGATGATAACAAACATGGAACTAATATTTCATCGAGAAATCTTTCAGGTTACATATCAATTAGCGTTCGATGTTCTCGATCGAAAAAATCAGAAGAAATCAGAAAATTGGAAGGACATTGATTGTCGCGCTCGGGTTCGTCGCGGAAAATTCTCGAAGATCGACGTATGCACCAAAGTCGCATTGGACGAGTCCAAAGATCACATGAAAAGCTCTCCAAATTAATGCTCGTCAAAAGCCGGAACCCGAAAACCAAGCGCGGAAGAAAAAGGCTGAAGAAATCAAATTCAGCCTAGGTTCGGTCTACCGGACGGTCGACCGAATAGGGGTAAGAAAATGGCAGTAGCCATTTCGGTCGACTAGTCAGTCGACCGAGCACTGTCAAAAACCGGTAGTGGCTACTTCGGTCGACCGACAGAGGCATAAAATGAACAGAATGCTCATCGGTCGACCGGATTGAGGGAACACACAGTTGCGTCTGGCGGTTGACCCGTCGATCGATCGACCAGAGAGAAGAGGGCAGCGGTTGAATGAGCGGTCGATCAGTCGGTCGATCGATCAATCGACCGGGCGTCTGCAACTGATAGTTTTCTATCCGTTGAGCTGTCATTTCTTCTTGAGGGTATAAATATACCTCATCTACTCCTTTTAATCTTCTTCGTGGACTTCTATAGATTTTATTGAGCAATTAAAAGGAAGTTTTAAGCCTTCCAAAGATTAGGTGCTTGCACTCGATTCTTTCGCCAGAAACTTCTTCAAGCACACACTTTGCCTCAACTCGAAAATTGACTCGAGCTCTACGACTCGACGAGTTGGAGGTTCCAAGGCTTGGAAAAGAGCCGTGGTTCATCTTTTCATTCTTAGCTCTTTTCATTGTAATCTTAACTATTTATTTGAGCTTATTTATTTGATTTGTGCGTGTGAAGACCTAGGGTGTTAGGTCTTGTTGCGGAAGTGGTATCCTCGGTGTAGAAGGAGTAAAGCCACTCGTGTAAATGTAGTTTACTAGAATTAGTTGAGTTGTCCTTAGGTTGAGGTCGGAAAGTGCTCTCGGTAGGAAGGTGGGATACTTCCGGGTGTGGAAGTGCATTCGGTTGAAAAACGGAGACTTTCCGGTGCAAAGTCCTCGTTGTAAGGTATCTCATTAATCTAGTTAAACTAGTTTGGAAATCCTAAGCGGGGTGTTTAGGTAGTGGAGTAGGCATTGGCGCTGAACCCCTATAAATCTTTGTGTTTGCATTGATTCTCTATTGTGTGCTTTATTGCTTATCTTACTTCTGTATCCAATCGTAAAATTACAAATTGCCTAAACAATCTGAGTAAACGATTAAAATTAAATTTAGGCTAATTAATTTAGATAACACACTATTCACCCCCCCTCTAGTGTTGCCATTTTGCCTACATTTGGTATCATAGCGGATTGTAGATTGTGATTTCATCATCCCTTCTACAATTTGTCTCGATCTTAAAATGACTCTAGAGTCGGTAGTGTCTTCATCTCCTAGGTTCGATGACTCAAACTTTGGTCTTTGGAAATATATGACGTACACTTATTTAAAGACTAAAGGTTTTGATGTCTTTAACATGTTACATTGGGAATTCGTAAAAACCTAAGGTTGATATGCATGCTTGGAGCAAAATGGATAAGAAAATATTTAATTATAATGGAGATACCATGAATTGTTTTCTTTGCACATTACCAAATGGCATCCTAGATAAAGTCATGCATTGCTCTTCGCCTTATGACTTATGGGCCACTTTAAATATTTTATACGATTATGCAAAAACCGAAGAGATTGACGCTTTTGATGAAGATGGTGATGACAATGGTCACTCACCTACTACTAATCTTGGTTTTGATGTCCATAGCTCTTCCAGTCATAGGAGCACTAAAAGCCGAAAGAGAAAGAGCATGTAAGAAAGAATTGCCCTACCTTGATCAACAAAGCAAGGAAGAGGTCAAGTGCTTCCACTTCCACATTTCACTCATTTGAAGCATCCTCTACCCATGACTATGAAGCCACTTCCAAAGTGAGCCTCAAAATTGCAAATAATGAGGTACTTTCTTCTTCATCTAGTCATGATAGCAATAATGATAGTACTAGCTCTTCTAATTCACATGATATGCAATATGATGAGTTAGTAAGCGAATATAAGATAATATATACCTTGCTTGCTAAAAAGGATAAGAAAAATAAGATGCTAAAGAAAGAAAATGTGATGCTTAATTTTAATGTGCATGAATTAAAGCTAGAAAATGAGAAATTGAAGTCTAGCTCATTTGATTTATGCCATGATTGATTGAATTTTGAGCTTAAGGACTTAAAGCTTGAAAATGAAAATTTGAAATTTGAGAATTCAAAAATCGTAAGTGAGAACAATAATTTGAAATCTCAAATATATGTCATGCATAAGTCAATTGAAGTTTTGAAAGATGAGATTTTGGTTTTGAACAAGGAAATACATAATTTGAGAAACTCAACTTCCTTCAAGAAAATTGGAAAGAAAAATGTTTCCTTAAAAAATGCCTATGTTCATCATAAGTCTCATGCTATGAATTCTAATGCAAAATCTCACGTTAGGCATTCCACATTTAAACATCAAGGTCAAAAGAAAAATATTTCATCTAAGAATGCTCATGCTCATCATGCCTCCTATGTTAAGCATTCTAACATTAAATCTCATGTCCATGTTAAAAATGAAAAGAAAAAGTTTCATGAACATTGCTTTTATTGCAGTGTTTATGGCCATGCTATCCATGAGTGTGCTTTTAAAAGAAATCCAAGTGTTGCTAGGACACTTTGGATTCCTAGGCCAACTCACCCCCAAGGACCCAAAGCTATTTGGGTACCAAAAGTGTCTTGTTCTTTTGTAGGGGGAGCCATCACACAAGGGTAATGGAAATTGAAGAGTTTAAGTTGACCAAGAAATTGAAGGAATGATCCTTGCATGGTTGCAACTTCAAAGTCTTCACCTAGACTAGATGCCTATGGTAAAATTGACATCAAACATCTTGGTATCATCTCCTTACCTTGATTTCCTTTATTTAAGTTGGAGTTATGATACATGCTTAAAATTGATTGATTTTCTCACCTCTTAATATATTTCAAAAATGTTTTTTGATTTTTGATTTCCGGTCTCCTCGGAGACCTAAGTGGCATGTAATGGGCCTAAGTGACCTTGCGGTTCTAAATCTTAGGCTCATTGTGGCTTTCGGTTTTTAACCAATAGGAAGGGTTGGAGATCATGTTTTCATTAATATTACATTTATGATCTCTTAAAATTCGTTTTGGTATCACTCGATTTTATTTAAAACAGATTTCAAACCATTTAGCAAAGTGAACTTTGATAATGATACTTGATGCTTCTCTTTGCTTTTTGGTTGGTTTAGCTTGCTAAGTAGCTATATTTTCTCTAAAATATTAGTGTAGCTTACTTGCAAGTTATAATTATCTTAGGAAGGCTAATTAGAATGAAAAAAATTAGTTTGGGAAATTATCATGAATAAGGTATAACTTCGATTAATTCAAAATCTTAGTGTTATACCTCAATGTTTAAGCTTAAATAATGTCTCAATACTCATGATTAGAATTGCATGTTAAATCTTTGAATTTTCATGAGTAGGTAGAATCTTAGCACTTAGGCAAATTTCATTAAATGAAACTTGCTCTAGGTTGATACTTACTATTAGAGATATTCCTTTAAGTCCAAACTAGTTAAACATGTTTAGGGACCTTATTCATCAAATGCTTCACTTATTAAGATCCCTTAGATTCATTTTGATATCATGATAACTCATTAAAAATGAATCCTTACTATCTAGCATAAGTTGAGATTTTTAAATAAAATCTTGTATTGAACTTTTGTTATTTAGTATGTTAGCTTGCTAGTAGGCATATTATTTCATTATGCTACTAATGAAGTCTACTTGCAAGTTGTGAATGTTAATGAAAAGATATGCTATCTAAAGGAAAATGAAAAAGGAAATGAAAAGTTTGACAAAATTTCTAAGAATAAGGTATGAATTTAATTTTGCAAAAGTCTCAGTGTAATACTTGAATACTTATGCTTAAGTGATTTCTCTATGCTCATGATTGATGTTGCATGATAAATATTTGAATTTTCACGAGTAAGAAAAATCTTGATAACTTAGCTCATTTCATGATATCATGATATTTATGAAATCGAACTAGGTTAAAAATTCTTCTTTAGAGACTTCATTTTAAGTTAAAAATTTGATGAACATGTTTATGTGTGTTAATGATTAGTTCTCATTTGCTTAAAATTAAAAATTCATAAGAGATTGAGCAAATTGAAAACTAGTTCAATTTAGAGGACTTAAGCTTGAAATTTTTTTGACCCAAGTCAACAAATCGACTTGGACTTTTCATTTCAAGTCCAAAATTTAATAAACATGTTTAGGAATAGGTATAACATGTTTCCAAGCACTTAGAGTGAAAAATTCATATGGATATGGATAAGATGACATTGAGGTCAATGCATGCTTACCTCTTTTGAACCAAGTTGACTTAAAAGTCTTATTTTCAATCCATATTTGATGAACATGTTTAGATTTACTCATGTTAGGTATCCATAGGTTTAAGTTTGAAAAATCATGAGTAAATGTTAAGATTGAAACTTAGCAAGTTTCATAAAAACTAGTTTAGTTTTGAATGAAATCATGATAGGTTGATATCTTGACTTAAGGACATAATTTTAATTTCAAACTTGACATATCCTCTTTACATGATCATCATGTGGTATCATGAAAGTTTGAATGAAAATTGAACAAATTTTAAGAATAACTGAAAATTACAAAAATACCATTTCCACCTATAATTAGTATCAATTTCAGTTATTTCTAGAGAAATGTAGAAAAATCCTTCATAAATGATTCTAGAAACTGCACTTTCACTGAAAAATCTAGTTTCTCCAGTAAAAATTTCAAAAAGTTTCATCAAGAATCTAATTTATAATAGAAATTTGAAGTTAGATTTCGAAAACACAAAGTATCATCCTTCTTAACATATCAATCTTTCAGATACTTTGATTTTTTTCAAAAAAACTTTAAATTAAAACTCATGTATACCATTTGGATTTCATTTCTAATATCATTCACACAATTTCTTGAGTAAAATCATTTCTAAGAATGATTTTGATATCTTGGATGATAGCTAGAAATATCCACTTGTTTATTAGAATCAATATAGGATGAAAAATGGACTTTGATTTTTAAATTCATTTTGAGTTTAGACTTGATACATGCATTTCAAATGACCATTCAATAATTGGTATAAAAAATTTTCGTCCAAAAAATTAGTTTAAAAAATATTTGTCAAAAAGATGATTTTTCATAAACTTAAAAGTTTGATTTTTGAAAACTAGAAGCAAACCTTGACCTAAGTCAACAAATTAAGTGACTTAGAAATTTCATCTTTAGCCCAAACTTGATTCATAGACTTACATTCTCTCATGTTTGATGTCTAGATGCCTAAGCTTGAGTAAAACATGAGTAGATAGCAAAATTTGTTACTTAGCCATTTTCATGTTTTCATGCTTATTTCAAATGAAAATGTGCTAAGTTCATATTTGGATTATATGACATTAGTTTTATTTCAAACTTGATATACATGTTTCATATGACTATATATTTGTATTTTGAAAGTTTGAATGAAATCTAAAAATATCATGAAAAAAATATGAGAACATACATGATTTAATTTTGAATTCAAAGATTTAGTTTTGAACATATCATGTATGATTTAAGTTTCATATTAAATATTTGTTTTTTCATCCCTTTGGTTGAGATTTTCATGTTTTATGAAAAATAATCTTTAAAGTCTCAACTTCATGCAAAATTATTTGTTCTTCATCCCTTTGACTAGATTGATCTTTCTTGCCCTTTTTGATTGATGTCAAAAGGGGGAGAAATGTATAAGAAAAAGGGGTGAAAAGTATAGGAAAATTGGAGAGAACATTATAAATAGAGGAGAAAATATAGGAGATCCATGCATATAGATAGGGGGAGAAGTCCCTTAGCTGATATCCTATATGTTTTAATGAATATATTTTCTTGAGGATGTTTGTCATCATCAAAAAGGGGGAGATTGTTGGCTTTAGGTTTTCAACCTTAGTCTTAATATCTTAATCTCGGTTTTGATGATAACAAACATGGAACTAATATTTCATCGAGAAATCTTTCAGGTTCCATATCAATTAGCGTTCGCTGTCCTCGATCAAAAAAATCAGAAAATCGGAAGGACATTGATCGTCGCGCTCGGGTTCATCGCAGAAAATTCTCGAAGATCGACGTGTACACCAAAGTCGCATTGGACGAGTCCAAAGATCACATGAAAAGCTCTCCAAGTTGATGCTCGTCGAAAGTCAGAACCCGAAAACCAAGCGCGGAAGAAAAATGCTGAAGAAATCAAATTCAGCCTATGTTCGATCGACCGGACGGTCGACCAAATAGGGGTAAGAAAATGGTAGTAGCTATTTCGATCCACTTGTCGGTCGACCGAACACTACCGAAAACCGGCAGTGGCTACTTCGATCGATGGGTCGATCGACCGACAGAGGCCTAAAATGAACATAATGCTCATCGGTCGACCGAATGGAGGATCGTGCGATCACACATCTGCTTCCCTTGCGTCGGTCGACCGGTGGGTCGATCGGATTGAGGGAACGCACAGTTGCATCTAGCGGCCGACCCACTGGTCGACCGACCAGAGAGAAGAGGGCAGCGGTTGAATGAGCGATCGATCGGTCGACCGATCGATCAATCGACTGGGCGTCTGCAACGGATAGTTTTCTATTCGTTGAGCTGTCATTTCTTCGTGAGGGTATAAATATACCTCATCTACTCCTTTTAATCTTCTTCTTGGACTTCTACATATTTTATTGATAAATTAAAAGGGAGTTTTAAGCCTTCCAAAAGATTATGTGCTTGCGCTCGATTCTTTCGCCAAGAATTTCTTCAAGCGCACACTGTACCTCAACTCGGAAATTGACTCGAGTTCTACGACTTGGCGAGTTGGAGGTTCCAAGTCTTGGAAAAGAGTTGTGGTTCATCTTTTCATTCTTAGCTCTTTTCGTTGTAATCTTAACTATTTATTTGAACTTGTTCATTTGATTTGTGCGTGTGAAGACCTAGGGTGTTAGATCTTGTTGCTGAAGTAGTATCCTCTGTGTAGAAGGAGTAAAGCTACTCGTGTAAATGTAGTTTACTAGGATTAGTTGAGTTGTCCTTAGGTTGAGGTGGGAAAGTGCTCTCGGTAGGAAGGCGGGATACTTTCGGGTGTGGAAGTGCTTTCAGTTGGAGAACGGAGACTTTCTGGTGCAAAGTCCTCGTTGTAAGGAATCTCATTAATCTAGTTAAACTAGTTTGGAAATCCTAAGCGGGGTGCTTAGGTAGTAGAGTAGGCATTGAGGCCGAACCACTATAAATCTGTGTGTTTGCATTGATTCTCTATTGTTTGCTTAATTGCTTATCTTGCTTCCGCATCCAATCGTAAAATTGCAAATTTGCCTAAACAATCTAAGTAAACGATTAAAATCGAATTTAGGCTAATTAATTTAGATAACACACTATTCACCCCTCCTCTAGTGTTGCCATTTTCGCCTACATATACCACACTTATCTTGGATGGAATTCCAAGATCACTATCATCGACGCTTCGATCGTTCAAGTCGCGGCAACAAGATGGGTGAGCTTGCTAGTCTGCATCAAACCCGCTCGGTTATTGAGTACCAACGGGCCTTTAAACATCTTCTTTCTAGAGCCGACCAGCTATCTCCGGAGCAAGAAGTTAATCTATTTCTACGAGGCCTCAATCCAAATTTGTAGGTATTAGTCGAAGCTTTGAACCCAATGGATCTCACAGATGCCATGCACCTCTCTCGACTTTACGAAAGAGTTGCAGGATCACCCATTTTCACCGGACAAACAAATCGATGAGGTCTACCACCATATCGTGAGCAACACAGCCCATATCCTCCTCTCCGTGAGCCACCAACAACACATCAAGGGTACTCCCTACCACCAGCAGCAATTCTACGGGATCCCAGCAACCAGCGATTTCCAACAACTCCCACCTGACCCTCCCCTGTTTTTCCAAGACAAAATAGAGGAGATACTAGCAACGTTCCAAAACGCAGTCTCTCCCAATCTAAGGCTGCCAACCGATGCCGCCAAGGCCATTGTTTCCATTGCGAGGAAGCCTGGCACCCGAACCATCGTTGCCAACAACTTTTCATGCTTGAAATAGTGCCCGACGATGATGCTTCCATGCTGCCACCTTCCTCTATTTCTGATGATCCATTCAGTCACAACACCTTTGATCTCCACACTACCGGCTCAGAGCCCCTGGCTACTAATCAAGAACGAGCAATCTCCCTTATGGCGTTACAAGGTGCTGCCCATGCCCAGACAATGCAAATTGCAGGGCTGGTCCAAGGATTTCCCATTCGTGTGTTGCTTGATTTGGGTAGCACACACAATTTTCTAAGTGCTGTCGTGGCCTCCAAACTCTCCCTTCCTATTAGTTGCTGCTCTAATTTGTTCGTCGCTGTCGCAAACGGCGATCGCCTTCGTTGCCAAGGAGAGTATACTATTCATGTCTTCTACCTGGGAACTGAAGCCATTTCAGCAACCTTCTACATCATTGACTTTGACGCCGTGCTGGGAGTTCAATGGTTGCAAATATTGGGTCCTATAACATGGGATTTCGACAAACTTCAACTTCAATATTCAACCTCCAAAAGGCGAATTACCTTGCATGGTATCTATCCAATTACCTCAACAATGCTGATGTCCTCTGCTGCCATCTCCGCCCATACATCACTTTAGTCCATACTAAACAACTACAACAGCATCTTTCAGGATCTCGTGGATCTTCCTCCCTGCCGATCCCGCGATCACCATATTCTCCTCTTCCCAAACTCTGGACCAGTTTCGGTGAGACCCTACCGCTACCCTTATTACCAAAAGGATGAAATTGAGAAGCAACGCCAACAAATGCTCCACCAAGGTATCATTCGCTATAGTACATCTCCATTTTTAGCACCCGTCCTCTTTGTCAAAAAAAAGATGACTCTTGGCGGCTATGCGTCGATTACCACGCTCTTAACGCGGTGACAATTAAAGACAAATTTTTCATCCCAGTCATTGATGAGCTCATTGATGAACTACATGCTGCATGTGTCTTCTCCAAACTCGACTTGCGGTCCGGCTACCACCAAATCCTCATGCATGATGAAGACGTTGAAAAGATAGCTTTTCGAACACACCATGGACATTTTGAATTTCTTGTCATGCCTTTTGGATTGGCCAATGCACCCTCTACCTTCCAGGCGCTCATGAACGACATTTTCAAGCTCATGCTTCGAAAGTACGTCCTCGTTTTCTTCGACGACATACTTGTTTACAGCACCTCCTTGGAAGAACATATATAACACCTCGACTATGTCTTTTTTCCACCATAAGGCTACATCAAGTATTCCTTAAAGCGACAAAGTGTACCTTTGTCACTTCATTTGTCTCATACCTAGGCCATGTTATCTCAGGCCAAGGAGTTAGCACCAACCCCCAAAAGATTTCAGCCATTGCTTCGTGGCCATAGCCGGTTGGTTAATGTCACCGAACTCCGCAGCTTCCTCGATCTTGCCGGTTATTACCGTAAATTCATTCGTCATTTGGGATCCTTGCTGCCCCCCTCACCGCACTAGTCCGCAAGAACAACTTCCAATGGTCTGATGCCGCCTCCACCGCCTTCACAGCCCTCAAACATGCACTCACTACTGCCCCTATTCTTGAACTTCCTGATTTCACTCAACCATTTATCATTGAGTGTGATACTTCTAGCATTGGCATCGGGGCTGTACTTCATCAAAATGACCATCGCATCACTTATTTCAGTCGGCCTCTTCCCAACCGTCATCAAAATTTGGTTGCTTATAAGAATGAACTGCTCGGATTGACCAAAGCCATTAAACATTGGACACCTTACTTATGGGGTCATCAATTTTTGGTCCGCATGGATCACTATAGCTTAAAATATCTTTTGGAACAGCGTTTGGTTACTTCTCCTCAACACCGACAAGTCTCCAAATTATTGTGCTATGATTTCACTATTGAATACAAGGCGGGACACCTCAATACTGTTGCTGATGCTCTCTCCCGAAAGCCCAACCATACAGGTCAACTCGCTACCCTCTCTTTTCCCCACTCTCAATTTCTTTTCAAGCTTCGGGAAGAAATCCAAAATGACCCAGTTTTAAGACAACTGCTGCTCGACATACCTCTTCTTCCTTAGCCCTCTCTTTGGGTAGTGAAAGATGGTTGCATCCTATTCAAAAATTGCACCCTCATTCCAGCTACTTCACCATTACGACACAACCTAGTGGCAACAATCCATGATTCCACACACGAAGGGTATCAACGCACTCTTCAAAGAGTGCGGAATGAGTTCTTTTGGGACCATCTCCAGCGCGATGTTCGTACTTATGTTGAAACATGTCCTACATGCCAGTGCAACAAGCACGAGACTTTGCAGCCCGCCGGTCTCCTCCAACCATTACTTGTTCCTCAACACATCTGGGCCGATATTTCAATGGACTTCGTCGAAGGTCTTCCTTCTTCGACAGGCAAAAACGTCATTATGGTGTTGGTGGGCCGTTTATCCAAGTACGGTCACTTCATCGCCTTAAGTCACCCATTCACTGCCCCATCAGTCGCACGTGTCTTCTTCGACAATTTTGTCCGCCTACATGGAGTGCCTGAATCCGTTGTCGCTGATCGTGATGCCACTTTTACTAGTCACTTTTGGAGAGAATTATTCACTCTTTCAGGTATCAATCTCCACTTTACCTCCACTTATCACCCACAAATAGATGGACAAATGGAAGTCGTCAACCGCAGCCTTGAAATTTACCTACGTTGTTTCACTCATGATCGGCCCAAAACATGGCAAAAGTGGCTACAATGGGTCGAATACTGCTACAACATTGCATATCACTCCGCTCTCCGTACAAGTCCATTTGAAGTAGTATACAGACGCCCTCCTCCATGCCTCCTTCCTTATAATGCTGGTGCATCCCGTCTTGAGGTTGTTGACCACTCATTGCGTGAATGGGATTAGCACTTACAACTCATTCGTGGGTGTGTGCTTCAGGCCCAACAAATCATGAAGAGAAACTATGACCACAAGCACCGCGATGTCCAATTTGAAGTCAATGATCTTGTCCTCCTCAAGCTGCAACCTTACCGCCATAAATCGTTAGCTAGCAGGACATTCAACAAACTATCTCCCCGCTTCTACGGGCCTTTTCATATCCTTCGCAAAGTTAGCAAAGTTGCCTATGCTCTTGAACTTCCCAGCAGCTCCAAATTTCACAATGTATTCCATGTTTCATTTCTCAAACGATTCATCAGTCCAACTCCATCCGCCACTTCAACTCTTCTGTGATTTCCTCATTCCATGATCAATCCAGTTCCATCTATTGTACTTGACCGGCGTATGAACAATGGGGTGGAAGAATATTTAATACAATGGGCAGGACTTCCAACCGAGGCAGCCACCTGGGAAGACATACTTCAATTGCGTTCTGTTTACCCCCAGCTCATGCTTGAGGACAAGCATACATCTCAAGGAGAGGGTATTGTTACACCCATTAGACTGCCACATCAGCTGCCACATCAATCTTTCACACGAACCCAATCAGCAAATCCAGAAGACCAAGAGGCAAGATGGAAGCATAAGTATCAACGCAAAAAAAGGCAACAACCAATTTGTGATCTTAATAGGGATTAAGTAAGAAATAATGCAATTTTATTAAGATTTCAGTTACTACTTTAGAATTTATGTATTTTCATTAACATATCAGTTACTACTATAGAAATAATGTCTTTTTATTAATATTTCAGTTACTACTTTATAATCTCTATTTAAAGAGAAAAAAAGGAGGAATACAGATATCAAATTTGTGAGACTTCAATCAACCTCTCTCTCTCTCTCTCTCTCTCTCTCTCTCTCTCTCTTTCTCTCTCTCTCTCTCTCCTTCGCTGTGTTAGGCATTCTGTCACTTAGACATACCAGCAAAAACCAAAGATTGGTGAGGACAACAGTCTCCACCGTCTGATAACTCGTGCCTACGCCAAGGCTCGCATCACATGCAAACTCATAATTGATATCACCAAAAAAAATTCATTATGTGTCTTGAACTTGAGTTTCGACCGATCCTCGACTGATCTTCGGTCGACCAAAGTTCGACCGAAAGGTATTGAAATTTTATAGTAAGGTTCAGCTAAAGCTCGATGAAACCGACATTCGACTTAACGATCGACCAGTATTCATAAAAAAATAACGAGATGCAGAGATTAAGCAGGGGTTCTGTGTTTATCGTGGGTCTCCATTTTATTGGGGGCATTCTCTAATGAAGTAGTCTTTGATCTCTTAATCTTATGAGGTGAGAAATTGAGTAGGATAGTAGCCTTATGATGTTTGAATTCATGGGGAAGTCTATTCACATTTTTGGAGATCTCCATCATGTCACCATCCCAAGAAACTTTCTCTACCTCAACAACACTCCCAAATGGCCTACCACCGAACCCTACGGTGAGAGTAGGTGAAGCCTGCACCACCGGAGCAAGGAGTTTGAAGTAGCTAGGGTTTGAAGGTTAAAGAGAAGAGGAAGATGTACCCGAGGAGTGCGTTTTACGTGAATTGAAAAAGGAGCTATTAGAATCGAATTGTAAATGAGTAAATGGTTTAGATATGATAATCTCAACCATTGACGTAGCCTAGAAAGGAATAAGGCATTAAATGTATCAAATGAGTTATTTTTATTACCATCGATTGGCATTAAAATCTTATGCCAAGAATCACACAGAAACTTACGTGTGAGATGTCCATATAGTATCCAACACATTTAATTGCATCTATCATCATGTACGCCTTACATGGTTGAACTCCCACATTCCTTTACGGAGGAGTCATTGTGGTTACACTACAAGAAATGTCATGTGCGCCTTATATGGATGAACTCCCACATTCTTTCGCGGATGAGTCATTGCGGTTACACTTCAAGAAATGTGTTAAATTTTGGGGTGGGAAAACTGACGCCGAAAATTGGTGCCAGTTTTCATTTGAAAAATATAATAAAGTATATTAATATTCTAACGCTGAAGGTTACTATTGATAAATTTGAAGCTGGCGCCAAGTCGAACTGGTGCCAATTTTAATTAACTTTTCTTGTTGATGTCCATTTTCCCTCCCTTGCTATTGTGGTTCTCGCCGTGGCTTTGAGAGCGTAGGCTCTGCCTCATTCGTCTCCTCCTTAATTACGTCAAACATGTAGCTGTTGACAACCTCGATCAAGCCAAAGGTGCTTAGCCTATCGTGTTCTCCGTTTGTGGCCAAGCCTCTGCCTAACCTACACTACGCCTGCACCGATGTTGTCCTGCTCACGGAGGCCGCTCTAGCCTGTCACAAATTCCTCCACCTCTACCTCTTCCTCTGACTCTCCTACACCATCACCAACCAAGTGATCATAGTGGTAATGGAGGGGGAGAAGGCAACCCACATCCATCAACCTCAACGGTGTTGACTCAAATTGGGTCTGAAAGGAATCCAACGAGCTTGACTGGATCCAAATCGAAGTTGATTTGATCAAGATATATTTGAACTAATTTTATCAAATCATGTTGAATTGAACCATGCTGATCTAGGTCTAGTGGGCGGACCAAGCCCGCTATAAGAACCCTCTCATCCAGCTTCAAATGGGCCAAGCCAGGCAAGTGGGCCGAGCCCACTGGCGGAGCCCGTGCATTGTCAGAGGGGGCCCTCACATTGGTACACAAATTAGATTTATATATTAATATATATTATATATATTAGTATTTACTTATATTTGCCCAATCTAAAAATATTTTTGTGTTATATAATTATTCTCGTGATATGCGATTTTATATTTTACTCATCCTGAAATAATTTTCTGACTTCGCCCTTTATCGAACCCACCTTCAAATGTTAGCGTCACGTGCACTCAACATGCAGCTAGCACTGCTTCAATTTGAAGTGTGTCACACGCAATTCGAGGTAGCTTGAAATTTAATGTTTTCACCTGCGCAATTCAAATGCGTTGACTGGTCAAAATTGATTCATGCATCACGTGAAGCACACACGGCACCAACCTTATCTCAATTTGTTGCACACTATCCGTGGTTTAATTATAATTTGATTCAATTTTTAAATTATCACCTCGAATTGCGTTCAAAGCAGCTGAATCTTCAATCAAAATTCCAAATTCTTCAGCCGAATGAGTCGGCTCTCCTCGGCAGATAAGTCAGCTCCTTTCACCTATAAAAGGAGGACGAATACAAAGTTTTAAGGCACCTCTGATGTTGATGTCAAGTGGCGTTTCCTTATCAACAGTATCATTGAGGAATACAAAGAGAAAATAATATGAGGGAATTAGATATTTAGAAAATTAAAAGTACCGCTATTATTTTTTTCAAGGAGTGAACCTTCTTAGGTTCCGATATACAACAGAAGAGTTTCGTTTCAAGGCAGAGATTGCAGAGACTGTGCCTCTATTTTGAATATGATTCAGTTTATTGTTACTCTTATTCTAGTGTTTTTTCGAAATTAATAAAAATATATCATATTCTTCCCATGGACGTAGGGCCGGTACCCCGCCAAGTTCAGACCACGTTAATCCCCCGCGTCTCTAATTTTTGCAACACAATAATAAAAATCATCATTAATAGCATGTCATCAACGCTATCATATGTAGTGTATAGCATTAAACGAAACGCTGTCAAATCGCACGCTATCTTATGTAGAAAGGTTACAATAACGTTTCTGAGAATGTAATTGTGAATGCTATATGAGTGTTATTTTATAATATTTTGTATTCATTATTATTAGTTCATTATATAATAACAATAATATTAGCATTCTGAACATGTTATTACTTCATTATATAATAACAATAATATTTAGTTATCATATATATTTATATAATTTTTTCGAACCATTATCTATCACTAAAGAGAGCATTTTAAAACTATTATAGAAAAGTATATTTAATCTCAACTTGTTGCTGTTACTGAAATAATTTTTTTATTTTTCTAATTTATTAATAATATAAGAATAAATATTTAAAAATATTTTTATATTAAATCAAGAGTACATTACATAAATCCAAACTACTAAAACATAACATTAATCCAAACTTAGTAAAATATCAACTAATGAAATTAAACATAGATCAATATTGTCTTCTAATAATAAAAAGAAAGTAGATTTTATCTTTTAAAATAAAAGTAGCTAGCTTGTTTTAATAATAAAATTTTCTAACATAGCTTCCAGATATCTAACCCTTGACCAATTGAAATCTTCCAACTAGCATCAAGTTCCAATTGAACCTTGACCACTCTGCTCCTAAGTCATGCATAACTTCAACAACTCTTCTATTACCATAAAATTTCTTCATAGTTGTTTCAGCTTGAGAAAGTCTCCCTTGCTACAAAATAAAAGATGAATTATATCAACATACTAGTTGAAATGGTCTATCACATGCTCTAAAGATCAGTTATGAAAGATGTGAGACAACCTAATGAAACATGATGATCTAAAAATAAATATATTTAACCTACTAAATTATCCAAAAATATTAACAAAGAAAGGAATAGGTATGTGTGCACCAACATAAATGCGAGTTTTCCCATCAACTTTCTCAAATCCCAAAAAGGGATGCACTATTAGATTAGTAGTTGTCTCTTAATTGCATAAAGAAGAAACTGGCAAGAATATTTGAACTGCCAAAAATTAATCCGAGTAAATTATGCATTATACAACTATCATCAATCTAAAAGAAAAATAACAAGAACAAAAGAAGCTATGCTCAAAGAAACTCAGAATTTTAGTTCCAACAAACAATATGATGTACCTTCCTTGCAAGACGCTTTCTCTGTTTTTCACGCTTTTTAATTTCATCCATGAATGGAGCTAAGGAACTAGGAGGCAGGAGATATCTCAAATCAATATAATATATATGCTTTTTATATTTAGCAAGAAGCTAAATGATGAATCACAAGTAATTAAACTCTATAGCTACAATATCACCAAATATCTTGTATACTTAGTTTACATGATCAACCTACATAAAAGACATAATAACATTAAGGCACTTCAAATTCAACGTACATGTGTAAAAAAATATCTAATTTCAAAATTATTGAATGTGGTTGTCCCAAATCAATCGTACACATCTATTACTTCATGAAGGAGTTCAAACACATCTTCAACGTCTTGGATTTCCACTTTCTAGGTAAGAGAAAACAACATATCTCTACAAGAGAAATAACATATGAGCATGCAAATGTCACAGTAAGAGTATTCACTCTAACAATATTAATAAAAACAACAACCATTGAAAGTTTGCAAATGTAAAATTAACCTACAAAGAATATATATGTAAGTAAATAATTGCTTATGATTCTTGTCAAACAAGGACAAAATTTATTTATTTTGAGACAGAAGGCTCTACTTTGTAGAACTGCATATATATTGCATTAGTTATTTAAGACTCATGATAGTTTGTAGGGAAAAAATAAATATAGTATTATGGCAATTGGCTTATAAAAAACTAATATTAAAAAATTAGTAATTGTTAAGTATGATAAATATGGTTCAGACTGTGATAGAATTAATTAACATAAAAAATTAAT
This sequence comes from Canna indica, assembly GCA_034359265.1. NCBI lineage: Eukaryota > Viridiplantae > Streptophyta > Magnoliopsida > Zingiberales > Cannaceae > Canna > Canna indica. The sequence goes on from CP136894.1 coordinate 19,147,749, forward strand.
ACTGCAAAGTCATAATCCTGCAATATGTTCCAACTTCCAACACAATTAATGAAAAAAGCAACCACTTTGTTTACTTCATTTTCTAAAACAATCAAGTAACATCCAGTCTCAATTAAGAGAATGATCAGAAATCTAAACCAATCGAGTAATCAGATTTCTTTCATTTAGGCATAACCGAATCCAACAACCATGAAAGTAATTGCTTGGAGATAGAGGTAGATGCCGTAATGGTTCTTCCGAAATGACAGATCATATCATTCGCAGAAGAAGAGATAAACTTTAGTAAAGAGCTCCATCAAATGTACCCTGATTTTGGGACAACAAAAAACAACTTCAATACATTATTGCAAATAAAACTTAATCTTTTATTCTTTACTGCTTAGTGCCATCAAAGATAGACTAAATGAATATTTGATGTTAACAGGACTTTGTCAATGACAATATTAATGCACCAGATGAAACAAGATTTTCTCAGATAATTAATGTCATTGCACGGCCATTCCAAGTCATAGACAAGAGCAGGCACTACTACTGTGCAGATGGAACAATCATATCAAGTGAAATTATCTTCTAGCAATAATTCAAGGCAATCCTCTAATTTACCTAACATGAATAGACAAAGAAAGACAACATTATTCTTCGGAATAGAAACAATAATCCACTCAAATGATTTTATCATTCAAAAAAGAAACTAAAACAAGTATCTTTGTGCTGAAAGTAGTAAAAATGAGAATTTTTTAGTGAAGAAAATAAGACATGTATAATCTAATAAAAACATCTCTCTCAATTATATTAAAGAAGACCAGAGAAACTAGCTCACCATCGAAGTTATAATTATTACCACAAGTTACAACATTATATATTAGCATCCAATGACTGTGTTGCGATAATTTTGCATAAAGTTTAATTTCTTCTAGTTTTGTCATGCTCATCCCATATTAGAAACTTACTTGATTACTTTCGTTAAGTCTGTCAAAAGAGAGTTTCTTCTAGTCGTCTATGCTATAAAGTATTCTTTCGGAATATTGAAATTAATATGTGTCACCTTTTGGTTAATTTCCAAATAACTTTCATGAACATGGTAAAATATGGTAGGCTACAATTTTTTTTTTTGAAAAATCTGATCAATTTAGGTAGCTCGATCCCATCATAGAAGTTTCTTCAATGACTTTTAATTGGGAATTCCCCTCATTAATCAGCTCCATATTAATGAATTCGAAAATACTATCAATTACATCATTATCAGTTAAAAACTCCTCTCCCTCACTCCCTTCTACATCCATTTCCTCTCCATCTGAATTTAGAAATCTGCCTTCTAGAATTGCTTTAGCTATCTCATTTGCCTCTGAGTTATTATCTTTCTTTACATGCTTGCACCTTACTGTTTCAAATTCATTAGCGAGCCTTTTAATTCTTCTAACGAGATTTACAGTATCCTATGGAGCTTCAAACTTGTCTTGTAACACATTTATGACCTTTTTCCAATTTGAAAGTTATACTATTTATTCCCTTCCTTTTTGCATTATCTAATCCATGCCATATTGCTTTAGTTTCAGTATGCATTACATTCCCTGTGAATACTTGTCCTTCTCTTACAAAACTATGTCCATTTCTTAAAATTATGAATCCACAGCATGCTTTCATTCCACTTTCCATGTTGCATCACAAAACAAGGTGAACTCTTCATTTATAATATCTGAATCAGTAATCCTACCATCTTGCTTCATCTCCCTTTTCCCTTACTTTCTCAAAAATTCCAAAGTATCTACCATTTCTTTGTGATAAATGCTACAAATTCCCTATCTTTTTCCTTCATATTTCAATTTATTACTATTCTTCCAAATCCACCAGAGCGAATAGGCAATGATAGCTTTTAGAACATCTGCCTTCTCCTTTCCAAACTTCTCCAATTCTTCCACCCATATGCCCTTCGACCATTCTTGTTTAAAACTGAAACCAAGCCCTAACTTGTTCTCCAAATATACCAAAAATATCTCTCTTCTATTCTACATTAATTAAAAATGTGTTTGATATCATCATCTTCATTATTATAGATATTAAAATCTTTTCGTCTCCTTTTTCGTAATCTGTGTTATCCATTTCCCTGTAGGCAATCTCTCACATATAAACTTCCACATAAACACCTTAACCCTTTCTGCTACACAATTTCCATACCTGTTTCCAGTTGATCTTCGGTCTATCTTCCAATTCCTCCTTACCTTTTAAAAAACAATAAGCACTTTTCACTGTGGACTGGAATAGAACTATTGTGCCAGGTCGGGCTAGACCCAGTAGTGCCCCACCCTTCACTCCGAGTCAAACCACTTCAAAAAAATTGGAATATTTTCCTCCTTGTGCATCAACTGCTTTATTTATAATCTCCAAATTTCCTCCACTTACAGATTTTGTAACATCATTTTTTTCTTTACAATTACTTACAATATTTGAAACTACAATAGAATTGAAATCGGCTTACCTCAATAGCATATTCTTATGCAGTCCTTCCATAGGTCCTGTCAGCTTCAGATTACTATTATCCTCCTCTAAAATAATATCTCTGATACCTGATTGAACACATGTATATCCTTATCTTACAAAACCTCTTCCTTCAGCCACATTCCTTTCACAACTATGTACCTCCTCAACACTTCTAACATCATATTCTTCCTCATTCCCAATCCCAGTGAAGGTTCCTTCTAGAATCCCTTTAGCAATTATATTTGCTTCCTTGTTGTTTTCTCTCCTCACATGTTTCCACTTGACAACTTCAAATTCACATACCATCCTCTTGATTCTCCTAATTAAGTTTATAATATTCCATGGAGCTTCAAAAATTCCTTTCAACACATCTTCTACCTTCTTGCAATCAGATTTAACTGTCAACTTCTTTACTCCTTCCCTTCTAGCATTATCTAGCCCATGCCATCTTGCTTTTGCTTCTGCTTGCATGACATTTCCTGCACTAACATTTGTTCCTCCTATAACCCAACCAATTCCATTCCTAAGGATACTGAAATCACAATCTGCCTTCATATTTTGTATCCATACTGCATCACAATACAGTACAAACTCCTCATCCCTGATATCTGATTCCTCATCACAGAACTGCACATTTGTCTGCTTCATTCCCATACTCCTTTTCCTTTTTGAAAATTTTGCAACATCTGCCAATACTTTATTGTAAATGTTGCAAATCCCCCATCCCATCCCTTTAAATTTTATCTTGTTTCTGTTCTTCCCTATTCACCACAATGAGTAACCAATTATAGCTTTCAGCTTAACAAACTTCTCCTTACCATATCTTCCAAATCTATCATCCTACCCTTGTCACACCCCAAATTTGGTATGACCAGCCAGAGTACGCCATGTACCTCGAAGCATAATCCAAACCAAACCACATGAACATATAAATCAGACCGGAACATTTAATAATATCTCAATGATTTTAAAAAAATATTTATTTTTGAAAACCCTACATCACCAACTCAATAAATAACAACCGTTCAAATCGGCTTTAAAAGTCTAAAAAATAACAAGACACTCAAATAATATAAAGTTGCGGAAATAAATAAACTGAGTCGACATGACTCAACGACTCAAAAGAAATAAAATGACTCGGGTATCCCCCTCGATCACGAGATTTCACGAGACTCGTTGCTCTGCCGCCACCAGCTGCGCTACTGTACCTTGGTACCTCTATGATCTAACTCATGTGCTGCAAAACAAAAAAAAAGAGGGATAAATTCAACTGGGACTTAGTGAGTAGATCAGCCCTTAGTTTCACCACAACATCATCATCATGTATAACCAAAAGCATACAAGTAAGCATATGAATAAAAAGCATAATTTTCTTTTTTGAACATTTATTTTAGCAATGCAATCATCTTCGTCAATATATAGCAACCTGCAAGAAAAATGTCACCATATATATTATCCACAATGCATCCATCTTTGAAAGAATGAATAGAGCCCAGTGGGAGGGAGGCAAGCAACAATAGGGCGGTTTTCCCTAGAAATGTCGTGAAAGCTCGGCATAGTGCTGAGTCGGTTGCTCTGTGATAGAGCATTGCAGTCTGAAACGTTGTTTGGTGTAGTGTTGGATTGCCTGTACCGATGTAGGGTGTCAAGGTGATAGGTAACTCACTCCTCGACGGGAGGCGGGTTGCCATGATGTGCTCGAAGGGCCTCACATCAAGAGCAGGAGCAGCCCTGGCCTTACGAATTTTGGGATCTTTGCCTTTTCTCTAGATGGGGGCTTTGTCGCGGGGGTGCTGGATCGAATCTCCTTTTTCCCGAGTGGACGTTGTCTTCTAGTTGTGAGCAGCAGCGTTCATGATCAACCGGGGGCTGTCCACGAGATCGTGTCAACATCTCAATTTGGGTAATTAGCTGTTAGTTTTTTGCCTTCAAATCATCTATTTGTTGATAAGGATCTTCAAGGGGAGGATTGGTCGGTATTAGAGCGTCGCTTTTTGCTGTTTCAGCGTTACCAGGTTGCGGTCGATCGTCGCCGTTTCAAGCAGCAGCATTGATGAGTGGCGGTCGCTTGGCTTTGGGTTCCAACCATTGTGGCGGAGGTATGCTTTACTCGGCCCCATGGTGGGCGCCAAATGTTCCTGTCTGAGAGTTGGGATCTTTCGGTCTGGTTTGATGTCTCTCATTATCTAGTTCAACGTCGATAGGGGGACCTGCAAAAGGCATTCTAACGCTCAAGTCAATGGGACTACAAGGTGGAGGCAATGACAATTAGAAAAATTAGGATTGCCTAAGGCGTGCTGTGTCTGTATATATTGCAGGTGAAAGTGATAACACTGCCCGTTAATCTCGCTAGGATTGTTGCCTAGAACGGGTCGAGGCCAACCCCGGAGATGGCGGGTTTGTGATGTTATATCTCTCGTGATATGGCCGAGTGGGTTCCCAGAAAGAGTTGTATGGTTCGGCTTGAGTCTTGCCAAGGGTGAAGTTAAGCGAAGCCCCCTGTTTGGCTCGGAATCAATGAGAGAGCGCTCTTGGGTTTAATCCGATCGTGCTCAATAGTTCTAGTCCAGTCCACCAACTAATTTCATAATATTATAATTCCGAAACTATTTATAATTAAATATAAATTAGACTAAATTATTTTATCAATTTAGATATGAAAAATACAACATTACAAAATTAGTTTAAAAAATAGATACAACTATTAAATATTTGCATATTTTTTTTATAAAACTTAACTGAGTTATCAATTTTTGCATCATTTGCTAAAATGAAAAATTAGTCATAGTTATTCACAACATATTAGAATGCCTAACATTAGTTAAGCACCATAATTTTTTTATAATGTAAAAAAGCACATTAAAAATATTTTAGTTATATTATAAATTAAGATTACAAAATTCAAAATTTTCTAATATAAATTAAATTTTCTTTACCAAAAAAAAATATTATTAAGAAAATAGAATAACAAAGTATCAAGATAGCACCGTTGATGACAATATATTGTATGTAGTCTAGAGATATATGATTCGAATTCCAGTATCGTCATCTATGATAGATGACTTTCTATTTTTATTTTTACTTTTTTTTTTAAAAAGTCGATTCTAGTTATTCTGATTCCTAAAGACAATCAAAACGTGTCATAATTTGCCGCCGGCTTATTTGATTTACCTGCATCAAGTTAATTATTTGTGCGCTAGAGATGAGGCGAATAAGACTTGTATGAGCGGCCTGCTCATACAAGTCTATATGAGCAGGCCGCTCATCATTCGCCACATCAGCCCAGCACCAATCTCAATGCAATAAAAAAATTGCATTGAGTTTTGGATGCATCCCCGAAATTTAAAAAATACTCAATGCAATTTTTTTATTGCATTGAGATTAGTACTGAGCTGATGTGGCGGATGATGAGCGACCTGCTCATATAGACTTGTATGTATGAGCAGGCCGCTCATACAAGTCTTATTCAGATGAGGCAGTCGTCTAACATTTTCACCAAATAAAAAATTCTAAAGAGCCTTTATATAGATGCTTGATCAGTTATATATTCTCCTCATATCTACAACTTGAAGAACCTCATCTCGGCAACAATGGCTGCCATCAAAGTCATCGTGCAATCCCAAGTCTCCCCACAGCCCGCGTCAGTGGATGAAGCTTCCTTGCCCCTCTCCTTCTTCGACCTCATATGGCTGCACGCCGATCCCGTCGAACGTATCTTCCTCTTCCCCTTCCCCCACTCTACCTCCCACTTCATCAGCGCCACCCTCTCTGCCATCAAGTCCTCCCTCTCTCTCGCCCTCTTTCGCTTCTTCCCCCTTGCCGGAAGAATCCGTCGCTCACCCGCTGACTCCGACCAATTCGAGATCCACTACGTCGACGGAGACTCTGTCTCCTTCACCGTGGCCGAGCTCGTCGATGGCGCCCACTTCGCCGATCTCGTGGGCAGCCATGAACGCGATATTGCGAAGTATTTGCCCCTGATCCCTCGGTTGGGAAAGTCAGGCGAAGATCGGCTCTTGTTGGCCCTGCAGCTGACTTTGTTCCCCGGCCATGGCTTGACCGTCGGTGTAACACTCCACCACGCCGCATGCGACGGCAGCATGTCGATGCTCTTCTTGAGGACGTGGGCGGCCTTTTGCAGGTCGGCCTTGCTGTCAACGAAGGAGGCGCCGCCGCCTCCGCCCTCGTTAGACAGGACGACCGTCCTCGCCGACCCCCGCTCCCACAGCTTGTACGCCATCATCTTGAAGAGCTTCTCGGGATCGGAAAATCCTCTGCCTCACTTAGCCGGAGACGAGAGCAGCAGTATGGATTTGGTGTGCGCCACCTTCACGCTCACGCGAGATGACATCAATTCACTCAAGGAGCTCGCCATGGCGAGAGACGCCGCGAACGGCGGCGGCAACGTTTCGTTCCACTGCTCGACCATCGTGGTAGCCTACGCATACGCGTGGGTGTGCCTGGTTCGCGCCGGTGGGTACTCCAGGGACGGGATAGCCCACGTGGTGTTCGCCGCAGACTGTAGGGCGAGGCTCAAACCGCCGGTACCGGCGGGGTGCTTCGGTAACTTCCTAGCACCCTGCATGTCGAAGCACAAGCTGGACGCCCTCATAAATGAAGAAGATGGGTTCGTGGTGGCTTCAGCAGCCATAGGCGGGGCCGTCGAGGAATTCAAGGAGGACCCTTTGAAGGGGGCGGAGGAGTGGATGGAGAAGCTGAAAGAATTGGGGACGAAGCACCCGATGTCAGTCGCCGGAGCGCCCAAGTTTAAGGTTTACGACATTGATTTCGGATGGGGAAAACCGGCAAAAGTGGAGGTGCCGTCAATAGGGAAGACGGGGGCGATATCGGTGGCGGAGAGCAGAGACGAAGAAGGTGGAGTGGAGATTGGCGTGATATTGCCTAAGCGTCAGATGGAGGACTTCAATGCTCAATTTTGTAAAGGTTTAAAGTTTGTATGATAAATTTTGATAGCCTTGTGTGTTTGGTTATTTTTTTTGTGAGAAAAGCCTCGTGTATTTAGGGTTTTTTTTAATAAAAGAGAACCTTAGAGGCCCGCTATCATTTCAAACATGTTTAAATAATAGTTACAGGTAAAGGAGAGGTTAGAGATAAGAGGAAAGGAGAGATTTAACAACTCACTACTGTTTTAGGACAATAAAAATTATTATATATATATATATATATATTTAAAAAATTGAGGCCAAGACCACGTAAACCATTTCATAAGAAGTGAAATGTACATGAGAGTGTGCGATCATCCTATGGATTACCGAAATGCTAAGAAGGAAAACTAAAAAAGTTTCAAGTCGGTTCGGCGAACTAGCATACAATCAAAACAATAGATCCCAGAATCTAAGTCCTAAGTCCCGGAATATAATGTCATTTTGTGTGGTCCAAAGACTCCAACACCACACTATAGTAAGCATACCTCGTGCTAGATCCCAAGAATCCACTTCCACATTAAAAAGTGGGATAGCCTTAAAATACGACTTATCCAACTTACTGAGGAAGGTCATCCAACCGTGGTTAGAAGACGGACATTCACCGAATATGAGAGAGATGGTTTTCGACACTCCTTGGCTGAAGGCGCACAGGGGATCATTAATCAGACTCGGAAGGCGTTCCTTGATTAGGAGCCAGAGCATAAATTTCATTTTCGCGGGGCCCTTTGCACTACCAGATCCTTGCATGCCGCATGTTACTTATCCCCCGATCAGCCAACCGCACATACAAAGACAGTAAAGAACCCCGAGCATTGCCAGCACCAAAACCAAATCAAGTGATGGTCGATATCAAGATTAGACTGAGTTGAAGGTGGAGATAGAAATACCAAGTACTTCCCTTATACTATGCATAGAAGTAGGAGTAAGAGTCAGATTTAGTAGTTGACAGTTAATGATAGAAGTATTAATGATAGCAAGGAAATGGCTAATCAATGGAAATATGGTATTAATAGTTATGGAGAGAGGAAAATGAAGAGCTGCCTGTTTTTGAATGGAAAAAGTTGAAAGATAGAGACAAAGTTGAGTTGAAGAAGGTAGTGACTGGTATTGAAATTTTAAATGCAGCAAATGCTTCAGGAAGAGGGAAGAGTTCGGGAATGGATGTCTACATTATGGAGTTTTATCTACACAACTGATAAATAGTGAAGGATCGATGAAGCAACAAGGGAAACAAAAAAAATTCTTTAGGACTCGCTGTATGTCTACAAATTAAGTGGAAAGAAATATTGCTTGTAATGATCCAAAAAAGGGAGAAAGCAAAACTGATCGCTGACTTTTGACCTATAGCACCTATGCAATATGCTATATAAGATAATTGTGAAAATTATTACAAACAGAATAAGACTTTTATTGAGAAATTTGATAAGCAAAGAGCAAACAACATTTATAATCATAAAGCAGTTATTTTCAAGAATTTTGAAGGCATTTAAATATTTTGGAAAAATAGTACCTTTTAAGTTAAAAAATTTCAGTATCACACATTTAAGTTTTGCATGTGACATTATCTTTATTATAAAAGGAACAAGAGAGTCTTGTGAAGGACTTAAAGAAACCTTGGACAAGTATTGTAAGATCTCGGGACAGAGAGTAAATGTAAAAAATAAGGTAATTATATGAATATATCATGAACTATGAACTTTGTCTCAAATTTATCATGAACTTTGACTTCTCCAAATTACATCCTCAACTATCACATTTGTATCAATTGCATCCCTCCGTTAAAATTCCACCAGCTGCTCCGTTAATCCTGTGACGTGGCATGTACACGTGTATTAAAAAAGTACTTTTTTTATTTAAAATTTATTTAAAATTTATTTTTTTTCAAAATTTTTCTAATATTCACGTGTGCTGCACACGTGGATTAAAAAAATAAAAAATAATTTATTTATTTTTTTAAAAAAATTAAAAAATATTGGCCTAAGATTTTCAACCTTGGTCTTAATCCCAGTTTTGATTATAACAAACATGGAAGTAATGTTGTTATGGAGAAATATTTTCAGGTTTCAAGTCGATTTACGCTCGACGTCCCCGGTCGAAAATATCGGAGAAATCGACAAGGACGCTCGTTGTTGCTCGGGATTCATCATGAGTTAGGGTTTATGTTTATTGTGTCTAGAATGATTGTGTAATCCTTTCTCATGATGCAAAACCCAAAAACAAAAACTCGAACCCCAAAATATGAAAACTCGAAAAATAAGAAAACGATCCTGAAATTCACTAAGCCAATGGAGCTCCTCGGAGGGCTATATAACCTAGACATTTTGTTGTTGGCGAAATGGCGACACTAGAGGGGGGGTGAATAGTGTGTTTACTAATTCAATTAGCCTAAATCCACTTTTAATCGTTGACTTAGATTGGTTTAGGCAATATGCAATCTGATGATTAGATGCGAAAGCTTATAAATGTTAAAGCAATAAAGCACAACAATAAATCAATGCAAACACAGAATTTATAGTGGTTCGGCCCCAATGCCTACTCCACTACCTAAGCACTCCGCTTAGGATTTCCAAACTACTTTTATTAGATTAATTTACGTTTCCCTTACACACGAGGACTTTTCACCGAAGAGACGCACTCTCGACCTAAGGCACTTCCACACCTGGAAGTCACCGCCTTCTTATCGAGAGTCATCTTTCACCTCAACCCTAAGGGACAACTAAACTAATCCTAGTAAACACTAAGTTTACACAAGTGGCTTTACTCCTTTACAACAAGGAAACCACTTCACACAACAAGACCAAACACTTGGTCTTCACACGCACAAATAAAAAAATAGTTCAAATAAATAAATAAAATACAATCAAAAGAGCTACAATATAAAACAAGATTAAAAGCTCTTTTTAATCCTTCAAAAACCTCCAACTCGCCAAGTAGTAGAGATTTGGTCAACACCCGAGTTGAGGCAGCAGCTTGTACGCTTGAAGAAAATATTGCGGACAGAGAAGCAGAGCAAGCTTTTTGGAAGGCTTCAAATCTTCCTCTTAGAATACTCAATAAACTATGTAAAAATTCAAGGAAGAGGGTTAAAAGAATCATATGAGGACATATTTATACCCTGCAGAAGAAACGACTGTTCAACGGATAGAAAACTATCCGTTACAGGCCGCCGGTCGAATGATCGGTCGACCGGTCCTTCGATCGCTTCTATTACTCTATGGTCGATCGACCAACGGGTAGATCGCCAGACGGAAATCCATTGATCCACGATCTTCGGTCGACCTGTCGGTCGACCGACGCGATCCGTGTCTACGGCTTTCAGCAGGTCGATCGACCGACTGGTCGAACGCTAAGCCTACTGCCCAAATTGGGCTTTGGTCGGTCGACCGCCCGGTCGACCGCCCGACGCAAGAAACTTGCGATTTCATTTTCGGTAGACCGAATTTAGGCTGAGATTGTTTTCTTCGGCCTTTTTCTTCCGCGCTTCATTTTTGGATTTCGGCTTTCAACGAGCATCATCTTGGAGAGCTTTTATCATGATCTTTGGACTCGTCCAAGCGACTTTGGTGCACTCATCGATCTTCGAGAAACTTCCACGACGAACCCGAGTGCGACGATCAATGTCCTTCCGATTTCTCGATTTCTTTTTATTTATCCGATCGAGGACATCGAACGCTAATTGATATGGAACCTGAAACATATTCTCAATGAAATCATTAGTCCCATGTTTGTTATCATCAAAACCATCAAAACCGAGATTAAGGCTAAGGTTGAAAACCTAAAGCCAACATTTCTTGGCACCAAAAGTCCCGGTAATTGTTCCTTAGATAGAAGCTAGTTAACGACCTATTTTTAAAGAATTTTTGGAAGCCTTTAACGCATTCATATTTGACCTAGGAGATTATAAAATTTTTAGTTTTCGTTAATTTGTACTAGACCTCAAAAGTTAAATTTTGATTCTTAAGGATTTTGATTTTCTAAATATTTTTGTTGAATCCAAATGGGGGGGGGTAATCCTTGTATAACATTTATGTTTTAAAGTTAACAAATATTATACAAGGCTTAGGGAGACTAGAGCATGCTGAAACTGCCCGTAGAGTAGTTTCAGTCGATGGTCTGGTCGAATGGTCGGTCGACTGACCATCGACCGATGATCGACCGCTAGAGGCTCAAATGCCATAAAAGGTTTTCGGACGATGATCAGTCTTTCGATCGGTCGATCGACCCATCGATCGGGTGATTGATCGACAGGCTGTTAAGCCTCATCTCTTCATGGTTTATAAATACAAGCATTCACACCCTTCCTTAGTTGTTGTTGAGCCTACTAAGACATCCCTTGAACCATCTAAGCTTTCATTGAGTCATTCTTTGCAAATACCTAGCCTTGAACCTTCATTCTTGATCTTGCCTTTGAATCCTTAAATATTTACCTTATCAAGGCATCAAGAGGAGCTAGGTGATTCTTGTTGGAGCTAAGTATTATTATTTTGATTATTGCTCCATTTGTTATTGTATTTTTAGTGTTTATTTCATTGTATATCAAGTGTGTAAAGATCTAGTGGGTAGATCTTGAGTTTGGTGGTTGCCTTGCTATAGAGGCCTAAATCCAACTGTGGGATTAGTTTACTAGGATTAGTTGTGTTATCCTTAGGGTTTGAGGTGCGAGAGTTCTCTAAGTAGGAAGACGGAGACTTCCGAGTGTGGAAGTGTCTTCAAGTTGAGAGCGGAGATTTTCCGGTGTAAATCTCTCATTGTAAGGAAACAAATTAATCTAGTAAAACTAGTTTGAAAATACTAAGTGAGGTGTTTAGATAGTGGTGTAGGCACTGGGGCCGAACCACTATAAATCTCATTGAGTTAGCATTGATACTTTGTGTGTTGAATTACTTCTTATGTATTGCTTCTACTTGCTATTAATATTGTGTTTAGCCTAATTAATCAAGAAACGATTAAAATCGAAATTAGACTTTAGTTTTAGTTAACACACTATTCACTCCATCCCTCTAGTGTAGGTCATTTCACTAACACAAAAATCAAAATTAATATTCCCAAGTAAATGTGACCCGGAGGTGAAACATGAGATTTGTCAAATGTTCAATATATAGGAAGGGAGTCTTCCAATGAAATATCTGGGAGCATTCATATATATCTCCAAAAGAGCTAAATAAAGATTTTCAAAATATATTGGTGGAGAAAATAGTAAAGAAAGTTGAACATTGGTCAAAGAATATGCTATCACAAGCAGGAATACTCTTTAATGTCTTCATGGGTTAGTGAGAGAACCGTGAACGGGATAATGAAGATTGAAAGGGAGTTCTTTTGGTCAACAAATAACAAAAAGCATTCAATGAACCTTATAAGTTGGAAAAAGGTTACTGCAACTTAGAATGAAGGATGATTGAGAATCATAGATTTAAATGTGGTAAAGAAAGTAGTAATGGCAAAGAGGGCGTTGAATTTATTAAATGAAGAGGAAGAGAGCTGGATAAATCTATATAACTCAAAATATGGTGTATTACATTCTTAGGAGTGTGAAAAATGGAAGAAGTTTATGTTGCTGAAATGACCACACTATAGGGGGTGAATAGTATGTTAACTAATCAATTAATCTAAATACGATTTTAATAGTTCCTTAAATTACTTAAGCAATTCACAATTGACGACTAAATGCGAAAGCGAGTAATAAAGATAAGCAATGCGATACACAAAGAAAATAATGCTAACACAAATATTTATAATGGTTCAGCCCCAATGTCTACTCCACTACCTAAGTACCCCGCTTTGGAATTCCAAACTAAACTTTACTAGATTAATCTTGTTTTTTTTACAACGAGGACTTTGACCCGAAGAGTCTCGCTCTCAACCTAAGGCACTTCCACACCCGGAAGTCTCCGTATTCTTACCGAGAGCACTCTTCCACCTCAACCTAAGGAAAAACTCAACTAATCCTAGTAAACTAAGTTTACACCGGTGGAATTAAGCTTCAAACATAAAGGCAACCACTCAATTTCAAGACCTAATAACCTAGGTCTTTACAAGCTCAAATACAATGAAATAAATCACAAAATTACACAAATAATGGGGCAAATAAATAATATAACAAATACTATGCTCCAAACACGAGTCCTAGTTCCTCTTGATGCCTCAATAATGAATCGTTCAAAGCTTGAAGTCAAGATCAAGGATGTATCATGGAAACTAGGGCTATCAAAGGGATGACTCAAGAAATGCTTTGAGAATGATCAAGAGTGGCTCAATGGAAGCTTGGATGCATCATAGAAGGCTTGGAAGAGAGTTTGGGGTGGGTATTTATAACCCCATTGCCGATGCCCGGTCGCTTGCCAATCGATCGTCGGCCGACCGATGGATCGACCACCCAAGCGACCGCAGCATTTTGCCACTTCTGGGCGAACTTCGGTCGGCAGACTGGTCGATCGAATTGGATACTTCCAACTTTTCACTATATTCGGTCGATCGAACCTAGGCTGAACTTAATTTTTTCAGCCATCTTCTTGCGCGCTTCATTTTCGGGTTCCGGCCTTCAATGTGCATCAACTTGGAGAGCTTTCCATGTGTTCTTTAGACTCGTCCAAGATGTCGTTAGAGCACACATCGAACTTCGAGAGATTTCCATGACGAACCTAAATGCGACGATCAATGTCCTTCCGATTTTTTGATTTCTTCAATATTTCTGATCGAGGACATCAAGAGCTAATCGATATGGAACCTGAAAATATTTTTTCATGAAACATTAGTTCCATGTTTGTTATCATCAAAACTGAGATAAAGACCAATGTTGAAAACCTTAAGCCAACAATCTCCCCCTTTTTGATGATGACAAACATCCTTAAGAAAATATATTTATTAGAGCGCAAAAGATATCAAACATGAGATTTCTCCCCCTATCAACATGCATATCTATGAAAATAAACTCCTCATATTTATATGCATGATTTTCCTATATTTTTGTCCTTTTACCTATATTTTTCTCCCCCTTTTGACATCAATCAAAAAGGGCAAGAAAAGTCAACCTATAGTCAAAGTTGAGACTCTAAAACTATTTTCCATGAAACATGAAAATCTCAACTAAAGGGATGAAAAATAAAATATCTAATATGAGACTAAATCATACATGATAGCATGAGATGATAAATACATTCCAAGTCTAAAAATCATGTATAGGCTTAAGTATTGATATTTTCGTGTATCAATCAAGGAGTCAAAAATCATTTTAGAAATATTTTTTCTCATCACATGAGTGGAACAATACCAAATGTGAATTCAAAATATCATACTTGAAGTCTCATTTGAAGATTGGACCAAAAATTAAAGTATCGGAAAAATGAACATTTGAAAAGAACGATATTTTAAAGTTTTGAAATCCAATTTCAAAATTCTATATCAAATCATATTCTTACTGAAAATTTTTAAAATTTTTACTGGAGAAACTAGATTTTTCAGAGAACATACAGTTTCAAGAATCATCCAAAAATAAATTTTATGCATTTTTCTAAAAATAACTGAAACATAGTGGCATTTTCGTAAATATTATCTATTTTTCAAAAGTTTTCAGTTTTCAATCAAACTTTCTGTATATCAATATATAATCATTTAAAATATGTTTATTAAGTTTGAAATGAAAATAATATCATTTGGTCAAAATTTTATCTCTCATTGTATCATGAAAATGCTAAGTATCATGTTTTAATCTTTACTCATGGTTTTTCAAATTTAAACACATGGAAACCTAACATGAGTAAATCTAAACATGTTTGTGATGTTTGGAGCAAAATGAAGTCTCTAAGATAATCTGTTGATGTAGGTCAACTCTACTCAACTTTAGGTCTCCTAAAGTGAACTTGTTGTCAATTTATCCATTTTCACATGATTTTTTTAATTTTAATCACATGAAAGCAAGTCGTGAGTGAACTCAAACATGTTTATCAAGTTTTAATTTAAAATGAAGTCTCTAAGATGGATTTCTATCTAGAACACATTTCATTCAATCTAGATGACATGAAATTGCCTAAATATCAAAATTTTATCTACTCATGAGATTTCAATCAATTATCATGCAAAATCTTTCATGAGCATAGAAAAATTATTTTATCAATATATAAAATAGAGGTGTTATGCAAAAATTTTGCCAAAATGAAACTCATACCTCATTTCTTGAGAAATTGCACAATTTTTATTTTCTTTCCCAATTTCTTTAGCCTTCCAAATTTACCACTTTCTCAACTTGGAAGTAGGCTTCCTTTGTATTATAATGAAATCATATACCAACTAGCAAGCTAACTTACTAAATAACAAAGGTTCAATGCAAAGTTTCATTTAAAAGTCTTAACCTATGCTAGATAATAAAGATTCATTTTAAATGAGTTATCATGATATCAAAATGAATCAAAGAGATCTTAAGATATGAAATATTTGAGGAATAGGATCTCTAAACAAGTTTAACTAGTTTGGACTTAAAAGAAGGTCTCTAATAATAAGCATCAACCTAGAGCAAATTTTATTAAATGAAATTTGCCTAAGTACTAAAATTCAACCTACTCATGTGAATTCAAAGATTTATCATGCAATTCTAATCATGAGTACAGAGACACCAATAAAACATGAATATTAAGGTATTATGCTAAGATTTTTACGAAATTCAAAGACATACCTCTTACATGATAATTTTGTCAAACTTATCTTTTTTCTCCTAATTATTAGCCTTCCATTTTCATAATTGTTAACTTGCAAGCCAAAAATCATTAGTGGCACAATGATATAAAAACTAGCAAGTTAGCATACTAAATATCAAAGGTGAAATAGAAATCTTCATTTGAGAATTTCAACCTAAGCTAGATAGTGATAAATTTGTTTCAAGTAGAATTGTCATAAAACCAAAACGAATCGAGAGATCTCAAAATATGAAATTTTGAAAAGTAAGATCTCCAACCCTTCCTATTGGTTGAAAACCGAAAGGCCATCATGAGCCTACGATTTAGAACTGCAAGGTCGTATGAGCCCGTTATAGGCTACATAGGTCTCCGAAGAGACCAAAAATCAAAAAATCAAAAATATTTTTTGAAAGCATGTCATGAGCGGGAAAAAATAATCAATTTAAGCAAGTATCATGAACTCCAACTATTAATGGATCAATTGAAGTTAAGAGATAATACCAAACCTTTTAGATGCCAACTTTCATTTCCAAAGGCATCTAGGTGAAAATCTTGAAGTTGTAACCATGTAAGGATCTTTCATTGAATTCTTGGCCAACTTCAACACATCACTTTCCTTTATCCTTGTGTGGTAGCTCCCCCTACAAAAGACATGACACTTTTGGTACCCAAATGGCTTAGGGTCCTTGGGGGTTAGTTGGCCTAGGAATCCAAAGTGTTCTAGCTACACTTGTATTTCTCTTCAATGCACAATCATGGATAGCATGACCATATATACCACAACAAAAACAATATCCTTGAAACTCTTTCTTTTCATTTTTAACATGGACATGAGATTTAATGTTAGAATGCTTGACATAAGAAGGATGATGTGTATGAGCATTCTTAAGGGTAACATTCTTCTTTTGAGGTTTCCCAAATGAGACATTGTGTTTTTTAGAATTGAAAGAAGAAGCATTAACTTTCCTACTCAAAATCAACACCATATTTTTTAACTAATTTATAGATTTATGCAATGCATGTAATTGAGATTTTAACATGCAATTCTAATTTTCTAAATTGTCATTTTTAAGCATCAAATCCTTAGGCTCAAGTTCTACATTATCATGGCATGAATCAAATGACTTAGATTTCAATTTTTCATTTTATAGTTTGGATTCATGCAAATGATCACATTTTCCTTTTTCAACATTTTATTTTTCTTATCTTTTCTAACAAGCAAGGCATACATTTTCCAACACTCATCTACTAACTCATCATATGACATGTTATGAGAACTAGTAGAGCTAGCATCATCATTTTCATTAGCAGGACTAGGTGAAGAAGAGTGTACCTCATCAATAGCATCCATGAGGCTAACTTTAGATGTGGCTTCATAGTCATGGCTAGATGGTGCTTCAAGTGAGTGAGAGGTGGAGATGGAAGCACTTGACATCTTCCTTGCTTTGTTCTTCATGTTTGGGCAATTTTTCTTCACATGCCCCTTTCTTTGCACACCTGACAAATTACATTTCGTTTTCGGCTCTTAGAATTGCTCCTTTGACTAGAAGCACTATGGGCATCAAAACTAAGATTAGTAGTAGGCGAGTGACTATTGTCATCACCATCTTCATTAAAAGTGTCAATTTCTTCGATTTTGGCATGATCATATAAAACATTTAAAGTGACCCATAAATCAAAAACCGAAGAGCAATGCATGATTTTTTCTAGGATGTCATTTGGTAATGTGCAAAGTATACAATTCATGGCATCTCCATTATACTTAAACATTTTCTTATCCAACTCACTCCAAGCATGCTTGTCAACCTTAGGTTCATTGAATTCTAAATGTAACATGTTAAAGACACCAAAACTTTTAGTCTTTAAATATTTGTACATCTTATATTTCCAAAGACCAAAGTTCAAGTCATCGAACCTAGGAGGTGAAGATGCTACCAACTCTAGTGCCATTTTTCGATCGAGGCTAGATGTAGAGGAGACGGTGAAATCTCAATCTACGACCAGCTATGATACCAATTGTTGGTGAAATGGCCACATTAGAGGGGGGTGAATAGTGTGTTAACTAATCAATTAACCTAAATCTGATTTTAATAATTTCTTAAATTACTTAGACAATTCACAATTGACGACTAAATGCGAAAGCGAGTAATAAAGATAAGCAATGCAATACACAAAAAAAATAATGCTAACACAAGTATTTATAGTGGTTCGGCCCCAATGCCTACTCCACTACCTAAGCACCCCGCTTAGGATTTCCAAACTAAGCTTTACTAGATTAATCTTGTTTCCCTTACAACGAGGACTTTGACCTGAAGAGTCTTGCTCTCAACCTAAGGCACTTCCACACCCGGAAGGCTCCGTCTTCTTACAGAGAGCACTCTTCCACCTCAACCTAAGGGACAACTCAACTAATCCTAGTAAACTAAGTTTACATCGGTGGAATTAAGCCTCAAACACAAAGACAACCACCCAATTTCAAGACCTAACAATCTATGTATTTACAAGCTCAAATACAATGAAATAAATCACAAAAATACACAAATAATGGAGCAAATAAATAATACAACAAATACTTAGCTCCAAACACGAGTCCTAGTTCCTCTTGATGCCTCAATGATGAATCGTTAAAAGCTTGAAGGCAAGATCAATGATGCATCATGGAAACTAGGGTTATCTAAGGGATGACTTAAGAAATGCTTTGAGAATGATCAGGAGTGGCTCAATGGAAGCTTGGATGCATCATAGAAGGCATGGAAGAGAGTTTGGGGTGGGTATTTATAACCCCCATACGAAATGGCTCATCAACGGGTGTACTTTTGCCCGTTGCCGATGCCTGGTAGCTTGCCGGTCGATCGTCAGTCGATCGATGGATCGACCGCCCAAGCAACCGCAGCATTCTGCCATTTCTGGGCAAACTTCAGTTGACCGACCGGTCGACTAAATCGGCTATTGCCAATTTTTCACTATATTCGGTCGACCGATCGATCGACGGAACCTAGGCTGAACTTGATTTTTTTTGCCTTCTTCTTGCGCGCTTCATGTTCGGGTTTCGGCCCTCAACATTCGTCAACTTAGAGTGTTTTCTATGTGTTCTTTAGACTCATCCAAGACGTCTTTGGTGCACATATCGAACTTCGAGAAATTTCCACGACGAACCGAATGCGACGATCAATGTCCTTTCAATTTTCTGATTTCTTCAATATTTTCGATCGAGGACATCAAGAGTTAATCGATATGGAACCTGAAAATATTTTTTCACGAAACATTAGTTCCATGTTTGTTATCATCAAAACCGAGATTAAGACCAAGGTTAAAAACCTTAAGCCAACAATTTGCTGGGATGTATGCTAAATATAAGAGGAGGAAAATGGGAATGGTTAAAAGTCAAGGAATGTTTTGGAGGGCTTCTTGTAATGAAGTTAAGGTCCATTGAACTAGACAACTTCGAAGGCAAGGAAAAATGGGTAAATGGTCTGAAAATTGGAAATGTGTAATTTTAATGTGTTTCTGCATGAGAGTCAGGGTCTTTCGATCCGGTCTGGTGTATCTCCTTATCTGGTTCAACTCCGGCAGGGGGGGCAACTACAAAAGACACTTCGACTCTCAAGTTAGGATGATTCTAAGGTAGATGTTTATGGAATTGGAACTTAGGATTACTTGGGTGTGTTATGTCTATGTATATTGGAAGTGGAGGTGATCATGCTGCCCGATAATCTCACTAGGATTGTTGCCCAGAATGGGTCAAGGCCAATCCTGGATATGACCAGTTTATGATAGTATATTCCTCGTGATAAGGGAGGACGTAGGAGTCCATGTTTGGTCGCTAGATCCCCCTAGATAGAGTTGTTTGGCTTGGCCTGAGTCTAGCTCAAAGGCGTTGCTTGGGCGGGGCCCGCGTGGTTTGGTTCGGAGTTAAGGGTGGGGAGCTGGTGGGTCTAGCCCGACCGGGGCCAATAGTTCTAGTCCAGTCCATAGTCCCTGAGCCTGGCTAGAGTCTGAAAGATTGTGTGTCGAGCTCTTGAGTTGAGTGAGTCTTTTTATTGATGTTTGGGCACCTTTTGGGGGAAATCTCAAACGAGCTGGCCAGGCCATACTAATCGACCAGGGAGAAGACGTCGCTCTTGTCAGCTGCTGGTTCTGAGCTGAAAAGAATGATTAGGGAGGCCGATCTAGTTGATGTCGGTCATAATAACATGTTTGGTTGGTGGATCCCCCTGATAGAGTTGTTTGGCTTGGCCTGAGTCTAGCTCAAAGGCGTTGCTTGGGCGGGGCCGCGTGGTTCGATTCAGAGTTAAGGATGGGGCGCTGGTGGGTCTAGCCCGACCGGGGTGAATAGTTCTAGTACAGTCAATAGTCCCTGAGATTGGCTAGAGTCTAAAAGACTATCTGTCGAGCTCTTGAGTTGAGTGAGTCTTTTTCTTGATGTTTGGGCGTCTTTTGGGGGAAATCTCAAACGAGCTGGCCAGGCCATACTAGTCGACCAGGGAGAAGACGTCGCTCTTGTCAGCTGCTGGGGCTGAGCTGAAAAGAACGATTAGGGAGGCAGATCTAGTTGATGTCGATCATAATAACATGAAGGGCTAGAGGGGAGCTGGACTACTGCAGGTGGTCTGTGTGTTTTCTCTGGTGGGCACGTGGTGGCTCTTTGTGTCACTTCGAAGTACGTCAAATCGGTATTTTTGCCGTGTTTAACATGTGCCTTTTCGACTTCCACGAGTATGACAGTTTCGCTAGTGGAGATCATCTCACCCTGCATGGTGGCTGCTGATTGGCCTTTGCCCCCTCATTTTTGGGGAGACATTAAGGTGAAAAAAGACGCTTATTCGTGTGATGGAGGGAGTTTCTAGGGAGCCGTCGATGGTTGAGCTGATCGGCGCATATTTAGTTTCCTCTTTGTTGTGGGCCGTTGGATGAGGAAGTGGGGTCTATAAAAGGGCTTCCCCTTCCCCAGTTTACGAGTTTTCCTTACGTTTTCTTGGCCTTAATTCGTCTCTAGCAAGCTTCAGTGGTGTCTTCCTCAACTAGTTCCTTCTTGTATTCGCTAGCTCTCACCGGTAAGTTTTCTCAGCCTCAAGCTCCATTGTTTGTGGTTGACTTTGGGTTTTCATCTTTTCGCACGAGCTGTTTAGCCCCTCTTTGTCTTTCAGGTATGCGTACACTATTCTTGAACGTCCTTGGCATGCGTTCTCGCTTGACAGAGATGCGGGAGAGATCTACCGGTGATAGGGGAAAGAATTCGCTGGTGGATGAGTTGCTAAGAACTATGAGGGCCTCACAGTCTCGAAATTTATAGGTTTCGGGAGTGGGGAAAGAAGCGACCGGCTCCTCAGCCTCTTCAGATTCCCCAGTCCTCCTTGGTTTGCTGGCAGGGGGTCCATAGAGGGCTCGATATTCAGGGGAGAACCTGCTCATTGAGTCGAATGCTCGCCCTCAAGGGAATGAGTCCCCTCTTCTAGAGGTGGCGGCGACGGCCAACACATTGGCAGGGGGTTCGTCAACCCGGCTTGGCGCTTCATTTTTACTCTGGGAGTCAATTGGTTTTTCCAGACGGGGTGGACCTTTGGGAGCACGTCCAGCTTTTGCTGGGCAAGCTATAGGAGACCTCGCAAAAAGAGCGTGAAGTGCAGTCCCAAGAGCTTGCGGCCTCTAGAATTAGGATGAGGGAGATGGAGAGGGCCTGGAGGCAAAGGCCGAAGAAGTCGCACGTTTGAGCACAGTTGCTTCTAAGTCCACCGCCCGAATAGCACAGTTGGAGAGCAAGACTAGGGCTGAACTGGAGATGGTTTACTTGGACCTCTTTGTAGCGATGACGACAAAATCCCGTCTAAAGGCTGAGGCAAAAGAGGCGAGATCTTTGGCTGTGAGGTGCAACCTGGCTAAGGAGTCCCCTGAGTAGAAGGTGAAATACCTTCGAGATAACGCCCTTGCCATATATATGGAAGGTTTCGAGAGGGCTTCCGAGCAAGCCAAGCTTTTGGGTCCCAGTGCTAATCTTTTAGGGATGGACTTCCTTAAGGAAGTTAAGGATGGTGTCCTGGCGAATCGCTGAGAGAGAGTTTTCTTGGTCGTTCAGGGGGGACCTTTCGACCGCGACTCTAGGCCAATGCACATTCTCTCCCGTAGGATTCCCTGACCCAGAAAAGGACGCTCATGTTGAATGTGCCAAGGCGGGTGCGTCTTCTCAGCGACTCCTTTAGAATTTCTTCTATTGGGGGAATTGACCGGTTTATCCCTTTTCTTTTGTTTTTGACTTTGACGATTGCCCCTGCGTGGGTCTGTTTTGTTGACTCTATGGCAACTATTGCTCCTTTGTGAGCTCATTTTGTGTTGTTTCATACGTAAGTCTCCTTTGCTCAGTATTTCATTACAGGAATGTCTCTACTCAATCTTTTGGACTCTGACTCGGGGTTAAACCATCTTGTTTAGGATTGAATCCCCCTATTTGAATCCTTCGGAATGATGATTCAAGGTTGAATCTTACGGAATCTATTTATGATTGAAGCTTCTGAGATCAGGTTCACGGTTGAACCATCTGAAATCTAGTTCACGGTTGAACCATCTAAATTTTGGTTCATGGTTGAACCGTTTGAGATCTGGTTCATGGTTGAACCTTCTGAAATCTGGTTCATGACTGAACCATTTGAAATCTGGTACACGATTGAACCATAGGAGATCTGGTTCATGGCTTAACCATTTGAGATCTGATTCATGGTTGAACCTTCTGGGTTATGGTTGAACCTTCCGAGATTGGATTCATGGTTGAACCATCTGAAATATGTTCATGATTGAACCTTGTAAAATTATGCATAAGTAGTGGCGTGGTAGCCCGGTGGTTTGTACTTAGGACGAACTTGCCAAAAGGTGTACATCGGGGCCGTGTGCAAGGAATCATGCAGAGGCCATGGCCAAAAGTATTTGGTGTAAGGAATTAGGAACTTGAGGGTTCAGGCCGAACTTGCTAAGGAGCGTAAGGCGGAACCGCAAGTGAGGAGTTATGGCGGGGGCGCTGAGACTGGGAATAATGGCGTGATAGCCAAAGACTGCACTCGGGAGTTCAAGTCGAGCTCGCCAAGGAGAGTAAGGCGGAAACACACTCGAGGAGTTATATAGGGGCATTGAGACCAAGAATAATGGCGTGATAGCCGAAGACTGCACTCGGCGGTTCAGGCCGAGCTCGTCAAGGAGCGTAAGGGGGAAGTGTGCAGGAGGAGTTATGTAGGGAGCGTTGAGGCCAGGAATAATGGCATGATAGCCGAAGGCTACACTCAGGGGGTTCAAGCCGAGCTTACCAAGGTGCGTAAGGTGGAACTGCGCACGAGAAGTTATATAGGGGGCACTGAGGCCAGGAATAATGGTTTGATAGTCGAAGACTGCACTCAGGGGTTCAGGCTGAGCTCGCCAAGGAGTGTAAGGTGGAATCACGTGCGAGGAGTTATATCGGGGGCGCTGAGGACAGGAATAATGGTGTGATGGCCGAAGACCATACTCGGTGAAACCGAGCTCGCAAAGGAGTGCTCTTTGGGTTGTTGCGGGCATAGGAACCCGGGATAGGCGCTGAGGCCGGCGAGCCAGACTGGTGAAGACCAGCTTTTGGTCGCTGCGTGGAGTGTTTAGGCTGTTGGAGCCGAAGACCGTAAGCTTGAAGATGAAAGTTAGTGCTTAAGCGTTTTTAGAGCGAGTTCGTATGTGAATACTCAAGTGAGATTCGAACAATGAGATTACTTTAACAGTTTCTTGATCATTCATAAAGAGAATTGCTAGAAATATAACTTTATTTGAGCGATAAAGAAATTGTGCGTACATGAAAAGTGCTCTTGTCTGAGCTTTATTGATGATGTGATCTCGCCTGGAGTTCTTTTCAGGGGCTGAGCCAGGGTTGCTTTCACGTGTCTCATCCTGAGCTTGGTTCGAGATTTTCAACTGGTTGCTTGTTCTTGTCTTTGGGAAATGTTTGTGGTCCGATAGATGTGTTCCTCGGTTTGGCCATCTTCTGCTTGAGACATTCATTGTAGCACCTTCGGGCTTCCTTTTGATCAGCATGTAATACTCCTACCTCCGTCTCCGAGATACGAAACTTTACTGCCAGATGATGAGTAGATACGACAGTCCCCATAGTGTTTAAGGAATGGTCGCCCCAGGATCATATGAAATGGGCTGGGTATGTTGATGACTAGATACTACACATCGATCGTCTTTACTTTACGTCGAGAGTCCCTTGGTCGACAAGGACATTTTATATGATGAAATTCCCAACAATCACAGAAATAACTACTAGGTCATGTAGATTCTGAACAGTTCCTTGGAAGTTAGATTCATATAATCATATTACCGGGGTTCTGGGGATAGGTCGGCCTGGGCGAACGACGTTGTCGACTACCATGATTGTCCTACGAGATCTCTTCCTTGCTGGGCTTGACTCCCCACCTCCCGTGAATCCGTCGGCGATGTAGTCGACTACCCCTCAGGGTTCGTTCGCTTGACTACGCTCTTTTTGGGACCTCGAGGGTGTACGACTTCATCACCGAGGGTCACGACTCCTACTCCGACCTCTCTCCTTCTTGTGACGAAGTTATTTGTCAAGGTGTCCCGTGCGGACTAGATCTTCCAATTGATCTACGAGCATTACACACTCCTTGGTGGTGTGCCCATAGGTGTCATGGTATGCACACTTCTTGTTCATGTCGTCGTTGGACAATAGCTTTTGTTTTCTTGCGTTGGCACGGTATTTGATGAGCTTCAAGTGGTAAATGTCCCGGAGGATAGTTTATTTCTTGGCATTGAGGGGAGTATGTCTTTCGAAACAAGCACTCGGGTGAGGTGGAGACCTTGGCCCTTTGCCATTTCCCTGTTCGTACCGGTTGCGGTCTTCAATCCTTATATCTTCCTTCTTGGGCTTTTTGTCCTCGATCGTGGCTTTGAGGTTTTTCCAATCGTTCTTCTTTGCTTCTCTTTGATCTTCCATTTTTATAAAACTAGTCGTTGTTTCTTGAAACTCGGCCATGTCTTTGGGTTCGACTAAGGCAATTTGGTCGGCAAAAAGGCCCAGGCTTTAGCCCATTTGGATGTAGAAAAGTTCGATTTGTGGATCGAGGTTGGGGATGTCAGATGCTATAGCGTATTCAGGTCTTCTCTTAGGGGCTCATGTTGCCCCTGACTGATATAGTGCAACGCTGCTCCTGTCTTGTGATATACTCGCGATGTGGTGAAACGTCGAAGGAAGACATGGGAAAGGTCGTCAAAGGAGTGGATTAATCCCGGCGGGAGGGATGTGAACCATAATAGGGCAGCCTTCCCTAGGAAGATCGAAAAGGATCGACAGAGCGTAGAGTCGGTCGCCCCGTGATAGTACATCGCAGTTCAAAATGCTGACAAGTATAGTACGGGGCCACCCGTACCATCGTAGTGTGTTAAGGTGGTGGGTAGCTCACTTCTAGGTGGGAGGCGAGCTATCATGATATTCTGGCGAAGGGTCTTGCGTCTAGGGGAGAGACTACATCGATTCCTAGAGCCCTAGGAGTCGTATCTTTTTCCGATCGAGAAGTGCTGGAGATTTTGTCTAGAAGGACAGAGACTGGTGTCCTTTTTTCTGAGTGGTTGGTCTCTCCATACTCTGAATGGCAGTGTTCATGTTCAGCTGAGGGCTGCGCTAGTATCTCGACTTGTGTCGTTGGTTGTTGATGTTGTGCTTCTATCTCGTTTGCCCGCTATCGGGGCTCTTCAGGGAGAAGGGGGACTGGTTCCATAGCGTTACTCCTCGTTGTTTCAGCGTCACCAGGTTGTGGTCAATCGTCGCCGCTGGCTTGCGGCGGCGGCGCTTGGCTCCGGATTCCAACCATTGTGGGGGAGGTAAGCATTAGTCGGCCCCATGGTGAGCGCCAGATGTTCCTGCCTGAGATTCAGGGTCTTCCAAACTGGTGTATCTCATTGTCTGGTTCTATGCCGGTGGGGTGGTGTGGGGGGGGGGGACCAGCAAAAGACACTCTGACGCCCAAGTTAGGGTGATTCCAAGGTGAATTTTATGGAATTGGAACTTAGGGTTACCTGGGTTCGTCGTGTCTGTATATATTGCAGGTGGACGTGATCATGTTGTAATATTGCTAGGATTGTTGCCCAAAATGGGTCAAGGCTAATCCCGGAAATGACGAGTTTATGATGGTATATTCCTCGTGATAAGGGAGGACGTAGGAATCCATTGTTGATGTTTGGTTTATTTTATATTGGTTGTATTTTGCAAAAAATATTCCTGTTATTATGCCGCTATGGAGATCATTGGTGGAGCGATGAAGTGGTATTGATATTATTATGAATGAGCGATGATGTGGTATTGATATTGTTATTTGTTGCAACTATTGAGTGTTATGTCTATTATTCAGTTGCAACTGAATATGATGCCGTGGAGATTATGATGATGTGGTTTTGATATTGTGGATATTGTACTTTGTTTATAGTGGATTTAGCATCTATCCGGTAAGGGCCTCGCATATTAGGTGACAAGATTATCACTGAACTGCGTAAATAAATCTTTTATGTGTTTATGTGATTTTGTTTTCATCTTTATATCTGCTACTCACTCTGTCTTAAATAAATTCCAGTATCAGTTGCAACTCATGTGCAATTGACTCTTAGCAAAAAATTTTCATAGAGACATCACTGACATCCATGTTTGGCCGGGTGGATCCCCCGGATAGAGCTATTTGACTTGGCCTAAGTCTGGCTCAAAGGCATTTCTTGGGCGGAGCCCCGTAGGCGGGGTCGCGTGATTTGATTCAGAGTGAAGGGTGGGGCGCTACTGGGTCTAGCTCGACCTGCCCCAATAGTTCTAGTCCAGTCGACAGTGAAGAATGCTTATTGTTTTTTAAAAAGTAAGGAGGAATTGGAAGATGGACCGGAGATCAACTGGAAACAGGTATGAAATTTGTGTAGCAGAAAGGGTTAAGGTGTTTATGTGGAAGTTTTTCTGTAAGAGATTGCCTACAGGGAAATGGATAACACATATTATGAAAAAGGAGACAGAAAGATTTTAATATCTGCAATAATGCAAATGATGATATCAAACACATTTTTAATTAATGTAGAATAGAAGAGACGTATTTTTGGAATATTTGGAGAACAAGTTAGGGATTGGTTTTAGTTTTAAACAAGAATGGTCGAAGGGTAGATGGGTAGATGGGTGGAAGAATTGGAGAAGTTTGGAAAGGAGAAGACAGATGTTCTAAAAGCTATCATTGCCTATTCGCTCTGGTGGATTTGGAAGAATAGGAATAAATTGAAATATGAAGGAAAAAGATGGGGAATTTGCAGCATTTATCACAAAGAAATGGTAGATACTTTGAAATTTTTGAGAAAGTAAGGGAAAAGGGAGATGAAGTAGGATGCCAGGATTACTGATTCAGACATTATAAATGAAGAGTTCACCTTGTTTTGTGATGCAACATGGAAAGTGGAATGAAAGCAGGTTGTGAAATCATAATATTAAGAAATTGACATAATTTTGTAAGAGGAGGACAAGTATTCATAGGGAATGTAATACATGCTGAAACTAAAGCAATATGGCTTGGATTAGATAATGCAAGAAGGAAGGGAATAAAGAGTATAACTTTCAGATTGGAAAAAGATCATAAATGTGTTACAAGACAAGTTTGAAGCTCCATGGGATATAATAAATCTCATTAGAAGAATTAAAAGGCTTGCTAATGAATTTGAAACAGTAAGGTGCAAGAATGTAAAGAAAAGGAACAACTCGGAGGCAAATGAGATAGCTAAAGCCATTCTGGAAGGCAGATTTCTAAATTCAGATGGAGAGGAAATGGATGTAGGAGTGAGGGAGAGGAGTTTTTAACTGATAATGATGTAATTGATAGTATTTTTGAATTCATTAATATGGAGCTGATTAATGAGGGGAATTCCCAGTTAGAAGTCATTGAAGAAACTTCTATGATGGGATCGAGCTACCTAAATTGATCAGATTTTTCAAAAAAAAATTGTAGCCTACCATATTTTACCATGTTCATGAAAGTTATTTGGAAATTAACCAAAAGGTGACACATATTAATTTCAATATTCCGGAAGAATACTTTATAGCATAGACGACTAGAAGAAACTCTCTTTTGACAGACTTAACGAAAGTAATCAGGTAAGTTTCTAATCTGAGATGAGCATGACAAAACTGGAAGAAATTAAACTTTATGCAAAAATGTCGCAACACAGTGATACTTGTGGTAATAATTAAACTTTATGCAAAAATGTCGCAAAAATGTAACTTGTGGTAATAATTATAACTTCGATGGTGAGCTGATTTCTCTGGTCTTCTTTAAATATAATTGAGAGAGATCTTTTTATTAGATTATACATGTCTTATTTTCTTCACTAAAAAATTCTCATTTTTACTACTTTCAGCCCAGAGCAGAGATACTTGTTTTAGTTTCTTTTTTGAATGATAAAATCATTTGAGTGGATTATTGTTTCTATTCTGAAGAATAATGTTGCCTTTCATTGTCTATTCATGTTAGGTAAATTAGAGGATTGCCTTGAATTATTGCTAGAAGATAATTTCACTTGATATGATTGTTTCATCTGCACGGTAGTAGTGCCTGCTCTTGTCTATGACTTGGAATGGCTATGCAATGACTTTAATTATCTGGGAAAATCTTGTTTCATCTGGTGCATTACTATTGTCATTGACAAAGTCCTATTCACATCAAATATTCATTTAGTCTATCTTTGATTGCACTAAGCAGTAAAGAACAAAAGATTAAGTTTTATTTGCAACAATATATTGAAGTTGTTTTTTGTTGTCCCAAAATCAGGGTACATTTGATGGAGCTCTTTAGTGAAGTTTATCTCTTCTTCTGTGGATGATATGATCTGTCATTTCGGAAGAACCATTACGACATCTACTTCTATCTCCAAGCAATTACCTTCATGGTTGTTGGATTGGTTTAGATTTTTGATCATTCTCTTAATTGAGACTGGATGTTACTTGATTGTTTTAGAAAATGAAGTAAACAAAGTGGTTTCTTTTTTCATTATTTGTGTTGGAAATTGGAACATATTGCAGGATCATGACTTTGCAGTATTAATTTTTTATGTTAATTAATTCTATCACGGTTTGAGCCATATTTATCATGACTTTGCAGTATTAATTTTTTTCATGAAGTAATAGATGTGTATGATTGATTTGTGACAACCACATTCAATAATTTTGAAATTAGATGTTTTTTTTACACATGTACGTTGAATTTGAAGTGCCTTAATGTTATTATGTCTTTTATGTAGGTTGATCATGTAAACTAAGTATACAAGATATTTGGTGATATTGTAGCTATAGAGTTTAATTACTTGTGATTCATCATTTAGCTTCTTGCTAAATATAAAAAACATATTAGATTGATTTGAGAGATCTCTTATGTCCTAGTTCCTTAGCTCCATTCATGGATGAAATTAAAAAGCGTGAAAAATAGAGGCAGCGCCTTGCAAGGAAGGTACATCATATTGTTTGTTCGAACTAAAATTCTGAGTTTCCTTGAGCATAACTTCTTTTGTTCTTGTTATTTTTCTTTTAGATTGATGATAGTTGTATAATGCATAATTTACTCGGATTAATTTTTGGTTGTTCAAGGATTCATGCTAGTTTCTTATTTATGCAATTAAAAGACAACTATTGATCTAATAATGCATCCTTTTTGGGATTAGACAAAGTTGATGGGAAAACTGGCATTTATGTTGGTGCACACCTACCTATTCCTTTCTTTGTTAATATTTTTGGATAATTTAGTAGTTAAATATATTTATTTTTAGATCACCATGTTTCATTAGGTTGTCTCACATCTTTCATAACTGATCTTTAGAGCATGGGGTAGACCATTTCAACTAGTATGTTGATATAATTCATCTTTTATTCTGCAGCAAGGAAGACTTTCTCAAGCTGAAACAACTATGAAGAAATTTTATGGTAGTAGAAGAGTTGTTGAACATATGCATGGCTTAGGAGCAGGGTGGTCAAGGTTCAACTGGAACTTGATGCTAGTTGAAAAATTTCAATTGGTCAAGGGTCAGATATCTGGAAGCTATGTTGGAAAATTTCATGACTATAACAAGCTAGCTACTTTTATTTTAAAAGATAAAATCTACTTTCTTTTTATTATTAGCAGACAATATTGATCTATGTTTAATTTCATTAGTTGATATTTTACTAAGTTTGGATTAATGTTATGTTTTAGTAGTTTGAATTTATGTAATATACTCTTGATTTAATATAAAAATATTTTTAAATATTGATTCTTATATTGTTAATAAATTAGAAAAATAAAAAAATTATTCAGTAATAGCAACAAACTGAGATTAAACCTACTTTTCTATGATAGTTTTAAAATGCTCTCTCTAGTGATAGATAATGGTTCGAAAAAACTATATAAATATATATGATAATTAAATATTATTGTTATTGTATAATGAAATAATAGCGGATTGAGAATGCTATAACGAACTAATAATAATGAATACAAAATGTTATAAAATAACATTCATATAACATTCATAATTGCATTCCCAGAAACGCTATTGTAACCTTCCTACATAAGATAGTGTGCGATTTGACAGCGTTTCGTTTAATGCTATACACTACATATGATAGCGTTGATGACATGCTATTAATGACGATTTTT
Source organism: Canna indica (assembly GCA_034359265.1). Taxonomy (NCBI): domain Eukaryota; kingdom Viridiplantae; phylum Streptophyta; class Magnoliopsida; order Zingiberales; family Cannaceae; genus Canna; species Canna indica. The sequence continues at coordinate 19,178,502 of CP136894.1, forward strand.
GTTGTTGTGTTGCGAAAAATAAGAGACGCAGGGGATTAACGTGGTCTGAAGTTGGCGGGGTACCGGTCCTACGACCACGGGGAGAAGATGAGACATTTTTATTAATTTCGAAAAAAAACTAGAATAAGAGTAACAATAAAACTGAATCATCTTCAAAATATAGCATACTGTCTCAAATAAACTGAACCTGAAACCATTATGGAATAGAGGCACTGCCTCTGCAATCTCTGCATTGAAACTGAACTCCTCTGTTGTATGTCGGAACCTAAGAAGGTTCACTCCTTGAAAAAGGTAATAGCAGTACTCTTAATTTTTTAGATCTCTAATTCTCTCACATTATTTTCTCTTTGTATTCCTCAATGATACTGCCGATAAGGAAACGCCACTAGAAATCAGTATTTGAGGTGCCTTGAAACCTTGTATTCGCCCTCTTTTTATAGGTGAAAGGAACTGACTTATCTGCTGAAGAGAGCTGACTCATTCGGCTGAAGAATTTTGAATTTTGACAGAAGATTCAGCTGCTTTGAACGCAATTCGAGGCAATAATTCAAAAATTAAATCAAATTATAATTAAACCTAGGATTGTGTGCAACAAATTGAGATAAGGTTGGTGTTGTGTGTGCTTCATGTTATGTTATGCGTGGATCAATTTTGACCGGTCAACGCATTTGAAATGAGCAAGTGAAAACATTAAATTTCAAGCTACCTCGAATTGTGTGTGACACACTTCAAATTGAAGTAGTTCTAGCTGCATCTGCGGCGCACGTAGCGCTAGCATTTGAACGTGGGCTCGGCCAGGGGCGAAATCAAGAAATTATTTTAAGAGGAATAAAATATAAAATCGTATTTCACGAAATTAATTATATAACAAAAGATATTTTTAAATGAGGCAAATATAAGTAAATACTAATATATATAATATATATTAATATATAAATCTAATTGGTGTACCAATGTGAAGGGGGGCAATTGCTCCCCTGCCAATGCACGGGCTCCGCCAGTGGGCTCAGCCCACTTGTCTGGCTTGGCCCATTTGAAGGTGGATGAGTGGGTCCTTATAGCGGGCTTGGTCTGCCCACTAGACTTAGATCAGCATGGTTCAATTCAACATGATTTGATAAAATTGGTTCAAACATATCTTGATCAAATCAACTTTGATTTGAATTCAGTCAAGCTCGTTGAATTCGTTTCAAACCCAATTTGAGTCAACACCATTGAGGTTGATGGATGTGGGTTGCCTTCTCCCCCTCCATTACTTTTATGATCACTTGGTTGGTGATGGTGTAGGAGAGTCAGAGGAAGAGGTAGAGGTGGAGGAATTTGTGACAGGCTAGAGCGGCCTCCGTGAGCAGGACAACATCGGTGCAGGCGAGTGCAAGTTAGGCAGAGGCTTGGCCACGAACGGAGAACACGATAGGCTAAGCACCTTTCGCTTGATCGAGGTTGTCAACAGCTACATGTTTGGTGAAATTAAGGAGGAGACGAATGAGGCAGAGCCTACGCTCTCAAAGCCACGGCGAGAACCACAATAGCAAGGGAGGGAAAATGGACATCAACAAGAAAAATTAATTAAAATTGGCACCAGTTCAACTTGGCGCTAGCTTCAAATTTATCGATAGTAACCTTCAGCGTCAGAATATTAATATACTTTATCATATTTTTCAAATGAAAATTGGCACCAGTTTTCGGCGTCAGTTTTCCCATGCCAAAATTGAACACATTTCTTGAAGTGTAACCGCAATGACTCATCCGCGAAAGAATGTGGGAGTTCATCCATATAAGGCGCACATGACATTTCTTGTAGTGTAACCACAATGACTCCTCCGTGAAGGAATGTGGGAGTTCAACCATGTAAGGCGCACTTGATGATAGATGCAATTAAATGTGTTGGATACTATGATGGACATCTCACACGGAAGTTTCTGTGTGATTCCTGGCATAAGGTTTTAATGCCAATCGATGGTAATAAAAATAACTCATTCGATACATCTAATGTCTTATTCCTTTCTAGGCTAAATCAATGGTTGAGATTATCATATCTAAACCATTTCCTCATTTACAATTCAATTCTAATAGCTCCCTTTTCAATTCATGTAAAAGACACTCCTTACGTACATTTTCCTCTTCTCTTTAACCTTCAAACCCTAGCTACTTCAAATTCCTTGCTCCGGTGGTGCAGGCTTCACCTAATGTCACTGTAGGGTTTGGTGGTAGGCCATGTGGGAGTGTTGCTACTCTCACTGTCGGGTTTGGTGGTAGGCCATGTGGGAGTGTTGCTACTCTCACTGTAGGGTTTGGTGGTAAGCCATGTGGGAGTGTTGCTAAGGTAGAGAAAGTTCCTTGGGACGGTGACATGATGGAAATCTCCAAATATGTGAATAGACTTCCCCATGAATTCAAACGTCATAAGCAATGGCGGACGCAGAAATTTCAACGAGTGGGGCCTAATTTAATAAATATTATTTTAACTTTTTATTTTCAAATTTTTTAATTAAAATCATAATTTATAATAGTACAATTTTTTTTTCTATTTTTATATTTTAAAAATATTGCTAAAATATTTAAATTAAAAATAATTAAAACTCTTGTGATTTTTTTTTCATCTAAATTATTCAAAGTAAGCTCTACTATGATGCGATCGTCGCTTTACTCATCTCAAGTGCCAACTTTATGAATCTATATAAAGAAAACTAAAAAATTAGTAAGAGATTAATAAAATTATAAATACATACAAAAAAATAATTGCTCTTTGTTGCATTAATAGTACTTAATATTATATTAAAAGTAAAAACTAACTTGACACCGCAAAGATAATATTATATAATTAATATAGATGTATTTTAGATTTGGATACTCAATTAAATAAATTTCACAATCATGTATGAAATATAACATAATTTTAGATGGTTGATGAGAAAATTAATTATTCAATTATATAATGAATAACTCGTACGTAAAAGTTCACACAATTTTACAGTATGAGCATGGATAACAGCATAGAAATAAATATTAGAAATAAATATTAGAAATAAATATTAGAAATAAATTAAACCAACGTGAGAGCTTTAATGTAAAAAACTAATGGAGAAAATTTTGAATTTAGCTTATAAACTAATAGAAATTTTTTTGAAGTTAAGTGAGAAATTAATAGAGAAAATTTTAGAATTTTTTATTAAAAAATTAGATTTTATATTTAGTCATTACGAAAAAAGGTAAATAATGAATATAGAAGACAATAGATGAGATTCGAACCTAAGATCTATAAGCAAAAATCAAAATAACTAACAACTAAGCTATTAATACATTAGTGAAAATGTTGAAATTAATAATAATAATGTCATTTTACCATATATATATTTTTTAAATTATCAAATTATATTTAATATTTGATATTTTAAAAAATTTCAGAGGGGTCCAGTGACCCCCTTGGCCCTAGTGTGGGTCCGCCCCTGGTCATAAGGCTACTATCCTACTCAATTTCTCACCTCAAAAGATTAAGAGATCGAAGACTACTTCATTAGAGAATGCCCCCAATAAAATGGAGTCCCACGATAAACATAGAACCCCTGCTTAATCTCTGCATCTCATTATTTTTTTATGAATATTGGTCGATCGTTAAGTCAAATGTCGATTTCATCGGGCTTTAGCTGAACCTTACTATAAAATTTCAATACCTTTCGGTCGAACTTTGGTCGACCGAAGATCAGTTGAAACTCAAGTTCAAGACTCATAATGAATTTTTTTGGTGATATCAATTAGGAGTGTGCATGTGATGCAAGCCTTACGTTTTCGGGATACCCCTAATTAATAACCAACGAATGACAAGTGATTTTCCTTGTGTAGATCCTATTTCAATAGGAACTTGATGAGTCGATCCGCCAACACGTCTTGCTTTTACCGCTATATCGGGAGTTACTCCACGTATTGCTTGACATAAAATAGATAGTGGATTTGTTTCTGTCTTTTGTTGAATCTTTTTCATGACTCGATAGATAATTTGATCAACCAATGATTTTTTTTCCGTGTTTCACAATACGGTTAACAAACATGTTAACTAATCGATTACGATAAATTGGATCGAATTTTGTAGTTTTTTCTTCTGCAGTACCTCGGCGTAGGCCCAAGTTATCGGACGTTGGAGACTGTTGTCCTCACCAATCTTTGGTGTTTGCTGGTATGTCTAGGTGATAGAAAGCCTAACACAGGGAAGGAGAGAGAGAGAGAGAGAGAGAGAGATAAAGATGAGAGAGGTTGATTGAAGTCTCACAAATTTGATATCTGTATTACTCCTTTTTTTTCTCTTTAAATAGAAATTATAAAGTAGTAACTGAAATATTAATAAAAAGACATTATTTCTAAAGTAGTAACTGATATGTTAATGAAAATACATAAATTCTAAAGTAGTAATTGAAATCTTACTAAAATTGCATTATTTCTTGTGATCTTTGGACTCGTCCAATGCGACTTTGGTGCACACGTCGATCTTCGAGAATTTTTCGCGACGAACACGGGCGCGACGATCAATGTCCTTCTAATTTTCCAATTTCTTCTAATTTTTTCGATTGAGGACATCGAACGCTAATTGATATGGAACCTGAAAGATTTCTCGATGAAATATTAGTTCCATGTTTGTTATCATCAAAACCGAGATTAAGATATTAAGACTAAGGTTGAAATCCTAAAGCCAACAATTATTGCTCCCAGAATCCGGCGCTAACCAACGACCCCCAAACCAATTGGTGAAAGGGAAGGGCGCACCTTCATCTTATACCGTATAGGGCCCGAGCACCGTCGGCGTTCGAGTGTGACTCAGCCAGCCAAGCCTACACGCCACGAGGCGATTGATGACTTGGCCCGTCAGGCCTACACGCCAATAATCTCTCCCTTAGCCATCGCCAGCCGAGACTCGAACCCGAGACCCAGGCTCTGATACCAACTCCCAGAATCCGGCGCTAACCTATGACCCCCCCAAACCAATTGGTGAAAAGGAAGGGCGCACCTTCATCTTATACCGTATAGGGCCCGAGCGCCCTCGACGTTCGAGTGTGACTCAGCCCGCCAGGCCTACACGCCACGAGGCGATTGATGACTCGGCCCGCCAGGCCTACACACCAACACTATATATGTCATCAACTTAAGTACCCATAATTGGACGTCTTCGGTCATGTGATATGCTGCTATTGCCACTTTTGATTCGTCATGGATTCAGTGGAATAAAAAATATTGGTCGCATCGAGTGAGCCATGGCAGCGGATCGACGGCCCCATCGTAGCATGGGAACTCAAAACGCGGAGTGCGTTGGAAGGGTAACACTCATGTATCATCATGCGGGTTGGGAGCCTGAATTTGTGGTTGACGTCATGGAGCGTGCCCGAGGATTCCACCTCCGTCAATGGCTGGAGGTGGAGGTCCTACTTGAGGAATTGGGGGCTGCTCACGTCTAGTATGGGTAGAAGAACTACCTTCTTCCACCAAGGGATGCACACGCAACGCTTCAACTTCCTTAGAAAGGGATGCTAATTTGGTTTTGATGAGTTCCCTGTCCTCGCGTTCTCGTTCACGTTCGGTGTGATATTGTGCTTGTGAAGCCTTGACCTTCCTCATGAATGCCAAGACTTGTTCTTGAAGAGAGTCGCCCATTGGTGGCTCTGATACCACTTTGATGCGAGCCTTGGCGTAGGCCCATGTTATCGTACGATGGAGACTGTTGTCCTCACCAATCTTTGGTTTTTACTGGTATTTCTAACACAGGGAGAGAGAGAGAGAGAGAGAGAGAGATTGATTGGAGTCTCACAAATTTAATATCTGTATTCCTTCTTTTCTTCTCTTTAAATTGAGATTACAAAGTAGTAACTAAAATATTAATAAAAAGACATTATTTCTAAAGTAGTAACTTATATGTTAATGAAAATACATAAATTCTAAAGTAGTAATTCAAATCTTAATAAAATTACATTATTTCTTACTTAATCCCAATTAAGATCACTAATTGGTTGTTGTCTTTTTTTGCGTTGATACTTATGCTTCCATCTTGCCTCTTGGTCTTCTGAATTTGTTGATTGGGTTGGTGTGGAAGGTCGATGCGGCAGTCCAATGGGTGTAACTATATGGGTATCGAGTAGAGCCGAATCGGTCGGTTGGAACCTACCTGATCGAGCAGGTTTCAGGTAGACCCGAATTAAATTCAGGTAGAGTCACGGGATAAAAATTAAGGAACCTGTTAATATCTATTATGCGTCCAACAATCGTGTACCTAGAACCAAAACTAGAACCAAAACTGATATTTGGAATCGGTACCGGGAACCTATATCTTGGAATCTGTAAATGAACATGTTCCAAGAAGGTACCCAACTGGTTCCAACAATGTACCCAGAACTTGTAAATGAATAGATTCCAATAAAATACTTGTAAATGAATAAGTTACCTGAAACTTGTACCCTGAAACCCACAGGTTCTCGATAGAATCTAGTTCAAAGTTCCAACAATGTAGGGTCTAGGTTCAAAACCTTGAAACCGGTCTTATACAGTATAAGGTTTGGGTATCATGAAAAATATATGATATTCGGACCCGCTCATTCCTAATATTAATCTGAGATCAATTTATTCATGCAGCCATATATGTCAATAGATCTAGACATTGGATTATTTATGATTTATATGTGAGTACTAAACTACTAATGATGTTGGGTGAAACAAACTATTTTCTAATTTAAGTATGTCTTTGGGAACTTTTGGTTTTACCGTGGCTTATACTTGGTAGTTTTAATTATATTTTAAACCATCATGGTAAAAGAAAAAACGTAATGATTTCATGTCAATACTTCAATTGAAAAATTTTGAAATTCCATTTCAAATTTGGCTTTTGAAGATTTGAGCTTTTGGTGGTCCTTCTTTTGCTTTGTGTAATAATAGAATAGGCAGATTCCATACCTTTGCTTGTTTAGGTTATGTTTTTGCTAACTTTAAATGGCTACCCTTGTTTGGTAATACTAGGACTACACATTTACATAGTTATTTCTCTTGTTAATCATAATTTTAGTAGTAAGCGGTGAAACTCGTAGTATTGTTTCTAATATTTAGAATAAGCATTGGTTTTAATATATTTTGGCACGTCCCTATTTTCTCGAGTTCTGATTAAGGGGGGAGCTTTCAAAATCGAATATAAATTCATTAGATATACTTGAACACCTATATTGATTAACATTTTTTTTAAAAAAGCTCAAATAAAGGTCCCTCTTTGTTTAATTGAAGGGAAGAGAGTACAAAGGACCCTTGGTCATATATTCTTCGGGGCTCCGCCCAAGCAACGCTTTTGAGCCAGACTTAGGCCAAGTCAAATAGCTCTATCTGGGTGATCCCCCCGGCCAAACGTGGATGTCAGTGATGTCTCTATGAAAACTTTTTGCTAAGAGTCAATTGCACATGAATTGTAACTGATACTGGAATTGATTTAAGACAGAGTGAGTAGCAGATATAAAGATGAAAACAAAATCACATAAACACATAAAAGATTTATTTACGCAGTTCAATGATAATCTTGTCACCTAATATGCAAGGCCCTTACCAGATATATGCTAAATCCACTATAAACAAAGTACAATATCCACAATATCAAAACCACATCATCATAATCTCCACAATATCATATTCAGTTGCAACTGAATAATAGACATAACAATCAATAGTTGCAACAGATAACAATATCAATACCACATCATCGCTCATTGATAACAATATCAATACCACTTCATCGCTCCACCAATGATCTCCATAGCGTCATAATAACAGGAATAATTTTTGCAAAATACAACCAACATAAAATAAACCAAACATCAACAATGGATTCCTATGTCCTCCCTTATCACGAGGAATATACCATCATAAACTCGTCATCTCCGGGATTAGCCTTGACCCATTCTGGGCAACAATCCTAGTGAGATTACAACATGATCACCTCCACCTGCAATATATACAGACACGACGAACCCAGGTAATCCTAAGTTCCACATCCATAAATTACATCTTGGAACCACCCTAACTTAGGCGTCGGAGTGTCTTTTGCAGGTCTCCCCTCCCCCCCCCCCACCACCCCACCGACATAGAACTAGACAATGAGATACACCAGATCGCAAGACCCTGAATCTCAGGCAGGAACATCTGGCGCTCACCATGGATCCGACTAATGCTTACCTCCCCCACAATGGTTGGAATCCGGAGCCAAGCGACCGCCGCCGCAAGCCAACGACGACGATTGACCAAAGCCTGGTGACGCTGAAACAACGAGGAGTAACGCTATGGAACCAGTCCCCCTTCTCCCTGAAGAGCCCCGATAGCGGGCAAACGAGATAGAAGCACAACATCAACAACCAACAACACAAGTCGAGATACTAGCGCAGCCCTCAGCTGAACATGAACACTGCCATTCAGAGTATGGAGAGACCAACCACTCAGAAAAAAGGACACCAGTCTCTGTCCTTCCAGACAAAATCTCCAGCACTTCTCGATCGGAAAAAGATACGACTCCTAGGGCTCTAGGAATCGATTTAGTCTCTCCCCTAGACGCAAGACCCTTCGCTAGAATATCATGACAGCTCGCCTCCCACCTAGAAGTGAGCTACCCACCACCTTAACACCCTACGACGGTATGGGTGGCCCCATACTACACTTGTCAGCGTTTCGAACCGCGATGTACTATCACGGGGCGACCGACTCTGCGCTCTGACGATCCTTTCCGATCTTTCTAGGGAAGGCTACCCTTTTATGGTTCACATCCCCCCCGCCAGGATCAATCCACTCCTTTCATGAACTTTCCCATGTCTTCCTTCGACGTTTCACCACATCGCGAGTATATCACAAGACAGGAGCAACGTTGCACTATATCAGGTAGGGCCAACATGAGCCCCTAAGAGAATACCTGAATAAGCTATAGCATCTGACATCCCCAACCTCGACCCACAAATCGTACTTTTCTACATCCAAAATGGGCTAATGCCCGGGCCTCTTTGCTGACCAAATTACCTTGGTCGAACCCATAGACATGGCCGAGTTCCAGGAAACTACGGCTAGTTTTATAAAAATGGAAGATGAAAGAGAAGCAAAGAAGAACGATTGGAAAAACCTCAAAGCCACGATCGAGGACAAAAAGCCCAAGAAGGAAGATAGAAGGATTGAAGACCGCAACCGGTACGAACGGGGAAATGGCAAAGGGCCAAGGTCTCCACCTCACCCGAGTGCCTATTTCGAAAGACATACTCCCCTCAATGCCAAGAAATAAACTATCCTTCGGGACATTTACCACCTGAAGCTCATCAAATACCTTGCCAACGCAAGAAAACAAAAGCTATTGCCCAACGACGACATGAACAAGAAGTGTGCATACCATGACAGCTATGGGCACACCACCGAGGAGTGTGTAATGCTTGTAGATCAGCTGGAAGATCTAGTCCGCACGGGACACCTTGACAAATAACTTCGTCACAAGAAGGAGAGAGAGGTCGGAGTAGGAGTCGTGACCCTCGATGACGAAGTCGTACACCCTCGAGGTCCCAAAAAGAGCGTAGTCAAGCTAACGAACCCTGAGGGGTAATCGACTACATCATCGACAGATTCACGAGAGGTGGGGAGTCAAGCACAACAAGGAAGAGATCCCGTCGGGCAATCATGGTAGTCGACAACGTTGTTTGCCCACGCCGACCTATCCCCAGAACCCCGGTAATACTAACTTCCAAGGAACTGATCTTAATCTACATGACCCAGTCGTTATTTCTGTGATTGCAGGGAATTTCATCATATAAAATGTTCTCGTCGACCATGGGACTCTCGACCTAAAGTAAAGACGATCGATGTGTAGTATCTCGTCATCAACATACCCAGCCCATATCATATGATCCTAGGGCGACCATTCCTTAAACACTATGGGGACTGTCGTATCTACTCCTCATCTGGCAGTAAAATTTCGTATCTCGGAGACGGAGGTAGGAGTATTACATGCTGATCAAAAGGAAGCTCGAATGTACTACAATGAATGTCTCAAGCAGAAGATGGCCGAATCGAGGAACGCATCTATCGGACCACAAACATTTCCCAAAGACAAGAATAAGCAACCGGTTGAAAATCTCGAACCAAGCTCAAGATGGGACACGCGAAAGCAACCCTGGCTCAGCCCCTGAAAAGAACTCCAGGTGAGATCACATCATCAATAAAGCTCAGACAAGAGCACTTCCCCCGTACGCACAACTTCTTTATCGCTCAAATAAAGTTATATTTCTCGCAATTCTCTTTAAGAATGATCAAGAAACTATTAAAGCAAACTCATTGTTCAAATCTCACTTGAGTATTCACATACGAACTCGCTCTAAAAACTCTTAAGCACTAACTTTCATCTTCAAGCTTACGGTCTTCGGCTCCAGAAGCCTAAACACTCCATGCTGTGACCAGAAGATGGTCTTCACCAGTCTGGCTCGCCGGCCTCAGCGCCTATCCCGGGCTCGTACGCCCGCAATGACCCAAAGCGCACTCCTTTGCGAGCTCGGTTTCATCGAGTATGGTCTTCGGCTATCACGCCATTATTCCTGGCCTCAGCGCCCCCTATATAACTCCTCGCACGTGATTCCGCCTTACACTCCTTGGCGAGCTCAGCCTGAACCCCTCAGTGCAGTCTTCGACTATCAAACCTTTATTCCTGACCTCAACGCCCCCTATATAACTTCTCGTGCGCGGTTCCACCTTACGCACCTTGGCAAGCTCGGTTTGAACCCCCTGAGTGTAGCCTTCGGCTATCATGCCATTATTCCTGGCCTCAGCGCTCCCTACATAACTCCTCATGTGCACTTCCGCCTTACACTCCTTGGCGAGCTCGGCCTGAACCGCCGAGTGCAGTCTTCGGCTGTCAGGCCATTATTCTTGGTCTCAATGCCCCCTACATAACTCCTCGCGTGTGTTTCCGCCTTACTCTCCTTGGCGAGCTCGCCCTGAACCCCCGAGTGCAGTCTTTGGCTATCACACCATTATTCCCTATCTCAGCGACCCCGGCATAACTGCTCACATGTGGTTCCGCCTTACGCTCCTTAGCAAGTTTGGCCTGAACCCTCGAGTTCCTGATTCCTTACACCAAATACTTTTGTCCATAGCCTCTGCATGACTCCTTGCACACGGCTCCGATGTGCACCTTTTGGCAAGCTCGGTATAAGTACAAACCACCGGGCTACCACGCCACTACTTATACATAATTTTACAAGGTTCAATCATGAACCATATTTCAGATGGTTCAACCATGAATCCGATCTCGGAATGTTCAACCATAACCTAGAAGGTTCAACCATGAATCAGATCTTAGATGGTTCAACCATGAACCAGATCTCCTATGGTTCAATCGTGAACCAGATTTCAGAAGGTTCATTCATGAACCAGATTTCAGAAGGTTCAACCATGAACCAGATCTCAAACAGTTCAACCATGAAACAAATTTTAGATGGTTCAACCGTGAACTAGATTTCAGATGGTTCAACCGTGAACCAGATCTCAGAAGGTTCAATCATAAACATATTTCGTAAGATTCAACCTTGAATCATCATTTCGGACGATTCAAATAGAGTGTTTCAATCCTAAACAAGATGGTTTAACCCCGAGTCAGAGCCTGAAAGATTGAGTAGAGACATTCCCGTAATGAAATACTGAGCAAAGGAGATTTACGTATGAAACAACACAAAATGAGCTCACAAAGGAGCAATAGTTGCCACAGAGTCAACAAAACAGACCCACGCAGGGGCGATCGTCAAAGTCAAAAAAAAAAAGAAAAGGGATAAACTAGTCAATCCCCCCAAAGAAGTCCCCAGGAGTCAATAGAAGAAATTCTAAAGGAGTCGCTGAGAAGAGGCACCCGCCTTGGCACATTCAACATGAGCGGCCTTTTCTAGGTCAGGGAATCCTACGGGAAAGAATGTGCATTGGCCTAGAGTCGTGGTCGAAAGGTCCCCCCTGAGCGACTAAGAAAACTCTCTCTCAGTGATTCGCCAGGACACCATCCTTAACTTCCTTAAGGAAGTCCATCCCTGAAAGATTAGCACTGGGGCCCAAAAGCTTGGCTTGCTCGGAAGCCCTCTTGAAACCTTCCATATATATGGCAAGGGCGTTATCTCGAAGGCATTTCACCTTCTCCTCAGGTGACTCCTTAGCCAAGTTGCACCTCACAGCCTTAGATCTCGCCTCTTTTGCCTCGGCCTTTAGACGGGATTTCATCGTCATCGCCACAGAAAGGTCCAAGTAAACCATCTCTAGTTCAACCCTAGTCTTGCTCTCCAACTCTGCTATCCGGGCAGTGGACTTAGAAGTGACTTCTTCGGCCTTTGCCTCCAAGGCCCTCTCCATCACTCCAACTCTCCAACTATGCTCAAATGAGCGACTTCTTCGGCCTTTGTCTCCAAGGCCCTCTCCATCTCCCTCATCCTAATTCTAGAGGCTGCAAGCTCTTGGGACTACACTTCACACTCCTTTCACGAGGTCTCCTATAGCTTGCCCAGTAAAAGCTGGACGTGCTCTCAAAGGTCCACCCCGTCTGGAAAAACCAATTGGCTCCCAGAGTAAAAATGAAGCGCCAAGCCGGGCTGACGAACCCCCTGCCAATGTGTTGGTCGTCGCCGCCACCTCTGGAAGAGGGGACTCATTCCCTTGAGGGCGAGCATTCGACTCAACGAGCAAGTTCTCCCCCGAATATCGAGCCCTCTTTGGACCCCCTGCCAGCAAACCAAGGAGGATTGGGGAATCTGAAGAGGCTGAGGAGTCAGTCGCTTCTACCCCCACTCCCGAAACCTGGAACTTTCGAGACTGGGAGGCCCTCATAGGTCTCAGCAACCCATCCACCAGCGGATTCTTTCCCCTATCACCGATGGACCTCTCTCGCATCTCTGTCAAGCGAGAACGCATACCAAGGACGTTCAAGAATAGGGTACACATACCTGAAAGACAAAGAGGGGCTAAATAGCTCGTGCGAAAAGATGAAAACCCAAAGTCAACCACAAACAATGGAGCTTGAGGCTGAGAAAACTTACCAGTGAGAGCTAGCGAATACAAGAAGGAACTAGTTGAGGAAGACACCACTGAAGCTTGATAGAGACGAAGGCCAAGAAAGCATAAGGAAAACTCATAAACTGGGGAAGGGAAGCCCTTTTATAGACCCCACTTCCTCATCCAACGGCCCACAACAAAGAGGAAACTAAATCTGCGCCGACCAGCTCAACCATCGACGGCTCCCTAGAAACTCCCTCCATCACACGAACGAGCGCCATTTTTCACATTGATGTCTCCCCAAAAACGAGGGGGCAAAGCCCAATCAGCAACCGCCACACAGGGTGAGATGATCTCCACTAGCGAAACTGTCATACTCGTGGAAGTTGAAAAGGCACATGTTAAACACGACAAAAATACCGATATGACGTATTTCGAAGTGACTCGAAGAGCCACCACGCGCCCACCAGAGAAAACACACAAACCACCTGTAGTAGTACAGCTCCTCTCCAGCCCTTCATGTTATTATGACCAACATCAACTAGATCGGCCTCCCTAATCATTCTTTTCAGCTTAGCCCCAGCAGTTTACAAGAGCGACGTCTTCTCCCTGGTCGACTAGTATGGCCTGGCCAGCTCGTTTGAGATTTCCCCCAAAAGGTGCCCAAACATTAAGAAAAAGACTCACTCAACTCAAGAGCTTGACACACAGTCTTCCAGACTCTAGCCAGGCTCAGGGACTATGGACTGGACTAGAACTATTGGCCCCGGTCGGGCTAGACCCACCAGCGTCCCACCCTTAACTCTGAACCAAACCACGCGGCCCAGCCCAAGCAACACCTTTGAGCTAGACTCAGGCCAAGTCAAACAACTCTAGCCAGGGGGATCCACCAGCCAAACATGGACTCCTACATCCTCCCTTATCACAAGAAATATACCATCATAAACCCGTCATCTTCGGGATTGGCCTTGACCCATTCTGGGCAATAATTCTAGCGATATTATCGGGCAGCATGATCACCTCCACTTGCAATATATACAGACACAACACACCTAGGTAATCCTAAGTTCCAATTCCATAAACCTCTACCGTTGAATCATCCTAACTTGAGCGTCGAAGTGTCTTTTGCAGTTGCCCCCCATGTCGGAGTTGAACCAGATAAGGAGATACACTAGACCGAATCGAAAGACCCCGACTCTCATATAAAAACACACTGAAATTAAACATTTCCAATTTTCAGACCGTATACCCATTTGTCCTTGCCTTCGAAGCTGTCTAGTTCAATGGACCTTAACTTCAATTCAAGAAGCCCTCCAAAACATTCCTTGACTTTTAACCAATCCCATTTTCCTCCTCTTATATTTAGCATACATCCCAGTAAACTGTTGGCTTAAGGTTTTAAACCTTGGTCTTAATCTCGGTTTCGATGATAACAAACATGGAACTAATGTTTCATGAAGAAATATTTTCAGGTTCCATATTGATTAGTTCTTGATATCCTCGATCGAAAATATTGAAGAAATCAAAAAATCAAAAGAACATTGATCGTCGCATTCGGTTCGTCGTGGAAATTTCTCGAAGTTCAAAATGTGCACCAAAGACGTCTTGGATAAGTCTAAATAATATATGGAAAGCTCTCTAAGTTGACGCACGTTGAGGGCTGAAACACGAAAATAAAGCGCGCAAGAAGAAGGCTGAAAAAATCAAGTTCAGCCTAGGTTCGATCGACCAATCGGTCAATCGAATGTAGTGAAAAATTGGCAGTAGCCAATTCGGTCGACCGATCGATCAACCGAAGTTCGACCAGAAGCGACAGAATGCCGCGGTCGCTTGGGCGGTCGATCCATCGGTCAACCGATGATCGACCGACAAGCTACTAGGCGTCGAAAATGGGCAAAAATACGCCCGTTGATGAGCCATTTCATTTGGGGGTTATAAATACCCACCCCAAACTCTCTTCCAAGCCTTCTATGATGCATCCAAGCTTCCATTGAGCCACTCTTGATCATTCTCAAAGCATTTCTTGAGTCATCCCTTTGATAACCCTAGTTTCCATGATACATCATTGATCTTGCCTTCAAGCTTTGAACGATTCATCATTGAGGCATCAAGAGGAAATAGGACTAGTGTTTGGAGCTAAGTATTTGCTGTATTATTTATTTGCTCCATTATTTATGTATTTTTGAGATTTATTTCATTGTATTTGAGCTTGTAAAGACCTAGGTCGTTAGATCTTGAAATTGGGTGGTTGCCTTTGTGTTTGAGGCTTAATTTCACCGATGTAAACTTAGTTTACTAGGATTAGTTGAGTTGACCCTTAGGTTGAGGTGGAAGAGTGTTCTCGGTAAGAAGGCGGAGACTTCTGGGTGTGGAAGTGCCTTAGGTTGAGAGCGAGACTCTTCGGGTCAAAGTCCTCGTTGTAAGGAAAACAAGATTAATCTAGTAAAGTTTAGTTTGGAAATCCTAAGCGGAGTGCTTAGGTAGTGGAGTAGGCATTGGGGCCGAACCACTATAAATACTTGTGTTAGCATTATTTTCTGTGTATCGCATTTCTTTGAATTATTACATGCTTTCGCATTTAGTTGTCAATTGTGAATTGCCTAAGTAATTTAAGAAATTATTAAAATTAGATTTAGGCTAATTGATTAGTTAACACACTATTCACCCCCCCTCTAGTGTGGCCATTTCACTAACAATTGATATCAGAGCGGGTCGTAGATTGAGATTTCACCGTCTCCTCTACATCTAGCCACGATCGGAAAATGGCACTAGAGTTGGTAGCATCTTCACCTCCTAGGTTCTATGACTTGAAGTTTGCTTTTTGGAAATATAGGATGTACACATATTTAAAGACTAAAGGTTTTGGTGTCTTTAACATGTTACATTTAGAATTCTTTGAACCTAAGGTTGACATGCATGCTTAAAGTGAGTTGGATAAGAAAATGTTTAAGTATAATGGAGATGCCATGAATTGTATACTTTGCACATTACCAAATGACATCCTAGAAAAAGTCATGCATTGCTCATCGGCTTTTGATTTATGGGTCACTTTAAATGTTTTATATGATCATGCCAAAACTGAAGAAATTGACACTTTTAATGAAGGTGATGATGACAATGGTCACTCGCCTACTACTAATCTTAGTTTTGACGCCCATAATGCTTCTTGTCAAAGGAGCAATCCTAAGAGCCAAAAACGAAAGGTAATTTGTCATGCTTGCCAAGAAAAGAGGCATGTGAAGAAAAATTGTCCAAGCATAAAGAACCAAGCAAGGAAGAGGTCAAGTGCTTCCACCTCCACTTCTCACTCACTTGAAGCACCCTCTAGCCATGACTATGAAGCCACATCTAAAGTTAGCCTCATGGATGCTATTGATGAGGTACACTCTTCTTCACCTAGTCATGCTAATGAAAATGATGATGCTAGCTCTACTAGTTCTCATAACATGTCATATGATGAGTTAATAGCTGAGTGTAGGAAAATGTATGCCTTGCTTGTTCGAAAAGATAAGGAAAATAAAATATTGGAAAAGGAAAATGTGATCATTTGCATGAATCCAAACTAGAAAATGAAAAATTGAAATCTAGGTCATTTGATTCATGCCATAATAATGTAGAACTTGAGCTTAAGGATTTGAAGCTTAAAAATGACAATTTAGAAAATTAGAATTGCATGTTAAAATCTTGATTACATGCATTGCATAAATCTATGAATGAGTTAAAAAATGAGGTGTTGATTTTGAGTAAGAAAGTTAATGCTTCTTCTTTCAATTCTAAAAAACACAATGTCTCATTTAGGAAACCTCAAAAGAAGAATGTTATCCTTAAGAATGCTCATGCACATCATCCTTCTTATGTCCACTTTGCATTGAACATTTGCTATTTAGTAAGTTAGCTTGCTAGTTGGTATATGATCTCATTATAATACTAAGGAAGCCTACTTGCAAGTTGAGAAAGTGGTAAATTTGGAAGGCTAAAGAAATTGGGAAAGAAAATAAAAATTGTGCAATTTCTCAAGAAATGAGGTATGAGTTTCATTTTGGCAAATTTTTCGCATAACAGCTCTATTTTCTTGATAAAATGATTTCTCTATGCTCATGAACGATTTTGCATGATAATTGATTGAAATCTCATGAGTATATAAAATTTTGATACTTAGGCAATTTCATATCATTTAGATTGAATGAAATGTGTTCTAGGTAGAAATTCATCTCAGAGACTTCATTTTAGGTGAAAACTTGATAAACATGTTTGAGTTCACTCATGACTTGCTTTCATGTGATTAAAATTGAAAAATTATGTGAAAATGGATAAATTGATAACAAGTTCACTTTAGGAGACCTAAAGTTGAGTAGAGTTGACCTAAGTCAACAAATTGACTTAGAGACTTTGTTTTAGGTTCAAACTTTACAAACATTAGGGAAGTACTTGGTATTTCAATCTCCACCTTCAACTCAGTCTAATCTTGATATCGACCATCACTTGATTTGGTTTTGGTGCTGGCATTGCTCGGGGTTCTTTACTGTCTTTGTATGTGCGGTTGGCTGATCGGGGGATAAGTAACATGCGGCATGCAAGGATCTGGTAGTGCAAAGGGCCCCGCGAAAATGTAATTTATGCTCTGGCTCCTAATCAAGGAACGCCTTCCGAGTCTGATTAATGATCCCCTGTGCGCCTTCAGCCAAGGAGTGTCGAAAACCATCTCTCTCATATTCGGTGAATGTCCGTCTTCTAACCGCGGTTGGATGACCTTCCTCGGTAAGTTGGATAAGTCGTATTTTAAGGCTATCCCACTTTCTGATGTGGAAGTGGATTCTTGGGATCTAGCACGAGGTATGCTTGCTATAGTGTGGTGTTGGAGTCTTTGGACCACACAAAATGACATTATATTCCGGGACTTAGGACTTAGATTCTGGGATCTATTGTTTTGATTGTATGCTAGTTCGCCGAACCGACTTGAAACTTTTTTAGTTTTCCTTCTTAGCATTTCGGTAATCCATAGGATGATCGCACACTCTCATGTACATTTCACTTCTTATGAAATGGTTTACGTGGTCTTGGCCTCAATTTTTTAAATATATATATATATATATATAATAATTTTTATTGTCCTAAAACAGTAGTGAGTTGTTAAATCTCTCCTTTCCTCTTATCTCTAACCTCTCCTTTACCTGTAACTATTATTTAAACATGTTTGAAATGATAGCGGGCCTCTAAGGTTCTCTTTTATTAAAAAAAACCCTAAATACACGAGGCTTTTCTCACAAAAAAAATAACCAAACACACAAGGCTATCAAAATTTATCATACAAACTTTAAACCTTTACAAAATTGAGCATTGAAGTCCTCCATCTGACGCTTAGGCAATATCACGCCAATCTCCACTCCACCTTCTTCGTCTCTGCTCTCCGCCACCGATATCGCCCCCGTCTTCCCTATTGACGGCACCTCCACTTTTGCCGGTTTTCCCCATCCGAAATCAATGTCGTAAACCTTAAACTTGGGCGCTCCGGCGACTGACATCGGGTGCTTCGTCCCCAATTCTTTCAGCTTCTCCATCCACTCCTCCGCCCCCTTCAAAGGGTCCTCCTTGAATTCCTCGACGGCCCCGCCTATGGCTGCTGAAGCCACCACGAACCCATCTTCTTCATTTATGAGGGCGTCCAGCTTGTGCTTCGACATGCAGGGTGCTAGGAAGTTACCGAAGCACCCCGCCGGTACCGGCGGTTTGAGCCTCGCCCTACAGTCTGCGGCGAACACCACGTGGGCTATCCCGTCCCTGGAGTACCCACCGGCGCGAACCAGGCACACCCACGCGTATGCGTAGGCTACCACGATGGTCGAGCAGTGGAACGAAACGTTGCCGCCGCCGTTCGCGGCGTCTCTCGCCATGGCGAGCTCCTTGAGTGAATTGATGTCATCTCGCGTGAGCGTGAAGGTGGCGCACACCAAATCCATACTGCTGCTCTCGTCTCCGGCTAAGTGAGGCAGAGGATTTTCCGAGCCCGAGAAGCTCTTCAAGATGATGGCGTACAAGCTGTGGGAGCGGGGGTCGGCGAGGACGGTCGTCCTGTCTAACGAGGGCGGAGGCGGCGGCGCCTCCTTTGTTGACAGCAAGGCCGACCTGCAAAAGGCCGCCCACGTCCTCAAGAAGAGCATCGACATGCTGCCGTCGCATGCGGCGTGGTGGAGTGTTACACCGACGGTCAAGCCATGGCCGGGGAACAAAGTCAGCTGCAGGGCCAACAAGAGCCGATCTTCGCCTGACTTTCCCAACCGAGGGATCAGGGGCAAATACTTCGCAATATCGCGTTCATGGCTGCCCACGAGATCGGCGAAGTGGGCGCCATCGACGAGCTCGGCCACGGTGAAGGAGACAGAGTCTCCGTCGACGTAGTGGATCTCGAATTGGTCGGAGTCAGCGGGTGAGCGACGGATTCTTCCGGCAAGGGGGAAGAAGCGAAAGAGGGCGAGAGAGAGGGAGGACTTGATGGCAGAGAGGGTGGCGCTGATGAAGTGGGAGGTAGAGTGGGGGAAGGGGAAGAGGAAGATACGTTCGACGGGATCGGCGTGCAGCCATATGAGGTCGAAGAAGGAGAGGGGCAAGGAAGCTTCATCCACTGACGCGGGCTGTGGGGAGACTTGGGATTGCACGATGACTTTGATGGCAGCCATTGTTGCCGAGATGAGGTTCTTCAAGTTGTAGATATGAGGAGAATATATAACTGATCAAGCATCTATATAAAGGCTCTTTAGAATTTTTTATTTGGTGAAAATGTTAGACGACTGCCTCATCTGAATAAGACTTGTATGAGCGGCCTGCTCATACATACAAGTCTATATGAGCAGGTCGCTCATCATCCGCCACATCAGCTCAATACTAATCTCAATGCAATAAAAAAATTGCATTGAGTATTTTTTAAATTTCGAGGATGCATCCAAAACTCAATATAATTTTTTTATTGCATTGAGATTGGTGCTGGGCTGATGTGGCGAATGATGAGCGGCCTGCTCATATAGACTTGTATGAGCAGGCCGCTCATACAAGTCTTATTCGCCTCATCTCTAGCGCACAAATAATTAACTTGATGCAGGTAAATCAAATAAGCCGGCGGCAAATTATGACACGTTTTGATTGTCTTTAGGAATCAGAATAACTAGAATCGACTTTAAAAAAATAAAAAAATAAATAAAAAGTAAAAATAAAAATAGAAAGTCATCTATCATAGATGACGATACTGGAATTCGAATCATATATCTCTAGACTACATACAATATATTGTCATCAACGGTGCTATCTTGATACTTTGTTATTCTATTTTCTTAATAATATTTTTTTTTGGTAAAGAAAATTTAATTTATATTAGAAAATTTTGAATTTTGTAATCTTAATTTATAATATAACTAAAATATTTTTAATGTGCTTTTTTACATTATAAAAAAATTATGGTGCTTAACTAATGTTAGGCATTCTAATATGTTGTGAATAACTATGACTAATTTTTCATTTTAGCAAATGATGCAAAAATTGATAACTCAATTAAGTTTTATAAAAAAAATATGCAAATATTTAATAGTTGTATCTATTTTTTAAACTAATTTTGTAATGTTGTATTTTTCATATCTAAATTGATAAAATAATTTAGTCTAATTTATATTTAATTATAAATAGTTTCGGAATTATAATATTATGAAATTAGTTGGTGGACTGGACTAGAACTATTGAGCACGATCGGATTAAACCCAAGAGCGCTCTCTCATTGATTCCGAGCCAAACAGGGGGCTTCGCTTAACTTCACCCTTGGCAAGACTCAAGCCGAACCATACAACTCTTTCTGGGAACCCACTCGGCCATATCACGAGAGATATAACATCACAAACCCGCCATCTCCGGGGTTGGCCTCGACCCGTTCTAGGCAACAATCCTAGCGAGATTAACGGGCAGTGTTATCACTTTCACCTGCAATATATACAGGCACGCCTTAGGCAATCCTAATTTTTCTAATTGTCATTGCCTCCACCTTGTAGTCCCATTGACTTGAGCGTTAGAATGCCTTTTGCAGGTCCCCCTATCGACGTTGAACTAGATAATGAGAGACATCAAACCAGACCGAAAGATCCCAACTCTCAGACAGGAACATTTGGCGCCCACCATGGGGCCGAGTAAAGCATACCTCCGCCACAATGGTTGGAACCCAAAGCCAAGCGACCGCCACTCATCAATGCTGCTGCTTGAAACGGCGACGATCGACCGCAACCTGGTAACGCTGAAACAGCAAAAAGCGACGCTCTAATACCGACCAATCCTCCCCTTGAAGATCCTTATCAACAAATAGATGATTTGAAGGCAAAAAACTAACAGCTAATTACCCAAATTGAGATGTTGACACGATCTCGTGGACAGCCCCCGGTTGATCATGAACGCTGCTGCTCACAACTAGAAGACAACGTCCACTCGAGAAAAAGGAGATTCGATCCAGCACCCCCGCGACAAAGCCCCCATCTAGAGAAAAGGCAAAGATCCCAAAATTCGTAAGGCCAGGGCTGCTCCTGCTCTTGATGTGAGGCCCTTCGAGCACATCATGGCAACCCGCCTCCCGTCGAGGAGTGAGTTACCTATCACCTTGACACCCTACATCGGTACAGGCAATCCAACACTACACCAAACAACGTTTCAGACTGCAATGCTCTATCACAGAGCAACCGGCTCAGCACTATGCCGAGCTTTCACGACATTTCTAGGGAAAACCGCCCTATTGTTGCTTGCCTCCCTCCCACTGGACTCTATTCATTCTTTCAAAGATGGATGCATTGTGGATAATATATATGGTGACATTTTTCTTGCAGGTTGCTATATATTGACGAAGATGATTGCATTGCTAAAATAAATGTTCAAAAAATAAAATTATGCTTTTTATTCATATGCTTACTTGTATGCTTTTGATTATGCATGATGATGATGTTGTGGTGAAACTGAGGGCTGATCTACTCACTAAGTCCCAGTTGAATTTATCCCTCATTTTGTTGTTTTGCAGCACATGAGTTAGATCATAGAGGTACCAAGGTACAGTAGCGCAGCTGGTGGCGGCAGAGCAACGAGTCTCGTGAAATCTCGTGATCGAGGGGGATACCCGAGTCATTTTATTTCTTTTGAGTCGTTGAGTCATGTCGACTCAGTTTATTTATTTCCGCAACTTTATATTATTTGAGTGTCTTGTTATTTTTTAGACTTTTAAAGCCGATTTGAACGGTTGTTATTTATTGAGTTGGTGATGTAGGGTTTTCAAAAATAAATATTTTTTTAAAATCATTGAGATATTATTAAATGTTCCGGTCTGATTTATATGTTCATGTGGTTTGGTTTGGATTATGCTTCGAGGTACATGGCGTACTCTGGCTGGTCATACCAAATTTGGGGTGTGACAAGGGTAGGATGATAGATTTGGAAGATATGGTAAGGAGAAGTTTGTTAAGCTGAAAGCTATAATTGGTTACTCATTGTGGTGAATAGGGAAGAACAGAAACAAGATAAAATTTAAAGGGATGGGATGGGGGATTTGCAACATTTACAATAAAGTATTGGCAGATGTTGCAAAATTTTCAAAAAGGAAAAGGAGTATGGGAATGAAGCAGACAGATCTGCAGTTCTGTGATGAGGAATCAGATATC
Organism: Canna indica; assembly: GCA_034359265.1. Lineage (NCBI taxonomy): Eukaryota > Viridiplantae > Streptophyta > Magnoliopsida > Zingiberales > Cannaceae > Canna > Canna indica. Next base: position 19,201,172 of record CP136894.1, read on the forward strand.
AGGGATGAGGAGTTTGTACTGTATTGTGATGCAGTATGGATACAAAATATGAAGGCAGATTGTGATTTCAGTATCCTTAGGAATGGAATTGGTTGGGTTAGAGGAGGAACAAATGTTAGTGCAGGAAATGTCATGCAAGCAGAAGCAAAAGCAAGATGGCATGGGCTAGATAATGCTAGAAGGGAAGGAGTAAAGAAGTTGACAGTTAAATCTGATTGCAAGAAGGTAGAAGATGTGTTGAAAGGAATTTTTGAATCTCCATGGAATATTATAAACTTAATTAGGAGAATCAAGAGGATGGTACGTGAATTTGAAGTTGTCAAGTGGAAACATGTGAGGAGAGAAAACAACAAGGAAGCAAATATAATTGCTAAAGGGATTCTAGAAGGAACCTTCACTGGGATTGGGAATGAGGAAGAATATGATGTTAGAAGTGTTGAGGAGGTACATAGTTGTGAAAGGAATGTGGCTGAAGGAAGAGGTTTTGTAAGATAAGGATATACATGTGTTCAATCAGGTATCAGAGATATTATTTTAGAGGAGGATAATAGTAATCTGAAGCTGACAGGACCTATGGAAGGACTGCATAAGAATATGCTATTGAGGTAAGCCGATTTCAATTCTATTGTAGTTTCAAATATTGTAAGTAATTGTAAAGAAAAAAATGATGTTACAAAATCTGTAAGTGGAGGAAATTTGGAGATTATAAATAAAGCAGTTGATGCACAAGGAGGAAAATATCCCAATTTTTTTGAAGTGGTTTGACTCGGATTGAAGGGTGGGGCACTACTAGGTCTAGCCCGACCTGGCACAATAGTTCTATTCCAGTCCACAGTGAAAAGTGCTTATTGTTTTTTAAAAAGTAAGGAGGAATTGGAAGATAGACCGGAGAACAACTGGAAACAGGTATGGAATTTGTGTAGCAGAAAGGGTTAAGGTGTTTATGTGGAAGTTTATATGTGAGAGATTGCCTACAGGGAAATGGATAACACATATTACGAAAAAGGAGACGAAAAGATTTTAATATCTATAATAATGAAGATGATGATATCAAACACATTTTTAATTAATGTAGAATAGAAGAGAGATATTTTTGGAATATTTGGAGAACAAGTTAGGGCTTGGTTTCAGTTTTAAACAAGAATGGTCGAAGGGCATATGGGTGGAAGAATTGGAGAAGTTTGGAAAGGAGAAGGCAGATGTTCTAAAAGCTATCATTGCCTATTCGCTCTGGTGGATTTGGAAGAATAGTAATAAATTGAAATATGAAGGAAAAAGATAGGGAATTTGCAGCATTTATCACAAAGAAATGGTAGATACTTTGGAATTTTTGAGAAAGTAAGGGAAAAGGGAGATGAAGCAAGATGGTAGGATTACTGATTCAGATATTATAAATGAAGAGTTCACCTTGTTTTGTGATGCAACATGGAAAGTGGAATGAAAGCATGCTGTGGATTCATAATTTTAAGAAATGGACATAGTTTTGTAAGAGGAGGACAAGTATTCACAGAGAATGTAATGCATACTGAAACTAAAGCAATATGGCATGGATTAGATAATGCAAAAAGGAAGGGAATAAATAGTATAACTTTCAGATTGGAAAAAGGTCATAAATGTGTTACAAGACAAGTTTGAAGCTCCATAGGATACTGTAAATCTCGTTAGAAGAATTAAAAGGCTCGCTAATGAATTTGAAACAGTAAGGTGCAAGCATGTAAAGAAAGATAATAACTCAGAGGCAAATGAGATAGCTAAAGCAATTCTAGAAGGCAGATTTCTAAATTCAGATGGAGAGGAAATGGATGTAGAAGGGAGTGAGGGAGAGGAGTTTTTAACTGATAATGATGTAATTGATAGTATTTTCGAATTCATTAATATGGAGCTGATTAATGAGGGGAATTCCCAATTAAAAGTCATTGAAGAAACTTCTATGATGGGATCGAGCTACCTAAATTGATCAGATTTTTCAAAAAAAAAATTTGTAGCCTACCATATTTTACCATGTTCATGAAAGTTATTTGAAAATTAACCAAAAGGTGACACATATTAATTTCAATATTCCGGAAGAATACTTTATAGCATAGACGACTAGAAGAAACTCTCTTTTGACAGACTTAACGAAAGTAATCAAGTAAGTTTCTAATATGGGATGAGCATGACAAAACTAGAAGAAATTAAACTTTATGCAAAAATATCGCAACACAGTCATTGGATGCTAATATATAATGTTGTAACTTGTGGTAATAATTATAACTTCGATGGTGAGCTAGTTTCTCTGGTCTTCTTTAATATAATTGAGAGAGATGTTTTTATTAGATTATACATGTCTTATTTTCTTCACTAAAAAATTCTCATTTTTACTACTTTCAGCACAGAGATACTTGTTTTAGTTTCTTTTTTGAATGATAAAATCATTTGAGTGGATTATTGTTTCTATTCCGAAGAATAATGTTGTCTTTCTTTGTCTATTCATGTTAGGTAAATTAGAGGATTGCCTTGAATTATTGCTAGAAGATAATTTCACTTGATATGATTGTTCCATCTGCACAGTAGTAGTGCCTGCTCTTGTCTATGACTTGGAATGGCCGTGCAATGACATTAATTATCTGGGAAAATCTTGTTTCATCTGGTGCATTAATATTGTCATTGACAAAGTCCTGTTAACATCAAATATTCATTTAGTCTATCTTTGATTGCACTAAGCAGTAAAGAATAAAAGATTTAGTTTTATTTGCAATAATGTATTGAAGTTGTTTTTTGTTGTCCCAAAATCAGGGTACATTTGATGGAGCTCTTTACTAAAGTTTATTTCTTCTTCTGCGAATGATATGATCTGTCATTTCGGAAGAACCATTACGGCATCTACCTCTATCTCCAAGCAATTACTTTCATGGTTGTTGGATTCGGTTATGCCTAAATGAAAGAAATCTGATTACTCGATTGGTTTAGATTTCTGATCATTCACTTAATTGAGACTGGATGTTACTTGATTGTTTTAGAAAATGAAGTAAACAAAGTGGTTGCTTTTTTCATTAATTGTGTTGGAAGTTGGAACATATTGCAGGATTATGACTTTGCAGTATTAATTTTTTATGTTAATTAATTCTATCACAGTCTGAACCATATTTATCATACTTAACAATTACTAATTTTTGAATATTAGTTTTTTATAAGCCAATTGCCATAATACTATATTTATTTTTTCCCTACAAACTATCATGAGTCTTAAATAACTAATGCAATATATATGCAGTTCTACAAAGTAGAGCCTTCTGTCTCAAAATAAATAATTTTTGTCCTTGTTTGACAAGAATCATAAGCAATTATTTACTTACATATATATTCTTTGTAGGTTAATTTTACATTTGCAAACTTTCAATGGTTGCTGCTTTTATTAATATTGTTAGAGTGAATACTCTTACTGTGACATTTGCATGCTCATATGTTATTTCTCTTGTAGAGATATGTTGTTTTCTCTTACCTAGAAAGTGAAATCCAAGACGTTGAAGATGTGTTTGAACTCCTTCATGAAGTAATAGATGTGTACGATTGATTTGGGACAACCACATTCAATAATTTTGAAATTAGATTTTTTTTTTACACATGTACGTTGAATTTGAAGTGCCTTAATGTTATTATGTCTTTTATGTAGGTTGATCATGTAAACTAAGTATACACGATATTTGGTGATATTGTAGCTATAGAGTTTAATTACTTGTGATTCATCATTTAGCTTCTTGCTAAATATAAAAAGCATATATATTATATTGATTTGAGATATCTCCTACCTCCTAGTTCCTTAGCTCCATTCATGGATGAAATTAAAAAGCGTGAAAAACAGAGGAAGCGTCTTGCAAGGAAGGTACATCATATTGTTTGTTGGAACTAAAATTCTGAGTTTCTTTGAGCATAGCTTCTTTTGTTCTTATTATTTTTCTTTTAGATTGATGATAGTTGTATAATGCATAATTTACTCGGATTAATTTTTGGTAGTTCAAATATTCTTGCCAGTTTCTTCTTTATGCAATTAAGAGACAACTATTGATCTAATAGTGCATCCCTTTTTGGGATTTGAGAAAGTTGATGGGAAAACTCGCATTTATGTTGGTGCACACATACCTATTCCTTTCTTTGTTAATATTTTTGGATAATTTAGTAGGTTAAATATATTTATTTTTAGATCATCATGTTTCATTAGGTTGTCTCACATCTTTCATAACTGATCTTTAGAGCATGTGATAGACCATTTCAACTAGTATGTTGATATAATTCATCTTTTATTTTTTAGCAAGGGAGACTTTCTCAAGCTGAAACAACTATGAAGAAATTTTATGGCAATAGAAGAGTTGTTGAAGTTATGCATGACTTAGGAGCAGAGTGGTCAAGGTTCAATTGGAACTTGATGCTAGTTGGAAGATTTCAATTGGTCAAGGGTTAGATATATGGAAGCTATGTTAGAAAATTTCATTATTATAACAAGCTAGCTACTTTTATTTTAAAAGATAAAATCTACTTTCTTTTTATTATTAGAAGACAATATTGATCTATGTTTAATTTCATTAGTTGATATTTTACTAAGTTTGGATTAATGTTATGTTTTAGTAGTTTGGATTTATATAATGTACTCTTGATTTAATATAAAAATATTTTTAAATATTTGTTCTTATATTATTAATAAATTAGAAAAATAAAAAAATTATTTCAGTAACAGCAACAAGTTGAGATTAAATATACTTTTCTATAATAGTTTTAAAATGCTCTCTTTAGTGATAGATAATGGTTCGAAAAAATTATATAAATATATATGATAACTAAATATTATTATTATTATATAATGAAGTAATAGCATGTTCAGAATGCTATAACGAACTAATAATAATGAATACAAAATGTTATAAAATAACACTCATATAGCATTCACAATTACATTCTCAGAAACGTTATTGTAACCTTTCTACATAAGATAACGTGCGATTTGACAGCGTTTCGTTTAATGCTATATGATAGCGTTGATGACATGCTATTAATGACGATTTTTATTGTTGTGTTGCGAAAAATAAGAGACGCGGGGGATTAACGTGGTCTGAATTTGGCGGGGTACCGGCCCTACGTCCATGGGAAGAATATGATACTTTTTTATTAATTTCGAAAAAACACTAGAATAAGAGTAACAATAAACTGAATCATCTTTAAAATAGAGGCACAGTCTCTGCAATCTCTGCCTTGAAACGAAACTCTTCTGTTGTATATCGGAACCTAAGAAGGTTCACTCCTTGAAAAAAGTAATAGCGGTACTCTTAATTTTCTAAATATCTAATTCCCTCATATTATTTTCTCTTTGTATTCCTCAATGATACCGTCGATAAGGAAACGCCACTTGACATCAACATCAGAGGTGCCTTAAAACTTTGTATTCGTCCTCCTTTTAAAGGTGAAAGGAGCTGAATTATCTGCCGAGGAGAGCCAACTCATTCGGCTGAAGAATTTGAAATTTTGATTGAAGATTCAGCTGCTTTGAACGCAATTCGAGGTGATAATTTAAAAATTGAATCAAATTATAATTAAACCACGGATAGTGTGCAACAAATTGAGATAAGGTTGGTGTTGTGTGTGCTTCACGTGATGAATCAATTTTGACCAGTCAACGCATTTGAATTGCGCAGGTGAAAACATTAAATTTCAAGCTACCTCGAATTGCGTGTGACACACTTCAAATTGAAGCAGTGCTAGCTGCATGTTGAGTGCACGTGACGCTAACATTTGAAGGTGGACTCGATAAAAGGCGAAGTCAGAAAATTATTTCAGGATGAATAAAATATAAAATCGCATATCACGAGAATAATTATATAACACAAAAATATTTTTAGATTGGGCAAATATAAGTAAATACTAATATATATAATATATATTAATATATAAATTTAATTTGTGTACGAATGTGAGGGCCCCCTCTGACAATGCACGGGCTCCGCCAGTGGGCTCGGCCCACTTGCCTGGCTTGGCCCATTTGAAGCTGGATGAGAGGGTTCTTATAGCGGGCTTGGTCCGCCCACTAGACCTAGATCAGCATGGTTCAATTCAACATGATTTGATAAAATTAGTTCAAACATATCTTGATCAAATCAACTTCGATTTGGATCCAGTCAAGCTCGTTGGATTCCTTTCAGACCCAATTTGAGTCAATACCGTTGAGGTTGATGGATGTGGGTTGCCTTCTCCCCCTCCATTACCTCTATGATCACTTGGTTGGTGATGGTGTAGGAGAGTCAGAGGAAGAGGCAGAGGTGGAGGAATTGGTGACAGGCTAGAGCGGCCTCCGTGAGCAGGACAACATCGGTGCAGGCGTAGTGTAGGTTAGGCAGAGGCTTGGCCACAAACGGAGAACACGATAGGCTAAGCACCTTTCGCTTGATCGAGGTTGTCAACAGCTACATGTTTGGCATAATTAAGGAGGAGACGAATGAGGCAGAGCCTACGCTCTCAAAGCCACGACGAGAACCACAATAGCAAGGGAGGGAAAATGGACATCAACAAGAAAAGTTAATTAAAATTGGCACCAGTTCGACTTGGCGCCAGCTCCAAATTTATCAATAGTAACCTTCAGTGTTAGAATATTAATATACTTTATTATATTTTTCAAATGAAAACTGGCATCAGTTTTCGGCGTCAGTTTTCCCACCCCAAAATTTAACACATTTCTTGAAGTGTAACCGCAATGACTCATCCGCGAAAGAATGTGGGAGTTCATCCATATAAGGCGCACATGACATTTCTTGTAGTGTAACCACAATGACTCCTCCGTAAAGGAATGTGGGAGTTCAACCATGTAAGGCGTACATGATGATAGATGCAATTAAATGTGTTGGATACTATATGGACATCTCACACGTAAGTTTCTGTGTGATTCTTGGCATAAGGTTTTAATGCCAATCGATGGTAATAAAAATAACTCATTCGATACATCTAATGCCTTATTCCTTTCTAGGCTAAGTCAATGGTTGAGATTATCATATCTAAACCATTTACTCATTTACAATTCGATTCTAATAGCTCCTTTTTCAATTCACGTAAAACGCACTCCTCGGGTACATCTTCCTCTTCTCTTTAACCTTCAAACCCTAGCTACTTCAAACTCCTTGCTCCGGTGGTGCAGGCTTCACCTACTCTCACCATAGGGTTCGGTGGTAGGCCATTTGGGAGTGTTGTTGAGGTAGAGAAAGTTTCTTGGGATGGTGACATGATGGAGATCTCCAAAAATGTGAATAGACTTCCCCATGAATTCAAACATCATAAGGCTACTATCCTACTCAATTTCTCACCTCATAAGATTAAGAGATCAAAGACTACTTCATTAGAGAATGCCCCCAATAAAATGGAGACCCACGATAAACATAGAACCCCTGCTTAATCTCTGCATCTCGTTATTTTTTTATTAATACTGGTCGATCGTTTAGTCGAATGTCGGTTTCATCGAGCTTTAGCTGAATCTTACTATAAAATTTCAATACCTTTCGGTCGAACTTTTGTCGACCGAAGATCAGTCGAGGATCGGTCGAAACTCAAGTTCAAGACTCATAATGAATTTTTTTTGGTGATATCAATTAGCTGTAAATGAAACTCAAGTTCAAACTCAAGTTCAATACCTTTCGGTCTCCAAGTTGACGCACGTTGAAGGCCGGAACCCGAAAATGAAGCGCGCAAAAAGAAGGCTGAAAAAAATCAAGTTAGGCCTAGGTTTGGTCGACCGGTCGGTCGACCAAATGTAGAGAAAAATTGGCAGTAGCCAATTTGGTCGATTGATCGGTCGACCGAAGTGTGCCAGATAGTGGTAGTTTGCTTTCGGTCAATCGATCGGTCGACCGTCGATCGACCGGTCGACCGTCGATCGACCGGCCATCGATCGGACAGCGGAAACGGCTAGTTTTCCGCCCGTTGAGCCGCCCGTTTCATTCCATCTCTTCATGGCTTATAAATAGGAAGCCATGAGAGCCTACCAAAAGTCTTTTTGATCACTCCTACACTTCATTGAGCCATCATTGATCAATTCCAAGCTTTCATTGAGCCATTACTTAGAGAAATCCCAGTTTGATATCTCATTCCTTGAGTTTGCCTTCAAGCTTGAATTGATTCATCATCAAGGCATCAAGAGGAGCTAGGATTCATTGTGTTGGAGCTAAGTATTTATATTGTTGTATTTTTTTCTCCATTACCTGTATATTTTCTTATTTATTTCATTGGATTTGAGCTTGTGAAGACCTAGGTTGTTAGGTCTTGAAATTGGATGGTTGCCTTTGTGTTTGAGGCTTAATTCCACCGGTGTAAACTTAGTTTGCTAGGATTAGTTCTTGTTGTCCTTAGGATTGAGGTGAGAGAGTGCTCTCGGTAGGAAGGCGGAGACTTCCGGGTGTGGAAGTGCCTTCGGTGTGAGAGCGGAGACTCTCTGGTGAAAGCGTCCTCGTTGTAAAGGAAATAAGATAATATAGTAAAGCTAGTTTGGACATCCTAAGCGAGGTGCTTAGGTAGTGGAGTAGACATTGGGGCCGAACCACTATAAATAATTATGTTTGCATTGATTCTATTTATGTTTATTTCATTATCATATTTATTTTGATTCCACTTTCTACACAACTTGTAATTTGCCTAAGTAATCAGAGAAACGATTAAAACCGGATTTAGGTGAATCGATTAGTAAACACACTATTCATCCCCCCCTCTAGTGTAGGCCATTTCTCCAACAATCTCGTGGGTTTCTCCGGAGAGAAATTGCACGTCCGGGGAGCCATATGGTTAAGGGCGACATTCAACTCTCAATTGAGGACAAAAACAATCGATGTGCAATACCTTATCATCAATGTACTCAGCCCGTACCACATGATCCTAGGACGACCGTCATTAAATAGAGCCGTTGTCTCCCCACTCCCTATTTGGCATTGAAGTTTTGTATTTCAGAAACAGATCGAGGTAGGCGTCCTATACATCGATCAAAAAGAGGCCCAATGGTGCTATATTGAATGCATTAAGCAAAAGGTGATCGAAAGCAGTGTCCTACAAACGCCCTCTGCGTCCAAAATCAAACAACCAACTAAAGTCTCCAAACCAAACCCAAGACATGGCCAACGCGCGAAAATAACCGCGGCTTCATTGTTGAGAAAACTCAAGTCGTGACCAAAAAGCACTAATAGAGTTCGGACCTGAGCTCTCCTCCTGTATGCACATTTTCTTTGTTTTTCAATAAAGTTGCATTCTTAGCATTTTTCTTTTTCAATGTTTAGGACACCACTATGATTATCTCGTCACTTTAACAAGCACTCAATTCAAAAACCTGCTTGAGTCCTCACGCGCGAGCTTGGCCTTAGCGTCTATTCTGGGCTCTTTGCGCCCTCAACGCCCCCAAGCGCACTTCTCGCGAGCTCAATTTTCACCAAGTCCGATCCTCGGCCCTAGAGGCAGCTTCCCACGAAGCCGCGCGAGCTCTAAAATGAGCAACACGACACCTCACACGCGGTTTCGCCTTACGCTCCTCGGCGAGCTCGGCTTGAACCCCTGCATGCGATCTTTGGCTACCACACCACTACTTCCGATCCCAACGCCCTAACATGACTCCTCATGTGTGGTTCTACCTTACGCTCCTTGGCGAGCTCAGTCTGAATCCCCGAGTGCAATTCTTGGCTACCACGCCACTACCTTTGGCCTTAGCCCCCTTACAAGACTCCTCGCGCGCAGTTTCGCCTTACGCTCCTCGGCGAGCTCGGCCTGAATCGCCTTACTTGTCTAGATGCCTAAATATGAGAAAACATGAGTAGATAGCAAAACTTGAGACTTAGCATTTTCATGTTTTTCATGCTTATTTCAAATGAAAACATGCTAAGTTCATATATGGATTAAATGATATTAGTTTCACTTCAAACTTGATATACATGAGTTAAATGACCATATCTTGGTATTTTGAAAGTTTGAATGGAATCTAAAAATGTCATGAAAAAGATATGAGTACATTCATACTTGAGTGCATACATGATTTAGTTTTGAATTGTATCTATCATTTTTCTTATCATGTATGATTGTGTGTTCATATGAAATATTGTTTTCCATCCCTTGGTTGAGATTTTCATGTTTCATGAAAAATAAAATTTAGAGTCTCAACTTCATAAAAAAAATATATTTGTGTTTCATCCCTTTGACTAGAATGTCCTTTCTTGTCCTTGTTGATTGATGTCAAAAGGGGGAGAAGAGTATAAGTAAAGAGGGGGAGAAAAGTATAAGAAAATTAGGGAGAAAACTATTGGTAAAGGGGAGGAAAATATAGGAAATCCATGCATATAAATAAGAGGAGTTTAAGCATATAGATATGCATGTTGATAGGGGGAGAAATCCCTAAGTTGATATCCTCCATACTTGAAACGAATATATTTTCTTAAGGATGTTTGTCATCATCAAAAATGGAGAGATTGTTGGCTTTAGATTTTCAACCTTAGTCTTAATCTCGATTTTGATGATAACAAACATGGGACTAATGATTTCATTGAGAATATCTTTCAGGTTTCATATCAATTAGCATTCGATGTCCTCGGATATATCGGAAGAAATCAAAAAATTTCAGATAGTTCAACCTTGAACCAAATTTCAGAACGATCAACCTCGGACGATTCGACCTCGAACCATATTTTAGTTGGATCAACCCCAAACAAAGGTCCCAAAGGATCGGACAGGGACACTCCCCTCATGAAAAATCAAGCAAAAGAGATTTATATGCACAAAACAAAAGAAAATAGGCTCACAAAGGAGCAATAATTGTCACAAAAGGGATATCCAACAAAACAAGCCCACGTAAAGAGGGGAGGGGGTTCCAGAGCAAGCAAAAGAAAAGTTAATGAAACTAGTAAGAAGAAATTGCACCCACCTTGGTGCACTCAGTAGGAACATCCCTCCTCTAGAGCAGGAAATCCTCGCGGAGAAAATGAACATTACCCCGGAGTCGCAGCCGAGGGGTCTCCTTTAAGGGACCAAGAAAAGTGTGCTTCAGCCTCAAGGTTCACCAAAACACTATCCTTGACTTCCTTAAGAATGTTCGTTCCTGAAAGGTCAACATCGGAGGCCAGAAGCTTAGCCTAGTCTGTTGCCCTCTCATAACCTTCCATATACATGGCAAGAGCACTATCTCTGAGTCATTTCACCTCTTCCTCGAGGGACTCCCTGGCCAAGTTACATTTCACAGTCTTGGCCCTGTCCTCCCCAGTGTCGGCCTTCAAACGAGACTTTTCTGTCATCACCACAGAGAGGTCCAAGTAGACCATCTCTAGCTCCGCCTTGGCCTTGTCTTCCATCTTCACTATCCGGGCAGTAGACTCAGAAGCAGTCACATACAAACAAGTGACCTCTTCGACCTTCACCACCAAAGCTCTCTCCATTTCCATCATCTTGAGCCTGAGGTTTTCAAGCTTTTGAAACTGCATTTGCGAAGCCCCCTTCAACGGACCTAACAAAAGCTTGATGTGTTCCCAAGGATCTACTCCCTCGGGAAAGACCAATTGATTACCGGAGCAAAAACGCAACACCGAACCTGGCCGACGAATCCCTGTTGATGTCCTGGCCACCATCGCAAGAAGGCTCTCCTCTGAGTTCTTAGCTCTTTACTGGGGCCCAGCCAACGAACCAAGGTTCTCCTCTGAGTCCGAAGAAGCTGATGAGCCGGCCGCCTCCACTCTCGCTCCCGAAACCCTTAGCTTTCGAGACTGTGAACCCCTCATAGGCCTCAACAACTCATCCACCAACGGGTTCTTCCCCCTGTCTCCCGCAGGTCTCTCCCGCATCTCTGACAAGCAGGAGCGCATGCCTGGAACGTTCAGAAATAGGGTATGCATGCTTGAAAGACAAGAATTGGTTAAATAGTTCACGTGACGAATCATAAAACCTAAAGCCAACAATGATGCTGAGGCTTGAGACTAAGTAGACTTATTGATGATAGCTAGAAAACGTGGGAAGAAAGGAACTAGTTAAGAAAAGCACCACAGGAGCCTGCTAATGACGAAGGCCAAAGAACGCAAGGAAAATTCGCAAACTGGGAAAAGAAAAAGTCATTTTGTAGGCTCAACTTCCTCATCGAATAGCTCACAGAAAAGACGAAACTAAATCTGCATCAACCATCTCAACGATTGATGGCTTCCTAAAAACTCCCTCCATGGCATGAACGAATGCCTTTCTCACCATGATGACTTTCCCAAAAACGAGAGGGCAAGAGCTAATCAGCAGCTCCCATGAAGAATGAGAAGATCTTCATTAGCAAAACCGACATACTGAGCGTGAAAGCCGAGAGGGCATATGTTAAACACGACAAAAATACCGATTTGACTTACTCTAAAGTGATGCGAAGAGGCACCACGTACCAACTAAAAGCGACGCATGGCCACTTACCTTAGCCCGGCTTCTCACAGCCACCTTCTCCAGCTTGGCCTCCCCAATCATTTCCTTCCATTCAACCCCAGCAGTCGCCAACCTCAGGGTTGCCTCCCAGGTCACCTAGTACGGCTTGGCCAACTTATCCGAGGATTTCCAAAGATGCTCAACACCAAAAAGAAGGCTCACTCAACTCAAGAGCTCGACACACAGTCCTCCAGACTCCGACCAAGCTTGGGGGCTATGGACTAGACTAGAACTATTGGGTCCGATCGGATTAAACCCAGCGGTGCCCCATCATTCATCCCGAACCAAACTGTGTGGTCCCACTTAGGGGACTCCGCTAAACTACACCCTTGGGCCAGACTCAAGCCGAACTAGACGGTCGACTCTTTTCGAGGAACCCACCCAGCCATACATGGACGTTCACATCCTTCCTTATCACGAGGGATATACCACAACAAACACGCCATCTCCGGGGTTGGCCTCGACCCATTCTATGCAACAATCATAGCGAGATTGTCGGGCAACATTATCACCTCCACCTGTAATATATATAAACACGATATGTCTCAGGGAACCCTAACTTTTCCAATTGACATTACCTCCACCTTGGAGTTCCACTGGCTTGAGCATCAGAGTGCCTTTTGCAGCACCCCTCCCAGCGTTGAACCAGATGAGGAGAGACACTGAACCGGATAGGAAGGTCCCCAAACTCTCAGGCAGGAACAATTTATAAAGCGGATTTTTAAATTTTATTTTTATTTTTTCCCCTATGAATCATGATCAACGGCAGCATCGGATGACAGTGTCGGCCGTTGCAATTAGTACAGGCCGTTGCTAAGTAACAACTATAGGAGCGTTACCTACGGGATGCATTTAGCAACGGTCGTTGCCGTTGGTGATGGCCATCACCAACGGCTTAGCAACAGCTCCGGCCGTTGACGATGGCAGGTATTCTAGTAGTGTAATTACAAGCCTTTTTGGAAAAATTATAAACACCTAAATTACAACAAACAGAGTTTATATAAAAAAAACCCTTTCATATCTAGAAGAAGCAAGTACACTGGCAGTATTCTCGTTTAACTTGTGCGTAATCAATAATTCTTATCAGGCACACGATAGAGATTGTTTTTTTAAAGATTCACTGACGTAGGAAAGGTCAATGAAGCATTAATTTTGACTTTTGAAGAGAGTGGGCAGAGGTAAACCCCACTACCAAACTGTCTTAAATATATATTCGATCCGAGAGCAACCAAGCTAAAGCCTAAAAGCCTAAAACGTCGCCTTCTCTCACCTATTCCTTAAGAAACTAGGAAATTCATTCAATTAAGACATGCATATTTCAAAAAGAGAAATCATGCAGAAAAAGAGAGGGACAACTAACTGTTCATCATATGAGCCGGCCGGCTTCTTGCTCTTTCTCATTTAGTTTTCCGGCCAGTTGTCCTCTCAGTCCACATACAAATATTATCCTATCAGCCTATCTCCATTTGGTGCATCTGATCTATATATAGCACTGATATCATCCACCTAAACATGTAATTTTATCAGAAGCCAGTAATACATATAAGCATTTGTTCATCTAGATAAGTCATCCTTGCATATAATATCTGATCTATTTAACTATCAAATTGCCGTTAACCGAGTTGGAAGAACATAGTCTACACAGACGAAGGCATGTAAGTTGTAACATAAAGAGGAGCTAGATGGATAAGCATAAGAAGATGGTGGGCATTAATTCCATTTGTCTTAAGTGGAGAGGCATGGCAGTGGGGATTTTGTGAACACATGCATTTGTCCACACAAGTTAAGAGCTAGCACAGCCATGCATATCATGTCAAGTCAAGTTTGTTTTCTATTCTTATCCAATCACAATCCTCTGAGCTCACATCTTGTGTGTTAGTTTTTCTTCAAGGTCCAGCCTTCGACAAAAAACCACTGATCTGATCATTATTGTGTTATTTTGAGAAGAAAATTTGAATTCTATACGGGTGGTCCCAATTCATTGTGCTTAGTGAGTGTACGTATTGATAGGATACTGAAATCCTAATTAGAAAGTAACTAGCATGTACTTAACCGTACGGAATTTATGTACATGTGCTTGCTGCTTGCTAGCTGTTTGGTGGTGATCATATATATATATTGAATGAGAAAGAGAAGGACCACATGAATTCAATGGCCATGGAATTCAAATTTATTGGCATTTGGGAACTCATGAGCGCGGGAATAGCTGAAGTTTTGGGCGACTCTGGTGACAAGCCGCCAGATCTCAATCTCTCCGATCAGAAGTGGATCCCGAAAGTAAAGAAGCCCCCTGATCTCCTCGCCACCATCGATGGATCCTCGTCTAAGGGGGCTTTGAAGTCTTCTTGGTATGCCGCGGACTCAGAGGATAACCATCGCGGATTATCTTCAGAGAATGGGAATGATCGAGGGATTCTTGGGCGGCGCAACCGGGTTCCTGGGAATCCGATTGCTGCAGCTAACTCTGAGAAAGTCCTTCCTAAAGCGTAATCCCGAATGTCTGATTCATGGGCGGCGCTATTCAGAAAAGCCAGTTTATCTTCTGTGGCGGGTAGCAGCAAAGAAGCTGTGGAGAAGATCACAGTCATCCAGGAAAGCTCCACAGATGAGGTTTCAATTGATGATGATCTGATGAATCTGGCAAGATCGCAATGGATTAACTGCCTATATGGTAAGTTTTTTGGTAAAGCTCCTCCTTTGAATCTAATTCAAAATGTCATGCCGAAAATTTGGAGAATCAAATATGATATGCAAGTTATTGATCTAGCAGCAGGCTATTTCTACTTCAAATTCACTTCTAATGATGATATGAACAATGAGTTATCAAATGGGCCATGGTTCCTAAACGGGCAAGTGCTTCTCACTATTCCATGGAAACCTAATTTCCAGCCATACCCAGAGAAAATTGAGCAAATCTCAGTCGGATACATTTTCCTGGACTGCCTATTGAGTATATACACAGGGATATCCTCCTTAAACTTGCAGCCAGAATTGGTCGGCCAATAAAAATTGATGGAATAACAAATAAAGGGCTTAGAGCAAAATATGCAAGGATATGTGTCGTTTGGAACCTTAGCAGCTGTGTACCAAGTGGGATTTGGGTGAACAGTATGGGTATTAAATTTTGGCAGGCAGTGGCCTTTGAAAACATTCCTAAGTTTTGTTACAAATGTGGAAAGATAGGGCATGTTGCTGAAGATTGTCTCCCTATCAATGATATTTCAACTCAAGTGGTTGATAAGGGAGGAAGTAGTAGTGTACCTCCTTCAAATAGAGTTCCTGGAAACTTGGAGGCTAATCCTAAAAGTATCTATGGGCCATGAAAGTTGGTCAATAGGAAGAAAAAAAGGGCATGGATGAAAAAAGGCAATGGAAAGACTGCTGAGTTAGCTCAAGTTCAGGATAACTTGGAGAAGCAGGAAAATGACAATATGAAGAATATGGATACTGATGCTAAATTAGTTCAGAATCAAGTTCACAATAATCCATTTTTTTCTTCAAAAAACAAAAAGGAGAAGAATGTCGAAGATAATGTGGTGGAAGGTGGTCAAGGTTCAGCTACTTTTAATCCATTTGAGTCTTCTGATCCTGCCAGGTCGTAAATGGTTATGAAGGAAGTTGACAAATTTTCTTCTAGCAGAATGAATACAATCAAGGTGCCAATTAGCATTGATAAGAACATTGAAAACTTCCTTAAAAAGATGACAAAGGTTATGGAGATTGCAGTAAGTGAAATCAAAAATAATGGGGGGTATAGTGATTTCTCAATTGAGATGGTGATGGCTCCTAAATCTCTAAGTCAAAGAAGAAGGAGATCTGTTTCTTAGCAAATCCATGTAGATAGCTTTCCATTTAATCTGAAGAATCCAAGGGGGAAGAAGAGAAGACATTCAAATGACACAAAATTAATTGTGTCCGACAGTGGCACAAGTAACAGTGGGGTGGTTGGACCTTCAATGCCTTCCCAATCATGAAAGTCCTTTCATGGAACATAAGGGGTGGTTTGAAGGAAGATGCTTGGAATCACCTCAACATCTTAATAAAGGATCACAAACCTGATATTACCTTGCTGGTGGAGACTCATCTGAATGATGAAAAGTCATTGTCTTGTATAAAAAAGTTTGGTCCAGGCTGGTCTGCAACTTATGTGGCAGGTGATGGTAGAGCTGGTGGAATAATTCTGGCTTGGAAAAGCAATATATTGAGTATTCAAACACTGTATTCTTGTAATCAGGTTATTAATGCACTGGTCACTCCTATCAGAGGTAGTCCTTGGCTGCTTAGTGGAATTTATGCCAGTAATTATCCAAAAGAAAGGGGATGCCTATGGAAGTTTCTTAGTAGCATTAATACAGCTGATCTACCCTGGGTTCTCATTGGAGACTTTAATTGCATAAATAATCAGGCTGATAAAAGAGGTGGCAATCAGTTTAAATGGGGACATTCTATTGGTTATTTCAATGAGCTATGTTCTTCCTCTGGTCTGTCGGATGTTAAGTTTCAAGGAGGGAGATACACCTGGTGTAATAATAGATTAGGAAAAAAAAGAATCTTTGCTAGGTTGGACAAGGCAATGGTCAACTGGGAATGGTCAAACATGTTCAGTTCTTATCATGTTATCCACCTAAACAAAATTGCATCCGATCATAAGCCTGTTTTATTGATTGCTGAAAATTCAAACAAGGGCAAAGGAAAAGGAAAGCATTTTGTATTTGAACACTACTGGATGGACTATAATGATCTTGAGGAATTGATAAGAGAGAAATGGAGCCTTGGAAATAACTCAGGAAGCAACTTAGAGGCTATGGGACAAAAACTCAACAGCCTTGCAGTGGTCATCTCTAGGTGGGCTAAGCAAAATATTAGTCCACTTGAAAAAGAGCTAAAAGCTACAAAGGCTGAACTCAATGAGCTAGAGGAATTGGATGAACAAGGATCTTGCTCAGATGCTAATATCATCAAGATGAAATGCCTTTCAAATAAAGTAATGGCATTAAACAAGCAACTTCGCACAAAATGGTGGACAAAGGCAAGGACCAAGTGGCTTGAAGAAAATGATAAGAACACTAAGTTCTTTCATAATCTAGCCAAATTCAAAAGAAACATGAACTTCATCAATTAGATTTCTGTTGATGGAAATGTCATCTCAAACTGTGAAAGCATCATTAAAGAATTTGCAAGATGGTACCATAACCTCTGGGATAGGGAAGACAGCAGCAATTCTACAGAGGATTGGGAGATGGCTGGCAACCTGAATTTGAAAAAGTTAAGAAATCAGGAAGCTAAGGTTCTCTATAAGGAATTCACTGAAGTTGAAGTCTGGAATGCAGTTAACAGTTTGGGAAGGGGCAAGGCCCCAGGACCAGATGAATACAATATGGAGTTTTATATTAAATACTGAAACATTGTTGGTGCCAGCATAATAAGTGATGTTAGAGAATTTTAGACCACGGCTAAGCTGCCAATGCATTGGGGTGACACTACATTGGTCTTTGTTCCAAAAATTGAGGGTCATGTAAAAGTCACTGATTATAGACCCATTGTATTGTGCAATGTTCTCTATAAGATTCTTTCAAAGGCTTTAGTGAATAGAATTAGACCATGTATAAAGAGGCTTATCTAAGTGAACAATATGCTTTTATAGAAGGTAGGAG
The DNA here is from genome assembly GCA_034359265.1 of Canna indica. Taxonomy (NCBI): domain Eukaryota; kingdom Viridiplantae; phylum Streptophyta; class Magnoliopsida; order Zingiberales; family Cannaceae; genus Canna; species Canna indica. The sequence goes on from CP136894.1 coordinate 19,219,246, forward strand.
AATCCAAGGCAATATCCTCTTAGCCAATGAAATCATAAACTCTGTTAGTAAATCGAAAGGAAATGGCCTTTTGTCATCCTCAAGTTGGATTTGGAAAAGGCTTTCGACAAGATTTCTTGGAGTGCAGTGGAAAAAATCCTGAAGTTTATGAATTTTCCTGAGCCTGTCAGGAATTGGCTGCAAGCTTGCCTTAGCTTTGCCAAATTTTTTTGTAGCATAAATGAGCAGAAGTTTACTGGATTCATGAGCAAAAAAGGGGTTAGGCAAGGTGATCCCCTCTCCCCCTATATTTTCATAATCATGCAGGACTTGCTTTCTAGAATTCTAAACAAATTCTCAGAAAATAGACACATCAAATGTTTCAACTACACGGGTATGAAGCTCAGTCATCTAGCTTATGCTAATGATATTTTGATTGTCATTAAGGGTAATCTAAGGAATTATAGCAATGTCATGGAGGCCATTTCCTTATACTGCAGCCTAACTGATCAAAGGATAAATAATGAAAAATCATAAATATACTTTCCTCTTCAGTACCAGGATAGTTTAAAGATGAAAATCTGCAATATTCTGGGGTTCAGAGCAGGTGCATACCCTATGAGATACCTTGGGACTTATTTAAGTCCTAGGAAGGTTGATATTAGTAGCCAAAGGATCATGTTACACAAGGCAACTAATAGGATTGAGGGTTGGTCCGGCAAGTCCATATCTCAAGCAGGTAGAATGACTCTCTTGAATTCTGTAATGAATGCACTTCAAATGCATACTATTTCTTCTTCATGGGTTGACAAGAAAGTAGTTAACAGCTATTAAAGCTTAGCTAAGAACTATTTTTGGGGCTCTTGCGCTAAGAAGAAGAGCTTCCATTTAATTGGTTGGAACAAAATCATGCTCAGGAAAAGCATTGGCGGGTTAGGCATAAAAGACTTGGAGATAATGAGGTTTTCTACTCATGCTGGCAGAATCCTTACTTTTTTAAATAAAGGGAATTTTCTTTGGGCTAAACTTCTTAACAAAAAATACCAGGACTATCATCCTTGGGGCTTCAAAAAATATAGTAATATCTCATGGTCCTTTAAATGTATTCATATTGCAATTCAAGAGCTAAGGGATGGACTAAGAAAAAGAGTTGGAGATGGAACGGATATTGACATTCAAAATGATCCTTGGATTTCAAACCTACCTCTGAATAAATGGCCTACCTATGTTAACAAGAAGATGATTTCTGGTTTCAGCAAGGTCAGTGAGTTAATCAGCAATAAATGTTGGAATCTTGAGCTGGTGCTTGAGATATTTGGAGAGTATCATTTCAACATCATTGCCTGTATTTACATCCCCAAAAGGAGTGTCAAAGACAAATGGATTTGGTGCTCGAATGGGGATCTTAACTGCAAAAGTGCATACAACTTCGTTGCAGAAAGAAAGCATGTAGTAGAAAAGCCCAATGTAAATTGGAACACATTATGGTCTCTGAAAGTAATCCCAAGAGTGAAAAACTTCATCTGGAAACTCTTATGGGGCAGAATTCCTACTTCATGCTATCTATCAGGCATTAGCAAAATATCACCAAGTCATTGCTATGTCTGTGGCAAGTATGAAGATAGTGCAAGACACATATTATTTGAGTTTGATTATGCTAAGTTGTTCTGGAGAAAGATTGAATGTGAACTCAGTTATAAGTTTAATTTTAAAGATGATTGGCACATGGAGAAATGGCTGATGGAAAGTGATCCTGCAAATGGCAAAGTAAAGAACTGGTTAAAAGAAATGATTGCTGCCTCTCTGTGGCAGCTTTGGAAAAACAGGAACCTTTGTTACTTTAAAAAGAAGAAGACTGGTATAAATGCCTTATTCTGCAGGGTTATTGCTAATATCCTTTGGGGCAAGGCTGATGTTATAAAGAAAAGTAGAGGGAAGGCTAAGGAGGGGGCTATCTCGGCTTGCAAAAGCAAGGATTTTTTTATCCAATATGATGTTGCTTGGGTCAATAAATCAAGTAACTCTTGTTATGGTTTCATCATAAGGTACTCCAATGGAGTTGGAATTTCTGAGGACGGTGGTAAATGTGTTGCTTACTCTCCCTTAGCAGCCAAGTTCTAGACCATTTGGAGCTCTATGCTGAAAGCGAATGAACTTGGTATAAAAAACATAGGGGTTCTAACTGATTGTCAAGTTGCAGTAAACATCCTTGATAAAAACATTCATTGTCCCTGGTTTCTATATTGTCTTGTTGCTGATATTCAAAAGCTAGGCAAAGAAATAAAGTGTGATTGGCTTCATATAAACAGAGAGATGAATGTAAAAGCTCACTTATTAGCCAAAGCTGCCCTGCAGTGTTCTATTAGCAAAAATGCTGCTTCTGCTGCTACTGAACAACCTGCAATTTCAGACACTTGCAACAATCAAGAAGTCCTTGAAGATTATTTGAAAGAAGGAATGGATCTTGTCTATAAAAATGTAAATAATGAAGTTAGTGTAGAGTTAAACTCGAATAAAGGTATTCCTATTAAGTCTGTGTTTGTAAGAATTCATGAAGATATCAATAAAAAGGTTGATTCTCGAGTGGGAATATATCAACATTTGGCTGTAGGCAAGGAATACACGATCGCTGACCCTCTGTACCATTTACCCTTTCAGTCGAGTGATGAGTGACCCTTCTTGAGATCTTTTCTTTTAAAAAAAAATTCAATGGCCATGGTGAGAAGAAAAGGAAAGGTTGGTTATATATTGTAATTAGGATTATAAACATCAAAAATAAATTTGTTCAAAATTAAAATATAATTTTTTTGTATTTATTTTTTAAAAAAGTTGAAATTTAATCAATTCAAGAAAATAAATTATTCTAGTGACCTATCTTATTAGTTTCCCAACATAATTATCAATTTTATTTTATAATCAACCTATTATAAAACTAAAAAAGAGAGATTTATATATTTATAGTTAGTTTATAATATTAGTTTTTACTAATATGGTGACAAAATATTTGTAAGATTTAATTAGATTTTATTAATTCACTACTAAAATTCAGGACATTTGCAACAACCTTTTTGCGACGGCAAGGTTTGCGATCGCAGATGCAACTGTTCTACGACCGCAATTGAAAGTCGTCGCAGATTTGCCACCTATACGATGCCTGTTCGACCGCCGTCGCAAAATAATCATTTGTGCGACGGTTAGCGACGCATAGCGAACGCGTTTTGCAACCGCATTTCATTGTCGCAGAACCGTCGATTATTCCTATACTAAACGTACCCCCGATCCAATTTTTTTCTTCCCCGCTTGGTCACAAACTCACGCGCCCTAGCTCTCACTGTGATCGCCGACCGCTGCCCGCCTACAATCTCTCTCTCTCTCTCTTACACACTGTACCTACGATCTCTCTATCGTTTGTTGCCGCTCGTCGCCTGCACTGTCCGTTGCCGCTCGCCACCTCCGCCGTCCATCGCCGTAGGTATTCTCTCTCTCTCTCTCTCTCTCTCTATATATATATATATATATATCATCTTCGGCCGAAACCCTAGTTGGCGGCTAGGGTTTCTTCATTTTCCCGTCCAATATATAATGCATTGTATTGTTTCCATTGATGTTGTACTAGCTAGAACTATAAAGCAGGCATATATTACACTTCAGGAAACTGGACTAGATTTAAAGACTGTAATATTTTAGTAATATTGTCAAACATCATTTATGTAATATTTGATGCAGGCATATATCATGTTTCCTAAAGTGTTTCCATTGTATAATTTGTAGTGGTTAATTGACCCTGAGCTTTCTTTTAAGATAATTTTATTTACTTATTGTGTCAATTTGTATAATTGATATTATTATGGCTCACATTTCATATGCAGGTAGAGATTTTGTTAAATTTATGCAGGGTTGGAAGAGAAACACTTAAAAGCTTCAAATATGCAAGGTATACATTTTTCTTCTTCTTTCTCTCTTCCCCTCTCTCTCTCTTCCTCCGTGATCGACAGTATTCCACTTCTCTCTTCGGCTGAAACCCTAGCCGCCAGCTACAGTTTCGGTTGGGATTAAATAACTCTCAAATATTCCACTTCATTCTAGATCTTTCTAAGTGATATAATTATCAGGTCTTGCTAAATATAAAATCTTTATTCAATCACACATTATGTATTCAAATATTTTTCTTTTTTTTCTAGTAAACAAGGAGCTAATGACTATGATGTTTCACCTGCAAAATTCATGATGGAGAAAGTTTTATATAGTGTTATTTAGTCTATATATCTGTCTTACATGTGGTACTCTACTAATTTATTCATCTACTGATATGATAAGAACACTTCATAGTTTGTGAATTTTATTTTTTTTAAAAAACTAATAAAGTTAATCATCTCTATTTCATGTTCATATTGTCTTGAAGGAACTCGTTAAAAAATCTATTGCTGAAACAGAGGTTTGGTATTATCTAAGAATAAATGTACTTCATTGCAATGTCTTAAAATTTTCATATCATATGCATGCTTTGTGTCATTGGTTATTTTCATACTATATGCTGGCAATATTTAAAACTAAACGGAATTGATTTTTTCCAACTGAGATAATTAATATTCCAATTTCCAAGTAAACATTAATTAACATGCTAGTATATAATTCTTTGCATGTGCACAGATATATATATCAATGCATGACATGTGAACGTAGATCTTCTTTAAACATGATTTTGTTGTCAAAAGTAGCAAACTGTTTGATTCTTATTTTCAAATCCTATTAAGAGCAGGACATGTCAATGCCTCATCGGTTATTGTTTATTAAGAGCTGGTTATTATTTGCTGTCAAAAGTACCAAACTTCTTGATTCTTTTCTTCTTGTTATTTGAGAAGCAATAGATAGGAGCTAGAGGTGTGCATGAATTGAATTGGGTTGATTTGCAGGATCGATTTGCAGCCAAAAGTATCTGTTAATGAAATCGTTAACAGTATCTATTAATGAAATCATACTGTTAACGATTATTTAAAAAACAATTATTCTTGACCACACGGTACTTTTTAATAAACAATTAAAAAACAACATTCAGCTAAATGCAACCAAAACACTACTAGAAAAATGGGCATCAGCAACAGCTGATGCCGTTGCTGAAGAGCATCAGCAACGGCCGAGCCATTGCAATGGAGCCGTGGCAGAAAATCGCGTTGCTGATAACTTAGCAACGGATCAGCAACGGCCGCTCGGGCCGTTACTAAAAATATTATCTGCAACGGTTTTGCCACGGACCCGGAGCCGTTGCGGATAACATTAATAGCAACGGCCGCTGAGTCCGTAGCAACGCCGTTAGTAAAATCCCGTCGCTAAGCCGTTGCTGTAGGTTATCAGCAACGGCTTTCGATACACTTTTAGCAACGGCGTTCCCACGGACGGCCGTGTGAAAGCCGTTGCTGATGATGTGAACCTGGCAACGAAAAAATTTAAAATTTAAAATTTCCATTGATACATTGATACATTATCTGATACATAACTCACACACTCATACACTCATACACACATTCATTCACACATCACAAATACACCAAGATATACATCAAAACAATTATATTTATATTGATAATTATCCACAATAGTATAAAAACTATTCAAATGCAAAATTGAAGTATCAATATCCAAACAAAATAAATTAAACAAGTCCAATATCTCAGTAACAAAGTCAATATAAAAAAAATCTCACGATGACGATGGAGGATGGTCTGGATCATATGGCGGGGTCTGGAGTGCTTGAGTGTACACCGGCGTGGACTGACTCGAGGACGATGGATTAGATGATGCCGAAGAGATGCCTGCTTCGGGATGACCTGACATGTTGCGTAGCATAGCTTGTATATCCGCCATCATCTGACTCTGGCGCTCCATTATCTCAGTCTGACGCGCGACCGTGTTCTCTAGAGTCCTTATTCTACTAGTATGATCATAACTGGATCTAGAGGTGGACGGCTGCTCACCAGCGACCGGAGGGGTCGGTGCCCCAAGTGGCACTAGTACGGCTCGCGCATGACAACTATCTGCGAAGCCATATACGCGGCCATGGTCCCAACCACCTGCGGCCTCGACCCACGTTGCTGCGTCAAAGTCCTCGGGGGTACCCCCGCACTGCACCACCGTCTGGCTGTAGGTCTCCTACTCGAGTTTGATTTTTTGTTTAATATTTATCATAAAACTTAAATTATAAATATATAATGAATAATTTAAACAAATATATAATTACCATAATGTATGCAACGCGGTTGTCGATGTACTCCCCCGTCCCATGTGCTCGACGGTGAGTTCGCTCAAACACCGCCATCGGGGAGGGTCGCTGGACAGTCCCGTCATCTGACACCGTCGTCTATATTTACAAAACAAATACATTAATTAGTACACATAGGGCAATTCCGATAGGGCAATTCCCAAAAGATACTTTTCAACGTGCATGACATCTAAATTATGCCGAATCAATAATGAACTCCAATAGGGCAATTCCCAAAAGATACTTTTTTTCACCCAGTTATGTATTTGGCCAAAACCTGACACTCTTTCATTACGACCAAATACTATATCTAGAAGTGCTGAAACACGTGCTAACATTTGTTCACCAGACAACATCGGTGGTGACTCATCTCTTTCGACTCTGCCCTTAGTAAATTTATTACGATTTCTTAGATACTGATGATTAACCGGTAGGAATCGACGATGACAATCAAAGAATGAGATTTTTCGTCCGTTCTGAAGACTGATTGATTTAGAGTGTTCCATACAATACAGACAAGAGAGTCGGCTGTGAGTGATCCAACCAGACAACATGCCATACGCCGGGAAATCATTGATTGTCCACAAGACTGCGGTCTTTAAATTAAAGTTTTGCTTCCGATGACAATCATAAGTGACAGCTCCCTCAGTCCACAATGTTTTCAATTCATCTATCAAGGGTCTGAGAAATTTGTCAATTTCTTTTCGCGGACCCTTAGGACCTGGAATAATCATCGAAAGATAAATAAATTCATCTTTCATGCACATTGACGGTGGCAAATTATAAACTGTCAGCAGCACTGGCCAAACTGAATAAGGAGTTGCAGAATGTCCAAACGGATTAAAACCATCTGTGCACAATCCCAATCTGATATTTCTAGTATCCCTAGCAAATGAAGGATAACATGTATCCAAATGTTTCCATGCTTCACTGTTAGATGGATGAGTCATTACTGTATCATCACGACTTCTTGCATGCCAACTCATGTAGGGGGCTGTCTTTTCCGACATGAATAATCTTTGAAGCCTCGGTGTTAGTGGAAAATACCGAAGCACCTTAAACGGGATATTTTTCTGTCGGACCGATTTCTTCTCCTTGTAACGAGGATGTTGACATACAGGGCATTTATCCAACTGCACATTTTCTTTATAATATAAAATGCAGTTATTTTGGCACTCGTGTATTTTTTCGTACCCAAGCCCCAATTTTCTCATTAGCTTTTTAGTCTTATAAAAAGTTGGCTCAAACTTGTTATAAGTAGGCAGCATTCCATTAATCAATCCAGCAATCCGATCATACGCAACTCCACTGATATTACAATCGGCCTTGATGTTTAAGAGCTGTGTCATTGCTGAAAACCTAGTGTATTTAGGACAATTCTCATACAAAGGTTCATCGACAGCTTTCAACATCTCGTAAAATTCTGCAGCTTCTTTATTCGGTAATTCAATCTCTACCGCAGTTTGTACTTCTGTGATATCAACCGCTGTAGTATCTGGTGGGACTGATGTCTGAAGAACTGGCCGATCAACATTATCATTCAGGTGGAATTGACCCCCAAGACTATCAAGTATCATAGTTCTATAAGGATTACATTGACTGGATGAAGAAGCACCAGCAGAGGAAGATTCACCATATGTCTGAACGACAGGATTGCTCGACATCCCGACTTCGCGTGACTCCCCATGACAAGTCCATAGAAAATATCTTGGTGCAAATCCTTTAGTATATAGATGCAGAGTGACAGTCTCCCGATCCAAAAATCGTCCATTCGAACAAATGCGGCACGGACATCGGATTTGATCACCGATGCTAACGAAATTCCGATTCGAATAGGCGAAATTTAGGAAGTACGTTACGCCTAATCGAAACTCATTCGTTAAAGCTCCACGATGAAGACGTCGGTACATCCAACTTCGATCAGCCGACATGATTCTGTCAATCAATGACAATTTCTTTGGTTAATGTCTTTAGGTGAGATTGTCCTATTCCATTCGGGATTTATGTTATTTATATTGCACTAAGTACTTATTTTAACCGCTAACTTCATTCTAAATTTTGGCAGCATCTTCCTACAGTTCTCCGAATACGCATATCATCTGGGCGCGTATCGGAGAACAAGAGAGATGCTGCCGAAATTTAGAATAATTAGTTAACAGTTAAAATAAAAACGTAAGTGCAGTACAAATAACTATATTCCCAAATTGTCCAATCAGGGACAATTCAAGAATTGTACGTCGTATAAAAGATTATCTACTTCTTTTACACGAACATACAATCCCCAAACGGATCTAAGGTTTTGCTAAATCATATCCGACTCGTCGTTGCGTACGTGAAACATATCAACTCGTCGGATGGATGATTATTTTCTAAATGTTTCGAGACAGTTCGAGTCCATATTGGACAATTCCGACACGAGTCCAAATTAGACAATTTCGGCAAGAGTCAGAAGTGGACGATTTCGGCGCGCGTCTGAAGTGGATGATTCCGGCGCGTGTCTGAAGTGGATGATTCCAGCGCGCGTCTGAAGTGGACGATTCTGGCGCGCGTCCGAAGTGGACGATTCTGGCACAATGCCGAAGTGGACGATTCCGGCGCGCGTCCGAAGTGGACGATTCCGGCACAATGCTGAAGTGGACAATTCCGAAATTAATCTAAACCCTAAAAATTAATCTAAACCCTTATAATTAATCTATCAAATTAAACAATTAATCTAAATAATTAATTAACATATAAATAAAAAAATAAAAAATAAAAAAATCTACTCTTTCCGGCGTCGGAGTCCGGTGGACTCCGGCGCCGGCGTATAGTGTCCGGACAGTGTGTCCAGACACTGTACAAGATCCGGCGGCGGCCATCGGCCGACCGCCGCTGGACGAAACCCTAAAAATAGGGTTTCGATCGGATTTCCCGTCGGCCGCAACGGGAAGAGACGGTCGGGCGGGGATGAATACCTGAAATCGGCGGTCGAGGACGGACGACAGCGTCGGCAGCGGCAGCGGCGGCGAGAGGCGGGAGGAGGAGGCGGCGGCGGCAGCAGCGGGAGGAAGAAGGGTCGGGCGCGATATGCGACCTATATAAACTTATCAGCAACGGCTCACTCGCCCGTTAGAAAGCCGTTGCTAATAAGTTATCATCAGTAACGGCTCACTTGTCCGTTAGAAAGCCGTTGCTGATAATTAAAATCATCAGCAACGGCTTGCGTGTCCGTTAGAAAGCCGTTGCAGATACAACATATCTGCAACGGCTTGAGCGGTCGTTGCTGATAGCCGTTGCTGAAGCAATTTCTAGTAGTGAAAGAATGCAAACATGACCACATAGTATTTTGTGCAACCTTCAGCTTCCACTGCTTGTTTGGATCACCGGCCATTATTCCATGTACAGTGAATGAGGTAGATGATCCAAAACAAGCATCAGCTGTCTTCATCTTCATCTCTTTGCTCTGCAAACGAGTGAGGATTCAATCATGCATGTCAACCTTAGGTTCAATGTATTCTAATTTAATCAATTTATAAACCTCAAAACCTCTAGTCTTTAAGTAGGTATTATTCTAGACTTCCAAAGACCAAAGTTAGATTCATCGAACCTAGGAGGTGAAGACACTACCGACTCTGGAGTCATTTCAAGATCAAGACAAATTGTAGAAGGGGTGGTGAAATTACAATCTACGACCCGCTCTGATACTAAATGTAGGCGAAATGACAGCACTAGAGGGGGGGGAGGTGAATAGTGTGTTTACTAAATTAATAAGCCTAAATTCAATTTTAATCGTTTACTAAGATTGTTTAGGCAATTTACGATTGAATGATTTGATGCAGAAGTGATAAATCAATTAAGCACAAATAACGTATCAATACAAATACGAGAATTTATAGTGGTTCGGCCCCAATGACTACTCCACTACCTAAGCACCATGCTTAGGATTTTCAAACTAGTTTAAGTAGATTAAATCAGTTTTCCTTACACAGAGGACTTTGACTCGAAGAGCCGCACTCTCGACCTAAGACACTTCCACACCCGGAAGTCACCGCCTTCTTACCCAGAGCACTCTTCCACCTCAACCCTAAGGGACAACTCAACTAATCCTAGTAAGCTATGTTTACACAAGTGGCTTTACACCTTTTACACTAAGGTAACCACTTACATACAAGACCTAAACAGCCTAGGTCTTTACACGCACAAATTCAAAAACAGTTTCAAATAACAATTAAAAATACAAGTGAAAAGAGCTTAAAATAAAACCAAGAATTCGTGCTCTTTTCCAAGCCTTGAAACCTAACTCGCCAAAAGATGAATCTTGAGTCGAAGCAGGGTTGAGGAGCAGACATCGCTTGATGTTTATAAAATTAAGATCTTGATATTGATGCTATGAAGGTTCTTGAAGAAGGGTTCTTGATCATGATGCTTGTTTCTTGATTAAGGTGTTGTTGATACTTGTTAGTCTTGTTTAATAAGCATAAAATTTGATAAATTTATCTCAAGATTAGTATTATGTATTAATGGTAATTAAGGATCTATTTTTGTTAATTTCGGAATTATTTTCATGCTATGCTGAAAATTTAATGTTGTTGGAATTTCATGCTGAGATGATGAATCTGTGCTGTTTTTGAAATGCTTGTTGTAGTGTTTGTAATTTTCTGAACATAGTCATGTAACCTATCGTTTCGACCAGAAAATATAGTTTGGAAACATAGGACACACTCTAGAAATAAGATTTGGATTAGATACTTCAGTATCGGGCACAACAGTAAGCTATAACAAAACCCTAATCTTGGTGATCTAAATTTTAATTGCATAGTTAAAATTGAGCAATGGGTCAGTATAATCTGTTGTGAACCAACAAGTAAAGATATGCATGAAATAAAATCTCACGGATTTATGATATTATGGGTCTAGGTGTTGGGGTCGGGTATTGGAGTGTTGAGACACTTCCCAATAAGGTTGACACCTCTAAGACACCGTAGGAGAGACTTGACTTAGGTCATATTGCGCCATACCTTTAGAATGGCAGAGAGGCTCGTTGAGGAGCCAGATTGCGGGCAAGGCCCGGAAGATTAGATGACTAATTCCCAACCTGTGGAACAAATTCGGATGGGCAAATCCCGATTGTTCTGGTTAGCCTCGTGGAATAAATTTGGAGGGCCTACCCGATTATTCTCGAGGTGCTTTTAAGGAATAATTTTGGAGGGTCTACCCGATGATTCCTGTGTTATCTTAAAGGGGCAAGTTCGGATGGGCAATCCCTGATTGTTCCTTCGCGTCTCGTGGAGCAAGTTCGGAGGGCCTTCCCGATTGCTCCCGAGTCTCTTTATATTAGCATAACTTCGGAGGGCCTTCACGATTATCTTAGTATGTTTTATTGCCTTAGGGCATGATAGGCTTAGGCCTGTTGATCTTCATCGTTTGGGTGTTGGATGGCTTTGGGCAGGTACTGGCCATATAGCCTGTTAGCTGGTCACTCCCTTGTGACCTCTCATGCTTGAGTCAGGAGTTTTGCTTTATGCATCATATCTGTGTTTGGTTTTTCGTGGGGGTTGGTAGAACCACTCACTAAGTTCTTTCGAACTCACCCGTTGTCGTTTATTTTTATTTTGCAGAGCCTGGCCGGTGAGGTGGGCTGGAGCACTTGGCGCGGCTGAAGGGTAGAGTAGCTACATTGATCTCCTAATAGTCCTAATTAGGGGTCGTAGTCGAGTCTGTAGTAGTTTGTCATGTACTGTGTTTTGACATTTCAGAGTTGTAGTCCCTTAGGGACGTTTATGTCATTTATTTTGGATTTCATTATTGGTGGTCTATTGGACTTGATTTATTATTTCTGCACTTGAACTGTTTACTATAAACTTTATTTTTTTATGAAATCTATTTTTGTTCTCTTTATAATAAAAACTATTGTTTCTTTTCGCTATCTTTTATTTGTTGGGATGTGCATGAGTTAGGGTATGGGGTATAGGCACGTATACTTTGGCCGGTCACGTGATCCTGAGTTTAGGGTGTGACACAGTTGCTCTTTGGTAGAGCATCATGGACCTGAACGTCGTCAAGTGCAGCATAGGATTGCCCGTGCCATCGTAGGGTGTCAAGGTGTTTGGTAACTTATTCGTCGACGGGAGGTGGGTTACCATTATGTGTTCGGCGAAAGGTTATGCGTCAATGGGAAGGGCAGTCTCAGCCTTCATGGCTTTGAGATCTTCCTCCTTTTCTAAACGGAGGGTACTGGAGACCTCGTTGCGAAGGATGGAAACCAATCTCATCCTTTCTAAGTGATTGCTTTCCTCGTGCTATGAGTGGCGGCGTTCATGGTCAATCGGGAGTTATTCTTGGGATCGTGTCATCATTTCAATTTGGGCTGCTAACCGTTGGTTCTTTGCTTTCAAATCGTTTATCCGACGTGGGGCTCTTTATGGGGAGGATGTGCTGGTGTCGGAGCGTCGCTCCTCGCCGTTTCAGTGCCACTAGGTTGTGGTCGACCGTCGCCGTTGGGTCATTGTCGTTGGCGTGTGGCAACTGTCGCTTGGCTCCAGGTTCCAACCATTGTGGGGGAGAAAAGCTTTGTCGGCCCCACGGTGGGCGCCAAATATTCCTGCCTGAGGATCGAAGTAGTCTGGTCCGACTCGGTGTCTCTCTTGGTCAAGTACAACACCGACGCGGTTGGGGGGGCTGCAAAAGTCATTCTGACGCTCAAGTCAGTGGGACTCTAAGATGGAGGTAATAGAATATGGAACTTAGGTTACTTGAGATTTGTCATGTCTGTATTTATTGTAGGTGAAGGTGATGACGCCACCCGATAATCTCGCAAGGATTTTGCTCAGAATGGGTCGAGGCTGATCCCAAAGATAGCATGCTTGTAATTGTGTATCCCTCATGACAAGAAAGGACGTGGACGTCCATGTATTGCCGGGTGGAGCCCCCGGGTGGAGTCGTCTGATTTGGTTCGAATTGGGTTGTGGGGCACTACGGGGTCCAATCCGGCTGGGCCCAATAGTTCTAGTAGAGTCTAGTAGATATATTGTGTTGATGTGTATTTGTGTATATGTAATGTGTATGGATGTGTACTCTTGGAGTCTTGCTAGACCGGGAGTTGAAGAAGGAGCAAATTGGAGAAGAATATGATCCTTGGGTTCCCTTTATTGGAACTATGTTCCTATTTCTTTTTGTTTCTAACTGATCAAGTGCTCTTTTTAATTCATAGCTCAGCCAAGTTCTCATATGGGTATCCTCCAGTTGTCATCATCGCGTAAGGGGGTTCGAATCTCACCGCCAAGAGAGGAAGAAAGAAGAGGCTTTATCATGTCGTGAAATGAACTTTCTTTTTTCCGTCACAAAGAAGAGGCTATAATCCGTCACAAATTGTGACAGATTTGTGACGGATTTATCATGTCGTGAAATGAACTTTTTTTTTCCAAAATAGTGACGAATTTGTGTCGAAAAATCCGACACAAAATGATTCCGTCACAAATCAGTCACATAATTTTTGATCAATTTGGCCTAGGATTTTTAATAAATAGCATCAGTGACAAAATAGTGACAGATTTTATTCCGTCACTAATTTTTCGACACTAATCCGTTACTGAATTTTTTTCCTCATATCCGTCACAGATTCATCACCGAGCCACCACATAACGGTGACAGATTAGTGACGGAAATAGAATTCGGACACAAAATTAAACTAAATATTAGTAAAACAAATTTTATCATGTTTAGTCCCACATGGGTTAAAAATTATTTTTTACTTATTCTTAACTATTATAAATATAATTTTTTTAGTCTCATATGGATCAATTTTTTTCTCTCCTAATTGTCTTAAATTTTATAAATTGACACCTCATGAGACCAAAAAGTTTATTATCATGCTATCTTTTATAAATTTATTAAAAATATTATAAAAGAATAAATAATAATATAATGTAATATCATTATGGATTATTATAATATATTATAATATAATATTATATAATATTATAATATATTATATAATATTATAATATATTATATAATATTATAATATATTATTATATTATTATAATATACCATTACATTATAAAAATATATAATATAATATAGTTGATATATTTTTATTAATAAAAATTATAATTAATATCATAATTAGTGACGAAAAATTTATTTTCGGTCATCGACATCAGTGACGGATTTTGTGACGAAAATTTTTCCATCACAAAAGAGAAAATGAAGCATTAGCCACGAGACTTTCAATGATGTAAATTTCCGTGATTGATATCCTTCAGTGACGAATTTTCAAGCATCAGTGACGAATTTTTTTGTCACTAATTCTTGTTTTTTTTGTGGTGTCTTGTGTCCTAGATGAGACCTGACTGTGTGATGACAAAACCAAAGGGGGGAGGGGGGTTTGATTTCTTACCCAAGAGATGTGTACATCTAACAGAGAAGATTTGGACCAGATTGATAGCTTTGGATTTAAGACTCTGTTGACAGCCCTTGGATTTAGTGGTGAAAGAAGCTCTTCCATGCTCAGGGATGACCACATGTTAGGTTTAACTGTGAGGTGAGATGGAGAGAAAATTGAATTGATAGGAATGACAACCAACAAATGGAGCACAAACATAAAGTATTGTATATGTAAATTTGAATTCAATTAATTATTTAAGTTAATACTTACTAATTTATCTGGGGGATTGAAAAATTTAAGCAATCATATTCTAATTTAAGCAACCACCCTTGGCCTCCCTACAATCATAGGGCATCAAATAATGGTGATTCTTTTTGTCTTTGTCCAATCATGTGGATGTGGTGATAATAGCATGCTAATTTACAGACAATGATATATTGCATACGATGATAGTGTTGTGAGAGGAAAGATGAAGATTTTTGACCATCTCAATCCACAACAATCACAATTTAAGAATTCTAATAAGGAATTGTCATACTTCATCTTTTTCGTGAGTTAAAATTTTTGGAGTAGAATAATATTTGTAAGCTCAAATTGAATATCAAGTTTTGCTGAACCTGAGTTAGATTGTAAATCATTAACCAAAAAACCTTGCATTATTTTGAATTGCCAGCAGTTTGGATAGAGACTTACGTCAAAAAACATAGTTTGATTGCTCTTTCACTGTTTAGTATAGAATTAGGTAAGAAAATGTCAAAAAGATAACCATTTGTGTCCTACCAGTTTAGGGTTTAGGATTTTTTTAATTTTTTTTTATTGATAAGTTTTTTTAAATAATTATAATTTTATTGTGAGGTGTTTTTTTCAAGAAAAAAAATACTATGCAGAGATAAAATTCATAGCGAATTATTTCTTGAAAGCCCTGCTCTCTAATGGCAACAATCAGCCATCAATTTAGTCCTGGTGAAAGCTCTGTTGACATAGAAAACAAATTAAAAAACACATGGGTTCCCTAATTAAATCTACTTATTTTACTACGTGCATATCTTTGCACATTCTTGCCTTGCCTGGTAAATACATTTATATTCTATTCTCTTAAACAAAACCATATATATATATATATATATAAGAATATAACGAAAATTTTAATTTACATCAAATTTAATCCAAAACTTTGAATTAATATCAATTATATCTCACCGTTAAGTCACTATTACTGAAACGGTTAGTTGCTGACATAGTATCCCAGTCATCGATTTTTTTTAATATTCATAGTCAACAACCATTTTTGTAAATACATAAAATCCTAACCCGACTAATACCCGCTTACTAATTACTAATGTGACTTGACAATATGACGTGGCATTCCAGTCAGCAACAATAGCGGATTGTCAAGTTTATATTGTCACTTGACAATATGACATGGTATTCCAGTCAGCAACAATAGCGGATTGTCAAGTCATATTATTAAGCAGATAGTATGAGAGTTTTAGATGGGGACAAATATCGAGTTAGTGTTTAGATTGCTTTTTTTAATTTTCAACTATTGACTTGTGTATACGAGATTAATAAAAATTAATATATTAATTGTTGGCTAGGATGTCACGTCAGCAATTAATGATTTCATTAACATCACATACGAGCCAGGATCGATTTACCGCCTTAGAGGCTTCGCACGTAGAATTACAGGCTTCTCACGCAGCCTTAGAGGCTTCTCATTCACGCCTCATCAGTGAGGTGACCGCTATGAGGGAGTACATGACACATATTGTTTCTTCCATGCCTGGTGCTCCGGCCCCTCCGCCTCCCCCATCATTCGACGCGACGCCAGCTGATGCCCTCCTAACGCAGCCCCTCTCCTCGCCGCATCCGTCGCCGCCACATAATGCGCTTCATGATTGATGTATACTTTATTTTCTATTTCATATTTAAATATGATGTAATATGTTTTGATACGATGTAAATATTATATTTTGATATAAATATGATGGTTTATATTATAGTTTGATATCTTGTTTGATATATTATAGGCATTTAGTTAAATACTATAAACAGGCATTTTAATCAAATATTATTTAAAAAAAAATTAAAACAAAATACACATTTGCGACGACAATGCGATCGCGACCCCGTCGCAAAAGATGTATCGAACTGGTCGTTAAAAGCGGTTGCAGTAGTAATTACGACCGTTCTGCGACGGGCAAAGCAGTTGTAGAACCGTCGCAGAACTAAAGTTTGTGACGGCCTATGCGGTCGTAGAGCCGTTGCGGAGATAATTATTGCGACGGCAAAGTGAAGGTCGCAGATGTCGCGCGACCACATTCTACGACCGCCTTCAACATCGCAAAACAATCGCATGATATTTTTATTTGCGACCGCCACAGCCGCGGCTGTAAACTTTTTGCGACAAGCGCTTCTGCTACCGACATTTGCAACCGGCCGCATCGTCGCATAAGGTCTTTAGCGACCATTTTGTGACGACTTCTTTCATTGCAGATGACCAATTTTTTAGTAGTGATTTAATATTAGGTTTTATTCAATTAGATATTAATAAAAATTATATATATTTCTTAAAATGAGTTAAATGGTTTAAAATTAGTTTTGATTAAATTATAAATAGATGGACTTAAGAAGATTAGGTTTTTTTTAAAATTTAGGTTTGATTAAGTTAGATATAAATTGGTTTAAATAATTTAACGATTTAAGAAAATAGTTTGAGTTGAAAATGATGATTTTTTATTTTAATTTATATAAATTAGATATAGTTTGATTTATTTGTGGATCAATTAATTTTATGAAAAAATATTTATAGTTACAAGTTTGTTACTATATTTTAATATCGAAATCAACAATTTCGAAATCATAGAAAATAACCTTCTATTTTTATTAAGAAAACTATTTTTATTGAAACTTATTTTCATTCTAATTTTCATTCAGTTTCACGAGAATGCCGAATCAAACACATTTTCCCAGTGGCGAAGCCACTTTTAATGTTGGGGTGTCCATTGACACCCCTAAAATATTAGAATGCATAATATATCATATATAATTTTGTTAACTATTTAAAAAAAATTAACTTATTTGACACCCCTTAATTGCTCCAATAGTATAGTGCACCCCAAGCTCAATTTAATTTAATTTAATACGTTTATTTTAAATAAATAAAATTACTTATCTTTTTTTTTCAAAAGAATAGAATTTTATTTCTTAGCCCATAGGCAAATTAATACAATCAGTATAGAGAACAGCTCCAAATTCGGATGGCCAATTAAAGGTACATAAAAAGTTTGTCATTGAATCCTAGCTTTGTTTGCTACCCAGTGGACGGCTTTGTTGGTTTGCTTTGGGGAGAATTGAAACAGGATATCTGATCTCGTAGTCAAGATATGATACAAATTAGAAATTGAACAGGTAATATTCCAATGTGGAGCAAAGACTTTATTGATTGCTTCAATGATCAGTTTGGAATCAAACTCAATTATAACCTGAGACAGATTATGCGAAAGTATGAAATCAATAGCATCTAAGATAGCAGTTAATTCACACTGAATGATGGAATTTGAATTATAATACTTAGCCTGTGCATGGAGACAAACACCAGAATGAGTTCGGACAAAAAAAACCAGCTCCTCCATCTAAAAAGATGAAGGAACTGTCACATTTAATTTTTACCCAATTCATCGGAGGGGGCACCATTTAGAAATAATTGAATTATTTTGCAAGGGACCCTCAGACCCTAATGTGGGCAGATATTTCTTCGAGAAAACAATAATTCTATTAATCAACTGAGAATTAGAAGGCCGCCGATCACCATGGAAAACAGAATTCCTCGTGTACCAAATATATCAGATGGTATTAGTAACAATGGCTTTTGCCTCCTTAGAAATAATATTTGAATTGACTAAAAGACAGCTACCCCAACACCAATCTGTCCTATTGGATAAATATATTCTCAGAACTTGCTCTAAGGAAGACCAAATAGAACATGACCAATGACAAGTAAGGAATAAATTATCCAAAGTCTCACAATTGTTATCACAAAGAACAAAATTTTGAGTTTGAGTAAGATTTAAATGAAAAAGTCTAGATCTGGTCAACGGTCGACCATGAAGAAATTTCCAAAGGAATAATTTGACTTTACGAGGGATGGTCAACTTCCAGAGCAAGTTCCAAATACTAGAAATATCCTCAAGGTGTCCATATTGGTTTTTAAGGAAGATGTAGGTAGAGGATGAGGCAACCAACCCTAACCTCATTTTTCCAAACATAGTGATCATCATAGGGAAGCAAAGACAACTCGATTTTTCTAATGGTGTCCCACAGAGAGGTATTAAACCATCGTTCACCCACAATATGCAACTAACTTTGATCAAAGATAAGTTAATTAACACACAGAGCAGAATTAACTTCATTTATGTTAACAAATATTGGCTTAAGAGCTAAGGATAAATCAAAAAGCCAAGTATCATTCAATAAAGATGTATTCTCACCATTGCCAATTATTTTAAGAAAGCCAAATTTCAAAAACTTAAAAGCATTTAAAAATAATTTCCAAGACCAACTGTAATTTCTTGGAACAACATCATAAGCAGGGCTAACATAATCATATTTAGCATTTAAAACTTGAAACCAAAGAGAATTATTTTTATTTGGATATCTTTGAATTCTTTTAGCCTGAAGGGAGATAATCTTAGTGGAAATATCCTGGATGTCCAACCCCCCTAAGACTTTATGTAATGTAACAGTTTCCCGGCTAATAAAGTGAATGTTATTCTTATTTGCATCATGATTCCAAAGAAAATTCTTAATTTTGGTCTCAATTTTATTTGAAATATTTTTGTTGAGCCAGGAAACAACAAGAGAATGAGTACGAATAGCATTCAAAACAGAATTAACTAGAACAATCTTTCTAGCTTAGGAGAGCAAGTTTTGCTGCCAATTACCAAGCTTAGAAGTAATTTTATCAAGAAGAAAATTTTGATTAGAATTTGAAAGCCTTCTAGGGGCAATAACAGCTCCAAGATATTTGAATGGAAAGGAATCGTGTTTTATATTTAGTGCATTACAAATACTATTTTTAACAGATTTGAAGTATATTTGGGAAAATACACCCAGATTTTAGAAAATTGACTTTTTGACCAATAAGAATTGCATATTTATCAAATATATGATAGATAGTTATGATACTCTTATCATTTGCTTTAATGGTAATTATAATGTCATCAACAAATATTAAATGAAAGATTTCACTACAAGAATATACCACATCAGCCATGGGAATCACCGACGGCCGCCTTGACCATCAGAATCATTCACGGCTTTTCGACGGCCTTTGCGGTCGTGGCTAATGTAACCGAATCAGTCGCGGCTCGCATACGGCCGCCTAGAGCCATCACTCATAGTTGATGGCGCGCACGGGGTGCGAAATAAAATAAGTTATTAGCCACGGCTAGAAGCGGTCGTCGCTTATTAATTAATGGTACAAACGCAACACGAAAACTAAAACACTCCAAACCAATGGCTTAGAGAGGGCCAGCCGTCGGTGATATTAAAATTACGAATCCACGGTTTTCCGACGGCTGGCAAGCCGCGGGTGAAAATACTTTTTATTTGCGTTCACTCCCGACCCTTCCTCTTTCCCCCGCTCTCTTCTCTCTCCGTCGTTGCCGACCGATTTGCGCCACCGATCGTCACCGCACCGCACCCTCGCCGTGCCGCCTGCTCCCTCACCCTCACCGCATAACCTCCCCGACCCTCTCCCCTTCTCTCACGCCCAAACCGCCGCACCTCTCCCCCTCGATCTCCGTCGCCCACGTGCGCCGCCGTCGGCCTACACCCTCGCCCTCTCCCCTCTCTGCCACCACCAAGTGAGTTCATCCCCCCCTCCCCTCTCCGGTCCGACGCCGGTCGAAACCCTAGGGTTCTGGCCGCTGCCGACCAATATATATATATAATTAGTGTTAATTATTATTATTAGTGATTAATTAGATTTATTTACTATTAATTACTGTTATTAGAGATTAATTAGGGTTAATTTTAGATTTAATTAGTAAATTAGTGTTATTTTTTTTAAAAAAATAGATTAATTAGTTTTCAATTAGATTTAATTATTGTTAATTAGATTTAATTAGGGTAGAATAAATGTTAGGATTAATTTTAGTTGGGTGTAATTATAATTATGAAATCATCTACTTTGCATTCGCGCGCTCCGGAATCGTCCACTTTGGACTCGCGCCAGAATCATCAATAAAGAATGGACTCGCGCGCACCGAAATCGTCCACTTTAGACTCGTGGCCAAATCGACCACGATGGACTCACGCCGGAATCAAGACGAGTTGATACGTTTCACGTACGCATCGACGAGTCAAGTTTTAATTTTGCAAAACCTTAGATCCGTTGGGGCTTGTATGTTCGTGTAAATGAAGTAATGATCGTTTATACGACATACAATCCTTTAATTGTCCCTAATTGGACAATTTGGGAACATATTTATTTATATTACACTTAGTTTAATTTTTTTAGTCATTATTCATTTTTAAATTTTGGCTTGTATCTCCCTTGTTCTTCGATACGCGCCTAGATGATATGTGTATTTGGAGAACTGTAGGGAGATGCTGCCGAAATTTAGAATGAAGTTAATGACTAAAAAAATACTAAGTGCAATATGAATAACATGAATCCCGAATGGAATTGGACCATCCCACCTAAAGACATTACCTAAAGATATTGCAAACTTTTTGACAGAACATGTCGGTCGATCGAAGTTGGATGTACCGACGAATTCATCATGGAGCTATAACAGACGAATTTCGAGTAGGCGTAACTTACTTCTTAAATTTCGTCTACTCGAATGAGAAATTCTTTAGTGGTGATAAAATCTGATGTCCGTGCCGAAAATGTTCGAACATAAGATTTTTGGACCGAGAAACTGTCACATTGCATCTTTATACAAAAGGATTCACACCAATATATTTTATATGGAATTGTCATGGGAAGTCACGTCAAGACGGGACTCGAGCAATCATGTTGTTCAAACTCATGGTGAATCTTATTCTGCTGGTGTTTCTTCTTGCAATCCACCTAATCCTTATAGAACAATGATTCTGGATAGTCTTGGAGGACAATTCCATTTAAATGATAATATTGAGTCAGTTACTGAGACGGTAGTGCCACCAGATATTACGACAGTTGAAGTCACTGAAGAACAACCTGCGATACAGATTGAATTGTCGAATAAGGAGGCTGCAGAATTTTACGAGATCTTGAAAGCTGTCGATGAACTGTTGTATGAGAATTGTCCAAATTATACAAGATTTTCAGCAATGACACAACTCCTGAACATCAAGTCCGATTATAATATCAGCGGGGTTGCGTTTGATCAGATTACAGGCTTTATCAATAGTATGCTACCTCCAAATAACAAGTTTGAGCCAACCTTTTATAAGATAAAAAAGTTGATGAGGAAATTAGGACTTGGGTACGAAAAGATACACGTGTGCCCAAATAATTACATTTTATATTCTAAAAAAATGCACAGTTAGAGCAATGCCCAGTATGTGAACATCCTCGTTACAAGGAGAAGAAATCGGTCCAACAAAAAAATATTCTCTTTAAGGTGCTTCGGTATTTTCCACTAACACCGAGGCTTCAAAGGTTATTCATGTCGGAAAAGACTGCCCCTTATATGAGTTAGCATGCAAGAAGTTGTGACGATACAATAATGTCTCATCCATCCGATAGTGAAGCATGGAAACATTTGGATATGTGTTATCATTCATTTGCTGGGGAGACTAGAAATATCAGGTTGGGATTGTGTACAGATGATTTTAATTCATTTTGTAATTCGGCAACTCCGTATTCAGTATGGCCAGTGCTGTTAACAATTTATAATTTGCCGCCCTCTGTGTGTATGAATGATGAATTTATCTATCTTTCGATGATTATTTCGGATCCTAGGGGTCCTCGCAAAGAAATTGATGTATTTCTCCATCCCCTAATTGATGAACTCAAAACATTGTGGGCTGAGGGAGTTGTCACTTATGATTGTCACCGGAAGTAAAACTTCAATTTACGAGCTGCTATATTGTGGACAATCAATGATTTCTCGGCCTATGGAGTAGGCGAAATGGCAACACTAGAGGGGGGGGTGAATAGTGTGTTTATTAATTTAATAAGCTTAAATTCAATTTAATCGTTTAGGCAATTTACGATTGAATAATTAGATGCGGAAGCGATAAATAATAAAACAGTTAATACAATCAATCAATCAATGCAAACACATTGATTTATAGTGGTTCGGCCCCAATGCCTACTCCACTACCTAAGCACCCCGCTTAGGATTTCCAAACTAGTTTGACTACATTAAATCGGTTTCCCTTACACAGAGGACTTTGACTCTAAGAGTTTCACTCTTGACCTAAGGCACTTCCACACCCGGAAGTCTCCGCCTTCTTATTGAGAGCACTCTTCCACCTCAACCCTAAGGGACAACTCCACTTAATCCTAGCAAACTACGTTTAATTACACCGGTGGATTTAAACCTCAAACACCAAGGCTACCACCCAATTTCCAAACCTAACAGTATTAGGTCTTCATACGCACAAATCCAAAGAATACGTTCAAATAACAGTAAAAATACAATCAAAAGAGCTTAAGAAATGAAAGAAAAAAACCACAACTCTTTTCCACACCTTCAACGCCTTCATCTCGTCAAGAGGTAGAGCTCGAATCAAATCCCGAGTTGAGGAAGCAGTTGGCGCTTGAAGAAGATGTTCACGGAAGAACAGAGCGCTGTTGATCGATTCTTTGAAGACTCAAATCTCCCTTTAGAATACTCAAATAAATATGTGAAAAGTGAGAGAAGAGTAGTTAAATGAGATAGATGAGGTATATTTATACCTTCTCAAAGAAACGGCAGCTCAACGGATAGAAAACTATTCGTTGCAATCGCTCGATCGATTGGTCGGTCGACCGACCGATCGACCGCTCAAAGCGACTGACGCCTCTTCTCTCTGTGTGGTCGACCGACGGGTCGACCACCCAGACGCAAAATTGCATTCCCGTAATCCGGTCGATCGCCCGATCGACCGACGCATGTTTGCGTCATCAGCGAACGCAGGTCAGTCGACCGACAGAGCTATTGCCCATTTCGGGCTTCGATCGGTCGACCGAGATGTCTACAACCATTTTCCTTACACTATTCGATCGATCGATCGGTCAATCGAACATAGGCTGATATTAATTTTTCAGCTCTTTGTCTTTCGCGCTTCATTTTCGGGTTCCGACTTTCAACGTGCGTCATCTTGGAGAGCTTTCCATGTGTTCTTTGGACTTGTCCAATGCGACTTTGGTGCACACGTCGATCTTCGAGATATCCCACGTCGAACCCAAGCGCGGCAATCAACGTCCTTCCGATGTCCTTCCAATTTATCAATTTCTTCTATTTATCCGATCGAGGACATCGAACGCTACTCGATATAGAACCTGAAAGATTTCTCAATGAAATATTAGTTCCATGTTTGTTATCATCAAAACCGAGATTGAGACCATGGTTGAAAACCTAAAGCCAATAATCTTTCCCTTTTTTATGATGACAAACATCCTTAAGAAAATATATACATTAAAGCATAGAGAATATCATCTAATGGATTTCTCCCCCTATCAACATGCATATCTATGAAAATAAACTCCCCCTATCCGTCTTCCTATATTTTCCTCCCCTTTACCTATAATTTTCTCCCCAATTTTCCTATACTTTTCTCCCCATTTTTCTTATACATTTCTCCCCCTTTTGACATCAATCAAAAAGGGCAAGAAAGATCAATCTAGTCAAAGGGATGAAGAAAAAATATTTTTTCATGAAGTTGAGACTCTAAAGATTATTTTTCATAAAACATGAAAATCTCAACCAAAGGGATGGAAAATAATTTTTTTTCATGAGATTTTTAGATTTCATTCAAACTTTCAAAATACCAAGATATGGTTATTTAAATCATGTATATCAAGTTTGAAGTGAAACTAATGTCATTTAATCAAACTTTCAACTTAGCACGATTTCATTCGAATTAAGCATGAAAACATGAAAATGACTAAGTATCAAGTTTTGCTATCTACTAATGTTTTCTCAAACTTAGGCATTTAGACATCAAACATGAGAGAATGTAAGTCTATGAATCAAGTTTGGGTTTAAGATGAAATTTTTAAGTTATGTTGTTGACTTAGGTCAAACTATACTTCAAGTTTTCAAAAATCAAACTTTTAAATCTATACAAAATCATATTTTTGACAAATATTTTTGAAACCAATTTTTGGACGAAATTTTTTGATACCAATTGTTGAATTGTTATTTGAAATGCATGTATCAAGTTTGAACTCAAAAGAATTTTCAAATATCATTTTTCATCCTATATTGATTTTAATAAACAAATGGATATTTCATCCAAGATATCAAAATCATTCCCAGAAATGATTTTACTCAAGAAATTGTGTGAATGATATTAGAAATGGAATCCAAATGATATATATGAGTTTTCATTTGAAGTTTTTGAAGAAAGATCAAAGTATCGAAAAGATCGATATTTTAAATAAGTGATACTTTGTGTTTTCGAAATCCAACTTTAAAATTCCATTTTAAATCAGATTCTTGATGAAACTTTTTGAAATTTTTACTGATAAAACTAGATTTTTCAGTGAATGTGCAGTTTCAAGAATCATGTCAATTGTAGGTCGAAATGATATTTTTGTAATTTTCAGTTATTCTTAAAACTTGTTCAATTTTCATTCAAACTTTTATGACACCACATGATGGTCTTGTAAAGAGTATATGTCAAGTTTGAAATGAAAATTATGTCATTAAGTCAAGATATCAATCTAGCATGGTTTCATTCAAAACTAAACTAGTTTTTATGAAACTTGCTAAGTTTCAATCTTAACATTTACTCATGATTTTTCAAACTTAAACCTATGGATACCTAACATGAGTAAATCTAAACATGTTCCTCAAATATGGATTGAAATTGAGACCTTTAAGTCAACTTGTTGACTTGGGTCAACTTGGATCAAAAGAGGTTTTCATGAAACCACCTCTATGTCATTTTATCCATATACAGATGAATTTTTCACTCTAAGTGCATGGAAACATGTTATACCTATTCCTAAACATGTTTATGAAGTTTGGACTTAAAATGAAGTGTCCAAGTCGATTTGTTGACTTGGGTCAAACTTTTTCGAGTTTAAGTCCCCTAAAGTGATATAGTTATCACATTATTCGTCTAGACATGAATTTTTAATTTTAAATACCTAGACTCATGAGATATGTGTATCTAAACATGTTCATTTGGTGTTTACTCAAAATGAGGTCTCAAATAAGAAATTTCAAACTAGTCCAATTTCATTCAATAATAATATTATGAAATTGCCCAGTTATCATGAAATTGCCTACTCATGAAAATTCAATATTTATCAAGCAAAAACAATTATGAGTATAGAGACATCATTAACCATGGATATTCAATTATTATACTAAGATTTTTGCAAAGTTAAAATCATACCTTAGTCTTTCAATAGATTTGTGCCAAACTTGTCATTTACTTTTCAATTATCTTATGATAGCATAGCCTTCAATATTTACCACTTTCTTAACTTGCAAGTAGGATTTATTAGTATCAAAATGAATTTATATACCAACTAGCAAGCTAACATACTAAATAGCAAAGGTTCAATGCAAAGTTTCAGTTAAAAACCTTAACATATGCTAGATAGTAGATATTCATTTTAACTAAGTTGACATGATATCAAAATGAATCAAATGGATCTTAAGATGTGAAGCATTTGAGGAATAAGGTCTCTAAACATGTTTAACTTGTTTGGTCTTAAGGGAATGTCTCTAATAGTAAGTATCAACCTAGAGCAAGTTTCATTTGATGAAATTTGGCTAAGTGCTAATATTCTACCTACTCATGAGAATTCAAGGGTTTTAACCTGCAAATCTAATCATGAGTATAGAGACATAGTTTAAGCTTAAACATTGAGGTATAACACTAAGATTTTGAATTTATCAAAGTTATACTTTATTCATGATAATTTGCCAAACTAATCTTTTTCATTCTAATTAGCCTTCCATTTTATCATAACTTGCAAGCAATATTCATTAGTAGGATAATGAAAATGTAATTACTAGCAAGTTATTAAACTAAGTAGCAAAGAGAGGGATCAATTATCAATATCAAAATCTACTTTGCTAAATAGTTTCAAATTCGTTTCAAAAAGAATCGAGTGATATCAAAACGAATTTTAAGAGATCACAAGTGAAATATAAATGAAAATATGATCTCCAACCATTCCTATTGGTTGAAAACTGAAAGACCACATTGAGCCTACGATTTAAAATCGCAAGGTCGCATGAGCCCATTACAGGCTACATAGGTCTCCGAGGAGACCGGGAAATCAAAATCAAAAATCATTTCCAAAGAACTCTTTAACAAGAGCGGGGAAAACAACTCAAATTAAATAAAGCAAACCAAAGAAGGAGATGATACCAAAATATTTGATGCCAATTTTACCTAAGGCATCTAGGTGAAAGCTTGAAGTTGCAACCATAAAAGGATTCTTCATTCAACTATTTGGTCAACTTCAACACATCACTTTCCTTCAACCATGTGTGGTAGCTCCCCCTACAAGAGAACAAGAATCTTTCGGTACCCAAATGGCTTTGGGTCCTTGAGGGTGATTTGGCCTAGGAACCCAAAGTGTCTTAGCAACACTTGGATTTCTTTTAAATGCACAATCATGAATGGCATGGCCATATATACCACAACAAAAATAATTTCCATGAAACTTTTTCTTTTGAACATGAGTTTTAAATGAGGAATGCCTGACATGAGAATGATGATGAACAGTAGCATTCTTTCATAAATATTTTTATTCCTAGAGTTCTTAAAGGAAGATGCATTTGATAAATCATTGATTTTTCTATTTAAGAATACAACCTCATTTTTCAAATCACTCATGGATTTGTGAATAGCATGCAATTGAGATTTCATCATACTATTTTCATTTTTGATCTTTGTATTTTCTACTTTCAAATTTTCAATCTCAACTTTTGAGATATTTTTCAATTCAATTTTCAAATCATCATTTTCATTTTTCAAATCAATGTTCTCACTTTTTAAGTCTTCAATTTCAATCTTAAAATTGTCATCGCAAGAATTCATGCACTTGTGAATCAAGCCTTAAATTTTTCTTTTTTAGTTTTCGATTTTCTTTAATCTTATTCATAAGCAATTCATACATCTTTTTAGATTCTTCTAATAGTTCTTCATAAGACATGTCAAGGGATTTAGAGCTACTAGAATCACTATTTTTACCATGACTAGAAGACGGTAAATATACCTCATTCCGTAGACCCATGAGGCAAAAGTTTGATGTAGCTTCATCGTCATGTCTAGAAGAGGCTTCACATGATTGAGATGTGGATGGAGAAGCATACTTTTATTTTTAGATTTCTTCTTCAAGAGAGAACAATTCATCTTCTTGTGTCCCGTCTCTTGACAAAGGAAGCACCTAAGTTTTCGTTTCCGATTCTTGCTTGTGCTTCTTTGGCTAGAATTGCTTTGGGCATCAAAACCGATATTAGTGCTAGGGGGATGACCATTGTCATCACCACCCTCAACAAAAGTATTAAGGTCTTCGTTTTAGCATAATCATATAACATATTTAATGTTGCCCAAATATCAAAAGCCGAAGTGCAATGCATGACTTTTTCAAGAATGCTATTAGGTAAGGTGCAAAAAATGTTGTACATAGCATCTCCATTAAATTGAAACATTTTCTTATCATGTTCACTCTAATCATGCATGTCAACCTTAGGTTCAATGTATTCTAGTTTAATCATGTTATAAACATTAAGACCTCTACTCTTTAAGTAAGTGTACATCCTAGACTTCCAAAGACCAAAGTTCGATTCATCGAACCAAGGAGGTGAAGACGCTACCGACTCTAGAGTCATTTCAAGATCGAGACAAATTATAGAAGGGATGGTGAAATCACAATCTACGACCTGTTCTGATACCAAATGTAGGCGAAATGGCAACACTAGAGGGGGGGGGGGGTTAATAGTGTGTTTACTAAATTAATAAGCCTAAATTCAATTTTAATCGTTTACTTAGATTGTTTAGGCAATTTACGATTGAATGATTTGATGCATAAGCGATAAATCAATTAAGCACAAATAACGTATCAATGCAAACACGAGAATTTATAGTGGTTCGGCCCCAATGCCTACTCCACTACCGAAGCACCATGCTTAGGATTTTCAAACTAGTTTAACTAGATTAAATCAGTTTCCATTACACAAAGGACTTTGACTCGAAGAGTCTCACTCTCGACCTAAGACACTTCCACACCCGAAAGTCTCTACCTTCTTATCGAGAGCACTCTTCCATCTCATCCCTAAGGGACAACTCCACTTAATCTGAGGTAACTACGTTTAATTACACTAGTGAATTTAAACCTCAAACACCAAGGCTACCACTCAATTTCCAAACCTAACAGTTCTAGGTCTTCACATGCACAAATCCAAAGAATACGTTCAAATAACAGTAAAAATACAATCAAAAGAGCTTAAAAAATGAAAGAAAAAACCACAGCTCTTTTCCACACCTTCAATGCCTTCATCTCGTCAAGAGGTAGAGCTCAAATCAAATCCCAAGTTGAGGAAACAGTTGGCGCTTGAAGAAGATGTTCACGAAAGAACAGAGCGATGTTGATCGATTCTTTGAAGACTCAAATCTCCCTTTAGAATACTCAATTAAATCTGTAAAAAGTGAGAGACTAGTAGTTAAATGAGATAGATGAGGTATATTTATACCTTCTCAAAGAAACGACAGCTCAACAGATAGAAAACTATCCATTGTAGTCGCTCGGTCGATTGGTCGGTCGACCGACCGATCGACCGCTCAAAGTCAGCGATGCCTCTTCTCTCTGTGCGGTCGACCGCCCAGACACAAAACTGTGTTCCTGCAATCCGATCGGCCGCTCGGTCGATCGACGCAGGTTTGCATCTTTAGCGAACGCAGGTCGAACGACCGACAGAGTTACTGTCCATTTTGGGCTTCGGTCGATCGACCGCCCAGTCGACCGAAGCAGCTACTGCCGCTTTGTGGCATCCTTCGGTCGACCGAGATGGCTACAACCATTTTCCTTACACTCTTCGATCGATCAATCGGTCGACCGAACATTGGCTGATATTGATTTTTCAAACTTTTTTCTTGCGCGCTTCATTTTCGGGTTCCGACTTTCAACGTGCGTCATCTTGGAGAGATTTTCAATGTGATCTTTGGACTCGTCCAATGCGACTTTGGTGCACATGTCGACCTTCGTGATATTCCACGTCGAACCCGAGCGCGATGATCAATGTCCTTCCAATGTCCTTTCGATTTATTGATTTATCTGATTTGTCCGATCGAGGACATCGAACGCTACTCGATATGGAACATGAAAGATTTCTCAACGAAATATTAGTTCCATGTTTGGTATCATCAAAATCGAGATTAAGACCAAAGTTGAAAACCTAAAGCCAACACATGGTATGTTGTTTGGTTGGAGCACGCATGGGCGACTCTCTTGCCTGTATTGCATGGAACACTCAAAATCCTCCAGTCTTGAGAATGGTCAAAAAAATTTCTTCTTTGATTGTCATCACCGGTTCCTACCGTCTAACCATCAGTATCGAAGGAATCGGGACAAATTTATCAGGGGTAGAGTCGAAAGACATGAGCCACCACCGATGTTGTCTGGTGAACATATGTTAACACGTGTTCAATTGCTTCCAGAGATTACTTTTGGTCGGAATGTAAGAATTTCAGGCTTTGGTCAAATATTAACTGGGTTAAAAATAGTATCTTTTGGGAATTGCTGTATTGGAGTTCATTACTGATTCAGCATAATTTGGACGTCATGCACATTGAAAAAAATGTGTTTGAGAATATTTTTAACACAGTTATGGATATTTTTGGCAAAACTAAAGATAAGTTGCAAGAGATCAACAGACGACTTCATAAGCCAAAGGCACCGTATGTGTTAAATAAATAACAGATGGAGGATGTGTATCAATGGATCAAAGAACTTAGGTTACCCGATGGATATGCCTCAAACTTATCTCGATGTGTAAATATTGATGAATGCAAAATATCGGGGATGAAGAGCCACGATTGCCATGTATTCATGCAGAGATGGCTTCAGGTCGCGTTTGGAGATCATCTACATGATAAGAATTGGGGTCCGTTGACAGGATTAAGTATATTTTTTAGAAACATTTGTACAAATGTACTTCGAGTCGAAGATATGTCAGCACTTGAAAATAATATTATTGAAATCATATGCAAGCTGAAGCAGTTTTTCCCTCCAGCATTTTTTGACTCGATGGAGCATCTACCGATACACTTGGCATATGAGGCACGAGTTGGTGGCCCCGTTCAATACTGGTGTATATACTTATTTAAAAGATCGATACATGAATAGTCTGAAGAAAAAAGTAAACAACACCGCCGCAGTTAAAGGTTCCATATTAGAAGCATATATAATTCAAGAAATTTTAACATTCTGCTCATTAATTTTATTTTGAATCAACCATCAAGACAAGACTTAATTGTCTTCCACGGAAAGACGACGGGGGAGCTCGACCATCAGATGGTTGTTTAAATATCTTTGGTTACCCCGGTCGTGCTTTGGGTTCTCGTATGTCTTGATTCTTAAACGATGAAGAGTACCATTTGGCCTACTTATACATTTTACTAAACTGTCCAGAGATTGAGAAGTTCATTGAAATATTTGACATTGAGATGGTGACAAAATACTCAATTTACGGCAATGAGAAATTAGAAAGATTACGGAATCGTGAGTTCCCTAATTGGTTTCAAGCTTACAGCACAGAACACGAAGGTGAAATAGATAACCAAATATTTGAGTTTGCTAGTGGACCGGCACGACTTGTACAGTGTTATAATGGTTATTTTGTCAATGGATAAAAATTTCACACACTTGAATATTCATCTACAAAAAAGACTATGAATGTCGGGGTCTGCGTCAAAGGGACAACGTATGCTGAATGTGATGTTGACTTTTACGGACTATTGGAAGAAGTCATTGAATTGCAATTTTTTGGATGTAAATCAGTTGCCCTTTTTAAATATCATTGGTTCGATACAAGCGATAGGGGCATGAGAGTTCATCCAAAGTATAAACAGCTGGTCTAGGTCAATTACAAATCAAAAATGGCTTCAAATGAGCCATTTATATTGGCATCTCAAGCTGAACAAGTATATTATATGCAGTATCTGTCTCGAAAGAAAGATAGGGCAGATTGGCGTGTAGTATGTAAGACTAAAGCCAGAGAAAAAATTGACCCGATAGTTGGAGAGAATGAGCCAGTAGATGACTTCTATCAAGAAGAAGATCCTTTCGAAGTGGAACGAGTTAGAGACAGACGATCCAGAACATGCAGACACTCCTCACTCAGATTGCGTCTCACTCTGGCCTTCTACCGATGATGTCACAGCCGTCATCCTCCTTGACCCAATCGACGCTCCCGACCCAGTCGTTGTCGACTCCATCGCCTCCACCGCAGTCGTGTGCTTTTGATTAATTGTCTTTTATTTATATTTTGATACTTGGAAACATATAGATGACATTTTGATAATTGTTTGCCTCCGGTTTGAGGTTGAGATTGATGATATTTATGTTAAACTTGTATGTTTGGTTTCAAATGCATGTGTGTGATGTTTTCTGATTGTAATATGTGATTGAAAATAGGTTATAGTCGATATATCATTGTATACAGGAATTTATAAAATTTTCAATTTCTTCAGTTACAGGATACACATTTAGCCACGGCTTACCCACGGTTTACCGTCACTAAGCCGTGGCTGAAAGCCTAACATATATGGCGGATGGTCTGGGCAGCACCAAATATCACAGTTGCTAATAGTATCACCGATGGGACTGGGCCGTGGCTGATGGTTGGTATCAGTGACAGTCGCCTAAAGCTGTCACTGATGGTTTTTATTCAGCGACAGCGCACGCGGCTATTGTTGATGATTACTTGTGACGGCCGAGTGCCGCCATCACAACTTATCTGAGACGCGTACATCAGTGACGGCGGTTTACCACGATTGACGTCGTCCGTGATATCTATCACTGACGGTTCAGCCACGGTTTGAGCCGTCGGTGATGACGATAATTCTAGTAGTGTTTGAACCTTTCCAATTTAAAAAAGGAATGAGGTTTTTAGCTAGGACAACATCATTTATTAAATTGGTGAGGGTCTGGGTAACTACGATATAGAGGAAGGGAGAGA
Source organism: Canna indica (assembly GCA_034359265.1). Taxonomy (NCBI): domain Eukaryota; kingdom Viridiplantae; phylum Streptophyta; class Magnoliopsida; order Zingiberales; family Cannaceae; genus Canna; species Canna indica. Next base: position 19,252,199 of record CP136894.1, read on the forward strand.
GTGGATCCCCCTGCCTAACACCCTTAGATGATTTAAAGAAATCAGACATATTTGAGTTAATTAAACATGTAAAAGATGGAGAAAAAATACAAGTTTCAATCCAACCAATAAACTTTGAAGGAAAATTACAGCATCTTAGGACATGATTAATAGCATCCCAATAAAGAGTATCAAAAGCTTTCTCTAAATCTACCCTAAGAATGATATAAGGGGTTTTACTTTTTGAATTATAAAAAGAATGGGCAATTTCTTGAACAATAGCAATATTATCATGAATGCTTCTATTTTTAATAAAAGCATATTGTTCTAAGGAAATAATACGAGGAAGCAGAACTTTCAGTCTATTTGCTAAGATTTTAGAAAGAATTTTATACGACATATTACACAAAGAAATTGTCACACCCCGATTGAGGGTAGTGTGACCGGCCAGGGCCCACGTCCTGCCCTGTAGCCTACTGTCTACACTAACATCAAGAAATCAAAACATATCGCCTGAAAGAAACTTAACATACTTTATAAAAAGTTTGCAAGTCACAATATATATAAGTTTTTCAAAATAAGAAGAAACATCAACATCAAATCAAAATAGTTAAATATCAAGTTTTACCATTCTTTTCAAAGATAACCGTCAGTGCAAAAATAAAACCAACATAACTAGGACTAGTCTAAGACTCATGGACGCCGCTACGAGATATGGCACCACCTCCGCCCTTCAGCTGCACCATGTCGACACCAAGCTACTGCTCATGCTCTACAAAATAAAATATAAACTGTGAGTCCACTTGGGACTCAGTGAGTGGCTCAAATGAACCTCCACATAATCCTCAGACCTGCATATATATCATACAAGGCAATAAAGGAATATACAAAGAGGTAGAGTGTATTTCTAATACAATTACAGACCCTCAACGGATCCATCAGTACCAACTGTACATGATAACTTGCCACCTTGGCTTATCAAGCCTCTGACATTCGGCCGTTGGGCCTACTAATAGCAATATATCCCGGCTACAGCGGTCCCTACCATATCAGGTAGTATCATCTCAAGATGCAGGCAAACAATCTCGGGCCGTCGACTAGGATGGACACTAGTCTCCGGACACCGTTTGGGGTAAGGATAGCTAGTCCCACCCAACTGGGGTCTGGCACCTAGCGGGCCTGCTGGCGCACCTCTAGACCCAACTGGCCGAGCTGAGCATTGGTTATTTCCAACCTCCTCGCTCCTCGGCGGACCATCACAAGCACATTACACCATCAAAATCCTAGGGTTTCCATATATATATACACTTCGGGCCTTTTCCCGTATCTAGCCATGTCCGGCTACTGGGTCAACAATTCATGCCGCCCCTGTTTGAATATGTGCACCTACAATCTCTAAGTTTCCAAGATGTACAAGCAGTCATAGAAGTGTAATAATCTCATATCTAGGTTTCCATAAATGTGCTATGAACATCTAGTGACACCTTACATGTTACCTAGTTTTTTTTTTACACTGTCTTAGGTGAGAATTTCCAGGAGTCATCCTTGGAATACCATCCAAGGACATTTAGGGCAGCATGTATAATGGAAAGAAAAATGCTCAAATATTACATCATTCACCATATTTAATCATAATGCACATACCTAACCATTCTTATACTACCTTATGAATAGTAGCACAATAAAGAGCAACTATCTAGCATGGCAAGGTAGAAATAAATTTAAATAATATGTATGAATTATAGTAACAAGAACATCATAAAACAGTGAGTACCTATCGTTGAAATCATAGATCGTTGGAAAAATGCGAGAACTCAACCTAGCATCTAGGGTTCGGCCACCAGCCTCCCCCAAACTGTTAAAGCCTTAACCACTCACCTTTTTAAGAAGAGAAAATAGTGAGGAAGAAGATCCCCATGTCCTCGAAGTGATCAGCTCCGGCAATGGCAAGATCTCCGACCAAGAATCCGAGTAATGCCTCCCCTTTTTTTCCCTTGCTCCTCCTCTTTCTCCCTTGCTGCCTTGTGCGGCTCAAATGAATGAGCCACACGGCTGCAAGATGAGGGTTTTAATCCCTCATCTAGCTTTCCAAATGAGGCCTCTTGACTCACTTAACTCGCACTCAAGCCTCGACTAAACCCGAACTCAACTTGGGTTCCGACTCAACCCATAATATGACTCGAGTTAACTTAATTTAAGGTATGATTTTATAAAAGGAAAGTTAATTATACAAATAGACTTCATGATTCATTAGCCGAGTCATACCTTTTCACTCGAGGCGATCCTGAGGCTCGACTCGTCTACCCCCGGGTCCCACGCGCTGCACCAAAATAGATTTTTATAATAGGATTTTTTTTTTGGGTCTTACAGAAATTGGCCTAAAGTCTTTGACAGTCGTAGGAGAATTAACTTTCGGAATAAAAGTGAGCATGATCCTATTCCAATCCCTTTGACAGTCGTAGGAGAATTAACTTTCGGAATAAAAGTGAGCATGATCCTATTCCAATCAACATGAAAAAGATTATTTAAGTGAAAATTGTTCAAGCAACTAATAAAAGATTCAAAAATAATATTCCAATAAGACTTGAAGAATTCAGTAGTAAAATCATCATGTCTAGGGGTTTTGCCATTACCCATAGACTTAACAGTATTAGTAATTTTCTTATAACTAAAAGGTGCACTAAGACAATCAATCATTTCAGTACGAATTTTCTGAAAAAGGGGGCCAAGCAAGATTACTTCTGGTGTTTCTATTGCCATCTAAAGAACTAGTCCAAAGATTCTTGTAAAAAGAAACAAATTCATCTAAAATAAGAAAATCATCATTGATAACTACATTCTGAGAGTTGACAAGAGAATGAACATGATTTACTCTTCTTCTCATAGTAACAACCCTATGATAATAAGAGGTATTTCTATCACCTTCATCAATCCAGTGTTGCTTGGATTTAGCCCACCATTTTAAACAAATTTATTTTTGTAAAGCAAGGGCTTTATTATGAAGGCTACAAAGCTTTGGTTCTATGTTATTTTGAATAGAAGTATCACATTCAAGAGTTTCCAACAGAGAGATGTTTGCATTAGTCTCCTTAAGGATATTTTCTAAGTTTCCAATATAATTTTTACTCCAAAGAGAAAGAGCATGTCTAGTATGAGCCAACTTCTTAGCAAACAGAGCATTAGAAGCAAATAAAGGATAAGAAGAATTCCAAGCAGTTGAAATAACCTCTTCACAATCAGCATAATCAGTCCAAAATTTTTGAAACTTGAACAACTTATTCATATTCTATTTTTTATAGGGATATATAAGAGAATAAGTCTATGATCAGAAGTAATTCTATTTAAATGTTTAACATAAGCATTTCCAAAATAATGGAGCCAAGTAGCATTTGCAAACATACGATTAATTCTAACAAGAATTGTAGCTAAACCATAACGATTATTTGTCCAAGTAAATTTACAACCATTGAAGCCCATATCAAGCAATTCACAGTTATTTATGAAACTCTTGAAATCTAGAACAGGTCTACTCAAAGTAAAAGGAGAACCACCATGTTTATCATAAGCACACAAAATATAATTAAAATCCCCCAAAATTATCCAAGGAAAAGAAGATAAATTCAAAGATTCAAGAGAATGCCATAAGTTTTTTTTAATGCTTGGATTAGTATAAGCATAAAGGGTAGATAAAGGAAAAGGAGTAGAGTTTTCAATTTGAAAAACAACATGAATAATTTAAGCTGAAATAGAAAGAACAACAACATTCACAATAGATTTATTCCAAGCCAATAAAATGCCCCCAGAGGAGCCAGAACCACAATGGAAAACACCATCCCACCTCCTACCAAAAGATCTTATAAGCCTGCGAGATTTAAAATCATTGATATGAATTTCCGGCAGGGCAATTATCTTAAAAGAGTAATTCTTAAGGAGAATAAATAAATGCTCCCTGATGGGCTTCCTCCAGACCCCCCTCACATTCCAACTAAGGACATTCATTGGAAACAGTATTTAAAGTAATGTTATTATTCGTTGACATAGAGTCAACTAAAGTATTCTAATGCTCATAAATAGATTCTATAGGATTAATAGGAGAGGATCCAGACTTAAGTCTTTTTAATTTAGTGATGTCCTGAATAAGGGCAGTACTAAAGGTAGGGTGTTTGGGAGGCTTAGGGGGTTTTGATTTTCTATTTCTACTGGTTCTAGTAGAAGATTCAAGCTGCTCTTTAGAAGCAGAATTAAAAATAAGCTTCAGATCATCAGCAAATTTTTGTAAAGAATTGGGATAGACAATATTTGAATTATTAGAGTTCATATGTGAGTTAGGCTGCTCTTTGTGAGTTTCAGCAGTCAAAATGAGCTTTTTAGCAAAAGATTTAGGAGCCTCGGTCTTACTTTTCTCAACAAACAAATGATTTGTTCTAATTTTACTAAGGTTCGGGGGTGGTAAGTTTAAATCATAAAAGACAGAGCTAGCAGAGTTATTACTGATTTGAGGGGCCTGAGAGGAAGACACCAAAGATTTAGTTCTAGAAGAATTTATTAAATTTAGGGGAGAAATATACCTCAGAAGCATAATCCGGATCCATATCTAATTGCAGATCCGGCTCGGCATCCATGCCTGAGCCACTTGGAACAGGATGCGCCAATTCTCTATCATCTCTCGTCGGAGAACGGGAACGGTCGTTCATCGAACGTCGACGATGAGAAGCACGACGTTGGACCCTAATCCAATGGCCACAGGCCAGTTCCGGTGGATCAATCACAATCTTCGAAGAATTAATATTATCCGAAGAAATCGACGGGACCCGAGAAAAATCGAAAGGGGCAAAAATATCAAAAGCAACAATTTTAATAGAAGCATCTTTATGATTAATAGAACATGAACTCTCATTATGCCCAATGAAACCACATTAAAAACATACTTCCGAAAGATTCTCATAAACTATAGGTTGAAAAAAATCATTGCCAGGATCACCAACCCAAACACCCTGACGAAGAGGGCAAGCAAGATTTATTTGAACACAAACACAAATTTATTTGCCCTGTTCAAACAAATTAAATTGATTGCCAATACGAAGGACAGTACCAACACAAGCCGCAATCGAAGAAATAGAATCCTCATTCCAAAATGCTAACATAAGAGACATAAAACAAATCCAAACAGGCGCAAAGGAAAAAGATTCTTCCCACGGTTTAAAAAGCCGGATGATATCACCCTGAAAAGACCAAGGTCCACCAGTGAGGACAAAATTTGCTTGCTCAGTAGAAATAAAATGGAAAATTAAAAAATTATCATCAAGGTCTAAAACGGACTGAAACCCATAGCATGACCAAAGCCGAGAAGCCCAAGCTTTTAAAGAAACCAAAGACGGAGGTTTATTCAAAAAATTTCCAATAAGGGCAGCCTCCCAAGGCTGACGCCAAGAACTAATTTGATCCGATGAAAAAACAACACGATCGGTAGTCGAAGCTTTAATACGAAGGAAAGTAGAGGAAACTAAAGAGTGAGAGGGATTTCCAGCCGAACCTTTAAGAATCTAAGCCCAATATTTTGGTGGAGTTAAATCTTTGGATTGATCTTTAGGTATTTCAAATGTTACTTGAGAAGGAGACGGGGATTTTAGGGAAACAACATTCGTCATGCAAAGTTGAGCCTTATCACCAGTAGTCGACGGTAAAGAGTCCTTTGGAGTAAAACCTTGTCCCCCCAACAGGAGACGAAGCACTAGATGATTCTCAAGTAGGAGGAACAAGATCTATATCAAGATCGCCATTAGGAGGATGGATCAGAGGAGGTTTCTGAGAGGAAGGAAAAGGGGGCAAATAAGAGGGAGTAGCGTCGGGGCTGTGCATATCCTCTTAGGGTTTCAAGAAGCCGCTTATACGGGCTTTTGAAACCCTAGAGTGTGCACAACACGAGCGGCGAAGATATCGAAGAGCAATACGACTCAACCAGACTCCGATCGGAGTCTTGCGGTGGCTAAGCCAGGGCACCTCGGAGTCTTGAGAAGAATCTTTGATGATTGGGTTCACCTTCCTCCTAGAGTTTCTCTAAATGCAAGTTGTTGTTGGATATAAAATTACTTATCTTACTTTTATAAAATAAATTACCTGGTTACTATTAATTAAATTAAATTGGATATAATTTTAATTAAATTAATTTGCTTCCTTAGTTTTCACTATATATATTAAACTATTTAGATAAACATCAATTAACTATAGTTATTTTGGTTAGATTTAACTAAAATAAACTAATTGAGTAAGTTTTATTAAATTGAACAACTTTTGTTAATTTAAATTATATTACTCATGTTAACTTTTATTAATTTTATTACTTAGGTTTAACCTATGTGTAAATTGACATGATTCATGCTTACTATATTAAAATTGGACGACCAATAATTGCTCAAAATATATTTCAAACAAAATTTAATTTGATGTGGTTAATTAATTTCAAGTTAATTTGATTTTGATTTAGTCTTTCAATTAAAATTCATGTCATTTTTATTTTTTTCATATACTTAATTGAATCAAATTCCTTTAAGACACCGGAAAAAAGGATTGGTAATTAATTTTAATTTTCATATAGTTATGATAATTTAACTTTAATTACTTGTATATGATGTAAATTATGCTATCTTTATATTAATTTTGATTCAATTATCATTTGAAAATATGACAATAAATTAATTTTACAACATTTTCAAGATATAAAAAATTATAGAAAATAATTATGAAATTATATTTTTATTTATTAACCGCTTAAAATTTTAATTTGAATCATCTGCAAAAAATTAATTAAAAAGATTACTTCTTTTTTTTATAATATTAATTGTATTTTTTTTAAAACAAAGTTGCAACCCCTAATAGCAGTGTCCTGCCTTCACCATTTTATCTTCAGTCAAATCTAGGGGTGAGAAAAAAAAATAGTTTCGATTTTTCCTATTAACCGAATCTTAATATAGTTTCGGTTTTATTTTTTGAAAAATCGGTTTTCGATTTTGGTTTCGGTCCGAGAGATAAAAAGTCCACCGAGTTCGGTTAACCGACCGGTTCGATATAATTTATTAATTTTTAATAATATATATATTTAATAATGATTTATAAATTATAAAAAAATTATAAAAAATTACAGAAAATTATAAAAAAATTACTGAAGATTATAAAAAGTCATAAAAAAATTATAAAAATTTATAAAAAATTATAAAATATTATAAAATATATATATATATATAATATAAAAAATTATAAAATAAATAAATCTAAAATCTAAAATCTAAAAAATAAAAATAAAATATTAGTTTTTGTAGAACATCATCTTGGTTCAAGTGGTTTCACTTTTTTTTTCTTTTTTCTCAATGAGAATTCGGTATTTGTTTGAATTTTTCTCCATAATTTGCATAATATTATTATGTTTGTAGGTTAAAAAATTTTGTTGATTAACCAAAAATTATCGATTAACCGAAATCGAAATAGCGGTTAACCGAAGTTAATAGATGGATTTACGATTAATGGTTTTGAAAAACCAAAATTAATGGATCGGTATTTTTTTTGGCTAATGGACCGGTTAACCGGTCCATGATCACCCCTAGTCAAATCAAAAGAACTAAAATAGATAAGGTTTCGCTAACAAAACAAACATGTTTAAGATAAATATGTAAAAATGTAGAAGTGAAAAAACCAACACCACGACACAAATTAACATCTGATCAAATTCTTCCTTGGTAGTATATAAATAAGTTCTCAAATTTGAATTCTACACATACTTTAGAGTTTTTCGCATTCGTGACATGTACTTTTACTTGTCTCAATTGAATCTTGTATTTCTAAATCTGTTCCAATTGTATTTTATCATCTAATTTTCGTAGCAGTCCCGTTAAACTAATGATGTGTCATCCTAATAAGAAAATATTTTTTTAATATAAATTTTAAAACTAATGTTAAAGGCCTCTCTCTCTCTCTCTCTCTCTCTCTCTCTCTCTCTCTCTCTCTCTCTCTCTCTCTCCACAGCCATGACGTGTCCTTGTCTGAGGCTCACGTTGCCACCGCCGCCCCTCGACAAAGCCGGGACGTGCCTCACACCTCCAGACGGAACACTCCCCCGCAGTCCCACGTGCTCACCGCCGCCCACGCCGACTCTGCTAGGAACGCCTCCGCCTCCGCCCTGTCCCGCCACACGCTCGCCACCGCCCACGACGAAGACCTCCTTCTCAAGTTCTCATAAACTACATTGCGGCCAATGGCGAGGGCAAATGGAATTACCTCGCTAGTCGTGCAGGTATTAATATATCATATTCTTCTTATTCGTTTTATCATATTCGTTTTCTCAAACATGACTGAGGAGGATGATAAAGAATTGTCATCTCCGGTGGCTCAACTATCTCCGGCGCCGGCATTCCTCTCGAAGTGGGACTTCATCCGCTACCTGGATGACTACGCAGCACGATTCTGCCTCCGCATGAGCCTGCCCGGGTGTGGGAATTCAGGCATGGAGGTGGCGCTCGATGTGGCGCAGTGTGGTGCTCGCAGCACCTGCATTGTGGTCAGGAGATGAATGAGCTCGTCTCCAAGCTTCAATCCCCTCTACCGGAGACCCGTCGACATATCACCGACAAACTATATATATAAAGCATAATAGCAGCTATATTCTTTTTGTTGAGCTAGCTTTCGACCTGATTAAGTCGTCCATCCAGCAGGCTTCAGCAATGAAGCTACTGAAAGAGGCGTGCAACTACATCAAGAGCCTCCACCGGGAAGTTGACGACCTGAGCGACCGCCTCTCGGCCCTGATGGCGACCATGGACCTCGACAGCGCCCAGGCTTCCATTCTTAATCATCACAAGCTCACTGCATATGAATTCATTTGTAGGAATGCAGATTTATAGTGGCTGGATGCATGGATCGACGATGCAATTTATCTTGGTGAGATGAGTTAATTACACTACTCATGTACCCAATGCAAATATTCTCATCAATATGTATGTTTTGATTCGCTGATGCGATCCAATGCAGGAGCTTATGACGATGAAGAAACAACTTCTCATGTGTACGATTTGGCAGCATTAAAGTATTAAAGCCCTGAAAGCATTCTCAATTTTCCTGTACTACATTATGTTGGAAGTAACGAAGATTACATGGATGACACATCAGCTTTGTAAAGACTTCTTCAAAGAAGACTCGTAGGAGATCCTGTACAAGGACACAATGATGTAAGTTGTGTAAAATGAGTGGATTACATAGTGGGGCTGTTACTATATTATTAGAGACTCATTACTCTGTTATTAGAGGTTACTTCGTTAATTCTATAACGAGTAGTATAAAAGGACTAGATCTGTATCTTTTGAGGTTTAGCTCTTCATTTTTTAATATAGTTTTATTTTTCTTCTCATAGCCAAATTGCTCTCTACTTTGATTTGTTCGTCTCTGTGTGTGTTCTCCACTGGGTGTCTCAATCGAAACCAACAAGTGGTATCAGAGCACAGAACAGCTGAAGAATGGCTAACTCCAATTCAGCTTCTGGAATGCCAGATATCCCTGTTTTTACTGGTATTGGATTTGATTTGTGGTCTTCGAAAATGGAAAATTATTTTATTTCCCAAGAGTTATGGAAGTTGATCGAAGATGGTTACAATCCGGAAGGGTTGCCCGCAAATAGAGTCAGGGAATTGAGAAAGAAGAATGCGAAGGCCATCTTCTGCATCCAACAAGGGTTATCGGAGCAGATAGTCACCAGATTGGGGCGGATCACTTTCGCCAAAGCAGCTTGGCAAGCCCTAAAAGAAAGATTTCAGGGGACAACAAAAATCAAGGAAGCGAGGCTTCAAACGATGAGACGAAACTTTGGAAGTATCTTTATGGGTGAAGATGAAGATCTAGATTCATTTATCTGTGACATGATTGAACGGGCTAATCAGATCCGAAGCTTTAGTGAAGAGCTCGAGGAGTCCAAACTGGTTCAAAAAATACTGAGAAGCCTGCCTCAGAAATATGATCACGTGGTGGCAGCGATTGAAGAAGGCAATGATATGAAAATAATGACAAGTGAGGATCTCCATAATTCATTGTTGTCACACGTTGAAAGGATGAAGAGATTCGAGAGCAAGCAGAAAGAAGGGATTGCATTCTACATAAGATCTGGTAATTCCTCAAACTTCTCTACTTCAAAAAAGAAATGGAAGAAAAAAGAGGACTACACTGATAGAAATAACAAAGGTACTGAAACTGATGAGAAAGGAAAAAAAACAAGTGCAATGTTTTTACTGCAGACGTTATGGCCATATAGAAAGAATATGCAGGCTCAAACAAAAGCATGAGAGTGAGCGCTTTGCTAACTTTGCTGAAGAAGAAGCAGAAGGGAAGGAAGAAGAAGTACTCATGCTTGCAAAATTACAGGATGATACAAGAAATGGTTGGTATCTGGACTATGGATGCAGCAACCACATGACATCGAATCAAGATTATTTCATCAATTTTGATAAGAGCTATTCTACACATGTGAAATTGGGAGATGGATCAGTAAAGGTGTCCAGAGGTATTGGAGACTTGAGACTCCTCACGGAAAATGGGGAAATTATCATCAAACAAGTACTTTATGTTCCTGAACTTAACTCTAACTTGCATAGTGTGGGTCAACTGTTGCGAGATGGATTTAAGATACATTCTGAGGAAAATAGTTGTCAAATATTTGCTAAGGATGATTCAAATAAAGTCTTATTTGATATTAGCTTGGCACCCAATAACCTATTTTATCTCAGAAACTTTGAAACTCTTTATTTGAGTATAAATTGTTCTGACTCTGAACTATGGCATGAAAGATTTGGACATCTAAATATGCATTATCTCAGCAAGATGTCAGCTAATGAACTGGTTTTGGGGTTGACTAAGCTTGAAGAGATAGAAGATAAGAAAATATGTGAGGTCTGTACCATTGGAAAACAAATCAGAACACCTTTTCCAAAAGGAGAAGCAAGTCGGGCAAAGGAGCCCCTTGAACTTGTACATGCTGATCTTTGCGGCCCAATGGAGGTAAATTCAAACTCAGGATTTAGATATTTCTTGGTTTTTATTGATGACTTCAGCCGTTACATATGGGTATGCTTCTTACATAATAAGTCAGAAATATATAGTCTCTTCAAGAAGTTTAAAGCTATGGTTGAAAAAGAAGTGGATTACAGGCTCAAAATTTTAAGAACGGACAGGGGAGGTGAATTCTTGTCTAAGGAATTCACAAAATTCTATGAAGATAATGGAATCAAAAGACAACTGACTGCAGCATACACGCCTCAACAAAATGGTGTTGCTGAGCGTAAGAACAGGAATCTGGTTGAGATGACTAGATGCATGTTAAAGAGAAGCCAGCTGCCTAAGTCATTGTGGGCTGAAGGGGTTAATACTTCAGCATATCTTCTGAACATAAGTTTCACAAATGCAATACCTGACAAGACACCCTATGAGGCTTGGATTGGTAAGAAGCTAGATGTTAGCAAACTTAAAATTTTTGGAAGTCTTGTTTATTACCATGTTCTTGATCAACAGAGGCAAAAGCTGGATGATAAAAGTAGAGCAACTATATTTGTGGGTTACAGTTATGAAACTAAGGGATATTAGCTTTATGATCCCCTTAATAAATGCTTAATAATAAGTCGTGATGTTATTGTGGATAGACAAAAAGATACAAAGACAATGAGGAGTTTAGTTCTTTACCTGAATTAACATCAAAATGTGTTCTTTCTGATGCAATTACTGAAGAAATTGTTTCTGATGATGAAGAAACAGGTTCTGCAGGTACTCTGGATGATACTACTGAAGTTGTAGCTGAGATTGTAACATCAGCAGATAGTGAAGAATCAACTCCACCACCAAGGGGATATCAGAGTCTAGAGGATATCTACAACAGAACTGAGAGATGTCAAATGGCTCAGATAGTGGAACCCGGGAAGTTTGAAGATGCTATTAAATTTCCTGTTTGGATTCATGCCATGGACGAATAGATGAAATCAATTGAAGCTCATCAGACTTGGTGCCCAGAGGGTAATGAATCAATTGAGCTTAAATGGGTATACAAAGTGAAGCTAAATTTTGATGGTAGCCTCAACAAATGTAAGGCTCGGTTAGTAGTTCTGGGGTATATGCAGAAAGAGGGAAGTGATTTTGATGAAACATTCACTCTGGTTGCAAGAATGGATACCATAAGATGCTTGATAGTTGTAGCTGCTTTGAAAGGTTGGAAAATTTTCCAACTGGATGTTAAATCTGCGTTTCTGAATGGTGAACTTAAAGAAGATGTTTTTGTCAAGCAACCGAAGGGTTATATCATTTAAGGTAAAGAAGACAAAGTGTATAAATTGAATAAGGCACTATATGGTCTAAAAGAGGTTCCACGAGCCTGGTATGACAAGCTTGATACTTACTTTACATCCGAAGGATTTGAACGCAGCAAAAATGAATACACCCTGTCTCAAGAAGACACCAGGGAATCAAATTCTAATCATTTTAGTCTATGTAGATGATTTGTTGATCTGTAGCAGCTGTGAAGAAAACAGTATTGAGTTCAAAAACAAAATTGGAAAGACATTTGAAATGACAAATTTAGGTCTACTTCATTTCTTCTTGGGGTTAGAGGTGAATCAAGCTGAAGAAGGTACTTTCTTCTCACAAAAGAAATATGCTACTGAAATTCTTGAGAAATTTGGTATGCTCAATTGTAATCCAGTATTCACACCTATGGCAGTCAATCAGAATCAAACACTGGACAGTAATGAGTTAGAAATAAATGCTCTAAACTATCGAAGTCTCATCGGAAGTCTATTATACCTGCCTAACACTAGACTTGATATATTACAAAGTGTGAGTTTTCTTTCCAAGTTCATGAGTACACCTAATAATGCTCAATTTGTGGCAGCTAAACGTGTGCTAAGATATATCAAAGGCACACTTGATTTTGGACTATTCTTCTCAAAAATTGGTGGTTTGAAACTCATTGGGTATTCAGACAGTGACTGGGTTGGGTCTGCAGTTGATCGGGAAAGTACTTCTAGGTACTTGTTTAAAATAGGTGAAAGCTCTGTGTGCTGGAGCTCAAAAAAATAGACAACCACTGCCTTATCCTCAGCTGAAGCTGAGTATGTTTCTGATGCGCTAGCAGGATGTCAAGTAGCATGGCTTAAAAGAATCTTGGATGATTTTGGTGTGGTAAATGAAGATCTTAGTACACTTTACTGTGATAATATTTTTGTTATATTAATGTCCCAAAATCCTATACATCATTCAAGAACTAGACATATAGACATCAAACATCATTTTTTGAGAGACTTGGTCCGAGACAAAATAGTGAAGTTGGAAGTCTGTAAAAGTGGTGAACAAAATGCTGATATGTTCACTAAGGCTCTACCACATGAAAAAATTGCCTATTACAGAGATCATTTGGGTGTTTGCAAGAATCTTCATTAAGGGGGAGTGTTGGAAGTAATGAAGATTACATGGATGACACATCAGCTTTGTAAAGACTTCTTCAAAGAAGACTTGTAGGAGATCCGGTACAAGGACACAATGATGTAAGCTGTGTAAAATGAGTGGATTACTCAGTAGAGCTGTTACTCTGTTATTAGAGAGTCATTACTCTATTATTAGAGGTTACTTCGTTAATTCTATAACGAGTAGTATAAAATGACGAGATCTGTATCTTTTGAGGTTTAGCTCTTCATTTTTTAATACAGTTTCATTTTTCTTCTCATAGCCTAATTGCTCTCTGCTTTGTTTAATTCGTCTTTGTGTGTGTTCTCAACAGGGTGTCTCAATCGAAACCAACACTGTAACTCAGTTTCCTGCCTTCCAAATCTAGCGATTTGATCTTGTTTTAGTACTTCATTCTGATACTTTTGTATACTCATGACTCTGATTAATTATAGATATCAAAATGATGACTTCTCTTAAATCCGCCAGGGAAGAATACATTGGATCTTTGAGAAAGTACTTTCAAGATAAATTATTGATGACTTCTCTTAAATCCGCCAAAACAACTTCAGCATCCAGCATCAACACCGTTGCCATGAAGACCAAGACCAAGCGAACCAGAAAAAGAGTCCCCCGCGATTCCTTACGTAAACTCCCCATTTCATGCGGCTTCTATCACAACATTTCATGCTAGCTTCTTTTCTGCATGCGGCATATATGATATATCAGTTATTTCATGCGGCTTCTATATATCAAGAGTAATTCCAAACTTACTCTTGCTCAAGTCGTCGAAGCTCCAGTCTGCACCAAGGTCGACTATCGCCTTCGACTTCGCGTCCCCTTCACACAGTAATTAATTCACCAGCTCAGCTTCCTCCATTTGCCATCGATTTTACTTTCTTTGATATGTTTAATGGTGGATGGCATGAGAAAAGAAATAGGGTTAAAGCTTGTGAAGTGCATGGAGGACTGGTTCAGACTTCAGAGAAAAGTGAACATAGTACACTTACATAGCCACCGAGAAGGACAACCACGCCTCCATGCGCCTCTTCACCAAGCGATGCAGCTACACCAAGTTTCGCTCGTCGTGCTCAGCAACCCGCTCACGCTAGCAACCTTCCTTGCCGTACTCACCTGCTTCGAGGCGGCGCAGCGGTGGCTCGGGGCGGAGGCGTTCCTAGCAGAGTCGATGTCGTGGGCGACGACGAGCGCGTGGGACTACGGGGGAGCATGAGCCGCGGACAGGGACGCGCCGAGAGAGAGAGAGAGAGAGAGAGAACCTTTAACATTAGTTTTAAATTATATATATATTTTTTTTTTACACGTCATCGGTTTAACGGGACTGCTGACGAAAGTTAGACGGTAGAATACAATTAAAACAAATTTAGAAGTACATGATTCAATTGAGATAAATAAAAGTACAAACCACAAATGCGAAAAACCCTAAAGTACATGATATATTTAGGTAATTTCCCCAAATTAAATGTGTGAAACATTTGTTAAAGTCCCACGTTGCTTGAGGTTGTGGTCTAGATGACCTTTAAATAGATTGGGCAATCCTCCCCCTTTGAGCTAGCTTTTGGGGTGGAGTTAGGTCCAATGCTGATTTTCTAACATGGTATCAGAGTCACACCTATTATTGATTGTGGGCCACCTGCAGAACTTCACGCTCCAGATGTGGATTCTGGGCGTGAGGGGTGTTAAAGTCCCACATTGGTTGAGGTTGTGGTCTAGATAACCTTTAAATTGATTGGGTAATCCTCCCCCTGTGAGCTAGCTTTTGGGGTAGAGTTAGGTCCAAGACTGATTTTCTAATAACCTTGACACTTGATAATAGCAATGAGGTGATCAGGTATCACACCCGGCCCTAAACTCTAGGTCATGTAACCGATCAAAAATATTACACAATTGGCCTAAAGCTTAACACATATCATGCACAACAAATGAAAGGAAAATATGTATTCTATTTAGGGGTGAACGGGTTCGGGTACCCTATATAGGACCGGTTCTTATATTTTGGACTCGGACCCTATCCTGTTGGAACCTAGAACTGGACTCTACCCGGAACCACCGGTTCTGGTTCCGATTCTGGGTACCCTATTGGATCACCTATTTAATTTTGTTAATGTGAATAGAAAATAATTAATGAATTAATGAATTAATGAATAAAAGGGTTTATTAATGTTCACTATAATTTTTATTATTGTTTTGTGGCAAAAATAGTAATATATGTAGAGTGTAACCAATAGATTATATTGAGAAATTGCAAATATGCTCCTAAAAGAGATATAGACGCTATAAATGTTACAAATAATACTCATGTTGCAAAATGAATGATATTCTCTACATCATTGGCAACTATAATCATTGGTAATATAGTGGTTCTGGATGCCATAAATTCACAAAATTTTAGGAATATATCTATTATCTAATATATCGAATTTGAGTTAAATAATTAAATATATATAATCTGGTACCGGTTCCGATTTCGGGTCCCGATGTGTTGGACCCTGAACCGAAACTGATTTTAATCGATTCCTTGATTTGTTATCCGGACCCTACCCGAATTTAATTCGGGTCTACACGGAACCTACCCGATTGGGTCGGTTCCAACCGGTTCTGGGTCTACCCGGTATCCATGCACACCCCTAATTTTATTATGAGAATCCAAAAAAATCAAAAGAACGATAGCACTCTCTCTAAAAATTGCAAGAAATTGAATATGTTCATAATGAAATTCAAATATTTGTTTGGTAAAAATATGTATTATAATATTTTAGAGACTTGTGTATCATAATATTTATTCATATTTAAAAATATATAATTGGTCAAATTTTAGAGGATAAAATATACATTAATGTATTACTTTATATAAGTTTTAGAGAAAAAAATATAAAAAGAAAAATTTGAAGGTGTAAATATTAATATATTGTACTGGACTAGCACTTTGGGCCCGACCGAATTAGGCCCAAAAGTGCCCACACTGATGAATCAAACTCACGTCAAGCTAGATAGCTTAGCCCAGGGCTCCACTTAGTCATACAAGAACCTTCACGTTCTCATTAACTATGAGGGATTCGTCATTATGAGCCTGACATCTTCGGGATTAGCCTAGATTATCGGGCAACATCATCGTCAATCATCCCTCATCTGCAATATATATAGACACGACACACATCAGGTAAAGAGATTTTAATTTTTATTGTCAGAGTGTATTTTGCAACCCCCTCATGCCCCTCGTCGGAGTTGCACTTAACTAAGAAACACACCGAATCGGACCACCCGACTTTAATTAGGAAAGAACAACTCTTCTGATTAATAACAACATAATAAAAATACGTGTTAATATAAAATAATTTATTAATTTGAAATAACAAAAAAAATTATTTTATTTTCATAAAAATAATTGAATCTATATAAATTAAAAATTAAAAATTATTTTAAAAATAAAATAATGATTATCTATTTAAGATATGTAATAATAAAATTTATTTAATAATTTAATTTTTATATTGTATATAAATACTTCACTCTCAACAATACTCTATTGATATGAAACGAAGAAGATGCCACGTAACACAAAAGACATCAATTTATTCCTGAAATTTGAGACCATTAAGGAAATGAGCTCTGAACTCCTCCATCTCACGCTTTGGCAGTATCACGCCCACCTCCACTCCACCTTCACCTTCTCTGCTCTCCGCCAGAGATACCGCCCCCGACTTTCTTATGGACGTTATCTCCACCTTTATCGGCTTCCCCCATCCGAAGTCCATGTCGTAAACCCTAAACTTGGGCGCTCCGGCTACCGACATAGGATGCTTCAACGCTATTTCTCCGCACTTCTCCATCCACTCCTCCGCTCCCTTCAAAGGGTCCGCCTTGAACTCCTCGATGGCCATGCCCATGGCCGCCGCCGCTGCAGCGAACCCATCTTCTTCGTCTACGAGCATCTCCACTTTGAGCTTCGGCATGCAGGGGGCAAGGAAGTTGCCGAAGCACCGCGCCGGCACCGGGGGGTCGAGCCGTGCCCTGCAGTCCGCGGCGAAAATCACGTGGGAGACCCCGTCGCTGGAGTGCGTGCCGGCGCGGACCAGGCACATCCACGCGTACGCGTAGACTACCACCATGGTCGAGCAGTGGAACGGTGCCTCGGCGGCGGCGGCTCTCGCCATGGCGAGCTCCTTGAGCGATTTGATGTCGTCTTGCCGGAGCGTGAAGGTAGCGCACACCAAATCCACTCTTCCGCTCTCCTCTTCGGCCAATTGAGGCTGAGGGTTGTGCATGCCCGAGATGCTCTTCAAGTGGATGGCGTATAAGCTGCGGGCGCGGGGATTGGCGACGACGGTCGTCCTGTCGAAAGAGGGTGGCGGCGGCGGCGGCTCCTGCGTTGACAACAAGGCCGACCTACAAAAAGCCGCCCAGGTTGTCAAGAAGTGAATCGACGTGCTGCCGTCGCATGCAGCGTGGTGCACTGTTATTCCGACAGTCAAGCCATGGCCGGGGAACAAAGTCAGCTGCAGGGCCAACAAGGGCCGGTGGTCGACGCTGGACTTTCTCAACTGGGGGATCAAAGGCAGAAGCTTCGCGATATCGCGTTCATGGCTGCCAGATAAATCGGCGAAGTCGGCCCCATCTACGAGTTCAGCTACACTGAACGAGACAGAGTCGCCGTCGGCGTAGTGGATCTCGAACTGGTCGGGGTCAGCGGGGGAGCGGCGGATTCTGCCAACGAGGGGGAAGAAGCGGCAGAGAGCGAGTGAGAGGGAGGATTTGATGACGGGGAGGGTTTCGCTGACAAAGTGGGCGGTGGAGTGGGGGAAGGGGAAGAAGAAGATCCGTTCGACAGGGTCGAGGTTCAGCCACGGGAGGTCGAAGAAGGAGAAGGGCAAGGAAGCTTCATTCACTGATCCGGGAGGCGGCGAGACTTGGGATTGGTCGAGGACTTTGATGGCAGCCATCGAAAATTTGAGGTCCGGAGGTGAGGAAAGGAGATGAGTTGCCTCGAGAGATGGAAATGGGATAGGATTTTATAGTGGGCATCACTTGACCGGTATTTGGAGTCGTTACATCTGTACGGTTCATTCGATTTGCAGCGATCATCATTCATCAAATAGGATCAAGCCACTGTAAATAGTTTCTCTCCACTGATGTCCACAATGGTTGACCGTTGACGTGGAGGTTATCTTTGACTCGGATGACATCGGTACTAAGTATCGTGGGCAAGTTTTGCTTGTGATCTAAAAAAGTTTTCTTCTTATGGCGGGCGAGACACTACGATGCTAACATTACTTCTATTTACGTCATAAATGACGTGTCAAAGTAGGGGAGAATACAACCTTCCCACGTAATTCATGAACAATGCAATTCAACATGGGTGACAATTGAAAACTACTCGACCTAGGAAGCACGAACACTAAGACTGTCGTCTTCGTGTGTCCAACCTATCGCGGAAATCGACACACGAAGATACTCGTCCGACACACGTGTCCGACGTGTCCAAGAGTGTCTTGACCAGTCAATTTTTTTATTTTCCCGGACAAGACTCAGACATGCGTGTCAAACACATGTGTGAGACCAATCAATTTTTTTTGTCTGCTCCGTGAGAATCGCCGCTCCTAAAACCCTCATTATTTGAGATGCTTTTAAAAGTGTCATTTTCTCAGCTACGATTATGGACACATTTTTCATAGCTTCTTTTTTTTTCAATTTAGGATGCTTTATTTTGAGCGTCTCAAAAATTAGGGACGTATTTTTTTGTGGCGTCTCAATTTTTTCAATTAGAGACACTTTATTATGGACGTCTAAAAAATTAGGGACACATTTTCTGTAGCGTCTCAATTTTTTCAATTAGGGGCGCTTTATTATGAGCGTCTCAAAAATTAGGGACATATTTTTCCATAGCATCTCGATTTGATTATATGAGATGCAACAATAGTCCCACATTAGATACTTTTCAAAATGGACTTGACCATTTGATTATAAATAGGGTAATTACCTAAATATATCATGGACTATGAACTTTGTCTCAAATCTATCGTGAACTTTGACTTCTTCAAATTACATCCTCAACTATTAGATTTATATCAATTGTATCCCTGCGTTAAAATTCTGACAGCTATCCTGTTAACCGTATGACGTGGCAAAACACGTGGATTAAAAAAATATTTTTTTATTTAAAACTAATAATTTTTTTTTTTCAAAAGTTATTTGATGTCCACGTTAGAGGTGGCAATGGGCCGTGCCCGGGCATGCTCGGCCACCTCCGGGCCGGGCCAAGCACGACCCGAATGTGTGGCAGCCCAGCCCGGGCCCGAAAATTAATTATTTTATTTAAATTATTTTATTTAATATCTTAAATTTAATTTAAAAATATTTAATTTTAAAAATTAATGGTTACGGGTGAGTTTTAAACTTGGACCTCTAATTTTATTTGAGATAGCTTAATCATTGTACTAAACTTTATTATATATTTTTTAACACATTTTTTATATGTAACATTATAACGCAGTACAAATTAATAAAAAGATTTTTTAAAATCAAATTGTAATTAAATTTTTATTTATCTTTAATACAAAAATATTCATCCAAAGATAAAATGATTTTTTTTTAATATTATAATAGACCGCACCTTAAAAGGTTGCCTACGTATATTCTATAGCTAAACTTGTATTCCCCAATGATTAACTATAGACGGATCAGGTCTACGTAGTTCTTTTTACATTTTTAATCACCCGTAGTCCCAGTGATTTAACTTGTACTAGGACCAGCAGCACCAGCTTCGCTTGTTTGAGCTTCCTCCTCTCCCAATGATGAAGTGTCGTGTCCTCCCTTATCTTGTAATCTATCTTCAGCATCCAACCAGTCTTTTAAGCAAATGCACATTTCAACCGTTTCTTCACTCATTCGACTTTTTTTTTCGTCGAGAATTCTATTTCCTGCACTAAAACAAGACTCGGAAGCTATTGTAGACACAGGAACAGTTAGCATATCACGTGCCATGATGGAAATAATAGGATACGTATTTTCTTGTTTTTTCCACCCTGCTAAAATTTCATTATCATCTATTTCTTTAGAATGATTATGATCTAGAAAAAAAAGTAATTCATTAAAATTAGTAGATTTAGTTTTTTTTATTCTACGACCAAGTTGAGAATTAATACTATTTTCACCATCATCTCTTAATCTAGAAGAAGAAGATGTTGTCTTATTTGTAATTGTATCACCAAATTTTGAAGCGTAAAATACAAACATAGAATTCAATAAATTCGAAATTTTAATTTTTTTTTCTTCAACATTATTTAATTCCATATTGTTATAATAATCATCTAACAACATATTTAAACCATCAATTTTCATTCTAGGATCTAAATATATTGCTAAACAAAATAAATTAGGTATATCTAACCAATACTTTTAAAATTTAGATTCCATTAAAGAAATAATTTGTGCAAATAAAGGATGGTGTCTATATGAAGAAAATACTTCACTAATACGAACTATATGTGAAAGAGTTAAATTACATGTAGGATAATAAACACCGAAAAGTTGTTCGGTAGCTTTATTAAAAAGTTCTAAAATTTGAGTAATATGCCCAACAACTAACCAATCATTATTATTAATTGGATCACCAGGCATATTTTGATTGTAAAACATTGTAAGGATATCTTGATATCTTATTGTAGACATAAGCATATGATATGTTGAATTCCATCTAGTAATAACATCACCATTAAATTTTTTAAATGGTTTATTAAAAGATTGACATAATTTTTAAATTCTTGTGTTCTTGCTTTTGAAGAACGCATATATCTAATAACATCTCTTATTTTTTCTACATGTATATTTACTTGTTTTAAACCATCTTGTACACATAAATTAAAAACATGACAAACACAACGAACATAAATAATTCACCTTCTAATACTGGTTTAAATAATTGTATAAGAGGAGGGATAGCAGCATCATTATTACTAGCATTATCAAAACTAATCGAAATTTTTTAATCATTTATATTAAAGAAAGATGTTACAAATCTAATAGCAGAAAAAATAGCAACAGAAGTGTGTGGATATTCAAAAACATTAAAATTAATTATTCTTTTTTGCAAAATAAAATTTTCATCAATCCAATGTGCAGTAACACAAATGTAAGAATTAGTAGTACGTTGACTAGACCAAACATCAGATGTTAAAGAAATTTTTGATTTATTATTTTAAAAATTAGTCATTATATTTTCTCTATATGCAAAAAATAATTTTAAAGCATCACTTTTCATTGTATTTCGAGTAATTTTTTTATATTTTGGTTGTAAAGTATTTTGAATCCAACTAGAAAATCTTGGTTGATCAACAAAACTAAAAGGAGATTCACTTTGAACAATTAATTTTGCAACTTCTCGACGTTGAAAATCATGATCATACGAAAATGCTGTTAAACCAGAAGAAGATAAATTAAGAATTTGTTGAGCTTGTGTAACCTTAGTGTCATGACCCTTTGTATGACGTAATAAATGACCAGTTCCTCCAGTTGTTGAAGCCGAAAGAATTTTTTGCACCGGGCTTTGTTATGGTGCCATCAGGTTCAAT
Source organism: Canna indica (assembly GCA_034359265.1). NCBI lineage: Eukaryota > Viridiplantae > Streptophyta > Magnoliopsida > Zingiberales > Cannaceae > Canna > Canna indica. The sequence goes on from CP136894.1 coordinate 19,274,224, forward strand.
AATTTTCTCAAAATATTCACAAACCATACTTTATTTTCTACCTGATGGACATAAATTAATAGATGGACTTATCTCTATGTTTTGATTTTGTTGAGTGGTAGGAGTAGCAGGAGATATTTCTTCTAATATATTTGATCTAATTTGTGGAGTATAACTTGAAAAATCTCCATCCGCCATTAGTAAAAATTAAAAATATAAAAAGTATAAATATTATACTAATCAATGAAATAAATTGAAGAGATTAAAAAAAAATAACAACAATCTTGAATCCTTGGCTTCTTGATGAGCTTAAAATGTTGTTGATCTTTGAGAGTAAGAGAGTTGAGAGTTGAGGATTGAGAGAAAGAGTTGAAGATGAAGATAGAAGAAATGAAGAAGGGGAGAGGGTATTTATAGATTTTTTTTTTATATAAAAAATATTCGTTGGCCCGAGCCAAGTCTGGGTGGCCAGGCCTAGGTGGCCAGACGTATGACGCACACCAGGCCTCCCGTGCTCGGGCTAGCACGGCCCGTGTGCCCAGAAGGTGAGCCCGGCCCGTCTTCTGGCCATAGCCATGCTAGGCCAGGCCCGGCTCGAAATTTTTTGAGCTGGGCCGGGCCCGTGCCGCCCATGGGTTGGCCCAGCCCGTTGCCACCTCTAGTCCACGTGCACCAATTCTATTAGTATATACCCTTCTTCCACATAGACACCAAACTAATGTGGCCCCCACTATCCCTTTGACCTTTGAGGGCCTATTGTCTCCATGAGGCCATATTGGGGGTCTGGGCGGACCATCGTTGGCCGTCGAATGTGGACCATCGTTCCGCCCGCGCGTGAGTTATGCTTGCCATCGTCACCATCACCGCTAGAAGGGGGGAGCGGGAGCGGCAATGGTGGGAGGGGCGAAGGCATCGGGGAGGGCGTAGACACAGATCCAACGATCGAGGAAGGGAACAAGAGAAGGCGAAGGCAGAATGATCCAGCGATCGAGGATCTTCCTCCCCGTCACAAACTGCTCTGCCCCACACCCACATTGTCGCAGGCTTCCTCGGCGGCCTCACCACCAGCCTCTTAACAGAGCTCGTCCTTTACGGCATCTTCCTCCTCTTCACCAACTCGCGCGGCGGCATCTATGACGGCAGCGGCGACATGCAGGTCATCAAGCAAATCGTCGGCACACTATTCATCATCTCCTGGAACGTGGTTGTCACATCCATCATCTGCATCGTCATCCGCTTGGTGATGCCATGCACATGCCGGAGGAGCAGCTCGCCATCGGTGACGACACGGTGCACGGCGAGGAGGCGTACGCGCTGTGGGGTGACGACGAGAAGTATGACTCAAAATGGCATCCTCTACGGCATCTTCCTCCCCGTCACCAACTCGCGTGATGGCTTCTACGGCGGTATCGGTGACATGCAGGTCATCAAGCAGATCATCGACGCACTGTTCATCGTCTCATGGAACGTGGTCATCACCTCCATCATCTGCGTTGTCATCCGCTTGGTGATGCCATGCGCATGCCGGAGGAGCAGCTCGCCACCGGTGATGATGCGGTGCACGACGAGGAGGAGTACACGCTGTGGGGTGACGACGAGAAGTACGACTCCAAAAGTTGGCCTCTACGACATCTTCCTCCCTGTCACCAACTAGCGTGATGACTTCACATCGGCAACGGTGACATGCAGGTCATCAAGCAGATCTTCGGCGCATTGTTCATCGTCTCATGGAACATGGTCCTCACCTCCGTCATCTGCGTCGTCATCCGCTTGGTGATGCCATGCGCATGCCGGAGGAGTAGCTCGCCATCGTGATGACGCGGTGCACGACGAGGTGGCGTACGCGCTGTGGGGTGGCGATGAGAAGTACGACTCCAAAAGGCATCCTCTACGACATCATCCTCCCCGTCACCAACACGCATGGCGACTTCTACGGCGGCAGCGGCGACATGCAGGTAATCAAGCAGATCGTCGGTGCACTATTCATCTTCTCATGGAACGTGGTCGTCACCTCCATCATTTGTGTCGTCATCCACTTGGTGATGCCATTCGCATGCCAGAGGAGCAGCTTGCCAACGGTGACGATGCGGTGCATGGCGAGGAGGCGTACGCGCTGTGGGGCGACGACGAGAAATACGAATCCAAAAGGCACGACTAGTACACGGAGCTCGTCCGCAGATCTAGCGGAAGTTCGACGAAGAGGGTGGAGTCCGGGAGGGCACACATGTATTTTGATGTATTTTAATTAAAATAAATTTGGATATCAATTTTTTTTTAATCCACGTATTCAAGCCAGTCATATGGTTAACATGATAGCTGAAGGAATTTTGACGGATGGATACAATTGATACAAATCTGATAGTTGAGAATGCAATTTGGAGAAGTCAAAGTTCAGGATGCATGCATATGCAGAACTCAAAGCACATAGAATGTGCAAATCTAGTTGGTTCTATTAAGTTGAATCAATGAATACTTTTTGCTTTTTTAATTAAATTGAACTTGTCTAATTTGATTTATAAAGTTAAGGCCCAGCTTGGCTCAGGCTCTTAGTAAAATATAATTGAGCCGAGCTAAGCCAAGGCCTAGCTCATGCTCGGCTCCTTTGCTTGATTTCACCCCTAAGCGTTGCTAAAAAGCATTTTCACCAGAAATAACTGACGCCAATAATAAAAGCGTCGTGAGTTGCATTGGAGGTGCAACTAAAACGTGTCTCTTTGCCAGAAATTACTAATGCCAGACCTTTGCACCTTAAATATTTTTTGGTACATAATGATTTGACACGCTTGTAAATGGCGTCGATGAATTAATTAGCGACACAAAAGAGCGTTCGTCCTTAAGAGAAAAAAAAATGCGTCTCCATCTGTCCAATTTGTTTTAGTGCAACTGCTCTATTCTCTTCTTAGTCATTTTCTTCAACACCACAACAGCTCATCTCTTCTTTCCTTTGTGGTCCTTTCCTTCAACATCATAGTGAATCCCCTCTCCTAGAAGACCTCATCTTCTCCTCTCCTTTAACGCAACAGAGATTCCACTATGGCAAGTGGCCTCCTTGACTGCTCCTCAACTCTTCAACGTCTCGCCTCCTCAACTGCTCCTGGGCCCTTCAACATCTCACCTCTTCAACTGGTCCTCAACTCCATAACATCTTAGAATCTCTACAACACTTAGCTATGTTGATGAAATGGCCGCAATAGAGGGGGGGTGAATAGTGTGTTAACTAATCTTATCGTCAATTCCGATTTTAAACATTTTCTTACAATTTAGGCAAATCACAATTTGATGATTAAACAAAGAAGCGATGAATTAAAGCAATTAAGCAATCGTAAGAAGAACAATGCTAACACAAAGAAATTTATAGTGGTTCGGATAACCGTCTACTCTACTACCTAAGACCCGTGCATAGGATTTCACACACAAATGCATTATATTAAGAGTAGCTTAATTACAACTGAGGACTTTTACACCGGAAAGACCCTACACTCCCTTAGAAGGTACTTCCATACCCAGAAGTATCCACCTTCACACCGAGTGAGCTTTCCCACCTCAATTGATAAGAACAACTCCTAATCTAGTTTTACACAAGTGAATTTATACCTTAAACACCAAGGTTACCACAAACTAGCTAGACCACACACAAGGTCTATTACATGATCAATTTATACAATTAAAATCAAACCAAAAAATACTTCAATCACAAGAAGGAAGAAGAGATGAGTTATCACAAAGGAATCGCCTCTTCTTGTTGAATATTGCAAGCTTGAATGTCCCTCCAAAGATGAACACTTGAGTTTGAGGGATCAAGAGCTAGGGTTGGAAGATTTGATCTAGAAAGAGCTTAGAAGATGCTTAGGATAACTCTTTTAAATTTTTTGGCATCAAGAACTAGTGAGAAGAGGGTTTTGAATGGGTATTTATAATCGCCCAAAACTAGGGTGTCGCCAACAGGCTTTTTTCTGCCTGTTGGCGATGCCCGATTGCTTACCGGTCGATCATCGATCGACCAATGGATTGACAGCCCAAGTGACCATGGCATTCTGTCATTTCTGGGCGCACTTCGGTTGACCGGCTGGTCGACCGAATTGGCTACAGCTAATTTTTCGCATCATTCGGTCGATCGATCGGTCGACCGAACCTGGGTTGGAAAACTTCTTTTTAATCTTCTCATTGTGCGCTTTATTTTTTGGTTTCGCCTTTCAGCGTGCTCCAACGTGAAAGACTTTCCATGTATTCTTTTGATTCGTCCTAGCCGTCTCTGGTGCACACATCGAATTCTTGTGAGTCATCGTATCGAGATCGATGTCGCAAGACATGAAACTTTGACTTGTCTTTTATCGATCCTGCGACCTTCATGCTTCAAGAACTTAGTTAAATAGATTTGGTTTGTTATTATCAAAATAGTCATGAAGAGAATAGAGCACGAAGGAAAAAATCTTCGGCCAACAAACTCCTCCTTTATCTTGGATGCATTCAATAGGAAATTGACTCCTCCCTTCTACATGTTGTGTTAATTTATTATCCATGTAAGCATCTTCATTGTTGCATGTTAATTAATTTGTTCCTTTTAGATGTATTATAAAGTTACTTGTGTCAATATGTTCATTGTTGTAATGTATGTTGATTTATTTGTTGAATTGCTGCAATCACATATCTTAGTCTACTACAATTTTTGTGCTTAAAACTGCAACAACAATTATAACTTTTTTTTCGATTAAACTTTCTCTGTTAATTGTAATCAGTGTCTCTATGATATGCCTATCTATAGGGGCATGTTTTCTTCATAGGATAAAGGATGACAAGATAGGATGAGATGGATTAATATCCATTGTTTGTTTAGTGCATGGGTTAAAAGAAGATAGAATAGAAGAATATAAAATTGATATTATATCTGATGTACTTTGGATTTAAAAAATTTATATTGAATCTTCACTACAACAATTTGGACTTCATATAGCATTTAATGATAGTGTTCTACCTGAACGCTATCTTAAATGGTGGCTAAAATTAAAATAACAATATAAAGTGGGGCTAAATTAAGGAGCGCGGTATAATTCCCTCTCTTTTGTCAAAATTTTTCTTATCCATGCTTCTCCGCCTCATTTTGTAATATTTCCTAGATATTAATATTTTTTTTCCTATGCTTGTTTATGATTGTCAGCCTAGCGGGCTAGTTCAAGGTCGAGCCGAGTTGACTCATGGTCCGGTGTGAGCTTGCGAGCTCGGGTAAGTAAGAATTTGAATTGTGCAGTTTCTTTTCTTGGTTAGATAAATTTGTTTAATTATTATATTGCGTATGTATGATTATTAAATTATGTCGCATTTGGGGTGAATTTAATTAAGCTTAGGTAGGTTTGGATTCGGCTCGAGGTGGATGCGGATTGCTAGGGTTGAGGGCTTGGGGAGGCATCTATAAATTTCCTCCCCTTTTGGCTTACGGCTCCCCATTGGAGCCGCACAAGCCAATTGAGAGAAGAGAGGAGCCGCCAGCCGCCGCCCCTCCCTTCCCTCTCTTGGAGCCGCCGAGCCGAGCCCCCTTCCTCTCTTTCCTCTTCCCTTCTCTTGGAGCCGAGCAGAGAGGAGCCGCCCCTCTCCCTCTTCTCTTCCCTTGGAGCCGACGGCTTGGAGTGGACCCGCCGCCCTTCTTTCCCCTTGTTTGAGCTGAGCTGCCGCCCTTTGAGGCTAAATTCGGAGGCCGTCGATTGGGAATTTCCTCGATTTCGTCTTCCTAAATCAAGTGAGTGGTTTTACCCCTCCTTTCTCGGGGTTTCTCTCATTTTCTTGAGCCGTACGTGGAGGTTGAGAGTTGTTGTCGAATCTTCCGTTGTTTTTGCCTTGAAGGAGGAGGCCCAAACCCCCCCCCCCCTATGGGGATCGGCAGCCCTAGGATGACCCTAGTGGTGCTCGGCCAAGGTGGAGAAAAGGGTGCCCTCCACGTGTTCGACAAAATGCCTAGGAGAAATATTTGATATGTTCTTTAAAATCTAGGCTTGGATTGACCTTCTTAGTTAAATTCCTTTGATGTCAATGCATGAGATGTGTGTAAATATGAAATTTTCAGTTCATGAATCTATGTTTGCATGTATAAAGGTTAATCTTGGTGCCTTGTATGGATTCTTGATTTAAAGCATTAGTCTTGTTCCTATGATGATGTGGATGCATGTTAGTTCTTAATTAGAAAATTATGAAACTTGTTTTGTACGATGGATTTGATGTTATGAATCTCTGATGATAGTAATTTAGGATTTATTTCCATGTCATGCTGAAAAATCAATCTTGCTGGAATTTCATGCTGCATTGTTGAATCTGGGCTGATTTTGAATTCTCTATTGAGAGGAGAATAATTCTCTGAACATAGTCGTGTAACCTATCGTTTTTATCAGAAATCATAGTTTGGAAATTATATAGGACACACTCTGAAGACCAGATTAGGGTTAGATACATCAGTTTCGGGCACAATAGTAAGCTAAAACAAAATCCTAAAATAAAACCATAATCTTGGTGATTATAATTTTAATTGCATAATTAAAATTCAAAAGGGGCAGCATAATCTATTGTGAACCAACAAATAAAGTTTATGCATGAAATAAAACCTCACGGTTTTATGACATTACAAGTCTAGGAGTTGGGATCGGGCATTGTGGAGTTTTCCCAATAGAGACATCCCTAAGACACCGTAGGAGACACTTGACTTAGGTCATGTTTGTTGGCCTAAGGTTTTCTACCTTGGTCTTAATCTCTGTTTCGATGATAACAAACATGGAACTAATGTTTCATTGAGATATCTTTCAGATTTCACATCGGTTAGCGCATGACGTCCTCGATCGGAAATATCGAAGAAATCAGAGAAATCGGCAAGGACGCTCGTCGTCGCTCGGGATTCTTCGGGAAGTTAGAGTTTAGGTTTAGGGTGTCTAGCATGTGTTTTAATCCTCTTTTATGATGCAAAGAACCCAAAAACCAAACTCGAACCCCAAAATATGAAAACCCAAAAACTGCCCTGAAATTCACTAAGCCTAGGGAGCTCCTTGGAGGGCTATATAACCTAGACATTTACTTGACATAAAAAATGACGGTAATTGTTCCTTGGGTCAAAACTAGATAACGAGATATTTTTAAGGAATTTTTAGAAGCCTTTAGCACACCCATATTTGACCCGGGAGATTAGGAAATTTTCGTTTTCGGAAAATTTGTACTAGACCCCAAAAACTAGATTTTGATTCTTAAGGATTTTGATTTTTTAGATATTTTTATTGAATCCAAATAGGGGGGTAATTCTTATATAACATTTAATGTTATATAAGTAAGCTTAGCAAAGAAAGCTTAGCGAAGACGGAACCCAATCGAGCAAACAAAGCAAAAAAAACTAGTGCAGTCTGCCCAATTTCGGTCGATCGGTCGGTTGACCAGATGCTGCTAAAAACTTGTAGTAGGCAATTCGGTTGACCGGTCGATCGACCGAAGTGTGCCAAAATTTGGCAGTGCATGCGTCGTTCGACCGGATTGCGGATCGCTGAAGTTGCGACTCATTCGGTCGACCGAACAGTGCGATTAGAGCCAGCGATCACTGGGCGGTCGATCGGTCGGTCGATCGATGATCGACCAGCAAGAGATCGAACGACGGAAACGGCTAGTTTTTCGCCCGTTGAGCCAGCTGTTTCGTTCCATTTCTTCTTGGCTCTATAAATACCCATGCCTAAGGCTTCCTAAGATACTTTTGATCACTCCTACACTTCATTGAGCTATCCTTGATCAATTCTAAGCTTTCATTGAGTCAATTCTTGAAAAAACCCTAGCTTTGATATCTCATCCCTTTGATTGAGCCGTACCTTTATTGTTTCACCATCAAAGGCATTAAGAGGAAGATAGAAATCTTGTTGTGGAGCTAAGTACTTTATTATTTGATTTATTGCTCCATTTTGTGTTGTATTTTGTTATTTATTTCATTGTATTTGAGCGTACAAGAAAACCTAGTGTTTGGTCTTGTGTGTAAGTGGTATCCTTGGTGTAGAAGGTGTAAAGCCACTTGTGTATACTTAGTTTACTAGGATTAATTGAGTTGTCCCTTAGGGTTGAGGTGGAAGAGTGCTCTCAGTAAGAAGGCGGAGACTTCTGGGTGTGGAAGTGCCTTAGGTTGAGAGTGAGACTCTTCGGGTCAAAGTCCTCTGTGTAAGGGAAACAAGATTAATCTAGTAAAGTTTAGTTTGAAAATCCTAAGCGGGGTGCTTAGGTAGTGGAGTAGGCATTGGGGCCAAACCACTATTAATCCTTGTGTTTGCATTGTATCTTTGTTTGTACTTAATTGGTTTACTTTTGCTTCCGCATCTAGTCGATAAATTGTGCTTTGCCTAAATAGTCTAAGAAACGATTAAAACCGAAATAAGGCAATAAGTTTTAGATAACACACTATTCACCCCTCCTCTAGTGTGGCCATTTCACCCAATAATTGGTATCAGAGCGGGTTGTAGTCTCGACTTGAAAATGGCACTAGAGTTGGTAGCGTCTTCACCTCCTAGGTTCGATGCATTGAACTTTGGTCTTTGGAAGTCTAGGATGTACACCTTTCTAAAGACTTAAGGTCTAAGTGTTTTTAACATGGTAAAAATCCAATATATTGAACCTAAGAAAAATATGAATGCATGGACCCAAGAACAAATTGATATGTTTGAATTAAATGCTAAAGCTACAAATTGTATATTTTATTCTTTGGAAGATAATATCTTTGAAAGGATCATGCATTGTACTTCCGCATTCGATATTTGGGCTAGTTTAAATATGCTTTATAATTATGCAAAAACCGAAGAGCTCAAAACGTTTGATGAGGGGAGTGATGACAATTGTCATCCACCCAATACTAATATGGTTTTTGAAGCCCATAGTGCCTCCAGTCATAGGAGCACTAAAAGTCGGAAAAGGAAGATGATTTATCATGTATGCAAAGAAAAAGGGCATGTGAAGAAAAATTACCCTTCCATGAAGAACAAGGCAAAGAAGAGGTCAATCGCTTCCACATCATCATCTTATTCAAATGAAGCATCCTCTTGCCATGACTATGAAGTCACTTCAAAAGTTTGCCTCATGGATGCCAATGATGAGGTACACTCTTCTTCCTCTAGTCATGATAACAAAAATGGTAGTATTAATTCATCTAGTTATCATGATTTTCTTTATGATGAATTAATAGATGAATATAAAAGCATGTATGCCTTGCTTGTTAGAAAAGATAAAGAAAACGAAATTTTTTTAGAAATGATAAATTTTTGTTAGAAATGATAACAAAAATTAAGTGTTGACACTAAGGATTTAAAAACAAAAAATAACATCTTAAAGAATGAAAATAGCATGTTGAAAACTCAATTACATGCTATTTATAAATCTATGAACGACTTGAAAAATGAGGTTGTTTTTCTAAATTAAAAAGTTAATAATCTATCTAGTAATTCATCATCTAAGAATTTTAGAAATACAAATATTTCTTTCAAGAATGCTTATGCATATCATGTTTCTCATGTCAAGCATTCTAATATTAAACATCATGTTCATTAGAAAATTGTTTCATTTAAGAATGCTCATGTTCATCATAGTTCACATGTCAAGCATTCTAATGATAAACCTCATGTCCATAATAAAAATGAAAAGAAGAGATTTAATGGACATTGTTTTTGTTGTGGTGTCTATGGGCATGCCATTTATGACTACACTTTTAAGATGAATCCAAGTGTGGCAAAGACACTTTGGGTCCTAAGCCATCTAACCCCCAAGGACCCAAAGTCATTTGGGTACCAAAAGTTTCATGCACTTTTGTAGGGGGAGCCACCACACAAGGGTAATGGAAATTGAAGAGTTGAAGTTGACCAAGAAATTAAAAGAAGGATCCTTACATGGTTGCAACTTCAAAGTCTTCACATAGACTAGATGCCTAGGTTTAAGAATTGGCATCTAAATCACTTGGTATCATCACCTTTTCTCCACTTGTATGTTTGAAGTTGGTGTTTATGATACATGCTTAAAATTGATTGATTTTCCTCGCTCTTAATATATTTTAAATGATTTTTGATTTTTTTTTTATTTCCGATCTCTTCGAAGACCTATGTGGCCTGTAATGGGTCTAAGCGACCTTGCGATTCTAAATCGTAGGCTCATTGTGGCCTTTCAATTTCAAACCAATAGGAAGGGTTAGAGATCTTATGTTTTAAAATTTCATATTTTGAGATCTCTCGATTCGTTTTGATTTTATGATGATTTTACTTGAAACGAATTTTTCACTATCTAGCTTAGGTTGAAATTCTCAAATGAAGATTTATATTTTCACCTTCGCTATTTATTTTGATCGTTTGCATGTAGCTTTGGCTTCATTTTCTACTAATGAAGTCTACCTGCAAGTTGAAAATGTCAATGGAAGGCTATGCTATCATGAAGAAAATTGAAAAGTAAATGACAAGTTTGGCAAAAATCTATTGAAAGATGTATGAGTTTGATTTTACAAAAATCTTAGTATAATACTTGAATACTTGTGCTATAATGATGTCTCTATACTCATGCTTGTTTTTGCATGATAAGTATATGAAATTTCATGAGTAGATTAAATTTTGATAACTTAAGCAATTTCATGATATCTTGATTGAATGAAATTTGCTCTAGGTTGAAATTCATATTAGGGACCTCATTGTGAGTTAGTAGTTGGAAAATATGTTTAGATACACACATGACATGATTCTAGGTGTTTAAACTTGAAAATTCATGTGTAGATGAATAAGGTGATAACTATATCACTTTAGGGGACTTAAGCTTGAAAAAGTTGGACCCAAGTCAACAAATCGACTTGGACACTTCATTTTAAGTCCAAACTTCATAAACATATTTAGGAATAGGTATGACATGTTTCCATGCTCTTAGAATGAGAAATTCATATGGATATGGATAAAATGACATAGAGGTCATTTCATGATAACCTCTTGAACCAAGTTGACCAAAGTCAACAAATTGACTTCGATGTCTCATTTTCAGTCCATATTTGAGGAGCATATTTAGATTTACTCATGTTAAGTGTCCATAGGTTTAAGTTTGAAAAATCATGAGTAAATGATAAGATTGAAACTTAGCAAATTTCATGATAACTAAGCTTAGTTTTGAATAAAACCATGCTAGGTTGATATCTTGACTTAAGAACATAATTTTCATTTCAAACTTGACATACACTCTTTACATGACCATTATGTGGTGTCATAAAAGTTTAAATGAAAACTGAAAATGAAGTATTTTAAATTATTTCTAGAAAAATGTAGAATTTTTTTTAACCGATTCTTGAAACTGCACATTCACTGAAAAATCTAGTTTCTTCAATAAAAATTTCAAAAAATTTCATCAAGAATCTGATTTATAGTGGAATTTTGAAGTTGGATTTCAAAAATGCAAAGTATCGCCTTCTTGAAATATCAATTTTTTCGATACTTTGATTTTTCGTCGAAAACCTCCAACGAAACCTTGTGTATAATATTTTGATTTCATTTCTAATATAGTTCTCACTATTCTTTGAGTAAAATCATTTCTAAAAATGATTTTGATAACTTGAGTGATATATTGAAAAAATGAGCTTTTGGTTGAAATCGAGATCGATTGAAAAATAGACTTTGAAAATTCATTTGGAGCTCAAACTTGACACACACATCTTAAATGATCATTCAGCGATGTTTGGAAAGTTTGAAGCAAAATTGACAACTTTTGAAAAAATATCTGAAATTTACAAAAATGCCCCTGGACTTTCAGGAATTTTATGAATTTATAGAAAACTGATTTTAACTGATTCTTGAACCTCTTGATTCCTTGAAAAATCTAGTTTGTCCGGTTAAACTTTCAAAAAAATTCGTCATGAATATGATTTTATATGGATTTAAAAGTTTGATTTTTGTAAACTTGAAGTATACTTTGACCTAAGTCAACAAAGTGACTTGAAAATTTTATTTTAAGCCCAAACTTGATCAATATACTTGATAAATTTGAGAATATATGAGTAGATAGCAAAACTTTATGCTTAGCCATTTTCATGCTTTCATGCCTTCTTTGAATGGAATCGTGCTAAGTTCATATTCTGATCAAATGACATCCTTTTTACTTCAAACTTGATATACATGTTTTAAATAACCATATCTTTGTATTTTGAAAGTTTGAATGAAAACTAAAAATGTCATGAAAAAGATATGATACTCTTGAAAATATTGATACTTAAGTTTCTACATGATTCTTGGTTTTGGATTTCATTTATCATTTCACAATATCATGTATGACTTAGTCTCTTATTCGATGTTTGGCTTTCATCCCTTGAGTTGAGACTTTCGAGGTTTTGAAAAAATCTTTTAGAGTTTCAACTTTGACTTTTGATTAACTTTTTTTGCCCTTTTTGATTGATGTCAAAAGGGTGAGAAAGATATAAGTAAAGGGGAGGAAAATATAGGAAAACAATGCATATAGATAGGGGAAGTTCTATTATATAGATATGCATGTTGATAGGGGGAGAAATCCCATATTTGATATCCTCTATGCTTAATTGTAGATATTTTCTTAAGGATGTTTGTCATCATCAAAAAGGGAGAGATTGTTGGCCTAAGGTTTTTTACCTTGGTCTTAATCTCGGTTTTGATGATAACAAACATAGAACTAATGTTTCATTGAGATATCTTTCAGGTTCCATATCGGTTAGCGCACGACGTCCTCGATCAAAAATATCGAAGAAATCGGAGAAATCGACAAGGACTCTCGTCGTCGCTCAGGGTTCTTCGAGAAATTAGAGTTCAGGTTTAGGGTATCTAGCATGTGTTGTAATCCTCTTTTAAGATGCAAACAACCCAAAAACCAAACCCGAACACCAAAATATGAAAACCCGGAAACCGCCCTGAAATTCACTACGCCTAGGGAGCTCCTTGGAGGGCTATATAACCTAGACATTTACTTGACATAAAAAATGGCGGTAATTGTTCCTTGGGTCAAAACTAGATAATGATGTATTTTAAAGGTAATTTTGGAAGCATTTAGCACACCCATGTTTGACCCGGGAGATTAGAAAATTTTTGTTTTCGAAAAATTTGTACTAGACTCCAAAAACTAGATTTTGATTTTTTAGATATTCTTATTGAATCCAAATGAGGGTAATTCTTATATAACATTTAATGTTATATAAGTAAGCTTAGCGAAGACGGAACCCAATCGAGCAAACAAAGCAAAAAAAACCAGTGCAGTCTGCTCAGTTTTGGTCGATCGATTGGTCAACCGAATGCTGCCATAAACTGGCAGTAGGCAATTCGGTCGACCGGTCGATCGACCGAAGTGTGCCAAAATTTGGCAGTGCGTGCGTCGGTTGACCGATCGGTCGACCGGATAGCGGATCACTGAAGTCGCGACTCATTCGGTCGACCCATCGGTCGACCTAACAGTGCGGTTAGAGCCAGCGATCGCTGGGCGGTCGATCGATCGATCGACTGACGATCGACCAGCAAGCGATCGAACGGCGAAAATGGCTAGTTATCCGCCCGTTGAGCTAGCTGTTTCATTTCATTTCTTCTTGGCTCTATAAATACCCATGCCTAAGGCTTCCTAAGATACTTTTGATCACTCCTACACTTCATTGAGCCATCCTTGATCAATTCTAAGCTTTCATTGAGTCAATTCTTGGAAAAACCCTAGCTTTGATATCTCATCCCTTTGATTGAGCCTTACCTTCATTGTTTCACAATCAAAGGCATCAAGAGGAAGATAGGAATCTTGTTGTGGAGCTAAGTACTTTATTGTTTGATTTATTGCTCCATTTTGTATTGTATTTTGTTATTTATTTCATTGTATTTGTGCGTACAAGAAGACCTAGTGTTAGGTCATGTGTGTAAGTGGTATCCTTGGTGTAGAAGGTGTAAAGCCACTTGTGTAAACTTAGTTTACTAGGATTAGTTGAGTTGTCCCTTAGGGTTGAGGTGGAAGAGTGCTCTTGGTAAGAAGGCGGAGACTTCCGGGTGTGGAAGTGCCCTAGGTTGAGTGTGAGACTCTTCGGGTCAAAGTCATCTGTGTAAGGGAAACAAGATTAATCTTGTAAAGTTTAGTTTGGAAATCCTAAGCGGGGTGCTTAGGTAGTAGAGTAGGCATTGGGGCCGAACCACTATAAATCCTTGTGTTTGCATTGTATCTTTATTTGTACTTAATTGGTTTACTTTTGCTTCCGCATCTAGTCGATAAATTACGATTTGCCTAAATAGTCTAAGAAACGATTAAAACCGGAATTAGGCAATAAGTTTTAGATAACACACTATTCACCCCCCCGTCTTGTGTGGCCATTTCACCCTACAATGTTGTGCCATATCTTATTGAATGGCGAATAGGCTCGGTTAGGAGCTGGATTGCGGGCTAGGCCCGGAAGGTTGGATGGCTAATTCCCAACCTGTGGAATAAGTTCGGATGGGCAAATCTCGATTGTTCCTGCGTATCTTGTGGAACAAGTTCGGATGGGCAAATTCCGATTGTTCCCAAGATTCTATATTTAAAGGAATAAGTTTGGATGGGCAAATCTCGATTATTCCTACGTTATCATTTTGGAACAAGTTCGGATGGGCAAATTCTGATTGTTCCTGTATTTTCTCGTGGAACAAGTTCGGACGGGCAAATCCCGATTGTTCCCGAGTTTCTTTAAGGAATAAGTTTAGACGGGCAAATCCCGATTATTCCTGTGATATCTTAAAGGGACAAGTTCGGACGAACGAATCCCGATTGTTCCTTCGCGTCTCGTGGAGCAAGTTCGGCCGGTAAATCCCAATTGCTCCCGAGTTTCTTGGTTATAGGATAAGTTCGGACGGGCCAATCCGGATTATCCTAGTAACCCTTGTGTATGACATGTTATTTTAGGGCATGGTAGGCTTAGGCCTATTGTACTTCACCGATGGGGTGTTGGATGCCTTCGAGCATGTGGTGGCCAGATGGCCTGTTAGCTAGCCACTCCCTTGTGACCATTCCTGCTTGAGTCAAGTATTTTGCATTATGCTATACATCTGTATTCGGATTTTCGTAGGGGTTGGTAGAATCATTCACTGAGTTCTTTGAACTCACCAATTGTCATTTGTTTTTGTTTTGCAGAGCCTAACCGGTGAGGTGGGCTAGAGCACTTGGCGCGACTGGAGTGCAGAGGAGCTACATTGATCTCATAGCAGTCCTAGTTAGGGGTCGTAGTCGAGTCTGTAGTAGTTTTATCATGCACTTATGATTTGGTGTTTTGGAGTTGTAGTCCCGTGGGGACACTCATGTCTTTTATTCAGATTTTATTTGTTAAAAAGAAATGTTGGTCTTTGATTCATTTTATTTCTGCACTTAAACTTTTTGATAAAAACTTTACTATTTAAATGACATCTGCTTTGGTTTCTCTTTTATAATAAAAAACTGTTTATTTCTTCAACTATATTTTATGAGTTGACATGTACATGAGTTAGGCTGCGGGGGGGTATAGGCACGTATACCCTGTCCGGTCACGTGACCCTGAGTTTGGTGCGTGACACATTGTCCCCCAAAATTTTCGTAGCTGACCAAAACCCTCCTTTTTTTTAGCCGACCACGAAACCACGCCCCGCTCTCCACCTCCAACCTCCTCTTCGCCTGCCTGCCCCTCCTCCCGAGACATCCCCTCCACCATCCTCGTCCTCCTTCCTCTGCCGCCCTGACCTACAAGAAGAAGAAGACACTGATGTCTAGTTCTTCATCAGTGAAGACGACACTACTACATTTTGTCAAACCCTTATGCTCTTGCGAGTCTGAGTCACCTCCCTCGACGCCTCTGCCCTCTTCATCCCCAAACTCTTCTCTTGCTCCTCGCCAAACGCCAACGCATCCCGGCTGAGTACACTAGCTACGACAGTTGTTGCATAGCCCCCCTCTTCAGCCCGATCTCTCCTCTCGTCTCCCCTCATGATGAACCCATCATTTTCCCGATTAGCTGTCGATGCTCGCCTCCCCTTGCGATAATCCCCCCTCGTACCCCTTAGGCCTCAACTCTACCTCTATTTGTTAGAACAGGTGTTCAGTTATTCGGCTTCCTACTCGAAACCATGATTTTCGCAGTTCTTGGCTTCCTCTCTCCATTAAATAGAGGGGGAATGATGATAGTGATGCTTCTACTATAGGTCTTCATGGGTTTGCTTGCTAGATATTCTTCTTCCCGTCTCTACAAGATGTTCAAGGGTACATAATGGAAGAATGTTACCTTGAAGACATCAGTCACTTTTCCTGGCATTATTTCAGTCATCTTCTTCATCCCGAATGTTTTCATCTGGGGTGAGAAGTGCTCTAGCGTTGTGCCTTTCACTACAATGTTTGCTCTTGTAGCACTATGGTTTGGTATTTCAGTCCCTCTCATTTTTGTTGGAAGTTCTCTGGTTTCAAGAAACCTACAATTAAGGATCCTGTTAAGACAAACAAGATTCCAAGGCAGATACCCGAGCAACCTTAGTACATGAATCCAACTATCTCAATATTAATTGGTGGCATTCTCCCATTTGGGGCTATTTTCGTCGAGATGTTCTTCATACATACCTCAATTTGGCTTCAACAGTTCTACTACATATTTGGCTTCCTTTTCCTTGTCTTCATCATTCTTGACGTGACCTGTGTAGAGATCACTATCGTGCTGTGAAATTTCTAGTTGTGAGGTTAGGATTACCTATGGTGGTGGAGGTCATATCTGATGTTAAGCTCTTCCGCTCTCTATGTTTTCCTCTACGCAACCTTCTACTTCTTCACAAATCTTGAAATCATATGTTAGTTCTTCAAGAAACTCAAGCTTTACATGACTATTTACTTAGCACTACTGCATATTAGAGGAACATCTAGTTTTGGTATTTATGCCTGGTCAATATATATGTAGTATCTCTTGCGGCTAACCCTTAGCTTGATGCAACTGTCCTTCAGTTGGTTGCCAAAGTAATTTATCAGTCATTACACAATTCCAATGTTTAGTTATGCACATCTAGCTTATCTTCATGAACTTTTTGTTTAAGGCCAAGTCGTTTTCTTGGAGCTAGTCATTTTTGCACAAAGGAAATTTCAGTTGAACTTTAAGGGCCTGTTTGTTAGAGCCCTTTTCGGATTTTCGTTTCGTGTGAAACCGAAATTCGCTCCGAAATTGTGTTTGTTGACCGAAATTGGGTCAGATTTTGAAATCCATTTCGCGAAACCCAATTTTCGCGAAACATTGTTTTGTACATGAGCCCAAATTCTATTCGAAGTAGAATTCGGGTTTTCGTGAAAATAGTTCAAAACGGGCGGTGGCAAACTTGTAATTAAATCCATTTTCGCCTGTTTCGCAAAAACTAACAAAACCCATGACCGAGCGGGTTAGGGAATCCCACCCCTCTCTTCGTGTGAGCCCCTCTCTTCGTCGACAACAGGCGATAAGTTGTCGCTGATCCCATTTCGTTGAGCCCATTTCGCCGACAACGTCCTGAATCTTGTTTCCTCGTCGCCTGAGACGACAACCACTTTTCAAGGTAAGTTTTCATCCATATTAATGTTTTTTTTATTTCTTCTTCCCATGTTCTTCCAGCTGCACATTTTTTCCCATATGTCGTCTGTTCTTACGTTTGTGTGTTGACCTCATTCTTCTGGCTGCACATTCTGGTGTTTATTTTTTTGATTTCTTCTCGACCCTTCAACTAGACCTAGAGTTTATTCCATGGCTAGATCTCGGGTTTTAGGGTTCAATCTAGGGATTTCTTTTTCTTGATTTTTTATTTTAAAAGGTTCTTCTCCCTGATCTTCTAATTAGGGTTTCTTTCAAATTAGGGTTTGTTATTCCCAGTTCGATATAGGGTTAGAAGTAGGGTTTTGTTTTTTGATTTTGGTCTTTTATCTATGCTTATATCCGATTTTAGGGTTTATTCCAAATTTTTTTGATGGTTCGGCTAAGTTTATCTATAGGGTTATACAGATCTAGGGCTATTTGGTGTAGTTTATTTGTAGGGTTATACAGATCTAGGGTTTTGTTATCTGATTGTTTCTTTATCTGATTGTTTCATTATACAGAACATATAAGTTGGTATACTTTATCTTATTTCTATACTGTTTCATTATATGATAATTATCATTGTTTCATTATCTAATTATTTCATTATCTTGTATATTATTTCTATAATTGATATAATTATTTATCAGTTAATATCAGCTTTGATGGTCTGCTATCAGTTTGCTAAAGTATACTTGCTCTATTATGAGTTATTAGTTTACTTTGATGTTTTATTGGACTTATCAGTTTGATGTTCTCTTATCAGTTTACTTTGGTTTTTTTAAATAATATTAGTTTGTACCTATTTGTTTGTTAATTCATATGTCTACTGTTACTATTTGTTCTTATAAGTACCTATGGTTTTTTATTGGTTTGTTAATTTATCTGTTTGATTGTTTTTTTAATTCACTGTTATAATAGTTTGCATATTTATAGATACTGATTATAACACTTATGTTCAGTTATGTATCAATTATGCTCATTTTGCATATATGTTATCAGTTATGTTCGGTTTACGTTTTCCTTCTTTCATTCATGTCTTTATGTGCTGTTAGTATAGTTTATCTGTGTTAGTATACTTTGTATCAGTGATGCATGTATCATGGGTTATATTTTCTCAATGGGTTATTTTGATGGTCTGCTATTAGTTTGCTAAAGTATACTTGCTCTATTATGAGTTATCAGTTTACTTTGATGTTTTATTGGACTTATCAGTTTGATGTTCTCTTATCAGTTTACTTTGGTTTTATTAAATAGTATTGGTTTGTACCTATTTGTTTGTTAATTCATATGTTTACTATTACTATTTGTTCTTACTAGTACCTATGGTTTTTTATTGGTTTGTAACTATGATTTGTTAATTTATCTGTTTGATTGGTTTTTAATTTACTGTTATAATAGTTTTCATATTTATAGATACTGATTATAACACTGGTTTTTTAATCTACTGTTAATATTATATTTTATGAGTTCATATGGTTGCATGCCTTCGGTTATTGCTTGACTTCGGTTTCTATATCAATTTTTTAGTAGATATAATAAGTTGAACATATGGGTGGCCATCGGAATCCGAGGAAAAAGTCGGAGTTCTGGCCAAAGAATGTCACAGAAGAAATAGACAAAAATGGACAAGCTCATTGACATGGGTTGCAAGGGGCTGATAGTACTTGTTTTCATTGCAATTATTTTTTTGTTTAAATAGGTTAGATAACAATAATGATGTAAACCTAAATACTTTATTGGACTACTAATGTAATTTGACTACTTTATCTTATTATTTGATTAACTTTAGTTTTATATCGGCGGGGAATTGGAGGCAATAACCAATCAATGATTGTACGCATTTTCCTCCTAAGGTCGTAAAGTAACGTTGTCCATTATCAGTTATGGTTTTATATAAATGCGTGGTTGTGCTTATATTTCATTGTTTGGTTGTGTTTATATAAATGTGTGGTTGTGCTTATATAAATGTGTGGTTGATTTTATATTTTGGTTGTTTTAAGATAATGGGCAAACTTTATTTTGGTGGACTATGAATTGGAGGCGATCACCAATTAATGGTGATACCCATTTTTCTTCATTGTCCTATATTTTTACCGTCATAATTGATGTCGTGAGAATTGTTGATGGACCAGCGTCTCATATCATTGTGTCCTAAAAAATATTCGAGACACAAAGGCCCAATGTTAGTGATTTCTAGAAAAGATGCATTTTAGTTGCGCCTCAAATGCAACTCGCGACGCTTTAATTAATGACGTCGATGATTTCTGACAAAAAATGCTTTCTAGTTTGCACTTAGGGGTGAAATTAAGTAGAGGAGCCAAGCCTGAGCTAGGCCTTGGCCCAGCTCAACTCAATTATATTTTACTCAGAGCCCGAGCCAAGCTGAGCCTTAACTTACTAGAACCAATTAGGTTTGCATATTTTATCTTTTGAGTTATACATACATGCATCGATATTTATAATCAAATAGTCAAGTCCATTTTGAGAAGTTTTTAATGTGGGACTATTGTTGCATCCCATATAACCAAATGGTAAGTTATTTTTGAGAAGTTTCCAATTTGGGACTATTGTTGTATCTCATATAACCAAATTGAGACGCTATGGAAAAATACGTTCCTAATTGGGAAAATTGAGACGCCATGAAAAAAATACGTCCCTAATTTTTGAGACGCTCAAAATAAAGTGTCCTTAATTGAAAAAAAATGAGACGCTATGGTAAAATGTGTCCCTAATTGTAGTTGAGAAAATGACATTTTTTAAACTGTCCCAAATAATGAGGGTTTTAAAAAATTCGACAATGCTAATAAAAGCGTCCCCATAATTGTGTCCTTAAAAGATTTTTTTCTTGTAGTGATTATATATGCGGCTCTAGGAGGAAATTTTCTATCTCTCAATGTTATTCCATTACTTGCTTCTGTTATTAGAATCTAGATGAGTTTTACTCAGTTCTGAATCATGACTATTTGTTCTTAGTCTTGATGATGCTCACATGCATTATTTTAACATGTGCCTTATTCAAATGATAATATCTAATTCAAATGATCTTATAATGTTATACATCCTTGTGAATGTTCTATCCATAACTTTTATTATTCATTCCCTTCTGATTTGATGCAGACTTTTCTAATTGCTTCTTTTATTAATTCTGTTTATCACATCAAATCAATGCCATCTTTCATGAAATAACTCTATGATTTATAACAGATTCTTATGTTGTACAAGATTTACTTGATTTAGTTATTCCGAAAACAAAAATTTTAAAGGTTGGTCTATGTGAGGTAGACCATAAGTTAGGAGCAATATACTGGCTAAGGGTCAAAAGAGCTTTGCAGTGGGACTATACCCAGAGAACCAATGGCATAAATATCGCTGTAAGATTGCCTATAGTAAAGGATCTTGAGACCTATGCCTCACAACAATGGGAGGTGGATACTTGCTCAGTATTAAGAAAATTTGTTTTGCTTTCAATCGTCCAAGATTACTGAGATGGTTTCTTTTTGTGTTTTTTTTTTCTGGGGGCAAATCCAATACTTTCTATTGCAGCTTATAAATTCATCTCAAGCAGAAAAGTTGACAAACTTCAGTTCTTCTATGATAAAGGTTTTCCAATGAGGCCTTTCGAGTTCCAGGTTACAGCGCAACTGTATTCGTAGAAGTTGATAGTCATTGTTTTTAGTCAAATTAAGAATACTTCAACTTAAAATCAAGGATGAGCATGATTGCCAATGCATACACAGTAGCCCTTGTTTTTTATACTTGATAGTAAGAATTATAGTAGCCCTATCAAAGAATTATACAAGAAATTATAGAAATTTAGATGATGGGATGCAAAGAAGGTAGATCATTTTTAAGGTGGCATGTTTCATCCAGTAATTTTTGTGAGAGTTATTGGTTCATGTTTTACTGAGTCCTTTTAGAGTCCATTTTATTTCAAGTGCTTTTTATGGTTCAGTGATGCAGAATAGAGGAAGTGATGCAGAATAGATGAACCAATTTGAAGGTTAGTGTGGAACACTTCAATTGTTTGGCCTTCCCATTCATCATGAGGATCAACTCTTGGTATTATGTATTCCGAGTCAACTACTTTCTTCATTCATGCTATGTTTTCTACAACTCTCTGTATTATGTATTCTAATTATATAATACAATTCAGGTTAATTTGTGAATTGAGCATCCACAAGAATTTATTAATACAATTCAGGTAAGATTGACTTTATTGGTCTGGCTTGGATCAACTTTAATTTGTTATTTACTTGAGAATAACTTTTTGTTCATCTATCTACATAACAATCTCTCCAATCAAGTAATCATTTTTATTTGAGGCAGTAGTCTTGTTAATTTATTAACCTTCATGAAGTTAGCATATAAGTTTTTTGCTTATACCTATGATATTGGTGATAGCATAAACAAAGGGGACAAAGTTATAGTGTTGATGCTCATCCCTATCAAGTTAAGTGCATAACTGATAACAACAATGTGTTGTAGCTTTAAATTTACAACCATAAGAATGGGAGATAAGACCACTGCGAATTATTTACCAATTGACCTACATGTCATTTGAGGACCATTTATTGCTCTCAAATATTGTAGCATCTCAAGTGATTCTCTTTCAAAAATTGCTTTCAAATGTTGTAGAGAAGATTGAAATTGTACATTTTAATTGGAATTCAATTTTGACTGCCCATCATTGTTTCTCATTCTCTTGCTAATGTCAATTAGTCATGTCAAAATTACATGTCATTTTGAGATATTAATATATAATTATTTTTCTTATGCAGTTATGGAATTGAAACTTATAGGGTGAGAACACTTAGAAGCTATGTGGGAAGATTTCATAACAAGTTAGCTACTTTTGTTTTAGAAGACAATACTTAATCTACTTTTGTTAACCATAACAAGTTATTTATTGTGTACACAATACTTAATCTACTTTTGTTGATATTTACTAAGTTTGCATTAATGTTATATTTTAGTAGTTTGGATTTATGTAATGTACTCTTGATTTAATATAAAAATATTCTTTAAATATTGATCCATGTTAATATTTCAGTATGATAAGCTGAGAACCTACTTTTGTGACAAACTGAGATTAAATCTACTTTTGTATGACAGCTTTAAAATAATCTCTTTAGTGACAAAAGCTATATAAGTATATATGATAACTAAACAAAATTGCTATTGTAGAAACAAGTAATATTAAGTCAAGCATGCCTTAACAAACTAATAATAACGGTTTGAAAATGTTATACAAATTATATATGATAACTAACTAATATTGCTATTGTAGAAAGAAGTAATAGTAGGTTATAAATGCGATAACAAACTAATCATACCAGATAAAAAATATTATAAAATAACATTCATATAGCATTCACAATTGCATTCCCTGAAATGCTATTGTAATCTCCCTACATAAGATAGCGTGCGATTTGATAGCGTTTCAGATAATGTTATACACTACATATGATAGCGTTCAAGGCATGCTATTAAATATGATTATTGTTGTAGTGCTTCCCTCATTTATTATCCAATTCAATCCAATCCTATGAACAAAAGAAGAATAAATTCTTGGGATTTTGCAAGGATATATATAAAGAAGAAAAGAAACTGGGGGAGAAAGAAAGAAATGCTTGTCTATAGATAGAAGAATAATCGCTTGGGATTTTGCATTATATATATATATATAAGAGGAAAGAGAGAGATGGACTGGAAAGATTACAGATCTTGCGTATTGTCTTTTGCGCCAATTGTGATTTTTTTTTTTGAGCAAAAGAAGTCTTGTATTAATTGAATTATGAAGAATACAAGTTATGGGATTGAGTACCCGTTTGTTTTGTAAGAAAATAGGGGACTGGACAAAATTTCAGATTATGTCCCCTGTTTGTTTTGCAAAATCAGCCATGGGATAGGATTTGAAGGGTGTTCTGGATAGGATTTCTAGTCATTTTTGTGTTTCGAGAAATTTCTCGGTACACCGATTGGAGGCGGAGGACACGAGTGCGAAAAGACCCGATTACCCCGAGGAAACTTAATCCCTGGGGTCTCTCGCGATCTGCTCTGCTAGGTGAAGGTTGCTCGTCTTGTCACCATCGGCTGCGTCTCATGCTTGTCGTCCCATCCAGGTATCACCTCTCTCTCTCTCAAGTCCATCTGCTCGACTAGCTGATTTCTTGGTGCGGCGGTCCCTTGCCCCCATCCCCGTCGCTGTGTGTGTGCATGGGTTTGGGGGAGAGTTTTGGCGCAAATCTGATGGCTGAGAAGGGGAGCGTTGGCGGCGGTGTTTTCGTTGGAGAAGAAGAGGCGGCAGCGCCGAGAGCAGGGGCGCCGATGCAACCTACCATAACCCTCCCTCCCCGCTCCTCCTTCGAGAGCCTCTTCCGCGGGGGCGGGGGAGAGTCGAAGGTGAGCCCCGGACCGCTGACGCTGGTGCCCAGCTTCTTCGTAGAGTATCCGACTCGGATTGCGGCGGCGAGGAGGACTGTCGGGTTCATGGGGGATCAGGAGAAGGAGGCGGAGAAGCGGCCCAATGGTGGCGAACGGAGAGTGGCGATGGGCTGGTCCGGTTGGGGTAGAATCGGCCCCCGAGCTTGTCGATTAGCCAGCATCAGTTGTTCACTATGCCGCCCTAGTTAAGTCCTGCACGCTTGCTCGATTCTCCTCCATTATTTTCATCTCCCCTGGTATGTGATTCTCCTGGTTAAGTTCGACAAGCCTTCTTCTTTCGATTATGTGATTGTGATACTGCAGCGATTTTTAATTGATTTCGTAGAGGATCTGGTATGAAGTTAACTTGAACTTCATCAAAAACTCCAAGTAGATAATATGCAAATGCAGACATTGTTGCCTAAAAAAAAATGCAAACATTCAACTAAAAGAACTTGTTTTAGTAGATAATATGTGAGTTGGGAAGAGCTTGAACTAGACTGAGACTAGTGAAAGTATATATTTTGCAGGGTGATATTTGCTGACCTGATCGAGTGCAAAACCTCATGGAGATTGCCGGCGCTTATGCTGGATGACATTGCTTTTGCATAGTGAAATCTCCTGATACAATGATGTTTATGTTTGCAGAAGAAGGTGCAAGAGTCATCAACCATTCATCCTGCTGCTGTTTGAAGTGAGATGCATTGTTATAACTTGAAGCATAAGACTCTCATTGTTAATAAAAAGGTTCTCTTTTGTTGAATCATAAGTTGGTGGAATCTATTCGAAAGGAAAAAAAGCGCAGCTCCTTGGATTCTTTGCTTGTGTATGTTGCTTATGGATGAGAAAAAAAATCTAATAAAGAAGATAAAAGCAAAAGGAGATATTGATGAACCTAATTGATTCTTTCTTTTTTGACATATATTCCAGTATTATGGCTTCCATTGTAATTGTTTGTTTGTATTTTTACTTTTCTTCTTTTTTGAGTTTTGAAGTGAAGGTTGTACAGATGAGATTCTGTTCCAATTGTAGCATACTGCCTTGAGAATTGAGATAAATGAAATTATATTCGTAGTTTAAGCAACTTAAACCATTTGTGCTTGTCCGAATACATGTATTAAACCACCTTGTTGAATCCTTATTTGTCAAAGTTCTATTCAACCATTGAGTTAATTGATGTTTTATACTGTATTTCGTCTTGGCAATGTATAGGTTAAAGTGAATGAGACTATTTACTTGGAAGGATTGATGAAGATAAGAGGAAAAAGAGAGAGAGAGAAGACAAAAAAATGAAGAGGAAAAGTAAAGGAAAATAAATAAATAAAAACAAGTTTACTTAAGAGAAAAGAAGAAAATAGAGGAGCTAACATGACACACTTTCCTGTCGTGTGAAGCTGAGGTATAACATTTTATGATCATATGGACTGTAAAAGTAATGCTGCTGATACATACTACTCTTGATTTAAAGTTACTTCTGTTCATATAGCATTTGGTTTTGAACTTGGAATGACTTCGTAAACTTGACTTGACTGATCTTCTTCTTATTCTTCATCAGGGGGAGCAAATTGACATTTAAGCTTGTATGCTTTTCCTCTGCCATATAAGAGAAGATTTTTATCTGTTGACCATTTGGCTTATTTATTTCTTTTATCTGTTAAGTATAACTTATTTCTAAACGCTATACTGTTGATCCTATCTTAATACCTTGCAATTTGCAATGAGCTAAATTAGAATGTTAATTCAAAGTTACTTCTGTTCCCATAGCATTTGGTTTTGAACTTGGAATGCCTTCATAAACTTGACTTGACTGATCTTCTTCTTATTCTTCATCGGGGGGAGCAAATTGACATTTAAGCTTGTATGCTTTTCCTCTGCCATATAAGAGAAGATTTTTATCTGTTGACCATTTGGCTTATTTATTTCTTTTATTTGTTAAGTATAACTTATTTCTAGACACTATACTATGGATCCTATTTTAATACCTTGCAATTTGCAATGAGCTAAATCAGAATATTAATTCAACGATTCCATCTTCAATTTTTAAATTCCAGCATTTGTGGTTGATCAGTGTAACTAACATTACTGCACGGATTGAGATTAAGCAATAATCTTGAAGTTTCTCAAGAAAATGTATATCATTATTGCCTTCATTTTAGAGTTTTTGATGGCAATGTAGATTTATATTGCATTGTTGCAATTCTGCAAGTGCGGGAAATCTAATTGCAAGTATTTAATATAATTTTGTATTAAGAAATATATAAAATTTAATTTGGTTATTAAAAATATAAAAGAGTATTTTTGTCATTTTGATCGTCATAGGACTGTGTTATAGCGAAATAAACGTAGGACGAGACTAGATATCGTATCTTGTTCTTGACGAAACAAACATGGTATAACTGCTGTCCCAGGACACTTAGTGCTCTGTCCTTGTCCCTGTCTGGTGTCCTGTGATGGGCAATTTGTGAATCAAACGGGCCCTGAGAGTAGAATATACATTCTAAAAAATTCAAATAAAGTTACAAATTTTGAACAAAGCAGCTCCTTCAAACGCCTTCTAAAGAGATGATTTAGAACCATAGTTGAAGCATCTATCGTTGTGTTCATGCCAAACGCAGGAATTCCAAATCATGATCGCCATGTACCTCGATCGACGGATAGATAGGGAAAGAGAATCATCACCAAGCCAAGTCCGAAAGCCAGGCGAAATGTAAGGCAAATTACAAAGGCCCAGCATAGCCGCCCAACCCTCAAGACTGAAAGAGCACTCGATGAAAAGGTGGTTATGAGATTCTGATCTCGCCAAACAGAGAACACAGGAGGAATCGAATTGAATATTCCTGGAGCAGAGAAGATCTCTTGAAGGTAGCCTCTGCATGTTGATAATACAATTCGTGATGGAAATTGAAGCAAGACATTTGCGATTCCACACATACGGGACAAAAGGATCGAGTGAGTATGTAATATAAAGAGCTTATGGAGAAAAGCCCATCAGATGTCCGTTTCCAATAAAATCTGTTTTCCTCCATGAGGTGTAGAAAGGGCTCCAAGGCTATGAAGAGGATTACGATACGATCAAGCAGGACAAAATTAGAGAAAGCGATATTCTAGCCCCTGGGAGTACCATCTGCGGCCAACTCTTTAGAATCAAATATGAGAGCCTCAAGATCTCGAGTGAGGAGGAACAAATCAAAAAATTTATGTTTAAGTGAAGAACCGTCGAGCCATGGGTCCAACCATAAATAAGTCCGTGTACCCTTTCTGACTTGGAACTTTAAGGATCTCCAAAAAACATCCCTTAGTTTAAAGATACCTAACCATACTCTCGAAAGGTGAGGTCTGGACTGAACAAACGAAGATGTGATACCCGGGTATAAGGCTAAAATAAGCTTGGCCCAAGGAAGGTCAAAATTTTCCAATAGTTTCCATAGCCAAACACCCAATTTGGCTAAATTGTGACGAGCGAGATCCAGCAAGTCGACACCACCCTCTGAAATAGGTCCGGTAATAGAGTCCCAGTTAATATGGCATCTTCCAAGAGCACCCGAGATGGAACCGGCCCAAAAAAAATTCCTTCTTCTTTTATTAATTTCTTTGATAACCCAAACAGGGGCCTCAAAGATGGAAAGTGCATAGGCGGCTTGACAAGTAAGAGTACTGTTGACAAGAGCAAGACAACCAGCTCTAGAAAGTAGGGAACCCTGCCAAAGAGACAATGTTTTATCAAATTTGGAAATAACCTTCCTCCAATCATCTTTGTAAAGATGGTCTAATCGGAGAGGAAAATCGAGATAGTCGATGGGGAAGGACCCGGAAACACAGCCCAGAATCGAAGCTGCAACAGAGCAACGATGGTCGTTACCCCGAAGTATGAAGAACTTTGATTTTAGCATAATTAATTTTAAGACCGGAAGCCAGTTCAAAGCCTTTGAGCACAAGCCTTAGGCTATGGAGACAAGGATCTGAATCGTGGCAGAAGATGATCAAATCATCCGCATAAAGGATGTGAGAAAGACCCCCATCAATATGATCCGCAAGGGCACCAGACAAGAAACCCCTTCCCGTTGCCTTGTTTATGAGTCTTGAAAGAACGTCAATTGCAATGTTGAAGATGAGTGGTGAGAGAGGATTACCCTATCTGACCCCCCTTTTGTGAGAGAAGGGTCTGCTAGCGGAGCTGTTGACAAGGATGGAAGATGAAGAAGAGTGAAGCAATTGTAGGACACAGCCAATCCACTTTTGCAGAAAACCTTTGAACGCTAGATGGTCAGAAATGAAATTCCAGTTAACAGAGTCAAAAGCTTTTTCGAACTCAACCTTGAGCATACAAATTTTGTCCCCTCTTTGATTACAGGCCCAAACGGTTTCATTTATCGCCATGAAGCAGTCCAAGCTGCCTCGACCAGAAATAAAGGCCCTTTGAGAGTTATCGACGATAGAAGACATCATCGGAACAAGTCTGTTGGCAGGAGCTTTGAGAATATTTTAATAAGACTATTTTCCAGACTAATGGGTCAGACACCAAGTTGGCACCTTTTTTTTGGGAATTAAAGTGATATAAGCATAATTCAAGCGATTCATCAACGACGGATCATCCTGGAGATCATTGAGAAGACACACAACCTAATTACCAATGAGATGCCAGAATTTCTTGAAGAATTTCAAGGGGATGCCGTCGGGGCTAGGAGCTTTATGATTCTTCAAATGGTGGATAGCATAAGATACTCCATCAAAGGTAAAAGGGGCATCCAAATCTGACAGCAAGCCTGAATGAGTTGGGGGGAGAAAATCATCCCAACGAATACTCGATAAGGGAGGCGAACTAGAGCCCAGAAGATGAAGATAATAATGTCGGAAAGCTTGCACTATCTCCTCGATTTCTAAGAAAGCTCCCAATGGAGAAGAAATATGTGAGATCCAGTTGTGATTGCGTCGGAGGGTAGCACAAAGATGAAAATACCAAGTGTTGCGATCACCTTCCTTGATCCATCTCTTTTTAGCCATCTGTCTCCAATAGTGATCTTCATAGCTATAAAGCTTGACAAGCTCAATTTTGGAATTCAAGAAGTCGGTCCTTTCCGAAGGGGAAAGGGTCCCCATATCAACTCGAGAGGAGAGGGAGTGAACATGGCTCTCCAAAGTACGACGCTTAGCCGAACGGTCTTGATTCTTGAAAAAAGACCATGATCGGATTATGGGTCACAGCCCTTTCCAAGATTTAATCCAGATGGGAACATATTTACCCCTTAAGTCCGAAATTTGAAGGGCAGAGAAAAGCCCAGCCTGCATAATAGCAAGGAAATCCGGTAGGTCGCACCAATAAGGCTCAAGTCTGAACAAAGCGGTAGAGGCGGGAGTAAGCTTGATATTTTTTAGGAAAAGAGGTTTATGATCTAAAAGTCTTCTGGAGCCAGGACTCAAACGTATCTGAGGCAGAAGATCCAAAAATTTTGGATTCACCAGAATGCGATCCAACTTAGCAAGGCTTGGAGGATTTTGGTTATTAGTCCAAGTGAAGGGGCTACCCGATAAGGGTAGGTCAATAAGTCCGCTATCCGCAATGAACTTGGAGAACTTACTCATATCTCTGCGATTACCTCTACAATTGACCCTCTCCCCAATGTGCTTAGTCAAATTGAACTCACCTCCTAAAATGAGTGGCTCATTGTTGGGACGCCGGGAAGAGAGAGCTCTTGCATGAAGTCGGCACGACGGGCATGTGAAGGGGGACCATAAACACCAACAAACCAGTAAGAGATGTTGGAGCTTGTGAAGTAGCTGTAACTGAATAAGAAATTCCCCCTGAGACGAAGAGATACAAGACCAAATGGAAGGGTTCCAAATCCCGAGAATCCCTCCAAAGAGTTCGGAGGAATTGATAGCGCAATATGGAGCGCCATGAGAGAGCCGGAATCCCGAGATCTGCTTGATAGCACAAATTGTGATTTGAATCTTTTAATTAGGCACATATATAAAATTGGTTTGGGAACTTTTTCTTTTAGTTTTTCTTCAATTTGGTTTTTTATGTTATTATTTTCTTTTTACTTTATCTATTCTTTCCTTCCACATCTTTCTTCATTTGCTACATATACTTTTTAGCATTCATCTAATAAAATTTTCCTAGCAGGTGTTCCCCCTCCCTTATATAGAAAAATAAAGGAATTTTATTCTCCTCCGTTCCAAATTAGATTGGATCCCTTGGTTCAACACTAATTTCTTTCTGAATTGCCTCGAAAAAAAATGAGACATAATTTTTTTTAATTTAATTTAATGCCTTAACATTGGAGACATAAATTTATAAAATTTTATTTGATAAATTAAATTAAATTTATCTTTTTGATTGTATTCTTGTCACTTTAATTAGTATGCTACTCTTTTGAGTGATGTTCAGTGGAACCAGACTTTTTCAAATCCTCCGAGGGATTAAGCAAATAGATCCTTTAGCTCCTACGTTGTTGTTCATCATCGCATAAGATGTGCTGAGTAGTGTGCTTTATAATAACCTTCCAAAACAAACAAATAGGGTACTTCAGGGTCCTTAGAGAGTGCCAAAGACGATTCACCTATTCGCAGATGACACCCTAGTATTCCTCAATGGTGAGAAGAATCAGTTAAAGGTCTTTTAGATTTCTTAAAACTTTGTGTCTTCAAAATTAAGCATCTATTTTTAGTCTCACTAAATAATTATTTTTAGATATAAATAGTTCCCTCAATTCCTAAAATACTTTAAATAATTTCAAACACTTTAAATTAATTTTTGGTCTAATGAAAATTATTTCACATAATATGTGTGACCCTCAATGTTCATCATACAAAAATAATAGGATTGAGATCCAATGCATATTTGATGTACAAACCAAATACTTTGATCGAGCAATTCTAGAATTAATCATCTCCATGAATTCAAATGTGTACAATTAAATCTTACCAACACTCAAGAGCAATATGATAGACAATTTAGGGTAAATAATAAGCACACGAGCAATGTTAACAATGAAAATTGTAATAATTCAACAGTCTTGCCTACATTCATTATCTTCGTTTATCATCAATAATTTCACATCAAAATATACTTTTTACCTATTTTCCTTAACGGAGGGTAGGTGAAGATCTTATTACTCAATCTAGAGTGTCTCTCTAACTCAAATACAAGAAGAAATCAGCCAAAAAAAAATTGTTTGCATCATGTTCGCCCTTACAAATCAAACAAGATATATCGACAAAAATTAGTACAAAAGCAAGTAAAGTAGAGTAAAATGGTTCAAGCATAGTAATAAACTCATCCTGGTTGTCTCCTAATCATTTGTATCCTTGAGAATTCAATGGATGAAAGATTCCTTTAAGAAATTAGGGCACAAAGTAGCTGAGTTTGGGGCTCAAGGTGTTTGACCCAAGGAATGTATAAAAAGTAAGATTTAGTGAAGCTCTCTTAGGTGCCAAAAAAGGTTTTAAAGGATGAAATTAAGAGCTTATAATGAGTTGGAGCTAGAAAATTCTAGATAGGTGGTGCTACTATGATTAGAAAATTAGTTGTTACATAGATACTTGAACTCCAACCGAAGTTTGATTGACCAACTTCGACTAGACTTAGCAAAAATGCCTATTGTGATATTTTTACCCAAAATTTGGGATAGTCATACTTCGACCATTTTGAGTTTGAATTGGATTTATTTGGTTTGAGAATTATCATCTAAGCGATTCAAAAGAGTACATAAGAATTTCTAAGCCATCTATTAACATCATTGCTCCATGTCAAAATTTGTCATTTGCTCATTTTCTATTCAATTTCTTCATTCTTGATAGTTAAACTTGGCAAGCCAACCGTGGGTAGCACAGTTGGTGGCAGCATATTATATATTGCCTAGAGATCTAGGGTTCGATCCCTAGTATGGTCACCTATTGTAACTTCTATCTTTGTTATAAAAAAAATAGTTAAACTTGGCAAACATATCTTAAACTTGAGATAAACACTTGATGAAACAATTATATATTCATTTATTACCATCAAAACAAATGGTGTACTTGAGGTTAAAACCCTTAGGTTATCAAATCATTGTTGGAAGGATGGGGTGGTGGTGGTGGTGAATAGTATGTTTATGGCTAGTTTTTATGCAAAGTGGAATTTATCGAATCTAGTCAATTTTTCACTTTTATCATGCAAGTGTTAAGAAATGAATTAATGATGATGAGTAATGCAAATAAACAACACAAATGACAACAATGCTAACACCGATGTTTAGAGTGGTTCGACACCCTTGTCTACTCCACTACCTAAGCTCCCGCTTAGGATTTCCACAAACCCACTAATCAAAGTGTTTTCTACACATTTGGGTTTATGCTTTATCACTCAAGACCACCAAGCAACCATATACAAGACCCTTCAAGGTCTCCACACAATACAAGAAGTAATCAACAAGAACAAATGCAAAACCAACTTAAATCACAAGTAAAGAGGAAAGAAATCTTAACAAATGAAGACCAACTTCACTTCTTGTGCCTAGCAAGCTTGAATAACCCTCAAAGGATGGTGCACACTTCAAGTTTTGAGGATTCAAGAAGCTAGTTATGAGAAATTGCACAACGAGAGCTCAAATTAGGGTTTCACACTTTGAAAGCTTAGGAGATGCAAGAATAAACTCAAGAATGACTTAGGGAATCAAGTGAAACTGGTAAAAGACTTAGAAAGGGGTTTATATAGAGTTCCCAACAAAAAGGCTCGGGTAAAAGCTAGTTAAACGACTAGTTTTCTAGCAGTTATAGTGCTGGTCGAAGGTCGATCGAACCTTCGATCGATCGATCAACGACCGATGATTGACCAAACAGCTAGTAGAAAATTCTAGCATTTTTTGGTTGAAGTTCAGCCAGACCTTCGGTCGAAGGTTCGGCCAATATTTAGTATTTTGCTGATTTTTCGATTTCTCGGGTTTCGGGTATTGTAATTTTGAAGTGCACACACCTCGAACACCTACCCAAATAAGTCACAACGTGTCTATAGATACTTTTAACTCAAAAGTACAAAATTCATTATTTAGGTCGTCGTCCATCGAAATGACAAAAACTTGAGTTTCCAAACGTTATCGTGCGTGCGTGTTCATCGTCAACTTCAACATGAGATTTTCATGATTAATTTTTCGTTAGACATAGTTTGTTATAATCAAAATATTTATTGAAAATATTTGAACGCGAGGGTGAAAACCTCGGCCAACAATTCTTCCATCAACTAATGTTCTAATCAAACTGTAGGTGTAAATAGGTTGAAACTCAATAATATTTAATAACTATTAATTTATCATATTCCTAATTTCACGACTTGATAGTACCATTGGAAAAACACTTTCTTATCTCTATCGTACCTTGTCCAAGGAATCCTTAATTCATGAACTGATGGAATATATATATAAGACATTCTTTCATTTTTAAGGAATGATGGATTCGTTTTGTGACACTAATTTACCTTTGTACGTGACATAACTACATTCATTGAGTGTGCCTTAGTGAGCCCTAAGAATTAGGGCACCCTCAAAGAATAGTCGACCACATACAAGATTATAATGATGTCTTATGACAAATGAAGATGCAGGTCGAGCATAGTCAGATTGATCTTAAAGATGCTCTCGGAAATGAAAAGATACCATCAAGTTTGACACAAGTTAAAATGGAGAAGATGAACCTGAGGACTTTGACATAAATCCAAATGCATCTATTGAACGATTTCTATATATGATGATGTGGAGAAGGCATCCATCGTCAGTTTGGGGCTGAAGTTGAAGTTGTTTCGCATGACGAAAAACCTCAAAATTAAACTTCATACGAAGTGGAGGCCAGTGGCGGATCCAGAAAATTTTATTAGTGGGGGCAAACTAATAAATAAGATTATACTCAAATATTTTCATTCGTTTAGCCGAATTGATTTTTCTAAGTCAATTTCTAAATATTCTTTTTTAGGAGGTTGTGTTTTATTTTCGAAGCTAGAATTATTATCTATTGATTTTTCTTTTTAAGAATTTTTTCATAAATTTTTCCATAATTTTATCAATCAATTTAATTAATAATTAAATAAAAACTAAATATTGAAATAATTAATAATGCTGAAAATACAAAAATTAATAATGCTGAAACAAAAATTAATAATGTTGTAATAAAAATATTGATCTTACCATCCGAAGAAAGTAAAAAATCAATAAACTAAAAATATCGTACAACGTCGGTAGCCCGGCGGAGATTGAAGGCGATCCAACGAGTGACAATTGCAGCGAGTGGCAGCGAGCGTCGGGCGGCAGAGGCAGTGGTGAGCGAGCGGCGACGACGGCAGCGAGCAGCAAGTGGCGGCGGCAGCGAGCGACTGCGGCGGCGGTGGGCGACTGCGGCAAGTGACTACGGCGGCGGTGAGCGACTACGGCGGCAGCCTAGTGACAAGCGGCAAGCGGCAGCCTAGCGACAAGCGACAAACGGCAGATTCAGAAGACGAGCGATTGAGAGAGAGAGAGAGAGAGAGAGAGAGAGAGAGAGAGAGAGTGACGAGAGAGAGAGAGGAGTGACAAGCGAGAGAAAAGGCGGCGAGCGAGAGAGAAAGCGGGAAGAGTGAAATTTTACTCATGCACCGCTGACCGCTGTGCGTCAAGTAAAGCCATTAAATGCAAAAAAAATTAGATTTTAAGTCATGCACCGCTGACCGCTGTGCATCACGTAACAGTGAGCCATTGCTTGTGACTTTGTGAGTGGGGGCCTTTCAATTTTTTTTTTTTTAAAAAATATGTCAATGGGGGCCGTGGCCCCCACTGGGCCTGCAGTGGATCCGCCACTGAGTGGAGGCTTTTGATGAGTTCAAAGGTATCATAGAAGATCTTGAAATTTTAGAAATTAAATGTGATGATAAAGATTTTCTTTCGTTACTACTGTGTTCGTTGCCCTCCTTATACACAACTTATAGAGACATCGTACTATATAGCTATGAGACCATATTCTTAGAGGATGTTGTTGGCGTAAGATTTTTAACATTGGTCTTAATCTCGGTTTTGATGATAATAAACATGGAACTAATGTTTTCATGTAGAAATATTTTTGTATTCCAAGTCGGTTAGCGCTTGTTGTCCGTGATTGAAAATATCGAACAAATCAAAAAATTGCAAGGACGTTCACTACTAGAAAAATGGGCATCAGCAACGGCTGATGCCGTTGCTGAGCCGTTGCTGAAGAGCATCAGCAACGGCCTGGCCGTTGCAATAGAGTCGTGACATAAACTCGCATTGCTGATAACTTAGCGACGGATCAGCAACGGCCGCTCGGGCCGTTGCTAACAATATTATCAGCAACGGTTTTGCCACGGACACGGAGCCGTTGCTGATAACATTAATAGCAACGGCCGTTGAGTCCGTAGCAACGCCGTTAGTAAAATCCCGTCACTAAGCCGTTGTTGTAGGTCATCAGCAACGGCTTTCGATACACTTTTAGCAACGGCGTTCCCACGGATGGCCGTGGGAAAGCCATTGCTGATGATGTGTACCTGGTAACGAAAAAATTTAAAATTCCAAATTTCCATTGATACATTGATACATTATCTGATACATAACTCACACACCCATACATTCATTCACACATCACAAACACACCAAGATATACATCAAAATAATTATATTTATATTGCTAATTATCCACGATAGTATAAAAACAATTCAAATGCAAAATTGAAGTATCAATATCTCAGTAACGAAGTCAATATAAATTAAACAAGTTCAATATCTCAGTAACAAAGTCAATATAAAAAAATCTCACGATGACGATGGAGGATGGCCTGGATCATATGGCGGGGTCTGGAGTGCTTGAGTGTACACCGGTGTGGACTGACTCGAGGACGATGGATTAGATGATGCCGAAGAGATGCCTGCTTCGGGATGACCTGACATGTTGCGTAGCATAGCTTGTATATCCGCCATCATCTGACTCTAGCGCTCCATCATCTCAGTCTGACGCGCGATCGTGTCCTCTAGAGTCCTTATTCTGCTACTATGATCATAACTGGATCTAGAGGTGGACGACCGCTCACCAGCGACCGGAGGGGTCGGTGCCCCAAGTGGCCCTAGTACGGCTCGCGCATGACCACTATCTGCAAAGCCATATACGCGGCCATGGTCCCAGCCACCTGCGACCTCGACCCACGATGTTGCGTCAAAGTCCTCGGGGGTACCCCCGCGCTGCACCACCGTCTGGCTGTAGGTCTCCTACTCGAGTTTGATTTTTTGTTTAATATTTATCATAAAACTTAAATTATAAATATATAATGAATAATTTAAACAAATATATAATTACCATAATGTATGCAGCGTGGTTGTGGATGTACTCCCCCATCCCATGTGCTCGACGGTGAGTCCGCTCAAACACTGCCATCGGGGAGGGTCGCTGGACAGTCCCGTCATCCGACACCGTCGTCTACATTTACAAAACAAATACATTAATTAGTACACATAGTAACAAATAAAATATATAATTAAAATATATACTTACCATACGGTTCGCGTGAACTGCAAATGCAACAGAGCCACCGGTGTGACGCGCTGCTCCCCCCGACATGCGATTTCTAGCCGTATTTCGAGAAACCTCCTGCCATCGATCCGTCGACCATATTCCCATGAGTTGGTCCCATATATCCAGAGTAATCCAACCGGGGCCGTATCCCCGAGTCTCCACGATGTTAGTGGTCCCAGCTCGGGCCATCGCTTGGGACCGAGCCTGCCCCAGCTGCCTGTTGTACCTTGCTCGGGAAATAGCCTCCCAGGCAGCGTAAATGAAGGGCCTTTGGTCCTCGACCCATGTATAGCGAGCCTGCAAAATAATAATATCAGTACCAATATTAATCATCATGCATGTAAAAATAATAATAATACATGCCTCAAACTCGCGCCATAACATGTCGACGTGCTCGCTAGGCACGTGAGACCACGTAGGCCATGCCCCGTGCATGTATCGTCGAATAGTAGAAGAAATGCTCCTCGGCACTTCTTCTTGCTCGAACCTGCACAACAAAAATAAATTTTAATATTATATTATGATATAATGAATTTGTAATGATTCATAATTCATGATATATTACCGCTCCCCAATCACACTAATCAATCTACGTGACTCTGTGGCTGGTGGAGGCTGCCACCTGTTCGGCCCGCGTGGCCGCCTGCGTCTGGATGTACTAGCCTCGGCAGTATCATCCGCATGAGGATCAGCAACAGGAGGATCAGCAGCATGAGTGCGTGCTGGAGTCTCACCGATCGGAGACTCCGAAGCTCTCCTGCGTCGATAACCACGACCAGACATATCTGTCGAACATACATATAATCAAATTATTGTATAAATAGTAGAGATATATTTAATAAAATATATACTTTACAATTATTCCTCATCATCTGAATAATAGTCTTCGAATTCTTCCTCTTCTTCCTCTTCTTCCTCTTCTTCATCTTCTTCATCTCCAGCTTCCTCAATTTCATGATCGTCATCATCAGCATATTCAACTTCTAATTGAATTGACGTTGTGTCTGCATCCTCGAGTATTGGAATAATATGATCTACAGCAGGAGGATCATCTTCTTGATAGAAACCATGTGTCATATCAGGTATCAGCTCATTTTCTCCTACTATCGGATCAATTTTTCCTCTACCTTTTGTCTTACAGACTACACGCCAATCTGCTCTATCTTTATTTCGAGCCGGATACTTCGCGTAATATACTTGTTCGGCTTGTGATGCCAATATAAAAGGCTCATTTGCTGCCAATTTCTATTTGTAATTAACCTCAACAAGTTTGTATTTTGGATGAACTTTCATGCCCCTTTCTGTTGTATCGAACCAATGACATCTAAATAGGATCAGTGATTTTAAGCCGAAGTAGTGCAACTCTATCACTTCTTCCACCAGTCCATAAAAATCCATATCACATTCAACATAGGTTGTCCCTTTCACGCAGACCCCAGCATTCATCGTCTTCTTTGTAAATGAATATTCAACCGTGTGAAATTTATACCCGTTAACAAAATATCCGCTATAGCACGACACAAGTCGCGACGGTCCACTAACAAACTCAAATATTCTTTCATCTATTTCAGCTCTGTGATCTTTGCTGTAAGTCTGAATCCAAGTAGGGAAATCACGATTCTGTAATCTCTCCAATTCTTCATCGTTGTGAATAGAGTATTTTTGCACCATCTCAATGTCAAATATTTCAATGAATTGTTCAATCTCTGGACAATTGAGTAATACATACAAGTGTGCCAAATGATACTCTTCCTCGCTTAAGTGTCGAGATGGACGAGAACCAAAAGCACGACCAGAGTGATAAAATATATTTGAATGTCGAACACCCCCGTCGTCGTTACGTGGAAGACAATCAAATCTTGTCTGTACTGTCGATTCAAAGTAAAATGAGCAGAATGTTGAAATTTCTTGGATGATATACGATTCAAATATTGATCCTTCAACAGTTGCGGTGTTCTTTACTTTTTTCTTTAGACGATTCATGTATCTTTCAAATAAGTACATCCACCGATATTGAACGGGGCCACCAACTCGTGCCTCGTATGCCAAGTGTATCGGTAGATGCTCCATCGAGTCAAAAAATGCAGGAGGGAAAAACTGCTCCAGCTTGCATATGATTTCAACAATATTATTTTCAAGTGTTGACATATCTTCGACTCGAAGGACATTTGCACAGATGTTTCTAAAAAACATACTTAATTCAGTCAACGGACCCCAAATATTATCCGGTAGAAGATCTCGAAATGCGATCGGAAGTAATCTCTGCATGAATACATGACAATCATGGCTCTTCATCCCTGATATTTTGCAATCATCGACGTTCACACATCGAGATAAGTTTGAAGCATATCCATCGGGTAATCTGAGTTCTTTTACCCATTGACAAACATCTTTGATCTGTTGTTTATTTAACACATATGGGGCCTTCGGTTTCAGATATCGTCCGTTGACCTCTTGTAACTCCAACTCTGGTCTTTTACAAAGTATTTTCATATCATGTCGGGCTTTAACATTATCTTTTATTTTTCTAGAAATATCCATCAAAGTGTTGAAAATATTATCAAACATATTTTTTTCAATGTGCATGACATCTAAATTATGTCGAATCAATAATGAACTCTAATAGGGCAATTCCCAAAAGATACTTTTTTTCACCCAGTTATGTGTTTGGCATAAACCTGACACTCTTTCATTGCGACCAAATACTATATCTGGAAGTGCTAAAACACGTGCTAACATTTGTTCACCAGACAACATCGGTGGTGGCCCATCTCTTTCGACTCTTCCCTTAGTAAATTTGTTACGATTCCTTCGATACTGATGATTAACCGGTAGGAATCGACGATGACAATCAAAGAATGAGATTTTTCGTCTGTTCTGAAGACTGATTGATTTAGAGTGTTCCATACAATACGGACAAGAGAGTCGGCCGTGAGTGCTCCAACCCGACAACATGCCGTACGCCGGGAAATCATTGATTGTCCACAAGACCGCGGCCTTTAAATTGAAGTTTTGCTTCCGATGACAATCAGAAGTGACAGCTCCCTCAGTCCACAATGTTTTCAATTCATCTATCAAGGGTCTGAGAAATATGTCAATTTCTTTTCGCGGACCCTTAGGACCCGAAATAATCATCGAAAGATAAATAAATTCATCTTTCATGCACATTGACGGTGGCAAATTATAAACTGTCAGCAGCACTGGCCAAACTGAATAAGGAGTTGCAGAATGTCCAAACGGATTAAAACCATCTATGCACAATCCCAATCTGATATTTCTATTATCCCTAGCAAATGAAGGATAACATGTATCCAAATGTTTCCATGCTTCACTGTCAGATGGATGAGTCATTACTGTATCATCACTACTTCTTGCATGTCAACTCATGTAGGGGGCTGTCTTTTTCGACATGAATAATCTTTGAAGTCTCGGTGTTAGTGGAAAATACCGAAGCACCTTAAACGGAATATTTTTCTGTCGGACCGATTTCTTCTCCTTGTAACGAGGATGCTGACATACAGGGCTTTTATCCAACTGCATATTTTCTTTATAATATAAAATGCAGTTATTTTGGCACGCGTGTATTTTTTCGTACCCAAGCCCCAATTTTCTCATTAGCTTTTTAGTCTTATAAAAAGTTGGCTCAAACTTGTTATCAGTAGGCAGCATTCCATTAATCAATCCAGCAATCCGATCATACGCAACTCCGCTGATATTACAATCGGCCTTGATGTTTAAGAGCTGTGTCATTGCTGAAAACCTAGTGTATTTAGGACAATTCTCATACAAAGGTTCATCGGCAGCTTTCAACATCTCGTAAAATTCTGCAGCTTCTTTATTCGGTAATTCAATCTCTACCGCAGTTTGTACTTATGTGATATCAACCGCTGTAGTATCTGGTGGGACTGATGTCTGAAGAACTGGCCGATCAATATTATCATTCAGGTGGAATTGACCCCCAAGACTATCAAGTATCATAGTTCTATAGGGATTACATTGACTGGATGAAGAAGCACCAGCAGAGGAAGATTCACCATATGTTTGAACGACAGGATTGCTCGACGTCCCGACTTTGCGTGACTCCCCGTGACAAGTCCATAGAAAATATCTTGGTGCAAATCCTTTGGTATATAGATGCAGAGTGACAGTCTCCCGATCCAAAAATCGTCCATTCGAACAAATGCGGCACAAACATCGGATTTGATCACCCATGCTAACGAAATTCCGATTCGAATAGGCGAAATTTAGGAAGTACGTTACGCCTAATCGAAACTCATTCGTTAAAGCTCCACGATCAAGACGTCGGTACATCCAACTTCGATCAGCCGACATGATTCTGTCAATCAATGACAATTTCTTTGGTTAATGTCTTTAGGTGAGATTGTCCTATTCCATTCGGGATTTATGTTATTCGTACTGCACTTACGTTTTTATTTTAACTGTTAACTAATTATTCTAAATTTCGACAGCATCTCCCTACAGTTCTCCGAATATGCATATCATCTGGGCGCGTATCGGAGAACAAGAGAGATGTTGCCGAAATTTAGAATAATTAGTTAACAGTTAAAATAAAAACGTAAGTGCAGTACAATCAATGACAATTTCTTTGGTTAATGTCTTTAGGTGAGATTGTCCTATTCCATTCGGGATTTATGTTATTTATATTGCACTAAGTACTTATTTTAACCGCTAACTTCATTCTAAATTTCGGCAGCATCTCCCTGCAGTTCTCCGAATATGCATATCATCTGGGCGCGTATCGGAGAACAAGAGAGATGCTGCCGAAATTTAGAATAATTAGTTAACAGTTAAAATAAAAACGTAAGTGCAGTACAAATAA
Source organism: Canna indica (assembly GCA_034359265.1). Taxonomy (NCBI): domain Eukaryota; kingdom Viridiplantae; phylum Streptophyta; class Magnoliopsida; order Zingiberales; family Cannaceae; genus Canna; species Canna indica. Next base: position 19,315,503 of record CP136894.1, read on the forward strand.
CTATATTCCCAAATTATCCAATCAGGGACAATTCAAGAATTGTACGTCGTATAAAAGATCATCTACTTCTTTTACACGAACATACAATCCCCGAACGGATCTAAGGTTTTGCTAAATCATAACCGACTCGTCGATGCGTACGTGAAACATATGAACTCGTCAGATGCATGATTATTTTCTAAATGTTTCGAGACAGTTTGAGTCCATATTGGACGATTCCGGCGCGCGTCCGAAGTGGACGATTCCGGCGCGCGTCCGATGTGGACGATTCCGGTGCGCGTCCGATGTGGACGATCCCGGCGCGCGTCCGAAGTGTCCGATCCCGGCGCGCGTCCGAAGTGGACGATTCCGGCGCGCGTCCGATGTGGACGATTCCGGCGCTCGTCCGAAGTGGACAATTCCAAAATTAATCCAAACCCTAATAATTAATCTAACAAATTAAAAAATTAATCTAAATAATTAATTAACAATTATAAAAGAATTAAAAAATATTTATTATACTATAAATTCCCGGCACCGGAGTCAGGTGGACTCCGGCGCCGGCGTACAGTGGCCGGAGACACTATCCGGCCACTGTAAAAGGTCCGGCGGTGGCCATCAGCCGACCGCCGCCGGCCGAAACCCTTAAAAAAGGGTTTCGGTCGGATTTCCCGCCGGCCGCAACGGGAAGAGATGGCCGACCGGCGAGGCATACCTGAAAAAGTCGGCAGCAGCGAGAGGAGGAAGAGGCGTCGTCGGCGTCGGCAGCGGCGGCGACAGGCGGGAGCAGGAGACGGCGGCGGAAGATCGGTTCTCCTTGGCAGTTAAAAACAAGAAATATGTAGGAAATCTTAGCTAATGAAGCTTGAGTTCTCCTTATTGTCTCTTAGCAGTGCTTGAACATCCATTCCAAGTATTTACATCTCAAATCAAGGATTTTCAAGAGGCTAGGTATGAAGGATTGACTAAAAGTAAGCTTACGAATTATGTTTTCACTTTCAAGCTTTAATGATGCTAAGGAATGACTTAATATCATCTTAGCGTTGGCCTAAAATTTTCAACATTGGTCTTAATCATGGTTTTGTTGATAATAAACTCGAAACTAATATTTTAGTGATAAATAATTTCACGATCTAAGTTTAGTAGCACATGACGTCGGCGATCGGAAGATCGGTGCGCAATTGGAGAAAAACTCAAAGGATATTGATTGATGCTCTGAAAACGATAATGTAGAGTGTAGGTTTAGGGTCTTTAGATTTATTGTATAATCCTTAAGATGTTTGATGATGGAGTTGTAAACCCAAACCGAAACCCAAAATGCGAAAAACTCAAAACCAGCCATGAACATTGTTGGCCTAAGGTTTTCTACCTAGGTCTTAATCTCGGTTTTGATGATAACAAACATGGAACTAATGCTTTCACGGATAAATATTTTAAGATTCCAAGTTGGTTTGCGCGCGACATCCGCGATCAAAAAAATCAGAGAAAATATAGAAATTGGAAGGACGCTCGTCGACGCTCGGGATTCTTGAGGAAAATAGAGTATATGTTTAGGGTGTCTAGAATATATGTGTTATCCTATATTTGATGCATAAGGACCCTAAAAACCAAACCCAAAACCCAAAAACCACAAAGCTAAAAAATCAACATAAAACCAAGTTATCGACCGTTGTTCGGCTGATCCTCAGTCGACCGAAGGTCGATCGGAGATTGACCGAGATGTTATTGGAAATTCTAGTAACTGTTCGGTCAAAGCTTGACCAGTCCTCGATTGATCGAGATTCGGTCGGAGTTTGACCGAAGTGTCCAACAGATCTATTTTGTTCCATTGAACGACTCTTTTTGAGCCCATGCCCTAGTGATCTTCATAAATAAACCCCAAACCAACCTTCCTTGTTGACCTAATGCTTCTCATTGAGCCACTCCTTGATATTTGCTAAGCCTTATTGACTCATTCTTTGAGCAAACCATAGTTTTGAGTTGAAACTTTGATTTGGTCTTTGCTCTCCATCAATTCATCATCCAAATGCATCAAGAGGATCAGGGAACTTATTTTGGAGCTAAGTATTCATTTATTGTATTTGTGCTCCATTTATGCTTATATTTTATTGTTTATTTCCTTGTATTTTTAGTAGTATAAATCTAGGTTGCTAGGTTTGTAAGTTAGATGGTAGCCTTGGTGTAGAGACATAAGTCCATTAGTGTAACTTAGTTTACTAGGATTAGTTTTTATTATCCTTTAGGGTTTGAGGTGGGAGAATGCTTTCGGTGTGAAAGCACCTAGTTAGAGGTAAGTTGCAAGCAACATAATGATATTTGGAGAGACTTTCCAGTGTGGAAAAGTGCTTTTGGTGTGAAAGCGGAGACTCTCCGATGAAAAGTCCTCAAGTGTAAGGAAACAAATTTAATCTAGTAAAGTTAAGTTGAAAATCCTAAGCGGCATGCTTAGGTAGAGTTGGGAAGGGTCTCAAACCATAATTACTTTATCGTGTTAGCATTGTCATTGTGTGTTGCTGTTATTTATTTATCATTTGCTTTCGCACGTTATTAACTCAACTTGCGAATTGCCCAAGGATTTAAATAAATAAATAAAGTTAGCGTTAGACTTAATTTCTAGTAAACAACTATTTACCCCCCTCTAGTGTGGTCATTCGCCCAACAAACCTAAATTTCGGCCAATCCCAGGCAGATCTTCAATCAACCGAAGGGTAATGGAATTTTCAAGTATGGTTCAGCCGGTCCTCGATTGACTAACATTCAACTGACAATCGATGAACGAGACTAGTGGCTTTTTTTCAACTATTGTATGTCGTTGAACTCGAGCCTTACCGTGTTGTTATCCTATATATTTGGATTCTCTACCTTCCTTTGAGTCACTATAACAGAATAAGCCATATTTTAATTCTTGTGTAAGCCTTCTTGAGCCATTTCTCCATAAACCCTAGCTTTGAGCCATAACTTCTTGATATTAGCCTAATTCTTAAATGATTCATCATCAAATGCATCAAAAGGATCTAAGACTTCTAAGTTTGGAGCTAATTACTGTTGTTTTACTTATTTGCTCCATTTTGGATGTATTTTGATTGGTTTTTATTATGATTTTAAGGTTGTAATTGACCTAGGCTATTAGGTCAAGGTTTGAGTTGTTGCCTTGGTGTGGAGACATAAAATCACTTGTGTAACTTGGTTTTAGGGTTGCCTTGGAGCTTGAGGTGGAAAGGTGCCTTCGGAGAGAAGGTTGTGTGTGTCTGATATAAATCCTCTTGTAAGAACCTTAATACTTTTATGAATTGTGTTGAAATCCTAAGTTGAGAGCTTAGGTAGTGGATGTACTCATAGTTAGAAGTCGAATCAATATAAACAAGTGTTTTTTCATTGTTTCCTTGTGTATGTACTTAATTGATTCATAATTGCTTCCGTGCTTAATTAATTGAACTTGTAATTTATCTAATATTCCAAGAATTATTAAACTTAGAATTTAGGCTTAATTATTTATGGACTGGACTAGAATTATTGGGCCCGGTCGAACTAGACCCAGCAGTGCCCCATCCTTCATCCGAACCAAACAGCGCGGCCCCGACTAGAGGGCTCCGCCTAAATTACATCCTTGAGCCAGACTTAAGCTAGACCAGACGGCTCTATCCGCTCGATCATACATGGACTCTCACGTCCTCCCTCATCACGAGGGATATACCATCATAAGCCTGCCATCTCCAGGAATGACCTCGACCCATTTTGGGCAACAATCCTAGCAAGATTACCAAACAGCATGATCGTCTCCACCAGCAATATATACAAACACGGTGCACCTAGGTAACCAAAAGTTACAATTCCATAAACCTCCACCTTGGAGTCATCCTAATTTGGGTATCAGAGTGCCTTTTACTGCCTCCCCCCCGCAGCAGGCACTGAACTAGAGGAGGAGAGACGCCAAATCGGACCAGGAGACCTTGACTCTCAAGCATGAATATTTGGCATCCATCGTGGGGCTGAGTAAAGCTTACCTCCCTCACAATCGTTGGAGCTCGGAGCCAAGCGACCGCTGTCGTGCGCTAACAACAACAACCCAATGACAACGATTGTCCACGGCCTGGTGACGCTGAAACAGAGAGGAATGATGCTTTGATACCAGCCCCCTTCTCCCGAAGAGCCCCAACAGCGGAAAAACAAGTTAGAAGTACAAAACCAACATCCAACAACACAAGTCGCGACACCAGTGCGGCCCTACGGTCAACGCCCGGCTGAACGCGAATGCTGCTGCTCAAAAAATAGAGGATTAGTCTCTATCTTACAAGACGACGTCACTAGCACTCCTCGACCGAAAAAGGATGAAACCCTGAAGGTTCAGAAAACTGAGGCCATTTCCCACATCGACGCAGGGCCCTACGCCAAGCACATCATGGATCCTGCCTCCCACCGAGGAGCGAGTTACCTATTACCTGTGACCTAATTGAGCAACTGATCAGAGAAGGTCACCTTGATTGGAGCCGCATCCAAGATCGACGGGATTACCAGCCACGCCAGAGCCCCAACGAGACCCTGCCGCTCGGCGGTGTAAGTAATTGCCACGACCCAACATGCGAGCGGTCCTACCCCAGCATTCAGTGAGTTATTGACTACATAACAGGAGGATTTATCGGAGAAGGGAGTTCCGAAGTCCAGACTGTCATGATCGTCGGCAAAATAGCTGGTTCACCAAGGCCACGCTTATCCACCCCGGTAAAATCTTTCTATGACTCTGACTATCAAGGAATTGACAAAAATTTGCATGACCCTGTTGTCATTTTTGTGCTCGTTGTTGGCTTCCTTGTCAGGCAAGTCCTGGTAGACCAGGGTAGCTTTGCCGACATCCTCTTCTACCCAAAGCTCGAAAGAATGGGCATTAGTGAATCCTCGCTGCACCCGTATCATGGAGAACTCATCAACTTCTCAGGAGATCATGTGAACGTCAAAGGTTACTTACAGATAGCCACAACATTCGGCTCTACACCAAGAGCGAAAACGACAGGTGTACAATTCATCATCGTCCACTGCGCAAGTCCCTACCCAATGATCTTGGGTCGGCCCTCCTTGAACAACTTGAGAGCCATAGTATCAACCCCCCACCTCGCTATTAAATTTCCCATCTCGGGAACAAAAGTCGACGTCATTCATGCAGATCAAGGGGAAGATCGCGTATGCTACAACGAATGCCTGAAGAGACCATGAAGCTGTCAAAAGAGAAATTCATCACAAAGATTCGCTTCACAACATGGCTTTCGAACGTCGTGATGGTCAAAAAGCATTGAGAAAAATGGCGAATGTGCGTCGACTTTACCGACCTCAATAAAGCCTGCCCAAAAGATTCCTACCCGTTGCCGAGTATCAACAAACTCATCAACGGCTCCTCAAGGTATTAGTACTTGAGCTTTATGGATGCCTATTCAGGCTATAATCAGATATGGATGAAGAAAAAATGACTTTCATCATCATACATGCGAACTTTTGCTATAAGGTGATGCCTTTCGTATTCAAAAATGCAGGAGCCACATATCGACGATTGATGAACAAGGTTTTCGAGAACCAATTGAGCTGTAACATGGAGGTATACGTCGATCATATTGTGGCCAAAACACTTGCCACCAGCAATCACTGCAACGACCTCATTGATATCTTCGGCCAGCTAAGATGCTACAACATGAGACTGAATCCAGAGAAATGTGCCTTCGGAGTACAAGGTGGCAAGTTCGTTGCTTTCATGCTAACGCACCGAGGGATAGAGGCCAACCCAGAAAAGTGTCGGACCATCCAAGAGATGCGAAACTCATTCAACATAAAGGAGGTACAACAGCTCACGGGAAGGATGACAGCTCTCTCCAGATTCCTTTCCTGGTCGACCAATCGAGCCTCTCCCTTCTTCAAAATCTTACGGAAAAAGCAGGACTTCCACTGGGATGAGAAATGCGAGCAGACATTTGAAGATTTAAAAAGATTCCTCGCCAGTCCACCAGTTTTGGACAAATTGTGGCAAGGAGAAACCCTATTTCTCGGAGAATGCCCTCATCCCCACGAAGAATGCCCTTAGCTCGATCATAGTTCAGGAACAAGAAAAGGACCAAAAACCAATCTACTTAGTCAGCAAAGTTCTCCATGGACTAAAAATTAGATACCAAAAGCTCGAAAAGCTCGCCTTTGCCCTAGTCATTTTGGCTCGAAGGCTGAGACTATATTTCCAAAGCCACCACATTCAGGTATGCACTGAACAACCTATCAGGCAAGTGCTAACCAAACCAAAGCTCGCAAGACAAATGATATCCTGGTCGGTGGAGCTCTAAGAATTTAGCATCGAATACTAACCTAGGGGACCCATTAAAGCCCAAATGCTAACCGACTTTGTTGCCGAGTTCACCAACAAAGGAGACGCTCCCAAGCAAACAAAAACCTGGACGTTATTCGTGGATGACACTTCCAATGAAAAAGGGAGTGGGGTAGGCATCATTCTGGAAAATGGACAGGGAATAACAATAGAGCAATCCCTCCAATTCCAGTTTAAAGCCAACAACAATCAAGCGGAGTATGAATCCCTAATTGTTGGACTAAAGCTAGCTCAAGAAGTGAAAAGTTCGAAACATTGTTGTAAAGAGCGACTCACAACTTGTTTTAGGACAAGTCAACAGCACTTGCCAAGCTAGGGATCTGTCCCTCGAAAGGTACCTTGCACTAGTATTATCTTTAATCGCTAACTTCGATAGTTGCGTGATTCAGCATATACCTCAGAGGAAAACACTCGAGCTGATCTGCTATCCAAACTTGCTCTGACCAAAAACCTCAAAACAAAAGGTTGGTCATTCAGTAAGTTCTCGGACGCCCAAGTATCCAATTGGCTGACACCTCGGCCGAAGTACAGACAATCGAACATGGTTCGGATTGGAGAATTCCCTACATCGGTTACCTCAAGCAAGGTGAAATCCCGGAAGGCACCCTAAAATCCAGGTAGATTCAAAAGAATGGCAAGATGCTACACACTTCTTAATAAACCAGCTCTACAAAAGAGGACTCTGGAGACCACTTCTCAAGTGTGTCGCCCACCCGGCCTCGAACAGCCACCATAATGGCAGAAGTTCATGACGGCATCTGTGGCAACCACATTGGAGGAAGATCATTGGCAGCCAACGGGCAGGCTACTTCTGTCCGAGCATGAAGGTAGATTGTAGTCTCTACGTCAAAAAATGTGAAAACTACTAAAGGTTCTTGGAAGTTTCTCAATTACACCTCGAACCATTGCACAACTCAGACGTTAGTTGGATGTTCCACAACTGGGGTATAGACCTCCTTGGTCCTTTTCTCCCAACACATGGATAATTCAAATTCCTGGTAGTAGCGATCGATACTTCACCAAATGGATAGAGGCAGAACCCCTAACCACCATTGCAGCCGATAAAGTCCAGAAGTTCATCTGGAAAAATATCATCTACGAATTCGGGATACCAAGAGAACTCGTTAGCGACAACAGGACCCAATTCATGGACCGATGATTCCAGGAATTTTGTTCGAACCTTGGCATCAAACAACTCTTCTCATCCGTGGAGCACCCACAAATGAATGGCCTAGCCAAAGCGGCCAACAAAGTAATCCTAACCGGGTTAAAGAAAAAACTTGACTGAGTCAAGACCTACTGGGTCGACGAATTACCTGAAGTACTCTGGAGTTACAACACAACCACCCAATCTTCTACCTCGAAAACTCCTTACCGCCTCATCTACGGAGCAAGGGCCATGATCCCTGTCGAGATCGCAGAGCCCAGCCTCCGTAGGATTGCCTTCGAAGAACAGGGTAACATAGAAGTCGGAGTCGCCGAGCTTGATCTCCTTGAAAAAGTGCGAGAGTTCGCCAAGACTCGGGAAGAGGCAATGAAACTCAAAATCACCCAAAAATACGACAAACACGTCAGGCAACAGAGCTCTACAGAAGGATATCTTGTTCTCCGAAAGATCGAGCCACAAAGAAAGCCAATCAGAGAAGACAAACTTGCCCCAAACTGGGAAGGCCCTTACCGAATTACAGAAGTCCTTGGAAAGGGTGCCTACAAAATAGCCGAGCTCTTCGAGCGGGAACTCCCACGACCCTAGAAAGTAGCCTCCCTATGGACCTATTACAGTTAAGGATCTCTTCCTTATAATTACAACAAGGCAAGGGTACTCTTTTCCTTACTTGGCAGTTTTTCCCACTGGATTTTCCCCATAGAAGATTTTTAATGAGACCCGGTCGAGTATAGGCCGAGCTTAACCCTCGGCGGGGTACGATGTAGCTTTACTTCAAAAACAAAGATACTCTATTAAGCACATACCTTTGTGTCTAACATCCCTTACAACCATCACATATTTTTGTTGGAGTTAACACGGTCTCACAAGCGGCTCTTAACCCACGTGACGCACCGTGCCTCCTCAGCTAAGATCCTCCATCGGCACTGTCAAACACACAAGCGACCAAATCCTGATTCCCACCAATCTAAATTCGAACTCAACACTCCACGTAGCGACTAGGACCCGGTCTTCACCGATCTGGTTTGCCGACCTTAGTGCATATTTTCGGCACCCACACCCTCAAAGACACCAAGCGCGCTCCTCACGAGCTCTATTTTCATCGAGTCTGCTCCTCGGCCCTAAACGCGGCATCCGACTCAGCCCGACATGCTCTCAACGAGCAACATGACCCCAAGTGCGCTCCTCGCGAGCTTGATTTTCACCGAGTCTAGTCCTCAGCCCTAAACACGGCCTCCGACTCCGCCCGGCACATTCTCAACGAGCAACATGACCCCAAGCACGCTCCTCGTGAGCTCGGTTTTCACCGAGTCTGGTCGTCAACCCTAAACGCGGACTCCGGCTCAGCCCAACACGCTCTCAACGAGCAACATGACCCCAAGCGCGCTCCTTGCGAGCTCAGTTTTCACCGAGTCTGATCCTCGACCCTAAATGTGGCCTCCGTCTTAAACAGACACACTCCTAGCAGACAACATAACCCGAGCGCCTCAGTCACGACAAATGCCAAACAAGTAAAATCGTAGTTTAAATACCACACTAGTCAAAACATAAACATTCAGGGAACAACCTTTTGAGCAAGGAGAAATGTATCTCTTTTATTTCATAAAACCCCGCAAAGTGAATAGTTACACTTGTGAACCCACTGAGGATTATTCAAAGAAAGAAAACACTTTCAAACAAAGCATCCACTTGGAGAAAACATCGAGAACATGGTCGCTAACAAGGCTGAGCAAGAAACAAAGTTCCAGCTCAGGGTCTTGCTACCAGGCTTCAGCAGGTGTGCACAAACTGGGTCAAGTAAGCTCCTGCAGCCTAGGAGTTGGAAGGATAGGTAGAGAAGGAATTCAAAGTGGCAACGGGCAAAGCCAAGAACCGCTGACAAGAGTTCGAAGCCAGCACGGTGTTTCCTGAAAACCATGGAAGCAGGCTTCTCCTTCACCGTAAGCTCGATTGTCCAGACCTACTCCTGGAACTCCTTCTCTTGCCCAAATCCACGACAAACGGCGAACTCCTCGCTAAGCAAATACAAGCAAACTCCAATAGGATGGTAATCTCCGACACCTCTCACTCCATGATTTTTGTAACACACAAACAAGTACGGGGCTATTTATATACCCAGAACTCAAACCGTCATTATAATTGGCGGATCCACAAGGCATTGGTCCCCTCCGTCAAACATAGCTGACGTTTAATGCTTTGGAATCTGATTACATAATCTTTGAACATGATTGTTTTTTCTGCCAAAAGATATATCTGCTGAACAGGTGGCGCACGCCTGAAAGAACCTCCACAGGTGTCACACCCAGCCCGGATACCAAGGCAACACATCAAAAGCTATGTACTCATCCCGTGATTAACCGATGCTCAAGTTAGTGAGACTCCAAGGTGGAGGTAATAAAATATGAAACTTATGTTACCTGAGGCATACTGTGTCTGTATTTATTACTGGTGGAGGTATTGACGCCGCCCGATAATCTCGTGGGGATATTGCTCAGAATGTATTGAGGGTAATCCCGAAGATAGTGGGCCTCTAATGGCGTATCTCTCATGATAAAGAAGAATGTGAATGTCCTTATATGGCCGGGTGGAGCCATTCGTTCTGGCTCAGGTCAGTTCGGGAGTATGGCTGGGTGAAGCCCGAGCAGAGCCGTCTGGTCTGGCTCGAGTTGTGTTGCGGGGCGCTGTTGGGCCTAATCTGACCGGTCCCAGTAGTACTAGTACAATCCAGTAATAAATATGCTAACCTTGATGAAGAAATAAAGGAAAGAGAGCTCCTAGCAGTGAAGAATGGGAGAAGAAGAGGAGTGAAGAATACGAGAAAACAGAGAAGAGCTAGAGGAAAGTATAAAAAAGTTGAAAAACTATTAAAAAAAGATTGAAAGAATAAAATAATATATATTTTTAAAAACTTAAGGTTGTGAGCCGAGTCAGGGCGCGGGCTCGCAAGCCCGCAAGCTAGGGAGCCGGGTCGCTGGCGTGGGCCCGCAAGCCCACGTGCCCGTGAATATCAACGCTTGTTGTGTCGATTTGCAAGCGTCGAAATTCTTGCATATCGGCGTCAATGCTGGTTTGACTTTCGTACCGTGCCCACGCCTTGTTTTTACATACCAGCGCCTAGATGAGGCGCTGGTATGTAAACATTGTTATTTTTCTCCTTCTCCTCTGCATTCCAACGCCATTAGCTGATGTTGAATTTTTTTTTTACCAAAAATTGAAGCTTTTATTAGGGCCTGAATAACCCGGGTCCGAAAATGTCTGCTGACAAAATGAAATCCAACTCCGGAGGTCGAATATCGGACCAAACACATTGGTCCTTAATTACACAAGCATGATTTACTACCCAATGGGCAGCTTCATTTGTCTCTCGATAACAAAAGGATATACGAGAGAAATTACAATCAGACATTGAATTTTAACCACAGGTATGATAAGAGTTTCTTGTAGTGTCACCAAGTGAAGGTTTATATAAAGAAGAATTCTTTGAAGGTGAGGACAATTGGGAATGGTATTTTTTCCTCACCTCCAATTAATTGCACAAATTTGTTCTAATACGGCAGAATTCTTAAATAATTTTAAAAAATACATAGAAACTTTTAAAATTTCTATCAGTATCTTCTATGTAAACTTTTGAATAAAATAATTATTTAATAATTAAAATATTCTTATTATCTTCAAATAAACAACACCAAGATGAAATTGAATTAATTATGGGAACAAGGCTTGTAAAACTATTTTTTTTAAGAATTAATTATGGGAACAAGGCTTGTAAAACTATTTGTTTTAAAAAAAATTGATTTATAATATGATATAGAAGATAATGGATATCTTAATTATTAAATACATCAGTTTTTGTTTTAAAAAAATTAATGTTTCGTGAGGGTGCTAATTAAATCTTTCCAAAGATGCTAAATACTTAAAACAGTAACAATAGATTCACACAATTAGCTCAAATAAAAGAGGTCGAGGTCTATGTAATTTACTTATTTGCATACATTATAATAGGGGTTATCAGACGAAAATAATTTTAACTTTGTGAATTTTTTAATTTTGATTATTTCTTTGATTGGTCTCAATTGTATATAACAATTTTAATATTGATCTCAATAACGGCCCCCCGTTAGTTAGCCATGATGTCGCCCGTTAACATGCTGACGTGGTGTTTGATGGTATATATATATATCAATGTCTAATGTGATATTTGATAGTATATATATAAGGTCATTATTTAAATCAATGTTAAACTTCTTATATGCAATTGAGACCAATCAAATGATTGACTAAAATTAAAAAATTCATAAAAATTAAGGTCATTTTTATCTAATAACCCTTATAACAACGGTTTACATGCTATTGAGCAGTTATTTAAGTAATTAAAGCAGCACTAGATTACACTAAAAAAATCATTGCATCCACTTTTTGCGTTAACAATTCATTCATTTCCTATCTATTTGGAATAACATTGCTTTACTTGGTTGAAAGGTTGAGCAATCTGGTTCCCATCACGAATAAAGTAGGAATACTTTCTTTTATGGATTCGAAGTAGTCATTAATCGCAGAAAAAATATTTCCAAACTATTAGAAGTAACCTCGTTATTTTCAACTTACCCATCTCCATATCTAAAGCTAGATGATACTAATTGGAATCAAATGAAAGCTTTAGGCAAACTAGAGTGAAATGAATAGTGTCACTACTAGAATTGTCGTCATCACCGATGACTTAAGTCATGGCTGGACCATCGATGATAACTATCACGGACGGCACTAGCCATGGCAAAAAGCCGACACTGATGTGTGCGTCTTAGATAAGTTGTGACGGCGTCTCTCGACCGTCACAAGTAATCATCAGCGACAGTCATGGGCGCTGTCGTTGATTTTAACACATCAGTGACAGCTGTAGACGGCTGTCACTAATACCAACACATTAGCCATGGCCTGGGGCCGTCGATGATACTATTAGCAACTGTGATATTTGGTACTACTCATGCCTTCAGCCATGCCTTCAGCCACGCCTTAGTAATGTATGTGGTTGTCATTGATACCAATACATCAGCCACGGCCCAGGGCCGTCAGTGATACTTTTAGCAACCGTGATATTTGGTGTTGCCCAGGCCATCAGCCATTTACGATAAGCCTTCAGCCACGGCTTAGTGACGGTGGCTGTGGGTAAGCCGTGGCTGAAGGTATATCCTGTAACTTAAAAAAAATATAAATTTTATAAATTTCTATATACAATAATATTTATAGATTACAATCTATTTTCAATCACATATTACAATCAGAAAATATCATACACATGCATTTGAAATCAAACATACAAGTTTTACATAAATATCATCAATCTAAGTCTCAAACCGGAGGCAAACAATTTTCAAAATATGATATATATATACAACCATAAGTATATAAACAACTATCCGTATACAAACCAGTATCAAAATATAAACAAAATACAATAAATCAAAATCTCACAACTGCGGTGGAGTCGACAACGATTGGGTCGGGAGCGTCGACTGGGTCGAGGAGGACACAGCTGCGACATCATCGGTAGAAGGCCAGAGTGAGACGCAATCTGAGTGAGCAGTGTCTGCATGCTCTGCATCGTCTGTCTCAACTCTTCATTCATTCATCTATGCTCCTCCATCGCCAACCTCTGCTCATCCATCGCCAGCCTCTGCTCCTCAATCGTCTGTCTCTGCTGGGTGAGCTCTGACTCTAAGGCCGCTATTCGGCTCTAGTCCTATGCCTGGAATATCGAGGGCCACTCACTCGCAGCCAGAGGGATCGGTGCCCCAAGTGGCCCGAGCACGGCGCGTTCATGGCCACTGTCTGCAAAGCCATAAACACGGTCGTGCTCCCAACCACCTGTGGCCTCCACCTAAGCTCCTGTGTCGAACTCCTCCGGTGTGCCTCCACGCTCGATCACCGTACTCGTGTAAGTTTCCTACACGTGTTTATATTTTAAATATATATAAACTATAAATAAAAATTGTGTAAATCAAATAGACATATATATATATATATATATATATATATATATATATATATATATATACTTACCATTATGATGGGGGCTCTGCTATCAACGTAGACCCCCGCTCCTCGTCAACGACGGTGGGTGCGCTTAGGGATGGCAATATTATCCATTTAGGCGGGTATCCGTGGGTATTTACCCGTTTATGACGGGTATGTGAGGTAGTTTTCTACCCGCGGGGATTTCGTGGATAATTTTTCTTACCCATTTATTATATGGGACGGGTACGAGTATTATAGTACTCGTACCCGTGAAAATTACTAAATTATAATATTATCCTCGGTACATATACTAAAAAAACCATAACCTAATTCAATACTCATATACTTTATGTTTTGAAACCTTACGATGATGATGTTATCAAAATATTGTGTGTTTATCAAAATGAAATTATTATACTTGAAGTTGTTATCAAAATACTTGAAGAGTTAAAGTGTTATTAAAATATTATAATTTATATTTTTTTTAAGTGTCATGGGTACCCGCCAATACCCGTGGGTATCCGTCCTTCCGCGTGTAATTAAATGGGTATCCATTTTTAATCCCGTTTATCGCGCGCGGGGGGGGGGGGGGGGGGGGGGGGGGGTAGCGGGTAGGCAACCCCCGTACCCGCTACACCCCTTTGTCATCCCTAGGTGCGCTCAAATACCTCCATCATCGATGGGCATCGGACGGTGCCGTCCTCCGCCACTCGCGTCTTACATTAGAAAATTAATACATTAATATCATTATACACAATATATAATTTAATTAAAAATAATTAAATTATACATACCATACGACGCTCATGAACCGCAAAAGAGATGGACCCACCAGTGTGGCGCGCGCCCGTGCCATCCCCCCTGGTGTGTCCCACCACTCAATGCAGTCTAGGAGACCACACAGGGCCAGGAATCCACTCGGGGGCGTGTCCCCGAGTTTGCTCTATTTGTGTGGCCCTCAACCGTCTCATCACGGTCTGACGGGCCTGCTGAAGCAGCCCGTTATAGCGAGCACGGGCAACACGCTCCCATGCAGCCTCAATACAAGTGGTCTGATCCTCCGGACATTTATAATGGGCCGACAAAAAAAAAAAATATTATCGATCAATATTTAACATTAACATTAATTTAATAAATATACTTAACGTAAACTCTCGTCATAATAAATCCATATACTCACGAGGCACGTGAAACCATGTAGGCCACGCCCCGTGCATAAACTTCCGGATCATCCCCGCTATTGTGCAAGGGACATCCTCCTGCTCAAATTTTCACAAAATATAAATTAATATTATGATATTATAAAATAAATAAATTATAAGAAATAATTGATGCATATAATTACCGTCTTCCACGCACACTAACTGCTCTGCGCAGTTCTTCCTCGAGTGGCGGAGGGAGAATTCTGTTAGGCCCTCATGGCCTACGTCTCAAAGACGACGGTCCTGGATTTGCAGAAGGTGGTGGAGGGATGGTAGCCGGAGGTGAGGGGATGGTGGCCACATCAGGTGAGGGAACGGTGGACGGATCAGGTGGGGGGATGGTGGTGGAAGGTGAAGGGTCGGTGGGTACAAGTGGGGAGTGTGGTAATCGTCGGGGAGGTCCTACGAGGAATGCCTCATTGGGAACTGATATCTCGAACCATAGATGTAAAAATTTAATATAATTAGATTATATATAATAGATTAATAGATATATTTAACAATAGAATATAAACTATTAACAGCACTAGCCATACTGAATACGAAGTTGCCGAATTACCAAATGAACTAAAACCATCTGTGCACAATCCCAACCTAATATTTCTAGTATCCCTAGAAAATAAAGGATAACACCTTTCCAAATATTTCCATGCTTCATTGTCGGATGGATGAGTCATTACTGTATCATCACGACTTCTTGCATGCCAACTCATGTAGGGGGCAGTCTTTTCCGACATGAATAATATTTGAAGTCTCGGTGATAGTGGAAAATACCGAAGCACCTTAAACGGGATATTTTTTTGTCGGACCAATTTCTACTCCTTGTAACGAGGATGTTCACATAGCGGGAATTGCTCTAACTGTGCATTTTTTTATAATATAAAATGCAGTTATTTAGACACGCGTGTATCTTTTCGTACCCAAGCCCTAATTTCTTCAACAACTTTTTTGTCGTATAAAAAGTTGGCTCAAACTTGTTATTTGGAAGTAGCATACCAGTGATAAAGCATGCAATCCAATCAAACACAACCCCACTGATATTACAATCGGACTTGATGTTCAGCAGTTGCGTCATTGCCAAAAATCTTGTATAATTAGGACAATTCTCATACAAAGGTTCATCGACAGCTTTCAACATCTCGTAAAATTCTGCAGCCTTCTTATTCAGTAATTTAATTTGTATCGCAGGTTGTTCTTCGGTGACTTCAACTATCATAGTATCTGGTGGCACTACCGTCTCAATAACTGACTCAATATTATCATTTAAATGGAATTGTCCTCCAAAACTATCTAGAATCATTGTTCTATAAGGATTATGTGGATTGGAAGAAGAAACACCAATAAAAGAAGATTCACCATGAGTTCGGACAACATGATTGCTCGACGTCCCGACTCTCCGTGACTCTCTGGGACAATTCCATAGAAAATATCTTGGTATGAAACCTTTTGTATACAGATGCATTGTGACAGTTTTTTGTTCTAAAAATCTTATGTTCGAACATTTTCGGCACTGACATCGGATTTTATCACCACTAAGTAATTTTTGATACAAGTAGGTAAAATTTAAGAAGTAAGTTACGCCTACTCGAAATTCATTTGTTATAGTTCCACGATGAATTCGTTGGCACATCCAACTTCGATCACCCGACATGTTCTGTCAAAAATTGGGCAATATCTTCAGTTAATGTCTTTAGGTGGGATGGTCCTATTCCATTCGGGATTCACGTTATTCATATTGCACTTAGTATTCCTTTTAGTCATTAACTTCATTCTAAATTTCGGCAGCATCTCCCAATAGTTCTCCGAATACGCATATGATCTGGTTGCATATCGGAGAACAAGGGAGATACAAGCCAAAATTTAAAAATGAATAAAGACTAAAATAAATAAATTAAGTGCAATATAAATAACTGTCTCTGATACCAACACATCAGCCACGACCTCAAGCCGTCGGTGATACTATTAGCAACCGTGATATTTAGTGTTGCCTAGGCCATCAGCCATTTACGATAAGCTTTCAGCCATGGCTTAGTGATGGTCGCTCATTGGTAAGCCGTGGCTACAGGTATATCCTGTAACTAAAAAAATGAAAATTTTGTAAATTCCTATATACAATGATATTTATAGATTACAATCTATTTTAAATCACAGATTACAATCAAAAAATATCATACACATTCATTTGAAACTGAATATACAAGTTTTCCATAAATATCATCAATCTAAGCCTCAAACCGAAGACAAACAATGATCAAAATAATATATATATACAACCATAAGTATATAAACAACTATCAGTATACAAACAAGTATCAAAATATAAACAAAATACAATAAATCAAAATCACATGACTGCGGTGGAGGCGGTGGAGTCGACAGTGATTGGGTCGGGAGCATCGATTGGGTCGAGGAGGATGACAGCTGCGACATCATCGGTAGAAGGCCAGAGTGAGACGCAATCTAAGTGAGGAGTGCCTGCATGTTTTGCATCGTCTGTCTCAACTCTTCATTTGTCCATCTCTGCTCCTCTATCGCCAACCTCTGCTCCCCCATCGTTTGTCTATGTTGGGTGAGCTCCAACTACAAGGCCGCTATCCAAGCTGGTGCGTCGAACTCCGCCGATTTGCCTCCACGCTCGATCACAATCCTCGCGTATGTTTCCTACACGTGTTTATATTTTAAATATTTATAAACTTTAAGTAAATATTATGTAAATCAAATAGACATAAATACTTACCATTAAGATCAAGGATCAGCTATCAACGTAGTCCCCCGCTCCTCGTCGACGACGGTGGGTGCACTCAAACACATCCATCATCGACGGACCTTGGATGGTGCCGTCCTCCGCCACGCGCATCTTACATTAGAAAACAAATACATTAGTATCATTATACTAATAATTAAATTAAATTATACATAGCATTCGACGCGCAAGAACCGCAAAAGACAAGGAGCCACCAGTGTAGCGTGCCCCTGTGCCGTCCCCCCGGACATTAGGTTTCTCGACGCAGTCCGAGAGACCTCCTGCCACTCAGGCGTGTCCCACCGCTCAAAGAGCTGGTCCCACACAGGGCTAGGAAGTCACTCGGGGGCGTGTCCCCGAGTCTGCCCTATCTGTGTGGCCCCCAGCGGTCTCATCACGGTCTGACGGGCCAGCTGAAGCAGCCCGTTATAGCGAGCGCAGGCAAAACGCTCCCATGCAGCCTCAACAAAAGTGATCTGGTCCTCCGACCATGTATAATGAGCCTGCCAAAAATAATAATAATTATTACCGATCAATGTTTAAAATAACATTAATTTAATAAATATACTTACCAAGAACTCTCGCCACAATAAATCCATATGCTTATGGGGCACGTGAAACCATGTAGGCCACACCCCGTGCATAAACTTTCGGATCGTCCCCACTATCGTACGAGGGACATCCTCCTGCTCAAATCTGCACCAAATATAAATTCATATTATGATATTTTGAATTATAAATAAATTATAAGAAATAATTGATGCATATACTTATCGTCTTCCATGCACACTAACTGCTCTGCGCAGTTCTCCCTCGAGTGGCGGAGGGAGAATTCTATTAGGCCATCGTGGCCTACGTCTCGAAAACGACGGTCCTGGATCTACAGAGGGTGGCAGAGGGATGGTAGCCGGAGGTAAGGGGATGGTGGCCAGATCAGGTGAGGGAATGGTGGACGGATCAGGTGGAGGGATGGTGGTGGAAGGTGAAGGGTCAGTGGGTACAGGTGGGGCGGGTGGTAATCGTCAGGGAGGTCCTACGAGGAATGCCTCATTGGGAACTGATATCTCGAACCATAGTTGTAAAAATTTAATATAATTAGATTATATATAATAGATTAATAGATATATTTAATAATAGAATATAAACTATTAAGAACACTGGTCATACTGAATACGGAGTTGCCGAATTACCAAATGAACTAAAACCATATGTGCACAGTCACAACCTAATATTTCGAGTATCCCTAGAAAATAAAGGATAACACCTATCCAAATATTTCCATGATTCACTGTCGGATGGATGAGTCATTACTGTATCATCACGACTTCTTGCATGCCAACTCATGTAGGGGGCAGTCTTTTCCGACATGAATAACCTTTGAAATCTCGGTGTCAGTGGAAAATACCGAAGCACCTTAAAGGGGATATTTTTTTATCGGACCAATTTCTACTCCTTGTAACAAGGATGTTCACATACCGGGCATTGCTCTAACTGTGCATTTTCTTTATAATTTAAAATACAGTTATTTAGGCACGCGTGTATCTTTTCGTACCCTAGGCCTAATTTCCTCAACAACTTTTTTGTCGTATGAAAAGTTGGCACAAACTTATTATTTGGAGGTAGCATACAAGTGATAAAGCTTTCAATCCGATCAAACGCAACCACAATGATATTACAATTGGACTTGATGTTCAGGAGTTGCGTCATTGCCGAAAATCTTGTATAATTAGGACAATTCTCATACAAAGGTTCATCGACAGCTTTCAACACCTCGTAAAATTCTGCAGCCTCCTTATTTGGCAATTCAATTTGTATCGTAGGTTGTTCTTCGGTGACTTCAACTATCATAGTATTTGGTGGCACTACCGTCTTAATAACTGACTCAATATTATCATTTAAATAGAATTGTCCTCCAAGACTATCCAGAATCATTGTTCTATAAGGATTAGGTGGATTGGAAGAAGAAACACCGATAAAAGAAGATTTACCATGAGTCTGGACAACATTATTGCTCGACGTCCCGACTCTCCGTGACAATTCCATAGAAAATATCTTGGTGTGAAACCTTTTGTATACAAATGCATTGTGATAGTTTTCCGATCCAAAAATCTTATGTTCGAATATTTTTGGCACGGACATCGGATTTTATCACCACTAAGTAATTTTTTATACGAGTAGGCAAAATTTAAGAAGTAAGTTACGCCTACTCGAAATTCGTTTGTTATAGTTCCACGATAAATTCGTCGGTACATCCAACTTCGATCGCCAGACATGTTCTGTCGAAAATTGTGTAATATCTTTAGTTAATGTCTTTAGGTGGGATGATCCTATTCCATTCGGGATTCACGTTATTCATATTGCACTTAGTATTTCTTTTAGTCATTAACTTCATTCTAAATTTCGGCAGCATCTCCCTATAGTTCTCCGAATACGCATATCACCTGGTCGCGTATCGGAGAACAAGGGAGATACAAGCCAAAATTTAAAAATGAATAATGACTAAAAGAAATAAACTAAGTGCAATATAAATAACTATCTCTAATACCAACACATCAGCCACGGCCTCAGGCCGTTGGTGATATTATTTGCAATCGTGATATTTAGTGCTGCCTAGGCCATCAGCCATTTACGATAAGATTTTAGCCACGGCTTAGTGACGGTCACCCGTTGGTATGCCGTGGCTACATGTATATCCTATAACTAAAAAAATGAAAATTTTGTAAATTCCTATATACAATTATATTTATGGATTACAATCTATTTTAAATCACAGATTACAACCAAAAAATATCATACACATTCATTTGAAACTGAATATACAAGTTTTCCATAAATATCATCAATCTAAACCTCAAACCGAAGGCAAACAATGATCAAAATATCATATATATACAACCATAAGTATATAAAAAACTATCAGTATACAAACAAGTATCAAAATATAAACAAAATACAATAAACCAAAATCACACGGCTGCGGTGGAGGAGGTGGAGTTGACAACGATTGGGTCGAGAGAGTCGATTGGGCCGAGGAGGACGACGACTACGACATCATCGGTAGAAGGCCAGAGTGAGACACAATCTTAGTGAGGAGTGCATGCATGTTCTGCATCGTCTGTCTCAACTCTTCATTTGTCTGTCTCTGCTCCTCTATCGCCAACTTATGCTCCCCCATCGTTTGTCTCTGTTGGGTGAGCTTCGACTACAAGGCCGCTATCCAAGCTGGTGCGTCGAACTCCTCTGATGTTCCTCCACGCTCGATCACAGTCCTCATGTATATTTCCTACGCGTGTTTATATTTTAAATATATATAAACTATAAATAAATATTGTGTAAATCAAATAGACATAAATAGATACCATTATGATCGAGGCTCTACTATCAACGTAGTCCCCCGCTCCTCGTCGACGACGGTGGGTGCGCTCAAAAACCTCCATCATCGACGGGCGTTGGACGGTGCCGTCCTCCGCCACACGCATCTTACATTAGAAAACAAATACATTAGTATCATTATACACAATATATAATTTAATTAAAAATAATTAAATTATACATAGCATTCGACACGCATGAACCGCAAAAGACAAGGAGCCACCAGTGTAGCGTGCCCCTGTGCCGTCCCCCCGGACATTAGGTTTCTCGACGCAATCCGGGAGACCTCCTGCCACTCAGGCGTGTCCCACCGCTCAAAGAGCTGGTCCCACACAGGGCCAGGAATCCACTCGGGGGAGTGTCCCCGAGTCTGCCCTATTTGTGTGGCCCCCAGCTGTCTCAT
Source organism: Canna indica (assembly GCA_034359265.1). Taxonomy (NCBI): domain Eukaryota; kingdom Viridiplantae; phylum Streptophyta; class Magnoliopsida; order Zingiberales; family Cannaceae; genus Canna; species Canna indica. The sequence continues at coordinate 19,336,734 of CP136894.1, forward strand.
CACGGTCTGACGGGCCTGCTGAAGCAGCCCGTTATAGCGAGCGCATGCAAAACACTCTAATGTAGCCTCAACAAAAGTGATCCGGTCCTCCGACCATGTATAATGAGCCTGCAAAAAATAATAATAATAATAATAATTACCGATCAATATTTAACATTAACATTAATTTAATAAATATACTTACCAAGAACTCCCGCCACAATAAATCCATATGCTTATGGGGCACGTGAGACCATGTAGGCCACACCCCGTGCATAAACTTTCGGATCGTCCCCGCTATCGTACGAGGGACATCCTCCTGCTCAAATCTGCACCAAATATAAATTCATATTATGATATTTTGAATTATAAATAAATTATAAGAAATAATTGATGCATATACTTACCGTCTTTTGCGCACACTAACTGCTCTGCGCGGTTCTCCCTCGAGTGGCGAAGGGAGAATTATGTTAGGCCATCGTGGCCTACGTCTCGAAGACGACGGTCCTGGATCTACAGAGGGTGGCAGAGGGATGGTAGCCGGAGGTGAGGGGATGGTGGCCAGATCAGGTGAGCGAACGGTGGACGGATCATGTGGGGGGATGGTGGTGGAAGGCGAAGGGTCAGTGGGTACAGGTAGGGCAGGTGGTAATCGTCGGGGGGGTCCTACGAGGAATGCCTCATTGGGAACTGATATCCCGAACCATAGTTGTAAAAATTTAATATAATTAGATTATATATAATAGATTAATAGATATATTTAATAATAGAATATAAACTGTTAACAACACTGGCCATACTGAATACGAAGTTGCCGAATTACCAAATGAACTAATACCATATGTGCACAATCACAACCTAATATTTCTAGTATCCCTAGAAAATGAAGGATAACACCTATCCAAATATTTCCATGCTTCACTGTCGGATGGATGCGTCATTACTGTATCATCACGACTTCTTGCATGCCAACTCATGTAGGGGGCAGTCTTTTCCGACATGAATAACCTTTGAAGTCTCGGTGTCAGTGAAAAATACCGAAGCACCTTTAAGGGGATATTTTTTTGTCGAACCAATTTCTACTCCTTGTAACGAGGATGTTCACATATCAGGCATTGCTCTAACTGTGCATTTTCTTTATAATATAAAATGCAGTTATTTAGACACGCGTGAATCTTTTCGTACCCAAGCCCTAATTTCCTTAACAGCTCTTTTGTCTTATAGAAAGTTGGCTCAAACTTGTTATTTGGAGGTAGCATACCAGTGATAAAGCCCGCAATCTGATCAAACGCAACCCCACTGATATTACAATTGGACTTGATGTTCAGGAGTTGCGTCATTGCTGAAAATCTTGTATAATTAGGACAATTCTCATACAAAGGTTCATCGACAACTTTCAACACCTCGTAAAATTCTGCAGTCTCCTTATTCGGCAATTCAATATGTATCGCAGGTTGTTCTTCGGTGACTTGAACTATCATAGTATCTGGTGGCACTACCGTCTCAATAACTGACTCAATATTATCATTTAAATGGAATTGTCATTCGAGACTATCCAGAATCATTGTTCTATAAGGATTAGATGGATTGAAAGAAGAAACACCAATAAAAGAAGATTCACCATGAGTTTGGACAACATGATTGCTTGACGTCCCGACTCTCCGTGACTCTCCGTGACTCACCATAGGGCGTGTCCCCGAGTCTGCCCTATCTGTGTGGCCCCCAGCGGTCTCATCACGGTCTGACAGGCCTGCTGAAGCAGCCCGTTATAGCGAGCGCAGGCAAAACGCTCCCATGCAGCCTCAACAAAAGTGATCTGGTCCTCCGACCATGTATAATGAGTCTGCCAAAAATAATAATAATTATTACCGATCAATATTTAACAATAATATTAATTTAATAAATATACTTACCAAGAACTCTCGCCATAATAAATCCATATGCTTATGGGGCACGTGAGACCATGTAGGCCACACCCCGTGCATAAACTTTCGGATCATCCCCGCTTTCGTACGAGGGACATCCTCCTGCTCAAATCTGCACCAAATATAAATTCATATTATGATATTTTGAATTATAAATAAATTATAAGAAATAATGAATGCATATACTTAATTACCATCTTCCGCACTCACTAACTGCTCTGTGCAATTCTCCCTCGGGTGGCGAAGGGAGAATTCTGTTAGGCCCTCGTGGCCTACGTTTTGAAGACGATGGTCCTGGATCTACGGAGGGTGGCGGAGGGTTAGTAGCCGGAGGTGAGGGGATGGCGGCCAGATCAGGTAAGGGAATGGTGGATGGATCAGGTGGGGGTGGGGGGGGGGGGGGGGGGGGTGGTGGCTGGAGGTGGGGGGATGGTGGTGGAAGGCAAAGGGTCAGTCGGTACAGGTAGTGCGGGTGGTAATCATCAGGGGGTCCTATGAGGAATGCCTCATCGGGAACTGATATCTTGAACAATAGCTATAAAAATTTAATATAATTAGATTATCTATAATAGATTAATAGATATATTTAATAATTGAATATATACTTCACATTTACAATTATTCGTCATCGTCATTATAATCATCATCCGTGTAATACTCTTCTTCTAGTTCTTATGTATCGGAATCTTGAAATTCTTCTTCTTCTCCCTCATCATCATTCTGTCCTTCCTCAACTTCATTATCGTCGTCATCAATGTATTCTATTTCCAATTGAACTAACTCTGTGTCATCATCCTCGAGTATTAGACTAAGTCGTTCCACTTCAGAAGGATCTTCTTCTTGATAGAAGTCATCTGCTGACTCATTCTCTCCAACTACCGGGTCAATTTTTCCTCTGGCTTTAGTCTTACAGACTACACGCCAATCTGTCCTATCTTTCTTGAATGAATAGAATGTTGAAATTTCTTGAATTATATATGCTTCTGATATGGAACCTTCAACTGCGGCGGTGTTCTTTATTATTTTTCTTCAGACGATTCATGTATCTTTCAAATAAGTACATCCATCGATATTGAACGGGGCCACCAACTCGTGCCTCGTATGCCAAGTGTATCAATAGATGCTCCATCGAGTCAAAAAATACAGGAGGGAAAAACTACTCCAATTAGGGAGAACAAGGGAGATATCATTTGGGCGCATATCGGAGAACAAGGGAGATAGAAGCCAAAATTTAAAAATAAATAATGACTAAAAGAAATAAATTAAGTGCAATATAAATAACTATGTTCCCAAATTATCCAATTAGGGACAATTCAAGGGTTGTACGTCGTATAAAAGATCATTTACTTCGTTTACACGAACATACAACCCTCGAATGGATCTAATATTTTGCAAAATTAAAACTTGACTCGTCGATGCGTACGTGAAACGTATCAACGTACTCGTCTTGATTCCGGCGCGAGTCCATTGTGAATGATTTATCCACGAGTCCAAAGTGGATGATTCCGGCGTGAGTCCACCGAGGACGATTTGATCGCGAGTCCAAAGTGGACGATTTCGGCCCGCGCGAGTCCAAAGTGGACGATTTCAGAATTATAATTACACCCAACTAAAATTAACTCTAACATTTATTCTACCCTAATTAAATCTAATTAACAACTAATTAACAATAATTAAATCTAATTAAAAACTAATTAAACTAATTTAAAAAAATTAACACTGATTTACTACTAATTAAATCTAAAATTAACCCTAATTAATCACTAATAACAATAATTAATAGTAAATAAATCTAATTAATCACTAATAAACTAATTAACACTAATTAATTGAATTATATATATATATATGCCAGACCGAAGAGGGGAGAGGGGAGAGGGGAGAGGGATCGATGGTGAGGGCGAGGGAGCAGGCCGGCTAATGGCGGCGCAGACGAGGGAGAGGGGGCGGCAATCTGGGCGAGAGAGAGGGGGAGAGGGGGCGGCGGCGTGGCGAGGGAGAGGGAACAGGCGGCATGGTGAGGGAGAGGGAGCAGGCGGCGCGGTGACGATCGGCGATGACAAATTGGTCGGCAGCTGCGGATAGAGAAGAGAGCGGGGGAAAGAGGAAGGGTCAGGCGTGAATGCAAATAAAAAGTATTTTCACCGATGGCTCGCCAGTCATCGAAAAACTATGGTTTCGTAATTTTAATATCACCGACGGCTAGCCCTCTCTAAGCCGTCGGTGCAGAGTGTTTTAATTTTCATGCTGCGTTCGTGCCATTAAGTAATAAGCGACAGCCACTTCTTGCTGTGGCTAATGTCTTATTCATATCACCAACGATTCTCGTGCCCCCGCTAAGCCGTGGCTAATAACTTATTTTATTTCGTGCCCTATGCGCGCCATCAATTATGAGCGACGGCTCTAGTCGGTCGTATGTGAGTCATGGCTGATTTGGTTACATCAGCCACGACCGCTATGACCATTGAAAATCATGAATTATTCTGATAGCCGAGGCGGCCGTCAATAATGCCCGTGGCTGATGTGGTATATTCTAGTAGTGGAAAACCACTGAAGAGTACATAACGCTTAGAGAACAAATTGAGAGTTAGCTTAGAGGAGGTGGCCACGTCCGCTACATCAGCCGTAAGCGAAGCCACAGTAGAGATCGGCACTTGGCTCCCGACACTGAAGTCCTAGTTGGAAGCCACCAAGGGGCATAATAGACGACTAAGAGGACGACAAAAATTGTCAATCGAACATCGAGATCCGGGGTCGTTGACCACATCGCGGGAGGATTCGCGGGAGGATTCGCTGGGAGGAGGCGAGACGAGCTCGGCCAAAAAGAAGTGACTCCGAGCCATCATGGCAATTGACGACGCGACTCACTCGTAGATACCACACATCAAAACCCCGACAATTTCATTCTATGAATCTTTGATAAATATTTACATGACCCTATCATCATTTTCGTAATTTCTTATGATTTCTTTGTCAGGAAAGTCCTGGTAGATTAGGGAAGCTCAGCCGACACCTATTCTACTCAATGTTCACAAAGATGCACATCGGTGAAATTTCACTCCACCCTTACCATGGAGACCTCGTCGGCTTCTCAATTGAACGAGTGAGCGCTCAAGGCTACATCTAGCTAACAACGACATTTGACAGATGTGCAATACCTGGTCGTCAAATGCCCCAACCCCTATCACATGATCTTGGGGCAACCATCATTGAACAGCTTGGGAGCTGTCGTACCAACTTCCCACCTAGCAATCAAATTCTGTCTCAGAGACGGAAGTGGGAGTGGTGATGTATGTTGCATTGATGGACCGTCATTAGAGTATAATATCTTTGATATTTCTGCACACATGTCTTCAAGATACATTCTGAAGCAATCGTCATAATCTTCTTTTTCGAAGTCATCAAATTAAATCTCTTTGTCACTATCACCATCACATTCCTCACCAACAACATTCCAAACATCATCTCCCATCTCAGCTTCAACATTGCCACCATCTTCCCCTATCTCACAACCACCTACAACATCTTCCTCATGTTCTTCATCACTTAACATTTCCCATCACCCTTCCTACATTTATGCACAACATATACATGTGCTTGATTTGAGCTCACACTCAAGGTTGCCTTAGCTACATCCATAGCACCATTATCAAATCGAACTTCAATCAAACCAGTTGATAATGGACAATCAAGTATACATTAGTATACTTGGACTGTCCCTTTGTAACCAACCTCCTTCAGAGTTGCAACTAATTCCTAGAAGGACTATTTGTCCTCTCATAATCATTCATCGTTAGTATACAACCCTCAACATACTTAGTCACCTTTGTTGGCTTTAGGTTTTCAACCTTAGTCTTAATCTCGGTTTTGATGATAACAAATATGGAAATAATGATTTCATTGAGAATATCTTTTAGGTTCTATATCAATTAGCGTTCGATATCCTCGATCGAAAATATCAAAAGAAATCAGAAATCGGAAGGACATTGATTGTCACGCTCGGGTTCATTGCGGAAGTTTCTCAAAGATCGACGAGTGCACCAAAGTCGTATTGGATGAGCTCAAAGATCACATGAAAAGCTCTCTAAGATGATGCTCGTTGAAAGCCGAAATCCGAAAACAAAGCGCGGAAGAAAATAGGCTGAAAAATAAGTTTCAGCCTAGATTTGGTCGACCGCCTGGTCGACCGAACACTGCCGAAAATTGGCAATGGGCACTTCAGTCGACCAGTTGATCGACCGACAGAGGTTGGTTTTGGGCAGTAGCCCTAGCGGTCGACCGGATTAAAATCGTGAGGTGCGCGATCTTTGCTTCCCTGCGTCGGTCGATCGATGGGTTGACCAGATTGAGGGAATGAACAGTTTTGCATCTGGGCGGTTGACCCGTCGGTCTACCGACTAGAGAGAAAAAGTGGCGGTCGATGTGAGCTGTCGATCGATCGATCGACTGACAATCGACCGACGGCCTGCAATGGATAGAAAACTATCCGTTTAGGTGTCGTTTCTTCAGAAGGGTATAAATATACCTCATACCACTCATTTAATTCCACTTCCTTGACTTCTATAGATTTAATTGAGCAATTAAGATGAAGATTTAAGCCTTTCAAAGAGTAATTACAGCGCGCTCTGTTCCTCTGTCGAGTTCTTCTTCAAGCACAATCTGCTCCTCAACTCAGGCTTCAACTCAAGCTCTACTATTGGCGAGTTGGAGGTTTTGAAGAATTAAAAAGAGCTTTTAATCTTGTTTTATATTGTAGCTCTTTTGATTGTATTTTAATTGTTATTTAAATTGTTTTTGGATTTGTGTTTGTAGAAGACCAAGTGTTTGATCTTGAGCGTGAAAGTGGTATCCTTGGTGTAGAAGGAGTAAAGCCACTTGTGTAAACTTAGTTATTACTAGGATTAGTTCTAGTTGTCCCTTAGGTTGAGGTGCGAAAGTGCCTTCGGTTGGAGAGCGAATACTTTCCGATGAAAAGTCCTCATTGTAAGGGGAACTCGATATAATCTAGTAAATCTAGTTTGGAAATCCTAAGCGGGGTGCTTAGGTAGTGGAGTAGGCATTGGGGCCGAACCACTATAAATTATCGTGTTTGCATTGATTGATTGTTTGTTTTTATCGCCTTATCATTTATCACTTCCGCATATAATCATCGAATTGCAAATTGCCTAAACCAATATGAGTAAACGATTAAAATTAGAATTTAGGCTAATAGAATTAGTAAACACATTATTCACCCCCCCTCTAGTGTCGTCATTTCGCCTTCAATTGGTATCAGAGCAGGTCGTGGATTGAGATTTCACCATCTCATCTACATCTAGTCTCGATCTAGAAATGGATCTAGAGAATGTAGCATCTTCACCTCTTAGGTTTGATGAGTTAAACTTTGATCTTTGAAAAGGAAGAATGTATACATTCTTAAAGACTCAAGATTTAGGTGTTTTTAATATGGTAAAGTCAAAATACATAGAACCTAAGGAAAAAATTGATGCATGGACCCAAGAACAAATTAGCATGTTTGTGTTAAATGCTAAAGCTACAAATTGCTTATTTTGTTCTTTGGATAATAATGTGTTTGAGAAAATCATGCATTGTACTACCGCATTCGATATATGGGCTACTTTAAATATGCTTTATAATTATGCAAAAACCGAAGAGCTTCATACATTTGATGAGGGGAGTGATGACCATTGTCATCCACCCAATACTAATATGATTTTTGAAGCCCATAGTGCCTCTAGTCATAAGAGCACAAGAAATCAGAAGAGGAAGGCGATTTACCATTTGTGCCAAGAGAAAGGGCATGTAAGAAAGAATTGCCCTACCATGAAGAACAAGGCAAAGAGGAGGTCAAATGCTTCCACATCATCCTACTCAAGTGAAGCATCCTCCCTTCATGACTATGAAGCCATCACAAAAGAATGCCTCATGAATGATAACAATGATCGAGGTACACTCCATCTCTTCTAGTCATGTTAATAACAATAATAGTATTAACTCATCTAGCTCTCATGATTTTGATAAATTGATGGATGAGTATAAAATCATGTATGCCTTGCTCTTGAAAAATGATAAGGAAAACAAAAGGATTAAAAATGAGAATTCTAGACTTAGTTCACATATGCATGCTCTAGAATTAGAAAATGAGAAATTAAAATCTAGCTCATTTGATCCTTGTCTTGATATGTTGAAACTTGAGCTTAATGACTTAAAGCTTGAAAATAAAAAATTAAAAAATGGTTTCAAAATTGAGAATGAGTTTTTGAAAAGTGAAAACTCAAAAATTAAAAAGGAAAATCATATGTTGAAATCTCAAATGCATGCTTTACATAACTCCATGATTGATTTGAAAAATGAGGTTCTAAACCTAAACAAGAAAATGAATAAAATGAAAAATATTTCCTCATATAAGAATCTTAGTAGAAATGATTTTTCAAAAAGGAATGTTCATGCTAATGTTAAATCTCATGTTAAACATTCCACTCTTAAACCTCATAATCTTAGGAAGAAAAATGTTTCATCTAAGAATGCTCAGTTCATCATCCTCCTCATGTCAAACATTCTAACTTTAAACCTCATGTTAAGAAAAATGAAAATAAAAAATTTCATGGTCATTGTTTTTGTTGAGGTGTTTATGGCCATGCTATCCATGATTGTGCATTTAAGAAAAATTCAAGTGTAGCTATGACACATTGAATTCCTAGTCCATCTAACCCCCAAGGACCCAAAGTCATTTGGGTACCAAAAGTTTCATGCTCTTTTGTAGGGGGAGCCACCACACAAGGATAAGGAAAAGTGATGTGTTGAACTTGGCCAAGAGTTCAATGAAAGATCCTTACATGGTTGCAACTTCAAGGTTCTCACCTATGATGCCTTAGTAAGGGTGGCATCAAAAGTACTTTGGTATCATCTCCTATACTCTCTTGATTAAATTATAGTTGGAGTTTGATATATGCTTAATATTAGTAAATTCCCCGCTCTTTGATATATGCTGAAGTCGGAGACCCAGGTGGCCTGTAATGGGCCTAAGCGACCTTTCGGTTTTAAATCGTAGGCTCATTATGGCTTTCGGTTTTCAACCAATATGAAGGGTTGGAGATCATGTTTTCATTAATATTACATTTGTGATCTCTTAAAATTTATTTTGGTATCACTTGATTTTATTTAAAATGGATTTCAAACCATTTAGCAAAGTGAACTATTTGATAATGATACTTGATGCATCTCCTTTCTTTTTGGTTGAGTTAGCTTGCTAAGTAGCTATATTTTTTCTAAAAATATTAGTGTAGCTTACTTGCAAGTTATAAGTATTTTAGGAAGGCTAAATAGAATAGATTAGTTTGGCTAAATTCATGGATGAGGTATGTTTTTGGTTATTGCATATTTCTAGTCTAATGCCTCATTTTTTATGGTTGATTGGTGTCTCTATACTCATGATTAGGATTGCATGTTAAACCCTTGATTTTTCATGAGTATGTAGAATTTTAGCACTTAGGCAAATTTCATTAAATGAAACTTGCTCTAGGTTGATACCTTCTATTAGAGACACTCCTTTAAGTCCAAACTAGGTAAACATGTTTAGGGACCTTATTCCTCAAATGTTTCACATCTTAAGATCCCTTAGATTCTTTTTGATACCATGACAACTCATTTAAAATGAATCTCAACTATCTAGCATAGGTTAAGGTTTTAAATGAAACTTTGTATTAAACTTGTGCTACTTAGTATGTTATCTTGCTAGTAGGCATATTATTTAATTATGCTACTAATGAAGTCTACTTGCAAGTTAAGAATTGGAAAGCTATGCTATCTAAAAGAAAATGAAAAAGGAAATGAAAAAGTTGGGCAAAATTTCAAGAAAAATGTATGAATTTGATTTTGCAAAAAATTTAGTATAATAATTGAATATCTATGCTTAAATGATTTCTCTATGCTCATGATTGATGTTGCATGATAAATATATAAAATTTCATGAGTAGGTAAATATTTTGATAACTTAGGCAATTTCATGATATCTTGATTGAATGAAACTTGCTCTAGGTTAAAACTCATATTAGAGACCTCATTTTAAGTAAATACCAAACAAACATGTTTAGATACACTTATCACATGAGTCTAGATGTTTAAAAATGAAAATTCATGTCTAGATTAACAATGTGATAACTATATCACTTTAGGGGACTTAAGCTTAAAAGGTTTGACCCAAGTCAACAAATTGACTTGGACACTTCATTTTAAGTCCAAAACTTCATAAACATGTTTAGGAATAGGTATGACATGTTTCCAAGCACTTAGAATGGAAAATTCATATGGATATTGATAAAATGACATAGAGGTAGTTTCATGAAAACCTCTTTTGAACCAAGTTGACCCAAGTGAACAAGTTGACTTAAAGGTCTCATTTTCAATCCATATTTGAGGAACATGTTTAGATTTACTCATGTTAGGTATCCATAGGTTTAAATTTAAAAAATCATGAGTAAATGTTAAGATTGAAACTTAGCAAGTTTCATAAAAACTAGTTTAGTTTTGAATGAAATCATGTTAGGTTGATATCTTAACTTAAGGACATAATTTTTATTCCAAACTTGACATATACTCGTTACATGATCGTCATGTGGTGTCATAAAAGTTTGTATGAAAATTGAATAAGTTTTAAGAATAACTAAAAATTACAAAAATATAATTTCAACCTACAATTGGTATAATTTCAGTTATTTCTAGAGAAATATAGAAAAATCATTTTGAGATGATTATTAAAGCTGCACCTTCATTTAAAAATCAAGTATGGTGTATAAATATTTCAAAAAGGTTTATCAAGAATCTAATTTATATTGGAATTTTGAAGTTGGATTTTCAAAATGCAAAGTATCATCTTTTTTTAAATATCAATTTTTTTTCAATACTTTGATTTTTCGAAAACTTCAAATGAAAGTTTGTGTATACTATTTTGATTATGTTTCAAATATCATTCACACCATTGATTGAGTAAAATCATTTCTAGGAATGATTTTGAATTCTTGAATGATAGCTAGAAATATCTAGTGTTTTCATTAAAATCAATATATGATGAAAAATGGTCTTTGAAAATTCTTTTGAGTTCAAACTTTATTCATGCATTTGAAATGACCATTCAATATTTTGTATCAAAATTTTCATCCAAAAATTGGTACTAAAGTTTTTCATCGAAAATATGATTTTTCATAAACTTAAAAGTTTGGTTTTTGAAAACTTAAAGTTTAGGTTGACCTAAGTCAACAAAGTGAATTAAAAATTTCATCTTAAGCCCAAACTTGACTCATAGACTTACATTCTCTCATGTTTGATGTCTAGATGTCTAAGTTTGAGAAAACATGAGTAAATAGCAAAACTTGAGACTTAGCATTTTCATGTTCTTCATGCTTATTTCAAATGAAAATATGCTAAGTTCATATTTAGATTAAATGACATTAGTTTCACTTCAAACTTGATACATGAGTTAAATGCCCATATCTTGATATGTTGAAAGTTTGAATGAAATCTAAAAATATCATGAAAAAAAAACAACATTCATACTTGAGTGGTTACATGTTTTAGTTTTGAATTGTATCTATCTTTTTTTCTATCATGTATGATTTTGTTTCTCATTAGTTATTTGTTTTTCATCTCTTGGTTGAGATTTTAATGTTTCATGAAAATACTCCTTAGAGTCTCAACTTCATAAAAAAATATTTGTGTTTCATCCCTTTGACTAGAATGACCTTTCTTACCCTTTTTGATTGATGTCAAAAGGGGAAGAAATGTATAAGAAAATTGGCGAGAAAACTATAGGTAAAGGGGAGGATAATATAGGAAATCCATGCATATAGATAAGGGGAGTTTAATTATATAGATATGCATGTTGATAGGGGGAGAAATCCCTTAGTCGATATCCTATGTGCTTTAAATGAATGTATTTTCTTAAGAATATTTGTCATCATCAAAAAGGGGGAGATTGTTGGCTTTAGGTTTTCAACCTTTGTCTTAATCTCGATTTTGATGATAACAAACATGAGACTAATGATTTCATTGACAATATCTTTCAGGTTCCATATCAATTAGCGTTCGATGTCCTCGATCGAAAATATCTGAAGAAATCGGAAATCGAAAGGACATTGATCGTCGCGCTCGGGTTCGCTGCGGAAGTTTCTCGAAGATCGACGAGTGCACCAAAGTTGTATTGGACGAGCTCAAAGATCACGTGAAAAACTCTCCAAGATGATGCTCGTTGAAAGTCTGAACCCGAAAATAAAGCGCGGAAGAAAATAGGTTAAAAAATAAGTTTCAGCCTAGGTTCGGTCGACCGGGCGGTCGACTGAATAGGGTAAGAAAAATGGCAACAGCCATTTAGGTCGATCGAACACTGACGAAAATCGGCAGTGGGCACTTCGGTCGACTAGTCGGCTGACCGATAGAGGCTGGTTTTGGGCAGTAGCTCTAGCGGTCGACCGGATTCAAATCGTGCAGTGCACGATCTTTGCTTTCCTGCGTCGATCGACCGATGGATCGACCGGATTGAGGGAATGAACAGTTTTGCATCTGGGCGGTCGACCGACCAGAGAGAAAAAGTGGCGATCGATGTGAGCGGTCGATCAGTCGGTCGACCGACCAATCGACTGACGGTCTGCAACGGATAGAAAACTATCCGTTGAGGTTTCGTTTCTTCAGAAGGGTATAAATATACCTCATACCACTCATTTAATTCCACTTCCTTGACTTCTACAGATTTAATTGAGCAATTAAGAGGAAGATTTAAGCCTTCCAAAGAGTAATTGCAGCGCGCTCTGTTCCTCTGTCGAGTTCTTCTTCAAGCACAGTCTGCTCCTCAACTCAGGCTTCAACTCAAGCTCTACTATTAGCGAGTTGGAGGTTTTGAAGAATTAAAAAGTGCTTTTAATAACATGTGTTTTGAGGTCAAATTGATGCCCTAGTAGCGACTTTCTTGCCCTTTCTATCCATCAAATTAACTTGTGTCGTTTGATTGTGGTGATTTCTTGGATTGACGGAGTCGATTAGGGTTAATTTTTGTTTATTCAACTCTGGCTTTGTGATTTTTGAGTTTTGGTGTCGCTTTGAACAAAATGGCTGTGTTTCCTTCATCACAAAACATCGTCGTTTTCGCTTAACATAACACCATGTTTTTATCATTTGAAACGATATAATTTTCGTGGTGTTGATTTATTTAATTTTTTGAACACCTGACACGTCATCAGTCATATTTTTTACAAACGTGCCCACATCAGTTGAAACTTAATAGTGTTAGGTCAACTATAGACAATAGGAATTAACTTACTAACAGAGTGTAATTATAGAGACCAAAATATTTGAAGTTAATTTTGCATTCTTGTCCTCATATGTGAATCATTAATTTTCGATTTAATTAATTTGATCAATTTAATTGATCAAATACAAGTCTCTGTAACCATAGAGAAAAATAATGAGAAACTACATAAAAAGATGTCAGATATAATGAAGAAACTAATATTGACTTATTAGCTAACTCTCAGTTGTCCAATCCTAAAAGAAGGAAAGTAGCCTCTCAAAACATACAATCCTCCAGCCTTCTCTTTAGCAATAAGGTCAACAAGGGGATAAAAGGAGATTCTCCAAATGACCTCAAAGTCATTACTTTTGATGGAGACCCTATGCCAAGTCAACAAGGGGATAAAAGGAGATTCTCCAAATGACCTCAAAGTCATTACTTTTGATGGAGACCCTATGCCAAGTCAGGAGGGTAATGCAACTAATATTGAATAATGATTAAAGTTTTTTCATGGAATATTAGAGGTAGCATCAAAGATGCAGCTTGGGACCACGTTAAAATTCTCATGGAAAAGAACAAGCCTGAAATGATTTTGTTACCTGAAACTCATCTAATTGAGACAAACTCTTTGGTATATATCAGCAAGTTTGGCATAAATTAGTTTGGAATCTCTATTGCAGGGAATGGCAGATCAGGTGGCATAATATTGGTCTGGAGGAAAAATGTTTTTGATGTAAATAAAATATTCGAATGTAAATAGTATCTTACTGAGACGTCAGTGCCACCAGATACTACAGGTGTTGATGTCACAGAATTGCCATCAGAAGTACAACCTACGATATAGATTGAATTACCGAATAAAGAAGCCACTAAATTTTATGAGATGTTGAAAGCTGTCGATGAACACCTGTAGACCGGGCGGTCGACTGAATAGGGTAAGAAAAATGGCAACAGCCATTTAGGTCGATCGAACACTGACGAAAATCGGCAGTGGGCACTTCGGTCGACTAGTCGGCTGACCGATAGAGGCTGGTTTTGGGCAGTAGCTCTAGCGGTCGACCGGATTCAAATCGTGCAGTGCACGATCTTTGCTTTCCTGCGTCGATCGACCGATGGATCGACCGGATTGAGGGAATGAACAGTTTTGCATCTGGGCGGTCGACCGACCAGAGAGAAAAAGTGGCGATCGATGTGAGCGGTCGATCAGTCGGTCGACCGACCAATCGACTGACGGTCTGCAACGGATAGAAAACTATCCGTTGAGGTTTCGTTTCTTCAGAAGGGTATAAATATACCTCATACCACTCATTTAATTCCACTTCCTTGACTTCTACAGATTTAATTGAGCAATTAAGAGGAAGATTTAAGCCTTCCAAAGAGTAATTGCAGCGCGCTCTGTTCCTCTGTCGAGTTCTTCTTCAAGCACAGTCTGCTCCTCAACTCAGGCTTCAACTCAAGCTCTACTATTAGCGAGTTGGAGGTTTTGAAGAATTAAAAAGTGCTTTTAATAACATGTGTTTTGAGGTCAAATTGATGCCCTAGTAGCGACTTTCTTGCCCTTTCTATCCATCAAATTAACTTGTGTCGTTTGATTGTGGTGATTTCTTGGATTGACGGAGTCGATTAGGGTTAATTTTTGTTTATTCAACTCTGGCTTTGTGATTTTTGAGTTTTGGTGTCGCTTTGAACAAAATGGCTGTGTTTCCTTCATCACAAAACATCGTCGTTTTCGCTTAACATAACACCATGTTTTTATCATTTGAAACGATATAATTTTCGTGGTGTTGATTTATTTAATTTTTTGAACACCTGACACGTCATCAGTCATATTTTTTACAAACGTGCCCACATCAGTTGAAACTTAATAGTGTTAGGTCAACTATAGACAATAGGAATTAACTTACTAACAGAGTGTAATTATAGAGACCAAAATATTTGAAGTTAATTTTGCATTCTTGTCCTCATATGTGAATCATTAATTTTCGATTTAATTAATTTGATCAATTTAATTGATCAAATACAAGTCTCTGTAACCATAGAGAAAAATAATGAGAAACTACATAAAAAGATGTCAGATATAATGAAGAAACTAATATTGACTTATTAGCTAACTCTCAGTTGTCCAATCCTAAAAGAAGGAAAGTAGCCTCTCAAAACATACAATCCTCCAGCCTTCTCTTTAGCAATAAGGTCAACAAGGGGATAAAAGGAGATTCTCCAAATGACCTCAAAGTCATTACTTTTGATGGAGACCCTATGCCAAGTCAACAAGGGGATAAAAGGAGATTCTCCAAATGACCTCAAAGTCATTACTTTTGATGGAGACCCTATGCCAAGTCAGGAGGGTAATGCAACTAATATTGAATAATGATTAAAGTTTTTTCATGGAATATTAGAGGTAGCATCAAAGATGCAGCTTGGGACCACGTTAAAATTCTCATGGAAAAGAACAAGCCTGAAATGATTTTGTTACCTGAAACTCATCTAATTGAGACAAACTCTTTGGTATATATCAGCAAGTTTGGCATAAATTAGTTTGGAATCTCTATTGCAGGGAATGGCAGATCAGGTGGCATAATATTGGTCTGGAGGAAAAATGTTTTTGATGTAAATAAAATATTCGAATGTAAATAGTATCTTACTGAGACGTCAGTGCCACCAGATACTACAGGTGTTGATGTCACAGAATTGCCATCAGAAGTACAACCTACGATATAGATTGAATTACCGAATAAAGAAGCCACTAAATTTTATGAGATGTTGAAAGCTGTCGATGAACACCTGTAGACCGGGCGGTCGACTGAATAGGGTAAGAAAAATGGCAACAGCCATTTAGGTCGATCGAACACTGACGAAAATCGGCAGTGGGCACTTCGGTCGACTAGTCGGCTGACCGATAGAGGCTGGTTTTGGGCAGTAGCTCTAGCGGTCGACCGGATTCAAATCGTGCAGTGCACGATCTTTGCTTTCCTGCGTCGATCGACCGATGGATCGACCGGATTGAGGGAATGAACAGTTTTGCATCTGGGCGGTCGACCGACCAGAGAGAAAAAGTGGCGATCGATGTGAGCGGTCGATCAGTCGGTCGACCGACCAATCGACTGACGGTCTGCAACGGATAGAAAACTATCCGTTGAGGTTTCGTTTCTTCAGAAGGGTATAAATATACCTCATACCACTCATTTAATTCCACTTCCTTGACTTCTACAGATTTAATTGAGCAATTAAGAGGAAGATTTAAGCCTTCCAAAGAGTAATTGCAGCGCGCTCTGTTCCTCTGTCGAGTTCTTCTTCAAGCACAGTCTGCTCCTCAACTCAGGCTTCAACTCAAGCTCTACTATTAGCGAGTTGGAGGTTTTGAAGAATTAAAAAGTGCTTTTAATAACATGTGTTTTGAGGTCAAATTGATGCCCTAGTAGCGACTTTCTTGCCCTTTCTATCCATCAAATTAACTTGTGTCGTTTGATTGTGGTGATTTCTTGGATTGACGGAGTCGATTAGGGTTAATTTTTGTTTATTCAACTCTGGCTTTGTGATTTTTGAGTTTTGGTGTCGCTTTGAACAAAATGGCTGTGTTTCCTTCATCACAAAACATCGTCGTTTTCGCTTAACATAACACCATGTTTTTATCATTTGAAACGATATAATTTTCGTGGTGTTGATTTATTTAATTTTTTGAACACCTGACACGTCATCAGTCATATTTTTTACAAACGTGCCCACATCAGTTGAAACTTAATAGTGTTAGGTCAACTATAGACAATAGGAATTAACTTACTAACAGAGTGTAATTATAGAGACCAAAATATTTGAAGTTAATTTTGCATTCTTGTCCTCATATGTGAATCATTAATTTTCGATTTAATTAATTTGATCAATTTAATTGATCAAATACAAGTCTCTGTAACCATAGAGAAAAATAATGAGAAACTACATAAAAAGATGTCAGATATAATGAAGAAACTAATATTGACTTATTAGCTAACTCTCAGTTGTCCAATCCTAAAAGAAGGAAAGTAGCCTCTCAAAACATACAATCCTCCAGCCTTCTCTTTAGCAATAAGGTCAACAAGGGGATAAAAGGAGATTCTCCAAATGACCTCAAAGTCATTACTTTTGATGGAGACCCTATGCCAAGTCAACAAGGGGATAAAAGGAGATTCTCCAAATGACCTCAAAGTCATTACTTTTGATGGAGACCCTATGCCAAGTCAGGAGGGTAATGCAACTAATATTGAATAATGATTAAAGTTTTTTCATGGAATATTAGAGGTAGCATCAAAGATGCAGCTTGGGACCACGTTAAAATTCTCATGGAAAAGAACAAGCCTGAAATGATTTTGTTACCTGAAACTCATCTAATTGAGACAAACTCTTTGGTATATATCAGCAAGTTTGGCATAAATTAGTTTGGAATCTCTATTGCAGGGAATGGCAGATCAGGTGGCATAATATTGGTCTGGAGGAAAAATGTTTTTGATGTAAATAAAATATTCGAATGTAAATAGTATCTTACTGAGACGTCAGTGCCACCAGATACTACAGGTGTTGATGTCACAGAATTGCCATCAGAAGTACAACCTACGATATAGATTGAATTACCGAATAAAGAAGCCACTAAATTTTATGAGATGTTGAAAGCTGTCGATGAACACCTGTAGACCGGGCGGTCGACTGAATAGGGTAAGAAAAATGGCAACAGCCATTTAGGTCGATCGAACACTGACGAAAATCGGCAGTGGGCACTTCGGTCGACTAGTCGGCTGACCGATAGAGGCTGGTTTTGGGCAGTAGCTCTAGCGGTCGACCGGATTCAAATCGTGCAGTGCACGATCTTTGCTTTCCTGCGTCGATCGACCGATGGATCGACCGGATTGAGGGAATGAACAGTTTTGCATCTGGGCGGTCGACCGACCAGAGAGAAAAAGTGGCGATCGATGTGAGCGGTCGATCAGTCGGTCGACCGACCAATCGACTGACGGTCTGCAACGGATAGAAAACTATCCGTTGAGGTTTCATTTCTTCAGAAGGGTATAAATATACCTCATACCACTCATTTAATTCCACTTCCTTGACTTCTACAGATTTAATTGAGCAATTAAGAGGAAGATTTAAGCCTTCCAAAGAGTAATTGCAGCGCGCTCTGTTCCTCTGTCGAGTTCTTCTTCAAGCACAGTCTGCTCCTCAACTCAGGCTTCAACTCAAGCTCTACTATTAGCGAGTTGGAGGTTTTGAAGAATTAAAAAGTGCTTTTAATAACATGTGTTTTGAGGTCAAATTGATGCCCTAGTAGCGACTTTCTTGCCCTTTCTATCCATCAAATTAACTTGTGTCGTTTGATTGTGGTGATTTCTTGGATTGACGGAGTCGATTAGGGTTAATTTTTGTTTATTCAACTCTGGCTTTGTGATTTTTGAGTTTTGGTGTCGCTTTGAACAAAATGGCTGTGTTTCCTTCATCACAAAACATCGTCGTTTTCGCTTAACATAACACCATGTTTTTATCATTTGAAACGATATAATTTTCGTGGTGTTGATTTATTTAATTTTTTGAACACCTGACACGTCATCAGTCATATTTTTTACAAACGTGCCCACATCAGTTGAAACTTAATAGTGTTAGGTCAACTATAGACAATAGGAATTAACTTACTAACAGAGTGTAATTATAGAGACCAAAATATTTGAAGTTAATTTTGCATTCTTGTCCTCATATGTGAATCATTAATTTTCGATTTAATTAATTTGATCAATTTAATTGATCAAATACAAGTCTCTGTAACCATAGAGAAAAATAATGAGAAACTACATAAAAAGATGTCAGATATAATGAAGAAACTAATATTGACTTATTAGCTAACTCTCAGTTGTCCAATCCTAAAAGAAGGAAAGTAGCCTCTCAAAACATACAATCCTCCAGCCTTCTCTTTAGCAATAAGGTCAACAAGGGGATAAAAGGAGATTCTCCAAATGACCTCAAAGTCATTACTTTTGATGGAGACCCTATGCCAAGTCAACAAGGGGATAAAAGGAGATTCTCCAAATGACCTCAAAGTCATTACTTTTGATGGAGACCCTATGCCAAGTCAGGAGGGTAATGCAACTAATATTGAATAATGATTAAAGTTTTTTCATGGAATATTAGAGGTAGCATCAAAGATGCAGCTTGGGACCACGTTAAAATTCTCATGGAAAAGAACAAGCCTGAAATGATTTTGTTACCTGAAACTCATCTAATTGAGACAAACTCTTTGGTATATATCAGCAAGTTTGGCATAAATTAGTTTGGAATCTCTATTGCAGGGAATGGCAGATCAGGTGGCATAATATTGGTCTGGAGGAAAAATGTTTTTGATGTAAATAAAATATTCGAATGTAAATAGTATCTTACTGAGACGTCAGTGCCACCAGATACTACAGGTGTTGATGTCACAGAATTGCCATCAGAAGTACAACCTACGATATAGATTGAATTACCGAATAAAGAAGCCACTAAATTTTATGAGATGTTGAAAGCTGTCGATGAACCTTTGTATGAGAATTATCCTAAATACACTAGGTTTTCGGCAATGACGCAACTCGTGAACATCAAGGCCGATTGTAATTTCAGCGGGGTTGCGTTTGATCGGATTGCGGAATTGATTAATGGAAGGCTGCCTACTGATAACAAGTTTGAGCCAACTTTTTATAGGACTAAAAAGTTGATGAGAATATTAAGGCTTGGGTATGAAAAAATACACACGTGCCAAAATAACTGTATTTTATGTTATAAAGAAAATATGCAGTTGGACAAATGCCATGTATGTGAACATCCTCGTTATAAGGAGAAGAAATTGGTCCAACTAGAAAAATATCCTGTTTAAGGTGCTTTGGTATTTTCCACTGACACCGAGGCTTCAAAGAGTATTCATGTCGAAAAAGACGGCCACCTACATGAGTTGGCATGCAAGAAGTCACGACGATACAGTAATGACTCATCCATCCGACAGTGAAGCATAGAAACATTTGGATAGATATTATCCTTCATTTGCTAGGAATACTAGAAATATCAGATTGGGATTATACACGGATGGTTTTAATCCATTTGGTCATTCTCTAACTCCTTATTTAGTTTGGTCAGTGCTGCTAACTGTTTATAATTTGTCACCGTCAATGTGTATGAAAGATGAATTTATTTATTTTTCGATGATTATTCCGGGTCCTAAGGGTCCGCGAAAAGAAATTGACATGTTTCTCAGACCCCTAATAGATGAATTAAAAATATTATGGACTGAGGTAGCTGTCACTTATGATTGTCATCGGAAGTAAAACTTTAATTTAAAGGTCGCGGTCTTATGGACAATCAATGATTTCTCGGCCTATGACATGTTATCTAGTTGGAGCACTCACGATCGACTCTCTTGTCCGTATTGTACGGAACACTTTAAATCATTCAGTCTTCAAAACGGACGGAAAATCTCATTCTTTGACTGTCATCATTGATTCTTACCGCCTAACCACCGGTATCGAAGGAATCAAAATAAATTTACTAAGGGCATAGTCGAAAGGGATGAGCCACCACCGATGATGTTTGGTGAACAAATGTTAGCACGTATTTCAGCACTTTCAGAGATAGTGTTTGGTCAGAATGAAAGAGTATCGAGCTTTGGTCAAACACATAACTGGGTGAAAAAAAAGTATCTTTTGGGAATTACGGTATTGGAGTTCATTACTGATTCGACATAATTTAGACGTCATGCACATTGAGAAAAATGTGATTGATAACATTTTTGATACTTTGATGGATGTTCCCGGGAAAACTAAAGATAATGTCAATGTCTGACATGATCTGAAAATACTTTGTAAGAGGCCGAAGTTAGAGTTACAAGAGGTCAACGGACGATATCTGAAGCTTGAAGGCCTCGTATGTGTTAAATAAATAACAGATGAAAGATG
The DNA here is from genome assembly GCA_034359265.1 of Canna indica. NCBI lineage: Eukaryota > Viridiplantae > Streptophyta > Magnoliopsida > Zingiberales > Cannaceae > Canna > Canna indica. The sequence continues at coordinate 19,357,850 of CP136894.1, forward strand.
TTTGTCAATGGATTAAAGAACGCAGATTACCCGATGGATATGCCTCAAACTTATCTCGATGTGTGAACGTTGATGATTGCAAAATATCAGGGATGAAGAGCCATGATTGTCATGTATTCTTGCAGAGATTGCTTCTGATCGCATTCCGAGATCTTCTACCTAATAATATTTGGGGTCCGTTGACCGAATTAAGTATGTTTTTTAGAAACATTTGTGTAAATATCCTTCGAGTCGAAGATATGTGAGCACTTGAAAGTAATATTGTTGAAATTATATGCAAGCTGGAGCAGTTTTTCCCTCCTTCCTTCTTTGACTCGATGGAGCATCTATCGATACACTTGGCATACGAGGCACGAGTTGGTGGCCCCATTCAATACCGGTGGATGTACTTATTTGAAAAATACATGAATCATTTGGAAAAAAAAGTAAAGAACACCACGGCTGCTGAATGATCAATATCTGAATCGTATATCATCAAAGAAATTTCAACATTCTACTTATTTTACCTTGAATCAACTGTGCAGACAAGATTTGATCATCTTCCACGTAACGACGACGAGGTAGTTTGACATTCAGTTGGATGTTTAAATATATTCTGTCACTCTGGTCGTGCTTTTGGTTCTCGTCCATCTTGACACTTAAGCGACGAAGAGTATCATTTGGCACAATTGTACGTATTACTCAATTGCACAGAGATTGAATAATTCATTGAAATATTTGACATTGAAATGGTGTAAAAATACTCTATTCACAACGATGAAGAATTGGAGAAATTACGAAATCGTGATTTACCTACTTGGATTCGGGCTTACAGCAAAGATCACAGAACTGAAATAGATGAAAGAATATTTGAGTTTGTTAGTGGACCGTCGCGACTAGTGTCGTGTTATAGCGGATATTTTGTTAATGGGTATAAATTTCACACAGTTGAATATGCATTTACAAAGAAGACGATGAATGTCGGGGTCTGCGTGAAAGGGACAACATATGTTGAATGTGATATGGATTTTTATAGATTGGTGGAAGAAGTGATAGAATTGCACTACTTCGGCTAGAAATCAGTTATCCAATTTAGATGTCGTTGGTTCGATACAACAGAAAGACGCATGCAAGTTGATCTAAAATACAAACTTATTGAGGTTAATTATAAATCAAAATTGGAAGCAAATGAGTCTTTTATATTGGCATCACAAGCTGAGCAAGTATATTACGTGAAGTATTCAGATCGAAATAAAGATAGAGCAGATTGGCATGTAGTTTGTAAGACTAAAGATAGAGGAAGAATTGATTCGATAGCGGGAGAAAATGAGCTGATACCTGATGTGACAGATGATTTCTATCAAAAATATGATCCTCCTGCTGTAGACCGTATTATTCCAATACTCGAGGATGTAGACACAAGTTAGTTCAATTAGAAGTTAAATATGTTGATGATGACGATCATGAAGTTGAGGAAGCTAGAGATCAAGAAGATGAAGAAGAGGAGGAAGAAGAAGAATTCAAAGACTATTACTCAGATGATGAGGAATAATTGTAAAGTATATCTTCTATTAAATATATCTCTACTATATATATAATCTAATTATATGCTTATTCGACTGATAGGTCAGGTCGTGGTTATCGTCGGATGAGAGCTTCGGAGTCTCCGATCGGTCAAACTCCAGCACTTCCTCCTGTTGTTGATCCTCTTGACGATGATACTCCGGCCATTGATCCTCATGCCGCCGAGGCTAGTTAATCGAGACGCAGGCGGCCACGCGAGCTGAACAGGTGGCAGCCTCCGCTAGCCACAGAGTCACGTAGACTCATTAGTATGATTGGGGAGCGGTAATGTATCATAAATTATGAATTATTACAAATTCATTATATCATAATATAATATTGAACTTTATTTTTATTGTGCAGGTTCGAGCAGGAGAATGTGCCGAGGACCATATCTTCTACGATCTGACGATACTTGCATGGGGAATGGCCCACGTGGTCTCACGTGCCCAGTGAGCATGTCGACATGCTATGGCATGAGTTTGAGACATGTATTAAATTTTTTTTATACATGATGATTAATATTGGTACTGATATTATTGTTTTGCAGGCTCACTATACATGGGCTGAGGACCAGAGGTCCTTCATTTACATTGCCTGGGAGGCTATTTCCCGGCAGAGGTACAATGACCAGATGGGGCAGGCCCGGTCCCAAGCGATGGCCTGAGCTGGGGCCACAAACATCACCGAGACTTAGGTATACAACCCCGATTGGATTACTCCGGATATATGGGACCAGCTCGTGGCATTATGGTCGACGGATCAATGGCAGGAGGTTTCTAGGACTGCGGCTAGAAACCGCATGTCCGGGGGAGGAGCCCGTCACATCGGCGGCTCAATATCATTTGTAGTGCACGGTCGTCATATGGTAAGTATTATACCTTAAATTTAATTATATATTTTATTTGTTACTTTGTGTAATAAATAATATATTTGTTTTGTAAATATAGACGACGATGATGGACGACGGGACTGTCCAGCGACCCTCCCCGATGGAGGTGTTTGAGCGGACTCACCGTCGAGGACATGGGATGGGGGAGTACACCGACACCCGCGTTGCAATCATTATGGTAAGTATATTTGTTTAAATTATTCATTATTTATTTATAATTTAAGTTTTAGGAAAAATATGAAATAAAAAATCAAACTCGAGTAGGAGACCTACACTCAAACGGTGATGCAGCGCGGGGGCACCCCCGAGGACTTTGACGTAGGAGCGTGGGTTGAGGCTGCAGGTGGCTGGGATCACCGCTGCGTATATGGCTTTGCAGATAGTGGTCATGCGCGAGCCGTGCTCGGGCCACTTGGGGCACCGACCCCTCCGATCACTGGTGAGCGGCCGTCCACCTCCAGGACTAATTATGATCAGAGCAGTAGGATAATGACACTAGAGGAAACGGTCGCGCGTCAGAGTGAGAAGATGGAGCGTTAGAGTCAGATGATGGCGGAGATGCATGCTATGCTACGTAACATCTCATCTCATACCGGAGCAGGCGTCCCTTCGGCATCATCGGATCCATTGCCCTCGAGCAAGTCCACGCCGGTGTACACCCAAGCACTCCAGACCCTGCCATATTATGATCCAGACCTTCCGCCATCGTTGTCGTGAGATTTATTATTTTGTTTGGATATTGACTTTGTTACTTGGATACTATACTTGATTGACTTGTTTTGTTTGGATATTGATACAATAGTTTTGAATTTGAATAGTTTTTATATGATTGTGGATAATTATAAACATAAGTATAATTATTTTGATGTATATCTGGGTGTATCTATGATGTGTATGTTATGTATGGGTGTATTAGTGTATTAATGTATCAATGGGTGTGTGAGTTATGTATCAGGTTAAATGTATCAATGTATTAATGGAAATTAGAAATTTAAAAAAAAATTCGACACAGGTTAACATCATTAGCAACGGCTTTCCCACGGCTGTCCGTGGGAAAGCCGTTAGTGAAAGTGTATCGTATTTTTTAGGTCGCAATCTTAAAGTGGTTGCTGATGATCTACAACAACGGCGTAGCAACGGGCTTTCACTAACGGCCTTGCCACGGCCACTGGGCCATTGCTGATGTACATATCTACAACAGCCCAGCAGCCGTGGCAGAACCGTTGCTAATAATGTTATTAGCATTAGCCGCAGCGGCTATTGCTAGTTATCAGCAATGCGATTTTCTACCACGGCTGCGTTGCAACAGGCTGGACCGTTGCAAGCCGTTGCTGATGGCTTTCAGCAGCGGCTCAACAACGGATGGAGCCGTTGCTGATGCTTGTTATTCCAGTAGTGCGTTGTAGATATATACATCAGCAACGACCCGATTGTCATGGCAAGACTGTTAGTGAAAGCTCGTTGCTAAGCCATTGTTGTAGATCATCAACAACAGATTTGAGGTTGTGGCCCAAAAAATACGATACACTTTTAGTAACGGCTTTTCCACGGACAACCGTAGGAAAGTCGTTGCTGATGATGTTAACCTGTAACTGAAAAGTTTTAAAATTTCTAATTTCCATTAATACATTGATACATTTAACCTGATACATAACTCACACACCAATACACACATCATTTCACATACACTTCACAGATACACCTAGATATACATCAAAATAATACTTATATTTATAATTATCCACAATCATATAAAAACTATTCAAATTCAAAACTATCGTATCAATATCCAAACAAAACAAGTCAATCAAGTAGTATCCAAATAACAAAGTCAATATCCAAACAAAACAATAAACCTCACGATGACGGTAGAGGTAGGTCTGGATCATAATATGGCGGGGTCTGGAGTGCTTGGGTGCACACCGGCATGGACTGGCTCGAGGACGATGGATCTAATGATGCCGAAGGGATGCCTACTCTGGTATGAGCTGAGATGTTGTGTAGCATAGCGTACATTTCCACCATCATCTGACTCTGACGCTCCATCATCTCACTCTGACACGCGACCGTCTCCTCCAGTGTTCTTATCCTACTGTTCTAATCAAAATTAGTTCTAGAGGTGGACGACCGCTCACCAGTGATCGGAGGGGACGGGGCCCCAAATGACCGGAGCACAGCTCGCGCATGATCACTGTCTGCAAATCCATATACTCGACCGTGGTCCTAGCACCTGCAGGCTCGACCCACACTCCTACGTCAAAGTCCTCGGGGGTGCCCCCGCGCTACATCACCGTCTGAGTGTAGCTCTCCTATTCGAGTTTGATTTTTTGTTTCATATTTTTCCTCAAACTTAAATTATAAATAAATAATGAATAATTTAAACAAATATACTTACCATAATGATTGCAGTGCGGGTGTCGATGTACTCCCCCGTCCCATGTCCTCGACGGTGAGTCCGCTCAAACACATCCATCTGGGAGGGTCGCTGGACAGTCTCATCGTCCATCACCGTCGTCTACATTTACAAAATAAATACATTATTTATTACACAGAGTAACAAATATATATAATTGAATTTAAGGTATAATACTTACCATATGATGACCGTGCACTACAAATGATATTGAGCCGCCGGTGTGACGTGCTCCTCCCCCACACATGCGGTTTCTAGCCATAGTCCTAGAAACCTCCTGCCATCGATCCGTCAACCATAATGCCACGAGCTGGTCCCATATATCCGGAGTAATCCAATCAGATCCTCGAGTCTCTGCGATGTTTGTGGTCCCAGCTCGGGCCATCGCCTGGGATCGGGCCTGCCCCAGCTGGTCGTTGTACCTTTGCCGGGAAATAGGCTCCCAGGCATTGTAAATAAAGGACCTATGGTCCTCTGCCCTTGTATAACGAGCCTGCAAAACAATAATATCAGTACCAATATTAATCATCATGTATAAAAAAAAATGCAAGTCGACGTGCTCACGGGGCACATGAGACCACGTTGGCCATGCCCCATGCATGTATCGTCGGATCGTAGGAGATATGGTCCTCGGCACATCCTCCTGCTCAAACTTGCACAACAAAAATAAAGTTCAATATTATATTATGATATAATTAATTTGTAATAATTCATAACACTAATGAGTCTACGTGATTGTGTGGCTAGAGGAGGCTGCCACTTGTTCGGCCCACGTGGCCGACTGCGTCTCGATGAACTAGCCTCGGTGGCATGAGAATTAGCAACAGGAGTATCATCGACATGAGGAAGTATTGGAGTCTGACCGATCGAAGACTCTAAAGCTCGTCCGACGATAACCATGACCCACCATATCTGTTGAATAAGCATATAATTAGATTTTATATATAGTAGAGATAGATTTAATATAAGATATACTTTACAATTATTTCTCATCATCTGAGTAATAGTCTTTGAATTCTTCTTCTTCATCATCTTCTTTATCTTCTTCATCTCCAGCTTCCTCAACTTCATGATCATCATCATCAACATATTCAACTTCTAATTGAACTAATGCTGTGTCCGCATCATCGAGTATTGGAATAATACGGTCTACTGCAGGAGGATCCTCTTCTTGATAAAAATCATCTGTCACATCAGGTATCGGCTCATTTTCTCCCACTATCGGATCAATTCTTCCTCTAGTTTTAGTCTTACAGACAACACGACAATCTACTTTATCTTTATTTCTAGCCGGATACTTCGCGTAATATACTTGTTTGGCTTGTGATGCCAATATAAAATGCTCATTTGCTGCCAATTTCGATTTGTAATTAACCTCAACAAGTTTGTATTTTAGATTAACTTTAATGCCTGTTTCTATTGTATCGAACCAATGACATCTAAATAGGATAACTGATTTCAAGCCGGAGTAGTGCAATTCTATCACTTCTTCCACCAGTCCATAAAAATCCATATCACATTCAACGTACGTTGTCCCTTTCACGCAGACCCTGACATTCATCGTCTTTTTTGTAAATGCATATTCAACCGTGTGAAATATATACTCATTAACAAAATATCCGCTATAACACGACACTATTCACGATGGTCCACTAACAAACTCAAATTTATACCCATTCGAGTCGAAGGACATTTGCACAAACGTTTCTAATAAACATACTTGATTCAGTCAACGGACCCCAAACATTATCAGGTAGAATATCTCGAAATGCGATTAAAAGCAATCTCTGCATGAATACATGGCAATCGTGGCTCTTCATCCCTGATATTTTGCAATCATCGACGTTCACACATTGAGATAAGTTTGAGGCATATCCATCGGGTAATCTGAGTTCTTTTATATATTGACAAACATCTCTGATCTGTTATTTATTTAACACATACGGGGCCTTCGGCTTCAGATATAATCTGTTGACCTCTTGTAACTCCAATTCTGGCCTCTTACAAAGTATTTTTATATCATGTCGAGCTTTAACATTATGTTTAGTTTTTCCGGAAACATGCATCAAAGTGTTGAAAATATTATCAAACATGTTTTTTTCAATGTGCATGATATCCAAATTATGCCGAACAAGTAATGAACTCCAATACGGCAATTCCCAAAAGATATTTTTTTCACCTAGTTTTGTGTTTGACCAAAGCCCGACATTCTTTCATTCCATCCAAACACTATCTCTGGAAGTGCTGAAACACGTGCTAACATTTGTTCACCAGACAACATCGGTAGTGGCTCATCTCTTTCGACTCTGCCCTTAGTAAGTTTATTACGATTCCTTCGATACTGATGGTTAGCCAGTAGGAATCGACGATGACAATCAAAGAATGAGATTTTCCGTCCGTTCTGATGACTGAATGATTTAGAGTGTTTCATACAATACGGACAAAAGAGTCGATCGTGAGTGCTCAAACCAGACAACATGCCGTAGGTTGGGAAATCATTGATTGTCCACAAGACCGCAGCCTTTAAATTAAAATTTTGCTTCTGGTGACCATCATAAGTGAGAGCTCTCTCAGTCCACAATGTTTTCAATTCATCTATCAAGGGTTTGAGAAATACGTAAATTTCTTTTCGCAGACCCTTAGGACCCGGAATAATCATCGAAAGATAAATAAATTCATCTTTCATACACATTGACGGTGGCAAATTATAAACTGTTAGTACTAGCCAAACTGAATATGGAGTTGCAGAATGATCAAACAGATTAAAACCATCCGTGCATAATCCCAATCTGATATTTCTAGTATCCCTAGCAAATTAAGGATAACATCTATCCAAATATTTCCATGCTTCATTGTCGAATGGATGAGTCATTATTATATCGTCACGACTTCTTGCATGCTAACTCATGTAGGGGGTCATCTTTTCCGACATGAATAATCTTTGAATCCTCGGTGTCAGTGGAAAATACCGAAGCACCTTAAACATGATATTTTTCTGTCAGACCGATTTCTTCTTCTTATAACGAGGATGTTCACATACAGGACATTTATCTAATTGCGCATTTTCTTTATAATATAAAATGTAGTTAATTTGGCACGCGTGTATTTTTTCGTACCCAAGCCCTAATTTTATCATCACCTTTTTAGTCCTATAAAGAGTTGGCTCAAACTTGTTATCAGTAGACAACATTCCATTAATCAATCCCGTAATCTGATCAAATGCAACCCCGCTGATATTACAATCAACCTTGATGTTCAGGAGTTGCGTCATTGTCGAAAACCTAGTGTGTTGAGGACAATTCTCATACAAAGGTTCATCGGCAGCTTTCAACATCTCGTGAAATTTTGTGGCTTCTTTATTCGGCAATTCAATCTCCACCGCAGGTTGTACTTCTGATGGAAATTCTGTGACATCAACACCTGTAGTATCTGGTGGCACTGACGTCTCAGTAATTGGCTGATGGACATTATTATTCAATTGAAATTGACCCCCAAGACAATCAAGTATCATAGTTCTATACGGATTAGATGGACTGGATAAAGAAACACCATGTGTCTGAACGACAGGATTGCTCGACGTCCCGACTTCACGTGACTCCGCGTGACAAGTCCATATAAAATATCTTGGTGCAGATCCTTTACTATACAGATTCAAAGTAACATTTTTCTGATCCAAAAATCGTGCATTCAAGCAAATGCGGCACGGACATCAGATTTTATCACTGATGCTAACGAATTTCCGATTCGAATAAGCGGAATTTAAGAAGTAATTTACGCCTAATCGAAACTCATTCGTTAAAGCTCCACAATCAAAATGTCGATACAACCAACTTCGATCGCCCGACATGATTATGTCAATCAATGACAATTTCTTCAGTTAATGCCTTTAGGTGAGATGGTCATATTCCATTCGGGATTCATGTTATTCATATTGCACTAACTATTTTTTTAATCGCTAACTTCATTCTAAATTTCGGCAGTATCTCTCTACAGTTCTCCGAATATGCAATGACTTTAAAAAAAAAATTCAAATATATCCCAACTTTTTTTTTTCAAACAAAATAGATCTCGTACTTTCAATTTGTTTAAATTATATCCTATCATCAAACTATTTTAGTTGGGATAGATTTATTTCAATTTGGTCATTAGGATTTTGAGTTGTATTGTCATCTGGATCAGAATTTTAGTTAGCATCCGTAAATACATATAAAAATAATAATATTATCATGACACCAAATCTTTGGGGTCATTGTATGATGCAATCGAGATCTAAGAAATGATACGATTAAAAATAATGTAGTCGATTATCGGTGAGAGTGATCACGGTTCTACCTCGAGGCAGCAACGATATAAAGAGGTGGGGTGAGCATTGAGAATTTAAGAGGACACAATTTTTCATAATTTTTTTTAAAATAAAAAGATATTTTTTAAAAAGGTTTGACGAAATGATTTTATCATTTTTAAATATATTTAGGAATATTGGATGAACGTTTGATCCATATCGGTGCTCCTTAATATTTTAATGGTAAAATTAATAATAGTTTGATACTAGGATATATTTGAAAAAATTATTAGAAGTCGGGATATATTAAATATAATCATTTAAAACTTATTAAAAAAATTGATGACATGATATTTTTTGAATTTTTATTCATTTAGGGATGTTGACGTGACAATATTAATCTACATCAGCAGTGTCGTGTCAGCATCCAAACGATAAATTTAACACTTCATTGATGGTGAGATATAATTGAAAGAAATTGAAACGTGAATTATATTATTGGAAAAAATTAAAAGTTAGGATAAATTTGGAAAAATCATCAAAAGTGAGGATATATTTTATAATTATTCCTTTATTAATCCACATCAATACTTGATTATAATAGAAAATTGATGATGTAGCATTAACGAATTTTTTAATTTTTGTTGATACACGTAACAACGACACATCTGCACTCTAATGACAAAGTTAACTATTGGTTGATGTTACAAAATAAAAGTTGAAGTACACAATTGATACAAATAAAAAATTATGATAAATTTAAAAAATTCTCAACGTTTGAGATATATCATGTAATAGATAACCAAATTAATGATGTGCCCTTAGCGAATTTTCTTATTTTTGCTAATGACGTTGTGAGCACTCTGATGACAAAGTTAATTATTGATTAACGTTGAAATATAATTGATATAAAATAAAAATTTAATTACACAAAGATACAAATAAAAATTACTATATAATTAAAACAACTCCTAATGTTCACGATATATTATCTAATTAACCTTAATTTTTTTGTAATCACATTTCAATCGTTTCATGGAACGTTGTGTTTTTATTCATGAAATGGACATGTCTTTTTTTAGGATTTACGTTTAATGTCTTTATGGGACTTTTTTATTCCTTTTGTTCTTTATTGATGTCATGCATGCTTTCTACATGTAAGAATTACTTGGAATTATGAATTTGTCATTCTTCTAAGAAGGGAAAGCAAATACAAATTCATTTGGACATACCAGCAAGGCCCGGCCCAATTTAGTGCATACACTAAAGAATCAATTATGGACTTAGTGCACATAATTTTCCCAGCCTACCAAGACTAAAAACAAGCCAGTATTTGTGAGCTTGGGCAATAATCTTGATCAAACCAATCATAAATTAAGAATATTTTCTTAGTATCCGCATCAATTTTGTTTTAGGAAAAGATTACAATGAATACAACCTTAGATCAAATAATTGTCCACAGTTAGTGTAGAGCTTGTGTAAGATATATATATATATAGGAAAATCTATCCATTTGTATAAGAGATCCTTTTTTATTGACCAAGACTGCATGACTAATTAACATAGACAATTACACAAGTCAATCTCACCTATATATATATATATGCCATGTCATCTTAGCCCTCAAATTAAAGCACCTGATTGATGCTAGTGTTTGGTACTGATGGTTAAATAGTGTTAATGGTCTGGGTAATTAATCTTCCTCCAACATATAATTTGTATGTTCTATCTTCAATGAACATGGCCACATGGCAAAATGTACATAGAGGTCATTGTTGGCAAATACCTCCTTAGATCCTCACAAATACAAGAACCATTTGTTTGTAATCACTTCTTGCCACCAGATTGTGTTTTGCAATCATAATTCAACTGTGGAGTTGTCTGCCACACTATGTGAGCTAACACTTCGATCCTGGATCTTCTAGCTTGTTGAAGTAAGTGGTATATCGATATTAGTATATCATGATCGAATTTGGCCTCCACTAACCCTTCCACCCTATATCTACCACACTGCCATTGAAAGACACATTTTATGTTTCGCACAACTAGATATGTTGAGGTTATGCAAAGTAAAAGAGAAGATTGTGTTATATTTAGATGACGGGTTGACGGGCCAGCGTTGACCAACAATATGTTATAACAAAGATGATGACCAGTTTTGAAGGATATAGTTGGAGATGAGAGTGGCTACTGCTGAGGCAAATTATAATAGATTGACTTCCTAAGACTTCGAGTATTATAATGTGATACGATATGAGGAAAGTAGGGCATTCAGACATCACCAGGTGTTCGATAGGAAGAAGAGGGAAAAGAAAGAAATATTATTTCAGCTCAAATTCAAAAATACATGAGGTATTCTATTTATACCTATTCTGTTATCAAGAGAGTAAAGACCTTACTGCCCTTGTGAGGGCACACTTATTACATGTGCTCAATTGTATGCTGAGCATTGAAATAGTTTATTACTTAAGCAAATTAAAACACATAATAGCAAATGAGAGCAGAATTAATAACTAAATAACTAACGCTAATACTACTCAACTTCAATACACTCCTCCCCCCAAGTTGGAAGTGGAGAATTGGTTCTCCAATCCCAACTTGGATATAAGATTTTGATGCTATTTTTTGAGCAGAGCCTTTGTAAGTATGTATGCTAGCTGGTCAATGCCTGAGATGTACAATTGCTGCATTATTCTGGTATTTTTTTCTTACAAAGTAACAATCTACCTCTAAATGCTTGGCTCTTTCGTGAAAAATAGGATTAGCAGTTGTGTAATGCACTTTGATTGTCACAGTAGATAGGTGTAGATTTGCTGCAGGCTATACCAATCTCATTCAGCGCAGTTTCATCACCCAGATTAATTAGTTCAGCTGTGGTGCTTGAAAGTGCCCTCAACTCATTTTGACTGCGGGTTGCTTTTTATATTTCTACCAAATTTCACTAAATAACTAGATATGAACACTACAAAAAAATAGGGTATCATCAACAGATTAAATTCATTGGTAATAGTCAAGAATCCGTTGGTAATACTAATACCAACGGATTTTCATTGGTAAAATTTGTTGGTGATACTATGCTAGGTATTATCAACGGATATTACAGTTGTCCGTTGGTATTACTAATACCAACGGATAAAGATATATTTGTTGGTAATTACCAACAAATGAATTGGTAATTTTGTTGATAATACCAACAAATGATATATTTGTTAGTAATTTTATTGATAATTATTTGTGGTGAAAATCTATTTAATTTCTTGTAGTGGAACCTCCTAGACATGCAACAACTTCTCCAATCTGCATCGCTGTACCATGTTACTTGTGGTGAATTATCATTTGCATAGAATACTCCTAGTCCATGTTCTTGTTCTTTCTTTAGATACTTCAGTATCCGTATGACTGCTTGGTAGTGAGATTTTTGGGGTCTTTGTGTGAACTGACTGAGAGTGTGCACAATGTAAGTTATATTAGGCCCGGTAACTTTTATATACAAAATATTTCCAATCAATCTTTTGTAGGTACTAGAATCCTCAAAGATAGGATCAATATCTGAAGGTTCATCACTGAATTTGACATTTGCCTGCATAGGAGTATTTTTTGGTTTACATTCCTTCATTTTCATTTCATCAAGTCAATGATATATTTCCTTTAACAGATATAAACCTTTGTTGGTTCTTTGTATTTCCAATCCAAGGAAATACTTCATCTCACCCATGTCTTTGATCTTAAACTGATCATCTAGGAAATTTTTCAAACATTCAATCTCATCCTGATTAGTACCTACATCAAAACTATAATTATCAAATCATCTTTCTTTTTAACAAACATACAAGTATCAGATGAACACTATTTGAAACCTTGTGACATATTACTACTGGATAATTTTGCATACCACTGTCGGCCTGCCTGTTTTAGTTCATAAATGGATTTTAGCAATCTGCAAACCTTGTTGTCATGAGGGTCACCATACCCTGGAGATTTTTGCATGTACACCTCTTCTTCAAGCTCACCGTGTAGGTAAGCATTATTTACATCAAGCTAGTGTAGTGGCCACTTAAAAGTTGTTGTTGTAGCTAAAAGGATTCTAACAGTAGCTAACTTAGAAATCAGTGCAAAATTTTCTTGATAATCAATGCCTTCTATTTGGTGGAAACTCTTTGCCACTAGCCTTGATTTATGTTTTTCTACACTTCCATCGGGTCTAAATTTGGTGCGAAACACCCACTTGCAGCCAATTGTCTTTTTTCATTACAATAGATACGATCATTTGCAACAACAATTTTCGTGGCTAACTGTTCTACTATATATCGATGCTACCATGTTATAGTCCCAAAATAGTTGTCGTTACTTACTCGTGATTGTTGATGGTCGTTACTGATTAGTAACCACAAATATTAGTTCTCGTGGAAAATATATAAAGCACTTGTCATGAATGATATTGTTATTATTTGGTCATATATGAATGTGGATAATACAATATTTGGTGGTAATTATCACATGCACAATTCAACGTTAAAAAGTTTTACCCACAAACATATCGTGAATTGTACATTGTACTACAAATACTACTTACAATATGATCATGAATATTACTTATATATTTTCGTGGATAATAATATGTTTGTGACTATTTATAACTTAAATTAACAATATTTTAATAGTAGAGACGAGCATGTTTATTACTACTGCACATTAGTTTTGTGAATAATAGTATAGATCGTGAAAAATATTAAGTTAATTCCTACAATAATATTATCGCAATTGATGGCACGGTATCAATGAAAGTTTCGTGGTAATTAGGAATTTTATTGTAAATAATAATAAAGCATTTGTCAATATAATTTTGTCTATAATACTTGTATGCTTTTCCCACAAACTAAATCGTGATAAATGATAGAAGCATTAACAATCACAATTCAGGGTTAATGGTGGATATTCTACCGCCGCAACCACAATAAAACTAAAATATAATACTACTTCATACGTCATTTCTTAAAAACTCTAAAATGAAAATATAGTCCAAGTAACAATTATCAATTCCTTGTCAAGAAGAAAACACCAAAAGAGCTTGGTAGACAAAATATTTCGAACATCATAAGAGTTACCAAAAATTCTAGGAAATAGTTCATATGCCTAAAACAAGTATCTCACACCAACAAAAAGTCCTAACATGTCATCTTCCGCCCTTAACTCTTCTTGCACCTATCTCACCGAAATGATCAAGTAGAAAGGACCTGCATCATTACATGTTAAAATTTAAGTAAACAAATCAAATGAGTATTCCTATCATAATATTATGGCCCGTTTGTTTCACGGGATATGACTGGTGGATAAGATTTATCAAATCCTATTCGCCGTTTGTTACGAGCATCGGATATCATTTAAGTTGGCTAAAACTCGGACCTTTCGCCGACTAGATCACCTTAATCGAGCCTAAAGACATGGCCGAATTCCAAGAAAAAGCTACGGGCTTTATAAAAATGGAAGATCAAAGGGAAGTAGAGAAGCTCGACTGGAAAAATCTCAAAGCCGTGATCGGGGATAAAAAGTCCAAAAAGGAAGAGAGAAGAACTGAAGACCGCAGCTAGCACGAACGAGGAATTGGCAAGGGACCGAGGTCACCACCTCGCCCAAGTGCCCATTTCGAGAGGCACACCCCCCTCAACACCAAGAAAGAAACTATCCTCCGCGATATCTATCACCTAAAGCTCATTAGGTACCCCACCAACGTAGGAAAATAAAAGTTGCCACCCAACGCCGACATGAGCAAGAAGTGTGCATACCATGAGACTTACGAACACACTACCGAGGAGTGTGTAATGCTCAGAGATCAGCTTGAAGACTTAGTCCGTGCATGACACCTTGATAAATACCTCCATCACATGAGGGAGAGAGTTCAAAGCATGAGTCGCAACCCTCGACGGTGAAGCCGAACACCCCCAAGATGCCAAAAAGAGAACAACCAAGCAAATGAACCCCGAGGTGTAATCGACTACATTGCCGGCAGATTCGCGGGAGGCGGAGAGTCAAACTTAGCCAAGAAAAGGTTTCTTCAGGCAATCATGGCAGTCGACAACGTCGTTTTCTCACGCCGATCTTTCCCCAAAACCCCAGTAATATTATTCTATGAATTCGACTTCTAAGGCACTAATCAGAACCTACACGGCCCGATCATTATTTCTGTGATTGGAGAAAATTTTATCGTTAAGAAGGTTCTTGTCGACCAAGGGAGCTCGACCGATATTCTTTTCTACTCTACCTTTGAGAAAATGCAATTGACACAAGCCTCACTCGCACCATGCAAAGGAGATCTGGTGAGCTTCTCAGGTGAGAGGGTTGATGTCTGTGGGGACATATGGCTGAGGACGACATACAACTCGCAACCAAAAGCAAAGACAATCGATGTGCAGTATCTTGTCATCAAGATTCCCAACCCATATCATATGATCTTGGGATGATCGTCCTTCAATATTCTGGGGGCTTTGGGGGCTGTCATATCTACTCCTCACCTAGTACTAAAATTCCCTGACTCCAGAACAGAGGTAGGAGTGTTGCATGCCGACTAGATGGAAGCCCGATGGTGCTACAACGAATGTCGCAAACCAAAAGCGGCAGAACCAAGGGAGACGTTTATCGGCCCGCAAGCATTTCTCAGGGACAAGAACAAACAGTCGGCCGAAAATCCCAAACCAAACTCAGGACGAGACATGCAGAAGCAACCTCGGCTCAACTCTTGAAAGAACTCCAGGCGAGATCAAACCATCAATAAAGCTCAGAAAAGAGCGCCTTCCCTGTATGCACAATTTCTTTATTACTTAAATAAAGTTATATTTCTCGCATTTCTCTCTATGAATAATCAGGAACCATTAAAGCAATCCCGCTCCTTTAACAAAACACTTTACTAGAAACTTGCTCAAGGTTCCACATACGAACTCGACCCAAAATCTCTAAAGCATGGATTCCCTCCTTCGGGTCCATAGCATTCGATTCCAGCAACCCAAACATCTCACACAGTGACCAAAACTCGGTCTTCACCGGTCTGGCTCGCCAACCTCAGTGCCTAATCCGGGCTCTCACGCCCTTAATGACCCCAAGCACGCTCCTCGCTAGCTCAGTTTTCACCGAGTCTAGTCCTCGGCCACCACACCGCTACCTCAGGCCCTTAGCGCCTCTACATAACTCATCGTGCAGTTTTGCCTTATGCCCCTCGGCGAGCTCGGCCTGAACCACCCGAGTGCATTCCTCAGCTACCACGTCGCTATCTCTGGCCTCAGTGCCTCTACATAACTCTTCACGCACGGTTCCACCTTACGCTCCTCGGCGAGCTCGGCCTGAACCCTCTAGTGCAGTTCTCGAATACCACACTGCTATCTCTAGCCTCAGTGCCTCTACATAACTCCTCACGCCGTGGTTCTGCCTTACACTCCTCGACGAGCTTGTCCTGAACCGCCAAGTGTAGTTCTCGCCTACCACGTCGCTATCTCTGGTCGGCCTACTAGAGACGAAAGCTAAAGAGACGCAAGGAAAAAATTGCAAATGAAGGTAGGACAAACCATTTTGTAGACTCCACTCCACCATCGAACGGTCCACGACGAAGAAGAAACTAAATCTGCACCGGCCAGCTCAGCGATCGATGGCTTCCTAGAAACTCCCTCCATCACACGAACAAACGCTTGTTCCACCATGATGTCTTCCCCAAAAACGAGGGGGGCAAAGGCCAATCAACAGCCGCCACACAGAATGAGAAGAGATCCACTAGCGAAACCTCCATGCTGAGCATGGAACCCGAGAAGGCATATGTTGAAGACGGTAAAATTATTGATTTGGCTTACTTTAAAGTGACACGAAGAGCTGCCACGTACCAACTATAAGCAACTCATGGTCACCTACCGCAGTCCGGTTACTCACAAGCCGTTCATATCATTACGATCAATCTCAGCCATCTCTCCAACTCACCCCCCTCCTAACCACTTTTTCAGCTCAAACTACAACGGTCGCTAACCTTGACATTTTCTCCCTGGTCGCACAACACGGCTTATCCGAGGTTTCCTCAAAGATGCCCAACACCAAGAGGGAGACTCACTCAATTCAAGAGTTCGACACGCAATTTTTCAGACTCCGACCAAGCTCGAGGGCTATGGACTGGACCAGAACTATTGGGATCGATCGGACTAGACCCAACAGCGCCCCATCATTCACCCTGAACCAAATCACGCAGCCCCGCCAGGCGGCTCTGCTCAAATTACACCCTCGAGCCAGACTCAAGCCAAGCCAGATGGCTCTATCCGGAGAATCCACCCAGACATACATGGACTCCTACGTTCTCCCTCATTAACAAGGAACATACCATCATAAACCTGTCATCTCCGGGATTGGCCTCGACCCATTCTGGGCAACAATCCTAGCGAGATTACCATGTAGCATGATCACCTCCACCTGCAATATATACAGACATGGTGCACTCAGGTAATCCAAAGTTCCAATTCCATAATCCTCCACCTTGGAGTTCCCCCAACTTGGGCGTCGGGATGTCTTTTGCTGGTCCCCCCACCGGCGTTGAACCAGACAATGAGAGACATCGAATTGGACTGGAAGGCCATGACTCTCAGGTAGGAACAACAGCAATGATCTAATTTTTGGAGAAGGAAACATGATTAAAAATTTCTCATTCTTGTAACATAGTTATTTCTTCTTCCTCTATAGAAATATTATTAAAGGATGTTTTATGTGTTCCCAACATTAACAAAATCTTATCTCGGTTTCTCAATTTTGCAAGAAAAACTCCACATCTATTGAATTCTTTTCTGATTGTTTTGTTAAGGATTTGATCTTGGGAGCTTGTCTACTCCAAGGCCCGAGTAAGAATAACATGTATGAATGGAACTCTGATTCATTCTCTCATGTTGCCTACTCCTCGACACACTCATCTGCACCTTCATTCAACACTTGGCATCAACGATTGCGCCATCCCAATGTCAGAATTGTTAAAAAATCTTATCTCGATTTCACTTACATTGTTCGAGCTTTACCTTTGATATATGCAATTCATGTTTATGTAATAAGAGCCATAAACTTCCATTTATAAATTTAACTCTAACGAGTTCCAAACCATTGGAGTTACTTTACATTGACGTCTAGGGACCGACACCTATTGTTTCAAATGAAGGATATAGATTTTATGTAATTTTTGTTGATCACTATACCAGTTATATTTGATTATTTCCTCTTCGCAAGAAATTAGATGTTTCAGATATCTTCGAGCCATTCAAACAGTTGGTTGAAAATTACTTCAACACACCTATAATATCAGTTTATTTATACGGAGGTGGCGAATTTCTGGGATTATCAAAGTTGCTTTCCACTTATGGAATTCAACACATTTTCTCTCCACCATATATACACACATCAAAGAATTGGACTTGCTGAGAGACGACACTGTCAAATTATAGAGACAACTTTGACAATGTTACACCAGTCTAATGTTCCTTTATACTACTGGATCATGCCTATCTACATGCAATCTACATTATCAATCGCTCGGTAACTCCAAAACTTAGCAACATCTCTCCTTTTGAATGTCTTTTTAATGGAAAACCAAACTATCTTTCCCTATAAATATATATTTGGATGCTTATGTTACCCATGGCTTAGGCCATACAATTCCCATAAATTTAACTATAAATCATCTTCATGTGTTTATCTTGGTTTTCAACACAATACCACTCCTACATATGCCTGAATTTATCCAATCATTAAATAAATCTATCTCGCCATGTTACCTTTGCTGATAATATTTTTCTTTTTGATCCCATCATAATCATCTCACTCGCAATTCCAAAGACCATTTTTATGATGTGACATTTTTTTTAAACAACATGGCTGACGTGTATTATCAAAAACGTTTGTCACATGGATTATTTTTAATGCCGTAGTTGGGTAGGGACTTAATTGGAAACGAAGAATAAATTCAGGGATTCATGTGATCGGATTTTTAGTTGAGAGACCACAGCAAAAAAAATGAGATGGTTGAGGGACGAAATTAGGCATTTTCCCTGAAATTAAATTAAATTAGACAAAATAAGAAAAATAATAATTAAATTAATTTTTAATCAGAAATTAAATTAAATTAAATTTAGGATTCAATTTAAATAAATTTGATGGGAGAAAAAAATTTGATGACTTGAACAAAAAAATTATACACTAAATTTGATGAATTGAACAACTCTGATAACCTGAAAAAAAAATAGTGAAGAAAAAAAAGAAAAAAAAAAAGAAATAAGAGAATAAGAAGAAATGAAGAAGAAATAGAGGAAGAAGAGAGAACAGAATGAGAGAAAGAAAGAAGAGAAAAATGGAGAAGGGAGAAGTAAAACACTAAATAAAATAAAATATTTTAGGAGGTTAAAAATGTCCCGCCTCTAGCTTGCGCGAGTGCACCCCTCGGCGAGTGCGCCGACGATGGCGCATGCTCGCATGCCCGATAACCCGCACGGGCAGACGCGGGCTCGCGCACTCGCAAACCCGCGTCGCACGGATACCGGTGCCAAAGGCGCCATTATTGTGCGCCGGCATATTTCGACCCCTGCAATAGGCGTCGAAATTTTTATTGTTATAATTTTTTTCTTTTTTACGTTTTGACATCTGTGCTCACATCGAAAATTTTTCGCCGATAAACTAAGTATTTATTGTGTTAAAGGCTTAACAAAAAACCTCTAGGTTACCACTACCACTTAATTATACCCACTGCACTTCGTTATCCACTTGTCATCATGAAGCAAATCTTCTTTACCGATTGTTACCGTCTTAATTTGAAGATCATTTGATTTAGTTTTAATAGCAGATAACCCAATGATCAGCCTATCCTTTTTTTTTTTTTTGTCTTGTTCTAGCTCTTAAGTTCGATTTGATTTTTAAAACAAATAGTGAACAGTCCAACCATCCTCAAAAACATTTTAGAATATAGTGACAACAAAGAAATGTCTCAATCACACTCTATGCACATCTTCCCCAGCTGGTGGGGATGACTACTTGAGATATTGACAAAATTGCTTGTCCCAACAAGCTAAATGAACACAAACAAACCAAGCAGTGTGTATTCTTTAGGGTTAGGGTTGTCCTGGGCTTGGAAAATATGCCTCCTTCTCAAACAACACCTTCCAAATCCAAACCAATTGCCTAAGCTACCAAACAATTCAAAGAAGAAAGCGAGAGGCTCACGTTGTGTCTCATGACCACTGAGCAAGTCTGCTCCTACTTATGTGCTTCTTTGTCTCCTCCATCAACCTGCCCTCTATTTGGAGAGGTTTATATATAATATAGCCTATTAGTCCATACAAACATATATATTCTTGTCTATTTAGGCAATCAAAGATAATGACTCAATACCTAAAATGAAGCTAAATATTTAGGACATCCAATGCAATAAATACCAATTTTGCTGCTTCAAGAAATTAATAGTTTGAGGTAGGAATATTTTTTTTTGAATAACTGAAACCTGTATTCATTCAAGAGCTATGAAATAACTACAGGTATTGGGAGGGAGAAAAGAGAGAAACTAAAACAAAAGAATACATAGAGAAAAAAAAAAGAGGCACCCCAAACACCTTCATGGTCCAACAAAGGCCATCAAAGTCCCCCGAATATCACGAACACCAACATCACACAACATCAAGGAATGAAACTTGCTAGGAACGTCGCAGCTGAGGCGACCACCCCACAAGTAGACACCCTTTGATCCTTGAACAGTCTCCGATTTATTTCAAACCAAACGAACCAACACCACACAAACCGCAATCTCATCTTCGAGCGAGCCTCAACGTCATTTCCATCTTGTTGAATCCACGGTTCTGAAGCAAGGGCGAAAAAACCATGGTCAATCCTAGAAAGTAGGCTCAACCATCCCTCCAAAACATAAGGGCAAGAGGTAAAGAGATGTTGGTGAGACCCACCCCATCCAGGCATAGTAAGCAGGAGCCGTCTGTCACCACTCCCCAGCGCATCAATCTATCTCTTGTGAGAAGTCTTCTTCTAAGCCATATCCAACCAAAGACAGATATTTTTGGTGGGACCTGGGAATTCCATAGAAACTGGTAGTGACAATCAGATAGTCCCCTGAAGTTTAAGACACCATAAGGACTTGTAGTGGTGAACATCCTGTGAAAACCCCATCTCCACAAAATACGATCATCACCAGGAGCATCCTCAACCCCTGTAGAAACCATAGCAAGGACTCATATCTCTCTGCATCAATGAGGGCAATGAATGAGATGTTACAACTCAAGAAGACTCCCCGCGAGTCACACACCCTAGTCTCTCTCAAGGTGATCTCAGGATGTCGCGCAAGATGGAACATATTAGGAAATAGCTCCGCCAAACTTCGTTCATCTAACCAACAATCACGCCAAAGTCTGAAGATATCACCCCTACCAGCTTGCAAAGTAGTTCCCGAAGCAAAGACCTCTTTGATCTGAGCAATGCCTCTCCAAATCGGCGAAGCACCCCTACAATATCTTTGTTCAATCCTGTTGGTGAAATGGCCACACTAGAGGGGGGGTGAATAGTATGTTATCTAAATCTTTTGCCTAATTTCGATTTTAATCGTTTACTTGATTACTTAGACAAGTTGCAATTTATCAACTAAATGTGGAAGCAATAATAAAGCAATTTAGCACAAACAGAGATAACAATGCTAACACAATGATTTATAGTGGTTCAGTCCCAATGCCTACTCCACTACCTAAGCACCCCGCTTAGGATTTTCAAACTAGTTTAACTAGATTAATTAGTTTCCTTACAATGAGGACTTTACACCGGAAAGACTCCGCTCTCAAACCGAAGGCACTTCCACACCCGGAAGTATCCCGCCTTCCTACCGAGAGCACTCTCCCACCTCAATCTAAGGATAACTCAATTAATCCTAGCAAACTATGTTTACACCGGTGGATTTAAACCTCAAACACCAAGACTACCACCCAATTTTAAGACCCACACTCTAGGTCTTATACAAACTCAAATACAAAGAAGTAAACAAGAAAATACAATAATAATGAGAGCAAATAATAAAAAATACACACTTAGCTCTCAAACAAGATGTCCTAACTCCTCTTGATGACTTGAAGATGAATCAAGGCAAGCTCAAAATCAATCTCAAGGTTTCTAGGCTCAAAGCTAGGGTTCTTTGCAAAGATGGCTCATGAATTCTTGTAGAGATACAAGGAGTGGCTCTTTGAAGCTTAGAAGCATCAATAGTTGGCTAGAAATAAGTTTGGGATGGGTATTTATAACTCCCCAAACAACAAGGCTCATCAACGGGCATTTTTCTGCCCATTCGCGATGCCCGATCGCTTGCCGGTCGATCATCGATCGACCGATGTATCGATCGCCCAAGCAACCGCGGCATTCTGTCACTTCTGGGAGAACTTCAGTTGACCGACCGGTCGACCGAATTTGCTACTGCCAATTTTCCATCACATTCGGTCGATCGAACCTAGGTTGAACTTGATTTTTTTCAGCCTTCTTCTTGTGCGCTTCGTTTTCGGGTTCCGACCTTCAACGTGCGTCAACTTGGAGAGCTTTCCATGTGTTCTTTAGACTTGTCCAAGATGTCTTTGGTGCACACGTCAAACTTCGAGAGATTTCCACGATGAACCCGAACGCGACGACCAATGTCCTTCCGATTTTCCGATTTCTTTAATATTTTCCGATCGGGGACATCAAGAGCTAATCGATATGGAACCTGAAAATATTTCTTCATAAAACATTTGTTCCATATTTGTTATCATCAAAACTGAGATTAAGACCAAGATAGAAAACCTTAGGCCAACAAATCCATCTTGTGTAGCCACCATAAAAAATGGCAACCAACTGCACCAAATGTAGCGGCATCCCCTGGATCACCTTCCAAAGCAGGGAACCGAGTCTTGCTAAGTTATGAGCACGAAGATCCAAGACTCTGAGTCCCCCTACCACCCTAGGGCTAGTGATGGACCGCCACTCGACTAGACATCTTCCCTTAGTTTAACATTCACCTCCACCAACCCAAAAAACAATTTTCCTCCTCCGATCGATCTGTTTGAGGACCCACTGCGGAGCCAAGAATAAGGATAGAGCATAGGCAGCCGAACTAGTGAGCGTACTATTTATCAACATTAGACGCCCAGCCCTGGACAGCAGTCAGCCTAGTATCAACTTTAGATATAATCAATCTCCAGTCATCTTTATGAAGCCCTCCCACTCTTAAGGGTAGCCCCAAATAAGTGAGCAGGAACTCCGCTACCTTGCATCGAATACCGGCCGCCAGACTCTCCGACAAGTGCGAATTTCCATTAAGACTCATCACACTTGTTTTAGCAAGGTTGACCTTTAGGCCAGAGGTAAGATCAAAGCATCTCAGAAGCATCAAGACATTATCTAGAGTGCAGCCATCAATCTTGCAAAAGATAATGAGATCGTCCGCAAAAAGAGAATGAGTAATACCAAGCGGAACTCTACGATCCAGAACACCCCTCACAAGTCCCTACTGAGTTGCCCGCACCATCAGCCTCGAGAAGCAGTTGAGAGCCCGATTAAATAGGAAGGGGGATAACGGATCGCCTTGCGGAACCCCTCTTCGATGCCTGAAGACGCAGCCGGCCTAACCATTAATCAGTAGGGCTGATTCTGTGGATAGCAGATGAACCACCCACGAGCACCAGAGATCAGGAAACCCCCGAGCCCGCAACATATCTAGGATGAAACTCCAGCCGACGAAATTAAATGCCTTCTCAAAGTCGATCTTGAGAAGCACACCGTCCTCCTTGGTCCGATGATAGTGCCATACCGTTTCCGAAACCGTCATGAACCCATCCAGGGTGCACCTACCCTCCGAATAAGCATTCTAAGAATCGGAGATTAGATCCTTCATGAAAGGACGAAGAAGATTTGCCAGGACCTTGGAAAAGATACGAATCAAACAATTTGCCAAAGTAATGGGCCTGAAATCGCGGACATCACAGGCTCCCTCCTTCTTTGGGATTAAAACTATGTGACCGAAATTAATCCTACCCAAGCTCTGCAGAGAATGATAGAGCTCCTCAAACATGCTGAGAATATGCCCTGGGAGAAGGTCCCAGTAGGTGCAGAAGAACTTCGGGGTAATACCATCCGGACCTGGCGCCTTATGGTTCCCCATGCTTAAGATAACATAACAAATCTCCTCCAAGGAGAAAGGGTGTATCGGATCATCTGGAGAAGCAATAGACAGAGGCGCAAGTTCCTCCCAGACAATGTGTAGCAAAGGCTTCCGCTCCTTGCCGAGCAAATGCGAGTAGAATGCTCAGAATTGAGCTTCGACGCCATCTTGAGTGGTGACCTCAATCTGGCCACAGATAAGTCTATGAATTTGGTTCCTCTACCACAGATAAGTTTGAGGTAGGAACAGTAGTTACCGCTAATTACTTCTACTTAATGATAGCGCTAATTCTTGACTGCTAATTACTTCTACTTAATGATAGCGCTAATTCTTGACTGATCCTTCAAACCATGAGTTAGATTATCTAGGCTTTTCCAGATAATCAAATAAGCACCAGTTATATGTCCCAATCAACACCAACATAAATAAGCTTCTCCATTGCCCCCATTAGTTGTTGAATGCTTCATGAGGACCTGCACAATGATGCATATATGATTTCTTGGAGATAGATTATGGGGGACTTTCTGCTAGCTGCTAAGTGTATCATTGTGGCTCCACCAAGATGCTTATGTTTTGTCTGCTTTGGAAGTTTCTCTCACAAATTTGGGAAGAGAAAAGACATGATTACTGACTCATTGACAGATTAAACATGCATGCTGATGCATAAATTTATGATAACAGCCCTAATTATTTCATGTTCATCTCTGTAATATAGGATTCTTGCAATCTAGTAGACCACAAGAAGTGTTGGCACTGTGGACTTAAAGAAAAGCTTGGCTACATTTCTATAAGGGTTCCCTGGCCTTAATTTTATAGTAAAAATAATTGACACATGGTAGCAAATTAAGGATTAATAATTCATTAAAAGGAACAATTAATTATCTTGTTAGGAGTAGAATTAGCTGTCCAAAATATTGCAATTTAATTACAACCAAATTAAACTAAATTAATTTAATTAACCTTTTTTCAAATATATAATTATAATAATGGAACTTAATTTAAAGAAGTCAAATCAAAATTATTCAATTTCAACATGTCAAAACCATATATACAATCATAAAATAACTGAAAAACTTATTTTTAAAAAGAAGGTTGAAATAAAACAAAAGCACCAATTTGGAAATTCAATTGGTTTATAGAATTAAAAATAATGGGACTATTAAATTTTTAATTAAACTAATTATCAGTTTTGGATAAAAATAAATTTTAGTTCGATAATTAAAGAAACACATAGCATCATCATTAATTCAAGTAACAAAACCAACAAAATTAAACTGATATAGCCGTGTAGTTGACCAACTTTATGAAGCATGCATGAGGCATCAACCCTAGCTAGACTGTTTTGAGAAATTAATGAGGACAAAGAAACCCTAGGAATATGGAAATGATCATGCACACGTGTGCTGGCCCCACGTTGACCTATTTGTCGGCTTGACCGGTCTTCATTGACCGGAGGAAGAACTCTCCATTTGTCTTGTGGCCCACTGACAAATTTGACCAGCTTCCGAACTCCATATATATATGTCAGTCGCATAATAAAGATTCTACTTGAAGTTGAGGGTACTGCTCCAGAGTATAAAGAATCACATCTCTCCTATTGATGGAAACAGAAGCATGAAAATGAGGAATAATCAATCTCTCAAAAAGTTTAGCTAGCTGTTGATTGCATTCTATATATATATATACAGTCTTCTTTTGTGATCTCAGCCACATTGTGATAGTGTCAGAAATAGAGATAGTTTACTGCCAGAATATAACAATTGATTCTTGCAAACATTGCTTGCACTTCTTGGTGTTATATATGTACTTTAATTACTTCAATTAATTGTCCTTTTGCTTTCCAAGTTTTAATTACGATACAATGTGGATATTTTCACTAAAACTTCATGACCAATAAATTTAGACTTGCATGACGCTGACATTGGGGTCATCTAATGTGGTGTGGCAACTTTCCCCGGTGTGACTGTCCAAGGAAAAGAATTGGTGAGAAATTTTGTTGATTGGGTAATGTTGACCAATATAACAAAAAAATAAAATTTTTACGAGGATAGAAAATTAAAACTATTCATGTCTCTACTCTCTTAGCTATTAATATAGCCCAAGTGCGGAAGAAATTCCTATTTGGCTTCTGCACGAGACTAACACTTTGAGTTTAATCAAATTAGGCTCAAAAGTGTCCACACACAAAAATCAGACTCAAGTCATGCCAAACGACTTAGTCCAGGAGCTCCACCCGGCCATACAAGGACACCTGTGTCCACATTGATTACAAGAAATTCGTCATTCATGAACCTGACATCTCTAGAATCAGTCTTGACTCATTCTGAGCAATATCCCTATGAGATTACCAAGTGACTCATTCTTTTGCAGGTACCCCCTACCGGAGTCGCATCTGATTAGGAGACGCATCGGACCGCATCACCCTAACTTCATGCAAGAACATTGGTGCTCACCGTGGGACCGAGTAAATCTTACCTGCCCCATAATAGTTGGTACCCAGAGTCAAGTGAATGCCGCCCCACGCATGCAATACCCTAGCGGTGATGTTCCAACGCTACTTGGAGACACTAATTAAAACAGTGAGGAGTGACGCTCCGACACCAGCCAATCTCTCACCAGAAGAATCCCAGCGCTTGATAAACGACCTTCAACCGAAGAACTGACGGTTAGTAGTCCAGACCAACACCCGGGAACACGAGCGTCACCGTTCAAAATATGATGAAGACAACCACTTGGAAAGACCCGGAGGCCCGTCTCTATCCTTCGGGATGAGCTCTCCCGGACACATCATCAGAGAGAAGAGGAGGACACTAGGGTTACGGAGGCCACTCTTGCTCCCGTCGCCGACTCGGGACCCTTCACCGAGCACATCATGGTAGTCCGTCTTCTAGACAATTTTATGATAGCGACCACACTCCAGCCCTACGATAGCACGAGCGATCCGACCACTCACACGACGATGTTGAGGTCCATGATGCTCCTTAACGGTGCAACCGACCCCATACTCTGTCAAGCCTTTCCAACTTTCTTGGAAAAAGCCGCATTATTCTAGTTCTCTATCCTTTCATCAAGCTCCATACATACCTTCCAAGAGCCCTCTCAAGCCTTTATCAACTAGTTCTCTTCGTCGCGGATCTACTCCAAGATCGAGGATCCCTCCATTACATCAAGGAAGGGCAACATGAGTTGCTACGAGACTACCTGAAGAGATTCCAAGCCACAGCCAGCCAAGGAGATTCTGAACCTCGACCCACGTGTCGGTCTATTTTTCATCAAACATGGCCTGAAGCTTGGACACTTCGTCGACCAGATCGCTCTATCGAAACCCAAAGACATGGCCGAGTTCCGAGAAAATGTCATATGCCATAGAACTCCGAAAGGTCATAAATTAAGGCCGATAGGCAAAACGCCAAACACACCATCGAGGACAAGAAACCCAAGAAACCTGATAGGATATATAGGTGAAGATCGAGATCGTCATGACCAGGACAACAACAAGCGGGCAAGGTCACCACCCCGATCGAACACCTAATATGAGAAATATACTCCATTCAAGGCAAAGAAGGAGGCCATTCTCCATGAAATCTACGACCTAAAACTTCTCAAACACCTCGTCAATGCTGAAAAGCAAAAGCTGCCACATTAATCATGGAAGCGAACGTGGCCGAAGCAGGAGCCACGACCACCGACTACGAATTAGAAGCCGGACACCCCCGGGCCACCTCGGGGGTCAGAAGACGATGATCGAGCCAACCGCCTGGGTAATGAGGTCCGAGGGGTCATTGACTACATAGCCGACGGATTCGCAAGAGGAGGTGAAACGAGTTCGGTCGGGAAGAGATCCCTCAGAGCAATCATAGCAATCGACAATGCCACACGCCCATAGAGGCCTATCTCCACAAGCCCGGTAATATCATTCTATGAATTTGATTTCCAGGAAATTGATAAGAATCTACATGACCCGGTCGTGATTTTTGTAATAGCAGAAAACTTCATTATCATGAAAGTATTGGTGGATCAAGGCAACTCGACCGACATCCTTCCTAACTCCACATTCAAGAAATTGCAATTGACCAAGGCCTCACTCTCACCATGCAACGGAGACTTGGTGGGTTTCTCAGGGGAGCAAGTTAATGTTTGAGGCTCCATATGGCTGACGACGATGTTCGACTCTCAGCCGAAAGCAAAAAAAGATGGATGTGCATTACCTGGTCATCGACGTCGCCATTCCTTACCATATGATCTTGGGATGATCTTCACTGAACAACTTAGGGGTCGTCGTATCGACCCCCCCACCTGGCGATGAACTTCCCTATTTTCAAAACAGAAGTAGGCATGCTCCACACCGACTAGAAAGAAGCTTGACGATGCTACAATGAATGCCTCAGGCAAAAGACGATCAAACCAAAGAAAGAGTGGGACGCTCCGCCCCACCAGATGCTCTCGACAACCCTTGGTGAACAATAGATGGCACTCATAAGTGGCCCCGACCCAGCGCGACTTGAAAACCGAGTGCTACTCGATGTAACGACATGAACCAGAATCCAACTAGGCCTAAAACGGTCCGCTCTCTCCCATCCACCAATAGATGGCGATTGGGTTCCTCTTCTTCCTTCCTCTCTTTGCCTTAGCAGAGCGTAACCATGCTCGAACCGAGCATCTCACTTGGGAAAACTCCACTGTATCGACAATTTGTTTTCCATATTAATAAACATTGTTTCTTTCACATCTATGCATGTGCATCTAGGAAATCTCAGCCTCCCACACCCTCAACTACCCCAAGCTCAATCCTCGACCTCAATTTCCACTCCCGAGCTCCTACACGCTGACAGGCGCCCAACCTTACGTTGGCAACTGCCACCCTTTGCCTCTCACACCAAAATCTGATTCAACAACCTCCAAGCAATTTCCAAGAAGGTACTCTTAAAACTAATCTTATTTAAGGCAGGAGTACAGCCTCAAGCATGATCCTCGGCCTCAGTTGCCGCTCTCGGGCTCCTATGCCCTAAATCCTCAAGCACAACCCTCAGCCTCAGTCTCCATTCTTGAGCTCCCAAGCTCTCGGCAGGCACCTCGTCTTGTTGGCCTAAGGTTTTCAACATTGATCTTAATCTCAGTTTTGATGATAACAAATATGGAACTAATGATTTCATAGAGAAATATTTTTGGGTTTCAAGTCAGTTTGAGCGCGGCGTCCGCGATCGAAAAAAGATTAAATCACTAAAATCGAAAGGACGCGAGTCAATGCTTGGAAGTCGACGAGAAGTTAGAGTTTAGGTTTAGGGTGTTTAGATTTATTGTAAATCCTCTAAATGATGTCGATGTAACCCCAAAACCCGAAACCGAGACCCAACATCCAAAAATTAGCAAACTGAAAAAAAATCAGCCTAAAGTTGAGTTATCAGCCGATCCTCGACCGATCGAAGATCAACTGAAAAGTTACTAGATTTTCTAGTAACTCTCTGGTCGAAGCTCGACCGGTCCTCGGTCAATCGAGATTCGACCGGCGATCGACAGAAATGTCCAACGAATCTATTTCTAGTCGTTTCTACTTGTTGGACCCGAAGCTTTGGTTGTTTTCTACCTATGTAAACCCCTTGTCAGTCTTCCTTGAGTGTTGTAATTGATATTGAGTTATCAAATGAAACCTTGAGAGCTTTCATTGAGCCATTCTTTGCAAAATACCTAGTTTGAGCCTTCATTCTTGATCTTGCCTTTGAACCCTCAAAGATTCATCTTGTGAAGGCATCAAGAGGATTAGAGAATTTGTTTTGGGGCTAAGTATTATTTGCTTGTTCATTTGCTCCATTTATACTTGTATTTTGTGTTTATTCCTCAGTATTTAAGCTTGTAGAGTGTCGGTGGTTGCCTTAGTGAAAAGGCATAAGCCCACCCTTGTAATCTAGAAATTAGAATGTTCTCGGGAGAGAGTGAGGTGGGAGAGTGCTCTTGGCAGCAAGGCCGAGACTTCCGGGAGTGGAAGTGCCTTCGGTAGGAGAGCGGAGGCCTTCCAAGAAATTCCACAATGTAAGGAACTTTAATCTAGTGGATTATATGTGAAATCCTAAGCGGATGTGCTTGGGTAGTGGAGTAGGCATTGTGAATTGTGAATTTCTTGTGTGTTGAATTGCTTATTATTTATCATGCTTCTGCATTTAGTCTTAGAATTGTGAATTTACCTAAGTAACGTAAGAATCGATTAAAACCGATAATTTGCATTTAGGCTAAAATTTTAGCAAACACACTATTCACCCATCCCTCTCTAGTGTAGGTCATTCGACTTACACACCTCACACTCTCACTCACCATCCTTTGGCCCTCACATCAGAATTCGGCCCTCACCACTCTCTTTGATCCAACAAATCATCGGGAATTACTGAAAATGTACTCTTAAAACTAACTCTATCTATTACAGGAGCTCGACCTCCACAATCACCAAGCAACATCGGCCACACAACACTGGAACACCCTTTGGCCTGGCCAAAACACAAATCGACAACACTCGTCGGGTCATGCATTTCACAACCAGCAAGAATCCAAAGCAAAACAATGCATCGGAAAATAAAATGCTCAAAGGCGCAAATACAAACCCTCGAAGGGGAAACTATCAAACATCCTTTAAGAGCAAAAGTTTTAAAGCCCCTACGGGGAAACAATCCATTACAGGCACTCATTCATATAGCGCATATACGAGTGATTTCAAAAAATCACAACTTACAAACGAAGAGTTGAGTCTGCCTCGGCAGGAGAAAGGGTGGAATACCTTCCAAGAACCTTAGTGACCACTGTAGAAGGTGAGCATAGCTCCGAAACCGTAATCAGAGGGTACTCCTCGGACGGTACAAGAGCCTCTTCCTGAAACCCAAGATCAATCACGGCAATGCCCCTTACTTCTTTTAGAAGGTCGGCTCCGAAAAAGTCAGCCTTGTGGCGAAGAATTTAGCTTGCTCTATCGCCCTGTCAAAACCTTCAGTAAACGTAATGAGGGCAGTGTCCCAAAAGTGATCCACCTCGCCCTCAAGTTCCCGCATCTTCCCCTCAAAACCATGCACCATCATCTTCGACTTCCCCACCTCGACTCGGGCATCCCCAATCTCGATCGTCAACGAGAACCCTCCGCAGTAGTTACAGTCACATCACGATAGATCTTTTCTAGCTTCGCTCTAGACCTACCGGAGAACCAAAAGACACGGGCGACCTGATCGCACCCGGATCCCGAGATCCCGAGGCTCCGAGAGCCCGGGACCCTGAGACATGCACCATCTTCAGCGAAAATAGAGATGGATAATCGTCCACCGGCAGACCCTTCCCCTTACCACTCATTGAGCTATAAACCAAATAACCACACTAGAGGGGGGATGAATAGCGTGTAACCTAAATACGCTAAGTTCAATTCCAAAAAAATTTCAAGTTGGCCTAAGTATGGATTTTTGCTATTTTGAGTTATATGTTTTCAAAATGCAAATACAAATGAGTAATGATTAATACCAAGCGAGAGTAAAGAGATAAGCAATGCTAACATGTAAAATTTTGAGTGGTTCGGCCACACCGCCTACTCCACTACCTTGGCTCCTCACCAAGGATTTCTAACCTTAAATTTGTATAACTTGAATGTTTCCTAAATAATACAAAAAAGACTTATCCCTCAACCTTAGAGGATGACTCAATAACTATTCCAAAGCAAAACACTCAAAAAAAAAAAACTAGGTGCAACACTACACCTCTCTTAACAGCTTCCAATGAGAAGCAAATAAGAAAGAAATTACATGTAAATGAGTTATAAATTAAAACAAACTCAAATGAGCTCCTCCAAGTTGCCTCCATGTACCCCAAGGCCTCAAGATGATGTAGAAATTCAGATTGAAGACTTGAAATAGAGTTTTGAAGACTTTGAGAATGAGAAGTTGGAGTTTGCACTTTGAATCACTCTTTAAGGCTCAAGAGGATGTTTGATAGCTCAATGGAATAGTTGAGAGCCTAAGAAAGGGAGTTTTTGGTATATTTATAGAGTTGGTATTTGGGTATGGAAGCAAAGAGACGTTCAATAATTTGAAAAAGAGGCGTTAGGGTCATTTTGAGAATTTTGGGCAATTTTACTGGTTGGGGGTATTTTGGGAATTCTTGGCAATTTTGGAGGTTTTTAGCATTTCAAGTCTTATTTACATTTAATGAAAGGTTAACAATTTTTAAAAATTCCTTAAAAATATGTATTTAACTTGTTTTACTTAATAAACAATTAATAGAACTTTTGATGACAATAAAATATCTTAATTATATAGCCCTCCAAGGAGCCCCCTTTACTTAGAAATTTTCATGGTCGTTTTTTTATTTTTCTAGTTTTCAAGTTTTCGGGGTTCGGGTTTTGGTTTTTAGATTGTGAACTCAATGAGGACATCAAACGAAGGCTTAGGAATATTTACAATAAAAGAAACTAAGTCCTAAACTAATTTTGACATGCTCGACTCTGAAGCCTCTGATTCTTGATTTTTCGTGATTTTCCCGACGAACTTCGAATGTGTATCATATGTCCAATCTGATACCAAACATTGGTGAAACTATTAGAACTATGTTTGTTATCATCAAAACTAAGAGTGTTGCCAAGGTTGAACCCTTGGGCCAAGAGAGGCATCCCTCCTCAACTCCGCCAATCAAGCGCGAATATTCGGCTTCTCCAGTATCGAAGACATCTTACCAACACCATAGGAAAGTTTGAATCAACATAGTTAGGAAACACAAGGTATCATTGCCTCACAAACCCCCAGGCTTACTTATATACTCCAAGACCGAGGACCTATCTTGGTCCCGTTGCAGTAATATCTTGCAAGAGAAATAATTGGAAGGGCAATGCTATTCCAAGAGCTTGATTACACACTTATCCTCGGGTGTGATGCCCTCATCCTCCCAATACATAATAGGCCTAGGATTTGACTTCCAAGACAATGGGAACCTCTCCGTCTGAGACTACTTGTCCAAGCAAAATTGCCCGAGGCCTTCCGGCGATCTAACCTTAAAAAAGTATGTCTTGAAGTTCTTGTAAGAACTCCTGAACAACGTGAAAAGCCTCCTCCCTCGAGCACCGTTGAAGGACACCCACAAGCCCTTCTGGGTCCATTACACTTAGAAGAAGGAAAATAACACGTAAAGGTTCGGCTTGATCCCAAGACAACCCATTAGAATTTGAAGCAGTGGACAAACGCCCAACTATTCTGATACAGCTACGTTGGCGCAACATTAGCCTGATTCAGCACCCCATGCTAGAACTCATGCTAGAACTCAGTAAATAGAAGTCGGACTCCGAGGTCATTGAACAAGGTCTGGTACATAAAAATGGACCTGGGCTCTCCTCTATGGTATACCCTCTCCACTAGGAGCATGGAAGGCAATCAAAAGCTTTATCGTTACCCTCACAGGAAATCAACACGCCTTCCTGGAAAGGTAGAATATTATTTAGGTTAGTCATCACAAAACCCTGCAGTTGTATCTCTTCGTAGACCCACGAATAAGGGTCTGAAGTTCTTCCCGACAGCCCTACTTCCAACTTAACGCCACCACCTCTCCTTGCCATTGACCTAGCGAAATTGCAAAACCCTAACAAATGGGGACAAGTCAGTACAGTCTTCCAACCTAACGCCAACCCCGATAGTACAAAAGGCTAAAACAAGAACCAAAAAGACTCACCAAATAATAAGTGGCAGTAGTCAAGGGAAACGATCGACAGCGTCGTCACCGGAAAAAACCTCCAGAAGGCAAGCACCAGATAGTAAGAAACATGAGAAGAGTTCAAAATGAAGAAAGAGAAGTTGCTTTAAAGGCCAAGAGACAGCAGCCTTCCCATCGAACGGCTAATAACGACATCGTGATTAAATCTCAACTGATCAGCTCAGC
This sequence comes from Canna indica, assembly GCA_034359265.1. Taxonomy (NCBI): domain Eukaryota; kingdom Viridiplantae; phylum Streptophyta; class Magnoliopsida; order Zingiberales; family Cannaceae; genus Canna; species Canna indica. The sequence goes on from CP136894.1 coordinate 19,392,033, forward strand.
AACAACAATTCCCTAGAAGCCTCTCAAGGCACAAACATACGACTCTCCTTGTCATGATTGCTCTTCGAACAAGAGTCAATGCCGAAAAGGGCAAACATCAATCAAAATTTTCCACGTAGGAGGAAATACCCCTCCACTATGTAGCCACACCAGGAGCGAAAATAGAAAGGTTGCAAAATGACACGGCGAAGGTACGCCGAGTTGGTCTACCTCGGCCAATCAAAAAGCAGAAGGCATGCACCCTCCAGTCTTCGTCCAGGGTCAGATCACGACACCTACAGCATCTCGACAATAAGTTGACACACTCCCAAAATCCAGCCGACATCCCTCTATCAAATCGAGATCGGAGGCCGGCGCACTAATAGAGCTCGACACGAAATCCTCAGACTCTGACCAAGCTCCGGGGTTGTGGACTAGACTAGCACTTTGGGCCCAGTCGGATTAGTCCCAGAAGCGCCGATACATATGAACTAGACTCGAGTCAGGCCAGATGGCTTAGCTCGGGGGCTCCACCCGGCCATTCAAGGACACTTGTATCCATATTGATTACGAGGGATTCGTCATTCACGAGCCCGACATTTTCGAGATCAGCCTCGACCCATTTTGAGCAACATTCCTACGAGATTATCGAACGACATCATCGTCAAATACCCCTCATCTTGCACTATATACAGACACAATGCTCCAAGGTACACCTAGACTCCAATTTCTATTACCCTCACCTAGAACTCATTCTCACTTGAGAGTCGGAGTATCTTTGGTAGTGCTCCCCCCCCCCCCCCCTCGTTGGAGACGCGCCAGACCGCATCACCCCGACTTCAAGCAAGAACAACTTCTAAATCCTCTTGTTGAAAACTATTTAATCTAGTGAATTGATTGGAAATCTTATGCAGAGAGATTAGGTAGTATATGTAGGTTTGGTTGGAACAAAACCACTATATATCTTGTGTGTTAACATTGGTCTTATTGTTTGTGCTTATTGATTTACCATTTACATTCGCTTGAATTAAGTAATTAAATTGTCATTTGCACTTAAAAATTGATTAATTGACATTAGGTTTAATATTAGGTTACTACACACTGTTCACCCCCCTCTATAGTGTGTCATTTTCTCTCAAAAATATACCCCACTCTACAAACATCTTAAATATACACTCCAACGAAAGATCGTCGGTGAAGTCCTTAACCTTAAACTCCCTCATGCTTTGCGGAAAAACCGAAGCCGCGGTTGAAATGCAAGGACATTGATATGGGGACTATCCTCCTTTGGTTCTCTATGACAATATCCATGTCAGGCCTTTGCAACGGGGCGACCTCCTACTCTTCCACAACATGGGCTTCAATCGGGCCAGGAGCAAGGGTTGGGTTAGGGGTGACATGCAATAGGATTGTGGCGCGTGCACCGAAAGAGCCCAGAGCTATTTAGACGGAGAAGGTAGTAGATTTTTTGGCTCTCTTCACCTTCTTCGTCTATCGTGGCCTCATCACGGTGGCCTTTTTCCTTTTATAGCTTTACTCTTGTAGGTCGTCAAGGTGCATGATAAGAGTGTGGGCTACAACAAAAAAGAAGACAAGTGATTTATCACTCGATCAAAAGAGCCCAACCCTACAGAAACTAGTCAAAAACCTATTGCTATGGGGCCAGCAAAGTTTAGCCTCCACTTGTGACTTCTAATCCATCAATTATAAGTAAAAAATCTCAAAAATTGTTTTAAGTCATGCCCAGCATCCCTATCTGCCTCTTACGGACAATTCAAAATGTTTAAACTTGGATCATCTCTCCATTTCTTCGACAACTTCAACTCATCCAACCAAATTCGACTGAGTTGAAGTCATCATGACATAACAAGTGTTCCAACCATTATTTGTTTTTGGAGACTCCATAGAGAAATCACAAAAATCAAAAGGATGCTCGTCGATGCTCGGGACTCATCGGGGAGTTAGAGTTTAGGTTTAGGGTGTCTAGAAAGAATGTGTAATCCTCTATTTGATGCTTAATTAAGAACCCTAAAAACCAAACCTGAAATCCGAACCGAAGACTGAACCTCACTGAAATTGCATATTGTGCATCGACCGAAGGTTCGATCGACTATCCATCGATCGACCATTGATTGACATGCAATCGAACGGGCCAACGACTCTTTTTCTAGCCGTTTCAACTCGTTGAGCCCGAGATCCCTTTAGTTATCTGCCTATATAAACTCCATGAAAGCCTTCTTTTGAGTCTTTGGAACCTATTGAGCCATCCTACTATTGTTTCTATAAAACCTTCGGCCATCTCTTGTGAAACCTTAGCTTTGTTAGTATATCTTTTTGTTGAGCCTTAAACTTGAGTGTTTCATCATCAAAGGCATCAAGAGCAAGCTAGGAAATTTTGATTTGAGCTAAGTACTTTAATGTTTGAATCATTGCTCCATTATTATTGTATTTTGTTGTTTATTTTCATTGTGTTGAAATTTGTGAGTTTGGTGGTTGCCTTGGTGTAGAGGCATAAGTCTACTAGCGTAAACTTAGTTTAATTTGCTAGGATTGGTTGTGTAGTCCTTGGGAGAAGAGGTGTTGGAGATACTCTTGTGATGAGAGTAACACTCCGGTGTGAGGGTCGAAGCCTTAGTTTGTAAATCCTCTTGTAGGATACACTTTAAAGTAGTAAACTAAAGTTTGAAATCATAAGCGGGGTGTTTAGATAGTGGAGTAGGGAAAGGGTCTTGAACCAATCCATTAGCAATTTTATTAACCAATTCATTAACATTGGTTTTTCAAAATTATTAACCATAAACCAATCCATTAACTTCGGTTAACCGTCACTTCAATTTCAATTTTTACGTTTTAGTTAGCAAATACAAATTTTAACATACAAACGTAATAATGTTATGCAAATTACAAAGTACATTTCAATTGTTCAAAGTACTTCAAAATAAAAATTGCATACCAAACATAACACTAGCTAATGTCTAAAATAAAATACAATCCAAATACAAGTAACTAGTTCAAGCTAATGTTCAAAATAAAATAAAATCCAAATACAGGTAACAAGTTCAATTAGTCAATGTTCAATTAAAAATACCAAATTTAATTGCTTGTTCAAGATATCCTTGACCATTTATCAACTCTTCAATCATCAATTTGGATAATAGTGTGATGTGGTAGCGTCACAAGATGACTCTAAAACAAAAAAAAAACATCACAAAGAAAAGAAATAATATTACAAACTAGTGTTAAAAATCAGCAGTAGAAACATGAGGTTGAAAAAAACAAATGAAGAGAAGAGTTAATACCTATCTCATCTCTTTCAAGTTCTGCCAAGGCATGCTCAGTGAGAAAAGGTTTACTACTAGATCTAAACCGATCTTGCCGACAAATGAGTGCTTCCACAAGTCTAGGAGTTAGAGTAGGCCGAAATGAAATAAGAACACGGCCTCCGGTGCTAAAAGTGTATTCCGAATCCACTGTGGACACAAACAAAGCCAATACATCTCAAGCCATAACAGAAATTATTTGATACCTATATGTATTGACATTTCCACCAAGTTAATATATCAAATCATCATAGTCCTCCTCAAGCTCTTCATTGAAATACCTATCCAACTCAATTTTTGTCTTCCCACTCCCTTGAGATACCTTTTGCTTCTTCAAAATTGCTAGAATGTAATTAGAACCAGCTTTTGGCTTTCCATTAGTTTTCTCACCTTGAGCTTGTTCACTTGCTTGTACAACAGTAGATGAAACTATGGATGCACCATAAAAATCATACATGTAGGATAAAACCTTTATCAACTTTTCTTTTAACATTTTGAGCATCATAGGATTTATCAATAATAATATCCACATATTCCAATTTAAACAAGGATCAAGCACTAGATAGAGCAACAAACAACATGATATTCACATATTAATATGAGCCTAGTACTTATCATATTTCCATTTCGTCCTGGTAGCCATTGCCCTCAAACTCAAATCCTCACTTTCACACCAAGAAGAAATCATCAACCCAAGACAATAAGTCTACCTCATGTACTCATTACTAGTGACATAAAGTGAACCAGACAAGTTCAAAGTGATTTCATAAAAATCTTCAAGAAAAGGCAGCAAGTTTTTGACATATTCCCAATATGAACTATCGGGTAAACCATTCTTACTAAGAAGCCCACTCACATATCTTTTATCAGTAGTCTCAAACAAGGAAAAAGCCTTTTAAAATTTCATAGCCGATTGCAACATTAAATAAGTCGACTTCCATCACGTTTCCACATCTAAGCATACAAGACTCTTGGTAGCATAATCTTTAAACTTTTGCAACATAGAAGGAGAGGATCTCACATATTTGATGATATTTCGGATTCTAACAATTGAATCATCAAGTTCACTAATGAGGCTCAAAATATGAGTAGCACATTTCAAATGCAAGTATTCACCTTGCAAAATACTATCCTCCCAACAATTCAACCTTCTTTTTAAGTATTGAATGCCTAAATCACTTGTAAAAACTACGTAGGTCTCCAAATCAAGTAAGCACCTTCAATTGTTTGACCAATGAACTCACCCAAGTAACATGTGATGCACATATAATTCAAATTCTAAATAGAAGTTCATGCATTAGTTGTAAGGAAAACTCTTGTGGTACGTTTGCTTCATTGGATATGATAGAATTGGATTGGATAATAAATGAGGAAGGATGGGATATAAATTTTTAAATTCGGCGTACATCGAATATAATATCAATTTTATATAGTTCTATTCATATTTACTTCTAATTTATGCACTAAACAAATAATGGATATTAATCTAGCTATCCCCTGTCCTATCCTCCCTTATCCTATGAAGCAAACATGTCATTGAAGATAATTTATTTAAATACTTTATCAAATTCAATTTCTCTTCCGTATAAAGATCATAACAATCTCTAGCTATTGTGAAATATGAAGGCATAACAAAAAAAGGTTGCAATGCACGACAAAATTCACGAAATCCTTCATGTTTCACAAATCTAAAAGGTATTTCATTAGTAATGAGCATTTTAGTTAAACATCTTTTGCACTCTTCTTGATCAAACTTCCAAGATGCAAGTGTACGTGTAGTACCTCAAAAATTACCACTTGTTAAAGATTTGAATTTTTAAGGTTTTTAGATTCTTTTTCACATTGGCAAAATATTTTTTGCATCTATTTAAATGGTTACTCAAATAACTAGTGCCACTAGATGCAAAAAACTTCTCACAAAGTTGCTCTTTGGTCACTATTACTTTTACAATCGATCCTATTAAAATGGTCACATACCCAAGATTTACGTTTACCATGCACCTTTGACTTTGAAAGCCCACCTTGGTTGGACGGCAAAACAACACACACCTCATTTGCTTGTTGTCCATGTTGCTCTAAAGAGATGGAATTCCACTATCACCATTGGAATTTTCAATGGTGCTTGGCATATTTTCAATAGGTTCTGTTGGTAGACGATATGAAATTAGAATGAAGCATATATATGAACACTTACATAATATAAACAAGTTGGTTTCATTGAGATGTTGAAGTATTAATTAATAATTATCACATGGACTGGACTAGAACTATTGGGCCCGGTCGGATTAGATCTAGCGGTGCCCCCACAACTCAACTCGAGCCAAACCATATGGCTCCGCCGCGGGCTCCAGCCGGCCATACATGGACATCCATGTCCTTCCTTATCACGAGGGATACGCAATTATAAGCCCGCCATCTCTAGGATTAGCCTCGACCCATTCTGAGCAATATTCCCGAGATTGTCGAGTGGCACTATCGCCTCCACCTGCAATAAATACATACACGGCATGCCTCAAGTACCCTAAGTTTCATATTTTGTTACCTCACCTTGGAGTCCCACTAATGAGCGTCGGAGTGTCTTTTGCAAGTCCTCCCCCCCCCCCCTCGTCGGAGTTGCACCTGACCAGGAGAGACACCGAGCCAGACCAGACTACTCCAATCCTCAGGTAGGAACATCTGGCGCCCACCGTGGGGCCGAGTAAACCTTACCTCCCCCATAATGGTTGGAACCTAGAGCCAAGCGACTGCCGCCTTACGCCAATGGCAATGACCTAACATCCATTTCTGCCGCCCCTATATGCAGGTTCCAGGCCATAACAGCTGAAATCCCCAACCTCGACCGACGAGTCGAATTCTACTCCATCAAACTTGGTTTAAAACTCAGAATCTTCGTTGACCAGATCGCCCTGACGGAGCCTAAAGACATGGCCGAGTTTCAGGAGAAAGCCGCTAGCTTCATAAAGATGGAAGAACTCTGAGAAGCCAAAAAGACCAACAGGCAAAATCTCAAGGCCGTTGTCGATGACAAAAAATCCAAAAGGGGAGACAGAAAGAGTGAAGAGCGCAACCCCCACGAGCAGAACAATGAAAGAGGGCGGAGGTCACCACCTCGCCCGAGTGCTCAATTCGAAAGGTACACACCTCTCAACACCCCGAGAGAAACCATCCTACGAGAGGTACACTACCTGCAGGTACTTAGACCCCCTAGTAGCCCCGAAATGACAAGATCTTCAATCGAAGGCGATAGGAGCAAAAGGTGCGAGTTCCATGGAACCTAAGGACACACCACCGAGGAATGTGTGGTCCCCCATGACCAAATTAAACATTTAATCAGAGAAGGTCGATTTCTCATAAATGTGTGGTCTTCCGTGACCAGATAGATGCATAGTCATGTGGTAATCTCAAATCTTTCTTCAATTGGAAAACATCTTCGATTTGTTGCTTACTGGGAACAAAGGAGGCTTTCGGTTTCACTTACGTGTCGTTCACATCCTAGTTCTAAATCTAGACGTTTGTAATATAATTTTAAGTTTATTCTTGGCTTCACATTTTTTTATTTTTTTGTGACATCCATCACTCTATTAAAAATGTTCTCGAATATATTATTTTCATTATTCATCACATCTAAATTCTGTCGAATTAATAATGAGCTCTAGTAAGACAGTTCTCAAAATATACTATTCTTGAACCAATTGTGTCTTTCTCCAAAACCAAAATTCTGTTAACCTCTTCAAAGGTGGTGTCCAGTAAAATAGAAACCCAAGGAAACATGGTATCACCAAACTAATGTGGAGGTGGTCCATCTTTTTCCACTCTACCCTTGATGAATTTATCTCTATTTTTCTAGTATGGATGATCGAGTTGCAAAAATTAATGGTGATGGTTAAAGTATGAAATTTTTCGTCCATTTTGAAGACTAAAAGCTTTTGTTCATTTCATACAATATGGACAACCAAGCCTCTCACGTGTGCTTCAACCAAACAACATAACATATGCTGGGAAGTCATTAATTGTCCACAACAATGCAGCCCTTAAGTTGAAATTCCTTTTATGATGAATATCATAAGTGATTACTCCATAGACTCAAAGTTTTTTTAATTCGTCAATTAACAGTTGAAGGAACAAATTCAATTCTTTTCTTGGTCCCCTTTGTCCTGGGATTACCATACTAAGAAATATGCAATCATTTTTCGTGCACATTAATGGTTGCAAGTTGTGCACTATGATAAGCATTGGCCAAACAGAATATGAAGTGAGCGATTGACCAAATAGATTGAACCCAGCAACACATAACTCTAGTCTGACATTTCTAGGGTCACTTGCAAAAGAAGGATAACACCAATCAAGATATTTTCATCATTCAGTATCAAAAGAATGAGTCATAACAGTCAGGTCATAATTTGTAGCATGTCACATCATATGTTGGGTTGTTTTCTCAAACATAAAAAGCTACTTCAATTGGGAAATTAATATAAATTATTGAAGAACCTTAAATGGTATATAAATTAATATAATTTTTTTGTTTGTATCGAAGATGTTGACATGTTGGGCACTCAATCAAGTCTGCATATTCATGATAATACAAAATGCAGTTGTTTTGACATGCATGAATTTTTTGATACCCTAAACCTCTTCGTCATATTTTCATCTTATAGAAATTGTCCTCTAGTTTATTATCTTTTGACAACGATTTGCGAAAAAATTCCAACAAATCAATCATATGTTATCTTGGTTATGTTGCAGTTGAACTTAATATTTATAATTAATCCATTGTAGACAACTTTGAGTATTCATCACAATCTTTATACAATAGTTCATCTGCAGCTTTCAGTAACTAGTAAAACTGTGATGCAATTGAATTTGGTAATTCTATTTGAATTTTTAGTTGTACATGTAACTCCTACTCTATATCCACTATTGCTTTAGTATTTGACAACTAACCTCCTAATTCAATGTTAGACATCGTCAACCTTTCGAGTTCACAGTGGTCAATGTAATTAAATCTACTACCAAGAGCATCCAAACCCATACTTCCATACGGCTACTCAAAAGATGTATGATTTATGGTTGATGATCCAATATCTGACGACTGGCCTTCTAATTCATACGATATCATGTCTATGAATGACTCTACATGTGAAATCCATCAATAATAACAGGGTGTGATAGGTGCAATGTCATTGCCTGTCGGTCTAGGTAAAATAAGTTGACACACAAATGACAAGGACGTCTAATTTTGTTACCACTGACATCTTGTAGATTTGAATAGGCAAAGTTCAGAAGTTCCTGAACACCATTCTTGAATTCTTCAAGTAAACTTTCACAGAACATTTGATGGTACATCATGTTGGATGAAGGTTTTCAACCATGGTCTTAATCTCGGTTCTGATGATAACAAATATGGAACTAATGGTTTCATGGAAAAATATTTTAAGATTTCAAGTCGAGTAGTGCACGACGTTCGCGATCGAAAAAAATGACAAAATCGGCAAAAAACAGAAGGGTGCTCATTGACACTCGAAATTCGTCGGGAAGTTATGTTGGTGAAATGGCCTACACTAGAGGGGGTGAATAGTGTGTTTACTAAACTTTAGCCTAAATTCAGTTTTAATCATTTCTTAAACTACTTAGGCAAATTATCAATTCAAGACTAAATGCGGAAGCAAGTGAATATGATAATTAAGCAAACACAAATATAATCAATGCAAACACTTTGATTTATAGTGGTTCGGCCCCAATGCCTACTCCACTACCTAAGCACCTCGCTTGGGATTTTCAAACTTAGCTTTACTAGATTATATCGTTTCCCTTACAATGAGGACCTTTTACCCGAGGAATCTCTGCTCTCAACCTAAGGCACTTCCACACCCGGAAGTCTCCGCCTTCTTATCGACGGCAATCTTCCACCTCAACCCTAAGGGACAACAATCACTAATCCTAGTAAACTAAGTACACCGGTGGATTTAAGCCTCAAACACAAAGGCTACCACCCAACTCAATTAACCTAGCAACCTAGGTTTACACAACTTGTAAATTAACAAATAAACCACAAAATAAATATGTAATAGAGAGCAAATAATAAGCAATACAAACTTAGCTATTAAACAATGAATCCTAGCTCCTCCTGATGCTTTGATGATGAATCAAATGAGGCTTGAAGGCTATATCAAGGAATCTAGGCTCAAACTAGGGTTTTACCAAAGAAATAGCTCAATCAAAGCTTGTAGGTGTCAAAGGATATCTCATGAAGCATTAGAAGGTCATAGAAATGCTTAAAAGGCTTTCGTATAGGCAGAACATCAAGTGGAGGTCGGGCACAACGAAAATAAGTGGCTATCTTTTAAGTCGTTAGCCCGTTGGTCAATCGTCGGTCGACCGCCCGAGTGACCGATCATCGACCTCCAGGCTTCTGTCGATTTCGAGCCTCTAGTGGTCGGTCGACAGTCGATGGTTGGTTGACCGACCATTGACCAAAACTACTCTAAGGCCAATTTCAGCAAGGCCTAGTCTCCCTAAGTCTTATATAGTATTTTTTAACTTTAAGTCAATAACTTTAAAACATAAATATTATACCAAAATTACCCATTTGGATTCAATAAAAATATCTAAAAAATTAAAATTCTTAAGAATCAAAATCTAACTTTTTGGGTCTAGTACAAATTTACGAAAACCAGAAATTTTATAATCTCCCGGGTCAAATATGGGTAGGTTAAAGGCTTCCAAAAATTCCTTTAAAATGGGTCGTTAACTTGTTTCTATCTAAGGAATAATTACCGGGACTTTTGGTGCCAAGAAAATGTCTAGGTCGTATATCCCTCCAATGAGCTCCCTAGGCTTAGTGAATTTCAGGGTCATTTTTTTATTTTTCGAGTTTTCATGTTTTGGGGTCCGGGTTTCGGTTTTTTGGATTTTGCATCATAAAAGAGGATTACACAATCATTCTAGATACCCTAAACATAAACTCTAACTTCCCAAAGAATCTAGAGCGTCCTTGCCTATTTCGTTGATTTTTCCGATCGGGGACGTCGTGCACTAACCGACTTTGAACCTGAAAATATTTCTCCACGAAATATTAGTTCCATGTTTGTTATCATCAAAACTAAGATAAAGACCAAGGTTGAAAATCTTACGCCAACAAGTTAGAGTATATGTCTAGGGTGTCTAGAATAAATGTATAATCCTCTATTTGTTGTTTAAGAAATCTAAAAACCAAACCCGAAACACGGATCGGAGATTGACGCGCACTGAAATTGCACATTGTACAGTTATCAATCGCAACTTCGGACCTTCGATCGATCGACGATCAATCGACATGCGACCGGCAACAATAACGTCCCTTTTTCTAGTTGTTTCAATTTGTTGAACCCAAAGCTTACTTTGTATTCTGACTATAGACATTTCCCAGCTTTCCTTAAGCCTTCTTGAACACCTTGAGATATCCTTTGATCCCTCTAAGCTTTGATTGAGCCATTTTCTTGAGGAAACTCTAGTTTGGAGCTCTTACCTTGATTTGTCCTTTGCTCTCCATCGATTCATCATATAAAGGCATCAAGAGGACTAGAGAACTTGTGTTGGAGCTAAGTATAACTTGTTTGGTTTAATTATTTGCTCCATTATTATTATATTTTATAGTTTATGTTCATTGTGCTCGAAAGTGTGTTTGACCTAGTGTGTTAGGTCAAAAGTTTGGTGGTTGCCTTGGTGTAAAGACATATCTCCACCGGTGCAAACTTAGTTTACTATGGTTAGTTGTGTAATCTATAAGAGAAGAGGTGTTGGAGGTACTCTCAGTGAGAGGGTAACCCTTAAGGAGAAGGTTAAAGTCTTAGCTTGTAAATCCTCTTGTATGATACACTTTAAACTAGTAAATTAGAGTTTGAAATCCTAAATAAGGTGTTTAGGTAGTGGAGTAGGGAAGGGTCCTGAACCACTATAAATCATCCTTGTCCTTACTTGTTGATTATCATATTGCTAAAACACTTATTTTGCCTAACTAGATAAATTGACCTAGTACCAAAGTGTTGACAAATTAATTGTGTGTTTGTCATTTGCTTTATCTACTCATCACTTGCTTCCGCATATACTTGTGAATTTGTCTAAGTTGTTAGAAAAGTTCAAAAACAAAATTTAGGCTAAATTTAGTATAACACACTATTCACCCCCCCTCTAATATGGCAAGTCGCCCAACACATCTTATTATTGTCTTTCGTCAAAATTATGTGAGATATCATAACAACCACTTTTTTAAAAATTTACTTTGAATTCTTCGTAGGTGGGGCGGTCCTATTTCATTCAGGATTCAATTATTCTGGTTGCATTTAAATACTTTTTTTAACATTCAACTTCAAACGAAATTTCGGCAATATTTCTCTATGGTTCACCAAAAAGCATATCATCTGGGTGCATACTTGGAGAACACCAGAAATCTTGCTAGAATTTTGCACTGAAGTGAATGTTAAAAAAGTATTTAACTACAACTAGAATAATTTTATTCTCAAACTCTCCAATTAGGAATAATTCAAAAAACGTAAATCATCTATAAATTTTGTACTTCTTATAGACAATAATATGATCACCAAATAGAACTATGGTGTTGTTAATATATTATGATTCAATGGACGATAAGTTCGTGACACTTTATCAACTTGTGGCTCATAATATTTTCTTCAATTTTAAGCCTAAATTTGTATTGACGGATTTACCATCTAATGAAATTATTGCTTATATAATTAATTAATAAAATTAGTTTTACATGTAATATATTTTTTTAACTAACATGATTAAATAATTAATTAATAAAGCACCAACATGAATCTTCAAATTATTACCATAATTATGAACATGAGTCAATTTGAACAAGAATATTAAACATGAAAATTATATATGAAATTAACATGAACATTAATTTGAACATATGTGAACATGAAAATTAAATATATAAACATGAAAATTGAATATTAAGCATGAATATATGAACATAAATAAAGAACACGTTTTGAAATTATTAACATAATTAAATTGTTCAAAAATTTATGTCAATGATATAGATGATCCGGCAAATTTCTTCTAAATCTAATAAAATTAAAAATTAAAAGTTTGCAAATTTTATAAACTCTAATTATAATTATATATTATAAGTTTATCAATTATAATTTTATAAAGTTTAATTATAAACTTTATAACTATATATAATATATTATAATATATAAATTTATATAATATATATATATATATATATATATATATTTATTTATTTATATATTTATATATAATATATATTATATATTATATATATATCATTATATATATGTTTATACATTTATAATTTATAAAATATATATAGTATATAAAATATATATTTTAAAAAAACTCACCGACCCCTCTCGGTGGCGGCGGCCCCCGGCCCCTTCCTATCGAGGATGGATCCTGGCGACAGATGCCACAAGCTGGAGATGGGAAGGCCGCTCTTGCCCTCCCGCCCTAGGGTTGTGATCAAAGAGATTGTTGACGATCCCTTCAATCTGTGAAGGGAGGGCCACCATCCCTTCCACCTGCGCCGCTGCAGGTTTGTTAGCCCTCCGATCAGAGGGTCGGCAGCTATGGTGAGAGAGAGAGAGAGAAGGGTTTGCGCCGAAGTTGAAATATTAGGTTTTTGACAATTTTGTGATAACTACCGACGATCGCAAATTTCAATCGCCACATGGTCGTGTTGCAACCTTGGAGGACTAGTGCACTGGTTTTGAATTGCTTGAGAGAGCATTTGGTAATCTATTCAACTATAACATGGTGAAGCCTTTGTTGTGTTGTATATTGAGAGAATGTAAAAGTGCGTGAGCTTCAGATAAAGCAGGAGAACAAATATTATCCAGATAAATGCTTGCAGTATAAAAACAATTTTTGAATTTATCTCGATCCACTACTCCAAGTCCAGCCTAGATTCACACGAGGAATCTAGTAAAGATGGATATATAGAAGAGTTAGATATTGTTAAATTTGTGTCCTCGAGTAACCTAGGGTGAGTTATCTGCGCAATATAAGTGAAAATTTTGAGCATGAGGTCAATAAGGGAGAGCTGCCTAACAAGATGTATATTTTCATTCCTAACGTGTCAGGTAAGCCAAAAGGTAACAACAATTGAAGACTTTAACGAAAAAATTAATCTCTATCTGAGTATTTGGTAACTTAAGCCAACCACCATCAAGCCAAGAATCCCTATTTTGTAAGTTAAGACCGATTGTGGATTAGGGCAAAGATCAAACTAAAGAAGTGTAATTACATAAGAAAAATAAGTGGTTAATAGTCTCAGTTTCCAAAGAATTTCGATAGAGGGAGCATTCAGAAATGGAGGAAATGCCAATATGGCTTAAGTAGGCTCTCGTGGGTAACCTACCATGTAAAAATTTCCACAAAAAAATGTTAATCTTTGATGGTAGCTTAAGTTGCCAAAAAATAGACCACATGCATAATATTATTGCTATTAACCTAAGAGCTACAGCTTCTGAGGAAAGAATATGTCAAACTTGTGGTAACAATCCCATTGACATCAATGTCCCAAACCCAAGTATCATCGAGGTTAAGGAGCAAAGTAATTTTCTTATGGATTCCCATAGAAAAGGATGAAAATAATTCAAACCATAAGAGTCATTTCAATCATGTTGTAGGATTAAAGCATGAATAAAAGTAGAAGAAAGATATGTCTTTTTGTAAGTTCGTTTAAGTGAAATAGGATTATCTTGACACCAAGAATCATGTAAAATATGTGCATTTGCACCGAACTTTATAAGCTTTCTAAAACCAAATCCTATATCTTCAAAAGCAGGGACAAACAGTTCCAGACACTAGTAGATTTTCTAGGTGTAATAATAGAAGTTTAGCTAAGCGAAGGGTATTTAGTTTTTACCAATTTAGTCTCCATATTCTCTGGGTTAGAATAAATATGTTTGAATTGTAAAGACTAAACTTTATAATTCAAATGAACTCCCGGACCACCTAAACTTTTAAGCACGGTGTTAGTATTCCAACTAATCAAATGAAGACCTCTGTTATCATCTTTAGGAAACCAAATAAAATGTCTAAGCTTATAATTAATGTCATTAATAAGCTTGTTAGAAATCCAAGAAACAACTGATGTATACAAAGGAATGGAGTGGAGTTTAAAACAACATTAAGAAGAATAATACGACCTGCTTGAGAGATTAAATTAATTTGCTAACTTTCAATTCTATTCTGTATGTTATCCAATACATAATCACAAGAATGATGAGGAGCTCTCCTTGGGGAGATGATGGGCCTAAGATACTTGAAAGGAAACTTGCCGCCTTTCATATTTAACGCAGAGTAAACATGGTGTCTGATATGGGAAGCAGTGTTCATAGGAAAAAAATTTCAGATTTTCCATAGTTTAGAGATTGGCAAGTTAAAGATTCATACACAGAAAGAATATTTTTGATGTTAAAAAGACTCTTACTATTTGCTCTAAACACCAACCATACATCATTAGCAAACATGACGAGGGATAAGTAAAAACAATTTTTTTAACTTAAAAGAAATAGTATGTTTCCTAGAAATAGCGTTATTTAAAAGATTTATAAGTGTTTGAGCAACTAAAATATGTAGATAAGGAGAGAAGGGGTTTCCCTGCCTTATACCCTTACTAGAAGGGAAGAAAGGAGAAGTTTTCCATTGACTAAGCAAGCAAAGCTACGATAAGTAATGAATGCTTTAATCCAATTTAGGAAAGTTTGCAAAATACAAGGCATGGAAAATAGCATCTCAAGACAACTTATCAAAAGTTTTATCAATGTCTAATTTAACCATAATGTAAGGTTGTTTACCTTTTGAATCATAAATAGAATGAGCAATCTCTTGAACAATCATAATATTATTATTAATGATTATATCTTTGATAAAAATAGTCTGTTAAGAAAAAATTAAATTTGAAAGGACAATTTTCATTCTGTTAGCCAAAATTTTAGCTAAAATCCTCTAGGATAAATTACAGAGGGAAATGAGCCTAAAATCTTTAACCTTTTTGGAATAAAAGTAATGAGAGTCTGATTCCAAATCCAAATGAAGATAAAAAGTATTATAAAAATAGTTTAAACAATCCATAAATGAGGAAGAAATTAAACACCATTTAAAAAATTCAACAATAAAATCATCCATTCCTAGGCTTTTACCATTTGGAAATTGTTTCACAACATCCCAAACTTCAACATGAGTGAAATGAGAGATAAGAATATCAAAATCTGACCAGCTATTGCTTGAGGAGGTAATGACAAAAGGAGGTGTCCAAAGAGTAGAATAATGATAAGCAGAAGTACAATATCATCATCCTCAATAACAACTTGCTCCGAATGATTAACCATAGAAAAAATTTTATTTGTCCTTCTTTTAAAAGTAACTATACGATGAAAATAAGTTATATTCTTATCTCAATCATCAAGCTACTTCACCTTAGTCTTAGCCCATCATTTGAGTGAAATTTGCCCAGCAATGATCTTATTATAAAATGTTCTAAGGGTTAGCTCATTCTATGTGATTAGCACGAGTAGTCATCAAGTTTTCTTAAAATAAAGAACTACATAACTTTTTGTGAAACGTTCAACGATACAAACGACATTGATAAGAACTTTTTGGATGCTTTTTGGATGCTTCGGCAAACATCCGATCAAAACTTTAAATTTGATTTTCATCATGCATTACACATCAAACTTATGAATGAAGCAAATTAACAACAAACTAAGCAATGACATATTTGCTATAAATGAAAATTTAAACTAAAATATTCTTTATAAAATCCCTAAATTAAGTAGCTGCCATAACACTTAATAAGTATAATCTCTTACAAGATAGAAAATTATTTGGGCATAAATTGGGTCCCT
The DNA here is from genome assembly GCA_034359265.1 of Canna indica. Taxonomy (NCBI): domain Eukaryota; kingdom Viridiplantae; phylum Streptophyta; class Magnoliopsida; order Zingiberales; family Cannaceae; genus Canna; species Canna indica. The sequence continues at coordinate 19,408,216 of CP136894.1, forward strand.
AATATGGACAAGGTAATACAGATTCCTAGGAGGAAAGACATAGGTTAAGTGCTAAAGTTGAATTAGTGGTGTGTAGGTCCATGTAACAACATTTATACTAGTTTAAAGAGGAGCAGATGATTTCCGTACTACTCATGTCAATCCTCCCATTTCTAAATCCAATTGACATGCACCTGACTTACCTTTCTCAGTGGATTGTAGCTCATGATTAATGGCTCAAGTCACAACTAATTCTACATCAACTACAATAACTAATTCAAGCATATGCTTTCTTGGACTAATTAATTCCCAGAGCCATAATTGAATGATGAATGTATGGTCTCAAAGCAGGGTTAATTAATTTTCTAGCAATATAAATTGAACTAATCAAATGGTTAATTCATTTGGGGTTGATTTGGTTCAGGATTTGCATTAAAATTAATTAGTATGAAAGGAAAGCTACTACTACAGGTGGGGCAGTTAGAGGTAATAAATAACTTGTTTTCCATCATCCTTAAGCACTTTGGAAAGTGACATGTCTTTTTATCAAGTGATGTGGGGGATCATGTTGAACTAATAATTAATTGGAGCTGCGCATTCTCCAAGAACAACATTAAAGGTTGATTAGGAACTGCGCATGCTTTGCCTTGTTCTAAAACTTGCATTGAATGCATAGTGTGTGTTCTTTCTTTCTTCTTCTTCTTCAATGTTTTCAGTGGCAAGCAAGCAAGTAGAGATGGTTGATTTTAGTGGTAGCCGTGCCGAGTGGAGCTAATGGCTACCACTGACCCTCTTAACATGCAATGCTCACTCTCATGCTGCATTATATATATATATATATATATATATATATATAAGATTAATTAGTAAATATGGAAATTGTTAGAGCCTTAATTAAAATTATTAATCTTCTATCCTAATTAAAATGATTAAGCTAAAATTTATTACAGTAGGCTCATTATGGATTTCTTTATCAAGCTTAGAACTAAGTCTGCTCAAATATCATTTGTGAGATTGTAAGTAAATTACATACAGATTTCTTGCAATTTGAAATCACACTCTAAAAATATATGAAATTATAGTAGTAATACATGTAGCCATTCCTATTATTTTGTGCACTCAAAGTTTTCTTGTTCGAACTTATTCCATACTATTTTTCTTTCCATATGGAGCCATCGTCGTTCGAAGTATACTGCTATTGTACCGAGTGGGACACCCTTGGATCGGATTATGGTGCCAACACTGCCTCGAAGCCATGTGTTCTTCTAAATCTTGTAAATTGTAATCTTGTATATTTTTTTTGAAAAAAAAATTGATATTTTTTTTTGAACTATACACTAAATCTATCTAAATTTTTAAAATGTTTAAATTTGTCAAAAAAAATATATATAAATTCAAATTCTGCTGATCATTAACTATGTGGTTAAGTACTCTATGTCAATTAAATACATGGTAAGATGATTAAATTTAGAATAGAGCTGTGATGCCAGCTAATCAAGTATCCCATCATTTAAGAAGGCCACTCCTGTTGGTCCAAACTCCAAACTAGTGCTACATAATTAAAAATTCTCCTAATTATTGTGTTTCCGTTACCTTGGGATTTGTGTGTATTTCTTAATTTTTTAATTAAAAACGATTATCGAATTAATCCACAATGCTACATGTGGAGATCAATTATAAAAAGAATAACAAAGAAAATTAATATATTCAAATTTTTTATTTAAAAAAGTACATTTTTTGTTAACACATGAACCATATATTTTGAGTGTTTTGATAATAATCATTCAATTATATTTAAACATGATATCTACTTATCTACTAATACATTGGGAAAATGTTGTTGCACTACCAAAAATCTTGTCTTCTGCGACGACTTCCGCGGTCGCCGAACAGTTGTCGAAGTGCCTCTGCGACGGCAGCATGCAGTCGCAAAAATCCATCAAAGAAGGCTTCGTCACAAATAATTTGTGATCGCTAAACTAGTCGTCGAAAAAAATGTAAACTGCGACCGTTGCCGCTACGACCAGCGGCCGTCGTAGGCTCGGTCGCGGACCAACCTGGCGCGATCACAAACCAACTATGACAGTCTTTTGGCATCACATGATATTAACTTTGCGACAGCACGAAGATCACGGCTTGCCGTTGCAAAGCTGTCGCCGAATAAATTTGTCGTCGCAAAGCGGTTGTAGATCTATCGCAGAAGTCTATTTTTTTATATGACTTAAAAAATTAAAATTTTATGTTTACTATATTTAAAATGCATCAAACAACAAATAGACATCAACTACTCCAAGAATCATAAAAATGTAATATATAGATATTAATTTTATGTTCGGCGGTCACTGAGCAGTCGTGAGGTTATTTAATTTGCGACGGCATTATCATCGCAGATGTGATGATAGTGCGATGCCTAATCTCTATGGTCGCAGAATCATCACATCTGTGATTGCTATTTTTGTCGTCAAAATTACAATCCTTTAATTCAATACTCAATTTGTTCTTAAATTTGTGATTATAATTGGCCAACATAAATAATGTGTTTTATTCCTCTAAAGGAGACAATGATTGAGAAATTTTATCAACTCGGACTTTCTTTTTGCAGCTTGTGATTTCTGAAAAATTACCTACTTAATTAGTTGTCATAATTAATTAATTAATTAATTGTAGGGTGTATGTTGGACAAATCTATATATGATAGTGAACTACGAATATGTGGCTCAGTCAATGGACAAAACTTCGTTGCAGAAGACAAGTGTCCCATTTTATCTAATCTTGAAATTGAGCTTCTTCTTCTTTTTTTCTTTCCCCAACTGATTTAAGAGAATTTTGTTAAAAGCATAAAAATATTTGATAAATTTATAGAAACCATAATTTTTTCAATATTTATCAAAACCATAATTATTTTTGGTAAAAATTCTAAAATCATCTTCTCGCTTGAAGTCAGGGTGATGCGGTGCTGCGTGTCTCCTGGTCTAGTGTAACTCTGGCGAGGGACCTGTAAAGACACTCTGACGCTCAAGTGACAAAGAATTCCATATGTGGGTATAGAAATTAGAATTAGAAGTTGAATTGTCTACTTGATGTGCGTCATGTCTATATATAGCGCAGGATGAGGGATGTCTGACGATAATACCTTCCTAAATCTCGTATGGATATGCTTAGAATGGATCGAGGCTAATCCCGGAGATGTCGGATTCATAATTGATGAATCCCTCGTAATTAATGAGAATGTAAGTGTCCTTCTATGATCGGGTGGAGCCCCCGAGTCAAGTAGTGTCTGGTTCGACTTGAGTCTGGTTCATGAGTGTGGGTACTTTTGGGCCTAATCCGATCAGGTCCAAGAGGACTAGTCCAGTCCATAGCCCTCAAGCTTGTTCGGAGTTCGAGAATTACCTGCTGATATCTAATAGTGTGTTGGCTCCCGCTTGTTTACGAACTCTATGTAATGTATCGACTTCATCTCTCCTGCCGAGCTACCGTGGATACTGTTAGACCCCTAAGCTCATGGATGACCTAAGTGTCGCTATGATGGTCCCTTTGAGGTAGTGAAACGGGTTGGGGCAGTCGCCTACCATTTGGCACTACCGGAGCGAATGAAGATTCATCCAACTTTCCATGTGAGCTACTTGAAACCTTACTATGAAGATGCAGCAAATAGTGAGCGCAACAAAGCTAAGCGCGCTCCCCTCGATGTCACAAAAGTGTTGGATAGAGAGGTACACAAAGTACTTGAGCACCGGGTGTTGGGCTACAGCAAAATGAACCGATGGACTGAGTACTTAGTCAAGTGGAAATGTCTCCTTGAAAGTAAAGCCAGTTGGGGAAAGAAAGTTGTCTTGTGGCAGTTTGAAGACAAAATCCAGCAGTATCTTAACTCTATCCCGACAAGAACGTCGGCTTCAATAGTTGGGGGTGATTTGTTAGACTCCTAATCTTATGGATGGCCTAAGTGTCGCACCTCGGGCACGGGCAAACCATGGGCGTCCCAAACAGAGGTATCTTGATGGCTTTGCGGAACAAAGATAGCTCATGTGTGCAATGGCATGAGTGTAGCTCGCGTCGCTCACGTCGCTCACGTCACACAGTGGAGGCATAGGCATGGGCAAGGCATGCCGGGCAACAGCCTATGTGAGCAGAGGCATAGGCGAGCAAGACTTGGCGTTTCCCACGTGTGTCGCAAAGCAAATCCTGCAACGGGCAGGGCATGTCACACAGTGATGATGTCGCAAAGCGATAGAGTCCTGCGTGCGCAACGGTGCGGGGCAGTATGAGCGACACATGACCATGGCGGGGCGCGTGCGCGTGTCGCACAGCCGTGGTGAGGCAAAGCCCCGTGTGCAGCTTGGCACGGGCAGGAGCAGAGCATGGCTTCTCATTTGTGGGGGCAACTTGTGTGCAACCATCACCTAGGAGGAGCGTCGCATGGGCTGCGTGCGTTCGTTTCAGTTGCCCACTTCATGAGGTAAAATTGGACTTAGCCCAGGCTAAGAGGCGACTAGAGTTGAGTTCTTGGACCCAACATCAGTTGGAAAAGTTCCCATAAGTTGGGACAATTTCTTGGTGGTTGTAACTGCTAATACAGTTGATGTTTTGATCCAAGGGCTGTGATCCCTTGGGGGTTGCTCGAGTTGTGCCCTATATTAAGGATTCTTTGTTGCATGTTGTAAAGGTTGGCTAGTCTCGAGTGTGTTAGAGTGTGTGTGTGTGAAGCATTGTAATCTCTTGTACTATTCAGTGAGCGAGAGAGTCTTGAGCGGGAGCACAAGCCCCGGGCTGGTGGGCGATGAAAAAAATAGTGCCCTTGAGCCAATCACATATTGATGTGTAGGGAACTATTTTTGGTTAATGAATAATATGGTGCGACTTTTCATCATATGTTGCATCTATATTTTATATATATTAGATTGTGATGAACCCTATGAACCCGAGCAATTGATTCCAAGGCCATGATGATATCATGCCAGTGAGACTTGGAATCCAAATGCCCATGTTCTAAATGATCCCAGTAGTAGGATCACCAATTAGGGGATTGATGATTCCGGATAGACTAGTGCACTTGGTACATACCTTATACGATAAGGGATAGCTGATCTCATAGTTACCTATGAGTCGTCATTAATGTACAAGTGCATGTGCTCATTAGAGAATGAGTTCACTGAACGGACCTACATGATGAACAAAGAATGGAATCCTTACATGAGTGTCAATTAGGATGTTCCTTGGGTGATAGTATGTGCAATAAATCCTTGGCCCTGAGGTTGTCATGGTTACCTTGTGAGTGACGACCCATTCCTTTGGTTCTATCCCTGCATGGCCCTCAATGTCATATGCTGGTTATTACTGGGCATGGGGAGCCATTCTTGGAGGTAAGTGAGCAACCAACATAGAATCGGTTACTCCTAGTGAGAGGAGATAATGTCCTATGTGTCCCTACAAATGTCGACTCGGGAATCTCTGACCATAGTAGACGTGAAAGTCAGGAATATGTTTCTGACATTTCATTATTGAGACGACATCTTGGCGGGTGGAATACATATGAATCGGTATTAGGGTTTGACACTTCTTTCGTACCCTAGCTAACTTCAGAGTGTTGTAACCAATGGATTTAGTTGCACGGTGACTAATCACCGAAGGGCGTTCAATCCCTCTAGATTGAACCTCACACTATCCGGGTAGTCATGACATGTTGCTAGACGTCAATCTTAACTTATGACTGAAGTCTCTCACGACCACACTAAAGGGGTTTAGTGGTGGCTCGTAAAATTCGAATAGAAGTCATTCTATTGGATCCGACTCTCCGTTATACAATCCGAAAAACCAATCCGTAACTGAAAAAGTTAACCGAAAAACCAATCTGAAACTGAACCAATTTTTTCAGTTTTTGGATTATACTTTTGCAAATTTAGTTTTCGGGTTCGGGTTCGATTTCGGTTCGCGGTTTAAAAAGTCCACCGGTTTCGGTTAACCGACCGGTTCAATATAATTTATATATATATATAATAACAATAATAATAATGATTCATAAATTATAAAAAAATTAAAAAATTAACCAAATAATTTATAAATGATAAAATATTTAAAAAATTATTTAAAAAATGAAAATTATTAAAAAATTATATATATATATATATATATATTATTAATTATTAATTTTTGCATCATATTATTTTGGCTCAAGTGATTTCACTTTTATTTTATTTTTTCCCAATGAGGATTCGATATTTGTTCATATTTTTCTCCATATGTGATTTGTATAATGTTGTTATGTTTGTAGGTTAAAATTTTTTATTGATTAACCAGAAACTATCGGTTAACCGAACCGTAAAAACTGAAATCGAAGTGACGGTAAACCGAAGTTAATGGATCGGTTTACAGTTAAAGATTTTGAAAGGAGTTAATGGACCGGTTAATAAAATTGCTAATGGACCGGTTAACCGGTCCATGCTCACCCCTACCTTTAAGGCAAAGGAAGAGGGCCAGGGACCCGCGCGTTAGCGAAGGTCTGCCTCCTTGGGAAGTCATCTTCCCTGCGAGGTTGTGGTCGCTGCGCCGGAGGCGACGATGATGGAGGGGGCCACGCTAATGGAGCGACATTCAGTTGTGGCTCCTCGTGATAGTCAATGTTTCCTGCTCAGTATTCAAACAAACTTACCCGAGGGGGCGGATGCTGGAGAGAGCGCAAAGGACGATTGCCTCCGTCTGATGGGTGTGGTGGATAAGCTGGTGGGAGACAAGACATATGCGTTAAAGACATCCAAGGCACGAGCTCATGAGATTGAGTCTCTGCGAGCCAAACTGACAGAGATGAAGAAAGCCCTTGAGGCGAAGGTCCATGAGATGGGGACTTGTTGGGGAGATGGACTACCATGATGTGCTCGGTAAAGGATCCCAAATCGAATGTAGGGGAGGAGCTATCTCTGTGGCCCTGGTGTCGTCCTCATCTCTTTGAAGTTGTGTACGGGAGACCTCATCCTGAAAGATAGAGGTCAACCTCCCAGATCACCCCAGGTGACTATCTTCATCGTGCTTCGAGCAACGATGATCACGCTCGACCGATTGTTATTTCCCTGGTTGCTTCAAAGTTGCGATCTGGCTTGTTAAGCTTTGGTTGTGTGCCTGGAGGTCAATGATGATGCAGTGCAGTTCTTCTGGTGTTCGGTATGTACCGGAGCATCACTCCTCATCGTGTTAACGTCTCCATGTATCGAGGGAACGATGTTGCTAGGGGTTGCCTAGGTGCGGCGGCATTTGCCTGACTCCGGGTACCAATCATGGTGGGGCAGGTAATATTTACTCGGCCCCACAGTGGACACCAAATATTCTCGCGGTGATGCGGTTTTGCGCGTCTCCTGGTCTGGTGCAACTCCGATGGGGGGACCTACAAAGATATTCTAACGCTCAAGTAAGAGAGAATTCTAGATATGGGTATGAAAATTAAAATTAGAAGTTCAATTGTCTGCCTAATGTACGTCGTGTCTGTATATAGCGCATGATGAGAGATGTCTGGCGATAATGCCTCCCTGAATCTCGTAGGGATGTGCTCAGAATGAGTTGAGGCTAATCCCGGAGATGTCAGGTTCATAATAATGCATGATGGTCTAGCGATAATGCCTCCCTGATTCTCATAGGAATGTGCTCAGAATGGGTCGAGGCTAATCCTGAAGATGTCGGTCCATAATTGACGAATCCCTCATCATTATTGAGGATGTAAGTGTCCTTGTATGATCGGGAGGAGCTCCTGGGCCAAGTAGTGTCTGATTCAACTTGAGTTTGGTTCATGAGTGTGGGCGCTTATGAGCTTAATCCGGCCAAGCCTAAGAGTACTAGTCCAGTCCACCCCCCAAAACATCAATCCTTCCAAACCTTTGTAATTCATTTTTCAATTTTGTTAAACAAAATTCTTTTAGTTCAATCTCATTTTTTTGTAAAATTTACCTAAGTTTCTTGGTTGAACTAAAAAAAATAGATTTTTTTTTTACTTTTTAAGTTGAACATAACCAAAATAAATTTGCCCCCCTAAAAATATCAACTGAGTTTTTTGGTTGAACTAAAAAAATTATTAAATTGGATTGAGAAATGAACCGGGAGAACTTTTTCGTTGATATTTTTGGGGGCCAATAATTTTTTAGGTTCAACTAAAAAAACCTTAATTTTTGTGGTTCAACTAAGAAAACCTTAAATTTTTTTGTTCAACTAAAAAAACTCCAAAGCTTTTTTTGGTTCCACCAAAAATACTGGGTAACAGTCATAAAAAATTGGTTCAATAGTAAAAACTAGTTGAATCAGGTAGAGAAATAAACCATGAGAATTTGTAGAAATGTGATATTTTGGGAGCATTTTAAAGCTTTTGTCAAAAATAATAATGATTTTAGCAAATACCTTAAAAAGTTTATAGATTTGATAAATTTATCAAAAGTTTTTATACTTTGGCAAATTTCTTTTTTGATAAAAGTAGATGTTGCCGACTACCATATATATCGCGGTTGGCATTTTAGAGGCGGTTGTCAAATTTTGATTGCATACAAGCTTGGGACAAATATGGTCCAAACACATGTTGCCTTTGCTTTCGTGCCCCCGAAAGCATTGATTCTATTTTCTTTGATTAAGAATTTTCATAAATTTAGAATATCGTCCTCCTTTAATGTCATCTGACACCACCACACACGACCTGGTCTATTGGCATGTCATGATTATTTTAGCACTTTGATGGATCAACACAATGTCAAATGGTTAGGAAGCTTTTTCTTACTACCACCATATACCATATACCATATACCACATTTGACATGAGAGGAATAGGAGAATGTATGATGAGAATCCAATGAATTGGAAGGATGTGACCAACTCTATCAACAGATGTATCCATTAGAGTGGTTACTAGAATTGCACTGGACTCGAGTTAGTGGTTGATTATTACTGTCATATCTAGAATATGCTCAACCAATCTATTTGTTGACCAATAATTAACCAAGAATCGACTACTTGGTCATTCGATATGATATTGCTTATCATTTGTTTGTCATGGCCATGGGATTTTTTTCAATTTTGTGATCCATCACTTTTAGATTTTGGGTCTCAACTTATTGATGACAATACTGAAGGTGGAACTGAATAGGATTTTCAAATCCAATATTTATTGATAACAATACTGAAGGTATAATGTCTACTTTATATTTTTTATCTTATTTTCTTTTAATTTATGCATTAAATAAATAATGAATAAAAATACATATCTTATTTTATCTCGATCCCTCTATCCTATAAAGTAAACAAACCCTTTTATTTTTGACATCTATTGCAGATCAAACATTCGGTGGTGTCTCATCGAACACGGGAGCAGAATGAGGAACTTTAGAAGTAGAGAGAGAGAGACTAGAATTGGAAAAGGAAAGCTTAGAAGCTTAGATTAGAAATCTTAGTACAAATGAGAGAAGTAGAACTCCTTGGATCTCAAGTGTGTTCTGCAACTCTAAGTTACACACATTATATAGACATATAGGAAGCTTCATGAAGAAGCTCAATAATTCAATGCGGGTGCTCATTGGGCACCATCGTCCATTGAATTATTAGCTCTTATCAGTAGGATAGATTCCTTCGTACAACTTAAGATAAGACTTCTACTGTACATGATTAAGACAGAACTCAATTATTGTCCTTCTTGGTTATCCTTCCAGCTCATGGTGTCCTTCGTTGTTATCCTTCCAGCTCATGGTGTGAATTATAGCCTGTGGTGGTGCCTGGTCTTGTCAGACAAAGTAGGTATTGCTTTGTCTGCTGCTGCTAAGCATCTTATGACATAGAACTAGATTCTTGATGTGACGATTTACTGGTTCTAATACATCTGATGCGTAATTATCCTTGGTAGCAGCTTGCTCTAGCCTGGCTTTTTGTAGATACGCCATGGCTAGTAGTTTCTCCAGTTCTCCGATGGTCTTTAAAGTCTGCGCATGGTGGATCTGATAGACTTTCTGAGCCCATTTGTCTTCTTTGTCCATTGCTCTCGGGAATTTGAACAGAATTTTTCCCGTCAGTCAATCGAGCTCCTCCAAACCGGTTGCTCCTCCTAAGACTGCCCAATACTGAGCTGTTGAAATGTCCTTCCTGGTAGATGCGTACGTTCCGCGATTAGCATCTGCTAGCCTTTTGAGTTCGTCAAGAATCATCTTCTTTAACCTACAAATAAAAATTAAAATAAGTGTGGATCTTATCTAGGGGTTATCCACTTCCCCTGTTTTCCTGCTTTATTGATTGCGGGCTGGATACTTCCCTTTTCTTAGGGATTCGTAGTCCAGCAGGATTTCTTCTGGGTCAAGTTCTTCCCAGTTCTGCTTATCTTGATCAATGTCTTCATGGGTTGGTTTCTTGTGCCTTTGTTCCATTTCTTCCCAACTATAGGTGTTATCGGGCAGATTAGCTCTTGCGTTTGAACACTCAGCTTGTTCGTGGATGCGGGTATATTTCCCAGAATTCACTTCACATACCAATACTTGGAAGAACAGTGCAAGAGAGCTGCCTTCCAACGAAGCCTAAAAGATTTGTCAATATGTTCAAAGATACCCATACCTGGGTATTACAAAAGGGAAAAGAAATATGGCTTGAGGAAAGCCAAAACGTATAAAGGTAAATCACATGATACACATGTCCGCATTTTCAAAAGAAAGCATGCATATAAGGTCAGGCGTTGTAAGTGTTTCATATGCGGAGAAGAGGGGCACTTTGCCCGTGACTGCAAAAGGAAGCAAGGCAATATTGCAAGAGCCGCGATCGTTGAAAATCTGGAACTATCTGACGACTGGGATGTAGTTTCGATCGAGCAAGACGAGCCAGATAGTGAAGCAATTTGCTCATTCTCAGAAGGCGAATCAGGCATGGCTAACACACTTTCAGCAGACCTAGATGAGATGCCTTATGAGACAGCATTCGTGATCATTACTGACGAAAAGACTGAGAAAGAAAACTCCTGAAGAACAAAAGTAACCTTGCCAAGCAAGATGAACGAGTGTCCGCATAAATGGGAAGATAATAACCAGGAGATAACAAGTGGGTGTGAGAGATGCACCATTTGCAAAGAGATAACCAATCCTTCGATGAGAGCGCACTGCAGAAATTGTTTACTGACTGTATGCCCAATGTGTTCAAGGTTTAATCTGGGCAGAAAAATAATCATCGAGAAAGCCGCCTTTAGACCCTATGATGATAAGGATAGCCTTATCAGGGAATTACTTGAATACACCAGCTACCTCTTAGCGGAAAATGATAGGCTCAAGGAAGAATTAAATGAGCTAAGGTTATCACAAGATATGAATGATTTGGAGAAAGAATTCAGCAGTTTAAAACTCCAGCAGAGCGAAAAAGAAAGAAAAGGAAAAGCTCCCTTAGAGGAGGAAAATTCCTCTGAAAAAGAGATCCCAATGAAGAAGCAGACGGGGATCATTTTTAAGGAAACTGCAAATGCCGCAATTGAGATGATCGAAGATGTAGAAAAAATACAGTCCATATACCAAGGACTAAAGAAAGGGAGAAGAGTCCAATGAACATCTAGATATAGGTGAACTTGGGTATAAAGAGACTGAACCTAACCACATATTGGGTGAACATAACTATAAATTTAGTTTATCTGGTCAAAGAGAGTAAAAATAACCACAAAGTTAGTGAACCTGATCACTACAAAAGTGAACCTGATCAGAACAAAAGAGTGAATTTAGCCATGAAGTGAGTCAATCACAAAGAGAGTGAATCTGAACACAAAGAGTGACTTCACAACATATTAGGTGAAATTGGCAACATAAAGTGACTAAAATCGATCACAAAGAAAGTATATACCTGATCATATAATGGGTGAATATGGTGATAAAGTGAGATTTAATTTAACTACAAAATGAGTGAACATTGTCAGATCTGACCATAGATTGGATTAGCCTATGTTAACCATATGAATTTTATTTTATTTTTTATCTTAATTTTGTTTATAGAATTTGATAAAATATGTTTTAGGTGGGTTTGAAAACATTAGTCAAGTTTGATCTAATCTTTGAGGTGATTTGATACAATTTTGAATTAAATTTTTTAGTTTCGATTTTTTTGTCATTTAATTTGATGTATCAAATAATTCAATTTAATTTGTTTCGAACTACTTTTGAAATTGAATAAATTGTACATAACCCCATTTGATTATAGGGATTGTGCTCGAGACCCCCCCGCCCTCGGGTGGTTACAAAATTTATAAGAATCTCCTTCACTTTAATAGTGGTACGCATAGGCCACTTTCGTTAGCATTCTCGTTAATATGTTACACTGAAACACTTTTGTGCGTTGAAACCCTCCTCCCCTCTTCCTTCGAGACCATCCTTTCCCTCTCTTTTCTTTTGCAACCCTAATTGAACATCAGAGAATTGATTGCGAGGAAAATTATTTGAAACACCAAGGAGCCCTAATCGTCCAGCGAGGGAAGACTAGAAGGATTAATTGCGAGGCAAGATGGGAAACACTACTAGAATATTAGCTATCAGCCACAGGGCTCACCGACGGCCGTCTAGGCTGTCAGAACCATTCACAGCTTTCCGATAGCCGCAGGGGTCGTGGCTAATGTAACCCAATCAGTCATGGCTCATATAAGGTCGCCCAAGGCCGTCGCTCATAGGTGATGGCGTGCACGGGGTGCAAAATTAAATAATCTAGTAGCGACAGCTTAGCGGGGGCCAAAGGACCGTCTGTGATATAAGTAAGTAGTCATGGCCAGAAGCGGTCGTCGCTTATTAATTGATGGAGCGAACGCGGTGTGAAAATAAAAAACACATCACTGACTGCTGAGAGAGGGCTACGCGACCATCACTAATACTATTATTAGTTGTCCACGGTTTACCGACAGCAGAGGGGCCGTCGGTAAAAAACCTTCTTATTTGTGTTCGCGTCCAACCCTTCCTCTTTCCCCCGCTCTCTTCTCCCTCTACCGTTGCCGACCGAGTTGTCGCCGCCGCCGATCGTCCTCTACACCGACTTCGCGCACCATCGACGTCGCCTTCTCACCGTCGAGCCGCCGTCAACGGAGACGCCGCCTGCTCCCTCTCCCCTCTCCACCGCCACCAAGGTGAGTTCCTCCCCTCTCCCCTCTCCGGGTCGGCGCCGACCAATTTTTTTTTAATACATTATTTTTAAAACAAAAAATTACATTAATTAGTTGTTAATTAGATTTAATTAGGTTTGTAATGCTAGATTTAATTAGTTTTGTTGATTAATTAGGGTTATTTGTTAATTAGATTTAATTAGGGTTATTTGTTAATTAGATTTAATTAGTTTTTTTGTTATTAGATTAAATTTAAGTCAGTTTTAATGTTAGGGTTAGTTAATCAAGGGTAGAATAAAAGTTAGGGTTAATTTTAGTTGGGTGTAATTATAATTTTGAAATCGTCCACTTTGGACACGTGCACGCCAGAATCATCCACTTTGGACTCGCGGCCAAATCATCCACGGTGGACTCGCATCGGAATCGTCCACAATGGATGGACTCGTGCACGCCAAAATCGTCCACTTTGGACTCGCAGCCAAATCGTCCGCGGTGGACTTGCGACGGAATCATCCACAATGGATGGACTCGCGCGGGAATCATCCACTTTGGACTCGTGCGGAACCGTCTACTATGTACTTGCGCTGGCATTCATAAATTTAGAAAAAAATCAAGACGAGTTGATATGTTAATTTCTCGTACGCATCGACGAGTCAAGTTTTAATTTTGCAAAATCTTAGATCCGTTTGGGGGTTGTATGTTCGTGTAAATGAAGTAAATAATCTTTTATATGACATACAACCCTTGAATTATCCCTGATTGGACAATTTGGGAATATACTTATTTATATTGTACTTAGTTTATTTCTTTTAGTCATTATTCATTTTTAAATTTTAGCTTGTATCTCCCTTGTTCTCCGATACGCGCCCAGATGATATGCGTATTCGGAGAACTGTATGGAGATGCTGCCAAAATTTAGAATGAAGTTAATGACTAAAAGAAATTATAAGTGCAATATAAATAACATGAATCCCGAATGGAATAGGACCATCCCACCTAAAGACATTACCTAAAGATATTGCCAACGTTTTGATAGAACATGTCGGGCGATCGAAGTTAGATGTACCGATGAGTTCATCGTAGAGCTATAACAGACGAATTTCGAGTAGGCGTAACTTACTTCTTAAATTTCGTCTGCTCGAATCAAAAATTTCTTAGTGGTGATAAAATTTGATGTCCGTGCCGGAAATGTTCAAACATAAGATTTTTGGATTGGGAAACTGTCACAATGCATCTGTATATAAAATAATTCACACCAAGATATTTTGTGTGGAATTGTCACGGGGAGTCACGTCAAGTCGGGACGTCGAGCAATCATGTTATCCAAACTCATGGTGAATCATCTATTGTGGTTGTTTTTTCTTCGTCCAATGTACCTAATCATTATAGAACAATGATTCTGGATAGTCTTGGCGGACAATTCCATATAAATGACAATGTTGAGTTAGTGACTGAGACGGTACAGCTACCAGATACTACGATAGTTGAAGTCACTAAAGAACAACCTGCGATACAGATTAAATTGTCGAATAAGGAGGCTACAGAATTTTACGAGATGTTGAAAGCTGTCGATGAACTGTTGTATGAGAATTGTTCTAAATATACAAGATTTTCGGCAATGATACAACTCCTGAACATCAAGTCCGATTGTAATATCAACGGGGTTGCGCTTGATCGGATTATAGGTTTTATCAATGGTATACTACCTCCAGATAATAAGTTTGAGCCAACTTTTCATAAGACAAAAAAGTTGATGAGGAAATTGGGGCTTGGGTACGAAAAGATACACGCGTGCCCAAATAACTGCATTTTATATTATAAAGAAAATACACAGTTGGAGCAATGCCCGGTATGTGAACATCCTCGTTACAAGGAGAAGAAATCGATCCGATAAAAAAATACCTCCTTTAAGGTGCTTCGAGATTTTCCACTAACACCAAGGCTTCAAAGGTTATTCATGTCGGAAAAGACTGCCCCCTATATGAGTTGGCATGCAACAAGTCGTGATGATACAGTAATGACTCATCCATCCGATAGTGAAGCATGAAAACATTTGGATAGATGCTATCCTTCATTTGCTAGGGATACTAGAAATATCAGGTTGGGATTGTGCACAGATGGTTTTAATCCAATTGGTAATTCGGTAACTCTGTATTCAGTGTGCCAGTGTTGTTGACAGTTTATAATTTGTCGCCCTCAATGTGTATGAAAGATGAATTTATCTATCTTTCGATGATTATTCCGGGTCCTAAGGGTCCTCGGAAAGAACTTAATGTGTTTCTCCGACCCCTAATTGATGAACTAAAAATATTGTGGGCTGAGGGAGTTGTCACTTATGATTGTCACCGAAAGTAAAACTTTACTTTACGAGCTGCTATATTGTGGACAATCAATGATTTCCTGGCCTACGACATGTTGTCTGGTTGGAGCACGCATGGGCGACTCTCTTGTCCGTATTGCATAGAATACTCAAAAGCCTTCAGTTTTGAGAACGGTCGGAAAATTTCCATTTTTAATTATCATCGTCAGTTCCTACCGTCTAACCATCAGTATCGAAGGAATCGTGATAAATTTACCAAGGGTAGAGTCGAAAGAGATGAGTCACCACCGATGTTGTCTGGTGAACAGATGTTAGCACGTGTTGAATTGCTTCCAGAGATTACTTTTTATGTCAGAATATAAGAATTTCAGGCTTTGGTCAAACACATAATTGGATGAAAAAAATATCTTTTGGGAATTGTCGTATTGGAGTTCATTACTGATTCGGCATAATTTAGACGTCATGCACATTGAAAAAATATGTTTGATAATATTTTTAACACTGTGATGGATATTCCCGGCAAAACTAAAGATAATGTGAAGGCCCGACATGATGTGAAAATACTTTGTAAGATGCCTAAGTTAGAGTTGCAAGAGGTCAACGGACGACTTCATAAGCCAAAGGCGCCGTATGTGTTAAATAAACAACAGATGAAAGATGTGTATCAATGGATCAAAGAACTCAGATTACCTGATGGATATGCCTCAAACTTATCTCAATGTGTGAACGTCGATGAAGGCAAAATATCGGGGATGAGGAGCCACAATTGTCATGTATTCATGCAAAGATTGCTTTCGATCGCGTTTAGATATCATCTACATGATAAGATTTGGGGTCTGTTGACAGAATTAAGTATGTTTTTCATAAACATTTGTGCAGATATCGTTCGAGTTGAAGATATGTCAACAATTGAAAATAATATTGTTGAAATCATATGCAAGCTGGAGCAATTTTTCCCTCATGTATTTTTTGACTCAATGGAGCATCTACCGATACACTTGGCATACGAGACACGAGTTGGTGCCCCCGTTCAATACCGGTGGATGTACTTATTTGAAAGATACAAGAATCGTCTGAAGACAAAAGTAAAAAACACAGTTGTAGTTGAAGGTTCCATATCAGAAGCATATATAATTCAAGAAATTTCAACATTCTGCTCATTCTATATTGAATCCACCATCAAGACAAGACTTAATCGTCTTCCACAGAACGACGACGGGGGAGCTCGACCATCAGACGGGGGATCTCGATCATCAGATAGTTGTTTAAATATATTTTGTTACCCTGGTCGTGCTTTGGGTTCTCGTCCGTCTCGATTCTTAAACAACGAAGAATACCATTTGGCCTACTTGTATATTTTACTAAACTATCCAGAGATTGAAATGTTCATTAAAATATTTGATGTCGAAATGGTGACAAAATACTCAATTTACAGCGATGAGGAATTAGAGAGATTACGCAATCGTGAGTTGCCTAATTGGTTTCGAGCTTACTGTACATAACACAGAGGTGAAATAGATAATCAAATCTTTGAGTTTGCTAGCGGACTGGCACGACTTGTATAGTGTTATAACGGTTATTTTATTAATAGATATAAATTTCACACACTTGAATATTCATCTACAAAGAAAACTACGAATGTCGGTGTCTGCGTCAAAGGGACAACATACGCTAAATGTGAAGTTGACTTTTACGGACTATTGGAAGAAGTCATAGAATTGTAATTTTTCAGATGGCAATCAGTTGCCCTTTGTAAATGTCAGTGGTTCGATACAAGCGATAGGGGCATGATAGTTCATCTAAAGTATAAACTTATCGAGGTCAATTACAAACCAAAATTGGCTTCGAATGAGCCATTTATATTGGCATCTCAAGCTGAACAAGTATATTATATGCAGTATTCATCTCAAAAGAAAAATATGATAGATTGGCGTGTAGTCTGTAAGACTAAAGCCAGAGGAAAAATTGACCTGGTAGTTGGAGAGAATGAGCCAACATATGACTTCTATCAAGAAGAGGATCCTGTCGAAGTGGAGCGAGTTAGTCCAATACTCGAGGATGATGACACAGAGTTAGTTCAATTGGAAGTAGAATATGTTGATGACGACGATAACCGTCTTGAGGAAGAAGGACAAAATGATGATGAGAGAGAAGAAGAAGAATTTGAAGATTCCGATATAGAAGAACAAGAAGAAGAGTATTACACGGATGATGATACTGACGATGATGAATAATTATAAATGTGACCAGCTTAAGCGGTGGGACACGCTTGAGTGGCAAGAGGTCTCCCGGACAGCGTCAAGAAATCATATGTTCGGGGGCGGGGGGGACGGCACGGGGGCGCGTCACACTGGTGGCTCCGTGTCTTTTGCGGTGCATGAGCGTCGTATGGTATGTATAATTTCCTTACTTTTAATTAAAATATTAATTATATATTGTGTATAATAATACTAATGTATTTATTTTCTAATGTAAGACGCGAGTTATGGAGGATGACACCGTCCAACGCCCCTCGTTGATGCAGGTGTTTGAGCGCACTCATCGTCGACGACGAGGAGCGGGGGACTACGTCGATAGTAGAGCCTCGATCATCATGGTAAGTATTTATGTTTGTTTTATTTACACAAGGTTTATTTATAGTTTATATATATGTATTATTTAAAATATAAACGCGTGTAGGAGACCTACACAAGGACCGTGATCAAGTGTGGAGGCACATCGGAGGAGTTTGACGCGGGTGCATGGGTCAAGGCCGCAGGTGGCTAGGAGCACAGCCATGTTTATGGCTTTGCAGACAGTGGTCATGCACGCGTCGTGTTAGGTCCACTTGGGGCACCGACCCATCCCGCTGCGGGTGAGAGACCCTCGACATCGCGAACGTAGGATCGGAGTCGGATAGCAGCCTTGGAGTCCGAGCTAACACAACAGAGAGCGATGATAGAGGAGCAGATACAGGCGACGGAGGAGCAGCAACATGCGATGGAGGAGCATAGACGCACGATTGACGAGTTGAGACAGATGATGCAGAATATGTAGGCCCTCCTCACTCAGATTGCATCTCACTCAAGCCTTCTACTGATGATGTCGCAGCCGTCGTCGTCCATGACCCAGTCGACGCTTCCGACCCAGCCGATGCCGACTCCACCGCCTCCACAGCAACCGTGAGATGTATGTTCGTGTATTTTGATTATATTTTGTCACTTGTTAGCCTTCGTTTGAGGCTTGGATACTTGATAGATATTTATACTTTACATTTCATATTTTGATACTTGTTTGCCTCTGGTTTGAGGCTTATAGTTGTTTATATACTTATAGTTGTATATATGATATTTTGATACTTGTTTGCCTCCGGTTTGAGGCTTAGATTGATGATATTTAAGTAAAACTTGTATGGTTGGTTGAAAATATATGTGTATGATGTTTTGTGGTTGTAATATATGATTGTAAATAGATTGTAATGTATAAATTTTATTGTATACAAGAATTTTCAAATTTTTAATTTTTTTAAGTTATAGGATATAACATCAGCAACGGTTTACCCACGGTTGTCTATCACTACGCCATGACTGAAAGCGTATCGTAAATGGCTGATGGCCTGGGCAACACCAAATATCACAGTTGTTAATGATATCACCGACGGCTAGTAGTCGCGGCTGATTTGTTTAAATCAGCGACAGTCGTCGTGTGCAGTCACTGATATGTTTAAGTCAGCGACAGCGCACGCACGCGGCTGTCGCTGATGACTAGTTATGACGGTAGAGGTCAGCTGTCACAACTTATCTGAGACGCGCACATCAGTGACGGCGATTTGCCACGGTCTGCACCGTCCGTGATAGTCTTCACCGACGGTTCAGCCACGGCCCGAACCGTCGGTGGCAACGACAATTCTAGTTGCGAATGATCCATTTGGGAGGAACAACCAAACTCAATGGCATGGCGAACAGGGGGTTATGTGTAAGTCAATTCTCTTCTTCAATATTATGTTTGTTGGGAATTTTGATCTTTGAGATTAGGCTTTTGATTTTGCTGAAATGCTGAAGTTAATTGTGAGATTAGGATTTTGCTTTTACCGAAATCTCAAGTTGTGTTTACTGGGAATTTTGAAATGCTGAAGTTTATTGTGAAATTTTGTTAATTTCCTGCAAGTTGTGTGGAATTATGGGTGGAATTTTATTGATTTATGTGTGGAATTTTGAAATGCCGAAGTTTACTAGGAATTGTTAAATGCTAAAGTTTATTGTGAAATGCTAAAGTTTAGGGGTCCTGGTATATTTGACAATGGTCTCGATGTATTTGATAATGGTCCTAGTGTAGTCCTGGTGTATTTGAGTCTTGGTAACGTGAGGTGTTCGATTAGGGTTACATAAAAGAAGAGATGGAATGGAAGGTCTCGAAAGGAGGTTCGGCCACATAAATTTCTCAATGTTAATATATTAATGAGAAGACTAACGAAAGTGACGTCTGCACACCACTATTGAAGTGAAAGAAGATTTCTAAAAGCTTTATAACCATATGAGGGTCTTGCGCACAACCCCTATAGTCAAAGGGGTTCCATACAATTTATCCTTTGAAATAAGTTTGTTCAATTAAACTTATGAAAAAAAAATATTAATTTGAATTAAAATTTATATAATTAATTAATAATAATTTTAATTATATTTTAGATTAAATGGTCATTATATATTAAATTTTTTATTAAAAATATTATGAAAAAATAGAAATTACTTATGACAATCGTACTTATTAAAATAAATTATATTAAAAATCATAAATTCACTACAATATAGAAAAAATATATATTGTTAATTATAGAGTGGATATTTGTATTAAAAATGGTCTAGGATAAAAAAATTATCGAATATAATATCAAATTTATATTCCTATAATCATATTTATTTCTAATTCCTGCACTAAATAAACAAAAGATATAAATCTATTCCTTATTCTATCATTCTCTATTCTGCGAAGCAAACATGTCATAGTAGTATATCATAGTAGTATACACATATGTTCTATTTTTTTAACAAAAAAAACTATATATCTTAGATGAAATTGCATGTATTGATCCTCTTGGGATAAATGTTTTAAAAAGTGATCCTTGTATAACTTTTGGTCAAATCTTATATGAATGAACAAAATGTCCTTCATTTTTATCTTCTATATATTCCCCTTTTGTAATCCCCTGCTCATTTGTCTCCCTCCATTGTTCTTCCCCTCCATTGTTCTTCCTCTCTTCGTCGGATTTACCATTGACGGTGGCCTCTGTTAGAAAATCAACCTTGGACCTAACTCCATCTCAAAAGCTAGCTCAAGGGGGAAGGATTGCTCAATCTATTTAAAGGTTATCTAGACCACAACCTCAACCAATGTGGGACTTTAACACACCCACCTCACGCCCAGGATCCATATATAGAGCGTGAAGTTCTGCAGGTGGTCTACTCTCAACCATAGATTTGGCTCCTCAGTCCCTTACCACTCTCTCACTAATCAACGTGCAATTGCGCATCATGGTTTCGTCGATCCATCTTTGACATCATATCCCACAATCATCTTTGGCATGAATCAGATTCTTCTCTTCATTATAAGTAATCTATAACACAAACAAAAATCACATAAACAATATAGATATATGAGTGTGGCGTATTTTGTCTTTGTCCTGGGTTGTTGACTACATCGATAGGCCCGAGTTGTCGACACCCTAGACGGGTTGTTCCGGGTTATCTTGGGTTGTCGACATTCATAGCAAAGTGTGTAATCTTTGTCCTTGGCATATGGATGGAGTGTTCCTAGATTGTCCTGAGTTGTTAACATCCATTTTCATTGTTTGTTGGCATATGGACGGGTTCTCCCGAGTTGTCGACACCTGAACGAGTTGTTGAAATAATGAGGGTATTTTTTATAAAAAAAATTATTCTCTTGATTAATTTTTATTAAACTTATAAAGATATGTCACTTTTTAAAATAAGTATCCCAAAAATACCATATAAAAAAGAGCCTCTATTACTTATGGCTTAACACATCCTAGAAAAGTGCCCACGGTTAATATCACATCAACAAAAGGCCCTTGATGAATTATTAACTTCATTAGTTAAATGATTGTGCCAAATATATATAAACCTAACTAGAGAAATGGTAATTAATTGAGTAATTTGCAATTGTGCCACATATTGAGATATATATATATATATACATGTCCTTAAATTTGTCCTTGAACGGAGAAGCATATAAAAATAGGAAATGAGTTGAAAGCGAGAGGGGTATGCTAACAAATAAATATGGAAATTGTCGGCCATTAACACGACCACCCCATTTTAATTATTCCCCATTCTCTCTTGCAATTGCATCATTCCAATTTCCACTCCTTATAAACCATCATATTTGGAGGACGGGACGACCTATCACTTGCACTCATCATCTCCATCAACAATCCATTATTCGCCATGACCGGCTTCGGCTCTCCCTGCGGCGCCTGCAAGTTCCTGCGCCGCAAGTGCGTCCGCGGCTGCGTCTTCGCTCCCTACTTCTGCCACGACCAAGGCGCCGCCCACTTCGCCGCTATCCACAAGGTCTTCGGCGCCAGCAACTTCTCCAAGCTTCTCCTCCACCTCCCCCTCGCCGACCGCTCCGAGGCCGCCGTCACCATCTCCTACGAGGCCCAGGCCCGCCTCCAGGACCCCGTCTATGGCTGCGTCGCCCACATCTTCGCCCTCCAGCAACAGGTGCCTGCCACGACGCGCGCGCCACTCATTGCTTCAACTCTAATTAATCCAATGCGTTCCTCTTCTAATCTTTTCCATCTTTTAGGTCGTCAATCTCCAAGCGCAGCTGGCGTCGCTCAAGTCGCAGGCGGCTGCGGCCGCCAACCAAGCTTGTTCGCAGGAGGACAAGCTCCCGACGGCTCCCGGCGGAGCCCTACAGGGCTTCTTCCAAACCGGCGACGGCCGAATTCTTCCTCCTCTCTCTTCCAACATTTCTTCCATGCACGCCGATGCCATGAACAGCTACGCCGCCGCTTTCCCCGCGTCCTCCTCCTCCCATTACGGCGGCGGCGAAGAGCACATGGCGGCGACGGCGTTCGGTGCCGAGGAGGAAGGTTCCTTCGGCATGGAATCGCCGGAGGGCATTCAAGCGAACACTTGGAGGTCAGCCTATCACGACATGGAAGACCTGCAATCCGTAGCGTTAGCTTATCTCGGTCGCTCGTGATCGAGAATTCGATGAATTAGTGTACCCGTTCGCGAATTTTGAAACTTGAATTAATACTTTGCGTGCATGCAGCAGCTTCTTCTTCTTCTTCTAGCATCAGAAACAGTGTGCATCAATTAACGTGCATGATCATCTGTAGAAGAATCATATCTATCAGTGACTACATGCATCCTTCTGCAACAGCTAGCTTGAGATCGATCGATCGAGATATATAAAAACATAAGGTGTGTTAATTATTGAGAACCCTATACAGACATCAGGTGATCTTTTTTTCCGTCATAATTATCTTTTGTTGTTAATTGGATTTGATTCATATATTACTAATTACTTTATCGCATTGGGATCAATTAACATATATAATTAATTGATGAATAATTGGGCTGGGGTGTTCATCGAGGTGTACCCCCTCGAAGAAATAGAAAGAGATCAAGAGATCAAGCAATCATGTCAGTTTATTAATTAGTAGGCACAAGCCCTAATTGTAAGATAATTAAACTACATTAATTAATTTGAACTTTTTCCCTCATAAATTATGAGTAGATGTTTTGTGTGTCATGCCGTCTGCTTGGTTTAATCTGTCGTACGTTAATGGTTATAGAGAGAATTAAATATATTGAACTGGATTTATTAGATATCTCATTAATTGGATTGTATTTTAATATTGTGTTTTGGATTGGCTTCTTTTGGTTTTGTAAGAATTGAATCTGCAAAAGGAATTCAGTAAATATATAGTTGAAGGTATATATGATTCTTAGATAAAAGAAATTTTCATTATTTATACTTTGTATACTTCTTTTTTTCCAATTAACTTGAAGTATGTTTTATACAAACAAAGAATCTTTTAGAAGAGAGTTTTTATAAGTGAGTTATGACTGATATCTAGTTAGCAGTTTTCTCTACAAGTTACTGATAACAATTCAATTAACTAATATGTAGATAAGCATGGTTTATTAATTAGATAGAATTAATTCTTTCTTCTGAAGATGAAAAAAGAGCTTGCAAGATTCTTCTAGTACATTATTTAAAGGGCTTGCCATCCTTGTGATTTAATAACTTTTCTAATAATTTGATTAATGATGAGTAAATTAATTAACCCCCCTTTAATTTTCTACTTATAAAGGCCAACATGGAATCCTTGCAATCTCTACTCTTGAACTTGCATTTCAACATATTCTAAAAGTATCATTCTAGTGTATAAGTAATCAATCTCATAATTCAATAATACTGATCAAATCCTCTTAAATTTAAGAAAGAAAAAGAAAAAGATATTGGGTTCTGTAGAAATGTAGCTATATATTACAAAATATTGAAGCAAATTTCTCACTTGCAATTGGAATATATATATATATATATATTCTACTCTTAGTTGCTTTAGAGTTTAATATAAAAGAATAGATAAATGAATAGAAGGATAGTTTAGAGTTTATCATCCATATACCAAGGATGACAGGTAACATTTAATTTGTTTATGAAGAAACAGTACATTGGCATGCAATCATGATTAGTTTTTTCACTTCACAAATTAATCATACTTTAGGAAAACAATAGTACACTTTTCCATAAAGGTTCTTGAATAATTGATTTTTACAAGAAAACAACAAGGTTGACAGAGGGATAAGAACATATAAAAATACTATGTTCCTCTTTTGGTTGTTGGAATATTTTTGAGGGATCCAAGAATTCATTTGAGTGATGCCAATTATTGTAGAAGCTTGGAAGTTTAAATTCTTCCAAAACAGGACAAATAGGCCACTGTTTTTTCCACTCTTCTTTTAAGGAAGCAATCTAGTGGTGTTAATGCTTGCTTCTGAACAAAGTTAATTTTTTTTAGTAGTCAATAAGCCAACTAAGCTATCTATTTGTGAAATGAAATTAATTCCATTACTTTGTTAGATGTTTAGACATGAATCCATGTGGTCTTAGCTTGAAAAATATTGAGATTCTTCAAATAATAGAAGTATAAACCATTGCAGAGAGGATCATTTTTTTTCATTAGATATTCTCTTAAAAAAATGCTAGAACTTTATATACTTTCCATTATATGGAAAAGGTTTGATGCCAATAGTAAATAAATCCTATTAAGTGTTGATAAAATATATAATAATTAATTAATTAATTAATATTTAGAATGACTTATTTTGATTTTTTTTAATAATTATATTAAATCATTACATTATAATTCATACGTACACTACATACAAGATGCTTGAATATTCTAACCATTTAAGCTATTAGAGATGGATAAATAATATAAGATGTAGCAAAAAATATTTTTCTCAACTTAAACAATGTATTTTGATTGCTCCTAAATTGCTTGCTTCAATGTATTAGATCGGTTGAAATTTAAAAATTGGCGCCGAATCAATAACAAAAATAGGAAACATACCCTCTTGCATGCATCAAAATTGATGCACTTAATGAGAGGAGAAGCTAAGGAACCGACGCCTTAAACCAAGCGCCGGTATTTTAGGAACCGGCATTGATTTTTGATGAACTTGAGCTTGATCAATTTCGTAAAAAAATTATAATCCCACAACGGAGTCTAAAAATTTTGAGATTTTAAAAAAAATGTTTAAAAGATATATTAACCCTATTGTAATAATTTAACGTAAGATTTGAAAGTTATTTAAAATTATTAATGACGTTTAAGAAACATTAATTGAACGATTTGGGAGTAAATCTGTGAAAGTTGGTGAAAATTTCAAAAACCGGCACCACATTGGCGCCGATATACCGGAATCAATTGCCAGTTGTGCTAGGCACACATTTAAACCGGCACCTAGAGTCGAAAGTGGGAAACTGGCACCTATATGGTTTTCCTATTACCGACGTCTATATAGGCGTCGGTTTTCCTATTAACGGCGTCTATATAGGCGCCAATTTTTCCATTACTGGTGTGTTTCATTGGTAAGCATCAGTTTTCCTATTATCGGCGTCTATATAGGCGCCGATTTTTCCATTACCGATGCCTTTCAGTGGTAGGTGCCAGTTTAAAACCGACGCCTAACACATGCGTCGATAATCATCCGCCTATTTCTTAATTTTTCTTGTTGCGCTAAATATGCCCCTCCTTACTCGAGAATTGATTGATTATCAAAATATACGACTAGAATTAACGGTCGGACTTAGCTTCGACGAAAAGACATCCAAATTGGTTGACCCATATTAGATGCTTATTTTTTTAGATATGATCTTAATTAGTCGAACTAAACAAAGTAGAAATGGATGGCACAAGTTTAAAAACAATGCTCAACGTACAGTGGACATGGGAGGGAGAAAGAATATTTTAGCTGTGTGATTTTGTCACCTTCCCCATGCTTTTATTTTCTCTCAAATGTTGTTAAGGACTTGCACAAGTAACGAGAGAGGGTGGCAGCCATTTTTAAATATTGTATCAGTCTCCTTGTGTTGGCCACCTCTATTGGTCTCATCGCACTTATCTTCTTACCCCTTTTCTTCATATCGCATAAGATTGCAGGTATTTTAGTTCTATTATCAAAAATAATATTGGCGCACTTTTTACATAGATTGTAAATTACTTGCGTTTATTGTACTAAAGTCTTAAGACTTACTCTATTAATCATGAGATTTTTCTTTGCAGAAAACTTTACTCACTTCAATCTTTGTAATTCATCTTCTTTTTGTTATGTTTGAGTCGATCAAACTTGTTCAATTTCGTTTTTTCTAATTTTATTATTTAAAATAGATGGAAAGGTTAATTTCTGTTGCACAAAAAAACATTAATCATCTATTTGAAGTGTAAAAATATCCCCACATGTTAAAGGCTAAAAGTGTGTTCCACATGTTAAAACAGAGAATACCATATTAATCTAGAAAGGGGATGGGCAGGGCCTATCCTACAAGTGGTCTTGATATCAAATTTCAGTATTCTGCTTAGATGCAAATGCAAAATTGCTGGCACTGCTAAGGACCAGCTGTAGCACAAGTGACTTGTGAACATAAGATTATTTACAAAACTGGTCTGAACATAAACAGCCATCTAAAGAAGAGAGCTTGGGGAAGTAGAAGCGTTGAATTGTATCATAGCTTTGATGCTTCCAACAGATGAAGCACCAGAGTTATGGGCAAATATTCCATCCACAAAATTCTGATTCATCCCCAACAAAACATGACCTCAAAACCTGCAGTCTCACCTTTTGTGATGAAACCTCACTTTCAATAAGAACTGCATCTTAACCTGTAAAATAGCCAAAGAACAGAACAAATAAGCTACTGGGTGTTTCTTTGGAATGCATGTATGAACAGCAAAAATTGAAGTACCCTGCTATTGAAGAAGATGATCTACATTAATTTGAAGAGTAGCAAAAGGCAACCTGATTAGTATTATAAACGATGTATTCGTTGTAAAGCAACTCTGATGCTCGGACAGATGAAGGAACTGGCTTCCCACAAGGCACAACAACTTCGTCCTTCCACTTCACAAACTCTGATTCCAGCGGCACAGTCTTACCCAATCCTTTGGTTGAATGCTTCCCTTTTGGTGGCTTATCCATATACTAGAGGGAAAAAAAATTCTTTCATCATTAACAAAATAATACATGCAGAAGCCACACTAAAACCATCAAGGAAAGTTCAACTGATACTACAACTTTAGCAAGTATGGTAGAGATAGAGGATGGTCAACTTATGAAATACAAGAGAGAGTGGTGATTAGTAAAAGTTGAAGAGTCACCGTGGCTTTCTTGAGCTCGTGTATCTCTCCCAGGGCAACCTCACTGATAAGCATTAGACCTACAGGGTCATTCTTGTCCACGTAGCAATATTGTGCACTCTTACTTACAAGGTCAGCGAAGTAAATGCCTTTGCCAAACTGCCAATTAGTGTTGAAAGGTAGTTATAAGAAGACAGCATATTACCATCACTATAAACAATGTAGTACAAAGAAAAACAACAATAGGCTTGCATTGACCCAGAAAGAATAATTATGGTACCTTGCCCCTGAGCTCAAGATACAAACAACCAAATGAGAACATGTCAAAATTTTACGCAAGCATATATGCAAACAAACAAACAAACACAACCAGAAAGCCACAATATCAGTCTTGGGCGTTGCTGGGTCGGATTACTCCTCTCTTCCTGTATATATAACGCATGCAGTAGTTATTAAACACTGGGATCAGGACCTTCTTGAATGGTGGAAGCTGGCGGCAAGCCCAACTCCTCGAACAAACTCCCATTCCCAATGGGAGCTAGTAAGCTGACGAAAACTCCATTCTATCTCTCGTCGGACCTTCTTGAATGGGTGGAAGCTGACGGCAAGCCCAACTCCTCGATCAAACTCCCGTTCCCAATGGGAGCTAATCAGCTGACAAAAACTCCACTCTATCTCTCTCATCTGATCCTCACGCCTGATTTCTGCAAGCTCACCTATTCCTTCCTTCGTTGTTCCCATCAATGGGTAAATCTCATGCCCCCAACTGGGGGCTTGGAGGGACAATCTATTTATCTCAGCTGTTGTTTGAGGGCGGAGCCCAAGTCGGTTCCTTGTCTGAGGTCGGGTTGGATCCCCAACTCAGTTGTTTGAGGGCAGAAACTCGGGAAACCCCGGCGAACCCACTCGACTGGTGGGAGAGCAGAATAGGTTCCTGCTTGAATCACCGACCAGAGGGAGGAAATGCGCTTTTTGAGATCGGGTTGAGCCCCGATTGAGTCAATAGCTGTCCAGTGTTTGAGGGAAGTAATTCACAGGCAAATGAACCCAATTGCTCATTTACATTGAAATTGAAACAGACCAGACCAGTGTTATCAGGCTTCAATTAACTAGTTAGGACTGCGGTCCAAGCTCAAGTTGCATACACTGAGACATTCTAGCTTAAAGGTTGAGCCAAGCTTTAAAATGAAATCGGTAGACTTGTATAACCTTGTAAACGAGTCCAAAAACCCATCCAAGTATGACTTGTTGCTGAATTTTTCAGCATGTTGAAAACTTGCAAGCACCATGCAACAATCACAGAATGCACAGGTGCACGCACATAGACCTGTACAACAAGATGTGCATCTACGGGCATGCACACACGTGGTCACACATATATATATATATATATATATATATATATATATAGAGAGAGAGAGAGAGAGAGAGAGACCATGTAACCAGTCGCTGGGGCTTCTGGAGGTGCAATTCTCAAACCTTGGCTGAGAATACCAACAAAATTAGTCAACCGTGAACCTGCATTGGATAAGCATATTAAAGCTTCTGGCGAATGGTGAGATATATAGAGGCTAAAGAACAATAAAAAAGCAACAATATGACTAAAATGTCTAACATAGGCTCAATGAAACCTGGAGCCAGCATTGATGGCTATATAGTGTGACATAATCTCCAGGTTTCAACAAAGAACTGAATAGCAACCATGATGCATGCATACAGATATAAATAAATGCCGAGTTATGCAATTCATTAAGTGGACAAAAGAAGTTGAGGAGACAGAATACTTATGCTCATGAAATTATATTCTATTTTCCACAACATGGAAAGGAAATGCTACAAAGTTGGTTTTAAATTAAGCCTCACAACTACAAACACAAGAATATTTGTACCTACTCACATTAGTAACTACATATATGCATGTCTGGTAAGACACATGCCTAGTTACACAAAACATATGCAGAGAGATCAATCATCAGACAGTGCCTCATTTAACATTCTATCCATAACGAGATCTAGTAAAAAAATACATGGACCACTGTTGGCAATGCTTAACATTCATGTATGACCTGGTGATATTTTGTTAAAATATATGGAAAGCAATTCTACCTAAAGATAATGAAGAAAGGTTTAGCCAAAAAGGAGCACTATTGAAAGTCAATGCTTCTTGACAAAATTTTACAGTTTGACAAAGCTACAATATTAAAACGTTTTTGCAATCACTACCCCGAATAAATTTAACATACCATGCCACAGGAGCATCTTATTTTTTAGCTTATCCTTGTATGGTGAAAACTTATCAAATTCTCCTTCCCTTTCAAGTGCAAAAACTTCTTCAAGTTCAAGAGTCCAATCCTGTGAATCAAGTAAAAGAAACAAAAAGAGAATCTAAGAATCCTACAAGAAACGGTAATCGTTAGAAGGAAAAGCAGCATACCTTGTGTGTAGGAGCATGAGTATTAAGAAGATATTTCTCAACAAGCTGATAATCTTCACTATCATGAGGAAGTGGAGTCATACCACATCGAAGCTTTTTGTACTTCTCATCAAGAGATTCGTCATCATCTCTATCAAAACCAACCAGTCTGGAAGCTATTTCAATGTCTTGAAGAGCTTCGAGCATTTTCACCTAAATAGTGAGAGCTCAATCTTTCAATACAAATTATCCATGTTAATCAAACTTTCACAAGCATTACCAGTTTTACATGAATTGGGCTAAATAAA
Organism: Canna indica; assembly: GCA_034359265.1. NCBI lineage: Eukaryota > Viridiplantae > Streptophyta > Magnoliopsida > Zingiberales > Cannaceae > Canna > Canna indica. The sequence continues at coordinate 19,438,177 of CP136894.1, forward strand.
ATATCACAAAATTCAATTACAGGTTTCAGTGAGTTGGAAAAACTATTATCACACTTATAAGTGCCTTTAAAATCTCACCATATACTTAAAAATACATAAATTTTAATGAACCGCAATGTGAAATACTGGATAAAACACCGTCGAATAGAGGATAAGATGTTTTGCTGATCTTGTCAAGATCCAAATTCTAAATAATTAAACTTTCAAATATGCATGCTCCAATAAATGCTTTGATACCAGATGGTTTATGCTAATGAATCTCTCAGTTCCCCTTTTCTACGCGGCTTGTGAATGAAATTCAACCTTGCAATCATCATTTTGAATTTGCTATCAGACTACTTGATTACCCATACTTGATGTGTGCTATCTCTAGATTATAGTCAAAACCATAGCTTTAAAATTAGTGGTACGTACCAATTTTTTAAGAAACCGGTATCCGGTACACTTGGTACTAGTCAGTAAATACCAGGCTTACCGCCTGGTATTAAGTAATACCGCCCATACCAGGCGATGTCGTACCTAATATCGAGCGGTACTGCCACAGCCACTTACTGATGGTGTAGTACCGGTACCATTTGGTACTAGACTGTACCATGTGTCGGTACGTACCGGAACCAGTATTTAAAACCTTGATCAAAACACTATCGAGATTTTAACATTATAATTCTTTCCTTTCCCATTAATAAAATCAAGTTTCGAAGATGCAGTCTGGTATCAATGCAGGTCTATAAAATAAAATAAAATAAAATAAATCTATTAGTTTTAATGCAATAAAGCAAGTGCAAGATATTATTCTTAAATATGTGAGTAAGGTTTTATATTCTTATATCATAGACTAGAAACATTATAAGATTGACTGACATCTTGATGAATATAAACAACTGTGAAGGACTCACAGCATTTAGTCATTGCAAATTGTGAGATTAACTGCGCAATAATCAATTGTGAACATATTTGTAATGATTTTGAAAAGAAAGTTTTGAGATTCATCTGGTTAAATGACCTCATTCATTCTTGGATGGCCAGATGGTGTCCAAGATTTCCATTTAAATTTGTTTATGAAACCCAAATGATTTTCAGGATAAACATACAATTTTTTGTTTGTCAGACAATTTTCAAGAGAAAATAAACGATTATCTATTCTGGATATGACCTGACTTTCCAGGTGTGAATTAGGAAGTCCTGTTGGATTATTGTGGAACCAATAAGATCCATCATAGATTCATAACTGCTTGCTAAATTACTAATACTTTGGCGCAATTAACAATTATGAATAAAATCTTGAATCCAATCATGATAACTTTAAATAAAGAATATCAGGATTTACATTTTACCAAATGCTTGAATAAAACTTGAATTTGAGGATGGATCCATCCTAAATTCCTAACTACCAGTCAACCATAGCTTAAATCTTCGAATAAATTTGAGTTAGAAATTGAGAAAGTCTAGAGAATTAAGAGAGTTCAGACTTGAGTTGAGGGTTGTGATTTAAGAATGGTATGAGATGATACAGGGGCAAAATGGTCATTTTAGGATAAAAATGAACTTTGGGCTGTTTGAACAGGTTAAGTGTTGGTTTAGTATCAAATGGTAAACAAACATGGGTCAATATGACTCATACTAGGCAGTACACCCGTATTGTATGGCTCTGAGAGCCCTGGACCACCATGAACTAGCTGGAATCCTGGATTCTCAAGACCAATTCATACGGACACTCAATGTACTTCGGATGTGCTTTTCCTATCTCATGAGATTCAAAGGAGACAAATTTATCCTTTCTTTTTATATTCTTACATTTTTCCATTTTAATTTAATTACATCTAAGAAAAGTTTTTAAGGAAGATACACAAGCTAGCATATATTATAGAAGGAAATTGATTATTGTCTCATGAAACTGTAAGGAAACAAATATCACCTTTCTCTCTCTTTTCAAGTGCTTACAGCTTATCCTTTTTCCATTTGCATTAAGTAGTGTTTAAAGAAAGGTACATGTTGGCATCATCATATCTTAGTGACTCCAATTTGGAACAAATGCAAGGCTTAATGGAATACCAACATAACAATATCTACTCATTTCTTCTTCTCAATTTTAGCTAACAAATACTAAAATGATTCAATGTTGGCATCACCCAAGGTTGACAACTCCTAGCTAAATCTATTAGTCTGTTAGATGCTGAAGGTTAGGACTTGTTCTGAAGTGTGTTGGACCACTTGGCATGCCGAGACCATGACTTGAAACCTTGCTAAGGATATGCCTTTATGGATAACTTAGCCTTTCACATAAAAATTTATAGTTATAGAGCAAAGAATAAATAGAAGTTGCAAATTCCAAGGCAATTTGAATTGACAAACAAAATAAATAAATAGGCCTTGCTAGTTCTATATCAAGTTCCAATTACCTTCACTTAGTTTCTGCTATTGCACTTTTCAGTCTTCACATAGTCTCTTTTATACCTTGGTTTCTTCTCCAAAACCCTTCTCTTTGTATGAACAGGAGAACCTCTGCCACATTGACATGACTCTAGAAATCATCCTAAACTCTACGTGCATATTGACCAGATCATGTTCCAGAAGGACTTATATCAGATTGGATTATCAAAGAAATGATTCAGTGATAGGTTTCTTATGATAAAACTATCTGTGTCCTACTAACTGTTGTCATGCAAACATATCCTTGCTAACAGTGGCCAGATATGGTTAGAGAATAAATTTTATAATTCAGGTCGGGCCACAAAGAAGTAAGATGTCCCTGAAAGATCTGCTCTACGTATTGATACAGACACATAGCTCTACATTTATTTGAATGTTATGTACAATAGAAATCTAGATTTGAGGTAGCTGGTTAACTCTTTTCACTTAAACAGCAAAGCAAATTATCGTGGACATCATAAGATTTATGAAAAAATAACTAATTGATTTAATTAAATAGTCATGGAGAAGAAGAAATCAACATATAAAGAATGACTTGCTCCTCTTAAATTCTGAGTAAATAAACTAGATAAATGAGAAAATGAGAAGATGCTTAAGGCAGATTAGGCTACCACTTCAAATCAATGACAACACAGTATAAATTGCAGTTTGGGAAAGAAATTTTTCTAAAGGTCAATCCATTAGATCCATCCTTTTGCATGTCTGTCACGCTCAATTAAGTCATACAGAAGAAAAAAAAGAAAAAACCTGCAGTGCACCTTTTACATTCAAAATCGACAGTTCTATCACTGTTGATTTATTCTTTACAATGGCATGACTAGTTAAGAAACACACTTCTGCAGATAATATAACTGTAACTTAACACAATCAATGCCTATTAAACCACTCATCACCGTAGTGAAAAGGACAATGTGGAGTAGATATAGCAATTGACCGGGCTGACCTGGTCGCAGCCCAACATGGCCCAGATTGGACCAGGCTAAGCCCAGATCGTCCACTTTAAGGGAAGGAGCTGTGCAGCGCCCCTTGGGCATGTGGGCCATGTCTGGCCCGGTCAAAGCCTAAGCCCAACCACAACCAGATTATTTTAAATTTTGTAATAAATTAATTAATAGCTTAAGTTACTTAAATATTTAAATAAGTAATTATTTTATTATTTTTAATCATCAATTATTTTATTATTTTTTAATTAATATTTTAGATTTATTAGTTTATTTTATTTTATTTTCATATTTTTTATTTATAAAAATTAAAATTTAATTCTTTTTGGGCCAACCCAAACTCAGCCCATTCTCGAGCGCTCGGGTCGCAGGTCAAGCTAGGCTAGTCCTAAAAAATTCCTAGTCATGCCCGGCACAATCGAAAGAGGTCAGGCTTGACTGAGCTCAAATCAGCCCAAAGTCAGCCCATTGTCACCTCTATGGTTGAGTATAATTTAGACTTCTACTTTCTGATAGAATTAGAGATAGGCAAATGGGCTTTAAAATCATGATTTGGACCCATGTGAAACTTACCAAAATAACTCAATCTCATCATTAACATTAATTATGTAACTAGAAAATTAACAAAAAAGAATCAATAGATCAAATAGCCTAAACTATAAGGTAGTGTTTGGTTGAATGGAATAGATGGAATACTATTCCTTATAACCTACTTATTCCCTTGTTTGGTTGCAACTTATTGCCAAGGAATATGTGAGCCATAAGGAATAGATAATGAATGATATTCCTCATGAATGAGGAATACTATTTCTTATCTCAACCCAAGGAATATTATTCCCTATGAATATTTTCTAATATTGTCCTTCAATAATTATAATACTATATAAAAATATAAAATTTAAATTATTATATTAATTTTAATAATTACATCTCTTAAATAAATAATAATTATTTTATTATTAAATATCATTTTAATTATTATTTTATAAATAGTGTATATTTTAAAATAAAATATTTTTATTTTAAAAATTAATAAATTAATAAAATATTAGTTTAACATTAATAAATTATTTACATTAATGTATATTTTTATTATGTTGTTATTAATTAGAATACATTATTATACAATTTATTATTATTTTAAAATGTATTTTAGTAATTTTCCTCTCAATTCCTTGTCTATTTCTTATGCTAAGCAAATAAAGTAACATTATTCCTTATTTATTCCTAATGTCAACCAAACAAGGTAATATCATTCCTTATCTACTCCATTCATCGTCTATTCTTATTCCTTGTCTATTCCTATTCCTTATCATTTCATTTCATCCAACCAAACACACCCTAAAGGAAAGGAAAATCATGCAAATGGACTAGAGAACAGATTGAGATAATGACCATATTAGCATTTATTAGCATTTACGTTCTTGCAGACTCACCTTTGCCTTAACATCATCTTCATGTCGTATCGCATGAGGATGTATGGATGGGATAAGAGTGAAGAAGCGATTGCTAGCATCAATTACCAAGCTCTCTTTAATAGCAGAATCATGTTCAGTACTACAGAGCAGATTTTGTATTTCTGTTAATGCTTCAAATCCTGGTAGATATAAGAGAAATTTTCCAAATATTACCTCAATGGTATCAATGTGTCCTAGAAAAACCAACTAGACTTTGGTTATCTTGCAGAAGCATAAGTGAATATTTACCCTTTTGGATATTCTTCTTGCTTAGCTTTCCAAGTGGCATTTCAGACATATTTATCTCAAACTCCAACATTGCAGCCCTAAAATGTATATACACAAACATTCAAGGACCTAACTGCATAAAATGACAATATGAAAGAGCAGCAGTACCTGTAGGTTTCAACATTGAAAAGCATTTTAATTAATTCCAGCAACTGAGGTGCAAGTTGGCTTTTCATGTTGACAGGATTCTTTTTGGGAACTTGTTTGACACCATAATCCTAGAATAAATAAGCTTATAAGCACAATAGAATAGGTTTTATGGAAAAGTTTATGGAAAAAAGGAATCATCAACATACAATGTCCAGTGGATAAAATCTACCAGGTTGCTTCTGAAAATTACTCTTCTCTTCCCATGCTTCCCATAGATTTCCCGTCTTTTCAAGAAATAGACGTTTAAACTGTTGAATTGCATCAGATTTTGACATCTCTTCTAATTTGCTTCCACCAATTTTATCATTGCCAACTCGTCCCCACTTGCGGAAAACATAACAGTCTGATCCTTTATCTTCTTGGATTATCTGAAGGATGTAATAACTTCCAATGTAGAAAAAATGTGAGTATTTGGAAACACAAGAACAATACTTTTTTATATGAATACAACTGGAACCAATTTACAAAAGAGTGTCAGAGCTTTATATAGTTAGATAATTCATTAACAGTGGAGGCGACCTAAATAAAGAGTGATGCATCCTCAACATATCTTGCTAATCATGACTAGCTAAAATCCTTGTTTCAGAAAAAATAGAGAAGCTATGAAGCAAGTAATCTTAATGTCACAAGATTTATAAGAGCAATTACCTGTTCACACCAGTAGAAAGGTCAGACATATTCAAGGTTGTATTGTAAATACTTTTTCCATCCTCCAAAATGTGGCCAGTATCCTGCAAACCAGAAGCCTCGTGCACAGCACTTCTTCCTTTCACTTTCACAGTGACAATGCCACTTGTAGAAGTTTCTGATGCACCCTCAATTTTGTATAAGTCAAAAGGAAGCCTCTTCTGCTTTCTAATACATTCGTGTAGGTAGTCTTCTCTAACAATAGGTAACTTCATCCTCCTATAAAGTGGGACATAAACCCTTGTAAAAACTTCAATTTTATTGAAGACAACAACAAGTTAAATAACAAAGATATTTTTAAAAAAAAAAGAAATGTGAGCTGACCTAGCTTTTCTTATTTCAGGATCATTGTTATCCACCTCCCCGGTCCATATCAAACAACTGGTATCTACATATATGAAAAACATAGCTATTTTCACTATAACTTATGATCATTGATGGAAGTCACCAACAAACAAGGATGAGATAATGCAGTTATCAGCTTAAATGAAGAGAGAACCTTTCTTGATCTTCATATGAAATTTTACCCCAGCTTCCTCAAGTTTTGTCTTCAAGTCCTCCTATATACCCAAAAAAACAATTTTGACAAGGTGAAATACTATTTCACACAGTTAAACAGTAACAAATATTGCCTACTAAGGCAAACAAGTGAACAACAATGCTATAGCAATATATTATGTAATCTCTACTGTTATACAAACATTAAAAAATAAACATTTTGCCATGAAAGAAGGACTGAGTACAAATACAAAAGCATGATGAATTCTTACAAAATCTCTGGTGGACTCCCCAGCAATAGCAACTTTTAAGTTCTCCAACCGTCCATCATTAGAAGGCTGAGATAGTTTGGATGTATCCCTACCCAAAGAGTTATTTGTAGATGGAGGAAGAACTCTGTCAGGTTTCTTGGCCTTTTGAGACTTAAACCACTGCAAAGAAACAAGTTGAGTTGGAATCTGATTTAACTGATAATTTATCATGCACCAATTATATATACCTTTAGAAGGTATTCATTTTTTGTATCTTTTGGAATTTTCCACTTCTCCTTATGGCGTGCAGGCTCGGTTGTTGAATATGAGCACTTACTCCATGCTGACAAATAGCCACGGCAATGATACTGACCTCCACAGTAACGCAGTGAACCAGAACAGATTGGGCAACTAGCCAATGCTCCAAAAAGCATCCCATCAGCACTATACAAGAAAATAACAAAAGTCACAGAAGCTAGTCAGGACTAATACATGCTGCAAGTAAAATAAGGAAAAAACATTAATATCACAGAACTAAATTCTATATAGCCAGGCCTCCTATTAACTGGCAAAGGCATCATCAGCAAATTTCGTGCCAGGCATGACAGATTTGATTATGATATAGTAAGATCAAAATGTTTAATCCATTGTTAAAATATTTAATTGTCATAGTTTTTTTATATTTATTTTATATATTACATATACAATTATTTTGATTGATCATGACTTGTGCTCAAGGGGAGTTTAATACTGTGCAATTAATTACCATTCCAATATCAAATGATGACCAAATAAAGGAATAACACTAACCATTCTCTTTTCCATTTAAATGGTTCAATGTGCCAAACATCCAAATGGTACATGTAACCAAATAAACCCTTAGGTAGTTCAAAGTAGTCTTCTATGTACCTCTGGAGATGAGAAAAAAGAGTCCAAAATCCAAGGACGAAAGATAGAGATGTGCATCAGACAAGCAGTAGATACGCTATACTAATGGCGGGTTGGGAAATAGAAATCTGAAGCCGGATAAATCAAGCATAGTCTCCCCTGAGAAACGTGGCCTGACTGAGCAACACTAACAGTATGAGCTGGATGGGGATAACCATGTAGACTGTAACAAACATCTCGGCTATGTCCAAACTTTCCACAAAAAGAACATTGAGGTCGTCCACGTCCACAATGATGGCCAATGTCACGACCACGACCATGACCTCCCCCAGTCCCCCCCTCTGATGGAGGAGTCTGTTGTACTGCAAGGGCCGAACTATAGATGGGAGGTTCTTATGAGGGAATAAGTGCAGCAGATGCGCATATCATCCTTGTGTAGGTATCTACTAAAGATGGAAATGATGTACCTCCCACAATTTGAGTTCAAACGGGCTCTAGCTTAGGTTGAACTGAATGTAGGAACATGATGACCAAAATTTGACCAATACGCTCTTGCATGGCCTGTAATAGTGAGAGATCTCTAAAATCTATGGCCAAAGTTTGAAATCGTCCAATATGTTTAGTAATATCTGAGTCGAAATTGACGAAGCTAGAAAAGGCTTCCAATAGTATCATAAGCATGAGAGATATCACTAGTATATAGATGACGGGCCTATATACGGGCTTGTTTCCAAGTCTCAACACAAGTGAAATAACATCTAAAAATACTCATAAGATAAGGATCTATAAATTTCCATAGTAATGCTAAAAGTTGGTCGTCAAGTTTTACCCATGAAGGTCTCTTGCCTTGGGGAATAGAATCATAGATGAGGCCCGTGTGGCGAGATGATCCTCCTGTCCTTGTCCTATAAACCAAATTTTTGCCGCTGCTGCCAATGAACTATAATTTCTTCCATTTAGCTTCTATGTGGTGATGGTCACCGAACGCGAAAGAGACAATGGAAGTAATGGTGCAGAGATATTGATGTATTAGAACTTTAATAACTGTATGCAGATGACTGATCTCTTGATCTTGTCTGCTGTAGGGAGATGTTCAAGCCAAAGAAAAACAAAACCAAGAGCAAACAGAAAACGGCAAAAAAATAGTACGTGAAGAGGCCAAGAGGGTTATTCTGCAGTGAGCAGAGATAGACGACTACTCACTATCCCTTGACACAGTCGGTTGTCGTTGGGAAGACTCCTCTGCACCACACAATCAGGCAAATTAATTCTAGGCAGTGATCATTCAAGTAGGGAATCAAGAACCACACAGTCAATGCAATTGATCAGAGGGTCACATGAGCAAGAAGGAGAGGCCTCTCTGTTGATCTGGAAACAGGTCGGTGAGATTGGTGACTGCCTCACCAAAGCCGCGAAGGTGTTGGAGCAATTGAGCGGGAAAACTCCCGTATTCTCGAAAGCATGATACATAGATAGGTCGTTTGGGGTCAGGAGCAAGGGCAAGGGAAGAGCCACCAGGGGCAGTGCGAGACCGCCTAGTTCGAGGAGAGCCACCAGGGGCGGGATGGAGCCAGAACGACCAATCACGATGCTTAGTTAGTCGAGCTGGCGTCATTCAGGAGGTTCCAGTTCACAGGTGGGTGGCGGAGGTTCTCCCGAAGAGATGGCGAAGGTTCTGGTTCAGGAGTTGCAGGTTTGGTGAGGTTTGGTGATGCGAAAGAGAGAGGGAGCACTATGTGCAATGCACAGTGCTTTGATGAAACATGAAAAATAAAAGGTTTAGGGTTTTTTTATTTATATTTGTCTCTCATACCATGTGGTTACGAGAAAGGAATGAGAGGAAGAAAAAAGGATCAGCAGCCCCTCTCTCTACTGTATGTATATACAGAGAAGTCCATTTTACATTTAAGTTCCTGGATATAATCTCTTTCGTACATAGGTCCTAAAAGTACCAACATGTATGCAACCTGGCCAAACCGCCAAAGACTCTACTTCGAATATATATTGTTGATGAAGTCCTTTCCAGCCAATCTTTTAGGATGATAGATGGAAAGACAAGCACCAGAACTAATAAGTTACCATTCCTTGTGACTAAATTCTTTAGGTCCTCTTCTGTGTGTACCAGAAACATTTCATAATAGTCCAGTCCGCACAAGCCTTATGCTTGTTTTCAGGAATCAAATTACATTTGAATAACTGCAGTTGGTAAATTTCCCAAAGAGGTGGAATATATATCTACATGGTTTTAAAATTCGTACCGTACCGGGTGGTATGCCCGGTATTTACCGGTATTTTGGCTTTCCGGTATACGAGATACCCGGTATGGGAGAAATACCGGGTATCTCGGTCATAGCGGGCGGTATTTATCATATACCACCCGGTATGGGCGGTATATGCATCATACCGTCCGGTATGGGCGGTATGATTGCATAGAACCGTTGGTTGGGGCCCAACGGCACTTGATACCCGGTATGGAAGAATACCGGGTATCTCGATAAATACCGTCCGGTATGCCCGGTATTTATCAAATACCAAGCGGTATTTGCTATCATACCGGGCTATACCGCCCGGTATGACCTTGTGCACTGTAGCAAAATACCGGATTTTTAAAAATACCGGTATACCGGTAAATACCGCCTGGTATGCTCCGGTATTTAGCAAATACCGGGCGGTATTTGCCATCATACCGGGCGATACCGCCCGGTATGATCCAACGGCTCTTAAAAGGAGCCGTTGGGTACTGTTTGATATTGTATTAGAGTTTTTCACAGATACAAAAGAATAATTATATTGGAATTAATATAGGGCGACGCAGGCCCACAACACAAAGGGTCCAAAAAATCTCCGGGGGCTCCGCCCCCACACCCCTGGCAGGGGGCGCTGCCCCAGCGCCCCCTTGACCCCTGCCCGCTAGCGGGACCGCCGAAGACTCTGCGTAGCGCAACATAAGACGATTAGGGCAAATTAGTCGCCACACATCCCAACATACAGTGTTGACCTTAGTCGTGTATGTCCCCAACACCATATGTTGGGATGTGTGGCGACTGATTTGCCCTAATCGTCTTATGTTGCGCTACGCAAAGTCTTCGGCGGTGTTGTGGGCCTGCATCGCCCTAATATAATGATTCTCTTGTATCTGTGAAAAACCCTAATACAGTACTTCTTGATCAATTATTTCTTGATTCGCCTTAAATTTAAGTATTTCTTGATCAATTATGTGTTATTGGAGTTATTTTTAGCAGCAAAAAAAAAACCAGGCCGGTATGCCTTTTCATACCGGACCATACCGTGTGTCGGTACAGTACGGTAGCAGTATTTATATATATATGCTTGTTTTCAGGAATCAAAATACATTTGAATAACTGCAGTTGGTAAATTTCCCAGAGAGGTGGAATGTATCATGCATCAATCCCAGGCACTAATGTCAAGTATGGCTAGCCATGATGTGTTGCCAATTGCTTGGAATCACAGTACCACAAAAAGGAAAGCATATGTGTATTGGAAGGGAGAGGAAGGAAGAAGAGAATGAGAGAAAAAGATAAAAGGAAGAGAAAGAATGTGAGAAAAAGATGAAAGGATGAAATCTTCAGTTTAGACTAAAGATTTTTTACTAGAAATGATGAACTGAATGAAAATGGATTGTCATGTGTATACAAGATTTAACCAAACAGAATGTATCATGCATCAATCCCAGACACTAATGTCAAGTATGGCTAGCCAGGATGTGTTGCGAACAAGGTTGTTAAACTCGAGAGTTTAAGTAAACTCGTGGAGCCTCCGTAAACTCGACTCGTAAACTCGTAAGAGTTTACCTGATATTAAAACAATATTAAAAAATATTATACTATAAAAATATAATCTAATATAATCTAAAAATCATAATTAAGGCGCAGTTCAACTCCCTAATAAAGCACAGATAAAGATAAAATATAAGAGTACAAGTCTAATACATACATAATGAAACATTCTAAGTCCATAATAAAGCGCACACAATGACTCAAAGATAAAAATATAAAAGTACAAGTTCAATCCATAATAACTATCATCAAATCAAGTTCATCTGAGTTTACCATGAGTTTGACCGAGTTTACTCGCGAGTTTGACCGAGTTTGTGCGAGTTTACCGAGTTTACCCCGAGTTTACCCAGAAACGAGTTTGAGTGTGAGTTAGCTCGATTTTGATACCTGGGATCATAAACTCGTCCGAGTTTACGAGTTAACTCGCGAGTTTGACAACACTGGTTGCCAATGTCTTGGAATCACAGTACTACAAAAAGGAAAGCATATGTGTATTGGAAGGGGAGAGGAAGGGGAAAGAGAATGAGAGAAAAAGATAAAAGAAAGTGAAAGAATGTGATAAAAAGATGAAAGGATGAAATCTTCAGTTTAGACTAAAGATTTTTTACCAGTAATGATAAACTGAATGAAAATGGATTGTCATGTGTATACAAGATTTAACCAAACAAATTTCCATCCTTGTTTCTAAAACCAACAAGAGAGGTTTAAGAACACAAACAAGCATGCTCTCGAATCAAAGAATAGCTTTTATTTTCACATAGGGTCCAAGGTAAACCATTATTATTTAGTAGTAGTCATAATATCATTACATCACTATACGAAATATATATAATGCAAAACCAAGGCTAGACAGACCCCAAAGATGCATCGAAAACACACAAGACAAGGCAGTCACATATAATGCTTTTGCAAAACCATGTGTAGCCGCTTTGTATCAATTGGACAAGTCAAAACCAGCTAGAAAAATCTAGTAATGATGGTTGTAAAATGGTTGGCTTGTCTAACTGGTAAAAGGTTGATGAAGATGTTGTACAAAGTCTTTACAACTTTCATGTATTTTCTGGTAAATGGACCAGTAAAAAAGCTGGTTAAAAGAGCTGCTATTGTTTCCAGCCTGCGGGAACAATATTCCGTAACTACTGTCATTTACTTTTTGTTGAATAGTACCATACAATCCAAGTGTTAGCATTGTTAAGTAATGAATTCAACCAAAGACCCATATTGATCTCAACATCAAATGGAAAATACAATTTCATAAATGGAATCAATATACACAGAAGAAGAAATGGTTGTAAATGAACAGAAACTGACCAACAGTCTCGTAGATCAAATTCTGATCCTGTTGAATCCTGCCCATTTGCATCAAGCATCTCCCTTAACTCTGCTGTACTCACCTTCTTCTTAAGTTCATCTTTTATATCCCACAGCAGCTTGCTCTGCACTTCCAATTTTTTCTCCAGTTCAGCGTTGCCAGAATCAGCTTTATCAGGCACATTATTATTTCTACTGGTTACTAATTTTCCTGACGAGTTGTTTTGATCAGATTTGGAAATTTTTGCTTTCTGCTCATCAGTCTCAGTTGCCTTCCTTTTTGTACTTCTGGAAGTTACTTGATCTGATGCAATTCAAAAAGCATTCAGGTAAAAAAGACAAGAGAAAAAGAAAAGATGATAAAGTTATTAAAACAGGAAAGGCAAAACGTGAATCAGATTAGAGTTAAATAATAGCTCTACTATGTATTACCTGCATTAGCACTACTTTTAGATGTATCCCTTTTAGAAAATGCAGAAACATTTTCTTTATCCTGAGGTGCAAGGTTGTCCCATCCTGAAATTTTTTCTAAACTACTTGATGGACACATCATGACGAAACAATTGGCATGATGCCATGATAAACCTCGGGGACCTTGGCCTTCAGGCTTAGTGGAAACACGAACCTGCCATGATGATACCAAAGCCAAATTCTTAAGGGGTCCATATTAGCTTAGTGTAAATCCTATACAAGGAACATTAAAAATACAATAGGTGCTAGATAAACAGAAATTCACATCTTAGTAATGAAGTGCATGCGCATTTTTCTATCCAGAACATGGCATCCTCTAATAAGTAAATATTGAGAACATTTCTCGGAAACATATCAGAACAGAATGTGTGTTGCATGCAATAGCAGATTGTTTGAACTTCTTCAGATTCCAACCGTCTTCCACATACTTTCTTTTTATCCCTTCTCCACTTGCTAGTTAAGTATCAACATAAGTCTCATTGCTTAGAAAGAAAGATAACTGTCAGAGTTTCCTACAGTTGTTGTTATGCAAGATAATAAGATATTAAATGTTTTGAATGTCACTCTTGAGGACAATGGCTTCTTGAAATCCAGACAATTATGTAATATATCAAGAACAAGAAGATGTAAGATAATAGTCAGACATTATTTGCTAATTCATTGTCTTCATTCTCACCTTTGTCTTGAAAACATTGTCTGCCCTCATTAACAGGAGAACACGCTTAACTAAATGCATCTTTGAAAGACATGCAAACTTGAAAAACCTATGAGCTAATAAAAAATAGAATTTATGAAGAAACTAAATTGTTAATCAAAAACTGTGTATTTTGGCCAAAACTTAATATTAATACAGCTGTTACCACTAAGATCCAGTTTGTCGAGCTGTAATTTTGGTACAAAGGTGCAATGAGAAAAGACCCACCACTTAGAAGGAACATTAGGTATGAAATTATTTCTCATATGTACTAAACTTAATTCATCAAGGGCAATGTAGTTTTCCTATTTCATTCTTATATTATAAGTAACAATGAGTTGGCATCATTTTTTATATAGATTGGAATGTCGCCTTGAATGCTCAAACATATGAGAACAATGCCAAAATTTGAAGATTTCTTCATTTTCCTCTCTAATTACTCCTTGACAATAATTAAAAACGAAAAAATTTCATGAACATTTATTCAAAGAATTAAGTAGGGTATGGAAACAGTACTCACTGAAGATTAATGTGAAAAAGTTATAGAACCAGAAAACGAGAAGATACAAAATTAGTGTGAAAATAAATTACTTATCTGAAAAAACTAGATTAGACTGTCATGATGAGAAGAAGAAAAAGAAGCATAATTGTATATGATCAATTACTTTTTTAAAAGTGAGAAAATTATGGTGACTAGTTTACTGATACTGTAGAACAATTCAATTAAAATTTGACATCTTAACAAAAATAGATAATGTTGACAATAAGATACTGTAGCATAAAAAAGCATTCAGATAATTACTTGATGACCAAGAGAATCGCATAGACATCCAGGAGAGAGTGCACCATGAAGGAAAATGAAAAACATTAAGTAGGATAAAAGGGAACGAATGCGAGAACAAAACAAAGTGTGGTAGTGGTAATAGAATATTAGCCAGGAATTGGTAGTGCTTCAACAATGTAGAAGAGAAGACTGAAGAGAAGAAATAAAAGTACTCAAAACAAAGGCTTGGAGCAGATGACCTCTTTCCTCCACTCAGGTCAAACAAAGGCTATCATCATGGTCACAATAAAGTTAGTTGTTGATGGATTAACATTATAAAGTGAGTATGATTCTAATAACATATAATTCCAAATTTTGCATTTTAAAACAATTTGTGAACCCTCTACTTCTGCAAATGTGGAAACTGGAAAAAGATGCCTATGAAATAAATGGAACAAGGAAGCAACATGTGCAAGCTATATATCCTCGCATGTATCCAACTGTGAACTGATCATCATCTGAAAACCATTAACAAACAAATGACTTCAGACTGCAAAGATGAGTAAAATGGCTTCATTCAAGCTAAAATGACGATGATGAAAACTGAAAGATGTCTCTATGAGCAGTCTGCGCTTTAATACTTACATATACAACTTAGACCCAATTTATAGAATTAAAGCATTTTAGCACTTAACAGTAAAAGTGGATTTTATACTAATTTGGATATCCATAAAGTTCACATAAGAAAAAAATAAAAGCTATTTTTAACAGAATTACGACTAAGTCATCCAGAATTACCAACCGTTCCTTTTTGAATCTTCTGGTTACAGTGCTTACAGGTAGCACGAGAAGTTGGAGAAACTTCAATGGTGCATTCACTATTAGCCACTGTAGAATCAACTGTAGTAGTACTAGAGGATCCACCCTCAACATAATTCCTTATCATCTTCTGGTCATCCCATCGAAGTAACTCTATGCCTTCAACATCATCAACACTAGTGACAACCATTGGGATCCTCAGTTAATAGCAAGGTAGTAAACAAATTAACAAACAAGTATGAATATTGAAACATATTGCATTGAAAATATTTCGACTTCAAGATAAACTCAAATATTGGTTGAGATTTAACATTGTATATTGATTCCTATATTAACAATTATAAAAAACTAAAATCAAGTTTATGATACATACAATTTTATCTGGTTTTTTTTCTTCAAAATGCAACCAGCGTGATTCCACATCTGCAGGGAAAAAGAATGAGTACAAGCAAACCTGGGAAAGCACAAATACTTTTCCATCAAGTGAGAAAAAAGCTTATCATAAGCATTAAATGAAAATCTTTCATTGACATTCTAAATTTGGTTAATTATGATCTCAAAAGCATTTGCGAGTCTATCGAATGTGGCAAAACCCGTTGCTGAAATACCAGCAGCTATAAACAAATTGCTATCCATGACTTGAGTTCAGCATTACTGTAACAAGAAGTTGTGAAGTCTCAACTATAAGGGGTTGACTACATAGATCCTTCTGCCCATGTTCATAAGTTTTGGCATATATTTACACAAGCGGTCAAAGGCCTAACACAACCCTCTACCAACATTGCTGGAGTTTAAGTTAAGCAGTAATGACTGACCCTAAATCTTTTATAGATTATGTCCAATTATTCATCTAGAGTTTGTAAAAGTCATACAGCAAACTCAATTGATAGATATAGATCGATATAAAATAACAAAAGTTTATCAAAATCATATATTGAAATGTGGCTGAGACTGAAAGTTAAGATAAATATTCTGGTTCCCTCATATGTGTCAAGCATCTCAGGCACAAAAGAATCATATCCTTTTGGCATGAGCTCAAACTGCTTGCAATAAAGCAAGATAATGACCAACCACATTAGGTACATTTGTATGTCGATGATCCCACTGGATTCTTTACAGGTATAAAGTCTGGATATACTCAACGAAAAAGTTGCAACTGTGACTTCTATCTTCACAAAAAAAATGAACGAGCACACAACAATGGACGACAATAGTTCACATTACAAACGTAGCAAAATTCACAAACTTAAATATGTTCCATCATGCACGAGGCAATATACCAAATGTAATATCTTTTAATAAGAACAAAATCCAAATTGAACAGAATACAGGAAGAAAGATGATCGGAAAATAACTTCATAGAAGAGAAGGTTAAAGCGATTAACGGAATAAAACCCCAAAAACCTAAAAAGGCATTTTTTCCATATATGAACTATAAGAAAACAGGCAAAAGCAAGTCGAGCAAGGGTAAGGCAAAAATCAACTTTTCACACGCAGAAAAAAGCAAATGCAAGCCTACCAGAAGATTACGCAACGTCATTAACATCAAAAAAAGGGGGGAAATCGAATAAAATAAGGAAGAGGGTCGTCGTTGTTACGGGCATGAATCCATCGAACTGAGTGGCAGTGACCATCTTGCCAAGGCGGAGGTCTTCCTTGCTAATAGGGCTCTTGCAGGTCTTGCAGGACGACCGGCCAGACTTGGCATACTCGGCCTTCCACGGCTTCGGAGGGTTCGCCATCGCCGGCGATTCGATCGAGGAGCTTTCCCGGAGACCCAGAGGAAGGGTTTCACAAGCGTGCGTGTTCTCTCCTTCTGACAGAATTATTATTATTATTATTATTATTATTATTATTATTATTATTATTGTCGATAAGTGGGGAGGATAATATGCAGTTTGAAAACGGTAAGTATAAATTATTATTATTATTATTATTTTATTATTATCGTCGATAAGTGGGGAGGATAACATGCAGTTTGAAAACGGTAGGTATAAATAATAATTATTCATGTAGTATCCCACTGTCATTATTAAATTATATAGAAATAATGTCAATTTGAATAATTAATAAATGTGTTCCTAGCCGAACTAAGACATTAATAACTTGTAATTCATATAATTTATTAGGAACAATAGATGGTATAATATTAACTAGTTTTTACCAACTTAACTCGTGATACAAATCTTAGACTTTACTAGCAGCTATTATTAAGCCCGTAGGAGTCTCACTAAATCTTCCAAACTATTGAGCATTTTTCCAAAAACGAAAATAACTTTTTGAAAATATTCTAAAATCGGAATAAGGATGCAAAAAAAACTTTAAAACGAAATGATAAAATAAAATTCAAATTTATTCTTCTATACTGCATATATTGAGATAGTATTCTATATATTATTCTTTTTAAGTGTTTCCTCAAAAATGCTGAACATGCCGATCACTGTCTGTTGTTATCAAAATCATTGAACAAGTTCAAATCTCATTAAAAATATATTTTTAATTTTTTTAAAAAATATACAATTTATAAAATTGTTTCTATGAACTAAGAATATACAACGAAGCTTTTAATGAGATAATTTCATATTCAAGAGTTCCGACAAAACTCTTAAACGAGTTCAAATCTTACTAAAAATATATTTAAAATCCTAAAAAAGTTTTATAATTCATAAAATTATTTTTATAAATTAAAAGAATATAAGGATGCCTATAAGATTCGTAAATGATAAGATAATTTTTAGTTCAACAATTTCAACAAAACTCTTGAACGTATTTCAAGAGTTTTGCCCAAAACTCTTAAGCATGAGATAATCTCAATAAAAATATATTTTAAATTATCAAGAAAAACTTATAATTTATAAAATTATTTTTAAGCACCTAAAAGAATGAAGAGGCTTATGGGACCTACAAATATTGAGATAGTATCATGTTCAAGACTCAAAAGTTTCGGCAAAACTCTTCAATAGGTCCAAATATTATTGACAATGTGTTTAAAAAAATATTATAATGCATAAAATTATTTGTATAAATCAAAACAATTATGATGAGATTTATAAGACTTGCATATGATAAGATAATTTCATGTTCAAGAGTTTTGGCAAAACTCTTGAAAGAGTTTAAATCTGATTAAAATTAAATTTTAAAACTCCAAAAATTATAATTTATAAAATTGTTCTTACTAACCCAAATAATATAAGAATACTTATGAGACATGCAGATGATGAGATAATTTTTTATTCAAGAGTTTTGGTAAAACTCTTGAACATGTTCAAATCTGACTGAAAATATTAAAATTCTAAAAATGTTATAATTTATAAATTGTTCTTACAAACCAAAAAATATAAAAATGCTTATAAAACATGCAGATGATGAGATAATTTTTCGTTTAAGAGTTTAGGCAAAACTCTTGAATAAGGGATTATCTTAACGAAAACGTGTTTTAAGTTCTTAAAAAATCTATAATTCGTAAAAATTTCCTTATGAACCTAAAAATGTATGAGAAGGCTTATGGGACTACATATGATGAAATAATTTTCCCATTTATTAGTCATGAGAGTCGATTAGTAAGTAATTTAATAATTATTTTTATTATTTATTATTATAGAAAAACTAATTATATTTATTTAATTGTAGGGGACGCTAGACGAGCAAGGGACGCTCATCCCTGCTAATCCTTTGAGGGTCTTCGAGGAGACACATAGATACTAGCATGGTCCTCGCCATAGTGAGTTCATCGGCAAAAGGCCGGAGATGGTACTGATAAGTTAATATATTAAAAAGAATATCTAGTTCTATTATATATAATTAATTTACTTTTATTTAAATTAAAGGCCACGTATAGTGTGTTGGTGACCCAGTGGGGAGGTGATCCTGTGCAGCATCAGCTTGATGCTGACGCATGGATGCAGGTGGCAGGCGTTGGCCACGGCCGTGTATATGGCATTGGCACAACGGCCCACGCACGGGCGTTGTTGTAGTCACATGGTGCATAGTCGTCTACTTTCACCTCCTCTGTCACTGGTCCATCAACATCACGTGCGGATCAGGACCAATTAGCGGTCGTCGAGATTGCTCAGGCACGCCTCAACGCCGACATGGCCGCTATGAGAGATACTATGGCGCAGTATATGGCGCAGATGACCCAGTACATGACACATATATCTTCTATCATACCTGGTGCTTCGGCTCCTCCGCCTCCCCCATCAATCGGCGCGATGACATCGGCATCAGATCCATCATCGTCATTGATGCCGACTGATGTGCTCCCCACGTAGCCCCTCTCCACACCGCCGCCTCATGCGCCTGATCATTGATGTTTTTTTTTTATATGATGTAAACATTATTGTTTTGATACGATGTAAATAATATTTTGATATCCATATATTATAATTTACTGTCTTTTGTTTCATATTTATTTTTAATTAAATATTGGAACATGAATTTATATATTTGTATTTTTTTTAAAAAAAAATATACGTCAGTGACGGCTCTACGACCGCAGGGCCGTCATGGATGCTCTTCGACCTAGTCGCCAAATGCGATCATAATTGGCGACTAGTTCTGCGACGACATACACGATCGCGGAGCCATTGCGGATCTACATTCTGTGACGACGTTGCGATAGAAAGAGCCATCGCAAATTCTGCGACTGAAACTACACCGTCACATACTATTTGCGACGCGCTCTTCAGCGACGGTTTTGCGGCCGCTTTTGCCGTTGCAGAAGCCTTTTTTTTTGTAGTGAGACACTTAACATGAGTAAATCTAAACATGTTTGTGAAATTTGGACTTAAAATAGTCACTAAGTCAATTTGTTGACTTAGGTCAACTCTACTCAACTTTAGATCGCCTAAAGTGAACTTATTATCAATCTATCCATTTTCACATGATTTTTTAATTTTAATCACATAGAAGTAAATCATGAGTGAACTCAAACATGTTTATCAAGTTTCAACTTAAAATGAAGTCTCTAAGATGAAATTCTACCTATGGCACATTTCATTCAAACAAGGTTTTATGAAATTACCTAAGTATTAAAAAAATTTCTACTCATGAGATTTCAATCAATTATCATGCAAGATCATTCATGAGCATAGAGAAATTATTTAATCAAGAAAATATAGGTGTAATGCAAGAATTTTACCAAAATGAAACTCATACCTCATTTCTTGAGAAATTCTAAAATTTTCACATTCTTTCCATTTTCCTTTAGCCTTCCAAATTTTACCACTTTCTCAACCTGCAAGTAGACTTCATTAGTATCATAATGAAATCATATACCAACTAACAAGCTAACTTACTAAATAGCAAAAGTTTAATGCAAAGTTTCATTTAAAAATCTTAACATATGCTAGATAGTAGAGATTCATTTTAAAGAAGTTATCATGATATCAAAATGAATCAAAGAGATATTTAGATATGAAATATTTGAAGAATAAGATCTCTAAACATGTT
Source organism: Canna indica (assembly GCA_034359265.1). Classification (NCBI taxonomy): domain Eukaryota; kingdom Viridiplantae; phylum Streptophyta; class Magnoliopsida; order Zingiberales; family Cannaceae; genus Canna; species Canna indica. Next base: position 19,459,073 of record CP136894.1, read on the forward strand.
TAACTAGTTTGGACTTTAAAGAAGATCTCTAATAATAAGTATCAACCTAGAGCAAGTTTCATTCAATGAAATTTGCCTAAGTACTAAAATTCAACCTACTCATGAGAATTCAAGGGTTTAATATGTAATTCTAATCATGAGTATAGATACATAATTTAAGCTTAAGCATTGAGGTATGATACTAAGATTTTGAATTAATCGAAGTTATACCTTATTCATGATAATTTGCCAAACTTACCTTTTTCTTCCTAGTTATTAGTCTTTCTAAAATACTCATAACTTGCAAGTAAACTACACTAATATTTTAGAGAAAATATAGCTACTTAGCAATCTAACCCAATCAAAAAGCAAAGAGAAGCATAAAGTATCATTATCAAAGTTCACTTTGCTAAATGGTTTGAAATCCGTTTTAAATAAAATCAAGTGATACCAAAATGAATTTTAAGATATCACAAGTAAAATATAAATGGAAACATGATCTCCAATCCTTCCTATTGGTTGAAAACCGAAAGGCCACAATGAGCATACGATTTAGAACCGCAAGGTCGCATGAGCCCGTTATAGGCTACATAGGTCTCCGAAGAGACCGGAAATTAAAAATAAAAAATATTTTTCAAAGGACTCTTCAACAAGAGCGGAAAAAACAACTCAAATTAAACATGTCATAACTCCAACTTAAATAAAATAAACCAAAGTAAGAAGATAATACAAAGTATATCTAGATGCCAAATTCCATACCTATGGTATCATAATGGTTTGAAGTTGCAACCAAAGAATGATACTTCATTTAAGTCCATGGTCAACTTCAACTCTTCACTTCTCTTTACCCTTGTGTGGTAGCTCCCCTTACAAGAAAGTAAGAAACCTTTGGTACCCAAATGACTTTGGGTCCTTGGGGGTTAGTTGGCCTAGGTATCCAAAGTGTCTTAGCAACACTTGGATTCTTCTTAAATGTACAATCATAGATTGAATGACCATATGTACCACAACAAAAATAATATTCATGAAACTTTTTATTTTCACTATGGACATGTGCTTTATCACTAGAATGTTTGACATATGAGCTATGATGAACATAAGCATTTTTAAAGAAAACTTTCTTCTTTTGAACATGAGATTTAATGGTAGAATGCTTAACATGAGAATGATGGTGGACATTGGCATTCTTTACATAAGCATTGTTTCATTCTTGTGTTCTTAGGAGAAGAAACATTTTTTAATTCATTTACTTTCTTATTCAAAAATACAACCTCATTTTTCAAATCGTTCATGAATCTATGAATAGCATGCAGTTGAGTTTTCAACATGTTATTTTCATTCTTTAAGATGTCATTTTTTGTTTTCAAATCCTTAGTGTCAATACTTAAGGTATCATGGCATGGATTACAGACACTAATTTTTAGTCTCTCATTTTATAAATTTGAATTCATGCAAATGAGAATTAAGTCTTATATTTTCTTTCTTCAACATTTTATTCTCCTTATCTTTCTTAACAAGCAAGGCATATATTTTCCTACACTCATCTAATAATTCATCATAACGCATATCATGAGAACTAGATGAGTTAATACTATCATTATCATTATCATGACTAGAGGAAGAAGGAGAGTATACCTCATCATTTGCGTTTTTGAGACTCACTTTGGAAGTGGCTTCATAGTCATGGGTAGAGGATGCTTCATGTGAATGAGACGTAGAGATGGAAGCACTTAACCTCTTCCTTGCTTTCTTCTTTACGTTAGGGCAATTTTTCTTCATATGCCATTTTCTTTACATGCATGACAAATTACCTTTCTTTTTCGACTCTTGGAGTTGCTTCTTTGACTAGAAGAGCTATGGACATCAAAACCAAGATTAGGGGTAGGTGTGTTACAACCCGCTTGATGAGATAATTGACCCACCAACTTCATAGGTCAACCTATTGGCCTAATTAAAATGCTTAAGCTGAAGTTGATGATAGCACACCCATCAAGCCTTATAAGCCAACACCACATCCAACATACTCCCGATGTGGGACCAAACCGGGGTATTATAAGGTGAATGATCATTGTCATCACTACCTTCACTAAATGTACCAATTTCTTCGATTTTAGCATGATCTTATAAAACATTCAAACTAGCTCATAAATCAAAAGCCGTAGAGCAATGCATGACTTTTTAAGAATATCATTTGGTAAGGTGCAAAGTATGCAATTCATGACATCGTCATTAAATTTAAATATTTTCTTGTCAAGTTCACTCCAAGCATGCATGTCAACTTTAGGTTCAATGAATTCTAATCTTAACATGTTAAGGACACTAAAACTTTTAGTCTTTAAGTTTGTGTACATCCTATATTTCCAAAGATCAAAGTTCGAGGCATCGAACCTAGGAGGTGAAGACGCTAAACTCTCTAGTGTCATTTTACGGATCGAGAGACGATGTAGAGGAGATGGTGAAATCTCAATCTACGACTTACTCTGATACCAAATGTTGGTGAAATGACCACACTAGAGGGGGGGTGAATAGTGTGTTAACTAAATCTATTTGCCTAAATTCGATTTTAAACGTTTCTTGGATTACTTAGGCAATTTACGATTGAATGACTAAATGCGAAAGCAATAAATGATAAAGCGATTAATACAAACAATATCTCAATGCTAACACAATGATTTATATTGGTTCAGCCCAAATGCCTACTCCACTACCTAAGCACCCCGCTTAGGATTTCCAAACTAGTTTAACTAGATTAATTAGTTGCTTTACAATAAGGATTTTGCACCAGAAAGTCTCCGCTCTCGATCAAACCGAATGCACTTCCACACCCGGAAGTATCCCGCCTTCCTACCGAGAGCACTCTCCCACCTCAATCTTAAGGACAACTCAACTAATACTAGCAAACTACGTCTTTAAACCTCAAACACCAATGCTACCATCCAATTTCAAGACCTGCACTCTAGGTCTTACACTAATTCAAATACAAAGACATAAACAAGAAAATACAACACTATATGGAGCAATAAATCAAATAATAAAATACTTAGCTCCACAACAAACTCCCTAGTCCTCTTTATTGGCCTAAGATTTTCAACATTGGTCTTAATCTCGATTTTGATAATAACAAACATGGAACTAATGTTTAAGCAAGAAATATTTTTAGGTTACATATCGATTTGCATGCGACGTCGTCAACCGAAAAAATCACAAAAAATCAAGAACCGAAGGCTTCAGAGTCGAGCAGGTCAAAATTAGTTTATGACTTAATTTATTTTATTGTAAATATTCCTAAGCCTTAGTTTCATGTCCTCATTGAGTTCACAATCCAAAAAACCGAACCCCGTACCCCGAAAACTTAAAAACTCGAAAAATAAAAAAACGTTCTTGAAAATGTCTAAGTATAGGGGCTCCTTGTTGGGCTACATAATTTAGATATATTTTTTTTTGCCATCAAAAGTCTCAATAATTGTTCCTTCGGTAAAAACAAATTAAAGACATATTTTAAATGAATTTTTAGAAACCGTTAACCTAAAAAAATAAGGCTTGGAAGGTTAGAAACCTCCAAACTACTTAGAATTCCCAGAATGCCCTCAGCCAGATTTTTAAAAAACTATCCAAAATTCCTAGAATGCCCCTAAATGGCTCTTTTTCAATTTTAAAAAGGTTTGAATGGCTCTTTGCTTCCATACCCCAATACCAACTCTATAAATACAATCAAAATTCCCTTCCTAAGACTCCCAACTATTCATTGAGTCATTCTAACAATATTTGGAGCCTTTCTTGAGCCATTTCTCTCAAACCTTAGCTTTGGGCTTCTACCTCATTGATTGAGCCTTCAATCTTGTGTTTCATCACCAAAGACATCAAGAGGAAGTTAGGATCTTGTATTGGAGCTAAGTATTATATTGAATGTGTTTTTGCTCCATTTATATTTGTATTTTATTGTTATTCTCATTGTATATCTTGTTGTGAAAACCTAGGGTGCTAGATTTGTGTGTATAGTGGTAGTCTTGGTATAGAGGCTTAAATCCATCGGTGTAAACTTAGTTTGGTAGGGTTAGTTTTGTAGTCCTTAGAATAAGAGGTGTTGGATGTACTCTCAGGTGTGAGAGTAACCCTCGGTTGTGAGTGTCGATGCCTTAGCTTGTAAATCCTCTTGTAGGATACACTTAATCTAGTAAACTAGAGTTTGAAATCCTAAGCGGGGTGCTTAGGTAGTAGAGTATGCATTGGGGCTGAACCACTATAAATTCATTGTGTTAGCATTGCTCTTATGCGTGTTTGATTACTTGTTATTTATCTTACTTCTGGTTGCTATTAAATTGTGATTTACCTAAAGTAATCAAGAAATTGTTAAAACCAAATTTAGGCTAAAGTGTTAGTTAACACACTATTCACCCCCCCTCTAGTGTGGTTATTCAACTTACATTTGGTATCAGAGCGAATTGTGGATTGAGATTTCACCATCTCGTCTACATTTAGCCTCGATCATATAAAGGCACTAAAGAGTATAGTGTTTGCACCACCTAGGTTTGATGAGGTAAATTTTGGTGTTTGGAAGAGTAGGATGTATACATTTCTTAAAACACAAAGTTTAGATCTATGGTGCATGCTAAAGAATGAATATGTTGAGCCCACTATTGACATTAATGAGTGGACTCAAGAATAAGTTAGATTGTTTGAAGTGAATGCTAAAATAATGCACTTTTTATATTGCTCATTCTCAAATGATATACTTGAAAATGTTATGCATTGTTCATCCGTATTCGCTATTTGGGCTTGTATAAACATGCTATATAACTATGCAAAAATCGAGGAGGTTATCACTTTAGATGAGGATGGTGATGACAATTGTTATCCCCCTAGTACTAACATGGTTTTTGAAGCTCATAGTGTCTCTAGTCAAAGGAGCACTAAAAATCAAAAGAGGACGGTTATATGCTACTTGTGCAAGGAAAAAGACCATATTAAAAAGAATTGCCATTCATTGAAGAAAAGAGTCAAGAGGAGAACAAGTGATTCAACATCTACCTACGAATCACATGAAGCACCTTCTTGTCATGATATTGAAGAAGGTACTTCTCACCTATGCCTCATGGGATCCAATTATGAGGTAAAATCTTCAACTTCTCATCATCATGAAAATTTTGATAGTGATGGTAGCTCTTGTAGTTCCCTTAACATGTCTTATGAGGAGTTAGTAGAAGAATGTCAAAAAATGTATGTCATGCTTTGAAAGAAAAATAAGGAAATTAAAAAGATAAAAAAGGATAATGAGTTGGAAAATAGATTAAAGCATGAAAAGAATGATTTCAAAAGTGATTTCAAGATTGAGAATGAGAACTTAAAATTTGAAAATGTGAAAATCAAAAATGAAAATTGCATGTTAAAATCTCAATTACATGTCTTACATAAGTCTATGAATGATTTGAAAAATGAGGTTTTGATCTTGAGTAGGAAAGTTAATGTTCCTTCTTTTAAGAACTCTAGAAATCAAAATATCTTATTTAGAAAATCTCAAAAGAATAATGTTTATTTTAAGAATGTGCATGCTCATCATAGTTCACATGTCAAGCATTCTAATGATAGATCTCATGTCCATAGCAAAAATGAAAAGAAATTTAATGAACATTGCTTTTGTTGTGGTATTTTTGGTCATACTATCTATGATTGCGCATTGAAGAGAAATCCAAGTGTTGCTAGGACACTTTGGATTCCAAGGTCAACTCACCCCCAATGACCCAAAGTCATTTAGGTATCAAAAGTCTCATCTTTTTTTGTAGGGGGAGCTACCACACAAGGATAAAGGAAATTGAAGAATTGAAGTTGACAATGGACTTGAATGAAAAATCATCATTGGTTGCAACTTCAACTCATCATGATGCCTAAGGTATGAAAAAATGGCATCTTAAGTAATCTGGTATCATCTCCTTACTTTGCTTTGTTCCATTCAAGTTGGTGTGTATGATACTTGTGTAATTCGAGTTGATTTTATCCGCTCTTGATATAGTTTTATCAAAAAAAAAATTATTTTTGGTTTTCCGGTCTCTTCAGAGACCTATATAGCCTATAACGGGCTCATGAGACCTTGTGGTTCTAAATCGTAGGCTAATTATGGTCTTTCGGTTTTCAACCAAAATGAAGGGTTGGAGATCTTAATTTTTTAAATATTTCATACTTTGATATCTCTTTATTCATTTTGGTATCATGATACTTTCTTTTAAAATGAATCCTTACTATATAGCTTGGTTGAGACTTTTGAATGAAACCTTGCACTTAACCCTTGCTATTTAGTATACTAACTTGCTAGTAGTCACATATTTCCATTATGCTACTAATGGTTGTTGTTTGCAAGTGATCAAAAAATTGATGGAAGGCTAATAGATTGAAATTGGATTATTGGAATGAGAGTTGACAAGTTTAGCAAAATTTATCATAAATGAGGTATGATCCTGACTTTTATTAAAATATAGTTTAATTACCTCAATAATTATGCTTGAATGATTTCTCTATGCTCATGATTAATTGTGCATGATAAATATTTGAAGTTTCATGAGTAGAAATTTTTTGATAACCTAGGCCACTTCATGATGGCGATATTGAATGAAATCGGACTATGTTAAAATCCTTCATTAGAGACTTCATTTTAAGTTAAAAGTTGATGAGCATGTTTAGATGTGTTAATGATTCATTGCTGTGCATTTAAATTTGAAAAATCATGGGTAGATGAACAATGTGATAATTAGATCACTTTAGGGGACTTAAACTTGAAAAGTTTGGTCCAAGTCAACAAATCGACTTGGATAATTCATTTTAAGTCCAATCTTCATAAATATGTTTAGGAGTAGGTATGACATTTTTCCATGCTTTTAAAATGAAAAATTCATATGAATATGGATAAAATGACATAGAGACCATTTCATGATAATATCTTTTGAACCAAGTTGACCCAAATCATTAAATTGACTTAGTGGTCTCATTTTCGATCCATATTTGAGGAAACATGTTTAGATTTACTAATATTAGGTGTTCATGTGTTTAAACTTGAAAAATCATGAGTAAATGATAAGGTTGATGCTTAGCTAGATTCATGTTAAATGCTTATTTTTAAATGAAATCATGCTAAGGTCATATTTTGACCGAGACTTGAATTTATGCATGATGCCCGAACTTGAATTTTATTTATCATTTTTTGATATCATGTATATTTTAGTTTCATATTAGATATTTGATTTTCATCCCTTTGGTTGAGATCTTCATGCTTCATGAAAAATATTTTAAAGTCTCAACTTTGATTGGATTGACTTGCCCTTTTTGATTGATGTCAAAAGGGGGAGAAAAATATAGGTTAAATGGAAGAAAACATAGAAAAACTCATGTATATCGATAGGGTGAGTTTATTTTCATAGATATGCATGTTGATAGGGGGAGAAATCTCATGATTGACTTCCTTTATGCTTAATAGAAAATATTTTCTTAAGGTTGTTTGTCATCATCAAAAAGGGGGAGATTATTGGCTTAAGGTTTTCAACCTTGGTCTTAATCTCGATTTTGATGATAACAAACATAGAACTAATGTTTGAGCAAGAAATATTTTCAGGTTACATATTGATTTGCATGCGACGTCCCCAATCGAAATTGAAGGCTTCTGAGTCGAGCATGTCAAAATTAGTTTAGGACTTAATTTCTTTTATTGTAAATATTCCTAAGCCTTAGTTTTATGTCCTCATTGAGTTTACAATCCAAAAAACCGAACCCTGTGCCCCAAAAACTTAAAAACTAGAAAAATCAAAAAACGGTCTTGAAAATTTCTAAGGGGGCTCCTTGGAGGGCTACATAATTTAGATTATTTTTTTTGCCATCAAAAGACTCAATAATTGTTCCTTAGGTAAAAACAAATTAAAGATATATTTTAAAGGAATTTTTTAAAATCGTTAACCCAAAAAAATAAGGTTTGAAAGGCTAGAAACCTCCAAACTACCCAGAATTTCCAGAATGCCCCCAGCCAGATTTTTAAAAAACTATCCAGAATTCCCAGAATACCTCCAAACGGCTCTTTTTCAAATTAAAGAAGGTTTGAACGGCTCTTTGCTTCCATACCTCAATACCAACTCTATAAATACATCAAAAACACCCTTCCTAAGGCTCCCAACTATTCAATGAGTCATTCTAACAATATTTGGAGCTTTTCTTGAGTCATTTCTCTCAAACCTTAGCTTTGCGCTTCTACCTCTTTGATTGAGCCTTCAATCTTGTGTTTCATCATCAAAGATATCAAGAGGAAGCTAGGATCTTGTGTTGGAGCTAAGTATTATATTGATTGTGTTTTTGTTTCATTTATATTTGTATTTTGTTGTTATTCTCATTATATATTTAGTTGTGAAAACCTAGGGTGCTAGATTTGTGTGTATGGTGGTAGCCTTGGTGTAGAGGCTTAAATCCACTTGTGTAAATGTCATGCCCCAAGTTCAGGGTCACGTGACTGGCCATGATATACGTGCTTATACCCCGCAACCTAACTCATGCACATGCCAACTTATAAAAATAACGGAATAAACAACAGTTTTTATTAATAAAAAAGAACCAAAATAGGTTTTCCAAACATCAAAGTGTTAAATAAATAATTCAAGTGCGGAAATAAATAAATCAAAGAGCAACAGTTCTTTTATCAAATAAAAGACTGACTAAAACATGAATGTCCCCACGGGACTACAACTCTAAAACATCGAATAACTAGTGCATGATCAAATTATTACAGACTCGACTACGACCCCTAACTAGGATTGCTATGAGATCAATGTAGCTCCTCCGCCCTCCAGCCGCGCCAAGTGCTCCAGCCCACCTCACCGGTCAGGCTCTGCAAAACAAAAATAATGACAACGGGTGAGTTCAAAAGAACTCAGTGAGCGGTTCTACTGACCCACACTATAAAACAACACAAAGATAAGCAATAGCATAACATCTATCTCTACAGGAATAAAGTCACGAATGTGTGATTAGCTATTAGGACATCTGGCCAGCACCTGCTTGAAGGCAGCCAACACTCAAAATGTTGAAAATCAACAAGCCTAAGTCTACCATGCCCTAGAGCAACAACACATACTAGGATAATCGAGAAGGTCCTCCGAACTTATCCTAGTATACAAAAACTCGGGAGCAATTGGGAAGGCCCTTCGAACTTACTCCACGAGACGCGTAGGGACAATCGATATCCGCCCATCCAAACTTGCCCCCTTTAAGATATCACAGGAGTAATCGGGTAGGCCCTCCGAACTTACACCAACTTACACCTCTAAGATATCACATGAATAATCGGGTAGGCCCCCTCCGAACTTATTCCTTAAAACCACCTCGGGGATAATTGGGTAGGCCCTCGGAACTTATCCCACGAGGCCAAATCAGAACAATCAGGAAAGGCCCTCCGAACTTGTTCCACAGGTTGGAAATTAGCCATCCAACCTCCCGGGCCTAGCCCGTAATCTTGCTCCTCAACGAGCCTCTACGCCATTCATATAGATATGACGCGCCATGATCCACGTCAAGACTCTCCTACGGTGTCTTAGGGGTGTACCTATTGGAAAGCGCCTCAACACTCCAATACCCGACCCCATTCCTTAGACCCGTAATGTCATAAACTCGTGTGATTTTATTTTATGTAAGACTTTATTTGTTGATTCATAACAGATTATGCTGACCATTTGCCCAATTTTAATTATGCAATTAAAATTTAGATCACCAAGATTAGGACTTTGTTTTAGCTTACTGTTGTGCTGAGTACTGATGTATCTAACCCGAATCAGGTCTCCTGAAAGTATCCTATATTTCCAAACTATGTTTTATGGTCGAAACGATAGGTTACACGACTATGTTTGGAGAAAAACACACACCACAGCAAGCAATTTAAGAACAGCACAGATTCATTATCTTAGCATAGAATTCCAGCAATATTAAAAATTCAGCATAGCATGAAAATAAATCCAAAATTTACAGAAATTAAGCCATTAATTATCATTTAAACAGAATATAAATCTTGAGATAAATTTATCAATTTCCATGCTTAACAACAAGGCTAACAAGTATCAAAAAATACTATAAACAAGAACCAAGCACCATGATCAAGAAACTTTCTTCAAGAACCTTCATGGCATCAACATCAAGATCTTAATTTTTAGAAACATGATTTCTACCCAACAATCACAGATTTATTACGAAGCATGCTTTTAAATTGTAAGCATCAAGATTGATGAACAAATTGAAATCATATAAGGTAAGAAAAAGCTACACCCTTATGTTAGGCAATTCATCGAACACTTGGAGGGCACCCCATTTCTCCACCTTGGCCGAGCACCCCTAGGCACATCCTAGGGCTGCCGAGCCACATAGGGGAGGGTTTAGGGCCTCCTCAAACATGGCACACAAAAGATCAACGATAAATCGAGAGTTCACCGAAAAACAAATCAAATCATCCAAGGCTTCAAGAACCCGAAGAAAACCCGAGAAGGAGGGATAAAACCACTCACCTAAATAGGAAGGAAGATTAAGAAGAAATCTCGGACGTTGGCCCTCGAATCCGGCTTCAAAAGATGGCGGCTTGACTCAAGAAGGGGAAGATAGGGGGCGGCGGCTCACCTCAAACCGCTGGCTTGAGGAGAGGAAAAGGAGAAGAGAGAGAGGGGGCTGGCTCAGCTCCTCTCGGCTCGGCTCTAGAGGAAAAGAAGAAGAGGAAGAAGAGGGAGAGGGAAGTTGGCTCAGCGGTGGCTGGCTTGGTGGCTCCAAGCACGAAAGGGGAGGGGCGGGTAGCGGCTGCGGCTAGCAGCTGGCTCCTCCCTTTAAAGTTTTGTGCGGCTCCAATGAGGAGCCACATGCCAATGGGGGAGGGTTTTTATACCCTCTTCCTTAGACATAAACCCACTAACCCCCTTAGCAAACCCGCATCCGCATTGAGCCAAATCCAAATCCGCTAATCCGAACAAGCTTAATTAATACAATCTAAACCCATAGATGAAAACAAGCACCCAACACATGCAATCTAATTAAATCAATTAGCTATATATCATTAAAAAAAATTATAATTCAACTCACCCGAGCTCGCAGGCTCGCATCGGACCATGAGTCGACTAGGCTCAACCTCGAACTAGCCCACCAGGCTGGCAAACACAACTATGAAAAGAAAATAATTAAAATATCTAAGATATTACAGTAAACTTACTTTGGTAGGGTTAGTTTTGTAGTCCTTAAAATCAGAGGTGTTGGAGGTACTCTCGGGTGTGAGAGTAATCCTCGGTCGTGAGGGTCGGTGTCTTAGCTTGTAAATCCTCTTGTAGGATACACTTAATCTAGTAAACTAGAGTTTGGAATTCTAAGCGGGGTGCTTAGGTAGTGGAGTAGGCATTGGGGCTGAACCACTATAAATTCATTGTGTTAGCATTGCTCTTGTGCGTGTTTGATTACTTGTTATTTATCTTACTTTCGCTTGCTATTAAATTGTGATTTGCCTAAAGTAATCAAGAAATGGTTAAAACCAAATTTAGGCTAAAGTGTTAATTAACATACTATTCACCCCCCTCTAGTGTGATTATTCAAGTTACACTCTTGATGCCTCAAGGTGATGAATCGATGAAGCTTTGAAAGCTATGTCAAGGAATGAGAGATCAAACTAGGGTTTCTCCAAGTAATGGCTCAATGAAAGCTTGAAAATGGTCAAGGATGGCTCAATGAAGTGTAGAAGTGATCAAAAGTATCAAATGAAGGCTGGGGCATAGGTATTTATAGAGTCATGAAGGAGGCTCGGGTGAAGCACTGCTCAACGGCTCGAAAACTAACTGTTTCCCGCCTTCTGGTCGATTGTCGATCAATTGTCGGTCGATCGACCGAGCGACCGAAGGCATACTGCCACTTTCTGACATACTTCGGTCGATCGACTGGTCGATCGAATTGGCTACTGCCAATTTTTTGCCACATTCGGTCGATCAAATTACCTTCTGCCCGATTTCCTCTTCTGCCAGTCGACCAGTCGGTTGATCGAATCTGAGCAGGGTAATTTTCTTGTGTGTTATTTCTTGTGCGCTTCATTTTCGAATTCCGGCCTTCAGCGTGCATCAACTTGGAGGCCTTCTCTAGACTCGTCCAAGACGTCTTTGGTGCACACGTCGAACTTCGAGAAACTTCTACGATAAACCCGAAAGCGTCGACCAATGTCCTTCCATCTTTTTGATTTCTTTCGATTTTTCCGATCGAGGACATCGAGTGCTAACCGATATGGAATCTGAAAATATTTCTCAATGAAATATTAGTTTTAATGTTTATTATCATCAAAATCGAGATTAAGACCAAGGTAAAAAAATTTAGGCCAATAGTATATGCCTTGTCTATGTTGTCTTTGGCATATCTCTTTCTCTTTTTCTAGATTGTCTAACCACCTCAAACTCCTCATCTTCTAAGAATGAGAAGTTCATGGAAGCATCATCACCTTCTATCTCACTTGACCATTGATTATCTTCATCATCTTCATCATCTTTCTTCTTCCTCATCCTCAACATTTGCTTTTGTTGTTTCTTGTTCCTCTTCAGTTCTGCTCTCACCACCAACTCCATCATCATTATTATCCCCACTTGCATCAGTTGTAAATTCTGCACTTTCTTCCACTTGTGAAGATGGAAGCATGTGAATAACTTTTGGTGTAAACTTAATCAACATTATTGCATTGCACATTATCCCCTACATTCACATTATCATTCTCAACCCTGGTTTGATTGAACAATACTTTAAGACATTGACAATATAAATGAGATCTAGAATCACACACTGCATACATATTAATCACCTTGAACTCCTCATAAATTTCAATTAAATTCAAGAGCTACATTATGTCCAAATCTTTTTCAATGGTAGCAAAGTTTTCTAGAGCAATACCCACTTGTATCCCAATAATAAGCATTTCTAGATTACCAACTCCAGTCTTCTCAATAAATAATGCCTTATATCAAAATACTAAAGCAAATCCACATCAAAGTCTTCAACAGTAAACACTTCACCACATGCATAGTCTAATACATGATCCATTATCCATGTACCATGGTGATGGACCTTCAACTTAATAGTATTTTTCATTTTCCCAAAAATGCCTACATTAAAAATTACAAGATAAAATCAAATATTAAATAAATTAATATTAAAAAATTAGGGCAAAACGAGGGACCACGGGATAATGCATACTCAACAACCCTATTGAATATTTTTATAGGGTTTCTATACAAACTATAAAAAAACCAATTGTATGTCCTGAAATCGTACACATCAAGGGACCATAGCTAATGAAGAAAAGAGCTAAAAGGGCAAAAGGGAACTCACCTTCCAAAAATGCCCTAGACTTTTTGTCCTTTGCAGCGTGTCCCTGTCTTCTTGCCCTTCTACAATTTTACTGCGATTCTGATCAAAATATTTTGCCTTGTTAAGTCTTGTTCAATCAGAGATTGAAGTCAATGATGTTGCTTGAACTGCTGCTCTTGAAAGATCGGTGAACTAAGATCGGGTTTTAGGTTTTCAATTTTATTTAGATAGAATTAGGGATGGCAGAAAGAGAAGAGATTGAGAGGGTGATTATATAAGTAGTGGTGGGCCTCTGATGATGTATCTGTGGCAAGACTTTAGTGCATGTAATCCAGGTAATCAAGACTTTAATTAAATCAGTTGCCACGTAAACTCTGTTAAAGTCTAAGAAACGACAGTTAGCAATAGAGTTTTTTTAAAACCAAATTTTATTACTTTAGGAATATTTTGATCCAAAACAAATTTTAGAGACATTTTAGTACGAAAAAATTTAAGGAATATTTTTGTACTTTTTTTTCTTTTATAAATTAAAAATGGGTCTCATCTCTCTCCTTGTGTCCACCACGATTTCGTCCATCGGAGGCTCGGAGCCCGATGTTGGTGACGATGCCACTGACGTTGAGGATGGCGACCCCGCGCTGGCGCGGACGGGCGAAGGCCGCGACTATGTCGATGATGTCGGCATCGTCGCCAATTAGGGAGCGGATGGTGTTGGGGCTGTAGCACGCTACATAAAGAGTTGATATGCTTGAAGCTTCACACGTCAATCACAAGTCCACAATCTATCTATCTATAGATAAAGAGTTGATAGAACATTGTCCATATACCTTTGGGGGCTTCCTAAGTGAAAACAACATTGTCTCGCTGGATAAGATGAAAAATTATATTTCAGGGATCTCTTCTCTCCAAATGGTGTATTAGCTAAGCCAACCTAGCTCATTAAAATAAGGTTTCTCATTCAGAACTAAAGCCTGAACAGAAACGACGATCTGTAGCAAGCTTGACTTGGATGAGTTCCACTTTTCGCATCCCCTGCCCATCCAGGTGTTGAGAGGGCTAAGACAAACTCTCCCGCAATTATACAAATTTGGATTTAGTCTAAGTCCATGATCTCACTTGAAAATGAAAATAGCAATTCAGCTTTTAATAATTGTTGTTGAAGGAATTTACTCACTGGAGGTTGGTCGGGATAATTGGGAGGGAAGTGGATGTCGAAGAAGAAAATGCTAACGAGTTCCAGCTGGCCCAACAATTGCAATATTTAGAATGTCCATTCTATCTTCATCGCTAGGAATCGATTACTCATAGTGAGAGAAGATAATGTCCTATATGTGTCCATGCAAGTGTCGACTCAGAAATCTTTGACCAGGGTAGACATGAAAGTTAGGAAGATGTTTCTGATGTTTCATTATTGAGACGACATCTTGGCGGGTGGAATACATATGAATCGGTATTAGAGTTTGACACTTCTTCCGTACCCTAGCCGACTTTGGGACGTTGTAACTAAGGGACTTAGTTGCACGGTAACTAATCACCGAATGACGTTCGATCCCCTGTAGATTGAACCTCACACTATCCGAGTAGTCATGACACATTGCTAGACGTCAATCTTGACTAGTGAGTGAAGTCTTTCACGACCACACTAAAAGGGTTTAGTGGTGGCTCATAAGATTCGAATAGAACTCGTTCTATCGGATCCGACTCTCTACTATGCACAACTCACTATTGGCTTAGTGTGGGGCCCAATGGATCACACATAACAGGTTAACCTCATAGCAGGCTTTATGAGATAGAATCTGAATGCAGTATTATATTTCTACTAGCATGGGCATGCTACAACTCGATCACGGATCTTGTTTACGGACATAATAGGAAATGTATTTTCTATAAGAACGAATGCGAGGAAGGAGTTCCTCAGTAATTCTAATTTGTAGGGCATCCCTAAATTATAGGAATTAACACATAATAATATTTTATGTGATTGATTAAATTTAACTATAAATTAAATATTTAATTAACCACTTAACGAGGATTGTATTTAATTATGATTTAAATATAATTTGATTTTGAAACAAATATACATGGTGAGAAAATTAGTTTCTAACCATGAGCCTAACCAATTAATTAGGAATTAATTTATTTGGATAAATCCTAATTAATAGTAATTTGATTTATGAAGATAAATCATAAAATTAATATATATATGATTTATGAGGATAAATCATAATTCTATTTATTAATAGGAATTTAATTTATTTAGAACATTATTATTCCTATTTGATAGGAATTTAATTAGTTTAGATAAATCATATTTTATTTATATAAACCTCTTTCATAATGTTTAGGATATTGGTTTATTTAGATAATTATGATTCATAGACTCTTAATTTATGGAGATAAATTAAAGTTTATATTAAATTGGATTTAATTAATTTTGAATTAATTATGAAATAATTAAATGTGAAATATTTTTTGGGGGCAAACCTCAGAATTTTGAATTTCGGAGAGAGTTTTTTTAAGGGGGGGCGGGTCTACTCTTGTAGCCGCCCATACCCCCTATAAATTGGTGGTTGAACCTCCTTCAAGGGTGATGAAGAACTTGATTCTTGAGAGGGTTTGAGTGGAAAAGTTCCAAAGAATCCCTCCTCCTCTCCCTTGGTGGCCGACCATCTTCTTCCTCCTTCCCCGAGCTTTTGTGAAGCCGAACTGAAGGTGTCTTCTACTTGGGTGTGTCGCCTACTTCATCTTCTTGGAGGAGTCCAAGAAGGATAGTGAGGTATTCTTTTATCTACCATCTTGTTTCGTGGTTTTCTCATCCCCTCTTCCTCTTTTTTTGGTGCTCGGTTCTTGGCGGAAGGGCTAGCCTTGCCTAGGTGGATGTCGGGATTGAGAAAGCTTCTTCGTTGAGCCACAACGAGCCCCAGTCTGCCCCTATTGTTTGCGAGCTGCTTGGTGTGGACTATCGTTGGAGGACCTGCACGTGTGCGTCTCAAGACGGGGATAGGATCAGCCATACCAACCGCGGTTTGATGTATATCTTCTCCTTCTTCTCCGATGTTGAATTCCTTAACATTGCTAAAGTATATCGTTGTTTTCGGGATGGTTTGAATTTTTTAAGTCGCTATTCCGCTGCGTTTCTTATTCCCATCCCAATAGTCCTATCATGAAATACGAGATTAGAGGCAATATGCATAGCTACCTGATTGTCGTAAAATAATTTCATTGGTTCTACTTGAGTGATACCAAGTTCTCCCATCAATTGCTTAAATCATATCAGTCTACATGTTACAAGAGCCATAGTCCCATATTCTGCCTCTGCATTGGACCTAACTACAATAGTCTTCTTCTTGCTTTCCATGAAATTAGATTACAATCAAGCATCACACAATATCCAGAAGTTGATCGATGATCACTAGGTGAGCCAGTCCAATCAGCATCACACACAATAACCTATCACATGTAGGTGTTCTCGATTCCTATACAAGAGTCCTTTTCCTACTGCAGCCTTGAGATAACGAAGAATCCTTAATGTAGCTTCTCACTTACTTTCACAAGGTGAATCAAGAAATTGGCTAACTACACTTACAACAAAAGAAATATTAGGCCTCGTAATTATAAGATAGTTTAGTTTGCCTACCAATCTCTAATAAGGACCTAGATCAACTAAGGTCTCTCTCTGTCCTGGTAGCAACTTTGCATTTGGATCCATGAGAGTATCCACAGGTCGTGCTCCAACATGCCTGCCTCTTGTAGCATGTTGAACACATACTTCCTCTAGGAGATATAAATAGCTTCCCTTGACCGAGCTACTTCAATGCCAAGGAAATATTTCAAATCACCTAAATATTTAGTTTGGAATTGCTGATGTAAATGAGATTTTAATCTCTATATCTCTTTGTATCATCTCCAGTAATAATGATATCATCTACATAAATAATAAGAACCACTTGTTTCCCAGCAAAAAAAGTACGAAAGAAGACCAAGTGATCAGAAGTACTCCTGACCATGCCAAACTTGGTGATAGTAGAACTAAATTTGCCAAACCAAGCACACAGAGATTGTTTCAAACCATACAGAGACTTCTTCAACCGATAGACTAAGGTGGACTCCCCCTGAGCAACAAATCCTATAGGTTGCTCCATATATACCTCTTATTCAAGATTGTCATGTAGAAAGGCATTCTTGATATCAAGTTGATAAAATTGCGAACTAGAGATAGCTGCAAGTCTTAGGAGCAGGTGTACATAAGCAATTTTAGCGACCAGAGAAAAAATATCCAAGTAGTCTGCACCATATCACTTTGTGTATCCTTTGGCCACCAACGGAGCACTAAGTCGATCAATAGAACCATCAGGAGCCGTCTTGACTGTAAAGACCCACTTGCAGCCAACCGTGATTTTCCTAGAATGAAGAGGAACCATCTCCCACGTGCCATTAGACTATAGTACGTGCGGCCATCTCATCAATCATAGCTTGACGTCATCCTGGATCAGAAAGAGCACCTGACATAGTCTCTGGTATGGAAACATTGGAGAGAGCAATGATAAAAACATAGTACTCTAGAGATAAGGTATCATAGCAAACATAATGAGATATAGGATAGGAAGTGGAACACTTACGGATACCTTTCCTGAAGGCAATTGACGAGTCAAGATTAGAAGGTGGGGAAGGATCTAGAACTGACAAGGGATCAGGTAGGACATCAGAGTCATATGGGGGGCTAGAGCTGTCTTTGAAGGAGCATGACGAGTAAAGAACTGAATGAGTTCTTGCTTGGTGGGAAGTGGGTTCTCGACAATAAGAGAAGATGTGACCTCAGGAATGGATAGTGGAACAGGAATGGGAAGGACCTCAGTGACCAACTCAAGCGTGGTAGATTGATTCAAGAAATACGGTGTAGACTGAAAGAAGGTAATATTAGCGGAGACAAAGGCACATCACAACTGAGGTGAATAATAACGATAATCTTTCTGCAGATGTGAATAACCAAGAAATATACATTTAATGGATTTTGGAGATAACTTGTCTTTACCCAAGGAAAGATGATGAACAAAATAAGTACATCCAAAGACACGATGAGGAAGACTATAGAGAGGATCACGAGGAAAGAGAATGCTAAAGGGGATTTGGTCAAGAAGAACAGAAGATAGCATTCTGTTAATAAGATAACAGATCGTGAGCATAACATCATCCCAAAACTGCAAGGGTACACCCATGTGCAGTAGAAGGGCATGAGCTGTCTCAACTAAATGACGATTCTTCCATTCAGCAATCCTATTCTGCTGAGGAGTATGTTGACATGAGGATTGGTGGAGAAGACCAGAAGAAAGACCGGAAGGCATTTGAAAAATATTATTTTGCATTATCACTACGCAGGACATGGATGGAAACACCATATTGAGTTTTCATTTCATCATAGAAAGTAGAGAATACATGAAAGAGTTCAGGCCTATCTTTCATTAGAAATAACCACGTCAAACAAGAGTAGTCATCTATGAAAGTAACAAAATATCTAAAATCCAATTTAAAGGAAACACGACTAGGACCCCAAATGTCAAAATGAACAAGAGAAAAAGGTGACAATGCACATTTATTAGGACTATGAGGAAAGGAAGACTGAAAATGTTTACCCAGTAGACACGACTCATACTCAAGACTAGAAATGAAAGAGAGATGAGGACACGTCTTCTTCAGCTTCTGCAGGTGAGGGTGTCCCAGCTGACTATGAATACGTAACAAAGAGTTAACCACCAATGCGGATGAGGAATGCAGGGCTAGCTAGTATAAGCCTCGAGACTCATACCCTTTGCCAATCACCTTGCCAGTTTGAGAATCCTGAATATAAATAGAATTAGAAGTAAATGTAATAGAAAAATGCAGATCTCGAGTGAGTTTGCTAAGCGAAAGTAAACTCAAGGAAAACTAAGGTATATTGATAGTATATGTCTCTAGAGGAACTTCTGTTAAGGGCAATTGAATAGGAAGTTGCAACTGCTACTGGTAGAAAAGTAAGAACCAAAACAAAACACACGCAAACTCAAGAGATTTGTTTACGCAGTTCAGTGATAAAATCAGTCACCTAATCTGCGGGGCACTCACTGGACAGATGCCCAATCCACTCTCTATAAGTACAATTTTAGTCCTCAAGATTTCACACCCGAAATTCGACTACTAATACTATAGTGAATTGGAAATAACAAAAACCTATTTGCTATTACAAGTACATACCAACTTGTCTCTCTATGACATCCCAACCACAAAGTTACGTCCTCCACACAGCCTTGTGTTGTAGCAAGTTATCAGCCCAAAACCATCTTCTCCTGAAGATAAGAAATATAGATTGTTGCCATTATTCTGCACTCAGGAGTCTCAACTCCTCTCAATAACTGGCAACGCAGTGTTCGCACATCGAGAGTCATAGATCAGATCTTCTCATCGGAATTTATATGAGACAGCCGAAAGATCTGAATCAATGCCGACTTTATTCATTGATATTTAATCAGTCTTCAGTTCCAATCAAACAGTCATCGATTTAAATAGCCAACACTGAAATCATCATAAAGTTCAAATCAAATAATAACACCTAGAACATAAAGACTAGTAAACTATCCATTACTCATAACACCAAAACAGACAACCGATAAATAAATAACAATGACTAATAATACCAGAGATATCAAGAGAATCATCATCAATATTGAAGACTAACATTCATCTCATTTGCAATAAATTTATCCAGAGAACCTCAAATTGTAGAAGCGGTTGAGACTGTCCTCACACAGTTGAAATTGACATCATATAGGCAGAGCTCCTCATAGTTGTGACTATGCACAAATGATTTTAACCTAGAACAATTTTGTCAAATATAGCCAACATATAAAAGCCAAACACTAACATATATAAAGGACATGTTTGAGTGATAGGGAGAATGTGGGTGAGACGTGGCCAATGCCCTTGACCGATGAGAATGACCCATCAGCAAGAGTGACCATGGTGGAGGAAATGGGGGTGGCTAAAATAGAGAAAGAAGAAATGTTACCAAACACATGATCAGATGCTCCGAATCTAAAATCCAAGCGTGTCCACCAAAAGTATTTGACAAATATGCAATAGGAGTACCTCTATGAGGAGAAGAAGAGTCTGGCTGCTGTGAGTCTGTGAGTGTGAGTTCTGAGTAGGCTGATACTGAAGTAACTGATTGTACTCATCTGATGAAATAGTGATCGTGGATCGTGGCTGACTGCCTAGAATACCTTCCGAAGATGCCTGCTCATACTATACTAGACCAGCAATGTGAGACTGATGACTAGGGGGATAACCATGTAAGGAATAACAATGATCCTTATCATGACCGTTCTTCCCATAGTAAGTGCACTGAAAACGACCTTGACCAGAACCACAACCACGTCTGCGTCCACCACGACCCCTTCCAGATCCAGGCTGATAAGACGGAGTTTGAACAACAAGAGCACACCTATCACTCTCAAACATCGTAAAAGATAGTGGAATAGTGGCAGCACAGATCATTCTCCCATAGGTCTCATCAAGGGTAGGTAAGGTACTCCCCCCACAATCTGTTGTTTCACTAATTCATATTCAGGTCACATTGTATGGAGGAAGAAGATGGTGAGAAACTTATCATTGCGCTCACGCATGACCCTCACATCTGAAGTAACCTCCAATAAATCACTAAACTCAGTTGCCACCGACTGGTAACGACCAACATGTGTGATCATATTCTCATCTGTCTGTCGCAACTAATAGTCTGCCAATCACATCATAAGAGCGAGAGAGGTCACCCATGTACAAACTACGAGCATGCTCCCATGTAGCACAACAGGTGCAAATGCTTCAAAAAATTCCCATAAGTGATGGATCAATAGCTTGCCAGAGAAGCGCCAAAAGTTGAGCATCCAATTTTGCCCAAGCAGCCCTATTCACCTCATCAATATCTGATAGTGTTTTGATAAGATGATCAAATTGTCCTTGCCCCATAAATCACACCTCAACTGCAGCAGACCAAGAATCATAATTTTTTCCATTCAGTTTTTTCGATGTGATAACCAAGGATCCTATCAAAGACATAGTGATGGGGGCAACAATCGAAGAAAATATATCTGATGAGGATGACGACATAATAGAGAACAAAGCTTTGCTTCTTCTTTTTTTCTTTTTTTTGTGCTATTTTTTTGTTATGTTTTTTTTTACACAACTGAGACAAAGTAAAGAAATGTTAAAATAATGGAATCAACCAAAGTAGAACCAAAAGAAGAGTGAACAAAGATCACCAAATGAAGGAACCAGATGAATATGAGAAATATGAAGCCGACAAGATGAAGAAATTTGGAACCTAGCATATTCAACATGTTCAATAGGAAGGCAGTGAGAGATTCAACAAGAAGAAATCCACGTAGTAAGAAGTCCTGAAGAAGTCCAGAAGAGAAAAAGAAGACGCGGAGCGCCTGTAGAGTCACGCGATCACCTGTGTTGATGAAATCTGAACAAAAATTGAAGACTAGAAGATGCATCGCAAGGAAGAAGATGTGCCGCAATAGAGGAGGCGCTGAAGAAATCCAATCGACCCCACGCGATCGCGTCTCATGTAATTCCAATCGGTGCCACGCGATCGTAAACAACGATGCTTCAAAGTGGCGTCAAGCAGCGGCGCCAAGGATCCTACTTCCGTGAAGAGTTGGCAAAAGCAGAAGGAGGAGATGACTCTTACGTGAAGCAGGAACAGGAGGCCGACCACTGTACGTGAATAGTGGTCGGGTAGAAAAAAAAATCGAACAGAGAGAAAAATTAGGTATTCAGAGTCGGCTCTCATACCATGTGGAAAATAGGGGAGAAAAGTTATATTAGTAGCCCCCTTCTACCACAATATATAAATCTTGTCGTTTTACATATTAGTCTAGTAATACAAGTAATAGAATGATATTTACACTTTGGTCCTTCAACAATACTTATTCAGTAGTTGAACAAACCAAAAGAGATTAAGAACATGCTTAGCAAATATCTATCTGTTGTAGGAAATCCAACACTAGAAGGGGGGGTTGAATAGTGTCTGTCCCATTTTTTAATTTACTCAATTTAACTTTAATCAAATGCAAATGTATCTTAACAATAGATGTGATCAAATATCAAGAACAATAATGAGCAAGTATTGAAAGCAATGCAGACAAGACGAATTATAGTGGTTCGGCCAACTGCCCACTCCACTACCTTGGCTCCTCACCAAGGATTTCTAACCACTACTTTATAGAGTTTGTGTTTCCCTTTTAATACAATGAGGACACTCTTCTTACCACTCCAAGAATCCCTCAAACCTATTCACGTAGGCAAAACACAATTCTACAAAGTTTCCCTAGCACACCTAGCGAGATGGTTCAGATGGCAAAAATAAAAGCGGGATCAGGCGGATCTCAGTTGATCCTCGCAAATCGAGGAAAGAATGTAGCTCGCGGAGAACTGAGCGAGGAAGATGAGTTCCCTTTTCCTCCGAAGACACCTCAGGTGGAACTCCCCATCTTCAATGGATCCGACGCTGAGGAATTGATTGCTTCGGCAGAGGATTTCTTTGAATTTTACTCCATCGAGGATCAACACCAGGTAATAATGGCATCCTTCAAAATGGAAGGTTTGGCGAAACGGTGGTTTCACTGGATGCAGTGCCGCAAACAGCTGTCGAGGTGGTGACATCTAGTCGAAGCTATACGTCGACGCTTTGAACCAACGGATTTGGAACCTCCTGAGGGGCAATTGACAAACAACTCGCTCTTCAAATGACTAACCTGCCGGAGTCATTTCTGGTCAGCTACTTTATCTCGGGGTTGCTAGCTGATATGAAAATGGAGGTATTATCTCGGCAACCAGATTCAATGCATGATGTAGTGTTGATGGCGAAGAGATTCGAAGCAAAGATAAATTCAGCAAGAAAATTTTCGTTGTCCTGGGTTGGGAACAGAAGCTCTGCTTTGTTACCAACGCCAATGAGAGGACTGCAGCCTAATACCGCACCACATCCTAGTAGCAAAGTGATGAGTTCACCATCGATATCAGCTCGGCCACTAGGTGCGGCTAACTCTAATTCTCAGTGAACCCCGCTGTGGAGATTGACTTCAGTAGAAGCTCAAAAATGCAAGGAACATGGCTTATGCTACTATTGCGACGACAAATTGACTTGGGGCCA
The DNA here is from genome assembly GCA_034359265.1 of Canna indica. NCBI lineage: Eukaryota > Viridiplantae > Streptophyta > Magnoliopsida > Zingiberales > Cannaceae > Canna > Canna indica. Next base: position 19,482,567 of record CP136894.1, read on the forward strand.
CAAGTGTAAGTCACCTCAGTTGTTTATGATAGATGACGACCCTGGAAAGATGAACCAGTGGAGGATCAAGAATTGTTGTAGGAACCAGAAGCAGATGATCAACTAGAGCCAACTCTCATCTTACTTAATGCCATGTCGGGTGTTGGTGAAATGGCCTATACTAGAGGGGGGGAGTGAATAGTGTGTTTACTAAACTTTTTGCCTAATTATGATTTTAAACGTTTCTTAAACTACTTAGGCAATTCACAAATCGATTAGCAAGCGGAAGCAAGATAAACAATAAGAAATTCAATACGCAAAGGAAACAATGCTGACACTTTGGTTTATAGTGGTTCGACCCCAATGCCTACTCCACTACCTAAACACCCCACTTAGGATTTTTAAACTTAGTTTTACTAAATTAATTAGTTTTCTTACAATAAGGACTTTACACTCGAAAGTCTCCACTTTCAAACCGAAGGCACTTCCACACTCGAAACTATACCATTTTCCTACCGAGAGCACTCTCCCACCTCAACCTAAGGACAACTTAATTAATCCTAACAAACTACGTTTACATTGGTGAAATTAAGGCTTAACACCAAAGCAACCACCAACTCAATCAACCAAGCAACCTATGTTTACACAAGCTTAAATACAATGAAATAAATAATACAATACACAAATAATGGAGCAAATAAATGATACAACAAATACTTAGCTCCAAACAAAATTTTCTAGCTTCCTCTTGATGCCTTTGATGGTGAATCAATGAAGTCAAGGCTTACTCAAGGAGTTGATAGATCAAAGCTTTGGTTTTCAAGAATGGTGGCTCAATCAAGCTCAATGATCATCAAAATATGGCTCAAGGTATGTTGGATGAATGGTGGAAGACTTGCTAAGACTTCTATTTATAAGCCATGAGGGAAGCGTCACTCAACGGCTCGAAATATAGCCATTTTCCGTCGTCCGGTCATTTGTCGGTCAATCGTCGGTCGATTGACTGAGCGACCGCCGAGTGACCGAATGCATTCTGCCACTTTTGGGCACCATTCGGTCGATCGACCAGTCGACCGAAATTGGAAAACCAGCCCAGTTTGCAAATTTTTCTGCTCGTTTGTTCGTTTTTGGTTCCGTCTTTGCTAAGTCCTCTTATATAATATTTCTTAACTTAAAATATAAATATTAAATAAGGATTACCCCTCATTTGGATTCAATAAAAATATCTAAAAAATTAAAAATCTAACTTTTGGGGTCTAGTACAAATTTCCGAAAATAAAAAAATTTATAATCTTTCGGGTCAAATATGCATAGGTTAAAGGCTTCCAAAAAAATCTTTAAAAATATATCGTTTACTAGTTTTTACCTAAGGAACAATTGCCGGGACTTTAATTTGGTGCCAAGAAAATGTTTAGGTTATATAGCCCTCCAATGAGCTCCCTAGGCTTCGTGAATTTCAAGGCAGTTATCTGATTTTTATGTTTCGGGATTCGGGTTTGGTTTTTGGATTCTTTGCATTATAAAAGAGAATTACATATTCATTATAGACACTCTAAACCTAAACTCTAACTTCTTAAAGAATCCCGAGCGACTACGAGCGTCCTTACCGATTTTTCCGATCGAGGACGTCGAGCGCTAACCGATATGGAACCTGAAAATAACTCTCCATGAAACCATTAGTTCCATATTTATTATCATCAAAACTGAGATTAAAACCAAGGTTGAAAACCTTAGACCAACATCGGGGTCCTTCTCGCCAATGACATTGCGGTTCCAAGGTACAATCAAAGGAAGGAGTGTTCAAGTGCTATTAGACGGAGGTAGCACTCATAATTTTGTGGAAACCTGAGTTGCAAAGTTCCTGGGGTTGCAAATCGAAACCACACCAGCATTCAGCGTCATGGTAGGCAGCGGAGCTAGGATAAAAAATGAAGGGGTTATTCGTAGGTTAGACCTGGGCATCCAAGGCACAATGACTACTACCGACTTTTATGTCATACCTCTGAAAGGGTCAGATGTCGTCCTCGGAGTTGCGTGGATGGCAATGTTAGGACATGTGGTGATGGATCTTGCAAACCAATTGTTTGAATTTAGCTTGAATGGACAAAAGCATTCGTGGTACAGTCTTAACAGTCGGCGACCCGAGCAGATTGAGTGCCACACCTTACATCAAATGTGTGATACCAGGCTATGGCCGAGATGTATCACTTAGAACTACTGAGGAGCGACAAACTCCGATGAAATGTTAAAGTGAAAAGTTGCAAATGGTGCTCGCTCAGTATCCGAAAGTGTTTGAACCCCCTCAGGGATTGCCTCCTGTGCAAGGAACTGATATCACATTTTCCTACCGCCTGGCCAACCCCCCATTAATGTGAAATCGTATCGGTATCCTCACTTTCAAAAGGAGGAAATTGACCGACAGGTGCAGAAGATGCTGCAGGGAAGGTTCATTCAACCAAGTAACAATGCTTTTTCATCGCCGGTGCTGCTGGTGAGGAAGAAAGATGAGACATGGTGTTTTTGCGTGGACTACATGGCCCTAAACGCGACCACCACCAAGGATCGTTTCCCCATCCTCACTGCCGACGAACTATATGAATGAACTCATCTTTTCAAAGCTCGATTTTCTGGTAGGCTATCATCAAATACGAGTTCATGCAGATGACATTCCCAAAACAACCTTCATAACTCACGAGGGCCACTATGAATTTTAGGTGATGCCTTTCGGCCTCACCAATGCCTAGTCCACTTTTCAGGCCACTATGAACACTATCTTCAAACCTTTTCTCCGCAAGTTCTTGCTTGTTTTCTTCAACGACTTACTGGTGTACAGCCGATCAGTGGCGGAACATCAAGAGCATTTGAAACAAGTCCTGCAAACACTTCGCGATCACCAACTGGTTGCGAAGTGATCTAAGTAATCTTTTGGTTGCCAAACAATTGAATACCTGGGACATCTGATATCACCAAAAGGATTGAAAATGGATGCTGATAAAATTGAAGCCATCCAGGCCAGGCCTTCGCCTCGTAATGTCAAGGGACTGCAAGGATTTCTCGGCCTTGTAGACTACTACCGACTAGTTTCATTAAAGGCTTCGCACAAAAGGCATCGCCTTTGACGGATTTATTAAAAAAAGAAGGCTTCCTATGAATATCACAAGCTCGGGCTTCCTTCGAAACACTCAAGGCCACATTAAGCAGTGACCCAGTGTTAGCTTTGTTTGATCTCTCTAAGATGTTTGTGTTAGAAATAGACGACTCTGGTGTGGGGATTGGAGCGGTACTGGCTCAGGAGAAGCGGCCTGTGGCTTACCTCAGTCAGAAGCTCTCGAGCCGTATGCAGGCGGCTCTGACGTGTCAACGAGAAATGTATGCCATCACTCAAGCTGTCAGGAATTGGCGTCAATACTTGCTTGACCAAAAATTTCTCATCATTACTGATCAATGCTCCCTGAAAGAAATGGTCAATCAACTTATACAAACACCTGAACAACAGAAGTGGCTGGCAAAGCTCCTTGGTTATGGTTTTGACATCCAGTATCGATCTAGAAAATTGAACGTGGTCGTGGATGCGCTATCAAGGGAATCACTTGTGACGCTGATGGCGCTATCTCAACCTGTATGTGGCATCATTGAGGAGATTAAACGGCTTAACCAGGAGAATGAAGAGCTTCGGGCGAAGGATATGAAGTCAGAAATGGAATTATTCTCTACCATAATAAAATTGTCATTCCTAATGATCGCACCCTTAAGTCGATATTGATGAGGGAATTCCAAGGCTCTGTAGCATGAGGGAATGCGGGCATCAGTCGGACATATCGAAGGATAGCTGATAACTTCCATTAGAAGTTAATGAGGAGGGACATCCACCGATATGTTGAGGAATGCCAAACTTGCCAAAGAATGAAACCTGTCAGATTATTACAACCTTTAGCTATTCCAAAAGAAGTGTTTGAGGATGTGACAATGGATTTTATTACGAGATTACCCCCGTCGAATGGTAAAACATCTATTATGGTCGTGGTTGATCGATTGTCTAAATTCGACCATTTCTTTTCTCTTCCTCGCTATTGTTCCATTGAGAAGATTGCTGAAGTATTCCTTAGATGGGTCATCAAACTACATGGAGTACCTCACTCGATCGTAAGTGATCGAGATAGTCATTTCCTCGGTCAATTTTGGAAAGAACTCTTCCAATTACAAGGCACTGAGCTGGGTTTTAGTTCGTCATATCATCCTCAAACAGATGGACAAACGGAGGCATTAAACAGATGTCTCAAAATGTACCTTCGCAGCTCTGCTTTTGAATAACCTAAGAACCAAGAGAACTACTTGGCCTGGGCGGAGTATTGGTACAATACTTCGCATCAGACATTTGTTGAGATGACTCCATTCAAGGTGTTGTATGGGCGCGATCCTCCCAAGCTATTCAGATACTTGGGGAAGTCAGTGGTCGATCGAGAATTGACAACGAGGGATCAGGTGCTCAACTAGCTAAAAACTAACCTGGCGAAGGCCCAAGAAAGGATGAAAATTCAAGTTGACAGAAAACGCAGGGACATAGAGTTCAAGGTGGGTGATTGGGTGTTTGTGAAGTTAAAACCATATTGACAGCTCTCACTACGGTTGCAGAAGAATCAAAAGCTCAGCCCGCATTATTTTGGTCCTTATCAAATTATTCAAAGTGTGGGACAGGTTGCTTATAAACTTAGCCTACTAGAATCAGCAAGAATACATCATGTATTCCATATTTCGGTTCTCAAGCTCTGCAAAGGGAAGCCAACCATGCAAATGACTCCTTTTCCTATGATAAATTCTTCATCAGAACTTCCTTCGAGCTAGTCGGCTTCGGCGACGGGTGAGGAAACCGAAGACAACCTCGAGGATGAGGTTTCGCTTGACCCCGGGAGTATTGTCATGAAGCAGCACACCGGGGATGAAGATTCGAGTCAGTTGCTAAGGGACGCAGGCACATCAACGCACAATGAGGCGTTAACTTCCAACCATGACGTGGCGCAATCTCAAGGGAGGACGAAACGTGTATGATGGATGCCGCACCACCTTATCGATTACCTGTAAATGCAAAATGTAAATGTAAGAGAACGCCGATATAAAAAGAAAGAAAGGGGGATTAAGAACAACATTTGACCAGTTCATTTGAATTCTCTCTCTCCTATTCCTCTCTTCTTCCCTCTCTTCCTCTTTCTCCACGTCACTTCAATCTCTACTTCTCGAACGTCTCAACTCGATCTCCACTCAGCCGAATTGAAACTGCAATCGCTTCAACCACCTGTGGATCGGATGAAGCTCATGTTATCGGCCTTACTTGATTGAAACACGCTTGACAGGTGAGTTCGATCATGTCAAGGCCACAATTGACTCAAATATCTTAGTATGTACTTGAATTGAGAAAAAAAATACATACCATAGTTGAAAAAAAAATCCTAAAAGAGGATAGTAACCATTTTTAAATGTTGTATCCGTCTCCCTGTGTTGGCCACTCTATTGGTATCATCGCACGTAACTTCTTACTCCTTTTCTTCGTATCTCATAAGATTGCAGATATTAGTTCTATTATCACAAATAATGTTGCCGTGTTTTTTAAATAAATTGTAAATTACTTGTGTTCATTGTACAAAAGTCTCAAGACTTACACTATTAATATTGAGATATTTATTTGTAGAAAACTTTAATCTTTGTATTTTGAGTCGATCAAACCTGTTCAACCTCGTTTTCTATTCCATGTACTCTTCTTTTTTCTAATTTTATTATTTAAAATATATGGAAAAGTTTTTCTGTTGCACAAAAAAACATCGTAACTTCTTCTTTTTTGACAAATATAGAATGTCAAAACATCATAACTGTTTGTTAATCATAGTGTAAAAATATCCCCATGGCTAAAAGTGTGTCCCACATGTTAAAACAGAGAATACCAGATTAATCTAGAAAGGGGATGGGCAGAGCCTATCCTACAAGTGGTCTTAATCTCAAATCTCAGTATTCTACTTAGGTGCAAATGCAAAATTGCTGGCACTGCAAGGACCAGCTGTAGCACAAGTGACTTGTTAACATAAGCTTATTTGCAAAACTGATCTGAACATAAACAGACGTCTAAAGAAGGGAACTTGGGGAAGTAGAAGCGTTGAATTGTATCCGAGCTTTGATGCTTCCAACAGATGAAGCACCAGAGGAAAGGGCAAATATTTCACCCACAAAATTCTGATTCATCCCCAACAAAACATGACCTCAAAACCTGCAGCCTCAGCTTTTGTGATGAAACCTCACTTTCAATAAGAACTGCATCTTGACCTGTAAAATAGCCAAAGAATAGAATAAATAAGCCACTGGGTGTTTCTTTGGAATGCATGTATGAACAGCAAAAATCGAAGTGCCCTGCAATTGAAGAAGATCTACATTAATTTAAAGAGTAGCAAAAGCCAACCTGATTAGTATTATAAATGATGTATTCATTGTAAGGCAACTCTGATGCTGGGACACATGATGGAACTGGCTTCCCGCAAGGCACCACAACTTCGTCCCTCCACTTCACAAACTCTGATTCCAGCGGCACAGTCGTACCCAATCCTTTGGTTGAATGCTTCCCTTTTGGTGGCTTATCCATATACTAGAGGAAAAAGAAATTCTTTCATCGTTAACAAAATAATAAATGCAAAAGCCACACTAAAATCAACAAGGAAAGTTCAACTGATACTAAAACTTTGTGCTGTATGGTAGAGATAGAGGATGGTCAAGTTATAAAATACAAGAGAAAGTGGTGATTAGTAAAAGTTGAAGTGTCACCGTGAATTTCTTGAGCTCATGTATCTCTCCCAAGGCAACCTCACTGAGAAGCATTAGACCTACAGGGTCATTCTTGTCCACGTAGCAATATTGTGCACTCATACTTACAAGGTCAGCGAAGTAAATGCCTTTGCCAAACTGCCAAATAGTATTGAAGAAAGGTAATTATAAGAAGGCAGCATATTACCATCAGTAATTATAAGAAGACAGCATATTACCATCACTATTTACCATCTATTACATAGAAAAACAACAATAGGCTTGCGTTGGCCCAGAAAGAATAATTGTGGTACCTTTCCCCTGAGCTCAAAATACAAACAACCTGTTGATAATCCGATAGCTACATTAGGAAAGATTTCCTGATTTAATCCTATTATTTGTACAAATTATAAGTAGTTATTTCTTTCATGTTTATTAGGTAGTCAGTATCTGTTTTTATTTCTGCATTTAAGAGGAGATTATTTCTGCATTCAAGAGGAGATTATTTCCTCCTCTATTTTAGGAAAAGAATTGATTGTATAGTTACACCTAGGCTATATATACAGCCTTTGTAATCCCTTCTACAATATAGAAAATACTTTTTTCTACACAACCAAATGAGAACATGTCAAAATTTTACGCAAGCATATATGCACAACACAAACAAACACAACCAGTAAGACACAATCATGCTCAATTGCTCATCTACATTGAAATTGAAACAGACCAGACTAGTGATATCAGGCTTCAATTAAATAGTTAGGACTGAGGTCTAAGCTCAAGTTGCATGCACTGAGACATTTTAGCTTAAAGGTTGAACCAAGCTTTAAAATGAAATTGGTAGACTTGTATAACCTCGTAAACAAGTCCAGAAACCAATCCAAGTATGAACTTGTTTCTGAATTTTTCAGCATGTTGAAAACTTGCAAACACCGTGCAACAATCACAGAAAACACAGGTGCATGCAATAGACCTGCACAACCAGATGTGCATGTGTATGTTGTGTGTGTGTGTGTGTGTGTGTGTGTGTGAGAGAGAGAGAGAGAGAGAGAGAGAGAGACATTGTAACCACTCGCTGGGGCTTCTGGAGGTGCAATTCTCAAACCTTGGCTGAGAATACCAACAAAATTTGCCCCGTGAACCTGCATTCGATAAGCAGATTAAAACTTCTGGCAAATGATGAGATATATAGAGGCTAAAAACATTAAAAAAGCAACAATATGACTAAAATGTCTAATATAGGCTCATTAAAGCTTGGAGCCAGCATTGATGGCTATATTGTGTCAACATGATCTCCAGGTTTCAACAAAGAACTGGATAGCAACCATGATGCATGCATACAGATACAAATAAGTGCCTAGTCCTGCAATTCATCAAGCAGACAAAAGAAGTTGAGGAGACAGAATAATTATGCTCATGAAATTAGGTTCTGTTTCCACAACATGGAAAAGAAATGCTACAAAGTTGGTGTAAAATTAAGCCTCACAACTACAAACACAAGAATATTTGTACCTACTCACGTTAGTAACTACATATATGCATGTCTGGTAAGACACATGCCTAGTTACACAAAACATATGCAGAGAGATCAATCATCAGACAGTGCCTCATTTAACATTCTATCCATAACGAGATCTAGTAAAAAAATACATGGACCACTGTTGGCAATGCTTAACATTCATGCATGACCTGGTGATATTTTGTTAAAATATAACGAAAGCAATTCTACCTAATGATAATGAAGAAAGGTTTAGCCAAAAAGGAGAACTATTGAAAGTCAATGCTTCTTGACAAAGTTTTACAGTTTTGACAGAAGCTACAATATTAAATCATTTTTGCAATCACTATCCCAAATAAATTTAACATACCATGCCACAGGAGCATCTTATTTTTTAGCTTATCCTTGTATGGTACAAACTTATCAAATTCTCCTTCTCTTTCAAGTGCAAAAACTTCTTCAAGTTCAAGGGTCCAATCCTGTGAATCAAGTAAAAGAAACAAAAAGAGGATCTAAGAATCCTACAAGAAACGGTAATCATTAGAAGGAAAAGCAGAATACCTTGTGTATAGGAGCATGATTATTAAGAAGATATTTCTCAACAAGCTGATAATCTTCACTATCATGAGGAAGTGGAGTTATACCACAATGAAGCTTTTTGTACTTCTCATCAAGAGATTCGTCATCATCTCTATCAAAACCAACCAGTCTGGAAGCTATTTCAATGTCTTGAAGAGCTTCAAGCATTTTCACCTAAATAGTGAGAGCTTAATCTTTCAATACAAGTTATCCATATGTTTATCAGACTTTCACAAGAATTACCCGTTTTACATGAATTGGGCTAAATAAAATATCACAAGATTCAATTACAGATTTCAGTGAATTGGAAAAACTAGTATCACACTTATAAGCGCCTTTAAAATCTCACCATATACATAAATTTTAATGAACCGCAATGTGAATTATTGGATAAAACACTGCTGCATAGTGGATAAGAAGATGTTTTGCTGATCTTGTCAAGATCCAAATTCTAAATAATTAAACTTTCAAATATGCATGCTCCAATAAATGATTTCATAGAGATGGTTTATGCTAATGAATCTCTCAATTCCCCTTTTCTACCTGGCTTGTGAGTGAAATTCAACCTTCATTGGTATATAATTCACAGTATATGTGACCTTTACCTAGTCAACATTGCAATCATCATTTTGATTTTGCTACCAGACAACTTGATACACACATACTTTATGTGTGCTATCTCTAGATTATAGCCAAAACACTGTGGAGATTTTAACATATAATTCTTTCCTTTCCCATTAATAAAATCAAGTTACGAACTCTGTTATCAATGCAAGTCTATAAAATAAAAGATCTATTAGTTTTAAGCCTTAATGCAATAAAGCAAGTGCAAGTTATTATTCTTAAATATGTGAGTCACGTTTTATATTCTTATATCATTGACTAGAAAACATTATAAGATTGACTCACATCTTGATGAATATAAACAACTGAAAAGGACTCACAGCATTTAATCCTTGCACATTATGAGATTAACTGCTCAATAATCAATTGTGAGCATATTTGTAAATGATTTTGGAAAGAAAGTTTTGAGATTCATCTAGTTAAATGACCTCATTCATTCTTGGATGGCCAGATGGTGTCCAAGATAACCATTTAAATTTGTTTAGGAAACCCAAATGATTTTCAGGATAAACATACAATTTTTTGTCAGACAATTTTCAGGAAAAAATAAACAATTATCTATTCTGGACATGACCTGACTTTCCAGGTGTAAATTAGGAAGTCCTCTTGGATTATTGTGGAACCAATAAGATCCATGATAGATTCATAACTGCTTGCTAAATTACTAATATTTTGGTGCAATTAACAATTATGAATAAAATCTGTGTAAAAAAAAACAATTATGAATAAAATCTTGAATCCAATCATGATAACTTTAAATAAAGAATATCAGGATTTACATTTTTCCAATTATATGCTTGAATAAAACTTGAATTTGCGGATGGATCCATCCTAACTACCAAAGCTTAAATCTTGGAATAAATTTGTGTTAGAAATTGAGAAAGTCTAGAGAATTAAGAGTTCAGACTTGAGTTGAGGGTTGTGATTTAAGAATGGTATGAGATGATACAGGGGCAAAATGGTCATTTTAGGATAAAAATGAATTTTGGGTTATTTGAACAGGTTAAGTGTTGGTTTGGTATCAAATGGTACTGCTACAGCCCGTGCCAAGCAATGCAAACTAGTACTTCTAATCTTGAGTAAACAAACATGGGTCAATATGACTCATACTAGGCACTACACCCGTATTGTATGGTTCTGAGCTATTTCAGAACCCTGGACCACCATGAACTAGCTGGAATCGTGGATTTTCGAGACCAATATATATGGACACTCAATGTTCTTCGAATGTGCTTTTCCTATCTCATGATATTTGAAGTTGACAAATTTATCCTTTCTTTTTATATTCTCACATTTTCCCATTTTAATTTATTACATCTAAGAAAAGTTTTTAAGGAAGAAACACACGATAGCATATATTTTAAAAGGAAATTGATTATTGTCTCATGAGACTGTAAGGAAACAAATATCATCTTTCTGTCTCTTTTCATGTGCTTACAACTTATCCTTTTTCCATTTGCATTGAGTAATGTTTAAAGAAACGTACATGTTGGCATCATCATATCTTAGTGATTCCAATTTCGAACAAATGCAAGGCTTAATGGAATTCCAACATAACAGTATCTACTCATTTCTTCTCATTTTTGGCTAACAAATACTAAAATGATTCAATGTTGGCCTCACCCAAGGTTGAAAATTCTCCTAGCTAAATCTATTAGTCTGTTAGATGCCGAAGGTTAGGACTGTACTGAAGTGTGTTGGACCACTTGGCATGCCAAGTGTTAATATGACTTAAGGTACCTGTACCAGTCCAAGAAGAGACTGGTCCAGAGACCATGACTTGAAACCTTGCTAGGGACATGCCTTTATGGATAACTATAGCCTTTTTACATAAAAAATTGTAGTTATAGAGCAAAGAATAAATAGAAGTTACAAATTCCAAGGCAATTTGAATTGGCAAACAAAACAAAGAAATAAGCCTTGGTAGTTCTATATCAAGTTCCATCACTTAGTTTCTGCTATCACACTTTTCAGTCTTCACATATAGTCTCTTTTATACCTTGGTTTCTTCTCCCAAAATCCACTCTCTTTGTATGAACAGGAGAACCTCCGCCACATTGACATGACTCTAGAAATCATCCTAAACTCTATGTGCATAATGACCAGGTCATGTTCCAGAAGGACTTATATCAGATTGGATTATCAAAGAAATGATCCAGTGATAGGTTGACATGACTCTAGAAATCATCCTAAACTCTATGTACATAATGACCAGGTCATGTTCCAGTAGGACTTATATCAGATTGGATTATCAAAGAAATGATCCAGTGATAGGTTTCTTATGATAAAACTATCTGCATGCTATTAACTGTTATCATGCAAACATATCCTTGCTAACAATGGCCAGGTATGGTTAGAGAATAAATTTTATAATTCAGGCCGGGCCACAAAGAAGTAAGATGTCCCCGAAAGATCTGCTCTACGTTCCCATACAGACAAATATCTCTACATTTATTTGAATGTTATGTACAATAGATATCTAGATTTGAGGTAGCTGGTTAAACTTCTCTTTTCACTTAAACAACAAAGCAAATTATTTTGGACATCATACGGTTTATGAAAACTTAACTAATTGATTTAATTAAATAGTCATGGAGTAGAAGAAATCAATATATAAAGAATGACTTGCTCTTCTTAAATTCTGAGTAAATATACTATTATCAAGAAGATTGTTAAGGCAGATTAGGTTCCCACTTCAAATCAATGACAATACAACATAAATTGCACTTTGGGAAAGAAATTTTTCTACAGGTCAATCCATTAGATCCATCCTTTTGCATGTCCATCACACTCAATTAAGTCATACAGAAAAAAACAAAAAAAAAGGAAAAACCTGCAGTGCACCATTTACATTCAAAATCAACAGTTCTATCACTATATGTTGATCTATTCAGTTATTCTTTACAATGGCATGACAACTCGAACGTGCTCATGCTCATCTTGTTTTCTTTTTCTCATTTCTGATTTTTTTCTCATTTTTCAGCCTTTAAAGTTTAAACTATGGAATCTTCTTCTAGTAGTAGTAGAAAAGACCTCTGATGGAAGTTTTATGTGTTCTTGTAATTGTTGCTTTTATAATGATGTTGAACTTGATTAGTATTTATTTAGTTGTTCTTTAAGAACAATTTTGACTTATTATCTTTATTTAATTGGATGCTAAATTAGACTTATTATCATTGTTGAATGATATAGTTTTGTAGGTATTTTTGTATGGAAGTAGATGTTAGCTTAGGTTATACCTCACTTGCACTTATCTAGTACATCTCCTTTATATATCCCTTCATTGAATGAATACACAATCTTTTTTGGCTCACCAGAACATGCTATAAGAGCTTAGGGTTTCCTCCCCTCTCACCCGAAATTCTTTTTCCCGCGGCAGCGGCTACAGTTCGGACGATCTAGGTTCCGACGATCTAGGGATCCGGCGAACTCCAAAAGAGGGGTAAAACTCCTCTCTTCTCTAATTCGAATCCTCCTTTCTCCTTTTCTCAACTCCGCCGGCCTGGAGGACTATTTTTTGTCCGCCTTCTTTTGTCTGCCGACGCGACGGACTAAGTTTAGTCTGCCTTCCTTTGTCTGCCGGCCTGACGGACTGTCTCTTCAAGTCCGCCTGTCTTAGGCGGATTGTCCCTTGAGTCCGCCAACAACAGGCGAAGCAATCCGCCTTCTTCTGTCTGCCTGAGACTGGCGGACTGCTCTCTGCTACGCCAGCAACAGGCGGACTATTCTCAAGTTCGCTTGATTCTTGAACGTTTGCCGACCCTGGGGCTGGTTTCCTAGTCCGCCAATCACCGGCAGATTCTCCAGCGCTCTCCGACTGCTTCGACGTCTTGCTGTCCCTGGACAACAGTTGTTTTGCCTCCTCTCCCAATGGTTCTCGTAGCTTTTGAACCAAGTTTCGAACTTTCTTAATCAAGTTCCCAACTTTCTAACACAAGTTTCGAACTTTCTAAACCAAACTCCGACCTTTCTGAACCAAGTTCCCAACTTTGCGAACAAAATTCCGAACAAAGTTCCGAACTTTCCCGAACAAAGTTCGAACTTTCCAAGCCAAATTTCGAACTTTCCAAGCCAAGTTCCAAACTTTCAGAACAAAGTTCCGAACTTTCCGAGCCAAGTTCCAAACTTTCCGAACAAAGTTCCAAACTTTCCGAACAAAATTCCGAACTTTCCAAGCCAAGGTCCGAACTCTCCAAACCAAGTTCCAAACTTTCCGAGCCAAGGTCCGAACTTTCCGAACAAAGTTCCAAACTTTCCGAACAAGTTCCGAACTTTCCGAAGCAAGTTTCGAACTTTCCGACCCAAGTTCCGAACTATCCGACCCAAGTTTCGAACATTCCGAGCCAAGTTTCGAACTTTCCGAGCCAAGGTCCGAACTTTCCGAGCCAAGGTCCGAACTTTCCGAGTCAAGTTCCGAACTTTACGAACCAAGTTCCGAACTTTCTGAACCATGTTCCCAACTTTCTAAACCAAGTTCCGAACTTTCTGACGCAAGTTCCAAACTTTTTGACCCATGTAAAAACTTTCTGCCCCAAAGTTCCGAACCTTTTGAAATAAGATTCGAACTTTCAGACCGAAGTTTCGAACATTCTGACCCAAGTTTCAGACTTTCCCAACCATGTTTCGAACTTTTTGAGCCAAGTTTCGAACTTTCCGAACTTTCCGACCCAAGTTCCCAACTTTCCGAATCATGTTCCAAACTTTCGGACCCATGTTTTGAAATTTCTGAAATTCTAACCCAAGTTTCGAACTTTCTGACCGAAGTTACGAACTCTTTAAACCAAGTTCTAAACTTTCCGAATCAAGTTTCGAACTTTCTCAACCAAGTTCCAAACTTTCTATACCAAGTTCCGAACTTTCTGACCTAAGTTCCAAACTTTCAGACCCAAGTTCTAAACTTTCCGAATCAAGTTCTAAACTTTTCGATCCATGTTCCGAACTTCCCGATCCAAGTTTCGAACTTCCCGAACCAAGTTTCGAAGTTTCTAAACCAAACTCCGACTTTTCTTAACCAAGTTCCGAACTTTGCGAACAAAATTCCGAACTTTCCGTGCCAAGTTTCGAACTTTCCGAGCCAAGTTACAAACTTTCCGAACAAAATTCCGAACTTTCCGAGCCAAGTTCCAAACTTTCCGAACAAAGTTCCGAACTTTCCGAGCCAAGGTCCGAACTTTCCGAACCAAGTTCCGAACTTTCCGAGCCAAGGTCCGAACTTTCCGAACAAAGTTCCGAACTTTCCGAACAAGTTCCGAACTTTCCGAAGCAAGTTTTGAACTTTCCGACCCAAGTTTTGAACTTTCCGACCCAAGTTTCGAACTTTACAAGCCAAGTTTCGAACTTTCCGAGCCAAGATCCAAACTTTACAAGCCAAGTTTCGAACTTTCCGAGCCAAGATCCAAACTTTACAAACCAAGTTCCGAACTTTACGAACCAAGTTCTGAACTTTCCGAGCCAAGTTCCGAACTTTCTGAACCATGTTCCGAACTTTCTGAACCAAGTTCCGAACTTTTCGACGCAAGTTCCAAACTTTTTGACCCGTGTAAAAATTTTCTGCCCAAAGTTCCGAACCTTTTGAAATAAGTTTCCAATTTTCAGACCGAAGTTTCGAACATTCTGACCCAAGTTTTGGACTTTCTCAACCATGTTTCGAACTTTTTGAACCAAGTTCCGAACTTTCCGAAATTTCCGAACTTTCCGACCCAAGCTCCCAACTTTCCAAACCATATTCCAAACTTTTGGACCCATGTTATGAAATTTTTAAAATTCTAACCCAAGTTCCGAACATTCTGACCGAAGTTCCGGACTCTTTAAACCAAGTTCTAATCTTTCTGAACCAAGTTCTAAACTTTCTTAATCAAGTTCCGAACTTTCTCAACCAAGTTCCGAACGTTCTCAACCAAGTTCCGAACATTCTGACCCAAGTTCCGAACTTTCTGACCCAAGTTCCAAACTTTCTGACCCAAGTTCCAAACTTTCTGACCCAAGTTCCAAACTTTTAGACCCAAGTTCTAAACTTTCCGATTCAAGTTGCGAACTTCCCGATCCAAGTTTCGAACTTCCCGATCCAAGTTCCGAACTTCCCGATCCAAGATTCGAACTTTCTAAACCAAGTTCCGAACTTTCTGACTTAAGTTCCGAACTTTTTGACCCAAATTCCGAACTTTTTAACCCAAGTTCCGAACTCTAATCCAAGTTTCGAACTTTCCGAACCAAGTTCCGAAACTTTTTGACCCATGTTTCGAACTTTCTGACCTAAGTTCTGAACTTTTTGAATCAAGTTTCAAACTTTCTGACCTAAGTTCTGAACTTTCTGAACCAACTTTGAAACATTCTGACCCAAGTTCCGAACTGAAGATGAGATTTCAGAACTTGATTTTTAGAGATAACTTGTTTTGATTTCACGTTCTGAACTTTCTGAAATCAAGATGTATAGAGAACTTGTTTTGAAATCAAGTTTGGAAATCTGAACTATGATTTCAAAAAGAAGTTCTGAAATTAGAGATCTGATTTCTGAACCGTGAAGTGTCATCTTAAATCTTTTTGTTTACATGACTCATATTTTGGTTTAAAGTCATATTATTTTGACATTATTTCTATTCATAAGTTTATCATTGAATAATATATATAACATTATGTATACTTAAATATAAGCATCTTGCTTTACTCGGGCGAGCACCTAGCGCCTCTGCAATAAAGGACTTTGGCGCCTTGCGGCGCCTAACGCCTCATGACAACACTACCTCAATATCCATTCCTAGGACGTATCAGGGAGCACTTCTTGATCCCAATTGGAAGCATGTTATGGATGAGGAGATGGCAGCTCTTAGAAGTGGACACTGTGGGACTTGGTAGAGTTACCAAGCTAAACCTGTTGCTTGCATATGGATGTTCAACTTAAAATATTTGCCGGATGGCACTGTTGAGCGCTACAAAACCTGCCTTGTTGTGAAAGGATTCACACAATAGTATGGTGTCGACTATTTTGAGACCTCCCCAGTGGCTCGATTAAATTCTGTCAGGATAATTATCTCTCTTGCTATATATCTTGGCTAGCCGATGTATTAGTGTGATGTTAAAAAATGTCTTTCTTTTTGGAGACCTAACTGAAGTCGTATTCGTGGAGCAACCACTTGGATATGTTGCTCGGGGGATAATCTTAGTCTGTAGAAATAATGGTTGGTATTTATAAGTCATGAAGTGTGAAGCTTGCAATAATCGTTGCAATAAATATATTTTTATCTGTTGCCGCCCAACGGTCGACCACTCGGTCGATGGATCGGTCGACCGACCGATCATCGATCGAAAGCCTTATGTGGCTTTTGTCCCAAATACGATCGATAGTCGATCGACCGACCTATCGACCAGACATCCGACCGAAACAAAAATTAGAGCCCAATTTGCTGATTTTTACACTTGGTTTTCGTTTTCGGGTCTAGTCTCGAATTTTGACTTGGGACATAGTAGAAATAGGTTTGGTTGATATCCTAGGGGCATATTACAATCATATCTAATCCTAAATCTAGGTAAAGACGCGATAGCCATCGAAGCCGTTTTTACTCGATTCTTTATGGTTTTTCGGACGAACTTCGTAGGCATATTGTTCTATCAACCTAAACTCAAAACTCAACAAATAAATTAGATACATGTTTACATCAAAATAGAGACTGAGGCCTAGGTGGAACCCTTGGGCCAACAATCTCATGAGCCTATGGTTATGCACTGCGACAATCAGTCCGCCATTCATATTTCAAATAATCTAATATTTCATGAAAGGACCAAGCACATTAAAGTGGACTGTCATTTTGTCCGAGATATCTTCCTCTCCAAGATCGTTACTCATCACACATCCTCTCGAGAACAACCAGCAAATATCTTTACTAAAGTTTTGAGTGTTCCTCGTTTTAAATTCCTTTGTGACAAGCTGGGCATGATTGACATCTATGCTCCAACTTGAGGAGAAGTGTTGAATGATATAGTTTTGTAAGTATTTTTGTACGGTAGTACATGTTAGCTTAGGTTGTACCTATGTACACCTTATCTTGTACATCTCCTTTATATACCCCTTCATTAAATGAATACATCATCTTTTTTGGCTCACCTCAACGGTCCTTATTTCATTAAATGCTTATTAAGTACTTTTATTTTAGAAATATATATTTTTATGTATGAAATATATTTTAAAAACATTTTATTTTTGCTCCTCGCCATATTATGGCATACTGTAACCTTGCGCCTTGCGTCATAGCTCCAAGAGCCCTTTGCGCCTCACGCCATTTACAACTATGTTTAAATATTTAAATAAGCAATTATTTTATTATTTTTAGTTATTAATTATTTTGTTATTTATTAATTTCCATTTTCAATTTATTAGTGTATTTTATTTATTTTATTTAGTTTTTATTTAAATTAAAATTTAATTCTTTGGGCCCAACTCAAGCTTAGCCCAGGCTTGTGGTGCTCAGGCCGCAGGACATGCTAGGCTAGTCCTAAAAAATTCCCAATCATGCCCGACACGGTCGAAAGAGGTCGAGCTTGGCCAAGCTCAAGTCAGCCCATTGTCACCTCTACGGTGGAGTATAATTTAGACTTCTACTTTCTGATAGAATTAGAGATAAGCAAATAGGCTTTAAAATCATGAAATTTACATTAATTATGTAACTAGAAAATTGACAAAAAGGAATCAATAGATCAAATAGCCTAAACTATAAAGAAAAGGAAAATCATGCAAGTGGACTAGAGAACAGATTGAGATAATGACCATATAAGAAATAATAATATTTACCTTCTTACAGACTCACCTTTGCCTTGACATCATCTTCATGTTGTATTGCACGAGGATGTATGGATGGGATAAGAGTGAAGAGGCGATTGCTAGCATCAATTATCAATCTCTCTTTAATATCAAAATCATGTTTAGTATTACAGAGCAGATTTTGTATCTCTGTTAATGCTTCAAATCCTGGTAAGTAAAAGAGAAATTTTCCAAATATTACCTCAACGGTATCCATGTGTCCTAGAAAAACTATCTAGACTTTGGCTATCTTGCAGAAGCATATGTGAACGTTTACCCTTTTGGATATTCTTCTTGCTTAGCTTTCCAAGTGGCATTTGAGACGTATTTATCTTAAACTCCAACATTGCAACCCTAAAATGTATATACACAGAACATTCAATGACCTAACTGCATAAAATGATATGACAATATGAAAGAGCAGCAGTACCTGTAGGTTGCAACATTGAAAAGCATTTTAATTAATTCCAGCAACTGAGGTGCAAGTTGGCTTTTCATGTTCACAGGGCTCTTTTCGGGAACTTGTTTGACATCATAATCCTAGAATGAATAAGCTTATAAGCACAACAGAATAGGTTTTATGGAAAAGTTTATGGAAAAAAGAATCATCCAATGCAACATACAATGTCCAGTGGATAAAATCTACCAGGTTGCTTCTGAAAATTACTCTTCCCTTCCCATGCTTCCCATAGATTTCCCGTCTTTACAAGAAATAAACATTTAAATAGTTGAATTGCATCAGATTTTGACATCTCTTCTAATTTACTCCCACTAATTTTACCATTGCCAACTTGTCCCCACTTGCAGAAAACATAACAGTCTGATCCTTTATCTTCTTGGATTATCTGAAGGATGTAATAGCTTCCAACGTAGAAAAGATGTGAGTATTTAGAAACACGAGAACAACACTTTTTTATATGAATACAACTGGAACCAAATTACAAAAGAGAGTCAGAGCTTTATATAGTTAGATGATTCATTAACAGTAGAGGCGACCTAAATAAAGAGTGATGCATCCTCAACATATCTTGCTAATCATGACTAGCTAAAATCCTTGTTTCCAAAAAATACAGAAGCTATGCAGCAAGTAATCTTAATGTCACAAGATTTATAAAAGCAATTACCTGTTTTCACCAGTAGAAAGATCAGACTTATTCAAGGTTGTATTGTAAATGCTTTTTCCATCCTCCAAAATGTGGCCAGTATCCTGCAAACCAGAAGCCTCGTGCACAGCACTTCTTCCTTTAACTTTCACAGTGACAATGCAACATGTAGAAGTTTCTGAAGCACCCTCAATTTTGTATAAGTCAAAAGGAAGCCTCTTCTGCTTTCTAATACATTCCTGTAGGTAGTCTTCTCTAACAATAGGTAACTTCATCCTCCTATAAAGTGGGACATAAACCCTTGTAAAAACTTCAATTTTATTGAAGACAACAAGAAGTTAGATAACAGAGAGATTAAAAAAAAGAAATGTGAGATGACCTAGCTTTTCTTATTTCAGGATCATTGTTATCCACCTCCCCGCTCCATATCAAACAACTGGTAGCTACATATATGAAAAAATAGCTACTTTCACTATAGCTTATGACCATTGATGGAAGTCACCAACAAACAAGAATGAGATAACACAGTTATCAGTTTAAATGAAGAGAGAACCTTTCTTGATCTTCATATGAAATTTTACCCCAGCTTCCTCAAGTTTTGTCTTCAAGTCATCCTATATACCCAAAAAAAAATTGATAAGGTGAAATACTATTTCACACAGTTAAACAGTAACAAATATTGCCTACTAAGGCAAACAACAATGCTATAGCAATATATTATGTAATCTCTACTGTTATACAAACATTAAAACATTAAAAAATAAACATTTTGCCATGAAAGCAGGACTCGGTTCAAATAAAAAAGCATGATGAATTCTCACAAAATCTCTGGTGGACTCCCCAGCAATAGCAACTTTTAAGTTCTCCAACCGTCCATCATTAGAAGGCTGAGATAGTTTCAATGTATTCCTACCCAAAGAGTTATTTGTAGATGGAGGAAGAACTGTGTCAGGTTTCTTGGCCTTTTGAGACTTAAACCACTGCAAAGAAACAAGTTGAGTTGGAATCTCTTGTAACTAATAATTTATCATGCACAAATTATACATACCTTTAGAAGGTATTCATTTTTTTTTATAGGAATTTTCCACTTCTCCTTATGGCGTGCAGGCTCCGTTGTTGAGTATGAGCACTTACTCCATGCTGACAAATAGCCATGGCAATGATACTGACGTCCACAGCAACGCAGTGAACCAGAACAGAATCGGCAACTATCTAATGCTCCAAAAAGCATCCCATCAGCACTATACAAGAAAATAACAAAAGCCAAAGAAGCTAGTCAGGACTAATACATACTGCAAGTAAAATAAGGAAAAAAATTAATATCACAGAACTAAATTCTATATAGCCAGGCCTCCTAATAACTGGCAAAGGCATCATCAGCAAATTTTGTGCCAGGCATGACAGATTTGATTATGATATAGTAAGATCAAAATGTTTAATCCATTGTTAAAATATTTAACTGTCATAGATTTTTTATATTTAGTTTATATATTACATATAAAATTATTTTGATTCATCATGACTTGTGCTCAAAGGGAGTTTAATACTATGCAATTAATTACCATTCCAATTCCAAATGATCACCAAATAAAGGAATAACACTAACCATTCTCTTTTCCATTTAAATGGTTCAATGTGTCAAACATGGAAATGGTACATGTAACCAAACAGACCCTTAAGTAGTTCTAAGTAGTCTTCAATATACCTCTGGAGATGAGAAAAAGAGGAGACAGAGTACCAGATGGAGTCCAAAATCCAAATGTACGCTATACTAACGTTGGGTTGGGAAATCGTCTGAGCTGACTGAAGCTGGATAAATCAAGCATAGTCCTCAAGGATGCTGACACTGGACCTATTGGAACTATTGCCGACCTAAACCTGCATGTCGGAGAGGCTGCCCCGAGAAATCCTATCGCCGACCTGAGCCTGCATGTTGGAAAGGCTGCCCCAAGAAATGTGGCCTGACTGAGATACACTAACAGTATGAGCTGGTGGATAACCATGTAGATTGTAACAAACATCTCGGCTGTCCAAGCTTTCCACGAAAAGAACATTGAGGTCGTCCATGTCCACCATGACAAGCCAATGTCAATGTCACGACCACCACGACGACCTCCCCCTGATGGAGGAGTCTGTTCATCTGTTGTTAGTGCAAGGGCCGAACAATAGATGGGAGGTTCTGATGAGGGAATAAGTGCAGCAATGCACGTATCATCCTTTTGTTGGTGTCTGCTAAAGATGGAAGTGATGTACCTCCCAAAATTTGAGTTCGATGAGGCTCTAGCTAAGGTCGAACTGAATGTAGGAACATGATGGAAGTGATGTAGGAACAGAATGTAGGAACAATGGGAGAAGATCTCTAAAATCTGTGGCCAAAGCTTGAAATCATCCATCACTAGTATTTAGATGACACTACGACAGGCTTGTTTTCAAGTCTCAATACAAGTGAAATAATGAAAATACTCATAAGGATCTATAAATTGCCATAGTAATGCTAAAAATTGGTCCTCAAGTTTTACCCAAGAAGGTCTCATGTCTCAGGAATAGATGAGGCTGTGTGGTGAGATGATCCTCCTGTCCCTGTCCTATAAATCAATTTTT
Source organism: Canna indica (assembly GCA_034359265.1). Taxonomy (NCBI): domain Eukaryota; kingdom Viridiplantae; phylum Streptophyta; class Magnoliopsida; order Zingiberales; family Cannaceae; genus Canna; species Canna indica. The sequence goes on from CP136894.1 coordinate 19,504,522, forward strand.
CACGGCTGCTGCCCATGAGTTATAATTTCTTCCATTTAGCTTCTTTGTGGTGATATTCATCGAACGGGAAAGAGATGATGGAAGTAGTGGTGCAGAACATATTGATGTATTAGAACTTTAATAACTGCATGCAGATGACTGATCTCTTGATCCTGTCTGTTCTAGAGAGATGTTCTAGCCAAAGAAAAAGAAAACCAAGAGCAAATGACAGACGGCAAAAAAATAGTACATGAAGAGTGTTGTTCTGCAGTGAGCAGAGATGCGGGACTACTCACTATCCCTTGACACAATCAGTCGTTGTTGGGAAGGCTCCTGTGCACCACATACGATCAGCAAATTAATTCTGGGCAGCGATCATTCAAGTCGCCAATCACAAACCAGCACCACAAGGCGCCACATAGTCAATGCAACTTTGATCAGAGGGCCTCTCTGTTGATTGCATTGATCCCGAGAAGGAGAAGTCGAACCAGATCAGATCTGAGGCTGATCTTGTAGGATCCAACCAGCTCCGATCGCCAGTCCCTTGATATGGTTACAGATAGGCGAGAGCGGTGACCGCCTCACCAGAGATGCCAAGGTGTTGGAGCAATTGAGGGGGCAAACTCCCGTATTCTCGAAAGCACATACATTGTTAGGTCGTTTGGGATCAGGTGCAATGAAAAGATTGCTTGCTTTGTCACTGTGACAGGTGACAAGGCGATGCAGCTCCTAGAGAACAGACTGAAAGTGAAGGAATATGAATTTTGAGAAGAAACTTCAATGATACCGACTGCAAGCTTGTCAAAGGCGCTAGGCGCACACTCAAGGCGCAGAAGTCCCATATCGCCTGAGGCGCAAGGCCTAAAAGAAACGCGCACCTGACCAAAGCAAGGCGCACCTTTTTAAAAATATTATCTATACCATGGTTTAAAATACCGGTACTGATTTCGGTCACCGGCCTGTTAGGGACCTTCGGGTTTGTCAAGTCCTGTATGTGTCATGACGGTCCCTAACGTGCATTGTAAATATTGCATCATGAGCATCCATGTAAAAATTGCATTGTAAAACGCGTCCGCGCACCGCGCACCGCCCACCGCTCTTGCTCACGCCTAGGCAAACGGCCTCGTTTGCCTAGGCGTGGCATGGACGGTGGGGGTGTGCGAACATAGGAATTTTGTCATGCTCCTCGTGCTTTGAGGAACCTTGGGGGTGGCACATGGGGGTTAGGCTCCACAAGTATAGTACCCAGGTATAGCCTGGGCACCCTCTAGTCTTTCGTTCTTGCTTTCGTTCAAGCATTTTCCAGCATTTTCATGCATTTGGCCATTTGGCCCAACAACATTTTTGCGTCCAAGCACACGGAGGTTTCGGCCCACGCGAAGTGGGAGCCCGCGACTTTTCGACATTGGCCAAGCAGATTGGCTTAAGGCTGATTCCTCGCACGGGAAGCGAGGAAGCCGCACGGACATTTTCCGCCCAAACAGTTAGTCCGTGACAGTTGGTATCAGAGCGAGGCAAGCTCGCAAAGCTTTTGTGCAAGCAATCGACGCAAACCGTCAACAGACTCGTGCCTTCGTCGTTTGAGACAAACGACGTTGGGGCACTCAGCAATCTCGCAGGAGAGATTTTCGTGACCAATCATGGGTCGCAAGACAATCGGTGAAACGAGTGGTGTCGTCGATGCGATGACGACCATTTCGGAGGAGGCGTTGGTGGAAGAGCCAACGCAAACACAACCAGTTGGACAGACCAGAACGACTGTCCAACGAGTTGGGGAATTGGAGAGAATTTGTGATGCTCACTCGGCCGGCATGGCCCTAGTCGGCAAGATAGCCGACGCGCAAGAAAACTTGGAGTCAAGGCTAGAGGCACTCCATGATGACACTCAAGACGTAGTCAAACATCTGCAAGATGAGATTGCGGAGCTAAAGGCTACAGTCAGATTTCTTATCCGAGAGATACACTCGGGTGGTAGCAGTTCACGGCAGAACGAAGCGCCACAACACCATCTCAGAGCACCCGAACCAAAGCCTTACAATGGGGCCCGGGATGCCAAAGCGGTGGAAAACTTCCTTTTCGACTTGGAGCAATACTTCAAGGTCACGAGGACGGTTGAAGAAGATATGAAAGTGTCCGTTGCAACCATGTATCTGTCTGAAGATGCAAAACTTTGGTGGCGGACCAAGTATGATGAAATTCAGAAGGGGCAAGCCAAGATTGACACTTGGGATGAACTCAAGCGCGAACTGAAAGCGCAATTCTTCCCCGAGAATGTGGAGTTCATCGCCCGACGGAAGTTACGTCAACTCCGTCAAGACAATTCGGTTCGGGAGTATGTGAAGAAGTTCTCGACTATCATGTTGGACATTTCAGACATGGCCGAGACTGATCAACTGTTTACCTTCCTGGAAGGACTGCAGCCATGGGCACAGCAGGAACTCTCCAGGAGGAACATTCAGAGTTTGTCAGAAGCAAAGATCGCAGCAGAACGACTCCCTGACTATAGCCCAGAGGAGAATACGGCTAAGGTGGCACCTTACAAGCCGAGATTTTGGGGACCCAACAACTCCAATGGCTACAGTTCAGAGGGGAATATGACTAAAGCGACACCCTCCAAACCAAGGTATTGGGGGCCTGACAACTCTCAAGGCAAAGGATTCATAGGCGATACAAGGTGGATGAATCATACCCACAGACCATACATCCCGAGAGAACACCCTCAAAGGGGGTCCCCTCCGAGAGGGAACCATTCAACAGTTTCGCCTACTTGTGCATTGTGTAAAGGACCTCACTCAGCCCAAGGATGTCCAGAACGACAAGCCTTGAGCGCCCTGATAGCAGAGACCGTGGTGGAGACAATGTCCAACGTCTCAGCGAAGAGAGATAAGGGCAAAGGAAAGGCAGTTGCCTCAACAAGCCACAATGGGGGGTCATCGAGCGACCACTCCAGCGAAGATGAGTACAATAGAAGAGCTAACATGGGAGCAGTACGACTGCTCAATGCTCTCAAGACTCAAGTGGGGGAGCGAAAGCCCACGACAAAGCGTCCAGAAGCGACGAATGAGCTGATGTTCATCGACATCAAGCTGAATGGTAGAACCACCCGAGCGATGGTAGACTCGGGAGCAACTCATAATTTCATTGCCACAGAGGAGGCAAAGCGAATTGGACTCAAACTAGGAAGAAGTTCGAGTCATGTCAAAGCAGTGAATTCTGAAACACGAATGATCGACGGCATCGCCAGAGACATTCCGTTGAAAGTTGGAGAATGGAAAGGGCAGATCAACCTGATGGCCGTGCCCCTTGATGACTATCAAGTCATTCTAGGGATAGAGTTCCTCAAAGCGGCAAAGGTGGTACCAATGCCCTTCCTCGACACGATATGCTTGATGGGGGAGGACAACCCCAGTATCGTTCCAACAGTGCGTTCAGCACCAAGAAGCCAGAACAAACTCCTTTCTGCCATACAAGTGAAGGAAGGAGCCCGACAAGTACGCGCAGAGCAGATGGCTCATAAGACGCAAGAGTGCGCGTGGCAGGTGGCCTCTAAGTCGCAATATTTGCGCGCAGAGCAGATGGCTCATAAGACGCAAGGGCGCGCAGAGCAGATGGCTCATAAGACGCAAGAGTGCGCATGACAGGTGGCCTCTAAGTCGCAATATTTGTGTGCAGAGCAGATGGCTCATAAGACGCAAGGCTTGTGCGCATGGTAGGTGGCCTCTAAGTCGCAATATTTGTGCGCAGAGCAGAGGGCTCATAAGACGCAAGGCTTGTGCGCATGGCAGATGGCCTCTAAGTCGCAATATTTTCGTGCAGAGCATATGACTCGTAAGGCACCCGCGCAGGGCAGATGGCTTGTAAGACGCAGCGCACAGCGCAAACCCACAGTAGGGATAGGGGAGCAAGCCCCATATCGACCTCCTTACAAAAGGGCCCCAGCAGAGTTGGCGGACTTCGCAGTTGGAGGCATTTGCAAGCAGGAAGGACATTCCACCGCTTACGAGGGTCGAAAGCCGAACGACACGAAGCGACGGTACCCAGTCCGCATGATGAAGAAATGGAAGGTCAAGAACCAAGAGCTCTCCACCGTCTTCAAGAAACGAGTCGACGAGGGCGTCGACTTCGTAAGTGGGGGAGAATGTTAGGGACCTTCGGGTTTGTCAAGTCCTGTATGTGTCATGACGGTCCCTAACGTGCATTGTAAATATTGCATCATGAGCATCCATGTAAAAATTGCATTGTAAAACGCGTCCGCGCACCGCCCACCGCTCTTGCTCACGCCTAGGCAAACGGCCTCGTTTGCCTAGGCGTGGCATGGACGGTGGGGGTGTGCGAACATAGGAATTTTGTCATGCTCCTCGTGCTTTGAGGAACCTTGGGGGTGGCACATGGGGGTTAGGCTCCACAAGTATAGTACCCAGGTATAGCCTGGGCACCCTCTAGTCTTTCGTTCTTGCTTTCGTTCAAGCATTTTCCAGCATTTTCATGCATTTGGCCATTTGGCCCAACAACATTTTTGCGTCCAAGCACACGGAGGTTTCGGCCCACGCGAAGTGGGAGCCCGCGACTTTTCGACATTGGCCAAGCAGATTGGCTTAAGGCTGATTCCTCGCACGGGAAGCGAGGAAGCCGCACGGACATTTTCCGCCCAAACAGTTAGTCCGTGACAGGCCGGTACCGGTATATACCGGTCCCGTACCGTACCGACACATGGTACGGGCCGGTACAAAAAACCCATACCGGGTGGAAAAAAAAATATTTTTTTTTTGTTTTTGCTGTTAAAAATAGCTCCAATGGCACATAATTGATCAAGAAATGCTTAAATTTAAAATTCAAATGTCAAATACATGAATACAATGTTTAAAATGCGGACGAATGACGTTCGTCGTACTCGTACATCTGTTAGGGACATACACAACTAAGGTCGACAATGTAGGTCTCCAATGCCCATATCATGAAATTTTCTCATGGCATAATGCCTTGGTATTCATTATACCACATTGACATCAATGTTTTTTGTTGGCAGACCAAGAACTAGTCCATGTATCTGTATAGTCAGTTGAGTAGGTACCAAAGTAGGTTGATTCAAAAACCTCTTACAAGTTATTCATTATATCATGATGGTAATCTTGCAAAGCTGTCGGTCCACCTCGACGCCGATCTTTGACTCTCTTCTCGTACACCCTAGTTGTTCCTCCGGTTCTAGCGTCGTGATCCTGATCATGGGTGCAGTGGTCGAAGTATTGCTCATTCGTGCATAGATCGGCAAGTGCCGGTGTTGATGGCACGACGGTGTCTTCTCCACCAGCTCCATCATCATCATCTCCTCCGTCTTTTGTGTTGCTACTGCTATAAACTGAGGGCTCGTCTTCTTTGTCTTCTTCCGCTTACGCAATCGCATCCAAATGATCAATTGGTCGTTTTCTTTTGGATTTGTCTTTTGCCTTCTTCTTTCCCTTTGATTGGGAAGATGAAAAGTCCCAATCAATTATCGAGGTCTGCATCGCCTTAGACGAACTCGACATCATACGGATCTACATGTGTAATGTCTTTATCTTCATTCTATAACGCCCGCAATCGAAGTCGCATGTTGTAATAAACATATACGAGCTACTTGTGCCGATTCTCGGTTGGATGCCGACATTCACTGTATGACCTTGCAGAGGGGATATAACGAACTATCTACTGTTCCAAGTTCATATTTGTACTAGTATGCAAGATTTAAATAACACCCTATAAAAAATTATAAATTCAATAAGTAATTCGGCATAATGAATTAAAATTAAATAATTCCAAAATATTAAATAAAAAATACTTGCGACGTGTATGTCAAGCCCTATTTGATTCTCCCATCTCTGGGAGATAATTTCGATCAAGGGCTGATACTTGGCAAGAGCACTCATAACACTCTTGATTTCATCCTATGTTTGGTGGATGTAGTGGTAGATATGGCCAATTTGATGCGTTTTTTTCATATCCACCTGTCGTAGAACCTTTGTAAAAGCGCGTGTTGAGGATGTCCTCGTTGGTGAGCATATCTTTGAACATCTTTCGGACTTCCGTCGGTGCGTTGAGGCATTTGACGACATCACCAGATGTTTCGGCCAAGTGTTGCTTCAATCGAGTGACGTCTCCACCATGTGAAATCATCTGACAGTGGTAGCATTGTTAGTGATGAGCCTTCTCCAACCGACAACTGTGTTGCCATGCGGGGTCGGCTTGAGATTTCGGCGTCATTTCCGCAGAATTTCGATGTGGAAATTAAGAAAATAAAGATTAGAGAGAGAGAGTTTGAGAAAGATTGAGAGAGATTTGAGAGTTAGGAGAGTTTGGGAGAGTAGAGGAGTGAGTGGGGGTGAAAGAGAAGTTTTGGGAGGTTTATATAGCCCCCAAAATCACTTAAAATCGGCTCCAAATGGCTATATAGCCATTTGGAGCCGTTGAGCTACAGTAGCCAACGGCTCCAAAAAGAGCCGTTGGGTCATACCGAGCAGTATCGCCCGGTATGACATTAAATACCGCCCGGTACGGACGGTATTTATCGATACACCCGGTACCGACCTGTACAAGGTGTATCGTATTTTGGTTTTGCAAAAAATTGGTAAATACCGACAGTACCGGGCGCTATGGTACTGTATTTTAAACCATGATCTATACTATTCTATACTATTCTCAAAAAAAAAAAAAATGATATGCAATGTAAGAATTAAATTATATGCACCATTAACAAAGAATTAAAACATCGCATATCATAAATCTAACTAAAGAGACAAACAATAAAAGAATTTAAAGACTAATAAGAGTTTCTAAAGACAAACATAAATTTTTCACAATCCAAATCAAACATGAAAAGCACCAAAGCTTTTAAGTTTTAACACAAAGTTTATGACCCTCCTTATCCCTACTCCCTAGACATAACCCTCAAAGTACCCATCACTTGATAAAAACACGATTGTTGGTTGCTCAAAGTATGAAAAAGACTTATGTTGATCATAGGAGATGAGACCGGGAGCTGGTGGGTGACCATGTATTTCTTCAAGTTCTCCTATGAGAGTTATGATATTTGGGAAGAAAGGGAAGCTCAGTCCACAGTACATTAAGCCTTTGAAATTTACCTTGGGGGAGTCATTCCTTAGTGTTGTGATGTGTTTCAACCAAATTATGTGTAGGAAGGGTTATCTAAGCCGTTTGGGTGAGAATTGTGATTTTTCTATCATTCTGGACCCAAAAATTTTCAAATTCTATATTAGGGAGCTCCTTGGAGGGCTATATGATTTATGCATCTTCTTGGCACCAAAAGTCCCAGTAATTGTTCATTGGATGGAAACAAGTTAAAGACCGGTTTTTAAAAAAAAAATTGGAAACCCTTAACCCATCCATATTTGATCCGGGAGATTTAAAATTTTCGATTTTTGCAAATTTGTACTAGAATCCAAAATTTAGATTTTGATCCTTAAGGATTTTGATTTTTTTGATTTTTTTATTGAATCCAAATGAGGGTATTTCCTTACATTTATTTTTTAAAGTTAATGGAGAATAAAAATCCAGGCGAATGCCTTTGACAACACAAACCGCCTGTTTTGGTATTGGCATATAAGAGCATTTTAATCTCAACCGTTCAGATGGCGGGAGCAAGCAGAGTACTCTAGCGGGGGAGCGGCGGCGACAAGGGAAGAGCCACAAGGGGTCGTGTCCTTCTCACGAGGACTGCCTGATTCGAGGAGATCCACCAGGCGCGGGATGGCACCGGAACGACTGATCACAACGCGTAGTTCGTCAAGCTAGCAACGCTCGGAAGGTTCCAGTTCGCACAGTGCTTTGATGAAACATGAAAAATATAAGGTTTAGGGTTTTTTTATTTATTTTTGTCTCTGATACCATGTGGTAACGAAAAAGAAATGAGAGGAAGAAAAAAGGATCAGCAGCCCCTCTCTCTACAGCCCCTCCCTCTACTGTATGTATATATATTTCTACTATATGTATACCGAGAAGTCCATTTTACATTTAAGTTCCTAGATATAATCCCTTTCATACATAGGTCTTGAAAGTACCAACATGTATGCAACCTGGCCAAACCGCCAAAGACTCTACTTTGAATATATATTGTTGATGAGTCCTTTCCAGCCAATCTTTTAGGATAGATGGGAAGACAAGCACCACAACTAATAAGTTACCATTCCTTGTGACTATATATGCTTGTTTTCAAGAATCAAAATACATTTGAATTACTGCGATTGGTAAATTTCCCAGATAGGTGGAATGCATCATTCATCAATCCCAGGCACTAATGTCAAGTATGGCTAGCCAGGATGTCTTGCCAATATCTTGGAATCACAGTACTACAAAAAGGCAAGCATATGTATTGGAAGGGGAGAGGAACAGGGAAGAGAATAAGAGAAAAAGATAAAAGGAAGAGAAAGATGAAAGGATGAAATCTTCAGTTTAGACTAAAGATTAAAGATTTTTTACTAGTAATGATGAACTGAATAAAAATGGATTGTCATGTATATACAAGATTTAACCAAACAGAATGTATCATGCATCAATCCCAGGCACTAATGTCAAGTATGGCTAGCCAGGATGTGTTGCCAATGTCTTGGAATCACAGTACCATAAAAAGGAAAGCATATGTGTATTGGAAGGGGAGAGAGGAAAGGGGGGAGAGAATGAGAAAAGATAAAAGGAAGAGAAAGAATGTGAGAAAAAGATGAAAGGATGAAATCTTCAGTTTAGACTAAAGATTTTTTTACCAGTAATGATGAACTGAATGAAAATGGATTGTCATGTGTATACAAGATTTAACCAAACAAATTTCCATCCTTGTTTCTAAAACCAACAAGAGAGGTCTAAGTCTTAAGAACACAAACAAGCATACCCTCGAATCAAAGAATAGCTTTTATTTTCACATAGGATCCAAGGTAAACCATTATTATTTTAGTAGTAGTCATAATATCATTACATCACTATATGAAATATTATATATATATATATATATATATATATATATAATGCAAAACCAAGGCTAGCCAGACCCTAAAGATGCATTGGAAACACCCAGGACAAGGCAGTCACATTCAATGCTTTTGAAAAGCATGTGTCGCCGCTTTGTATCAATTATTCAATTGGACAAGTCAAAACCAACTAGAAAAATCTAGTAAAGATGGTTGTAAAATGGTTGGCTTGTCTAACTGGTAAAAGGTTGATGAAGATGATGTACAGAGTCTTTACAACTTTCATGTATTTTCTGGTAAATGGACCAGTAAAAAAGCTGGTTAAAAGTGCTGCTATTGTTTCCAACCTGCAGGAATGTTCTGTAAGTACTGTCACTTATTTTTTGTTAAATAGTATCGGACAATCGAAGTATTAGCATTGTAAAGTATTGAGTTCAACCAAAGAGTAGACCCATACTGATCTCAACATCAAATGGAAAATACAATTTCATAAATGGAACCAATATACACAGAAGAAGAAATGGTTGTGAATGAACAGAAACTAACCAACAGTCTCGTAGATCATATTCTGATCCTGTTGAATCCTGCCCATTTGCTTTAAGCATCTCCCTTAACTCTGCTGTACTCACATCCTTCTTAAGTTCATCTTTTATATCCCACAGCAGCTTGCTCTGCTCTTCCAATTTTTTCTCCAGTTCAATGCTGCCAGAATCAGCTTTATCAGGCACATTATTACTTCCACTAGTTACTAGTTTTCCTGATGAGTTGTTTTGATCAGATTTGGAAATTTTTGCTTTCTGCTTATCAGTCTCAGTTGCCTTCCTTTTTGTACGTCTGGAAGTTACTTGATCTGATGCAATTCAAAAAACATTTAGGTGAAAAGATAAGAGAAAAAGAAAAGATGATAAAGTTATTAACACAGGAAAGGCAAAACGTGAATCAGATTAGAGTTAAATAATAGCTCTACTATGTATTACCTGCATTAGTACTACTTTTAGATGTATCCCTTTTAGAAAATGCAGAAACATTTTCTTTATCCTGAGGCGTAAGGTTGTCCCATCCTGAAATCTTTTCTAAACTACTTGACGGACACATCATGACGAAACAATTGGCATGATGCCATGATAAACCTCGGGGACCTTGGCCTTCAGGCTTAGTGGAGACACAAACCTGCCATGATGATAACAAAGACAAATTCTTAGCTTATTGTAAATCTTATACAAGGAACATTAAAAATACAATAGATGCCAGATAAGCAGAAATTCACATCTTAGTAAGGAAGTGCATATGACATTTTTCTATCCAGAACATGACATCCTCTAATAAATAAATATTGAGAACATTTCTCAGAAACATATCAGAATAGAAGGTGTGTTGCATGGAATAGCAGATTGTTTGAACTTCTTCAGATTGCAACTGTCTTCCACATACTTTCTTTTTATCCCTTCTCCACTTGCTAGTTAAATATCAACATATGTTTCACTGCTTAGAGAGAAAGATAACTATCAGAGTTTCCTACAGTTGCTGTTATGCAAGATATTAAATGTTTTGAATGTCACTCTTGAGGACAAATGGCTTCTTGGAGTCCAGACAATTATGTAATATATTAAGAACAAGAAGATGTAAGATAATAGTCGGACATTCTTTGCTAATTCATTATCTTCATTCTCATCTTTGCATGAAAACATTGTACTGCCCTCGTTAACAGGAGAACTCGCTTAACTAAATGCATTTTTGAGAGACATGCAAACTTGAAAAACCTATGAACTAATAAAAAATAGAATTTACGAAGAAACTGAATTGTTAATCAAAAACGGTGTATTTTGGCCAAAACATTAGACATGCCAAATCTTAGTATTAATACAGCTGTTACCACTAAGATCCAGTTTGTGAAGCTGTAATTTTGGTACAAAGGTGCAATGAGAAAAGATCCAGGACTTAGAAGAAACATTAGGTGCGAAATTATTTCTGATATGTAATAAACTTAATTCATCAAGGGCAATGTAGTTTTCCTATTTTCGGAAAAAAAAAATGTAGTTTTCCTATTTCATTCTTATATTATAAGTAACAATGTGTTGGCATCATTTTTTATATAGATTGGAACGTCACCTTGAATGCTCAAACATATGAGAACAATGCCAATATTTGAAGATTTCTTCATTTTCCTCTCTTATTACTCCTTAACAATAATTAAAAATAGAAAAACGAAAAATTTCATCAACATTTATTCAAAGAAAGTAGGATATGGAAACAGTATTATCTGAAGATTAATGTGAAAAAGTTATAGAAACCAGAAAACGAGAAAATACAAAATTAGTGTGAAAATATATTACTTGTCTGAAAAAACTAGATTAGACTGTCATGAGAAGAAGAAAAATAAGCATAATTGTATATGATCAATTACTTTTCTAAAAATGAAAGAAAATTATGGTTACTGGTTTATTGATACTGTAGAACAATTCGATTAAAATTTGGCATCTTAACAAAAATAGATAATGTTGACAATAAGATAATGTAGCATAAAAAACATTCAGATAATTATTTGATGACCAAGAGAACCAAATAGACATCCAGGAGAGAGTGCACCCTAAAGGAAAAGGAATAGCTTGAAAAGAAAGCATTAAGTAGGATAAAAGGGAACGGATGCGAGAACAAAACAAATTGAGGTAGTGGTAATCAAGCTTGTCAAAGGTGTGAGGCGCAAAGGTTCCCATATCACCTGAGGCGCAAGGCACAAAAAAAGTGTGCGCCTAACTAACGCAAGGCGCACCTTTTTAAAAATATTATTTATGCTATTATCAAACAATAAAAAATATGGTATGCATTATGCAATATAGGAATTAGATTATATACACCATTGCACCTATAACATCAACAATTCCAATAGAGAATTAAAACCTCGCATATGATGAATCTAACTGAAGAGACAACAACAAAATCTTTAAAAAATTAAGAGTTTTTCATGATCCACCAAACTAGTAATTCATAAGTCGGCTGGGAAATAGAAGTGTTCAGCAGTGAAAGAGAAGGGGAAAGAGAGGATCCTCGGCTGGGGTGCACTTGGGTGAAGCCCTAATGTCTCTTTTTTTATTATTTAAATATTAACATAAGTGATGGTCCCCCACTAATAAAGAAAGAAACCAATTTCAATGAGGCACAACAGGTGAGTGCCTTGGGCTTCAAAAAAAAACCAGGAGCGTGCCTTTCATGCGCTTCACTGAAGGCATTGTGCCTTGGCTTGGCCAAGGCGCAAGACCCCTTTGGCGCTGCGCCTGGTGCACCTAGGCACGCACCTTTGACAACATGAGTGGTAATAGAATATTAACCATGACTTAATAGTGCTTCAACAATGTAGAAGAGAAGACTGAAGAGAAGAAATAGTACTCAAAATGTGAGGGAACCGAGAATACTTGGAGCAGATGACCTCCTTCCTCCACTCAGGTCAAACAAAGGCTTCTCTCATCATGGTCATAATAAAGTTAGTTGTTGATGGATTAACATTATAAAGTGAGTATGATTCTAATAACATATAATTCCAAAATTTGCATTTTAACACAAAATGTGAACCCTCTACTTGTGCAAATTTGGAAACTGGAAAAAGATGCAAATGAAATAAATCGAACAAGGAAGCAACAACATGTGCAAGCTATATATCCTCGCATGTATCCAATTGTGAACTGACCATCATCTGAAAACCATTAACAAACAGATGACTTCAGACTGCAAAGATGAGTAAAATGGCTTCATTCAAGCTAAAATGATGATGCTGAAAACTAAAAGATGTCTCTATGAGCAGTCTGCACTTTAATACTTCCTTATACAACTTAGACCCAATTTATATAATTAAAGCATTTTAGCATTTAACAGTAAAAGTGGTGTTATTCTAATTTGAATATCCATAGAGTTTCCATAAGAAAAAAAATAAAAGCTATTTTTAACAATGTTACGACTAAGTCATCCAGAATTACCAACCGTTCCTTTTAAAATCTTCTGGCTACAGTGCTTACAGGTAGCACGAGAAGTTGGAGAAACTTCAATGGTGCATTCACTGTTAGCCACTGTAGAATCAATTGTTTAGTACTAGAGGATCCACCCTTAACATAATTTCTTATCATCTTCCAATCATCCCATCGAAGTAACTCTATGCCTTCAACATCATCAACACTAGTGACAACCATTGGGATCCACAGTTAATAGCAAGGTAGTAAACAAATTAACAAACAAGTATGAATATCGAAACATATTGCATTGAAAATATTTCGACTTCAAGATGAACTCAAATATTGATTGAGATTTAACATTGTATATTGATTCCTATATGACAAGTATAAAAAACTAAAATCAAGTTTATGATACATACAATTTTATCTGTTTTTTTTTCTTCAAAATGCAACCAGCATGATTCCACATCTGCAGGGAAAAAGAATCAGTACAAGCAAACCTGGGAAAGCACAAATACAAATATACAATATTCCATCAAGTGAGAAAAAAGCTTATCACAAGCATTAAATGAAAATCTTCCATTGACATTCTAAATTTGGTCAATTATGATCTCAAAATCATTTGCCAATCTATCGAATGTGGCAAAACCCGTTGCTGAAATTGTTAGAAAATCAACCTTGGACCTAACTCCACCCCAAAAGCTAGCTCATAGGGGGAGGATTATCCAATCTATTTAAATGCTATCTAGACCACAACCTCAACCAACGTGGGACTTTAACACATTACACACCCCCCTCACGCCCTGTCCAATCTATTTAAAGGCTATCTAGACCAAAACCTCAACCAATGTGGGACTTTAACAGAAATACCAGCAGCTATAAACACAATTTCTACCCATGACTTGAGTTCAGCATTAGTGTAACAAGAAGTTGCAAAGCCTCAACTATAAGGGGTTGGCTACATAGATCCTTTCCCCCATGTTCATAAGTTTTGACGTATATTTACACAAGCTGTCAAAGGCCTAACACAACCCACTACCAGCATAGTTGGAGTTTAAGTTCAGCAGTAATGACTGATCTTATATCAGATAAAGTCCAATTAATCATCTAGAATTTGTAAAAGTCATACAGCAAACTCAATTGATAGATATAGATCGATATAAAATAATAGAAGTTTATCAAAATCATATATTGAAATGTGGCTTAGATTGAAAATTAAGATAAATATTCTGGTTCTCACATTTGTGTCTAGCATATCAGGCACAAAAATCATATCTGTTAGGCATGAGCTCAAACTGCTTGCAATAAAGCAAGATAATCACCACCCACATTACATTTGTATGTCGCTAATCCCACTGGATTCTTTACAAGTAGAAAGTCTGGATATACTCAACGGAAAGCCAGCAACAGTGACTTCTATTTTCACAAATAAAATGAACGAGCACACAACAAAGGACGAAAATAGTTCACATTACAATGTAAACGTAGCAAAAGCCACAAACTTAAATATTTTCCATCATGCACGAGTCAATATACCAAATGTGATCTCTTTTAATAAGAAAAAAAATCATATTGAACAGAATACAGGAAGAAAGATGATCGGAAAATAACTTCATAGAAGAGAAGGTTAAAGCAATTAACGGAATAAAACCCCAAAAAATAAAAAGGCATTTTTCCATATAAGATCTATAAGAAAACAAGCAAAAGCAGGTTGAACAAGGGTAAAGCAAAATATCAACTTTTCACACGCAGAAAAAAGCAAATGCAAGCCTACCAGAAGTTTGCGCAACGTCGTTAACATCAAAAAAGGGGGAAATTGAATAAAATAAGGAAGAGAGTCGTCGTTGTTACGGGCATGAATCCGTCGAATTGAGTGCCAGTGACCAACTTGCCAAGGCGGAGGTGTTCCTTGCTAATAGGGTTCTCGCAGGTCTTGCAGGAAGACCGCCCGGACTTGGCATACTCGGCCTTCCACGGCTTCGGAGGGTTCGCCATCGCCAGCGATTCGATCGAGGAGCTCTCCCGGGGACCCAGAGGAAGGATTTCACAAGTGTGCGTGTTCTCCCCTTCTGGGCCTCTGGCAGAATAATTATATTAATTTCTTTTTCTTTTTCTTTTACCTAATTATATTAATATCGACGCAACGTCATTAACATCAAGAAAAGGGGGAATTCGAATAAAATAAGGAAGAGGGCCGTCGTTGTTACGGGCATGAATCCGTCGAACTGAGTGGCAGTGACCAACTTGCAAAGGTGGAGGTGTTCCTTGCTACTAGGGTTATTGCAGGTCTTGCAGGACGACCGCCCGGACTTGGCATACTCGGCCTTCCACGGCTTCGGAGGGTTCGCCATCGCCAGTGATTCGATCGAAAGGAGCTTTCCCGGGGACCCAGAGGAAGGGTTTCACAAATCGAAGTGTGCGTGTTCTCCCCTTCTGGCAGAATTATTATATTAATATCGATTATGATAATAATGATAAATATAATAATAATAATAATAATAATAATAATAATAATAATAATAATAATAATAATAATAATAATAATAATAATAATAATAATAATAATAATAATAATAATAATAATAATAATAATAATAATAATAATAATAATAATAGGAATTTAGATATTATTATTATTATCATAATTGATAAGTGTCGAGGCTAATATACTGTTTGAAAATGGTATGTGTAAATAATAATTATTGCTGTAGTATCCCACTGCCATTATTAATTTATATAAAAATAATATGTCAATTTGTATAGTTAATAAATGTGTCCGTAGCTGAACTAACACATTTATACCTATAAACAATTATTCACGTGGTTTCTTGATCCAGAGATTTATTGTCCTTACCTCATCTCATGATTCATATAATTTAGGGAAAATGATCAAAATGATCCCTCAACCACGGCTTATTAACTTTGGTCTAGAACATTTTTTCACTCATATGGGTACCTAAAAAATTTTTCGTCCTCACTTTGGTCATTGGCTAGCTAATGTTTTGACGATCTGGCATATTTCTCTAAAATAATATTACTTTTATAGATTAATTATAAACTTTATAATTTATAAATTAAAAATGGGGTTCACTTTTTTTTCTCTTCCTCCCACCGATGCCACCTTCTTCTTCCCTCCTCCTCCTCCTCCATGCCTTCGTTGTAGCTACCTCTTCCTCCTCCTTGCCTCCGCCCCCATCGTCGCCGTCGACCCAAGCATGTGTTTTGGGATGATAAAGCTCGAGCTGATGAATGGCCTTCGGGATCAGATTATTCAATGAAGAACAATGTGCCGCCACACTTCGGTCGACAGATTTGAGAGCCAGCAACACCTTCGCTTGCTCCAAAGCTTTGTGACCCGCCGCATGCAGCGAGAGGTAACAGAGCAGCACCAACCCCGGCAGGTGGCTCTTCTTCCTCGGCCGCAACAGCCTCATTAATGGAAGAACGCCGTCGAACTCCACTATGGTCCTCGAGTGCTCGATACAAAGAAAGTTTTTCGAGCTAGCGAACTTTCCCAGTGTCGTGGCGACCTCGGCGCTCGCTGCCAAGCATCGCTGACGCACCAAGGCAACCTGGTCCTCCACTATGATGGTGGAACTGTTGCACCTTTCCAACATTAATGGGCGGCGGCGGAGGCTTGAGGGAGAAGATGGGGAGAGAGGGGGAGAAGGGCATCAGAGGAGATCCTCGGATCGGGATGAGTCGTTGGATGTGTCGGACCAGATCACCTGGCTCTCGTCGAGCTCGAGGTGGTAACAGGATAGGACGATCACCTGTGCTCCGCTCGACGAGGGCACCTGGAACGGTGACCCATTTCCAACACATGTCGTTGATGTTCGTGTCCGCGGCACGAGTACTTGTTGCGAGCAGCACTAGCCATTCGCGAACATTACTACTCGTATTCGCGGTGCAAGCACCTGCACCAAGTAGCGCTCGTGGTCACGAGCATCCCATGCGGCGAAGGAGCCGCGAGCGTGTAACGTATCAAACTCTGGGCCACATGACCAGTCAAAAATATTACGTCGTACCCTGAAGCCTAACCTACACCGTACACCACAACAATATGAAAAGATACATTTTTATAGAAAATCAAATGTGTCATGACCTGTCACGCCCCAACTCAAGGTACGCGTGACCAGCCAAGGTACATGTCGGTACCCCCGAAGCCTACCCTATGCACTGATCAACAACTCAAAAAGCACAACTAGACTGACATGGAAATCATAAACAAAAGCAACAGTACCAAACTTTTTAGTTGTTTGAAAACAGTTTAACCAAACTAAGTTCAAAAACATCACAAGTTTTTAATAAACATCTAACGGTTTTCAAAGAAACATCTCAATGTTTTACAGAACCAACTCAGTGCATACACACGACTCTACTCAAACATGACTACGACTATAAAGCTGCCAGCTACGAGATCTGCACCCACGTCCGCCCTCTAATCGCACCATGCCACCAAGTCGTACCTCACTGGTCGGGCTCTGCAAAACAACAATAATGAAACTGTGAGTTCGCGAGGAACTCAGTGAGTGGTTCTTTCGAACCACCACTTAAAACCTCGGCAAGATAACATATACAAAGTATGATGCAGATAAGGAATTAAAATATGATCACACCACAGAAGTTAACCAGTTTGCCAAAACAGAAGAATGAATGAATCGACCTCTCGGGCCCTTATCCATTTCACTACAACTCGGCCACTAATGGCCTAAAATATATATAGAAGGTTCGATTCTTCCCTCTACACAACCAGGCCGGTCGGCCACCAAAAACCAGCCCTTATGGGCACTTCATGCTAAACATTTGTGTTATGGATCCGTCGGCTAGGATGGCCACTAGCCTTAGATATCCTCCGGGTTAGGGATAGCTAGTCCCACCCAACTCGGGTCTACTGTCAGCGTGGCTCGCTGACGAAATCTCAAGACCCTCCGCCACTCGGGTCTAACACCTAGCGGGCCCACTGGTGCAATCTCAAGACCCAATAAAACCGCTGAGTCGTGCGGTAGCCGCTCGGCTAATGACACTCCTCAGTAGACCATCTCAACCACAACCGAAATCAGGTTGTGCAAATTCCCCTATGTTTAGCTTTCTGAGCATTGCCCATATCCGACCCTACCCCCTCGGGTCGCACTAGAAAGATATTGATGTCCGCTAACTACCCCTAGGTGTAGAACCTAGCAAGTGTACTTTGTTTCTAAGTTAGATGTCACAACTAGGTACCGAATATAGATGAGTACGTAGTCTATCATTATCAACAACACTTGCCAAAAATACTCATCAGACAATTATCATGTCAAAACCGAATTAAAGAGGATAATTCCTACTAAATAAACCGATAAGGAACATGCAACATACTTAGCAACGATTGAACATAATATTTGAAAATTTATGAAACCTTTCCTTTGATTCATATGCCATAGCAATCCTATCCATGTATGCATTAGCAAGAACATTTCCATAAACATGAGAATATAGATCTATAGTTACTAACAATTCCTACGATGAACGACATTCATATAACATAACTAAAATCTAACACTAGCATATAAGTATGAATCAAGACAACACAACATGAAACCTAGCATAATAATTCGAACAGTCTTAAAATTTTCGCCCTTGCCCTTGCTCGGCCGATTCAAGCAAGGTAATACCTTGCTCGGTCGAGCCCTCTAGGGAAAGGTGGGCATGCTTGCGACAACTACGTAAGCATCAACCCAAAGATCTACATTTAACGAACATAAAACGATCCACGAGTTGAAAGACGATTGAGGAAATTGGGGAAAATTTCGGCATGACCTTTCCTCTTTTTTCCTCCACTCGGCCAACCCATAAAATGCAAAATAAATACGATTTAAAACATAAGATCACAGGTACACAAATCGTTTAGAGTTCCAACACGAGAAAACACGTCGATTGATAAGAAACTCGCGAAAGAAACCCGATTCCAAGGACTTCTAGGGTTGGCTACCCGCCTCCCTTCACAATCACCCTAACCACTCACCTTGATCGGATCACAAGGTAACCTCGATGAAGACGAGCTCTGATTTCCTCGAGCGTTGACGTGGACTCGGCGCCGAACAAAATCCCTTTCGCTCCCCCTTCCTCTTGGGCTGCGTGCAGCTCTCCTCTTGAGCCGCACGGCTAGCTTGGGTGAGGGGTTTTATTCCCCTCATCTATTGACTTAAATGCCCCCAATCACTTACTTACCTCCTCATTCGGCTCCACCTAACCCGGATCGAGTCCCGACTCGATCCGCGAACCCAATCTCAACCCAACTTGAGTCAACCAATATACTCATCCACCCAATTACCAACATTAGGCCATAACTTAAATTAATTATACCTGCTATTTGTGGCGATCTCGTGACTCGGTCCGGTTAGTTCCCTGTGGGCGAAATGACGACACTAGAGGGGGGATGAATAGTGTGTTTACTATGTTATTTGCCTAATTTCCAATTTTAATCGTTTTCTTAAATCGTTAGGCAATTTACAATTCAATGATTGATTGCGGAAGCGATAAATAATTAATCAATTAAGAACGAACAATCAATCAATGCAAACACAGAGATTTTATAGTGGTTCGGCCCCAATGCCTACTCCACTACCTAAGCTTCCAGCTTAGGATTTCCAAACTAGTTTTACTAGATTAATTTGAGTTTCCCTTACAACGAGGACTTTTCCCCGGAAAGACTCCGCTCTCCAACCGAAGGCAATTCCACACCCAGAAGTATCATGCCTTCCTACCGAGAGCTCTTTCCCACCTCAACCTAAGGGACAACTAAACTAATCCTAGTAAACAATACGTTTAATTACACGAGTGGCTTTACTCCTTTTTCACCAAGGATACCACTTCACCCGACAAGATCAAACACTTGGTCTTACAAACTCAAATCCAAATAAAAATAGTTCAAATAAAGATATAAAATACAATCAAAAGAGCTACAATATAAAATAAGATTAAAAGATCTTTTTAATCCTTCAAAAGCGTCCAACTTGCCAAGTGGTAGAGCTTGAGTTGAAGCCCGAGTTGAGGAGCAAGCGTCGCTTGATGAAGAACTCAACAGAGGAACGGAGCGCGCTGCGATTACTCCTTGGAAGACTTTGATCTCTCCTTTGGATGCTCAATAATTTCTGTAAACGTTAGAGAGAGCGATTAAAAGATGTGTATGAGGTGTATTTATACCCCCAGCTGAAATGGGGCATCAACGTGATTATTTTCGATCGTTACAAACGCCCGGTCGATGGTCCAGTCGAATCATCGGTCGACCGATCATTCGATCGTTGCAATTTTCTCTCTGGTCGGTCAATCGATGGGTCGACCGCCAGACGTAAATCACGCGATCCGCGATCTTTGGTCGATCGACGCGATCTACGTCTTTGGCTATTCGCAGGTCGGTTGACCGACTGGTCGACCACCAAGCCTACTGCCCTTTTTGGGCTTCGGTCGGTTGACTGGGTCGATCGACCGACAGACGCAATAAGCTTGTGTCTGCAGCTAGTCTCAGTCCGGTCGATCGATCGGTCGACCGCTAGGGCTATTGCCCATTTCTTACCCTATTCGATCGATTGCTCGATCGATCGAATTAAAGCTGAGATTATTTTCTTCAGCCTTTTTCTTCCGCGCTTCGTTCCCGGGTTTCGGCTTTCAACGAGCATCACGACGGAGAGCTTTCCATGTGATCTTTGAGCTCGTCCGATGCGACTTTGGCGCACCCATCGATCTTCGAAAAGTTTCGCGATGAACCCGAGCGCGACGATCAATATCCTTCCGATTTTGTGATTTCTCCTATTTATCCGATCGAGGACATCGAACGCTAGTTGATATGGAACCTGAAAGATATTCTCAATGAAATCATTAGTTCCATGTTTGTTATCATCAAAACCATCAAAACCATCAAAACCGAGATTAAGGCTAAGGTTGAAAACCTAAAGCCAACAACACCCGACTCGATGGGCTGCACCATGGAAAATTTTATATTAGGAAACCCCGGGTATTACATGACCAAATGAACATTTGTATGCAAAAGTAGGAATGACATAAGACTCAACCCTACAACTGTGACACGGGGATAACCATGAGCAGATAAATAAATAAATCAGCATGTATAACCCATACAACGTGCAAGTACCTCACATGGCAATCATCCATAAAAAAATAAATAAATAAGCATGTATAAACCATACAACGTACAAGTATCACAAATGGCAATCATCTCAATCAATGATTACACATCCTACTTGCATGAAATTTCAGAATCTAAATGAATAAGAACACTTTGAGCCGCCACCTACGGTGGTGAACCACCAAGGTGACATCGGTCGGGCACTCACCTTGATTGAAGACCAACTCTGAGTCCATTTGTGCGACTCTGACGATCTCCGATAAGCTCTCGCGATTGGACCCCATTCTCCAAGGTGTCACCCCTTCCCCCTCCTCGGGCATCCCTAAAATAGACCGTCCAAATGAGATCTCCACCGTTCAAATTAAGGAAAAAGGAGTATACTACTCATTGACCAAAATTCAATAAGATCATACCACGAATGCCCTCTGATCATGACATTTGATGAGATTCATCGCTATTGGAATTGCCTGCATAGAACAATTCCTCCTCCCCCCATGTGTATGCTCCCTCTTAGGGATGTGTGTGTCGTTTTGGGATGTGTGTACAAGTCCAAAAATTGGCTCCCTCTCATAAGTCTAGGTATATAAGTCATCATTTAAAGTCCAAAAGACTATCATGCCCCTCACTTAAGTCTGCATCCAAACTAAGCCCATGGCTCGACCGCTCCGCACCAACTCAACTCGGGACCCGACTCAACCAAGCAAGACAAAAATTACTCAAATATAATTAATCTATCATGCACATAAGTCATACCTCTGATCGCGATCTCTGGCGATCCACCCAACTTACTCCGGTGCGCATCTCGGGTTTCCTGCTTAAACACCAAAATTAACATATATGAAGATGAGTATTGCAATCTTCCTCCTTAAAGAAAATTCGTTCTTGAATTTAAGATAAGCTAAAAGACTTACCAGGTCACAAAACAAATACGGGTATAAATTGCGCATATCGCGCTCCACTTCCCACGTGGCCTCCTGCTCTTTATTGTGCACCCATCACACCTTCACCAACGAAACCTCTCTGGATCTCAGATTTCTCATCTGACGTTCCAAAATATCTAATGGGCTCTCCTTATAAGAAACAACCGTATCAACCTCCACCCTGGTAGGTTCCAACACGTGCGCCTCATCCTTGACATATCCCTTCAGCATGGACAAGTGGAACATCAGATGTACTTTGTCCATACTCGGAGGCAAAGCTAGCTTATAAGCCATTGCTCCCTTCTACATGAGGATGGGGAATGGTCCAATATATCTTGGGGTCAACTTCCCCTTCTTTCCAAACCTCATCACTCTCTTCATGGTTGATACCTTTAGGAACACCATATCCCCCTTAGAAATACTCCACATCTCTAGCCTTCCTATCGACATACATCTTTTGACAACTCTGAGCCATCAACATCCTTCCCTGACCGGTTTCACTTTCTCTACAACACCCAATAATTGAGACTCTCCTGCCTCAAACCAACCCACCGATGACCTGCATCTCCGCTTGTAGAGGGCCTCGAAGGGTGCCATCCCAATACTATTATGGAAAATATTGTTATAAGTAAACTCAATCAAGGGTAGGTGCCTCTCCCACCCCTCTTCCATATCCAGAACACATACCTGCAACATATCCTCAAGAGTCCGAATAGTCTTCTTCGACTGTCCGTCGGTCTGCGAATGAAATGCCGCACTGAACCTAACTTGGGTACCCAAGGCATCCTGAAAAGCCTGCCAAAATCTCATTGTAAATTGAGTACCCCGATTTGATATTATAATTACAGGGATCCCATGATACGTCACAATGCAATCCATAAATAGCATGGCGTACAAATTAGCTATGAAGGTTGTCTTGATTGGAATGAAGTGTGTTGACTTTGTCAATTTGTCCACAATTACCCAAATGGAGTCATCACCCTTCTTTGACCTCGACAATCCTGTCACCAAATCCATGATTATCTTCTCCTATTTTCACTCAGGCACCTCTAAGTTATGGAGCAATCCTATCGACCTCAAATGTCCAGCCTTGACCTGCTGGCAAACCAAGCACTTGGACACGAACTCAACCATTTCTCTCTTCATACCCTTCCAACAGTAGTCTTGCCTCAAATCACAGTACATCTTGTAGCCCCTGGGTGTATAGTGTATCTGGAAATATGCGCCATCTCCAGCACCTGTCTCCTGACGTCCGCTATGTCTGGCACCATAATCATGTCCCTAAATCTCAACACACCCTCACTGTCCACCCTGAACTCATCATCTGCATTGCCTCTCTCTATTAAGTCTCAGGTTAAAGCACAAAAGGCATCCTCACCATGAGTTGTCTGGAGCATGTCTACCAAGTGTTGGCCCAAGGTTTCCAACTTTGATCTTAATCTCGATTTGATGATGACAAATATTCTTAAGAAAATAGAGTTCTTCCCCTATCAACATGCATATCTAAGTAAATAAACTCTCACTATTTATATGCATGATTTTCCAATATTTATTCTCCTTTACCTATATTTTTCTTCCCCTTTTGACATCAATCAAAAAGGACAAGAAGAGTCAACCTAAAGTTAAAGTTGAGACTCGAAAATATTTTTCATGAAAACATGTAAATCTCAACCTAACGGATGAAAATAGGGTTAATAGCCTAGAAATTCACATAGTTTCACGGAAATTTAAGATCTACTTAATTTTTCATTTTGGTCTGTAAATTCACATAGTTTGCATCCATTATTTCATCTACCAATTCGTCAAGGGTCATCTCAAATTTGTTAATGTGGAAGAAAATGGTGCTCACGTGGCTAACATATTCATACGTGGCCGGCCTAGCAAACTTAAAATGTTATTAGTTAAAACTGGATCCTCTCTCTCTCTCTCTCTCTCTCTCTCACACACACACACACATTGATTCCACCCTCCATCGCCACCTCCCTCTTCACGTCGTCCAGCAACAACGCCACCTTGTGATCGACCGCCACTGCGACGTAGAACCCCAACCACGGCTCGCCAGGAAATTGCACGCTCTGGAGATCCCACGCGACGTCGACGACCTGCCCATCCACCTGAAACTACTTCGAAGTAGTAGTGAATGGCGAGCAGAGCAGTAGCACATTTATGCACGCCCATGGCTATGTTGGTCCAGCCTTCTCCCAACATTAGTAGTGCTTCGTCTTCCAATACAAGCAAAAAAGATTGGCCTCATGCTATGTTGTTGTGGCGAGAGAAGGGAAATGATAAGGTGTTGTCAATGGAGGGGGTGTCTTGATCATGGCAGTCCCTTCGTCGACCACCAAGGCACGTTAATATTATCTCCATTTTAGTGGAGATGGTGGTAGTGGGAGAACACATGCAGTGGCTCAGAGATGAAGTAGTGACGTTTAGGTGCCCCTAAACATAGCATTTGTAAGCTTATTTATAGTGAAAAGTTTACTTGTGGACGTTTAGGTTGGATTTTGCCACTTCAGATGATGTATTTCGCACCATGGACTGCTTGTGTTTTCACCAAACGATGCTCTCCTTGTGTTTTTATCAAATAGAAGAAGAAGAAGAAGAAGAAGAAGAAGAAGAAGAAAGAGGAGGAAGAGGAGGAGGAGGTGGTGGTGGTGGCAGTGGGAAGAAGAAGAAGGTGGCAGCAATGGAAAGAAGGTAGCAGCAGTCGGGAGGAAGAAGAGAAGAGAGAGAAGGAGAGGTGGGACCATATATTTAGGTATTTTCTTTTTTAATAAATCTGTTAGCCACGTGAGCACCGTTTTCTTCCACGTTAGCAATTTGAGGCGACTCTTGACGAATTGGTAGATGAAATAACATATATATGCAAACTATGTGAATTTACCAGCCAAAAATAAAAAAATTGGTAGATCTTAATTTTTTTGTGAAACTATGTGAATTTCAAGACTATTAACCCATGAAAATAAGACATTAATTGTGACACACATCAATACATGATATTAAAGGATTCTAAGTCTAGTAGTCATGTATCAAGTTCAAGTAATGTCATTTTCAAGTATCAGCCAACATATCAAAAATCATTTTAGAAATAAATTTTCATGAGTCATAATGAGATGGATATCAAAAATATGATTTTGATATCATACTTGAAGTCTCATTAGAAAATTTTGACTAAAATGCAAAGTATCATAAAAATTATTTCGTGATAGAAACGATACTTTGGATTTCTGAAAATGAACTTCAAAAATCTATGATGAAATCATAATCTTCATGAAATTTTTTCAATTTTTTACTCAACAAACTAGAATTTTCAATGAAGATCGCTACAACAAAATTCATTTTAGGTTGCAGTTGTTTAGCTGCAATTTTAAAAACCGCAACTATAGAGTTGTTAAGCCAACGATTTTTTTTTATCTACAATCCAATTTTTTTTAAACCCGCAGTTATTAATTAACTATAGTTAAAATGATATAATAAACCACGATTAATTTTAAATCGATGTTAAAAGTGATATAATAAACTGCAGTTTAAAATTAACTGCAATTGAAGTAATATTATAGGCTATGGTCTAGAGCACTGTAGCATATTTCTCTCATGCTTTTTTTTTCTCCGAATCGGCTTCCATCTTCGCGTGCAACTCGCTCATCTCCTCTTCTGCTTCTATTTCCGCACGCGCTTATTTTCGCCCGTCTCCGCTTCCCGATTTCGTCCGCCATTTCCACTCGTCCCAGTCTCCTCCCATCCCTCTTATCTTTGTGAGTCCCCTTCCCTTTCCTTCTGTATCCTCTTCCGAGTTCTTCTACCCCATCTCCACCTATATACATTGCTAATTTCTTCTGCCGAGTTTGCACAGTCGATTTCTTCTGCCAAATCCAAATCGCGGAAGCCCCTTTCCCTTTCCTTCCTTCCCAAGGTATGCATGTTGTTGTCTTTGAATTTGGATTTGGATTTGTTGAATTTGTTGTCGTTTTTCTCGATTTGTTGATTTGGATTTGGATTCGGAAGCCCCCTTCGAATGGTTATATATGTTACTTTTTTTACGCTGCTTAACCATGGACCAAGGTATGCCCCATTAAGCAAGGTACACCCCATTCAGCAAGGTATGCTGCTTGGATTTGAATTTGTTGCCGTTTTCTGCGATTTGAATTCCCAAGGTATGCCCCATTTAGCAAGTCTACTAAAGTGCTGCAAAGAATAGTTGACTTCATTGGGCATTGATCTTATATTGCAAGCTCAATAGTGTTATGATGTACTTATGGGTCTTTGTGAAATTTTCTTGGTCATTCATAACAACAGTACTGCATAAAAGTGACTTTGTAAGATATTGTTTGTATAGGCATATTTGAAACAACTGTCTAGCATTCAAGTTAATATCACATGACTCTATAGAACTCATGTTTGGCTCAACCCATGACTTTATATCTATATCGGTCCATGGAGATGGCATGGTTCTAGTATCTTTGTTGGCATCAGATTTAGCTATTTCGGGAATCTATTTGGTGCATGATTTTATCACTTTGGAGGAAGAGCAGTTTAGAGCTTAAGGAACCATTACATATTTCTTAATTTTTTGAAGGTTAGCTTAGAGTCAGTTTGCAAGTCCACTTCTTTTATTCTTAGGAACTTCTTGCAGAAGTTGATAGTAGGCAATGGAGCAATCTATCAAAAAGACGAGTTCAACATTATGGTTATAAGTTTCTATACAAGGTAGGTCACTTCCTGTTTAGACTTACTATTTTAGAATATTATGTGGTCTTTCCACATTTCTCTGGTGATTTTATTTATTGATTTAAATAATCAAATTGCAATTATAAATTCTCATTAGATGTTCCTTCTTGTTTATGTCATTCATGCTAGAAATGAGTTATGTGCTTTGTTTTAGATTACCACAAAAAATATTTATCCAATCAAGAATGCTAGAATTTATTGTCTTTTATACCAAATAATTTGTTGGTTAGTCAAATAAGATCATTAATTGTTCATAGGTCAAGACATCATGTGGTCCTATTTTTTAGATAGTTGTTTTCTTGTTAAATCATTCTTACGATGGATGACAACTTTCGGCCCTTACTACTTCTGTTGTAGACAAGAAATGTTGATTCACAACAATTTTTAGGTGAACTTCCATCCTTTATTTCTAAAATACTTCAGAAACTTCAGTCATTTCCTGGTCTTGACTGCAATCAAAGCAAAGAAAGTAATCAGTTGACGGTATGTAATGAAACTATTTGTTAAACAAGTATATTTATGCTCTTTAAAACTATTTATTTTTTAGAACACTTGCTGGTATAATATTTCATTAGTACTTATCTTTAAAAATGTTCATGATGTCAACTGAACTATATATAGTTAATCAACTACATATAGTCTACATACAGAAGAATAACTACTTATTTTTTAGAGCTAGGAATGCTATTTTGTAGCTCAACTAATTTGTCACTACATATACCAATTACTCTATGTACATTTAATTGTTATTTTGTATTTTATGGCCAATGCTTACCCCTTAGTACGTTCTGCAGTTTTATTTCTTTTTCTCATATTTATTCTATCTTCATTTCAATTCTAATAAATGCTAATAAGATTTCAGTGTACAATTTAAAGATATGGATGCTAGGTAGTAGTTTAGACTATTTAGTTACTTGGACTTAAGACTAGTCTACTTCTTGAAATAAATACATGAACAACTTCATTAATTATAATCAATTTTAGTTTACTGTTCATCTGATAGGATAATTGATATTTTATTTTTTACTCTCAGTGAATAACATTTAGGTATTCATTACATTGTCACTTGATGGATAACATTTAGGGCTGAAAATGAGCCGAACACAAGCGAGTACTGGTCTGCTCATGTTCGGCTCGGTATTACATAGTGCAGACTAGAATTCGATTCGAATTTGATGATTTTGCTAGACCTGGTGATTGTATTCGGCTCGATTCGAACATCTGAGCACTCAAGTTCGAAATTGCTCGACTTGGTTCACAATCGAACTATTCGTTTTAAACGAATTCGAGTACTGTTCGAACATGGAGTAGAAGTAATGGCATATTCGAACCTTTGCATGATACATTGAATGTAAACGAAGTATCGGTGATTGTGTAGTCGATCTCTACTCGAACAGCTCTAGCGATTTTGAGCGAATCCTTCGCGAAGGGTTCGGGAAGAAGACGAGTAGTTTGAGGGGTTATCGAGCCGAATTCCCCATTGCTCATATTCGGCTCGCCTAAATGATCGAACTTTAAACGCGGATCAAATTCAGCTCTAATCAACATTAAACTTGAGTCCCGCTCGCTAATTTCTGAGTCGAATCTGAGTTGATCTTGACCGGTTCGACTCGATTTTCAGCCTTAATAACATTGATAAGAGTTGGATTCAAATTGAAAATAGAGTTTTCGGCAAGTATCGAAAAGGAGTTTCAGAATTTATAAAGTTTGCATTTAGGCTGGTAGCTTGAGAGGGGAGAATTTTGTTCCCTTGCACTAATTGCTGCAATGCTACATATTTAAATGAGAAGACTATGTCTGAACACCTTCTATGCAATGGATTTCTGAAAGGGTATAGTAGGTGAATTTTCCATGGAGAGCTTGGAATTGGCTCCAAACTAGCATCATCTTCTAACTCGACACTTGTGGGAGATAGCATGCATGTAGACAATATGGGTGAATTGTGTTGGCTTAAAGGTTTCTCTTAAGCCTCGATCTTTATTTTGATGATAACAAACAAGTATTTAATCCATATGTGAAGTTTTGAGTTCAGGTTGAGGTTGCCAAAAGCATGCCAAGTTCGTTCAAGCGAATCGGAAAAAAAGACCGTCAAAGAAACGGAATAAGAAAATATCAAAGAAAGGCTCGGGCATAAATCAAATAGATATCTTGTAATATACCCCTAGGATGATCTTATCCCGAGCCTAATTGTAAAGTTATCCAAGTTAGAACTTGGTAACTAAATCCATAAAAAAAGCATGTAAAAAATTCAAGTAGAAATCAGCCTCAGCCTGTATTCGATCGACCGGTCGGTCGACCGAACAAGGTAGTATCGTTTGCAGCAGACAATTCGATCGACCGAATGATGCGAAAAAGTGGCAGTAGCCACAGAAGGTAGCGTCGGTCGACCGACCGAAGCAAAAAATTGGCAGAATGCTCATCGATCGACCGAATTGGAGATCACAAGTCGCGCGATCCTGGCTCCACTAATTCGGTCGATCGAATGTGGGATCGATAGATTTGCGATAGTCGGTCGACCAGTTGGTCGATCGAGCACTCACATAAGCCAACTGTCGCATTGGCGGTCGATCAGTCGGTCGACTGATGATCGACTGACAAGCGACCGAACGACGTAAATGGTTTTTTTTTGCCCGTTGAACATTTCGTTCGGCTGAGGGGTTATAAATACCCCTCACAGAACTTCTTTAATCCTTCTTAGAGATTTCATTGAGCATTAAAGAAGTGATTTGAGCCTTCATATGAATTGATTTGTTGCGCGCCCTTCGCCTCCGTCGACAACATTCTTCGAGCGCCTACTTTTTTGCTTCCCTCAACTCTACTGCAACTCAAAGAGTCATCTTCCTGCAAGTTGGAGGCCTGAAGGCTTGGGAAAAGAGCTTTGGTTCATCTTTAAATTCTTAAGCTCTTTCCATTGTATTTGAAGTTTATTTGAAACTTGTTTTCCATCTGTAATAGCTGCTAGGTGTGCTAGGGAAACACTTAGGGAAAACTTTATAGGATTATATTTTGCCTAGGTGAATAGGATTGAGGGGTTCTCTGAGTGGTGAGAAGAGTGTCCTCATTGTATTCAAAGGGAAACACAAACTCTATAAAGTAGTGGTTAAAAATCCTTGGTGATGAGCCAAGGTAGTGGAGTAGGCAGTTGGCCGAACCACTATAATTAATCTTGTCTGCATTGCTTTCTTGATTGCGTATCATTGTAATTAATATTTGATCACATCTATTGTCAAGAAACACTTGCACCTAAGTGAAGTTAAAATTGGGTAAAAAAAAGAAAAATATAAGAATAAGGGGACAGACACTATTCAACCCCCCTTCTAGTGTCGGATTTTCTACAATAATTGATATCAGAGCAAGGTCGTAGGTCAAGATTTAACCATCTTCCCTAGAAATTAAGATGTCTAGTGAAATCCAATTAGCTCAAGGGTCCTCTACTCATACTCCACCACTATTCGATGGAAATAACTATGCCTACTGGAAGATCCGCATGAATGACTTCCTACAATATCTAAGACATGGATGTATAGAGGATAATTTTAGTAGAGTATAAGCAACCCGATAAGGATATAGATAAATGGGACCAAGAAGAGATTAGACTCTTCAATGCAAATGCAAAGGCCGTTAATGCATTATATCGCGGAAGGTCCTAGAGACCACACATGAAGGGATTTCTAGGCATCAATTAATGAATTCAATAGAATTTCTACCTGTAAGTCCGCATATGAATTGTGGAAGGTCCTAGAGACCACATATGAAGGGACTTCACGAGTAAAGGAATCCAAAATAAATCTACTCATGCATGACTATGAAATGTTTAAGATATTATCACATGAATCCATTGATGCCATGCATGCTAGATTTTAAAATATTACAAATGACTTAGCTAACCTTGGCAGAGAAATAAGGGAAGAGGAGAAGGTAATGAAGCTCCTCCATTCCCTTCCAAAATCTTGGGAGCCCAAGGTCACAACAATCATGGAAACTAAGAACTTGAGTACCTTGAAGATTACTGAGCTCATTGGGTCTCTCATGACACATGAGACCCACATGAAGCAATACCAAGAGGAAGATGCCCCCAAAGGCAAGACCATCGCCTTAAAAGCATCACATCGAGCAGAAGATTCATCATCATCCCAAGAAAAGACGGATGATTTTGAAGAAATGACGATGCTAGCAAGAAGATTCATGAGTTTCATGAGGGGAGGCATGAGGAAGGGAAGATGAGGACAAGACCGGGCATCTAAGGAGAGATTGCCCACTTCTCAAGATGGACTCCACCTCCAACCCTTACAAAAAGGAAAAATACAAGAAGAAGAAGAAGACAATGATGGCCACGTGGGATGAAAGCGAGGCCTCATCGAGTGAAGAAGAAACAAAGAGTGAAAAAGCAAATCTTTGCTTGATGGCAAATGATGATGAGGTAAGGTTTACTTTCGGTGAAGTTTCTTTTACTCAAGAAGAACTAGAAAGTGAATTTGAACAAATGCATGATGAATTTAATGGCATTAGGAGAAAATTTAGAGACCTTAAAAAGGACGATAAATCCTTAGAGATTGAGAATGATAGTTTATTACTTTC
Source organism: Canna indica (assembly GCA_034359265.1). Lineage (NCBI taxonomy): Eukaryota > Viridiplantae > Streptophyta > Magnoliopsida > Zingiberales > Cannaceae > Canna > Canna indica. The sequence continues at coordinate 19,535,744 of CP136894.1, forward strand.
ATGCAATGCCTTAAGAAAAGAAGTAGACACCCTTAAGGAAGAAACATGCACCCTAGAAAAAGCTAAGAAGGACTTAGAAATTGACAACCAAAAATTAGAAAATAAAAACAAGTATTTAAGTGATCAAGTAGAGCATTTGAATAATAGCATACTAACATTGAAAAAGAAATTTGCATACTTAGTGAAAAGATGACAACCATACAAATGTCATGCCTAAGGTTGTCCATAAAAAGAAATCATCACACTCCCATTCTCACACACATACTAGAAGATAATTTAATGGAAATTGCTTTTCTTGTGGCATATTTGACCATATGGCCAAGGAGTGTGCTTTGATGAGGAACCCACATGCAAGATTTACATGGGTTCCCAAAATGACTAACACTCAAAGACCCAAGAAAATTTGGGTACCTAAGATGGTTTCTTCTCCTTTTGTAGATGGAGAAGCATCCTCAAGCAAATAGAAGCACTTGGATATTGGATAGCGGTTGCTCAAAGCACATGACGGGTGACATCAACTTAATTGCAACCCTATCAAGCAAAGATGGTGGACATGTCACATTTGGAGACAATGCAAAGGTAAGATTGTTGGCATTGGTGATAGGTATACTCCCTTACCCATGCATTAAGGATGTTTTATTAGTTGATGGGTTAAAACATAACTTGATTAGCATATCACAATTATGTGACAATAGATATATGATTATTTTTGAAGCATCAAAATATATCATTAGAAGTGCACCTTCAAATGATATCATGTTCATTGGAAATAGGCAAGAAAATGTCTACACTTTAGAATTAAATATCTTGCCAAATCCCCATGTTAGATGCTTAGTTGTCATGGAGAATGACTCTTGGTTGTGGCATAGAAGGCTAGGACATGCTAGCATGAGCCTCATCCAAGAAATATCTAGAAAAGAATTAGTTAAAGACTTACCCAAGATAAAATTTGAAAAAGACAAACTTTGTGATGCATGTCAACTTGGTAAGCAAGTCAAATCTTCATTTTATAGTATTAATCAAGTTAGTACATCTAGAATTCTTGAGCTTGTGCACATGGATCTATTTGGTCTATGTGATGTAGCTAGTCTAGGTGGAAAGCTATATTGTTATGCATTAGTTGATGATTTTTCTAGATTTACATGGGTTTTCTTTTTAGCTAAGAAAAATGAAACTTTTGAGTTTTTCAAAAGATTTTCAAAGAAAGTTACAAATGAAAAAGGAGTTTCAATTCTAAAAATTAGAAGTGATAATGGAGGGGAGTTTTAAAATAATTTTTTTTTCGAGTTTTGTGATGATTTGGGTATTGAACATACATTTTCTTCCCCTAGGACCCCTCAATAAAATAGGGTGGTTAAGAGGAAGAATAGAACCTTACAAGAGATGGCTAGGACCATGTTATGTGAAAATGATTTGCCTAAGTATTTTTAGGCTGAAGCCATAAATACCTCTTGCTATGTTCTTAATCGAGTTTTATTAAGACCCAAAATTAAGAAAATACCTTTTGAACTTTGGAATGGTAAAATCTCAAATATGGGATATTTTCATATTTTTGGATGCAAATATTTCATATTGAATACTAAGGAGAATTTAGAAAATTTTGATTCTAAATCCGATGAAGGGATTTTCCTAGGTTACTCCATGAATTCTAAGGCATATAGAGTTTACAATCGTAGAACCATGATTGTTGAAGAATCTATGCATGTTATGTTTAATGAAACTAATGATTCTTCTAGAAATGTGAAGATTGTAAATGTAGGTGATCGGCCATCCTCACATTTCATGACAAAGAGGTGGATGATGAAGAAAATGAGGAAACCCAACATGAAGAACCGCCATCCTCGAATCTACCTCAAGTTGAAAAAGAAGAACAAGAAGCTCTACCACCTCTCCCTAAAGGATATTGGTTGGTAAAGGATCATCCAATGGACCAAGTCATTGGAGAACCTTCAACGGGAGTGGTAACACGTTCTAAACTCAAGAATGTTTATCAATATGTAGCTTTTGTATCTCAAGTAGAGCCTAAGAAATTTAAGGATGCAATTAGGAATTTGTGCTTTTCCTAGTAATTAAAATATTTTTCTTCAAAATGTATATGTGTTTCAAAACTTGCATTCTAGAAAGTATCATCACACTTATGTATTGTTCTGTAGTGGGGCTTTGCGACTTATTGACGTTTGCCTTCTATAGGCTTATATTAATAGGAAGGACTATAGTGATAGATGATACTTGGTTTTATGGCTTTCGTGGGTTTTATGATAAAACTCATTAATTGTACCTTAATTCTTACCCTTCTTGAATGATGTCAAAAGGGGGAGAAAAAGTAAGGTCACACTTGGTTTTTACAATGCATATAGTTAGGGTGAGTTGTATAGTTAGGGGGAGTTAAAAATGATATGCACATTGATAGGGGGAGCATATGTTGAGTTATAAGTATTTGAATGAATGATAGGTTGAGTTATAAGTAGTTGAATGCATATGCTAAAGTTACATATCTTGCATGCCCTTAATTCATGTATGCCTTAACTCAAGCTCACAAAAATATATATGCATATGTCTCTTAAAATTTCATATTGTGTTTGTCATCATCAAAAATGGGGAGATTGTTGGCTTAAGAGTTTCTCTTAAGCCTCGATCTTTATTTTGATGATAACAAATAAGTATTTAATCCATTTGTGAAGTTTTGAGTTCAGGTTGAGGTTGCCAAAAGCATGCCAAGTTCGTTCAAGCGAATCAGAAGAAAAGACCGTCAAAGAAATGGAAGAAGAAAACATCAAAGAAAGACTCAGGCATAAATCAAATAGATATCTTGTAATATACCCTAGGACGATCTTATCCTAAGCCTAATTGTAAAATTATCCAAGTTAGAACTTGGTAACTAAATCCATAAAAAAAGCGTGTAAAAAATTCAAGTAGAAATCAACCTCAGCCTGCATTCGGTCGACCAGTCGGTCGATCGAACAAGGCAGTATCATTGGCAGCAGCCAATTCGGTCGATTGATCGATCGGCCGAATGATGCAAAAAGTGGCAGTAGCCGCAGAAGGCTGCGTCGATCGACCGACCGAAACCAAAAATTGGCAGAATGCTCATCGGTCGACCGGATTGGAGATCACAAGTCGTGCGACCCTGGCTCTACTGATTCGATCGACCGACTGGTCGATCGAATATGGGATCGATAGATTTACGATAGTCGGTCGACCGAGCACTCACATAAGCCAGCGGTCGCATTGGCGGTCGATCAGTCGGTCGACTGACGATCGACCGACAAGCGATTGCATGATGTCAACGACTATTTTTTTGCCTGTTGAACATTTCGTTCGGCTGAGGGGTTATAAATACCCCTCACCTAACTTCTTTAATCCTTCTTGGAGATTTCATTGAGCATTAAAGAAGTGATTTGAGCCTTCATAAGAATTGATTTGCTGCGCGCCCTTCGCCTCCGCCGACAACATTCTTCGAGCATCTGCTTCCCTCAACTCTGCTGCAACTCAAAGAGTCATCTTCCTGCAAGTTGGAGGCCTGAAGGCTTAGGAAAGGAGCTTTGGTTCATCTTTAAATTCTTAAGCTCTTTCCATTGTATTTGAAGTTTATTTGAAACTTGTTTTTCATCTATAATAGCTGCTAGGTGTGCTACGGAAATACTTAGGGAAAACTTTATAGGATTGTATTTTGCCTAGGTGAATAGGATTGAGGGTTTCTCAGAGTGGTGAGAAGAGAGTCCTCATTGTATTCAAAGGAAAACACAAACTTTATAAAGTAGTGGTTAGAAATCCTTGGTGAGGAGCCAATGTAGTGGAGTAGGCAGTTGGCCGAACCACTATAATTAATCTTGTTTGCATTGCTTTCTTGATTGCGTATCATTGTAATTAATATTTGATCACATCTATTGTCAAGAAACACTTGCACCCAAGTGAAGTTAAAATTGAGTAAAAAAGAAAAATATAAGAATAAGGGGACAGACACTATTCAACCCCCCTTCTAGTGTCGGATTTCCTACAACAAATTATTGCATGATATTCATGCTAGCAATTTTTGTCAACAACATGAAGAGTCTCCTATTACGGTAGAAGTGCGAGGAGGGCTTAAAGCCTATTCAGAAAAGTTTCAAGATCTCCTTAGTGATGCTAATAGAGAATTATATCCAGGTTGCTCTAGCTATAGCAAACTTTCATTTATTGCACGACTTTTTCACCTAAAATTCTCTAACGGGTGGAGTAATAAGTCCTTTAATAATTTGCTTGAAATACTAAGTCTTGCATTACCTCCTAGGCTCCTAACGTAGGGTTGCCAAAGTCAGCTTATGAAACTAAAAAATTTCTTGGAGAACTGGGTATTGGATACACAAAAATCTATGCTTGCCCCAATGATTGTATGTTGTATTGGAAAGATAAGGAGAATGATGATGTATGCTTTAGATGTGGTGCATCCAGATGGAAAATAATGAAAATTATACCAAACATAATGCGAATAAAGCACGGAAGAAAAAATCTGCAAAAGTCTTGGGATCTTTTCTTTTAATTCCAAGGCTTCAGAGGTTGTTCGCATCTTCAAACATGGCTTCGAACATGAAATGGCATGAAGAAGGTCGTAAGAAAGACAGTTTACTGAGGCACCCTGCTTCAAGGGCGTGTAAAGATTTTGCACTTTGATATCCACGATTTGCCTCAGATCCACACAATATTTGGCTTAGATTGACATCAGATGGCTTCAATCCCTTTAGAATAATGAACGTCACACATAGTACATGGCCGATTGTTCTATTTAGGTTCTTGAATTGTGGTTGCCTGTCTTAGATTTAAATATGTGATTTTTGGGTTAGAAATCATATTTAATAAATTAAGATCTTGATGTTGATGCCATGAAGGTTCTTGAAGAAGGGTTCTTGATTAAGGTGTTGTTGATACTTATTAGTCTTGTTTAATAAGCATGAAATCTGAGAAATTTATCTCAAGATTAGTATTCTGTTTTAATGATAATTAAGGATCTAATTTCTATAAATTTCAGATTTATTTCATGCTATGTTGAAAAACTTAAAGTTGTTGGAATTTTATGCTGAGATGATGAATCTGTGCTGTTTTTAAAATACTTGCTGTGGTGTATGTATTTCTCTGAACATAGTCATGTAACTTATCGTTTCAACCATAAAATATAGTTTGGAAATATAGAACACACTTTGGAAACCAGATTCAGGTTAGATACATCAGCATCAGGCATAACAGTAAGCTATAACAAAATCCTAAAATAAAACCCTAATCTTAGTGATCTAAATTTTAATTGCATAATTAAAATTGAGCAAGGGGTCAGCATAATCTGTTATGAACCAACAGATACAGTTATGCATGAAATAAAATCTCACAGGTTTATGACATTACGGGTCTATGAGTTGGGGTCGGGTATTGGAGTATTGAGATGCTTCCCAATAAGGTTGACACCCCTAAGACACCGTAGGAGAGACTTGACTTATGTCATATTACGTCATATCCTTATGAATGGCGGAGAGGCTCGTTGAGGAGCCGGATTGAGAGCTAGGCCCGGGAGGTTGGATGACTAATTCCCAACCTGTGGAACAAGTTCGAATGGGCAAATCTCGATTGTTCCAATTTGGCCTCGTGGGATAAGTTCGGAGAGCATACTCGATTATCCCCGAGGTATTTTTAAGGAATAAGTTCGGAGGGCCTACCCGATTATTCCTGTGATATCTTAAAGGGTAAGTTCGGAGGGCCTACCCGATTGGGTAAGTTCGGAGGGCCTACCCGATTACTCATGTGATATCTTAAATGGGCAAGTTCGGATGAGCGATTCCCGATTGTTCCTTCGCGTCTCATGGAGCAAGTTCGGAGGGCCTTCTCGATTATCCTAGTATATTTTGTTGCCTTGGGGCATGGTAGGCTCAGGCCTAATGATCTTCACCATTTGGGTGCTGGATGCCTTCAGGCAGGTGGTGGCCAGATGGCATGTTAGTTGGTCACTCCCTTGTGACCTTTTCCTGCTTGAGTCAGGAGTTTTGCTTTATGCATTATATTTGTGTTTGGTTTTTTTTTCGTGAGGGTTGGTAGAATCACTCACTGAGTTCTTTTGAACTCACCCATTGTCGTTGTTTTGTTTTGCAGAGCTTGACCGGTGAGGTGGGCTGGAGCACTTGGCGCGGCTAGAGGGAAGAGGAGCTACATTGATCTCATAGCAGTCCTAGTTAGGGGTCGTAGTCAAGTTTTGGTAGTTAGTCATGCACTTATGTTTCAGTGTTTTGGAGTTATAGTCCATTGGGGACATTTATGTTGTATTTCAGATTTCATTATAATTGATCAGTTGAACTTGATTCGTTATTTCCGCACTTTATATTTTTGCTAAACGTACTTATAATGAATTCTGGTTTAGTTTTTCATTTAAAATAAAAATTGTTTATTTCTTTTCGCTATGTTTATTGTTGAGTTATCATGTGCATGGTTTAGGCTGCGGGGTATAGGCACGTATACCCTGGCCGATCACGTGACCCTGAGTTGGGGCGTGACATTATGAGTTGGCTCTACCGCCAAGCATGGATCGAGTACATCCTATTTTCCATGTCACCATGCTTAAACGATATGTTCGGGATGAGTCCCATATCCTAGGTGTTGCTGCGGTGGAGGCCGATCCAACTATTTCTTATGAGGAGCGGCCTGTAGAGATCCTAGACAAGCAGGTGAGAAAGTTGAGATCCAAAGAGGTCCATTTGGTGAAAGTTCATTGAGAGCACCACTCGGGGCAGGATGCCACTTGGGAGGTCGAGCAAGATATGAGAGAGAAGTACCCATACCTTTTTTATGCCAAGGTGAGCTTCTCTCATTCATATCAAAAATTCAAGAACGAATTTTCTATAAGGGGGAGGAAAATTTATTCACCGAGTTAACGGGGGCATGCCCAAAAATTTATTCACCGAGGATTGTTGTGCCCAAAAATCTTAAATAATATTTTATTCCTTAGTAGGGGACCGGGGGCCCGAGTTAGCGCGGATTAGCATTGAGTCGCATAATTTAATTCGTGTAAGCTTTTAAATGAAAAAAAAATCAAGAAAAATTTAATTATTTTATTTCTATGATTTAGCATGCTAGGATGATAGACGGTCCCGAGACGAGTTTAGCGGTTTAATCAAAACTCGAATCGGAGTTAGAATGGGTTAGATACAGGCTAATTTAGTCGGTTAAGTTAAACGGGGTATTTTGGTCATTTGGACCAAACAAAAACCTATAAAATAGAACACGGGGAATGCGGCTAGGGGTTTTGCCACACGCAACCTGATGCTCAAGAGGAGGAGAGGAAGAGGTGCCGCCGAGTGGAGGAGGAGGAGTTTCGGTGCCGAATTGCACATGATCGTTGGCGTTCATCGTAGGAAGACCCTTAGCTTCTTCTTCCTTCCTGGTTTCTCCAAAAGAGGTGAGTGGATTAGCCTTCTTTCGTCTCTTTTCTTCATCAACCATACCGCCCCTATGTCACAGGGTTCTTGTCATTTTTCGTCGGGTTTTCGTAAATCGAATTGACTAATCGCGTTGAGAGCTTTCCTGTGATCGCAAAGATTCTATCGGATCGATTTTGGGCGATTGGCCGCCCCTTTTCCTTGCTGTGCTGCCCCCTTTCTTTATCAATTCTTGATGGTTTCTTTGTGGAATCTTGATGGTTGTTGAGGGTTCTTGGTGGTGGTTGGATATATTGAGGAAAGGAAGAGTTTTGGGGAAAACTAGGGTAGGTCGCCACCTTTAGGGCCCTTTTGTGCCCTAGGGTGGCCGGCCAATTAGGGGCCGCTTGAGGAAAAATAAAAATAGGATTTTTATACCTTAAGGACATACTTTAGGGTACATTAGTTATCTTCTACACTTTAGAAAAATTATAGAGACATACTAGTAGGGAATTGAGTGCCCCAGAGACACCTAGAGACCCTAAAACCCTAAGATGACCTCAGGGTAAACCGACCATTAGGGAACCCAAGGGGGCCGAACCCTCTATGCCCCTAGAGCACTCGAGTAGAGGGGTAGGCTGGCCCTAGGGTACATGGCTAGGGAAGGGCTAAAGTCGTGCTTAAATCACATAGGTAAATTAGGAGGTGTTGTATTGTTTACACCTTATACATGCTTGTTTTTCCTACGACGTTTTGAGGTGTTGTGCCTTAATTTCATGCTCATTGTGTACGCTGTGTTGAGTGAATACCCACACTAGAAGTAGGGGGTTAAATAGTATTGGGTTAATTTTAACTTTAATTCAATTTCTTTTAAATCAATTCAAACATCAATCGAAACTAAGTGCGACTACATGATATTTGTTAGCAAATATGAAAAGCAATTATAAGCAATCAAACAAGGCAATACAAACACAAGAGATTATAGTGGTTCGGCCAACACCGCCTACTCCACTACTTTGGCTCCCCATCAAGGATTTCTAACCAACTCCTTTATAGATAATGTGTTTCCCTTTGAATACAACCGAGGGCTCGCTTCTCAACCCTTTGAGAATGCCTCACACCTATTCACCTAGGCAAAATACAATTCTACAAAGGAAACCCTAAGGTGTTTAACCTAGCACACATAGCAAGCTAACAATGGAAACCTAGTTTGATAACAAGAAAAATAACAACAAAGGAGCTAAGAATTAAACCACACAAGTGAGCTCCCTTGCAAAGCCTCCAAAGCCTCCAACTCGTCAAGATGTAGAGCTCGAAGTGAAGCCGGAGATGAGGCGGAAAGAATGCTTCGAGTAAATGAACGATCATCGAAACTTGCGCGATGAAATCCACTTGAGAAGGCTCAAGAACACTTTATGAGATCTTCAATGAATGGTTAAAAACCTCTTAGACGGCTGGCGAGGGGCATTTATAACCCCTCACTCGGCAGCTCCACCCAACGGGCATTTTTTTGCCCGTTGGGGATGCACGGTCGCTTGCCGGTCGATCGTCGATCGACTGCCCAAGCGACCGCGACAATTTGCCACTTTTGGGAGCACTTCAGTCGATCGATTCGGTCGACCGAATTGGCTACTGCCAATTTTTCACCACATTCGGTCGATCGAATAGGCTACTGCTAATTTTTGGCTTCATCTGGTCGATCGAACTTGGGCTGAGACTGTTTCTTCGAGTTTTCTTCTTGCGCGCTTCGATTTTGGGTTCCATTACCAAGTCTTGACTTGGATAATATTACAATTAGGCTTGGGATATATACCTAGAGACATATTACATGAATTCTATTTCTAACTCTAGATTTTCTACTCGATCTATGACGGAGCCATTTTTGTCGATTCTTGTTTTTCTCCGAACGAACTTCGCGCGCATATTGTAACCTCAACCTGAGTTCAAACACTTGATAAACTCATTAGAATAAGTTTGTTATCATCAAAATTAAGATGATGACCATGGTTGAAAAACTTAGGCCAACAATCTCCTCCTTTTTGATGATGACAAACTTCTCAATAAATATATTAAGAAATATATCAACAAGCATAGCATTTCATCAAGTGAATGTATAATGTTCCCCATATCAACATGCATATCTAGAATAAACTCCCCCTAACTATATGCATGTCTATGTCTAGATTCTTCTCCCCCTTTTGACATCAATCAAAAAGGGCCTAAGTTAAGCACTTCTAGACTTCCCTTAAATTCCACAATGATAAGATTTAAGCATACATGTTATCAAGGATGCTTTGAAATTATAAACACTAGTTTCAAGATATGTCAAGAGGGTTATACATAATCGATTATGGAATATCCAAAATGCATTTACTCAATAAAGACTATGTTTCCGATTTTTGATAAAGATGCATCCAAAATTATGTAAAATCAAATTCTCAATGAAACTTTTTGCAACTTTTTCAGCGAAAACTAGATTTTTCAAGCAAAGTGCAAAAACAAATTTTTTTCTAAAATTAATTTTCTGCATTTTGTGATAAATCGCTGAGATTTCAAATTTCACGTTTTATTGAAAAATACTCATTTTTCATAATCATTTCTAATTTTGATCAAACTTGTATATGACTAAGATATCATCATTCTAATCATATATACAAGGTTTGAGTTACTAGAAATAGCCCAAAAGATTACTCAAATGACTTGGCAGAATTTTAAGAATTAACATGGTATATCAAGAAATTGTCTGCAAGTCATTTTCTTAAATGCTCATGAATTTTCATATAGACACAATCAAGTACTTTATCATGAGCAAGGTGCAAGAGTTTCTTCATACTTTATGAGGTATCATACTACATGGTGCAAAGGTGTAACTACTACCTCATAGAATTTTCAAGTGTTTAGCATGCGTTCTCTAAAAATATTTGCATCTTAATCAATGCTCAACTTGCAAGTAATTGAAACATAAACAATAGACATTTTCTTACTTAACAAGTTCATAAACTAGATAGCAAAGGAAAATCAAGTTTATTTCTCAAAAGTCAAATTTTGCTAACTAGTGGGGATTCATTTTTCAAAATACAACTAAAATTAAAATCAAAATGAATCAAGGAGATCTCAAGAAGTGAAAAGTATTTTACAATCAAGATCTCATATACTTCCCAAGGTTGAAAACCAATACGGCCACAATTAGCCAAGGTTTTAAAACGAAAGGTTGCATAGACCCATTATAGGTCACAAATGGCCTCCGAGGAGACCGAAAATAAAATGAAAAATTGAAATCCAAAAACTTGATGTCATAAGGATGTTAATCAAGGGTGAACACATGGACAATCAAGTATCAAGTGAGTACTAAATAAAGCATATACACTAATTATCAAACTCCAATAGTGATGCAAGCAAGAGTAGAGTTAGGAGTTGATACCGATCACATTAGTCAAGAAGTTGCAACAATCTTAATTCCTCTTTCTTTACTTTCCAAGCAACTTCAAGCCATCAATGTGTCTTCATTTAAGTGTAGTGTCTCCCCCTACATTTAAGCATGAAGACTTTGGTACCCAAATTTCCTTGGATCCTTGGGGGTTAGAAGATTTTGGAACCCAAAGTGATTTAGCATTGGGGTTCATTTTTAATACACAATCCCTAACCATATGTCCATACATGCCACAACAAAAATAATGACCTTCAAATTTAATAGAAGCATGATGATGGACATGAATGTGTGGATGAGCATGGGAAGATACTTTAGAGAATTTTGCATAAGAGACATGGACATACATATTTTTTATTTTCTCATTTAATGAAAGTAACTTATTTTTTAATGATAACATGCCAGCATTCAATTTTTCAACTTGTAAGCATAATGAGGCATTTTCTATTTTCAATGAGTCATTCAAATTTTGTAGATCTATATTTTTCTTTTCTAAGGAATTTTTATTGTTTTCTAGAAGTTCAACATTCATTCTTGACTCATTACAAGAAAGCAAAAGATCATCATTTTCTTGTTCTAGCATTTCAGTTTCCTTTTTAAGTTCCTTGAATCTTTTTCTAACACTACTAAATTCTTCATATGCTCAATTTCATTTTCTAATTCTACTTGTGTAAAGATATTACCACCTACAGTAATAGTGGGTACCTCATTATCCTTCGTCATGAAACAAAGGTTTGCATTCTCCCTTGAGCTTTATTCTCTACTTGAAGGTGGTGATGACTCGCTTACATCCCAAGTAGCCATTAGTGCTTTCTTCTTCATCCTTCTTCTTTTATATTTCTTTGAGGATGATGAGGAGGTGAGCTTGGTCTTAGGACAATCGCTCTCCAAGTGTCCGGGCTTATTGCATTGGAAGCACATGATTCTATTTTTGCCCTTCTTCTTCTTGAGAGGCTTTTCCATTAGCTCCATCAACATTCATCTAAGATGAATCATATCTTCGTGGTACTCAGATCCTTCATTCTCCGATGATGATGATGAGGTCCTATCACCAAATAATGCTTTTAAGGCAATATTCTTGCCTTTAGGGGCATCTTCCTCCTTTTTTGCCTTCATATGGATCTCATGGGTCATGAGAGATCCAATGAGTTCGGTGATCTTCATGGTGCCAAGATTCTTGGCCTCTATGATAGCAATCACCTTTGGCTCCCATGCTTTGGGAAGTGATCAAAGAAGCTTCCTCACTTTTTCTTCCTCTTGTATGTCCCTTCCAAGGTTAGTTAAGCATTAACAATATTTTGAAAATGGGCATATATTTGATTTATGTTTTCATGAGTATGCATTTTAAAGAGTTCATAGTCATGCATAAACAAATTTATTTTGGACTCTTTAACTTGGGAAGTTCCCTCATGGGTAGTTTCTAAAACATGCCAAATATCAAAAGCAGATTCACAACATGATATTCTATTGAACTCATTTATAGATAAACCACAATGTAATGCATTCACTGCTTTGACATTTGAATTAAACAATTTGATCTCTTCTCGAGACCAATCATCCATGCTCTTGGAGGGTAGCTCATAATTAACATGAATAGTTCTCCAAGAATATAATCCTAGGGATTGTAAGAAAATATTCATCCTAGTTTTCCAATAGGGACAATTATTTCCATCAAAAAGAGGTGGTGTATGAGTTGAAAACCCTTGACCTAGTGTGATACTAGAATCCATAAGTGTAGGTTAGATGGTTAAATCTATTTCTACAACCCGGCTCTGATACCAATTGTTGAGTGAATACCCACACTAGAAGGGAGGGTTAAATAGTATTGGGTTAATTTTAACTTTAATTCAATTTCTTTTAAATCAATTCAAACATCAATCGAAACTAAGTGTGACTACATGATATTTGTTAGCAAATATGAAAAGCAATTATAAGCAATCAAACAAGGCAATACAAACACAAGAGATTATAGTGGTTCGGCCAACACCGCCTACTCCACTACCTTGGCTCCCCATCAAGGATTTCTAACCAACTCCTTTATAGATAATGTGTTTCCCTTTGAATACAACCGAGGGCTCGCTTCTCAACCCTTTGAGAATGCCTCACACCTATTCACCTAGGCAAAATACAATTCTACAAAGGAAACCCTAAGGTGTTTAACCTAGCACACATAGCAAGCTAACAATGAAAACCTAGTTTGATAACAAGAAAAATAACAACAAAGGAGCTAAGAATTAAACCACACAAGTGAGCTCCCTTGCAAAGCCTCCAAAGCCTCCAACTCGTCAAGATGTAGAGCTCGAAGTGAAGCCGGAGATGAGGCGGAAAGAATGCTTCGAGTAAATGAACGATCATCGAAACTTGCGCGATGAAATCCACTTGGGAAGGCTCAAGAACACTTTATGAGATCTTCAATGAATGGTTAAAAACCTCTTAGACGGCTGGTGAGGGGCATTTATAGCCCCTCACTCGGCAGCTCCACCCAACGGGCATTTTTCTGCCCGTTGGGGATGCACGGTCGCTTGCCGGTCCATCGTCGATCGACTGCCCAAGCGATCTCAGCAATCTGCCGCTTTTGGGCACACTTCGATCAACCGAATTGGCTACTGAATTTTTTACCATATTCGATCGACCGAATAGGCTACTGCTAATTTTTGGCTTCATTCGGTCGATCAACCGGTCGACCGAACCTGGGTTGAGACTGTTTCTTCAAGTTTTCTTCTTGCGCGCTTCGCTTTCGGGTTTCGTTACCAAGTCTTGACTTGGATAATATTACAATTAGGCTTGGGAGATATACCTAGAGACATATTACATGAATTCTATTTCTAACTCTAGATTTTCTACTCGATCTATGACAGAGCCATTTTTGTCGATTCTTGTTTTTCTCCGAACGAACACGCACATATCGTAACCTCAACTTGAGATCAAACACTTGATAAATTCATTAGAATAAGTTTGTTATCATCAAAATCAAAATGATGACCAAGGTTGAAAACCTTAGGCCAACACGCTGTGAATTCATGATTTGAGCATCATTATATATATATATATATATATATCTATGTGGTTGTGATGTATTGCGGGAGGAGACGGAGGTGACAGTATGCCCTAGACATACCCTTGTTACCTATTGTGCACATCATTGTTATGCTCATTTATCTATATATATACCTGCGTGTGTGATGTTGTGATGTGTGTGTTGCATTTCCTGGAAGCCTCGCTGGTGCGGGGAAGGTATGCCCCAAGGAGACAACATTGGCCTTATTCCGGAAGTCTGGCTGGTGTGGGAAGATCATACCCCAAGGGGACAGTCCTTCATATCTCCTAGAACTTCAAGTCTTAGGATGATGTCCACACCAAGTTTGAGGGCTTGAGAGTGAAGGAAGACAATGAGAGATGAAAACTAGGATTTGCACTTTAGATTCACTCTTTAAGGCTCAAGAGAATGTTAGATAGCTCAGTGGAATAGTTGGGAGCCTTAGGAAGACAATTTTTGGTGTATTTATAGAGTTGATATTGGGGTATGGAAGCAAATTGCTGTTCAAACCTTATAAAATTTGAAAAAGAGCCGTTTGGCGGTATCTTGTGAATTCTGGGCAGTTTTTAAAAACTAGTTTGGGGGTGTTCTAGGAATTCTGGGTAGTTTGGAGATTTGTAGCCTTTCAAGCCTTATTTTTTTAGGTTAACGGTTTCTAAAATTTCATTAAAAATATGTTTTTAATTTATTATTACCCAAGGAATAATTATTGGGACTTTTGATGGCAAGAAAATATCTAAATTATGTAGCCCTCCAAAGAGCCCCCTATACTTAGAAATTTTCAAGGTCATTTTCTGATTTTTCTAGTTTTCAAGATGTCGAGGTTCGGGGTTCATTTTTTTGGATTGTGAACTCAATGAGGACATCAAACTAAGGCTTAGTAACATTTACAATAAAATAAATTAAGTCCTGAACTAATTTTGACATGTTCGACTTCGAAGCCTCCGATTTTTGATTTTTTGTGATTTATCCGATTGGAGACATCGCATGCAAATCGATATGGAACCTAAAAATATTTCTTGCTCAAATATTAGTTCCATGTTTGTTATCATCAAAGCTGAGATTAAGACCAAGATTGAAAACCTTAGGCCAACACAACTCAGCTTTCCTATATACTAAACTAGTTTTGGTTATTATGTTTAGTCTATTTTGTATTAGTTTTGTATCAATTTTGCATCAGCTTGATATTCCTTTCTTCTGTATATAAACATGTTGTAATCTTGAATATTTCTTTAATGAGAAAACTTATGAGCTTAATCATATTGCTTAGCTCTGTTATGGTATCAGAGCTCTAATTTTTTTCCCCTCTATTTCTCTTTTTCTTTTCCGTGGCTTTTGGATTCCTCTTCTCAGTTGAACATTGGTTTCTACCAATCCGGTTGCCCCTGTGAAGAACAGTTCAGATCTACCCTACTTTCGATTCTATATTCAAATCAATACGTGGTTTCCCTTGTTCTTCCTCATCTTTCTCCCACTGATCGTCCTGGCAATCCCTACTACATCCAGCATAATGATCATCCAGGTTCTTTGCTGGTTTCTCAACCTCTTTGTAGTGACAATTATAGCTAAAGGAGGCGAGCTTTGGTCATGGCATTGAGTGCGAAGAATAAACTTGGATTTGTCGATGGTTCTATTTCGAAACCAAATCCTTCTGATGTGAATCTTTTCAATTCTTGGAAGAGGTCGAATAATCTTGTATGTTCTTCGTTGATCAACTCAGTTTCGAAAAGCATCGAGTCAAGTATTTTCTCCCTCAATTCTGCTGCTGTTGATATTTGGATTGATCTTGAAGATCACTTTCAGCAACGAAATTTACCTAGGATCTTTCAAATCAAGAAGGATATATAGGAATTGCGGCAAGGTCAGTTGTCTGTCAAGATGTACTTGTCAAGGTGTTCATAAGATGATGTAGGAACAATAAAATGATTACCTTTTCGATGCACTACTAGAATAACGATCTTCATCGACGGCCGCGTCCGTTGGTAAGCCGTTGGTGAAAACCATCACCAACGGCGAGTGACGGCCCCGCCCGTTGCAACAACACTGTGGCAAAAAAGTGCGTCGTTGATAAGTTAGCAACAACGGAGGGCGGCCGTTGCTAGTAATGTATCAGCAACGGCCCCGTTGGCCGTTGCTAATATAGTATCGGCCACAGCTCCACAGTGACCCACTAGCTATTGCTGATACCGTTATCAGCCACGACTCTGAAATGACCCTCAAGCTGTTGTGGATATTAACATCAGCGATAGCTGCCGAGCTGAGGTAACATTGTTGCTGAAAGTTTGTTGCTAAGCCGTTGCTATAGGTCATCAGCAACGGCTTTGAGGTTGCGGCCCAGGAATTACGTTAAGCTTTCAGCGACGACTTTCAAACGGACGGCCGTAGGAAGCCGTGATGTTGTTAACCTGTAACTGAAAAATTTAAAATTAGAAATTTCTGTTGATACATTTATAACCTGATATATAACTCACACACCCATACACACATCCATTCACATACATATACATTCACACACACATCACATATATACATAGATATACATCAAAATAATTATATTTATAATTATAATTATCCATAATCGTATAAAAACTATACGAAATCAAAACTATCATATCAACACGATATAAATCAAAATTATCATATCAACACGATACGATCAAAACTATCTTAAGTGAAGTATATTTTAAAACATCCAAAACTATCGTAAGTCAACATTATCAAAACTATCGTAAGTCATGCATAACAAAATATCCAACTCATAAGAAGTCAATTCAAGTCATAAACAAAATAAAGTCTCACTGCGGCGGTGGAGGATGGCCGGGATCATGCGGCGGGGTTTGTACTTCCTGAGCGTAGACTGGCGTGGACTGGGTCGAGGCCGATGGATCTATCGGTGGGATGCTACCGTCAAATTGACCTGTCAACTGTCTCAACATGGCATGCACATCCGCTAACATCTGAGTCCAACGCACGATCGTCTCCTCCAATGCAGCTATCCGGCTCTAATCTTGAGACCGAGAGGTGGAGGGTCGCTCACCGACGACCGGAGAGATCGGTGCTCCAAGTGGCCCGAGCACGGCTCACTATGGCCACTGTTTGCAAATCCATATACACGGCCGTGGTCCCAGTCACCAGCGGCATCGACCTGCGCTCGCACGTCAAAGTACCCGGGGGTGCCCCCGCGTCGCGTCATCGTCTG
Organism: Canna indica; assembly: GCA_034359265.1. Classification (NCBI taxonomy): domain Eukaryota; kingdom Viridiplantae; phylum Streptophyta; class Magnoliopsida; order Zingiberales; family Cannaceae; genus Canna; species Canna indica. The sequence continues at coordinate 19,552,777 of CP136894.1, forward strand.
AGTGTATGTCTCCTACACGAGTTTGTATTTTTGTTTCATAATTTTCCTAATTATAAGCTTAAACTATAAATAAATATTGCATAATTGAAACAAATATACTTACCATGATTATTGCAACGCGGGTGTCGATGTATTCTCTTGCCCCATGTCCTCGACGGTGTGTCCGCTCGAACACGTTGTCACGCCCCAACTCAGGGTCATGTGATCGACTAGGATATGTGTCTATGCCTTGAAGCCTAACTCATGCATTTAACAACACAGATATATGTATGCAATGACAATTGTCATGAAAAGTAAATGAAATCCACTGAAAAAATGAATGTTTGTAATCAAAAGTTTATAAACTCCCAATGACATAGCAACACGACTCAATGCATGAAAAATAAATCTCAACACGACTACGACTCTCTAAACAGCCTGCTACGAGATCATCGATGTCATCTGCCCCTCCAGCCGCACCATGCCGTCAAACCGTATCTCACTGGTCAGGCTCTGCAAAACAAAATCAAAGAAAATCATGAGTCCATGAGGAACTCATTGAGTGGTTCTATCGAACCTCCACTTAAATCCCCAATATATGATCATATATAACACTATATAAAGCATAGATAAAATATACTGGTTCTATCACGTCACTTGGCCAATCGACCGACCCGAAATAATAAATACACCGACCATTCATGGCCTTGCGCACAAGGTATCACTCGGCCACTATTGGCCCTACACCACACAAGTAAAACCTGGCTATACCCGGCCCTCCTACACAGTCATGCATATATATATGTTTTTAAATATTTCGCATTTAGCGATTTAAAATCACCGGGTCCGTCAATTAGGATGACCAACTAGTTTCTGGAACTCCCACCGGGTTAGGGATAACTTGTCCCACCCAAATTCTCTCGGGTCTAACGTTAGTGTGGCCCACTAACGCAATCTCAAGACCTCTGCCACACGGTCTAACACCAGCGTGGCTCACTAGTGTAATCTCAAGACCCTAAATCCATCGCTGAGTCAGGCAATAGCCGTGCCGACTAACGACGCTCATCAGCCCAGCCATCGCAAACACAATACACACTCACAAAGCACAACATAATTTACTAGTCATAGGACACCTCCCGAGCTTGCGCCTGTACCCAGCCCTATCCCGGGTTCTATCAAAAACAATATTCAAGTACTACCCTTCCTAGGGTGTGAACATCAATCATCTCTATGTTCTAATGGTTGATACTTATTCTCTAATAATTTATGTCTACTACTAGAGAGGTTCCGCACCTTACATTTATGTTCGTAATGCTAAACAACCTTCTCTAATTTTTCCTCTACATTGGTTCATGTCAGATACAATAGTTACTCATTAATATTTAGCACATCATTGATATAATAATTACAATAAGTGTTAAATCACAACGTACTAAAAATGAGATAATGCAAGAAATATATTCTACAAGCAAAATAAAATTCTATTCTTTTATGTATCATATCCTCACACGTCAACTACTTTGGAAACATACTTTTCGTACTCTAATTCTCCTCTTCCCCACTCGGCCGAACCCTTAAACAAGGGGTTCACCATGCGGTTAGGGATAACTCATCCCACCCAAATTCTCTCTGGTCTAACATTAGTGTGGCCCACTAACACAATCTCAAGGCCTCTGTTATTCGGGTCTAACACCAGCGTGACTCACTAGTGTAATCTCAAGACCCTAAATCCATCGCAGAGTCGGGCAATAGCCGTGCCGACTAACGACGCTTTGTTGTCGAAATGGCAACACTAGAGGGGGGGTGAATAGTGTGTTTACTAATTCAATTAGCCTAAATTCGACTTTAATCGTTTACTTAGATTACTTAATGCGAATTATAATTTTACGATTGCATGTGGAAGCAAGATAAAGCAATTAAGCACAAATAAAGTATCAATGCAAACACACAAATTTATAGTGATTCGGCCCTAATGCCTACTCCACTACTTAAGCACCCTGCTTAGGATTTCCAAACTAGTTTAACTAGATTAAATTGGTTTCCCTTACACAGAGGACTTTGACCCGAAGAGTCGCACTCTCGACCTAAGACACTTCCACACCCGAAAGTCACCGCCTTCTTACGGAGAGCACTCTTCCACCTCAACCCTAAGGGATAACTTACTTAATCCTAGTAAAACTACGTTTACACAAGTGGCTTTACACCTTTACAACAAGGTAACCACTTCCACAACAAGACCTAACAGCCTAGGTCTTCCACACGCACAAATCAAACAAAAATAGTTTCAAATAACAGTTAAAAATACAAGTGAAAAGAGCTTAAAATAAAACCAAGAGTTCGTGCTCTTTTCCAGGCCTTGAAACCTCCAACTCACCAGAAGATGAATCTTGAGTTGAAGCAGAGTTGAGGAGCAGACGACGCTTGAAGAAGAACTCGATGGAAGAAGCAGAGCGCGCTGCAATCGATCTTTGGAAGGCTCAAAAACTTCCTTTTAATTGCTCAATAATTTCTGTAGAAGTCAAGGAAGAAGTTTTGAGAGGTTAGATGAATGATATTTATAGCCTCTCAAGGAAACGACAGTTCAACGGATAGAAAACTATCCGTTGCAGATGCTCGGTCGATTGGTCAGTCGACCGATCGATCGACCGCTCGAACGACAGCTGCCTTCCTCTCTATGTGCGATCGTCCGATGGGTCGACCACCCAGATGCAAACTAGCGATCCCACATTTGGTCGACCCATCGGTCGATCGACGCAAGGACGCCAGGGTCACGCGACTGCCCGATCCTCAATCCGGTCGACCGATCGGTCGATCGCTAGGGCTACTGCCCATTTCTGGCCTATGTTGGTCGATCGACCGGTCGACCGAAGTAGCCACTGCCAGTTTTAGCAGTGTTCGGTTGATCGACCAGTCGACCGAATTGACTACTGCTAATTTCCCATCTCTATTCGGTCGACCATCCAGTCGAACGAACCTAGGCTGAATTTGATTTCTTCAGCCTTTTTCTTCCGCGCTTGATTTTCGGGTTTCGGCTTTCAACGAGCATCAACTTGGAGATCTTTCTATATGATCCTTGAACTCGTCCAGGTTGACTTTGGTGCACACGTCGATCTTCGAGAAGTTCCACGATGAACCCAAGCGCGACGATCAATGTCCTTCCGATTTATCAATTTCTCTGATTTTTTCGATCGAGGACATCGAACGCTGATCGATATGGAACCTGAAAGATTTCTTGATGAAATATTAGTTTCATGTTTGTTATCATCAAAACCGAGATTAAAAGATTAAGACCAAGATTGAAAACCTAAAACCAACACGCTCCTCAGCTTAGCCATCGCAACACAGTACACACTCACAGTGCACAACATAATTTACTAGTCATAGGACACCTCCCGAGATTGCGCCTGTACCCAGCCCTATCCCGGGCTCTATCAATAACAATATTCAAGTACTACCCTTCCTAGGGTGCGAACATCAATCGTCTCTATGTTCTAATGGTTGGCACTTATTCTCTAATAATTTATGTCCACTACTAGAGAGGTTCCGCACCTTACATTTATGTTCGTAATGCTAAACAACCTTCTCTAATTTTTCCTCTACATTGGTTCATGTCAGATACAATAGTTACTCATCAATATTTAGCACATCATTGCTATAATAATTATAATAAGTGTTAAATCACAACGTACTAAAAATGAGATAATGCAAGAAATATATCCTATAAGCAAAATAAAATTCTATTCTTTTATGTATCATATCCTCACACGTCAACTACTTAGGAAACATACTTTTCGTACTCTAATTCTCCTGTTCCCTGCTCGGTCGAACCCTTAAACAAGGGGTTCCCCATGCGGCCGGCCCTTAGGGGTAGGAAATATTTTCCTACATTGTTCTACGTTTTCCTTGATCTTTACGATAATTAAACATATAAGGGAACATGATCTACATGTTTAAACAACTCGAGGAATTTAGGGAAAATTTCGGCATGACCTTTCCCCTTTTTTCTCCATTGGGCAGGCACCCCAAATCCAAGAAATCATCGCAGAAAAATCACAAACCAATCATAGATCGCATAAAGAAGAAACGAGATCAAGAAATATCAAGAAAACGATAAGAATCAACGCATGAATCATCAAATCTATCATCACAAGGGTTTAGCCAAGGCCTCCCCCTAATTGCAAGGTTCTACCACTCACCTTTGCCTTGAAGGAAGGAAAGGAAGGAAGAGATGAAGATGTTTTTGGTCTCCGGCGATGACACAAAGCTCTGGCGCCGCCCTCTCGACTTCTCCCCTCTCTCACCCACCTCGATCCACGTGCGACTCCTCTTGAGACGTATGACGACTGGGTGAGGGGGGTTTTATATTTTTTTAATTACAACTATGCCCCTTTTCACTTAAGTTCTCACTTGGCTGTGGCACTCAGCGTGCGTTTTTTTCCCCGTTGAGGCCGCCCGATTGCTTGGCCGGTCGAAGGTTAGTCGATCGACCGATCGACTGATCGAGCGACCGGAGCCTTCTGCCACTTCTAGGCTCAATTCGGTTGATCGCCTGGTCGATCGAACCTGGAAATTAGCTTGTTCTTGTTGCTTTTTTCCGCGAGCTTCGATTCCTGGTTTCGTTTCCGAGTTTTGGCTTAAATAACATTACAAACAAGTTTGGGATATATTCCTAGGGTCATATTACATATTTTCTATTTCTAACCCTAAACTTTTTATACGATCATCCTCGGAGCCGTTTTCGATATTTTTTGATATTTCTTCGAATGAAGTTTGCACGCGTTTCACAATATCAACATTATCTCAAAACTACACAAATGCATTAGTTTCATGTTTGTTACCATCAAAATAGAGATCAAAGCCTACGGGCAACCCTTGGGCCAACAATCTCTCCCTTTTTGATGATGACAAACAAAAGATGAAATTTATCAAGTTCTTGATACGCCATATAGAAAAACTAACATAAACTGCCGTATGCTCTCCTTATCAACATGCATATCAAACTTATAACTCTCCCTATCTATATGCATCATAAAACAAATGTGACCAAGTCTTTTCTCCCCCTTTTGGCATTAATCAAAAAGGGCAAGAACCAAGGTACTATTAATGAGTTTCATCAAGAAAATCGAGAAATCCACAAAACCGAGTATCATCTACCACTATAGTCCTCCATACCGCCAATGTGAGCCTATAGGCAAACATCGATGACTCGCAAAGCCCCACTACAAGGCATTACATAAGTGTGATGATACGATATAAAAACCAATTTTTTAAAAGGCATGCAAATTTTGAAAACTTAAGCATATGGCAAATTACAAATTCCTAATTGCATCCTTAAGTTTGTAAAGCTATCTCCATTCAAGGATTTTGTAAATATGTCCGCAAGTTGTTTATCGATGGATACAAATTCTACGGATATATTACCCTTAGCTATATTATCTCTAAGAAAATGATGTCTAAGATCAATATATTTAGTCCTAGAGTGTAGAACTAGATTCTTGGTTAAATTGATTGCACTAGTGTTATCACAATGTATAGGTATACATGAATAGCTAAGTTCATAATCTAAAAGGGTTTGCTTCATCCAAAGGACTTGTGCACAACAACAATCCGAGACGATGTACTCTGCATCGGTAGTTGAAAGTGCAACCGAGTTTTATTTCTTGGAAAACCAAGAAACAAGACTCATCCCTATGAATTGACAACACCCACTAGTCCTTTTTCTATCTACTTTACATCCGGCAAAATCCGCATTCGAAAAATCAATTAAATCAAAAGATGCATACATGGATACCATAATCCTAATTCAACCATGCCTTTCAAATATCTCAATATGCGTTTAGCAGCACTTAAATGAGATATTTTAGGACACGATTGAAACCTAGAACATACACTAAATATAATATCGGGTCTAGTTGCGGTTAAGTAAAGGAGACTACCAATCATACATCGATATCGCTTTTCATCTACCTTTACACCGTCTTCATCTTTATCAAGCTTGATAGATGTGCTCATTGGTGTAGAAGTTATCTTGGCTTCATTCATCCTAAATATCTTAATGAGCTCCTTTGTGTACTTAGCTTGATTGATGAAGATTCCTTTGTTGGTTTGCTTGATTTGAAGTCCAAGCATGAAGGAGAGTTCTCCCATCATACTCATCTCAAACTCCTCTTGCATGCATTTTGCAAACCACTCACAAAGTAATTCATTAGTAGCACCAAATATAATGCCATCCACATAAATTTGCACAAGTAGAAGATCATTTTCATCTTTTTTAATGAAAAGAGATACATCGGCTTTTCCAACGCTAAAACCTTGTTCAATCAAAAAGTTGGAAACCCTTTCATACCAAGCCCTTGGGGCTTATTTTAAACCATATATATAAAGTCTTTTTAAGTTTAAAAACATGATTTGGAAATTCAAAACTTTAAAAATCGGGGGGTTGTTCAACATAAACTTCTTCATCAATAAAACCATTCAAAAATGCACTTTTGACATCCATTTGAAAAAGTTTAAAATCTTTGAAACTTGCATAAGCTAAAAGCATACGAATTGCTTCTAATCTAGCTACGGGAGCATAGGTTTCATTATAATCTATTCATTCCTCTTGATTATACCCATGGGCCATTAACCTAGCTTTGTTTCTAATGACTAAACCATATTCATCTAATTTGTTTCTATAGACCCATTTGGTCCAAATTACGAATTGTTCACTAGGTCTAGGTACTGAATCCCAAACATCATTCTTTATAAATTGAATTAGTTCCTCTTGCATGGCAATCGCTCAAAACTCATCTTCTATGACTTCCTTAATATTTTTAGGTTCTACTTGAGATATGAAAGCTACATATTGACAAACATTTTTAAGTTTAGAACGAGTTACCACTCCCATTGATGGTTCTCCAATGACTTGATCAATTGAATGATCTCTTGTCAACCGGTATCCTTTAGGGAGAGGTGATAGCGCTTCCTCTTCTTCTTATTCTCCAACTTGAGGTAAAGATGAGGATGAAAGATCTTCATGATGTGTTTTCTCATTGTTTTCATCTTCAACCTCCTTGTCATGAAATGTCAATTCCTCAAGTTCCTTACCTACATTCACAATCTTGATATTTCTAGAAGAATCATTAGTTTTATCAAAAGTAACATGCATAGATTCTTTAACTATCATAGTTCTACGATTATATACTATATAAGTTTTAGAACTATGTCACGCCCCAACTCAGGGTCACGTGACCGGCCAGGGTATACATGCCTATACCCCGCAGCCTAAACCAGGCACATGCCAACTGAACAATAAAATATAGTGGAAAGAAATAAACAAGTTTTATTTCAAATGGAAAGCCAAACCAGAAATCATTATAAGTAAGTTTAGCAAAATAATAAAGTGCAGAAATAATAAATCAAGTTCAACTGTTCAATTACAATGAAATCTGAAATAAAGACATGAATGTCACCAAGGGACTACAACTCTAAAACACTGAAACACAAGTGCATGACTAACTACCAAAAACTCGACTACGATCCCTAACTAGGACTGCTATGAGATCATGTGGCTCCTCTGCCCTCCAGTCGCACCAAGTGCTCAAGCCCACCTCATCGGTCAGGCTCTGCAAAACAAAAGCAACGACAATGGGTGAGTTCGAAAGAACTCAGTGAGTAGTTCTACCAACTCCCATGAAAACCAAACACAGATGTGATGCATAAAGCAAAACTCCTGACTCAAGCAGGAAAGGTGACGAGGGAGTGACCAGCTAACAGGTCATCTGGCCACCACATGCTCGAAGGCAGCCAACACCCAAATGGTGAAGATCAATAGGCCTAAGCCTACCATGCCCTAAGACAACCAAACATACTAGGATAATCGGGTAGGCCCTCCGAACTTATCCTAATATAATGAAACTCCGGAGCAATTGGGATTGGTCCATCCGAACTTGCTCCATGAGACGCGTAGGAACAATTGAGAATCGCCCATCCGATCTTGCCCCTTTACAATATCTCAGGAATAATCGGGATTTGCCCATCCAAACTTATTCCTTAAAAAAAAAACACATCGGGAATAATTGGGTACGCCCTCCGAACTTATTCCACGAAGTCGAACCAGAATAATCGGGATTTACCCTTTCTAACTTGTTCCAATAAACAACGTAGGAGTAATCGGGATTCGCCCATCCGAACTCAACCATTTAATAAGAATCTTGGGAATAATCGAGATTGGCCCGTTCGAACTTGTTCCACAAAATACGCTGGAACAATCGGGATTTGCCCATCCAAACTTATTTCACATGTTGGGAATTAGCCATCCAACCTTTTGGGCTTAGCCCGCAATCTGGCTCCTCAACGAGCCTCTCCGTCATTCATAAAGATATGACGCATCATGACCTAAGTCAAGTCTCTCCTACGGTGTCTTAGGGGTGTCCTTATTGGAAAATATCTCAACACTCCAATACCCGACCCCCAACTCCCATACCCGTAATGTCATAAACCCGTGAGGTTTTATTTCATGCATAACTTATTTGTTGGTTCATAACAGATTATGCTGACCCCTTGCTCAATTTTAATTATGTAATTAAAATTTAGATCACCAGGATTAAGGTTTTGTTTTAGCTTACGGTTATGATAGAAACTGATGTATCTAACCCGAATCTGGTTTCCAGAGTGTGACATATGTTTCCAAACTATATTTTCTGATCAAAATGATAGGTTACACAACTATGTTTAGAAAAAAATACATACACCACCACAAATATTTCAAAACAACACAGATTTCATCATTTCAGCATGAAACTCAGCAACATTGAATTTTCAGCATAACATGAAAATAAATCCGAAATTTACAGAATATAACTCCCAAAATTACCATCACATCAGATTCATAATCATTAAAATAAATCTCTTAAAAACCATATTTATTAAGCAAGAACAACAAGCATCACAACCCTCTTTAACCAAGAACCAACTTCTATGCTCAAGAATTTAAATCAAGAACCCTCATGCCTTCAAGATCAAACCCATCTTTGAAACACATGATATATTTCCAAAAATCACAGATTTAATATCAAGCATGCATCTAAATTATAAGCATCAAGATTGATGAACAAATTGAATAATAGAAGGTAAGAAAAATCTACACCATTCACTTAGGCAATTCATCGAACACTTGGAGGGCACCCCTTTTCTCCACCTTGGCCAAGCACCCCTAGGATCATCCTAGGGTCAGCCATGTCCCATAGGGGAGGGTTTAGGGTCTCCTCAAGCATGACACACAAAAAGAACGGCGAGAATTCGAGAGATTGTCGGAAAACAATCAAGCACATCTTTGCCTTCAAGAAAGGCTTTAAGCATTCAAAGAAACCCAAGAAGGAGGGGTAAAACCACTCACCTAGATAGGAAGGATGATTAGAGGAGAAATCCCGGACAATGGCCCTCGAATCCGGCTTCAAGAGATGGCGGCTCGAGTCAAGGAAGGGGGAAGAGGGGGCGGCGGCTCCACTTCAAGCCGCTGGCTAAAAGAGAGAGAAGGGAGAGAGAGGGCGGCTGGCTCAGGCGGCGGCTCCCTGCTCGGCTCCAAAGGAAAGGGAAGAAGAGGAAGGAGAGGGAAGGCTTGGTTCGGAGGTGGATGGGCTTGGTGGCTCTAAGAGGGGAAGGGGAGGGGCGGCTGGTGGCTTGGCTCCTCCCTTCAAGAAATCTGTGCGGCTCCAATAGGGAGCCACATACCAAAAGGGGAGGGTTTTTATACTCTCCTCCTTAAACCTAATCCCATTAACCCTCTTAGCAAACCCGCATCCACCTCGAGCCAAAACCAAACCCGCTAACCCGACTAAGCTTAATTAATCCAATCTAAACCCATAAATAAATACAAGCAACAACCACATGCACGTCCACATGCAACATAATTAAATCAATTAGCTATATAATTATAAATTATAATTCAACTCATCCGAGCTTGTAAGCTCACACCGGACCATGAGTCGACTCGGCTCGACCTCAAACTAGCCCGCTAGGCTGACAAACACAAACAATAAAGGAAAAATAAATAAAAATATCTATGATATCACAAACTATTAGAGTAACCTAGGAAAATACCCTCATCGGATTTAGAATTAAATTTTCCTAGATGCTCCTTAGTGTTTAAGATAAAGCATTTGCATCCAAAAACTTTAAAATATCCCACACTTGGGATTCTATCATTCCAAAGCTCAAAAGGTGTTTTCTTAATTCTATGTCTTAATAAAACACGATTAAGCACATAACAAGAAATATTTATGGCTTCGGCCCAAAAATACTAAGGCAAATTAATTTCACAAAGCATGATCCTAGTCATTTCTTGTAGAGTTCTATTCTTCCTCTCAACCATCCCATTTTGTTGAGGGGTTCTAGGGGAAGACAAGGTATGCTCAATACCCATTTCACCATAAAATTCGAAAAACTTTTCATTTTTAAATTCACCTCCATTATCACTTCTAATTTTCAAAATTGAAATTCATTTTTCATTTATAACTCTCATAGCAAATTTCTTAAAGAAACCAAAAGTTTCATTTTTCTTAGCAATACATGCAACTTACCACCTAGGCTAGCAACATCACAAGGACCAAAAAGATCCATGTGCACAAGTTCAAGTGTTCTAGATGTGGTGACTTGATTAATGCTATGAAATGAGTACTTAACTTGTTTTCCATGTTGACATGCATCACAAAGTTTGTCTTTTTCAAATTTTATCTTGGGTATTCCTTTAACTAACTCATTTTTAGTTATTTCTCGGATGAGGCTCATGCTAGCATGTCCTAGCCTTCTATGCCATAATCAAGAATCATTTTCCATGGAAACTAAGCATATAACATGAGGATTAGGCAAAATATTTAAGACTAGTGTGTATACATTTTCTTGCCTATTTCCGATAAATACAATATCATTAAATGGTGCACTTCTAATGATACATTTAGATGCTTCAAAAATAACTACATATCCATTATCACATAATTGTGATATGCTAATCAAGTTATACTTCAACCCATCAACTAATAAAATATTTTTAATGCATGGGTAGGGAAGTATACCTATATCTCCAATGCTAACAATCTTACCTTTGGCGTTGAAAGTCACATGTCCACCATCCTTACTTGATAGAGTTTCAAATAGATTGATATCACCCATCACGTGCTATGAGCAATCGCTATCCAATATCCCTGTGCTTCTACTATTGGCGAAATGGCCATACTAGAAGGGGGGTTGAATAGTGTGCTAACTAAATTTGTCGTCTAAATTCGATTTCACATATTTTCTTAAACTACTTAGGCAATTCATAATTTAATGACTAAATGCGCAAGCGATTAATGATAAAGCAATTAACACAAAATAATATATCAATGCTAACACAATTATTTATAGTGGTTCGGCCCCAATGCCTACTCCACTACCTAAGCAACCCGCTTAGGATTACCAAACTAGTTTTATTAGATTATATCATTTTCCTTACAAAGATGACTTTACACCGGAAAGTCTCCGCTCTTAAACCGAAGGCACTTCGACACCTGGAAGTATCCCGCCTTCCTACCGAGAGCACTTCCCCACCTCAACCTAAGGGACAAATCAACTAATCCTAGTAAACTAAGTTTACAAGGGTGGATTTAAGCCTTAACACCAAGGTAGCCACCAACTCAATCTACCTAGCATTCTCGGTTTACACCAATCATATACAATGAAAATAAACCACAAAATATACAAATAATTAATGGAGCAAATAAATAATACAACAAATACTTAGCTCCAAAGAAAACTCCCTAGTCCTCTTGATGCCTTAAGATGACGAATCGGTGAAGCTTGAAGGCTAAATCAAGGTATGGAGATCAAAACTAGGGTTCTTGCAAGGATGGCTCAATGAAAGCTTGTAGAGATGATTAGGATCACACTTTGAGGCTTGGAAGCATCAATAGTAGCTTAGGAGTGAGTTTGGGATGGATATTTATAACCCCCAAATAAGAGGGCTCATCAACGGGCGTTTTTTTGCCCGTTGGCGATGCTCGGTCGCTTGCCGGTCAATCGTCGGTCGATTGACCGAGCGATCGAAGGCCTACTACCCATTTTGAGCATCATTCGATCGATCGACCGGTCGATCAACATTGGAAAAAATAAGGCAATTTTCCTATTTTTTCTGCTCGTTTGTTAATAACTTTAAAACATAAATGTAATATAATGATTAACCCTCATTTGGATTCAATAAAAATATCTAAAAAATCAAAATCCTTAAGAATCAAAATCTAACTTTTGGGGTCTAGTGCAAATTTCCGAAAACCGGAACTTTTATAATCTCCCGGGTCAAATATGGGTAGGCTAAAGGCTTCCAAAAAATCCTTTAAAATATCTTGTTATCTAGTTTTTACCTAAGAGACAATTACCGGGAATTTTGGTGCAAAGAAAATGTCTAGGTCATATAGCCCTCCAAGGAGCTCCCTAGGCTTTAGTGATTTCAGGGCCTTTTCTAATTTTCCGGGTTTTCGTGTTTAAGGGTTCGGGTTTGGTTTTTGGGTTTCTTTGCATCATCATGAGAATTTACAACATATTCTAGAGACCCTAAACCTAAACTCTATCTTTCCGAAGAATCCCGAGCGTCGACGAGCGTCCTTGCCGATTTGTTTCCAAGTTCCCATACGAATTTGGACTCTCCTTTTGTGCCTAAAATATTAAACCAAGATATTTGGTTGTTAGTTTATTACTATATATGGTTGATTTGATTTTTATTTCTATTTTAGTTAGGTTTGGAATTCTCCTATAAGAGGAGAAAAGTTGTATTGAACAAGGGCCAGTTTTTAGCTTTAGTTTTTGGGCTGGCAATTCTTAGATTTAGACTTCTCTTTTGTTTTGCTCTTTAGAATTAAGTTTGAATTCAGCAGTAATTTTTGGAGAATGAAATTGTTTGAGTTTCCGATGAGTGGCTAATCCACTTCTTTCTAGCTAAAGGACGATTCGACGTTTCGGTTCTACGGATTGTGAGATTCTTTTGTGCCGAATATTTTTGCTTTCTAGTATTCATTTATTTCCTGCAGAAATTATTCTATTGTTTCTTTTTAATTATTGGTCTGTTACTAGATTATTAGAACAATAGCTAGTCTTTCGGTTTGGCTGTTCCATACCGAATTTAGAGACAAATTAGTCGAGGTTGCTGTTCAATCCGAACTAATGGAATACTTGAATTAATATGATATGTGAGATTGATGTTCAATTCACATAAATCTATTAAATTGCTAGACATAAAGAAACTCATCCTTGTGGTCTATGATCAATCATATGAACCGAAATCAAGAACGTACCTTTAGCTAAATTTTCCTCTCATTGATTTCTCCTTAATCGTAATTACTGTTTTTAAATACTATTTTTATTTCAGCTTGCATCTAATCAAAACCTCTCTTTTTTCTTCCTTCCTTTTAATTTTTAGTTTTGAAAGAATTTGAAACTAACCAGTTTATGTGGATTCGACCATACTTGTCACGACTACAAAATCTCAAGAAGTAGATATTTATTTTTGGTGGATTCGACACCCATCACAGACGTCGTGCGCTAATCGACTTGGAACCTGAAAGTATTTCTCAATGAAACATTAGTTCCATGTTTGTTATCATCAAAACTGAGATTAAGACCAAGGTTGAAAACCTTAGGCCAACAATCTCCCCCTTTTTGATGATGACAAACATCCTTAAGAAAATATATCATTCAAGCACAAAGGATATCAAACATCGAATTTCTCCCCCTATTAACATGCATATCTATGAAAATAAACTCCTCATATCTATATGCATGGTTTTCCTATATTTTTTTCCCTCTTACTTATATTTTTTTTCTCCCCCTTTTGACATCAATCAAAAAGGGCAAGAAAAGTCAACCTATAGTCAAAGTTGAGACTCTAAAACTATTTTTCATGAAAAATAAAAATCTCAACCAAAGGGATGAAAAACAAATATTTAATATAAGACTAAATCATACATGATAGCAATGAGTGATAACTAAAATCCAAATCCGGGAATCATGTATAAACTCAAGTATCAATATTTTCAAGTATCGGTCAAAATATCAAAAACCATTTTAGAAATATTTTTTCTCGGATAATAGTGAGAACGATATCAAAAATAGAGTTATGATATCATACTTGAAGTCTCATTTGAAAGTTTCAACGAAAATCCAAAGTATCCGAAAAATATGAGTAATTTTGAGAAGAGAGATACTTTAATGACATTTTCGTAAATATTAGCTATTTTTTAAAATTTTCAGTTTTCATTCAAACTTTCCAAATATCAAGATATAATCATTTAAATCATGTTTATCAAGTTTGAAATGAAAAGAATGTCATTTGATCAAAATATGAACTTAACACGGTTTCATTCGAAATAGGGATGGAAACATGAAAATGACTAAGTATCAAATTTTGCTATCTACTCATATTTTCTCTAACTTGGACACCTGAACATCTAACATGAGTGAATCTAATTATATTGATCAAGTTTGGGCTTAAAAGGAGATTTATAAGTCACTTTGTTGACTAAGGTCAAAGGATACTTAAGTATACATAAATCAAATTCTTAAATCCCTATCAAATCATATTCTTGATGATTTTTTTGAAACTTTAACTGTAGAAATTAGATTTTTCAAGAAATCTACAGGTTCAAGAATAAGTAAAAAATCAGTTTTTTAAAAATTCCTAAAATTCCTGAAAGTCTAGTCGTATTTTCATAAATTTTACGTATTTTTTCTAAAATTGTCGATTTTGCTTCAAACTTTCCAGACATCGCTGAATGATCATTTAAGATGCGTGTGTCAATTTTGAGCTCAAAATGAATTCTCTAAGTTCATTTTTCATCCTATCTTGATTTCAATGAAAAAATCAATATTTCTAGCTATCATTCAAGTTGTCAAAATCATTCGTATAAATGATTTTACTCAAGCAATGATGTGAATGATACTAGACATTGAATAAAAATGGTATATGTGAGTTTTCATCTGAAGTTTTTGAAGAAAAATCAAAGTATCGAAAAAATGAGTATTTCAAGTAAGTGATACTTTGTGTTTCTAGAATCTAACTTCAAAATTCTATTATAAATCATATTCTTGATGAAATTTTTACTGAAGAAACTAGATTTTTCAATGAAGATAAAGTTTTAAGAATCAGTTAAAAAAGATTTTTCTATATTTTTCTAGAAATAACTGAAAATACTAAAATTTCAATGGTATTTTCGTAATTTTCAGTTATTTTTTCAAAACGTGTTCAGTTTTCATTCAAACTTTTATAACACCACATAATGGTCATGTAAAGAGTGTATGTCAAGTTTGAGATGAAAATTATGTCTTTAAGTCAAGATATCAACCTAGCATGGTTTCATTCAAAACTAAACTAGTTATCATGAAACTTGCTAAGTATCAATCTTATCATTTACTCATGGTTTTTCAAATTTAAACCTATGGACACCTAACATGAGTAAATCTAAACATGTTCTTCAAATATGGATTGAAAATGAGACCTCTAAGTCAATTTGTTGACTCGGGTCAACTTGCCCCAAAAGAGGTTATCACGAAATGGCCTCTATGTCATTTTATTCATATCCATGTGAATTTTTTATTCTAAGTGCATGGAAACATGTCATACCTATTCCTAAACATGTTTATGAAGTTTGGACTTAAACTGAAGTGTCCAAGTCGATTTGTTGACTTGGGTCAAACTTTTCTAAGTTTAAGTCCCCTAAAGTGATCTTTTTATCACCTTGTTCATCTACACATGAGTTTTCAAGTTTAAATGCCTAGAATCATGTCATATGTGTATCTAAACATGTTTACCAACTACTAACTCAAAATGAGGTCTCTAATATGAAATTCAATCTAGAGCAAGTTTCATTCAATCAAGATATTATGAAATTGCCTAAGTTATCAAAATTTTACTTACTCATGAAATTTCATATATTTATCATGAAAAAATAATCATGAGTATAGAGACATCATTATACCACAAGTATTTAACTGTTATATTAAGATTTTTGCAAAACCGAACTCATACCTCATTCTTGGGATTTTTTCCAAACTTTTCATTTTCTCTCCAAATTCAATCTACTATCCTTCCATCACTTTTTTGATAACTTGCAAGCAATATTCATTAGTAGCATAATGGAAATGTGACTACTAACAAGTTATCGTACTAGATAGCAAAGAGGGAATCAAGTATCGATTTCAAAATTTACTTTACTAAATAGTTTTAAATCCATTTCAAAGTAAACAATCATGAATCCAAAACGAATCGAGAGATCTCAAAATATGAAATATTTAAAAATTAAGATCTCCAACCCTTCCTATTGGTTGAAAATCGAAAGGCCACAATGAGCCTACGATTTTGAACCGCAAGATCGCATGAGCCGATTATAGACTACATAGGACTCCGAAGAGACCAAAAATCAAAAAATCAAAAATAATTTAAAATATATTAAGAGCGAGGAAAATCAATCAATTTTAAGCATGTATCATAAACACCAACTTCAAACATATAAGTAAAGAAAAGGTGATGATACCAAGTGATTTAGATGCCAATTCTTAAACCTAAGGCATCTAGTCTAGGTGAAGACTTTGAAGTTGCAACCATGTAAGGATCCTTCCTTCAATTTCTTGGTCAACTTCAACTCTTCAATTTCCATTATCCTTGTGTGGTGGCTCCCCCTACAAAAGAGCTGAAACTTTTGGTACCCAAATAACTAGGGTCCATTAGGGGTTAGATGGCCTAGGAATCTCCTAGCTACACTTGGATTTTTCTTGAATGCACAATCATAAATAGCATGGCCATATATGCCACAACAAAAGCAATGTCCATGAAATTCTTTCTTTTTACCATTCATATGAACATGAGGTCCAATGTTAGAATGCTTGGCATGAGAAGCATGATGAGCATGAGCATTCTTAGATGAAACATTTTTCTTCCTAGGATTTCTAAAAAATGAAGCATGTGATAAACTACTAGTTTTCATACTCAAGAAAACAACCTCATTTTTCAAATCATTAATTGATTTATGTAAGGTTTGCATATATTTGAGATTTCAACATACCATTTTCAAATTTTAATTTTTCATTCTCAATTTTGAAATCATTTTTCAAATCATTACTCCTAAGTTTCATTTTTGATTTCAAATCTTCATTTTCATTTGTCAAGTCTTTTACCCCACTTTTTAAATTCTCAATTTCAAGCTTAAAATCATCATGGCAAAAAATAAGTGTACTTGTATTCAATTTTTCATTTTCTAGTTCATGCACATGAGAATCAAGCCTTAAATTTTTCTTCTTTAGTTTTCTATTTTCCTTGTTCTTTTTCATAAGCAAGGCATATTTTTTTTTGCATTCTTCTAGTAGTTCTTCATAAGACATGTCAAGGGATTTTGAGCTACACTACAAGAAATCTATGTTTTAGTGAGGGTCACCCAGCCCTCACTCGTCGTTAGGAAAAGTCTCGTCACTAAAAGTATAGGTGAGGATTATGTCCTGACCCTCACTAAAAGGTAGCTTTCGTGAGGCAAAATTGACCCTCACTAATTCTTATATTTAATGAGGGTCGCTGGATCCTCACTAAAAGTTAGTTTTCATGAGGCAAAATCGATCCTCACTAATTCTCATATTTAGTGAGGGTCGGCCACGACCCTCACTAAATATGAGAATTGGTGAGGGTCAGTTTTTCCTCACAAAAGCTACTTTTAGTGAGGGTCGAAACATGACCCTCACCTATATTTTTAGTGACGAAACTTTTTCTGACAACGTGTGAGGACCGGGTGACCCTCACTAAAAATATTTAGTGGGGGTCATATGGGGTTTTAGTGAGGGTCGGGACCCTCACTAATTCCTACATTTTGTGAGGGTCGATGACCCTCACTAATTCTTACATTTTATAAGGGTCGCTGACCTGCGCTAAAATATTTTTTATAGATTTATTTTTTTTCGTGACCCCCACTAAAAGTTATCATAATATGCATATAAAATCTAATATTTTTTATGATTTAATTATATTTACATAAATCTTAAGAAGCATATAAAGACAAAAAATACATATCATTATTTATTTTATAATATATCTATTACAAAATTCATAAAGTATCAAGTGTCCATTACAAAAAACACATCTAATAAAGTACCAATCTCATTACATAAAATTACATATATATATGAAAATACATAAATATGAAAACACTTCTGTTCCCAAAAAT
The DNA here is from genome assembly GCA_034359265.1 of Canna indica. Classification (NCBI taxonomy): domain Eukaryota; kingdom Viridiplantae; phylum Streptophyta; class Magnoliopsida; order Zingiberales; family Cannaceae; genus Canna; species Canna indica. The sequence goes on from CP136894.1 coordinate 19,570,968, forward strand.
ATGAAAATACTTCTGTTCACTTATTCAACAATAATTACACTCTTTGATATGAAAATACTACAATATATTTTGTTCACATATTCAACACTAATTACAATTAACCGTTCTCCTTGGTTTGTGTTTCATTCTTCCGCTCGTCTCTCCATCACTTCCATCTCGACCAATTTTCTTTAATATCTCAGCAATTCCCGTTGCAGCTAACTAGGTAGCTCTTCTAGTAACTATGTCGCAAACTCTAACAATGAGCATTCTTGCTTTCATAGAGACACCAGGCATCTGATAAGATCCATAGACAAATGATTATACCAGAGATGATCATGAACTCAGTTACTAAAAGAAACAATTACTACACGGTGATGCTGATGCACTTACCTGCAAACTTTCTTCCAGAATCCTTTCAACTTTTCGCAAGTCTGAAGAATCATCATCATGCATAGCAGCCATCAAAGAAGTCCGATATAAAATCATAAAGCATTTATTTTTCATTTCTTAAGGTAAATGATACATACAAATTATGAGAAAACTCCCCAAAAATATTTGACACCTCTGCAATCCTATGAAGCACATTTCTAACAATTTCACCCAAGTACATCCCTGAATTCAAAATAGGGCATTCTAAGTCATAAAATAGTAAAGTATAAGAACTATGAAGAAGAGTACTAAAGTATAAGAAGAAGATGTGCATGTCTTGAGGAGCAACTCACTTGAATTCAGAGCATCCAAGTCTTTCATCCTCAGAAGCACTTTACTAAAGCAAAATAGGGCATTCTAAATCATAAAATAGTAAAGATAACATAGAAGTATAGCAAGGGCGGGTTGAGTTAGGTTAAAGCTATTGCTGAAAGTAAAAAAGGATGACCGAAGTAAAAAAGCTCGAAGAAATCACTTAGGAGGGCAGATGCAATATAGTATTGTGAACCCGATTGCAAGCAGTACATTTTGTTCTCAGCCCTTTCATGTATCAATCACTATGCTCCTATTTTTCTCAATCACTATGCTCTTATTTTTTTAAGAACAAAGGAAAACAAAGGAAAGTCCAGATCCTAAATCACTACATATGAGAAATTTAATATGTATACTTGAAATAGAACAATATCTGATATGTTGTTAGAGATATTATAATTATGGAACAAGAACTTATCATTTAAACAACGACTGATATATATTAAAGGATTGGTCATTATGTAAATGATGAGTATAAGAACAAGAAATCAGTACATCATTCAAAACAATTATATAAATGGCTACAATGCAGTAATATTGACTGATTAATACAAGTTCCACTATAGGAATTTATACAAGCATTTAAGTAGAATCAGTGAGAGGAAACATGCCCCACTTAATCTAAAAACTAGAGCTTCATTTGCCAAGTAGTATAACAATTTGTGAAGAGTTCAAACTAGTGGAAAAAAGACCATTGTATATAAATATAATAGTGAAAATATTCAAACCACAAATACCATGTACCCTTTTTGATGTTTTGTACTTGTTCTACTGTTTTATTGATAATGGAAATTTGAAGGTGCAATTTAAACTAATAATACAATTCACTGAGCCTTCGTACTCAAACCAAAGTTCATATACTCTGAGTTCCCTCATGAAAAGAGACTAGATTTTATTTTGATCAGTAAACTAGACTATTGAAATCCACCAAATTGAATGACTCACTGTCCGTAGTGAGAAAAAACATGACTTTATCAAAAACGAGCCTCCAAGATAGGTTTCTGTAAAGATTACAAATATAAAATAGAAATAAAAAATTATATAACACAATTAAGGCAAATTCACAATTGTATAAAACATGACTAACCTAACAGATAAGCCAAATGAGAAGGTGCATGTCGATAATGGCACTCCTCGCCACCATTTGGGCAAACCCAGAACCAACCATACTATTTCTTCTCCACTACTTCTAAAAAGTATTTACAGACCTACAAACAACCATTGTCACAAAGAAACTTTGTTTAAATTATCAATGGAATTAATTTAGCAGAAGTGCATACTAACTTGTATTTCTCTAATAAAATAGAACATTTTAACTCAACTCAAAAACAAAAGTATAGAATCACCGAAGAAATTTAATACTAAGAGAAAATAAAAGAAATTTTAAACCAATCTATAAAACTCTACACAAATTGCTTCACAAAATAAATGATGAATTTTCTAAATACCTTTCTGACTAAGCACTTACAAGTGCATGGATCATCAAAGCATGACAAAGATGATAGGTCAAAATTAACATAACATGACTACAATGAACTTACCTTTATAACTAGTAAAATAGCATCCAAGACTAGTTGTAATTGTCTAGCCAAATATCACTTTCACGAATTACATACACAAAAAAATAATTTAAAAACTGGCTCATTCTGAGTATAGAATCATGTAAATACCAATATGAAGCCAGCAAGCCAGGATGGTCACAATTGTGTTAAAATTCTATAAATTTTCTCTTCCCTTAGATCCAAATATTGGGTATCTGAGATGAATGAACAAGTCATAGTCTCCTAAATTATGTTTTTCTCATACAATAATTGTATATTATAAGCGAAAGCAATTAAAGAACATGTTAAAAGGTCAAATCCAAAGCTAGTAGGTGATTCTGATTTGAGCACAGGGAAAATTTTGATAGAGACCACAGGTATGCTTAAACTGAAAATAACACTTCTTGAACATTCTAATTATCCATTGGATCAGGTCAACTCTATGACTGCAGAAAAGATCCATGTTACCATTTATGACCAGCATCTTTAGCATATTACTCCATATATCTTAAAAGCAACGGAAAAACTTGAAGACCTCTCCATAGTATTAGTTCTGAACTACCTTTTATATTTCATTTGTGTCCAAAAGATCTATGCGATGGAAGTATTACTCACTTGAAGATTATCTAAAGCTCACAACCCATAGGATCTTTAAAAAAAATCAAGCCAGAAAGGTACAAATTTAGATATGAAAACCCCTAAATTTGATATGGAACTAGTTTGTAAGAAAATTCGAAGGGGGCTCATTTGAGAAGATCAAGAAAATGGATGTGTTCAGTGGTCCATATTATTTCAATAAAGTCAGACAAATTACCAAGACTAATAATATCGTGAAAGCCTCCCCGACGTTGATGAATGGAGGCAGAGGAGATATAGTGTCACACCCCGACTGAGGGTAGTGTGACCGGCCAGGGCCCACGTCCTGCCCTGTAGCCTACTGTCTACACTGACATCAAAAAACCAAAACATATCGATTGAAAGGAACTTAACATACTTTATAAAAAGTTTGCAAGTCACAATATATATAAAATTTTCAAAACAAGAAGAAACATCAACATCAAATCCAAATGGTTAAATATCAAGCTTTACAATTCTTTTCAAAGATAACCGTCAGTGTAGAAATAAAACCAACATAACTAGGACTAGTCTAAGACTCATAGACGCCGCTACGAGATATGGCACCGCCTCCGCCCTCCAGCTGCACTATGTCGACACCAAGCTACTGCTCATGCTCTACAAAATAAAATATAAACTGTGAGTCCATTTGGGACTCAGTGAGTGGCTCAAATGAACCTCCACATAATCCTCAGACATGCATATATATCATACAAGGCAATAAAGGAATGTACAAGGAGGTAGAGTGTGTTTCTAATACAATTACAGACCCTCAACGGATCCATCGGTACCAACTGTACATGATAACCTGCCACCTTGGCTTATCAAGCCTCTGGCATTCGGCCCTTGGGCCTACTCATAGCAATATATCCCGGCTACAGCCGTCCCTACCATATCAGGTAGTATCATCTCAAGATGCAGACAAATAATCTCGGGCCGTCGACTAGGATGACCACTAGTCTCCGGACATCATCTGGGGTAAGGATAGCTAGTCCCACCCAACTGGGGTCTGGCACCTAGCGAGCCCGCTGGCGCACCTCTAGACTCAACTGGCCGAGCTGAGCATTGGTTATTTCCAACCTCCTCGCTCCTCGGCGGACCATCACAAGCACATTACACAATCAAAATCCTAGGGTTTCCATATATATATATACACTTCGGGCCTTTCCCCGTATCTAGCCATGTCCGGCTACCGGGTCAACAATTCATGCCGCCCCTGTTAGTATATGTGCACCTACAATCTCTAAGTTTCCAAGATGTACAAGCTGTCATAGAAGTGTGATAATCTCATATCTAGGTTTTCATAAATGTGCTATGAACATCTAGTGACACCTTACATGTTACCTAGCTTTTTTTACACTGTCTTAGGTGAGAATTTCCATGAGTCATCCTTGGAATACCATCCAAGGACATTTAGGGCAGCATGTATAATGGAAAGAAAAATGGTCAAATATTACATCATTCACCATATTTAATCATAATGCACATACCTAACCATTCTTATACTACCTTAGGAATAGTAGCGCAATAAGGAGCAACTATCTAGCATGGCAAGGTAGTAATAATTTAAATAACAAGTATGAATTATAAAACATGGTAACATTGTCAACATCCAAGTTTAAGGATCAAATGCTAAGTATGGATACAATCTAGCATATCTATAATTCAAATCAATTAAGCTACTTGCTAAGTTTAGTGTTCTTCCTAAGTATTGTCATATCCTTATGTGATCCCTAAGATCATGAACTTTCCATCTAAGGCAAATCTCTCCTCCTCTCCCCAACCTTGGCTGAACCATGAGCAAGGGAAACCTTGCTCGGCCAAGGTCCTTGGGGTAGGGAAAGATGGAAGAGACTTTAACTATACTTTGTCTCTTCAATTCCACGTACTTCTTAAATACCAAAGATCAACTTACCCTTCCCCTCACCCTTTGGCCGACCCTCTTCATGAATCTTAGGGTTCATTTGGCCACTTCAAGGGGCTTTAGAGGGGGACATGCTTCATGTTATGCAAGGAGTTCAAAGGATTGAATCAAAACAATGGTATAGGGCATCTAAGGGCCTTCTTGCCGTCAAGGGAATCGGGGAAAATTTCAGCATGACCTGTCCCCTTTTCCCATGACTCGGCAGCCCCTAAAATACTCAAATCGATGGTTAAAATAGTGAGATCCGACAAGAACATCATAAAATAGTGAGTACCTATTGTTGAAATCATAGATCGTTGGAAAAACGCAAGAACTCAACCTAGCATCTAGGGTTCGGCCACCCGCCTCCCCCAAACTGTTAAAGCCTTAACCACTCACCTTTTTAAAAAGAGAAAATAGTGAGGAAGAAGATCCCCACATCCTTGAAGTGGTCAGCTCCAGCAATGGCAAAATCTCCGACCAAGAATCCGAGTAGTGCCTCCCCTTTTTTTCCCTTGCTCCTCCTCTTTCTCCCTTGCTGCCTTGTGCGGCTCAATGAATGAACCACTCAGCTGCAAGATGAGGGTTTTAATCCCTCATCTAGCTTTCCAAATGAGGCCTCTTGACTCACTTAACTCGCACTCAAACCTCGACTAAACCCGAACTCAACTTGGGTTCCGACTCAACCCATAATATGACTCGAGTTAACTTAATTTAAGGTATGATTTTATAAAAGGAAAGTTAATTATCCAAATAGAATTCATGATTCATTAGCCGAGTCATACCTTTTCACTCGAGGTGATCCTGAGGCTCGACTCGACTACCCCCGGGTCCGACGCGCTGCACCAAAATAGATTTTTATAATAGGAAACTTTTTTTTTTCCGGGTCTTACATATAGCTCATCCTGGTCATCCTCATTCTCTACATAAAGATTAAAAATCATCATAAAAATGCTTGATAATATATCAGTAACATCAACTAGTGCTCTAGTCATCCTAGTACCTGAATTATAACTTATTGTATATGGACTAAACCAGTCTTGTGTTAGAACATATACTTCTAAACATTCTTCCTCTCCACCTGTAGATCCTGAAGCTTCAGCAACTGCAAGTTGAGAAAGTTCCTCCTGAAGAGCATGTGCAATAATCTCATCATTCTCAATGGTTGCACATTGTGTACCAATATCAACTTCTCCAACATAACTAGTATCATAAAAGCTGGAATATGCACTATAGATAGAAACATCATGCAAATAATGTCTTACTATGATAAGGATCTATAGTCAAAGTCAAGTAGAATCAATTTGGGGACATAAGGACTCCTACAAATAATGAATCAGTATACTGACAGAACCCGGTGCAAGCAAGCTAAATCCCCTTAAATCATCGAATACAATTCGAAATCCACCACCAAACAAGAATTCAGGCAAGTTTCAAAGGTGGCATACCTCCGGGAGAAGATACAACGACGACCTCCTTCACCGCCAGGGAAGCGGGGGCGGAGGGGCCAGCGTGGCAGACGACTAAGAAGGTCAGAGGGCGGCGGGAGGGGCAGCGAGGCCCGGCGGAGCGAGGGAGAAGGGGCGGCGGGGCAGGGAGGGAGGAGGTTGAGGGGGCCGCCACCAAACAAAGAATGATCGATCAAGTGAGTGCTATCGAAGTAAATCAGAGAGATGAAAAAGAATGGTGGTAGAAAAATCTAACCTTGTCAACGGAGATCCTGCGGATTCCACACTCCATCGCCGAAATCAGAGGGGAGGCATAGACGAGCACTGTGTCGGGGAAGCCAACACCGTAACGAGAATTGCCGAGTTCAATTCGTCGGGGAAGCCAACATTGCGGCAAGGGTTTCTCATGCGAAGGAAACAGGGGAGGGCAGATCGCGAGTCGAAGAGGCACAAGGGAGAGGGGAGATCGCTGAGGGGAGGGAGAGATCGGGGTGTAGGGTTTTAGTTTTAGGCTTTAAAATATAATTAAATGTATATATTTTATTAAGTAAATATATATTTTTTATTAAGAAAACATAATTAACATAATTATATTTTAACCATCTAGATAAATATATATAATATAATATCTATATGTCTCTATGTATATCTATATATTTATATGTATCTATATATTTATATTATATATAATATATATTTATTATTTACTAAACATGGTGAGAAGTGATGGCTGAGGGTTGAGAATTTTAATAATTTTATTTTTGAATTAATTTTTATTTATTTTTAGATTTAGAAATGAGAGAGAGAGGAAGGGCTCAAAAAATCTCCAAGGGCTCCGCCCCCACACCCCTAGCAAGAGGCGCTGCCCCCTTGACCCCCGCACGCTAACCAGCTAGCGGGACACCCGAAGACTCTGCGTAGCGCAACATAAAAGGGGTTAGGGCAAATCAATCATCACACATCCCAACAACAATGTCCTCACAAAATATACTTTTTAGTGAGAGTTATGATGTTGTCCTCACAAAATATACTTTTTAGTAAGGGGCATATTAGACCCTCACTAAATGCAAAATTTCGTGAGGGTCACGATATCCTCACAATATATACTTTTTAGTGAGGGTCATATTCGACCCTCACAAAATGCAGGATTTCGTGAGGGCCAAGATGTTGTCCTCATAATATATACCTTTTAGTGAGGGTCATATCCGACTCTCACAAAATGTAGGATTTCGTGAGGGTCACGATGTCCTCACAATATATACTTTTTAGTGAGGGTCATATTCGACCCTCACAAAATGCAAGATTTCATGAGGGTCAAGATGTTGTCCTCACAATATATACTTTTTAGTGAGGGTCATATCCAACCCTCACAAAATGCAGAATTTCGTGAGGGTCACGATGTCATCATAATATATACTTTTTAGTGAGGGTCATATTCGACCCTCATAAAATACACGATTTCGTGAGGGCCAAGATGTTGTCCTCAAAATATATACTTTTTAGTGAGGGTCATATCCGACCCTCACAAAATATTTTATTTTTACTGATGGGTTTTCGTGAGGGTCATGGTGTTTTCGTCACTAGATATACTTTTTATTGAGGGTCATACTCAACCCTCACAAAAGTGTTCTTTTACTGACGAGCTTTCGTGAGGGTCGACTAGCGACCCCCATAAATAGGTGGATTTAGTGAGGGTCGATGCGCGACCCCCACTAAATCTCGTCACTAAAAGCCAAATTTCTTGTAGTGCCACTAGAATCACTATTTTGATCATGACTAGAAGATTGTAAATATACCTCATTCCGAAGACCCATGAGGCAAAAGTTCGATGTAGCTTTATCGTCATGACTAGAAGAGGCTTCACTTGATTGAGATGTGGATGGAGAAGCACACTTCTTTTTGGATTTCTTCTTCAAGAGAGGATAATTCATCTTCTTGTGTCCCGTCTCTTGCCAAAGGAAGCACCTAAGTTTCCATTTCCGATTCTTGCTTGTGCTTCTTTGGCTAGAAGTGCTTTGGGCATCAAAACCAAGATTAGTACTAGGGGGATGACCATTGTCATCACTACCTTCATTAGAAGTGCCAATCTCTTCGGTCTTGGCATAATCATATAGCATATTTAAAGTTGCCCAAATATCAAAAGCGGAAGAACAATGCATAACCTTTTCAAGTATATCATTTGAAAATGTGCAATATAGAAGATGCTTTGTTTTACCATTTAATTCAAACAATTTAACTTGTTCTTGGGTCCATGCATTCATGTTTTCCTTAGGTTTAATATATTTTGTCTTTACCATGTCAAATACACCTAAACCTTGAGTCTTTAGGAAAATATACATTTTACTCTTCTAGAGACCAAAATTATTCTCATCGAACCTAGGTGGTATATACGTTACACTCTCTAGTGCCATTTTTGGATCGAGACTAGATGTAGACGAGATAGTGAAATCTTAATCCACGACCTGCTCTGATACCAAATGTTGGTGAAATGGTCACACTAGAGGGGGGGGGGTGAATAGTGTGTTAACTAAACTTGTCGCCTAAATTTGATTTTACACGTTTTCTTAAACTACTTAGGCAATTCACAATTTAATGACTAAATGCGGAAGCGATTAATGATAAAACAATTAACACAAAATAATATATCAATGCTAACATAATTGTTTATAGTGGTTCGGCCCCAATACCCACTCCACTACCTAAGCACCCCGTTTAGGATTTCCAAACTAGCTTTACTAGATTATATCGTTTCCCTTACAAAGATGACTTTACACCGGAAAATCTCCGCTCTCAAACCGAAGGTACTTCCACACCCGGAAGTATCCCACCTTCCTACTGAGAGCACTTTCCCACCTCAATCTAAGGGACAACTCAACTAATCATAGTAAGCTAAGTTTATAATGGTGAATTTAAACCTTAACACCAAGGCAACCACCAACTCAATCAACCTAGCACTCTAGCTTTACACCAATGATATACAATGAAAATAAACCACAAAATATACAAACAATGGAGCAAATAAATAATACAACAAATACTTAGCTCCAAAGAAAACTCCCTAGTCCTCTTGATGTCTTAAGATGATGAATCATTGAAGCTTGAAGGCTAAATCAAGGTGTGGAGATCAAAACTAGGGTTCTTGCAAGGATGACTCAATGAAAGCTTGTAGACATGCTTAGGATCACACTTTGAGGCTTGGAAGCATCAATAGTAGCTTAGGAGTGAGTTTGAGATGGGTATTTATAACCCCCAAATAAGAGGCCTCGTCAACGGGAGTTTTTCTGCCCGTTGGCGATGCCCGGTCGCTTGCCGATCGATCGTCGATCGATCGACCGAGCAACCGAAGGCCTACTGCCCATTTCGAGCATCATTCGGTCAATTGACCGGTCGACCGACACTGGAAAAAATAAGGCAAATTTCCTATTTTTTCTGCTCATTTGTTAATAACTTTAAAACGTAAATGTTACATAAGGATTACCCTCATTTGGATTCAACAAAAATATCTTAAAAATCAAAATCCTTAAGAATCAAAATCTAACTTTTGGGGTCTAGTACAAGTTTTCGAAAACCGAAACTTTTATAATCTCCCGGGTCAAATATAGATAGGCTAAAGGCTTCCAGAAAATCCTTAAAAATATATCTTTATCTAGTTTTTACCTAAGGAACAATTACCGGGACTTTTGATGCCAAGAAAATGTCTAGGTCATATAGCCCTCCAAGGAGCTCCCTAGGCTGAGTGAATTCCAGGGTCTTTTCTAATTTTCCGAGTTTTGGTGTTTTGGGATTCGAGTTTGGTTTTTGGGTTTTTTTGCATCATCATGAGGATTTACAACACATTTTAGAGACCCTAAACCTAAACTCTATCTTCCCAAAGAATCCCGAGTGTCGAGGAGCGTCCTTGCCAATTTCTTTGATTTCTCCGATTTTTTCTGATCGCGGACGTCGTGCGCTAACCGACTTGGAACCTAAAAGTATTTCTCAATGAAACATTAGTTTCATGTTTGTTATCATCAAAACTGAGATTAAGACCAAGGTTGAAAACCTTAGGCCAACATCTACTTGCTTGAGGATGGTTCTCCATCTACATAAGGAGAAGAGACAATTTTAGGTACCCAAATCTTCTTGGGTCCTTGATTGTTAGTCATCTTAGGAACTCAAGTGAATCTAGTATGAGAGTTCCTCTTAAGTGCACAAACTTCCATTAATTTTTCTAGTGCTATGTATGTGAGCATGGAAGTATGCATGAACATGACCATTTGTGGATTTTCTAACATTAATTTGCAACCTTAGGCATGACATTTTGCAAAGTATTCATTTTCTCATTTAGCATGCATAATTCTTTTTTTATGTTAAGCATGCTTTCATTCAAATGTTCTACTTGATCACTTAAGAACTTGATCTCATTTTCTAACTTTTTGTTGTCATTTTCTAAACTTTCTTTAACAATCTCAAAGACATGCTTTTCTTCCTTAAGGCTATCTACTTCTTTTCTTAAGATATTGCATGAAAGTAACAAGTTGTCATTCTCAATTTCTAAATATTTGTTGTCCTTTTTAAGTTCTTTAAATTTCTCTCTAATGGCATTGAAATCATCATGCATTTGATCAAATTCATTTTCTAGTTCTTCTTGCGTAAATGAAAGCTCGTCAAAAGTAAATTTTACCTCGTTATCATTTGCCATGAGGCAAAGATTTGCCTTCTTACTTTTGGACTCTTCTTCACTTGACGAAGATTCACTCTCATCCCTAGAAGCCATAATTGCTTTCTTCTTCTTCTTCTTGTACTTGTCTTTCTTGTGGGGGTTGGAGGTAGTGGCCATCTTGAGAAGTGGCAATCCTTCTTTAGGTGCCCGATTTTATTTCAATTGTAGCAAGTATATCCTCCCTTGCCTCTTCTCATGCCACCCCTCATGAAGTTCATGAACCTTCTTGCCATCATTGTCATTTCTTCAAAATCATCAATATTTCTTCCCCGGATGATGAAGGTTCTTCAACCCGGTGTGATGCTTTTAAAGCAATGGTCTTGCTTTTGGAGGCATCTTCCTCCTTGTATTGCTTCATGTGGGTCTCATGGGTCATGAGAGACCCAATAAGCTCGATAAGCTTCAACGTGCCCAAATCCTTGGCTTCCATGATTGCAATCACTTTTGGCTCTCAAGCTTTCGGAAGGGAACAGAGGAGCTTCCAACCTTCTCCTCTTCCTTTATGTCTCTACCAAGGTTAGCTAAGTCATTTGTAATATTTTAAAATCTAGCATACATGGCATCAATTAATTCATGCGATAACATTTTAAATATTTAATAATCATGCATGAGGAGGTTTATCTTAGATTCCTTAACTTGTGAAGTGCCTTCATGTGTGGTCTATAGGACACTCCAAAGTTCATTGGCCAACTTACAAGTAGAAATCCTATTAAACTCATTAATAGATAGGCCACAATATAGTGCATTGATGGCCTTGGCATTTGCATTAAAGAGTCTAATTTCTTCCGGCTTCCACTCATCCATATTCTTAGTTGGTTGTTTATACTCTACTTGGATCATCCTTCATACATCCATGCTTAGTGATTGAAGGAAGCTATTCATGTGTATCTTCCAATAGGCATAGTTGTTTCATCAAATAGTGGTGAGTATGAGTAGAGGACCATTGTGCTAGTTGGATATCGCTAGACATTCTAAATTATATGGTAGATGGTTAAATCTAATCCTAAGACCTTGCTCTCATACCAGATGTTGTTCAAATACCCACACTAGAAGGGGGGTTGAATAGTGTTGGGTTAATTCTACGTTCAATTTGATTTCTTTTAATTCAATTTCAAATGCAACCGAAACTAAGTGCTACTAAATGAGATGCTTTGACAAGTATGAATAACAAGTAGTAGCAATCAAAAAAGGCAATACAAACACAAATAATTATAGTGGTTCGGCCAACCGCCTACTCCACTACCTTGGCTCCACACTAAGGATTTCTAACCAACTCCTTTATAGATAATGTGTTTCCCTATGAATACAAATGAGGACTCACTTCTCAACCCTTTTGAGAATGCCTCAACCCTATTCACCTAGGCAAAACACAAGTCTACAAAGGAAACCCTAAGGTATTTAACCTAGCGAACCTAGCAAGCTAACAATGAGAACCTAGTTTAATAACAAGGAAAACAACAACAAAAGGAGCTAAAGAGTAAACTATACAAATGAGCTCCTTGTAAAGCCTTCAATGCCACCAACTCCTCAAGCCGTTGAGATCGAATCGAAGCCAGAGTCTAGACGAGAAGAGTGCTTCGGTTGGATGAACGATCAGTGAAGCAAGCTCATCGAAATCAAGCTTAGAAGGCTCAAAACTCTCTCACAAAGGTTTAGTGAATGCTTAAGAGAGTTTAGTGAAGGTTGGTGAGGGGTATTTATAACCCCTCACTCGGCTGTGGCACTCAACGTGCGCTTTTCTACCCGTTGAGGCCGCCCGGTCGCTTGGCCGGTCGAAGGTCGATCGACCGCTCGAGTGACCAGAGCCTTCTGCCACTTTCGGGCTTAATTCGATCGATCGCTTGGTTGACCGAACCTGGAAATCAACTAGTTCTTGCTGATTTTTTTCTCGGGAGCTCCGATTTCGAGTTTCGTTTCTGTGTTTTGACTTGAATAACATTATAAACAAGTTTGTGATATATTCCTAGGGTCATATTACATATTTTCTATTTCTAACCCTAAACTTTTTATACGATCGTCCTCGGAGCCATATTTGATGTTTTTTTATATTTCTCCGAACGAAGTTTGCACGCGTATCGCAACATCAACCTAAACTCAAAACTACACAAATGCATTAGTTTCATATTTGTTATCATCAAAATAGACATCAAAGCCTAGGAGCAACCCTTGGGCCAACAGAATTTACTAGTCATAGGACACCTCCCGAGCTTGCACCCATACCCAACCCTATCTCGGGCTCTATAAAAAACAATATTCAAGTACTACCCTTCCTAGGGTGCGAACTTCAATCGTCTCTATGTTCTAATGGTTGACACTTATTCTCTAATAATTTATGTCCACTACTAGAGAGGTTCCACACCTTACATTTATGTCCGCAATGCTAAACAACCTTCTCTATTTTTTCCTCTACATTGGTTCATGTCAGATACAACAGTTACTCATCAATATTTAACACATCATTGATATAATAATTGCAATAGGTGTTAAATCACAGCGTACTAAAATGAGATAATTCAATAATTAAATTACCATAATTATCTACATAATCATAGAAATTAATACCCAAATTTTGTATTTAAATATTTAATTTTAGTACATTAAAATTAAATTCTAGCAAGGACAATATAATGTAGGAACCCAAAAGTATGTGTTTCATGCAATAAATATATCCTACAAGCAAAATAAAATTCTATTCTTTTATGTATCATATCCTCACACGTCAACTACTTAGGAAACATACTTTTCCTACTCTAATTCTCCTCTTCCCCACTCGGTCGAACCCTTAAACAAGGGGTTGCCCATGCAGCTGGCCCTTAGGGGTTAAGGAAATATTTTCCTACCATGTGCTATGTTTTCCTTGATCGATCTTTACGATAATTAAACATACAAGGGAAGTAGATCTACATGTTTAAACAACTCGAGGAATTAATTTAGGGAAAAATTTCAGCATGACCTTTTCCCTTTTTCTTCTATTCGGCCGGCACCCCAAATCCAAGAAATCATCATGGAAAAATCACAAACTCATAGACCGCATAAGGAAGAAATGAGATCAAGAAATCTTAAGAAAATGACAAGAATCATCAAATCCATCATCACAAGGGTTTGGCCAAGGTCTCCCCCTAATTCCAAGGTTCTACCACTCATCTTTACCTTGAAGGAAGGAAGAGATGAAGACATTTTCGGTCTCCGGCGATGACACCAAGCTCCGGCGCCGCCCTCTCGACTCCTCCCCTCTCTCACCCACCTCGATCCGCGTGCGGCTCCTATATATATATATATATATATGAATTATAGCTATGCCCCTTTTCACTTAAGTTCTCTACCTAACTTAACCCGCACCCGAATTGAGCTCCGATTGAACCCACGAACCCGGTTCTAACCCAACATGAGTCCAACATTAAATTTTAAAATATAAAAGCACAATTTATAGAGCCATAAAAATTAAGGTATACCCGACCATACCTTCTAATCGTGGCGATCTTGCGACTCATCCCGGCTAGTCCTCGAACCGGCTCGCTGAACCAAACAAAAAACTTAAATTAGGAATCTCGAGTATTGCACACCTCCACCGGGGTGGGTTGCTTGACACTCCCGTCAGCCATCACTGGGGTGGGAAATCATTGATTGTCCACAAGACCACAACTTTTAAATTGATGTTTTACTTCCGGTGACAATCATAAGTGACAGCTCCTTCAGTCCACAATATTTTCAATTCATCTATTAGGGGTTTGAGAAACACGTCAATTTGTTTTCGCGAACCCTTAGGACCCGAAATAATCATCGAAAGATAAATAAATTCATCTTTCATATACATTGACGACGACAAATTATAAACTGTTAGCAACACTGGCCAAACTGAATAAGGAGTTGTCGAATGACCAAACAGATTAAAATCATCCGTGCATAATCCCAATCTGATATTTCTAATCCCTAGCAAATGAAGGATAACATCTATCCAAATATTTCCATGCTTCATTGTTGGATGGATGAGTCATTATTGTATCATCACGACTTCTTGCATGTCAACTCATGTAGGGGGCAGTCTTTTTCGATATGAATAATCTTTAAAGCCTCGGTGTCAATGGAAAATACCGAAGCACCTTAAATGGAATATTTTTCTATCGGACAGATTTCTTCTCCTTATAACAAGGATGTTCAGATATCGAGCATTTATCCAACTGCACATTTTCTTTATAATATAAAATACAGTTACTTGGGCACGCGTGTATTTTTTCGTATCCAAGCCCTAATTTTCTCATCAACTTTTTAGTCTTATAAAAAGTTGGTTCAAACTTATTATTTGTCGGTAGCATTCCATTAATCAATCTCACAATCCGATCAAACGCAACCCCATTGATATTACAATCGGCCTTAATGTTCAGAAGTTGCATCATTGTCGAAAACCTAGTGTATTTAGGACAATTCTCATACAAAGGTTCATCGGTAGCTTTCAACATCTCGTAAAATTCTTTATTCGACAATTAAATCTCTACCACAGGTTCTTCTGGTGGTAATTCTGTAACATCAACACTCGTAGTATCTGATGGTACTGACATCTCAATAACTGGCCGCTCGACATTATCATTCAAGTGGAATTGACTGCAGAGATTATCAAGTATCATAGTTCTATATGGATTAGATGGACTGGATGAAGAAACACCAATAGAAGAAGATTCACCATGTGTTTGAACGACAAGATTGCTCGACGTCTCGACTTCACGTGACTTCCCGTGACAAGTCCATAGAAAATATCTTGGTGCAAATCCTCTACTATACATATGTAGAGTGATAGTTTCCCTATACAAAAATCGTGCATTCGTGCAAATGCGGCACGGACATCAGATTTTATCACTGCTAACAAATTTTCGATTCGAATAGGCAAAATTTAGGAAGTAAGTTACGCCTAATCGAAACTCATTAGTTAGAGCTCCACGATCAAAATGTCGCTACATCCAACTTCGATCGCCCGACATGATTTTGTCAATTAATGACAATATCTTCAGTTAATGTCTTTAGGTGAGATGGTCCTATTCCATTCGGGATTCATGTTATTCATATTGCACTAAATATTTCTTTTAACCATTAAATTCATTCTAAATTTCGACAGTATCTCCCTATAGTTCTCCGAATACGCATATCATTTGGGCGTGTATCAGAGAACAAGGGAGATACAATAGCCAAAATTTATGAATGAGTATCGGTTAAAAGAAATAACTAAGTGCAATACAAATAACTATATTTCGAAATTGTTCAATTGGGGACAACTCAAGGGTTGTATGTCATATAAAAGATCATCTAATTCGTTTACACGAACATACAACCCCCGGACGGATATAAGGTTTTGTAAAATCATATCCAACTCGTCGATGTGTACGTGAAATGTATCAACTCATCGGATGGATGATTATTTTTTCAGTTTGTGGATGTCGTCGCGAGTCCACAGTGGCGCGAGAGTACATAGTGAACGTCAATGCGAGTCCTTCGGTTTCGACCCCAATGTCGGCGACAGCGTCCATAATGGTTTAATTTTATCGGCTCGAGTACTAATTAATAGATTAACAAAAATAATTAACACTAATTAACAAAAATAATTAACACCAAATCACTAACACTAATTAACATAAATAATTCACACTAATTAATAGAAATAATTAACACTAATTACTAATTAATAGAAATAAAAAAATAAAAAAATTAGGGTTTAATTAAACCCTAATTAAGAAAAAGCTAACAGTGTGCTAATAGTGGACGCCCACTGTTAGCACACTATTTCAATGCCAGAGTCCAGTGTCCCATGTCGGACACTGGACAAGGGTCTAGCGGTCGGCCCTAATGATGGAGAAGAAGGTGAGATTACCTAGAGGTGCGCGTGGCAACAACGGTAGGAGTCATCGGGTGTAGCGTTGGTGTTGGCGAGCAGCGGCAAATCGAGCAGCGACGTCAACGTGGAGGAGAAGGAAGCAGGAGAAGAAAGGGCGCGGGCGCAATTGCATAGATAAATATATCTATCACCAAAAGGCTCACTCGCGCATTGGTAAGTCGTTGCAGATAAATAATATCATTAACAATGGTCGACGCGGCCTTCGCTAAGCCGTTGGTGATAAGTATTTCATTTTTGCGCCGCGAGCGCACCGGCTATCGACTAACGAGCGATGAATACACAAGCCGTACATAAGCCGTTGCTAATGTAATAATAACATCACCTACGACCGACGTGGTGCTTGCTAAGCCGTTGCTGATAAGTTATTTCATTTGCGCGTCGCATGCGCACCATCATCTTGTAAGCAACAGCCGTAAGGAAGCTGTTGTAGATATTACACATATGCAATGGCTCACGCGACTGTAGGAAAGCCGTGGGTCATTCCAATGGCCTGGGCGGCCGTCGATGATTCTAACATTTCTAATAGTGATGGGACTCAATGATTCTTATTCTCAAGTAAGAGGTCAGATTCTCCTTCTTGATTCCCTACCACCAATCAACAAGATTTTCTCCATGGTTGTTCAAGAAGAAAATCAGAGAAGTCATTTCAATCTCTCATCTACTGATGCCACTACTTTCTTGGCAAAAGGGCAATCCTCTTTTCCTTCATCTTCTTCCAACAAGAAGGGCAGACCCTACTGTACTCACTGCAATAAAGCTGTGAACAATTTTCCTCCTAGTCACAAGCCTAAAGGAAAGAATCCGAAAATTGCTAATTCCAATGGTTTTGCTTCCTCTTCTACAAACAATGTTAGCTCTTCCTCAGCACCTAAGTCTAATGTTGCTAAAACATTGACTCCCTCTCAGTGCCAACAACTCATCTCTATGCTTACAAGTCAACTACAAGCTGTTTCTAGCTTTGAGATTGCTTCTAGTTCCATTAACTCAGCCATGCAGGGTAATATTCTTGCTTATATCAACAATTCCTCTATTGATATTACCAATTGCTGGATTATAGATACTGGTGCTACTAGACATATTTCTTTTTGCAAAGCTCTTTAATTTGCATCCAATTTTCAATGAGTCTATTGTTTTTCCTAACAAGACTACTGTTCCTGTCGAATATGCTGGTGATATTTGGATTTCTTCTAACATCCTTCTCAAGAATGTACTCTTTGTTCATCAATTTCAATTCAACTTACTTTTTGTAAGTTGTATAGTTTTTTATTCTAACCTTAGTATTTTGACTTCTAAATCTCAATGCATCATCCCGGACCTTTGGCAAGTGATTGGGAAGGGTGATTTGCACAAAGACCTCTATCTGTTGCAAATGTCTTCCAAAGTTTTCAATCCTGTCACTGGTTCTATTTTTTCAAATGTTGTCTTCTATTTCTCATTGGCGCAATAAATTGGGACATCCAAGTGATGTTGTTCTCTATTCTCTCAAGAATGTAATTCCAATTTCTACATTCAATTAAGCTACTCATTGTTCAATTTGTCCATTAGCTAAACAAAAACGTTTGTCTTTTCCTAATCCCAATCATCTTGTAAGTATTTCTTCTGATTGGGTTCATTGTGATGTTTGGGGTTCTTATAAGCACCAAACTTACAATAAATAAAGTTATTTTTTTTACTATTGTTGATGATTGTACTAGATGTGTTTGGACATATATGATGCAACATAAATATGAGGTCTCTACAATAATTCCTGAGTTCATGACTATGGTTAAACGACAGTTCTCGAAAGATATAAAGGTTTTTAGAACTGATAATGCAAAAGAACTAAAGTTTGAGGAGTTTTTCAAGAAATTGGGTATTCTACATCATTTTTCAAGTTTTCATGTGTTGAATTTCCTCAGCAAAATTCTATAGTTAAAAGGAAACGTCAGCATTTTCTCTCAGTTGCAAGAGCCTTGTATTTTCAGTTTCAGATTCCTATCAAATTTTGAGGAGAATGCCTCCTTACTGCTACACATTTAATCAATAGATTGTCTTCTCCTTTGTTGCAAAATAGATAACCTTATGAGGTTCTTTTTTGTCACAAATTAGATTATACTCATCTAAAGACTTTTGGATGCTTAGCTTTTGTGTCTACTTTAAAGAGCAAAAGAGACAAATTTTATCCAAGAGCTTTTCGTGCCATATTGCTTGGCTATCCAATTGGAATGAAAGATTACATGTTATATAATCTCAGTAGCAAGACAATTATTATTTCAAGAGATGTTATTTTTCATGAGGAGATTTTTTCCATTTCATACAATTACTCCCGCAACTGAAATTGTTGATCTGTTTTCTCATATGGTCCTTCCAAAAACAATGGCAAATTCTCATTTACAAGAGGTATCCATTCCTGATACAAATACAAAAGTTATTCTTCCCTCTTCTCCTCTTATACATACACCACATACTGATATCATTGAACTCTTACCCGAGCCTATATCAACCCCATCTTCTGAACCTCAAACACCAAACAATATACCTGAGCCTCCACCAAAACCAAATATCCCACTTGTGCAACTGAATCCAAACACATCTCCTAATTCCCAGCCTATTCCTCAACCTGCTCCTCCACCATTGAGAAGGTCTACAAGACTATCTTGTAAACCTTCTTATTTCAAATACTATTACTATAATCTTGCCAGAACTACTTCATGCAAATATCCAATACAGAATCATCTTTCAACCCAAAAACTTTCTCCTTCGTACCTATCCTTTATTGCCAACATAACTAATAATTTTGAACATTCACACTTCCATCAAGCCAAGCATTGTCCCAAATGGCAAGCAACTATGAATGAGGAGATTAGAGCAATGGAATCCAATCATACTTGGTTTGGTTTCATTACTAGTACAGAAGAAAGCAATTGATTCTAGATGGGTTTATAAGATAAAATATAATTCCGATGGGCAAGTTGAAAGGTACAAGGCAAGGCTTGCTGCAAAGGGTTTTGCACAAACTGAAGGGATTGATTATTTGGAATCCTTCTCACTAGCAGCTCACATGGTCTCATTCATGGTTTTATTGGCTCTTGCTTCAGTTAATAACTGGTTTTTGAGACAGTTGGATATAAATAATATTTTTCTCAATGGCACTATTCGTGAAGATGTATATATGAAGCTTCCTCCTATTTATTGTTCTAATTTCAAAGGCCTGGTATGTAAGCTTCATAAGCCTATCTATGGACTCAAACAAGCTGCTCGTGGATGATTCAAGGCTTTTTCAGATGTAGTGATTCATTGTGGTTTCACACAATCTCCTTTCGAACATGCACTATTCACAAAAGGAATTGGACAAAATTTTATAGCTTTATTCATCTATGTTGATGATACTGCTCTTGCAGGAAAGAACATTCAAGCCATTGATATTGTAAGAGATTACTTGAAACAATTTTTCAAGTTAAAAGACCTCGGCCAACTTAGATACTTCTTGGGGTTTGAAATAGCTAGAAGTCCAAAAGGTATTTCTATATCGCAAAGACATTATGCTTTGCAGCTTCTTGACGACAATGGTATGCTTGGAGCAAAACCATCTCTTCTCCCCATGATACCTTCTTTGAAACTTTCTGCAAAAGATGAAGACATTTTACCAGATTCCCAAAGCTACAGAAGGTTAGTTGGCCGTCTCCTCTACTTGTGTCACACACGATCAAATATTGTATATTCAGTACATTATCTGAGTCAGTTTGTTTTAGAACCCAAGCAACCTCATATGAAAGCTGTCAATCATTTGTTAGGGTATTTAAAACAATCCCTTGGTCTTGGATTGTTTTTTCCTTCAGATTCCAAAATCAATTTATCAATTTTTGTAAATTCAGATTATGGTGCTTGCAATGACACCAGACATTCTGTTACTGGTTTTTGCTACTTCTTGGGTAAATCTATTATCTCCTGAAAATCTAAAAAGCAGAACATAGAGCAATGGTTTATGCAACTTGTGAATTAGTGTGGATTGCTGCTTTACTTTCTTCTTTCCAAGTTGATATCACTCAAGCTTCTCTCTATTGTGACAACCAAGCTGCAATACATATAGCCAGCAACCATGTGTTTCATGAACGAATTAAGCATATTGAAATGGATTGCCACTTTATTCGTGACAAAGTTAAAGAAGGTTTTATCAAACTTTTTCATGTTCGTTCCTCTAACCAACTAGCTGATATATTCACAAAGGTTTTATTCATTCAACTCTCTTCTGGACAAGATGGGCTTACTGAACATTCATGCAGCTCCATCTTGAGGGGGGGTATTAATGGCCAGCTCAGCTTTCCCTTATGTCGGCTCAGCTTTCCCATATACTAAGCTAGCTAGTTTTGGTTATTTTGTTAAGTCTATTTTGTATTAGTTTTGTATTAGTTTTGTATCAGTTTTGTATCAGTTTTGTATTAGCTTTTTATTCCCTTTCTTCTGTATATAAACAAGTTATAATCTTGATTATTTCTTTAATGAGAAAACTTATGAACTTAAGCATATTGCTTAGCTCTGTTAAGACGCGAAGGCCTGCATCACCCCGACTTCAGGCAAGAACAGTTAGTGAATACATGATGAGTTATATGAAGAACAAATGATTATTGTTGTAAGATATATTAGTGCGGAAGGAATGGTGATAGGATGATCTATTATTCTTCTTCATGTTTTTGATAATCGGTAGTGTCACTTAAAAAAAGCTTTACATTTGACATTTATAGTCGGATTGGATTTGTCTAAAGTTAAAAAGCAAGGCTATGATGATGCAAGTATAATATACAAGATGAATTTAATGGTCTTAAAGCTCTAATTATGCCTAGGAATCAATTTGCATATTGTATACATTACTTTGCCCATTAACTTGAATAAACACTTGTAGTCAACAATCATATTGAAGTTTGCTTCGTTCTTTACTTTGTTTACAAATTTGGCAAAGGAGCTTTTTGCAAACATCAAGATAAACTTCTAGAGTTATAAGTGGAACAAAACTATTGAATGAGGGCCTTGTTGAAAGTGGAAAGAGTTCATATAAAGAAATTAATTTGAAAAGGCACGGTGTTTCTCATTGGGGATCACACTATGATTGTTTATTATCCGGCAACTATGTTTGGTGTGGTTGTTAGTGTATTTGGAAGCATTCAAGGAAATGTATTATATTAAGATTAAAGTTGAAGCCTATAGTCTCTTGAAATTTATGTTATCTTTTGAATTTTTTTCATATTACATCCAATAATAATATTGTTGAGAATCACTTATGAGTTAAATTAAGCTTTGCAAAGAAAGGATCAAAATACTAAAAATGCAATAACACTTGTAAAAGTTGCTAAGAAAAGGCTTCAAGGCCGAGATATGAAGAATGGATTAAAATTCATAAAAGATGTTTCTCCATTTTGTGAGGAAAAATGTCACACTAGAAAAGGGATGGTGGATAATATGTACCTAAGAATTATGTCTAGATTTTAAATTTGTCAACTATTGATTAGGCAAATAACAAGTTTAATTAAACAAGCAGAAGTAATAAAAATATCAAAAAAACACACAAGTAGATAGATAAATGCAAACACACTATTTATAGAAGTTTAACTTCTAATCAAGCATACATTTATTGTCTAAGCTGGTTCCAGCTTAGGATTTCAACCAAATTTACTATTAAGTATTGCTTTCTCATAAAGGATTTACAATGAGGGTTACTCTCTCATCGAGAGTACTTCCAACACTTCTATCCCAAGGACAACAACACTTAACGAACAAACTTGAGAGGATTTATGCATCAATACTAAGGCTACCATTCAAACCTTAAAACCTACATCCTAGGTCTACGAAACACTTTAAAGAATGCCAAACAAACCAAAAAACAATCAAAATAGAGCAAATATTACACCAATCGATACTTATACTCCAAATGAAGTAGCTCGCAATCTTTCAAAGGATGGCTCAATGAGTTTCACAGTGGCTAAGGAAGGCAACACACACACATACACATATAGAGCAAGGCTTAAAGGCTCTAGTTGAATGAGTTACAATTATTGAAAAACTAGTCGTTATGCCATCGATCGATGTTCGGATTTCAATTGGGGGTCTTGAGTTCCGGGTTTAATTTTTTTCATCATCATCATGAATTTCAATGAACAATTAATCTAAACTCAAAACACTAGTCTTAAAATCTTCGCTCAAAGTCAAGCAATGACGAATGTCCACTTGAGTTTTAACTATTTCGCATAGATCTTTCTGATCCCAGACATCGCGTGTTTATCGACTTGGAACATGAAATTATTTCTCAATAAAATATTAGTTCCAAGTTTGTTATCATCAAAACCAAGATTGAGACCAAGATTGAGAATCTTTGGTCAATAATCTTCCCCTTTATGATGATGACAAAAACTCTATAAAAAATAATTTCAATAAATCATAAAGTGTATCCAACTTGGAATTTCTCCCCCTATCCACATAAATATTCAAATAATATGACTCTCCCTACCTATATGCATGAATTTTAAATATTAATTAACTATCCTCTTTATATGAATTTTCTTTCCCTTTTGGTTTCAGTAAAAATGGCAAGAAAAAAAATTTAGGTATCAAATTTGAGACTACAAGAATTTTTAATTTTTTTCAAAAAAGCAACTCAAGATGATAAAAATGATACCATGTATGAAATTGACTTGTCATAATCAAAATCAAACGTCAAAATCTACACGACAAATCAAAGTATCATAACATGAATTAAAATCTAAGTTCCCAATAGTTGATTAGAAATTTCATGTATCATAGTAAAAAAAATTAAACTTCTTACTACATAAACTAGATTTTTCATGTATTATGTCGGGGTGAGAAAAAAAAAGGTTTCTCGGTTAACCGAAAAATCAGTCCGAAATCGAACTAATTTTTTCGATTTCAGTTTATATTTTTGAAAAAATTAGTTTTCGGTTTTGGGTTCGGTCCACAATGTAAAAAGTTCACCGATTTCAATTAACTGACCAGTTCAATATAATTTATTAATTTTTATAATATAATATAATATATAACATATTAAATAATGATGTATTAACTATTAAAAAATAAAAAAACCAAATGATTTATAAATTCAAAATAAAAAAATAAAAAAATAAAAATTAATTTTTATATCACGTTATCTTGGCTCAAGTGATTTCACTTTTTCTTTTTCTTTTTTCAATAGAGATTCAGTATTTGTTTGAATTTTTCTCCCTTTGTGATTTGTATAATGTTACTATATTTGTAGGATTAAGAAATTTATTGATTAACTAAAAATTAATTATCAATTAACCGAATCGAAAAAATCGAAACCGAAGTGACAATTAACCAAAGTTAATAGATCGATTTACAGTTAATGATTTTGAAAAATCAAAATTAATGGGCCGATTAATAAAATTGCTAATAGACCGGTTAATCGGTCCATGCTCCCCATAGTATTGTGCACTTTTAAAAATCAACCAAAAATTACATAAGTTTTTAAATAATTTTTTCAACTGAACTTAAATATGTTATCATCTGTAATTTTACATGTTAACGATAACTATTGCATTATATAAATTCACTGCTGGCATGTAACACTATTAGTTCAAACAATTAACTTCGCGGAATAGAATATATCTTTAGTATAGTCTTCAGCATAAACAATTTAACTTAAAAATACTCAACTAATTGAGACTTAATTGTGGATGAGGAAACCGTAAGTCACATTGTAGATTTACTAAAGATTAAAAAAATGATTAAAAACATTAATTAGAGGACAAAATATTTGTGAAATTAAGCAGAAAAATTCATAAAACAATTAACTAATCAAAAGCCCTGTGAGATATATATGATTCCACTAGGATCAAAAAGACGTGATCATCATTATTAATTGCATCAGCAGTCCTCCATCCATCAATGCTGTCATAATATATATATCTCATGCATCTATATATCTCCTTGATAAATTGCAAATTAAGACTGTCATAATCATATCCGTGAGGAGGATTCTTCGTCTGCTTAATTATAATAATCCCCGTGATCATATACTTCACCTTTTTTACCTTGGACTGACCACTAGCTGATCTTCTGCCTCTCTTTTCATGCAATTTGCCATCATGTCCTGCCTCATCAAGCACACTCCAGAACACTCACAAAAAAACTAAGTGACAATACGCTCACAAGAAAGAGACAACAGCCCATTGGAAATCGCATCAAATGATCCTTGAGATCAGGAAAAGGATCAGGAAAAGGCATAATAAAGTTCTAATTTCTGGCTATCATACGAGTATATATATATATATATATATATATATATATATATATATGCGCATCATCACACATAGGAACGATTAACTTATATCTGTTGTTCAGATATCATATCATCTAAACTTCCAATACAAGATGGGTATTAATTAACATCATTATATATGGATCTAATGATACATATGCATTGTAAGTGTTGAAGTCAATTAATAAAGCTTTCGATTAGCTGATCAATGTAGACAAAAATCTCTGAACTCAAGAACATGATTGGCTAACTAGCAATTCTGTCATTTTAACTAACTGGTGCAGAAGATATTATACAATAAGCAAAAAAAATCTATTGACATGTGGTAGCTTAGTTAAGAAAACATCAAAATCCCATTAATTAACAACAAAATATATAACTGGAATAATTAATCTTAGGACATACATATATCATCTATAGAGAAGTACTCAAAAACTTTCGAATGAGTACCTCAAAATTGGTCATTTTAAGTACAGATACATTTCAATATAGATAGATCATAGATGGACTGCCTCCATGCCATCATTCTTCTAAAACATATTTCCAGTAATTAAAAGATTAAAGTAGAAGAAGAGAGAGGATAGATGAGCAACTATTAATTATTTAATCAACACTGAAATAAATAGCATTTACTCGTAATCAAATGTATCCAAGTCGAAGCTCCAAATCAAGATCATGCTTACTATCCTGATCAAAGATGCCCATCTCCAAGTCCAAGTCCAAGTCCAATCTAACAACCTTTCTCCCATTCTGCAACCCCATCTCTTTTTCCTTGATCAGGCCCTTCACCGCGTCCATTGTATTCAAGCCATCAGAGGATGGTAGAGGTGAGCAGGAGCAGCAATGTGGGAGAAGAGACACCATGATCATCTCATTTCCAAAAGAAGAGCTTGGAGGAGGAGGAGGAGGAGGCATGTTAAGGTTAGGAATCAAAGGAGGGCCTGCTTTACCAACACCAAGAAGAGTAGGGTTAGGGTTAGGGTTAAGGTTAAGGTCACAAGGAAGTGGTGGTGGTGGTGGGGAGTGCCTCAGCCTGGCTTTGTCCCTCCTATGGACATTCATGTGCCCCCCTAGAGCCTGAGCTGACTTGAATTCCCTCTTGCAAAAGCTACAAGAATAAGACCTTGGAGGCCATGAGAAGCCTCCTATGAAACCACCATTAGGAAGAGGGCCACCTCTTGAACCAATTTGGCTGTAGCAGCTCATCATCATCCATGTCTCCTTCCCCTTACTACTCTTGTCCGCGGTAGTACATGATCTTTCCATGGATCTCCTGGGTCCAATTCCTGCAGCAAACTAAATCAAAGAGAAGAAGGAGAAATTGATTGAAGACACAAAAGCTCTTCTCGGGGCACTTTAGACTATTAGTGAACCAAAGAAGAAGCGAACAGCCATTAGCAGTACTTTCTCACCTGAGAGAGGAAGTGTAATCATAGTGCGGAGCTGGGAACTTTCTCCCCTATTTAATATATTTGGATCGGAGTTTGGAAATTAAATAATTTAGTTGATTAATTAATAAATTGGTTTGGCTTCAGTGCTTGTTAGAATTGTCATAATTTCATCTGACAGGGAGAGTAATAGAGCTGCAGAAGAGGCCATCAAAATTGAACCCGAAAGTGAAAATTCCATTCGAGGTACCAGCTTCAAATTTCTGATGCTAAAACTGGGAAACACTTAGCAAAAGTGGCTCCATCTGGGGAAATGCCACCTTATGCTCTTGGCTACATTTGTCAGCACCATGTTCCATAACTCTCTTTCCTTGAGTGCTCTCTCGGCTCTTCATGTCAGAGCGGAGCATTGTTCTGATGATATGACAACAGTGTGCAGATATGTTTACAGCAATTTAGTATCATATATAGTCTCGATATACATCAATATCACTGAATATATAGTTACTAGTTCGTGTACAATCAATCTGAAACATAATTTAGCTTCATTAACTAACAATTAACACCCACTTTTAATTATGCCCCGGCCCGTTTCTATGTTTAAGCTAAAGATGATTACAAGTAACTTTTTTACAAGAAATTCAGGTGAGGTGAGCGATTTCTTTTGGGAGGTGGATTAACTGCTGAAGAATAGGGATACCATAATTAAAAAGCACAGTATTAACCATCATGATATTTTGAGGTGAATTATTATTTTCCAAAAGCAGTTACAGTTTAAGTTCCATAAAATATATATGTATTTCATAAAAAAGACGTATAAAAAAAGAAGGAAGGAATATAATAAAATCTATCATCAACTACATCAAACTGATTGCATGTGATAGAGAGATGAACAAAAGGGCATAGAATTGAAGGTACATTATAGATTCCACAGGAGCCACATTTCCCAGCATGGCAAGCGTTCTCATGACTTGAAGAAATGCAAAACCCCAGCATGCATACTGAGACTGCAAGAAGTGACACCAAACCCTGGCCTTGGATTTGGGAGACAAAGATACCCAATGGCGTGCGTCCTCCCTTTGCTAAATCCAGGCCGCCATTAATAAGCTTTGCATGGCCAAATTTGCAGGTGCTACCAAGCAGAGATTAGTGGGGTTTGCTTCTCATCCACTCCATCGCCATTGAAGCCCCCTTAAAAGCTTAGGGTGACAGGCAATAACCGATAGGGTTTTGCTGTGACATGTGCTAAGTTTTTTGGTCCTTTGATTGGCTCTGAGGAATCTGGCTCTGATGGGCCACGCAGATCTCGGAGTCGTATGATTGGCCAAGCTGTCATTTCATTTAAGAAGACATTCCATCAGTCTTCTCAAGACTCAACTCGCTCTCGTACTAACTGGCTTTTGATTTCGCTGAGAGAGAGAAAGTGTCATAATTTTATATATCTCTCAAGTCATTCGAAGGAAATATAAATAAATATATAACTTGTTTTTTCTTTTGTCGCCATTCAGTCCAAGCGATGGAATTGCATGTCATGGATTTTGGGTGGCAGATGAACACGAAAAAGTGAAAGATAAAAGTGAAGAGTGCTGAAGAAAAAGGAAGGAGAGAGAGAAGTAAATGACGTTTACTAGAAACGACGATTTTTTCAGATGGGCCCACTTCTTGTTTTAATTTGAAATCTTTCTTTTAGGGGATTTTTTCAGAAGAAACGGGGAATCCCCGGCTAGCATTTTAAGATGCGTTCAATGCAAAAATATTAGAGCAATTATTCAAAAATATAATATGGGCATGAGGTTTTCCCATATCCATAATATATATCTAAATTTTTTCGGATTCATAACTAAATATTAATACTTTCATATTTGTCATCCATTTTAAAATATGATTTCTTTTTTACTAATTAAAAACTTTTCTAAAAACCTTTAAGTATCTCAAAATAAAATATTTTTATATTATTCATAATAGTTTTTTCAGCAATTCATATTAATATTATAGTAGATAAAAATTTATTTTAGTGACTAATAATAATATTATTTTATTTTTAAAATAAATATTTAAAATATTTTTTAAAAATCTTTAAATGCTTAAATTATACACTTGTTAATTAGTAAAATACAATGTGAATTAATTTTTTAACAATTCTTGTAGTCAAAACTACTATTCTTTAGACACTAAAAAAATACTATAAGAATTGTTAAAAAATTAGTTCACGTTGTATTTTACTTAACAAGTGTATAATTTAAGCATTTAAAAAAATTTAAAAAATATTTTAAATGTTCAAAAATAAAATAATAATAATAATAATCGTCACTAAAATAAATTTTTATCTACTATAATATTAATATGAATTGCTGAAAAAATATATATTATGAATAATAAAAAAATATTTTATTTTGAGAATTTTAAAGAATTTTAGAATAGTCTTTAATTAATAAAAGAGGGAATTTTTTTTGAAATGGAGGGCAAATACGAAAGTCATATTTTGAAATGGTGGACAAATACGAAAAATATTAATATTAGTCATGGATCCGAAAAAATTTAGATTCATATTATGGATCTGAAAAAATCATAAGTCCATATTATATTTTTGAGTAATTGCTCAAAATATTATATATAGACGGAAAGTACATAGTACATATCTTAAGAACTATGACTAGGTTAAAAAAACTTAATGTATCCCTTGGATTGATGGAGGTAATACACAAGATTACTGCATACTTATAAATTTGGGATTTGTTATTGATGAGGTCTTTCTGATCGAGGCTTCAAATTCTCATTTAATTAAGTTCATTAAAAAACTTTACCGGCAATTATCTTAGTAGTGGTTGTGTCAGGAAGACACTTTTAAGATAATGCAACAATTATTGCATCTCTCTTTCCAAGTTCTACTCACCACGCCTCCACTTAAGCGTCACGAAGCCAGCAACACTCCATTGCCACATCAGTGCACATCTCCACCTCCTTCTGCTACGTAACAACATGGACATTAATTTTCTGATTTGATTTGTTTTGTTTTGTCCTTTATTTGATTCGATTATAGCATCAACTGTATGTATATACATGTGTATTCATTGAAGCAATTATTATTATTCTTCCATCGATCTGTATCTCTCTCTACAAACTTTCATATGGTATCAGAGCTGTCTTCACTCTAAATGAGTATTCTTCTTCTTCTTTTCTCCAAACTCTCTCTTCAACCTAGCTATTCTCCCGATGGCAAACATTCCGCCATGCACACCGGCCTCGCCCTCCTGCAGCACGATGTTATCAATCAGTTATCTCAAGGCTGCAGTTCATCTATTAATCCTTCGACTTAACTTCCAGTCAAACTAACTGGTAGCAGCAACTACCGTACACGAAAAGTTCAGTTCGATCTGATCCTTTTAGGGTATGAACTTGTTTCTTACATTGATGGCACCTTTCTCCCTTCTGACTTTGATCCGAAAAGATGAACTTGGGCTCGTCAAGATAGCCTAATCTGACATTCTATAATGGCTTCTATCGATGCTACTATGGCTCTTCTCGTTGCGACATTTTCCACTGCAAGAGATTTGTGGTTAAAGATCGAACGATAGTTTGTAAATGAATTATTTGATAAGTTTTTTGGTCATGAGGTTTTTCTAAAGCATCACCAAGATATATGTGCCATTACAGCTCATTATGCTTATCAAGCACCTATGCAAAGTCGACAATTACCTTGGTGGCCACAACCTTTTCATCAAAATTTTAGGCGTTCTCAATTTTATAGTAATCAAAACTGGCGACCTCAATATACTCGTCCTCTATACAATTAGATTGGACGACAACATCCTTGGCGACCTCCATCTATCACTACTTATTGTCCAAGAGTACAGTGCCAAGTATGTGAAAAGTTTGGCCACACTATAAAGGTTAATTTGTCGATCCCATTTTGAAGGTATACCTCATATCAATTATACCTCCAACATCTTCTGGTTGGATTCTTGATATACTACAGCATCCCACCATGTTGCTTCTATGCCAAAGAGTCTTCAGACATTCTTTGATTACAATATTGGCAAGAATGATTTAATCATTGGTGATGGAAATGGTATAAACAATACAAAAAAGGGTATCATCAACAAATTAAATCCATTGATAATAGTCAAAAATCAGTTGGTAATACTACTATACCAACAAATTTTTCGTTGGTAAACCCGTTGGTTATACTATGCTAGGTATTACCAACGGATAAAAATATATTTGTTGGTAATTACCAATAAATGAGTGGGTAATTTCGTTGGTAATACCAACAAATTATATATTTGTTGGTAGTACCAATAACCTTAGTTTGTTGGTGAAAGTCTATTTTCTTGTAGTGAAAGATATCTCACTCTAGCAATGCAACTATTTTCTCTTCGTCTAAGAAATTTTTACTGAAAAATATCTTATATGCACCAAGAATGACTAAAAATTCAATCTCAGACTCTCAGTTTTGTAAGCAAAACTTTGCATCAATTGAATTCTTCCCTATTTTTTTTGTTGTGAAGGATCTGAGCACATGAGCTCTTATTGTTCAAGGCCCGAGTAAAGACAACCTTTATGAATGGATTGAGGACTCTTCTCCGGTTGCTCTCCTTACAACACCTTCATATTCACCATCATTCTCAGTCAGGCATCAATGGTTTGGTCATCCACATGTCAAAGTAGTAAAAACTTTTCTTAAGCAATTTCATTTGTCATGTTTGGATTTTTTTTTTAAGTTTTGCAACTCGTGTCTGTGCAACAAAAGTCGCATATTACCATTCTCAAAATCTACCTTATCTAGTTCAAAACCTTTGGAACTCATTTACATTGATGTTTGGGGCCCTACTCCAATTACATCAACCGAGGGACATATCGATTCTATGTAATATTTGTTGATCATTTTCCATATACATATGGTTATTTCCATTGCAAAAAACAATTTGATATTTCCACTTGTTCCTACTTGAGAGTTGGGGGCCTTCCAGTCCGGTTTGGTGTCTCTCATCATCTGGTTCAACGCCGACAGAAGGGCCCCCCTGCAAAAGACACTCCAACGCTCAATTTAGTGGGACTCCAAAGTGGAGCTAATGCAAATTGAAAATTAGGATTACTTGAGGCGTGTCGTGCCTGTATTTATTGCAGGTGGAGGTGATAATGCTGCCCGAGAATCTCGCTAGGATTGTTGCCCATAATTAGTCGAGGCCAATCCCGAAGATGCCCGACAATCTCGTGATAAGGAAGGACATGAATGTCCATGTATGGTCGGGTGAGTTCCCAAGAAAGAGTCGTATGGTTCGGCTTGAGTCTGGCCTGAGGGTGTAGTCGAGCGGAGCCCCCTAGGCAGGGTTGCGCGGCTTGCTTCGAATGAATGATGGGCGCTGTTGGGCATGTTTCGACCAGGCCCAATAGTCCTATTCCAGTCCACAACCTCTGAGCTCGGTCCGAGTCTTTAGGACTGCATACCGAACTCTAAGTGAGGTCAGTCTTCATTGCTTCTGTTAATCGGGAGATGAGTACACAATTTTTTGGTGTATTGCCTTGGTATCCAAGTTGGATGTGACGCTTGTGAAAACTCCTTCGGATGTATGCCACCAGTGCAGTAGATATATCGGTTGACAGAAAAGTAATCATGAATAAATATTCTGTAATCAATTCCCAAGGCATCAATCGTCAGTTATAATTTGACGGAAAAGAAGTCTCGTGGATCCGTCAATTACGATGACAATTTGTGTTTTGGGCCTATAAATAACCCATGCTTGTTGTGTGTTGTGGAAATCATGGATTGGGAGGTGTCAAAGATTACCATTCCCTCAGAGGTTGCTTTCATTCGCTCGGCGAGGGGTTCGTCGCTTGCCGTGGGTTTGTACCATCGGACTTAAGGATTTGAGTAGGAGAAGGAATTTCAAGTGCAGGTTTGTACGATTGGGCTTACAGTGAAGACGAAGTCTATTTTCATGAAACATCCTGTTGGCTTAGAACCCTTGTCATTTGTTCTTAGTTTTGCCCCGCTGCCACTTTGAATTTTTTTTTCTGCCTATCCTTCCAACTCCTAGGTTGCAGGAGTTTCCCCGACCCAGTTTGCGCATGTCGCTGAATCCTGGTAGCAGGACTCTTAGCCGAAATTTCCTGCTTGCGCAGCTTGGTCGGTGACCATGTTTTTGAGACGCTCTCTAAGTGAATGTTTTGTTTGAAAGTGTTTCTTTGTTGTGTCGATGAGTAGCCCTCTTTGGGTTTGTAAGTGTAACTATTCCCTTCGTGGGGTTTTATGAAATGAAAGAGATTTCTTCCTTGTTCATCATTGTTGTATTCTTTGCGGAGTGGTTGTTCCCTGCATGTCTTGATAAGAGTAGTATTTGAACTGATGTTTACCTATTAGGGATTTTGTGAGCTAGACGCTGATTGTAATCAAGGTGAATTGGAAAAGGATTAATCATGATTGCGTAGGGGTTTGCTTGGTGTCATATTGTTTGCTGAGTGTGTGCTGGGCTGAGCCGGGGGCCGTATGTAGGGCCGAGGACCAGACTAGGTGAAAATTGAGCTTGCGGGAAGCGCGCTTCAGGTCGTGTTGCTTGTTGAGAGTGTGCTGATCGAGCTGAGCCGGGGGTCGCATGTAGGGCCGAGGACTAGACTCGGTGAAAACCAAGCTCGCGAGAAGCGCGCTTGGGGTCATTGGGGGCATAGGAGCCCGGGATAGGCACTGAGGCCAACGAGCCAGGCTGGTGAAAACTAAATTCTAGTCGTTGTGTGGAGTGTTGAGTTCAAGTTTGGACTTGTGGAGATCGAGTTTTGATTGCTCGTGTGTTTGATAGTGCCGAGGAAGGATTTTAGCTGAGGAGGGATGGTGCATCACGTGGGTCAAGGGCCACTTGTGAGACCGTGTCAATTCCTCCTACAAAGTATGTAATGGCTGCAAGATATGTTAGACACAAAAAAATATGTGTGTAATAGAAAGAGTAACTTCATTGTGGAATATCAAAGAGCACCCCAACCTTGTTGTAATTTAAGGGGGAAATGAACTTTTGAACTTTATCAATTACAATGGTTGATGGGGGTTCACCCTCTATCCACTTGGTGAAGTAGTCGATCGATACAACCAAGTACTTGAATAGTCTTGTTGCTGGGGAAATGGACCGAGGAGGTCTATGCCCCATTTGTGAAATGACCAACTGACATCCGAGTTATGCAATGGTTTAGGGTGCAGTTGAGAGACTTCCGAGAACCTTTGGCATTTGTCGCACTTTTTGACATAGAGGCTGCAATCTATCTTCTTGATTAGCTAGAAGTAGCCGACTCGGAGGATTTTGGCTGCTAAGGACCTCCCTCCGATGTGGTTGCCACAGATGCCGTGGTGAACTTCTACCATTATGGTAGTTGTTCGAGTTGGGTGACACACATGAGGAGCGATCGAGAGAAACCTCTTTTGTAGAGCTAGCTATCAAGAAGTGTGTAGTAGTTTGTCATTCTTCTGAATCTACCTAGATTGGAGATGTCTTCCAAGATTTCACCGTGTGTAGTAAGCCCAAAGGACATGACCAGGAACTCATAATGTCCATATCGTGTCCTAAAATCAGTCTTCTGAATATCCTGATCTTTGATCAACTGGTGATATCCTGATCTTAGATCAATCTTTAAGAACCACTGAGCCCCGTACAACTGATCGAATAAGTCATCAATCCTGGGAAGCGAGTATCGGTTCTTGATCGTCACCTTATTGAGCTATCAGTAATCAATGCACATCCGCATGGATCAATCTTTCTTTTTCACGAACAACATACGCCCCCAGGGTGAGGCACTTGGGCGAATTAACCCAATGTCCAACATTTCCTGCACTTGTACCTTAAGTTCCCTCAGTTCAGCTGGTGTCATTCGGTATAGGGGAATCCATATAGGCGTCACCCCCGGCTACAGCTAAATACAAAACTCGATCTCCTGCACCGGTGGTAGTCCCGGCAACTTCTCAGGAAACACATCAGGGAAGTTCATGACCACTGACGTACCTTCTATGCTACTGGCCAAGCCCTCGCCGATAACATTTGCAGAGACAAAAGCCAAGAAAGACTGACAGCCACCCACCATCAGCTTACGGGCCTAGAGAGCAGAGATCACACTAATAGAGTCCCCACTCCCATCGCCCTAAAAGGTAAAGGTGTTGGCCTAAGGTTTTATGCCTTGGTCTTAATCTCGGTTTTGATGATAATAAATATGGAACTAATGTTTCATGGAGAATTATTTTTAGATTTCATATCAGTTAGCGCTCGACGTCCCCGATCGAAAAAATTAGAGAAATCGAAGAAATCGGCAAGGACGCTCGTCGTCGCTCGGATTTCGTCGGGAAGATAGAGTTTAGGTTTAGGGTGTCTAGAATGTATTGTAAATCCTCATGATGATGCAAAGAAACTCAAAAACCAAAACACGAAAACCCAAAAAATTAGAAAAGGCCGAAATTCACTAAGCTTAGGGAGCTCCTTAGAGGGCTACATAACCTAGACATTTTCTTAGTACCAAAAATGTCATAATTGTTCCTTAGTTAAAAACTAGATAACGAGATACTTTTAAGGATTTTTTTGGAAGCCTTTAACCTACTCATATTTGACCTAGAAAATTATAAAATTTTTGGTTTTCGGAAATTTGTACTAGACCATAAAAGTTAGATTTTGATTCTTAAGGATTTTGATTTTTTAGATATTTTTATTGAATCCAAATGGGGGATAATCCTTATATAACATTTATGTTTGGCAAAAAGTGAAAACAAGCAGAAGGCATTTCGGTCGACCGACCAATCGGCCGAACGATGCCTAGAATGGGCAGAATGCCTTTGGTCGCTCGACAGTCGCTCGGTCGATCGACTGACGATCGATCGGCAAGCGATCGGGCATCGCCAACGGGCAAAAAAATGCTCGTTGATAAGCCTCTTGTTTGGGGGTTATAAATACCCATCCCAAACTCACTCCTAAGTAGTTGTTGATGAATCTAAGCTTCCATTGAGCCATCTTTGATAATCTCTAAAGCTTTTCTTGAGCCATCTCTTTGCAAACCCTAGTTTCTAAGATAAAACCTTGATATAGCCTTTGAACCTTCAAGATTC
Organism: Canna indica; assembly: GCA_034359265.1. NCBI lineage: Eukaryota > Viridiplantae > Streptophyta > Magnoliopsida > Zingiberales > Cannaceae > Canna > Canna indica. The sequence goes on from CP136894.1 coordinate 19,606,502, forward strand.
ATCTTCTCAAGGCATCAAGAGGACTAGGGAGTTTCTTTTGGAGCTAAGTATTTGTTGTTTGATTTATTGTTCCATTAGTTGTTGTATTTTATTGTTTATTTCATTGTATTTGAGTTTGTGTTAGACCTAGAGTGTAGGATTTGAAATTGGGTGCTAGCCTTGGTGTTTGAGGTTTAAATCCACCGGTGTAAACTTAGTTTACTAGGATTAGTATTGTTGTCCTTTAGGTTTGAGGTGGGAGAGTGCTCTCGGTAGGAAGGCGGAGACTTCCGAGTGTGGAAGTGACTTCGGTGTGAGAGCGGAGACTCTCCGGTGAAAATGTTTAGTTAGCACACTATTCACCCCCCTCTAGTGTGGCCATTTCACCGACATTTGGTATCAAAGTAGGTTCGTAGTTTGAGATTTCACCATATCTCCTACACTTTATTTCGATTCGGAAATGGCACTAGAGTCGGTTGTTTCTACACCTCCTAGGTTCGATGAGTCTAACTTTAGTTTTTGGAAGAGTAGAATGTATACTTTCCTAAAGATTCAAGGTTTAGGTGTATTTGACATGGTAAAGACAAAATATATTGAACCTAATTAGGAAAACATGAATTCATAGACCCAAGAACAAGTTAAATTGTTTGAATTAAATGCTAAAACAACGCATATTCTATAATGCTCATTTTCAAATGAAATAATTGAAAAGGTTCTACATTGTTCTTCCACGTTTGATATTTGGGCCACATTAAATATGTTATATGATTATGCTAAAACCAAAGAGTTTAATACATTTGTTGAGGGTGTTGGCCTAAGGTTTTTTACCTTGATCTTAATCTCGGTTTTGATGATAACAAACATGGAACTAATATTTCATTGAGAAATATTTTTAGGTTCCATATCAATTAAAGCACTTGATGTCCTCGATCAGAAATATCGGAAGAAATCGGAAAATCGGAAGGACATGGGTCGACGCATTCGGGTTCGTCGTGGAAATTTATAGAAGTTCGACGTGTGCACAAAAGACGTCTTGGACGAGTCAAAAGAACACATGGAAAGCCCTCTAAGTTGACGCACGTTGAAGGCCGGAATCCGAAAATCAAGCGCGCAAGAAGAAGGCTGAAAAAATCAAGTTCAGCCTAGGTTTGGTTGACCGGTCGGTCGACCGAATGTAGTTGAAAAATGGTAGTAGCGACTTCGGTCGACCGAAAAAATGCCAAAAATTAGCACTGGCTACTTCGGTCAACCGGTCGGTTGACCAAACGAGGCCAAAAACTGGTAGTGTCTACTTCGGTCAACCGATTGGTCGACCGGATAGTAGAGAAGCTAAATCGTGACACAGTCAGTCGACCCTCTGGTCGATCGAATAGAGCGGCAAAAGTGCAGAATGCTAGCGGTCGCTGGGCGGTCGATCATCGGTCAACCGACAATCGATAGGCAAGCGACCGGTCGGCGTCTAACGGGTGAAAAAATGCCCGTTGAGAAGCCGTTCCGTTGAGGGGTTATAAATACCCCTCACCAATCTTCATTAAGTTTTCTTAACAACTGATCTAAGCTTCCATTGAGCCATTCTTGATCACTCTCAAAGCATTTCTTGAGTCATCGCTTTGATAACCCTAGTTTCCATGATACATCATTGATCTTGCCTTCAAGATTTGAACGATTCATCATTGAGCATCAAGAGGAACGAGGACTTGTGTTTGGAGCTAAGTATTTATTGTATTATTTATTTGCTCTATTATTTGTGTATTTTTGTGACTTTTTTCATTATACTTGAGCTTGTAAGAAGACCTAGTGTTAGGTTTTGTGATTGAGTGGTATCCTTGGTGTAGAAGGTGTAAAATCACTTCTGTAAACTTAGTTTACTAGGATTAGTTGAGTTGTCCCTTAGGTTGAGGTGGGAAAGTGCTCTCGGTAGGAAGACGGGATACTTCCGGGTGTGGAAGTGCCTTCGGTTTGAGAGCGAAGACTTTCCGATGTAAAGTCCTTGTTGTAAGGGAAACAAGATTAATTTAGTAAAACTTAGTTAGGAAATCCTAAACGGGGTGCTTAGGTAGTGGAGTAGGCATTGGGGCCGAACCACTATAAATAATTGTGTTAGCATTATTCTCTTTTTGTTTTCATTGTTTATCTTCATTACTCGCTTCCGCATTTAGTCGTTGAATTATAAATTGCCCAAGTAGCTTAAGAAAATAATTAAAATCGAATTAGGCAAATAGATTTAGTTAACACACTATTCACCCCCCTCTAGTGTGGCCATTTCACCAACAGAGGATAGTGATTATTAGTGGAGTTAATGGAGTTAACTTAATTAAACCATTCTCGTGCCACGATCTGAGCACATACTCACGTCTTCATGGTCATGATTTCCCATGATCAGCCATGTCTTTTGTTTTTATTCTCTGCTCTGTTGCTTATAAAATCTGATGTAAACGATCATTGTAAATGAATGTTTTTGATTTGCTTGCATCAATTTCTAATTTCAATATGGTATCAGAGCCAAGTTGTACTTAATATTGTGTCACCCGTAGATGTCCAGTCCTGCAAAACTTCATGCTCCAGATGTCCAATCCTGGGCGTGAGAGGGGTGTGTTAAAGTCCCACATTGGTTTGAAATATGGCCAAAGTAGCATTTAAATAGTTTGAGCAATCCTCTCCTCTTGAGCTAGCTTTCGGGGTGAGTTAGACCCACTAATTTCTTAACATGGTTAGGAAAGAACTCCACTGAAACATGATTTTGAATACAGAATTTCACAACAGAAATTAGATTCTTAGTGATAAGAGGAGCATATAATACACTAGTCAATTGAAACGATGGAGATAGGGAAACTATACCAGAATGTGAAGTTGGTATTGATTTACCATCGCCAAGAGAAACTCCATGTTCATCATTGAAGGATGAAACAGATTGAAGTGTATCAAAATCGAAAGTGATATGGTGTGTTGCTCCAGAGTCTAAAACCTAGCTTGTACTTTGTTTGTTCGTTTGTTCATAGAGGTTTAATTGAGGGGACTGATTGTTATTGAACCTGCTCCTGCATATCTTTGCAGAGTGCCCAAATTTATCACAAATTTGGCATTGCAGCCGTGATAGATTGGTGTTGGTGTTGTAGTTGAATCTGGGAGGTCGAGAGCCGTTGTAGTTGTTTGGAGGATTAGAGGGATGAACCCTGCTCTTCTCTCGTCGATTTTTCCACGGTTGCTTCCCATTGTTGTTTGATTGATTAGAGTAGTGTATAGAAATCGCAAGCTGCTCAGTGCGAAGCTTAAGAAATTTCTCATGGCCTGTCAGTTTGTCAAATAACTCTTCCAGTGAAATGGGAGAGTCGCGAGAACTTATAACTGTGCTGATGTCGTTAAATTCAGGACCAAGTCCACTGAGAATTTTTATTGTTAATGCTGAAGGATTAACATGTGCATCTGCCATAGATAATTCATCCGTAATCGATTTAACTTTAGTGAAATATTCGGATATAGATTCACCTTACTTAGATAATCGCGAGAGGCTATCTTGAAGGCTGTAGATCCGATATTGAGATTTGTTGGCAAACTGATTTGCCAATCGGGGGTAGGCTTCACGAGCAGTAGAAGCAGTGGCAAGAACAGATGCTATAGATGGATCGATAGACGCCATAATCACATGTCGAATTAATCCATATTGTTGGAGCCAGGATCTGTAACCTGGGTGATCAGTCGGAGGACATGAGGAGCTGCCGTCGACAAAGGCGGTGAGATCGTATCCAAGTAGAAGGAGATCGAGATGTGTCTTCCACGTGATATAGTTGCTGCTGCCAATCAATTTGATAGGGAGCTGGGCAGTAGGATTAATGGTGATGACCGATCCACCATTGGTGCTCGGATTCAAAACCTCAATTGGTGGAGAATCAATAGATGCCATGAGCTGGAGGAAGAAGATGAAGGTAGAAAAAAAAATGGAATGGAATTAGGCCAGAAGCCTTCTTGTTAGAGATATGTGGACGATATCATCTTAACAGGTTCATCCAAAGAAAGGATAGCTGATATATATTCCAAGTTGTCGTCACGATTTTCTCTTAAGGAGCTTCAACCGCTAAGCTATTTTTTTGGGCATTGAAGTGAGTCAGACAAGCTCCGGACTCGTTCTTTCTCAACAAAAGTATACGACTGATATTCTTCAGAAATTTGATATGCATGAGTCTAATAGTATGAAGACTCCCTTATCTGCTTCTGTCAAACTGGTCATGAATGATGGATCAAAATTTGCAGATCCAAAATTGTTTCGGCAAGTCATTGGCGCATTGCAATATCTCTCATTTACTAGACTTGACATCAGCTATGCGGTAAATAAGCTCTCACAGTATATGCATAATCCCTCTACAACACATTGGCAGTGTTGCAAAAGAATTCTCAAATACTTGAGAGGCACATCAAACATGGGAATTTTACTCAACTCCAATACCAACTTCCTCATTGAAGCATACTCAGATTCAAACTGGGGAGGCGACTATGACGATCGAAAATCCACAGGTACATATATAATCTTTCTCGGCATTTCTCCAATCAGCTGGAGCACCAAAAAACATAGAAGTATTTCCAGATCTTCGACTGAAGCCGAGTACAAATCCCTTGCCAATGCAGTTGCTGAGGTCACATGGCTTATTCATCTGATTCTAGAGCTCAAATACTTCTTTCCCAACTCCTATACTGTACCGTGACAACCTGGGTGCAACAATTTTAACTAATCAGCCGAGCAATCACAGTAGGATGAAACGCATCGAACTTGACTACCATTTTGTCAGAAACCAAGTCGAAGCAATGCTTATCTCAGTTCACCACATTCTTGCCAAGTTGCAGCTGGCTGGCACCTTAACAAAACCTACAACAACAACACTCTTTTTGGATCATCGAAACAAGATGGGCATTGTTGGACGACCCATCTTGCGGGGGATATTAGTGGAGTTAATGAAGTTAACTTAATTAAACCATTAGAAGCTTCTCGTGCCACGATCTGAGCTCATACTCACGTCTTCCTCATGTCTTCATGGTCATGATTTCCCACGATCAGCCATTTCTATTGTTTTTATTCTCTGCTCTGTTGCTTATAAAATCTGATGTAAACGATCATTGTAAATGAATGTTTTTGATTTGCTTGCATCAATTTATTTTTTCAATAGTGATGACAATGGTCATACCCCCAGTACTAACCTTGGTTTTGGTGATCTTAGTGCTTCTAGTCAAAGAAGCAAATCAAAAAGTCGAAAAAGAAATGTTATATGCAACTTGTGCAAGGAAAAGGGTCACATTAAAAGTAATTGCCCTTCATCGAAGAAGATTTCCAAGAAGAGGACAAGTGCTTCAACATCCACCCCCGAATCACAAGAAGCATCCTCTTGTCATGACAATGAAGCCACCTCTCAACTTTGCCTTGTGGGATTTAATGATGAGGTAAATTCTACCGCTTCTTGTCAAAATAGTTATTCTAGCAACTCAAACTCATTTAACATGTCATGTGATGAGTTGATTGAAGAATGTCGAAAAATGTATGAATTGCTTATGAAAAAGAATAAGGAAAATATGAAATTAAAGAAGGAAAATTTAAGACTTAATTATCATGTGCATGAATTAGAAAATGAAAAATTGAATACTAGCTCTTTTGATTCTTGCCATGATGTTTTAAAACTTGAAATTAAGGACTTGAAACATAGAAATGAAGAATTAGAAATTAAAAATGATGAATTATTAAATAAAACTTCCAAATTTAGAAATAAAAATGAGAGCTTGAAAAATAGTTTGAAACTTAAGGGTAATGATTCTTCAAATGATTTTAAAATGGAAAATATGAGAGTTTGAAAAATGAAAATTATTTGTTGAGATCTCAATCTCATGCATTGCATAAGTCCATTAATGATTTAAAAAATAAGGTTGTTTTCTTGAGTAAGAAAACACATAATTTATCCAATGTTTCATCCTTTAGAAATTCTAGGAAGAAAAATATTTTACTTAAGAATGCTCATGTCCATCATCCTTCTCATGTCAAGCATTCTAATATTAAATTTCATGTCCATAATGGAAAGAAAAAATTTAATGGACATTATTTTTGTTGTGGTGTTTATGGGCATGCCATTTATGATTGTGCTTTTAAAATGAACCCAAGTGTTGTGAAGACACTTTGGGTACCTAAGCCCACTAACCCCTTAGGACCCAAAGGCATTTGGGTACCAAAGGTTTCTTGTTCTCTTGTAGGGGGAGCAACCACACAAGGGTGAGTTGATGATGGTTGATGGGAGTTGCATGAGGACTTAAAGCTTCACCAAATCCAAGTTGCAACTTTGCATCTAATGGATGTCTTCGATATGAAGAATTAGAATCTAGTTAACTTGGTATCATCTCCCCTGGTTATTTTATCTCATTAAAGTTGGAGTTCATGATACATTATTGATTCTAGTTGGTTTTATCCGCTCTCGATATATTTCTTGAGAAAATAGTTTTTGTTTTTTATTTTTGGTCTCTTTAGAGACCTATGTAGCCTATAACGGGCTCATGCGACCTTGCGGTTCTAAATCGTTGGCTCATTGTGGTCTTTCAGTTTTCAACCAATAGGAAGGGTTGGAGATCATATTTTTATTTACATTTCATTTGTGATCTCTTAAAATTCGTTTTGGTATCATTTGAATTCTTTAAAAATGAATTTGAAGCTATTTAGCAAAGTAGACATTGATAACGACACTTGATTCTTCTCTTTCCTACTTAGTTTGATAACTTGCTAGTAGTCACATTTTTATTATGCTACTAATGATTATTTCGTGCAAGTTATAATAAAATGGAAGGCTTTAGAAATTGGAAAGAAAAAGACAAGTTTGATTAAATTTCCAAGAACGGGGTATGATTTTGGTTTTACAAAAATCTTAGTGTTATACCTCAGTGTTTAAGCTTAAATTATATCTCTATATTCATGATTAGAATTGCATGTTAAACCCTTGAATTCTCATGAGTAGGTAGAAGGTTAGTACTTAGGCAAATTTCATTGAATGAAACTTGCTCTAGGTTGATATTCTTTATTAGAGACCTTCTTTTTAAGTCCAAACTAGCTAAACATGTTTAAAGATCTTACTTTTCAAATATTTCATATTTTAAGATCTCTTTGATTCATTTTGATATCATGATAACTCCTTAAAATGAATCTTTACTATCTAGCATAGGTTGAAATTTTTAAATGAATCTTTACATTGAACCTTTGCTATTTAGTATGTTAGCTTGCTAGTCGGTATATAATTTCATTATGATGCTAATGAAGCCTACTTGCAGGTCAAGAAAATAGTAAATTTGGAAGGCTAAAGGAAAATAGAAAGAAAGTAAAAATTCTAGAATTTCTTAAGAAATAAGGTATGAGTTTTATTTTGGTAAAATTCTTGCATAACACCTTAATTTTCTTGATTAAATGATTTCTCTATGCTCATGAATGATCTTGCATGATAATTGATTAAAATTTCATGAGTAGATAAAATTTTGATACTTAGGCAATTTCATAAAACCTTGTTTGAATGAAATGTGCTCTAGGTAGAATTTCATCTTAGAGACTTCATTTTAAGTTGAAACTTGAAAAACATGTTTGAGCTTACTCATGATCTACTTCCATGTGGCTAAAATTGAAAAATCATGTGTAAATGAAAAAAATGATAACTAGCTCACCTTAGGGGACTCAAACTTGAAAAAGTTTGATCTAAGTCAATAATTTGACTTAAAAATCTCATTTTGAGTCCAAACTTCACAAATATGTTTATATTTTCTCATTTAAAGTGTCTAATTGTCTATGTTTGAAAAATCATGAGTAAATGATAAAATTTGACAATTAACAAGTTTCATGATAACTAGTTTAGTTTTCAATGAAATCATTCTAGGTTGATATCTTGACTTAAGGACATAATTTTCATTTCAAACTTAACATACATTCTTTACATGACCATTTTGTGGTGTCATAAAAGTTCGAATGAAAACTTAGCACATCTTTAAAAATAATTGAAAATTACAAAAATGCCATTAAAATTTTAGTATTTTCAGTTATTTCTAGAAAAATATAAAAAAATCACTTTTAACTAATTCTTGAAACTACATATTCATTGAAAAATCTAGTTTCTTGAGTAAAAATTTCATAAATTTTCATTAAGAATCAAATTTATAGTGTAATTTTGAAGTTGGATCTCAAAAATGCAAAGTATCACCCTATTGAAATATCAATCTTTTCGATACTTTGATTTTTTGTCGAAAACTTTAAATAAAACTTTGTGCATACTATTTTGATTCCATTTCTAATATCGTTCTCACTATTCTTTGAGTGAAATCATTTCTACAAATAATTTTGATATCTTGAGCGATATTTTAAAAATGAGTTTTTGGTTGAAATCGAGATCGGTTGAAAAATGGACTTAGAGAATTCATTATGAGTTCAAACTTGACACATGCATCTCAAATGATCATTCAGCAATATCTGGAAAGTTTGAATAAAAAATGATAACTTTCAAAAAAATACTTGAAATTTATGAAAATACCCCTGGACTTTCAAGAATTTTATGAATTTATAGGAAACTGATTTTTGACTGATTCTTGAACATGTAGATTCCTTGAAAAATCTAGTTTGTCCAGTTAAAGTTTCAAAAAATTTCGTCAAAAATATGATTTTATATGAATTTAAAAGTTTGATTTTTGAAAACTTGCTTTGACCTAAGTCAACAAAATGACTTAGAAACCTCATTTTCAGCCCAAACTTGACTCATATACTTAGATTCACTCATGTTAGATGTCCAAGTGCCTAAGTTAGAGAAAATATGAGTAGATAGCAAAATTTGATACTTAGTCATTTTCATATTTTCATGCCTATTTCGAATGAAACCATGCTAAGTTCATATTTTGATCAAATGACATTATTTTCACTTCAAACATAATATACATGGTTTATATGATCATAACTTGGTATTTTGAAGTTTGAATGAAATCTGGAAATATCATGAAAGATTCACTTATTTACAAAAATGCCACTAAAGTATCACTCTTCTCAAATTACTCATTTGTTTGGATACTTTGGATTTTCGTTAAAATTTTCAAATGAGACTTCAAGTATGATATCATAACTCTATTTTTGTTATCGTTCTCACTAATACTCGTGAAAAATCATTTCTAAAATGGTTTTTGATATGTTGACTGATACATGAGAATATCATTACTTGAGCTTGATACATGATTTCTAGTTTTAGATTATGTTTAGCATTATATGATATCATGTATTGATTAGTCTCACTTGTATGTATGTTTTCATCCCATGAGTCGTTGATTGATGTCCCAACTTTGACTATAGGTTGACATTTCTTGCCCTTTTTGATTGATGTCAAAAGGGGGAAAAAATATAGGAAAAATGGAAAAAATATAGGAAAACCATGCATATAGATAGGGGGAGTTTATTTTTATAGATATGCATGTTGATAGTGGGAGAAATCGCATGGTTGATATCCTTTATGCTTAATTGTATATATTTTCTTAAAATGGAAAAAATATAGGAAAACCATGCATATAGATAGGGGAGTTTATTTTTATAGATATGCATGTTGATAGTGGGAGAAATCGCATGGTTGATATCCTTTATGCTTAATTGTATATATTTTCTTAAGGATGTTTGTCATCATCAAAAAGGGGGAGATTGTTGACCTAAGATTTTCTACCTTGGTCTTAATCTCGGTTTTAATGATAACAAACATATAGAACTAATGTTTCATGGAGAATTATTTTCAGGTTCCATATCGGTTACTGCTCGACGTCCCCGATCGAAAAAATTAGAGAAATCGAAGAAATCGGCAAGGACGCTCGTCGTCGCTCGGATTTCGTCGGGAAGATAGAGTTTAGGTTTATGGTGTCTAGAATGTGCTGTAAATCCTCATGATGATGCAAAGAAATCCAAAAACCAAACCCGAAGCCCAAAACACGAAAACTCGGAAAATTAGAAAAGGCCGAAATTCACTAAGCTTAGGGAGTTCCTTGGAGGGCTATATAACCTAGACATTTTCTTAACACCAAAAATGTCAATAATTATTCCTTAGTTAAAAACTAGATAATGAGATATTTTAAAGGAATTTTTGGAAGCCTTTAGCCTACCCATATTTGACCCAGAAGATTATAAAATATTTGGTTTTCGGAAATTTGTACTAGACCCCAAAAGTTAGATTTTGATTTTTAACGATTTTGATTTTTTAGATATTTTTATTGAATCCAAATGGGGGGTAATCCTTATATAACATTTTTGTTTTAAAGTTATTAAATTAAAGTTAATAAATTTTATATAAGTACACTTAGCAAAGACGGAACCCAGAAATAAGCCATACCCAAAAAAATACACAAGAATTTAGCCCTGCCCAGATTTGATTGACCGACAAAAAGTGAAAACGGGCAGAAGGCATTTCGGTCGACCGACTAGTCTGCCGAACAATGCCCAGAATGGGCAGAATGCCTTCGGTCGCTCGATCGGTCGATCGACGATTGATCGGCAAGCGATCGGGCGTCGCCAACGGGCAGAAAAATGCCCGTTGACGAGCCCTCTTGTTTGGGGGGTTATAAATACCTATCCTAAACTCACTCCTAAGTAGTTGTTGATGCATCTAAGCTTCCATTGAGCCATCTTTGATCATCTCTAAAGCTTTTCTTGAGCCATCTCTTTGCAAACCCTAGTTTCTATGATAAAACCATGATCTAGCCTTTGAACCTTCAAGATTCATCTTCTCAAGGCATCAAGAGGATTACAGAGTTTGTTTTGGAGCTAAGTATTTGTTGTTTGATTTATTGCTCCATTAGTTGTTGTATTTTATTGTTTATTTCATTGTATTTGAGTTTGTGTTAGACCTAGAGTGTAGGTCTTGAAATTGGGTTCTAGCCTTGGTGTTGAGGTTTAAATCCACCGGTGTAAACTTAGTTTACTAGGACTAGTATGGTTGTTCTTTAGGTTTGAGGTGGGAGAGTGCTCTCGGTAGGAAGGCGGAGACTTCCGGGTGTGGAAGTGCCTTCAGTGTGATAGCGGTGACTCTCCGTTGAAAACGTCCTCGTTGTAAAGGAAATAATTAATCTAGTAAAGTTTAGTTTGGAATCCTAAATGAGGTGCTTAGGTAGTGGAGTGGGCATTGGGGCCGAACTACTATAAACCAATCGTGTTTGCATTGCCTATTGTGATTGTGCCTTAATTACTATACTTACTTGTTTCCGCGTATTATTTTCTTGGTTGTGTTTAATTGTCTTATTTATTCCTGCTGCTTGCTATTCGAATTAGTTTATTGCCTAAGTTATAAGAAATAGTTGAATTCGATAAAACCGAAATTAGGCGAAAAGTTTAGTTAACACACTATTCACCCTCCCTCCTCTAGTGTGGCCATTTCACCAACAAAAGGGTGGTATTTTTGGTTTGCAAAATGTGACCACCTTTGTCCTGCAATTGAGTGACGCATAATGGGCTGATAGCTAGTCCATGAATAGAATCACATCCAACTCTAGGGTTGGTAATAGCATCAGCTCCGCTTTCAGATCGTGCCCACCTATAGAGATGTCACAGTCCCTAAAGACCGTCTTGCAATAACAGTACTGCCTGTAGGTGTAGGCACTACTAATGGTTCAACCAACCAACTTTTGTCCTTTCCCAACTTTGATGTCAGGAACTCAGATAGAAATGAATGTGTAGCACCTAGATCAAACAGTGCATAAGCAGGTAATGTACTAATTGAAATGATACCTATCACCACAGCATTGGATGCCTCCGCGCCCTCAGGAGTCAATGCAAAGACGCGAGCAAGTGGCCTACCTAGACCCGCCATGCGCTGCTGCCCTATCCCTTGAGTCTGAGTCTGTTGCACCACTGAAGTTGTCGACAAAGGAGCTCTCCCTCTGGGTGGTACTACTGCTTGACCGCCCCCCGCAGGGCAGTCCTTCCTGATGTGGCCTAGCTGGCCACACCCAAAATAGGTACTCGGACCGTAGCAAGCTCCTCTGTGCCTCCTCCCGCACTGCCCACACTCTGGCACCTCATCTCTCTGACCTCCTTGTACTATAGCACTCTGAGTAGCCGACGGTGGTGTCGTCCGCGTACGGCCTCTGAAATTTCCCTGTCCCAAGCTCTGCGGGCGCACCATCCTAGTGTCAGCACCCTAAGACTGGGTGCGCCTGTCTTCCTGAAGGTGCTGCCTGAACCTCTTTTGGGATGGTCCATCCTGCCGATTGATAGGTACCATGGCTTCCTTCTGCATGTCCTCGTCCACCACTTGAACAAAGGTAGTGTCCTCGGTGTAGTGTATCAGTCTGCCAATCTGTACCCTAAAACCCTCCATGAACCGCCTCACCCGATCCATCTCAGTCACCACCAGGGATGGGTGGTAATAGGACAATCGTGTGAACTCAATCTCATACTCCGACACCGTCATGGTGCCCGTCTGGCGTAGCTGCTCAAACTGTCTTGCTCGCCTTTCACGGACATTCCTGGGTAGGTACTTATCGATGATAGCAGTCCAGAATTCTCCCCACGTAGGGGCTAGTGCATGAGTCCCCCTATGTGCCCTCCATGTCTGGCGCCACTCTTTCGCTAGGCCCCTAAGTTGCAGCCCAACTATGTGTGTCTTCGCCTCAGAGGAACACTCCAAGACCGAGCATAGCTCTGTACAGTTGTAAAGGAATGTCGTCACCTCCACTACCTGATCTGTGCCTATGAATATTGGTGGCATTAGCTTTACAAAGTCCATGTACAATGAGCTGCGTACCACTGGCTCTCGCCGGTCCTCCTCCCTGTATCCAGATTGAACCGGCTCGGTCTCTGTGGGTGTCGCTGGTGGTACAGGTGGGGTCCGCTGTTGCGCCAGCTCTCGCTCCTTACGAAGCTCCTCTCGCTCCCTACGGAACTCCTCCTGTTCTCTACATAATTTGTCATGTTCCCTGCGAAGCTCCTCGGTTAGCTCAGTCACCTAGGTCTCTAGCAGCACAACTATGGGATCTCGCATTGCCTCCTCCTGAGCCGCTAGACTGGTAGCACGACCTCTGCCTCGGTCGTGATCCCGGCCTCAGCCTCGTCTGCCAACGAAGTTACTTTCGCTTCCACTCATCACGACATCATCATGTGCCTCCATTTCTATTAATAAAAAAGCAAGTACTACACAATTTAACATATGAACAATCAACTTAAATAAAAAATACGTACTGTCGCTGGGGCGCAGGTTCGGCTGTCGATCTCATAACTAGACATATCATATGCGAACACGCTAGTAATACCCCCATACGATATCCACTATCCTATTGCCGTACCCACTCTAATACCACATTGTCACACTCCAAATTCGGTATGACCAGCCAGGGTACGCCACGTACCCCGAAGCCTAACCCAACTCAAACCACAAACACAACAAATAACCTAAACAGTCTATGACATTTCAAAAGATATGAAATAGAAATTAAATTCCAAACCATACCAACAACTCAATGAAAAATCAAATGTCCAAGTTACTTTAAAGAGGCTTTAATTAAATAACCAAGACTCCTATAAATAAGAAAAGTGCGAAAACAAATAACCTGAGTCTAAATGACTCAACAACTCAAAAGAAAATACATATTACTCAAGTATCCTCCTCGACCATGACATGTCACGAGACCCGCTGCCCTACCGCCACCTGCCGCGCTACTGCACCTTGGTACCTCTCTGATCTAGCTCAGGTGCTGAAAAATAACAAAGATGAGGGATAAGTCCAACTAGGACTTAGTGAGTAGATCAGTCATCATTCCACCATATCAACATCATGCATAATCAATAAAAGCAGACATATAATATAAGCAGTAAATGACAAAATAATATCATATGCTTATCCACTATCCTGCACAAGATAAAAGCATCCACCAATAGATAATAATCTCAAATGCAATAGCACAATCATATGAATGCTCACCGGACCTGTCGGTCTCTCATAGCCACGTAGGGTAGGTAGATGGTGTGGCCACCGAACTACTACCCAGCTCAATGTTGTCTCTTTGGGGCATGCACTCCCCTCACCGACACAAGCTCTCTCGATCCATCTCTTTGGGGCATACATTTCTCTCACCGGTCGAGTCTCCGGACTATCTATTTGGGATATGATCTTCTCTTTGGGGCATACCCTCCCCTCACCAGTGAGGCTATCGGAAAATGCAACAAGCACATCACACACACACACACACACACATAACGAAAGATGCACTATACAACAGATAAATAAGGGTAAGTTAAGGACATATCTCAACCTCCACATCCTCATCCCATACATCACAACCACATATATGCATATATCATAATGATGTTCACAAATCTTAAATAAAGAGATATAACGCATCCAACAACATAGGAACATGCCAATCCATCCAAACACATTCAACAAGTATAACACACAAAGTATACATCATAACCTCGTAAGGAAAATGAAAAGTATGAATAACCCTAGAACAAGGTAACACCACTTAGCGACCCTACGCAATCCTAGTCGTGTACCCTAGGGCCGGCCTACCTCACTCACCCGAGTGCCCTAAAGGCAGGGAGGGTTCGACCCCCTAGGGTTTCCTTAGGGTCGACTCATCCAAATGTCTCTAAGTGTCCCTAGGGTCCCTAATTTCCTAATTGTAGGTTTCTACAATTTTTATAACTTTAGAAATAATTCAACATACTCTAAAGTGTATTCCCTAGGTGTGAAAATATATCCAAGACCCTAAAATGTATCCCTAACATGGTCGACCACCCTAGGGTTTCTAAGGAACCACCTAAAGGGGGGGGGCAGCATACCCTAAACCATCAAAACACTTTCTTTCATCAAGATACCAAACAAGCATCAAGAACCCCTAACAACCAACAAGAAAACCAAAGAATCAATCCTCAAGAATTCAAGGAGGAAGAGGGGCAGCATAGCAATGGAAGGGGACGGCCAAATCATCCAAAATTGATCCGACGAAATCACGACGACAACGAGAAAGCCCTCAATCTGAATATCGAATCCGATACGAGAAAAACACACCAAAAATTGACGAAAGCCCCATGACATAGGGGTGGCGGCATGGATGAAGAAAAGAGAAAAAGGGATAAATTCACTCACCTCCTTGGAGAAAATGGAAAGGAAGAAAATGCTAAGGATCTTCCTTCAATCGACGCCGACGAACTCGTGAAATTTTGGCTTCGATGACTCCTTCTCTCCCCTTGGTGTCGCCCTCTCCCTCTCTCTCTAGGCCTCGGGTGGCATGCGGCTAAACCCTTGGCCACACACCCCAGGTTTATTTTTTATGGGGCCTGGTTGGGCCCCAAATGATCATTTTACCCCTCCTTAAGTTATTCGACTTAAAAAGTCCATATCTAACACGTTCTAACTCCGATTTGGGTTTTGATTGAACTGCTAGACTTGACTCGAGACCCTCTGTCATCCTAGCATGCTAAATAATAGAAATATGGCAATTAAATTTTTTCCCTATTTTTTTCTACATTAAATGCTTACTCAAATTTAATCCCGAAGCTTTCTGCCAGTCTGTGCTAACTCAAGCCTACGGTCCCCTGCATGAGGATAAATTTTTATTATTAAAATTTTGGGCATTACAGGGTGTTAAGGTGGTAGATAACTCACTCCTCGGCGAGAGGTGGGTTGCCATGATGTGCTGGGCGAAGGGCCCCGCATCAAGAGCGGGAGCAGCTCAGTCCTTCCGAATTTTGGGATCTTCATCTTTCTCTAGATGGGGGGTGCTGGAGACTTCTCCGCGGGGAGCTGGATTGAATGTCCTTTTTCCCGAGTGGATGTTGTCTTCGAGTTGTGAGCGGCAGTGTTCGTGATTAGCCGGGGGTTGTCCATGTGATCGTGTGAGCATATCGATTTGGAGCATTAGCTGTTGATTTTTAACCTCCATATCATCTATTCATTGATAAGGATCTTCAAGGGGATAGTTGGTCAGTATCAGAGCATCGCTCCTCATTGTTTCAGTGTTACCAGGTTGCGGTCGATCGTCGCCGTCGGGTCGTTGCCGTTGATGTGCGGTGGCGATCGCTTGGCTCCGGGTTCCAAACATTATGGGGGGAGGTAAGCTTTACTCGGCCCCACGGTGGGTGCCAAATGTTCTTGCTTGAGATCTAGGGGCCTTCTGGTTCGGTTTGGTGTCCGTCCTAGTCTGGTTTAACGCCGGTCGTGGGGGGGTGGTGGGGGGACCTACAAAAGGCACTTTGACGCTCAAGTTAGTGGGACTCCAAGGTGGAGGTAATACAAATTAGAAATTAGAGTTACCTGAGGCATGTCGTGCCTGTATTTATTGTAGGTGGAGGTGATAAAGTTACCCGACAATCTCGCTAAGATTGTTGCCCATAATGGGTTGAGGCCAATCCCAGGTGTAGTCAAGTGGAGCCCCCTAAGCGGGGCCGCGCGGCTTGGTTCGGATGAATGATTGGGCGCTGTTGGGACTATTCCGACCGGGCTCAATAGAGTCTAGTCCATCGGGACTTTTCTTTCTTTCAAAAATTTAGTTGAAAAATACTTCAATACATCAATTATATCAATATACTCCGATGGTGGTGGAGAATTCATAGGGTTGTCCAAAATATTTTTGAAGTAATGGAATTCAACATCTTCTTTCTCCTCCTTACACCCCAAATGTGTAAGTATTGCCAAACGAAGACATCGGCGTATAATGGAGACCACTTTAACTCTTCTTCATCGCTCAAACATTCCTCTTCATTATTGGAATCATGCTTGTGCTTATGCTATTTATTTGATTAATCGCATGGTTACTCCAACTCTTCACAATAAGTCACCGTTTCAGATAATGTTTAAGGCCCGTTTCGGGTTTTGGTTTCGTTAGAAACCGAAACCCGCTCCCGAAATCCCGTTTGTTGACGAAAATGGGTAGGAATTTGAAATTTATTTCACGAAACCCGATTTTTGTGAAACATTATTTTGTGCATGAGGATGAATTCTACTCAGAGTAGAATTCAGTTTTTCACAAAACCCATCCGAAATGGGCAATGACATACTTGTAATTAAATCAAAATTTTTGCCCGTTTCACCAAAAATGATTAAAACCCGTGTTTACTCGCGTTAGGGCATCCCACCCCCATGTTCGAGTGAGCCCTCTTTCTTCGGCAACAACAGGCGACAAGTTGTCGTCGATCCCGTTTCGCCAACGGATCATCGACATTCCACTTCGCCGATAGATCGCCGACCTCGCCTTCATATCTACCGAACCCAACACGAAGCGAGGTATGATTTTCTGCTTAGGTTGTTGGTTATTTCACCGTTCGCTCAATCTAGGGTTTCTTCTTGGTGCTGTGTTCGAGTCGCGTTCTTTTCGTTCCATGTTCCTCTTTGTTCGTCTTCGAGTTCTCAACTCGATCTAGGGTTTACTATTGAGTGGTTTTCATCACCTCTAGTTCTCAGATATAGGTTTTCAGCATCATCTATATTTGGTTTTCATCGCATCAAGGTTTTCTTCTTCGATCTTGGGTTTCTGCTTCGATCTAGGGTTTTTATATGTGTTGTTTTAATCGGTTGTGGTTCTAGTCAGCTGTGTTGTTTTAATTTGCAGTGTTGTCTGTTCTCGGCATATCCTTGCAATGTTATCTTGTTCCTCGGATCTAGGGTTTCACCCTAAGTATACTTGCTATTGATCCTCGGATCTAGGGTTTCACCCTAAGTATACTTGCTATTGTTATATTGTTCTTCGATCAAAGTTCTGGTTTTCTCCAATATATCTGGTTATAGGAACACTACATTCTAATATCTGGTTTTTTGTTACTGCATTCAAAGTGATTTTATCAATTCACTCACTCTACTGAATTTATGATGTTCTGTTAATTACTGCAGCATGGATCTGTTAAATACTTTGATGTTCTATTACTTGCATTTGGGTTAACAATTATCAATAAATCATGTAATGATGTTTTGTTACTTTGATGTTATGTTACTTTGATCTCAATTATCAGTTTGCATGTGTATAATCTTGTTATCAGTTTTAAAAAGTTATCTGTTATTTGTTACCAATTTTTGTTATATGCTATAAGTTTCCATGTGTATCAGTGTATCAGTTATCAGTGTATCAATTATCAATGTGTAATTAGTTTGCATGTTTATCTTTACCCAAATGCATGAATTTATGTAATCTTTTATCAGTTTCTTTTATCTATTACTTGTTATCAGTTTTTGTTATATGTTATAAGTTTGTATGTGTATCAGTATATCAGTTATGAGTGAATCAATTATTAGTGTATCAATTATCAGTGTATCAGTTATCAATGTATCAGTTTGCATGTTTATATATCCTTACCCAAATGAAATTTCTGTAATATGTTGCTTGACTTCGGTTATTGCTTGTTCACTATTAATCATGCTGCTTGTTATTTCTGTATCAACAAATGAAGTTCATATTATTGCCTTTTAGCTTGTTATTTTTGTTGTAATCTGTTATCACTATTCATATTGCAATCTGTTATCATTGTTATATTGTTTAGATTGTTATCAGTAGCCCACAAACAAATTTTTTAGTAGATATAATAAGTTAAACATATGGGTGGCCATCAGAATACGAGGGAAAAGTCAGAGTTCTAGCCAAAGAATGTCATAGAAGAATTTTTGTACCTCTTGCATAATAGACAAGCTGAATTAGACAATCTCAATTTTGATAAGACTGTATGGGAAGATATTAGTAAAAAACTGGAGGAGAAGTGTGGGACTAATTACGGGATGAAGAAATGTAAGTCCAAAAAAGCACGGCTTCTTCGTTTAAGTAAGAATTTCCAAGAGTTGATTAATGTAAGACCCGAAAAAAAAAATCCTAATATAAAAATTTATTTTGGTGCAGCGCGCCGGACCCGGGGATAGTCGAGTTATCGCTTCAGGATCGCCTCGAGTGAAAAGGTATGACTCGACTAAGGATGCATGGAATTTATTTGGGTGATTGACCTTTCTTTTATGCAATCATACCTTAAATCAAGTTTAAATCGACTCATGTTGTGGGTTGAGTCGGAACCCAAGTCGAGTTCGGGTTTAGTCGAGTCTTGAGTAGGAGTCAAGTGAGTCAAGAGCCTATATGGAAGGCTAGATGAGAGATTTAAAACTCCTCATCCTTGTGCCGTACGACTCACCTTGGAGTCGCACAAGGCAGCCTAGGGAGAAGGGGAGAAGAAGCAAGGAAAATGGAAGATTCAAAGTCATCGTCATCCAATCTTTCATTCTCCGAAATTGAGGTGAGTGGTTATATAGATGTTGAGGGGAGGCGGGTGGCTGGCCCCATAGATTTTGAAATCGGGATTCTTCTTTGCGAGTTTTGTCGATTGAGTTGTTTTCTCCATGTTAGATTCTTAGATCATTGTATATGCTGTGATTTCGTGGTTTTATACGTGTCGATTTCTTATTTTAAGGGGCTGGTCGAGTTGAGGAAAAAGGGGAAAGGTCATGCCAAAATTTTCCCCAATTTCCTCGCTCGTCTCGCAACTTGCGTATCGACTTGTATTCGCTTATTTTTGCTTTTGGATTGACAATCGTGTGGACATCGCAGCCATGTCCACCACCCCTATATGTTTGGCCGAGCATGGTTATGATCCTGCTCAAGTTGGCCGAGCAGTAGAAGGGGGAAAAGTAGGATTGTTTGTATTGGATTGTTGGACCTCGTATTTTATCGTCTTAACCTGCACCTTCACGTTTAAATGTTAGATTCAATTTGAAGTTTATGTTACTATTCCATTGTTTAAAATGCATAGATTCCAACCCCTTCCCACATGGATTGTTCGGCCGAGCAAGGTTCACCTTGCTCAAGCTTCGGTCGATCAAGGAAAAGGGGGAGGAAGCGAACGATTTTGTGTAGTTGTTCATATCCCTCAGTTTAATGTTTATTCATATTCACATAAATGTTAATTCATATTCATGTTGTGAATTGTTGGGATAGATCTATATTATCAAATTGGAAATGTTCTTGCCAATGCTTATATAGTATATGTAGACAAGAAAGGTTTCATTTAATTGCTGATATCATGTTAAATTATTGCTATGCTTAGTGTACGTTCCATATGGGATTAACCTCTACATTACTTACTTTTTTATTTCGGATCTTCATGATATTACTTTCCGAAATTAATTTGGTAAGTGATGTACACATGCTGTCCTGAAATATTCGTGGGTGAAATTCTAAGATCGGTTCATAGAATTCCTCACCCAAGGTAGCGTATAACGTTAGGCAACGTCCTATAGGACATTGTGGGATGCTCAGCATATATGGAAACTTAGCTAGGAGATAACATAACTTCTAGGATTGCTAGTAAACATTTTTGGAAACCTAGAATCATTAGGTATGCACAATTTGAAAGGGCAACATTAATTTGCTGACCCTGCAGATCGACTTAGGGCCGGATACGGGTAATGGCCCGAAGTGTATATAAGGAAACCCTAGGATACTTGATTGTGTGATGTGCTTGAGATGGTCCACCGAGGAGCGTGGAGGTCGAGAATGACCAATGCTTAGCTCGGCCATTGTTGGGTCTTGAGGTAAGCCAGCGGGCCTGCTAGGTGCCAGACCCCAATTGGGTGGGACTAGCTATCCTTACCCCAGACGGTGTCCAGAGACCAATGACCATCCTAGTCGATGGCCCGGGATTGCTTGTTTATATCTTGATATGATGTGGCCGAACGACCAGTATGATTCTACCTTGTATGGTAGGGCCGGCTGTAACTGGGATATTTATTCCATAAGTAGGCCCAAGGGCCGGATGCCGGAGGCTTGATAGGCCGAGATGACAAGTTTTCACAAATTCAATTGGTACAGATTGACTCATTGGGGTCGGTAGTCGCATTAGAAGTAGTTTACCTCCTTATACATTCATTACGTTGCCTTATATGATATGCATGCATAATTGAGGATTATGTGGAGGTTCGCTAGAGCCACTCACTGAGTCCCAAGTGGACTCACATTTTATTCTTTGTTTTTGCAGAGCTTGAGCAGTGACTTTGACATGTCGACATGGTGCAGCTGGTGGGCGGGAGGTGGTGTCATATCTCGTAGAGGCATCCATGAGTCATAGACCAGAGTCTAGTAGTTGTTTTTTTAAATTTCTACACTGACAATTGTATTTGGAAAAGAGTTTGTAAAACTTGATTACTTGAGGCGTTAGTTGTTTTGATGATGGTTTTCTTATTTGCTTTGAAAACATAAAGTTGTGTTGAGATTTCTTTATCGATACGTTCAGGTTTTCTTTATGTCAGTGTAGATAGTAGGCTACAGGGCAGGATGTAGGCCCTGGCCGGTCACACTACCCTCAGTTGGGGTGTGATAATTAACCACACTGGGGTCACATGAAATTCTGACAAGGGAAAGATTGATGCCGATGAAATAGTGTGGAACTCATCGGTATGTCTTTTTGTATTTAATCAATGGGGTTGAGTTAGTTGGTTTTAGAATAATTTTTTTTCGTGTGCAGAAAGGAACGATAAAAAGTTATTTCAAACCATTTAAGAACGGGCCACCACCACACTATAATTTGATGGAATTGAATTTCAAAATCATTTCGCAACTGGTGGGATGGCCCGATCATCAACACAACCCCCATTGAATTCAGATGAAGAGCGTATGTTAGAGAAGGAATATTTGGATCCGGATGTACGTGGGAAGGAGCCCTTAGTGGAGGAAGATGATGATGTTTATAGTGTTGAGGAGGTAGATAGACGTCCATCTATTTCCTCACGCGACAATAAAAGAGGTAAATCATCGGTGAGATCAACTGTAGAACAGGAGAAGAAAAAGTTGTATGAACTTATTTCAAATCACTATGCAGCCCATCGAAGTGATACAGCTTCAGTGTACACATTACCTCCGGATCCATATAGCGTCCCAAATTGTCTTGGACGCATTACTAGTGTGGAAGGGCTACCCGAAGCTCACTTGTTTAAGACAATGACTTACTTGGTTGAGCATCCAGATGCTCAACCACTTGTTATGTCATTGAATGACGAATAGCTCAAGAAATGGATGGAAAGTTTACATGGGTGACACATTATTTTATTTTTTATGATGCCAGATTGAACTATGTGTGTAACAATACTTTATTTTATTTGTTTTCATGCTTTGGTTATGAACTGAACAATGTATTTCTAGTTTGTTTACTTTCATGCATTATGTTTTCATGAATTATGTTTTACTTATTTTTTAATTATTGTAGAATGAGTCATCAACCTCCACATACATCTTATAGCGATGAAGAAATTTTCGATGACTTGGTATTATTACTCATGTTGGATATATTGGATAAGTTGGATAAATTAGAAAACCCAACCCCAAGATGAGCAGTGCGTACTTCAATTTTGAGAGATGAGGACTATGTGCAGGAGTTAATACATAGTCCTGTACGATGCTACAAGAACTTGCGTATGGAGCTAAGTCTATTCCTTAGATTATGCACTGATCGTGGTGAAAGGTACCATAGATCAGATTATAGTAGGCGAGGCCCCTCAACAAAAAGAGAATTGTTCAACCAACAGCATTCCTTCGTTCGGAACGTAATCGAACGATGCTTTGGACTATTAAAAGCACATTTTTCGATATTAAAGATGATGTCGATTTACCCGCTAGCAAGACAAAATAATATCATATTGGCGTGTTGTACAATTCATAACTTCATTATTAAATATCGTAATTCGGATGAATTAATCGATATTTGGAACAATGAAGAAGTTATTATTGATGATGAAGAACAATCTTCACCCCCTATTGAATCATCAGTAGGTGAATATTCTTCAACTCAAAATGTTATGCATGACATTCGGGAAGGGATTGCAAATCAGCTTTGGACACATCGACGATGATTGCCCTTCCATATTTTAATTAGGTTTAAACATGTAATAGAATTCTATGCCTTGGACTTGTAATAGACTTAATTTCTACTTAGATTTATTTTTGATAGTGTATATTACCAATAATATACTAATTTTAGTTTCATTAAATAGTATGGCAGCTTCTTCATCTCGAATAAGTGAAACGTATTTGAGATATCAAAATATAGAATGTTTTTGCGGTTTGCGAGCTACAGTAAGGGTAAGTGAAAGTGAGAAAAATCTCGGCTGATTATATGCGGCTTGCATAAATAGAGGCAAAATTGGCATTCCCGATTGTCAATTCTTCTGATGCATCACTCCCATTGCAACGACAGTACGTGATGAGGAAGAAGAAGTGAACCAAAGAAGTAGGGACCTCTTTTCACTTGAGGCAAAAATGGACAAGCTCCTTGACATGGGTTGCAAGGGGTTGATAGTACTTGTTTTCATTGTAATTATTTTTTTATTTAAATAGGTTAGATAACTTTAATGATGTAAACCTAAATACTTTATTGGACTACTAATGTAATTTGACTACTTTATCTTATTATTGGATTAACTTAGTTTTATATATGCGGGGAATTGGAGGCGATAACCAATCAATGGTTATGCACACTTTCCTCCTAAGTTCGTAAAGTAATATTGCCCATTATCAGTTTTGGTTTTATATAAATGCTTGGTTGTGCTTATATATTTCATTGTTTGGTTGTACTTATATAAATGCGTGGTTGTGCTTATATATTTCATTATTTGGTTGTGCTTATATAAATGCGTGGTTGATTTTATACTTTGGTTGTTTTAAGATAATGGGCAAACTATATTTTGGTGGACTATGAATTGGAGGTGATCACCAACTAATGGTGATACACATTTTTCTTCATTGTCCTACATTCATAAGATGGATTTTTTACCGTCAGAATTGATGTCGTGAGGATTGTTGATGGACAAGGTAAAAAATCAAACATAGTTAATTTTTTCAACATATTCCATCAACAATCCTCATTGACAACAGTAATGACTGTAATGTGATATGTGATGGTGCTTGGCTGCTGTGTTCTAAATTGGCTGCTGTGTTCTGAATTGACTATAATTTGAATTAAATAATATGTTCTGTTGCTTTAGTGGTGTAACTTTTATTGCTTCTTTGGGTGTACTGTGGTGTAACTGATGTTGCCTTTGTGGTGTAACTTATGTTGCTTTTGTGGTGTACTGTGGTGTAACTGTTGTTGCTTATGTAGAAGCTCAATTAATGGTGGACTATGTGGTGTAACTATTGGGTTGTAACTATGTAAGTATTGTGGTGTAACTATTGCTTCATATATATATATATATATATATGCACAATATGTATTCTGTGATTAAATTCAATATAAATGTAACTATGACTATATTCTATCTAATTGAAATTGAGACTTAGATGAATTAAATTATATGTTGTATGTTGTTGTATGTTACTAGATGAATCTACTTTGTTAGCAGTTGCAAAATATGAAACGACGATATATTAAATTACTGTGTTGATGTTCTGAATTGAAGCTACTTTGTATAGCTACTAGATGTTCTGAATTGAAGGTATTACTGTGTTTGTTGATATATTAAATTATATGTCAAATATGAAACGACGATGAGCCAAACAATAACAAAAACGATAACGTATGAAACGATGATATGCTAAAAGATAACCTATCAAACGTCGATAATCATCCGTGAGTGTATGAAAAAAAAAACACATGTATGAACAAAAAAAAGATATATACTTACATTTACTCAACATTATGTTTATGACTTACCCTATACTTAACATGTTTATGACTTATACTATACTCAATTTATTTATGACTTATCATATATACATACCATAATAATTTGAGCACGAACTTATATTGGAATGACAAACATATTCATAGAATACATACCATATATTATTTAAGTCATTAATAAATAATTTTTATAATACATTTTTTATCCTCGTGTTCAATTTATATCAGCTAATTCATAATTTTTGTATTTATTAATAGTTATTAATAATTAGTAAATAAGATTGAAATAAAATTATTATATTTATTTGGAAAAATATTTTTAAACTCAAATAGTTATAATAAATAAGGTTAGTAGTACTTAATAACAATTAATTTAATATTTATTCATAAATAAAATAATATAAATTTTAAAATTGAAACTGAGTCTATTTTTGATAAACAAACACAGTTTCAGTTTTCGTCCTGAAAACTATCACTGAAATCAACACAAAACAAACATATTTTTGTTGGTTTCATTTCGCGAAACATGAAATTTGGACATGCCAAACAAACACATTTTCGCCAAACAAAAAAATCGAAACCAAAATTCCGAAACTCGAAAATCCATTTCAATTTTCACGAAACGAAAAGTCGAAAAATATTTTCGCAAACAAACGCGCTCTAATGAATCTCACAATTTCTAGCTCCTTGATTGTCTATGTTATTCATGGTTGAAACGGTATACTTCTCACAATTTTAATACCAAATCAAAACCATGTATATATCTTGGATATTCAACTCAGTACCATTATTTTAAATGTCTTAATCCCACCTTATCAAAGATATACTTGTCCCGCCATGTAAACTTCGTGGAAGATATGTTTCCTTTCACCACCTCCCCAAATACGAGTAACCAAGCCTATTATTACTAAATGGATTGACGTCTCTCCTCCTTCAAATGAACCTTCCTCAGACATATCCAATGACCATACTCCACCTACACTTCATTTATTAACTCCTCATACTCACTCTATTGATTTCGTCGACAACATGCACCTCCAACCTTGAACATTGAGAGCTCTTAGTCATCCTCCCACACAACAAACAATATTCTGCATGATCTTCCATAGAGAACTTTGCAACATAGCAATGAACAACAAGTTCACATAATGGTTACATGGTCAAAAAACAATATCTTCAAGCCTCGACAACCACTTGATTATTCAACGTTATATTGTTGAGTCTCTTCAAGTATTCCACTTTCGTACAAGCAAGCCGCCAAACACAAGGAATGGTGTGATGCCATGTAGACAAAAATGAATGCTCTAAATAAAAACAGGACATGGACACTCGCTCCTCCTCCTCCAAATCATATGTACTTGGGTTGTAAATGGGTACGTATTTCGAATAAAATAATCATCAGATGTCTCCATCCTCTCATACAAAGGTCGACCCATGGCCGAAGGGTTTCATCAATAACTCGGAATTGATTTTAAATCAACATTTAATCATGTTGTCAAACTAACAACTACTCAAATTATTCTAACACTTGCATGTTCCTTTCGGTGACTACTATTTCAATTGGACATAAATAATGCCTTTCTCCAAGGTCGGCTTGAAGAAGATGTCTTTATGGTTTAGCCGTCGGGTTTCATCGACAAATCCTATGCACAATACGTCTGCAAATTGAACAAACCAATATATGGTCTATGTCAAGCACCAAGAGCGTGCATGGTACACTCAGCTTCGATTCTTCTTATGCTCTATCGACTCTGTTAACTCAAAAATAAACACCTTATTGTTTCTCCTACATGGTGATAATTTAACTATTTTTCTTTTTCTCTATGTTGACGATATCATTTTAATAGGATCTTCACTACTAGAAATTAGGGGATCTACGACGGCTTTTTTGCGACCGCTGCACAACTATCGCAAATGTGATGGTTATGAGATCGTGGGCAATAGCGGTCATACAATCAGCACATTTGCGATGGCTTTGCGACCGAAACAACGACCGTCACAAACTTTATAACCTCATGACGGCATGGCGATCGTGTAGCGACCGCTTTCCGCTGTCGCAACACCACCAGTGAGTACAATTTTTATTCCACACGCCATCCCTTTTTTCCTTCCTTCCTCTCTCTCTCTCTCTCTCTCTCCCGGCAATGAAAAAGGAGGAGGGCTAATCGGCCCTCCCTAATGTTGCATGATCGATTCTGCTGAGTCGAGGTGAGGATGGTCGATTCCGCCGGCCCTCCCTGATGTCGCGTGATCGATTTCGCCGGCCGTCCCTTCCAGTGTAGTCTTCCGATGAGTGACCTCTAGCTGATAAACCCATAATGTTGACGACTATCCCAAGACTTGCATTTCGTAAGCACATTGTTTGATGATGTGCCTTTGTGAACCAATATAGAATTATAGATTATGTTTCAATGTTTCCGGTGAGTTAATTTGATTGTTAGATTTATTTTATCCAAAATGAGTATCTATTGCAGAATTGCCTGAGTAGTTTTAGGCCATATCGCTAAACTAGAGTCTAAATACTTTCATGCAGTGAGAACATATCTATTGACTGTTGTTCTAGTATTGCTGCTGTTGTTTCTTCTTTAGCCTCAATATTAAAGCCTAAATACTTTCATGAAATGATAACATATTTGCCGTTCCGACTACACTAGTGTAGTAACTGAGATGATACTTTAGGAAGTACATGTTCTTGTTTATTATTTAATTTATTATTTGATTTATTATTTGGTATTTAGTGGCAATTTTATGTTGAAGATAATGCAACACCTAGCTTCATGTTCGTATTTATCCTTTAGACTAGTTTGATTTATCACATAGTTAGCATTTATCCTTTTATTTAGTGGGTATTTATCATGTTAGCTTAGTAGGTAATTATCAATTAATTACCGAGTCTTTAGGAGTTATCGTTGTGTCCTATAAGCCTATAAAAGGCCACTTATTTTATGAATGAAAATATCTCTCCATTGAGCATCTCTCTCTCATGTTTATCCTGGCATGTTCAACAACTGGTATCAAAGCTGGTACGAGAGAGTACAAGGAGAAGGAGAGATCGCTATCTCAGTTGCCACAAAGAGAGAGCCGAGAGCCAAAGCAGAGGAAGAGAGATTTTTCTGTCGTGTAGAGAGGGTGAAGCCAGTACCCGTCTCGAGTAATTGAAGAAGCCAAAGGAAGGTTCTTCAACAATCCTATGTTGCTGGGCGACTAGGAGCAGAAAGGTTCCTCGTTGTTGACATCACCGAAGAGATAGAAGGCTGTTGTGAAGATTTCGGTCCGCTCCACGTCTGTGGAAGAAGGTGCGTTTCCTCTATTTTGAATAGAGGTGAAAGATAGTGCTCATCAACGCTGAACACGCAGAAGCTGAGGAGCACAAACGAGAGGTCATGAAGCCGCCTCCGCCAACCTCTCTCCTCGCCGACGAGCCCAACCAAGACCAAGAAAGATGACGCCGACGGCCAGCCACTGTCGACCTCTTCTTGAGATTAAGACTACCTTGGCGTGATTAAGGATAAGTAGACCAGTTTAGGATCCGCCCGACGACATTGAAGACGCTGACATCGAGTATCAACGAGGAGAGGAAGAAGAACTTCCTCTGTTTCCTTTGCATTGAACAGAGGAAGAAGAATAAGACGAATCTATTGTTCGTCGGATCCCATCCCCAATCTAGCATCAAATCCAAGCCGCTGCAAGATCAAGACTCACCGCCTGCAAGAGAGAAAAAGAGAGCTCACCGGATCCGCTCTCCAGATCAGCCACTCCTCTTCGATCAAAGTTGCCGCACAGGAGAAGAAGAAGGACACGAGCAAAAGAGGTTCCAAAAGAGGCAATGAAAAAGAGTGAAGGATTAAAAGCAGCAGCGGGCCCCACTTCAAAAATATTGAAGCAACAGTAAATGTGCAGCTATTCAATTAAAGGTATCTATTTTGACTTTGGTCAAAATACCTAGAGAAGAAGATCTCCAACAGTTCCACCTCCACTTTCACCTGATTTCCATCAGTACTCCAAGCTAGTTTAGGATTTATTTCCTTGTTTTTTCTCTTATCTGTAATTAAAAAAAAAGAAACAGAGAGAGAAAAGAGAGAGATTTTAAAAAAAAGAGTAATCTCCGCTCCACCAAATTGATTCCCGCTCATTTCGATGACAAGTCGTCGATCGCCACATAGGGGAGACTGCGATCGTGGAAGAAGCATCGACCAACCCCCGCTTCTTCAGCAATAGTAGATCTCCGAAGTGGATTTTCAGAAGCGGTCATCGCCTAGAGGAAGATAAAGGGAGATAAAGAGATAGATCAGATATTAAGTTGGTGGAAATTTCTGGTGACAAAATGAGCGAACAACATTTCACTGGCGGAATGAAGAAGCTCAACAATCACAATTATAATACTTGGTCAACTTGTATGATGTCATATTTGCAGGGCCAAGATTTGTGGGAAGTTGTTAACGAGAGTAAAGTTACGTAGCCAGAAGAAGATACAAATGGTGCACTCCGAAAGTGGAGAATCAAAGCTGGTAAGGCAATGTTTGTCTTGAAGACAACTGTTGAAGAAGAAGTGCTAGAGCAGATTCAGGATGCCAAAGCCCCCCAAGAAGCTTGGGATACACTCACCAAGCTATTTTTAAAAAGGAATGACACAAGGCTCCAGCTTTTAGAAAGCGAGCTATTGTCGATAGCGCAACACGACATGGCGATTGCTCAATACTTTCACAAGGTGAAGACGCTCTGCCGGGAGATTGCATAGTTAGATCCAAAAGCTCTGATCGGGGAATCCAGGATGAAGAGGATAATCATCCATAGTTTGAGGCCTGAGTTCAGAGGCTTTGTAGCTGCAGTTCAGGGATGGCAGAACTAGCCATCACTTGTTGAGTTTAAGAATTTGCTTGCAGGTCAGGAAGCGTTGGCCAAGCAAATGAGAGGAATTTCGCAGAAAGGTGAAGAGGAAGCGCTCTACGCCAAGAAAAGCATATGGAATTCCAAGCAGCATGCCGACGGAGGATCTAAGAAGAATGAAGGTAAAGCAAAAAGTCGTGAAGGAGAAGGGAGCGCTCGTGCAGGGGGAGCATCGAAGAAGCATGTCAAGAAATTTGAATGAAAGTGCTACAATTGCGGCAAGATTGGTCATATGGCAAGAGACTGTCGATCGAAGATAAAGATCGAGGAAGGTGATGCTGTTACATTCAAAGATGAGGAAGAGTGGGATGCTGAGGAGGTAGCTCTCACAACTATAGTATCCAATAAAGTAGAGGATGATTGGATCGAAAGCTCGGCTTGGTAAAGGAAGCTGGTGTTGAGGGGGAGTGTTGAAGATAATGCAACACCTAGCTTTATGTTTGTATTTATCCTTTAGACTAGTTTGATTTATCACAGTTAGCATTTATCCTTTTATTTAGTGGGTATTTATCATGTTAGCTTAGTGGGTAATTATCAGTTAATTATCGAGTCTTTAGGAGTTATCGTTGTGTCCTGTAAGCCTATAAAAGGCCACTTATTTTATGAATGGAAGCATCTCTCCATTGAGCATCTCTCTCTCGTGTTTATCCTGGTGTGTTCAACATTTTATGTATCCAGTGGTATTCAATATTGCATATCTACATACTTTAAAATTTGAAGTGTAACACATTCATGATGGGATATGTTCCTTAACTCATACATACATACTTGTTTGTTGCAATTCACTAGTGCTAATAAAAGTGCAATAGATGTCGCAAGCCCCAAGCTATCATTCTAGGGCTCGATGAGCAAGACTAGCTCCATTGCTGCTGTCGCCGCCGCCGCCCTCCACAACTGCGCACCCCACAACCACTACCACCATCGCAGAGGCTATACCACCACCACCACAGGCCCCGGAGGCTCGAGGTCATCGTCATAGGCCTCGTGTGCCTAATCGGGCCCGGGGGCTCATGTACCTTCATCGACCGACCAACATCAGCGGATATCGATGCATGATCTAAAGTAAGTATGAAAGTTTATTTATTATAATTGTTAATTAATTATTGCTACTTATGTTGTTATACTGAGTTATAGATTCGAGCAGGACGATGTTGCTCACAACATTACCTCTATTATCAAGAGGTTCTTTCAAGAGCCGTGGTGTTCATGGACCCACACATTGGAGCCTTCTCGAGATTTGTTATGGTCTGGGTTCAAGATATGTAGTTTATTCATTTTTTAATTAATTGTATTACTATTTAAAATGATTGTACTACATAACTTGTTTTCTTTTTGTAGGCTCGCTATACTTGGGATCCCGTCATTCAGGTCTAGGTGGAGGATACTTGGGGTCGCTGTAATTAATAGGATTTTCAAGGATATCCTCCACCGAACACAAGATGAGGTGCGGGCGAGTGTAGGTGGTAACAGAGATACGCTTATGGATACACTCAAGGGACATAGGCCCACGTGGATGTCGGCTGACCTATGGGATCGTCTATGCGACATCTGGGCATCAGAGGGGTGACAGGGTGTAGATCCACCCTCATTGCTATCCAATCCTCGTCCCCACCTTCACCACGGGTGTCCACATACAAGTTGTAGAATTACCATCCATTAATGCTCTCCATGATATCGATCTCAGCCACCACCCCATCCCAACGACCATTGCCAAGTTGTCCTTATCTCCTCCCTTCCATATTGACCCAATCATCGTCTACAGCCCCAAGAATTGTTGCTTACACCCTTGTGCGACAACGCGCTCCACGCGCTCGCCGTCCTCGATGAGGTCACCCTCTTCTCCCACATCAAGTCCACCCTCAACCACAGCGAGAGCCTCTCCAACAATGGCTCCACCCTCACCTTGTAGAGCGACTATGACCTCGTCCTCAGGAATGCCAACAACATGATCATTCGAAACTCTAGCAGCGTCGACAATGGCGTCGACTGCATCTTTTGGGTCAGAGACTAGCGTAGCCATCGCGTTGATGCTCGTTTGGAGCTCTTCTCATGGCATTTGCCATCGCGTTGGCGCTGATGCTCGTCTACACCTTATCGGTGGCGCAGCGTATTCATTGCACTGTACAAGTTTCCCACCGACGAGGAGAAGAAGTCTTAACAAATCCATTAGTTCTAGCTATCTCTCTCTACATATAATATGTGAAATTCTAATGTAATTATGTTCTAATCAAATAGTTAGATGTGCTTCTCTAACTGACATAGCTGCAGCTTTCTCCTGGTCGCCTTTGCACCCTCTACTTCTTTGCCAGTGATATCACGAAGAAGACCTACATACAGTAGTGGGCCTCCGCGAGCAACTCCTCGTCGTCTATGCCGTGATTCACCACCTGGAACCTGTGTCGTTCGCAAGCCTTGGCGACGAATCGGGCGATGGTCGTCGCCACCGCGGTGTTGCCGGATAGCAGGCCGCCCGATTAGAGACACGGCGAGCTCCTCGTTCACCTTGGGTGTCGGCTGCGAATGGTCCCATCGAACACCAACGGCATCGACCCGCTCTGCTCTGCTTTGCCATGGCGTATGTGGACTACTTTGCACTCGTTAAGAGAGAGAGGGGGAGGGGTGGGTCCCAATTAAAAAGATATATAAAGTAATCTGATGTGTATCAGTTGACATGGTAATTGGGATTTTTAAAATTATTTCTGGATCGCCACGTCAGCAAAATAACGGTTCTATCACGGTTGGTAGACGGCGGGCTATAATTGGAACTAATGTGTAAGTTCTTATATACAATTGAGACCAATCAAAAGATTCGTCACAATTGAGAATTCAACCAAAGTTTAGGTCATTTTCGTCTAATAATCCTTTAAGTTATTACAAAAAAAAATCATTTTGTTTTAATTGTATACCACCAGTGATTCTCATTCCACCCTGTTAATAACTTGGTTGAGAAACACTATCGATAAAACAAACTTCATAACAATTAAATACTAAATCATAAAATTGTCTTAATAATAGCAATATATTAATAAATGCAACATAAAATTTAGGGTAAATTACACTGACCTCCCCTGAGGTTTAGTGAAATTACACTGACCCCTCTCTATTTGTCTAGGTTACAATCACCTCCCTGAGTAATCTTTGAGTATTTTTTTTAGGGGAGGTTTGTGTAATATTTTACAAAACTCATGGGAGATTTGTGTAATCTTATTTCGTAATAGGGGAGGTTTGTGTAATCTTTTACAAAACTCAGGGGGGTTATAAGATAAAATTACAAATATAGGAGAGGTCAGTGTAATTTCACTAAATCTCAGGGGAGATCAATGTAATTTACCCTAAAATTTAAAACCAAAGTACTTTCAACTAAAATTGAGAATTGATATGTATAAAAATATATTATATTTAGATAAAGGGAAAAGGTACAAAAATACCCCTAATATTTTCTCACGGGTATTAAAATACCCCTAACGTTTTTTTAGGATCAAAAATACCCCTCACATTATGAATTGGGTACAAAAATGCCCATATACGTAAACGATGTTAGTTGAGAGATAACGGAGCTGATGTGGCTGATGATTGAGACTGATGACGTGAACATCGGATGCGTATGCGGGCCAAGATATTTTCTCACGGGTACTAAAATGCCCCTAACATTTTCTCATAGGTATAAAAATACCTCTAACGTTTTCTCACGAGTACTAAAATACCCCTAACGTTTGTTTTGGACCTAAAATACCCCTAAGGTTATTGAAAATGGTACAAAAATGACATCAGACTAACTTTTGTTAGGTGAGACTTAACGGAAATGTCATGGATGCTAATAAAGATATTGACTTTACACGTGACACATATGTAGAGAGCAACTTGACACGTAAGCGACACATAATAAATAAAAAATTACAGATTTTGGTTCGGTTTCAAATCAGTTTTTTAATTAATCAAATTTTTGATTTTTTTATTCACCCCTACGATTGCATGGCAAGTTGCTCTCTGCATATGCGCCACGTGTAAAGTCAACATCTTTGTCAGCATCCATGACATCTCCGTTAAGTCTCACCTAACAAAAGTTAGTCTGATGTCATTTTTATATCATTTTCAATAATCTCAGGAGTATTTTAGGTCTAAAATAAACGTTATGGGTATTTTTGTACTCATGAGAAAATATTAGGGGTATTTTTGTAACTGTGAGAAAATGTTAGGGGCATTTTAGTACCCGTGAGAAAACATCAGGGGCATTTTAGTACTCGTGAGAAAACGTCTTGGCCTGCATGCATGTCAGATGTCCATGTCATCAGTCTCAATCATCAGTCACGTCAGCTCCGTTATCTCTCAACTAACACCGTTTATCTATAGGGGCATTTTTGTACCCAATTCATAACGTGAGGGGTATTTTTGTTCCCAAAAAAATATTAGGGGTATTTTAGTACCCGCGAGAAAAAGTCTGGGGCTTTTTTGTACCTTTTCCCTTAGATAAATGAAATATGATGAATAGATGATTTAGATTTATTTCTAAAAATTTTATTAGATACTAATATATAAAAATATATATTTAATATTTAATATATATTGGCGGGTAACGAATATCTACGGGTGTAGATAGTATAGTATCTGTGCCCATACCCATTTAGTAAATGGGTAAAAATTTATACTTGTATCTATACATGTGGGTATAATATGTTTCCCATACTCGACCCATGTCGGATAAATATCCACGAGTACAAATAATATTGTCATCCCTAAATGGTACAACTCCTTCCCAACACTTGACATTTGAGAGGAAAAGTTTTGTTGCAAAAACTCATGGAAAACAACAAAAGATAAGTGCAACTCTTGATCCAAACATTTTTTTATGATGACGACTCCATGGACAACTTAGATTTTCTCCGTGAACACTGTCCTCTCCTCTCCTTTCACGTGCACACACCCCAAGAATGGACAAGGAAACACGATAAATAAATACTAACTATTGAATACAAAACTCTAGTCCATATCTTGAATCGAACTGATTCGAGCTAAAATGAATTAAAAATCAATTCAACTTGAGTTGACATGACTCAAACAACCAATAATTTAAATAAAACCCTACCAAGTTATAAAATAAAATAAGATAAAAATATAATACCTCAATTTAGTCCCACATGGGGAGCTCGTAGGAGGTTGTGTATTGATTAATAAGGCTTTATGGGTGTACTATTATTAAATTTAACTTAAGTATTTTAATTAAGACATTAGTTTAAGCATATAAAGTTAATGAGCTAGTTATCTCATATGATGGATCATAGCAACAATAGGTATCAGAACAAAACCAAGTTTTAGGCAAGATAATGGAAGCATATGTAAGAAAGGATTGTTCGAAGATGAAATGAACCTACTACTATGCTAGACTTAGCATGCCAGAACTTGAGTGTGATTCTAGAGTATACATTATACTTAAGTGAACATATTTCTTCAAGAAATTATTAGTTTCATGTTTGTTTTCATTAAAATCTAGATTAAGACCAATGTTAAAAACCTTAGGCCAACAATCTCCCCTTTTTAAGAAAATATTTTTCAATAGAGCATATAGGATATCAAGCATGGAATTTCTCCCCCTATCAAGATGCATTTCTAAGTAAATAAACTCCCCTTATCTATATATGTATATATGATTTTCCTATATTTTCTTTCCCTTTACCTATATTTTTTTCTTCCTTTTGACATCAATCAAAAAGGACAAAAAAAAATCAACCTAAAGTCAAAGTTGAGACTCAAAAATATTTTTAGAGACACATGACATGCTTTTCGGTGGTTAAAGTTGAAAAATCATGTGTAAATAGATAAACTGATAACTAGTTCACTTTAAGAGACTTATTCTTGAAATTTTTGACTTAAGTCAATAAATTGACTTAGAAATTTCATTTTGAGTCCAAATTTCATAAACATGTTTAGATTTACTCATATTAGATGTCTATGTCCTTAAACTTGAAAAACCATGAGTAAATTAATGATAAAATTTGATACTTAGCAAATTTCACGATAACTTAAAGGTGGCAATGGGTCGTGCCCGGGTCGCCCCATTGACCTCTGGGCCCTGCCAGGCACGGCTTGGCCAATACTCGGGTCATGCCTAGCACGACATGATTGCTCAAAGGGGAGGCCTAGCTCAGGCAGGGCTCGGGCCAGCCCGAAATATTAAAAACAAACAAAGATTAATTATGGCCAATAATGAGATTCAAATCGCCAACCTCAAGGTTTTTTATGATAAACTACCCACTACACTAACCTTCATTATCTATTTTCTTTATATATTTTTACTAAGTAAAGTAAGTACAAATTAATAAAAAAATTTGAAATTTTTTTCAAAATTATAGTTAAATTTTTATTTATCTTGAATACAAATATAATCACAAATTGATAAGACAATTTTTAATATTATAATAGACCGCACCTTAAAAGGTTGCTTATGTACCTTCTATAGTTTAATGACTTAATCACCATATATTTAACTTGTACTCTCCGATGATTAAACTATAGAAGGATCAGGTCTACGTAGTTCTTTTTACATCTTTAATCACCCGTAGTCAGTAGATTTAACTTGTACTTGGACCAATAGCACCAGCTTCGCTTGTTTGAGCTTCCTCCTCTCCCGATAATGAAGTATTGTGTCCTCTTTTATCTTGTAATCTATCTTCAGTATCCAATTAGTCTTTTAAGCAAATACACATTTTAACTATTTCCACACTCATTTAGCTCCCTTTTTCGTTGAGAATTCTATTTCCTGCACTGAAACAAGACTCGGAGGCTATTGTAGACACACGTACATGAACCGTTAGTATATCACGTGTCATGATGTAATATCTGAGATATTATGATAATTTTTATTATTTATCTTTGACAGTCTAGTGGGCTGATTCGAGGTCGAGTTGAGTCGAGCCATGATCCGATGCGAGCTTGAAAGCTTGGGTAAGTAGGAGTATGAATTATGCAGTTTCTTTTCTTGCTTAGGTAAATGTATTTAATTATGTTAATGTGTGTGCTTGTTTTATTAAATTATATTGCATGGGTGTGCATGTGATTGATGCTTGTATTTAGCATGGGGTTAGTGTGAGTTAAGGTGGGTTAGCGGGTTGGATTCGGGCTCGAGGCGGATGCGGGTTCGTTAAGAGGGTTGGTAGAATAAGGGATTGAGGGGAGTATAAAACCCCCCTCATTGGCTAGGCGGCTCCTTATTGGAGCCGCACCAGCCGTCGAGAGAGAGAGATAGGAGCCGCTGGCTCTCTCCTCCTCCCTTAGAGTCAGTCGCCGAGGAAAGGAGCCAAGTCGAGCCCCTTCCCCACCCTCTCCTCTTTCCTTTCCCTTGAAAGCCAAGCCGTCGGCTTGGTGGAGTCGCCGTCGCATGTTTGAGGCCGGATTCAGGACTCGCCGATCGAGAAAAGATTCTCTTATTCTTCTTCCAAATCAGGTGAGTGATTTATTTCTCCTCGTCATGGGTTTCTTTCGTGTTCTTGATCCGATCTTGAAGATTAGTGCGTATATTGTCGGGTTTTCCGTCGATTCTTAAGTTCTTGTCGATTTCTTTTGTTGTCATGAAGGAGGGGGCTGAAGATCTTCCCCTTAATGGGCTCGGCAGCCCTAGGACTACCCTAGGGGTTGCTCGGCCAAGGTGGGAATAGGATCGCCCTCAAGGTGTTCGATGAAATGCCTAAGAGAAGTTCTTGACGTTTTTTTAGATCTAGGCATTGGATTTGTTTACTTAATTAAAGTTCCTATGATGCCAATGCATGATTGAATCTAGATATAAAAATTTCAGCTTAAAAATCAATGTTGCATGTGAAATGATTTAATCTTGATGTCATGTATGTTCTTGTTTGAGGTTCTTGGTTTAGATGCTTAAATCTTGATTTAAAGATGGTGTGGATGCATGCTAATCTTGGTTTAGAAATTATGATTTAATCTTTGCATGATTTATCATGATGTTATAAATCTGTTGTGGTGGTAATTATATATTTAATTACTGTGATTTTCGGATTTAATACATTGACATGCTGAAAACTCAACTTGCTGAAATTTCATGCTGAAATTGTTAATTCAAGGCTGATTTTGTAATCTCTGTTGCGATGCGTATGGTTTACTGAACATAGTTGTGTAACTTATCATTTTAACCAGAAAATATAGTATGGAATCATAGGACACACTTTAAAAATCATATTCGGCTTGGGTGCATCAGTTATGGGATCAACAGTAAACTAAAAATAAAATCCCTAAAACAAAACCAATAATTTCAGCAATAGAAATTTTAATTATATAATTAAAATTTAAGAGGCAGCATAATCTGTTAGGAGCCAACCAAATAAATTATTTGGATGAAATAAAATCTCATGGGTTGATGATATTACGGGTCTCGGCGTCGGGATCGGGCATAGAGTGTTGCGGCGTTTCTTAGTAAAGACACGCCTAAGGCACCGTAGGAGACATTTGACTTAGGTCTTGTTAGCGCCATATTTTATGAATGGTGGAGAGGCTCAGATAGGAGCCGGATTGCGGGCTTAGCCCGGAAGGTTGGATGGTTAATTCCCAACCTGTGTTTAAGGAATAAGTTCGGATGAGCGAATCCCGATTATTCCTGCGATTATTTATGGAACAAGTTCGGATGGGCAAATCCTGATTGTTCCTGCAATTGTTTATGGAACAAGTTTGGATGGGCAAATCCTGATTGTTCCTGCGAGGAACAAGTTCAGATGGGCGAATCCCAATTGTTCCTGTGTTTCTTGTGGAACAACTTCGGATGGATGAATCCCGATTGTTCCTGAGGTTCTTTATTTTAATGAATAAGTTCGGATGGGCGAATCTCAATTATTCCTGCGCTATCTTTAAGGGTATGATTATAGGATAAGCTCGGATGGATCAATCCCGATTACCCTCATAACCCTTAAGTGTGATTTGTTGCCTTAAGGCATGGGTAGGCTGAGGCCTATTGTACTTCACTGCTAAGTGAATAGGTTTGCCTTTGGGCATGTGATGGTCAGATGGCTTGTTAGCTAGTCATACCACTTGATGTGTTATCCCTGTATGAGACAGGGGCATTTATTCATTTATCTCCGAGGTTGGTTTTTATAGTGGGTGTTGGTAGAACCGCTCACTGAGTTCGTTTAAACTCAGTTGTTGTTTATTTCTTTTTTTTTTACAGAGCCTGACCAGTGAGGTGGGCTGGAGCACTTGGCGTGGCTGGAGGGCAGAGGAGTCACATTGATCTCATAGCAGTCCTAGTTAGGGGTCGTAGTCGAGTCTTTAGTAGATTTGTCATGCACTTGTGTTTTAGTATTTTGGAATTGTAGTCCCTTGGGGACATTTTTGTCTTTCTTTCAGATTACATTTGTTAAAGCAAACTGTTAAAACTTTGATTTACTTACTTCCGCACTTTAAAACATTTTGTTAAAACTTTACTTTTTAAATAAAATATGTTTGGTTTAAAATTCATAATAAAGTATGTTATTCTTTCCGTTATGATTTATTATGAGTTGGCATGTGCATGGGATAGGCTGCGGGGTATAGGCACATATACCCTGGCTGGTCACGTGATCCTAAGTTGCGGCGTGACACATGATGGAAACAATAGGATAAACAATTAAAATCTCATTATCCTCTATTTCTTCTGAATTATTATGATCTAGAAAAAAAAACCAATTCATTGAAATTAGTAGATCTAGTTTTTTTTAGGAGTAAGCATGGACTGGTTAACCAGTCCATTAGCCAAAAAAAAATCGGTCCATTAACTTCGGTTTTTCAAAACCATTAACCGTAAACCGATCCATTAACTTCGGTTAACCACTATTTCGATTTTGGGTTTTTCGGTTCGATTAACCGATAATTTCCGGTTAACCAATAAAATTTTTTAACCTACAAACATATTAATATTATGCAAATTATGGAGAAAAATTCAAACAAATACCGAATTCTCATTGAGAAAAAAGAAAACAAAAAGTGAAACCACTTGAACAAAGATGATGTTATACAAAAACTAATATTTTTATTTTTATTTTTTTAAATATTTTTTTGATTTTATATTTTTTTATATTTTTTATAATTTATAAATCATTATTTAATATATATATTATTAAAAATTAATAAATTATATCGAACCGGTCGGTTAACCGAAACCGGTGGACTTTTTACCTCTCGGACCGAAACCAAAACTGAAAATAGTTTTTCAAAAAATAAAAACCGAAATCGTAAAAACTGGTTCGGTTAACCGAAAAAACCGGTTTGGTTTCAGACCGATTTTTCGGTTAACCGAAAAACTAGTTTTTTTTCTCACCCCTAGTTTTTTTTACCCTACGAGAAGTTGAAAATTAATATTATTTCCACTATCAGAGCCTAATCTAGAAGAGAAAGATGTTGATTTGTTTGTAATTGTATCACCAAATTTTGATGCATAAAATACAAACATAGAAGTTAATAAATTTGAAATTCTAGATTTTTTTTCTTCAACATTATCTAATTCCATATTTTTATAATAATCATCCAACAACATATTTAAACCATCAATTTTTATTCTAGGGGTCTAAGCATATTGCTAAACAAAATAAACTAGATATATTTAACCAATACTTTTTAAATTTACTTTCAATTAAAGAAATAATTTGTGTAAATAAGGGATAATGTCTATGTGAAGAAAATATTTCACTAATACGAACTATATGTGAAAGAGTTAAATTACATGTAGGATAATAAACACCGAAAAGTTGTTCGGTAGCTTTATTAAAAAGTTCTAAAATTTGAGTTATATGCCCAGCAACTGACTAATCATTATCATTAATTATATCACTAGGCATATTTTCATTGTAAAAAATTATAAGGTTATCTTTATATTTTGTAGTAAATTTAAGCATATGATATGTTAAATTTCATCTAGTAATAACATCACCATTAAATTTTTAAATGGTTTATTAAAAGATTGACATAATTTTTTAAATTCTTATGTTCTTGCTTTCGAAGAACGCATATATCTAATAACATCTCTTATTTTTTCTGCATGTATATTTACCAATTTTAAATAATCTTGTACACATAAATTAAGAACATGACAAACACAATGAATATGAAATAATTCACCATCTAATGTTGGATTAAATAATTGTATAGGGGGAGAAATAGCAACATTATTATTATTAGAATTATCAAAACTAATCAAAATTTTTTATCATTTATGTTATAGAAAGATATTACAAATCTAATAGCAGAAAAAATAGCAACAGAAGTGTGTAGATATATATTCAAAAACTTTAAAGCTAATTATTCTTTTTTGCAAAATAAAATTTACATCAATCCAGTGTGCAGTAACACAAATGTAAGAATTAGTGGTACGTTGACTAGATCAAACATCGGATGTTAAAGAAATTTTTGATTTATTATTTTGAAAACTATTTATTATATTTTTATATATATATAAAATAATTTTAAAGCATCACTTTTCATTGTATTTTGATTAATTTTTTTATATTTTGGTTGTAAAGTATTTTGAATCCAAGTAGAAAATCTTGGTTGATCAACAAAACTAAAAGGACATTCACTTTGAACAATTAATTTTGCAAGTTCTCGACATTGAAAATCATGATCAAACAAAAAAATGATTAAACTATAAGAAGTTAAATTAATTAAGAATTTGTTGAGCTTGTGTAACCTTAGTGTCATGACCCTTTGCATGACGTAAAAGATAGTTCCTCATGTTGATGAACCTGGAAGTTTTTTTTACATTTTTTGCATCGAGCTTTTGTTATGATGTCATTAGCTTCAACAATATTCTCAAAATATTCTCATACCGCACTTCTTTTTCTACCTGATGGACATAAATTAATAGATGGATTTGTCTATATGTCTTCATTTTGTTGAGTGATATGAGATATTTCTCCTAATTTATTTGATCCAACATGTTGAGAAGAACCTGAAATATCTTTATCCGTCATTAGTAAAAACTAAATAGAAAATAGTATAAATATTATATTAATCTACGAAAGAATTTAAGAGATTAAGAAAAATAGACAACAACGTTGAATCCTTGATAAACTTGAAGAAATTTAATAGAGATTCAAAAGAGCTTTATAGAGTTTGTAGATTAGATTATTGAGAGAAAGAGTTTGTAGATGAGAATTGTCACACCCCAACTTAGGGTCGTATGACCGACCAAGGTCTACGTCCTACCTCGAAGCCTACTACATACACTGACTAACAAGAAATCGGAAACACGTGAATAAAACAACGATGCAGTTTTATTCAAATTTTTAAAGAAGGTTCACAATTTTTAATAAAATGAAAAGTTGCGAAACAACAATCCCAATATGAAACAACTCAAATTTCAAGTCGAATACATGTTTTCAAATAGACACTCTCAGTGTATGAAAAACAACAGTCCTAGACCTCTAGACTATGACTACTCGACGCTGCTACGAGATCTACACCACTGCCTGCCCACCAGCTGCACCATGACTCCAAGCCTCAACTCACTTATCGGGCTCTGCAAAACAAGGAAAATAAACTGTGAATCCACATGGGACTCAGTGAGCGATCCTTTCGAACCTCCATGTAAATCCCGAATATATATATATATATAAGGCAGCAAAATATAAAATTAGGGATATAATTTGCTTTTGATATGACAACCGACCTCAAGGGTCGTCCTTTATAGACCATAGATACAAAAAAACTAGCTATAACAACCCAACTAAGCCGTATGGCACCCGGCCCTTAGGGCCTGCTCATGATCTAGTGGTTCGTCCCTAACTAGCCCTACCACACAAACATAGTAACATACTGTCATACGGCCTTTATAACACACAAGTAAATCAGGAAAATCTTCGGATCGTCGACTAGGATGGTCTGCTAATCTCCGGACACCTAACGGATTAGGGATAGCAAGTCCCACCCAACTGGGGTCTGACACCTAGCGGGCCCGCTAGTGCAACCTCAAGACCCAAATCATTGGCCGAGTCAAGCATTAGTCATTCTGACTATCCATGCTTCTCGGCAGACCATCACAATCACATCACACAATCAAAGTGTCCTAGAGTTTCCTTATTTAACATCCTGGGCGTCCACCCGTGTTTAGCCCTTTATTTCGGGCCTTACCATCTGCACACTACTAATCATCTAGCGTCAATTGCTACTTTTACTAGTGTGAGCTACATGTCATAGGTGTAGAATGTCCAAGTATATACGTGTCACAACCCTTAGGTTATAAAGAAGTTAATCTACCACTATTACCATGAATAACCACATGATTACAACATGAAATAATTAAATTCTGCATTTAATAATAAAATTCCAGCAAGGTAACATTAAATCTATCATGGCAATTCATTACTAGCATTAGTAATTGATAAGGAAAAATCTTGGAAATATTTGCTACCTTTTAATGTTGCTAAGTGTATGTATACATATATGCACTAGGGTGGTGGTTTCCTTAATTGGTGTCTTTCCTATTTCTCATCTTAATTATACTTGTCAATCGAGGTGACCCTCGTTCCCTACTGTTTCCAATGTTTCCAAGTGTGAAGGTTAGTCCCCTCCTATCACCTTTCCCCCTACTTGGCTCGGCCGAACCTTGAGCAAGCCATGCCTTGCTCGGCCGAGCCTACAAGGGTAGGACAAGAGGGGTTTTTTTTTTTACCACGAACCCTAGCATTTAAGCTTGTGACCTGCCATAGATAAACTCTAGATCAAGTTCTCTCCCCCATCTTGCTCGGCCGAACCTTGAACAAGGTTCCCCTTGTTCGGCCGAGCACTCAAGGCATTAGGGAGAAGGAATCTTGATCAACTACTACATCGATTGAATCACGAATCTACATGAAATTAAATTTAAACCATCTAAAAGGGTTTTAAACCAAGCGAGGGAATTGGGGAAAATTTCGGCATGACATTTCCCCTTTTCCCTCTATTCGGCCGGCCCCTAGGACACCAAAATCTAAACATTTAAATCAAATCTAATACATCCATGAATAAAACAGCGAAGAGATCGAAGATATACCACGAATCGACATGAACAATGAAAAAAATCCTTCGATCTAGCACCTAGTTGGTTCGGCCACCCGCCTCACCATGCGATTTGAAATCTAACCACTCACCTTGATTAAGGAAGAAGAAGGGATGGACGATGGTGATCTCAATCCTTCCGACGATGACACGATTTTCGGAGCCGACCCAAGATCTCCCCTCCTCCCTCTCTTGCTCGGGTTGCGTGCAGCTCAAGGATGAGCCGCATAGC
This sequence comes from Canna indica, assembly GCA_034359265.1. Taxonomy (NCBI): domain Eukaryota; kingdom Viridiplantae; phylum Streptophyta; class Magnoliopsida; order Zingiberales; family Cannaceae; genus Canna; species Canna indica. Next base: position 19,650,193 of record CP136894.1, read on the forward strand.
GATAGATGAGGGGTTTTATTCCCTCATCTTCCATTTACCTAAATGCCCTTCCTCATAACTTAGCCCCTACTCGACTCAATCCGAGTCCGATTCGGGCTCCGATTCGATCCACATACATGATTCGAATTCGATTCTAATAAGACATCTAATGCTAAAAAAAAGAATGCTCATTTAACCAATTAAGCTTCATAAGTCGAGTTATACCTTCTTCTCGAAGCGATTCCATGGCTCGATCCGACTAACCCCTGATCCGGTGCGCTGCACTAAAAATATATTTTTATATTAGGAATCTTCGGGTCTTACAACCTTCCCCCCTTAAGGAAAATTCGTCCTCGAATTTTGATGAATTATAAAGGCTTACCGGCTCTCCTAACAAGGAAGGGTAGCGCTCTCTCATGTCTCGCTCTACCTCCCAAGCGGCCTCTTGTCCTGAGTGGTGCTTCCATCTAACTTTCACCAAGGAAATTTCCTTGGACCTCAGCTTCCTGATCTGTCGGTCTTGTATCTCCACTGGCTTCTCCTCATACGAGACCGTCGTGCCCACCTCAACCGCAGTCGGCTCGATCACGTGCGACTCATCCCTCACATATCTCCGGAGCATTGACACGTGAAAAACTGGGTGAACTCTGCTCATGCTAGGAGGCAAAGCCAGTTCCTAAGCCACTGCGCCTCTCCGCTTGAGAATAGGGAAATGCCCAATGAACCTAGGGCTCAACTTTCCCTTCTTCCCAAACTGGACTACCCCGTTCATGGAGGAAACCTTCAGGAACACCAAGTCGCCCTCAGCGAACTCCAACTCTCTGGCCTTCTTATCGGCATATATTTTTTGACGACTCTGTGCCGCCAGCAATCTTTCCTTTATAATTTTCACCTTCTCTACCGCTTCCTCAACCAGATCAGGACCCACCATGAGTGATTCTCCGACCTCAAACTAGCCCACAGGAGACCTACACTGCCGCCCATACAAGGCCTCGAAAGGAGCCATGCCAATGCTACTGTGATAGCTATTATTGTAGGCGAACTCGATCGATGGTAGGTGTTTCTCCCAACCACCGGCCATATCCAGGACACACACCCTCGGCATATCTTCCAAGGTTTGGATGGTTCTCTTAGACTGTTCATCCGTCTGCGGATAGAAAGCTGTGCTGAAACATACTTGAGTACCCAAGGCTTCTTGGAAGGACTGCCAAAACCGGGCTGTGAATTGGGTACCTCGATCTTATATGATCATCACTGGGGTACCATGATAAGCCACAATCCTGTCTAAAAATAGTCTGGCATATTGCTCCGCAAAAAAGGTTATTTTCACCAGAATGAAGTGTGTGGTCTTGGTTAACCAATCCACTACCACCCAAATGAAATCAAAACCTCCTCTTGACTTAGGCAACCCGGTCACTAGGTCCATGGTGATTTTCTCCCACTTCCACTCGGGGACCTCGAGATTTTGCAGCAGCCCCGCGGGCTTCAGGTGTTCGGCTTTCACCTGCTGGCAGACTAGACATTTGGATACAAACTCTGCTACCTCTCTCTTCATGCCCTTCCACCAGTAGTGTTGCCTTAAGTCTCGGTACATTTTGGTGGCTCTCGGGTGCATCGTGTAAGTGGAACGGTGACCCATTTCCAAAACCTGCCGATGTACCTCTGCCATGTCGAGCACCACGATCCGGTCTCTGAACCTTAGAACACCCTCTGAGTCAACCCTGAACCCATCATTTGTGTCACCTCTCTGGACCAAATCCCTTGTCAGAGAACAAAATGCGTCCTCCTCCTGCGTGGCACGCAACATATCCACCAAGGTGGACTGTACCCGCAGGTGTGCCACCAAGGTACGAGAAGCTGACACGGTCAGGGTTGCACCCCCATCCAGGCACAGCGCTAGCTCTCAAGCTAGGGGCCTTCGCCGGATTTCCAAATGAGCCAAACTGTCCATGGATTTTATGCTTAAAGCATCTATTACTACATTGGCTTTCCCCGGATGATACATAATAGTGCAGTCATAATCCTTTAGGAGCTCCAGCCACCTCCTCTGCCTGAGGTTTAGCTCTTTTTTGGTAAGCAAGTACTGTAGGCTCTTGTGATCCGTATAGATCTCGCAAGCCTCTCTGTACAGATAATGTCGCCAGAGCTTTAGTGCAAAAACCACCGCCGCTAGCTCTAGGTCGTGTGTCGGGTAGTTCTTCTCATGAAGTTTCAGCTGGCAGGATGCATAGTCTATGACTCTGCCAAACTGCATCAGAGCGTAGCCTAGGCCAACCCGAGAGGCATCACAGTAGACTACAAACCCTCCTGAGCCGGAAGGTACGGCCAACACGGGTACCGACGTCAAGCATTCCTTGAGCTTCTGAAAGCTCACCTCGCACTTATCATCCCAAACAAACTTGATCTTTTTCTAAGTCAATCGAGTCAAAGGGGCTGCAATCCTGGAGAAGTTTTCTACAAACTTTTGGTAGTACCCGGCCAACCCAAGAAAACTGTGGATCTCAGTCGCGCTGGTTGGTCGTCTCTAGTTCTGCACAGCCTCCACCTTTGAGGGATCCACCCTTATCCCTTCCTTGGACACTACATGTCCCACGAACCCTACACTCGCAAACCAGAATTCAGACTTGGAGAATTTAGCGAACAACTGGTGCTCTCTGAGGGTTTCCAAGACCATCCTCAAGTGTTCGGAGTGCTCCTCCTCACTCTTGGAGTATACCAAGATGTCGTCAATGAAGACGATCACAAAACTATCTAGGTACACCTTAAACACCCTGTTCATCAGATCCATGAAAGCAACAGGTGTATTGGTTAGACCAAAAGACATCACTAGAAACTCGTAGTGGCCATAGCAAATCCTGAAGGCAATCTTAGGCAAATCGCAATCCCGGATTCTCAGTTGATGATATCATGATCTCAAGTCTATCTTAGAAAACCATCGTGCCCCTGTAGTTGGTCAAACAAATCATCTATCCTCGACAGTGGGTAACGATTCTTGATTGTCACTTTATTCAACTACCTATAGTCGATGCATATGTGCATAGACTCATCCTTCTTTTTCACGAAGAGCACCAGAGCACCCCATGGTGACACGCTCAGCCGAATGAAGCCCAGGTCCAGCATTTCTTACAATTGCACCTTTAACTCCTTGAGCTCGGTCGGCGCCATCCTATACGGTGGGATGGATATCGGCTTCACCCCGGGCTGCAAATCGATGCAGAAATCAACCTCTCTCATGGGCGGCAATCCCGACAACTCCTCGGGAAACACATCGGGGAACTCGTAGACTACTTGAGTTCCATTGACATCCCCTGCCGCACCCTCCTTTTCCTCGGCCACGGATACGAAGGCCAGGAAAGACTGGCAGCGGCCCTGAAGTAGTTTACGAGCTTTAAGGGTTTTGATGACCCCAATCGGCTCTCTCATTCCTTCTCCTTGGAAGGTGAACTACGGCAATCTGGGTTTGTTGAACACGGCTGTCTTAGCCCTACAATCCAGCAACGCAAAGTGCTTCGCCAGCAAATCCATGCCGAGAATGACGTCGAGTTCAAGCATGGGCAGGAGTGTCAAATCTGCCCTCAATGCATAGCCGCAGATGAGCACTTCGCAGCCTTGGAAAATTGATTTGGCTACGATTGCATCGCCCGTAAGCGTTGATACTACAAATGGCCCGTCGAGCAAGGAATGTGCCATTGGTAACTCAGCAACAAATTTGGCAGACACAAACGAGTCCGTGGCACCCGGATAAAATAGAACATAAGCAGCAGATGAACATACTAAAATAGTACATGTTACCACTGCCTTAGATGCCTGTGCCCCATCACGGTTCATAGCAAACACCCTAGCAGACAGTCTCTCTGAATGGCTAGCCTGCAGCCCTTTGTTCTGCATCTGCCCACTCTGAGCCACTAACCCCACTAACATAGGTGTCTTTCCTTTTGATTGCTCGGACTTCTGGCCAACTCTCTCCAGACAGTCCTTCTTAAAGTGCCCGACCCGACCGCATTTATAGAAAGCATCCGTGCGGCCAAGACAGGCCCCCCCAGTGCCATCGACTGCAGCTGCCACATTGCGGCACCTCAGGTGCTGTTTGGTTAGCGAAAATTATTTTCTGGTTTGGTTTCAGTGAAACTGAAAACTTGGTTTCAAAAACTTGGTTTTGGTTTCTAGTTTTTAGTTTTCTGAAAACGCGTTTGGTTAATAAAAACAACATCAGTTTTAGTTAGTTGAAACCAGTAAATATTTATTTGATTATAAAAAACACCTCCTGACATTGTCGGCCTTACTGATCCAGACCCTGGGCCCCCACGACCCCAGTTACCATTCTGTCCTCGGCTCTGCTGGTGGTCTGCGGCGGCCACGACCCCTAGATCCTTGCGGTCAAAAAAATTTCTTGGTCGGCCCGTCATTCCTCTCGAACGGCACCAAGGCTTCCTTCCGAAGGGCTTCATCGACTACCCAAGCAAGAGTAGAATCCTCGGTATAGTGGATGAGCCTGCCAATCTAAGGCCTCAAGCCTCCAACGAACCTCTTGACCTTGGCGGTCTCAGATGCCACTAGGGTCGGATGATATTTGGAAAGGCGGTTGAACTCCATCTCATACTCTGACACTGACATGCCACCAGCCTGACGCAGCATCTCAAAGTCCCGAGCCCGCTTATCGCGAACACTCATAGGCAAATACTGCTCTTCCACAACCGCCCTAAATTCCTCCCAAGTGGGAGGCGGCGCGCCTGCTGCCCTGTGAGGCCTCCAAGTAGAAGTCAGACCTTTGCCGGTTCTCTCATCTGAAGTCCGACCATACAGGCTGCTGCCTCCGATGAGCACCCCAGCTCCATGCATAGTTCATAGCAGTCCCCCAGAAATTCAGTGAATTCCACCTGCCGATCTATTTCGATGAATTTCGACGGCTTCAGAGTGACGAAGTTTGCATAGGATGGGGTTCTCGGAGTCCTGATCACCGGTGCTACTGCCTCTACGACCTCCAGCACCATCGGAACTACAGGTACGGGTTACGGCGGCGGCTACTGCTGCTGCATCTGATGTCTCGGTTCCTGCTCCCTAAGGAGCGCCTCTGTTAATTGAGTCACCTAGGCCTGCAATCGAGCAACTGAAGACTCTTGCCTGTGCTCCTCAAACTGCTCCCTGTCCCTGCCCCGAGCCCGACCTCGGCCTCGACGCTCTGTCGAATTACTACCTCTGTCGCTTAGTGCAACATTATGAGCCTCCATCACACTATCACAGAGAAAAGAACAATTCTCATGTCATATAAATAATTTTCAACAAATTTTCTTTAATTACTAACCGCATGGTGCGCTGGGTGCAGTCGTGGTTGCCAGATCTCGTAGCATAACTATACTGTATGTCAACATGCTAGCATATGTCTCATACGGTACCCAACTCCTAGTCATAGTCAAGACCTAACCAAAAGCTCTGATACCAACTTTGTCACACCCCAACTTAGGGTCGTGTTACCGGCCAGGGTCTATGTCCTACCCCGAAGCCTACTACATACACTGACTAACAAAAAATCGGAAACACGTGAATAAAAACAACGATGCAGTTTATTCAAATTTTTAAAAAAGGTTCATAATTTTTAATAAAATGAAAAGTTGCGAAACAACAACCCCAATATGAAACAACTCAAATTTAAAGTCGAATACATATTTTCAAATAGACACTCTCAGTGTAGGAAAAACAACAGTCCTAGACCTCTAGACTATGACTACTAGACGCTGCTACGAGATCTACACCTTTGCCTACCCTCCAGCTACACCATGACTCCAAGCCTCAACTCACTGATCGGGCTCTACAAAATAAGGAAAATAAACCGTGAGTCCACATGGGACTCGGTGAGCGGTCCTTCCAAACCTCCACGTAAATCCCCAATAATCATATATATATATATATATATATATATATATAAGGCAGCAAAATATAAAGTTAGGGATATAATTTGCTTCTGATATGACAACCAACCTCAAGGGTCATCCTGTATAGACAATACATACAAACAACCAGCTATAATAGCCCAACCAAGCCGCATGGCACCCAACCCTTAGGGTCTGCTCATGATCTAGTGGTTCGGCCCTAACCAGCCCTACCACACAAAGATAGTAACATACTGCTCGTACGGCCTTCATAACACACAAGTAAATCAGGAAAATCTCTGGGCCGTCGACTAGGATGGTCTGCTAGTCTCCGGACACCTATCGGGTTAGGGATAGCTAGTCCCACACAATTGGGGTCTGACACCTAGCGGGCCCACTGGTGCAACCTCAAGACCCAAATCACTGGCCGAGTCAAGCATTAGTCATTTCGACTATCCATGCTTCTCGGCAGACCATCACAATCACATCTCACAATCAAAGTGTCCTAGAGTTTCCTTATTTAACATCCTGGGCGTCCACCCGTGTTCAGCCCTTTATTTTGGGCCTTACCATCCGCACACTACTAGTCATCTAGCGTCAATTGCTACTTTTGCTAGTGTGAGCTACATGTCATAGGTGTAGAATGTCCAAGTATATATGTGTCACAACCCTTAGGTTATAAGGAAGTTAATCTACCACAATTACCATGAATAACAACATGATTACGACATGAAATAATTAAATTCTGCATTTAATCATAAAATTCCAGCAAGGTAACATTAAATCTATCATGGCAATTCATTACTAGCATTAGTAATTGATAAGGAAAAATTTGGAAAAATTTGCTACCTCTTAATGTCGCTAAGTGTATGTATACATATATGCACTAGGGTGGTGGTTTCCTTAATTGGTGTCTTTCCTATTTCTCATCTTAATTCTACTTGTCGATCGAGGTGACCCTCGTTCCCTAATGTTTCCAATATTTCCAAGTGTGAAGGTTAGTCCCCTCCGATCACCTTTCCCCCTACTTGGCTCGGCCGAACCTTGAGCAAGCCATGCCTTGCTCGGCCGAGCCTACAAGGGTAGGAGAAGAGGGGGTTTTTTTTTTACCACGAACCCTAGCATTTAAGCTTGTGACCTGCCATAGATAAACTCTAGATCAAGTTCTCTCCCCCATCTAGCTTGGCCAAACCTTGAACAAGGTTCCCCTCGTTCGGCCGAGCACTCAAGGCATTAGGGAGAAGGAATCTTGATCAACTACTACATCGATTGAATCTCGAATCTACTTGAAATTAAATTTAAACGATTTAAAGGGGGTTTAAACCAAGCGAGGGAATTGGGGAAATTTTCGACATGACCTTTTCCCTTTTCCCTTTTCCCTCTACTCGGCCGGCCCCTAGAACACCAAAATCCAAATATTTAAATCAAATCTAATACATCCATGAATAAAACAGCGAAGAGATCGAAGAAATACCACGAATTGACATGAACAACAAAAAAAATCCTTCGATCTAGCACCTAGTTGGTTCGGCCACCCGCCTCACCATGCGATTCGAAATCTAACCACTCACCTTGATTGAGGAAGAAGAAGGGATGGACGATGGCGATCTCAATCCTTCCGATGATGACACGATTTCCGATGCCGACCCAAGATCTCCCCTCCTCCCTCTCTTGTTCGGGTTGCGTGCAGCTCAAGGATGCACCGCACGGCTATAGATGAGGGGTTTTATTCCCTCATCTTCCATTTACCTAAATGCCCTTCCTCATAACTTAGACCCTAGTTGACTCAATCCGAGTCCGATTCGGGCTCCGATTCGATCCGCATACACAATTCAAATTCGATTCTAATAAGACATCTAATGCTAAAAAAAAAGAATGCTCATTTAACCAATTAAGCTTCATAAGTCGAGTTATACCTTCTACTCGAGGCGATTCCACGGCTCGACCCGACTAACCCCTGATCCGGTGCGCTGCACCAAAAATAGATTTTTATATTAGGAATCTTCGGGTCTTACAAGAATGTTGATAGCAAAAATAAAGAAATGAGGGGGTATTCATAGGTGATTCATTAGAATAAATAAATAATATATATTTCCTTTTTTTCAAAATATCCAGGTCTGGCTCGGCCACACCTAGTCTAGCGCGCATCAACCTGGGTTTAGCCAGGTTTGGCACGCGTCAGACCAGGCCAACGCGCGCCAGGTCTAGTGCTGCCAAAAGTAGGTTGGCACGCGTACGTGTTCTCGGGCCAACACGTCGTGCATACACGTGCTCGGGCCAGCATGGTGCACGTGTTGTGCTTGGCCCAGCACGGCGCGCGTACGCGTGCTTGGGTCAGTACGTGTCATGCTCGGCCCGCGTGTCATGGTTGGGCCAGCACTGTGCGTGTGCCGTGCTTGGCCCGCATATATGTCGTGCCAAGCACGACACTCCCATGGGCCGTGCTCGGCACGGCCCACGTGCCCATAGGGTGCGCCCAGCCCGCCCCTAGGGCATAAATTGGTTGTGGCCAACCTGACTCGAAGAATTTCGGCTAGGGTCACGCATGGCCCAGAGTTGGGCGGAGTCAGGCATGACCCAGAGTCAGTCCGGGCCCGTACCACCCATGGGCGAGCCCGGCCCATTGCCACCTCTATGATAACTTTCCTACTTTGAATGAAATCATGCTAAGTTGAAATTTTTATCAAATGACATTATTTTTATCTCAAACTTGATATACATGCTCTAAATGATCATATATTGGTGTCATGAAAGTTTGAATGAAATATGAAAATGGCATGAAAAATAATTGATATTTATGAAAATATCATTTAAAATTTCAGCATGTTCAATTATTTTTAGAAAAATCATTTTTGGTTGATTCTTGAAACTGCATCCACTACAACGGAGTTTACTTTAACCCGCAGTTGTTTCAAACTTTGTGCTGTAGTTTTAATTGCAGCATAGACTTTCACATGTGGTTTCAAAACTGCAGCCTAAACTATCATGGGGAGTTTCTCTGCCTGTTGTTTGCTGACTACATGTTAAAGTGGATTTAATGCTGCAGTTAATAAATCGCAGCTCAAACAAGTTTCCCAACAGTCAATTGCATGGAAAGTGGTTTTTCTTAAAGCATAAATAGCAGCGAAAAGTCATTCTCCCCGCGCATAAATCGCAGGGAAAAGTATTTTTCCTGACAAATTAAAATGTTTGGAAAATTATTTTCTCCTCGCGCGGAAACCGCAGGGAAAAACTATTTGTTCCAACAGTTTCAAGCGTTGAGAAAGGTACTTTTCCTGACATATTAAAATGTTTGGAAAAGTATTTTCTCCCCGCGCATAAATCGCAGGGAAAAACTATTTGTTCTAGCAGTTTCAACCGTTAAGAAATATATTTTTCCCTATAGATTAATATGTTTGGGAAAGTATTTTCTCCTCGCGCATAAGCCGCAGGGAAATGCTATTTGTTCCACAAGGAAAAGTCATTTTTCCCAACGCATAAACCGGAGGAAAAAACCATTTCTTCCGACCAGTAAACCACGACGAAAAGCTATTTTTCCCATCAAGGAAAAGATTTGAATTAGATGGGACAAGAATTTTATTAGGTGTGGAAGATGCCCTTATTTTTCGAAGCTATGAATAAAAATTAATAAGATCAATTTTAGTCATTTAGTGTTGATAGGCTCTTACAGTAAAAATTAATTAGCATAAAAAGCATGCAAGAGATTCCTACTAATACAATATACATCAAACATCCTTTGATTTAATAAGTACATATAACATGCTAACAGATGACATTACAAAGCCTTTGAATTAATACAATTATCAAATAGCCTTTGATTTAATAAGTCATCACAAAGGAGTAGGGCTCAATTACAACTAGACAACACTAAATGCTCATTTTGGCCGGGTATGTTGTCAAAAGATACAAATGTAAAGAAAAGATTATATGAACAACATATAATTTATATCTGAAATGACTAGAAAGGAGTATCAAATTATATTCAAATGTATTCGAATATCTTCAACCCTAATATGTAGTCAAAAGTATTAGGCCATCAACTAGTCAAAATTAAGTATTCAAATAAACTAGTCAAAAGTATTCAAAATTAGGCCATCAACTAGTCCATCAACTAAAAAATTATAAACAGTAAAAATTGTAGTCAAAATGCATCTCCAACTTCACTAAGCTTCAGTTTGTGGCACCTGCAAGTAAATGAATACAATAATTAACACATGCTGAAAATAAACATGACCTATTTCAGAGATAATAGAATTTCAATTCTATTGCTCAAATAATTTCATATATAAAATTATATTGCCTTCGATAATAGATGAACATGAACAATAGATGAACATATTTATTTTCAACAATAGATGAACATGAACATCAACTAAAATTCTATTCTTCGTCGGTTTGTTCGGCAATAGATGAATATGAACATGTTTATTTTCAGCAATAGATGGACATGAACAATAGATGAACATGTTTATTTTCAGCAATAGATGAACATGAACATAAACTAAAATTCTATTCTCTATCGATTTGTTCAGCAATAGATGAACATACACATAAACTAAAATTCTATTCTCCATCGGTTTGTTCAGCAATAGATGAACATAACATGAACATGTTTATTTTCAGCAATAGATGAACATGAACATCAACTAAAATTCTATTCTCTTGCTCAATCGCACCATATGCCTAAAAATGTAATGACTTCTGATATGAATAGGGAAATTAATAGTTCATATGCCTAAAAAAAGTTAAAATGCATCGATATGAACCGGGAAATTAAAAGTTCAGAATAAGATTTACAAATTTCATAGATCACCAGTAAGCTATCCCCAATGGGTATTGTATGATAATGCAGAATGAATTGGGAAGAAGTTCTGATATGTCATATGGCCATTGTCTAAAACATCACGCTTCAAGAAAAAATGGGGATAAGTGATCTTGTTCTATTCTATTTATTTTGATATTTTACTCTCATGGTTTCATAGATTACTCCATTGGGCATTACTTTGAGTTTTTATCCAAACTATAAAATACATCTTTGTGCATAAACTTTAGTTTACATGAATATAGCAAATGCTTCATGATTTCTAAATCATTAATCACTACCTTATAAGAAAATAATATAGGCTAATGACTTAAATATTAATGAAGTCCATATTCACATGACAACAATAGCAATAGGATCTTATGCTTTCTATGGATATAGTTTCAAAACATAAAAAAGAAATACCCTCTTATTTTTGTCAAAACTACGGGGTATTTTATTATGCTCATGCATATTATATAGATTACCAATCACAAAACATTTGTAAGAATTATTTAGAACAATGTATTGTATTGCATGGTATGTTGATGTAGAATTAGTAAAATTTTACATTTACATGTTTGGTGTAAAAACAAAATCATTTGCAACACTTAAGTATGTGAAGCATAAAAACTACTAGTACATCGCTAAACATCAAATAAGACAACAAAATATATTTATTCAAATTGTAGAATACATCTTTGTGCATACAGTAAAGATAACATTCAATGAAGATAAAACTTGGCAAGATTCCCCATTACTAAACATATTCGTGCAAATCTTGCAATATAACCGTGTCAAACTCCTCTTTACCTAGCATACTTAATAAACTACGAACTGGCATAGCATTTGCGTCCAATGATATCAGAGAGATCCTCTCTACAAAATAGGAAATATGAAATAATAAGGCTCTTATGACATCTTGGAAAAATAATTACTAGGAATTATCAATCCCGATAGCATTATTACTTCAATGCAATAATGAAGCTTGAGAATTGATTACATTTGATCCTAGGTAGAGATAGACATGCTAACTTGTAGAAAAAGTTGCAAGGGAAACAGGAGAGGGGAAACACAACCAAAGTAATTGTGTGAGGAGAATAATAGATTAAAGTTTTTCAGATAATATTTTACCTCAACGAGACACTCTAGCTTGTCTGCTTTGGCTTGCATAATCTCCAACTTCTCAATTAATTGTCGAATTTGTTCATCCTTTTTTTTCTCCCTTTCAATCTCCACAAAACCCCAATGTTGAGTAGCAAAATCAGTTGGAGTGGGACCTATACCAAAACATCGCACATCCTGATTTTTTCGTTCCTAAAATTTTGGAAACTATATCTTCTTGAATAGGTACGTCACTTGCTGCAAGTTCATGATACGTTTCCCTAATATCTTTCATAGTTTCATGCATCATTTTATACAAAAATCATACTGTTATTCAATCAACATAAATAATTAAGAAAAAACCCCAACCAAAATGCATACAATTGCTCTTGTTGCTTCCTCATCCACTGGCATTTTTTATTTCTCTTCCTTTCATGGGCTATGATAAATATAATATCCTAAATATTTTTATTTATTATCCCCTTATTGTTTGTGTTTGCCAGCCTGGCGAGCTAGTTCGAAGTCGAGCCGAGTCGACTCATGGTCCGGTGCGAACTTGCAAGCTCGGGTGAGTAGAAGTTTGAGTTATGCAGTTTCTTTTCTTGATTGGATGAATTTATTTAACTTTATGTTGCGTGTGCATGATTATTAAATTATGTCGCATTTGGGTGTTTATGTGGAGCATGGGGTTAAAGTGGGTTTAATTAAGTTTAGTTAGGTTCAAATTCGGCTTGAGGTGGATGCGGGTTTGCTAAGGGGTTTAGTGGAGTTAGGTTTAAGGAGAGAGTATAAAACCCCCTCTCCTTTGTCTTGCGGCTCCCCATTGGAGCCACACAAGCCTTGAGAGAGGAGAGGAGCCGCCGAGCAGGAGCCAAGCCGCCCCTCCCCATCTCCCTCTCTTGGAGCCACCAAGCAAGCCAGCCGCCGAGCCAAGCCCTTCCTCCTCTTCTTCTTCCTTTCTCTCCCTCTCTTCCTCTCCCTTGGAAGCAAAGCCGTTGGCTTGAGGAGGAGCCGCCCCCCCTCTTCCCCCTTGGTGGAGCTGAACCGCCACCTCTTGGAGCCGGATTCGGAGGCCGTCGATCGGGATTTCTCCTCTAATCTTCCTTCCTATTTTTGGTGAGTGGATCTATCCTCCTTTTTCTGTGGTTTCTCGTGTTTGGGCTTTTTTTGAGCCGTTCTTGAATTCGGGTTCTTGTGAACAATTTTTTCTTGTCGATCTCTTGAAGTCTCATCATTTTTTTTATTGTCATGTTTGAGGAGGCCCGAACACCCCCCCCCCCCCTCCTATGGGGCTCGGCAGCCCTAGGATGGCCCCTAGGGATGCTCGGCCAAGGTGGAGGGTGGGGTGCCCTCTAGGTGTTCGATAAAATATCTAAGAGAGGATTTTTGTGAAATCTTGAGATCCATTCCATGATTTGCTTGTCAATTTATGTATTCAAATGTTAATGTACGCTTTATAAATAATCTGTGATCATGAATAGAAATTATGTTTTACAAAAGATGAGGTTTTGATCTTGATGTTAAGCATGTTCTTATGAGGGTTTCTTGATCATAAAGCTTGGTTCTTGCTTAAAGAAGATGTTGATGCATGTTAGATCTTGATTAGCAAATTATGAAGTTGTTATTTATGATGAACTTGTTAATATAAATCTGTGATGAGGGAAATTTACGATCTATATTCTGTAAATTTCGGATTTATTTCCATGTTACGCTAAAAACTCAAATTTGCTGGAATTGTATGATGTTTTGTTGAATCTGTGCTGATTTTGATTTCTCTGTTGAGATGATAATAGCTCATTGAAAATAGTTGTGTAACCTATCATTTCGACCAAAAAACATAGTATGGATCCATAGGGCACACTTTGGGAATCAGATTCGACTTGGGTGCACCAGTTTGGGGCTAAACAGTAAACTGAGAATAAAACCCTAAAACAAAACCCTAATTTTGGTGATGATAAATTTTAATTGCATAATTAAAATGCAATGGACAGCATAATCTATTATAAACCAACAAATAAATATTATGCATGAAATAAAACCTCACGGGTTATGACATTACGGGTCTAGGAGTTGGAATCGGGCATTGGGTGATGTGTAGTTTTCCCAATAGAGACATCCGTAAGACACCGTAGGAGACACTTGACTTAAGTTATGTCGTGTCATATCTTATTGAATGGCGGAGAGGCTCGATTAGGAGCCGAATTGCGAGCTAGGTTCGGAAGGTTGGATGGCTAATTTCCAACCTGTGGAACAAGTTCGGATGGGCAAATCCTAATTGTTCCTGCGTATCTTATGAAACAAGTTCAGACGGGCAAATCCCGATTGTTCCCAAGATTCTATATTTAAAGGAATAAGTTCGGATGGGCGAATCTCGATTATTCCTACGTTATCTTTTGGAACAAGTTCGGATGGGCAAATCCCAATTGTTCCTGTGTGGTCTCGTGGAATAAGTTCGGATGGGTAAATCCCTATTATTCCTGTGATATCGTAAAGGGGCAAGTTTGGACAGGCGAATCCCGATTGTTCCTTCGTGTCTCGTGGAGCAAGTTCGGATGGGTCAATCCTGATTGCTCCCGAGATTCTTTATATTATGATAAGTTCGAATGGGTCAATCCTTATTATCCTAGTATGTGTTGTTGCCTTAGGGCATGGTAGGCTTAGGCCTGTTATACTTCATTGCTAGAGTGATGGTTGCCTTCGGACAGATGGTGGCCAGATGGTCTGATAGCTAGTCACACCCTCGTGACATTATTCCTGTATGAGATTGGTGTTTTGTTTATGCTTTATCTTTGTGTTGGTTTTTCGTGGGAGTTGGTAGAATCGCTCACTGAGTTCTTTTGAACTCACCCGTTGTCGTTTGTTTTATTTTGTAGAGCCTGATCGGTGAGATGGGGCTGGAGCACTTGGCGCAGTTGGAGGGCAAAGGAGCTACATTGATCTCATAGCAGTCCTAGTTAGAGGTCGTAGTCGAGTTTTTGGTAGTTAGTCATGCACTTGTGTTTTAGTATTTTGGAGTTGTAGTCCCTTGGGGACATTCATGTCTTTATGTCAGATTTCATTTGTAAATGAACAAGTTGAACTTGATTTATTATTTTCGCACTTTATTATTTTGCTAAACTTACTTATGATAAATTCTGGTTTGGTTTTCCTTCTGAAATAAAACTCGTTTATTCTTTTCGCTATGTTTTGTTGTTGAGTTGGCATGTGCATGGGTTAGGCTGTGGGGTATAGACATGTATACCTTGGTCGATCACGTGACCCTTAATTGGGGCGTGATAATAAAGATTTCATCTCTACTCATTGACCGACCTATTTTAGTCTCCTAAAAAAGAGTTTATATTCAGTTTAGTAGTAAATGAGATAGACTGAAATATTTCAAGAGATAAAAATTATACTTACAATTTCATCAATGACAGTGGCATAACTTTTCTTCCCCAAAGTATGAGGCATTTTTTATCATAATAATAACACAAATAACTAGGTTCCAGTAAATACAAGATTATTATTTACATGTCCTGCATCAGAATTCCAAAAAGAAACAAAAGCGGACCGTTGGTTTTTATCAATTATTTTAGGGACATGGCTCAAATGATAGGACAGCTTTGAGCTATCATAATGCCTAGCTCTCAAATTACTTTTCCAATTTCTCCATTTGGAGTTTATTGATTTTAATACCCACTTGGTCATAGTTTGAGAGCGGGGATAAAAGAACTTTGCCTACACAAAATGAAATACTCAAAAAATGAAATATTATGCATGTCATCGTTTAACTAACTACAATGAATTAAATATATAGTAATATGTCTAATGTTGCAAATGTATATCTTAGAATTATCCTCCATCTATAATACTTCAATATCACTATGTTCTTTGAGTGAAAAGAACCTATTTGGTTCTTATATAATGGTTGATACAAAGCTTTTCATTCTCTATTTTGAACATTATGGATAATAACTACAATGATAACTAACTACAATGAATTAAATATATAGTAAAACTACAATGAATTAAATATATATCAAAACATCCAAAACTTATTGATACTCCCCGGCTTTTAACATCGTTTCTTTAAAAGCATCAGGAATGTCTTTCCATCTCAGGTTTATTGGAGCCAACTCAGGATTTTTAGTAATGATTCCCAAAAAAATCACCTAATATCCTTGTTGCTTGACCGATAAGCTATTTTTTCTTGCTTAAGTGAACCACAATGCGATCTCCAGGAGGTAAGTTCCACACTTTAGCCATGCGAGTATAACCTCGTGTTTTCTTTTTCTTTGCATGACCTAATTTCACACAAATCAATGAAATGCAAAATTAACAAAATAGAATATACACAAATAAATTTAAAAATCCTATTCTATTCTATTCTCATATTCACACAAATCAGGAAAAAAATGTTGGTCCTCATATTTTGTTCGCAATGTTATGCTTAAATATTAATTACATGAAATCTAACCTTCTACAACTATATATTCTGAAGATCAAATGCAACTCATCACCAACTTTTTTTTAAAACATTCATTCACTATAAGTTTCATGCGATATCATCTAAATCAAGCAAATTATTATCAAGATATATTGAATATCATGATCAATCATTATCTAGCACAAATCTTAAAACTGAATATATGATACTTGATGACCAGTCTAACTGCTAAAATGAGAAGCATAAAATATGGTGACATTTTCATCGGGTGGAATATGTTCTCTTATTCCCCATGACTAGCATGTCTAATAAAATCAGGTAAATTTTTTTAAATAAATTTTGGTGATTAATTATTTGGCAAATATCCACCATCCAGGCAAAACTTTACTAATAGACGATATACTCAACCAGAAATAATCAATGATCTACAAAAACTATCATAGGGGCAATGGCAAATACTTCCATTTGTGTCCAAGTTTACGTGACTTAGCCAAACAACAAACATGATCAGACCAACCAAAATAATTTGATGACCACACTAACCCAAATAATTTGAATAGCCAAAAGAACGAAGAATGAGACAAAACTCCAAACTCCAGTAATTGTCAAATAAAATTATAAGCACCTGGCTTTTTTATGAATGGTTTTTTTTACCACTCTGAAATCTGGATAACAAGATTCAATAAAACTAAGTTAAAGAAATGCAAAATGTTGTTATATGCCTCACACAACAATGTCAATGGAGCAACTAATTGCATCTGTGTCGGTCTGTTGCACAAGGGCACAAGGACACAAGTACTGCCTTGAAATTGGATGAGACAATGTAGTGTGGGCTTAACAATAAGACCATGCTATTTTTCTATTATTGAATAGATTGATGAACTATTGATCACTAAAAACTTGAGACGAATATACTCACTAAAGCATTTATAATCCTAATGTAATTTGTATATTACAAAAGCAGAATATACTCACTCTTAGTGGCATCTTCAGTTGACGATTCAACTGCCTCCTCTGATTGATTAGTAGCTTCATCTTGCAATGTGATTTCCACCGTACGTGACCGAAAGCGGTTGGTCTTTGCCATTAGTATTGCTCACTGCATAAATAACTTAAGAAATATTATAGTATCAATGTAAATAATGTTAGACATAAAAAATTTTAAGTAAAATGATCGATAAAAACTTTACGGTAAAATATAATAGCCAAAATGATCACTAAAAACTTTAGTGTAAAATCTCAAAAGTTCATTAAAATGCACAAAAAAACATTGAAATCAAGAACCAACTGCATCAAATCCAACATCATCATCATCATTTTGGAGCTCAGTATTAAATCTTTCATCCCTCGTAGCTGTAAGCATGATTGGTGTATCAATTAATATGCCTTCCACATCATCCCTAGCCAAATTTGGATCATCATGAGCAGGATCAGAAGGTGCATTCAATGCAACAATATTATGTTGTTCTATCTCTTCAAATGGCTCCTCACTAATAAAAGACAAACTGTTATCATCATCAATTAAGTTCCTTGACTTGACCCTTACTGGTATCTACCAATTTTCTTCAAGAGTATCTTGTACATAATACACTTGTTAAACTTGGGAGACCATACGAATGGGTCATCACTCAAGTTCTTACTGGTGTGTATCAATTTTGAAAAGTTTACAAGTGGGAAACGAAACTCATCTATGTGTATTCATGTTCCATGACATCAACCCAGTCACGCCTAAAGAGCACAATTCCAAAATGATCAAAATAGTTCAGCTCAATCACATCTACTAAGGAATCATAATAAGATCTCCCAAAATAGGGTTTTGGTTCTCTTGTGCTTGCATAGCTAGAAATCTTGGCAATATTGACTACCCCACTACTTTGATTCAAAAGGTTGCTCTCATGCCCTTTTGTGTGGAAATGAAATTTTTTCACTCGGAAGCCTTTAAATTTTCTACCAATATTATAAGGACCTTGAGCAAGCCATATAATTTCATATGTTATTTGTTCATTTCTTGAACTACTAGCAACCTAGAATGAACCAAGAGGGAAATCTCTCAGCCACCATTTTATCATTTATTATATTAAAAAATTGACCGCATATATATCTTTAAAAATCTTACATAAGACTTGAACCAAGAGGGAAACCTCTCCGTCACCATTTTATCAAGCTCCATCATTGATACTCGACGATTGTGGATTTTTCTTCTAAGCTCATATTCAAATTCGATGTTTCAAAAAAAATACATATATGCATATATAGTTATTAAAACTTAGGATGTTAGAGAATACTTATTATTTGATATATCTCCAAATAGTTATTGCACTCACATTCGGAAAAGAGCAACTGGTTCATGGTTAAACAAAATATATATATCTATGTGCTTGTGTTAGCTCCTTACTATCAAAAGCAACATTTTCCACTCGTCCAAGAGGTCCACCATAGTAAGAAAATGAAGGAGACGAAAATATAATATTTATAAAATCACCATTCCAATCAGCAAGATTCCATTTTACAGCGGCATTTTTAAAATATCTCGCATAGAATGTTGTACGTTCATTTGGAATGTACCCTTCTGCAATAGAACATTCAGGGTGGGCTCGATTACAAACATAAGACTTCAACACACCTACATACCTATTAAAATAATTTAATAATTAAAACACTTCATATATTGATAATGAATTGATAAAACATGAAAATATATATGAAAATATTGGTGTACCTTTCAATTGGGTACATCCAGCGGTAATGCACTGACCCGCCAAGCCTAGCTTCTTTAGCCAAATGAATGACCAAATGCACCATAATCGTGAAAAAACTTGGGGAGGGGGGATATTTTTTCCATGTTACATAGAGTAACCACGATATTGGACTGAAGTTTTTCAAGTTCATTGATATCAAGAACCGAGGAACATAGCATCTTAAAAAATCCACTCAATTCAATAAGAACTGCTCTCACATTCTTGTGTAATACACTCCTTAACGCTATGGGCAAAAGATCCTGCATTAAAATGTGACAATCATGACTCTTCGGTCCGAAAATTTTACGATGCTTCAAATTCACACAACGTGATAACCTCGAAGAGTATCCGGTAGGAACTTTCACCTCCCTTAATATTTTGCAAAATATATCTTTCTCTTTTGTGGACCTAGAGAAGCAAGCATGTGGGGGATAAGTTTTAATGGAATCATGTCATTGTGGATAAAGTTCGTGTCTTATGCCCATTTCCTGGAGGTCAAGACGTGTCTTTATGTTGTCTTTGTTGTTATTCTTGTCAAGATTCATTAACGTTCCAAACACATTGCCGCACATATTTTTTTCAATGTGCATCACGTCAAGATTATGGCGTAACATATTAAACTCCCAATAAGGTAGCTCAAAAAACACACTTCGTTTGGTCCAAGGACCCTTTTTCTCATTACTTATCCTTTTCTCCTTGCTTTTCTTCTTCTCTGAAATTTTTGATTTGTTTTTCCCATACTAAAAGTGCTTCCCCTCAAGTTGGCTTAATACCAAGGTACCATATGGTCGAGTGGGAGCTTGCCTCATTTCATGGTTCCCATCAAAAGAGACACTATCTTGTCGAAATATGTGATTTGGCTCCAAAAATCTTCGGTGCCACATATAGCAAAAATTTTCACCATGCTTCAGCCATCGTTAACTGGTTTCAAAATTACATGAAGGACATGCCAGTTCTCCTTTGGTACTCCATCCAAACAAATTATCATATGCAGGAAAGTCATTAATGGTCCATAACAAACCCACATGCATTGTAAATACTTCTTTACATGAAGAATCATATGTGTCAACACCAACTTCCCACAATTTTTTCAACTCATCAATCAAAGGCATCATATACACATCTATATTGTATGTCGGTCCCAACAGCCCTAGAATAAGCATTGATAAGATTAAGGAGTTTTGCTTCATGCAAATTTCTGGAGGTATTAATCTTCTAACCCCCAAGGATCCAAAGAAATTTGGGTATCAAAGTCTTCATGCTTAAATGTAGGAGGAGACACTACACTTAAATGAAGACACATTGATGGCTTGAAGTTGCCTGAAAAGTAAAGAAAGAGGAATTAAGATTGTTGCAACTTCTTGACTAATGTGATCGGTATCAACTCCTAACTCTACTCTTGCTTGCATCACTATTGGAGTTTGATAATTAGTGTATATGCTTTGTTTAGTACTCACTTGATACTTGATTGTCCATGTGTTCACCCTTGATTAACATCCTTATGACATCAAGTTTTTGGATTTCAATTTTTCATTTTATTTTCGGTCTCCTCGAAGGCCATTTCTGACCTATAATGGGTCTATGCAATCTTTGGTTTTAAAACCTTGGCTAATTGTGGCCGTATTGATTTTCAACCTTATGAAGAATTTAAGATCTTGATTTAAAATACTTTTCATTTCTTGAGATCTCCTTGATTCATTTTGATTTCAATTTTGGTTGTATTTTAAAAAATGAATCCCCACTAGTTAGCAAAATTTGACTTTTGAGAAATAAACTTGATTTTCCTTTGCTATCTAGTTTATGAACTTGCTAAGTAAGAAAATGTCTATTGTGCCTTTTATGTTTCAATTACTTGCAAAATTAAGCATTGATTAAGATGCAAATATTTTTAGAGAACGCATGCTAAATACTTGAAAATTCTATGAGGTAGTAGTTACACCTTTGCACCATGTAGTATGATACCTCATAAAGCATGAAGAAACTCTTGTACCTTGCTCATGATAAAGTACTTAATTGTGTCTATATGAAAATTCATGAGCATTTAAGAAAATGACTTGTAGACAATTTCTTGATATACCATGTTAATTCTTTAAATTGTGCCAAGTCATTTGAGTAATCTTTTGGACTATTTCTAGTAACTCAAACCTTGTATATATGATTAGAATGATGATATCTTAGTCATGTACAAGTTTGATCAAAATTAGAAATGATTATGAAAAATGAGTATTTTTCAATAAAACGTGAAATCTGAAATCTCAACGATTTATCACAAAATGCAGAAAATTAATTTTAGAAAAAAATTTGTTTTTACACTTTGCTTGAAAAATCTAGTTTTCGTTGAAAAAAGTTGCAAAAAGTTTCATTGAGAATTCGATTTTACATAATTTTGGATGCATCTTTATCAAAAATCGAAAACTTAGTCTTTATTGAGTAAATGCATTTTGGATATTCCATAATCGATTATGTATAACCCTCTTGACATATCTTGAAACTAGTGTTTATAATTTCAAAGCATCCTTGATAACATGTATGCTTAAATCTTATCATTGTGGAATTTAAGGGAAGTCTAGAAGTGCTTAACTTAGGCCCTTTTTGATTGATGTCAAAAGGGGGAGAAGAATCTAGACATAGACATGCATATAGTTAGGGGGAGTTTATTCTAGATATGCATGTTGATATGGGGAACATTATACATTCACTTGATGAAATGCTATGCTTGTTGATATATTTCTTAATGTATTTATTGAGAAGTTTGTCATCATCAAAAAGGAGGAGATTGTTGGCCTAAGGTTTTCAACCTTGGTCATCATCTTGATTTTGATGATAACAAACTTATTCTAATGAGTTTATCAAGTGTTTGATCTCATGTTGAGGTTACAATATGCGTGCGAAGTTCGTTCGGAGAAAAACAAGAATCGACAAAAATAGCTCCGTCATAGATCGAGTAGAAAATCTAGAGTTAGAAATAGAATTCATGTAATATGTCTCTAGGTATATATCCCAAGCCTAATTGTAATATTATCCAAGTCAAGACTTGGTAATGGAACCCAAAAGCGAAGCGCGCAAGAAGAAAACTCGAAGAAATAGTCTCAGCCCAAGTTCGGTCGACCGAATGAAACCAAAAATTGGCAGTAGTCTATTCGGTCGACCGAATGTGGTGAAAAATTGGCAGTAGCCAATTCGGTCGACCGAAGTGCGCCCAAAAGTGGCAAATTGCTATGGTAAATTGGGCAGTCGACCGACGATCGACCGGCAAGCGATCGGGCATCCCCAACGGGCATAAAAATGCCCGTTGGGTGGAGCTGCCCAGTGAGGGGTTATAAATGTCCCTCACCAGCCATCTAAGAGGTTTTTAGCCATTCATTGAAGATCTCCTAAAGTGTTCTTGAGCTTTCCCAAGTGGATTTCATTGCGCAAGCTTCGATGATCGTTCATCTACTCGAAGCATTCTTTCCGCCTCATCTCCGACTTCACTTCGAGCTCTACATCTTGACGAGTTGGAGGCTTTGGAGGCTTTGCAAGGGAGCTCACTTGTGTGGTTTAATTCTTAGCTCCTTTGTTGTTATTTTTCTTGTTATCAAACTAGGTTTCTATTGTTAGCTTGCTAGGTGTGCTAGGTTAAACACCTTAGGGTTTCCTTTGTAGAATTGTGTTTTGCCTAGGTGAATAGGTGTGAGGCATTCTCAAAGGATTGAGAAGCGAGTCCTCGATTATATTCAAAGGGAAACACATTATCTATAAAGGAGTTGATTAGAAATCCTTGGTGGGGAGCCAAGATAGTTGAGTAGACAGTGTTGGCCGAACCACTATAATCTCTTGTGTTTGTATTGCCATGTTTGATTGCTTATAATTGCTTTTCATATTTGCTAACGAATATCATTTAGTCGCACTTAGATTCGGTTGAAGTTTGAATTGATTTAAAAGAAATTGAATTGAAGTTAAAATTAACCCAATACTATTCAACCCCCTACTTCTAGTGCGGGTATTCACTCAACACAGCGTACACAATGAGCATGAAATTAAGGCACAACACCTCCAAACGTCGTAGGAAAAACAAGCATGTATAAGATGTAAACAATACAACACCTCCTAATTTATCTACGTGATTTAAGCCCGACTTTAGCCCTTCCCTAGCCATGTACCCTAGGGCCGGCCTACCCCTCTACTCAAGTGCTCTAGGGGCATAGAGGGTTCAGCCCCCTTGGGTTCCCTAATGGTCGGCTTACCCTGAGGTCGTCCTAAGGTTCTAGGGTCTCTAGGTGTCTCTAGGGCACTCAATTCCCTACTAGTATGTCTCTACAATTTTCCTAAAGTGTAGAAGAGATCTAATATACCCTAAAGTATGCCCTTGAGGTATAAAAATCATATTTTTATTTTTCCTCAAGCGGCCCCTAATTGGCCAGCCACCCTAGGGCACAAAACGGCCCTAAAGGTGGCGGCCTACCCTAGTTTTTCCTCAAGATATCCAACCACCACTAAGAACCCTCAATAACCATCAAGATTCCACAAAGAAATAATCAAGAATTGATAAAGAAAGGGGGCAACACAGCAAGGAAAAGGGGGCGGCCAATCGCCCAAAATCGATCCGATAGAATCTTTGCGATCACGAAAAAAACTCTCAACGCGATTAGTCAATTCGATTTACGAAAACCCGACGAAAAATGACAAGAACCCTGTGACATAGGGGCGGTATGGTTGATGAAGAAAAGAGGCAAAAGAAGGCTAACCCACTCACCTCTTTTGGAGAAACCAGGAAGGAAGAAGAAGCTAAGGGTCTTCCTACGTTGAACGCCGACGATCATGTGAAATTCGGCACCGGAACTCCTCCTCCTCCACTCAGTGGCACCTCTTCCTCTCCTCCTCTTGAGCATCGGGTTGCGTGTGGAAAAACCTCTGGCCGCATTCCTCATGTTCTATTTTATTGGTTTCTGTTTGGTCCAAATGACCAACATACCCTCGCTTAACTTAACCGACTAAACTAGCCCGTATCTAACCCTTTCTAACTCCGATTCGAGTTTTGATTAAACCGTTAAACTCGTCTCGGGACCCTCTATCATCCTAGCATGCTAAATCATAGAAATAAAATAATTATATTTTTCCTTATTTTTTTTTCATTTAAAAGCTTACATGAATTAAATTATGCGACTTAATGCTAATCCGCGCTAACTCGGGCCCACGGTCCCCTACTAAGGAATAAAATATTATTTAAGATTTTTGGGCACAACAATCCTTAGTGAATAAATTTTTGGGCATGCCCCTGCTAACTCGGTGAATAAATTTTCCTCCCCCCTTATAGAAAATTCGTCCTCGAATTTTTGAGATGAATGAGAGAAGCTCACCTTGGCATAAAAAAGGTACGGGTACTTCTCTCTCATATCTTGCTCAACCTCCCAAGTGGCCTCCTGCCCCGAGTGGTGCTCTCAATGAACTTTCACCAAAGGGACCTCTTTGGATCTCAACTTTCTCACCTGCTTGTCTAGGATCTCTACAGGCCGCTCCTCATAAGAAATAGTTGGATCGGCCTCCACCGCAGCAGTCAAGCTCTGCAAAACAAAACAACGACAACGGGTGAGTTCAAAAGAACTCAGTGAGCGGTTCTACCAACCCTCACGAAAAAAAACCAAACACAAATATAATGCATAAAGCAAAACTCCTGACTCAACCAGGAAAAGGTCACAAGGGAGTGACCAGCTAACATGCCATCTGACCACCACCTGCCCGAAGGCATCCAGCACCCAAACGGTGAAGACCATCAGGCCTGAGCCTACCATGCCCCAAGGCAACAAAACATACTAGGATAATCGAGAAGGCCCTCAGAACTTATCCTAATATAAAAAAACTCGGGAGCAATCGTGAAGGCCCTCCGAACTTGCTCCACGAGACGCGAAGGAACAATCGAGAATCGCTCATCCAAACTTGCCCATTTAAAATATCACATGAGTAATCGGGTAGGCCCTCCGAACTTATTCCTTAAAAACACCTCGAGGATAATCGGGTAGGCCCTCCGAACTTATCCCATGAGGCCAAATCGAAACAATCGGGATTTGCCCTCCCGGGTCTAGTCATCCAATTTAAGGGAATTAGTCATCCAACCTCCCGGGTCTAGCACTCAATTCGGCTCCTCAACGAGCCTCTCCGCCATTCATAAGAATATGGCGCAACATGACATAAGTCAAGTCTCTCCTACGGTGTCTTAGAGGTGTCAACCTTATTGGGAAGCATCTCAACACTCCAATATCCGACCCCAACTCATAGACCCGTAATGTCATAAACCTGTGAGGTTTTATTTCATGCATAACTTTATCTGTTGGTTCATAATAGATTATGCTGACCCCTTGCTCAATTTTAATTATGCAATTAAAATTTAGATCACTAAGATTAGGGTTTTATTTTAGGGTTTTGTTATAGCTTATTGTTATGCCCGATGTTGATGTATCTAACCCGAATCTGGTTTCCAGAGTGTGTTCTATATTTCCAAACTATATTTTATGGTCGAAACAATAGGTTACATGACTATGTTCAGAGAAATACATACACCACAGCAAGTATTTTAAAAATAGCACAGATTCATCATCTCAGCATGAAATTCCAACAACATTAAGTTTTTCAACATAGCATGAAATAAATCCGAAATTTATAGAAATTAGATCCTTAATTATCATTAAAATATAATACTAATCTTGAGATAAATTTCTCAGATTTCATTCTTATTAAACAAGACTAACAAGTATCAACAACACCTTAATCAAGAACCCTTCTTCCAGAACCTTCATGGCATCAACATCAAGATCTTAATTTATTAAACATGATTTCTAACCCAAAAATTATAGATTTAAATCTAAGACATGCAACCACAATTCAAGAACCTAAATATGCAAGCAAATCAAGATATAAACTTCAAGATGAACAAGATCTCTCACTTGGGCATTTCATCGAACACCTTGAGGGCACCCTTGCTTCACCCTTGGCCGAGCACCCCTAGGGTAAACCTAGGGCTGCCGCGCCACAAAGGGAGGATCTCGGGCCCTCCTCACCCAAATCGGCACAAGAACACGGTGATCAAACTCACGATTCAGCGAAAATCACAAGAAACAAGAAGATGCCCAAATTGGCTCAAGATTACGAGAGAACCTGAAAAAGGAGAGGTAAAACCACTCACCTGGATAGGAAGGATGATGAGAGGAGAAATCCCGAATAACGGCCCTCGAATTCAGCTTCAAGAGTTGGCGGCTCGACTCAAGGAAGGGGGAAAGGGGGCGGCGGCGCACTCCAAGCCGCTAGCTTGAAGATAGGGAAAGGGGAAGAGAGAGGGGCTAGCTCGGCATCAAGTTGGCTCCTCTCGGCTCGGCTCCAAAGGGAAGGAAGAAGAGGAAGAAGATGGGAAGGGCTCGGCGGCTCAGCTCTTGAGGGCGGCGGCTCCTTGGATAAGGAAGAGGGGCGGCTGGCTGGCGGCTCCTCTTTCCAATTAGCTTGTGCGGCTCCAATAGGGAGCTGCAAGCCAAGGGGAGGGGGTTTTATACTCCCTCCTCAACCCTAACTCCACTAAACCCTTTATCAAATCCGTATCTGCCCCAAGCTGAACTCGAACCCGCTAACTTAATTAATCATATCTAATCCCATGATAAATTACAAGCAATAAATATATGCACATCCACATGCAACATAATTAAACAATCATGCCTACACAACATAAAATTAAATAAATTTATCTATGCAAGCAAAATTTACATAACTCATATTCCTACCTACCCGAGCTCGCAAGCTTGCACCGGACCATGAGTCGACTCGGCTCGACCTCGAACTAGTCCGCTAGATTGGCAAACACAAACCATAAAGGAAATTAAAATATCTAGGATATTACACATAAGAAATCGCTCCTGTGCGCCGCAAGATAGGGAAAGACCCGATGAATCTAGGGCTAAGCTTTCCCCTTCTCCCAAAGTGCACAACCCCTTCATAGGGGACACCTTCAGGAAGACTGAATCCCCTTCCTAAAACTCCATGTCGCGGGCTTTACCATCGGCATACATCTTCTAATGACTCTGAGCTGCTAGAAGTCGCTCCTTGATCAGCTTCACTTTCTCAACGGCGTCATGGACAAAGTCTGGCCCTAGCATTTGGGACTCGTCGGCCTCAAACTAGCTTATCAACGACCTGCACCTCTGCCCGTACAAAACCTCAAACGGGATCGTACTGATGGTGCTATGGTGACCGTTATTATAGGCGAAATCTACCAAAGGTAGATGCCTCTCCCAGCTACCCTCTAGGTCCATCACGCACGCCCTCAGCATGTTCTCAAACTTCTGAATGGTTCTCTCTGACTGTCCGTCCGTCTGAGGATGAAAAGCGATACTGAACTGCACCTGCATGCCCAAAGCCTTCTAAAACGACTGCCAAAACCGAACGGTAAACTGAGTGCCTCGATCGGATATGATCATCATCGGGATCCCATGGTAAGCCACAATACGATCGAGAAACAACCGCGCATACCGCTCGGCTAAGAAAGTAGTCTTCACCGAAATGAAGTGCGCCGATTTGGTCAGGCGATCCACCATCACCCAAATAGAGTCATTTCCTTTCTTAGATCTTAGTAATCCGGTAACAAAATCCATGGTGATCTTTTCTCATTTCCATTCTGGTACCTCGAGGTTCTATAACAACCTTGCGGGTCTCAAGTGTTCGGCCTTTGCCTGCTGGCAGACCAAACATCTGGATACGAACTATGCCACCTCCCGCTTCATCCCTTTACACCAGTAGTGTTGTCTCAATTCTTGATACATCTTGGTGGCCCTCGGATGCATAGTGTAAGTGGAATAGTGGGCCACCTCTAGTACCCGCCTACGGAACTCTACCATGTCTGGTACCATGATCCTGTTCCTGTATCTGAGAATCCCCTCGAAGCCCACTCTAAAACCCTGTGCATCACCTCTCACAGCTAGGTCCTTCGTCAGGGAACAAAAAGCATCCTCGCCCTGAGTCGTTCGTAACATATGAACCAAAGTGGACTGTACGCGCATGTGTGCCACCAATCCACCTAAGTCAGCCATGGATAACAAATCCCCTGGACCCAGGCTCACCGCCAGCTCTCTAGCCAAGGATTTCCTACTCACGGCCAAGTGGGCTAAGCTACCCATCAACTTTCGGCTCAACGCGTCAACTACTACATTTGCCTTTCCTAGGTGATACTGAATGGTGTAGTCATAATCCTTTAACAGCTCAAGTCATCTTACTGCCTCAAGTTCAGATCCTTCTGAGAAAGTAGGTATTGGAGGCTATTGTGATCTGTGAATATGTCACATGCCTCCCATATAAGTAGTGATGCCATAGCTTCAAGGGAAAGACTATGGCCTCTAACTCCATATCATGAGTCAAATAATTCTTCTCATGGGTTTTCAGCTGCCTAGATGCGTATGCGATCACTCTGTCGTGCTGCATCAGGACACACCCTAATTCGACTCTAGAAGCATCACAATAGACAGCAAATCCTCCGGATCCTGATAGTGGTGGGTATAGAGGCGGTATTTAAGCGATCCTTGAGCTTCTGAAAACTCTCCTCGCATTTGTCATCCCAAATTAACTTTACTTTCTTCTGAGTCAAGCACGTGAGCGAGGCGGCAATCTTGGAAAAAATTTCCACGAACTTCCTGTAGTAGCCGGCCAATCCCAAGAACCTACAGACCTCAATCACGCTAGTCGGCCTCTCCCAGATCTGAACTACATCAATCTTCGCAGGATCAACTTTCACACCATCCCATGATATAATCTGGCTTAGAAATCCCACGCTGGTCAACCAGAACTCACACTTTGAGAATTTTGCAAAGAGCTGGTGATGCCTAAGAGTCTCCAGAACTACCCTCAAGTGCTCCATGTGCTCTGCCTCGCTCTTGGAATATACAAGAATATCGTCAACGAAGACTATGACAAATCTGTGCAGAAAGTCCTTGAACACCCGGTTCATCAGCTCCATGAAGGCCGTCGGGGCATTAGTAAGCCCCAAGGACATGACCAAAAACTCATAGTGTCCATACCGCATCCTGAAAGCAGTCTTCTAGATATCCTGATCCCTGATCCTCAACTGATGGTACCCTGACCTTAGATCGATCTTTGAGAATGACCGAGCCCCCTGCAATTGATCAAATAAATCATCAATCCTGGGAAGCGGATATCGGTTCTTGATCGTCAACTTATTGAGTTGCCGGTAGTTGATGCACATCCACATTGACCCATCTTTATTTTTCACGAACAACACCAGCGCGAATGAACCCAACGTTCAACAGCTCCTGCAACTGCACTTTAAGTTCCCTCGGCTCAGTGGGTGCCATACGGTATGGAGGGATATGTTGGGATGGGAAGAAGAAGCACAGCGGAAAAAATGATTTTAAAATTCAAAACATCCCTAAACCAGCGATGAACTTTAGCAATCTTTAAGGAATTCAATAAACGAGTAAAATGAGAAGATTTACCTTATACTACGGATGCTGTGGCTGCTCCTATCCCTGTTTCAAGACACACACGTGCACGTCCTCCAAGGAAAGTCAACACCAAGCACCTCGCAACAAGGGAGCAGCGAACACGGTGACTCGTTGTGGCTCAACGGAGAGGCAATCTCAACCCCGAAACGCACCAAGGTGAAGCCGACCATTCCACCAAGAACTGAGCACCAAAAGGGAGGAAGAGGGAATGAGAAAACCACGGAACGAGGAGGAAGAAGAAGGAATACCTCGCTGTCCTTCTTGGACTCCTCCAAGAAGATGAAGTAGATGACACACCTAAGAGGAAGAGACCTTCAATCGGCTTCACAAAATTGGTGAAGGAAGCTTTAGATGGCCGGCCACCCAAGGAGATGAAGATGAGTTCTTGGAGCTTTTCTCTTCAAGAAGCTTCTCAAGAATGCAATCATAAATCTTCTCCAAGATGAGTAACCAATTTGCTTAACCCCTTTAAAGGAGGTTAGGTCATCTATTTATAAGGGGCATAGGTTGCCACCTAGATAGACCCGGCCCCCCCTTTTTAAATCTTTTCCCCAGAATTCAAAATTCTGGGGTTTGCCTCCAAAGGTAGATAGCCCTATTCAAAAGATAGATAATCGTTTCAAACGCATATCCCCAAAAGAAAATCGGGAGATTAGTAAATCAAATCATGGATCGCATCATGTCTAACAACGTGCAATTTCTCATTTCAGATACTCCATTATGTTGTGGTATGCTTGGAGGGATCCATTCGGATACAATCTCATTGTCATTTAGAAAATTTAGAAAGTCAATGGATAAGTACTCCCCACCCGATCTGATCGAAGGGTTTTAATACTTTTCCCTACTTGTTTTCAACTCGGCCTTATACTCTTTTTACTTTTCAAAAGTATCAGACTTTTGTCTCATCTGGTAGACATATCTATACCTTGATCTATCGTCTGTAAACGTGATGAAGTAGGAATACCCACCTCTGGCTTGAGTTATCATTGGTCCGCAAACATCTGTGTGGCTCTAACAACTCAGTAGCCCTTTCACTATGCCCAGTGAAGGGGGACTTTGTCATTTTTCCTTTGAGACATGATTCACAAGTTGGCATCAATTCAAAATCGAATGGGTCAAACAATCCTTCTTTGTACAACTTGTTAATTTGATTCTCATTAATATGACCCACTCTCAAGTGCCAAAGATAGGTGAGGTTCAAATTATCTCGTTTCCTTTTGTGCGTTTGTACGATATGAAAAACATTTTCATTTACATCTAAGACCATCAAATCATTTGAAATGTGTCCAGTTCCATTTAATTCATCAGAATGATATATGTGACAACAATTACCTTTTAAAGACATTTCATAACCTTGTTCTAGAAACAAAGTAACGGAAATAATATTCTTTTTTAGAACTGGAACGTAATAACAATTGTTCAATTCAATGGTTTTGCTTGATGGCAGATACAAACAATAGGTTCCTATGGCTAAAGCTGCAAATCTTGCGACATTGCCTACCCGAAGGTCGTAGTCGCCTTTGTTTAGCATTCTACTTATTCTCAACCCCTGTAACGAATTGCAAATATGAGCACCACAACTGGTATCCAATACCCATGTAGTAGAATTTTGTAATGATAAGTTTATTTCAATAGCAAACGCACCTACGGAGGGGGCTTCAGAAGCCTTCTTTTGCTTTACTTTTGCAATATACTCCTTGTAGTTGCACTTCCAATGGCCATGTTTACCACAATGGAAACAGGTGCCCTTAGGAGCCTTCTTCCCTTTCTTCTTGATATCCTTCTTGGGTTTTACATCTTTGTTTTTCGTTTTGTTCTTAACAGAGTGCTTCTTTGCCTTTTTATGGGCACTACCCACTAACAAGACTTTGTCCTTTTCCTTCGGAAGGTGGTGCTCAGCAGTGTTCAGCATATTAAGGAGCTCGGGAAGCGAGGCGTCCAGCTTGTTCATGTGGTAGTTAATAAAAAATTATGAAAATGACCCTAGAAAGGATTGGAGTATTAAGTCCTGACTTAGCCCCTTATCAATGTTTATGCCAAATTTCTCTAACCTCTCAATCAAATTGATTAGTTTGAGAACATGGGTTTCAACAGGGATCCCTGCCGTCATCTTGGCCTGGAAGAGTTGTTTTGACAGCTCAAACCTAGCAGTCTGACTCTCTTCATCGTACAACTCCTTGAGGTGAGAGAGGATGGCCCTTGCGTCCATCTTTTCATGTTGTCGTTGTAACACATCGGACATAGAGGCACGAATAATGCACTGAATAGTAGTGATGTCATCTTGTCACTTCTTGTAAGTGGCTCTCACTTCCTTGGTAGCCCTTTGGGAAGGGGCATCCGATGGTCTGTTTATGGATGTTCTAAGGGTTCCACCCGAGCCACCGGGTGAACCAAGGCCATCATCCTAGGATTTTAGGGAGCTCCGTCTCACCAAGGTGCTGCCCAAAAACATATTGCAGGTTTTCGGTTCCATCAGTGCCTTCCCGGGGTTCAAGTCGTCATCATCATGGCGTCGAACACCTCCTCTCCACGCACACACCAAAACGGGGCAGCAAGCGTGCTCGTCACGAATCTGCCTCTAGACTTCTAATTTTACAAAACTAAAAGAAGAAGACCCCAAACAACCCTTGGGAAAATCTTTAAGGAGAAGGAGAAAAAGATTACAATCAAAATTCTCAACAGGAAGGCAGGGGTATGCAGACCCTATTCAAAAGTTATAATGTTGAAATTACATAAATTTATAAGCAATCAACACAACCACGTTTTACACATAGTCACAATACATAGGGCTCATCCATAATCATCCTTTCATACATCTTAAAAATTAAGAAAAAGAAAGGAAAAAAAATAGAATCTGAAAATGCGCTAATCGGGTTACGTTTCCACCCAAAACGGTCCAAACAACATATGCTGAAAATTTCAATTTTTGGGGCTGTTCAACCATGAACCCATGGGGGTCTTAAGTTTGAAATCTGTCCAAAACAAGTTTGGACAGTAGACTACCACCCCGATTCATCACATGAACCGTGGAGCCAAAAGAACGACTCAAGAACTCCCGAAATAAAAATCGGGCAGCATGACATTTAGGGAGTGAACGGTTTGTAAACGCAACAATAACACATAATAAAATTTCGAAAAAATTGCTAAAGGTGGCTCTGATACCACTGTTGGGATGGGAAGAAGAAGCACAGTGGAAAAAATGATTTAAAAATTTAAAACATCCCTAAACCAGCGACCAACTTTAGCAATCTTTAAGGAATTTAATCAAAGAGTAGAAGGAGAAGATTTACCTTATACTATAGATGGTATGGCTGCTCTTGTCCCCATTTCAATACGCACACACGCACGTCCTCCAAGGAAAGTCCACACCAAGTGCCTCGCAACAAGGGGGAAGCGAACACGGAAACTTGTTGTGGCTCAACGAAGAGGCAATCTCAACCCCGAAACACACCAAGGTGAAGTCGACCATTCCACCAAAAATCGAGCACCAAAAGGGAGGAAGAGGGAATGAGAAAACCACGGAAGGAGGAGGAAGATGAAGGAATACCTCGCTGTCCTTCTTAGACTCCTTCAAGAAGATGAAGTAGATGACACACCCAAGATGAAGAGACCTTCAATCGGCTTCACAAAATCGGTGATGGAAGCTTTAGATGGCCGGCCACCCAAGGAGATGAAGATGAGTTCTTGGAGCTTTTCTCTTCAAGAAGCCTCTCAAGAATGCAATCCTAAACCTTCTCCAAGGAGGTTAGGCCATATATTTATAAGGGGCATAGGTTGCCACCTAGGTAGACCCGGCCCCCCCTTTTTAAATTCTTTTCCAAGAATTCAAAATTCTGGGGTTTGCCTCCAAAATAATAATTTATATTTAATGGATTTATAATTAATTCAAAATTAATTAAATTCAACTAAATATAAACTTTAATTAATTATCTATATAAATTAAATTCTTATTGATTAATATTTATCATGTGTCAATCCCTATAATTTAGGGATGCCCTACAAATTAGGGTTACCAAGGACTCCTTTCTCGGGTATTCGTTCCTATAGAAAATATTTTTTCTATCGTGTCTACAAATGAGATTCGTGATCTTTCAGCATGTCCATGCTAGTAGACATATAGTGCCGCATACGAACTTTATCTCAAAAGGTCTATTACGAGATTAGCCTGTTGTGTTTGACCCATTGGGCCCCACACTAAGCCAGCAGTGAGTTGTGCATAACGGAGAGTCAAATCCAATAGAACGACTTCTATTCGAATCTTACGAGCCACCACTAAACCCCCTTTAGTGTGGTCGTAAGAGACTCCACTCACAAGTCAAGATTGACGTCTAGCAACGTGTCATGACTACTCGGATAGTGTGAGGTTCAATCTACAGGAGATCAAATGCCCTTCGGTGATTAGTTACCGTGCAACTAAGTCCCTCGGTTACAACATCCCGAAGTCGGCTAGGGTACGGAAGAAGTGTCAAACCCTAATATCGATCCATATGTATTCCACCTACCAAGATGTCATCTTAATAATGAAACATTAGAAATATCTTCCTGACTTTCATGTCTACTATGGCCAGAGATTCCCGAGTCGACACTTGCAGGGACACATAGGACATTATCTCCTCTCACTAGGAGTAATCGATTCCATGTTGGTTGATCACCTACCTTCATGAATGCTTCCCCATGCCCAGTAATACCCGACACATGATGCTAGGGCCACGTAGGGATAGAACCAAAGCAATGGGTTGTCACTCACAACGTAACCATGACAACCTCAGGTCTAAGGACTCATTGTACCTACTTTCACTCGAGGAACATCCTATTGATACTCATGTAAGGATTTTATTCTGTGTTCCTCATGTAGGTCCGTTCAGTGAACTCATTCCCTAACGAGCACTTGCACGTGTACATTAATGACGGCTCATAGATAATTGTGAGATTAGCCATCCCTTGTCGTGTAAGGCATGTACCAAGTGCACCAATTTATCCGGAATCATCAATCCCCT
Source organism: Canna indica (assembly GCA_034359265.1). Lineage (NCBI taxonomy): Eukaryota > Viridiplantae > Streptophyta > Magnoliopsida > Zingiberales > Cannaceae > Canna > Canna indica. Next base: position 19,684,577 of record CP136894.1, read on the forward strand.
AATTGGTGATCCTACAACTGGGAACATTTAGAATAGGGGCATTTGGATTTCAAGTCTCACTGGCATGATCTCAGATATCAAGACCTTAGAATCAATTGCCCAAGTTCATAGGGTTTATCATAATTTAATATATACAAAATACAGATGCATCATATGATGAAAAGATGCCTCATATTATTCATTAACTAAAAATAGTTCCCTACACATTAACATGTGATTGGCTCAAGGGCACTATTTTTCCAGGCCTAAGGTTTTCAACCTAGGTCTTAATCTCAATTTTTATGATAACAAACATTGAACTAATGATTTCATTGAGAAATAATTTCCAAGTTCCATATCGGTTAGCGCACGACGTCCGCGATCGGAAATATCGGAGAAATCAAAAAATCAAAAAGATGTTGGTCAACGCGTTCGAATTCGTCGGGAAGATAGAGTCTAGGTTTAGGGTGTCTAGATAAATTATAAATCCTCATAATGATGCAAAGATGCCCAAGAACCAAACCCGTAATCCGAAACCCGAACCGAAGAAAGAAACCGACTGAAACTCAATGTAGAGTACATGTATAATACGTAGAGTACTGGTACACTACGACCGGTCGATTGACCGATCGACCGATATAGGCTTCACCCTCGACTGCAGATCAATACAGAACTCGATCTCCCGCACCGGTGGTAGTCCCGGCAACTCCTCATGAAACACAAATGGAAAGTCCATGACGACTAGGGTACTCTCAATGCCGCGGGCCGAGCTCTCGTCGTAACATATGTAGAAACAATTCAAAGCCAAGAAAAAATGACAGCCACCCATCATTAGTTTGCGGGCTTAGAGAGTAGAGATCACCCGCATAGAGTCTCCTTGCCCATCGCCCTGGAAGGTAAAGGGTGGTATTCCTGACTTGCAAAATATCACCACCTTTGTCATGCAATTGATTGATGAATAATGAGTTGATAGCCAGTCCATGCCTAGAATTACATCCAACTCTATGGTCGGTAATAGCATTAGCTCTGCTTTCAAATCGTGCCCACCTATGGAAATGTCGCAGTCCCTGAAAACCGTCCTCGCAATAATAGTACTGCCCGTAGGTGTAGACACTGCTAATGATTCAGCTAACCAACTCTTATCTTTTCCCAATCTCAATGCTAGCAACTCATATAGGAATGAATGAGTAGCACCTGGATTAAACAATGTGTAAGCATGTAACGAACTAACTGAGATGATACATGTCACTACTGCATTGGACGCCTCTGCGCCCTCAGTAGTCAGTGCAAATACACGGGCATCTGGATTCCAAGTCTCACTGGCATGGTCTCATCATGGCCTTGGAATCAATTACCCGAGTTCATGGGGTTCATCATAATCTAATATATACAAAATATAAATGCAACATATTATGAAAAGATCACTCATATTATTCATTAACCAAAAATAGTTCCCTACACATCAACATGTGATTGGCTCAAGGGCATTATTTCTTTCAATCTCCCACTTGCACTTGTAGCCAATCATTGCGGTATTTAATACTCATACAACTTAAGTAGCGATCGAACTGTTGTCGTGGTAATGGTTTTGTGGATGGATCTGCTATATTGTCTTGTGTCGACACGTTCGATATTTATATCACCACGTCCAACGATCTCTCTGATCAGGTGATACCGCCTTAGGATGTATTTTTATTTGTGGTGAGATCTAGGTTCCTTTGCTTGGGCAACGGCCCCATGCAGTGTTATCACAGTAAATGGGAATCAGACCGACAACCTCATGAATAACTCCCAACTCAGAGATAAATTTCTTTATCCACACTCCTTCTTTTATGGCTTTGCTTGCAGCGATGTACTCATCTTTTGTAACCGGGTCGGCCACAGTTCCTTGCTTGGAACTTTTCCAACATACTGCACCACCATTCAGAGTAAATACATACCCAGAAATGGATTTACTATCAATCAGGTCTGATTGGAAATTAGAATCTGTGTAGCCCTCTAGTTTAAAATCTGACCCACCATAAATCAGGAGAACATCTTTAGTCCTTCTCAAGTATTTACGAATGTTCTTTACGGCTTTCCAATGTTTCTCTCCAGGATCTGCTTGAAATTTGCTAGTTACTCCTAGGGCATAAGCGACATTAGGCCGAGTACAGAGCATAGCATACATGATGGATCCTACTGCCGAAGCATAAGGGATCTCGCCCATCCTTTTTCTCTCCTCAAGTGTCTTAGGAGACATCTACTTGGAAAGAGTGATGCCATGACTCATAGGCAAGTAACCTCTTTTACTGCCTTTCATGCTAAACATTTTTAGCATAGTATCAATATACCGAGACTGGGAGAAACCAAGCATCTTTCTAGACTTATCCCTATAGATCTTAATATCGAGTACGTAGGATGCTTCACCCAAGTCTTTCATAAAGAAGTTTTTGGATAATCATGCTTTCACTGACTGGAGGAACATCATTCCCCATGAGCAGTATGTCATCAACATATAGCATAATAAACACAATGGCGCTGCCACTACTCTTTTTATAGACACAAGGTTCGTCTACATTTTTGATGAAGCCAAACTCTTTGATTGTCTCATCAAAACAGATGTTGTAACTCCTCGAGGCTTGCTTGAGTCCATAAATGGACCTTTGCAATTTACATACCTTCTTCAGTCCTACCGGAGACACGAATCCTTCTGGCTGGGTCATATAGATCTCTTCCTCATGTTCACCATTGAGGAATGAAGTCTTCACATCCATCTGCCAGATCTCGTAGTCATGATATGCAGCAATGGCTAGCATTATCCTAATGGACTTGAGCATGACTATAGGAGAAAAAAAAGTTTCATCATAGTCAAGACCTTGCCTTTGAGTTAAACCTTTTGCTACTAGCCTGGTCTTATAGGCCTCCACCTGGCCATAAGCTATTATATTTCTTTTAAAGATCCACTTACACCCTATAGGAGTAACTCGTTCGGGTAAGTCAACCAAAGTACAAACTTTGTTTGTGAACATAGAGTCCATTTCTGATTCCATTGCTTCCTGCCATTGTTTATAATCAACATCTTTGATTGCTTGATCATAGAATTGTGGATCAATGAATTTCTGGTCATTCTCAATGGTCAGAAATAATCTTTCAGGTTGTCTACGCAATCTCCCTGATATTCGAACAGTGGTGGGAGGTAGGGTTTCTGTGATTGGTTCTTCTAGTGGACTTTCCAACGGGTGGTTGCGATTTTGCTTGTGGTTGTTGAACTTCATAAAGCTCGGCAGCATCTCTCCCGCCCCCACTTTCCTCCATAAACTCTTTTTCTAAAAAAGTAGCATGCCTACTGACAAACACCTTTTGTTCAGTTGGCGAGTAGAAATAATACCCTAAACTCTCTTTAGGATACCCCACAAACCTGCACCTGGTTGATTTAGCATAAAGCTTATCTGACTCTAATTTCTTGACGTATGCGGGGCAACTCCAAATCTTCAGATTCCTCAGACTTGATTTAGCATATGATGTACCATAGACAGACTTTGTGAGAGCCATATTCAAAAGGTAGATAGTCGTTTCAAGCGCATATCCCCAAAGGAAATCGGGAGATCAATAAAGCAAAGCATGGACCGCATTAGTTAGACCGTCCTTGCAATAATAGTACTGTCGTAGGTGTAGACACTGCTAATGATTCAGCTAACCAACTCTTATCTTTTCCCAACCTCAATGCCAGCAACTCGGATAGGAATGAATGAGTAGCACCTGGATCAAACAATGCGTAAACAAGTAACGAACTAACTGAGATTATACCTATCACTATTGCATTGGACACCTTTACGCCCTCAAGAGTCAGTGCAAAGACACGAGCAAGTGGCCTCCCGGGACCTGTCGTGCGTTGCTGTTCGGTCCCCTGAGTTTGAGTCCACTGCGCCACTGAAGCTATCGACATCGGTGCTCTCCCTCTGGGTGGTGTTGCTACTTGACTGCCTATAGGGCAGTTCTTCCTAATGTGACATGACTGGTCACACCCAAAGCAGATACTCGAACTGTAGCACGCTCCTCTATGCCTCGTCCCGCACTATCTGCACTCTAGCGCATCTCTCCTCTATCCTTCTGGTACTATGGTACTCTGGGCAGCCGTGGGTGGTCCCATCGGTGCACGACCTCTAAATCTTCCCGTTCAGGCTCTGTGGGCACGCCGTTCCAAGGCCGACACCCTCAGACTGGGTGCGCCTATCCCCTTCGCGGTGCTGCCTGAACCTCTTTCGGGCTGGTCCATCCTATTAATCGATATGTACCATGGCCTCCTTTCACATCGCCTTGTCCACCATCTGAACAAAGATAGTGTCCTCGGTGTAATGTATGAGTCTGCCAATCTATACCCTCAGACCCTCCACAAACCACCTCACTCGGTCCATCTCGGTCACCACCAGAGATGGGTGGTAACGGGACAACCGTGTGAACTCGATCTTGTATTCCAACACCATCATGGTGTCCGTCTAGCGAATTTATTCGAACTCCCTAGCCCACCTCTTGTGGACATTCCTAGGTAGGTACTTTTCAATGAGAGCCATCCAGAACTCCCCCCACGTAGGGGCTGGTGTATGGGTCCCCCGATATGCCCTCCATGACTGGTGCCACTCCTTCGCTGGGCCCCTAAGCTGTAGCCCAACGATGTGTGCCACCGCTTCAGAGGAACACTCCAAGACTGAGCATAACTCTGTGCAGTCATTTAGGAACGTCGTCACCTCCACTACCTGATCTGCGCCTGTGAATACTGGTAGCTTCAGCTTCACAAAATCTATGTACAACGAGCTGCGTACCACTTGTTCTTGTCGGACCTCCTCCACGTATCCAGACTGAACCGGCTTGACCGGCTCGGTCTCTGCGGGTGCCACTGGTGGTACATGTGGGGTCCGCTGCTGCGCTAGCTCCCGCTCCTGTAATATCCTAGATATTTAAATTTATTATTTTTTCTCTTATGTGTGTTTGTCAGTCTAGCGGACTAGTTCATGGTCGAGCCGAGTCGACTCATGGTTCGGAGCGAACTTGTGAGCTCGGGCAAGTAGGATATGAATTTATGAATTTTAGACTTGGGTAGTTGAAATTATTTAATTTGATGTTGTGTGTGCATAATTGTTAATTATATTCATGTGTGTAAGACCCGAAAAAAAAGTTTCCTAATATAAAAATCTATTTTGGTGCAGCGCGTCGGACCCGGGGGTAGTCGAGTCGAGCCTCAGGATCGCCTCGAGTGAAAAGGTATGACTCGGCTAATGAATCATGAAGTCTATTTGGATAATTAACTTTCCTTTTATAAAATCATACATTAAATTAAGTTAACTCGAGTCATGTTATGGGTTGGGTCGGAACCCGAGTCGAGTTCCGAGTATGACTTAAGTGAGCCTTGAAACCATCTTTGGAAAGATGGTTGAGGGGATAACCCCCCCCCCCCCCCCCCCCATATGGCAGCTGTGCGACTCAACCATTGAGTCGCACAAGGCCGCAAGGGAGAAAGAGGAGAAGGAGCAAGGAGGGGGCTTGGGGCATGGATCGATCCGGAATTCGCGTCGTCGCCAAAAATTCTCAAGTCGTTGTCACCCGATCCCTATTTCTTGGCAATCTAGGTGAGTGGTTAAGGCTTTAACAGTTTAGGGGAGGCGGGTGGCCGAACCCTAGATGATAGGTCGAGTTCTCACGATTTTCCCGATGATCCATGATTTCAACGATATGTACTCACTATTTTATGATGTTTCTTGTCGGATCTCGCTGTTTTAATCACCGATCTACGTATTTTTGGGGCTACCAAGTCATGGGAAAAGGGGAAAAGTCATGCCAAAATTTTCCCCGATTCCCTTGACGGCGAGAAGGCCCTTAGATGCCCTTATACTGCTATTTTGATGTAGTCCTTTGAACTCCTCACGTAATATGAAGCATGTCCCCTTTAAAACCCCTTGAAGTGGCCGAATGAACCCTAAGATTCATGGAGAGGGTTCGGCCAAGGGTGAGGGGAAGGGTAAGTTGATCCTTGGTATTTAAGAAGTATGTGGAATTGAAGAGACAATGTATAGCTAAAGTCTCTTCCATCTTTCCCTACCCAAGGACCTCAGCCGAGCAAGGTTTCCCTTGCTCATGGTTCGGCCAAGGTTGGGGAGAGGAGGAGAGACTTACCTTAGTTGGAAATTTCATGATCTTAGGGATCACACATAGGGATATGACAATACTTAGGAAAAATATCAAACTTACCAAGTAGCTTAATTGATTTGAATTGTAGAAATGCTAGATTGTAACCATACTTAGCATTTGATCCTTAAACTTGGATGTTGACAATGTTACCATGTTTTATAATTCATACATGTTATTTAAATATATTTCTACCTTGCCATGCTAGATAGTTGCTCCTTATTGTGCTAATATTCCTAAGGTAGTATAAGAATTGTTAGGTATGCGCATTATGGTTATATATGATGAATAATGTAATATTTGAGTATTTTTCTTTAAATTATGTATGCTGCCCTAAATGTTCTTGGATGGTATTCCAAGGTTGACTCATGAAAATTCTCACCTAAGACAGTGTAGAAGGCTAGTTAACATGTAAGGTGCCACTAGATGTTCATAGCATATTTATGGAAACTTAGATATGAGATGATAACACTTCTATGTATGCTTGTATATTTTTGGAAACTTAGAGATTGTATGTGCACATATACTAAAATGGGCAGCATGAATTATTGACCCGGTAGCCGAACATGGCTAGATACGAGCAAAGGCCCGAGGTATATATCTATATATATGGAAATCCTAGGATATTGAATGTGTAATGTGCTTGAGATGGTCCGCCGAGGAGCGAGGAGGTCGAAAATGACCAATGCTCAGCTCGGCTAATTGGGTCTAGTGGTGCGCCAGCGGGCCCGCTAGGTGCCAGACCCCAGTTGGGTGGGACTAGCTATCCTTACCCCAGACGGTGTCCGGAGACTAATGGCCATCCTAGTCGACGGCCCGGGATTATTTGCTTGCATCTTGAGATGATGTGGTCGATGGCCAGTATGATCCTACCTGATATGGTAGGAACGGTTGTAGTCGGGATATATATATATTGCTTTGAGTAGGCCCAAGGGCCGGATGCCAGAGGCGTGATAAGCCAAGGTGGCAGGTTATCATGTACAATGGATACTCATGGATTCGTTGACGGTCGGTAGTTGCATTTGAAACACACCTTACCTCCTCATATATTCCTTTTATTGCCTTGTAATATATACATATGCATGACTGAGGATTAAGTGGAGGTTCAATTGAGCCACTCACTAAGTCCCAAGTGGACTCATAGTTTATTTCTATTTTTGCAGAGCATGAGCAGTAGCTTGGTGTCGACATGGTACAGCTGGAGGGTAGAGGTGGTGCCATATCTCGTAGCAGCATCCATGAGTCTTAGACTAGTCCTAGTTATATTGGTTTTATTTCTGCACTGACGGTTGTAATTGGAAAGAATTGTAAAACTTGATATTTGACCATTTGGATTTGACGTTGATGTTTCTTTTTGTTTTGAAAAACTTATACATTGTGACTTGCAAACTTTTTATAAAGTATGTTAAGTTTTCTTTTAGTCGATATGTTTTGGTTTCTTGATGTCAGTGTAGACAGTAGGCTACAGGGCAGGATGTGGGCCATGGCCGATCACACTACCCTCAGTCGGGGTGTGACAAAGTTGGTATCAGAGCACTAGGTTAGGTCTTGTCTATGACTCATTGTTAGGTAACGTATGAGGCATATGCTAGCGTGCCGACATACGGTATAGTTATGCTACGAGATTGGACGACCACTCCTGCACTCAGCGCACCATGCAGTTAGTAACTTTTCAAAGCTTATGTTAAAAATTTATTATGTGACATAAAACTTTTTCTTTTATGTGATAGTGTAATGGAGGCTCCCCAATGTTGCACTGAGCGGCAGTGGCAGTAAATTGGGTGATGAAACATAGAGCCAAGAGGTTAGACCCAAGAGAGGGTCGAGTTGGGGCGCGTAGACGCGTACCCCGGTTGTCAATAGAAAATATTCTTTATATACTTGTGCGTACTGTGCATGGATATTGATTGTGGTTGTGCTTGTGGATGAGCGATGGTCGAGCCGAGAAGCATACCAACTTGGCAAGTTGGTCCCGACTCGACGAGTGGATTTTGGGTCTTGATACTACATGAGTGAGCCACGCTGACTTAGACCCAAGGGGAGCCACACTAACTTTAGACCCGAGTGGATTTGGTTGGGTGGGCCATACCCAACCAGAGAGGGCCCGGGTAGAAGGCTCGCTAGATAGATTCTAGCGACCGACTTGTATGATTACTAGGTTTGGGCCGGGTTGGGTCATATGAATGTATTGTTTTCTGTGGGTCCGACATGGGCCGAGTGATTTTGGCATTCATGAGCATGTCATGTATTAATGAGTGTTCATGATAAGTGGGTACGGGACCTTGAGATGCTACGCAGGTCTTGTGGCATGACAGTGTCGGATTATGAGATGAAGTTTAATCGTCTCTCCAAGTACCATCCCACCCTAGTGGCGACTGAGACCACTAGGGTCAAGAGGTTCGTGGCAGGATTGAGGCCACAACGTGGCAGGATTGAGGCCACAACGTGGCAGGATTGAGGCCACAAATTGGTAGGCTTATTCATTACACCGAGGAATCTACACTGGCTCTGGTAGTGGATGAAGCCCTGCGGAAAGAAGCTTTGGAGCCGTTCGAGAGAAACGACGGGCCAGCTAAGAAGAAGTTCCGGTCATAAGGTTCTGGTAGTCAACATTGGCACTCCGAGGGGGCAATGCCCACAGCAAAGCAGCAGCAAAGTCGGGGGGCAGAATGGCAATTGGGGCCATGGGGGCCCATGGATCGGGTCAGTGAGGCTGACAGTGTCAGGAGGTGGTTTTCAAATATTTGAGGCGCTGCAGTCAGAGGCATTGGGGGTCCTGCCTTAACCGCACTAATGCTTGCTTCAAGTGCGGTCGAGTCGGACATTTCAAGAAGGACTGCCCTAAGGGAACTGGTCAGAAGCCTGAGTAGTCAAGGGGTAAAGCACCTATGTTAGTAGTGTCAGTAGCACCGAGAGGGCAGACTCGGAATAAGGGGTCGCATACTAGTTATTCAGAGAGGCCACCTGCGCAGGTATATGCTATGAATCATGATGGGGCAGAGGCTTCCAAAGCAGTGGCGACAGGTACTATTTTAGTATGTTCGTCTGCTGCGTATGTATTATTTGATCCGGGTGCCACGCACTTATTTGTGTCTGCCATATTTGCTGCAAAGCTGCCAATGGCACCCTCTATGCTTGATGGGCCATTAATGGTATCAACGCCTACAGGCGATGCAATCTTAGCAACCTCAATTTATCAAGGGTGTGAAGTGCTCATATGCGGCCATGTGCTGAGTGCGGATTTGACACTCCTACCCACTCTTGAGCTTGATGTCATCCTTGGCATGGACTGGCTGGCATAGCATTTCGCAATGTTGGACTGTAAAGCCAAAGCAGTGATGGTTAATAAGCCTGGGCTACCGTAATTCATCTTCCAAGGAGAAGGAGGTAGCAAGCCGATAGGGGTCATCTCAGCCCTAAAGGCTCGCAAGTTACTTAGGGGTGGCTGCCAACCTTTCCTGGCCTTTGTATCTGTGGCCGAGGAGGAAGAGAGTGAAGCAAAGCATGTCAGCGGAACCCCCGTGGTCTGTGAATTCCTTGATGTGTGTCCCGAGGAATTGCCAGGGTTGCCGCCCAGAAGGGATGTCGATTTTTGCATTGATCTGTAGCCCGGGGTGAAACCAATTTCTATTCCCCCTTACAGGATGGCACCGGTCGAACTCAGAGATAGAGCTAAAGGTGCAATTGCAGGAAATGCTAGACTTGGGGTTCATCCGGCCGAGTGTGTCACCCTAGGGTGCACCGGTTCTCTTCGTGAAAAAGAAGGATGGGTCGATGTGCATGTGCATTAATTATAGGCAGCTGAACAAGGTGACTATTAAGAATCGCTACCCACTGCCGAGGATAGACGATCTGTTTGACCAGCTACAGGGGGTTCAATGGTTTCCAAAGATAGATCTGAGGTCCGGATACCATCAGTTGAGAATCCGGGACTGAGATGTGCCAAAGACGGCCTTTAGGACTCACTACGGTCACTATGAGTTCCTAATGATGTCCTTTGGCCTAACCAATGCACTTGCTGCATGCCTTCATGGACCTAATGAATAGGGTATTTAAGGAGTACCTGGATAGCTTTGTGATCGTCTTCATTGACGACATTCTGGTTTACTCCAAGAGTGAGGAAGAGCACTCTAAGCACCTGTGAATGGTCTTGGAAACCCTCAGAGAGCACTGCTTGTTTGCCAAATTTTCCAAGTGTGAATTTTGGTTGGAAAGTGTAGGGTTCTTGGGCCATGTAGTGTCCAAGGAAGGAATAAGGGTAGATCCTGCCAAGATTGAGTGGTTCAGAACTGGAAGCGGCCGACTAGGGTGACCGAGGTCGGCAGTTTTCTTGGGTTGGCCGACTATTACCGGAAGTTTGTGGAGAATTTCTCCAGAATTGCAGCCCCTCTGTCTCGGTTGACCCAGAAGAAGGTCAGATTCATTTGGGATGACAAATACGAGGCGAGCTTTCAAAAGCTCAAGGCATGTTTGACATTTGCACCCGTGTTGGTTGTACCTTTAGGCTCAAGAGGGTTTGTGGTTTTTTGTGATGCCTCTCGAGTTGGTTTGGGTTGTGTCTTGATGCAGTATGACAGAGTGATTGTTTATGCGTCTCGCCAGTTGAAAGTTTATGAGAAGAACTATCCGACGCATGACCTAGAATTCGCAGTAGTGGTCCTTGCACTAAAGCTTTGGAGGCACTACTTGTACGGGGAGACTTGCGAAATCTACACATATCACAAGAGTCTCCAGTACTTGCTTACCCAAAAGGAGCTGAAGCTCTAGCAGAGGAGGTGGCTAGAGCTCCTAAAGGACTATGATTGCACCATTATGTATCATCCGGGGAAAGCAAATGTGGTAGCAGATGCGCTGAGCAGAAAATACATGGGCAGTTTGGCCCATTTGGAAGCTAAGCAAAGGCCTCTAGCTCGAGAGTTGGCTTTATACCTAGATGGGGGTGCAACCTTATCAATGTCAGCTTCAGGTGCCCTGATGGCCCACCTACGGGTACAGTCCACACTGGTGGATATGTTGCGTGCCGCGCAGGGGGAAGATGTCTTTTGTGCACTGACCAAGGACCTGGTACAAAGAGGTGATGCAGAGAACGGTTTCAGATTGGACTCAGAAGGTGTACTGAGGTTCAAAGACCGGATATTAGTACCACACATGGTTGAGGTGCGCAGGCAAGTCCTGGAACTGGGTCATCGTTCCACTTACACGATGCATTCGGGGGCCACCAAGATGTACCGGGACTTAATGCAGCATTACTGGTGGAAAGGCATGAAAAGAGAGGCGGCAGAATTTGTTTTCCAAATGTCTGGTCTGTCAGCAGGTGAAGGCCGAACACCTTAAGCCTGCGGGGCTCCTGCAAAATCTCGAAGTGCCCGAGTGGAAGTGGGAGAAAATCACCATGGATCTAGCGACTGAATTGCCTAAGTCAAAAGGCAGTTTTGATTCCATTTGGGTGGTAGTGGATCGGTTAATCAAGACCGCGCACTTCATACCAATGAAGACTACCTTCTTTGCGGAGCAGTATGCCCGACTATTTTTGGATAGGATTGTGGCCAAACACTGTACCCTAGTGATGATTATATCTGACTGCGGTACCCAGTTCACAGCCCGATTTTGGCAGTCCTCCCAGGAAGCCTTGGGTACTCAGGTGCGTTTCAGCACAGCTTTCCATCCGCAGACTGATGGGCAGTCAGAGAGGACCATCCAAACTTTGGAGGACATGCAGAGAACATGTGTCCTGGATATGGCAGATGGCTGGGAGAGGCACCTACCGATGATCGAATTCGCCTATAACAATAGCTATCATAGTAGCATTGGCATGACTCCTTTTGAGGCCTTGTATGGGCGGCGGTGCAGGTCCCCAGTGGGCTGGTTTGAGGTAGGGGAATCACTCATGGTGGGCCCCGATCTGGTTGAGGAGGCGGTAGAAAAAGTAAAGGTCATTAAGGAAAGATTACTGGCGGCTCAAAGTCGACAAAAAATGTATGCCGACAGAAAGGCCAAGGAATTGGAATTTGCAGAGGGTGACTTAGTATTCCTGAAGGTCTCTCCTATGAAAGGGGTGGTCCAGTTTGGGAAGAAGGGGAAGTCGAGCCCTAGATACATTGGGCCTTTTCCCATTCTCAAGCGGAGGGGCGAAGTGGCCTATGAGCTAGCATTGCCTCCTAGCCTGAGTAGAGTGCACCCGGTCTTCCATGTATCCATGTTGCGGAAGTATGTAAAAGATGATTCACATGTGATCGAGCCATCTTCTATCGAGGTAGATTCGGTCATCTCATTCGAGGAAAAGCCGGTAGAGATTCTTGACCGCAAAATCAGAAAGCTAAGGTCCAAAGAAATTCCCCTAGTAAAGGTTTTATGGGAGCACCATTCCGGGCAAGAGGCCACATGGGAGGTAGAGCAGGACATGAGAGAGTGCTACCCTTCCTTGTTCGAGGAGCCGGTAAGTCCTTGTTATTCAAGTAAATTTGAGGACGAATTTCCCTTAAGGGGGGAAGGTTGTAAGACCTAGAAAAAAAGTTTTCTAATATAAAAATCTATTTTGGTGCAGCGCGTCGGATCCGGGGGTAGTCGAGTCGAGCCTCAGGATCGCCTCGAGTGAAAAGGTATGACTCGGCTAATGAATCATGAAGTCTATTTGGATAATTAACTTTCCTTTTATAAAATCATACCTTAAATTAAGTTAACTCGAGTCATGTTATGGGTTGGGTCGGAACCCGAGTCGAGTTCGGGTTTAGTCGAGTTTCGAGTATGACTTAAGTGAGCCTTGAAACCATCTTTGGAAAGATGGTTGAGGGGATAACCCCGCCCCCCCCCCCATATGGCAGCCGTGCGACTCAACCATTGAGTCGCACAAGGCCGCAAGGGAGAAAGAGGAGAAGGAGCAAGGAGGGGGCTTGGGGCTTGGATCGATCCGAAATTCGCGTCGTCGCTGAAAATTCTCAAGTCGTCGTCACCTGATCCCTATTTCTTGGCAATCTAGGTGAGTGGTTAAGGCTTTAACAGTTTAGGGGAGGCGGGTGGCCGAACCCTAGATGATAGGTCGAGTTCTCACGATTTTCCCGACGATCCATGATTTCAACGATATGTACTCACTATTTTATGATGTTTCTTGTCGGATCTTGCTGTTTTAATCACCGGTCTACGTATTTTTTGGGCTGCCGAGTCATGGGAAAAGGGGAAATGTCATGCCGAAATTTTCCCCGGTTCCCTTGACGACGAGAAGGCCCTTAGATGCCCTTATACTGTTGTTTTGATGTAGTCCTTTGAACTCCTCACGTAATATGAAGCATGTCCCCTTTAAAGCCCCTTGAAATGGCCGAATGAACCCTAAGATTCATGGAGAGGGTTCGGCCAAGGGTGAGGGGAAGGGTAAGTTGATCCTTGGTATTTAAGAAGTATGTGAAATTGAAGAGACAATGTATAGCTAAAGTCTCTTCCATCTTTCCCTACCCAAGGACCTTGGCCGAGCAAGGTTTCCCTTGCTCATGGTTCGGCCAAGGTTGGGGAGAGGAGGAGAGACTTGCCTTAGATGAAAATTTCATGATCTTAGGGATCACACATAGGGATATGACAATGCTTAGGAAAAACATCAAACTTACCAAGTAGCTTAATTGATTTGAATTGTAGAAATGCTAGATTATAACCATACTTAGCATTTGATCCTTAAACTTGGATGTTGACAATGTTACTATGTTTTATAATTCATACATGTTATTTAAATTTATTACTACCTTGCCATAACCAAGAAGGAAGTAAAAGGAAAAGAGAGAATGATTTTTAATTACCGAACTCTCAACGACAATACCCACAAAGACCAGTATAGTCTGCCAGGCATCAACATGATCCTCAAGAAGGTTGGGAACAGCAGGATATTCTCAAAGTTTGATCTAAAGAGTGGTTTCCACCAAGTCGCTATGGATCCGGAGTCGGTGCCATGGACAGCGTTCGTAGTACCAGGCGGTCTTTATGAATGGCTCGTCATGCCATTCGGGCTCAAGAATGCGCCAGCTATATTCCAGAGAAAAATGGATGCTAGATAGTTGCTCCTTATTGTGCTAATATTCCTAAGGTAGTATAAGAATTGTTAGGTATGTGCATTATGGTTATATATGATGAATGATGTAATATTTGAGTATTTTTCTTTAAATTATGTATGCTGCCCTAAATGTTCTTGGATGGTATTTCAAGGTTGACTCATAGAAATTCTCACCTAAGACAGTGTAGAAGGCTAGTTAACATGTAAGGTGCATCTAGATGTTCATAGCACATTTATGAAAACTTAGATATGAGATAATAATACTTCTATGACTGCTTGTATATTTTTGGAAACTTAGATATTGTAGGTGCACATATACTAAAAGGGGTAGCATGAATTATTGACCCGGTAGCCGAACATGGCTAGATACAGGCAAAGGCCCGAGGTATATATATATATATGGAAACCCTAGGATATTGAGTAATGTGCTTGAGATGGTCCGCCGAGGAGCGAGGAGGTCAGAAATGACCAATGCTCAGCTCGGCCAGTTGGGTCTAGAGGTGCGCCAGCGGGCCCGCTAGGTGCCAGACCCCAGTTAGGTGGGACTAACTATCCTTACCCCAGACAGTGTCCGGAGACTAGTGGCCATCCTAGTCGACGGCCCAGGATTGTTTGCTTGCATCTTGAGATGATGTGGCTGATGGCCAGTATGATACTACCTGATATAGTAGGGATGGTTGTAGTCGGGATATATATATTGCTATGAGTAGGCCCAAGGGTCGGATGCCAGAGGCGTGATAAGCCAAGGTGGCAGGTTATCATGTACAATGGATACTCATGGATCCGTTGAGGGTCGGTAGTTGCATTTGAAACACACCTTACCTCCTTGTATATTCCTTTTATTGCCTTGTAATATATACATATGTTGATGTTTCTTCTTGTTTTGAAGAACTTATACATTGTGACTTGCAAACTTTTTATAAAGTATGTTAAGTTTTCTTTCAGTCGATATGTTTTGGTTTCTTGATGTCAGTGTAGACAGTAGGCTACAGGGCAGGATGTGGGCCCTGACCGGTCACACTACCCTCAGTCGGGTTGTGACAATGTGGGTGTATTTAATTAAATGCTTGTGATTTATTAGAATATGTTTAATTAAATTAATTAAGTCTATCGGGTTAGCGGGTTTGGTTTTAGCTTAAGGTGGATGCGGGTTTTGGATTAAGGTATTTAAGGGGTTAGGGTTGAGGAGGGAGTATAAAACACCCTCCTCATGGCTTGTGGCTTCTATTTTGGAGCCACCCAAAGAATTGAGAAAGGGAGCCAGCCGCCAAGCCAAGCCAAGCCGCCAGCCCCCTTTCCCTTTTCTCCTTGGAGCCGCCGCCACCCAGAGCCGAGTCGAGCCGTATGCTTTTTCTTCCTCTTCCTCTTCCTCTCCTCCTTCCTTTCCTTTGGAGCCGAGCCGAGAGGAGCCAGCCGAAGCCAGCCCCTCTCCTTCCCCTCTCTCCCTCTCTCCAAGCCGACGGCTTAGAGTGAGCCGCCGCACCCTTGTCCCCTTTTCTTGAGTCAAGACACCACCCTTTTGAAGCTGGATTCGAGGGTCGTCGTCTGGGATTTCTTCTTTAATCTTTCTTCCAATTAAGGTGAGTGGTTTACCATTTCTCTTCGGAATTTTAATCGAATTCTTGAAGCCGTTCTTGACGGCTTGGTATTTACGCTTTGTTCTTGATTTATTCTTCGAGATTTTGTCGTGATTCTCAGAATTTGTGCTTGGGAAGACCCGAATCTCTCCCCTAGGGGGCTCGGAAGCCCTAGGGAAAACCTAGGGGTGCTCAGCCAAGGGAGAAACCGAAGTCGCCCTCAAGGTGTTCGATGAAAAGCCCGAATGAGTTTTCTTGTTTCCTTGATATGCAAATTTTGATCTATTCTCCTAATTTGGGTTCTTGATTTGTGGGTTGCATGCTTAGAATTAAATCTGGGATTTTTGGGTAGAAATCATGTGGTAGGATTAAGATCTTGGTATTGATGCCTTAGGAATTCTTGAGAAGGGAGTTCTTGATCTTAATGCTTGCTTCTTGATTTAAGTGTTGTGGGTTCTTGTTAATCTTGATTAAAAGCATGATTTCTGTGAATTAAATCTTGAGATTAGTATTCTATCCTAATGATAATTTAGGGGTTAATTTTTGTTAATTTTCGGAATTTATTTCGTAGTATGCTAAAAATTGTATGTTGCTGGAATTTTATGCTGAGATGATGAATCTGTGCTGATTTTAGTTTGTTTGTTGTGGTGTGTGTGTTTCTGCGAATATAGTTGTCTAACCTAGCGTTTCAACCATAAAACACAGTTTGGAAATATATGATACACTTTGGAGACTAGATTCGGGTTAGATTCATCAGTACAGGGCAGAACAGTAAGCTAAAACAAAACCCTAATCTTGGTGATCTAAATTTTAATTACATAATTAAAATTGGGTTAAGGGTGAATATAATCTGTTATGAACCAATTTATAAAGTATGCATAAAATAAAACCACACGGGTTCATGGCATTACGGGTCTAGAAGTTGGGGTCGGGTTTTGGAGTGTTGAGACACTTTCCAATAGGATCACCCCTAAGACACCGTAGGGGAGTCATGACTTACGTCATGGTGTGTCATATATTTATGAATGACGGAGAGGCTCGTAGAGGAGCCGGATTGCGGGCTAAGCTCGGGAAGTTGGATGGTAAATTCCCAACATGCAGAACAAGTTCGGAGGGCCTTTTCCGATTGTTCTGGTTCAGCCTCGTGGGATAAGTTCGAAGGGCCTACCCGATTATTCCCGATATGGTGTTAAGGAATAAGTTCGGAGGGCCTCGATTATTCCTGTGATATCTTTTAGGAGTAAGTTCGGAGGGCCTTTCCCGATTACTCCTATGATATCTTAAAGGGACAAGTTCGGATGGGCGAATCTCGATTGTCCCTACGCGTCTCGTCGAGCAAGTTCGGAGGGCCTTTTCTGATTGCTCCCGAGTTTTTTGTATACTAGGATAAGTTCGGAGGGCCTTCCCGGTTATCCTAGTATGTGTTGTTGCCTTAGGGCATGGTAGGCTTAGACATGTTGTTCTTCACCGTATGGGTGTTGGTTGCCTTTGGGCGGGTAGTGGCCAGTTGGCCTGTTAGCTAGTCACACCTTCGTGACTTACCTCCTGTAGAGATAGATGTTATTCTTGCTTATCTCTGTGATGTTTATTGTGGGGGTTGGTAGAACCGCTCACTGAGTTCTTTGAACTCACCCGTTGTTGTTTGATTTCTATTTTGCAGAGCCTGACCGGTGAGGTGGGTCGGATGCACTTGGCATCCCTGGAGGGCAGAGGAGCCACATGATCTCATAGTAATCCTAGTTAGGGTCGTAGTCGAGTTCTTTGGTAGTAGTCATGCACTTGTATTAGCTTGATTTGGAGTTGTAGCCCTAAGAGCATTTATGTCATTTATTTCAGGTCTTATTGTATCTGAACTTTTGAACGGTTGAACTTAAAACTTTTTTCTGCACTTTTTGTTTCATTTGAGCTACTCGAATTAAACTTTGTTTTGGTTCGCTTTTCATTAAAATAAAACTTGTTATTTCTTTCCGCTATATTATTTGATTGGGTTGGCATGTGCATGGTTTAGACTGCGGGGTATAGGCACGTATACCCTGGCCGGTCACGTGACCAGAGTTGGGGCGTGATAGCTCCTTACGAAGCTCCTCTCGCTCCTTATCGAACTCCTTTCGTTCTCGATGAAATTCATCCCGTTCTCTGCGAAGTTCCTCGGTCAGCTCCATCACTTGAGTCTCTAGTAGTGCAACCTTGGGATTTCGCGTTGCCTCCTCCCGAGCCACCTGATTGGTAACACGGCCTCTGCCTCGGCTGTGATCTCGGCCTCGACCTTGTCTGCCAGCGGAGTTACTTCCGCTTCCACTCATCACGACATCATCATCAAGCACCACACAATTTTAACATATACACAACAATGAAATTAACCAAAGAAAACACATATCGTCGTTGGTGCGCAGGTTCAGTTGTCGATCTCGTGACTAGGATATACCATATGATGATACGCTAGCAATGCCCCATAAGATACCTACTATCCTATTGTCGTATCCGCTCTGATACCAACTTTGTCATACCCCAAACCTAGTATGACCGACCAAGGTACGCCACGTACCCCAAAGCATAACCCAACTCAAACCACAAGTACACATAAACTAGACCTGAACATTTAATAATAACTCAAGGATTTAAAATGAAACATTTAATTTTAATAAACCCTAGATCACCAACCCAATAAATGGTTAAAGTTCAAATCGGTTTCAAAAGTTCAATTACTAAGCAAGACATCTCAAGTAATAAAAATGTGGAAACACGTAAACCGAGTCGACGTGACTCAATGACTCACAAGAATCAAGGAAAAGGACTTGGTATCCCTCTCGACCACGACATGTCACGAGACCCACTGTCCTGCCACCAGCAGCCGCGCTTCTGCACCCCGGTACCTCTTTGATCTAACTCAGGTGCTTCAAAACAACAAAATGAGGGGTAAGTCCAACTAGGACTTAGTGAGTAATCAATCCTCATATCCTCTATAGTCCTCGTATCCTCTATATCATCATCAATCGTGAAATAATCAAAAGCATACAGGTAAGCATAAGAACATAAAGCATAATTTTATTTTTGAGCATTTATTTTAATAGTGCAATCATCCTCGTCAACAATATAGCAACTTGCAGAAAATGCCACCACATATAATATGCTCCATGCAATTATCCATGTGCTCAATGCAATCATCCACATAAATCACCTCTGGACCCATCGGTCCCATGTAGCCGCATAGGGTAGGTAGACAGGTGGCCGCCGCACTACCACCCAGCTCAGTGTCAGCCTATTGGGGTATGCCCTCCCCTCACCGACACTAGCTCTTTCGAGCTAGTTTGTTGGGGCATACGTTCCCCTCACCTGCTCGGGTCTCCGGACTATCTCCTTGGGGTATGATCTCTCTGCACTAGTCAGACTTTTGGAATAAGGCCAACGTTGTCTCCTTGGGACATACCTTCTCGCCACCAGCGAGACTTCCGGGAAATACAACACACACATCACAACATCACACACGCAAGTACATATATATATATATAAATGAGCATAACAATTATGTGCACAATAGAAAACAAGGGTATGTCTATGGCATACCTTCACCTCCGCCTCCTCCCGCAATACATCACAACCACACACACACACACATATATAATGATGCTCAAATCATGAATTCACAACGTACACAATGAGCATGAAATTAAGGTACAACACCTCCAAATGTCGTAGGAAAAATAAGCATGTATAAGATGTAAACAATACAACACCTCCTAATTTTTCTACGCGGTTTAAGCCCGACTTTAGCCCTCCCCTAGCCATGTACCCTAGGGCCAGCCTACCCCTCTACCCGAGTGCTCTAGGGGCATGAAGGGTTCGCCCCCCTTGGGTTCCATAAGGGCCGGCTTACCCTAAGGTCGTCCTAGGATTCTAGGGTCTCTATGTGTCTCTAGGGCACTCGATTCCCTACTTGTATGTCTCTACAATTTTTCTAAAGTTTAGAAGAAATCTAATATACCCTAAAGTATGTCGTTAAGGTATAAAAATCCTATTTTTATTTTCCCCCAAATTGCCCCTAATTGGCCGGCCACCCTAGGGCACCAAAAGGGCCCTAAAAGGGTCGACCTATCCTAGTTCTTCCCCAAAACTCTTCCTTTCCTCAAGATATCCAACCACCACCAAGAACCCTCAACAACCATGAAGATTCCACAAAGAAATCATCAAGAATTGAAAAATAAAGGGGGTGGCACAGCAAGGAAAAAGGGCGGTCAATTGCCCAAAAATCGATCCGATAGAATTTTTGCGATCATGGGAAAACCCTCAATGCGATTAGTCAATTCGATTTACGAAAAACCAGACGAAAAATGACAAGAACCCCATGACATAGGGGTGGCATGGATGATGAAGAAAAGAGGAGAGAGAAGACTAATCCACTCACCTCTTTTGGAGAAACCGGGAAGTAAGAAGAAGCTAAGGGTCTTCCTATGTTGAACGTCAACGATCTTGCGAAATTCGGCACCGGAACTCCTCCTCCTCCACTCGGCGACGCCTCTTCCTCTCCTCCTCTTGAGTCTCGGGTGGTGTGTGGCAAAACCCCTGGCCACACGCCCTAGGTTCTGTTTTATAGGCTTCTGTTTGGTCCAAATGACCAAAATATCCTCGCTTAACTTAACCGACTAAACTAGCTCGCATCTAATCCATTCTAACTCCGATTTGAGTTTTGATTGAAATGCTGAAATCGTCTCGGGACCCTCTATCATCCTAGTATGCTAAATCATAGAAATAAAATAATTATATTTTCCTATTTTTTTAATTTAAAAGTTTACCCGAATTAAATTCTGCGACTCAATGCTAATCTGCGCTAACTCGGGCCTACGGTCCCCTACTAAGAAATAAAATATTATTTAGGATTTTTGGGTATAACAGTGAACCTTCATCAAGTGAGGAAGATTCCGATAAAGAAAAAGATAAATCTTTGCCTTATGACCTTAAATGATCAGGTAATCCCGACCATTACTATATTTGATAATGTTTATACACAAGATGAACTTGAAAATGAGCTTGATATGCTGTATGATGAATTTAGGGTTGTTAGAAAATCCATTAAAGAACTTAAAAAGAAAATTGCTCAATTAGAAAATGAAAATGCCTCGTTGCTTTCATAATATGATTATCTTGAAAAGGAATTTGACAATTTAAAAACTAGTTCTATTGACCCTTGCTATAATGCATCAGATGATTTGAAAAGAAAGCTGAAGCTTAAGAATAATGATATGAAAAATGATTCAAAGATTGAGATTGAAATTTTGAGATTGGAAAATTCACAAATTAAAAATGAGAATTGCATGTTAAAATCTCAAATGCATGCTTTGCATAACTCTATGGATGTTATGAAAAGTGAGATTTTGAATTTAAATAAGAAAGTAAATGATTTCAAAAATATTTATTCTTTTAAGAACACTAGGAAGAAAAATGTTCCATTCAAGAATACTTACTCTCATCATGCTCTCATGTTAAGCATTCTAATTTTAAATCCCATGTTTATAAAAAGAATGTAAAGAAGTAATTTAATGAGCATTACTTTTGTTGTGGTGTCTATGTGCACATCTATGATTGTGTTTTTAAAATGAATTCGAGTATTGTGAAGATATTGGAAGGCCTGAAAACAAGAAGGAAAGAAACTCTAATGATATGCTTGCTTTATTGGATATGATAGGATTGGATTAGATAATAAATAAGGGAGGATTGAATATGAATTATTTAAATTCGGTGTACATCGGATATAATACCAATTTTATATTCATTTTTTTTTTATTTTCTTTCAATTTATGCATTAAATAAATAATAAATATTAATTCATTCTTTATCATATTCTTCTTTATCCCACGAAGCAAACATACAATAATTATCGCCATTTTTGAAATTAGAATTTGGATGCAATGACGTGTGATTGTTGCATAGAGGAAATATATAACATATATTGTGAAAATTTTATGGAAAAAAAGTAGGTTCATTTGAACACACATAATTTAACCATGGAGATCCTGTCTTGGTACTGTTGTATATAGATTATTTATTACTTTATTTTAAGTCCCGTTGCCATCTAAAGCCAAATAAATAAATTCAGCATTTCAGCTTAACATTTGCAACTTTGTTGATGAGAGACCTCCGAGAGAATGTCTAATTATCTCTTGATCTTTAAGATTTGTTAATTTTTGAAATAAAATTTTTTTATTTCTAAAATATAATCGATCAAAATATATAATTATTTTTATATTATTTATATACTCGTATCAGATTAATTTTTTATTTATTATTCTTGATCAATTTAATCAAGGCTTCGTTCTACTGCATAGCTATTATCATTTAATTTAATCATACCATCGTATCATTCTCCCAAATCATATAAATTTTTTTACAATACCCTGTCATGTATTACTAAATCATACTTCACTAATATCTCAAGCGGTATTCTCTTGCTATCGCTTCGCTACCATCTCACAGAAGACTAGGTGAAAAGTTGATGATGGGTTTCACCGTGCCCTAACTTCTGCGCCGTGGCCCACTCTCCTCTGTACGCCTCTCGCGCCGCGCGTCACCGCCGCTTGCCGACGCACGCGCTGCTGGCCGCCGACTTCCCCTCTACTCCACGCGATCTACCCCTCTTCCACACGATCTGCTCCGCTCCATTACCGCCTGGCTGTCGCTGGTACCGCGCTTGGCCATCGATCACCCCTGCCAGCGATCCCTCGGCCACCGCCTTCTCCCGCCTCGTCCGGCGACAACACCAATTCCGCGCTGTATATTAGGCGCAGGTAAAAATTTATTTATTTTTATTTTCTTTTATGTGCTTAGAATTGAAGGTCAGGTTTATTGTTTGACAGGTGTCATATTTACTCAAGTTATGTTTATTTAAATTGCCCTGTTATTTAAATTTACTTAATTTCCTCGCAACCATGGTTGTTGATGCAGTTCTCGCTATTGGCAACGATGATAGGCTCAATTCGATTGGCATAAAAGAGGTTGTATTCATCTTCTGAAATGATTTTCCAGTTCATAGTCTTGAATTCCATGTTATATGTTATTCTTATTTGTGCGTGTTAAAATTTGTTTGAGAAATATTTTATCTATCCTACTATTGCTTAATATGGCGTCACTCTATCCATATAGGATCCTCATACATTTCATTAAAAGGATCACAATACGGAGTGTTCTTCTTCCATCTTAAATAACTACTTTTTTATTTTTCTCTCATGTGGAAACTTTTGAATCTACCGCAAGATGGAAAGTAATTTGTTTACTTCTTGTATTTCTTATTGTTGATGAAGGTTGCAACATACTTCATGGTTGCTCCATCTATATCTTTATGTTTCACCAAACAATTGTATAGTTTTTTTAACTTGCAATGGTTGTCTCTTTTCCATTTTAAGTAAGTTACTGTATCTTATTAACAGTCGTACGAGCCTCTTCTTTCTTCATTGTTTTTTCCCCAATAGTTCTTAGCATACTATACTATATCGTCTTTTCAGTTCCTAGATATTTGCATAATTTGTGGATAAAATCATCAAGGATTTCCGATTGCATAGTACTTAAATCTCATTATTAAGTTTAATTTAAATAACTCTTTCTAAGTAATTAATGATATTGTTTCTACAGTGACGAGATACAAAGGATAAAAGCTAATGATCTTGATGTTAGTGACAAGGAAGCTTTCAGTGCTGCAGCGAAGAACGTAAGTATAATTATGAATTTCCAATTAGCTTAATAGCTTTGTAATTTAATTGTACATAGGAGTGGTAGTTAATTCATGAATTAATTTAATAGAGAAAGTTTTTTTTTCCTACTTTGCATTGCAATGACTGAAAAACTACGTACACTGTTGTTTTCGCACTCTTATTATGGTCTAAATACTTTTTCATTCTGACAATTTAGTTACAACCATTAATTGCCCTCCAAAAGGATTTAAATGGATTTAAGTTATTTTTCCCTTTACTATAATGTAGGTGGATATAAAGTTTTGTTAGACAAAGATTTAATTATTTATAGTATATTATTCTTGAATAATTAGTTGCATACATTATGTTTATATATGTTGTGTATAAATGATAAGGTTTCTCTTCTATTTCACATAATAGAAGTCTATTTGATAGATGAGAAATCATTAGGCCATGATTGGGTATGTGCTCCAAAATAGTTTTTTATTTTTGGAGTTTTAGTATATCATTAATCATGCATGGATACGTGACATATTTATCAAGAAATGATTAATGATTTCCTAATAAGTAATACCCCAAATCTGTTTTGGGATTGTATTTTTGTGTAAAGGAAGTTAACATACTTGTAGATAATTTGCAATCCTTGAATTGTCCTCTTCTTGAAGGGTTTGAGAAGATGAATATTTATATTGCAAAATGATATTTGATTTAACACTTACTATTTCAAATTTTGATAGTATCTATTTTAATTTGTTCTCTTATGAATCCAAACAATATGGAGAATTATGGGGAGGTGCCAAATTTCATAGGAAGTTAAATGTTAAAAGAAGTAGATAATGTACTTTGAATATTCATCTTAGAACAGGTCGGAACGGCTAGAATCTTAAAAAATGTTGTCCTTACTATTATCAGGATAGCTAACAAACTCGCAGATTGTTTGCTATGACACTAGCTAGAACGGTAGTTCTGACAGTTTAATATCATCTCAAATAGTCATCTTGGACAGCTACAGGGTCTCTGGGATGATTATGTAACGGTAGTCAGAAGCCCTTTTTTATGTTTGGTTGGACACACTTGGGTTTACTTGGGCATCTAACATGATTTGGAATGTTATACTACATGTTTCATGGTAATATGATCCCCACCTATGGAGGTGGTAATCTTAAATTACCATCTAGTAGGGGTCCTTAAAACTTATCATCCAAATTATCCTTTATAATTATATTATGTGTATGATAGAGGAAACACCAGTTCTTGCTTCTCTTCCTCACCTTGGATGGTGAAGAGAAGTATGTTTGTATATCATCCTTTATTTTTCAAATATCCAAGTTCACATATATTATATTGTAATCAAGTTAAGTTGTTAAACAAATTACAAAACTAAACAAATTTGAGATAAAACATGTGAGACAAATGGAATAGTAGAGGCTCGGGCAAATTGGATTAGTTGATTAATGTCATCCTAGCTAAGAGTATAAGTAACAAGTGGTGCATAAGAGATATCAAAACTCTCGGCGATAGCAGAAACCTGCTGAACTATGGTTGGTAGCCATACTTCTAGCTACATCTTTCCGCACCATGATTAGTACGCTTGTAGTGAGGCAAGGAGGATAATTGCCTATATAACAGCCACGAACACTAGATTGACCTCCACACTCACTAAAATGTCCACCTTCTTGAACACTAGAAGGGGGACCAGTAGTAAGAGCACTTTAATCATTGGAAGAGGGTGGCACATAAGGATCTGGGATAGGATGGTGGGCATATTTGTAATTATGCTATCAGTTAATCCATTAACTAATCTATAATGGACTAAAGGGAAGGATGCAAGCTAGATAAAAGCTTGGCATCGATAAAAGCATTATTTTGGTGTTAGACCTTGGGATCAATAGGATAAAAATGATACAGAGAATTTTGCCCCACTTGCCTTTAAGAAGAGCATAATATTTTTGTTTGTTGGATAGCAAAAAGCTCATAATAAAAAGAGTAAATATGAGATGTTTTACCGGTATGGGAACATGTATGGTGAAGAAAATCCCATGTTTCTTTGGCAATCTCCTCATAAAGAACTATAGAGACAATAGTTGGCTCCAAAATCCAAACTATTCGGCATCCAGGTGAGAACAACAATCATTAGCCTTTGAATACCAGATATTTATCAAGATGTTGAGTCTTCTCATGAGATCCCATAAGTAACTGAAATGTTGGAGCCCAGAGAATAATTGATATGATTAACTTTGATGGTGGTACTGAGAAAGCAGTCTTTGAGTTGTTAGAAAGGGAGGACGCCTTGATTGATCCAAGAGAAGTTGAAGAGAAATTCTCAAGAAGAGGGTTTTAGAACATGAAAGAGAACTCCTTTTACTGTTTGTTTGACATGTAAGATATCAAGTTGCTATATCTTTTCATAGGTAGTGTTCTCACTCTTCAACTATTTTTCCCTCTTATTTCTCCTTTACTCCTTTTTTCTCATAATCAGTGTTATTAATGGCGGATGGCGGCTCATGGCAGAAAGCCAAAAATCCGCCATGCGGCCAATGGCGGAAGCATGCGGCCGTATGTGTATATATATATATATATATATATATATATATATATATAGTGTTATCATCTCGCCCAGAAATCTCATAGCGTCTGGACGAGATGACTTGTAGCGAGATATCTGCCATCTCGTCGGGATCTCGTCCATGGATGGACGAGATCCGGACGAGATGGTCGGGAATCTCGTCGGGAAGTTAGGAGAAAACCTAACTTTAAAAAAACGCCTCAGAGACACAAAAAAACACTCGACTGTTGCAACTCGACGTAGAAGAAAACGCCGATCGCGCTCGCTGCTCATCGCTCAAAACCCATTGCGCTCGAAGCTTGCTGCTCGCCAAGACGCCGCTCGCTGCTCGCCAAGATGCCACTCGATCGCTGCTCGCCAAGACGCCGCTCGATCGCTGCTCGCCAAGACGCCAACACTCGCTGCAGGTTCTTCACTTCTTCTTTCTTTTCTTTCTTTTCTTCCCATCGCTCGAAACCCACCATTGAGCTCGAAGCTCGCCGCTTGCCAAGACGCCGCTCGCTGCTCGCCAAGACGCCGCTCAATCGCTGCTCGCCAAGACGCCGCTCAATCGCTGCTCGCCAAGACGCCAACACTCGCTGACTCACTACAGCTTCTTCACTTCTTCACTTCTTCATTTCTTCTTTTCTTTCTTTTCTTTCTTTTCTTTCTTCTAGTCCACTGGTCTTCTTTTCTTTTCTTTCTTCTAGTCCACTGGTCTTCTTTTCTTTTCTTCTTTTTTTTTCTTCTTCGCACAGTGGTCTTTTTTGATTGCTATAGGTTTTAAATTTATAATTAGTTATATGTAATGTAAATTTAAACTGTGCACAGTGGTTTTAAATTTTAAACTCTCTACAGCTGTAGGTTTAATGTAAATAACATATAATTAGTGGTGTTTTTATGCTTTGGTCTTCTGCATATAATTTAAATTTTACTGCAGTGGTCTTTTTTTGTGCACAGTGGTCTTCTCTTCATTAGGTTTCAATATAACTCTTAATTTGGTTTTATATGTTTTACCTATTATTAATTTAAACTGTAGCTAAATTTTGATTGCTGTTGTGGTCTATATTTTAAAATTTAAATTGATTGCTCATCTATATTTTAATTGATTGCCTATTATTGTTGTGGTAGTGTGCTTTACTATCCATTTTTTAAATTGATTTCCATGTCCATTTTAATTGATTGCTCATCTTACATCTATATTTTATGATTCATGGCTATGTGAATTTAATTGGATTTATGTTTGATATTATATATATTTATAATATATTATATTGTCGATATGTCGCGAAATGGACGATATATCGATCGCGAAACGATAGATGTCAAGGTTCGCTACCGCGAAATTTTTTTGGTCGCGATAATAAGCTTGCATATATATATATATACACACACACAGTTATACACACACAACTACAACTAAGCAGTAAGCATATATCAAGAACAATAAAATTAGAAATATGATAGGAAATAAAATTCATCAAATGTAACATAAATACATAATTAGACAAGATCACAAGAGTCACAAGTCACAAGTCACAAGTCCATACATACGATCACTAGAAAATTAACCATAACAAGTTTTTGCAAATTAGACAATAGTCAAAAGCACAAGAATAAATTAACCACATGCAACTAGTTGTCACCCTCCTCCCCAATGTAATCATCATTCTCATTGTCATCTAGTGAGGCATATCCCTCTTCTTCCTCTCCGTCCGTTTCCTCAAAATTAATTTCTTCTTCTTTCTCCAATTCCTCAAGGTCTTCAAATTCCAATTCATCTTCGTTGACTACTATCTCTTTTCCTTTTATGGAAGTTTTTGAAGTTGTTGAAGTTGCACCACTTGAAGGCTCCTTCCTTTTTCTTGCTTGTTGCCTAGTATACGTTCTAAGCTCTCCCGCCCCGGATGCCCTATAAATAGTTTCCCAATTTAAAGTATCATCTTCAAAAACCAACTCATTTCCAGCATCATTAGTGTTATCATCTTCCATCTCTCCAACTAGCCACTCATTACACTCATCAATATCATTGAGTGAGATAGGGTCAATTTCATCCCTAACATTATATCTTTGCTTGAGTGCTTGGTTATATTTCACAAAAACCAAGTCATGCAACCTTTTATGCTCAAGCCTATTTCTCTTCTTAGAATGGATCTGTAACATCAAGTAAAGAGTTAACAAAACTTACTATAACAAAGTACTAGACTAAAACAAATAAAAAAAATGATAATTACTTGCTCAAACACACTCCAATTACATTCACATCCAGAAGCACTCCACATCAAACTCAAAATCCTGATAGCTAATTGTTGCAAATTTGGAGCTGAATGTCCATACATTCGCCACCATTGAGCTACAAAACCAAAGATAACTCTATAAGCATTAAGACATTAAGCAAATGTCTTAAAATTTAAAAGTTAGAAGACTATAATTTGTATTCTTCTCACCGAGTGCAAGGGTATTTCTTTGTGATATTGCAAAGTCCGTACCAAAGAGACCACCACTGGCCTTATAAATTGGCAGCTCAATTAGTATCTGTTGTTGCACCTCCCGACTTGGCACCAACCTCTTGATGCATTCATACAACCCATTTGTAACCTTCAAATCAAACTCCAAGAGAGGGTTGGCATAATAGAATTCTGGGTTCAAAAAATGACCAGCTGCATGTAAAGGGCGATGAAGTTGGCAATTCCACCTATTATCAATGATTACAAACACCTCATTGTATTTGCTTTCATTGTTGTTGAAAGACTTCATAATGGCTTCTTTTGCCTTGTCCATTGCTTCATAAATATAACCCATTTCCGGTTTTCTCTCACCATCAGCAAGTCGAAGCACTCGAACAAGAGGAGCCATAACTTTTAATGTATACACCACATGATTCCAAAAAGAAGGCATAAGCACAATTTTTGTTGCTTGCTTCCCCTTAACCTCTTTAGACAACTTGTTTCTTGTCCACTCATTGGAAGTAAACATTCTTCTAATATTTGTTTTCTCTCGATGAAGTCTTTCCAATGATAAAAAGGAGGTCGCAAATCGAGTGACTGCATGTCTTACCAATTCTCTCTTGTTTGTGAAGTGTCTCAACAAACTCAATGTACTTGAGTGGCTATAGATGAAGCCAACAAGAAATATTGCCCTTTGAATTGTCTTCTTTATTGAAGGAATCTTTCCAATGTCTTCAAGCATTAAATCCACGCAATGAGCTGCACAAGGAGTCCAATAAAGATGCGGTCTTTTTTCTTCCAACATCTTACCTGCTAGGACATAATTGCTTCCATTATCTGTTATTACTTGAACAACTTTGTCTTCTCCAATTTCCTCCACAAGAGAATCAAGGAACTCAAACAATTTTTCATCAGTTTTCACAAATTTAGATCCATCAATAGATCTAACAAACATTGTTCCGGCGAGAGAGTTCACCAAAAAATTTATCAAGCATCTTTGCTTCCTATCAGTCCATGCGTCCATGCATCTGACATAAGTGAACATCCATGTTTGTCCCAATGCTCCTTATGGCCCTTCAACAAGCTTTGGGTGTACTCCATCTCCTTCTTGAGAAGTGGAACTCGTATCTCATGATAGCTTGGAGCTCGCAAATTTGGCCCAAAGCTTGAAATGGCTGCAGCATATCATGAAAGCTCTTCAATTTGATGCAATTAAATGACAATCCAGCTTGGTACCAAAACCGAGCTATATATTGATGGACCCTAGCTGTTGTTTCTTTGTCACATGTCTCTCTTATACTTGTTTGCCTCAACCTTTCCTTTTTCCTCTTCTCAATGGCAGTTTCAGGTTTTCTACAAAACAAGTCTATCGGGCATTTCAATTTCTTACTCCCACTAGCGTGACTAGCCTTAGCAACAACTTCTCCAAATCCCTCATTAATTTCTCCTTCACTTTCACTATCACCATAGCCCAAATTTTCAAGATCGATGTTTCTAGCACTTGCAATTTCTGCACTCTCTTGCTTCTTTTTTCCTCTTAGAAGATCCCACAATTCTTCTCTTACTTCCTTTGGACATTTAGTACATGCAGAAACATTGCCCTTCTTTCCCATCAAGTGCTGCTTGGCTCTTGTGATCCCTCCCCTTGTAATTTTCCCACAAAAATTGCAGACAATGGTATTGGTATCATTTTCATCTAAAGAGTGGCAATATTTCCAACCTGGGTCTGTCCTTGAAGCAGCCCTTGAGCCTTGTGAAGATCCTTGGCTTGCCATTGTTTTGATTTGTAAATCCTACAAATTTAAACATCAACATTTTCAGAAATTTAAAAAAAGTTGAATGAGAAGTTCTCATTCAAATGATCAAATGAAAATTGAAATGAATGAAATAGGAAAAAAAAAACATAAAGAGAAAACTGAACTGAAATGATCAAATGATCAAATGAAAGATAAAAAAAAGGAGAAAAAATATACTTTCTGAAGTAAAAAAAAGAAACAAAAACAGAATAGAGACATTAAAAAAAGCAAAGAAAAGAAGTACGAAAGAAAAAGAAAAAAAAAACTGAACAGAAGTAAAAAAAAAGAGCAGCAAATAAGAAAGAAACAAGAAAAAAAAAGAAGTAAAGAAAAAAAAATCGAAAAGAAACCGGCAAAACAAGAAAACAGAATAGAAAATGGAAAAAAAAGGAAAACAAGAAAACAAAAACAGGAAAAAAGAAAAGAAAACAGAAATAAAATCGAAAGAAGCTGGAAAAACAAGAAATAACCTAAAAAACAAGAAAAAAACAAGAAAACAGAATAGAAAATGAAGAAGAGAAGTGAATGGGAGAGAAATACCTTAAAAAACAGTGAAAAATGCTATTTTTTCCGCCGGAATTCCTCGCCGGAGTGCCGGAGCTAGTCGCCAGAGCTGGTCGCCGAAGTTGGTCGCCGGATTTCATCGCCAGAGTGGAGCAGCTGGTGGTGGAGAACTTTTCAAATGGGAGCAAGCAGCAGCCGCCAGCTTAGATTACTAGGGTTTTAATTTTAAAACTTCTTTCATAATTACAAA
Organism: Canna indica; assembly: GCA_034359265.1. Classification (NCBI taxonomy): domain Eukaryota; kingdom Viridiplantae; phylum Streptophyta; class Magnoliopsida; order Zingiberales; family Cannaceae; genus Canna; species Canna indica. The sequence continues at coordinate 19,715,548 of CP136894.1, forward strand.
AACACCCTTAGTTTTTTTTTTAAAAAAAAAAACAGGATGTGGCGCCATTTCCGCCATGGCGGAAAGCGGGCGCCACAGACCGCCTGGCAGAAACCGCAACAAAGAAACCGGCAGAAACCGCAACAAAGCGGTTTCTGCATGGCGGATTTGTCAAAATCCGCCACGCCATGGCGCCATGGCGGCTATTTGACAACACTGCTCATAATGATTTCTTCATTATCTGGATGATGAATTATTTGTAATTCACGACTTGATATATATATTTGGTTTCTTGATATATAAAATCAGATACACAACAACTTAGACCACTTTCATGATCTTTGGAATCTATTTATGATTTATTATTACACTAGTTTCACTTTCTTAGGTAGGTAAGTGAGGTTGACAATACAGTACAAATTTGAAGCAGGAATTTTTCGGAAGTCCAAACCTTATAAACTGTTCTACTATCTAAGCCTGTCTGCGGTGACAGGTGTAAATGTCAAAAGTATATCCAAATTAAAATTATTTCCAAGCTTTATAAGAACTAAGATATAAATCACAGTTGCAGAAAGCACAATACTAAGAAACACAATTTATAGTGAATTGGCTTCTCAACAAAGCCTATACCCAGTTATCCACTACCTTCGAAGTTCGAACCTTCCGAAGGATTTCAAAACAAATTTATTAACTTTTAGTTTCACTTCTCGTGAGAATTTTATGCACTAAATATTACTTCTTATTTCTAAGGAAACCTAGTAACTAGACTTGTTACAACCCACTTGATGAGATAGCTGACCCATCATCTTCATAGACCAACCTATTGGTCTAATTAAAATGCTTAAGCTGAAGTTGATGGTAGCACACCCATCAAGCCTTATAAGCCAACACCACATCCAACATACTCTCGGTATGGGACTAAACCGAGGTATTACAATCTCCCCCACTTATGTCTTGACGTCCTCGTCAAGACTCAACTCGAGTCTAACACATAGCCCAGAATCACACCCAAGTTGGTGGCATGTGAGGCCTAGCCTAGTAGCGGCTCCACCCCATCACTCGGGCAACCGTTTCTCACATAGGCTCTCTCACCATGCCTAGGACTAGGTCCTGCTCTGATACCATTTGTTACAACCCACTTGATGAGATAGCTGACCCATCATCTTCATAGACCAACCTATTGGCCTAATTAAAATGCTTAAGCTGAAGTTAATGGTAGCACACCCATCAAGCCTTATAAGTCAATACCACATCCAACATACTCCCGATGTGGGACTAAACCGGGGTATTACAAGACTCATCCCTAAATCCACTAGAGTGCCACAACCACCCTCAAGATACATAGAGAAAACTAAAATTAAAAACAAAGTGCAGACACATACTTCTCAAATACAATAACAAAAGAAAAAAACTTATTGATTTGAAACGTATTCCACTTATTTTTTGATCCTAGAGCATGAATGATGATCTTCAAAAGATGAGCATACTATCTTCTTAGGAGATTTGAGAGTCCAGGATGACGACAACAGACTTATTTGATTTTTAGAATACTTGAGAATTGAACACTCAACTGATCAACTCTTGGAAGCTTATCAAGGCTTTTATGATTGGTGAATGGGTTAGGAATACCGATTTATAGGGTTATAACACAAGAAAAATTGAATTAAAAATAAAAAGTTGTGATAGGAAGGAAGCCTACTTAACCTAGCAGTCTGTTTTATTGTTCAGAGAATGCTACCGACAGTTACACAGGTTGACCTATTAATCAACCCACAGTGTTAAAAAATTCACAAAAAGGTATCTATGGAAGCACCATTTGATGCTGATAAATTGGAGATGTCATGATGCTTTAGAATTATTCTAAACAAAAATAAAAACTTCGAAGTGAATTGCTTGACTTCAAAATTACTCTTTCCTTTTTCTAGCACCTGTAGAACTAATATGTGGAACATGCAAATATACAGGATTAGTAATGGTTGTTATCGCCAAAACAGAGATGTGCCTTTTAGGCCAACAAAACTTGCACTCATTCTTACTTTCTTACTAAAATACTCAAGTTCAATCAATGTGGGTTTACTTTCTACCAAACAAATATTACCTACGACCATCCTCATGGTTAACCCCATGTGAACAGGGGCGGAGCCAATGTATTGGCGGGGTAATTGTCCCCCATGAGATTGGTCCCCCCGGAATATACAATATTACTACATTTTCCCCTTGGAAATATTATAAAATATTCTTTTGCCCATGTAATTGCCCCTCCCCCACCCATGTGCAGTTTCAAAGAGAATTTTTTATTTTGGCCCAAAATGAAAAAGACAAGCTGCCATGTAAATTCCCATTAAGCCCAACACATAAGCCCACCAATAAAGGCCACCACATATTAAAAGATTTCTTTTGTTAAAAAATCAATATTTTAAGTGTTCCATGATGATCTTCCATTCATTCTTGAGCGGGAAGACAGAAAATAGCCATAGAACAGAACCTGAAACGTCAATGACTAGACGAAGAAGCCACGGTAGAGGGACTGAGGGAAAGATCAGATTGCAAGTAGAGAAGTAATGGAAGTTTTTGATGTCTGATCTGTCATTCTCTAATTTCTCATACCTCCCCATTGTCCCCAAAAGTCAAAACCCCATGATCACTTCAGCGCTTTAGAGCTTTTTCATTGGTCATGTGTTTTTGTGTCTGATTCATCGGAAATTCCTTGAGCTACTGGTGCTAAGCTTGAAATTGATTGGATAACTTGTTTTGTTCTCTGAGATAATGCTAGAAATTTCATAGCTTAATTTCCTCTTTCGGTGTGTCCAATTATTATATAACAGCTCAGTTGATCATATCAATCATCAAGTTGGAACCTTTCAATAAGGCCGATCAAGCAAACGATATCAGATTCTTGCAAGGAAGGTTCAACGAAGAGAACGAGGTGAGGCTCTCTCTCTCTAGCTTGTTCTTGTGTATATATCTAGTGAGTAAAGAGTTTTTTGGGTGCTTTGTTTAGATTGATTTTTTTTTCTTGTGCAGATATGGATAAGTATCTCATAAATAAGAAATCAATAGTAGAGGAAACATCAATGAGAGCGAATGATGATTGCTGAAAAAGAAGACATGTGGAAATCAATTTGGATGATCTCCCTTCGGATCCCGGGCTAAGGAAGAGAATTTCCGATTATCATCCTAATGATCGTGATAGGATTAGAAGGCATTATTTGCAACAAGGTCCGTGTCAACCGAAAGGACATGATTTTCCTCAAAAGAAATTTGGCAATATATTTCGGCGCTTTGTTCCAAAGTGGTTTGAGGAGCATAAATATTGGCTAGAATATAGTATTGCAAAAGATGTTGCCTTTTGTTTGTGTTGCTATCTTTATAGGTCGGACATTGGAGCGCGAGCAAGTGGTGAAGTATTTATGTCGGAAGGATATACTAATTGGAAGAAAAAAGAAAAATTTAATGAGCATGTTGGAGGTCCGAATAGTGCCCATAACAAAGCTTGGAGAAGATGTGAAGATTTGATGAATCAACAACATATCCAATTTACTTTTGAGAAACAATCGGATTATCAGCTCTGTTTGACTGCTTCACTTGACTGCATTCGCTTTCTTCTATCTCAAGGTTTGGCATTCCGTGGGCTCGATGAAATAGAAGAATCGCATAATCAAGGCAACTTTCTTCAGCTCCTCTCTTTTCTTGCTAGTCAACGATGCTATAAAAAATGTTGTCTTGAATAATGCTCCAGGAAATATGAAAATGATAACACCTGATATTCGGAAGGATCTTCTCCGTGCTTGCGCTATGGAGACCACTAATGCTATTCTCCATGAGCTTGGAGATGAATACTTTGCTATCTTACTTGATCAATCTTGTGATGTTTCAGTCAAGGAACAAATGGCGGTTGCTCTCAGATTTGTCGATTCGAAAGGGTGTGTTGTTGAGCGTTTTCTTGGTATTGTTCATGTTAGTGACACCACCGCTTCCTCATTAAAAGTGGCTATTGAGGTTCTATTTCTCAAGCATAATTTGAGTTTGTCTAAAGTGCGGGGGCAAGGCTACGATGGGGAAAGTAACATGTGAGGTGAATTTAATGGACTCAAAATTTTGATCATGCAAGAGAATTCTTTTGCTTATTATGTTCATTGTTTTTCTCATCAACTTCAACTAGCTTTGGTTGACGTGACAAAGAAAAAGCCGCAAGTTGCTTCATTTTTCAACTCGGTGGCTAGCATAACTACTCTTGTTGGAGTTTCATGCAAGCGTAGAGATCTTCTTCGATAGAAGCAACTAAACAGTGTCTTGGAAGCATTTGAAAATGATGGACTCTCAATGGATAAGGGTTCAAATCAAGAGAGAAGTCTTCAAAGAGGAGGTGATACACGTTGGGGATCTCATTATAGGTCATTGATAACTTTGACTGTCATGTTCTCATCGATCATGGAAGTTCTCCAAATCATTGAGAAAGATGACTCTACTGCACATCAAAGAGGTGAAACGTTTTCCTTATCGAGTGTTATGCCAACTTTTGAATTTGTGTTCATCTTGCACTTGATGAAGACTATCTTGGGAATCACAAATAAGTTATCTCTAGCATTGCAAAGGAAGGATCAAGATATAGTGAATGCTATGGCTTTGGTTAAAGTGACAAAACAAAGTTTGCAAGATATGCAGAATGAAGGATGGGACTCTTTGATGAGTGAAGTATTTATATTTTGTGAAGGAAATGACATTGGTATCATAAATATGAATGATATGTTTGTAGCTCCAGGACGATCGCAGCGGAAAAGCAAAGCCTTGACAAACTTGAGTTATTTTCGGTCTGAGCTTTTTAACAGTGTGATTGATTGGCAAGTTCAAGAACTCAACAGTCGTTTCAATGATGTGAACACATATTTGCTTCTATGTGTAGCTTGCTTAAGCCCAAATGATTCTTTTGCGGCTTTTGATAAGTCCAAATTGACTCAACTCGCTCACTTTTATCCTTTGGAGTTCTCTGAGATTGATATTCAGTTGCTTGACAATCAACTTGAGACGTATATTCTTGATATGAGATCTCATGAAAAGTTCTCAAACCTAGTGACTATTGGAGATCTTTCTCAGAAGATGGTTGTCACAAGAAAGCATATTGTGTATCCACTGGTTTATTTGCTTATGAAGTTGGCGTTGATATTACCACTTGCTACTGCATCAGTGGAGAGAATTTTTCCAGGGATGAAAATCGTGAAGAACCACCTTAGTAATAAAGATGGGAGACTCTTGGATGAACGATTGTTTGGTTACCTATATTGAGAAAGATATTTTTTGTAACATTGACAACGAAAGAATCTTGAATAGTTTTCAGGTTATGAGACTTCGGAAGGGACATTTGTAATTATTTAGTTTTTAATTCAATGAACTTCATATCTCTCTATCGTTGTTATATTTGATATAGTTTCATATATACGTTTATTTTCGTTTTATATTTTACCCCCCCCACCCCACACACACACACACCCCCCCCCCCCATGGACCAGGTCTTTCTTTTACTGTTTATAACTCATTCTTTCATTTGATTCTTATATTTTACTCTTTCTTCTCTCTCATGTTTGCTTTGAGCACTGATTTATCTTTCTTATGGGAATAGGTCATTTGCTAGTTGAGATTCAGTTAAAGATCATGGCGAGTGTTTGCCATTGGGATGGAACATTGTCACCAAGTGACTTTGATTCTTCTGTTTCCACTCTTTGTGAGAGATGGAGGGAGGCTAACACTGATCTTCCCCAGTGGTTGTGGATGCCTTGTCATATGGCTGGTGCTTCGTCATGCAATGTGGGTGATTCTACATATTATTTACTTATGTTTGTTGGTTTACCAATTGGTCTATTTCTAATAGCTAGCTTTGTCAAAGTATTCATGATCTTCTTTTTGTTCATTCTCAGGCAATGGGTTACTTAGCAATGGAGAATGTGTATCACCAGAATGCAAGGGAGGTTAGTGTGGTTGGTAATGTTAGCTCCTTAAAAATAAGATTTCTGGCAGCTTATCTTGTCCATTACATTTTTCTTCTTTAGGAAGTAAGTTGTGAGGGGAGCATATCTGGAGACATGGAGCTGGTTGATGATGCTACCTTGGTATACTTAATCAAGTACATATCTTGTACGAACTTACATATTGGATGTTCTACAAATTAGATATCATGTTATGTGCATGCATCAAAACAAATCAATGAATTATGCAAATTAGATAATAACATTATGTACATGCTAGAGAAATACTGGCATGTGCCTATGTTTGTGTATGCCTTAACCAATTTTTAACTTGCGTCAGCATCACAAAGGATGTGCCACTTGAAATTCTGTGATGCAAAATAGTTATTGCACAAATTCATACCGTGAGATGAGCAAACTTTGTGTCTAACAGACATGATTAGTCTTCTCACTGATTCCTTCAAACCTCCTTTAATAAGTTGATATTCTTTGATTCTTGTTGCATGGTTTTTCTTACTATGATATCTTGCCTTTCCTTTGTGATTAGCTAGGCAACTCTTTGTGATTGCTTCTGCTGATGGTTTTCTTTTCTGTTTTTGATGAATTTTGAATAACCGTGCTGGATATAACTTTTTTCTTTTAGGTTAAGAGCTACAAAGATGACATGCATGTTTATGATTACCACATAGCTTACAGCGTCAACTTCAGGGTTCCTGTTCTTTATTTCCGTGGATATCAATTCGGTATGGTATTTCATGTTTCTGTTTATACATTGCCTTTTTGCATCTATTTTCCATATAATGACTAATGAGGCCTAATATTGTGTAGATGGATGTCCTTTGAAATTAGGCGACATTGAGAAAGACCTTCCTGCATACTCTCTCAATGTACTTAGGGAATCGAAATGGACATTTATCACCCAGGAGGTATGCCCATATTTTATTTGAACACACATTTTTGATATGAATGTGGTGAAATAGGTTAAATTATTGGGAATTTTTTCAGGATCATCCGTACCTTCATCGACCATGGTATACATTACATCCTTGTGGAACTAGTGACTGGATGAAGTCTATGCTTGGACGTGACATGCCAAACAAAGACCCTCATATGCTTCATTATATATCTGCATGGTTATCCGTGGTAGGTCAGGCCGTCGGATTGAGAATTCCTCTTGGATTGTACAAGTCACTTTAGATGGCTTAGCAGCAGCTGACAAGAACTAAAAAGACAAATGCATGTATATTGGTATAGTATTTTTGTCAACAGCTATATAGGTAATTTTATATTCATAACAATAAAATAATAGTTAATGTAAAATAAAATGAATCAAGGGGCATTTAGTTGCTAAGTGAAAACGCTTGTGCCTGCTTGGAGGTAATTATAAATCTTGCAAATAGTAATTGCAACGAATAGCTTCAATTTGCATGCTTAGGTTACGGCCTCAATTTTGATTATAATAACAATAGCGGGTAGTTTTGCTAAACGATAACACTAATATTTATCCAACGAAAATCTATTATATATAGTTGGTAAAATAATTAAAATGATAATGAAATGACTATATATTATCGTGAATTACACTGTACATTTTTATATTATCATCAAATCAACGAAGCTATCCATAAAATAATTTTAAAATAAAAATATCTAGAAACTATTAATTTTATAATGAATTTATTTAACAGTTGGGTTTTTAAAAATGTTGTAAATTAGTGGTTGACATACAAAATGTCATCCGAAAATAATCACATAGATATACACGTGGAAATACGTAACTTAGCACATAAATAATCACATTGATATATACATGGGCAAATAATTTATTTAACTCATGTTTACACCCATGTACATAGCAACAAATTTAACTCTCGATTAACAAGTGTATGAATTTGTTATAAATTATTAGTTTATAAAGATTTTTGTTTAAAATTATTTTTGAATTGATAATTAATTTGATGATAATAAATATAATTAATTATACTTCAAAACTATGAATATTTTAGCCACTTAAGGACTTCTAAGAAGCAGTAATTTTAACCACTAAAAAAAAAACTAAAATACTAATATAGCTGGCTAAAAATAAGTTCATACTATGTATAACAAAAAAAACCCTATTTTGAGTCACTTAAAAGCTTTTGAGTACATATTTTTAAGTCATTCAAAATGGAGGGAACTAAAATGAGAAATAGAGAAAAATTTAATTTCAAAATTATATTCAGTTTTAAAGAATTTCAAGAATTTATATTCGGGTTTAAGGAAATTTCTATTTTTTTTTATCTACAAATTTTTTATATATTTATCAAATCACATTAGTTTTTATCTACTGAGATGATGCTCTTTATCTTTCAACATGCAACAATTTTGACCATCAGAGAACATTCGACCAGTCAGTCAATATTCAACAAAGTCAGCCTAACTTTGGTCAACCGTCACATCTACGTATGTGAAGCCAGTAATCTCCGAGGCCAGCAACTTCACCTTCGAACGTTGACTATTCAAGCTGTCAAATTCACAAACACCTTGCGCTCGCTTCCTCATCCCTACTCGCGCATCGACGACGCTTACGGATCAGAGCACGATGCCGCCCTTTGCAAGCGCCGGCCCGGCGTTCTCTTACAGCCCCCCGCCCGGCGAGCCCAGCAACAGCGTCGTCACCCTCAACGTAGGCGGCCAGATCTTCCAGACCACCTCCCAAACCCTCGCCCTCGCTGGCCCCGACTCCCTGCTCTCCTCCTTCGCTTCCTCCCCTCCTTCTTCCGTTCCCTTCATCGATCGCGACCCCGAGCTCTTCTCCGTCCTCCTTTCCCTCCTGCGCACCGGCCGCCTCTCTTCCCGTGCTGCCGCCGCCTTCGACCCTGATGATCTCCTCGCCGAAGCCCGCTTCTACTCTCTCCACCTTCTCCTCTTGTCCTCGCTGGCGCACCCCTCCCTCTTCGACGCCTTCGCCCTCCGCCGCTCCCGCCTCCTCCCCCTCCCCGGCCGCGATCCCCCTTCTGCCCTCGCCCCTTCCTCCGTCGCCGACGCAGATGTCTCCCTCATCGTCGCCCATGGCGGCAAGGTCTCATCTTTCGACCCCTCCCTCCGTCGCCGTTCCACCATCCTCACCCCCCTCCCCGCCGTAGACTCCCTCCTTGCCCTCGGTCCCCTCCTCGCCGCCGGTGCCACTGACTTCCCAGGTCTCCACCTCCTTGATCTCCGCCACTCTGGCGGTCCTGTTCGCCACGTTCTCCATTGGTCTCCCCACCCCTCCGCCACCGCTGCCGCTGTACAGGCTGTCGGATCTTCCTCCGACCTCCTCTTCTGCAGCTTCGAGTCCTGCCGGAGGAACGCCAGTGCGATCCTTGCCATCGATCGCACCACCTTGGAGCCGGTCACCGAGATCGCCCGCCGTGAGATCTACGGGGCCGAGTTAGATTCCGCGATTCCAGCCACAAAGCTGCAGTGGGTTCCTGAATTCAACTTGCTCATGGCCGCCGGATCCCACAGCGGCCCCTCGGGACTGTCCGGCGACATCCGGCTTTGGGATGTGAGGTCCGGCGAAGCAATCTGGGATCTCAAGGAGAAAGTTGATTGCTTTGCAGACATTACAGTCTCGGACAGCCTCTCGGCAATGTTCAAGGTGGGGATCAACTCGGGCGAGGTTTTCATGGCAGATATCCGGAAACTGAGCTCCGAGAAGCCATGGACATGCATCGGAGATGGCAGTAACCTCGGAAACGGGAAGAAGGAAGGAAGTGGCAGCCGAATTGAGAGCTATGGAAGGCACGTGTTCTGCAGCAAGGGAGGGGATGTGGAGATGTGGACGGAGGTGCTAATGGGGGTGGTGCCTTCAACAAGGATAGAGGATGGACTGCAGGGCGAGAGGGTGATGAAGAGGAACTTCATGGGAGGAATGCAGGCTTCCGAAGAGAAGAAGATAAACCTGTTGGGGTTCGGAGGGAACAGGATGGTGGTAGCAAGGAAGGATGAGCAGTGCGTGGAGGTTTGGGAAAGCTCAGTGAGGAGTTGATGAGATTGTAAGGTAATTTCTAAGTTCTTGTCTACTGTTGTTCTTATTCATAGTTTCTAACAGGTTTATCACTAATGTTGGAGAATCATTCAAATATGACATTGAATAGAATTTTTTTTCTTTCCATTTATATGATTAAATATATTTGTTGCTTGGTATCAGTCTTTAGTATGGTTTAGAGCTTTGTACAGTGACCTGAAGTGAAAAGAAAAAAAACTTCAATTATGGAGATAAAATAAACTATTTTGGGTAGATCGATGTTTTTTGATTACTACTGTATATCGTGATTCCATACACACCTTGGAAAAACTTGAATCAAATTGCTATGACTCAGGATTTGTTTGCTGTTAAGTACTTAAGTTTAATGATTGCAGTGTGAATCTGAGTTTTGTTGCACTGGTGCAGTCTGTTTTGCATGCAACTTTTTCCTTTCTGCAAATACCTAGTGTTATTCTTCAAATGTATGCTCATTGAAGATTAAACTTGTTGCTCTTGCAACATTGTCAAATATCTGCATTTGTCAAACTGGGAAAGAGTTTCACCGAATGCTACTATCATATATTATGTCTGAATTAGGATGGTTTCTATGCCCACCTATGTCTTTCTCTCTCTAACTTTTTCTTTCTTTATCTAATGAAATAAAGAAAAGATAGAAAGAGAAAAACACGTAGTAGGGGTGTGAGCCCACCGAACTGGAGTCAATATCTTTCTCTCGCCATTTTCTCTTTTTTTTTGTTCTTCGAGTCCAACATAGAATAAAACCTGTATTAGGAACAAATAGATATTCAAGATGCAGGAAGATGTGATGTCACAATCTTGAAATGCATAAAGGAAGTGGTAATGGGATGAAGATGAAGCCTGTTCTAGAAATCTCTCCTTTGTTATACCTTCTGAGATTGTAAATTTCTTCTCCTTAAGATATAAGATATTCCTGTCTTGTATATTTGTTCTCCTTGTGGGTTTGGATTCAGATTCAGATTTTAATATACGATTTGACCTAACCCAAAATGCCAAAATAATCACTTGTATTATAACCAGAGCCCAAATGACCCATCATGCCGAGTAAATTAATTAAAGTGTCCTAACTATATAGCAACTCGAAATAACTTGATTCGATCCAAAATTCAATTGACGTGACCCGACCAAAACTTTAGTCGAGCAGAAAAGTGAGGAGCACAACGATTACTTGACCTCGAGCCGTGATAGCCAATGGAAGCCTAAGCTCAGAAAGTGAAGGTAGAGACTATGTAAAAGGGGTACTACCAGTGAGTGAGTAAACATTAAGTAAATACTAGCAAGACCCACGTTCATTCATTGCTACATGTTTACTTACTCTCTGTGTTCACTCTCTCCATTACTATACAAGGTCTCTGTTGAAGTTTCTGCCGGAGAAGAAGACGCGCCCAGAACACACACTCGAACATAGATTAGGGGAAAAGGAGCGCAAAATCGCATTATTTGAAAAATTGAAAACAAAAAGATTACATCAGAATTGTTTATACCATCTACAATTGTTTACCCGTTACCCGCTAAGAATGAATCCATTACCTGTTTAACTAATGAATTATTGCAAAAGACAATTATGTCCTCTATCATATGAACTATCATTTATTCTTGGAATGTCCAACATGATCATTTCCTCTTTTATTCTCTTCAGTTTCTCAGCTTCCCGCAACTGCCTCTACTACTGCTACTGTTCATCTTCTCCAAATTCATTGTCTTCATTCTTTATACTCCAACACTCTCCCCTCAAGTTGGAGGATGAGAAGGGATTGCTCATCTTCAACTTGCTCATAAGGGGATGGTGCTGCGTTGGTGGTAAAGCTTTGGTCAAGATATCTGCAGGTTGTTGTCTTCCTCGGATGTACACAGGTTTGATGATATTCTGCAAATATTTCTCCCTTACAAAATAACAGTCAACCTCAAGATGTTTTGTTCTTTCATGGAATACTGGGTTGGTTGTTATATGTATGACACTTTGGTTGTCACAATACAAAGGAACATGTAATTTAACATTTACACCCAAATCATTTAGTAAACTAATTACCCAAATAACTTCTGCCGCAGTGCTAGACATGACCCTGAATTCACTTTCTGCACTTGATCTACTCACTATTGCCTATTTCTTACACTTCCAGATGACTAAAGAATCACCTAACTTCACCATGTAGCCTGTGACAGATCTTCTGCGCAGACTACAGCTGCCCCAGTCAGCATCACTGTAGCTGAATAGGGAAATGTTTGCTTCTGCAAGGTAGAATAAACCCATACCAAGAGCACCTTTAAGGTATCTTAAAACTTTCATGGCTGTTGTCATATGCATGTGTGTTGGATTTTGCTTAAATTGACTCAAGTTATGCACCGCGAAGGCAACATCTGGTCTGGTGATAGTGACATATAAGAGTTTATCAATCAATCTTCTGTATTTATTCATGTCTTCAATTGTGAACTTGTTTTCATTTTCTTCACCTCCAAGATTGATTTTATACTGCATGGGTGTACTTGATGGTTTACAACCTTCTAAACTCATCCCTTTCAGCATGTTTACAACATATTTCCTTTGTGAAATGTGTATCCCAGCTGATGTTAGATTTCGAGATGTTCTGTGTATTTCGAGACCTAGGAAATAAGTCAGATTTCCTAAGTCTCTAATTTTAAACTCCTTTATGAGACATTCTTTCAATGAGTCAATTCCCTCTTGGTCAGTACCAGTCAACACGATGTCATCCACATAAACTGATATCACCACAGTTTTCTCATTTTCCTTTCTTACAAACAGACAAGGATCTGAATGACATTGATTGAAGCCTTGAGAGATAATGCTAGATGATAACCTAGCATACCATTGTCTTCCGGCCTGTTTCAGGCCATATATGAATTTTAACAACTAACATACTCTTGTGTCATTAGGGTCTCCATACTCTTGTGGTTTTACCATATATACCTCCTCATTTAACTCCCTATGTAAGTATGCATTGCTTACATCTAATTGGTATAAAGGTCAATTCCTTGCAGCAACTAAGGCTATCACAGTTCTAATTGTTTCCATCTTTGAGACAGGTGCAAAGGTCTCATGGTAATCTACCCCCTCCACTTGGGTGAAACCCTTTGCAACAAGCTTAGATTTGTGTTTCTCAACATTTCCATCTGGCTTAAATTTAACTTTGTACATCCATCTACAGCCTATGGCTTTCTTTCCAAATGGTAATTCAGTTAATGACCAAGTATTGTTTGCCTCTAATGCTGCTAGTTCTAATTGCATGGAATTTACCCAAGCTGGATTTTTGTAGGCTGAAACATAAGAGGTTGGCTCTGGATGAAACCCTTTGCAACAAGCTTAGATTTGTGTTTCTCAACACTTCCATCTGGCTTAAATTTAACTTTGTACACTCATCTACAGCCTATGGCTTTCTTTTCAAATGGTAATTCAGTTAATGACCAAGTATTGTTTGCCTCTAATGCTGCTAGTTCTAATTGCATGGAATTTACCCAAGCTGGATTTTTGCAGGTTGAAACATAAGAGGTTGGCTCTGGATGAGAGTCTATGACTGTTAATAGGCTTCTGTGTTCTTTTGGTATGCTGTCTAAGCTCACAAAGTTGGATAATGGATATGGGGTAGTCCTATCAACCTTTTCACTTTGAGAATTAGGAGTAGTATGAGTTAGGAGATTACATTGATAGTCATGAAGTTTAACAGGTCTTCTTGTGACTCTCTGGCTTTTTCGGAGAATAGGAACATTTGAGGTGTGTGATTTTTCTTCTGAGATGTCAATTTGATGAGCAGAATTGTCATAAGGTACTGAACTTAGAATGTTCATTTTATTTTCCAAGAGGCCCAAGACAAGAGTGAATGAAGAATTATAAGGTTGTTCATTTTCTATACTTTTGATAGATGTCTGTACAAGATCATTTAACATTCCCACATCATGTGGAGTGTATGTCTCTGGATTTGAAGAGTTAGTTTCAGTAATATAAATAGGAAAAATGGTCTTTTGCCCTTCATTTTCATTGAAAGGAAAAATATTTTCAGCAAAGGAGATGTCTCTAGTGATGGTAATGGATTGAGTTTTGAGGTTGTATACTTTGTATTCTTTTTTACCAAAAGGATAACCAATGAATACACTCTCTTTAGCTCTTGGATCAAACTTGATTCTATTATGTTTGAGAGTGTTATGATAACAAAGGCATCCAAAAGTTTTCAAATGAGATATGTTGGGTTCTTTGTGATAAAGTAGCTCATAAGGACTCTTGTTATTGAGAAGTGGACTTGGCAATCTGTTGATAAGAGGTAGCTGTCAAGATATAGTCCCCCCAAAATTTCAAAGAGAGTTTTGATTGGAATTTAAGAGCCCTAGCTACTTGCGATAGATGCCTATGTTTTCTTTCTACAATGGTATTCTGTTGAGGGGTTTCGACATAGGTGCTTTGATGAATATTGCCGTGGTTCAACAAGATATCTTTAATGGTAGTGTTGAAGAACTCACTACCATTGTCAGTTCTAATGGTTTTGACATCTTTGGAGAATTATTTTTGAACCATATGTATGAAATTGATGAGGAAGACTGGGACTTGACTTTTGTGAGCAAATAGAAATGTCTAACAGCTCCTAGTATAGTCATCTATAATTGTTAGAAAATATGAACGACCATCATATGTAGGTACTATGTGAGGCCCTCAAACATCACGGTGTATCAATTCAAAGGAAGAATTAGCTTTATTTAAACTGTGCATAAAAGGAGGTTTACATTGTTTTGCTAGAGGACAAACATTGCAATACAATTTAGGAGCTTTAGCTAATTCCGAAACAATATTAGATAAAAGTTTCATTCTTGACACAGACATATGTCCAAGTCTTTGATGTTATAGAGTAAAAGTATCAAAAGAAACATACAAGGCTTTAGAATTGATTCTGGAGTTGCCTGTGTTGCTACAAGCTCCATCCATCAGATATAGGCCTCATTTCTCTCTACCACTTCCCAAAATTTTCTTCGTTACTAGGTCCTGGATAACAAAGGTTTTAGGGTTAAAAGTGATAGAATAATTCATGTCCTTAGTTAATTTGCTAATGAACATTAAGTTGAATTGGAAACTAGGAACGGTTAAGACATTACTCAATTGTATGTGCTTGTTTAGGTAAGTTGTTCCTAAATGTGTGACTTGGGTGGTTTCTCCATTTGGAAGTGAGACTCTATCATAGTTTGTAGGATTGGAAAGATTATCTAGTGTGATGGAACTAGTGGCTATGTGGTCTGTAGCTCTGCTATCTAAGATTCAATGCTTGGGTAATTTGCATGCATTAAAGCATAAGGCTGAATTATCATAAACACTGGTACATAAACCTATACCTGCCATGTTAGCTGAATGAACTCCAGAGTTCTTCTTTCCGAGCAAATTCAGCAAAGTTCTATATTGCTCTTCAGTAAAACCTCCATGTTTACTGCCATTGCCTTCTTCACTTGTACTCTTGGTCGAATTTTCCTCCCTGTTCTCACTGGTGCTAGACTGAGCACTGTTTGCTTGCCTTGCATTTTCATTCCACTCATTGGGTTTTTGCTTTCCTTTGTAATACTTATGGTCAAGTGGATAACCATGTATCCTATAGCAATTGTCTTTGGTGTGACCTGCCTTTTGGCAATGCTCACAAAATAGTCTACTCCCTCCTTGGAATTTATTTTTGTTTCCTCTGTAATTGTTTTCATAATTTGAGTATTGACTGTTCTGGTATTGCCCATTCTGATTCTGACCATTCTGATATTGAGTATTCAATGCGAGGCTCTCAATTGCTTGACCAGAGTGAATCCCCACATTCCTCTGAGATTCGTCTTGTTCGAGCATAGCATAAGCTTGATTCAAATTAGGAATGAGCTTCATCAATAGAATTTACCCTCGGATACTAACATACACTTCATTTAAACTCATAAGAAATTGTCTCAATCTGCTACTCTCTCTATTTGCTCGACCAATTTTGCAATTACAAAAGATGTGTACTATTAGGGCATCAATCTCGTCCCACAAGGTCTTCAACTTAGTGTAATAAACTGCCACTGATTGATTGCCCTGACGTGTGTTACCAATCTGCATTTCTATTTCGAAGATTCTCGGAGTATTTCCTCTCCCATACTTATCTTCCAAATCCGACCACATTTGGGTCGTCGTTTGAGCGTAGAGAATGCTGGATTGAATGTTTGGTGCTATGGATTGAATTATCCACGATCTCACCATGTCGTTACAGCGCTTCCATAACCAGTAACGAGGATCATCTTCCTCTGGGGGATCAATCGCCCCATTGATGAGTTTGATCTTGTTCTTGGCCGAGAGCGACATCATCATAGATTCCTTCCAGGTTAGGTAGTTCTCATGCCCAGTTAATTGAACCGAAATGAGATCCATACATGGATGATCATTCCCGGCCAGCAAAAGTGGATCACCTTCTATTTCTGAGCTTCCATTCACCGAGCGCTCTTCCTGATGAGTCTGTGATTCACCGATAGCAGATCTGGTCACATTTGAAGACCTTCGATTTCTAGCCATCACTCGACTCACAGAACGATCAGATCAGCCTTGGTAGAATGAATGCGCAGATCAGAAGAACTCCTCTGATACCATGTTGAAGTTTTTGCTGGAGAAGAAGACGCCCAGAACACACACTCGAACATAGATTAGTGGAAAAGGAGCGCAAAATCACATTATTTGAAAAATTGAAAACAACAAGATTACATTAGAACTATTTATACCATCTACAATTGTTTACCCGTTACCCGCTAAGAATGAATTCATTACCTGTTTAACTAATGAATTATTACAAAAGACAATTATGCCCTTTATCATATGAACTATCATTTTTTTTGGAATGTCCAACATGATCATTTCCTCTTTTATTCTCTTCAGCTTCTTAGCTTCCCGCGACTGCCTCTACTATTGCTACTGTTCATCTTCTTCAAGTTCATTGTCTTCATTCTTTAAACTCCAATAGTCTCTCGACAAAGTGCCACCAGAACCCGACCATGGATCCATGGAGCTTCGGATTAATGCTCAAGTCAAGGAGGATGCTCTCCACTTTGTGGTCATTGTGGATGATAAGGTCCTTGTGACCATGTAGCTGTAAAATAGAAAAAGTATTTCACCGGCACAAGAGATAAAGGGAGAAGTAGTCGGTGACTCCAGCAACTCTGACGACTCCAGCAACTTTAAAGCTTTTGGAGAAGTTACGATAATCAATTAGAAAAAATAAATATTAAAATAAATAAGTGCTTAAAATAAAAAAATAATCTAGAGAATGAAAGTACTATTAAAAAATATTACACTGGCACAAGATATAAAGGGAGAAGAAAGAAGGACGATATAAAGGAAGTAAGAAGTAAGAAGTAAGAAGTAAGAAGTAAGAAGAAAGAAGAAAGAAAGAAAAAGAAAGAGGAAGAAGAAAAACGAGAAAAAAAGAAAGCAGAAAGAAGAAAGAAGAAAAGCAAGTAAGAAGGAATAAAGGGAATATAATTATATATATATATATATAAGAAATAAGAAGAGGGCAGAAATTTTTTTGCTTCCCATGCACTGTGGACGACAATAATATCAGTTTAACTGGGTACGTATAAGTATTTACCTATTTATAATCGGTATGAAGGTTAATATCCTATCCGTGTGGATGTCGTGGGTAAATTTTTTTATCCGTTTATTATATAGGACGAGTACGAATATTATAGTATCCATATCCTAGGGTGCCCATTACTCACGAATAAAGTATAATTACGTTTAAAGATCTTATCTTGATAAATATTTGAAGACCTTATATTGTTGTTGATAAATGCTTGTTGACCTTATATTGTTGATAATGTGTTTATCTACTTTTTTTTATTCTAGAACTTATGTTGTTATTGATATTTATTTTATTATTGTGAGTTTGAATTTTAATTAAATATTATAATTTATATTTTTTAAAGTGTCATGGATACCCGCCAATATCTATGAGGATCCGTTCCTCCACGGGGAATTAAATGGTTACTCATTTCTCATGCCCACGAAGAATTTAACGAGTATGAATATTATATATACTTCGCGGGGTGAGTAGCGAGTAGGTACTTCCCGTATCTGTCCTATCCCGTTGATATCCCTACTTGTGCATGGGCATAATCCAAGCGCTAGGGGTCCAGTGATCCAAGCGAGTGAATGCATCTCATATTCAATAAAAAAAAAAAAAATTAATGTTACACAGGGCCACATTATTATTGTGATTTTTAAGTTTTACATATTGGTACCAGTAGACGGCGCTACTATGTAAATATTTAATTAATTTAAATTTTAATTAAGCTCATATCTAATATTAAATTTATTAATTTTAGGGTAAAGAGCAAAAAATCATCCGAACTTGAGCTTAATTAGTAAAAAAATCTCACGAACTTTAAAAATATGCAAGAAAATCTCATGGACTATTGAAAAATTAGCAAAAAGACATATGTTGTTATCTCTTTATTAATTTTTTAATAGAATTCAATATCAGCACCACGTGTCAATACTTTATTTGTCCACATGCAATTTTTTCATATCATATTTAATATAATATTTTTAAAAAAAATAAAAAATATATAAATATTCCAAAAATATATATTTTAAATTCTCTCTCTTAACTTGTAGAGTTATACAAAAAAATCTCATAAACTTTAATTGCGATGCAAAAAACTCCATGAACTTTAATTATGATGCAAAAAAATTTCATGAAATTTGATTGTAATGCAAAAAATTATATTTTTAATTATAAAGTTAACATAGAGATAATAGTACGAGTATTTTTGTTAATTTTTCAATAGTTGGTGAGGTTTTTTTTTTTGCATATTTTTAAAATTCGTGGAATTTTTTGCTAATTAGGCTAAAGTTCGAGGAGATTTTTGCTTTTTGCCCTTAATTTTATATATCAGTGCTGGTAAATGACATTAATTAGTATGCAAAATTTTAAATTATTTTAATTTCAATTATTCTTAAAACGATGAAATCACTCTATCTTGTACCTCCACCTTTTTAGAGTGAGTGTGAAACCTCCTGTTTGGTGACAACATCACCTTGTCCATCTTTGTCTCCAAGCTTGAGTTCACAATTTCACCTATACTTGAAGGAACAACCAGGTCGACATGCTATTCCTAAACCTTATCGCATTTTGGTTAACATTGTTTTCACTCAGCCTGGCAGTCGAAGATTGTTGGATCATAACGTGTTAATTTTCTGTTCCAACTCCAAGGCTACTAGAGAATGTAAGCCCTTCATAATGGAAGTCAAGTGGTTCAAGATGCCTCAATTTGTAGATAACATTCACAACACAAGGGCTTTCATAATGGAAGTCAAGTGGTTTAAAATGTCTGAATTTGTAGATATCATTCACAAGGGCTTTCCTTGCTCCTCTGTCAATATGCTTCAAAACATGACGACCTTGAGTGATTGGATTACCATATGGAAATATTTTAGGAGATTGCTAAAAGATGGGAGCTTCATTCGAAAGGCAAATCGAGTTCACGACAGGAAAAATGTAGAAGAGAAACTACATTCATTCAGTGTCATGGCCGATTCAGGATCCCTTTTCGAAGCGGAACGTGTGGAATTTATGAGTGTCAATACTAAACTGGATAAGTTGTACAACGATGAAGGTCTGTATTGGCAGCAAAAGAGCAAAACAGATATGGATTAAAGAAGGAGATCAAAGCATCAGGTACTTCCATCAGTGTGCTACCAACATAAGAAGACTTAATTGGAAATCCTCTCTCAAACAAAACAATGAGGTTATCACAAACAAAAGGGCTATTGCAAATTCATTCAAAGGATACTATTCTAGTTTATTGTGTAGCATGTCCAAATTGCTATTAAAAATTAGATAGGCTGAAATTTTTCAACCAAATTTTCAAGGCCCGACTATATCCCCTTGGAGTTTTTTAAATAATACTGGGAGATAATTCGAGACCATGCTATAAGAATTTTATATGACCTTCAGCATGAGGCAGAGGGCTTTCACCGCATTAACAAAGTGTTCATCACATTGATACCAAATATGCAAGGGGCAGAGCAATTCGGGGATTTTAGGCCGATTAGCCTTGAGAACTGTATTGTCAAGATCTTCTCGAAGCTTTTAGCCAATAGACCGGCCCCTATCATTCCAAAGTTGGTAGGTAATACGCAATGAGCTTTCATCTGCGGCCATAGTAGCCATGACTGCTTCTTGACTGTCTATGAGACAGTTTGGGCATGTAGTAAAACGTGTTGGTCCATGGGTTCAACCTAGGACCCATTCTCTATTTTAATGATAACAGGCATGAAACTAACTCATTTGTTGAGTTTTGAGTTTAGGTTGATAGAATGATACGTCTACAAAGTTCGTCCGAAAAATTTTAAAAAATCAAGTTGAAAATGGCTCTAAAGGCAATCGAGTTAAAACCTAGATTTAGGACTAGAAATGATATGACATTGGCACAACGGTCCACACACGAGCGTTGTTGCAGCCACATGGTGCAGGGTCGTTGCCTTCACCTTCTCTGCCACTAGTCCATCAGCATCACGTGCGGATGAGGACCGATTATCGGCTATCAAGACTACTCAAGCATGCCTCAGCCCACAGCACCGACATGGCCGCTATGAGGGATATTGTGACCTAGTACATGGCATAGACGACCCAATATATGGTGCAGATGACCCATTACATGACGCATATAGCTTCTTTCATACCTGGTGCTCTTGCATCTTCGCCTCCCTTGTCTTTCATCGCGACGACATCAGCATCACATCCATCATCATCGACGACGTTGATTGATGCCCTCCCCACGCAACCCCACACATTCCTTCATGATCATGAGTGGTTTGAAATCGTGTTCGCGGGTCGAGTCGGAGCTCGAATCGGGTTTGGATTGAGTTGAGTAGGGGCTTAAGTGAGGAAGGGCTTTTTAGTCAAAACAAAAACAAAATACAAAACCCATCACCTTAGTCGTCGTACGGCTCAAGAAGGTGAACCGCACACAACCCGAGGTGAAGGGAGAGAAGGGGATTCCGAGTGGTGGCGCGAGAAGTTGGTGTCGTCGCTGGAGATCGTAGTCGTCGTCGCTTAGATCGTCTTCCTCTTTGATCAAGGTGAGTGGTCGAACTTAGTTTTGTAGGGTAGGCGTGTGGCCGACCCCTAGAGGTGTTGGAATCGTGGTTTTCTCGCGTCGAATCTTGTCAATATGAAGTTTCTCGAGATTTATGATTTTCTTATGCGATTTGTATCGTGCAATGAATGTTTCTGCATCGTTTTCTTAATTTTAGGACCAGCCAATTGAGAAAAAAAGAGGAAAGGTCATGCCGAAATTTTCTCCAAATCCCTCGAGTGTTTAAACCCCTTGGATCGATTCCTTTTCAAGTGTAGATAACTTGTGAAATTAAATCTTGCGATTGCATGGTCGAATTTTCCTTTCTCCTCCCTTCAAGAAGGCTCGGTCGAACATGTTACCCTTGCTTATACGATTGTGGATATAATTTATAATATAACTGTTTTAATATATATCTGTGTGTGGATGTCTGTCTGTATATCTGGATGTGGATGTGTGTATGGAGGGTGTGTGAGTTATGTATCAGGATTTATATAAATGTATTAATGGAAATTTCTAATTTTGAAATTTTTCAGTTACAAGTTAACATCATCAGCAACGGCTTTCCCACGGTCATCCGTTTGAAAGACGTTGCTGAAAGCATATCGTATTTCCTGGACCGCAACCTCAATGTTGTTGTTGATGACCTACAGCAACGGTTCAGCAATGGCTTTACCACGGCTCGGGGGCCATTGCTGATGTCAATATCCGCGATAGTCGAGGGGCCATTGTGGAACTGTTGCTGATAAAAATATCGACAATAGGAGCGCGGCGTTGCTAAGTCGTTGATGATAATGATATCAACAACGGATGCGATCTGTTGCGGAACCGTTGCTGATAATGTTATTAGCAACGGCTAGAGAGGCCGTTGCTGATTTGTTGCTAAGTTATCAGCGATGCGCTCTTCTGCCACGGCAGCGTTGCAACTGGCTGTGTCTCGCCGTTGCTGATGGTCTTCAGCAATGGCTTAGCAACGGATCGGGCCGTTGGTGAAGCTCGTTATTCCAGTAGTGACTTCTATTGAGGGTTGCATACTTGTTGGGAATGCATTCTTTTTGTTGTTGCTTCTTCTTTTTCTTTCAAGCACGCTCTTGATCCTTTTTGTTTTTGGTCCTTTTTTCTGTGTTGGTGGTTTGAGTGTAATAGTATCACCAATCACTCAAACATTGCTGGCTTGGGAGGATGGTTCAAGTGTCTCATTTTTCACACTATCACTGGGAGCATCAGTCATTGTCTCATCTTCAACACAATGAATGTGGCAATTGTGTAACATCTCTCCCACTTCTGAATTGCACTTATCAATACACTGATGAATATGCTCAAATATTCTACAACATGCACATTTCACACACGTTGTGATGATTTTTGATTTATTCATGCATACAAAGATTTCAATTCCTCTTTTCGAATAGCATCATCCGCTATTGGACTTCTCACATTAGAACCAATATCATCTTTTGCATATTTGGTCCATCTTTTTTGTATGTAACGAGGTGGCAACTCAAACACACTGTTATGAAGCAAAATTTTAATTAAATGCATGCACAAAATTCCAGATGACTCAAACTTGAGGCAAGACCACGTTACCATTGTTTCTTGTGAAGAATATGCCATGATGCGTTATTCATCATTCGAACGTGTGCACACCTTATAAGTATTTGTGTCATCAATGGAGGAGCTTAAAGGTTCAAAACTACAAACTATTTGCTTTAAATATTTCTTTCAAATTCAGCATATATAACTCTGCGTTATACTTTTGAAGTTTGATCTAGTATTGGCAAATCTGTTAGTGGCCCAGATGGCTTAGTTAGTCTAGACTTCAAATCTTCGTATAGTTCTTTCTTCTAGCCTCCAAATTTTTTTACAACCTCCCCGATTTCATGAACTTGATCAATGGCATAGAAAAATTTATGATCCTCTACTTGCTTACCCCTCAAATATTTCAAAAGTGCTTGGATATCATCATATTTTAATTGGTCTATTATTCTTTTCCATCAGATATAATTGTTGCTATCCTTCTGTATAAAACCAACTAGTTCAGGTTTACTAGCTGAAGTTTCAAAAAAGTTGTAAATCTGAGATGGTCTAATACCAACCTGACCCATGGTGTCAATCATTTCCTTTTGAAATGGTAAAAGTCTTATGTGAGATCAAAGCATATAAGCCTTATTCAGACTTGCCTAAACATACATGATTGTGTTGCAATTCAAGTTTGGGTTAATTACATGGTATATCCTCAACTTTGGATATTTTCCCAATTATGACTCAACTTTTTATTTGAATCAATTATATATTTCAACTTTAATTTTGTTTCAATTTTTATCCTGACGTTAACCATCTGTTATTTCGATCATTTCAACGCTGACATGGAAGTGTCGATCTGTATAAAAAATAATAAAAAATACCCTATATGCCACATCAGCAATACTTATTAGTTTATAGGGTTAATTATTATATTCAAGTGCTGGCGTGGATTAAAAATAATCCACGTCAGCCTTCCATTTTGACTGCAATTGTTGACATGGATTATTTTTTATCCACGTCAGCACTTGAATATAATAATTAACCCAAAAAACTAATAAGTATTGTTGATGTGGCATACAGGGTATTTTTAGTTGTTTCTGATATAGATCAGCACTGCCATGTCAGCTTTGAAACGGTGAAAATAATATATGGTTAACATCGGGATAAAAATTGAAACAAAGTTAAAGTTGAAGTATAAAATTGATTCAAATAAAAAGTTGGATCATAATTGAAAAAATACCTAAACTTTGGGATATATTGTGTAGTTAACCCTTCAAGTTTCGAATAGTCCATATATTGTTCACCTCGGTCCTTATTTCCATGGCAGCTTTGCAGTCAGTTCTTTCAATGAGCCTTGGATTCTTCACATTGGATGATCGAAAATCTCATAATCCTTGGTTGTTGTACATAAATGTTCAACTCCTCAAAGTACCATCTTTATTACGCTTAACATAATATTTTTGAATGCTTAATCCAACTTATTTGGAATATGAATTATAAAACTCGTATATTTCATCTTCTAATGTAACATGCCAATCTTCGGCTCTATTTCTTGAGTTTCAGAATCTACATTCCTATGTGATAGTAATCAACACAATAAGTAAACAAAAATCGGCAAATGTAATCAGATGATCGTGTCAAACCGGCCGCTTGGAACATGCCCCCTAAGTACAATGAAATGTTGCACCGGCATACTCGTGTTACTTCTCAGCTGATATTTCATATCATGATATCTTAAATAATAAAAATTACATAGGAAGAAGATGAACATGAATTTTAATATAAACACACTATTTTACCTTTTCATTTTTGGTTTTTTCAGCTCGATGGCATGGAGATCGTATTGAGAATGTGTGTATTTGCTTGATTTCTTAAGGAATTTTGTGAAAAAAAAGGAAGAAAATGAAGAAAATGTCAATAAGAAGGGTTTCACTGTCGGTTGGAGCCTTGGAGGATATATGGGCGAATGTACTCGAGTACGGAGAGCTACAATACTTGAATATATATACCGTATACAATATTGTATGAGATTTTTTGATTTTTTTATTATCATTTTTGCATGTTTTGGCTGTAAGAATATAATGAGAGGATATTTCGATAGGTAAATAAGAAGAAAAATTCTTGTAACTAGCGAAATCGAGACTTAATATGTCCCGGTTCCGTGGGCCAGGCTATCCCATGCGGAGGGACGCGTGGTGTCCCATCATTGGGGAAGCGCAAAACTTTCATGCAGCCTATTGTATTTTCAGATCATAATTTTTTATTCTAAATCTTGCCAAATGGATCTGAGAGATTCTCAGAATATTTGCTCATCGTGAATAGCATTATATGACAAGTATATATAGACTGTTGCGTGGGGGCAACGATTAACGAGAGATTTATTTACCTCGATCCCAAATCACTCAAGATAAGTACTTTATGCTTAATTATCTTCATATTTTCTTTTATATTTATGTGGTAGGCTAACAAATGATGTCAATCGAAAGATTAATCTCAAAGCACCATCGTCATTGATTCAAATATGAAGCCCCTTAATCTATGTATTGATGTAAGTTTCGCTAATTATTATTTAGAGAACTCCAGTGAAATTAAATAATTTTAATCACACAATGTATCAAATCATTGCAATTAATCACTCATCATACCAAAACAGCCGGCAATGAATTAATGTCCAAGATCGATGAACAATATATAACCAGATCAAATCAAATCCATCAAAAGTGAATTAACCCAACATCTACGGAATCATAATTAATTATAAGCTTGCAGTAGAGCTTATTATGCATATAATTAATTGTAATCAAAAGAGAACACAGTAGCAGTAGAAGAAGGAAACAGCAGTCACTTCCATATGATCATATATAATGAGTACTTCCCCCACCCCACCAAGAATTAACTACTTCATCTCTCACCCGCACGGAATGAAGTTCCACAACTCCATATGCCAAAGGTTCCAAGTTGCCCTACGAACGTAGTTGATTTATTACCACGTCTACCTTCCGAGCTTCCACTAAACTTCAAGCCCCAGAGAAGAAATGGAGGATAAGGACCTAGATAATAGAGGCAGCGGCTGCGGCGGCGGCGACGACGACGACGACGACGACGACATCACCACCACCACTGCAGCGAGCTAGGTCCAAGTGAATGCATTGTCGTCCGAAGCTGCATGCCCGGCCGCCACGAGGCGGTGACGGCGGCGGCGTCACTACATGGTGCGGCGGCGGTTGACGTGGGAGAGAGGACGGCCTAGATGGGGCATGGCGAGGTTTTATATTTTGGGGCAGAGGCATTAACCGGCTCTTTGAAGCAACAAAGAGAGAGAGAGAGAGATGGGAATGGCATATTCGTGGGAGAATATGCGGCGGGCGAGCACATCAAGGCGATGTGCTGCTGACACCACCTTTTGCTTCACTTTTGGAAGGTATAACCTGAAGCATATGCTAAGCATGTACTAAGCTGGATGCTCTTCGCTTTTCTCAGTGCCTCGGTGCCTCCCATCACCTTTTTCTTCCTTCTTTCCCTCCTTTTAGCATTTAGCATATGTAACCTTGCACTTTTAAAAATTAATGTATTCCTCTCCGCAAATTTGGATATGTATTATGTTGCATATTTTATGGGGCTGTGTGTGTCGGGGGTGGGGTGCGCGCGCATGAGAACCTAATAGACTCAGAACTGATTAAAATATATCTGATCGAATAAATTTTGGATAGATCTAATTAAATTCGGATAAAATCCGAGATAAAAATTAAGAAATTAGTTAAAATCGATTTTGATTCCGGATCCAATACATCGGATACTCGAAACCGGAATCGATACCCGAAACTTGTACCCTGGAACCTATAACAGGTTCCAGGGTACAGAAATTTGTATCAAATTTTTGTACCTATTCTAGAATCTATTTTGAAATCTATTCTAGCTAGAACCTGTTGGAATCTGTTCTGAAATCTATTAGAACCTATTCTGAAATCTAGTTTGGGACTATCTAAATGAATAGATTTCAACAGGATACTCAGAACTGGAATCAATAATTCTAAATAGGATCTGATTCCAAAATCTAAAAACCGATCCTATACGAGATATGATTCGAATATCATAAAAAATACAAGATACTCGGATCAACTCACCCCCTAATACTTTTAGAAAAGTACTGTTTAGAATCTTACATCATGGATATATGCATGTAATTTTACCATTATTAATTCTTCGTTTTAAGAAAAAAGTTGGGCACTTGTGATGCATATATCTGTGATCATGCATGATGCTTTAGTAGTTCAGTTGGGATGGGATCATCCTTGCCAATGGCCTTCAAGTCAAGCTAGTTCTTAAGTGATTGCACTCAATCTTGTTTCTTAGTTGCCATTGGATTTGGGAGCACATGTGCTCCTAATGAATTGGGAAAAGAAAGAGTAGGAGGCCAGTGAGCCCCACCATGATATTAAGTAATTAAAACCAATTGGGGAATTTGTTCAAAATAAAGAGGGGGAAGCACCCACTTGTTAAAGCCATGGTTGGTAGTGACAAATGACTGCTTAACCACTTTGAAATGCGCTCATGGTGAGGAGATACTATGACACCTCAATCCATAAATACATAAAATTCCACTCCTATCGCTGTTCAATGAACATAAAAGTGCAGTTACCCTATTTTTTTTTTATTAATTATTTTGATAAAATAAGCCTTATATATATTAAGACTAGAACAGTACTTATAAGACTATAAAATGTTTGTGGCGTAAAAAAAAGTGTATAGTGAATTCAAAATTGCCTAAACATTATAAAATCTTGGATAAAGTACTTTGTAAAATTTGTTGGAATTACTTCAAGTTACTGTTTAAATTCTCGGATCTGTTTAAATTCTCAAAATCAAGACCTAAAATTGGTAATACTCATTCCATGGTTCAAGTTACTAGATACTTTTATCTAAAATCTAGAATGATTTTACGATTCTAAAAAAATTAATTTTAGTTCATGAAATATATTTTAAATTAAAATTTCATATTGATATAATCAAAGATAATTTTTAAATAATTTGAACACAATTCTTTCCCTTGAGCTAATTTTTGAGTTAAAATTAGGTTCACTAATTTATTAACATGATATCAGAACCTATCATGTTTGTTAATATTGTGCAACTTGTAGATGTCAAGTCCTGCAATCACTCTCCAAATGTCTAATCCTAGACGTGAGGGAGATGTATTAAAGTTCCACATTGCTTAATGATCAAAATAATCTTTAAATAATTTGAGCCGTCCTTCCCTCTTTAGCTAGTTTTTAGGCGAAGTTAGCTAGACCCACTAATTTCTTAACATTTCATGTTATGACTTACATATATTCGTATTTGAGTTATCCATGAACTATACTTACCTAATGACCAAATAATAAATTTTAACTTATATTATATAATAGTAGTTAGGGACCTTTGGGCCAAAGTATTTTAACTATTCATGTCATAGGAACTAAAAGACACTGTACGGTCATTAGATCATAGTTAATTAAAAAAAATTAGATTTGAATAGTTATGTCATAAAATTAATATGATCCAAATTAGGACTATATATGGACCAAAGTCCATAACTATCCATATTATAGAAATTAATATTCACTAATTATTGGTTATTAGGTAAGTACAAAATAAATAATCCAAATATGAATATAGTTGTAGGTCATATCATGAATATGACTCTATCGACGACACCTATCCGAGACAAAGAGCCAAAAATAGATGGATTAAAGAAAGCGATCGTAACACTCTTTTTTTTTCCATCAGTGTGCCACCCTTCGACGGAATCAGAATTGGATCTCTGCCTTGCAATCCCTCGTAGGAATCCTCCAGAGCCTACTTTAATAGATGCTGATCGAGTTCAAATACTTCTATTTGAAGCTATTGGGAAAAGAGATTAAACCTTTACTTGTGGTTGAGTGGATTGAGATTTATGAGGCGGCCATGGATCAGTTGAGGCACCGGATAACATACGCTCGATCAGGTTATTCATAAGTCTAAGAACTATAAATCCTTGGGACTGGATGGTATCCCGATGGAATTCTTTAAGAATCACTATCTTGGCTCATCACCAAGGATTTCACACCCACTTGTACTAACTTTCATTTTCTTCTAATGATGGTTTACCAAGGCATTATCTCTTACACTAGAGAGTGCCTCTACCTCAAATCTAAAGAATCCTAAAGTTACTAACAAGTGAACACAATGTGTGTCACCCACACCTTCTTACAAACACCGATAAAGAACCTGAAAATATTTCTCCGTTAAAACATTAGTTTTATATTTTCTATCATCAAAACCGAGATTAAGACCAAGGTTAAAAATCGTAGGCCAATAATCTTCTCCTTTTTGATGATGCCAAATAACCTTAAGAAAATATTTTCATTTAAGCATGAAGGAAGTCAGGCATGAGATTTCTTCCCCTATCAACATGCATATCTAAGTAAAATTACTCCCCCTATTTATATTTATGAATTTTCTATATTTTTTTCCCATTTTACCTATATTTTTCTTCTCCTTTTGACATCAATCAAAAAGGACAAAAAAAGTCAACCTATAGTCAAAGTTGAGACTTAAAAATATTTGTCATGAAGCATGAAGATCTCAACCAAAGGGATGAAAATCAAATGTCTAATATGAGACTAAATCATACATGATAGCAAGGAATGATAACTAAAATCTAAATTCGAAAATCATGTATAAACTCAAGTATCAATATATTTCAAATATCGGTCAAAATATCAAGAATCATTTTAGAAATAATTTTTCACAATTCAAAATGAGAACGACACCAAAACCATAATTCTAATATCACACTTGAAGTCTCATTCGAAGATTTCGAACAAAAAACAAAGTATCAGAGAAATGAGTTCTTGACTGAAACGATACTTTGGATTTCTAAAAATGAACTTCGAAAATCTACGATAAATCAGAATCTTCATGGAAATTTTTGTAATTTTTACTGGAAAAACTAGATTTTTCAATGAAGATGCATTTTTAAGAATCAATCAAAAATGATTTTTTTTACATTTTTCTAAAAATAACTAAACATGTTAAAATTTCCAATTGTATTTTCGTAAATATCAGTTATTTTTGCAAATGTATTCGATTTTTATTCAAACTTTTCAAATATCATGATATAGTCATTAAAAACATGTTCGTCAAGTTTGAGATGAAAATAGTTTAATTTGTCCAAGATTTCAAGTTAGCATGATTTCATTCAAAAATAATCATGATATCATGAAATTGCTAAGTATCAGAAGTGCAGATTAATTTGGTCCTATAAGTTTTTAATTTTTTGAACTTTAGTTCTATAAAATTCATTTTGGTATTTTTAGTCCTATAAGTTTCTTCTGTAGTACAAATTTGGTCCTATCCGTGACGGTTCGTTAACGCTCCTTCAACGTGGACTAACACCGTTTATACACGTTGATAGATTTGGTCATATAAGTTTTTGAAATTTTTAATCCTATATGTTTGCCCCGTAGCACAGATTTGGTCCTATATATTTATCCCATAGCACAAATTGATCAAATTTATTGCCTCATAGCACAAATTTGATCATATTTGTGATGGTCAGTTAACTCTCTGTCCACAAAAAAATAAACGGTGTTATGTCCATATTGATCGAGTTAACAGACCATCATGAATAGGACCAAATCTATATTACGAAGCAAACTTATATATGTTACGGAGCAAATCTATGTTATGGAGTTAACATACCAACTTGTATATATGCCGGTCTGTCATATAGATTTGGTCATATCCATGATGGTCTATTAACTCTGTCAACATGGACATAACGTCGTTTATTTTTTCGTGGATGAAGAGTTAATGGACCGTCGCGGATATGACCAAATTTATGCTACGAGGCAAACATATAGGACCAAATCTGTGTTACAGGACAAACATTTAGGACTGAAAATTTTGAAATGAAACTTATAGAACCAAATATGTCAACGTGTATGAACGACATTAGTCCACATTGACGAAGAGTTAACGGACCATCACGGATAAGACCAAATCTATGCTACGAAGCAAACTTATAAGACCGAAAATACCAAAATGAAACTTATAATACCAAAGTCCAAAAAACTGAAAACTTATAGGATCAAATCTGTACTTCTCCCAAATTTTAACCTTTACTCATTGTTTTTTAAATTTAAACACATGGATACCTAATATGAGTAAATCTAAACATGTTTGAGAAGTTTGAGCTCAAAAGAAAATTTCTATGTCAATTTTTTGACTTAGGTCAAACTTTTTCAAGTTTGAGTTTCCTAAGGTGAGCTATTTATCATTTTTTCCTATTTACACATGATTTTTCAATTTTAACCACATGAAAGTAAATTATGAGTAAACTCAAACATGTTCATCAAGTTTCTACTTAAAATGAAGTCTCTAAGATGGATTTCTACATAGTGTACATTTCATTTAATCAAGGTATTATGAAATTGCCTAAGTATAATTTTATCTACTCATGAGATTTCAATCAATTATCATGCAAAATCATTCATGAGTATGGAGAAATCATTTTATCAAGAAAATTGAGGTGTTATGCAAGAATTTTGCCAAAATGAAACTCATACCTTATTTCTTGATAAATTTCAAAAAATTTACTTTCTTCCCAGATTTCTTTAGCCTTCCATTAAAATTAAGTTTATCTTGCAAGCAAGCATCATTAGTATCGTATGAACTTATGGCTACAAGCAAGATAACTAGACTAGATAGCAAAGAGGAAATTTCAAGTATCATTTTCATCCACTTACTTTGTAGTAAAGATTCATTTTTTTAAAAGTCAATCATGAAACCAAAATGAATCAAGAGATATTAAAATATGAAATATTTGAAAAAAAAATGATCTCCAACCCTTCCTATTGGTTGAAAATCGAAAGACCACAATGAGCCAACGATTTATAACCACAATGTCGCATGAGTCCGTTATAGGCTACATAGGTCTCTGAAGAGATCGAAAATCAAAAGTTAAAATTCATTTTTGAAATCTTATTATTAGTGGGGAAAATAACTCAACTCAAACAAGTATCATAATTCCTACTTTATTATGACAAGTAAAGTAAGGGAAATGATATTAAGGTACCTTTTTGATGCCAATGCACTTAAGGCATCAAAGTAGCTTGAGGTTGCAACCAAGAGAGGATTGTTCATTCAATTCCATGGTCAACTTCAACATTCACTTCGCTTTACTCTTTACTCTTGTGTGGTAGCTCCCACTACATAAGAGCGTGAAACTTTTGGTACCTAAATGACTTTGGGTCCTTGGGAGTTAGTTAGGATAGGAATCTAAATACTACTAGAATATTGGTTATCAGCCACGGGGCTCATCGACGGCCGCCTAGGCCTTTAGAATTATTCACGGCTTTTTGACAGTCGTAGAGGTCGTGCCTAATGTAATCAAATTAGCCGCGGCTCGCATACGACCACCTAAGGCCGTCGCTCATATTTGATGGCGCGCACGGGGTGTGAAATGAAATAACATAATAGCGACGGCTTAGCGGGGGCACGAAAGCCGTCGGTAGTTAGTAGCCACGGCTACCAGCGGCCGTCGCTTATTAATTGATGGCGTGAACGCGGCGCAAAAATAAAAAACAACTCACCGACGGCTTAGAGAGGGCTTCGTCGGCCGTTGGTGATATAATTAATAAATATCCATGGTTCACCGACGGCTGGAGGGCCATGGGTGATAAGCTTTTTATTTGCGTTCGCGCCCGACCCTTCATCTTCTTTCTTTCTCTCTTCTCTCCCGCTGCCATCGCCGCCTGCTCAAGCCGCCGTCCCTCACCACTGTGATCGCCGCTCGTCCATCGCCGATGCTATCGCCACTGCCCTAGCTCGTCCTTTTAGTCGCCACAGCCAGTGTCGGCCTCTACACGCCGGACGTCGACACTAGAGAACGACGCCGGAGCCGGGTTTGGGACCGAATCCCTCGGCCCCAACCAGATGAATAGTAGCCGGCAGTAGCCGACAGCTACTGTTTGATTAGGGGTTTAACCCCTAATCTTATTTTTTAAAAGATTTATTTATTATTTGTTATTTGTAGAATTTATGTGTTGAATGTAGACTAATTTGAAATTAACTATTTGTTAATTATAGATTTATTATGTGTTAATTGTAGATTTTATATGTTAATAGTAGATTAATTAGGTTTTTTTATTGTTATATTAAATTTAGATTAGTTTTAGGGTTAGTTAATCAAGGGTAGAATAAATGTTAGGGTTAATTTTAGTTGGGTGTAATTATAATTTTAAAATCGTCCACTTTGGACTCGCGTGTGCCAGAATCGTCCACAGTGGACTCGCGCCGGAATCATCTACTTTGGACTTGCGTCGGAATCGTCCACTTTGGACTCGCGCGGAATCATCTACTGTGGACTCGCACCGACATCCACAAATGTAGAAAATAATCATGACGAGTTGATACGTTTCACGTATGCGTCGATGAGTCTAGTTTTAATTTTGCAAAACTTTAGACCCGTTCGGGGGTTGTATGTTCGTGTGAACGAAGTAAATGATCTTTTATACGACATACAATCCTTGAATTGTCTCTAATTGGATAATTTGAGAATATAGTTATTTATATTGCACTTAGTTTATTTCCTTTAGTCATTATTCTTTTTTAAATTTTGGCTTGTATCTCCCTTGTTCTTCGATACGCGCCCAGATGATAAGCGTATTCGGAGAACTGTAGGGAGATGTTGTCAAAATTTAGAATGAAGTTAATGACTAAAAGAAATGCTAAGTGCAATATAAATAATATGAATCTGGAATGGAATAGGACTATCCCACTTAAAGACATTACCTAAAAATTTTGTCAACTTTTTGACAGAACATGTCGGGCGATCGAAGTTGGATGTACCGACGAATTCATCGTAGAGCTATAACAGACGAATTTCGAGTAGGCGTAACTTACTTCTTAAATTTTGCCTACTCGAATAAAAAATTCCTTAGTGATGATAAAATTCGATGTTCATGCCGGAAATGTTCGAAGATAAGATTTTTGGATCATAAAATTGTCACAATGAATATGTATACAAAAAGATTCACACCAAGATATTTTGTATGGAATTGTCACGAGGAGTCACATCAAGTCGGGATGTCGAGCAATCCTATTGTTCAAACTTATGGTGAATCCTCTACAGTGGTTGTTTCTTCTTCCAGTCGACCTAATCCTTATAGAACAATGATTCTGGATAGTCTTGGTGGACAATTCCATTTAAATGGAGTCAGTGACTGAAAAGGTACAACTACTAGATACTACGGCAGTTGAAGTCATTGAAGAATAACCTGCGATGCATATTGAATTGCCGAATAAAGAGGCTGCAAAATTTTACGAGATGTTGAAAGCTGCTGATGAACCTTCGTATGAGAATTGTCTTAAATATACAATATTTTCGACTATGACGCAACTCCTGAATATCAAGTCCGATTGTAATATCAGTGGGGTTGTGTTTGATCGGATTGCAGACTTTATTAATGGTATGCTATCTCTAGATAACAAGTTTGAGCTAACTTTTTATAATACAAAAAACTTGATGAGGAAATTGGGGCTTGGGTACGAAAAGATACACGCTTGCCCAAATAACTGTATTTTATATTATAAAGAAAATGCACAGTTGGAGCAATGCCCGGTATGTGAATATCCTCGTTACACAGAGATGAAATCGGTCCGACAGAAAAATATCCCCTTTAAGGTGCTTCGGTATTTTCCACTAACATCGAGGCTTCAAAGGTTATTCATGTAGGAAAAGACTGCCCCCTATATGAGTTGGCATGCAAGAAGTCGTGTTGATACAGTAATAACTCATCCATCCGATAGTGAAGCATGGAAATATTTGGATATATGTTATCCTTAATTTGCTAGGGATACTAGAAATATTAGGTTGGGATTGTGCACGGATGGTTTTAATCCGTTTGTTAATTCGACAACTCTGTATTCAGTATGGCTAGTGCTGCTAACAATTTATTATTTGTCGCCCTCAATGTGTATGAAAGATGAATTTATCTATCCTTCGATGATTATTCTGAGTTCTAGGGGTCCTCAGAAAGAAATTGATGTATTTCTTCGACCCCTAATTGATGAACTGAAAATATTATGGGCTGAGGGAGTTGTCACTTATGATTATCATAGGAAGCAAAACTTCACTTTACGAGCTGCTATATTATGGACAATCAATGATTTCTCGGCCTACGGCATGTTGTCTGGTTGGAGCACGCATGAGCGACTCTATTGTCCGTATTGCATGGAACACTCAAAAGCCTTCAGTCTTGAGAACGGTCCAAAAATTTCCTTCTTTGATTGTCATAGCCCGTTCCTACCGTCTAACCATCAGTATCGAAGGAATCGTGACAAATTTACCAAGGGTAGAGTCGAAAGAGATGAGCCACCACCGATGTTGTCTAGTGAACAGATGTTAGCACTTGTTGAATTGCTTCTAGAGATTACTTTTGGTCAGAATGTAAGAATTTTAGGCTTTGGTCAAACACATAACTGGGTGAAAAAAAGTATATTTTGGGAATTGTTATATTGGAGTTCATAGCTGATTCGGCATAATTTAGACGTCATGCACATTGAAAAAAATATGTTTGATAATATTTTTAACACTAACTGTGATGGATATTTTTGACAAAACTAAAGATAATGTGAAGGCCCGACATAATGTGAAAATACTTTGTAAGAGGCCTAAGTTAGAGTTGCAAGAGGTTAATGGACGACTTCATAAGCCAATGGCACCGTATGTGTTAAATAAACAACAGTTGAAAGATGTGTATCAATGGATAAAAGAACTCAGATTACCCGATGGATATAACTCAAATTTATCTCAATGTGTGAACGTCGATGAATGCAAAATATCGGGGATGAAGAGCCATAATTGTCATGTATTCATGTAGAGATTGCTTCCAGTCGCATTTCGAGATCATCTACATGATAAGATTTGGGGTCCGTTGACATAATTAAGTATGTTTTTCGAAAACATTTGTGCAAATGCACTTAGAGTTGAAGATATGTCAGCACTTGAAAATAATATTATTGAAATCATATGCAAGCTGGAGCAATTTTTTCCTCTTGTATTTTTTGACTCGATGGAGCATCTACTTGGCATACGAGGCACGAGTTGGCGGCCCCGTTCAATCCTGGTGGATGTACTTATTTGAAAGATACATGAATCGTCCGAAGAAAAAAGTAAAGAACACCGCTGCAGTTGAAGGTGTTGGCTTTAGATTTTCAACCTTGGTCTTAATCTCTTAATCTCGGTTTTGATGATAACAAACATGGAACTAATAATTCATCGAGAAATCTTTCAGGTTCCATATCGATTAGCGTTTGATGGCCTCGATCAGAAAAATTGGAAGAAATCAGAAAATCGGAAGGACACTGATCATCGCGCTCGGGTTCGTCGCGAAAGTTCTTGAAGATCAACATGAGCACCAAAGTCATCTTGGACGAGCTCAAAGATCACATGAAAACTCTCCAAGTTGATGGTCGTTGAAAGTTGGAACTCAAAAATAAAGCGCGGAAGAAAATCGGCTAAGAAATAAATTTCAGCCTAGGTTCAGTCGACCGGGCGGTCGACCAAATAGGGTAAGGAAATTGGCAGTAGCCAATTCGATCGACCGGTTGATCGACCGAACACTGCCAAAAACTAGCAGTGGCTACTTCGGTCGACCGGTCGGTCGATCGATAGAGGCCTAAAATGGACAGAAGCCCTAGCGGTCGACCAGATTAAAAATCGCACGGCGCGCGATCTTGGCATCCCTGCGTCGGTCGACCGATGGGTCAATCGGATTGAGGGAATGCGGATTTGCGTCTGGGCGGTCAATCCGTCGATCGACCGCATAGAGAGAAAAGGCAACGGTCGATGTGAGCGGTCGATCGGTCGGTCGACCAACCAATCGACCGGCAACTGCAACTGATAGTTTTCTATCCGTTGAGATGTCGTTTCTTCATGAGGGTATAAATACACCCACATATAATTCATTTAATCTTCTTCCCTGACCTCTACAGATATAATTGATTATTCTAAAGAGAGATTTGAGCCTTCTAGAGATTGATCAACGACGCTTTGTTCTTCCGTGAACATTCTCGCAAGCGCCCAGTCTTCTTCCTCAACTCATGATTTAATTCGAGCTCATCCCCTTGACGAGTTGAAGGCGTGGAAAAGAGCTATGGTTTCTCTTTCATTTCTTAAGCTCTTTTGATTGTATTTTTACTGTTATTTGAACGTATTCTTTGGACTTGTGCGTGTGAAGACCTAGGACTGTTAGGTCTGGAAATTGGGTGGTAGCCTTGGTTTTTGAGGTTTAAATCCACCGGTGTAATTAAACGTAGTTTGCTAGAATTAAGTGGAGTTGTCCCTTAGGGTTGAGGTGGAAGAGTGCTCTCGATAAGAAGGCGGAGACATCCGGATGTGGAAATGCCTTAGGTTGAGAGTGAGACTCTTCGAGTCAAAGTCCTCTGTTTAAGGGAAACCGATTTAATCTAGTTAAACTAGTTTGGAAATCCTAAGCGGGGTGCTTAGGTAGTGGAGTAGGCATTGGGGCCGAACCACTATAAATTCTCGTGTTTGCATTGATAACTTGTGTGTATTTATTGCTTTATCATTTATCGCTTCCGCATCTAAGCATCGAATTAGAAATTACCTGAACGATTAAAACCAGAATTTATGTGAATTGATTTAGTTAACACACTATTCACCCCCCCTCTAGTGTTGTCATTTCGTCTTCAATTTGTATCAAAGCGGGTCGTAGTTTGAGATTTCACCATCTCGTCTACATCTAGTCTCGATCTGAAAATGACACTAGAGTTGGTAGCGTCTACACCTCCTAGGTTCGATGAGTCTAACTTTGGTCTTTGGAAGGGTAGAATGTACACTTTCCTAAAGACTCAAGGTTTAGGTGTTTTTAATATGGTAAAGTCAAAATACATAGAACCTAAGGAAAATATGAATGCATGGACCCAAGAACCAATTAGCATGTTTGAGTTAAATGCTAAAGCTACAAATTGTTTATTTTATTCTTTGGAAAATAATGTGTTTGAGAAAATCATGCATTGTACTTCAGCATTCGATATTTGGGCTACTTTAAACATGCTTTATAATTATACAAAAACCAAAGAGCTCCATACATTTGATGAGGGGAGTGATGACAATTGTCATCCACCCAATACTAATATGGTTTTTGAAGCCCATAGTGCCTCTAGTCATAAGAGCACAAGAAATCAGAAGAGGAAGGTACTGTGTCATGCATGCAAGGAAAAGGGGCATGTGAAGAAAAATTGCCCTTCCATGAATAACAATGCAAAGAAGAGATCAAACGCTTCCACATCATCATCATATTTGAATGAAGCATCCTCTTCCCATGGCTATGAAGCAAATTCAAAAGATTGCTTCATGAATACTAATGATGAGATACACTCTTCTTCCTCTAGTCATAATAACAAAAAGTATAGTACTAATTCATCTAATTCTCATGATATGCTTTATGATGAATTGATGGATAAATATAAAATTATATACGCCTTGATGGTTAAAAAGGATAAAGAAAATAGAAAGTTAAAGAAAGAAAATTTAGAGCTTAGCTCACATGTGCATGCATTAGAATTAAAATATGACAAATTAAATACTAACTCCATTGAGTTTTGCCATGATACATTGAACCTTGAGCTAAAAGCTTTGAAACATGAAAATATGGATTTAAAAGATAAATTGAAGTTTAGGAATAATGATTTCAAAATTGAGAATGAAAAATTGAAAGTTGAAAATAACATGTTGAAATCTCAATTGCATGCATTGCATAAATCCATAGATGATTTGAAAAATGAGATGTTGATTTGAGTAGGAAAGTTAATACTTCCTCTTTTAATTCTAAAAACCAAAATGTCTCATTTAGGAAATCTCAAAAGAAAAATGTTTAATCTAAGAATGCCCATGCTCATCATGCCTCTCATACCATGCATTCTATCATTGGACCTCATAATTATAAGAAGATGAATGAGGTTTCTAAGAATGCTCATACTCATCATGTTTCACATGACAAACATTCTAAAAATAAATCTCATGTCCATAATAAAAACAAAAAAAAATTTCATGATCATTGCTTTTGTTGTGGCATATATGGCCATGCTATTTATGATTGTGCATTCAAGAAAAATCCAAGTGTAGCTAGGACACTTTGGATTTCTAGGCCATCTAACCCCCAAGGACCCAAAGCCATTTGGGTACCAAAAGTTTCATGCTCTTTTGTAGGGGGAGCAACCACACAAGGGTAAAGAAAATTGAAGAATTGAAGTTGACCATGGACTTCAATGAAAAATCCATCTTTGGTTGCAACTTCAAGTCATCATGATGCTGTAAGTATGAAAATTGGCATCTAAGTATATTTAGTATCACCTCCTTTATATTTCTTGTCATCTTAAAGTTGGAGTTATGATACTAGTTAAATTTGAGTTGGTTTTGCCCGCTCTTGATATAGTTTATCAAATGATTTTTTGATTTCCAGTCTCTTCGGAGACCTATGTAGCCTGTAATTGGCTCATGTGACCTTGCGGTTTTAAATCGTAGGCTAATTGTGGTTTTTGGTTTTCAACCAATAGGAAGGGTTGGAGATCTTATTTTTTAAAATTTCATATTTTGAGATCTCTTGATTCATTTTGTTATCATAAATGATTTATGTGAAAATGAATCCATGCTATTTAGTGAAGTTGAATTTGAAAAATGATACTTGTTTTTTTTTCACTTCGCTATTTAGTTTGATAGCTTGCATGTAGATTTGGTTTCATTTTCCATTTATAAAGTATACTTGCAAGTTATAAGTTTTTAGGAAGGCTAATTAGGAAGAAAAAAATTAGTTTGGCAAATTATCATGAATAAGGTATAACTTTGATAAATTCAAAATCTTAGGGTTATACCTCAATGCTTAAGCTTAAAAATTGTCTCAATGCTCATGATTAGAATTGCATGTTAAACACTTGAATTTTCATGAGTAGGTAGGATTTTAGTACTTAGGCAAATTTAATTGAATGAAACTTGCTCTAGGTTGATACTTACTATTAGAGACATTCTTTTAAGTCCAAACTAGTTAAACATATTTAGGGACCTTATTCCTCATATGTTTCACATCTTAAGATCCCTTAGATTCATTTTGATATCATGAAAACTTTCTTAAAAAAGAATCTTAACTATCTAGCATAGGTTAAGGCTTTAAATGAAACTTTGTATTGAACCTTTGCTATTTAGTATATTAGCTTGCTAGTTGGTATATAGTTTCATTTTGATACTAATGAAACCTTCTTGCAAGTTAAGAAAGTGAAATTTTGGAATTTCTCAAGAAATGAGGTATGGTTTTCATTTTGGTAAAATCTTTCCATATTACCTCTATTTTCTTGATAAAATGATTTCTCTATGCTCATGAATGATTTTGCATGATAATTGATTGAAATCTCATGAGTAGATAAAATTTTGATACTTAGGCAATTTCATATCATCTAGATTGAATGAAATGTGCTCTAGGTAAAAATCCATCTTAGAGACTTCATTTTAAGTTAAAACCTGATAAACATGTTTGGTTGACTCATGCTTTGCTTCCATGTGATTAAAATAGAAAAATCATTTGTAAATGGATAAAATGACAACTAGCTCACCTTAGGAAACTCAAAATTGAAAAAAAATTTAACTTAAGTCAACAATTTGACATTAAAATCTCATTTTGAGCTCAAACTTCACAAACATATTTAGATTTACTCATGATTAGATGTCCACATGTTTAAACTTTAAAGTCCATGAGTAAATGTTAAAATTTGATATGGGTTGTTGAAATTGGATGTCAAAAGGGAAGGAAATTGGGGGAGAAAAGGGGGAGAAAAGTATAAGAAAATTGGGGAGAAAATTATAGATAAAGGGAAGGAAAATATAGAAAATCCATGCATATAGATAGGGGGAGTTTATTTTCATAGATATGCATATTGATAGGGGGAGAAATCCCTTAGTTGATATCCTCTATGCTTTAATGTTATATTTTTTCAAGGATGTTTGTCATCATCAAAAAGGGGGAGATTGTTGGCTTTAGATTTTCAACCTTGGTCTTAATCTCTTAATCTCGGTTTTGATGATAACAAACATGGAACTAATAATTCATCGAGAAATCTTTCAGGTTCCATATCGATTAGCGTTCGATGTCCTCGATCGAAAAAATCGGAAGAAATTGGAAAATCGGAAGGACATTGATCGTCGCGCTCGGGTTCGTCGCGAAAGTTCTCGAAGATCAACATGATCACCAAAGTCATCTTGGACGAGCTCAAAGATCACATGAAAGCTCTCCAAGTTGATGGTCATTAAAAGCCGAAACTCGCAAACAAAGCGCGGAAGAAAATCAGCTGAGAAATAAATTTCAGCCTAGGTTCGATCGACCGGATGGTCGACCGAATAGGGTAAGGAAATTGGTAGTGGCCAATTCGGTCGACCGAACACTACCAAAAACTGGCAATGGCTACTTCGCTCTGTCGGTCGGTCGACCGACAGAAGCCTAAAATGGACAGTAGCCCTAGCGGTCGACCAATCGGTCGACCAGATTAAAAATTGTGCGGTGCGCGATCTTGGCATCCATGCGTCGGTCGACCGATGGGTCGATTGGATTGAGGGAACGCGGATTTGCATCTGGGCGGTCGACCGCACAGAGAGAAAAAGCGGCGGTCGATGTGAGTAGTCGATCGGTTGGTCGACCAACCAATCGACCGACAACTGCAACTGATAGTTTTCTATCCGTTGAGCTATCATTTCTTCGTGAGGGTATAAATACACCCTCTTATAATTCATTTAATCTTCATCCCTGACCTCTACAAATGTTATTGAGCATTCTAAAGGGAGATTTGAGCCTTCCAGAGATTGATCAACGACGCTCTGTTCTTCCGCGAACATTCTCGCAAGCGCCCAGTCTTCTTCCTCAACTCAGGATTTAATTCGAGCTCATCCCCTTGACAAGTTGAAGGCGCTGAAGGCATGGAAAAGAGCTGTGGTTTCTCTTTCATCTCTTAAACTCTTTTGATTGTATTTTACTGTGATTTGAATGTATTCTTTGGACTTGTGCGTGTGAAGACCTAGGATTGTTAGGTCTAGAAATTGGATGGTAGCCTTGGTGTTTGAGGTTTAAATCCATCGATGTAATTAAACGTAGTTTGCTAGAATTAAATGGAGTTGTCCTTTAGGGTTGAGGTGGAAGAGTGCTCTCGATAAGAAGACAGAGATTTCCGGGTGTGGAAGTGCCTTAGGTCGAGAGTGAGACTCTTCGAGTTAAAGTCCTCTGTGTAAGGGAAACCGATTTAATCTAGTTAAACTAGTTTGGAAATCCTAAGCGGGGTGTTTAGGTAGTGGAGTAGGCATTGGGGCCGAACCACTATAAATTCTTGTGTCGGCATTGATAACTTGTGTGTATTTATTGCTTTATCATATATCGCTTCCGCATCTAAGTATCGGTTATAAATTGCCTAAACGATCTAAGCAAACGATTAAAACGGGAATTTAGGCGATTTGATTTAGTTAACACACTATTCACCCCCCCCTCTAGTGTTCCCATTTCGTCTTCAGAAGGTTCCATGTGTCTGAACACCAGTAGAGGAAGATTCACCATGTGTCTAAACGACAGGATTGCTCGACGTCCCGACTTCACGTGACTCCCCATTACAAGTCCATATAAAATATCTTGGTTCAAATCATTTGTTATACAGATGCAGAGTGATAGTTTCCCGATCTAGAAATCGTGCATTCATGCAAATGCGTGGGACATCGAATTTTATCACCGACGCTAACGAATTTTTGATTTGAATAGGAAAAATTTAGGAAGTAAGTTACGCTTAAGTGAAACTCATTCGTTAAAGCTCCACGATCAAAACGTCAGTACATCCAACTTCGATCGCCGCACATGATTCTGTCAATCAATGACAATATCTTCAGTCAATGTCTTTATAGGTGAGATGGTCCTATTCCATTCGGGATTCATGTTATTCATATTGCACTAACTATTTATTTTAACCGCTAATTTCATTCTAAATTTCAGCAGCATCTCCCTACAGTTCTCCGAATACACATATCATCTGGGCGTGTATCAAAGAACAAGAGAGATACAATAGCCAAAATTTAAGAATGAGTTAACAATTAAAGAGTTAACGATTAAAAGAAAAAACTAATTGCAATACAAATAAATATGTTCCCAAATTATCTAATTAGGAACAATTCAAGGGTTGTATGTTGTATAATAGATCATCTACTTCTTTTACACGAACATACAACCCCTGAACGGATATAAAATTTTGCTAAATCATATCCAGCTCGTCGATGCATACGTGAAACGTATCAACTCGTCGGATGGATGGTTATTTTCTAAATTTTTCGATGCCGGTTCGAGTCCACGGTGGACGATTCTGACACGAGTCCAAAGTGGACGATTCTAATTAATCTAAATATTAATATTAATATAAAAATTAATCTAAACTAAAATTAATTAACAGATATAATCTAAAACTAAATTTAATCTAATTAACATTAAAATACATTAATCTAAACATGAAAATAAATCTAAACATTAAACATTTAACCTAGATTAATCTAAACATGAAAAATTAATCTAAAATATGAAAAATTTATCTAAATAGTAAACAATTAACATAGATTATTAAATCATAATCAAATTTTATTAGGGTTTAATAAAATTCTAACCAACAATGTTTCGGCGCCGTTGTCCAGTGTCTGACATTGGACACTAGACATTGGTTCAGCGTTCGGTGGTCGGCGAGCGGCCGAAACCCTAATATTTAGGGTTTCGGCCGCTCCTAGTAAAGGAGAAGAGAAGATGGGAGCTAATACTTGGAAATGGTTCGACGTCGAAGGGCGTGGCATTGGTGGACGAAGACGGCGGCAAGTGGACAAAGACGGTGGCAGGCATCGGCGGTGTCGGTATAGAAGGAAGAAGAAGTAGGGAAGAAATGGGTCGGGCGCACTCACGAGTAAAATAAACTCATCAGCAACGGTTGACTTAGCCGTTGCTAATAAATACAACACATCACCAACGGCTCACTAATCAGTTGCAAAGCCGTTGCTGATAAGTATTTTATTTTCGCGCCATGAGCTCCCCATCGACTAAAAAGCAACAAATAAAAAAATCGTAAGTAAGCCATTGCTAATGTGATAATAAATTACCAACGGCCGATGCGCCCATACGTAGGTCGTTGCTGATGAATTATTTCATTTGCGCACCGTGTTCGAGCCATCTACTTGTTGGCAACGGCCCAAGTGGCCGAACATAGGCCATTGCAGATGTGATA
The DNA here is from genome assembly GCA_034359265.1 of Canna indica. NCBI lineage: Eukaryota > Viridiplantae > Streptophyta > Magnoliopsida > Zingiberales > Cannaceae > Canna > Canna indica. The sequence continues at coordinate 19,759,441 of CP136894.1, forward strand.
TATCTGCAGCGGCCGCAGCGGTCGTTGGTAAGCCGTTAGTGATTGCAATGGCTTGTGCGGCCGTTGTTGATGGTCGTTGCTGAAAACCATTATTCTAGTAGTGTTTGTTGTTTTACTAAACTGTCCAGAGATTGAAAAGTTCAATGAAATATTTGACGTCGAGATGGTGACAAAATGCTCAATTTATAATAGCGATAAGGAATTAGAGAGATTACGAGATGAGGAATTAAAGAGATTACGCAATCGTGAGTTTCCTAATTGGTTTCGAGCTTACTGTACAGAACACAGAGGCAAAATAGATAACCAAATCTTTGAGTTTGCTAGCGGACCAACACGACTTGTATAGTGTTATAACAGTTATTTTGTTAATGAATATAAATTTCACACACTTGAATATTCATCTACAAAGAAGACTATGAATGTCGGTGTTTGTGTCAAATGGACAACGTACGCTGAAAGTGATGTTGACTTTTACGAACTGTTGGAAGAAGTCATAGAATTACAATTTTCAGATGGAAATCAGTTTCCCTTTGTAAATGTCAGTGCTTCGATACAAGCGATAGGGACATGAGAGTTCATCCAAAGTATAAACTTGTCGAGGTCAATTATAAATCAAAATTGGCTTCGAATGAGCCATTTATATTGGCATCTCAAGCTGAACAAGTATATTATATATAGTATCCATCTCAAAAGAAAGAAATGGCAGATTGGCGTGTAGTTTGTAAGACTAAAGCCAGAGGAAAAATTGACCCGGTAGTTGGAGAGAATAAGCTAATAGATGACTTCTATCAAGAAGAGGATCCTGCCGAAGTGGAGCGAGTTAGTCCAATACTTGAGGGTGATGACACAGAGTTAGTTCAATTGGACATAGAATATGTTGATGACGACGATAACCGTCTTGAGGAAGAAGGACAAAATGATGATGAGGGAGAAGAAGAAGAATATGAAGATTCCGATATAAAAGAACAAGAAGAAGAGTATTACACGGATGATGATACTGACGATGACGAATAATTGTAAATGTGAAGTATATCTTTAATTATTAAATGTGTCAATTAATCTATTATATATATACTAATTATATTCATATTTGACAGCTATGATTCGAGAAGTGCGTGCCCGAGGAGGCATTCCTCGTAGGACTACCCCCCCCCCCCCCCCCCCCCCGACGATTACTACCTACCACCCCTGTACCCACCGACCCTTCGCCTTCGACCACCATCCCCCCCACCTCGGGCCACCATCACCCCCACCTCCGACCACTATCCCCTCACCTGATCCGGCCAACATTCTCCCACATGATCTGTCCACCATTCCCCCAATTGATCTGGTCGCCATCCCCCCACCTCCAGCCACCACCCCTTCAATCGATTCAGGCCCGTCGACATTGAGATGTAGGCCACGAGGGCCTAACAGAATTCTCCCTCCGCCATCCGAGGGAGAGTCGCGCAGAACGATTAGTGTGCACGGTAGAAGATAAGTAGATGCATTAATTATCCACGGGATTTGTACTATATGTGGTGCAAGTTTGAGCAGGAGGGCGTCCCACGCACGATAGCTGGGATAATTCAAAAGTTTATGCATGGGGCGTGGCCTACGTGGTCTCACGTGCCCCGTGAGCATATGGATTTACTATGGCAAGAGTTCTCGGTAAGTATATTTATTAAATTAATGTTAATATTAAATATCGAACGATAATAATAAATTTATTTTTTTGCAGGCTCATTATACATGGCCGAAGGACCAGACTCCTTTCGTAGAGAGTGCGTGGGAGCGCGTTGCCCGCGCTCGCTACAACGGTCTGCTTCAGTAGGCCCGTAACACTGTGATGAGACAACTGGGGGCCACACAGATTGGGGAGACTCGGGGACAAGTCCCCGAGTGGATTCTTGGACCTGTGTGGGACCAGCTTGTTGAGCGATGGGACACGCCTGAGTGGTAGGAAGTCTCCTGGACAGCATCTAGAAATTGCATGTCCGAGGGGGACGGTATGGGGGGGGGGGCACACTGGTGGCTCCGCGGTGCATGAGCGTCGTATGGTATGTATAATTTTCTTACCTTTAATTAAAATATTATATATTTTGTATAATAATACTAATGTATTTGTTTTCTAATGTAAGACGCGAGTTGCGGATGATGACACCGTCCAACACCCCTCGCTGATGCAAGTGTTTGAGCGCACTCACCGTCGGCGACGAGGAGTGGGGGACTACGTCGATAGCAGGGCCTCGATCATCGTGGTAAGTATTTTTGTCTATTTGATTTACACAATTTTTATTTATAGTTTATATATATATATATATATATATAATTTAAAATATAAACGCGTGTAAGAGACCTACACAAAGACCATGATCGAGTGCGGAGGCACGCTGGAGGAGTTTGACACGGGTGCATGGGTCGAGGCCGTAGGTGGCTGGGAGCACGACCATGTTTATGGCTTTGCAGACAATGGCCATGCACGCGTCATGTTAGAGCCACTTGGGGCACCGACCCCTCCCGCTGCGGGTGAGCGTCCCTCGACATCGCGGATGCAAAACTAGAGTCGGATAGTGGGCTTGGAGTCTGATAGGCGATGGAGGAGCAGAGACAGACGATGCAGAACATGCAAGCCCTCCTCACTCAGATTACATCTCACTTGAGCCTACCGATGATGTCGCAGACGTTGTCCTCCTCGACCCAGTCACGGTTGACTTCATCGCCTCCACCGCAGCCGTGAGATTTTGGTTTTCTATATTTTGTTTATATTTTGATACTTGTTAGCCTTTGTTTGAGGCTTAGATACTTGATAGATGTTTATACTTTACATTTCATATTTTGATACTTGTTTGCCTCCGGTTTGAGGCTTATAGTTGTTTATATACTTATAGTTGTATATATATGATATTTTGATACTTGTTTGCCTCCGGTTTGAGGCTTAGATTGATGATATTTAAGTAAAACTTGTATGGTTGGTTGAAAATGTATGTGTATGATGTTTTGTGGTTATAATATGTGATTGTTAATAGATTGTAATGTATAAATATCATTGTATACATAAATTTTCAAATTTTTATTTTTTTTCAATTACTGGATATAACTTCAGCCACGGCTTACCCACGACTGACCGTCACTACGCCGTGGCGGAAAGTGTATCGTAAACGGTTGATATGTTCTGGGCAGCACCAAATATCACGATTGCTAATAATATCACCGACAGCTCCTAACCGCGGCTGATGTGTTTAAATCAGCGTCAGCTGCCTAGGGCCGTCACTGATGCGTTTAAAATAAGTGATAGCTCGAGCGGCTGTCGCTGATGAATACTTGTGACGGCTGAGGGCGGCCGTCACACCTTATCTGAGATGCGCACATCAGTGACGGTGTTTTGCCACGATCCTCACCGTCTTTGATAGTCTTCCCCGCAGTTCAGCCATGGCCTGAGCCGTTGGTGACAACGACAATTCTAGAAGTGAAAGTATCCTGGCTACACTCGAATTTCTTTTGAATGCACAATCATAAATAGAATGACCATAGATACCACAATAATAACAATGCTCATTAAACTTTTTCTTTTGAACATGAGGTTTAAGTGTAGAATGCTTAGCATGGAAATGATGATGAATACTAGCATTCTTTACATAAGCATTTTTCATTCTAGTGTTCTTAAAAGATGAAACACTTGATAAATCACCAACTTTTCTATTTAGGAATACAACCTCATTTTTCAAGTCATTCATGGATTTATGGATAGCATGCAATCGAGATTTCAAAATATCATTTTCATTTTGAATTTTCCAATTTCATGTTCTCATTTTTATTTCTAAATTTTAAATTATTAATTAGCAATTCATCATTCTCAATTTCTAAATTTTCATTACTACTTTTCAAATCCTTAATCTCAAGACTTAAGTTATCATGACAATGATCAATAGAACTAGTTTTGAAAATCTCAAATTTCTTTTCAAGGGAATCATATGATGAAAGCAATGAGGCATTTTTATTCTCTAATTTAGCATTTTTCTTTTGAAGTTCTTTAAAGAATTTTCTACCAATCCTAAATTCATCTTGCAACATATCAAGCTCATTCTCAAATTCATCTTGTGTATAGACTTTGTCGAATATAGTAATGGTAGTGATTACCTCATTTTTTAAGGCCATAAGGCAAAGATTTGTCTTCTCATTTTTGAAATCTTCCTCACTTGATGAAGCTCACTTTCATCCCAAGTTGTCATATAAGTCTTCTTCTTTTTCTTTGATTTCTTTTTCATCAAGGGACAATTTTTCTTCTTGTGTCCCTTCTCTTGTCAAAGGAAGCACCTAACTTTTTGTTTCTGATTCTTATTTGTGCTCCTTTCGCTAGAAATGCTATGGGCATCAAAAGAGACATTAGTAGTGGGTGGATGACCATTATCATCACCACCTTCAATATAAGTAGTAAACTCTTTAGTCTTAGCATAATCATATAATACACTCAAGGTAGCCCATATATCAAATGTGGATGAACAATGCATAGCATTTTCAAGTATATCATTTGAGAATGAGCAATATAGAAAATGCATTGTTTTAGCATTCAATTCAAATAATCTAACTTGCTCTAGAGTTTAAGAATTAATATCAATGGTGGGTTCAACATATTCATTTTTTAGCATGCACCATAGATCTATACTTTGTATTTTGAGGAAAGCATACATTCTACTCTTCCAAACACCAAAGTTAGACTCATCAAATCTAGGTGGTGTAGAAATAACCAACTCTAGTGTCATTCTCGAATCGAGACTAGAGGTAGTAGAGATGGTGAAATCTCAAACTACGATCCGCTTTAATACCAAATGTAAGATGTTAAGGCACACTAGAGGGGGGGAGGGGGTGAATAGTGTGAGTCTAGATTCTATCCTCACTTTAAATTTTACTCTAAATGCAGAAGCAATATAAGTGAATGAGAATCACACAAAATCAAGCAATGCTAACAAGTTGATTTATAGTAGTTTGTCCCCAATGCCTGGTCCACTACCTTGGCTCACCACCAAGGATTTCACACTAACATGTATTAACTTTCCTTTCCTTCTATTGAGCGTCTACCAAGGCCTTATCTTTCACACTAAAAAGTGCCTCTACCTCAAATCTAAGGAATTCTAAAATTACAAATAAGTGAACTCAAGGTGTGTCACCAACACCTTCTTACAAACACAAGTGGTAAAAAAACAATAAGAAAATACAAGCAAATGAGAGCAATAGTAAACAATACAAACTTAGCTCTCAACCAAAAAGTCCTAGCTCCTCTTGATGCCTTGATGATAAAACAATTGAATGTTGAAGGCAAGATCAAGGGTTTTTGTCTTCAAGCTAGGGTTTGCACAAAGGATGGCTCAATCAAGCTCAATGGTGATCAAAATATGTCTCAAGAAGTGTTAGATAGTTTGGAAGGCAAGTTTAAGGTCTTATATAGAGATCCCAAATATAGGTGCTCGGTTTCCAACAAGCTCAACGGGTAGAAATTCAAAATAGAGCCATTAGAGGCATTCTGGAAATTCTGCTGGAAATACTACAGTGTATCGATACTTTCCAAGCTATTTCAAAATATCAATCTGGGTGGTTCCGGGTTGTCTATCTAGGTTGTTTCAGGTTGTCTATCCGGATTATTCCAGGTTATTACAACATCTCATCCGGAATGTTGTTTATGACTTGACAACTCTTGGTAACTGTAGAGTACTGGTACATTCCAGTTGAAGTATGGTCGACCGAACCAACAAGGTTCTTTCTTCTGGTTCGTGTTTCGAGTTTGGTTCTTTAGGGATATTTGCATCATAATGAGGATTAATACAATCATTCTAGATGCCCTAAATCTAAACTCTATTCTTCCTGACGAATTCGAGCGTATCGATCAACGTCCTTTTGATTCACCAATTTTTTGATATTTTCGATCGAGAATGTTGCACACAAACCGATATAGAACCTGAAAATATTTTTCCATTAAATATTAGTTTCATGTTTGTTATCATTAAAACCGAAATTAAGACCAAGGTTAAAAATCTTAGGCCAACATGGGTCGCCTCACACTAGCAAATAGTGTGCTCTCTAGCCAAGCTTTTTATTTCTTTACAATCTTTAAGGCTCCAGCATGGGTCATTCGCCAAATTAACAAAAGAAGGAAGGCATTTTTTTGAAATGGATGCATAGCGTCAAGTACTCAAGAGAAATGTCTTGTCAATTGGGACACCATCACCGCAAAAAAAATAGACGAGGGTCTGGGCTTGCTGAATCTACATAGTCATAATTAAAGTCACACTGAGCTCCTAGCTCGGGAAGCTACATCAGAAGGAGGGAATGCCTTGGGTCAACCTCTTACTTTCTCTGTACCCTTCTCTTACCAGCCTTTAGGGTACTCTGCGGCCCTAGCTCTCCCCCATCTGGAGGGGGATTATAAAAAATATGACACAATCCAGCATTCTATTCAATATCAAGGGTTCTAGTTCTTCATTTCGGCTTTTGCTTGACCCTTGGTTTTGGATGCCACGATAATGAATTCAAAACATATTAATAGTCAGGGAGACATACAAGGTTGGAAGATCAGATTCAACACTTTCGTTCCTCTGGACGCAGTTGTAAGGTTGGCTTCAAATCTCACACCCATCCTGCTACGAGATGGGGATGACAACATTATCTGGAAATGGAGCGGCATACCTCAATTCACCAGAGCACCTTCTATAATATTCTCACTTACAGAGGGGTTACTAATCCAAGCGTAAAGTTTTTATGGACTTCTTCTTGCCCCGAAGGAATTGCAATCATGAATTGGTTAGTTGATAGACAAAGACTAGCTACTAAAGATAGGTTAAGGGCACGTAACATTCAAGTGGATCCCATTTGCCTACTTTGTTCCACAAATAATGAGTCGTATAGTCACCTCTTCACCACATGCCCCTATACTAGACAAGGTTGGGTCACCTTGCTTGACATGTGCCAATTGTCCTCTTTTTCCCTCAAATACCTACAATAAATCCGAAATACTAGAGGCAACTTTGAGGTTAGACGAAAAAAGTATTGTGTTATCATAATTTAGAATTGAAAGATTTGGCACAACTCAACATCAAATGCTTTGAGGAAAAGTCAAAATCACATCTCGAAAATGCAATTGAAGCTGCCAACCTCTCTGAGAATTTTAGTGTGTAAATTCTATTTCAACCTCCCCTTACTTTTTAAATTTTTTTTTCTTCCTCTCCTCCTACACTTGTATTTCTCAACCATTTTGATAAATACAAAATTCCTTCCCTAAAAAAAATGAATATGACTCTAGTTAGGCACATTAGACCAAAGTTCTTAACTAGATTCTTTGAAATTTAGTTAAGTAATAAATTTAAAATCAATAGCATGCTCCTACACTTGTATTTCTCAACCCTTGATAAATACAAGATTCCTTTCCTAAAAAAAAAATGACTCTAGTTAGGCACATTAGACCAAAGTCCTTAACTAGATTGTTTGAAATTTAAAATCAAGAACATTTTGGCAAATACAAGATTCCTTTCCTAAAAAAAATGAATATGACTCTAGTTAGACGCATTAGACCAAAGTCCTTAACTAGATGGTTTGAAATTTAGTTAAGTAATAAATTTAAAATCAAGAGCATTTTGGCAAATACAAGATTCCTTTCCTGGAAAAAAGATGAATATGACTCTAGTTAAGCACATTAGACCAAAGTCCTTGACTAGATTATTTGAAATTTAGTTAAGTAATAAATTTAAAACCAAAAGCATTTTGGCGCTTGTACATAAATGTTATTGTTTTGATAATTTGCTAGAAATATTTATGTTTTTGATAATTTTGTTAAAAACATTTATACTTTTATTAATAATTTGCTAAAAGTATAAATTGCTAATTTTAATATAAAAATTATATTTTTATTATACTTCAGCATGCCACATCATCATTTTAACGAGCTACTGATGAAAATTAAACAGCAAACCACGATTGAAACAAATATCCTAGTATATGCTTGAATTGAGAAAAATAAAAATATAATGCCACAAACGAAAAAAAATCCAAAGTACAGCTGAATCTCTTTTAAATCAAAAAACAAAAATATAAATATATATAAACAAAAGATAGCAGTAACAACACTAAATTTGCACTAATTTCAGTATGAGAAAATTTATGCTTGACCTACGACTATACTACTCTCACTTTACATAAGAGATTAATCAATCTTAGCATGTACATAATCCACAAATACAAAGTTCTTCTCTAGTTCTTGTAAAGCATAAGCCAAGGCAGCACTTGCAATGGCGGCCCCAGCCAAAAGAAATCGAATCCAAATCTCGGAAGGGATTCCAGCAGTGGCACACAGAACGACTGTTGCACCAATAAATAACTTCTGCAAAACCTGAAAAGTTTCATAGGCACCTTTGCATGATGAGCATTTGAGAGTATGTTGCTCAAATCTGTCAAGCATCTGCAAGGTAGAAGATTCAACTTGCTTAAAACCATGTAAATTCTGATACTAATAATAACAAAGACATAGGAACAGGAGACAACCATGGCATATATCATAAGCTTAACTTGTGTACTAACTCCATTCAGCGTTACCCAATTTCTAGAATTTCATTGTTCGAAAAATGTTTGCCAATTCGTTGTCCAGAAAAAGTTGGTGAATTATGAGCTAAAGATGGGTAACAGATTGACTGAAACCAACTGGAAACTCAGACAAGCAACAATCCCTTCTGCTAGTTCAGCAAAAAGTTTGGTTCAAGATAAAGTGTAACAAGTACAGATTCTATTCAGTTGTTCCATGTGGGATGCTTTTCTCGTTTGAAAATTTTCATTTATGAATACTTCAAGAATTTCATGATTGCTAGCAGTGACAGGCACACAACATAAAGATGATCATCATTGCAAATTTGCAATCACCGTCAGTCTGTCAGCCACAACAGATATCAATGTTTTAAATTATTACCTTCATTATCAGGCACAAAAAAAATACATGCATGCCAAAATCCACAAATCATATAAAATAATGTAAGCCAATGAATCAGCAGGAGTCTGGTTTGCAAGTTGTCTTATGGTCTCATTTAGACCTGTTCTACTACTTTGTTATCATAAATCATCATCTTCAGTGATCACAAGTTGCATATACCTTTCCATGTTTTTATAAGTGGCCATGGTTTGAAATACGTACCGCACTAGACAATACGATCGGTAATTACGGATTTTTTTAATTTACAAGTATTTTAAAAAACTGTACCGATACACCCTCATACAGCTCGATATTGGAGTATACCGAGTGTACCAAGCGAGTACAAGCTTGGCACCAACTGTAGTGGGTCGGTACCAGGTACCGATCAATACCAGCCCAATGGTTATTTTTATAGCTATTGGGCCTTTTTTCACCAGTCCCCAACGGCTAAATTAGTTTTTAGAGTCAATTTTTTAAGGATTTGGAGGCTATATAAGCCTTCAAACCTCCCATTTGAGGTACCATTCATTCTATTCTTTTAAACTTTCTCAAATTCTCTCAAACACTGTCTAGCTCTCTCATTATCTCTCATTCCATCATAACTCTCTATTTCTCCCCTTCCATCCTAAAACGCTACTGAAAGGTCAAAGCGATCCCGCATGGCAGCCCTGTCATCGGTTGGAGAAGAGGAACCATTAGCAATGTATTCATTGTGATTACATTGCTCATGGTGGAGGGATCACCCGATTGAAGCAGCATTTGGCCAGAGGATATTTTGATGTCTCCAAATGCGACAAAGCACCACAAGAAGTTTGAAAGCTCTTTAAGGAGTTATTCGACAAGAAGTGGGAGCAACGAGCTCGAGATGCTGAATAACGAGACTAACGAGTAGAGTTTGAGATGCTGAAAAACCAAGGGGACCATCGTGCAATGCACGAGTACTATCATAACATGATGAGTAGCTTGAAAGAGGCCGAGTCCTATACTTACACTAGTGCCACTTCCTACTCACAAGACTATGCTCATTCAGGGGACGGGCTCCCACAAAAGAAAGTGTTATGGTCCCAGGAGTAAGAGCGAGTTATGGGTCTGTGAAATAATGGATTGAAAGAAATGTGTGTAAGCGCAGGAAGGGATTTAGTGGAAAGAGAAGCAGATTTCTTTTTCCAACCTATGTTTAGGCTCGTTGGAGAGAACCTAAGATCTCCTGAGTTAAGTACTCAAAGACTTGAAAATTTCCTGCTATCCATTCTCATTCAACATCAACAAATAAATAGGTCTAGGGAAGTAATTTCCCCTACCGAACATGCACTTTGCCCACTATTCCTTAACTTAAGCATAACTGCCCACTATTCCTTAACTTAAGCATAACTACCCACTATTCCTTAACTTAAGCATAACTACCCAGTATCCAGGAAACTGAACATACACTTTGCCAACTACTCCTAACCTTGAGCATAACTATTCAGAAAGTTGAGCCACTAGGTCCACTACTACCACATTCAACCATAATCTCGAATAACAAAAATAACTAACAACAAAGACAATAAAAATAAAGACAAGTTATCTATTTGACATTTTGTTGCTTCTTTGCCCCATGTGTATTTCTTTTATATACTAAGGTCATAGGAGGCTTAGTACCAGAAAGTCTGATGTGAATATGTATTCTGGATACCAAAACATCATGACTTGGGAAAAACTTTTAAATGCAAGCTTTGCAAACTTACAAAATCCACCTTAGTCATGTTGGACCCATTGATACGCCTACTTTCTACAACGAACGCCACTCTTCTGCATTTTAGATATGAATTTATATTGTTTCAATTGAATTTTGAATATCTTTTCAATGTATTGGACCATTTTTGAGAAGTTTGTGTATGTTTTTCCATCATTTAGTAGTAGATTATATGTGTTTGGAGCTCAAATAAGTATTTTGGAACTAGGCCAATATTAGCCTTTGTACCGGACCATACAATGTGTCGGCACGATACGGTACCAATACGTACGAGTACCGGTCAAACACGGAGATGGGTATTAGTATGAGATTTTAAACTATGCTTATGACACTATCAAGAAAAGGTCGAATCTATATACTTATATTATTAACACTCCCTCTCATGTGTAAGCGGTCAACTTGGACTACACTATCTCAAACACAATACGTCGACTAACTTAAGTTAACGAGAATTTCTTTTAATATAATTATTGATAATGGTAAGATTCATTTTTTCCCAAAAATAGGCTTTGTTTGGCAATGCATTAGCAAGGTGCTTTTAAGGTGAAAATCACTTGCGAAAAAATGATGTTTGATAAATGCATGTTGCAAAGTGTTTTTACTTCAAAATTTGCCTTCTCAAAGCACTTTTATAAAGCAGGTGAGCTAAAGCTTTTCCCAAAGCTACTTTTCCGAAGCAATTCTCAAAAGTTAAGACATGGCCAAAAAGAAATCTTAGGGTTTGTTCGTTTCGCAAACTGTTTAGTACAGAACAAGACTAGTCGGTAAAATATAAGGTTGTACAAGACATCATAACAAAAAATCCCATGTTCTTTTTGCACGGTACTGGACATCAATTTTAGTACTATCTTATGTTTGTTTCGTATTATCTAGGGGTGAGCACAGGGCGGGACGTCCCGGTTCGGCCCGACCCAAAAAGTCGGGACAAATCCCGTCCCGGTTCAAAATCGGGACGGGACCGGGACAAATATGTCCGTCCCGATTAAAAACCGCGACGGGACCAGGACGATACAAAAAAAATCGGGATGTCTCGTCCCGGCCAGGTTTATAATATAAGTGATATTAAATATATAATATTATTTTTTGGGAAAAACAATATTAATTATTTTAATGGAGATATTATTTTTATTTTATAAAAAACCAATATTAATAAATTCGGGACTTCCCGGTCCCGTCCCGAATTTTTCGAGGGGAGACAAAATCAGGATGCTTCGTATTCGGGACCGAGACCGGGACTAGGACACATATTTGCGTCCTGACTCAAAACCGTGACGGGACCAAGACATACCAAATCCCGGCTCATCCCGTCCCGAACTCACCCCTAGTATTATCACAACACATGACAAGACAATTTGACAAAAATACCCTTTGCACTATTTCTTGTTCATTTCATCGTATAAAGCATATCAGACAATATTATTATTATTAAATATTTGTTAACATAATGATTATAAATTCAATTAATATGTTCTATTATAATTATATCACAAGTAGATTAATTAACTAATATGTTGTGACATGAAGGCACTGGCGTCATCGACGACACGGCCACACCGCCTCACATACTAAGTATACCTGCTAATATAGTGAGTATACCTGATTACATAGTAAGTATACATAATCATAGTGTTTTATTTGACTAAAAAATAATTTTGATCCAAATATACTATATATATATATGCTATCAAAATATATTATCTTCTAATCCAAATATACTCTCTCTAAATATAGATATATACTCAGTTTCTATTAAACTATACTCTTTTTAAGTCCAAATATACTCTCTTTTAATCTAAATATTCACTCTAAACACAAATATAACTATTTCTACAAAAATATACTCTCATTAAGTCCAAATATACTCTCTTTTAATTTAAATATTCTCTCTAAACACATATATACACTTTCTATAAAAATAACTCTTTTGAGTCCAAATATACATTCTCTCTCTCTATATATATACCCCATTTCTATCAAATATATTTTCTTTAAGTCTAGATATACTTTCTTTCGATCCAAATATATTCTCTTTAAATATATAGATATACCCATTATTCTATCTAAATTTACTTTCTTTTGATCAAAATATATTATCTTTAAGTATATAAATATACTCATTTTCTATCAAAATATATTCTCTTTTAATCCAAATATACTCTCTTTAAATGTAAATATACCCATTTTAAGAAAAGCGGACATTCTTGAATTTTTTTTGCATATATTGAAAATATATATGAAAAAGGCTATTGTTGTCATTTTCATCTTAATTTGTACCAAAGTAACAAGCTCTTGTTACTCCAAAATGGAGTAACAAGAAAATGGGCCTGTTGTACTGTACTAAGGCACTACTCTTGTCATGTCCATGATATATTTTCGCAATCGAACACGGGACAACGAGTGTTGTCCAGTGTTGTACTTTAAAATTATGCGAAACGAACGGACCCTTAAGCTATTAGACAAATGCTCGATCTATATATATAATTAACACTTCCTCGTACATGTGGGGAAGCAAACTAATCTGAATTGCCCAAGCCCAACACATGAATGACTTAATTGGGTTTTTTTAATTATTACATTGGTACTCCTCTAATATCATGTTAAATTTGATTGGGTGACCAACTTTCGTTAAGCTATTAAAAAGCGCGTCATTTTATACATTTATATTCTTAATAGAATTATATGTGCAATTCCATATCACATATGTATTGCACTATTATGACAACTCAATGGAAGCCCATTCTACAATATTGATAAGGACTACCAAACTTGATATGATTGATGTATATAGCCATACAAGCATAGAATGTTATCACACACGAGTCAACATAATGATCAGAATAATCCAAGTCTCCAAGATCAAAGTCTTTTATTAAATAGCCATGCAATATGCGGTTGTGCCACTGCATAGCTAAAATGGGGTATGTGGAAGCATATATGATATATATTTAAAAATTAAAAATATTTTAAAATTTTATAATACTAAAAGACATAACACAAATATTTAAGAACTTAACCACATAACTCAAGAGACGAAAAGAATTATGTTGCAAAAACTATTACATGATGGTTAGCTGGGCATTTATCTTGATCAAGTATTATATTAGTATTCAATTGAATAGGGCAATTTTAAATGTACAAAAACATCCAAACTAATAAAGACAAAACAAATATATAGTGGGATTGGAAATGGAAAAGTTATCGGTCATCATCAATTAGAAATAAAATATTATGTGATTTTTAATTCAGACTTCACATAAACCCAAGTCCCACCCGCATACTATTGCATATCTTATATGATATGCAACAAAGGTTTTATATGCATATGCGGCCACATGAAAATGTCCAAGATTGTATAAAAAAAGCAAAATGGTGGAAATAAAAGTTATTTCCTACATGCTTAATCCTTTATCCAGTTATTAACACACACCTCTATCGTATGCAATATAACTCCTTTCTGCCATACTCCAAATTTGGTCAAATTTCCAAAAAAAACTCTTGCGGGTTAAAATATGAAATGCGCAAAGAGCTGCTTCTCTTGGTCTAACTAAAAACTATATGAGGCTATATTTTCGCATCAAAGTCTGTTAACCATTTAACATTACAAGTTCTATGTTGGAATCCATATCAATTCAAGGGTTGTGGTAACAAGACATGAGTTTCTTTAAACATATTTTATTAACAAAACTCTAATTTAAGCATAATTGAATATCATGTTAAAAATGGATTTGGCCAATCACATATAGTTGGTACTTTAGGGCTTATTATTGTAGTTGTAGAACATGTTAAATCCAGAATTTGATCCCTTCTATCCCTAAAGTAACTGTGCATCTAAGAGCAAGGATGCAGCACTCTAAAAACTCTTGGCAAAAACAAATGATTCGGGCAACAAGAGGTATTTTGGATTCTATAGCTAATTTGTGTGGATGGTAATCTGATGTGTAGCGCAGTTAAATAAATTGTATCATTGGCTTGGACTACAGAAAACCCAAAACACCTTCCCGAAATCTATACCATCCAACAGGGAAATGAAGATAAAATTGAAAAAATAATTAAAAAAAGGTAAAGTAATGTCAATACCAAGAAATCAGAGATCTTAGTATCTCAATACTAAGGGGGGTAAAAAATTAAAGGGTATCCTAGAACCACGTCACCAACAACAAATAATTAAATGTTTTTATGGTCGTGCAAATGCTGAGCTTTATAAGTTGTTTAGATTCTAACCTGACGTTTGGACAGGACTGTTGAAGGTAATGGCTGTTGGTTAGCATGACCAAACCAGTCAGGCTGGCCATTTCCATGTCTCCTCAACCAATTCCGAAATGCTAAAACAAACCGATCAGCCTGGGTAGGCGTAAAAGTGATCTTTGTATACTGCTGATTGACATCAGTGGAGGATATCATCATTTCAGAAAGAAATATTTTTTCTTGTCCCTGAAGGACAATCATATCACCATCATAGACCTTGTTTGAAGTCCAGTGCTCGTACCAGCGGGGCATTAGCTGCATCCTCGCACAGAATATGAATATTTAGTTAGTTATTAGAACATGATATCAGAAAGAACTGAAATTCGACCAGGTGAATAACTAATAAAGAAACTATATTTAGTGAACAAATCAAAGTTTCTGCATGGACTGCAATGATCAAATCAAAGTTGCAACATTGTAATTTCCTGGTTGCAAAAGTTCTATAAAATAAATTGGACAAAGCCACAAAGGATGGACAAACAGAACAAGAAGATTGTCTCTTACATAGGTAGATAAACCAATTTACAACTTACAAGATTCCAAAATTAATGTAAAAGAGTTATATCAACACCAAGGTTTAAAGAACCAGGGTAAACCGGGCGGTTCACACCGCAAACCGGTTCAGGTTCAAGGGTGACAAGTCGGTTCACCCAAATATATGTATTTTAAAAAAAATATATGCTTTCAAATTGATTGTTATGGATATTTGTTGTAATTATCATTCCAATTTGATATATTTTGAATTTATTGTTCTTTATGTTTCAACCGGTAGCTCAACCCCTAGGTGTGAGCGCAATATACAACGTAGTGTAAGACAAAAGAAGATGAATTATTATCCACTAAAGACAAGATAAGTTACATTCCATATGATAATACAACATTCATCTTGTCTCTTGTCTCTATGTTTGGGTTATCTCTTATCCTCAATAGGGTCTTAGGGAGTTATTTTCACAAGATGGAACTTACTTGGGAAACATCTTGAAAGAGTTAATTACAAAATCATTGCAATATGCACACTGTAAATAAAAAAGAGATTATCTTTCCTTGATAAATAAAATATGTAGTTAGAAAATATTATTTTATTGTTGTTTGTTAGGGTTTACCGGTTTGGTTCTGAACCAACCAAACTGAATTGGCCCCCAACAGGTTTGGGGGTCTTGTTCTGTTTTTAAAACACTGATAAAGACCTTGTTGTTAACCTGTTAAGAGAACAGATTTATATCCACAAGAATAAATATAGCGAAGACTGACTGCAAACATACAACCCAATACACATTGGTGTACTGAACTAACTACAGTTGGATCCAAACAAGCATCACTTTCTGGATATTCATGGTTATATGACAGAAAATACACAAATTAACCTAGCAGTATCAGCAGCATAAGAAGAAAGTAAAGAATCTTTTATATCTGATAAAGTATTGGAAATCAATTAACTCACTTATTCAGAAAATAAAAAGTACAAAATTAAAGTTTCTCTGCTAGAATTACCTGCCACCATTTAGGACCTGGCATTGTGAACTGGAAAAAGTTCCGAGCACTACAAACAATGGAACGAGTCTTGCCTGGGGCCATGGGAATATTGAAGGAACAGATCCATATTATCCACTTTTGGTCACCAAGAAATGGCAATTTTGTGTCAATCTCTATCCTGTAAATGAATGTATGGCATTAAACATGGAGCATTCAGTCCTTATCTAAAATAAGTGCAGAAAACTAGCTAAAACAGAGCATGAACTGTTATGCCTTTGAATTCATTTAGTGAAGGCATCAGTAAGCATATAGAATAATTTAGTCAACAACATAGTTCAATCAAGAATATTCATCAGAGGCTTCAATGTAAACAAAAAGAAAAGTGGTATCGAGATAAAGGAAAAATTATGTGCAAGTGACTACTTTATATTAAACAAAACAATATCCAGAATAAACTTTAGCAGGTCAAAGAAATATTTAACAGCATATATCTAACATAAAACTCACTTATTCATAACATAGCAAGGAGCAATAAACTTGGCAGTGATACGTGGATTCCCAGAATCAGAACCAGCATATCCCCAAGCACCACTAGACTCCAACTTAAATGCCAAAGGTCTAGCTCTGTCCCTTCTTCCAGTGACCTGTAAAAGACACTAGGTTAGGAAGCTAAAATTTAACTGCTAGTAGTTGTATCACATTCAACAATTTCATCAACTGAAGCTTTGTACGGTGGTGAAAATAGATCTGAAACTAAGAATTATCATGACTGCATATCATATCACAGTGCTCACTACTCAGATAGAGACACTCCAACTGCTAATATCTGTGAAATATATCTAAAATAACTAATGCAAACTGAATAGCAAAATAATATTCAAAGCAAAATTCCAGTGGGTAACTGATGAAAATAGAACATGAAATACTATCTAAGAGCAAAAATGCTGATTACCATATATCTTTGAAGTTGGTTTTTTAGCAACTTATTATAGAGCAAGAGATATGAATCATACGATAAGTACTTTCTTTAGTTTAGAACTTAACCAATTCTCAACCTTGTTGTCTTGGTTTTATTTTCTCTCTTTTTATATGTTGAATATAAATGCATAGATTGAACCCTTCCTAATAGTTTGAGTTTTGTAAAGATGGTCACCCAATCAAAATTAACATGGTACCAAATTTTGAATCCTATCAATAATTAAAAAAGTAGACTATTGGTTAAATTAATTCAGTCCACATGCTGGGCTTGCATCAATCTAATCAAGTTCACTTGTTACGACCCACTTGACTATAATGGTAACAAAGCAGGACCTACTCCCATGTGAGAAAGGACAATGAGGAGATGAGATAAAATCACTACTACACTAGACTTCATATGTCGTTGACTTAAGCTATACATTATACTTAAGTTGGGCGTTGACGAGGACGTCAAGACTTAAGTGGAAGAGATAATATTATCCGATTTAGTCCCATATGGAGTGTTCGTGGAAGAATGTATTGATTGATAAGGCTTGATGGGTATTAATACCATCAACTTTAGCTTGAGCATTGGGTCAATAGTTAAGGCCTATAAAGTTGATGACTGATAGTTGGTATTAATGTAGGACTTGGTCCTTGACTTGGTGAGGCAACATTTGTGAGAAAAACTCGTCCGAGTTGGGGTGAAATCGCTACTGTGGTAGGCCTCACATATTGTTGACTTAGTTGTGTGTGGTTTTGTGTTATGAGCTTGAGTCAACTTGGTCTGGACGATGACATCAAAACTCAAGTGGGAAAGTTTAACTTCAACTTAAACATTTTAATTTGGCTGGCGGATTAGGGCCTATGGAATTGATGGGTCAGTTATCCCATCAAGTCGTAACATCACTCACCCATACATAAGGGAGAGTGCTATAATAGAATAAGTTGTGAATAGCTTAATCTTTCGAGAAAGATGTTCACATCATCAAATTTAACATTATCTATGAACAACTTCTTATCTTACAGAACTCATAGGAGAATGACTAAAATTCACTTTCCTACAATGAACAGAGACAGAAGATAAACTAAAGGAATGATTTAAAATTATACACAAGGGTTAGTCATTGTAAAAAAATTTAACAAACTACCCGTAATGCTACAATGGACCTACATACTTTATGCATTAAACTAGAAAACATGAGACATTAGGAGCTTTAAGAAAATGTTTATTGTATTGTTAAGCTTTTTTTCATGTGTTACACATTGTAATAGACCACTTATTCATTCGTGAGTATATGTTGTTTGGTGTGTGAATATGAGGTGCAAACTTCTAAAGGTAACAAGAAAACATGAATAGAAACTGCATCAAATCATAAGGATAATAATGTTACTTGAAACCAGTAAGCCCTAGAAGCCCACAACTGTTCAGATCAAATGCATCAGTAATTTCTAGCATAATAAAATAAATAAAATGGGCCATCAGAAGTTTCTGAAATGCTGGTAGTTCTGGTGAACTAGCAGGGTGCAACATCAACATACCAAAGTTTAGGCAACCCAAGAAACAACTCAAGGTAGGCATCTGCCAACACAGGAGGGAACTAAAACTGAAGCAGATATCTTACAGCATCTCGTAGCAGGAGGAATACAAATTCTAGTAATAAGAAATGTACCAAAGCTTAGGCAACCCAGGATACAACTCAATGTAGGCATCTGCCAACACAGGAGAAAACTAAAACTAAAGCAGATATCTTACAGCATCTCGTAGCAGGAGGAATACAAATTCTGGTAATAAGAAATGTACCAAAGTTTAGGCAACCCAAGATACAACTCAATGTAGGCATCTGCCAACACAGGAGGGAACTAAAACTAAAGCAGTTATCTTACAGCATCTCGTAGCAGGAGGAATACAAATTTTAGTAATAAGAAATGGAGAAGAGATGATCTTTAACATCAACAGATTGTCCAGGATGCAACATATATTATATACCTTGTGGTGTGCAAATTCTATGTGAGAGGGATCTGAAACATTCTCCATCAGTGTGTCGTACCCATAGAACAAGTCCCGCTGGATAGTGACAGTCGAGAAATTGGGATCATCAAATTCTGCTGGCAACCTAAGCCATAACAGACCAACTCACGTATCATAATTCAGGCACAACACACTAAAGATTGAATCTTTCTTGCTGAAACAAAACGTACATGGGAGGTTCGGTGGAAGCTGCCTTTTTCCAACCGTTCTCATCAGGCCACACAAACAATAAACCCTGAGAGACAAGGGTTGGGAACTTGATCGCGCAAGACCTCGGAGATCGAACTGCTCGCGCCTCAGGCCCTTCGGATGCTGCCTGCGGAATCCGAACGCACGAGCCGCTCCCATCAAAGGACCATCCATGATACGAGCACTGCAAGCAACCGGTCTCATCGATCCTCCCTTCCTACCCAAACACACGAGACACTCAGATTCAGCTCATGGAACTACAGCATCCCTCAAAATAGAGAACTAAAAAGAGATCTCGGAAACAAGCATGACCCTACCGATAGCGGAGCCAGACGGTGGGGGCAGCGGTCGTCAAGAGCGACCCAATTGCCAGAGTTGGGGTCCTTCCAGAGGACGAGGTCGCGATTGAGGAGCTGGAAGGCGGTGGGGATGCTGGGGTCGAGATCCTCGACGAGGGATACGGGGTACCAGTGGTCTCTCCACGAGAAGGGAGGCTCTGAGGATGACGAGGACGATGGCTCCTCGGCTTCTTGGCTGTCTTCAACGGCGGGGGAAGAAGGGGCCGCCACCGAGAGGCGCGATGAACGCCTCCGGGATCGCCGGGGTAGGAGGGGTTTATAAGAAGGAGGAATTGAGAGTAGTGCAGAACTAGGAGGGAGGGACGGTTTCTGGAAGAGACAGTTGGAAGAGGTAGAGAAGGAGAGCAAAGTTGCCATTTTTTTAGATTCAGAAGGAAAAGAAGTCTTTTTTATTGGAGAACCGGTTCTATAAATATCGATACTTTTCACTATCGCATCTCAGTATAAATATACTACTTGCCTTTTACTTCCTCGACTTGTAATTTGTAATTTGTGAACAACGTGCACTTGATTGACTACAGACTTGGTCTATTACAGAGCTTGTTCATACTCCAATTTGTCATCATCTAAATTGTGCATAAAAGAGCAATGAGAAAAACATGATCAGTAAATTAGCAGTCTCTCTCTACCCATTGTTTCGGAGCAGTTTGGTTCGCAAGTAGTGGTAGTCCAGAGACTTGGCGTGAGGGGAAGAAGTGCGTCTTCCTCCCTACAACAGCAAGCGTGGCCGAGGAAGCAACAATTTCGAACCACAACAATTGAATCTTTGGAAGCGTCTACAGCAATGTAGAGCAATCCGAACAACGAGAAATAGTTTTCCGCCCTAGAAAAAAACCGTGAAAACCAATTGTTTAGAAACTGAATCAGCAGTTGGTCCGTAGAATCCGCCGAGAATAAGGTGCGTGCAAAAATGACTAACCGAGAAAAACTAATGAGAACAAGCTCGAGAGAGCACCAAATATTGCACTAATGTTAGGGGTAAAGAAAGTCAAAGATTAGAAGAGCACGGTCACATCCAAGATTAGAATGAGCTTGCCAGCAGACCATTATCGTCCAATTCTTTAGTTAGCTTTTTTTTTTCTAAAAAAAAAAAACAGTAAAAAACTTGTATTTAATTTATGAGATGGGAAGAAAATATAAGTAGGGGGAGAGCGAACTTAAAATAAGAAAAAAAAAATGATAAAATAGATGTGGTCCATAAGACCAGAAAGGATAGGACAGGACAGATCATGATCAGACGAAAAAACTTAAAGTTCATCTTAGGCCTCCCAAGGGGAGGTCCATCCCAAGATTTTAAATCCAACGAGAAGAGGCAAGTATGGGATAGCCGGTGGAAAAGTTTCCATCCCTCAATGGTGAAGGCACATTCTATGAAGAGATGGGTGTGCGTCTCGTCATTGTTGTTGCATAGGATGCATGTTGGACAAATTGATAGGTTTCTGGTGATGAGTCTATCCTTGGTGAGTAATCGTTGTCTTTCGATGAGCCAGCTATGCATAAAGCAAGCCAGAGGGCACACCTTCTGCTAAAGGAACGGGGGTTTCAAGTCGTCGATCCCTCTGAAGTTCAGTATGCGATAGAAGCAGTTCATAGAGTATTCTCCATTAGCACTTCAATTCCAAGAAAGCAAATCGGCTCCTGGGGCGAGAAGGTAAGGGGCCAAGTCCTACACGAGATTATTAAGCGGGTCAACATGCACCAGGTGTCATGCACCAGGTGTCTGAATCTCAAATTCCAACCCTGCACCGCACCAAAGGGGTCCCTGATTTGGGCATCAGCATAAAGGAGATCCGTGGAGATGGTGGCCGAGAAAAGTGTGGGATAGCGCTCCCGGAGGCTATGGCCGTCAAAGTAGGGGGTGTGTCAAAGATGTAGAGCAGATCCATCTCCCACGGAAAGAGTGAAGGAAGGGCGAATAGCATCCAACAAGCTATTGATATTCCTCCAGATATGTGTTAAATATTGACGGTCTCCCTCCAGTAGCTTAGGGTAGAGGGAGGAACGAATATCCTGTTGTAGGAAATTCGACACAAAAATGGGGGGTTGAATAGTGTTTGTCTTCTTTTAGATTTACTCAATTTTTCTTTTTACTCAATTTAGCTTTAATCAAATGAAAATGTATCTTACGCTAGATGTGATCAAATATCAAGAAAAATAATGAGCAAATATCGAAAGCAATGCACACAAAATGAATTATAGCGGTTCGGCCAACTGCCTACTCCACTACCTTGGCTCATCACCAAGGATTTCTAATCACTACTTTATAGACCTTGTGTTTCCCTTTGAATACAATTGAGGACACTCTTCTCACATCTTTGAGAACCCCTCAAACCTATTCACCTAGGCAAAACACAACTCTACAAAGTTTCCCCTAAGTGTTTCCCTAGCACACCTAGCAGCTATCACAAATTGAAATCGAATCTCAAATAAAACTTCAAATACAATGCAAATGAGCTTTAAGAAAGGAGAGAAGAACCACAACTTTTTTCCCAAGCCTTCACGCCTTTAACTTGCCAGAAGATACACTCAAGTTGCAGCAGAGTTGAGGGAAGCAAGCACTCGCTTGAAGAGGATTTTGACTAAAGGTTAGGGCGCAGCAAATCGATCACTTTGAAGGCTTTTAATCTCTTCTTGAATGCTCAATAAATTCGCTAAGAAGATTTTAAGAAGGTAGGTGAGGGGTATTTATAACCCCTCAGCTGAACGGCGACTCAACGGGTAGAAAAATAGCCGTTATAGCCGTTCAGTTGATCGTCGGTCGACCGACCGATCGACCGCTACCCTTTTGTGTGTTTTTAGCGATGTTCGGTTGACCGATGGGTCGATCGAAGGAGTCGCGGCTTCATCTATCTTGAATTCGGTCGACCGATGCAGGGAAGCCAGACGCGCGTTCTGTAATCTTCAATCGGGTCGACTGATCGGTCGACCAATGAACCTTCGGCTTATTTCTGGCTTCGGTCAATCAACCGGTCGGTCGACCGACATAGCCTTTCGCCAATGCTTCACCAACTTCGGTCGACCGACAGGTCAACCGAATGGCTACTGCCATTTTTTGGCATCATTCGGTCAATCGAATAGGCTACTACCAAAATTCTATCTTGTTTGGTCGACTGAACTCAAGCTGAGGCTGATTTTTACTTTGAATTTTTACATGCCTTTTTTATGGGTTTAGTTACCAAGTTTCAACTTGGATAACTTTACAAATTGGCTTGGGATAAGATCATCCTAAGGGTATATTACATGATTTTTACTTGATCTAAACCCGAGCCTTTCTTTGACGTTTTCTTCTTTCGTTTCTTCAACGATCTTTTCTTTCGTTTCATTTGAACAAACTTTGCATGCTTATCGCAACCTCAACCTGAACTCAAAACTTCACTCATAGATTAAATACTTGTTTGTTATCATCAAAATAAAGATCGAGGATTAAGAGAAAGCCTTAAGCCAACATGTCCTGCCAAGGCATCCCTCGGGCTGAAAAAATTTCCATATCCATTTGCCAACCCGAGCCCGATTATGAGAGGGGAGATCAAGGATCCCCAATCCCCTCTTGGCCCTTCCATAAGTCAAAGATTACTAACTGACCAAGCATTTTCCTTGGGAAGTTAAGTCTCCATTGTTGTAGGAAATCCGACACTAGAAGGGGAGGTTGAATAGTATCTCTATTCCCTTTTAAATTTACTTAATTTTACTTTTTACTCAATTTAACTTTAATCAAATGCAAATGTATCTTCACAATAGATGTGATCAAATATCAAGAATAATAATGAGCAAATATCGAAAACAATATAGACAAGATGAATTATAGTGGTTTGGCCAACTGCCTACTCCACTACCTTGGCTCCTCACCAAGGAATTCTAATCACTACTTTATAGACGTTTGTGTTTCCCATTGAATACAATTGAGGACATTATTCTCACCTCTATGAGAACCTCTCAAATCTATTCACCTAGGCAAAACACAACTCTACAAAGTTTCCCCTAAGTGTTTCTCTAGCACACCTAGCAACTATTACAGATTGAAATCGAATATGAAATAAAACTTCAAATACAATGCAAAAGAGCTTTAAGAATAGAGAGAAGAACCACAACTCTTTTCCCAAGCCTTCACGCCTTCAACTTGCCAGAAAATACACTCGAGTTGCAGCAGAGTTGAGGGAATCAGGCGCTCGCTTGAAGAGGATTTTGACTGAAGGTTAGGGCGTAGCAAATCAATCACTTTGAAGGCTTTTAATCTCTTCTTGAATGCTCAATAAATTCTCTAAGAATTTTTTAAGAAGGTGGGTGAGGGGTATTTATAACCCCTCAGCTGAACGACGACTCAACGGGTAGAAAAATAGTCGTTACAATCGTTCGGTCGATCGTCGGTCGATCGACCAATCGATCGCTACCCTTTCTGTGTGTTTTTAGCGTTGTTGGATCGACCGATGGGTCGACCGAAGGAGTCGCAGCTTCATCTATCCTGAATTCGGTCGACCGATGCAGGGAAGCAAGGCGCTCGATCTGTAATCTTTAATTCGGTCGATCGGTCGGTCGACAGATGCCCCTTCTGCCTATTTCTAGCTTCGGTCGGTCGACCGACATAGCCTTCTGCCAAATTTTCGCCAACTTTGGTTGATCGATGGGTCGATCGAATGACTACTACCATTTTTTAGCATCATTCGGTCGACCAACCGGTCGACCAAATAAGCTACTGCCAAAATTCTGCCTTGTTCGGTCGACCGACCGGTCAACCGAACTCAGGCTGAGGCTGATTTTTACTTTGAATTTTTACATGCTTTTTTTATGGGTTAGTTACCAAGTTTCAACTTGGATAACTTTACAAATTGTCTTGGGATAAGATCATCCTAAGGGTATATTATATGATTTATACTTAATCTAAACCCGAGTCTTTCTTTGACGTTTTCTTCTTTCGTTTCTTCAACGGTCTTTTCTTTCGTTTCGTTTGAACAAACTTCACATGCTTATCGCAACCTCAACCTGAACTCAAAACTTCACCCATAGATTAAATACATGTTTGTTATCATCAAAATAAAGATCGAGACTTAAGAGAAACCCTTAAGCCAACAATCTCCCCCTTTTTGATGATGACAAACATAACATGAAATTTTAACAAACATATGCATATTTTTTTGAGTTTGAGTTAAGGCATTCATGAGTTAAGGTATACAAGATATAAGACTCAACATATGCATACAAATGCTTATAAATCACCTTATGCTCTCCCTATCAATGTGCATATCATTTTTATCAATTTTATAACTCCCCCTAACTATATGTATCGTAAAAATCAAGTGTGACCTTACTTTTTCTCCTCCTTTTGACATCAATCAAAAAGGGTAAGAATTAAGGTACATTTAATGAGTTTCATCATAAAAACCAAGAAAGTCGTAAAACCAAGTATCATCTACCACTGTAGTCCTTCATATTAATGTAAGCCTATAGAAGGCAAAAATCAATAAGTCGCAAAGCTCCACTACAGAGCATTAGATAAGTGTGATGATACTTTTATAGAATGCAAGTTTTGAAACCTATATAAGTTTTGAAAAAGAACATTTTAACTACTAGGAAAAACACAAATTCCTAATTGCATCCTAAAATTTGTAAAGCTTTTTTCAACCAAGGGTTTTGTAAATATATCGGCAAATTATTTATCGATGGATATAAATTCTACCGATATATTTCCCTTAGTCACATTATCCCTAAGAAAATGGTGTCTTAAGTCAATATGCTTAGTTCTAGAGTGTAAAATATGATTCTTTGTTAAATTTATTGTACTAGTATTATCACAATGAATAGGTATACAAGAATACTCAAGTCCATAGTCTAAAAGGGTTTGCCGCAGCGATGTATTCCGCTTCGGTAGTTGAAAGTGCAACTGAGTTTTATTTCTTCAAGAACCAAGAAATAAGACTCGCTCCTAAGAATTGACAACGGCCACTAGTGCTTTTTCTATCTACTTTACACCCGGCAAATCCGCGTCCGAAAAACTGATTAAATCAAATGATGTATGACATGGATACCATAGCCCTAAGTCAACTGTGCCCTTTAAATATCTCAATATGTGTTTGACCGCACTTAAATGAGACATTCTAGGACAAGATTGAAACCTAGCACATACACAGACGCTAAACATGATATTGGGTCTACCAATCATACCTCGATATCATTTTTCGTCAACTTTGACATCATCTTCATCTTTGTCAAGCTTGATAGATGTGCTCATTGGTGTAGAAGTTATCTTGGCTTCATTCATCCCAAATCTTTTGATGAGCTCCTTTGTGTACTTGGCTTGATTGATAAAGATTTCTTTATTGGTTTGCTTGATTTGGAGACCAAGCATGAAGGAGAGCTCTCCCATCATGCTCATCTCAAACTCATCTTGCATACACTTGGCAAACCACTTACAAAGAATTTCATTAGTAGCACCAAAAATTATGTCATCAACATAAATTTGAACTAATAACATATCATTTTCATGATGCTTAATAAATAGTGAAACATCGACTTTTCCAATATTAAAATCTTGTTCTATTAAAAAGTTTGAAAGCCTTTCATACCAAGCCCTAGGGGCTTGTTTTAAACCATATAATATCTTTTTAAGTTTGAAAACATGGTTTGAAAACTCAAAACTTTCAAATCCGGGGGGTTGTTCAACATAAACTTCTTCACTAATGAAATCATTTAAAAATGCACTTTTATCACTTCTTGTTGATTGTACCCTTGTGCCACTAACCTAGCTTTGTTTCTAATGACTAATCCTTCTTCATCTAGCTTATTTCTAAAAACTCATTTAGTCTGAATTATAGTTTGTTCACTAGGTCTAGGTACTAAGTCTCATACATCATTTCTAGCAAATTGATTGAGTTCTTCTTGCATAGCTAGCACTCAAAACTCTTCTTCTATTGCTTCCTTAATGTTCTTAGGCTCTACTTGAGATACAAAAGCTACATATTGACAAACATCTTGAGTTTAGAGCGCGTTACCACTCCCGTTGATGGTTCTCCAATGACTTGATCCGTTGGATGATCCCTCACCAACCGATATCCTTTAGGGAGAGGTGGTACAGCTTCTTCTTCATCATCTTCAACTTGAGGTAAATTTGAGGATGGTGGATCTTCATGTTGAGTTTCCTCATTATCTTCATCCTCCACATCTTTGTCATGAAGTGTGAGATCCTCAAGTTCCTCACCTACATTCACAATCTTCACATTTCTAGAAGAATCATTAGTTTCATTAAACATGACATGCATAGATTCTTCAACAATCATGGTTCTACAATTGTAAACTCTATATGCCTTAGAATTAATTGAGTAACCTAGGAAAATCCCTTCATCGGATTTAGAATTAAATTTTCCTAAATTTTTCTTAGTATTTAATATAGAATATTTGCATCCAAAAACATGAAAATATTTCACATTTGGGATTTTACAATTCCAAAGCTCAAACGGTGTTTTCTTAATTTTAGGTCTTAATAAAACTCGATTAAGAACATAGCAAGAGGTATTTATGGCTTCGGCCCAAAAATACTTGGGCAAATTATTTTCGCATAGCATGGTCCTAGCCATTTCTTGTAAAGTTATATTCTTCCTCTCAACCACCCATTTTGTTGAGGGGTCATAGGAGAAGAAAAGATATGTTCAATACCCAAATCATCACAAAACTCAAAAAAAAAATATTTTTAAACTCCCTCCATTATCATTTCTAATTTTTAAAATTGAAATTCTTTTTTTATTTGTAACTTTCTTCGTAAACTATTTTAAAAAGTCAAAGGTTTCATTTTTCTTGACCAAAAAGAAAACTCATGTAAATCTAGAAAAATCATCAACTAATACATAACAATATAGCTTTCCACCTAGACTAGCTACATCACATGGACCGAAGAGATCCATGTGCACAAGCTCAAGAATTCTAGATGTACTAACTTGATTAATGCTATGAAATGAAGATTTGACTTGCTTACCTAGTTAACATGCATCACAAAGTTTATCTTTTTCAAATGTTATCTTGGGTAAGCCTTTAACTAATTCTTTCTTAGATATTTCTTGGATGAGGCTCATGCTAGCATGTCCATGTCGGTCGACCGAACTCAGGCTGAGGCTGATTTTTACTTTGAATTTTTACATGCCTTTTTTATGGGTTTAGTTACCAAGTTTCAACTTTGATAACTTTACAAATTGGCTTGGGATAAGATCATCCTAAGGGTATATTACATGATTTTTACTTGATCTAAACCCGAGCTTTTCTTTGACGTTTTCTTCTTTCGTTTCTTCAATGGTCTTTTCTTTCGTTTTGTTTGAACAAACTTCGCATGCTTATCGCAACCTCAACCTGAACTTAAAACTTCACCCATAGATTAAATACATGTTTGTTATCATCAAAATAAAGATCGAGGCTTATGAGAAACCCTTAAGCCAACATCCACTTCCCGTCCAAAAGAATGTTCTTCTCCGCTTATCAATTTGCTTGTAAACCCACCAAGATGCCATGAAAATAGAGAAAAAATAGGAAGTCTGGCTCGTGATCACGCTGTTGACCAAGGTCAAACGTCCGGGCCTGGAAAGAAAAGGGCCTTGCCAAGATGCCAAAGAAGAATCCACTTTCGTGATAAGATGAGCCCAGTCTGTCTTAGTGAGTCCCCCGGCCCGTAGTGGAAGACCGAGGTAGTTAAAAGGAAAAGTTCCCACTGAGCAACCAAAGATATCCGCGGCCATAGCCGCCTTGGAGGTATCCCCATGAACATGAATCGCCTTAGTCTTGATGGCATTAATTTTCATACCCGAGCACAATTCAAAACTTCTCATGATTTGCCCTAGAGATCTCAGAGACTCCTCATCGGCTTTGCAGGAGATAAGAAGGTCATCTGCGAAGAAAATGTGTGTGATATTTTTCCATAGGATCAGACTCAATGCCCCGGACACCAACCTGAGATCCGCTGCTCCGGAGATAAAGTGTTAGTTACCAGGTTAAAGAGGAGAGGGGAGAGGGGGTTTCCCTGCCGCAAGCCTCTTCGATACCTGCAAGGTCTCCCTTCCGTCCCATTAATCAACAAAGAAGATGATGTGGTAGAAAGTAGATGGCTGATCTATGAAGTCCATTTGAGAGAGAACCTGCGAGCAGTCAACATTTGAAGTATGAAATCCTAGTTAACCGAGTCAAAAGCCTTCTCAAAATCAACCTTGATCACACAGACATCTTGATTCTGTATTTTGCAACCCCAAATAGTTTCAGAAGCGGTCATATAACAGTCCAAAGTACTTCGACCTTTGATGAAGGCTCCTTGCATGTTATCGACAAGCTTAGTAATAAAGGGTGCTAAACGGTTGGCAAGCAGCTTCGATAATATTTTGATAATGCTATTCTCTAGATTGATTGGTCTAAAATTAGAAACTGTATTTGCCCCAGGAGATTTAGGAATCAGGACGATGTTGGTTTTGTTTATACGAATCATTAGCTCTGGATTATTCTGAAGCTCAAGGAGAATATTCAAGACTTGGTTGCCAATGAGGGGCCAAAATTCCATGTAGAATTCCATCGTAAGCCCATCAGGGCCAGGGGCATTGTGACACTTTGCCTTCTTGATTACCTCGTAAACTTCCGTCATAGAGAAGGGTTCCTCCAAAGAGAGAAGCCCAATCTGTGAGTTTTGATAGAGAGGACATCTGGGCCGGAGCAGTGGGGTAACATCATGTTTTAACCCTCTATCTCTAGTACATACACTCGTTGTTATAGTAGTGATCAAGGAGAATTTTGACACGTTTTAATTCGTCGAGCTCAAAGTCAGGTAGAGAGGTAGTGTCCGCCTTAGGGTTCAGATCCCTCAATCGGTCCTCGGCATTGAGACGATTCTTTTTCCAGTTAAGTCTACGTTTCTTGTCCCAATCCAAGATGATTCTTCTTAGTGGCTTCCAGTTGAGAAGCCAAAGCTTCAGAGGGGAGGTAGTCAGAAGTGCAGCCGAATTAGGTTGAGAATTGCAAAGTCCAGCCTTGATGATATCCCCAAATTGATTATAGTGGAGCCATGTGTTCTCAATCTTGAAACGTGTAACCGACTTGCGTTTGTCAGGGGCCATCCTGAGAAGCAGTGGATTATAATCGAAAAGCTTCATGTCTACCACAGACCCAAATAATTCGGGAAAAGCCAGAGCCAAAGTGTTGTTTGTTAGGATGCGGTCCAATTTGGCTAGGGCTGGGGGGTCCGATTGTTGGTCCAGGTGAACATATTGCCAGAGAGAGGGATGTCAAGAAGACCCAGGTCCGTGATGAGCCTCGAAAACTTTCGAGAATCAGTCAAATTACCAATGCAGTTTAGTCATTCCCTGTTATGAGTAGTCATATTAAAGTCGCCTCCCAATAAAAGAGGGCTGGTACAGCTAGAGACGACCTCACGTAACTCTTGTAAAAATACAGGCCTTTGCACACAAGACAATGGTCCATATACCCCAATAGCCGCAAAGGAAAAATTCGAGGAGCGATGTTTAAGCGAAAGAAGAATAGACCAATTTCCAAACTGACAGGTCGTACAAACCCAGATGGTCGGAACCCAGAATGCCAAAATCCCACCCGAGAGCCTAGAGTCGTTGATGGCACGAAAGTTATCATCTAACGAGAAATCGGAGATTTGCCAGACAATTCTTCTTGAACAGTCACTCAATTTTGTTTCAGAAAGGAAAACCAAACTACATTTAGAGTCCCTAATAACTTGTTTCATCATATAACGTTTGGAGAGCCAACATAACCCTCTGACGTTCCAAAATAAGGTTCAAAAGTTGTGAAACATGACAAAAGCAAATCTACACTACAGACAACGGACACGGTTCAGGAAGAGGCAGAGCCCAAAGCCCTGAGCACCCTCTTAGTTGAGGCGTTCAAATCGAATCCCAAAGCATCAATGTTTGCCAGTAGTAAGGTATCCAATCCAATACCCATATCAATCATGAGGGAGCCCAATTCGTCAGTATTCGGGGGGGGGGGGGGGGGGGGGGAGGGGGGAGGGGGGGGGGGGGTGTTCGGGAGTGTCCTCGCATCTCTCAAAGTTGCCCTCATTACGAGATGCCTTCAACTTGGCGGCCTTCAGCAAAGACGATCCAGAATGCTTGCCCGAGATCCCGCAACCTCGGCGGACCTAGAAAGAGGAAATAGTTGTTCTGACCTTTCTCAGTAAATGACCCATTTCTTTGTCGAGACACACTTGAGCCAAGCCCAGGTCCGAAATTAGAACAGGAGTCCCGAGGAGCGTTCGCACAGGAGCAGTCGATTCTGCGTGGCTCGGGTCAATGTCCTTAGCCGCATTGTCAACCTCCAGAGTCAAAGCACGGTCAACAATAGCCAACTCTGTACCTGCATGGTCCTGACAACTAGTTGTGAGATCCAGCGGCAGAGGAGAGGACCCGCCCGCATGCAGCAAGAGGCCCGAAGAGTCCAACAGGCCTGTGAAGTGTGGTCCAGAGAAGCGGGTGGCCACAGTTTAACAGATCCATCCAAGGTCGGAACAGAGTCTGAATCCATGAACCGTGAGGCGGCAGAGGCGCTGGGCTCAGGGGCCCAATCGGGCCGACCCAAAAAAATATAGGCAAGTGGAGAGCTGCGGGTTAGCGGATCCTTCATTAACCCTAGTGAGACCCGAAGACCCACACCCAAGAATTTTAAATGTGGCCGACCACATCTATTGAGAACCCACCCTTCCCGAAATGGCAAAACCACAAAGCAGACGTTCCCAAAAGCAACAGCTGAGAGAGACAATCCCAACGACAATGCATCGCTTTGCCAGAGCACGATCTAGAAAGGCAGATCTAGCAAGCATCAATAAGGCAAGATCTTTCACCTATCGAACAAAGGAAGCGTAGGCATCCACCATAGAAGCGTCCTCACCGCTAATGACCCGATTCAGTACAGTAACCCCGACATTACCAAATCCATATGTCGGCAAAAGATTCAACCTCGCAAGCACGAAAAGGGAAATAGGTGTTGCTTCCTTCGGCGGAGAGGATAGTACAGTTTCCCGAAGGGGAAGTGGCTTGCAGAGGCCGCGAGGAACGCCAGCAACCACCGTCCGCCGGGGGCGCCGCAGAGGAGGGGAAAGCAAGGTCGGACCAGGGTCAGCGCTTGAGGCACCCCCACACCACATATCACAATCTCAGGAGCCACCTCAATCGCCGGAAGCAGAACTCAAGTCCGAGAAGCAGAAAAGGAAGACAGAACCGACGAATCCGAGCTCGCGGAGATATGCTCCGAGCCACCACCATATGTCACGCCCCAACTGAGAGTCATGTGACCGGCCAAGGTATACGTGCCTATACCCTGAAGCCTAACTCGTGCACATGCCAAACATCAAAAACAACAAGTAAATAACAGCTTTTAATAATAAAAGAACCACAATAGATTTTCATTTCAAAACAACAAGGTTTTAAATACATATCTCAAGTGCGGAAATAAATCGAAGAGCAACAGTTCTTTTAATAAATAAAACTGAATTAAACGTGAATGTCCCCATGGGACTACAACTCCAAATACCAAAATAAAAGTGCTTGGCAACCTACTACAAACTCGACTACGACCCCTAACTAGGACTGCTATTAGATCATGTGGCTCCTCAGCCCTCCAGCTACGACAAGTGCTTCAGCCCACCTCACCTGTTAGGCTCTGCAAAATAAAATAAAACAACGACAACGGGTGAGTTCAAAGAACTCAGTGAGCAATTTTTTCAACCCTCACAAATCAACATCTCAGAGATAACAAGAATATGTCCATCTCTAGAGAGGCAATGCCACAAAGGTGTGACTGGCTACCAGGCCAACAGGCCACCCATTCCCATGGCATCTAGTTCTTCAAAGAGGTGCATCAGGTCGAAGCCCTACTATACTCGAAGGCAACGTCACCTAAAATGTGCATCAGGTCGAGCCCTAACATGCCCAAAGGCAACATCACCATCACAGAGGTGCATCGGGTCAAAGCCCTACCATGCCCAAAGGCAACATCACCATCAATGAGGTGCATCGGTTCGAATCCCTACCATACCCAAAGGCAACATCACCGTCAAGAGGTGCATCAGGTCGAATCCCGCCCTACCATGGCCAAAGACAACATCACCATCAAGAGGTGCATCGGGTCGAATCCCTACCATGCCCAAAGGCAACATCACCATCAAGAGGTGCATCGGGTCGAATCCCTATCATGCCTAAAGTTAACCGCGCACATAACAGGATAATCGAGGGTCCTACGAACTTATCCTGCAGGTTAGGAATTTACATCCAACGACACAGGCGTAGCCCGTAACCCGGCTACTAAATGAGCCGCTCCACAATTCCCAAGGATATGACGTATCAAGACCTAAGTCCAGATTCTCCTACGGTGTCCTAAGGGTGTCCTCACTATGAAGCGTCTCAACACTTCAAACCTGACCCTTACCCCATAGACCCGCAACGTCATGAACCCATCTGGTTTTATTTCATGAATACCTTGTAAGTTGGTTCATAACAGATTATGCTCACCCTTAGACCCAATTTTAATTATAGAATTAAAATCTACATCATCTCAATTAGGGTTTTATTTTAGAATTTTATTTTAGGGTTTTATTCTACCCAGAAGTGCTGTGTATACCCCGAATCTACTATTCAAAGTGTGTCCTATGTTTCCAAACTATATTTTCTGGTCAAAATCATAGGTTACACGACTATAATCAGAGATCAAATTATATAATAACAGAGAAATCAAAAATTAGCCCAGATTTAATAAACAACACATAAATTTCAGAAAGCTGAAATTTTCAGCACAACATGAAATAAAATCTGAATTTTGCAGAATTAAATTCCTAAATTTCTAACATCACAGATTCAAGTCATCATGCCAATCATGCATATAATCTCATATTTTTTACTAAATAAAAACTAGCATATATAACAAGAATTCCTTAATCAAGAGTCAAGCATTAAGATCAAGAACCCTTAATTCGTCATTATCAAGATCTTAAGCCTACCATATGATTTCTACCCAAAATCATAGATTTAATCCTAAGCATGCAATCCACAAATCAAAAAACCAAATTAGGAGAATAAATCATGATTTGCACATCAAGAAAACATGGCAAGAACTCGAAGAAAATCCAAGAACAAGGCATAAATACCGAGCCGTCACGAACGGCTTCAAAAAATCCGATAAAAATCCCGAAAAGAGAGGGTAAACCACTCACCTTAATTTGGAAAAATATTAGAAAAGAAATCTCGGACGACAGCCTCGAATTTGGCTTCAAAATGCCGACGACTCAACCCCAAAAAATAGCTCCAAGGGGAAAGAAGAGAGGGAGAGGAAACATGCGGCTCGGCTCGGCTCCTAAGAGAAAGAAGGAAGAGAGGAAGAGGAAGAAGAATTTGGCGGCTCGGCTCGGCTCGGCTCTGGGTGGCTGCGGCTCCAAGTTGAAAAGGGAAAGGGGGCTGGCGGCTTGGCTTGGCTTGGCGGCTAGCTCCCTTTCTCAACTTTTTAGGTGGCTCCAAAATAGGAGCCACAAGCCATGAGGGGGGGTTTTTATACATCCTCCTCAACCCTAACCCCTTAAACCCTTAATTCACAACCCACATTCACCTTAAGCCAAAACCAAAATTCGCTAACCCAATAGACTTAAATAATTTAATTGATCTCATTCTAATAAATCATGAATAATTAATTAAATACTCATATGAACATAATTATCAATTATGCGCACACAACACCAAATTAAATATTCTCAACTACCCAAGCCTAAAAATTTATAAATTTATATTCTACTTACCCGAGCTCGCAAGCTCGCTCCAAACCATGAGTCGACTCGGCTTGACCATGAACTAGTCCGCTAGGCTGGCAAATATACATAAAAGGAAAATTAATAAATTTAAATATTTGGGATATTACAATACTCCCTCCTTAAAGAAAATTCGTCCTCGAATTTCAGAAAAGAAAATAAGGACTCACCACAACATCAAACAATGAAGGATAACGCTCCCTCATATGAGACTGTTGAATCTACCTCTACTGCCGTAGGCTTGATCACATGGGACTCATCCCGAATATACCTCTTTAGCATAGACACATGGAATACTGGATGTACTCGGTTCATACTTGAAGGTAGGGCCAACTCATAGGCCACGGCTCCCTTGTGCCTGAGAATAGGAAACGACCCAATAAACCTAGGGCTTAGCTTTCCTTTCTTACGAAACCTCATTATCCCTTTCATTGGGGACACCTTGAGGAACACCATGTCCCTCTCAGCAAACTCTACCTCCCTGGTCTTTCCATCAGCATACATCTTTTGGCGACTCTAAGCTGCCAACAACCTCTCTCTGATTTGTTTCACTTTTTCCATAGCCTCCTCCACCAGATCAGGTCCCATCATAAGGGAATCTCCTGCCTCAAACCAGCCTACAGGCAACCTACACCTCCGTCCATACAACGCCTCAAAGGGGGCCATCCCAATGCTAGTGTTGTAGCTGTTATTATAAGCAAACTCAATCAAAGGTAGATGTCTCTCCCAACTCCCATCCAGGTCTAAGACACACGCCCTCAACATATCCTCCAGTGTCTGAATAGTCCGCTCTGACTTACCATTCGTCTGAGGGTGAAATGCGATACTGAACCGAACCTGAGTGTCCGACGCCTCCTGGAAGGACTGCCAAAATCGAGCCGTGAACTGAGTGCCCCGATTTGAGATAATCATAACAGGAACTCCATGATAAGCAACGATCTGATCCAAAAACAACCTCGCATACTGCTCGACTGAAACGATCGTCCTGATTAGTATGAAGTGCGATGACTTGGTTAGGCGATCCACCACTACCCAAATAGAGTCATTGCTATTTTTGGACTTTGGCAACCCAGTCACAAAATCCATGGTTATCTTCTCCCATATCCACTCCGGTACCCCTAAGTTCTGGAGTAACCCTGCCGGCTTCAAATGCTCAGCCTTCACCTGCTGACACACTAAGCACTTAGACACAAACTCGGCCACTTCTCTTTTCATGTCTTTCCACCAATAGTTTTTCCTGAGATCTCGGTGCATCTTCGTGGCTCCCGGATGCATAGTGTAGGTGGATCGATGAACCATCTCCAGCACCTGCCTGCGAACCTCGGCCATATCTGGTACCATAATCTGGTTCTTAAACCTCAGGACGCCCTCCGAGTCCACATTGAACCCATTATATGCATCTCCTCTCCTGGCCAGATCCTTAGTGAGTGCACAAAAGGAATCCTCCTCCTGCGCTACCCGCAACATGTCAACCAACGCCGACTGCACTCTCAAGTGGGCCACTAGTGCACCTGATTCTCACACTGCCAAGACTGCTCCTCCCTCCAAGCATAAGGCCAACTCCTGAGCCAACGGCCTCCTCCTGACCACCAAATGTGCTAAGCTGCCCAGAGATTTCCTGGTCAACGCATCTGCCACCACGTTAGCCTTCCCCGGATGGTATATGATCATGCAGTCATAGTCTTTCAACAGCTCAAGCCATCTTTTCTGTCATTCTGCATCAGTACACAACCCAAGCCGACTCAAGAGGCATCAAAATAAACAACAAAACCTCCTGAACACGAGGGTAGTCATAGTCCTTCAACAGCTCAAGTCATCTTCTCTGTCATTCTGCATCAGCACACAACCCAAGTCGACTCGGGAGGCATCAAAATAAACAACAAAACCTCTTGAACCCGAGGGTACTGCTAGAACTGGCGTCGACGTCAAGCGGTCTTTAAGCTGTCACCTTCAAACTTGACCTTCTTCTGAATCAGGTGGGTCAATGGCGCTGCAATCCTCGAGAAATTCTCCACAAACTTTTTGTAGTAACCTGCCAAGCCCAGAAATCTGCGAATCTCCGAGACATTGGTCGGCCTCTTCCAATTCTGAACTGCCTCTATCTTTGCAGGGTCCACCTTTATTCTTTCCTTGGACACCACATGACCAAGAAACCCTACGCTCTCCAGCCAGAACTCGCACTTGGAGAATTTGGCATACAACCTGTGCTCTATGAGAGTTTCCAGAACTACCCTCAAGTGCTCAGTATGCTCCTCCCTACACCTGGAATAAATCAAAATGTCATCAATGAACACAATTACAAACTGATCCAGGTATTCCTTGAACACTCGGTTCATCAGGTCCATAAATGCTGCAGGTGTTTTAGTCAGCATAAATGACATCACCAGAAACTCAATATGCCCATACCATGACCTGAAAGTAGTATTAGGGACGTCACTATCCCGAATCCTCAACTGATGATACCCTAATCGTAGGTCAATCTTAGAAAACCACTGCGCTCCCTGAAGCTGATCAAACAAATCATCAATCCTGGGCATTGGGTACCGATTCTTTACTGTTACCTTGTTAAGCTATCGATAATCAATGCATATTCGCATAGACCCATCCTTCTTCTTTACAAAGAGCACTGGAGCACCCCAAGACGAAACACTGGGGCGAATGAAACCCAGATCAAGCAGCTCTTACAACTGGGACTTCAACTCGCTCAACTCAGCTGGTGCCATCCGATATGGAGGAATGGAGTTCGGCTTCACCCGCGGTTGTAAACTGATACAGAATTCGATCTCTCTCTCTGGAGGTAACCCTGGCAACTCCTCTGAAAATACATCAGAGAACCCGCATACTATAGGCGTCCTCCCGATGTCTCTGGCCACATCTCCACCTTCCTCTGCCACCGACACAAAGGCCAAAAAAATAACTGACACCCACCGAACAATAACTTCCGGGCCTTAAGAGCTGATATCGCCATCAACGACTCACCCCTTCCCTCACCCTAGAAGGTAAACTAGGGCATCCCGGGCTTACTGAAGGTCACAGTCTTAGCCCTACAATCAACTAAGGTAAAATGGTCCGCCAACCAGTCCATGCCCAATATCACATTAAGCTCCAACATCGGTAGGAGTGTCAAATCGGCCATCAGCACATGCACACAAATGACAACCTTGCAGCCTCGAAAGACTGTCTCTGCCATCACAGAAATGCCCATAGGTGTAGACACCATAAGGGGCAATTCAAGCACAGAAGATATCCCTAACAACTTAGCAGCAACCAAGACATACAGAAAAGAGTGCATAGCACCTGGGCCGAATAAGGTTACATAATACTACTGTCTTGGATGCCTCAGCGCCCTCTCAGTTCATAGCGAACACCCGTGCAATGGGCCTCTCTGAACCACCAGCTCGCTAGCCTCCTCCCTGAGTCTGACCCCTCTGAGCTACGAAACCCACTAACATTGGTGTCTTTCCTCTGGTCTGATCAGGCTACTGGCTACCTCTTCCAAGACAATCCCTCCTGAAGTGCCCAACCTGTTCGCACCGAAAACATGCCTCAGAATGAAACCGCTCTTTGCTCGCACATAACCATGGCCCTTAAGCATAAGGTCGCTCTACACCCATAATTTATATTTCCTGAAATCTAAGAGAAAGATCTTCCAATCAATCCAAAATTTCATCTATAGGGGAAATTTACTCTCAGCCAACCCTTGTAGATCCCTTCTGCAGAACTCTATCAACCAGCCCCCCTAGGATCCCTATGGCCACCCTAACCATACTGCACCATAAATATTTAACTCTATGACGAGACCCAATGAATCATTCAAGATACTAAACAATCATTGCAATGATCTCTAATCCAGGCACCCATACAAAGGTAGCCCCCCCCCCCCCCCCCCCCAAAATGGTGCACTCTCTAGCACACGGCCATTCACAGCCTCAAGTTGTGCTACCCTAGGACTGTCCCAGTTCCTCCTCCCTGCGGAGTGCCTCAGTTAGCTCAACCACTCGGGTCTGCAGCTGCACAACCATGGGATCCAGTCCCACCTCCTCCCGGGCATGCGATGATCTCCCTCGACCCCGGCCTCGGCCTCGGCGCTCAGTGGAGTTGCTATCACAACCGCTCCTTGCAACATCAAAGGCCTCCATCGATATGGAAACACCAGAAAAGAAATAATTCAAGATTAAGCAATTGAATTCACCCACTGTTTTGCAAACTAAACCACAGGTCGCGCTGAGGTGCAGACTTAGCCCATTGATCTTATAGCATACCCCTACCGTATACTGACACGCTAGCAATGCCCTATATGGTTATAACTCTAGGTCGTAGTCCGACAGAATCACATGCTCTGATACCAACTTTGTCACGCCCCAACTCAGGGTCACGTGACCAGCCAGGTATACGTGCCTATACCCCGAAGCCTAACCCATGCACATGCCAAATATCATAAACAACAAGTAAATAACAGCTTTTAATAATAAAATAACCAAAACAGATTTTCATTTCAAAACAACAAGGTTTTAAATACATATCTCAAGTGCGGAAATAAATCGAAGAGAAACAATTCTTTTAATAAATAAAATTGAATAAAACGTGAATGTCCCCACGGGACTACAACTCCGAATACCAAAATAAAAGTGCATGACAACCTACTATAGACTCGACTACGACCCCTAACTAGGATTGCTATGAGATCATGTGGCTCCTCTGCCCTCCAGCTACGCCAAGTGCTCCAGCCCACCTCACCGGTCGGGCTCTACAAAACAAAACAAAACAACGACAACGGGTGAGTTCAAAGAACTCAGTGAGCAATTTTTCCAACCCTCATAAATCAACATCTCAGATATAACAATAATATGTCTATCTCTACAGAGGCAATGTCACAAAGGTGTGACTAGCTACCAGGCCAACAGGCCACCCATGCACATGGCATCTAGTTCTTCAAAGAGGTGCATCAGGCCGAAGCCCTACCATGCCCGAAGGCAACGTCACATAAAATGTGCATCAGGTCGAGCCCTACCATGCCCAAAGGCAACATCACCATCACAGAGGTGCATCGGGTCAAAGCCCTACCATGCCCAAACGCAACATCACCATCAATGAGGTGCATCGGGTCGAATCCCTACCATACCTAGAGGCAACATCACCGTCAATAGGTGCATCGGGTCGAATCCCTATCATGCCCAAAGGCAACATCACCATCAAGAGATGCATCGAGTCAAATCTCTACCATGCCTAAAGGTAACTGCGCACATATCAGGATAATCAGGGGCCCTCCGAACTTATCTTGCAGGTTGGGAATTTACATCCAACAAACACGGGCGTAGCTCGTAACCCGGCTACTAAATGAGTCGCTCCGTCATTCCCAAGGATATGGCGCATCAAGACCTAAGTCCAGATTCTCCTACGGTGTCCTAAGGGTGTCCTCACTATGAAGCGTCTCAACACTTCAAACCTGATCTTTATCCCTTAGACCTGCAACGTCATGAACCCATGTGGTTTTATTTCATGAATACCTTGTAAGTTGGTTCATAACAGATTATACTCACCCTTAGACCCAATTTTAATTACAGAATTAAAATCTAGATAATCTCAATTAGGGTTTTATTTTAGAGTTTTATTTTAGGATTTTGTTCTGCCCAGAAGTGTTGTGTATACCCCGAATCTACTATTCAAAGTGTGTCTTATGTTTCCAAACTATATTTTTTGGTCAAAATAATAGGTTACACAACTATAATCAAAGATCAAATCACATAATAACATAGAAATAAAAAATTAGCCCAGATTCAATAAACAACACATAAATTTCAGAAAGCTGAAATTTCCAGCACAACATGAAATAAAATCCGAATTTTGCAGAATTAAATTCCTAAATTTCTAACATCACATATTCAAGTCATCATTCCAATCATGCATACAATCTCATAATGTTTACTAAATAAAAACTAGCATATATAACAAGAATTACTTAATCAAGAATCAAGTATTAAGATCAAGAACCCCTTCTCAAGAACCCTTAATTAGTCATTATCAAGATCTTAAGCCTACCATATGATTTCTACCCAAAATCACAGATTTAATCCTAAGCATGCAATTCACAAATCAAAAAATCAAATTGGGAGAATAAATCATGATTTGCACATCAAGAAAACATGACAAGAACTCGAAGAAAATCCAAGAACAATGCATAAATATCGAGCCATCACGAACGGCTTCAAAAAATCCGATAAAAATCCCGAAGAAAGAGGGTAAACCACTCACCATAATTTGGAAAAATATTAGGAAAGAAATCCCGGACGACGGCCTCGAATCCGGCTTCAAAAGGTCGACGGCTCAACCCCAAAAAATAGCTCCAAGGGGAAAGAAGAGAGGGAGAGGACACAGGTGGCTCAGCTCGGCTCCTCTCGGCTCGACTCCAAATAGAAAGAAGGAAGAGAGGAAGAGGAAGAAGAATCTGGCGGCTCGGCTCGGCTCTGGGTGGCTGTGGCTCCAAGTTGAAAAGGGAAAGGGGGCTGGCGGCTTGGCTTGGCTTGGCTTGGCAGCTACCTCTCTTTCTCAACTTTTTTGTGGCTCCAAAATAGGAGCCACAAGCCATGAGGGGGGGGTTTATACACCCTCCTCAACCCTAACCCCTTAAACCCTTAATTCACAACCCACATCCACCTTAAACTAAAACCAAAACCAAAACCCGCTAACCTGATAGACTTAAATAATTTAATTAATCTCATTCTAATAAATCACGAATAATTAATTAGATACTCATATGAATATAATTAGCAATTATGCGCACACAACATCAAATTAAATACTCTCAACTACCCAAGCCTATAAATTTATAAATTTATAAATTTATATTCTACTTACCCGAGCTCGCAAACTCGCTCTGGACCATGAGTTGACTCGGCTCGACCACGAACTAGTCCGCTAGGCTGGCAAATATACATAAAATAAAAAATAAAAAATTTAAATATCTAGAATATTACACCATCTGGGAAGGAGCCTTCGGATGGATCATACTCATAACTCGCGTCAGATCCAAAACCATTTCTCGCATCTCCATCGTCCCTTTCTGCCAGCTAAGAATTTGCCATAGGAATGTCTTCCCCAACCCATTACTGCCATGTAATAGCTGATAAAATAAAAAGAATTCATATGTAGTGAAGCTGATGAGTCACCATAAATATGTGGTCCAAGTGGCCGCTAAATTCGAGTAAATGGTTTTTATCACTCAACTGTAATCGCTCCCTACAGCCCATCCTTATTTAATTTCAAGTGCATTAGTTGTTTGTCTTCTCTACTCTATAAATAGGGCTCCTTGTAGCTTGTAATAGGCACTTGACTTCGTTGAATGCATTTGTTGTTTCTCTGTTTCATTTCCATCTTCGTGAGTTCTATTGTCTATTATACCTCTGTTGTATTAATCAACATTGGTATCAAAGCCATAGGTGAATGAGTATGGCAACAACGGCGAACCAAATTAATCCCACAACACCTCGTTTTGACGGGGTGGAGTATGAAGATTGGGCCACAATGATGCAGACCTTCTTCATCTCGCAGGATTTGTGGGATCTCGTCAACACTGGATACAACGAGGAGGGAATGGCAGTAGGCATGTTGAGGGATACGAGGAAGAAGGATGCTCGAGCATTGAGTTTCATCCAACAAGCTCTGGATGGTAAGGTGTTTAAACGTATCTCCTCTGCTAAAATTGCTCAATCTGCTTGGT
Source organism: Canna indica (assembly GCA_034359265.1). Taxonomy (NCBI): domain Eukaryota; kingdom Viridiplantae; phylum Streptophyta; class Magnoliopsida; order Zingiberales; family Cannaceae; genus Canna; species Canna indica. Next base: position 19,801,844 of record CP136894.1, read on the forward strand.
AGATCCTTGAAAATGCATATCAAGGCACAAATAAGGTTATAAAGGTCAAACTTCAGACCTTAAGAAGAAGATTCGAAGGATCCTTTATGAAGGATGATGAAGATCTGATGCAAATATGTCAAATGCAGATAAGAAAGAATAACTGATGCAAGTTCCACTAGCAAGAAACAATCTATTTTGTTTCGACCCACGTGTAAGAGGACATGCACTCAAAGCTGATATTAATGATGAAGAAGATTAGTTGTGGCACTACAAGTATGGGCATAATTGCATGAATTATCTGAAAAATATGAGTGATAAAATGTTTGTTAAGGGATTGCCAAATCTGAAGGGAGAATTAGAAGTCTCATGTGAAGGATGTGCTCTTGGAAAAATGCATAGAATTGCATTTCCAAAAAAATCAAATAGCCGAGCAACCAAACCATTGCAATTGATACATGCCGATGTATGCGAACCAATGCAAACAGAATTGATGAGTTTGTGTAAGTATTTCCTTATTATGGTAGATGATTTCAGTCAGTATTGTTGGATCTGATTCCTCAAACAGAAATCTAAAGTGTTCAGTACATTCAGAGAGTTTAAAGCTAAAGTAGAGGTAGAGTTTGAATGCAAGATTAAAACTCTCCGCACTGACAAAGGTGGTGAATTTTTATCTAACAAATTTGATGAGTTTTGTGCAGATCCTGGGATCACTCGATAGCTCACTGCAAGCTATTCTCCCCAACAGAATGGGATCGCTAAGAGGAAGAACAGATCAGTTGTTGAAATGACCAAGAGCATTCTGAAAATAAAAGAAATGCCCAAACACTTATGGGCTGAAGCAACTCAAACTGCCATATATCTACTGAACTGAAGTTACACTTGAGCACTTGGAGATTCAACACCACATGAGGTAATATACAAAAGGAAGCATGATGTTTCTCATCTCAAAACATGGGAGATTCAACACCACATGTGCATGTTCCAAAACAACTTAGAAAAATGTTGAATGACAATTGTACAAAATGCGTTCTTCTTGGCTATAGCACAGAGTCTAAAGCTTACAAATTATTAAATTGAAAAACAAAGACAATAGTTATCAGCCAAGATGTGATAATAGATGAACATCAATCTTGGAACTCGAACAACAGTGAAGAAACATCAACACATGATAGATTCATAGCAGGAATTAATCCTGATGAGGAGCAAGAAGATGAGTCTTAAAACTGGAACAACAGTGAAGAAACATCAGCACCTGATAATATCATCGCTACTGATGCTGAAGCAAATCAACAACAGGAGTCGGCTGTTGATATATCTAGTGATGATGCAACACCACCTAGAAGGTTTGAAAGTTTGAGAGAAATATACCAAAGAACTCAAGTATGCAATTCAGCACAAATTAAAGAACCATTAACTTTTCATGAAGTTGTAGGTCACTCAGAATGGATCAAAGCCATGGAGGAAGAAATTCTATCCATTGAAAAGCATGAGACCTGGCAACTGGTTGAGATGCCCCACGGTAAGAAAGCAATTGATCTTAAATGGATTTTCAAAGTCAAATATCATTCAGATGGTTCTATGCATAAATTGAAAGCTAGGCTTGTAGCTAAGGGCTATATGCAAGAATAAGGGATTGATTTGAGACATTTGCTCCTGTAGCCAGACTAGAAATGATACGAATGATCGTTGCCATGGAGGCTCACAAAAGTTTGAGGATTTACCAACTTGACGTCAAATCAGTCTTCTTGAACGGTGACTTAACTGAAGAAGTGTTTGTATGTCAACCAAAAGGGTTCATTAAAAAGGGTGAAGAGGAGAAAGTCTACCTGTTGAAGAAAGCCTTGTATGGACTTCGCCAAGCTCCGCGAGCATAGTATTACATAATAGATAAACATCTTATTGCTCAAGGTTTTTGTAGAAGTCCAAATGACCATACCTTATATATTTTGAAAAAGGAAACTGATCTAATGGTGGACTACTTATATGTAGATAATCTAATTCTTAGTGGTGGGAACGAAGAAGTAATTTGTTAGTTCAAAGAAAACCTATTCGGCACATTTGAGATGACTAATCCTGGACTAATGAGTTACTTTCTTGGTTTTGAAGTTGTGCAGTCAACCGAAGATATCAGCTTATCACAAAAGAAATATGCATTGAATTTGCTGAAAAAATTTAATATGGATAGCTACAATATAGTGGCAATAGCAATGAATTAATACTTGATTTCAAGTTGAAATTAGAAACACAAGATGTAACAATGGATATATGTTAGTTGCTATAGAGCCTTAATTGGTTGTCTTTTGTATCTAACTAATTCTAGACCTGATTTAACATATTCTGTAAGTTTGTTGTCAAGATACATGCATCACCCAAACTCAAGTCATATATTAGCTGCTAAGAGGATTCTTTGCTACATCAAAGGTACTTACAATTATGGACTTTTGTACGAAAAGGAGTGTGAATTCAAGCTCAGTGGCTTTGCTGATTCAGACTAAACTGGATCACTTGGAGATTGAAGAAGTACATCTGTGTACCTCTTCAGGTGTGGCTCATCTGCTATATGCTGGAGCTCAAAGAAATAGTCAATCACTGCCTTTTTAACAACGGAGGCAGAATATGTATCTGTGTCGACTGCAGTGAGTCATGCAACTTGGTTTAGAAGAATCCTTGAAGAACTAGGAATCAAATGTAGTTCAGCTACAAAGATTTGGTGTGACAATCAATCAGCCATAGCCTTGACAAGAAATCTAGTTCAGCATTCCAGAACAAGACACATAGAAATCAAGTTTCATTATATCCGTGAATTGGTTACAACATTTATTATTGAATTGAGCTATTGCAACACTAAAGACCAGGTAGCTGATATTCTAACCAAAGCATTGCATGTTGACAAGTTCATTTATTTTCGAGGTGAACTAGGAGTTTAAATCATATGAATTCAAGGGGAGTGATAAAATAAATAGAATTCATATGCAGTGAAGTTGATTAGTCACCATAAATATGTGGTCCAACTGGCCACTAAATTCGAGTAAATGGTTTTTATCATTTCAGTTGTAACCGCTCCCTACAGCCCGTCCTCATTTAATTTCATTGCATTAGTTGTTTGTCTTCTCTGCTCTATAAATAGGGCTCCTTATAGCTTGTAATAGGCACTTGATTTCGCTGAATGCATTTGTTGTTTCTTTGTTTCATTTCCATCTTCGTGAGTTTTATTGTCTATTATACCTCTGTTGTGTTAATCAACAATAACAACTTCAACAGTGAAACGACAAGAATCAGCCTCAGCTGTGATGAACCGGGGATTGAGATGCAGCGCTCGAACTCTGACCTGCACTTTGCAGGAGTTGAGATCCCCCATGTTGCTCATGGAGTTAGCCATTGCTTCAAAATAGGTGAAGGAGCTCATCAATGCAGTCGTTGTATTGGTATTCCAGAACATGAGCGAAAGGCCACGCAGTTCCAGCCCAACTTGCAGCTCCGGCGGGTCAACCAATTCGAAAACCTCATCGGACTTCCAATCATTGATCAGAAGAAGAACATGATTCCATTGTAAGCGCTCAGTTCTAATCAGCCTCCTCTTATAATAGGAATCCTCTGTCTCCAGCGAGGTGATGAGAAAACGGCCATCGGCCAGTCGTCGCTGCTCCCAAAGGTGAAGATGTCGTTTGTACTTTCTAAACTAGCAGGCCAAGAATCTGGCAATGTCCGCCTGCGGGTTAAGTTGGCAGCGGGCAATAACCAGAAGACAACGACCACTCAAATAGCTGGCACGCTTGGCGATTGCTAACGAGTTGGGAATGCTAGCACTCGTAAACTCGGGACGATCAGGCCATTGAGCTACGCTCTGGAAGAGAAGCATTAGACTGCGAGGTGATCGAAAGAGCCGAGGGAAAGGGATGCAATGGAATAGTGGAAGCGGGGCGAGTATTTAAAGACGGACTAGGTCGCCCAACCATAAATGCAGGAGGAACAGTAGCATTAATATCCGAAGAAGAAGATGAAGTTGCAGACCTGGCATGTGCATGGTGGAGGCCGGAGGGGCAGCGTCGACTCAAGTGACCTTCACGCTTGCATAGGAAACAAATTTGTCGGCGCGAGCAGCTACGAGCTTGATGTCCCGATCGCATGCAATTGAAACAACATCCACGCGAACGAAGGGAAGAAACCACTTCGTTGATGGAGAGGTATGTCGCGGAGGCAACTGGGTGAAGAGTTTTAGTAGTTGCGTGCATTGGGCGAGAAGGTTTCAATAAACCCAGACGAAGGGTCTCCGCGAAAGAATGACAGGAGCCCACCCAGGCAGAGGAGGAGGGCTTCGGCGCATCAGCAAAGGAGACACGCCGGGGAGGCCTACTCCGGGTGACCAGCGTCCAACCATGCTCTCCGTCGTCATCTCAACCAGTGTCTTTTTAATTCTTTAGTTAGCTGAAATGCAATCATCTTATCCATTAAACTAGTGTCAAGCTATCACTTCGAGTCCCACTAGGACAACAAGAATCTCATTCAGAAATCGCATTCAAAATGGTGAATTGAAATAGTAGAATGATGGGCATCGAATACTGAAGGTGAGGTGGGAATTGAATGTCGAAGGCGAGATGATGTGTCCTCCTGATCGCGCTCCTTTTTCAAACCTTGGCTATTCTCTATTTCTCTACCCCCCTCCAATCCTTCTACTGGTGATTCCCCTAGTGGTCCCACTAGAGATCCCCCTACTCCTGTCGTGACTCATGCTGCGAGCCATCCTCCATCTCCTTGCCCGCCTATGGGTGTAGATCCGCGACCTGTTACTAATCATACTCCTCTCTCTTGGTCTCAAGTTCTTCATGGGAATGATGTATCTCGTGCTTAGGTAAACTCTAACCCCTACTCTACGGCAGATTCAATCATCGATGTCGGGTTTTGTTCATTTTTCTCCGCAACAGCTTCTCTCATTGTCTGCTCCGTGGGAAGCTAGCCTTATTGGCAAGATTTTTGGGCATTCGCCGCCCCTACCGGTTGTGAATTCGTGGGCTTGTCGTGTTTTCTCTGATAAGGGTTTCGTTTCGGCTTTGGATCTTGAGGATGGATACTTCGTTTTTCGATTTCGTGATTCCAATTTTTCAAATGCGGTCCTCGCTGGAGGACCGTACTGACTTAGAAGGCACGCCCTTCGTCTTATTCCTTGGCGTCCCCTGTTTTGCCCCTTGTGTGAGGTGTTTTCTTCGGCGCCTATTTGGATTTGATTTTCGCGGTTATTGGCATATATAGATAATTCTTTGTCCTTTCTCTTTTCAAATATTTATGCGAGTACAAATTCGTCTATTCACTATGACTTTTGGAATAGTTTTTCTGCGTTTGATCTCTCCTCCTATTCTATGGTTTGTTTGTGGTAATTTCAAAGCTATTCTTCATGATTCAGATAAGAGGAGGGCTACCTTTTCGAGCTCACAAGTCCATCGTGGATTTCAGAAGTTTTGTTCATGATAATGGTTTATTGGATCTTGGCTTCACTGGCATACCTTATACATGGTGTAATAATCGCTCTGGTAACTCTCGTATTTTGATTAGATTAGGTCGTGCTTTTTGTAACGATGCATGGTTGCATTTTTATGATTCAGCCTCTATTTTTCACTTGCCTCGTGGAATTTCGTATCAATGTCCACTTTTGATTTGATTTACTGAGTTCCCTATTTGCAATAGGCTTTTTAAATTCCAAAATTTTTGTGTGGATTATGCTGAATCTATTAATGTGGCTCGGCAGATCTGGGGAGAAATACCACAGTTTCTTACATCGCATATTGAATTTACTACGGGTTTGAGATTTTCTCAAGTTGCTCTATCTAATTGGAACAAAAATAGTCTTGGTAACCTTGAATGTCTTTTAGATTCTACTTTGTGTGATATTGATGCTCTCAAAAGTTCAGATGCCACGACTAGCTTAGACTCGTTGAATGAATTGGGTTTACGATCGCTTTATAACAAAGCTAATGCTCCACGTAGACAAATTAATTTGGAATGATGGTCTAAAGCTAAATTAAAATGGATTAAAGACGGTGATTTTAACTCGGCTTTTTTAACCGAATAGTTATCATGTGTAGTAGATCAATTAAAATTAGTGCTTTAACTTTACATGATGGTTCCGTGGTGTTTGGTAGTCGTTCAATTTTATTTTCCTTTGTTGATTATTATAATGCTCTCTGGTAATGTGCTAATGCCAATTTCACTAATATTTGTGGTGATTTTCATTTTAATTGTATTAATACTATTGAGGCTACTGCTCTCATTATACTCTTTTCCATGTTTGAGATTTTAAATGTGGTTAAGCAGATGTCGAATGGTAAAAGTCCGGGGTTTGACGGGTTTACTACAAAGTTTTACAAACGCTATTGGAATATTATTTCTGATTCCTTTATAAATTGCATGCACTGTTTTCATGATTTTTCTTTTTTGCCATTTGATTGGTATAAAATTCCCAAATATTTCAATCCCTCTGTAGTTAGGGATTTCATACCTATAGCTTTATGTAATTTGAATTATAGGATTCTTGCGAAGGTTTTGGCTAATAGAATTAAACTTCTTATTCCTGAATTGGTGTCTCATGAGCAATTCATCTTTGTTAAAGGCAGAAGTATTCACGATAACATTCTTGTTTCTTAGGAGATTGCCCACTCTTTGTTTAAACTAAAGCTAAGAACCTCCTTCATTTTAGTCAAAATTGATATTGAAAAGGCTTACGATAAAATTTCCTTGGCTGTTATTCTGTGTTTTAAAGGCTTGCAAGTTTCCTTGTAAGTTTGTTAATTGGATCTATGCATGTTTATCTGCGGTAACTTTTTCATGCTTAATCAATTTTGAGGTCTCTCCTTTTTTTTAGTCCTTTAGGGGTATTAAATATCAAGATCCTCTGTCGTCTTACCTCTATGTTCTCACTGCTCAAGTCTTGACGAACTTTATAAATTTGGTTGTTGATAATAAATTCATTCTCTTTTTAAAGTTAGGAATGTCCCTGCGGTTTCCCATCTTATGTTTGCTGACGATATCCTCTTAGCTTTTAGGGCCAATAATAAAAGGCTTAATTATGTCAAATCTATTTTACAAAAAATTTAAATGTTTTTCGGGTCAGTGTGTAAACCTAGCGAAATTAGAAATTTACTTACCTAGGTCTATATCTAGGGAACGTGCTACCAATATTTGTAATTTTCTAAACATGCGTAGGAGAAAATTCCCCTTCAAATACCTGGGGTCATTAATTGCCCCTCTTAGGACCCCACCTGAGGCCCATGAATTGATCCTAGATAATGTCCCCACTTAGGTTCTTGACAAACCTCCTATTTATCTCAAGTTGGTCGAGTTATTTTAATTAATTCAGTCCTTAATTCAATCCCTCTACACTCTTTAGTCGTCTCCTGGTGTGCTAATTCCTTTATTGATAAACTTGAGCAATTAACTAGGAATTTCCTTTGGTCTAATAGAAATTCTCAGCAGGATATTGTGACTATTCCCAGATTTGATGGTGATTTGGGCCTTCAAAATCTCTCTTACAAAGCATTATCTTTACAATCTAAGAGAATTGCTAGTTATTTAAATTATAGCCCTTCTGTTTGGATTAAACTGGTTTTCGCAAAATATAAAAATATAAAGTTTCCATTCCTTTCCTCATACAAGAACTGTTCTTGGAGTTGGTTTTCGATAGGCTTTCGACTTACTTTTACCTGATTTCATCAAATTAATTAAATTGGGTAGTGACACTTTGATTTTGTATGATGTTTGGGTCATGTGCCTCTCTATTTAAAACTAACTTATTTGAATGTTAGCTTGCTTACTGATGTTGTTAATGTTAATACTTTATTAATTGAGCAAGATTGGTCGCATGCTTCTTTAGATAATTACTTTGGTCATGTTTTGGAGAGTCCATATCGAGAATTGTGTTACATATGAACCCCGATGATGACCACTACATTTGGAGTAAGGATTCTGGGGGTAGTGTCACTGTCAAGTCGGCTTACCATTTCCTAAGAAGCCATGAACCAGACCCTAATCCTAATTTAGTCACCTTTCCTTGGAAACATTTATGGAAAATCCAATCTGCACCTAAGGTAAAACTATTTTGTTGGAAGCTCTTCCCATTGGACTCCCACCTTTTCTTTGATTACTGCTTTGCAAATGATGTCTGGACCACTCTGTCCATAAAAACTAGTCTTATTTTTTCCTCTAGGGTCAATTGGAATTTGGGTAATTGGTTGTCCTGTTCCTCCTCCCTTAGGAGAGTTGAGATGTTCAAAATAACTTTAATTGTCAATTCTTGTTGGTTCATCTGGTACACTAGCAATAGTATACTGCACGAGGCTAGGCAGCCTAACCCCACAAACCTTGTGACTAGAATTCTAGCTTTCACCCATGATTACATGGGTGACTCTCGATCTCAAGGAAATTATAGTAGCAATAGTATCTTGGTAAAATGGTCTCCCCCACCACATGATTCTTTAAGGTTCAATTGTGATGCTTCCCTTGTTGACACTATAGGTGGTTTGGGATTTGTTCTTCGTAATTCGGATGGAGCTTGTCTAGCAGCTAAAGGTGTCTCCTGTCTGGGTGAAAATGCCCTTCAACTTGAGGCTTTGGCTATCAAAATGGCTCTTCAATATGTTATTGACTACTCGATCCCATTGTTTATTATTGAGATTGATTCTAGGATCTTTGCTAACGCTCTCAACAATGTCATTACTGTGCCGTGGGCGATCTCATTTATTATTGATGATATTTTTTATCTTAGAAGTCGTTGTAATGTCTCGTTGTTCTTTTTTTGTTTTAGAGAAGCAAATGAAGTTGTCCATTGGGTAGCAAAGCATGCGTGTGTAACTAAGGGCCTTTTTGTTTTGTCCTCTATCGGCCTCCTGAGCTGAATAATATTTTGTACTCTTGTCTTTTTGGGTCAGGCTATGCAAACTTTAATTTATGATGCTTTTATTTTTTGTAAAAAAAAGATAGAGTAGAACCAATTAATGATCTTGTAGCCATTTTGTTGCAATGGAAAGAAAAAGCTTTCATTTCCTCCCGCTAAACTATAATGGAACATGTGTCTCGCGGGATAGGATTTCAGTCGAATAGGAATTCAATTGGAACTAATCGGGATAAGAATCTCGTGTGATAAGCTTATATCTTATCCATCGTTTGTTGAAATCTCAGATAAGAAAATTGGATAAGGCAAAATTTCGAAATCCTATGTTTGTGTTGGCTCCAGATAAAAGAGTCGAATATTAATAATTTTATACTTAAATTTAATTTTAACAATTTATCTTTTTTTAAAAATATGAAATTAAATTTAAATAAATTTTTAACATAATAATAAGAAGATTTTGAAAAAATGTCCCTAAAAACTGAATCAAAATTGACTCATCACAAATATGTATTCATGAAAAGAACATAGATTTATATATATCCCAAAAAACATACAAACATATTCATATGTCTAAAATTTATAGCAATCAAGGAATGCATAATTATCTATCGCATGCCAAAATACTAAGTAGTAATTCATAATTTAAAAATATATAAGTTTATCAAATCTATAACAAGGAATGCATGATATCAAATTCACAATTATTCATCGGGTTAACGACGCTCATTATCTAAAATGAAATTTAAGTACTGAAGCTTATCTTCCACCCTTTGCATCCCAGTAAAAATCAAAAGATCATCATCATGTGTCCCCAAGTAGCGAGTAAGAAAAATAGTATCCGTTCAATCTCTAATTGGAAGTTTCTTCAACTCGTCATGAATTTCTTTTTTATCTTTCTCAACTCATTGTCTTGACCAAATTGGTTGGACAACACCACTAAATTTTCAGCTATATCTCCCATTTTATTTGTCATAACACCTATGTATTCTCCAATCTTTGAAATGTCCATATTATGTTCTCTAGAACGTCTCCTTTTTTGTCCTTGGTGAGTCATACTATTTGACGCTGCTACATTAATCGAATGTGGAGAATCCATTAACTCCACATCATCTCTTATTTCAACCTCTTCCTCATCTAGCCTTTCAATTACATCTACAGATGTCTGAACATTAACACCAGTTGCTATGAGCACCACAATACAAGCGCTAATAGCTGAAATAATTTCGCAAATCATTGCCGACAATGTTGCTACATATGCAACAACTTCTTCATTTCTGCATGGAATGTCTACAAGAAAAAAATTAAAGCAAAACATATCAATAAAGAAAATTAATTTTCAGCATTAAAGTGTTTAAAGTAATTCCATTATAAAGGCATAACACCCAATTTGGAGACAAATTTCTAATAAAGCATAATCGAAAATGAGTGATGCAGATTAAAGTATTAGGCATATTGGTAAATTGCCTTCTTTTGTATTACCTACAAGAAAATAACTATACAATAGATACAAGAATAAGTAATCAAAAAATGTTACTGAACTTCTCAAAGTTTTGCAAACTCATAATTCTTTGCATTAGAAAATCAAAGAGATATAATTATATGTGAATGAGGTCAAAAAGCATGTTAATATAGAGAATGTTTGTTTAGCAAAAAAGTTAAATTAAAAATAATATGGTGCACACAATCTTTTGGTATTGCAGACCTATTCATGCCGTTCAATAAGGTTTAGAATCAATGCAACAAGAAAGCAATTGTTCCTTCTGACTAGTTATCATGGTTTATGTTCTTTCCTAAATTTCTATTTCCTTTCCTAGACTAGAATGTATATCTTTCTATTCTTACATCATTCCCTCTTATGCTTTTCTTTTTAATATTTGAGTTGTCACACTCCTTTGGTGCTTGTATATATACCTACTTCTATAGACTCCCAAATGTATCCATAATTTTTTTTCAGTACAAAATATAAAATGAAAGCTAGTTCAATTAGTTTAACTTGTTATTTATGTCTATTATTATTAATGCAGATAAATTATTTGTTCTAGTTTTATTTGCCAACTTGTTGAAACTTGGTGCACATTGAGAACCAAAGCAATATCATACAAGGATTATTTGTAGTCTTTATACACTGTCTTCTAATAAACATAATACATTGAAGAAGCATGAAGAGAAGATGCTTCCTTTATGTGCAGTTCTTTCTTAGGAAGAAAATCAATATTAGCTAGAACGGTACTTGTGCTTGATTTATGAGGAGGGGCAAGCTTTATGTTATCCTTCAAACTCCAAAGATAATTCACTATAAGCTAATCTTTTCGATCTGTGTCATGTATAACTGGAGATTTATGTGAACCTTGTCCTGGCAATGGATGGTGTTCAAGTGGAAAGTTGGAGTGCTTTCCTGGTTATAAGAAACATGGAATGAATTGCATTGAAGATGGAATCATTAATCAAACAACCAGGGAACTTGTATGTTGACATACTTTTTCTAAATGAACTTTGTGATTAGAAAAAAATATATTGATAATTGTATCCACAATGCAGTCAGAGTTGCAAGCTAGTAGAGCAAGTTTGTGATGCATATGGACATGTTCTGAACCTGGGAGAATCTGGGTATGTTATCATGACCAATCTTTCATGCAACTTTTGTGTAGGGATTTCTGGTATTGATCGAAGTACTCCATTTGTGAACCTAAATGAATGGTTGCTTTATTGTTAACAAACCCTATAACCCATATTGTTTGACTGGACTTTGAAACTCTGATATGATGGAAATAATTGAACACCACTTACCAAAGAATAGCATTAACATGAACGATGACACTTCCACATTTGTAAAAAGGAGAATTGATCTATAGATTCAAAAGTTATGAAAAAATCAAACAGTATATCCCAAATTATTTCTCCTTCGTTTTCTTCTTCTCCTTCGTCCTCTTCCTCATATCAAACTTGGTATATCAAGTTGTGCGATCTGGAGAAAGGAATAGAGGAGAAGGAGGAGGAGGAGGAGAAGAAGAAGAAGAAGAAGAAGAAGAAGAATGCATCTGTTCATGGAGGAAAAGAAAAATGGAGGAAGGAGGAGGTGTTAGATTTTATAGAAACACAGCATGATCTAACTGATGACATAATGAAATCATAAATAGAACATGCATAAATCTATAAACATCTTAAATTGCGGAAGCATATAATCGAGACTAACCTCCTGCCATTGATACCGTGTTGATGCGCTGCTCCGGTTCCCTTTTTGCTCATGTTCATCTTCCTCAATAGGTCTTCCAGTACTCTCTTTAGAGCCCTCAATAGATGGTGTAGAAAGATAGGAATGAGTCTGGGGACCTATGAGTATCCCGGCCTATTTATATATGCACCTTGTCATCAAAGGTGGAAAGATAGGCTTGAACCGGGTTTGAGATAGACATGGGTAAAACGGTAAAACCATAAAATATGTGGACCACATGAGGATAGACACGTGAACATATGTGGTCCACATCAGATGATGATGTGGACCATTCATTTATAAATGCCACGTCTAACATTCTCCCACTTGATCCATATACTATCATACCAAAAATCTCATATCTGCTTTAGATGGAATAAAACACACGAATCATAGCGACAAGTCCTCTTTGAGCGAGTATTATCTTCTATGTATCACGATGTATTTCAATCCAAAATAACTTTATGAATAAACCATATGTTTATTCTAGGTCCAACTAAATTGTTGTTCTCGAACTATATGTGTACACCATAACGAATAATAACAAAGTGAATAGGAGCTTTATTAAAGACAAAAAAATATCTTTACAATAATTACATGATGGAACCAAGTCTCATTCGGTCTACATGATCCTTGAAATCCTTTGGCGGCATGCCCTTTGTCAAAGGATCGACGATCATCAATTCAGCATGAACGTGTTCAATGACCACTTAATTTTCTTTAATACGTTCACTAATGGCTAAATTCTTTATGTCGATGTGCTTGATTCGACTTCTACTTTTAACCAAATGAATCACAGCTAAATTATCATAGTATACCCTCATGGGTCTAGTAATGGAATCCACGATTCCAAGACCCGAAATGAAGCTCCTTAACCACACACCATGTGAGGTAGCCTCAAAACAAGGTACGAACTGGGTCAAGTTATCAGTTTGTCTATACATGAGCATGATATCGATAGTACCTTTAAGGTACTTCATCACTTTCTTTGCAATATTCCAGTGGTCTATTTTTAAATTACTCTGTAATTTGCTTAGCATTCTAAAAGCAAATGCTATGTCGGACCTTTGTACAAGTCTGAGCATGCATAAGGCTATCGACAGCCGAAGCATATGGAATGTTCTGCATATGTTCTCTTTCCAAAACATTTTGGGACACTAGTTAAGACTAAACATGTCACCTTTCACAATGGGTGCTACATACAATTAACAATCTTTCATCTGAAATCTCTCTTAGACTTTATTGATAAAGATCTTCTGAGATAAACCTAAAATGCCTCGAGGTCTGTCCTTATAGATCTTAATATCAATGTCATAAGATGCCTCACTCATATCAAAATTCTTAGAGAGAAAATTGTTTCACCTCATGTAGCAACCCCTTTATCATTGGTTGCAAGTAAAATATCGTCCACATATAGGATAAGGAAACAAATTTTACTCCCACTGATTAAGTGATATATACATTGATCCATAATATTCTCTACGAAACCAAAAGAAGAGATTACATCATGAAACTTTAAGTACCACTGACGGGAGGCTTGTTTCAATCTGTATATGGACTTTTTGAGCTTGCAAACCAAATGTTCACCTTTATTAGAGGAGAAACCTTATGGTTATTTTATATAAACATCTTCCTCTAGCTCTCAATTGAGGAATGTCATTTTCACGTCCATTTGATGCATATCTAAGTTAAAATGAGCCACTAATGCCATAATGATACTGAAGGAATCTTTCTTTGATACTGGAGAAAAGGTCTCCGAGTAATCGATTCACTCATTTTGAGTAAATCTTTTGGCTACTAGTATGGCTTTATGTCTTTCGATATTGCCCAAGGAATCCCTTTTGATTTTGAAGACCCATTTACACCCTATGGCCTTTAAACCTTTAGGCAATTCGACAAGATCCCAGACTTCATTTGAAGCCATTGAATCCATCTCATCCTTCATAGCATTGTACCACAACTTAGATTCACTACTATCCATGGCCTGTGAAAATGTTTCTGGATCATTTTCGGCCCCAATATTGTAGTCAGACTCTTACAGATACACTACATAGTCACTAGGAATAGCTGACTTTCTCATCCTAGTAGATCTTCTTAATGTTGCGTCACTAGGCTCTTGAGGAGCCTGTTGCACAACCGGTTCCTCAACAGTGACAGGTAATTGTTGAGTACCAAGATCTACTTGATTGTTGTTGACTATTTGTGGATTCTCAATGATCGGTTATTGAACACCTGGAAGAGGTGAATTGTGAATGACAATCAATCTTTCACTTGAGTCAGGAGTGGATTCCTCCAAATGATCTTTCTAAAAAAGATCACTCCCACTAATCAAGTCATTTTCTAGAAATTTAGCGTTTCTAGATTCCACAAACCTAGTGCTATGAGAAGGACAGTAAAATCTATATCCCTTATACTTTTCGGCGTATGCAACGAAATACCCATTAATAGTCCTTGGGTCTAGCTTCTTCTCTTGTGGATTGTAAATCCTCACTTCATACGAGCATCCTCAAATGCGCATATGTTGCAAACTCGGTTTCCAACCTTTTCATAACTCGAATGGCGTTTTAGTAATAGCCTTGGTTGGAACCCGGTTTAATATATACACTGTCGTCTTAAGTGCTTCAGGCCACAAGAACTTATGAAGCTTGGAGCTGCTAAGCATACTCCGCACCATGTCCAATAATGTTCGGTTCCTTCTTTCTGCAACACCATTTTGATCTGGAGATCCCGGCATGGTGTATTGGGCAATTATCCCATGCTCTTGAAGGAACTTTGCAAATGGACCAGGTGTTTGTTCATCCTCAGTGTATCTTCCATAATATTTACCTCCCCTATCTGATCTCACGAACTCTATTTGTTTCTCGCACTTCTGCCTTGAAAACCTTAAAGGCATCAAGTGCTTCATTCCTATTATGTAGCAAGTAGATATACATGTAGCGTGAGTGATCATCTATGAAGGAGATGAAATACTTCTAACCATATGAGTCTATGTCTCAACTACAATATATCTATATATATAATATCGAATATGTTTGAGCTCCTATTAGCACCTTTGTTTGACATGTTAGTCTACTTTCTCTTTATGCAGTCTATACACGTGTCAAAGTTAGTAAAATCCGAAGCACTAAGTACTCCTTCATTTACCAACTCTTTTATTCTCTTAATGGATGTAAGTCCTAACCTTTGGTGCTATAAACTAAAAGAGCTTTCATCTATAACACATCCTTTAATACTCGCACTTTATTGAACATGCAATGCATTATAAGTAGAATTATCTTGCAACTCAATAAGGTTTTTTTTTAATACAAAATAAAACCAGAACTTCAAAATAAGCCTGCATGTTCCAATGGCTTCCACATGTAAGCGCACTCTATTTCCTATATAGATGCAATGCTTACTTCCCAGTGACTTTATGTGGTTTTGACAGCCTTGCGAGGTATTAGAAATATGGATTGTATAACCTGAATCAATCCACCAAGTGTTATAATAAATATTAATTATACTAGATCCATAACAAACCAAAAGATTGAATGTGCATTTTCTTCCATTTCAGCTAGCAGTCTTTTATCTTCTTGTACACACATGGTCAGAAGTTCATTAACTCATCATTTCTCTTTACGTGTGTTTTAAGAGATTTTAAAAACTCTCTATTGCTGATAAAGAGTTCAAAAATGAAAATAAACTTGAAAAGACTCAAACATATCAACCTCTGGTTTTTTTAAGTTGGGTCGTTATATTCCTCTTCTACATGATGCCCATGCACACCTCTAATCCTAGTGAGCCTTAATGATGACAGTCTAGTCATTAAGGTGCTGATAAGGACCTTATCTGAATATTCAAACTGTTCATTTATAGTCTTCAGTAGATTCCTTACATTATTACCCAAACAGAACCACAAAAACTAGTAGAAAAGTGTGATTTTTATGAACATTGCTAAGGCGATGGGGTTGCTCCCACTGTTCATAGGACACGACCTTAACCGTAATGCTAGCTGGTGGTTCATCTTTCCTTATAGTGTAATATATGTTTATACACCCTAAATGAAAGAGAATTTTTTCCCTTTAGATTCTATAATTGTCCCTAGTTAGTTCAGGAAACATTCTTAAAGTCAGAGTAGTTAAAAATTTAAATTGTTGCATATTTAAATCATATATTAATGCTCATAATCTAAATAGATACATATAATATTCTAGTTTTACCAATATAAACAAGAAATAAAAATAACATAGGTCAATACAATAAAAACTGCCTGTGGGCTAAGCTTTTATTTTAGGACTCGTGTTAGACTTTATGTGAAACTAATAAAATTATTTCCTTTTTCCTAATACCTATGGGCTAATTAGGAAAATATAACCTATTATTTCACACTAATTAACCATATAAGTATGACAAAAATTCCTGTGGGATAAGATTTATCATACTCTAAATGACTAATTACAATTTGATGTCATATATATCTAAATGTGACCTAAAATTGTCAAATATATAATTTTAACTTAACTAAAGATGCAGTGGCTACTCCTTAATTAGTTAAATTATTTGGCCAATTAAATCTAAAATTTGACATAACTAAAGATGCTGTGGCAACTCCTTAATTAGTCAAATTTTATGGATCACGTGACATCATAATATTACATAAATAATTATATAATATAACATGGCATATGCATTACAATTAACTACAACATAACATAGTTAATTAATGTAACAAGCATTATATGACAAATAGCATGATCATAATTTATCAATGCAACAATTGAAGCAGTACATGATTATATTCATGTATCATGATTTAACACAATATATATATAATGATTTACTGCTAATTCATTTCAGTCATAGAATTATTAATTCTTCTAGTTTATGAAATTTTAGATTGGGTTAGATTATGCAATTTCAAAGAAATTAAATTTAAAACCCAAATTAGATCTAAGTTGACCCAACCAACATGGACCAACTTTAAACCAATAAGAAATTTCAAATGAACCAAAAATTAAATCAAATTGGACCTGATTTCAATTTATTTGAACCGGACCAAAAGATTTATTTAAACCAAATATGAACCAGAATAAACCAAATCAGATATTGAAATCAACCCAAACAAAGGAATTGGACCGGGTTCAATTGATTTGAATCAGACCAATGCTATATTTTGAAAACCCGATCCAATATTATTTAAATTGAGTTGAACTACTTCCAATTGAACCAGAATTTTGAATGAACCCAATTGAACCGAAATCACTTAAAATGTGGATCGGGTGAAAAAGGGACATGGATCCGGGTTTAAAGATGCAAATCCATTTAACTAAAACAATAAGAAACGGGTATAAAAGAAAAACGGATTCAATAACTTAAAACCATTAACCATTAAACAATTGGATGTCTTAATGGATCAAGATCCATTATGTTGGATCTAGATCCAATAGACTTAAATCCACTCCTTTCTTCCCCACGTACATGAAACACCAAAACCCTAAAATTAAAAACTTCATGTTGCAGCAGCCACCACCAACACACATGGTGTCTTCCAGCCAGCGACTACCTTGCCATCGTGCTCATCTCCGCCTCCTTCATGTGTCCGCGATGCTATCGCCGGTACTGGACAGCGAGAAAGCTGACGGACTCGGCGTTTGCATGGTGAGAAAATTTCATGCAGCCGCTCAATGCCTCGTCTCCGACCCGATGCCGCCCTTCTTTATGCGTCGGCGGACCCTCTTCAGTCGCCTGCCATCATGAGACGCTGGCGATGGAGAGGAGAGTGGCACGAGACAATAAGGAAGGTGTGATTGCCGCATACAGCCACCTGAACCGCCGACCACTGCTGGTGATTTCAGTAATGCCTGCCATCCGGAGACAACGAATATTCTCCCGTCGAGAGATCAGCGCCGTCGCCGTCCACCCAGAACTCCCGCCACAACCTGCTATCCTTGCATGCCATCGACCTCCAAGAGTCATGCGCATGAACCTAGCTGACCATCACAGTGGCAAGTTTACCGAAATCTTGCCGCTATCCGCTTCTTGATGAGACCAGCTTGGTGCAAGGGATGCTTATGCAGCGTTCCTTGATGCGGGAGGGGCCGGTTGATTGTACCAACCGATGATGTCGGATACTATGCAATAGTATTTCCATTCTCTTCCCCATGGCTGAAGCCATGCACTTGACGGGAAAGCGAAAGAGCAATAGCATAGCAACATGACTCTCTTCCTCTGATGAGGGGAAAGACTGCAACATGCATCATTATTGGCGTCAACGACAACAAAAGCATGAACGAGAGAGGAATAAGGAGAAAAACGAAAACGAAAACTAAATCCATAGACAACAACACACAAGGCGAAGGAAAACATGCTCTAATACCACATGTTAGATTTTATAGAAATAATGCATGATCTAACTGATGACATAATGAAATCATAAATAGAACATGCATAAATCTATAAACATCTTAAATTGCGGAAGCGTATGATCGAGACTAACCTCCTGCCATTGATACCGTGTTGATGCGCTGCTCTGGTTCCTTTTTTGCTCATGTGCATCTTCCTCAATAGGTCTTCCAGTACTCTCTTTAGAACCCTCAATAGATAGTGTAGAAAGGTAGGAATGAGTCTGGGGACCTATGAGTATCCCGACCTATTTATATACGCACCTTGCCATCAAAGGTGGAAAGATAAGCTTGAACCGGGTTTGAGATAGACATGGATAAAACGGTAAAACCATAAAATATGTGGACCACATGAGGATAGACACGTGAACATATATGATCCACATCAGATGATGATGTGGATCATTCATTTATAAATGCCACGTCTAACGGGAGGAGGAGGATATATGAGAGAAAGAGAAGGAAGGAGACTTACTTCTCGCAGTCGCTTGGATGAGAAGGATCTGCGTTGTCTTCGCTAGTGTGAAAGAGGTCGGGAGTCAGGAGAGAGCATGAGGTTTAAGCCAACGGGAGAAGAAAAAACTCTGGGGTTTTTAATTCTCACCCCATCAAATGATATCTTTATCCCATTAGATGACAAGTTGGATTCGGTCATATCCACCATAAAAGAAATTTGGAGTTCGTAGCAAACAGCGGATAAGATATGCCAAATTTTATCCGCCCGTCATATCCTGTCAAACAAACGTGCCATAAGAAGTCTCTCCAAACCTAACGTAGTAGTTTTCAGATGTTTCGCTTGAATTGAAGAAGACCTAAGTGGCAACCAAACCGAAGGAAGAGCAAAAGGAGGCAAGTTTCAATCATTCCACGGCCTTCAAACTACCTATCTATCGTTGTTTGCTTCAGAGCCTAATCAAATCCCCCAACTCTCATAAACTCAAATTTCCTACCCAGATCCACATCCTTCCTTGTACCAGAATGAGCTTCAATTCACTAGTAGTGCCTATGAATTAATTGATCAAACTGCTTGCTTTTAAAAAATAATAAAATATATATTCTATATTGATTAATACAAAATTATTCTTAAATAAATTAATTACAATAATACATAATTATCAAATATTATCTTCATACATGATAAATTTGAGTAAAATATTTCATGTACATTTATCTAGTTAGCAATAGATTAATATGATAAATATGATAAAGTTAAAATGATAAATTCAATATAACATAATAATACAAGAGATATGTAAAAAAATAGATAAAATTTTATGTTTTTATTAATTTTCTTATGATCAATGTTATTAAATTTATTTTATGAGATTATAAAAATTAATTATATCAAAACATAAAAATCATAGGGTAATATATTTGACAATTTAACGAATCTTCTACTTATTTGATGAGTCGAATGATTAAGAGATTATCTATAGTTAAATTCTTCGTAACTTATCAATTAACCATTTTGGTATAAATAGTTTATCCGTATGGATATCGATGTTCTTATTTGGACAACCATAATAATTAAGTTTTGAGCTCAACTCTTATGCTATTATAATAAAAATAGTGACCATTTGCGCTATTTAAAGCTAATATATAAATATTAGTTACACTATATTATATTATGTTGTTGATGTATGACTGGTATTAATTCATTTAGCCCTACATTGGAGAATTTTCAAAAAAATCTCACTAATTAAGTGCTTAAAGGGTTTAGTCTTCTGTTAAATAATTTGTAGAAAAATCATTTTAGAGGTTTGAGTCAAACGTACTAATTAAGCACATATGTATATAAGGGCTTAGAGGTTTAAGTTAAACATACTCATTGAGCACATCAATTGTGTTTGGTTAAGTTAAATTTAAGATCCATTTGAGCCAAATTTGAGATTAATAAAATTTTAAAAATTAATGAACTGAATTTGGTTTATATTTTAAACATATTATAATTACATTGAGCAAACCCGGTTCAAATAAAATTGATTGGTTCAGTGAAAATAAATCATCTTTTTATATATATATATAAAATAAAAATAAAAAACCAAGTCAATTGTTAATATGATCCAATTTTTGGACCAAACCAGCCTTTGGTCATATTTCAAACCCAAATTGTTTGTTGAACATAGGGTTAATTACTAAATATATTTTAACTTTTGAGGTATTTTTCAAATCTATCCCCACTTTTCAATTTTCTTAATTCAATACACGACTTTTCAATTTGTAACAAATTTATCCCACCGTTAATGGGACGTCACAACAACTGTTTGAATGTTGACGTGGGCATGCTAACGTGGATTAAGAGTCTAGTCAATATCCAAAAATATTAATAAAATATTAAAATGAAAAATACCCAGTCAGCATCCCAATTTTTTAACTAATTTTTTTTGTGGGCCCCACCAAACCGCCCACCTTAGCTGCTCCTCCCTGCAAATGAACATGTTCCAAAATACAAATTTCGGGTATCGGTTTCGGATCCGATTTCAGTTCCGATTTCGGGTACCCGATGTGTTGGACTCAGAATCGAAGCCGATTTTAATCGGTTCCCAAATTTTTGTCCCAAACCCTACACGAATTTAATTCAGGTCTACCCGGAACCTACCCAATCGGGTCGATTCCAATCGGTTCAGGGTCTACCCAGTACCATGGCACACCCTAGTCCCATCATAAAAATTCAAAGTTATAAAATAATCTTAACGAAATCACTCACGCAAGCATGAAGAACGATAATAGATCTGCGGAGGTGGATCCTACTAAAACAACTTTACTCAATAAACTACAACCTATTTGAATATAAATCATTTAAAAAACTCAAGATCATATTATGGAGATGAGAATCGCACCAAAAATTCAAAAGCATATTTGCTTCATTGGATAAAAGAGGATAGGATAGAGAATGAATTAATATACATTGTTTGTTTAGTGCATAAATTAAAATAAAATATTAATAGAATAATATGATCATATTATGGAGATGAGAATCGCACCAAAAATTCAAAGGCATATTTGCTTCATTGGATAAAGAATGATAGGATAGAGAATGGATTAATATACATTATTTATTTAGTCCATGGATTAGAATAAAATATTAATAAAATAATATTTATATCCGAAGTATACCGAATTTAAAAAATTCACATTCAATCCTCATTTGTTTATTATTCAATCCAATTCTTTTTTATCCAACAAAGCAAATATACTACAAGATAATATTATTATATATCGGGCCTATCTCTGCAGGCTTTGCATCGATCATGAAGATGTTCTCTTGGTGGTGATCACCCCAATATAGTCCTTTTAAAAACTTAAAATCCTCTCTATCAGATACTGAAAAGAAATTTTACATAGACTAATTCTTACAATTTCATAGAATTCCAACTTGGCAAATCTTCTGTCATAACAATTGCCATATGAACTCATAAAACTAATGAAAAGACAGAACATTGGGGTGAAACCAAAAACAAGGCCCCGACCTCCACAAGCCAAAGAACAATAATATCAGTCCGAACAACAATAGGATAAATGTAGCTATCATATAAGGGTTATTGAAATATCCAAACTAGATGCCATTAATTAAAAATCCAATGTCGCCTACACACTAGTCTGCCAATCCAAATTCTAAATATCACTTTGTAAATAAACTAGCACATTGTATGCATTGCCCTTTGTAGAGTGAATGATGAGAATTAGCATCAATGCATGGACGCAACGCAAGGCTTAATTTGACAGGTAGAGTATTTCAAAAATATAATGACTGGCTGTCAACTTGACATCAAGGTAAAGTTACATATCTAAAAAGCAATTTGAAAGGACCATCAGAGTACATATAATAGCTAAATCCAAAGGCCCTACTAGAAGAAGGTAACTCAACAAGATTGCAGACTAATAACAATTCGACTGAACATAATGTTGCTTTCTTTCGAAGATCCTAACATTTAATTGTCATGAAAAGAAACTTTTGCCAATGAAAATACCACAAATGTAATTATAGTCCAAAGCAGTAATGATAACATCGAAGTCATTGAAACTAAGCTTTCTATTTCACCCAACATCACATGCATCAACAGTTACAATTTCACAGTCATATTGATACTATTGTTCATCACACATTAAAAGAAGAAACACTAAGTAGAAAGTCAATCGCAATAACATGAGAAGAGAGCATCTTCTGCTTTTACTGTCACTAGTACGGCAGCATTATTTTGGGATCATTTCGGCGACGGCTGTAGCCTGGCTCTGCTGGTGCTGCTGGAAGTTGAGCGGCCGCCGAAAGAGCATGATGTGCGGCTCCGGGCGGTGGATCGCGTAGTGAACCCATCCCCTGCTCTGCTGCACCCCGATCGCCCGCCACTCGTTCTGATAGCACACACCACAAACAATTTGATCAGTACAACCTCACAGCCGATTGCTACTTGATCACCGAATAAAGGAAAAAAGAAACAATTTTTACGGTTTAGACGAGGGATTTGGCTTACCTCGGAGAGGAGACGGTTCTTTGGGAGCAATTTGGCGACCTCCGGAGGGAGCACAACATGCCTGCACTCAATAAAGAGCAATCAGGAGGCGTTAGAGGCAAATCGACAGTAATCTTTCGTCGAATTGGGCATTTTGGCAACCGGAAGCACTAAGGGGAAGGAAATAACCTGTACTCGTAGGTATCATCGAAGTACTTCTCGGAGTACTGGATCTGACCCATTTCAATATCCCTTCCGGTTCTTCGGCGTCTCCTCGATCGATTCGCTGCGAACAATTCACCAAAAACAATGAAAAAAAAAGAAGAGAAAACAGATCAGGAACCAACAGACCAGGAAGCAATGAATTGAAAACAAACCACAAGAAACAAGGGGGGAACGGGATTAAAGATTGGGGAAGAAGGAATGGGAAAGGGGCGATGCAAAACCTAGTGAGAGGGAAAGCGTGCCGAGTGGTTCCAGGAAATGGGTATTTGCCGATTTGGGGAGGGTTTTGATGGAGGGGCGAAAGGAAGCTCGACGGCTGTGATTTGATCTGGAATGGGTATCGCTGATATGAAGCGGAGTGCGTTCGAAATTTGAAATGTACCGGCAGAATAATGCGCTGCGGCCGCCTAGTGGGCCCTTTTATTTACTTCTTTATTTTGCATTTTGCGTACGGCCTCACGATAGCAGTTGTCATCAAATATGGCGCTATTTGCGAAAAAAATTAAATGAAATTATAATACGGAATCCTGGATAAATGCTGGAAGTAGATAGAGTAGACAATGGGTAGTGCCTGAGCCGACTTAGGCCCGGCCACCTCCGGGCACAAAGGGGCGGCCCAGCCCAGGCTTGAGCCCGCCCATTCGGGCTCGGGCCTGCCCGAATGATTAAAAATATAAGAACTTATGATCGATGATGAGACTCATACCATTGACTTTCATATATTTTTTTTGACAAATTAATCATCACATTAACACTTATTATTTATTTTTATATAATTTTACTAAGTAGAATATATATTACTCAAGTCTAGCACAGAAAATCAGACTAAGCCTGGGTGCAGACCAGGCAGGCTAGGCCTAGCATGCGGGTGCAGGGCTTGGCACGCGTGTCGAGCCCGGACGGCCCGCTTTCGGGTCATGCCGAGCACGGCCCACGTGCCCAAGGGGGTGAGCCTAGCCCGTCCCTTGGACACAGACGGGGCGTGCCCAACCCGGCCTGAAATTCTTTGCGTCGGGTCAAGCACGGCCCAGAACCGAGTCAAGCCTATGCTGCCCATGGGCGGGCCCGACTCATTGACACCTCTAAAGTAGGACCTTTTTACCAATTCAAAATTATAAATTTTAAAATGATAACAATCACAATTGTAAAAAAAATTAAAATTTAAAGTATTTTTGATAGTGTAGCTAGGGCTGGCAATTTCTGATACGACACGATAACTCGACACGACACGATATATAGTTACGCGGGTTCGGATTTGGCTAAACGGGTGTTTTGATTAAACGGGTTCAATCCAGATTAACACGGTTAAATAATCGTGTTAATCCGAGTTGAACTCATGTAACCCATATAAACACGATTAAACTCATTTAACTAAATGTGTTTAATCGTGTTACTGAACATATTTAATCCATTTACCCGTTTATAATGATATATATATAATAATGAGTAAAAAATTACTGATATTGAGTATGTATTGTTATTAATAGTCTTTATACTGTTCTTAATTTTTTATTTCAGTAGCTTTAATTTTGTTCACTATTGAAATTATGTTTATCGTGTTGTATCGTGTAGGTGTACACATATACACGTTTAGACACGTTTACTTAAACGGGGTTAAGTGTGTCGTGTCGTGTCAACCCAAGAATAAAATAATCGGATTCGGATTTGCATATTCGAACACGTTTAATAAACGGGTCGGATTCGGGTTTAGCCTTTTACAACATGAGACACATTTAGACATGACATGTTAATAATGCCCTACACAGATTGTCACCCCTAAGTGTACCTTTAATAATGCCCTTACATGTTATTTTAACAAAAATAAAATATTATTCAATATAGTGTTTTAGTGAAATAACATACTGAATTTAAAAAAAATGATCATCTCTACTCGAACTATGCCAACATTCACCCCTTCGATAATGCCCTTATATATTATTTTAACAAAACTAAAATATTATTCAATATAGTATTTTGATGAAATAACATATTGAATACATATCTTTGCTTGAACTGCGCCGACATTCACCATTTGACATCTCCTTTTTCTATGTCAATTTCTGATCAATTGGAGTCGAAATGAAACTCCAAAATTCTTCTTCAATATTTTTCTCTCCTTTCCTCTCCTCTCCTTTCATCTTCTTTCCTCTTCCTTCTTCATTCTTCAAACTCCAGCCTCCATGAATTTTTAAGATTGTACTTAAGATCTTACATATATGAGAAAATGGATTATGAAGTTCCTCAAGACACTAGTGACGGTAAAAAATAAGAGATAAGGGGTGAGTATTTATGTCCATCGAGGCTAGGGTGATTGTGCACTCGTAAGCCACTGACGGCGATGGGGAAGAAGAGATGGGAAAGGAGATATGGCTAAAAAAATTGTGTTCAATATGATATTCCCCTCACCCTGCGGCTTCCTCCTCATCGCTCTGCATGCCCTCACCGCCATCGCTTGCGCCACCACCCTTGCCTCCACTGCCCGCTGGCACACGACCCACATGGTCTCCACTGTCATCGCCTCCATCTTCCATAGCGTCATCGTACTCCACGTCTCCACTCGCACTGCTGACTTCCTTGCGGAGCTCCGCTCTTATGTTCGCAAGGAGGATGGCACAATCATCCTGAGAATGGTCGGCGACCTCGGTTGTCATCCTGAGGATGGTGCGGTCGTCCTCAGGATGAACAGCTCTGCTTGACTTGCTACTTCGGTTGCAATTGCAAACAAGTGTTGACATCGAATTCCTTGATTCAAACAATAAATACAATTACAGTAAGTTACTTTAGAGTTTACGAATCACCACAAAAGCATTGTAGTAGAGCTCTTGAGTTAAGCAAATAGAGTTCCTCAATATTTGCATACATACCCACCTACCCTTTTTGTGGAAAACCTATGTCTAATGATCTTGCAAATCATGCATTTCTCCAATGTGCACAAGCTTGAAGAGCCATTCATGCCAAGACAACAAGGAAAAAAGATTTCAAACATAAAAGAAACGAGGCAAAGCTAAGACGATACCTGCATGTTTGGATGATGGTGTGCCTCCAAAATCTCTCACTTGATAAACTTCTCCCCACACTTGTGGCAGGTGACAACTACAGAGATTTGTGAAAGTGTGCATCATGAGAGAACCTTGTTGTTGAAGCAACAAGATGAATTCCATTCCCGAACAAAGCAATAGAGAGAGATGAGGCACGACCCTCTCTATCACCAGAGGAACTCACCAGAGGCCAGTGGTCGAGGATGTCGACCAGCTTTAGTCCTCCACTCCTCTTTAAGTATGTTTAGTAACTTTCAACCAAGCGAGGACGCTCGACCAGGATGACTAACACGTCAGGGGAATGGCTCAAGGCCACCTTCGACCTCACCCTCCACTCCTACAAACTGTAGCCATCATCTCTTCGTCTACTACGACTACGTCGAGGCGACGGTGTGGTATGACGAGCACTTATTGGCTGGGGCGGAGGTGGCGTCGTTCTACTAGCCAAGGTGGAACATGACGACAGTGGACGTTCGCATGGCAACATGGGCAGCACCGCTGCTGAGCTCCGAGGCTTGAGCTTTGAGGCCTGCACCACGTTCAGGTCCCTCATCGACGCAGGCCTACACCGCTGTTGAACGTGGAGCATGCCTCAAAGCTAAAGGCCTCGGAGCTCAGAAAGTGGAGGTCGTGGTGTGGGGTGGTGGCGCAGGCGGAGGCGACAACAATGTCGGTGAGAGTATGCAGGGCGATTTGGAGGAGGCCACAGGGTGAGGGGAGGGGAAAGTGTGAGGAAGATACCGCTAAGAGAGAGAGAGAGAGAGAGAGAGAGAGAGAGATGTGGGACCTGATGGATATTAAAAGAGCTGACATGGTAAGTGGGGTTTTTTAAAATCATTTATGAATCGCCACGTCAATGAACTAATGATCATACTCACGATTCGCAAACGGGAGGCCATTATTGAAACCAATTCGAAAGTTCTTATATACAATTGAGACCAATCAAAAGATTGGCCAAAATTGAGAAATTCGTGAAAGTTGAGGCATTTTCGTCTAATAACCCATCAATATAAACAAACTACAAATTTAGTTACGAGAGATTTGTCATTCACGAGCTCGACATCTTTGGGATCAATATCGACCCATCCCGAGCAACATTCCTACGAGATTATCGGGCGCATCACCTCCACTCCTACAAATTGTAGCCACCATCTCTCTGTCTACTACGACTACGTCGAGGCGACGGTGTGGTACGACGAGCACTTATTGGCTGGGGCGGAGGTGGCATCGTTCTACTAGCCAAGGCGGAACATGACGACACTGGACGTTCGCATGGCGACATGGGCGGCACCGCTGCTGAGCTCCGAGGCTTGAGCTTTGAGGCCCGCACCACGTTCAGGTCCCTCATCGACGCAGGCCTGCACCGCTGTTGAACGTGGAGCATGCCTCAAAGCTAAAGGCCTCGGAGCTCAGAAAGTGGAGGTCGTGGTGCGGGGTGGTGGCGCAGGCGGAGGCGACAACAATGTCGGTGAGAGTATGCAGGGCGATTTGGAGGAGGCCACAGGGTGAGGGGAGGAGACGGAGGGAAAGCATGAGGAAGATGCCGCTAAGAGAGAGAGAGAGAGAGAGAGAGAGAGAGATGCGGGACCTGATGGATATTAAAAGAGCTGACATGATAAGTGGTGTTTTTTAAAATCATTTATGAATCGCCACGTCAATGAACTAATGACCATACTCACGATTCGCAAACGGGAGGCCGTTATTGAAACCAATTCGAAAGTTCTTATATACAATTGAGACCAATCAAAAGATTGGCCAAAATTGAGAAATTCGTGAAAGTTGAGGCATTTTCGTCTAATAACCCATCAATATAAACAAACTACAAATTTAGTTACGAGAGATTTGTCATTCACGAGCTCGACATCATTGGGATCAATATCGACCCATCCCGAGCAACATTCCTACGAGATTATTGGGCGCATCACTCCTTTTCCTGCATTATATACAGACACGACACACCTCATGTATCCTAGATTCTAATTTCTAGTACCTACACCTCGAACACATCATGATAGTTTGTCTTCCTCCCATATTCAAACTGTCGACCACACTCCAGCCCTAGCTATGACGACACGAGCGATCCAACCACGCACCCAACGATGTTCAGGTCCATGATGCTCCTCAATGGAGCAAACGATCTCATCCTCTGCCGAGTCTTTCCGACCTTTTTGGAGAAGGTCATGCTACTGTGGTTCTCCTCCCTTCCACCGGGGTGTATACACACCTTCGATGAGCTCTCCCGCGCCTTCACCAACCAATTCTCTTCGTCACAGATCTACTCCAAAATTGAAGACACCCTCCACTAGATCAAGCAGGGGCAACACGAGTCGTTTAGAGACTACATGAAGAGGTTCCAAGCCACATCCATGGAGATCCCGAACCTCGACCTACGCGTCGAGCTATTTTTTATCAAGCATTGTCTGAAGCCTAGACACTTCGCGGACCAGATTTCCCTAGAGAAGTCAAAGGACATGGCCGAGTTCTGGGAAAAAGCCATGAATCACATAGAGATAGAAGAACAACGAGAAGCCAGAAAGGCCAACAAGTAGGGCGTTAAAGATGTTGCCGAAGACAAGAAATCTAGAAGGCCCGACAGGAAGGGTGAGGAGGAAGACCATCACAACCCAGGATCAAGACAAGAAAGGGAGGTTACCCTCCCGACCTATCCCTTGGTTCGATGAGTACACTCCTCTAAACACCAGACGAGAAACCATCCATCATGAGATTTATCATTTGCAATTGCTTATACTTCCTAGCGGCTTGGAGAGACGAAAATCCTCGTCTAGCGTCGACAAGAGCAAAAGGTGTGAGTTCAACTAAACCTATGGAAACACCACCGAGGAGTGTGTGATGCTTCGGAATCAAATCGAGCGCCTAATTCAGATAAGTCTGCCTCGACCGCTACGCCCACCGCAGACGAAGTCACTGCCGAGATCCACAACGCCACGACCACCAGTGCCGGAGTCCAAGCATGACACATCGCCCTCGCGGCACGACAAGCAATCATAACAACCATAGAGCCGAGCAACCAAACATCGAAATCGGAGTCATCGACTACATAGCGAATGGATTCGTCGGAGTAGGCAAGAAGAGTTCAGCCAAAACAAGATCACTCCAAGCCATCATGACAATCGACGATACAACTCGTCCATAAAGGCCGCATGTACACGCCCACCCCGATAATATCTTTCTATAAAACTAATTTCTAGGGAATTGACAAAATTTTGCATGACCCTATTGTTATTTTTGTAATCGCTGGTGATTCCTTTGTTAGGAAAGTCCTAGTAGAACATGAGAGCTCAATCGACGTCCTATTCTACCCGACACTCGAAAAGGTGCGCATCAATAAAAACATCGTCGACTTTTCAGGAGAGCGAGTCAACGTTAGAGGCTACTTATGGTTGGCAACGACGTCCGACTCCCCACCAAGAGTGAAGTCGATAAACGTTCAATTCCTCGTCGTTCAATATTCGAGCCCCTACTGCATGATCTTGGGCCAACCATCCCTGAACAACTTAGGAGTCGTACTATCGACTCCTCACCTCGCCATCAAGTCCCTTATCTCTAAGACAAAAGGTAGGAGTGTTGCATGAAAACCAGAAGGAGGCCTATGTGTGCTACAATTAGTGTTTAAAACTTAGGCCACCCGAGCTAGAAGAAACATCGGATACTCCATCCTCTCCAATAGTTTCGGTACTTCGCGCAGAACACCAGCCACAAATTTTTGAATTAGACCCCAGAGGAGATGTTCAAGAGTGGCCCCAGCACGCCGATGATCAGGAGCCAGTACATGTCGGGGCCTCCCCCGAACAAGTAACTTATATGGGAGTACTCCTCCCTACCGAGCTCAAAGCTAAACTCGGTGCTCTACTCAAAGACAACGCCGACCTCTTCGCATGAACGCCGACCGACGTGCTAGGGGATAAACCCCAGGTCATATGCTACAGATTAGCCATCGATCCCTGGGTCAAACCCGTAGCCTAAAAGAAAAAAAAGCTCAGGACCGAGCGCCATCGAACATCCCTCGAGGAAACTGAAAAGCTTTTGAAAGCAAGATTTATCAGACAACTCACCAAGGGATGCTCATGCTTACGAACCAAGGGATTGAAGCCAACCCCAAAAAGTGCCGAGCAATTCAGGACATGTGGAGCCCTCGCAACATTAAATAAGTACAAGAACTCATCGTAAGAATGGCTGCCATATCCAGATTCCTCTCTAGGTCAGTTGTCAGGGCCGCTCATTTTTTTAAAATCTTGAGAAAGAAACAAGATTTCCAATAGGACGAGAAGTGCGAATAAGCCTTCAAAGAGCTCAAACACTTCCTCACCAGCCCGCCAGTCTTGGATAAATCATTGCCTGGAGAAACAATTTTTCTTTACCTCACAGTCATAGAAAATACCCTCATCTCAATGCTAGTCCGAGAACAGGGAAATGATCATAAACCAATCTACTTTGTTAGCAAGGTCCTCCAAGGGCCCCAAACCAAATACCATAGGCTAAAGACTCTCGCATTTGCCCTGGTCATCTCGGCTAGAAGGTTAAGGTCATACTTCTAAAGTTACTACATCTAGGTATGCACAGAATAACCAATCAGATAGGTTTTGTCCAAGCCCGAGCTCGCTAGGCGAATGATATCTTGGTCACTAGAACTCTCGGAGTTTAGCATCGAATACCAGACGAGGGGTCCTATCAAGGCCCAAGCACTAGAAAACTTCATCGTCGAATTCACCGACCAAGAAAGGCATCCCCAATTAGGTCGAAATATGGACGATGTTTGTGGATGACGCCTCCAATGATATTCTGACTTGAGCGTCAAAGTGTCTCTTACAGGTCGATCCCCCCACCGGAGTTTCACCTGATTAGGAGACACATTGTACTGGGCTGCATCGCTCTGACTTAAGTCAAAAACATTAGGCGCCCATCTTGAGGTCGAGTAAATCTTACCTGCCCCGCAATAGTTGGTACTAAGAGCTAGGCGAACGCCCCCCGCACGCAAGCAGCACCCTAGCGGCGACGTCCCCTACTACCTAGAGACGTTGAAACAGTGAGGAGTGACGCTCCGACACTAGCCAACCCCTCACCAAATGAATCCCAACATTTGATAAATGACCTTTAGGCGGAGAACCAATGGTTAGCAGCCCATGTCGAGATGCTGTCGCAGTCCCGGGAATAACATCTAGCCGAACACGAGTGTCACCGCTCAGAGCGTGATGGAGATAATCACTCAGAAAGAAGAAGACTAGTTTTCGTCCTTTGAGACGAGGTCTCCCGCACGCATCATCAGAGAGAAGAGAAAGACACTAGGGTCACGAAAGCTACCCCTCCTCTCCTCGTCGACTCGAGACCCTTCATCGAGCACATCATGGTAGTATGTCTTCCACCCAGATTGAAATTACCAACCACACTCCAACCCTACGACGGCATGGGCGACCCGACCACGCACCCGACGATGTTCAGGTCCATGATGCTCCTCAACGGAGCAACCGATTCCATTCTCTGCCGAGCCTTCCCGACCTTTTTGGAGAAAGCCACACTACTGTGGTTCCCTTCCCTTCCACTAGGGTTTATACACACATTCGAAGAGCTCTCCCGTGCCTTTACCAATCAGTTCTCCTCGTCACAATCTACTCCAAGACCGAGGACGCCCTCCACTACATCAAGCATGGGCAACACGAGTAGTTTAAAGACTACACGAAGAGGTTCCAAGCCACAACCATGGAGATCCCGAACCTCGACCAACGAGTCGAGCTATTTTCTACCAAGCACGATCTGAAGCCCGGATACTTCACAGACCATATCGCCATGGCGAAGGTAAAAGACATGACCAAGTTATGAGAGAAGACCATCAACCATATAGAGATGGAAGAACTTTGAGAGGTCAGAAAGACGGACATGCAAAACATCAAGGATCACTAAAAAATGAGCATCAGTGACAGAAATTTTATGACTACTAAAATCCGTTACAAAATGTGACAAATTTGTGACGAATTTATGATGACGTGAAATGAACTTTTTTTTTACCAAAACAATGACGAATTTATGAGGGGAAATTCGACACAAGACGATTCTGTCACAAATCAGTCACATAATTTTTGACCAATTTGACGTAGAATTTTTAATAAATAACATCAGTGACAAAATAGTGACTGACTTCATTTTCGTCACTAAATTTTTTTCTTCATATCTGTCACAGATCTGTCACAGAGCCACCATATAACATTGACAAACTAGTGACAGAAGTAGAAATCCGATACAAAATCAAACGAAATATTATTAAAGCAAAATTTATTATGTTTACTCTCATATAGGTTAAAGTTGTTTTTTCTCTCAATTTTCTTAAATTTTATATGTTGATACCTCATGACACTTAAAAATTTACTACCATACTATATTTTATAAATTTCTTAAAAATATTGTAAAAGTATAAATAATAATATAATATCATATTATTGTAATAGTTATATTTATAAATTTCTTAAAGTATTATTATTATATTATTATATTATTATATTATTATATTATTATATTATTATATTATTATTTTATTATTTTATAATAATATAATTTATAGATTTTTTATGCGTAGAGAATCATAATTAATATCATAATTAGTGACGAAAAATTTATTTTTCATCATCAATATGAGTGACGGATTTTGTGACGAAAATTTTTATGTCACAAATTTTTATGACAGGTATATCTGTCACAGAAGAGCAAATTGAGCATTAGATGAGGTTTCCAGCGGTCGACAATGCGACAAAAATTTCCGTCACCAATACCATTCAGTGACAGATTTTCAAGCATCAGTGACAGATTTTTTCGTCACTGATGCTTATTTTTCTTGTAGTGGATATCGCCGAGGCCAAGAAGGCCAAGAAGCTCGATACAAAAGGCTAGGATCGAGATCGGCTGTGAGCGAAACGACAGCAGGATCGAGGGCGAAGTCGCTATCCCGACCAAACGATCGCTACGAAAAATACACACCACTCAACTCAAGGAAGGAAACCATGCTCCGTGAGATCAAAGACTTACAACTACTTAGTACTCTATCAATGTCGGAAAGCAGAAGCTGCCACCCAACGTCGACAAGAACAAAAAGTGTGCTTT
Source organism: Canna indica (assembly GCA_034359265.1). Classification (NCBI taxonomy): domain Eukaryota; kingdom Viridiplantae; phylum Streptophyta; class Magnoliopsida; order Zingiberales; family Cannaceae; genus Canna; species Canna indica. Next base: position 19,835,116 of record CP136894.1, read on the forward strand.
TCATGACACCTATGGACACACCATGGAAAATTGTGTGGTGCTCGGGGATCAGCTTGAAGACCTAGTCTAGTATGAGCTGGATGCCTCGACCGATACGTCAATCGTCGAAGGGAACATGGTCGAAGCATAAGCCGAGACAATCAACGCCGAAGCCGAACACCATCGAACCCTAGAGGTCAAAAAGACAATGATCGAGCTAACCACCCCGGTACGAGGGATTGCACGATCTGAACCCGACATTTTAGGGATAGTCTCGACCCATTTTGAGCAACATCCCTATGAGATTTCTGGGCGGCATTATCGTCAATCAACTGTCATCCTGCATTATATACAGACACGACACACCTCAGGTAAAGGAGACTCCAATTTCCATTACACCCATCTCGAACACATTCTTACTTGAGTGTTAGAATATCTTTTGCAGTCCCCCTGGAGTTACACCTGACTAGGAGACACACACCAGATGGGACTACATTGCTCCGACTTTAGACAAGTACAATCAACGCCGAAGCCGAACACCATCGAACCCTAGAGGTCAAAAAGACAACGACCGAGCTAACCACCCCGGTACGAGGGATTGCACGATCTGAACCCGATATTTTAGGGATAGTCTCGACCCATTTTGAGCAACATCCCTACGAGATTTCTGGGCGACATTATCGTCAATCAACTGTCATCCTGCATTATATACAGACACGACACACCTCAGGTAAAGGAGACTCCAATTTTCATTACACCCATCTCGAACACATTCTTACTTGAGTGTTAGAGTATCTTTTGCAGTCCCCCTGGAGTTACACCTGACCAGGAGACACACACTAGACGAGACTGCATTGCTCCAACTTTAGACAAGTACAATAATTATCAATGATATAATTATATAATTAAGTTAATTAACTAAGTCGAATTAATTAACTTAATAATTTAACAATCAATTAAACAATTAATTTAATTAAAGAGGGTTTCACCCCACCCCCATGTCAAGCGTCCACAATGGATTGTTGCCGACATTGACAGTAGGGGCGGTCAAAAAGCTCAGGATTTTGACTGACCAAAATAAAGGGGAGGGAGGGGTAGCCGCACCTATGGACAGCAGAAGCATGAACAAGGTGGCAATGAGATGAAGCCGGCCGCGATCCTTGGCGGCTACGAGGCCGATGACGGCAACAGGTGGCGGCGATCTAAACAACGATGATTAAAGGATCAAACTTAATTTGAATTGAACTAATCGTCATGATTAGACAAAAAAAAATATATTAAATTTTAAGGAGTTAAACTTTACACGTCATGTTAAATACGGAGAGAAAAAACTAATTTTATAAGCTATATCATATCATTCTTATTAATATTTATCTCCAAATTTTTAATCAAATAAAAAAATATATTTGATAATAGAAGATGGCTTGAGAAAGACTACCGATTTTAAATTAAATTTTATCAAAAAATTTACGCAATCCACGTACGATTACTTATCATGTGCACCTTCAAAAGAAGATGAAATCACTACATAACTGAATACCATATGAATTGATGAATGTAATTCTACGATTTGAGCTGCACCATGAAAAATACTCTCAAAGAAAGAAGTTACCATTTGAACAGTAGATCAGTTTTGTTTTTTTTGGTAAAGATTAGTCAACCAGTAAGGAAGGAGGACCATACTTATCTCCAACGGAGTAGTATCCCATCTTCCACGTATAATGCCTCACTTGGGGAGTATATGTCGCAATCTCAACGTGGTCAAGACACACAGAAAACCACATGACTCGCATCTCATGACAAAAAGAATCGCCCAAAAAGTACTTGAATGATAACTCGCACTTATCTTGTTGTACTTGTATCCCCTTCACAACCGTTACTCTCAGACTCAGCTCCATCCATATCTATTTTCCAGTGTTTATATACACCACATGCCTTTATCATGCTTTTTCTTCTCCTTTTTTTTTTTTTTCAAATTATATATTTTTGATCACTTGCCACAAGTCTTTCCATACCTCAACTGTAGCTGTGTGGACCTCAGTGTATATATATATATATATCAACTCTATAGTAATTTTGAAAAAGCTGAGATTGGTCTGTACGGAGGACTCCCGGCCTTTCTCCATTTGTCATTTTTATTTATTTTTTTTTTAAAAAAAAATGTCACGGAACAAAAGGCAACAATCTTATTATAAAACAAGATAAATTTATAATTTTTGTTATTTAAATTATTTTGCTTTTTAATTAAATATATATATATATTTATTCTACCTTTTTTATTTTATTTTATTTTTTAAAAAATACATTTTTATTTAATTTTTTTAAGTTATTTTACTTTTTGTTTTTAAATATTTTTAGTTCTTATTATATTGTCAAAATTATGATTTTAAATTTAATTTAATTTTTTATTTTAGTAGTATTAAATTATATTATTTTAATAGATATTTTAAAAAATTATTATATTTTATTTATTACCTATTAAATTTTGAAATATCATAATATGATTAATTTATTTAAATTTTTATTTGATTCAATAATTTAATTTAAAATTTGAATAAATTTTAATTTTAATTAAATTTATCAACTCAGCAATTTTGAAAAAACTGAGAGCGGTCTGTACTAAGGACTCCCAGTCTTTCTCCATTTGTCATTTTTTTTACTGTTCTTTTAAAAAAATATTACAGAAGAAAGGACAACAATCTTATTATAAAATAAGATATTTTTATAAGATATTTTTATAATTATTTTATTATTTGAATTATTTTTCTTTTTTATTATATTTTTTTATTTTACCTTTTTATTTTATTTTTAAAAAGAAGACATATTTATTATTTATTTATTTATTTTTGAAGTTTTTTTACTTTTTATTTTTTTAATATTTTTAGCTCTTATTATATTGTCAAAATTATGATTTCAAATTTAATTTAATTTTTTATTTTAGGAGTATTATATTATATTATTTTTAATAGATATTTAACAAAATTATTATATTTTATTTATTACCTATTAAAATTTGAAATGTCATAATTTGATTAATTTATTAAAGTTTTTATTCGATTCAATAATATAATTTAAAACTTGAATAAATCTCAATTTTAATTAGAATTAATTAGAATGTAATCAAAATATTTAAATCGATTCAAATTTCTTCAAATTATTGTTAGCAAAAATAATTGCATGATTTTATCGTTCCAAAATTTTCACACATTTCAATATTAATTTTTTTATATAAATATATTTTATAAATATACACATTTACACATTTACACATTTTATATTATATATTATTTTTTTCTTTATTTTAATTTTTTCTTGAAAATTTATTTTCTAAATTTATAATATTATTAACTATCTATTATTTCTCATACAATTTTAATTAATTAATTAATTAATTTTGATGATATTAGTTCATATTATCTTTTTGTATATTTATTATTATCTTTTCTATATATTTTTTATTTTCTTATTTTTTAATCAAGTTCATATATGCATATTAGAAAGAAAAAAAATGATACTTCAAATCAAACCAAGTTTTAAAGTTTTTAAGTAGAATTTGTTATTTAGTTTGATGTTTCATATTTTTTAAAATTATTTTAAAACTCTAAAACAAATTAAGTATAATTATATATTTTAAATCTTTATTTTATTTTTATTATATATTATATATTATTACTTTCTAAAAATTTATATTTTTGTTATTTCTCTATTATTTATAGCATATGAAAAAAATATTATTTGTTCATTAATTTTAATTAGTATGTTTTTATTAAATTTTTTAATTTGAGCATTTACCATTTACTTCCATTTTAGATATTGTAGTAATTTTAATGAAATAAAATGAAGTGATACGTGATAAGTGAGATCTCTTTGTCTTCTTTTTTAAAGTTTTTTTTTATATACTTTTATTTTTTTAACCTTCATCGAAATTGTAATTCACTTAAACTATGTTCATTTTTAATTTATGGAATATATTATTTTGAGTATTTATGTTTTTTTTTTTATTATAAATGAGTGTTGATTGTTATATTTTTATTTTAAAAAATTATATTCATCTTTATTAAATATTCGATAATTTTAATTGTGTATATTAAATATCCACCTTTATTATTATTATTATTATTATTATTATTGATTTTTTTAAAAAAATTTATAACACAGCCATTACAAAGCGTAAACATGATAATATACACACAAGACGTACAAAGACGTGGAAAATACGCACAAAACACTACAACTAGGGATTAAAAATAAGTCCTAAGCAATATACCCGGATGCTACTACCACTTGAGCACAAGTGGGTTCACTATTGATTTTAAATTTGACCATGATAAAATTCATCTTTATTTATACTTCTATTAATACGTGACCATATATTTATATTATTATATTTATTTATTACATCTTTTACTATATAATTGATTTCATATATTTTTTTATTGGAAAGTGTACTTATTTTTTTATTTTTGAAATTATACTTTTGTAAGCTCTGATTTTTTCTAATTATCAAATAAATTATTTCACTTATTAATTCTTTTTTATTATTTTGTTTTATTATTGTATTCCATTTTAATAAGTTTTATTCATCTTTATTATATTTTCATTAATTTTATATCGAGAATATTAAAATTTTATTATTATAATTGAATTTAAGTTTATTATTGTACGGTTGATATTTATATTTAACTCTATTAATAAATGATATTATTTTCACATCTTAATGTATAATTATATTTTATCCATTATATATATTGATATAGAATTAATTTCATTACTATTATTAATTGAAAAATATTTTATAAAATTGTTGGGATCTCATTGCGTAGCACGGGATATTTTCTATATATATAAAAGCCCAAACCACTTCAATTTAGGAGTTATGTATCCATCTTCTTAGTTAGATCCCCATGAATATACTTGGCCTATAAATTTAATATAATATTTTTAAAATTAATTTAATATAACCGGCAAGATACTAAGCAAAATATGACCCGCTTAGGTCTCAAGATGGTGTTTGGTGCATTGCCAAATAGATTATATATCGATCAAATCATCCATATTACCACCAACATAGATATTCACCTTTTATAAATTATCGATAATATTATATTGTAGTATTTGGTACGCGTAGGTAATTATATTGATTATCCATATTTGCATGTTTGGTACAACAATAAGATTATCGAGAAATATATGTTCTTTTAATAAAATACTCTTGAAATAAGATTGAGTAAGTATAACTAGGGATGACAATAATACCCGTTTATGCGGGTATCCGCCCCGTTTATGACGTATATGGATGTTAGTTTTCTATCCGCGGAGATTTTACGGGTAATTTTTCTTACCCGTTTATTATATGAGGCGGGTACGGGTATTATAGTACCCGTACCCGCGGGTACCCGTTACCCGTGAAAATAAGTAAATTGACCTTATGTTGAAGACTTTATGTTTTAAAATCTTATGATCATGTGGAGAAATATTTGTAATTTATATTTGAAGACCTTTTGTTTTAAAATCTTATGATGATGTTGAGAAATATTTCTAGTTTATATTTCAAGATATTGCGTTTATAACCTTATGTAGTGTGTTTATATTTGAAGTTCTTATCAAAATATTATAATTTATATTTTTTCAAATGTCATGGGTACCCGCCAATATCCGTGGATATCCACCCCCCGTGGGTAATTAAATGAGTATCCATTTTTGATACATGCGAAGAATTAAACGGGTAGCGGGTACCCATATATATATATATATTTCGCGGGGAGGGTAGCGGGTACGCAACCCCATACCCATCCCGCCCCGTTGACATCCCTAACTATAACCCCAACGGTATTCGATACCCATGACATCTAATCTGATCACCGACAACCAACGACACCCTGTGGCCGGCAATTGACAAAACCTCGTCACTGGCGACTTGCGCGCGACACCTATTGTTTTTTGACCTATGAAATGGGACCTTGGACTTTGGAGAACATGATGTTGGCATGTAGACCTAGCGGGCCGAGTCATCAATCGCCTCGTGGCGTGTAGGCCCGGCGCGCCGAGTCACACTGCAACGCCGAGGGTGCTTGGGCCCTATACGGTATAAGATGAAGATGCGCCATTCGCTCACACCAATTGATTTGGGGGTCGTTGGTTAGCGCCGGAGTCCTGGGAGCTAGTATCAAAGTCTGGGTCTCGGGTTCGAGTCTCGGCTGGCGATTGTTGAGTGGGAGATTGTTAGCGTGTAGGCCTGGCGGGCCAAGTCACACTAGAATATCGAGGGCGCTCGGGCCCTATACGGTATAAGATGAAGGTGCGCCCTTCCCTCACACCAATTGGTTTAGGGGGCCGTTGGTTAGCGCCGAATTCTGGGAGCTGGTATCAGAGCGGGTTCGTAGCTTGAGATTTCACCATCTCTTCTACACCTTGTCTCGATCCGAGAATGACACTAGAGTTGGTAGCGTCTTCACCTCCTAGGTTTGATGAATTAAACTTTGGTCTTTGGAGGTCTAGGATGTAAACTTACTTAAAGACTAGAGGTCTTGATGTTTATAACATGATTAAACTAGAATACATTGAACCTAAGGTTGACATGCATGACTGGAGTGAACATGATAAGAAAATATTTCAATTTAATGGAGATGCTATGTATAGTATTTTTTGTACCTTACCTAATAGCATCCTTGAAAAAGTCACGCATTGCACTTCGCGTCGGCTTTTGATATTTGGGCAACATTAAATATGTTATATGATTTTGCTAAAACCGAAGAGCTTAATACACTTGTTGAGGGTGGTGATGACAATTGTCATCCCCCTAGTGCTAACCTCGGTTTTGATGCTCTTACTGCTTCTAGTGAAAGAAGCAAATCAAAAAGCTGAAAGAGAAAGGTTATATGCTACTTGTGCAAGAAAAATGGGCACATTAAAAGAAATTGCCCTTCATCAAAGAAAAATGTCAAGAGGAAGACAAGTGCGTCAATTTCCACAACTGAATCACAAAAAGCATCCTCTTGTCATGATCAAGAAGTCATATCTCAATTTTGCCTCATGGGTCTTCGGAATGGGGTAAAATCTTCTACTTCTAGTCATGATAGAAATTTTAATAGTGATAATGATGATAGTAGCTCAAATTCTTTAGGTATGACTTATGATGAGCTATTAGAAGAATCTAAGAAGATGTATGCATTGCTTATGAATAAGATCAAAGAAATTAGAAAACTAAAAAACGAAAATTTAAGGCTTGATTCACAAGTGCATGAATTAGAGAAAGAGAAATTGAATACTAGTTTTGCTAATTCTTGCCATGACAATTTTAAGATTGAAATTGAAGACTTAAAAAGTGAGAATATTGATTTGAAAAATAAAAATGATGATTTGAAAATTGAATTGAAAAGTATCTCAAAAGTTGAGATTGAAAATTTGAAAGTAGAAAATACAAAGATCAAAAATGAAAATAGTATGATGAAATCTCAATTCACTACAAGAAATTCTCGAAATAATGACGTTTAATTTTTGACGTCTGAAGAAGCGTCGAAATGTCTAAGGGCGGATGGGAACAAAAGTTTATAAATATCGACGTCTAATATTGACGTCGATATGTAAAAAGCAAATATTTTGACGCGGCCGAAAAAAACGGCATTTTTTTAGTCGAAATGGCAGCGTCGAAACGCTGGCGTCGAAATATTTCGACGTATAATTGGCGTCGAAATATTTCGACGCCAACAATTCGACGTCGCTGCCGTCGAAATATTTCGACGCCAACATTTCGACGAAGCAGGCGTCGAAATATTTCGACGCCAACATTTCATCGCACCTGGTGTCGAAATATTTCGACGCCACAGTTTCGATGGAAAGGCGTCGAAATCTTCAGCATTTTGACACCATTCTTTTGACGCAGCGCGTTGAAATGTTTTGACGCCGTGAGGTCGTCGAAGCATCGCCTCACGGGTTGAAAATTTCAACCCGTGAGCGTACGAATCGTATGGTATGCAGTTGAAATTTCTTTTCAGCTGCAGAACCATACGATAATATATATATATATATATATATATATATATATATATATATATTAAGCTGCTGCTACAGTTTTTTTTAATTTTTTAATAATAAATTTCGTATATACCCTCTCATCTTTGTTTTTCCCTCCGATCTTTTCTTCCTCCCGCCTATTTCTTCTCTCTCGTTTCGCGCGGTGGTCGAATTCTTCCTTCTTCTTTCTTCTTCCTCCCGCCGACTTCTTCCTCTCATCTCGTCGAACTAGCAGCCGGCTGCTTCTTCTTCTTTCTTCTTCCTCCCGCCGACCTTTTCCTCTCATTTCGTCGAACCAGCAGCCGACCGAGATCTTGCTCTCATTTCGTCGAACGAGCAGCCGATCTATTCCTCTCATTTCGTCGAACCAGCCGGCAGTCGAAGAAATCAAAAAAATTTCATCCGACAGTGAAATCAAAATATTTCTCCGACGGTGAAATCAAATTACTTCACTTCTCGTTCTTTTTCTCAGGTGAAACAAACTCAAGTTAGTATAAATTTTTAATTTTTATATCAAGTATTTCATGTTATGCTTTAGATTTCTTTTACATGAATAATACATCATGATATTTGTTCTTCTGAACTATCATGTTATTTAATGTTATGTTTTTGATCTATTTTACATGAATAACATTTCATGATATTTGTTCTTTTGATTTATCATGTTACTTCGTGTTATGCTCTTATGTTCTCTTGTACATTATTTTCATGTCTACATTATTATAACTGTTAATATAATTATTATTGTTACTGAATTATTATTAATATTATTATAAATATTATATTATATTATTATTATTATTATTATAAATACAGATTTATTATTATAATCGAATTAATAATAATAATAATATTATTATTATTATAAATACTATATTATTATTATTATTATTTAATTATTATTATTTATAATAATTTATTATTATTATTATTATTATTATAAATACTATATTATTATTATTATTATTATTATTATTATTATAAATACTATATTATTATTATTATTACTATATTATTATTATTATTATTATTATAAATACTATATTATTATTATTATTATTATTATTATTATTATTATTATTATTACTATTATTATTATTATTATTATTTATTGAATTATTATTATTATTATTATTTAAATTTATATTAGAGTATAATTAATTAGAATAATTAAATTTAGAATTATTAAACTTGTCTTGGTATTTCTACCAATTATAATAATTAATTAGAACTTTTTATTTATTTAAACTTATCAATTTGATATTTTTATAATTTTCTACCAAGAGCTTAGACCCGTTCGAGAAATATTTATTGAACTTATAAATTTTGTTGATAAAATTTAGTTGTAATATTAAGTTGAATACTTATTTTGATACGAAGAAATGCGTATTCTACTTAATATTTTACTAAATAATATCAACAAAATTTATATTTTTTAAATAATAAATCTCGAATTGTCCTTTATTGGACAGTTTAGTAACACAATTATTAATATCGCAAATTTAATTTCATTTGATCACACATGTCAATGGAATGTCGGTTGCATCTCTTTTGTTCTCCGGTACGCTTCATAAGTTTTGCGTACTTGGAGAACTAAAGAGAGATGCTGCCGAAATTTTCAGTGACTTGTTGTGATTAAATGAGATTATAGGTGCGATATTAATAATGTGTTGCTGAATGGGATAGGACCAACCCACCTATATGACTATACCCTTTATAGTAACATTGAATTAAGTTCAATTTTGAAGTCAAAGATGGATAAAACTTGGATGTCAGCACCTCAATCATCTGAAGCCTATGCGAGAGGAATGAAAAATTTTATTCAGTTCGCAATTGACAATGGATTGGATGATGATGGCACAATGAAATGCTCGTGCAAAAAATGCATCAATAGGAAATATCATAAACCAGAAGATGTTGAAAGACACTTAATATGGAATGAAATTTTACCGAGATATACCATTTGGTATTACCATGGTGAACCTTTATATTCGACAAAAGAAGCACAACTTGGTATATCAAACAGATCGAGCTGAAGCATTTGAGCAAGTACATTATCATAATGATGAAACACCAATTGATGTCAATGATGAAACACCAATTGATGTCAATGATGAAACACTAAGTGTTAATCTTGATGAAGCTCCAAATGCATTCGAACCGCCACAAGAACCTTCCCAACATTCTATGATGGATGATCTTGATGTTCCTCTGTATCCAAATTGTGTAAAATACAATAAATCATCATTTATCATTCAATTATATCATATAAAGGTTCTTAATGGTTGGTCTGGAAAGTCATTCTCAATGTTGTTAGAATTGTTGAAAGAAGCTTTTCTAGAAGACAACACACTTCCATCAACGTGTTATCAAGCAAAAAAATATGTGAAATATTTGGGTTTATTCTATCAAAAGATACATGCTTGTCCAAATGATTGCATTCTATACATGGATGAAACTGCGGAAGCATCAACATGCAACATTTGTGGATTGTCTCGATGGATTTCCTCTTCAACTAATGATGAATCAACGAGTCAGTTAGAACGAAAAAAAACCCTGCAAAAGTGTTACGATATTTTCCACTTATCCCAAGACTGACTCGTTTATATATGTCATCAAAGACCGCAAGTTCGATGAGATGACATTCTGAAAGACGCACCAAAGATGGAATCATACGACATCCTGCTGATGCTGAAGCTTGGCAAGCTTTTGACAGAAGATATCCAGACTTTGTTGTTGATTCGCGTAATGTTAGATTGGGTCTTGCAAGTGATGGATTTAATCCATTTCGATCAATGAGCACAACCTATAGCACTTGGCCTATTGTATTGATACCTTATAATATGGAACCATGAGCATGTATGAAGAGGTCTTCAATAATGTTATCAATGTTAATTCTAGGTGCTAAGGGACCAGGAAATGACATTGATATGTACTTACAACCTCTCATTTCTGAATTGAAGCTGTTGTGGAGCGGAGTAACAACATTTGATAGTATCTCCGACGAACAATTTACTCTGCGTGCAGCTTTAATGTGGACCATTAATGATTTTTCAGCATATGCAATGTTATCAGGTTGGAGCACTAAAGGACGATATGCATGTCCTATATGCGGTGATAAGACAAATTCTCGTTGGCTTAATCACGGAAAAAAACATTGTTATCTAGGCCATCGTAGATGGTTGTCACAAGAACATCCGTTTCGTCAGGACACTGAATTATTTGACGGGACAATAGAAAATGATAATGCACCAGTGCCAGTTGATTCAAAGATTATTTATGAGCAGATTCAACACATTAAACATGTTTATGGCAAAACTACCAACACTAGTAGAAAGCGCACTCGAAATAATTTGGGTAGTGAGTCAGAAGGCATTAATGCAGACACACAAACTCAGCAAAGTTTTCAGAGGCAAGATTATGGAATGTGGAAAAAGAAAAGTATATTTTTCGAATTACCATATTGGCAACATAATCCATTACATCATAATTTGGATGTTATGCATATTGAGAAAAATATATGTGATAATCTGATTGGTACTATATTGGATATTGATGGAAAAGGAAAAAATAATTTGAATGCACGATTAGATTTGCAAGACATGAATATAAGACATCATTTACATCCAACGTTATTACCAAATGGTAGATATGATATACCCTTGGCAATTTATTCAATGTCCACTCTTGAAAAAGATCTTATGCTGACGTGTATCAAAAATATGAAAGTGCCCGATGGATACTCATCAAATATTTCTAGATGTGTGAATCTCAAGGATCATAGATTGCAAAACTTGAAGAGTCATGATTCACATATACTGCTTCAAGATGTTTTTCCGCATTCATTACGTGGAATTGTACATAAAGATGTTCTCCTCATTGTTAAAGAGATTTCTGCATTTTTTAAAACGTTATGCAGTGCCAATTTAGACCATTGTACCCTGTACGATTTGCAATCACGTGTGCCTCTGCTCTTATGTAAAATGGAGCAAATTTTTCCACCGAGTTTTTTCACTATTATGGTGCATTTGATGATTCACCTTCCAACAGAGGTGAAATTTGGTGGTCCTGTTCATTACTGCTGGATGTACCCAATTGAAAGGTTTGTTTTATAATATTTTTTAAATATCTCATGTTCATTAAGTATTAATATTGCATGTTATTCACAAATTCATGAGTGATTTAAAAAATGAGGTTGTATTCTTAAATAGGAAAATCAATGATTTATCAAATGCATCTTCCTTTAAGAACTCTAGAAATAAAAATGTTTATGTAAAGAATGCTAATATTCATCATCATTCTCATGTCAAGCATTCCTCATTTAAACCTCATGTTCAAAAGAAAAAGTTTCATGGAAATTATTTTTGTTGTGGTATATATGGTCATGTCATTCATGATTGTGCATTTAAAAGAAATCCAAGTGTTGCTAAGACACTTTGGGTTCCTAGGCCAACTTACCCTCAAGGACCCAAAGCCATTTGGATACCGAAAGTTTTTTGTTCTCTTGTAGGGGGAGCTACCACGCATGGTTGAAGGAAAGTGATGTGTTGAAGTTGACCATGAACTTGAATGATGAATCCTCCTTTGGTTGCAACTTCAAGCTACATTGATGCCTTAGGTAAAGTTGACATCAAAACAATTTCGGTTTTCATCTTCTAACATGCATATTGTTTTACCTTAGTTGAAAATTATGACACTATGTTTAATTTGAGTTGTTTTCCTAGCTCTTGCTAAAGAGTTCATTTGAAAATATTTTTGATTTTTTATTTTGATTTCCCGGTCTCTTCGGAGACCTATGTAGCCTGTAATGGGCTCATGCGACATTGAGGTTTTAAATCGTAGGCTCATTGTGGTCTTTCGGTTTTCAACCAATAGGAAGGGTTGAAGATCTAAATTTTTCAAATATTTCATATTTTGAGATATCTTGATTCGTTTTGGTTTCATGATGATTCTACTTGAAACGAATCTTCCACTATCTAGCTTATGTTGAAATTCTTAAATGAAGATTTCTATTTTCACCCTCACTATTTAGTTTGATCGCTTGCATGTAGCTTTGGTTTCACCTTCTACTAATGAAGTCTACCTGCAAGTTGAAAATGATATTGGAAGGCTATGCTATCATGAAGAAAATTGAAAAGTAAATGACAAGTTTGACAAAATTCTATTGAAAGAGGTATGAGTTTGATTTTGCAAAAATCTTAGTATAATACTTGAATACTTGTGCTATAATGATGTCTCTATACTCATGATTATTTTTGCATGATAAATATATGAAATTTCATGAGTAGATAAAATTTTGATAACTTAGGCAATTTCATGATATCTTGATTGAATGAAATTTGCTATAGGTTGAAATTCATATTAGAGATCTCATTTTGAGTTAGTAGTTGGAAAATATGTTTAGATACACAAATGACATGATTCTAAGGGTTTAAACTTGAAAATTCATGTGTAGATGAATAAGGTGATAACTATATCACTTTAGGGGACTTAAGCTTGGAAAAGTTTGACCCAAGTCAACAAATCGACTTGGACACTTCATTTTAAGTCCAAACTTCATAAACATATTTAGGAATAGGTATGACATGTTTCCATGCTCTTAGAATGAGAAATTCATATGGATATGGATAAAATGACATAGAGGTCATTTCATGATAACTTATTTTGAACCAAGTTGACCCAAGTCAACAAATTGACTTAGAGGTCTCATTTTCAATCCATATTTGAGGAACATGTTTAGATTTACTCATGTTAAGTGTCCATAGGTTTAAGTTTAAAAAATCATAAGTAAATGATAAGATTGAAACTTAGCAAGTTTCATGATAACTAAGCTTAGTTTTGAATGAAAACTGAACACTTATTGAAAATAACTGAAAATTACGGAAATGCTATTGAAAATTGAGCATTTTCAGTTATTTTTAGAAAAATGTAGAAAAAATTATTTTTAACTGATTCTTGAAACTGCACATTCACTGAAAAATCTAGTTTCTTCAGTAAAGATTTCAAAAAGTTTCATTAAGAATACGATTTATAGTGGAATTTTGAAGTTGGATTTCAAAAATGCAAAGTATTGCCTTCTTGAAATATCAATTTTTTTGATACTTTGATTTTTCGTCGAAAACTTCCAACGAAACCTTGTGTATACTATTTTGATTTCATTTCTAATATCGTTCTAACAATTCGTTGAGTAAAATCATTTCTAAAAATGATTTTGATAACTTGAACGATATATTGAAAAAATGAGCTTTTGATTGAAATCGAGATCGATTGAAAAATGTACTTTGAAAATTCATTTTGAGCTCAAACTTGACACACACATCTTAAATGATCATTCAATGATGTTTGGAAAGTTTGAAGCAAAATTGACAACTTTTGAAAAAATACCTAAAATTTACGAAAATACGCCTGGACTTTCAAGAATTTTATGAATTTATAGAAAAATGATTTTTGACTGATTCTTGAACCTCTAGATTCCTTGAAAAATCTAGTTTGTCCAATTAAAGTTTTAAATAATTTAGTCAAGAATACGATTTTATATGGATTTAAAAATTTGATTTTAGTAAACTTGAAGTATACCTTGACCTAAGTCAACAAAGTGACTTAGAAATTTCATTTTAAGCCCAAACTTACTCATATACTTAGATTCACTCATGTTTGATGTCTAGATGCCTAAGTTTGAAAAAACATTAGTAGATAGCAAAATTTGATACTTAGTTATTTTTATATTTTCAAGCTTATTTCAAATGAAATCGTGCTAAGTTGAAAATATGATCAAATGACTTTAGTTTCACCTCAAACTTTCTATACATGCTTTAAATGATCATATCTTTGTATTTTGAAAGTTTGAATAAAATCTAAAAATGTCATGAAAAAGAATCAATATTCACGAAAATATTCATACTTGAGTGCATACATGATTTAATTTTGAATTCTATCTATCACTCTTTTCTATCATGTATGATTTAGTTTCATATCAAATATTTTTTTTTTCTTCATTTGAGATTTTCATGTTTCATTTGAGATTTTCATGTTTCATGGAAAATAATTTTTTGCCCTTTTTGATTGATGTCAAAAGGGGGAGAAAAATATAGATAAATGGGAAGAAAATATTGGAAATTCATGCATATAGATAGGGGAGTTCTATTATATAGATATGCATGTTGATAGGGGGAGAAATCCCTTAATTAGTTGATATCCTTTGTGCTTTAATATGTATATTTTCTTAAGGATATTTGTCATCATCAAAAAGAGGGAGATTGTTGGTCTAAGGTTTTCTACCTTAGCCTTAATCTCGGTTTTGATGATAACAAACATGGAACTAATGGTTCATTAAGAATATCTTTCAGGTTTCATTTCGGTTAGCGTTCGATGTCCTCGATCAAAAATATCGGAAGAAATCAGAAAATCGGAAGGACATTAATCATCGCGCTCGGGTTCATCGTGGAATATCTCAAAGTTCGAAGTATGCACCAAAGATGTATTGGACGAATCCAAAGATCACATGGAAAGATCTCCAAGTCGATGCTCGTTGAAAGTCGTAACCCGAAAATGAAGCGCGCAAGAAGAAAGCTGAAAAAAATCAAGTTCAGCCTAGGTTCAGTCGATCGATCGGCTGATCGAATGGAGTTTGAATATTGGCAGTACCCAATTCGGTCGACCGAATATTGCCAAAATATGGCAGTAGCCAATCGGTCGACCCGTCGGTCGACCGAATATGGTGTAGAAATTGGCTAAGGCTACTTCGGTCGATCGGTCGGTCGACCGACAGAGGTGAAAAATTGGCAGTGAGTGTGTCGGTCGACTGAATTACAGATCGCGATTACGCACCTCTGGCTTCATTGCATCGGTCAACCGGATTGCGGATCGTAAGTCTCGCGACTCATTCGGTCGACCCATCGGTTGACCGAACATAGTGTTTAGGCGAGCGGTCGTTGGCGGTCGATCGACCGGACAAGCGTCCGAACGACTGTAACGACTAGTTTTTAGCCTGTTGAGCTGCCATTTCTTTGAGAGGTTATAAATATCCCTCATCTAACTCCTTTAATCTCTCATATAGATTTAATTGAGCATTTTAAGAAGTGATTTAAGCCATCAAAGTGATCGATTGCAGTGCGCTCTGCTCTTCCATCAACGTTCTTCTTCAAGCGTCAACTGCTCCTCAACTCTGCTACAATTCAAGCTCATTTATTGGCAAGTTGAAGGCTTGGAAATGAGCATTTAATCTTGGTTACTCTTTAAGCTCTTTTCTTTATAATTTTAATTATTATTTGAACATTATTTTCTTTGTATTTGTTCTTGTGAAGACCTAGGATTGTTAGGTCTTGAAATTGGGTGGTAGTCTTGGTGTTTGAGGTTTAAATCCACCGGTGTAAACATAATTTGCTAGGATTAGTTGAGGTATCCCTTAGGGTTGAGGTGGAAGAGAACTCTCGATAAGAAGGCGGAGACTTTCGGGTGTGGAAGTGCCTTAGATTGAGAGTGAGTCTCTTCAGGTCAAAGTCCTCTTGTAAGGGAATCGATTTAATCTAGTAAACCTAGTTTAAAAATCCTAAGCGGGGTGCTTAGGTAGTGGAGTAGGCATTGGGGCCGAACCACTATAAACAATTGTGTTAGCATTGTTATTTTTGTGTATTGTCTGTTTATCTTTATTACTCGCTTCCGCACTTAGTCATTCGTTCGTAAATTGCCTAAGTAATCTACGAAACGATTAAAATCGGATTTAGGCTAATTAATTTAGTTAACACACTATTCACCCCCCTCTAGTGTGCCATTTCACCCAACACATGACACCTTTGGGAATGAGACCTTTGGACTTCAAAGAGCCGCGGAGAGCCGGCCATGTGGAGATGATAGTGAATAAGAGGGGTTCGGGAGTCACAATCTTTAGACTTGGGTAATAAGGTGTAGGTTATAGACCTTATGGTGGGAGAAGAAGTCGGTATCTCAGTGAAGGAGATGGGGGAGAGGTGCGTGGAGAGCCGGCCGGAGTTTAGAAATGTCAAGATGAGGGTGAAAAATATATGAGAAGAAGAACGGGACCTTCGGGTTAATGAACCCCAAAACTTGAAATCGAGACCCGAAACCCGAGAAAATCGAAACAAAAAAAATTATGTAGAACTTGAACTTTGGCCAGTCTTCGATCCACTAGAGATCGACTGAAAGTAGCAACAACTCTTTTTTAGCCGTTGAGTGCCGTTGAACCCGACTTTTCACCCATGCTTTCTATAAATATATGGGTTCAATGCCTTCCATATACTCTCTAATGCTTCATGAGCCATCATTTGACAATCATAAACTTTGATTGAGCCATTTCTATGGAGAAATCCTAGTTTGAGCCTAGAAACCTTATTAGCCTTCAAGCTTGAATTGATTCATCATTAAGACATCAAGAGGATCTAGGAATCACTATTTGGAGCTAAGTATTGTATTATTGTTATTATTTGCTCCATTTCTATTGAGTTTTGTGGTTTATTTCATTGTATACAAAGTGTGTAAAACCTAGGTTGCTAGAGTTTGGGTGATTGCCTTGGTGTAGAGACATAAGTCCACCTTTGTAAATTAGGTTTATTTCTATAACACATGGACACAATAATCGTTGTTTAATATCTCAATCTTCGAATGCAACCTAAAACCAATATGCTTAAATACTCCAGTAGATTTTATTTTGTTATCGTCAAAACACTTGTGGAAATACCTAAGCACAAGAGTGAAAACCTAGGCAAAAAATATTTACATTGTTTGCTCACACAACTATTTTCTCTCGTCCACTTCTGCATGAAACATGACCCTCATTTTTGGAATTGTCCTAAATAGGAGTGTGCACTGGTACCGGGTAGACTTGAAACCGATTGGGATCTTCCCAATATAGTAGGTTCCGATTAAGGAATTAAGAATTCAGTTAAATCTGATTTCGATTTTAGCATACAAGGTAAGAAATGACCTACCCTGTTTGTGAGTATGATTATGGATTATGGACATTTGTTATGTATCCGCTTTTGAGAATTTGCTATTATTATTTTCATATTTTGTATGGATAATCAACTTGGTTTGAATTTTATTATGTATTTGTCAGCTTCAATTTTACATTTTTACTCTTATTTATTTATTGAATTACGATTTGTGAAAAGAGGAGAAAAAACCAACAAGTTTCAATAGAGTACAAGGAACTTGTGGTGTACTACACCATAGGTTTTGGGTAGGGTTCGGTTCCTGGTAGGGCTATTCATGAATCCAATCGAGTTTAGGGAAAAAATTGACCCGACCCGACCAAGTGTAATTGGGCTGGGTCGGGTCGAGTAGTCGGGTTTACTCGTTTAGGTAAAAATGAGCTTCAAAAAATAATTTTTTAATTTTTTTGAAAAATAATTAAAAAATAAAATATTTTTAATACAATATTTTTAATATAATTTAAAAAATATAAATAATCGGGTCATCGGGTCGGGTCTCGGGTCATCTGGTTTCAAAATTTGAAACCCGAGACCCGATCCGATTGTGGTCAGGTTTGGTCGGATTGTACCCGACCCGACCCAACCAAAATAGGTTGGGTCGGGTCGGTTCTCCGGTTCATTGGGTCGGGTCGACCCAATGGACAACCCTAGTTCATGGTCCCAATAGAGTAGGGTTCGAATCCAAAACGTAAGAACCGATTCTATCACTACAACAAATTAATATAATACCAACCCATTTTAATAGACAAACCAACCCCTTTTTGGGGTCTAAATATGAGTTTAGGCATACTTAAAAGGGTCGGTTTTAGGGTAAAGAATGAGGGATGAACAAAATACAGAACCGACGCCTCTTTTAAGCATCAGTATTCAATAATAGGGGCACCCGTTTCTTGAATATTGGCACCTAAGATATATGCGTCGGCATTCAAATAAATAGATTTTATTAATTTAAAAATATATTAATTTTATGGGAAAATGCCTTATTTACTCCCTCAACTAAAGCATATTTTTCACTTTGGTCCCTCAATTAAAAATTTGATTACTTTAGTTCTCAAAGTTATTCTCTATTATCACTTAAATCCTCACCGTTGACTCTCGTTATAACGTCATTAAAATTATCCAATGTGTCAAGATTTACGTGTATTATAACGTTATCGTATTTTTATAGTTGAGGGATCAAAGTGAAAAAGACATGATAGTTGAGGGACTAAATAAGGTTTTTTCCGTTAAAACTATTTTATGGTCCATTCAAAATTTAACAGTGTTATAACGATTGATTGACGACAGAGACTAAATTGCTAACGATTGAAAATTTGAGGACTCAAGTGATCGAATTTTTAGTTGAGAGACCAAAGTGAAAAATACACGATAGTTGAAAGACTAAATAAGGCTGTTTCCCTAATTTTATTTATATTATTAATTTATAAAATATATATTATATTATATTATATTATATTATATTATATTATATTATAAATAATAAAAAAATTATTTATATTATATTATATTAATATTATATTTATTATCATTATTTGTATTTTATAAGTTGATAAAAAGAATTTAAGTTTAGCAAGATATTTATAATATTTAAAAGTAATAATTTTTTTTAAAAAAATATTGTGGGACTATAAATTTGATATTTATAATAATTAAGAATAATTTAGAAAATATTTTTTTTTTTATCAATGTGAGACTATAAATATGATGTCATAAAATAATAAAGGACTATTTTATTTAGAGATATAAAATAATTTCGAAAATCGGCGCCTATATTGGTGTCGATTTTCCAAAAATTGGCGCCAGCTCCAAGCTGTCGCCCACTTATGGTCCCAAATACCGGTGTCTATAGTATCATGCACCGGTTTCAAATTGACATTGGCATCGATAAATTTATGCTCGTTTTATAATTTTTTATTGTTGTGTATGATCAGGATACCCATAGTCACTCACCCCTACTAGTAAAGTTATTTTTGGTTTCCTTAAATAATATCACGTCAATCGTAAAAAAAAATCAGCTGAATTAAATTTTTATAAGTTAAATTACTAATAACTCAATATTTATCTAAGATTTGAAGATATTAATTCAAATCAAAATTAAATATAATTCTTTTTTCTAATCAAGGTTTAGTTCTATATTTTTTTTTAAAAATTAATATCGACATCAATACCAGAGGCGCTGATATTTAGGACAAACGGAAAAAAATAATTATTTGATAAAAAGTTTCTCTTGAAATTTATTTGTGTTTTGAATCACATAAATGTATTTTTAATTACTTATCCACTGCCCATTTTTAATTGAAATATGGCGTTAGATTTTAATTAATTTTTTTCAGTGATTGATTCAATTATTCCAAATAAAATTACAAAATCCATTTCGATTTATGGACACGTACTAAAGCATGAGACCCTAAGATTGTTAAGACTGCACATAAAGTAAAAATATTAGGTTCATTTTTTTTACAATATCTGTTCATTCTTTTTTAAATTCAATCTTAATTATGTTAGGTTTATTAGTCACTCCTACTAAAGGCTTAGAAAAAAATGATCATGGAGTCCGACTCCATTGAAAAATTTTAAAGAATCGGGCTCCGATGGTGAAACACCAATCTCAAAGCAATTAAAAAATTGCTTTGAGATTGATGTTTCACAACCGGGCTTTTTTACGAAGCCGGCCTCCATAATAATCGTCCTCAAAGGCTTATGAAGCCGAACTTCATTAAAATTGCACTCTAGATCTTTATATACGTGTGGATAAAGAAATAAAAAAGAGTCTCCATCTTGTGCCCTCCAGCTACGTATGTTGTCAACACCTTCTCCACTCTCTCCCATCTTCCTCTCTTCTTCTCCACTTTGGTTTCTATTTTAAGCTTAATTAGAGAAAGGGAAATGGAAGCTGCGGAAGAAGCCATGAGCTCTAACAGCAACGAGTTACACCTACACAGCAACTACGACGGCCACCTCATGCAGCCCCCCAACGCCGCCGCAAAGGGCAAGCGCACAAAGCGCCTAGCTGCTGATTCCTCATCGGCGTCCTCCACCGACCACTCCTACAGCATCACCCAGGAGGACGAGGACATGGCAAACTGCCTCATGCTTCTCGCACAGGGCCGCGCTTCCATGCCTAAGCCGGAGACCCCCACCGAAGAACCAGCCACCGACAGCGACGACCGCAGCGGCCTGACGGAGAAGTTTGCGAGGAGAATCCCCGAGGCGGCGGTGGCGGCAACCACGACCAGCTACGAGTGCAAGACGTGCAACAAATGCTTCCCTTCTTTCCAGGCGCTCGGCGGCCACCGCGCCGGCCATAAGAAGCCTAAGCTTGCCGCCATGGCGGCCGAGGAAAAGAAAACAGCACTGATTGAGGGAGTCACGCTGCGGGCTAGCATGAATTCGCTCTCTACTTCATTTGCTGGAGCTTCTCAGAATAACTATTACATCAAGGTGAATAAGATCCACGAGTGCTCGCTATGTGGATCAGAATTCAGCTCCGGGCAGGCTCTTGGCGGCCACATGAGGCGGCACCGGCCCGCAGTCATTTCAGAAAGCCAACAAGGCAAGAAAGAAAGGAGCCTGCAGCTTCTCTCCCTGGATCTAAACCTCCCGGCGCCATCCATCGACGGTGAACAGTCTCTGCCGGCAGCTTTTGCATTCACCGGCGAGCAGCGGCTCCTCTTCTCGGCATCTTCCTCAGCTTTGGTTGGCTGCCATTACTGAGAAGTGAGAAGAAGAAGGAATTGAGAGATACATGCAGCTGTCCATTAGTTCTTCTTTTTCTGAATCAAAATTAACCTTCTTTTTTTAATGTTTGGAAAGCACAATTATGCTTTTTTTACTTTCATACTAATTATGGTTAGGGTTCATCTCATGTGCAAGGAAGTTTTATTTTATTTTAATAATTTGGTACTATAATTTGTTTCTCTCAATTTGATTTCTATAATAATTTATAAATATGTTTTTATGTGTTTCTTTCAGTTAATTCCAGTGTTTTCCTTTATGTTCAAATTGACACAAATCTCGGAGAATAAACTCATTACAAAGCTAGGTGTAATTGCATAGTATTACATAATACTAATAATTCTATGCACTTAATTTAAACTGAAATGATATACAATTCTAGAGGTAATAAAGATATAAAGTTTTTCAGAACTATTTGTTTTTTTTAAAAAAACTACTAAATTATATATAACTGGAAGCTGTAAGGGCAAAAATCAATTTTAAAATTTTAGAATTAAAATAAAATCCAGAAACGTCGACTGTTGGATGATTATTATCCTTGTGAGCCCTTTTTGAAATAATTAATAAACCTTATGGACGTCGACTGTTGGATGATTATTATCCTTGTGTTCATGTATGCGTTAAATTGCTAGCTATTTAATTTGCTTGTGAATGAAATGCCATTGGATTCACGTAAAGGGAGAGTGAGGTTTGGTTTCTTCACCGTCAAGAAAAAGGGCGAAAGGATCAGGTTCTTCCTCAACCATGTATGAGTTTGTTTCATCTTCAAGCTAACTTTCTTTTCCTATTTAATGCAAAGATGAGGCAAACGTTGGAAGCTTCTGACTCGGATATATGCATAATAAACTACGCTCTCATACCTTCTTATCACTCTTTCGCAATCATAATCCCTTCACAACGAAAGAGACAAATGCAGTGACTGTACTAGCTTTGTTTTATATATATACCTCTACAAATTTTATGTAATAATTAAAAGGACATATATATGGAATTGTTGTTATTTTATTTTTCTCAGAGTTTGTTGTTAAGTTTAATTTATTTCGGTTGTATATATAATTAAATTTTATTTTTGAATTAATTCTAATAGTGGTGTGTTTACTAATGAATGGTGGAAATTAGGTCTGGAAGAGCTAGTGTTCACACTGTCAGCAAAGTGAGATATGTGCATGCATGCTGTTGTGGTTGTTAGAAGTCGTTGTGTGCTACAGTGTGGGACGTCACTCATGCACTCTTCCTCTTGTTTTGCTGCTTACGATGAAAACTTTCAACCACAGCATTAATTAGTTTTGTGTGTTAGCACTTGACTGGGTGAATTAGGAGTGTGCGTGGATATAAAATAGATCCGAAATTAGTTGAAATTTATCTGATCGGATAGGTTTTTGATAAATCTGAATTAAATTCAAGTAGGATCTGAGATAAAAATTAAGGAACTGATTAAAACCGGTTCCGGTTCTAGTTTCGGTTCCGGATCCAATACATCAGGTACCCGAAACATGTTCTGAAATCTGTTGAAATTTATTCTGGGATTTATTGGAACCTGTTCTGGAACCTATTCTGAAACTTATTATGGAACCTGTTGGAACTTGTACCCTAAAATATATTCATTTATAGGTTCCAATAGAGTATTCGAAACTTGTACATTGGAACCTATAAATGATATGTTAGGAATAAATTTTGGAGTCGAGAAGGATCAAGAGGTCTAACGGGTAATCCTTGTCCTTAAGGTCTCTATTGTCCCGTAGCAATACACCTCCAGGATTGATCAAGCGCCCTTAGAAATGTTGCGGCAAGTAGAAGGAAGAAGAAGAGAAAATGAGATAGATAGAATTATCTCAAGAGAGATTTCGAAATTGAGATATATAGATCAATTCACAGTTAATTTCGAAATTGATGCTCATTATTAACAAATAGTAACAGCTAATTTGATTAATGAGCAAATAAAATCTCGAAATAACTCTGCAATTGATGAAATATTAAGTGTCATGATTCATGTAACTATTGAATTCCAACAGTCAAAAACTAGATTCGAATTCAAATCAAGGTCGGACTCGACAAAAAGTTGGCTCTAAGGTCGGACTCGACAAAAAGTTGGCTCGCGACTCGGGCGAGGCTCCTAGCGACGATGCAATGTGCAAAGTGCGCTTAAAAGCGCCAATGCAACTTTGCCACACGATCACGCCCGCCCTCGCAAACAACATGAATCCTTATAGGCTAATATAAAATTAGCACATCTTTCAATGTGAGACTAAAGTCTAGTTTTCACAAAAAATATGAATGCACCTCTTCATATACCCCTTCTTGGGCATATAAAACTTGATTATATAATTTCTACTTCTAGTGCTGTGAACTGTGAATCTAATACTGGTGCTTATGCTTTCATTCTTAGGGACTGTAATGGTATTTGTATGACTGCTGCTGGTTTCTTTCATCATAATTCTTCTATTCTTGTTAATGAAGCTATTGCCATTAAACATGTTTTAATTCATGCAGTCAACAATCATTATAGGAAGGTAATAATAGAAAGTGATTCTAGTATTACTATTGATACCTATAATAAAAGAATGAATTGCTTTTGGGAGATCAAAAATATTATGGCTGATATTAGTCTATTAGCAGGTAAGCTCGAAGAAGTAAAGTTGCGGTTCATTAGAAGAGAGCACAACCAAGCTGTTGATTGGATTGCGAAGAGGGCTAAGCTTTGGAGCAAAATTTTATTTGGAATAAGGACTGACCACCATACCTTATTAATCTAATGTAATTTTTTAGTTTCTTGCTTTGAACACTGTTTGTTGGAAAAAAAAATCCTATTTGAATTATATAATTTTCTCATTAGACTATCTATTGCACATTTTAATTCTCTTAAATTATATCAATAATTGAATAAAAAAATTACTCAAAATTGATTAAAATAAGTTTTAATTAGGTGCATTTCAATAATCCTCCACTTGTTTTAAAAACTATATTTGACCAAACAAATCATCTCCAAGAATTATTTGTATAAAAGAAGATGTGACGAATCATTAAACCTTCTTTTAGTGTAAATAATTCAAAACTGTGTCGGAGTTGACGGTGTTCGTAGATTAAACATCTACTCCTTTATGACACAATCGAAATTGTCACACACAAACAATTCACCCTTCAAGTTGAGCAATCATATTGCTTAGCGCTATTATGGCCATGCACAATATCCAATTTTATGAATCTCTAAGAGAGTAAACCACAACTCTCTATAAGAAGCGGCACCACTTCTAGTTCATATAGGCAAAGTGTTTCTCCAACACTTCTGTTGCTATAAGTGTAACACTTTGTTAAGAGCATAGCTCATCCTCAGTCACGTAACAGTCACTACTATCACAATATATACTATATATGAAACCACAAGATAGTAATATAGCCAGCAACTGTGACTTATTTTTCCCATTAAACCTATAAATTAGGGGTAACCTAGAGAATATGTTGGGTATCCATCACCCCCGACTCAGTGATTTAAGTCTCATATCTCGTGTAGTCAAACTTATTAAGTCTCTCATCAGAGGCTTAGTAAGCGGATCTGCCAAGTTTTAATTTACTTGACTTTACATAGATAATTGTAATAATACCATCATGTATTAATGTCTCACAAATTCATGTCGTAGACCAATATGTATGGACTTGCCATTGTAGGTAACGCTATACGCTTTTGATAGTGTGGCTTCACTATCACAATATAGTGAAATAGAAGGCATTGGACTTGGCCAAAGATCTATGTCCAACAACATATTTCTTATCCACTCAGCCTCTCGTCCAGCTTGAGATAGAGCTATGAATTCGGATTCCATAGTGGAATGAGAGATACATGTCTGTTTCTTGATTGCCCAAGAAATAGCCCCACTGGCAAGAGTGAAAATCCACACACTTGTGAGAGATACACGTCTGTTTCTCGCTTCAGAGTACCCTTCCAACACACTAGGGAGCTTATCTTAAAACAAACCCAAACTACTAGTCCTCTTAAGGTAACCAAGTACTCTACTAATAGTTTTTCAATGATCAACATTTTGTTTTCTTGTGTATCTACTGAGTTTAGAAACTGCAAAAGAAATATCTGGCCTAGTGCAGTGCATAGCGTACATAAGACTACCAATAGCACTTGCGTACTCTAATTGTGCCTAGCTCTACCAATATTTTCTTGGAGTTTTAAACCACAGTCAAAAGGAGTGTTCATCTCTTTGATCTCGAGGTGACTAAACTTAGAAATTACTTTATCAATATAATGAGATTGACTTAACACAAAACCTCTATTATGTTTTCTTACTTTGATACCTAAAATAATATCTACTTCACCTAAGTCTTTCATCTTGAAAACAGAGGATAGATACTTTTTAGTCTCATTTATTTCAATTATGTTTATACTAATGATCAACATATCATCGACGTACAAACAAACTATCACCATATAGTTTGAAATGGTTTTAGAATATAGGCACATATTTGCACTATTATATTTAAATCCAAAGTTTAAAATAGCAGTATCAAATCTCCTGTGCCACTGTTTTGGTGCTTGTTTTAGATAATAAAGTGATTTCACCAACTTACACACTTTAGCCTCGTTACCGGGAGCAATGAACCCTTCGGGTTGTTCCATATACACTTCCTCATTTAAATTGTCATTCAAAAATGCGGTCTTTAGGTCCATTTGATGAACAAACAGATCATAAAGAGAAGCCATGATAAAGAGGATCCTAATGGAAGTAACCCTAACTACCGGTGCATAAGTGTCAAAATAGTCAACCCCTTCTACGTACTTGTCTAAATCCTTTAGCTACTAATCTAGCTTTAAAGGCAGAAATAGTACCATTAGTATTATATTTTCTCCTAAACATCCATTTGCACCCTATGGGTTTAGAACCACTTGACAAATCTGTTAATACCCAAGTATTATTTCCTAAGATTGAATCTATTTTATCATTAACAGCTTCCTTCCAAAAGACAGCATCCATAGAAGTCATAGCTTCTTTAAATGATGTAGGATTAGTCTCAAGACTGTATATGTAGGGTATCTCATTTGTCACTTCATTATTTTGATCCCCTTCTATCAAAAATAACAAAGATTGAGAAGAGATGAAGTCTTTATCTATGTTCTTCTCTATTCTTACCCTAGTACTCCTTCTAGGTTCTATAGGTTGTTGTGGAACACTAGGTTCCCCAATCTCAACGATAGACCTTATAGGACCTCTAGTCTCGTCAAGTGTGGGATTTCCTTCATTTTCAACATCTTTTAAAAATTTATTTTTGAAGAATTCCACATCCCTAAACTCAGTTATTGTGTTAGACTCTAAGTCTAGAAGTCTATAGGCTTTACTATTAATAGCATATCCTACAAATACGCTCTTAATGACTCTATCACCTAACTTAGTCCTTTTAGGGTCTGAAACTCTAAAATAGGCAATGCACCCCACACTTTGAAATAATTTATGTTAGGCTTTCTGCATCTCCATATTTCGTAGGGACTAGTTTTCACCTCTGAACTAGAGATCCTATTTTGAATATGACAGACAGTCAAAAGAGTCTCTCCCCATAAATTATATGGTAAGGTAGCATGGTTTAACATGCAATTTATCATGTCATGGAATGTGCGATTTTTTCTTTATGCTATACCATTTTGTTGTGGTGTATAAGCAGCACTAGTTTGATGAATGATACCATTTTCTTCACAAAAAGTATCAAAAACATTTGAGCAAAATTATATGTCACTATCAGAACATAGGGTTTTAATTTTCTTCTCAAGCTGGTTTTCTACTTCTGATTTATATTTCTTAAAGAAAGCAAGAGCTTCATCTTTTGTTCTCAACAAGTAAATATAGATATATCTAGTAGCATCATAAATGAATGTAATAAAATATTGCTTTCCACCCCTAGTCAATATTCTATTTAATTCACATAAATCAGTATGTATTAAATCTAATAATTATGATTCTTTTTGTATCATTGGAAAATATTTTCACACAATTTTTGATCTAATACAAATTTCACATTTATCAAGTTTATTGCTATCAATATTTATAAGTCTCATTGCATGCATAATATTCAAGTTCTTAGCATTTACATGTCCTAATCGACTATGCCACAAAGTAATTGAAGAGCAGAAATAAACAGAAGCATAACTTATATTATTGATAGACAATTTGTACATTCCATTACATTCATAATCCTTTCAAACAAAGACTTCATTCTTAGTAAGAATTACTTTGCTAGACTCAATAGAAATTTTGAAACCTTTTCTATCCAAAAGACAAACAGAAATTACACTATTTCAAATTTCTGGAACAAACAAAACATTAAGTAATGTATGTTTCTTCCTAGAGGTGAAGTTGATCTCTACAGTTCCTTTGCCTCCAACACTAGCACAGGAATTGTTACCCATTTGTACTTTCTGTCCAACAACTTCAGTAAAAGTTTTGAACAGTTCTCTATTGTTACAAATATGAATGATAGCCTCGAAACCCAGCCACCGTCCAGATGGCTCACTAGCCATGTTTATCTCAGAGATCATGGTCACATCAAGAGTAAGATCTGAAACCATTGCTACAAGATTCTCCTCAACCATGTTAGCAGATTCAGATCCACTCTTGCGATGTTGACATTCTCTAGCATAATGTCCTGTTTCTCCACAAACATGACACTTGCCTTTTCTTTTGTTAGGATCAGATTTTGTTTTCTGTGCGGGTTTCTAGAATTGTATAGTTTTCTTCTTGAATTGTCCTGGTCCTTTTTTCTTAGCCTCCACATAGTTGTCGCTTGACTGTCCTTGGTTCAAGTTCTTAGCATCACATTTTTGGACTTCTTCCTCGATACGTAGATGCTTCTAAATTTGTTCCAGAGAGAAGTCCTCATTTTTATGCATCAACCTCATGGCAAAATCTTTCCAGGTTGGGGGCAGTTTAGCAATTATGGCTCAAACTTGGAAGGTTTCTGGCAAAGCAATTTTTAAGACCTTCAGTTTGTTGACAATAACTTGGAGCTCATGCACTTGCTCAAGAATAGGTTTATTATCAACCATTTTAAAATCAAGGTACTTGGAAACAAGATACTTATTTGTACCTTCCTCCTCGATTTTGTATTTGAACTCCAAGGCTTCCCACAGCTCTCTTGGTGACCGGACGTTGGTGTAGATGTCGTACAACCGATCCGAGAGAGTGTTGAGGATGTGCTCGCGCACAAGTCCCTCATCTTCGGTTCTCTTATTTCTTTGCTCGTTCAGAGAGTCGATCGTCGCTTGATCTGGAATTTGTCCTTCAACTGGCTTCGGATCTTCAGGAATAGGTTAAAGATTAGGGTCCACGACATAAGTGATCTTGAGCACCGTTAGAAGGAACTTCATCTTGTCTTGCCAGCGAATGAAGTTGTTATTGTCAAATCGATCGAGCTTGACGAAATCCTGGTTCATGAACTTGAACGACTCCAAATCCATCTTCAATAGAGGCCTTAAGATTGTTAGGAACAAATTTTAGAGTCGAGAAGGATCAAGAGGTCTGACGGGTAACTCTTGTTCTTAAGGTCTCTATTGTCATGTAGCAATACACCTCTAGGATTGATCAAACCCCCTTAGAAATGTTGGAGTAAGTAGAACGAAGAAGAGAAAGTGAGATAGATAGAATTATCTCAAGGAGAGATTTCGAAATTGAGATATATAGATCAATTCATAATTAATTTCGAAATTGATGCTCATTATTAACAAATAGTAATAGCCAATTTGATTAATGAGCAAATAAAATCTCGAAATAACTCTACAATTAATGAAATATTAAGTGTCATGATTCATGTAATTGTTGAATTCCAACAGTAAAAAATTAGATTCGAATTCGAATCAAGGTCAGACTCGACAAAAAGTTGGCTCGCGGCTCGAGCGAGGCTCCTGGCGACGATGTGAAGTGTAAAGTGTAGGGGTGAGCAAAAAAAACCATTTTTTCGGTTAACCGTAAAACCGGTCCGAAACCGAACCGGTTTTTGCGGTTAACCGAATCGGTTTTTCCGGTTTCGGATTTTTTTTTTTAATTTTCGATTTTCGGGTTCGGGTTCGGGTCGGGGTATAAAAAGTCCACCGGTTTCGGTTAACCGACCGGTGGATATATATTTTGTATTATATATATTATAAAATAGTATTATATAATAAGTTATTAAGTTTTTAGTAGAAAACTAGAAAGTAGAAACCCTAACTTTTAATCCCGCGCCCAGCCGCCCACTCTCGACTTCTCGAGTCTCGCCTCTCGCCCCGACGCGGCGACGCCCTCTCGGAGTCTCGGCTCTCGCCTCTCGCCCCGAGTCCCCGACTGCTCTCGAGTCTCGCCTCTCGGCTCTCGCAGTCTCGCCCCGACGGCCGATGCCCTCTCGGCTCTCTCACCCCGACGGCCGACGCCCTCTCGGCTCTCGCCTCTCGCCCCGACTGCTGTCGCCTCTCGCAGTCTCGCCCCGACTGCTGACGCCCTCTCGGCTCTCGGCGACTCACCCTGACGGCTCTTGCCGACTCTCCCTCTCGGCTCTCGCCGACTCGCCCTGACGGCTGACGCCCCGATCAGTCTTCCCTTCCCTTCCCAGCGTTCCATTCCGCCTCTCGCCCTGACGGCTGACGCTCTCGGCGACTCGCAGTCTTCCCTTCCCTTCCCAGCGTTCCATTCCGCCTCTCCGCAGCTCGTCTCAGTCTTCCGATCAGTGCCGCATAGTTAACAGGTATGAATTTTTTGGTTTTGCTTACTGGAAATGTGAAATTGCTTACTGTAATTGCATGAATTGCTTCCTGTGATGTTGATGTTGATGTTGATTTGAATCATAAATTTGAATCAATATTAATCTGCAATTCTTCATTTCTTCATACCAGTGTGATGTTGATGTTGCTTTAATGCTTTAGTATTTAAATTTGAATCAATATTAATCTGACAGTTTTTGGTATAGTAATTGAGGATTAATATTGACAGATTTAAATTGAGAGATCAGTGTGAGAAAAATGATGGCAACATTCTCTTTACAGCATCATAGGACAATGATGTGCACTAGGTTGGTGATTCATTCCTCTGGTGTTACAATAACTGAACTTTATTGAGAAAATTATTGCTATATGGCATTATGAGATTAGATTGGCCTCCTTCTACTGTCGAGGTTTGAATTATTTTTGACAGGGGAAGAGAGACTTGGTAGGCAAATTTCCATGAATGTTATACTTGACGTTGACCATGGTGGAGCACTAAATGTCTAAATTCTCAGTAAGAGTCTAAGAGAGACCCCTGACTTCGATGCATTTGTTCGAGATCTGAAATAGTATTGACTTTATTGCTCGTACCTAACTTGTGGCAGATCCAATTTAATTGACTCATGGGTCAACAATCTTTGAATTTATTCTGGATTTACGTTTTATTATATGCTGGGTGTGAGACACACGCTGATTTACATGTGAATGAGAATCTGTTAATGTAGGCTGAAAATACTTATATTCATTATGTCTTTTGTGATGTAGGCTGAAAATATGTCTAGCACCGCTGAAAATTCTACTACCAATACGGGAAATATCATCCCCCAATTGCAAGAGCAACAAGGACAACAAGAACATCAAGAACAACAAGAACAAACAACTCAAGAGCGTGTTGTTTTACCTTCAACCCAAGGTGGGTCTTCAAAGTCAAAGGTGCGTGGTAAACGAAAATCTTGGGTATGGGATCATTTTGATAAGATTGAATGCAAAGATAATAGTGATCAAAGAGCAACTTGCAAATACTGTGAGAAGTCTCTTGCATGTCCAACATCTAGTGGCACTAGCTAGTTGTTTGAGTAATCATTTAAATAGATGCAAAAAGTATCCTACCAATGTGGAAAAGAGTCAGAGAACTTTAACATTTAAACCCTTAGCAAGTGATAATTTTGGAGGCACTACACATACACTTACATCTTGGAAGTTTGATCAAGAAGAGTGCAGAAGATATTTAGCTAAAATGATCATTACTGATGAAATACCCTTTAGATTTGTGGAACATGAAGGATTTCGCCAATTTTGTCGTTCGATGCAACCTTTATTTGTTATGCCTTCACGTTTCACTGTAGCTAGAGATTCTTATGAACTTTATAAGCAAGAGAAATTGAACTTCATGAAGTATTTAAAGAAATTATCTTCAAGAATTTGCCTTACAACTGATGCATGGACTTCCATTCAGAATTTGAGTTATATGTGCATCACATGTCATTTTATTGATGATGATTGGACTCTGCATAAAAAATTATTAGTTTTTGTCAAATATCGGGTCATTCAGGTGAAGTTATTGGTAAAGCAATTGAAAAATGTTTACTTGAATGGGGGACTTGCAGAGTTTTTACTGTAACAGTTGATAATGCAAGCTCAAATGACTTATGCATTCAATACTTGAAGAGAAGGTTGAATAGTTGGGAGGGTAGTGTTTTGCAAGGTGAATTTTTGCATATGAGATGTGCTGCTCATATTTTGAACCTCATTGTGAAAGATGGAATGAGTGAACTTGATGATTCAATTGTTAGAATTCGAAATGCTGTCAAATATGTGAGATCATCTCCTTCTAGATTACAGAAGTTTAAAGATTGTGCTGCAAAAGAGTTGCTAGATACAAAAAGACTAGTATGTCTAGATGTGGAAACTAGATGGAACTCAACTTATTTAATGTTGCAATCAGCTTTGAAATTTCAAAAGGCTTTTTTCTTGCTTGAGATTACTGATCCCAAATATGTGAGTGAGCTTTTTAATAAGAGTGGTTTGCCTGATAGTTCAGATTGGGAATATGCCAAAAACTTGCTACCATTTCTTGAAGTCTTTTATGAAACCACTTTGAAATTATCTGGTTCACTTTATGTCACCGGTAATGAGTACATGAGATAGATTTATGGTCTTGGGTTGATGATTTCTTCTTGGGGTGAAAGTGAGGATTTGAATTTGAAGGCAATGGCTACTAGAATGAAAAGAAAATATGATAAGTATTGGGCAAATATTAATAATGTGAATATCATGTTGTTTGTTGCTGTAGTGCTTGATCCTCGTTTTAAATTGGAATCTGTGGATATTATCATTGAGAAATCATATGATGCTCAAAATGCCAAACTGTTAAAAGAGAAGTTGAGAAAAGTTTTATCCTCTATGTATGATTCTTATGGTGCATCCATAGTTTCATCTTCTGTTGTACAAGCAAGTGAGCAAGCTCAAACTGAGAAAAATGATGCAAAGCCTAAAGCTGGGATTGATTACATTAGAGAAATATTGAAGAAGCAAAAGGTATCTCAAGGGAGTGGAGAGGTAAAAACTGAGTTGGATAGGTATTTCAATGAGGAGCTTGAGGAGGATTGTGATGATTTTGATATATTAGCTTGGTGGAAAGTCAATGCATCTAGGTATCGAATAATTTCTACTATGGCTCGAGATGTATTGGCTATGCCTGTGTCTACAGTGGCTTCAGAATCCGCTTTTAGCACTGGAGGCCGTATCCTTGATTCATTTCGGTCTACTCTAACTCCTAGGCTTGTGGAAGCACTCATTTGTGGGCAAGATTGGTTTAGATCCAGCAGTAAATCTCTTTTCATTGAACATGCCTTAGCTGAACTTGAAAGTGTAGAGATAGGTATTAATTCTTCTCTTTATTTCATTTGATATCTCTCAACTCTATTGATTTTTAATACTAATTTGTAATATTCTTTTTCTTTTCAGAGTCATCTTGTGATACTACCGGCCATGCTATTATCCAAATTGATGATTGAAGAGTTGATTATAATCAAGGATATTTTGTGGACTGCACTTGGATTTGGATTTGGATTTGTCATCTTTAATTGAACAATGAACACTAAGTACTTTAAATTGTTATTTGTGGATTGTATTTGAATTTGGATAGTATTTTATTTTGGACATTAACTTCATGTGGTGGTGTGTAGCTTGTTATTTTGGATAGTATTTTATTTTGGACATTAGCTTCATGTGGTGGTGTGTAGCTTGTTATTTTGGATAGTATTTTATTTTGAACATTAGCTTCATGTGATGGTATTTTTATTTTGAAGTAGCTTGTTATTTGTAGTAGTTTAAAGTAGTTATTTATGTGTGTTTGAAGTATGATGAATTGATGATAGTTTGAACTCTATGATGGTATTTTTATGTTTGAAGTAGCTTGTTATTTGAAGTATCAAGTATGTGTGTTTGGTAGGGTTCCCGAAAAGAGTTTCCATGCAAAATTATTATATTCCTACCATATTGATTCTTGTCATACTTCCAAGCATGATAGCTTTTAAGTGACCTTCAAGAGTCTAAGGTATTTGAGGCACTATTTCCTTCCAAATGAATTTTTGCTATACACAAAATTGATTGGAGGTTTAAAATTCTTTTAGAAATTGATAGGTTAAAAATTTTTATTGGTTAACCGATAATTTTCGGTTAACCGAACCGAAAAAACCGAAACCGAAATACCGGTTAACCGAAGTTAATGGACCAGTTTACGGTTAATGATTTTGAAAAACCGAAGTTGATGGACCGGTTTTTTTTTTTGCTAATGGACCGGTTAACCGGTCCATGCTCACCCCTAGTAAAGTGCACCTAAAAGCGCCAATGCAACTTTGCGACACAGTTAAAATTTTAATTTGGGATTTAATTATCTTATTAGTTCACTTAAAATCATGATAATTGGATTTGCTACTCCGCAGAATTTCTGTATAGGATCGATTACTAGGTTTTGGAAGTGAATCCTATCATGTTGGAATTTGGAACCGGACCCTATCCAGAACCATAGGTTCCGAATCCGAATACCCTGTTGGAACTTGTTCTGTTGAACTGCAAAGTGCGCCTAATGTCGTCTCTCGACCTTTCATTTTGTCCACACAAGTAATTAAGCATACACACCAATGCTTATAGGCTAATAAAAAATTAGCACATCTTCCAATGTGGGACTAAAGTCTAGTTTTCACAAACAACATGAACACACCTCTTCATATATCCCATCTTGGGTATATAAAACTTGATTATATAATTCCTACTTGAACTATATAATTTCCTCATTAATCATCCCATATTAGACTATCTATTGCACCTTTTAATTCCCTTAAATTATACCAATAATTGAATAAATAAATTACTCAAAATTGACTAAAATAACCTTCAATTAGGTGCATTTCAATCGAACATGTTCTAACATGGTATTCGGATTCGGAACATATCACTACTAGAATAATGGTTTTCATCAACAACCATCAGCAACGGCCGCCCAAGCCGTTGCAATCACTAACAGCTTACCAATGGCCGCTGTGACCGTTGCAGATATATCACATCTGCAACGGCCTACTTATGACCGCTCGGGCCATTGCCAACAAGTAGATAGCGTGAACGTGGTGCGCAAATGAAATAATTCATTAGCAATGGCTTACGTACGACTGCGTCGGCCGTTGCTAATGATATTATCACATTAGCAACGAATTACTCATGATTTTTGTATCCGTTGCTTTTTAGTCGATGAGGCGCTCGCGGCGCAAAAATGAAATACTTATCAGCAACGGCTTTGCAACAGATTAGTGAGCTGTTGGTGATGTGTTGTATTTATTAGCAGCTACTTTGCAACGACTAAGTGAGCCGTTGTTGATGAGTTTATTTAACTCGTGATTGTGCCCGACCCCTTTCTTCCCTGCTTCTTCTTCCTTCTCTACCGACGCCGCCGATGCCTGCCGCCGTCTTCGTCCGCCGACGCCGCGCCCTTTGATGTTGAACCATTTCCAGGTATTAGCTCTCCTTTTCTCTTCTCCTTTACTAGGGTCGGCCGCCAACCGTCGGGCGCTGAACCAATGTCCAGTGTCCAATGTCGGACACTGGACAACGGCACCGGAACACTGTTGGTTAGAGTTTTATTAAACCCTAATAAAATTTGATTAGGGTTTAATAATCTATGTTAATTGTTTATTGTTTAGATAAATTTATCATATTTTAGATTAATCTAGGTTAAATGTTTAACGTTTAATGTTTAGATTTATTTTCATGTTTAGATTAATGTATTTTAATGTTAATTAGATTTAGATTTAGTTTTAGATTATATATGTTAATTAATTTTTGTTTAGATTAATTTTAATAATAATATTTAGATTTAGATTAATTAGAATCGTCCACTTTGGACTCGCGCTCGAATCTTCCACTTTGGAGTCATGTCAGAATCGTCCTTCGTGGACTCGAATCGGCATCAAAAAATTTAGAAAATAATCATCCATCCGACGAGTTGATACGTTTCACGTACGCATCGATGAGTCTGATATGATTTAGCAAAACCTTAGATCCGTTCGGGGGTTGTTTGTTCGTGTAAAAGAAGTAGACGATCTATTATACAACATACAACCCTTGAATTGCCCCTAATTGGATAATTTGGGAACATAGTTATTTGTACTGCACTTAGTTTTTTCTTTTAACCGTTAACTCATTCTTAAATTTTGGCTATTGTATCTCTCTTGTTCTTCGATACGCGCCCAGTTAATATGCGTATTCGGAGAACTGTAAGGAGATGCTGCCGAAATTTAGAATGAAATTAGCGATTAAAAGAAATACTTAGTGCAATATGAATAACATGAATCCCGAATGGAATAGGACCATCTCACATATAAATATATTGACTAAAGATATTGTCATTGATTGACATAATCATGTCGGGCGATCAAAGTTGGATGTACCGACGTTTTGATCGTGGAGCTTTAACGAATGAGTTTCACTTAGGTGTAACTTACTTCCTAAATTTTGCCTATTCGAATCGGAAATTTATTAGCGCCGGTGATAAAATTCGATGTCCGTGCCGCATTTGCATGAATCCACGATTTTTGGATCGGGAAACTATCACTCTGCATATGTATAGCAAAGGATTTGCACCAAGATATTTTATATGGACTTGTCACGGGGAGTCATGTGAAGTCGGGACGTCGAGCAATCATGTCGTTCAAACACATGATGAATCTTCCTCTGCTGGTGTTTCTTTATCCAGTCCATCGAATTCGTATAGAACTATGATACTTGATAGTATTGGGGTCAATTCCAACTGAATGATAATATCCATCAGCTAGTTACTAAGACGTCAGTGCCACCAGATACTATAGGTGTTGATGTCACATAATTTCCATCAGAAGTACAACATGCGGTAGAGATTGAATTGCCAAATAAAGAAGCTGCAAAATTTTACGAGATGGTGAAAGCTGCCGATGAACCTTTGTATGAGAATTATCCTAAATACACTAGATTTTCGACAATGACGCAACTCCTGAACATCAAGGCCGATTGTAATATCAGCGGGGTTGCGTTTGATCGGATTACGAGATTGATTAATGGAATGCTGCCAACCGATAACAAGTTTGAGCCAACTTTTTATAAGACTAAAAAGTTGATGAGAAAATTAGGGCTTGGGTACGAAAAAATACACGCGTGCCAAAATAACTGCATTTTATATTATAAAAAAATGTGTAGTTGGATAAATGCCCTGTATGTGAACATCCTCGTTATAAGAAGGTTTCAAAGATTATTCATGTCGCAAAAGATGACCCCCTACATGAGTTGGCATGCAAGAAGTCGTGACGATACAGTAATGACTCATCCATCCAACAGTGAAGCATGAAAATATTTGGATAGATGTTATCATTCATTTTCTAGGGATACTAGAAATATGAGATTGGGATTATGCATGGATGGTTTTAATCCGTTTGGTCATTTTACAACTCCTTATTCAGTTTGGTCAGTGTTGCTAACAGTTTATAATTTGCCACCGTCAATGTATATGAAAGATGAATTTATTTATCTTTCGATGATTATTTCGGGTCCTAAGGGTCCGCGAAAAGAAATTGACGTATTTCTCAAACCCTTGATAGATGAATTGAAAATATTGTGGACTGAGGGAGTTGTCACTTATGATTGTCACCAGATGCAAAATTTCAATTTAAAGGCAGCGGTCTTGTGGACAATCAATGATTTCTCGGCCTATGACATGTTGTCTGGTTGGTGCACTCACGGCCAACTCTCTTATCAGTATTATATGGAACACTCTAAATCATTCAGTCTTCAGAATGGACGAAAAATCTCATTTTTTGATTGTCATCGTCGATTAATACCGGCTAACCATCAGTATCGAAGGAATCGTACGTAATAAATTTACTAAGGGCAGAGTCGAAAGAGATGAGCCACCACCGATGTTGTCTGGTGAACAAATGTTAGCACGTGTTTCAGCACTTTCAGAGATTGTGTTTGGTCGGAATGAAAGAGTGTCGGTTTTTGGTCAAACACATAACTGGGTGAAAAAAGTATCTTTTGGGAATTGTCGTATTGGAGTTCATTATTGATTCGACATAATTTGGATGTCATGCACATTGAAAAAATGTGTTTGATAATATTTTCAATACTTTGATGGATGTTTTTGAAAAAACTAAAGATAATGTCAAGGCCCGACATGATATAAAAATTGTAAGAGGCCGGAGTCGGAGTTACAAGAGATCAACGGATGATATCTGAAGCCGAAGGCATTGTATGTGTTAAATAAACAGCAGATCAAAGATGTTTGTCAATGGATAAAAGAACTCAGATTACCCGATGGATATGCCTCAAACTTATCTCGATGTGTGAACGTCGATGATTGCAAAATATCAGGGATGAAGAGCCACGATTGCTTTGTATTCATGCAGAGATTGCTTTCAGCCGCATTTCGAGATCTTCTACTTGATAATATTTGGGGTACGTTGACTAAATTAAGTATATTTTTTAGAAACATTTGTGCAAATATCCTTCGAGTCGAAGATATGTCAGCACTTGAAAGTAATATTGTTAAAATTATATGCAAGCTGGAGCAGTTTTTTCCTCCTACATTCTTTGACTCGATGGAGCATCTACCAATACACTTGGCATACGAGGCACGAGTTGGTGGTCCCGTTCAATACCGGTCGATGTACTTATTTAAAAGATACATGAATGGTCTGAAGAAAAAAGTAAAGAACACCACAGCTGTTGAAGGATCAATATCTGAATCGTATATCATCCAAGAAATTTCAACATTCTGCTCATTTTACTTTGAATCGACAGTACAGATAAGATTTGATCGTCTTCCACGTAACGACGACGGGGGAATTCGACATTCAGATGGACGTTTAAATATATTTTATCACTCTGGTCGTGCTTTTTGTTATCGTCCATCTCAACACTTAAGCGACGAAGAGTATCATTTGGTACAATTGTACGTATTACTCAATTATCTAGAGATTGAACAATTCATTGAAATATTTGACATTGAGATGGTGCAAAAATACTCTATTCACAACGATGAAGAATTGAAGAGATTATGGAATCGTGATTTCTCTACTTGGATTCGGGCTTACAACAAAGATCACAAAGCTGAAATAGATGAAAGAATATTTGAGTTTGTTAGTGGACCATCGCGACTAGTGTCATGTTATAGCGGATATTTTGTTAATGAGTATAAATTTCACACGGTTGAATATGCTGTTGGGTGAAATAGCACACTAGAGGGGGGGTGAATAGTGTATTAACTAAATATATTTGCCTAATTTCGGTTTTAATTATTTCTTTAATTACTTAGTCAATTTATAATTCAATGACTAAATGTGGAAGCGATAAATGATAAAGCAATAAATACACACAGGATATCAATGCAGACACAATGATTTATAGTGATTTGGCCCCAATGCCTATTCCACTACCTAAGCACCCCGCTTAGGATTTCCAAACTAAGTTTACTAGATTAAATAGTTTCCCTTACACATAGGACTTTGACTCGAAGAGTCTCATTCTCAACCTAAGGCACTTCCACACCCGGAAGTCTCCACCTTCTTACCGAGAGCACTCTTCCACCTCAACCCTAAGGGATAACTCACATAATCCTAGTAAACTACATTTACACCGGTAGAATTAAGCCTCAAACACAAAGACAACCACCCAAACTCGACTGAATGAGTCGCGAGTTGAGCGATCCATAATTCGATCGATCGACGCAGCTTCTGCCCATTTTTGACACACTTCGGTCGACCGACCGATCCATCGAATTGCCTACAACTAGTTTTTGGCAGCATTCAATCGATCGATCGGTCGACCGAACCTGGACTGGACTGGGCAGTTTGGTTTTGTTTGTTCATTTCCTGGTTCCGTCTTCACTAAGTCTACTTATATAATATTTATTAACTATAAGT
Source organism: Canna indica (assembly GCA_034359265.1). NCBI lineage: Eukaryota > Viridiplantae > Streptophyta > Magnoliopsida > Zingiberales > Cannaceae > Canna > Canna indica. The sequence goes on from CP136894.1 coordinate 19,874,955, forward strand.
TAATAACTTTAAAACATAAATATTATATATGGATTACCCCCATTTGGATTCAATAAAAATATCTAAAAAATCAAAATCATTAAGAATCAAAATCTAGTTTTTGGGGTATAGTACAAATTTTCGGAAAACAAAAATTTTCTAATTTTTCGGGTCAAATAAGGGTAGGCTAAAGGCTTCCAAAAATTTCTAAAAAAATACATCGTTATCTAATTTTAACCCAAGGAACAATTATCGTCATTTTTTATGTCAAGAAACTATCTAGGTCATATAGCCATCCAAGGAGCTCCCTAGGCTTAGTGAATTCAGGGCGGTTTCCGATTTTTCATGTTTTGGATTTCGGGTTTGGTTTTAGGGATCTTTGCATCATAAAGAGAATTTACAACATATCTAGACACCATAAACCTAAACTCTAATTTTCTGAATAATTCGAGCGCGACGACCGACGTCCTTCCGATTTCCCGATTTCTTCGATATTTTTGAGCGAGGACGTTGTGCGCTAATCGATATGGAACCTGAAAGATATCTCAATGAAACATTAGTCACATTTTGTTATTATCAAAATCAAGATTAAGACCAAGGCTAAAAACCTTAAGCCAACATATGCATTTACAAATAAGACGATGAATGCCGAGGTCTGCGTGAAAGAGACAACGTATGTTGAATGTGATATGAATTTTTATGGACCGGTGGAAGAAGTGATAGAATTGCACTATTTCGGCTTGAAATCAATTATCCTATTTAGATGTCATTGGTTTAATGCAATGTAAAGGGGCATGAAAGTTCATCCAAAATACAAACTTGTTGAGGTTAATTACAAATCGAAATTGGCAGCAAATGAGCATTTTATATTGGTATCACAAGCTGAACAAGTATATTACACAAAGTATTCGACTAGAAATAAAGATAAAGCAGATTGACGTGTTGTCTATAAGACTAAAGCTAGAGGAAGAATTGATCCGATAACGGGAGAAAATGAGCTGATACCTGATGTGATAGATGATTTCTATCAAGAAGAGGATCCTCTGGCAGTAGATCATATTATTCCAATACTCGATGATACGGGCACAACGTTAGTTCAATTAAAAGTTGAATATGTTGTTGTTGATGATCATGAAGTTGAGGAAGCTGAAGATGAAGAAGAAGAAGAATTATTTGAAGATTATTACTCAGATGATGAGGAATAATAGTAAAGTATATCTTCTATTAAATTTATCTCTAATATATATATAATCTAATTATATGCTTATTCGACAGATATGGTGGGTCGTGGTTGTCGTCGGACGAGAGCTTCAGAGTCTCCGATCGGTCAGACTCCAACACTTCCTCCTACCGCCGATCCTCATGCCGCCGAGGCTAGTTCATCGAGACACAGGCGGCCACGCAGGCCGAACAGGTGGCAGCCTCCGCTAGCCATAGAGTACGTAGACTCATTAGTGTGATTGGGGAGCGGTAATGTATCATGAATTATTACAAATTTATTATATCATAATATAATATTAAACTTTATTTTTGTTGTGTGGGTTCGAGCATGAGGATGTACCGAGTACCATATCTTCTACGATCCGATGATACATGCATGGGGTATGGCCCACGTGGTCTCACGTGCCCCGTGAGCACGTCAACATGCTATGGTGAGAGTTGGAGGCACGTATTAAAATTTTTTTTATACATAATGATTAATATTAGTACTGATATTATTGTTTTGCATGCTCGCTATACATGGGCTGAGGACCAGAGGTCCTTCATTTACACTGCTTGGGAGGCTATTTCCCGACAGAGGTACAACGACCAGTTGGGGCAGGCTCGGTCCCAGGCGATAGCCCGAGTTAGGACCACAAACATCGCAGAGACTCAGGGATACGACCTCGATTGGATTACTCAGGATATGTGGGACCAGCTCGTGGCGTTATGGTCGACGGATCGATGGCAGGAGGTTTTTAGGACTGCGGCTAGAAATTGCATGTTCGGGAGAGGAGCGCGTCACACTGGCGGCTCAATATCATTTATAGTGCACGGTCATCGTATGGTAAGTATTATACCTTAAATTCAATTATATATTATATTTGTTACTCTGTGTAATAAATAATGTATTTATTTTGTAAATGTAGATGACGGTGATGGATAACGGGATTGTCCAACGACCCTCCCCGATGGAGGTGTTTGAGCGGACTCACAGTCGATGACATGGGGCGAGAGAGTACATCAACACCCGCGCTGCAATCATTATGGTAAGTATATTTCTTTAAATTATTCATTATTTATTTATATTTTAAGTTTTAGGAAAAATATGAAACAAAAAATCAAACTCGAGTAGGAGACCTACTCTCAGACGGTGATGCAGCGCGGGGGGCACCCCCGAGAACTTTGACGCAGGAGCGTGGGTCGAGGCTGCAGGTGGTTGGGACGACGACCATGTATATGGCTTTGCAGACAGTGGTCATGCGCGAGCCGTGCTTTGGCCACTTGGGGCACCGACCCCTCCGGTCGTTGGTGAGCGGCCGTCCACCTCTAAGACTAATTATGATCAGAGCAGCATGATAAGGATATTGGAGGAGACGGTCGCACATCAGACTGAGATGATGGAGCTTCAGAGTTAGATGATGAGAGAGATGCATGCTATGCTATGCAATATCTCAGCTCATACCGGAGTAGCCATCCCTTCGGCATCATCAGATCAATCGTCCTCGAGCCAGTCCACGCCGGTGTACACCCAAGTACTCTAGACCCCACCATATTATGATCCATCATCCTCGAGCCAGTCCACGCTGGTGTACACCCAAGCACTCTAGACCCCGCCATATTATGATCCAGATATTCCTCCACCGTCATTGTAAGGTTTATTATTTTGTTTGGATATTGATACAGTAATTTTGAATTTGAATAGTTTTATATGATTGTGGATAATTATAAACATAAGTATAATTATTTTGATGTATATCTAGGTGTATCTGTGATGTGTATATTATGTATGAGTGTATTAATGTATTAATGAGTGTGTGAGTTATGTATCAGGTTAAATGAATCAATGTATTAATGGAAATTAGAAATTTTAAAATTTTTCAGTTATAGGTTAACATCATCAACAACAGCTTTCCCACGGCTGTCCGTGGGAAAGCCGTTATTGAAAGTGTATCGTATTTTCTGGACCGTAACATTAAAGTCGTTGCTGATGACCTACAACAACGGCTTAGCAACGGACATTCACTAACGGCCTTGCCACGACAATCGGACCGTTGCTGATGTATATATCTACTATGGCCCTGCAGTCGTGGCAGAACCGTTTCCGATATTGTTATTAGCAACGATCGCTCTGGTTGTTGCTGATCCGTTGCTAAGTTATCAGCAACGCGATTTTCTGCCACGGCTGCGTTGCAACGGGCTGGGCCGTTGCACGCTGTTGCTAATACTTATTATTTCAGTAGTGTATGGTTCTAGATAGGGTCCGATTTCAAATTCCAACAGAATAGGATTCGGTTCCAAAATTTAGAAATCGGTCCTATATAGGGTAGGATCTAGATATCATGAAAAATACAAGATATCTGAACCCGTTCACCCCTAGCGTGTATGGGGAAAAAATTTCTATGCGGTAACCACTACATAGAAACTCGGTGGAGTAGCAATCCAATTATCATGAATTTTAACTGAACTAATAAGATAATTAAATCCCAAATTAAAATTTTCCCCAATTAATTTAAGCAAGAAATTAAATATATATCGGAGATATAGTTACGTGTCATCTCCATTGTTCACAAATTTAAAGCCGAAGAACTAGCTATATATCTCACATCTATATATCACTAGTTATTCGTACATGCTTCTCCTGCTATATATCATATAATTAACACTAACCAAAACACAGGTTGTGATGTATTGCTACTTGCTAGTGAGTCCAGCGACGGAATTCCCACATCGACCTTATCCTAATAAATATCTACAGTGGCGGATCCTTAGCTATTAGCAAAGTGGTTTCATCGCACTTAAAAAAGGATCATTCTTCTTGCTTTCCCTGTTTCTTCATATTAGGTTTTTCCTTCACTTGACTTAAGGGTTTGTTTACTTTATGAAATATACAGTATAGAAGGAAAGCAAAGAAAACGAAAGGAACAAAGTGGATAGAAGGTAAACACAGGAAACACTACCTACTTACTAATACTACTATATTTTGATCACGTGATCACGCCATTTTTTTTAAAATAAAATATTCTCATACATCATTTACATAAACGATTTTAAAAATTATTCTTTTGACTAATATACTATGAGAACACAAAAAACTCATTTCTGTAGACAATATATGAAAATTATTTTCTTAATCAATATACTATGGGAACACAAAAAGAACTGTTCCTTTTAAAACTCCAAAATCATTCCTACATGTCAAAAACGAAACAACAAAAATAAATCATTTCTAAATCTCATATCTACCGTTCCTATATCTAAAAAAATTGGCCCTGTCATTTATTTTCCTCTCAATTTTTTATTTTTCCTCCCTAACCTATTTGGTGACAAAATCGTTCCTAAAGATATTTTTAACATGAAAAACTCAGATGAATAAATAGCCACTCGTTGTCTTTTGCATACGCATTTTAACATTAACCACAATATCTTTTTTTTTGTGGTAATATACATCATATATCGAAGCCTGATTTGATCCGTCGCTGCTCTCCTCTCTGCCTTCCCCTTCCCCTCTCCCCCTAACCTCCTCCTCTTCGCTGCCGCTGCCGCCGCCTCCATCTTCATCCTCCACCTTTTAAAGCCCCCTTGCCCCCCTCCCTCCCGCGGCCTCCACTCCGTGGCGATGAAATGTGGCGCCTCCGCCCTTGTTCTCCTTCTCGTCCCCGGAGTCGCTCTCCGACTGGATCCGCCCTAGCCTCCCCTCTAACACCTTTGCCTCCAAGGGTGCCTCCCCCAGCACCAAGTCTCTCCATAACCTTTGGCTTGAGATCTCCTAAGGAAAGACTTCGCTTTTCCTCCTCTTCGACCCCCAGGACGAGCCCGGAGGCGATGATGACGGCTCATGTACTCTCGTTCACGTTGTTAATGTAGAGGCCATCAGGATCCAGAACCCACGTGGAGCCATCCTTGTCGAATCCCATCAGCTCCTCTCTAACTGTAGCATACACTACCATTTCGCCCTCTCTCAGAAAAGATGATGTCAGGGGAATCCGTGGAGGAGGCACCCGCCTTAGCTGTATGCGAGGAGTTGGGGAAAGATGATGCATGAGCAACAAAGGGAGGAGCAAACTATTTCTCCTTTAGAAGCAGCTGTATCGGGTGCGCCCAGCAATGAGCTGCAGGCTTTGGTTTAAGTCATTTAAATGGAGAGCTCACACGTGGCTCATCCAACGGGCCTATTTAAATGTTGCAATTCCCTATAGTTTGTTAACACATGTCTTAGGAAGAAATATAAATAAGTACTTTGTGTAGATTTGAAATGTAGTTCTTTCGTTGTTTTCTTTTGAACCAGTTTCACATTGTGGAGATCATTTTCTTCGATCAATGAAATCTGGATTTATATTCGAGAATTAACCTAAATCCTTACTCCTCATTGATTCCTTAACTGGAATCTACAATTTGCTCTACATCAGGTAGTATCAGAGTTGGACATTGCCGACCTCGATGGTAAACCCTGATGAAGATAAGGTTGCTCTACAAGCAACGACTATTTCGCTGGAGTTTTTATGGAGGGACATTCAAGCGATGAATCGGAAGATGGATGTCCTTACTCTGGAAGTGCAACATACAGTATCTCAAACATTCCCCAGTACTCATTCCAACGCTACTTCTGCCCGATCGAGGGTTCGCGAGCCATTTCGACTCCCAAATCATGGATTTCACATATGCTTCGGCCCTTACCTTCTTTTCCTGATCTGGATTCTGATGATGAGTTTGAGGCGACTCTCGTGGGGCTTCCACTCCGCAGGAATCAACCACCGCAACCTTTCAAAAACCCCACTTCTTTCAGTAACCAAGGCAGGTATAATTCGAGTAGTACTAATTACTCTGAATACAAGATGAAAATTGATATACCATTTTTCAATTGACACCTATATATTGAGGACTTCCTAGATTGGTTACCTAGTGTAGAAATCTTCTTGGAATATATGAATATTCCTGAACATCAACAATACAAGTTAGTTTCATACAATTTGAGGGGGGTTGCTTCAGCTTGGTGGGATTAGTATCAACAAAATAAATTGAGGGAAGGTAAAAATAAGGTCAAGACTTGGCCACACATGAAACAATTGATGAAAGCCAGGTTTTTGCCGACCAATTTTGAACAAATCTTATAGCAACAGTTTCATCACTGTCAAAAAAGGGGAAGAATAGTGACTAATTACACGGAGGAATTCTATAGGCTTATTGACAAATCCAAACAAGCAGCTTCTTCAAGCCAAGCAGCAATACATAGCAACTCTCAATCTGTTACAGTAATAAAATTAGTTGACACTGGACATGGTGATAAGTCACCTTGTCAACACGCCTTCAAATCCTTATCAAAAGCGTTTTCCACTCAAATGCTTCAAATGCAATCAGCCTGGTCATAAATCCAGTGACTGCCCAAGAAGAAAGTTCCTACATATGGCTGAACATATGGAAGGAGACGATGAGCAGTGTGAAGACTATGCTGGCCAAGAGTTTGACAGTGAAGCACAATTAGAAGGAGATGAAGGAGAACCTCTTGTTTGCATACTACAAAGACTCCTCATCATTGAAAAGCAATATGTGTCTACACAAAGAAATGAAATCTTCATAACCATGTGTACCGTGCAAGGGAAAGTGTGCAATTTAATCATTGATGGAGGGAGTTGTGAGAATGTAGTATCCAAGGCCGTGGTGAAAGCTTTGAAACTATCAGCACTACCTCATCCCAATCCTTACAAAATAAGATGGGTTAAGAAGGGAGTGGATATCACAGTGAACCAACAAAGCCTAGTTTCTATTTCTATTGGGTCAACATACAAATACCAGATTACCTGTGATGTTCTAGAAATGAATGCTTGCCATGTCCCCCTAGGCAGGCCTTGGTTATATGATAGAGAGGTGATACATAATGGCAGGGACAATACCTACTCTTTAATTTGGAACCAGAAGAAACTCACCTTGTTACCCCTATCACCATACCCTAACCAGGCTAAACAAGCACATCAATATTCTACAGATGTTCCCACACCAATTGACAACCCTTAAGTGTTGCAATCCAGAGACATAATTATGACCTTAGTTCTTAAGGATCCAGGGCCAGTAGAGGTCTCACAATATGCCAGAAGATATCAAGCCCCTACTATCTAAGTATTCAGACATGTATCCAGAAGAATTGCCTTCAGAGCTGCCACCTGTGAGGGACATACAACACAGCATAGACCTTCTACCTAGATCAAGTCTTCCCAACCTTTTGCGAGGTATTGTTGATGAAGAAACTGATAAGGCAAAGTACCAGTCCCTACCCTATTAGTACCTAAGAAAGATAACTCTTAGAGGATGTGTGTAGACAATAGGGCTATAAACAAGATCACAGTGAAGTACAGATTCCCTATTCCTAGGTTAGAAGACATGTTGGACAAATTAGAGGGCTCTAGGATATTTTCTAAATTGGACCTTAAGAGTGGCTACCACCATATAAGAATTCGACAAGGAGCTAGATGAATGGAAAACTGCATTTAAAACAAATGAAAGCTTATATGAGTGGTTTGTTATGCCATTTGGTTTATGTAATGCCCCAAGTACTTTCATGAGACTCATGAATCAAACACTCAAGCCCTTCATTGGCAAGTTCCTTGTAGTCTACTTGGATGATATTTTGATTTATAGTAGAACCAAATCTAAACATCTACAACATATAGAGGAGGTGTTTCTAGTACTAAGGGATAACAAGTTATACCTTAGCTTACACAAGTGTGAATTCTTAACTGACAAGCTTCTATTCCTTGGCTTCATTATTAGTAAGGATGGAATTCACATTGACCCAAAAAAGATTAAAGCCATTGTAGAGTGGCAACCTCCTAGTAATATCATTGAGTTGAGGAGCTTCTTGGGGTTGGCTACCTTCTACAGAAGGTTCGTAAAGGATTTTAGTGAGATAGCTAGGCCACTCACAGATAATTTAAAGAAAGGCCAGCTTGAATGGAGTTCAGCACAACATGCAAGTTTCAACCAACTGGAGTGCAAACTCATAGAAGCTCCAGTGCTAGCATTACCTAATTTTGATAAAGTTTTTGAGTTTGAAATTGATGCGTCCAAAGTGGGTATAGGAGCAGTTCTAATGCAGGAGGGAAAGCTTATTGCATACTTCGGTGAGAAGCTCGGTGAAGCAAGATAAAAATGGACTACCTATGAGCTTGAGCTATATGCAATAGTAAGGGCTTTTGACCATTGGACTCACTACTTGATACAAAAAGATTTCATATTGCATAGTGACCATCAGTCTATAAAATATATTAATTCCCAACAGAAATTGAATTCTCTTTATTCCAGATGTCTAGAGTTTTTACATAAAAGACTTGTACTCTACAAATGAGGATTTCCACATGTTGTGGGAGAAATGCAAGAACAATGAAGATAGTGGAGACTTCAATATAATAGATGGTTTCTTATGCAAAGGAAACATGCTTTGCATACCTAGAACTACTCTAAGAGAATACTTATGGAGGATTAGTTGCTCACGTGGGAAGAGATAAGACTATTAAGTTGTTGACATATATATATATATATATATATATATATATATATATATATATTATTGGCCAAAAATGGTGAAGAGATAAGAATACTTGTGGAGCAATGTTTAGTCTATCAATGGGCCAAAGAACACTATCAGAACACAGGGTTATACTGCTCTCTTCCTGTCCCTAATACAATTTGGGAGGATCTCTCCATGCACTTCATTTTGGGATTGCCAATGATTGCAAAGAAGGTAGATTCTATCTATGTGGTAGTTGACGGGTTCTCTAAGATGACCCATTTTTTACCTTGAAAAAAAACTTTAGATGCTAGCTATGTGACCAACCTTTTCTTCAGGGACATAGTTAGATTACATGGAATTCCGAAGTCAATTACTTCAGATAGAGATGTGAAATTTGTAAGTCACTTTTGGAGAGTCTTATGGCAAAAACTTGGTACTCAGTTAAACTTCAGCAATGCTTACCATCCTCAAAGATATGGTTAGACTGAGGTGATAAATAGGACACTGGGTGGCATGTTAAGGTCTCTTATAATGGACAAGCCAAAACAGTGGGATACAATCCTCTCTCAAGCTGAATTTGCATACAATAATATGACAAATAGGACAACTGGACTACCTCCATTTGCTATTGTATATGCCAGAGTTCCTAATCACATTGTAGACATTTATAGACATTGTTTTCATCAAAGCAGATAAAAGCAAGAGTGTTACAACCTCTGCTGAAGACTATGTCCAAGAGCACAAAAGAATTCAGAAAACCATAGAAGTTGCAAACACTAAGTACAAGGCAATTGCAGATAGATAGGAGGTTGAAGACATATCAAATTGGTGATGGTTTATCTAAGAAAAGAAAGATTCCCAACAGGCACTTACAATAAGCTGCCACCCAAGAAAATTGGCCATTTCCAGATGTTGCAAATTCTAGGGGAGAATGCATATTTGGTTGACGTGCCAGAAGAATTCAAGATATCTCATGTGTTCAATGTATCAGACTTATTTCTATATATGCCACCAGATGCAACACCATGCGAGCAAATAGAACTCGAGGTCGAGTTCCTTGATAGCAGGGAGGATTTGATGCAGGAGCATCAAAGGGAGGAGCATACTACTCCTTTGGAAGCAACTGTATCGGGCGCGCCCAACAATGAGTTGCAGGCTTTGGTTTAAGTCATTTAAATGGAGAGCTGACACGTGGCTCATCCAATGGGCATGTTTAAATGTTGCAATTCCCTATAGTTTGTTAACACGTGTCTTAGGAAGAAATATAAATAAGTACTTTGTGTAGATTTGAAATGTAGTTCTTTCGTTGTTTTCTTTTGAACCAGTTTCATATTATGGAGATCATTTTCTTCGATCAATGAAATTAGGATTTAGATTTGGGAATTAAATTGAATACTTACTCCTCATGGATTCCTTAACTGGAATCTACAGTTTGCTCTACATCAAAAGACTTGGTGAAAATTGTAGTAAGATTGTATCAGACGAGGGTTGAGGAGAAGGCTTATGTTTCGTACCCAGGCTTGTCGGCACGATACATGTTGCACTCTATTGAGTCCGAGGTGGAGGGCCTGCCAGAGGAAGGCGAATTCTCCACATAGGAGGGTGGGAAGGGAGTTGACGCGATGGAGAAGGCAATGTTTGTTAGGAGACATTTTTGGAAATGGGTTGATGATGAAGGTGACATTTGGCAACCATGACGATGATTCTAGACTTCCGGTACATACGTTTGAGTTCTTGTAGACATTATTATATGTTACTGACTATAGAAATCTATTATACTCTTGATAAAAATATCTTATGGAGAAGAGTGTCTATGTGAAATATCTCAATTATTATAATATTCAATTATTTAGATCTATGATACGAGCAGCACATCATACAAAATCTTTTTGATCATATATTCTTAGTTTCGTTTATTTTTCCTCTCTATTCCTGCATGTCTAAAGCAATGAGCGAGATATTTCAAAATGCAATTTTTTTTATCGTCCTAATAATTCAAATGTGGTTATATGCAACTTGTATGGTCGCATTGTGGCATATTGCAATTAGACTAAACTGTACTGATTAATTTTTATGTATGATCTAAATATCTTATTTGTATGATTTCAATGCCTTCTACAATATATAATTAACAATGTGAGTATCCTGGATCTAAATAATAATGTATGATCTAAGTATCTTGGATATGTGAGAATCTTCATTAAACTAGTTCTGGAGTATTTGATCTTTGGTGAGGTATATATGTAAGTTGTTGTAGGTACATGCTCTTTGAATTTTCCAGACTTAATCAATGCTTTGCCCATAAGAAGATTCATGTTCTTTATAATCTTGTGCCTTTTGCAGAGGGACAGCCTGAGAGCATTGTGCAAGATATTGAAAATATGGCCCGCTCATATGTTGAGAAGGTATCTTACTCAATGCAATTACTATGATATTGTTTATTTGCATCACAGTATTTTTTGTTATGTTGCAATATGATTTGTTCTGTAATAAAAAAATGTTTGTAGCCAAACTGCATAATATTGTTAAGTTTGCAGCCAAACTGCATAATATGTGACCTCTTTTCTGTAGTAAACTTAGTTTCATCTTTGGTCAGATGAAAGAACATTTGGGGTATTGCATAATATGTGACCTCTTCACTTTGATAATAAAATAAGTTGTTGCAAAACATTCCTACCAAGTTCAGGTCGACCAACAATTGTGATGTCCATATTCAGCCCAATCCATTTAAATCTACTGATTATTTATGTCAGTTAGTTTATAATAGCTTTTTCAGCAATTTTAAGTTATACTCCAGTTTCAGCTTATTGAGTTCTATTTGAGAGTCTTTGAATGGTTTGACTGCAACTAAAATTTTCTTTAATTTCAGGAAAAGGTCTGTTTTGGTTTCTCTATCCTAATCAGAATGAATCCCCAAAGTCTGTTCAGGATGTACTTTTGGGTGGCCCATTGACCAGGTTTGAAGGTCAAAAGGTGGTATTTTTTTGTCTATTGTTCCTTTTAAACCTCTTATCATCATGCATTTACCTTCAAGAGTTTCTTCTCCATATCTATGAACTATTGGAAATATTGTACTTCATTCCTGTTCCGCCATAAGAATTTATATACACTATGATAAATCTGCTCTTGTTTGCTTTTCAATTTCTGAGGAGATCCAAGACTTAGCTAAGAACTTATTAAATAGACAATAAACTTGGTGACAAAAATCAGTTACTTGAGCTACATCTTCACTAACTATGTGGTAAAATTTGCACTGTCAGGGAATTCAGTATGCTATTTTGGGAATGCTGCTTATTTGTGTGAGTTCATGAAAGAGCGAGGATGAGTTCATGAAGAACTCAGTGAGTAATTCGTTTCCGAGCCCTTTCTAAGTCATCATATAGTTCATATAATAATTCCTTATTTAAACATACCATAAAATAAATATTCACATGAGAATATAAGCCAAATAACCATAGGTAAATAACTAATTTAAATGTGTTCATATAATGTCCTAACTAATGTTATCCTACTACAGTGACCAGCGTACATGCGCCAACTTATCCTCATATAGGTGTAAGCATGATAACACAAGGTTAGGGGTCGGTTGTTAGTTCAAGTCTAGTGATCCTCACCCATGAACCCCTGAGTTTGAAACTCATGTAAATTCAGTGGTCGGGTATGATCCTTCCACCAATGTCACTCCGGGTCTGCCATCAGCGTGGCTCACTGACGTGTTTCTCGGCCTATAAACCATCAACTGACCAGGTTGGCCATGCATCTAGTCACATGAACAATCACATTCACACCCATGTTATACAATATCATGTAAAAAGATATCATGCATACACATATAACAATTTCTAACATATTACAGTTCAAACCACCAGACCTCGGTATGTGCATATTCATGCCTTAATCAACCCTACCCTGGGCTCCAGTCCCTTGGCGGCGAAATCCGATTTCTCACATACATAACCAATAGAATATAAAAGATATCATGTGCGCGATATCATGTGCGCGTCATACGACCATAAATGAATACCCAGATTCATCATTATTATATCGCACAAGCACTACTTATCATTCAAGAATATGAAACAATGATATGTACTCAAGCCAGAATTAGATAGCGATAATACCAACATAAATTAGTAATAATTTATAAATAAACAAACTGATTTAAATAAGAATTCCTAAGATTTTCATACACCGAAAGCATTAAAATACTTCGCAACATAATTATATTACCCGGTAGACCCAGAATCGATTGGAAATGGTAGGTTCCGGGTAGACCCAAAAAATTCGGGTAGGGTCTAGGTAACAAATCAAGAAACCAGTTAAATTTGGTTTCGATTCCGATTCCACCATTCCGGGTACTCGGAACTGGAACCGGAATTGGTTTATATATTTTTAATTATATAATCCGAATTTGGTATATTAAATAATAGATATTATCTCCCAAAAATCCAAAACCCATTAATCCAAACTCGTTAACCCCATAATAGGTACTCTTGTTTCATTGAATTAAAAATCAATTTGCTTATTTTAATGAGAAATCAGCTTGCTTTTTTAGTTTAGTTTTGATTTTTTTTCTTACTTTTGACACTATTCATATTAATTATCAATGCTTTTTTTAGCAATAGTGTAGTCTTAAAGTCATTTTATACATTCATCTACAAGTAAGAACTAATATAGAGTACCACAAATTCCCTTGCCTCTATTTTTTTTTTTCTATTTTTATCTCTATGAAATAGTTCAATAATTGAGAAGGTACCTGAAACTAGAATCGGAATCGGTGGTTCTGGGTAAGATCCGATTCTAGGTTCCAATAGGGTAGGGTCCGGGTCCAAAATTTGGGAACTAATCCCCTACAAGGTAGAGTTCGAGTATCATAAAAATTATAGGGTACCTGGACCCGCTCACCCGTAATGAAAATCTGAATTACCACACACGAAGAAATCGGCCTATACATGCATGATAAGTCTCTACCCGTAATCCATGTTTTTCCTATCTTTTAAAACTCATTTACCTACTATTTTTACTATTTAATGTCACATCACGCCTCAGTTTACATGCTAAGATAAAATACGGCAAGGTTTCTTTTCTGTTAGTTCCGCTAAGTTCGGTTCCTAGAATCGCCCTTAGTTTAGGGTAACCTCAAGTTTCTTACCCAAACCTCTACCCTTCATTTTCTTATAGAATTTAGATAATGAGATCCTCATCCATTTTAAGAAGTCCGAAGCTTGTAAAACATTCACCAAGATATCCTAGACTTGACCTTTCCCTTAGGGTTCTTACCTGATCAACACTAGTAGTTTAGGACCACCACGAGGTAGTCGGCCTAAGCTTAATTTCTCTACCAAGGAATCATTCTTAATTCTAGGTGTGTCCATGCTAGGGTAGAAATTATTCCGATAAGTTTCCCCCCTTTAAACTCAACCCCACCAGGTCGGCCCTTAAGGTTAAGGGTAAATCTTAGGCAATCGGCCCTAAACCCTCATCACCCTAAAGCATAAACATTTTGATAGATTTCAAGGAGCAATACAAGTATTATTTAACCAATCTACAAGTATATTCCCTAGCAATTCATCCCCACACCCTACCCGACCGGCCCTTAAGGCCTAGGGACTGTTTAGGGGTAGCCGAACCCTAGGGTTCCCAAAACCATGAAAATCTGCATCAAGAGATGCTCTAACATAGGGTATCAACCATGAATCAAATCAGTTGATAACACTACTAGAATTGTGGTCATCAGCGACGGCTCATACCGTGGCTGAACCGTCGGTGATGAATATCACAGACGACGTTAACCGTGGCAAACAACCGTCGCTGATGTGTGCGTCTCAGATGTGTTGTGACGACCTAGCTCGGCCGTCACACGTAATCATCAACGACAGCCCCGTGCGCTGTCGCTGATTTAAAAACATCAGTGACGGCTCGGAGCGTTGTCATTGATAATTAACAACCCATCAGCCACGACCGAGTCTCATCAGTGATGTTATTAGCAACCATGATATTTGGTGCTACCCAGGCCATCAGCCATTTATAATAAGCTTTCAGCCACGGCGTAGTGACAGTTAACCGTGGGTAAGTCGTGGCTAAAGGTGTATCCTGTAATTGAAAAAACTGATAATTTTGTAAATTTCTATATACAACGATATATCGACTACAAATAATTTTCAATCACATATTATAATCAAAAAACATCATACACATGCATTAGAAACCAAACATACAAGTTTTACATAAATTTCATCAATATCAGCCTCAAACTGGAGGCAAACAATTATCAAAATATCAACTCGTGCATCCAAGTTTCAAAATATAAACAAAATACAAAAATCAAAAGCTCACGGCTGCAGTGGAGACGGTGGGGTCGACAACGACTGGGTCGGGAGCGTCGATTGAGTCGAGGAGGACGACGGCTGCGACATCATAGGTAGAAGGCCAGAGTGAGACGCAATCTGAGTGAGGAGTGTCTGCATGTTCTGGATCATCTGTCTCAACTCGTCATTCGCTCGTCTCTACTCCTGCATTTGCTCCTCCATCGTCAGCCTCTGCCCCTCCATTGTCTGTCTCTGTTGGGTGAGCTCCGACTCCATGGCTGCTATCCGGCTCTGGTCTTGCGCTCGGGATGACGAGGGCCGCTCACCCGCAGTCGGAGGGGTCGGTGCCCCAAGTGGCCTGAGCACGGCGCGTGCATGGCCACTTTCTGCAAAGCCATAAACACGGCTGTGCTCCCAGCCACTTGCGGCCTCCACCCAAGCTGCTGCGTCGAACTCCTCTGGTGTCCCTCCACACTCGATCACAGTCCTCGAGTAAGTTTCCTACATGTGTTTATATTTTAAATATATATAAACTTATAAATAAAAATTGTGTAAAACGAATAGACATATATAAATACTTACCATTATGATAGAGGCTCTGCTATGAACATAGTCCCCCGCTCCTCGTTGACGACGATGGGTGCGCTCAAACACCTCCATCATCGACGGGTGTCGAACGGTGCCGTCCTCCGTCACGCGCGTCTTACATTAGAAAACAAATACATTAGTATCATTATACACAATATATAATTTAATTAAAAGTAAGAAAATTATACATACCATACGACGCTCATGCACCGCAAAAGAGATTGAGCTTAGGGATGACAAAAAAATCCGTTTAGGCGGGTACCCACAGGTATTTACCCGTTTATGACAAGTAGTTGTCCACCCTCAGGTATTTCGCGTGTAATTTTTCATACCCGTTTATTAAACGGGGCGGGTACGGGTATCATAGTACCCGTACTCGCGGGTACCCGTTACCCGTAAGAATTAGTAAATTACTATTTTACCCTCAATGCATATACTAAAAAACCTTAAGTTCCTAACCTAATTCACCCATTGAATTGTGATTAACTGTTTATATTTGAAGTTGTTTTCAAAATATTGTGTATTTATTTGAAGAAAGTTTATATTTGAATTTTTTATCAAAATGTCCAAATTTATATTTTTTAAAATTGACATGGGTACCCGCCAATACCCGTGGGTATCCGTCCCCCTGCGGGTAATTAAATGGGTACCCATTTTTAATACCCGCGGGGAATAAACGGGTAGCGGGTACCCGTTTATTTCGTGGGGCGGGTAGTGGGTAGGCACCCCCCGTACCCGCTCCACCCCGTTGACATCCCTAATTGAGCCACCTGTGTGGCGCGCCCCCGTGCCGTCCCCCCAAACATGCGATTTCTCGACGCAGTTCGGGAGACCTCCTGCCACTCAAGAGTGTCCCACCGCTCAACGAGCTGGTCCCACACAGGGTCAGGAATCCACTCGGGGGCGTATCCCCGAGTCTGCCCTATCTGTGTGGCCCCTAGCCATCTCATCACGGTGTGACGGGCCTGCTGAAGCAGCCTGTTATAGCGAGCGCGGGCAACATGCTCCCATGCAGCCTCCACAAAAGTGGTATGATCCTCCGGCCATATATAATGACCCTGTAAAAGAAAATTATTATTACCGATGAATATTTAACATTAACAATAATTTAAAAAATATGCAAGAAGAATCAAGAAATTCCAAGAATTCCCCATAGAAAGGGGCGGCTAGGGAAGAAGCAATACTCCTACTATTAAGGGCAAGAAATCACTCACCGAAAAAAGAAGGCAAAAAGAAAGACGACCCTTCGTGACCTCGCGTTGATGAACTCCGATAACAACAAACTCCGGCCTCCTCCGATCACCCAACTCCTCTCTCCCTAGAGTCTAAGGATGTGTGCAGTTCTTCTTGGAGCCGTACAGTACCTGGTGAAATACTATATATTTTATTTTTTTATTACAAGTATACCCCTTACTTAAGTTGAGTCTAGTTTAACCTATAAGTCAATCAATTCAAGTCCGATTCGAGGTCCGATTGAACCCCCGGTCTCGACTCAATTCAAGTCCAACACCCATCTAAGGACCAAACCATCCAAAATAAAATAATTTGCTTGCGGTAAAGTTCGTACCTTAATTTTCGCCCTCCGACGACTCACTCGGCCCGCACCGACGGGCGTCCAAATTTTCCCGCTGAAACAATTATACAAAATTAAGAATTTTGCGGGTATTACATTTAGGATCCAAAAATTTCAAAAATAATATTTTCGAGATTGTCGGGCCAAATCTTTTTTAGAACCCTAAAATCTCTTTTTATTATAAAAAAAAATGTCATATTTTTTTGGGATTTTGTTTAAATTTTTTCCGCAAAAGTCCATAATGCGTTACACACTTGCAGAGTTTCAAGTGAAACTCTTTAAAGTGTGTGCAAAATGGAATTTTTTTTTCACTCATTTTGAGGCTATTTTTCGTTTATTTCGTGAATATTTTTATAAAATTTTTTAACAAAAAATATAAGATCCCACTCATTTA